>CM059038.1:44765663-47725663 GCA_030279155.1 Forsythia viridissima | reverse complement strand
TATTTTAAAAAATAAAAATAAAATTAAAAATTGATTAATTAATTAAAAGGAGCTATAAATGGGAATTTTTCAATACCCGCCCCCGCCCCCGCTTCCCAAAATTCTCCGACGAGACGGGGATGGTATTGACCGTTTTGGCCCACCCCATTGCCATTTCTTGGCACTAAATGAGAAAAAAAAAAAGTTATATGCATGCAATCAATTAGGTGGAACTATAAGAGCCAGTTTGTTAGAGATTAAAATCTGGTTTTTGGTTTTTTTGTGTTTTGACCAATTGACTAAAGTATGTGATGTAGAAAGGCTGAAACTTAAATGACAAAAAGGACCGTGGTTTGGAAATTGAGGCTTGACCAAATTATTTGGTTGAAAAATGTGTCTGAATACATACATATACATTCAAGGGCAGTTTCAGAATTAGGTATATAATTTTTTGGCTTTGGCTGTAAAAGAATTGACATTGGTGGGACATCCTATGAAAAAAATTTAATAACTGCTCAGGAAACCAGTTTTTAATCTGCAACAAACATGTTCTAAGTTGGGTCGTAGTGGCTTTTGAGTTTTTATTGGAATTGTTTTGTTAAATTTTACTAGATGCGTAGTTACATCAAAAGAAGTGATAGTTTCACCATACACCACAAAATATAAAATGATTAAAAAAAATATTATCTAATTTTTTTTATTCTAAAAATATTATTTTTATTTTTGTAATATTTGTTATTACATTTGTTATGTTTGTTAAATTTCTTATAAAAAAATGTGTTACATTTGTTATATTAAAAATTTAAAATATTATAAAATAATTGTAGAATATTTATATAAAATCAAGCACTCGAAATAATTCCACATGCTTAAAAATAAAAAATAAAAATCTACTTCATGGGTCACGTGCACCGGTCCAATATAAGCTGGGCCTCCTGGCCTTACTAATCATGAAAAAGGGAAATTTTGAGTACTATCATAATTTTCTTTTACAATCTAAAATTTACTTCATTTTTCAATTTTTCAATTTTCTACTTATACATAATTAATTTTTTGAAAAGATATTGTATTACTTTTTCGAAAAAGGTAAATATATATTTTTACTTCAATTCTAATATATAAAATCAACATTTTGTATAGATAACATGTTGTGTTAACTTATATTTTCACAAATTACATGTATGTTACCTTGTATTTTTTTTCACAAATTACATATATGTTTGGCACGACAAAGATAACATAATGTGTTACTTGTAGATAATATTATTTGTTATTGTATTACTTATAGGGTAAATGTATTATCCTCACAAACTGTAATCCATCCTAACCCAACGCAACTAAAACCTTGCACACTCTCCAGCAAACCCTAATCATCAACGATCATTCCCACGCCCTCCGCCATCACAATCACCTTCTGCCACCACCACCACACTTAATTGGAATCGAGTTCACCATGAGCATCTTCCGTAGCCCACCAACATTGTCAATCACCACTTGAACCCCAACTACATGCATTCCAACATCACAGTCGCCTTCCACCACCACCATCATGCTTGGAATTGAGCTCCCGAACACTACCACCATCATCCATTTCAGATATGAAATGGTCGTGACTACACCATAGTGATTAGCGGTTGGTAGCAATGGCCTTTAGGGGATTTCTTGATTCGAGCGAACTCTGGAAAGGGTCACGATGACTCCAACGATGGCCATAGATAGTGTGGTTGTGGAGGTAAATAAATGGTGATGATCAGTGATGATACTAGCTAGGTCTTATAAGTGGGTAGAACAAATAAATTGTGCTACTTTTGATTATGTTTGTGAAACATTTACACAATGGAAAAGAAGTAACTTTTAAGAAATATAATTCGACCTAAGTAAGGAGCAAAAAAATCAAAATAAAAGATTTTTCCAATTTTTTACGAAAAAGTAAGTATTTGGACTAATTATCTTCATGGGAAAAAATATTATGAATTGGGCCAAATATAGGTAATGACAGGCCAGACACAAAAGCCCAATTGCGTTGATGAAACGTGGATCATGACCCAGTTGTTTAACTTGGTGTAATTACCACAGAAATTATATAATGAAAGGGAGGAAAAATAGAATTTCGAAATATTTAAGATCGTCACTACTTTGTTTCTCTCTCTACCTAATTGAAACAAATTGAATGTCTCATTAGTCTTGTTTCTTCTTTTTTGCTTCACCAAGACACAGGAAAAATAACAAGAAACTGTAGTTTACTCCATAAACTAAAATTCCACATAAAACTGAGACTTTTTCTAACTAACCTACAAGTACCCTAACCGTTCAATTCATGTTTGACAATGCTTAAATTATTTTTTAAGTATTTATAGTTTGTGGGTTCTATGAAATTTGTAGATAATAAGTGAGTAGTAAGTTATACATCATACAAAATGTGTGAATAAAATGTATGTTTAAATAGTTTAATCAATTATAATTATAATTTAAATTGTACCAAACAAATCTGGTTAAAAGGAAAATAAATTATTTTTTAACCCAACATGCAGTTTTTAAATTTCAAAAGGCAAAGTTCTAAAGACAAAATGACACTCCCAAGGACAATGTGATTCTTGATTGAAAGGCCATTAAAGTGGCTTTTGCAAGAACTCAAGGGTTGCCCTAAATTTAATGTCTTAACTCCAAACAGTCGTACTTTTCTAACTGCTAAGAGTTAAAAAAAAGACTGCGCGGGATCCCACTACTATTCCACTCATCATATGATATTGATATTTGATACTGTTTATTTGGGCCGTTCCTTTGAGGGTTTGCCTTTGATTTATTTGCTATTAGTTTAAACCTACTTTACAGCCTCATAGAGTCCCACACTAAATTAACTTTTGAGCAAACTCCTCTTCCAACCTTTGAGAAATGAGAACCAATGGCTCTTCAATTATTTAAATCTCTTAACAGTTACAATGTACTTCGTATACAAACCGGTTAATTTGAAAGTCTACGTATTGAGTACAAAATTATAAGTATTATATATTGAAAACATAATTTTCCACTCCTTTTGTTAATTTTATTCAATTCAATGTGGGGAGTGTCTTGTCCGTTTCTACATCTTTGCTGCTTTATATTATTTTACCTTTTGCAGATGCTCTTTCTCCAAAGATTGTTAACTAAAAGGAAGATTCTTTAATTAATTTGCAGTTAATGGCAAAATTAATGATTTTATTAACTGTCAAAAGGTATAAGTCTCCACAGCTTAAGGAGCTAAAGTGTACTACACTACTACTTGACATGTTCTTGGACAAAAGATGGTGGACCCGACCTCTCACAGATTTCAATCAGATATATTTTTCTTCTGTTTCTTGGTTTCATTGGGGTTGGTGAAAGATTTTTTTAGATCTGCAACTTTTTCGTGGTCCGTAGTATTTGTCATGGATGATGGACCAAATTTTTTTTTTTTTTTTTTTGGTGCGTTGCATAAAAAAAAATATTCAACCAAAATCTCTGGCCTATGAATGATTTTTTGAGAAAATATTATTATTTTCATATTGAAGGATTTCTGAAAATTTTCAATTTGTTTTAAAGCTATAATTTTTAAAGGTCTAAACTTGCACGAATTGTTTTAACTAGCACGTACACTTGTTGTGTAACATTTTGTAAAGGCTAAAATCGGATTTGTGACATACGAACACAAAATGAAAAATTATGTAGAAACACTTCTCAAAACAGAAAGGTATGATAAATTTGAGATCTCTAGCTGGTTTTAGTGTAGAAATATTAATACTTAGCTAAAAATAATTATAAATGAGCTTTCAGAAATGACTTACTTTAAATTTTAATGTTTTTCTTGTGTAATTAATAACAAAAGTTCTTCATGCACCAGAAAGATAATTTAAAAGTAATATTCTTTTCAAAACTTTCTCAAAAACTGTTGCAAAAATATTACATATATATATATATATATATATATATATATATATATATATATATATATATATATATATTTTGTCATTACAGAAGTTTATGAGTTGTTTTAAGTCCTTTCCGAAAGCATAAACAGCAAAACATAATTTTTTAGAAGTCCTGCTAATGAAAAAGCGATTCCTAGCTAGCCTTCAAAAGCCTACTCAATGGTACCTTAATTACTTATATATCATTAATTTGAAATACAGTACATTAAGTACTATTATGTTGTTTTTCTTGTTTTTTTGGTATTATTTTTACTTGTAGGGATTTGAAATTGCATCAATTTAATTAAATTGGAATTTGAGGAATGCACACAGAAAAGATTAACTTGTTTTGTGGCTTTGAAGACAATCTCACGTAAAATGGAATTGATCTTTAGGGGCTATTTGATAAATTTTTTGAACAGATTTTGATAAAAGCTGATAAAATGCATAGTTGAAAAGTCATAAAAGTTGTCGATCTCATAAAATTTGTGGTTATAATTAATTATTAAAGTTGACCTCAACTTTTTAATCTAAACTAAATGGATGGTTAATTTTTTTCGCATAGATGATTAGCTTGAATCCTTCATCGAATGTAATATAATTAGAAGTTCTCTTTGTTATTTGGATTAATATCGTTAATTGTGAGATAATTGTGTGGACTGTTTTATATTAAGGTAATTATATTCACACCATACTTTTTATTTTTTGCACTACATTTTAATTACACTTAATGTCCTTAATCTTTGAATATTATAGCACTCGTGTTCCTAACATTTTTTATCACAGATTTATCTTCAACTTTTCATTAATTAGCACATCTTGTGTCCGATAATGATATTCATTCAAAATATTTGTTAGGAATTCGTATAACAACTTATTTGCTCATCATATTTAAAAAATAATAATAATAAATACAAAAGTACAACAAAATATTTTTTCTCAAATTGAAGTGCGAATAAAATTACCACCCTTTATTCTGAAAATTTTCTTGTCTAAAATACAATTTTGACACTAACGTTTTGCTTAGTGACATGTGAATATGTGATTCCATAAAACTTCAAAATCTTTATGTTTGATGCTCAAAATTTGTTGCTATCTATAAACCCTAGGGACCTGCTTGTGCATGTACATAGTAAATTATTGTGGGGAGGGCGAATTCCATGCATGCATGGAATACAGAAGCTAATATATATATATATATATATATATATATATATAATAAGACTCCGCAAATATTGCAATATGAAAGCCTTTTCATTATAATAGAAACCATAAATACAGTACGAAATTAAATAATGCAAATTGCATAATTAAAGAGAAAGCTGAAATATACACAATTCAATCTTGGAAAGATTGGGATACAAATACATGCACAAATGACATAATTAAGGGGACGAACAGTAGATTCTCCATTACAATGCGTTAATTTACATGCTCAGAATGACCTATACCCGGACTATGACCCGGAGTCGTAGGTCGAAAAGAATCCATAGATCCTTCAGTGAATCTAAATCCATGCTTCTGCAGCAACTGTACTCTAGGGTTCGAAACAATGCTACTAGGCTCTGCTGTTGTTTCTTTTTCATCTGGAAAATTAAAAAATTTTGACCTTCTTCCTTCAGTGAGAAAAACTTCATTTGATACTATAACAACTAGAAGAAACAGACAAGTAAAGAATTTGGCCATATGGAATTTTTTTTTTTGAAAAAACAGGAACAAAAGTTTCAGCGGGGAAGGAGAGAATGAAATTGAAACAATTAGTGTGATTGAAGCCCTTCCTCTAAGTTGGTATTTATGGAGTTAAAAAGTAATGAATGCATGTGAGGTCTGAACATTAAGGAAGATTCCCGGACCCCGGTGCATGCAAGCTTGTGAGAGATGGGATCCGAATATATGTTTTTTTTTTTTCTTAAATAATTAAACCATTTATCAAGAACGAAATAAAACAAAATACAGACCTCCAGTTAACATTGCATTAAAGGCAAACTTACTTGTCTGGAGACGGACGGTTCACCCTAGTAATACTTCTTATTATTATAGGTCGGAAAAAATATATATTAATTAGTACTACCTTAAGTATGCTGGTTAACAAAGAATTATTCTAAACAATATACACGTTTTTAATTATCAATATACACAAATATCTAATAATATTGTGTAAATTCTAATTTTATCACAAATTAATGATTATGGTGCTTAATTTTAAAGAACTTAATCTGGATTACACGAGAGATCTCACAATTGACATCGCTGTACAGCAATGGGTTCAGAAGGAGACTTTGTTCAGTTAGAAGTACCATATATAGAACCACACAGAGAGTTGGCAATTGGCATTACCATCAACGGTGCCAAACAACACAACCAGAAAGCTGCATCTGTATGCCTACGACTATGAGTGTATGGGAATTGAGAATATTACAAAAGATAAAAAGAGGGTTGTTACAAATGAGCCCTAATTAAACCTACCAAGAGACACGAAGGAAGGTTTACAAGAAAATGACAATACTACCCTTATAATACAACGAAGCCATTGACTCTAATAAGAAGAAAATTACAACATCATATTATTTAGAGCATGTTTAAGTATAGTTTATTATAATTTTTTTTTTTCTCAAATTCATTTTCAATCATATATTTTATGAAATCTATAATTTTTATCAACTTTTCAACTACACATTTCATCAACTTTTATCAAAATCTCTTAAAAAAACTACTTTTAGTGCATGTTTCGTATAACTTTTGGTAGAGTATAAGCAGTGAGTCATACGGAATATGTGAGTAAAAATTGTGGTCATACGAAATGTATAGATAAAAATAATGTTTGACTAATTTATAAGTACTTATAGACACTCAAATTTTTAATTGTGAGATATCTATTAACTTGAGTCTATATATTCAATTAAAATTAAAGAAAAAAAGAAAAAATAAATAAAACATATACCCTGCTAGGGCAACTATATAATTCGGGCACTGCATAAGTCCACCTTGCGGGCAACATTAATATATATAGATTCTCTGGCATGCATGTTATAGTTCAAAGGCATGCTGTAGGTGGCTAAATAGAATAATACTGTTAATTAATGGACGGCCGTCATTTCAGCAGAGACTATAAGTAGCTGTAAATTAACTTGCAGTTGGAAATTCCCTACTGTTAGGGCTGCATGATGTGAATCCAATATTAAATTTAGGAAAATGCTAGATGAACTATATCTTAAACATAAAGTTAAATTAGTACATGTAAAGTAAAATGTTAAATTTGTCATTTAAAAAGACATAAGTAAAAATTTGAATTATATTTTGAGTAATTATATTTACACAATATTTTTTATTTTTTGTACCATATTTTAATTACATTTAGCATCCTTAATCTATGAACATTATATCACTCATGTCTCTAACTTTTTTTATCACATTTTTATTCTCAATTTTTCATTAATTAGCATATTTTGTGTTTGATAACGGTTTTCGTCTAAAACATTTTTTGAAAATTCGTAAAAAGACTTATTTGTCAGTCATATTCTAAAAAATAAATAAATACAAAAGTACGATAAAATATTTTTTCCTTATTTCAAAGCATGTAAACAAAATATATCGACATAGACCATCATTAGTAATAAAATATGCTAATTAATGAAAGTTGAATATAAGAATTCGATGACAAAAAGTTAAGAGTATAATTGCAACAATGAATAAAAGTTGAAGATTTTAAGTACAATTACAATGTGGTGCGTTTATAACAAATTGTGATGTGAATATAACCACCCTTATGTTTTTGCAAATGACATATTTGATATTTTATATATAATAGTCTAACTTTATGTCTAACTTAATGTTCATGTAGCATTACTCTTAAATTTAACCCCTTTTTAATAGGTAGCAATAGTGTAACTATTTTATAAGGTTATATTTAGGCACACATGACCATCAAACTCCTTTGTCTATAATGTTTAACATAAAAATATAAATAATTAATGTATTTTTACTTTATAAAATTTAAGTTTTCATATGAAGCGGGTCTTGGATTCAAGATTCACTAACACTCATTAAAAAAATTTCACGCTTCAAGAGTTTCTAGAAGAATAAGTTAAGCATTAACATTATGTGGTTCAACACAGTCAAGGTCCCATTCATTTCTTCAAAGACTATCCACCACAAGAAATGGCTTTATATCATCTCTGGTGATGCCTTCGGTTGGTTACCGCACTTATCAAACTTCCATTTTCTTATATTATAAGTAGTAAATTTGGATCATATTATTGACGTCTGAACCTGCACTAGTCCACGTGCCAACAGATCTCCAGTCACTCCTCTGTCAGCTCGTATGTAACCTGCACACTAAGACGATCGTTAGGCACCAAGATCTCCGGAAAAAAAGGGTCCGGCGATCGTTGGCACTCCAACGATCAAGTCAACAGCCGGTATATGAAGGATACACAGGGGCGAAAACAAAAGAGGGGTGTGGGAGAGACAAGCAGGCAGAGATTTGAGCAGAGTTTAGGGTGGGATTCGTAAGCGTAAAAAGTGCATACCTTGGAACCACCGGAGACGTTGTATTTATAGCGCAAGAATTCTAATTGATTTGGAAGACAAATCAATTCGGTTCCCAATCGGATCCTCCTTCCTTATGTGATAAAGATACCCGAGATTGCCTACCTTCTTGGAGTTTATCACGTTGCATGATTTTAGGAGATCACGATTGTGTTTCCTTGTGGAGATTTGTGCGCCCAATCCAACGCAATCTTTCTTTAATTACTTCTCTGGTTGCCTCGGCGTATCGAGTTGTTTGCTGGTTGTGAATGACGCGAGGCCCGACGAGGCCTTATGGTTCGCATGAGGGCGCCGAAGGCCCAAGCGCGTTACGGGCCCCCAGCAGGGCCCAAATAGAGTTCTTGACAGAATACGAACTGGGCCCTTACTGGGCTTAGATGGGGCTTTGCTGACGTGGCGGCCATATCATAATCGTGTGGTAACAATAGTCCCCCAAGTCCAAGCCTATTATTTATGCTAGGCGTGGGACTTGTGAGGATAAGCAGAATGTTGATGTGCCTCGCAGGAAGTGTTTCTTAAGGTGGTTCGTCATGGAGTAATTCGTCCTACCTAGTATAGTCCCCCAAGTCCGAAGCCGAACATTTATGACGGGTGAGGGCTTAAAGGGGACAGGCCAATGCTGACGTGCTTTCTGATGGCGTGATTCTGTCTATCAAGTCTGTCACTCTCTGGTCAGGTAATCATGAGTGAGGGGGTGCGTGCATTAAATGTGGGCGCGTGAAAGGGGCACATTGGGACACGCGTGTAGCGCGTGCGCCCCCGAATCATTAAATGCGTAGGTTTCATTTTCCCGCCTGCTGCACCATTGAAGACACGCGTCGGCCGTCCGTATGTCCTGATTGAACGCTTGGGATCTGCACGGTGGATGAGTGAACGCGCTTATATAAAGCCAGGCCTCCACCCCAGAGTTACACCTTCCTCCTACCGCCGTGCTTACTGTAGCCTTCCTGTCGATAGCCGGGACGCTTGACGCTGGTGTGCCATTTGAGCCGTAAAGTCGAGGTAAGCGTTCAGACAGCGGTAGAAACTTGTTTGCATTGTTTATTTTCGTTGCCACAATACGATTTCATTACTTGGGTACGGCCAAATGTCCTCTGAAAGCGACGACTCACAGAATCCGTCCGACGCTCCCACAAACCCTAGTATCATTGGGAGTGTTTCCTCGTCGGCCTCCACGTCGTCATTTTCTCCTGGAGCCGCAGGAGGGGTGAATCCGGATCCCCTGGCTGCAAATTCGTCGGTTCCGTCGACGAGTGGGAGGGAGCTCAGTCCCTCCGTGCCGGCGGGAGAGGCAGTAGTGAAGGAGAAGTCGGGTGCTGGGGTGCCCGAAATGAGGGGATCGCTGGACAAGAGGGATGCTCCGGCTGCAAGGGCTCTGGACGAGGAGTTGAAACGGTCGACAACCGAAGCGTCTATGGCCCAGTCGATGATCACGGAGGCTGAGCTGGAGGACATACGGTTGTCCTATGACATTCCTTCGTCCGTGACGCTCCGAGCCCTGAGCCTAGAAGAGCGTGCCGATCATCCGCCCGAAGAGTATGTGGCGGTTTACGAGCCTGCTATGCAGCAAGGCCTTTGCCTTCCCATGCACCCTTTCTTTCGCCAAGTGTTGAGGGACTGGAATCTGGCTCCCTGTCAAATAACACCAAATGGCTGGGGACAGATGGTAGCCTCCTATATTTTGTGGAGCGTTTCCAAGGCTGAAGGAGACTTGTCTCCCAGGGATTTTGAGTCCATATATCGACCATGTCGGTCCGTCGGCTGGTACAATATATCTCCCCGGCTGGGTCAGAAATGGGGGACGGCCACCGACAGTCCCAACAAGGTGCACAACTGGAAAGAGAGATTTATCTTCGTTGGCGGGGATTGAGAATTTACGCCCGAGGACCCTCTTCCGCACGTGTCCATTCCTCGACACTTCGGGGATCTTGGTATAACTCCCCACAGTCATATGAAATTCTGGTTATGATCCCTGACTTGATGCATTTATTTCTTGTTGCAGATTGCGGGAAACCACCGATCCCGAAGAGAAACCAAGGAGAGCTGAGGTTGAAGTGGGATAAGGTTCGATCCCTCAGTAGCGAGTTCTGGAGCCTTGGGAATCTCTTGAAAGACGATAAGCTTTTGGCCAGCTGTGGACTAATGTGTAAGTCTCACTTGCTTTGGTGTTCTGGTACCCTGGAGTGGAATGATCCGGGCGCTCCGTTTTCTAACGTATGTTCTTAACAGCTTTTAGGTTCAGAAGCGTGCCCACACTTCACCTTGCCCGCCCTGCCAGCGGCGAGGGGTCCTCCGCACAAGTGCTCGCCCGGGAGGCACCCAGGCCATCGCAGGGTACACCGACCGCTGCGCCACCAGAGCCCGCCCCTCAACAGGCCGTTCCTCCTCTCCCTTCTCCTTTGACAACTGACCCGTCTCCCGGCCGCATCCCAGCCAAAGACAAAGGGAAGGGCATTGCTGAGGATGTGGGCGATGCTCCTACGTGAAAGAGGAAGGCTCCCACGTCTGAATGGGGGTTTATGGGGGATGCCTGCAAGTTGGGGCGAACTGAGGGTTCAAAGAAACCTGGTCCCCCGCCCGACCAAGGGAGTCCCGTCCGGACAACCCAACGTCGGGGGGAACTGGAGACTGCCGTCCTGGAAATGCTTCCGGCCCATCCCGCGATGATGGCGGCCAGCGTGCACAAGTACTGGACCCAGAAATGGGAGAAGACTGCCGAGGGGGCCACCGTATGGGAGCGGCTGAAGATGGCGGAGATGAACCTGATACGGGGCCTGGTGCTGAGCAAAGAGTTGTTCAGTATTGTGGAAAGTTATGACGACCAGTGTCATAAGGAGGAGGCCAAGTCTGCCAAGCTGGCCGAGGAACTGAAAGCTGTTCAGCTCGAGAAGGCGCAGTTGGAGTCCGAAAGAGGTGGACTTCGATTCAAGCTCGACGCCTCTGTAGGTAGGGAGGCGGCCATCAAGGAGAAATATGAGATTGAATTGAAGGCCTCAAAAGAGTGCCTGAAGGACGCCCGGGAGCAAAAGCGAGCTGTCGAGGCCTCTCAGAAGAGAGCCGAGGAGCTTCAGAAGAATGCCGAAGAGGCGCAGAAGCGTGCTGAATAGGCCCAAAAGTTGGCAGAGGATCGGGCACTTGCCGCCGAGGAGGCTCTTGCCCATGCGACTAACAGGATGGAGACCCTAGTCGCGGAGGAGGGCAAGCTGTTGGCGGATACGAGGCTGGAAATGGATAGGATCCGGGCTGAATGCGCGGTCACCGGGGCCAAGGCGGTGGAGGCTTACCAGGATGCGTTTGTGGAGACGCCTGAGTATCAGGACCTTGCCCAGCGTTTGATGACAGCTGGAGGCGAGCAATTTGTGGAGAGCATCATGGAGGTTCACCCAGAATGGGATCTCTCCTTCCTCCGACAGGGCCCTGCCGAGGCTCAGGTCCCTGATGCTGAGCCTGGTACCGTAGGCGATCAGACATCTCCTCCAACGGAAGGAGGCCCGCAATGTGCCGGCCCTTGAAGAGGCGGCAGGGCACTTATATTTTGTAATCTTTGAATTTTTATGCCTGAATTAATTGAAAAACATGATTGGATATGACTTTCTGTTTATCCGACGATTCGATTCTGTGCGCGCGTGGGAGAGGGAAACGCTTTTAGATTTGGGAATTATTCTCCTAGCATTAATGGCGCAGACTCTCGGTGGAACCCGGAAAGGTGGCGTCTTTAATGCCTTGGGGATGTAGAACGTCCGTGCGTCGTTCCAGGTTCCTGGTTACACCCGCCTTTATTGCGCTACACCTTTTCCCAACGTCGCCTACTATAAATAGGATGTAAGCCCAACCAGTCTTTTCCATCGTGATACGGTTGTATTGACCTTGCTATTAACGTGCGACCGAGATAGGGATAGAAAACGTGTGATGGTGGTGCGGCTGGAGGGCTAGCATCCATCAAGGTGCCCCTCAATCTGAGAATCAACATTCAGCCAATCAACGTTCAGGGGACCAAACGTACGGGGTGGGACTTAGGCTTAGCAGCCTTAGCCCGACCCCTCTCTGAACGGTTGATCGGTGTAGGGAGTCTCCCACTGCCAAAAAAGGCATCAACGGCTTTTTTTGAGCAGTGTGGTCTAATAAGCCATCAAATTAACTCATATATGGCTTGGGAGACTCCCGGTCATGGTGAAGTCAGGTCCCCCAACCTGGGCGGGGCCAGCGTGGATCAGGAGATAGGGTTAGCAGATCTAGTTATCCCATTCATGTGCTGGCCCAGAGAGACAGCGGGGATTTTTAGAATATACTGCAGTTGTATCTTGTATTGTGTACCGTATGTAATGAAAGGGAGCCGAGGTAACTTTATTTTACTTGCTTGCTTGTGCTCTTATCGTACCCCTGAATTGTATGTTTTTATTGGCATTCAGTTTTGCTTACGGAATTATGGGCACAAGCTCGAGGTCTCGAACAGCGTTTCTGGTAGCGTGGGATGATTCGCGCTCCATGTTCGAATTTTAAGTAAAACCGGATAAATTCTAATTATGTACTTTTGCGTTGGCCGTTCGTCCAGCGGTCTGATAGGGTTGGCCGCAAACCATTCTCCCTCGCTGCCATGTTCTTTTGTGCTTGCTTTCTTACGCGTAAAATGTTTACCCAGCGAGTTAATGGAGTTGGCCGCGAACCACACTCCCTCGCTGCCGTGTACTTCGTAATTGCTTTCTTATGCGTAAAATATTTACCCATCGAGTTAATGGAGTTGGCCGCGAACCACACTCCCTCGCTGCCGTGTACTTCGTAATTGCTTTCTTACGCGTATAATATTTACCCAGCGAGTTAATAGAATTGGCCGTGAACCACACTCCCTCGCTGCCGTGTACATCGTAATTACTTTCTTACGCGTATAATATTTACCCAGCGAGGTAATGGAGTTGGCCGCGAACCACACTCCCTCGCTGTCGTGTACTTTGTAATTGCTTTCTTACGCGTATAATATTTATCCAGCGAGGTAATGGAGTTGGCCGCGAACCACACTCCCTCGCTGCCGTGTACTTCGTAATTGCTTTCTTACGCGTATAATATTTACCCAGTGAGATAATGAAGTTGGCCGCGAACCACACTCCATCGCTGCCGTGTACTTCGTAATTGCTTTCTTACGCGTAAAATATTTACCCAACGAGTTAATGGAGTTGGCCGCGAACCACACTCCCTCGCTGCCGTGTACTTCGTAATTACTTTCTTACGCGTAAAATATTTACCCAGCGAGTTAATGGAGTTGGCCGCGAACCACACTACCTCGCTGCCGTGTTGTTGCTCTCTGTTTAGGGAATGCGTTGGTTGCATAAAAAACGAATATTTATTGAGCGGCGCCTAGTCTCCCGGCGTCCGACAAAAGGGAAAAGTCTCTAGAGAGATCAAAACAATACAGGAAAAAGACAAAACAGAAATGCCGTTGGCAGGGTTTCAAGTTGTTGTGGCCGGGGTGATATCCTCGCGCTTGGTAGCCTTTCGTAACGCGTTCATGTAGCATGCCCGTGCCTCCGCCTGATTACCGCGGATCTTCGCTACCCCCCGGGAGTCGAGAATTTCATCGCCAAGTGGTGTATGGACGTGACTGCCTGCAAGTCCTTCAGCACGGGCCTACCAAGAACCCCGTGGTAGGCTGAGCTGGTGTCACTATTAGGAATTCCATGTATTTTCGGAGGTGGCAAGGTGGTTCCCCGAAATCTACCGCCAGGGTAATCCTTCTCCGTGGGACGAGGCTGTCCCCGGTAAAACCAAACAACGGCTCGACGATGGCCGTCGTCTTGTGATCCACGTCCATCTGGTCGAACGTATTACCGAATAGGATGTTCACGGCACTTCCGTCGTCAACCAGCATCCGGCCTAGGCCGTTCCTAGCGACAACGGCACGTACCACTAGAGCATCGCAATGCAGGTAATGAATCCCGGATTCGTCATCCTCAGTGAATGAGATTGGCGGTATTCTAGGCCGATGTCCGTGTACCTGCCAACTCTCCAGGGGTTCTCCCCTGGCAGCCTTCGCATAGTTGCGCCGTGAGTTCATCGTGCTTCCTCCGACGTACGGTCCTCCAAAGATGGTATTTATCTCTCGGACAGGCGGGGTTCCTTGGGGCCTCTCGGCCCTCGGTTGGTCCCTATTCTCCTCGTTCATTCCTCCTTCGCGACGAGGTCCCTCATTGTGGCGCTGAGGAGGGGGCCTTCGCCCTTGTGTAGGCGGTCATCGTCGTCCTCACGCCGTCTGATCCCTCTCGCCTGGCCCGTGGTTCCCGCGGTCGATCAACTCCCTTACCTCTGGGCAGTCTTCCGTGTTACGCACCCTGGTCCTGTGTATACGACAGAATTTGGGTGGGGCCCCCGTGGGTAAGGGGGCCGCTACTGGTGCCCGTGGGACTGGGGCTACCTCTGTTTGATTGAACTTCCGGTAATGGCTGTGGGTGGGTTTTGGGGAACGTCTTCTCTGAAAGCGGGAGAACCGAGGTTCTGGGGAGCGACGCCCCTCCCTCCTGTATCGATCTCCTCTCTCTCTTTCAGCCCTTTCTCTGTTCTCGATCGTTTCTTCTGATCGGATTTCACGTTGTATCATGTCCACCAGCTGGCTGTAGACTTTCGGATGACTATTTTGGACGTCTCTCCAGAAGGAGGTTCGCATGTGGAGCCCTGTTATCAACGCATCTAGGGCCTTCTCGTCGGTTACCGTTTCGATCTTGTTGATGATGTTGCTGAATCGTTTAAAGTAGCTTTTGACGGTTTCTCCCTCCTTTTGCCGGATATCATTAAGTTGGGCGATGTCGGCGATCATCGTCCGGTTGCCAATGAAGGCGTTGATGAACTCCCTCTTGAGTTGTGGCCAACTTCGGATGCTCCCGGGTCTTAGCTTGTTGTACCACCTCTTCGCATCACCCGTGAGCGTGGTATGGAAGTTCCGACACTTTACTGCAGGGGATTGGCCATGGAGTTTTGTCTTGTAGGTGTTTATATGGTCCGTGGGATCACCTCTCCCGTTATACTTATCCATGATGGGCATTCGGAAGTTGACTGGCACTTCCATCGCCTTCATGTAGCTGGTGAAGGGTAGATTCTCGTCGTCCTCATAACACTCCAGTTTCTCCTTGTCGTCCTCGGTCTTTTCTTGATTCTTCGGGTCCTTCTTCTTCTCCGTACGGGCCTCGCTATGCTCGCTGCGCCTGCTGTGAGAGGGCTGGGGGGGCGCGATCGAAGACCCTACTCCCAGCCTCTCAAACACGCTAGCTGCTGGAACAGGATGGCTCTCTCGTACAGGGAAGGGTCTCCCTTTGTGGCCGTCCTGCGGAGGCTTCGGGGCCGAATTCTGAAGGTTCCAATCGTGAGAAACAGGGGGTTCCTCTCGGGAACCGTGGCTGTCCAGCGAACCAGTGGGTGAGAGACTCCTCCGGGCGCGGCTGCGCTTGGGTCCATGTTGGAGGGATTGATTCTCCAACAGTTCAAGCGCGGCCTTCATCCGGGCGTTGTCTATCTTGAGGTCCTGGTTCTCCTGCTCCATCGTCCGTTTCTTCTGGTGTCTTTTCTTTCTGCGACGGGTAACGTTCTGTAAATCCTGAACGCTCTCCTGTCGCAGGTTGGTGTGGTGGGACTCCACATCTTCTTCTGTGGACTGTTCGGAAGTCATGCTTCTTTGGGTAGAAGACACGCTTTACCAAAAGCACTTGGTCGTGTAAGGCTTCTCGTTTCCCACAGACGGCGCCAATCTGTTGACGTCTGAACCTGCACTAGTCCACGTGCCAACAGATCTCCAGTCACTCCTCTGCCAGCTCGTATGTTATCTGCACACTAGGACGATCGTTAGGCACCAAGATCTCCGGAGAAAAAGGGTCCGGCGATCGTTGGCACTCCGACGATCAAGTCAACAGCCGGTATATGAAGGATACACGGGGGCGGGAACAAAAGAGGGGTGTGGAAGAGACAAGCAGGCAGAGATTTGAGCAGAGTTTAGGGTGGGATTCGTAAGCGTAAAAAATGCATACCTTGGAACCACCGGAGACGTTGTATTTATAGCGCAAGAATTCTAATTGATTTGGAAGACAAATCAATTCGGTTCCCAATCGGATCCTCATTCCTTATGTGATAAAGACACCCGAGATTGCCTACCTTCTTGGAGTTTATCACGTTGCATAATTTTAGGAGATCACGATTGTGTTTCCTTGTGGAGATTTGTACGCCCAATCCAACGCAATCTTTCTTTAATTACTTCTCTGGTTGCCTCGGCGTATCGAGTTGTTTGCTGGTTGTGAATGACGCGAGGCCCGAC
The DNA here is from genome assembly GCA_030279155.1 of Forsythia viridissima. Classification (NCBI taxonomy): domain Eukaryota; kingdom Viridiplantae; phylum Streptophyta; class Magnoliopsida; order Lamiales; family Oleaceae; genus Forsythia; species Forsythia viridissima. The sequence goes on along the minus strand of CM059038.1, from coordinate 47,708,926 downwards.
GAGGCCTTATGGTTCGCATGAGGGCGCCGAAGCCCTTTATGTAACTTGCGGATTCCTAGGCGCCGAAGGCCCAAGCGCGTTACGGGCCCCCAGCAGGGCCCAAATAAAGTTCTTGACAGAATGCGAACTGGGCCCTTACTGGGCTTAGATGGGACTTTGCTGACGTGGCGGCTATATCATAATCGTGTGGTAACACACATATATATATATATATATATATATATATATATATATATATATATATATAACTATAACTTCTAGCATCAATTTTTAACAAAATTAAATAGATGCCAAGATGTGGAAACCACACAACTCATATATTGTTCTTTTAATAATAAGTTGAGTACTATGAATTTATAAAAATTAACAAAATTTGTCACATTTTTATCTTCTTTATTTAATAAATCTTAATCTTAATATATAAAAAAGAAAAAGATACTCATCAGTAAAAGTCAACACATTTTTCAGTCAAAACGTCTCCCACATATTACAGATTAATATAATAATAATAATAATATAAATAATATAAATAAATATTAATTTAATTAATTAATTGTCCAATATAAGGTAATTAATAATTAAATTTAATGTGCAGTCCAAATGAGATTTCCAATAATTCATTTGTTAAGTAATTGTCCAACTTCAGTTAATTAATTATCAATATTCCAATACATTGTAAATAGTATCGACGATTCAACTTCCCAATGTTTAGAATTTTCTATGATAGTCGATAAAAATGAATAAAAGTATAAATTGACATTTTCAATTAAAAAATACACATCTTCCAAAACAAGATAAATTTACTTCAAACACATCTCATCCAACCGAGTTAATGTTTTGATTAGCTTATTAATTAAGGTCAAATTTTTGGATTAATGAGTTTTTTTTTTTTTTTTTTTTTTTTTTTTTTTTACTTTTCCAAAACAAGATAAATGATTGTTGCCTAATCCAACAATAAACATGAAACTAGTCATTAAATATTAATAATACAATTAACTAATGTAAGCAACAAAAAAAAAAAAAAAAAAAAAAACTTGAATGCTATATTAATTAATCAATATAAGATTTAGAGTCTGCCAATATTACTAATTGTCAATAGAAAAATAATAAATTTGCATAATATCATTAACGCATTAATGCAATCTGCATCTTTACAATTTAGAAAATCAATTTTTAAATAATTATAATATAAAAATTAGTGGGTTATTGAACACCACGCCAAAAATTAACATGGAAGCACATCTTAAAAATTAGAAAAAGATAATCAATCATTCTCTTAAATTCTTTTTTTTTTTCTACATTAACTATGAAACAGTTAAAATTAATTGTAATTTACAATATATATATATATATATACACAATCTAGACTGTTAAATAGAGATAGGAAAACACATTCATTTGATTTAAACAAATGATAAGATTTAAACGGTTATTTTAACTGAAATTCAATCCATCTAATAATATGTGTTGATTATTAAAAAAAAACTTATATATGCATACCCGAAAATTATTTTATAAATTATAATAGAAAATTAATCAATAAGTTTTATTATTATATTATTTATATTATATATTAAATATTATTAAAGCATTTATATTATATATTATTATTATTTACGCAGAGTCAGCAAAAAAATATAATTAAATCAGATGACAAAATTTTAATATTTTATAGTATTAAAATTTAATTAATTTAATTAAATCAGATGACAAAATTTTAATATTTTATAGTATTAAATTTTAATTAATTTAATTAATTAATTGCCCAACTTCAGGTAATTAATAATTTTAATAATCAGTATTCCAATACAATTTAATCAAGATAAGCTTTCCAATGTTTCAATTTTCTATGACACTTGGTTAAAATGAATAATATTAAAAATTAACATTTCAAAAAAAAAAATGCACATGTTACAGAACAAGATAAATTCACTTCAAAATACAAAATAGATGTTAATTTGTGATAGGGATAGAGTGTCAACCAATTCGACTACAAATATGGTTTCGAAAGAAGAGTTTCAAATTTTGGATTAGCTATGTATTTTTTTTCAATATTAATGAGTAATCAAATATTATTTATATGTAATATTTTAATATAATAAATAAATAATATATTTTTAAAATATTTTAAAATTACTATTAATAAAAAACAAGTGTTCGTACATTTGACGGGTGGTATACCCGTATACTAGTTCTTAAATAAAAGAGGTATAAATTTTTTATTATTACTAACATTTGTTTATAATGGACAAGTTGATGAATGTGGACAGTTCTGAGGAAACGGTTAAAGGTCAGTTATGAATATTGTAAGAAACAACCACTTGTAGAATATTCTTCAAGGGATCCACTAAGACAGCTGGTATACCCGACAAGATTCTTCAAGATTCTCCCTTTTGCGGCTAATTTATACTATTCCAATTGCCAGTCAAAGGCTATGAAGCCTAGATAAAACTTTATATTATCTCTGCACATTTTTTTAATTACTGAAAAAGTGAAGGATAATTTAAAAATAAATAACTTCTAGTGTGGTGGGGGTATCAATGCCAGCAGCCAGAAAGAGAAGCTTTTGAAGGCTTATAACTTAGTAAAAGCTTAATTTGACTTGCATAGCCCTAATCATGAGACCTATATATGTTTAATATAAATGGGCATGTGAATCTTGGCCTTTTTAATAAGAAAAAATAAAATAAAATAAAATAAAACAAAATTACTTTTTTTATTTGTTGGTTCATGCTGACGAGCGTTACAAAATTATTAGTTTTTTATTTTATTAATGATTATTACAAGTGCTTGTACAAGATTTGTCATGTACCTCTAGCTACCAATTATGAATGTAATAACATTCGAAGTATAAGGAAGGAGACGCATAGTCTTACTTTAGAAGAATTAACGAATCTAAAACGGAGAGGTATACTCGTCCAATATAAAAATAAAATTTTAGAAGAAAGCAATAAATATATATAGAGAAACTTTTCCCATTAAATTACAATGGTTACATTATTTTTTTGTGATATATTTGACAGGAAAGATTATATAACACGAAGATGGTATAAAGAAATGGGAAAAGATCTCCTGCCCCCAGTGGGCAGGAAATCCTTGCCCACAGGCTGATTTGTCAACCTGTGAGCTGTTGATGCAAAAAGTAACTTTTTGCATCAACAGCCCACAGGCTGACAAGAGATGCAATTTGCCTCATTGGGAAACCTTATTTTACTTTTGCTCAATCTACTTTACTCTTTTTCTTTTCTCTTTTTAACTATATATATATAAGAATTAAGAACACATATTTTTAATTTGGCATATTTCAAGAATGCTTTAGAGCCTACGAAGTGGAAAATATTTATATTTTTATCATTAAATAATTATGTTTACTTTTCTAAAGGTAAGATCTGTGAGATGTGATGGACTCATAAAAAAGGGCAATAATATATATCGTCATCATTAAGAATAGATCTTTCAGGTTGCCTTTTAATTTGTACAGTATTTGTGTTGTGTGGTGAACCAAATTTTAATTTAGCTTTTTTTTCTTTTGGTTAAATTCAGCATTTTTTGTTATTTAAAATAATTAATAACAAAATTATCAAATTTGGAGCCGAAAATGTATATTTTCAAGACGAGAGTTGACACTACCTATCCCGAACAATATTTATATGCTCGAGACGTGACATGCGTTGACGGTGATTACAAACTAAATGTTGACCCCACCATCAATGTTGCTACAATTACAACTCATTATGACTTATTTTTAAGAAAATTTTGACATTGTCTCCATTGTAACTTGGATTAACTACCCTGAAATAAAATACTACATATCCCACAACTAAATAAGACTATTTGCCCCCTCCAATAGCCACAATAAAACAACGCGGTAGAGACTAGTCGAATTGTAAAAATTTTACTATTTAATAATAAAACTATACATATGGATACAAAATACATAGTGAGCTCATATAACTATTTACAAGTGATGCAAAATAATATCCAAATATAAACATGTGTCTCCAAAATTATGACTACATACTCTATGAATTGAGTCATACAAACTAACTATGTCGTGTGGCTCTGACTCCAAAATCAAAAGTTTTACCTCAAAAAACTGCTCAAATAGTCAACTGCTATATGATAAGAAAAATCACCGTTGGAAAATAAATGAGTTGATAGACTCATTGAGTTGAGAATTTCAAAAATAATTATACATTTTCATTTATATATATTATCAAAGACGAGTTCACATCACTTAACAATTCACATTATAACATCTAATCTTCATGGTACATTCATCAGCTAACATATATACTATCCATTCATCACATCACAATATAATTGAAAATCTTACCAAAATGTACTCTCTAAATAAAATCTCTAATATAGTCATACGTGTGCAAACTGCTCCAAAGCTACGCACCCCCACACCCGGGCTTAAGGCCCCCTTAGTGCACGGAATTGATTCCAAAATTCTCTAATAATACATCCTAGTAGATGGTCAATACCCCTTAGTGAACTATATGTACGCAACCAATAATACCCATCAGTGCACTAGAATAAACAAAATTATAGGCACTTTTCTAGTAGATTTCAATATCACATATTTATTGGATTCTATTTTATAAGTACTCAATTTACAATCTTTATAATTTTACACATAGTATAACGTAATCATCTAAAATAACAAATAAGTCCTTAAAATCACACGTAATATAATAATATAATTAATTGTTATTTTCTAAAAATATTTAATTTATTTTCACTCACATAGTTCTCTATTGGAGATTAAATCAGCAGATAGACTGTTCCGATATTTGAATCGTTTCTTGATACAATAATAGAATTATCCAAATCAAAACTCAGTCCTATTGAATTCAAAATTATTAAAATGACAACTTACGAGTTCCACTTTACTTAGGAATCTATCTAAATGCACTCATTTTATTGTCATTCAAAAAATGCGCAAAAGCAGTTTAACACACATATTAGTGTCCAGTTTCCCATTTTAGTTTATAAATGATGATAAAATAGTAGGAATTACTGTTTTTCATTCCCCCCAATCCCCAAAATGATTAACTGATGTAAGAACTCTTTTTTCTATCCTATTTTCTTTAGCAAAGTTCATTTACAATACAATTGATTATTTCCTTTCATACTCTCTAAATTTAATCTACTAATTAAAAGCCCTAGAAAGTTTAATACTATTCAACAAAAAAACTTTACTTGCCTCTTAAAATAGTACGAGAAGAAATAAAAGTATTCCCAAGCCTTAATAGTTGTTTTCACTATCACCTTGCTTGGCGGAAGCTGTCTCCTTCTTTCTTTCTTTTTTTCCTCATTTTCTGTTTTCCAGATTCTTCTTTCCTCTACCTTGGTTATTCTGTGTGTTTTTCTCTGAAATGCCCCAGAAGAATTGAAGTCAATTGGGAAAGAAAATATTAAATGGTAGGACCCACCATCAATTGCAATTTAAACTCCAATTTTCTTCATCCACTTATTACTTACCCATGGTTTATATAATAGTAAAATGGCTTGACTTGATTAAATGGGGTGAGTTGTAACAAATTTTTTTTTTTGTTTTCAACTTGATTATTTTGACTACCCATTTTTCTTTATGACTAATTTTAATTAGTGTGTTACAAGAGTTGACATTTAACGCAAAATTAATGTATGGTTATTTATCATTTTCTTCTACTTTAGTCTTTTGTTTTTAATAAACTAGCACGAGTCACTTAGGTGGTATTATTAAATATAAAAAAAAAAAATCTTGGTAACTAATATGTACGAATTTTGCTGTAGTAAGAATTTAAATTAAATGGATTCTTTGTAGGTAGAACCTAGTTTATGCAAACATTTGCTTCATACTTAATATTGTCCCTAGTATCAAAAGCTTATTGTTTTACCATTTTTACTTTTTTTAAATTTTTTTACAGCTTAATCTTTACTTAAATGACACATTTCTCGTACTTGTTGCGCGCTCCCTTAGATCTCGAGTTTAGTGAAATCGGCAAGGATTAGCTAATTAAACCATTCTAGGTGGCATGTTGTATTACAACAGGTCTGCGCAATCTCGAGCTCAAGGTGCAACAAAAGCAAACATATATACCCCGTCAAGGAGAGACGAGGAGTATCTTCTCATATCTATGGTCATGATTCATGAGTAGTGATTTATGCTCTCTTTTTTTTTTTTTTTTTTTTTTTTTTTTTTGGTGGGCCTTTGGATTACGCATCTGCATGTTAAATAACACAATAACATGCAGACAGAAGTGTATGTGCACGTATGCATGAGAAGCTTGTAAACACAATTACATAATATATATATATATATATATATATAGAGAGAGAGAGAGAGAGAGAGAGAGAGAGAGAGAGAGAGAGAGAGAGAGAGAGAGAGAGAGAGAGAGAGAGAGAGAGATTATTTACGAAAGTTTATTTATTAGACAGATATATAGATAATTTGGCTATAACACGGGTTCAACGTTATACGTAAAATAAAAGAGATTCCCTTCACCTGATATGAAGTTTGAAAGGAATATCGAGAATAATTAATAATGGACTTGCTGGCTTCTCCTAATGGATATCCTTAATAATTACAAGCGATAATTAATAGATATACTTATACATGCATGTTTATGCATTTGGTCCTGTGGTCTTATTTGCAAAAGAATGACCAATACCGGGACTGTGACCTGATCCTGTGGGTCGAAAATCATCAGTCTTTCCTGCAACGTTGTCTCTTTGGGCTGCAAAAGAGTGGCCAATTCCAGGACTCTTTCCTGGTGCTGTAGGTCGGAAATCATTTACATCTGTTGCTTCGGAACTGTCGGTTTTGTCTTTTTCATTTGGTGGGGGAATGCGCTTTTGTCCCACAACATGAGGGGAATCATGAGCAGGAACAGTGGCTGGAAAATCGTGTTTTTGTTGTTTCTTGAGTGCTTTTAGTTGCCTTGCCTCAGTAAGTGAAATTTGAAGGCTGGAAAAACCTGCGAGAAGCAACAGAAAAATATAGATATCTTGTATGAAGGCCATGAAAAGAAAGAGGATATGTAATTTGTGTGTGTTTTGGGAGATGATCAAGATGTGTTGTTTTGGAGCTGAATGTTTCGATTTCAGAATTGTCGTGGTATTTATAACCTTTGGGTATCATATCATGCAAACATCTTAACCATTGAAATTTCGTAATCATAGAAGTCCATAGTGAAAATTTAAAAAGTCCATAGTGTGGTACTATGGATGGTTCATATTGTTTCAACCGTTTAATTTATATTTGAATTTATGATACAATGATCTTTCATTGTCTTTTACCACATATTGTTAGCCCAAGTCAATTTTGGTTCTAAAAGACAAATTGCTGTCCAGTAATTAATTGAAAATGGTTTAAGTATTATGAGATTGGTTTTGGAAAGTTTAAATAAAGAGATTTTTCTGCAATCCACACTGAAGGCGGCAGGTGTGAGTGAGGTGAGAGCGGAGACCCACCTTTTAATTTGAGCGTGATAGAATATGTCAGGGATTCATTTGGATACATTCACAAAGACAGGGGACGAAGCTATTGACTTCCTAAATTTGGGGTACAGTCATAAATTTACAAGATATTCGTTATGTAGTCAGTCTGTAAGTGACTATAAGTCAGAGATACTACACTTGATGTATGATGACGATGAGTATGACTAGAGCAAATGAAATGTAATTTCTTTAGTTCTTACATTGTACTTCCGTCAGGGAAAGTTAAGTACGTACTATATTATATCTTCGTTGTTAATTGGTGGTGAAAAAATATATTGCTTAATTTGTGTTTAACATTAGGATCTTCTGGTTTAACTTGTTTTTCCATCAATATTTGCAGAAAGAGATTTGGTAAGTGAGTTGAGATTGCACCCGAAATCTCACTTGTATGCTCAAGTTTTATAACATGATCGAGGAATACAATAAAAAAATTTAATGTTTACTTTCACTTCCTTGGGAGTGAGATAAATAATCTTTATACATGAGAAAAAAGTGACAATATTAGGTTGCTTGTTACGTAGCTCGTCATATGTTCAATGGCACATTTCATTCGAATCATCAATATGTAAAATAGTATATATAGGTAATTTCACACTACTTGTTCTTTGATGTTTAACTTGTTAACAACCAATACAACCAAAGTGGATGTTGACCACTAGATCGAATAAAATGTTGAGGAGTCGATTATTAGACTGCATGAATAGCATTTGTCATCAGCTCCCATGTCGGCCCTGACCTTGATAAGCTGGTCGAATACCTGCAAAGAGATATATCTATTGCTTAGTCAATTTACTTAATACATCAATGAGCTTTCTAGTTTACTTACTACCGTTCACTAAAAAAGAAGAGTGCATCTGGACTAAAAAGAGGTGATTGTCTTTGCACGTGACATATTTAACAGCATGGACTGTACAATGACCTTTCATTGTTCTTAAATGTTGCTTTACTTTTCACCAGTGTACATCTCATGTCTCAAATACATGTCTTTTTAGTCATTTTCCCAATAAAAACTTTACACATCATTCAATAAATAAATAATAAAATTATTATGGACAACATATATTACATTCAAACTTGTTGTTGATGATGTATAAGGTTTCTATTGGAAGGACGGTTAAGGAGACGTGTATTTGGGACAACAGATCTAGACTCGTGAAATTATTATACACAACATTTAATACATTCACACTTGTTATTAATGAAATATAATTAACGAGCCCAGTTGGCTGTCCCACTTAATCATGTCCACTTATAATTAATATGAATGGCTCGTATTTCAAACACTTTCGGTAGACAATTTGAAGTGAAACCCATCTGTCTTGTGGTTTAAGTTTAGTTTAATAAACGGTGTGCTGAATGATATATTGAGAATATTCCACTGAGTTGAAGTACCAATAATTTTCTGTTTTCAGTACCATCAATATAAATATAATTAAATAAATAATCTAGCCGCTTTGTGAAGAAATGAAAAACTATTATTCATTATTTGAAAATTGCTAGTGACCATCAAAAATGGCCGACCTTGCCTGACCACCGTATCTAATATTGGATGGACTGGACACTGACTTGTGTTTTGTAGTTAATTTGGTCAGCTTTTTCTTGTTTATTTTATGCTACTTCATCATATATTCTATTCTTCTTTTGAAACCAAAATCTTGCAATTTTATAGAATTTTTTTTATCCCTTGTCGAATACACGACTAATAAAGAAAAAAAAAAAGTTAAAAATTATTTTGAAACCAAACATGCAACTGTAATTATGTACATGCTCTTAATACATTTTATCTTTTATCTTCATTGGAACAAAATTTTGGAATTTATGTGAACTATATAATTAGAAGGTGTTGACCTCGAGCAGATGAGCTTGAATAGGCTTGACCTCGATCTTAGCTTCCAAGTACTGAAAACAAAGGCATCGAGGTGTAATATCGTCGTTTCTCAAATACTTAAGTTAGTGTATGCAAAAAAAATATAGACGTGAGACTATAAGTTGAATAATATAAAAAGTATTGAATAATGATGATGGGTTGCATGTATACAATGGCAGGTGGTGTAATCCTAGGAAGAATATTATTGGGGCACCCGTGAATCGTATGATCTAATGGACTAGTGTTGTATTAAGATCCAGTCATGGAGTAAATCCTTGACGGTACAACGTCATGTCTCATGCTTGACCTTGGTGAGAAGCCCCTCGGACTCGTGTCTGATCTCCGAGCCCCAAGGTGATATATATACTTGATCCCCATGGCCCGAGGTGTTTCCTCATGGTAGGAATATGCTTGATGTGAGGTCGGTTATGACATATTTTTATCTCATCAGAAATGTTGAGTGTTTAGAAGTTGAAAAACAAGTATATTTTTTTAAAAAAATAAAAACTAGTATAGAGCCCGTTTGGTACAGATTATAACCAAAAATTATTTTTTAGCTACAATTATTGAGTTTTTAAATATTTTGTAAAATTGGTAGAATGAATAATATTTATTCAATTAATAATTTGTATACAATTTATAAGTATGTATAGCTAACAAATCTACTACTAAGTAGAAAATTAATATATTACAATATATTTGAATATATTATGATATCAATCTTTGATATTAAATATATTTTTAACACTCCCCCTCAAGGTGGTGAGTAAATGTTGTGAACTCTCAACTTGACCAACAAAGAATGAAATCTTTTCTTCCCGAGAGATTTATTGAATATGTCAGCAAGTTGTAATATTGATGGAACAAATTTCATCATGATTTTTTCTTCTACAATTTTATCTTGAACAAAGTGACAAGATCACGTTGAATTTCAAATAGACAAGACACGTTTTTGTTGAGAAAAATGTTCTTGGAAATCATCTCAAACTTCTTTAGCTGTTTTCATATATACCACACTGGTGGATAGATCGCTAGATACCGTATTGAAAATCCACATAAGAATCATATTATTGCACCGTCGCCAAAGAACAAACTCTGTTGACTTATCTTCAGATGGTTGCTCAACACTCTCATCAACAAACTCAAACTTGTTCTTCGCACTGAGTGTAATTGACATGGAACAACACCAAGTGCTATAATTGTCACCCGTAAGTTTAGTGGAAACAAGCATCATCCATGGACGATCAAAATGATGAATGAAGAAAGAGCTAGCAGAGTTATTAGCTGGTTTTGTTCAAAATTTTCTCTCATGACTGAAAAAGAGGAAAAACAAGTCAAAAAGATCGAAAAACACGATTTTGGAGACCTAAATGATGGAATTTGACCGAAAAAATTGAATGTCACGACAAAGCCGTGCAAATTGCTCAGATGGCCATTTCCACCCAAAAAACACTATAAAATCTCTAAAAACGGACACTGCAAGTATTTTTCTGAAAATTTGGAAAAAAAAAAAAGCTTGAAAACGGAATTGTGGCTGAAAAAAGAGTTAACCTAATAAGGTAGAAACTGTTATTTATAGTGTTACGATCGAATATAAGGGAAAGATTATCTAATAATCAGACGAACAACTATAAAGAAAAATAATCTCATACAATCAAAAAAATATTAAAGAAAATAATATCACGATCTTTCCATATCTTAAACATCCCTCTCAAACTCAATATGATATTGTAGAAACCAAATAGATTTTGAAATTTAAATTCATCTAAGCAAATCATCATCTTCTAAGGGTCAAAGGATACTTCATGAATGTATTTATAATGCATGTCGAACAAGCCAAACAAATAACTAGAAGCTAGTGTGAAAGAAAAATTAGTATGCACCAATCTAACCGAAACCATCACCAAGACTTGTGGGGCACATCCAATAAGTAAAAAGAACAAGATCAAAATCAAATTCAAGTAAGTTTTCACAACTAAATTTGCTGAAAATAGACCATGTTAACAATAGCAGTCCATAGATCCATAGGTTGCATCAGCAATCCACCCAAATATGAAGGTAAAAAAATATTGGTTTACCAAGAACCCAGACACACAATGAGGCTAAAACAATGTAGTGGAAATAAAAGTAATGAAAGAGAAACAACAACCTATTTTTAGTCAAATTACTAAAAAAATAAGGCAACATTGATTTGCATAAAAATCTCTGATGCAAGAGGTTGATAAAATAAATGAAGACACCCACTACCAGACGACAAAACAATGGCAATAAGTATGCAAAGACAACCACAAAAAGAAAAAAAAATCATAACAAAAAAATAATAATAATATTGGTTAGACTAGAATATCTAATCAAAACAAGAAAACTTGATCGGACTACAGGGCCGCTCGCCGGAGAATGGAAGCTTGCAAATTTATCCCAAAATCAGATTAAACCCTCTCTAATACCATGTAAAATTTGAAAAATGAATAATCTTTAGGGTGGTTATATTGCTTCTACAATTTGTTAAAAGTGCACCACATTTTAATTGTACTTATGATCCTCAAATCTTGTTCATTATTGCAATTATGTTCTTAACTTTTTTTCATCAAATTTTTATCTTCAACTTTTGTTAATTAGCACATTTCATCATTGATGGTGGTTTTTGTCGAGATATTTTGTTTACACGCTTTGAAATGAGGAAAAAATATTTTATCGTACTTTTTTATCTATTTTTTTAAAAAAAATATGATAGACAAATAAGTCTTTTTATGAATTCTCAACAAATATTTTTGATAGAAACCGTTATCAAATACAAGACGTGCTAATTAATGAAAAGTTGAAGATAAAAATGTCATTAAAAAAATTAGGGACATGAGTGCTATAATGTTAAAAGATTAAGGATGTTAAATATAATTAAAATGTGGTGCAAAAAATAAAAAGTTTGTGTGAATATAATTATCTTAATATTTATTCAATTAATAATCTCTATACAAATGTATAAATATATATAGCTAAAAAATCTACTCCTAAGTAGGTAAGTAATATATTAAAATATATTTGAATATATTATGATATCAATAATAAATTTTTAACACATTTTAAACATAAAATGATAAAATTGTCATTAATTAACAAAATACCACTTTAAAGTAGAAAATGGCAATTTTATTATTTTTTATTTAAAATATTTGAAAAATCAATAATTGTAGTTAAAAAAAATCTATTTTTAATTTATAATATGTACTAAATGGACACTTAATTAGTGCATGTTAACTCAAAAAATTTTATTAGCATTGGGACCAGAAATTAGTATTCTAAAAAAGCACCAAAGGCATTGCACATGTGCAAGACCAGATCAACTGCCACTTCAGGAAAAAGGAATTATTATTTTTTTAATGGACGGCTGAGATGAACAGAAGTAATTTGACCAAAAAGGTTATATAAGCAGTTATAAATAAATGTGCATTATTATAGAGAGAGCTTTGACCCGCTGCTATATTTTAATTCTTTCGGCTATCAGTGACGGACCCACCAGAATCTGCCACTACAAGAGTGGTGGCAATAGTCCTATTGCTGGAGTGACATGCTGTATTTTCTTAATTAAAACTTACCATAATTTGAACAAATTTGAACTATTTGCTTCTATTCATTTAGAAGTTAGAACAATCATGATTCTTTTCTTTTAGACTCTCTTCTTTTGGCTCCAGTTTTCTTTGTTCTTAATGCGTCTTTGACTCGTTGAATTCAGATAATATTTAACATATTTAAATAATAAAAATATGTAAAATATTTTATATGTAATTCTATTTAATCTTATGTATGAATCCCTACGTTGACTGACTCGACATAATTTTAGAAAAATAAATTATTAGTTATTACACCTAATAGGACAAGTAGTCCAGATTTAGCTGTGTAGATGCACAAGAAGAATCATCAAATATGAACGAAGGATTTGAACAAAGTTGTTGGCGCCACAATTAATCAAGATGATGCGAGAGATTCTATTATGTGAATTCTCTAAATATTAGAAGAGAATTTGTAAATCTCGATTGATTGTGTGATCTTCTTAATTGAAATTAGATGGACAGAAGATTTCATCTCTTTTAGGGCTTATGATGATCATATAAGCATGTGATACTAGGTTGAAAAAGGAATTTTTAATGATGTGTGAACAAATATTCCATATTAGTCAAATAAAGTAATCCACTTAATAAGTTAATTTTTTAAAATAAGTATAATATTTTAATAAAAAATATATATATAAGGATCTATTTTCAATTTAGAAGGAACATAAGTCAAATAAAATTATATTTAGAGCAATTTGTGGGAGTGGGAATGAAAAATTGACATATTAGTCAAAGGAAACAAATGATGAGGTTCAAAGTGGCATGCCACAGCCGTCCATTCCAATTGAAAAGAAACATTACCTGGTTGGTTCCTCGACTTGGGGAAGTACCACAGCCATCTCACCAACTTTGAAAATGAAAGAATATATATATTTACCACAGAATAAAGACCATCAGATTCTTCCCGTGCTCTATGCTAGGCTGTAGTGCGTGATCATGTTTAATTAGTAATTAATTTATTATTTTTTAGAGACAGTGGTTTGATAATGAACAAGAATCTTCACTAGGCTTTCAACCATAGTGGCCCTTGATTTTATCCACTTTATTATTACTCTCTCCGTCCTTTGTAAACGAGAAATGCTCTATTTTTTATAGACGAGTAATACTATTTATATTAAGCGATTAACGTAGTCAATCTATATAGTATTTATATGACATTATTATGAAAAATATAGGTAAAATTTATAGTTTCAATTATATTAATTAAATTTCTTTAATCTAATGTGAAAATTGAAGTAAATTATTATTTTTAAATAAACAACCATCACCAAACATTAAATTTTCACTGTAAATTGGCTAACACGGATTTTTAAAGATAAAAATAATTCAGTATATAAATAATTATTACATCAATATAGAATTTCTCGTTAATCCAAACCCTCAAATATCGTATGAAAAATAATTAAATGAAAAAATTTCCAACCCGTTCCAATGCTGCAAACCTTTTCGGTATCTTTCCGCTGGATTGTAAAGGTAAGATATTTTGATACCTATTGATTTTGACACTTTTTGAGTCAATATCCTAAAACTATTTAAGGAAACTATTTTTTTTTTTTTTTTCGTTCAAAGAAGACATAATCCCTTAATTGTGAAAATTGTATATAAATCGGCCGGTTATATAAATTTTGATGGTATCACAATTTTAATCTCTAACTTTGGTACTATGAAGATAAAATCATTGAGTACATAGTGAAAAACTATAGCTGAAATACTTATTAAGCGTTTGTGTGGAGGGGATTAAAATTTTGCTAAAAATTTGTGGTCAAAGTCAACAATTAATTTTAACTACATATTACATAGGATCCACAACTTTTATTAAATTTTTCAACCACATATTTTATTGACCTTTTATTAAAATCTGGTAAAAACTTTCTCAAACAAATTCTAACTAATTCATTCAGGGATGATTATGGGCTTAAATATTGAAGTATGCCAAATATGACGACGCAGAAGAAGAGAACTCTTTAAAATTTAATTGTAAAAATAAGTTGTTGAGTCATCTCATTATTTAGATAGTTTACCTATAACCCGATTTGTATAATTGGTAGAGTTTATTTTAAACTTATTTTTAACTATATATTTTATAGGACTCGCAATGTTTATCAATTTTTGAACTACACATTTTACCAACTTTTATCAAAATCTTCTAAAAATTACTTTTAAACTCCAGCAAACAGCCACTAAAATGTTAGCGTTGCCATAGCAGTGAAAATTGCATTCGAGGTATTCCACCTATTAATTAAATAAGTGTAAATGGATCTCCAACTTTTCTTTCTTGATTTGTAAATTTCAAGCTTTCAACTTCATAGCAACTTGGTCTTCGGTGGTGGACGGTTTCAACATGGTATCAGATTCTCAAAAACTCGTATGAGAAATTCAATTTGTCCAAAACTTAAGTGAGGTGACATTTTACCTTGAAAAGTACTCTTTGTTTAGTTGATTTATTGTACATGCAAAATCTTTTTAGCCATGAAAGGATTTATAAATTTGCTTCAAGGAAAGAAAAAAAAAAAATCGCTACTGCACATTTATCGTAAGAAAATACATGCAAATACAAACTGAATACTAATCATTATATATTTAATAATTTGAAAACAAAGGAAATAATCAATAGTACATACTTGGCATAACAATTGAAGGCTAATGATATATGTTATCATTAGAATACAAGGGAAATAATCAATACTTGGCATATTATTGAGAACGGTGAACAGTGAACACCTATGTTCTAACCCTATTTACGTGTGAAGAGTGTCCAATCCCGGGGCTATGTCCTGGTGCTGTTGGCCTGAAGTCATCCACGTGGCCTGGTGGTGGTGACGGAGGTGGAGGTCGAGAGTCGAATGCAACTGGAACCGGTGGCGGCGGCGGCATAAATGCAGCCACATTTGCATTCACGGTCTCTGTTGAGGAGTAAGCATTTAAATCATTTTTGTCTTTCAACTTCAAATTTCTTCCTTGGATAGATTGAAATTTCAGGGAGAAAACAATGACGAGGACAAGGGAACAAATGATTAACTTTGAATAAGCCATTAGAGCGTGAACAAGGGAGAGATAATTCGGGAGCGACAAGAAATAGAATTAGCAATGTAATACACTGCAGGAGGGATACTTGAACTTCTGAGATTCCTAGGTATTTATAGAACGAAAAGAGGGTTAAGACGTCCTTGCTGGTAGGAGATTCTCTCAAGTGGCGTCGACACTAGGGAGTATATTCTATGTATGTACCTACTACCTAGGTTTTTCTTTTATCATAATTATATATTGTCCATTTATAAAAATTGTACATATGTCAAGATATGAGAACTCATCTCCTACCCACTTATAATACCCACGTTGAAGTGGTATTAAATGATTGGTAGTTCATGGTCTCACACTCAATATTTTTACCAATTATATGATAACACCTCAGCGTGGGCAGTATAAATGGGTAGGAGATCAGCCATATGTCAAGCATTTGATAAATAAATATTAAAAAAATACAATATGCACAATGAGATGTATTGAAAATAAAATTTAAATAAAATAAATATGTGTTTTTTAAATATATATTAAGTTTTTAGATGCGACGTTATTTATGCAAATTATTTTTGTTGTTCTTTCCAACACGCACAAAGAAGCACATGTCGTTGAATAATTAAAGCAATAAGAGCACAAGTAGTCGTTTTGCCCGAAGGCAAAAGTTTGTTCAAAAGACCTAGTCTCTAGTGAAGAATCACGCTCTCGAGTACACTAGAACTACTACTACTACCAAAATTTTAGAACAAATGTTCAATTACAGTCCATATATGAACACATCTCTCAAGAGCATAATACAAAACGCTCGTCTCACCACAAAACCAAAAGTATAATTTGTTCCTCAATCCAATGGAAACCTTGTTGTCACGTGTTGCCATCACATATGCGACTCATATTCTTGGTAAAAAATTTCCATTGGAAACTTTGTTCCTGAATTCAATTACAGTCTTATATTTTTGAAAAATTAATATTAGATCAACAATTTTTTAACACCAAGTTTAAATTAGAGAAAAGAAAAATCAAAATAATGAGGAAGCTATATATGGGCTAACCTAGACCTCGACATTTCAACATTATGCGCTGCCCGCATGGTTGTACTAATACAATACAAATTTTTCTTAGAGCCCACCATTCATGTTATTTTAAGTTATGTGAAAGTTTGTTTGCTAGGAATTAAAAATTTATTTTGATTTTTTTCAGCTGTAATTTTTGACTTTTCAACTCACTTTTAATATGAAAAGTCAATAATTTCAACTCAAATAAACTAATATTGATTTATAAACTAATTTATAATCTCTGTCAAACGGCCCTTAATTAAATTTTACTTGTTCTATTATTCTGCTGTGACAATTGTCAAAGAAATCTGTGTTTTCAGTCCATTAAAGTCACTTTCCACCTATAATATAGCTGTCTTTTCTTTCTACATTTGCTTTCAAAATGTTTATATATTTTTCAACCGTGTTATTTTTTTACTTTACTTCTTCCGTCTTATAAAGATAAGTTTAATTTCTTTATTTATCTGTCTTAAATTATATATAGTTTATTTTCTTTGTTGATAATATAATTAATTTTTTAGTATGTTCTTATTTAATGTATTTTATTATTAACAAATATGAAATATCATTATATAATGTGGGAATATATTAGAAAAAATGTAAGTAAAATTTATTATTTTAATTATAATAATTAAATTTTCTTAATTCATGTAAAAATAGAAAAAATAATCTATTATTTATAGTACGGAGGGAAGATGTTTATGTGATTCCGGTAGAGAGCAAAAATTCTTCCATCTCCAAAAAGTGCTTTAGTCAATAAAACACAATTGCATCAGTGAAAGTTTTCAAAAGAGGGCTTACTATAAATTTTACCTCATATTGGTGCTATTTCTGTAAACTTCTAAACGAAAAGCCTTTGTCAAGTCATACTTTATGATGGGCCTCAAACACTGAGATCCAAAATGCTAACAACTTAGGCATGCTTGACTTTTGATTTGTTTTTCTGTCCAATAATGTAACTTTCAAATACTTCGTCTATGCATTTTTTTAAGTGATCGATTTTCATTGAGTTCATAAATTTGTATTGATTTTTTAGATTTTATTGGATTTTTTCATAAACTTTTATAGACTTTCAATTTTGAAATTTTCATAGACTTTTGTTACTACCTCATTCTACATGTACATGGCCGTAAGAGCCACGTAAGACTAAAACGACACGTGTTATATGCGAGCTACGTCATCAGGACAACCTTAAACTTTGGTGAGCCTCAAGTATACCTCGCCAACGTCAGTTCGAAGAGTGCAAAGCTAAATATCCCCATCGCCAGCGAGGAAGGGTTCATGTTCGCGTTTAGTTGACAATCGCTAGTAATATTAGTAAACAATCCCAAGGCTTCGAAATCACCCCCTCTATTCGTCAGCATCATCCTCCTCGGATTAATCCCCCTAACCATCTACTGAAGCCTGATCCTTCGGTTAGCGAAAACCGCTCACCTAGGACTGTGGGGTCATTTATAGGTTCGTCCGTCAATCTCATATCGAGCAACCTCATACTTGTATGCGTTTCTATGTAGTACCTGATATGAATCTTCTGAAAGCAAGTATTGGAATATTTTCTCAAAATTTGTCAAAATCAAAAGATGCACCAATTGTTGAAAACGAAAAAATATGATATTATATTATATTTGGTGGCTAAAATTAAACAAGTTTCTAAATTTTGGACACCTTGGTAGACGAAACTTGGAAGAAAATTAGGTCATACGTTAATTATAAATGGACGTGATTTATTCTCTTTTGTAGTAGTGACTTGAGGGTTTTTTAGAGAAAAATTTTAAGACTAGCATCCTAATTGTTTTTCTTGTTTTTTGTGAGTTGTACAAATAGTAGAAATTGGTGGATGCGGTAAAGCTTAGGATATTATTTTTCTTGAGTTACTTGAGAATTTGAGTAGGTAATATTTATATGATTGTAACAATTTTTCATATAGTGAAAGCTTTGAAGTCTGTAAATCTCTCTATCTTTTGTATTTTTTCTGTTCTGTTATTTTTCTCTGAACAAGAATTTTGTGTGCAATAAAGGAATTGGTCTCAATTTCCAACAGTGGTATCAGAGAATTAGGTCATTCAGAGTGTTGACGCACAGAGAAGATATGTCTATCAAATATGATGTGGAAAAATTTGACGGAAGAATCAATTTTGGCTTATGGCTAGTACAAGTCAAAGATGTTTTGATTCAATCTGGACTGCACAAGGCTTTGAAAGGGAAACCAACCCCTATTTCTGACAAAAATACTGAAAATTCCAGTATGAGCGATGATGTTTGGGAAGATTTGGATTTGAAAGCTGCAAGTACGATACGTCTATGTTTAGCCAAAAATGTTCTTGCAAATATTCATGGAATATCTGCTTGAACTTTGGGAAAAATTTGAACAATTGTATCAAACAAAAAGTCTTTCAAATCAATTGTACTTAAAAGAACAGTTTCATTCTCTGTTAATGAATGCAGGTACAAAAATTTCAGACCACTTAAGTGTTCTCAATAGGATCGTTTCTGAACTGGAGGCTATTGGAGTTAAACTTGATGATGAAGATAAAGCTTTAAGACTCATATGGTCTCTTCCATCTTCCTATGAACACATCAAACTAATTTTGATGTATGGGAAAGAAACTGTAAGTTTTGAAGAAGTTACAAGTAAATTAAGTTTTGAAGAAAGAAGGTTGAGTGGTGGAAGTAATATTTCATCTGAAAACTTATTACTTGTTGCTGAAAAATGGAAGAAGAATAACTTCATGAAAAGGAAAGTATCTTGTTGGAATTGTAGACAACTTGGTCACTTGAGAAAAACTTGTCCAAAAGGTCTCGATATCAGATACGGACAATATGTCTCTCTTTATGGGAGGTGATGATGTCGCTTAAGTCACATCCTTGTGGCATCCGCTAGTTGTCAAGATAGAGGATGTATTACTACTATCGGATCCACATGTTTGCACACGGCCATTGGCTTGATATTAATGCAAGGTGTGTGGTGGAATTGATGTCAATGGCTGATGAACTTTCAAGTAAGTCAAGCAAGGGAGTTGCACCATAATATTTCATCAAATTTATTCGACATTAGCCGATGAAATTCTTAGAATTCATTTTTTCTAAGTGATTATACTTATATGGTGGAGTATGTTAATTCTCTGTTTTGAGAATTGGGATTGTCAAAGTTTACCAATTTTTTTTAAGTATCGAGATGAAGAGCTGTAGAAGAGATGATTGAGTTTTGACTCGTTTTTCGTCAAGGTGGAGATTGTTGGGATATTTTCTCAAAACTTGCCAAAATCAAAATATGCACCAATTGTTGAAAAGGAAAAAATATGATATAATATAATATTATATTATATTATATTTGGTGGCTAAAATTGGACAAGTTTCTAAATCTTGAACACCTTGGTAAACGAAACTTGGAAAAAAATTAGGTCATACATTAACTATAAATTGACGTGGTTTATTCTCTTTTGTAGTAGTGACTTGAGGGTTTTTGAGAGAAAAATTGTAAGCTTAGCATCCTAGTTATTTTTCTTGTTTTCTTTGTGGGTTGTACAAAGAGTAGAAATTGGTGAGTGCGGTAAAACTTAGGATATTATTTTTTTTGAGATACTTGAGAATTTGGGTAGGTGAAATCTATATGATTGTAACAATTTTTCATATAGTGAAAACTTTGACAGTCCATAAATCTCTCTATCTTTTGTAATTTTTCTATGTCGTTATTTTTCTCTGAATAAGAATTTTGTGGACAATAAAAGAATTGGTTTCAATTCCCAACAGCAAGACCAGTAAATACCTTATCTATATCATAGAACTAATTTTTCAAGGTCGAATCATTTACCAGCTGATGCTATACTAGAAATAGACTAGAGCCAAATTGTGCCAGTCTTAGTAGTCGTTCTATGTGAGTGGTAGTCAGTTGACTGCCACTAGGCAGCAGGCAGTCGACCAGAAATAGACTAGAGCCAAATTGTGCCAGACTTAGTAGACGTTCTATGTGAGTGGTAGTCAGTTGACTGCCACTAGGCGGCAGGCAGTCGACCAGAAATAGACTAGAGCCAAATTGTGCCAGACTTAGTAGACGTTCTATGTGAGTGGAAGTCAGTTGACTGCCACTAGGCGGCAGACAGTCGACCAGAAATAGACTAGAGCCAAATTGTGTCAGACTTAGTAGACGTTCTATGTGAGTGATAGTCAGTTGACTGCCACTAGGCGGAAGGCAGTCGACCAATCATTATAACGAATGGTAATTGACTAATCATGGCATCGGACCAGTGGACCACCAGTCACTAAGAAGGGCAGTCAGTCGACAACATCAACGGGCGACTAGCTGACGTCACATAACGGTTATATGAACGATAAAGTAACCACCCCGCGTCCCGAAGCCAACTGACGCACTATTGAAACCGCTGCCACGTGATGATAACCGTCAGTACGTGGGCAACAACTGTCGAGCAGTCTGGAGAAAACCGCCTGGCGCGTAGAGGAAAATCACCCACCTATAAATACCTCAAAAGGCGAGCCAGGTAAAGAATGACAAAAAAATCATTTCATTTTGCTATTATCGTATTCCACTCTATTCCGTCCATTCTTTTCCCTCAAAATCTAACTTTCACGCCGGAGGATAAACCGGGGGAGAGTTCCCCGCCTCCTTTTCAGGTATCGGAGCAATCAAAGAACGTGACTGTCGAAACACCTCGAACCATCCTCCACCAGGTATTATTTCATTGGCGCCGTCTGTGGGAAAGATTTGACATAAAAGCTATGACGGGTCGGCAAACTAGAAGTGGAACATGAATGACAGCAACCACGGCGGAATCGGAGTCTGTGGCTCGAGATGACCAACTGCCACCGCTCCCGTACGTTACTCAAATACAGTTCAACTCATTGGAAACAAAGATAGAAACTCTTATGGCCTTTTTGCACAATCAAACTCAAAAGGCCGCCGAGCTAGCTCCCAAATCATCAGAAAATCACAACGGGCCATCGCAGTTGGTGGAGCATCAAAACGCACCACCAAGTATTCAACCAACTGGGATGGGCCAAGGATTCTCTCCGCCTGACGCCATACCACAAATGGGGCCAGCAGTCACACCCCCGGTGACGGTTTATGGAGAGGCAGATCCGCATGGGATGCGACCAATGGTAAGTTTGGAAAAGAAAATGGAAGAGATGATGGCGTAAAAGATTGACGATGCCTTGTCAAAAAGAAAGAATCGACGTAGGCAGATGGTTTTGGAAGAGGACCCGTTTGCACCAGAAATTATGGCGGTCCCCCTACCAAAAGGTTTTAAGCAACCAATGATAGAAGCATACGATGGAGTAACAGACCCCTTAAATCACTTGCGGACTTTTGTAGACCTGATGAGGCTGTATGTGGCGCCAGATGCAGTAATGTGCCAGTCTTTTCCGCCAACGTTGAGGAGAGAAGCTAGAGACTGGGTAGCCACTCTCGCTCCGCGGTCTATCAAAACATTTGATGAACTTTCTCAAAGCTTTGTAGCATACTTTTTAAGTAGCAAAAGGAAGAGAAAAACCGCCATCGCCCTAATGCAAGTAGTCCAAGAGAAGGATGAATCACTGCAAGGATACTTGGCAAGGTTCAGCAGAGCCACTCTTGGTAGTCAAAGCTCCCATGTCTTACAATGCAATATATGGACGACCTATCTTGAATGCTGCTCGAGCGGTCGCCTCCACTTATCATCAGGTGTTAAAATTTCTTACTAGTAGAGGGATTGGATGTATAAGAAGAGACCAGAATGCCTCCCGAAGGTGCTATGTTGAAAATTTTCAAATCAGAAATGCTTCAGTAATCTTGATGTTAGACTTCGAGCCACCAATGGAGAAGTCGATGAGCAGACTATGAAACGCCGAGCATCTTAAAAAATACTACCATTAGAAAAGAAAAACACAGGATGAAGTTGGTACTCATCTTTGTAAATATAGTTAAGACTTTTACTATTTTCCTTTTTTATTATTCTAGGGCTCTTGTTACCTTTCCTCAATGTAACGCCGATTGTTAGTCCTCCTAAAGGACATCGGTGCTTTCTATTTTCTAGACTTGTTTATGCTCATTTCTTTTTGTAATGATGTTTGCTTGGACACGTTTGTAGTCCTAAGAAATGTTTAATGAAAACCCTAGATAGCGGCAGATGATGAGGGTGCTAAGGAAGGGCCAGCCTAGCTGGGACATCCCGGTGCGCCTACTGAGTCCACCATTCTGGGCAATCTATTGTGTGAACAAATCATCTTGATCTACGAGCCATCAAGGAAAAACCAAAAGTAGTTTGGCGATGAGCAATAAAATCAAAATTTGGTTAAGTCTCTAAATCGCCTTACAGCTAGACGGTAACCACAAAGTGGTCTACTATACAACGAGTGGCCAAAAGAAGCTTGGTGGTGAGCAATAAAACCAAAATTTGGTTAAGTCTCTAAATCGCCTTACAGCTAGATGGTAACCACAAAGTGGTCTACTATACAAAGAATGCCCAAAAGAAGTTTGACGGTGAGCAATAAAACCAGAATTTGGTTAAGTCTCTAAATCGTCATACAGCTAGACGGCAACCACAAAGTGGTCTACTATACAACGAGTGGCCAAAAGAAGCTTGGTGGTGAGCAATAAAACCAAAATTTGGTTAAGTCTCTAAATCACCTTACAGCTAGACGGTAACCACAAAGTGGTCTACTATACAAAGAATGCCCAAAAGAAGCTTGACGGTGAGCAATAAAACCAAAATTTGGTTAAGTCTCTAAGTCGTTATACAGCTAGACGGCAACCACAAAGTGGTCTACTATACAAAGAATGCCCAAAAGAAGCTTGACGGTGAGCAATAAAACTAAAATTTGGTTAAGTCTCTAAATCATCATATAGCTAGACGGTAACCACAGAGTGGTCTACTATACAAAGAGTGCCCAAAAGAAGCTTGACGGTGAGCAATAAAACCAAAATTTGGTTAAGTCTCTAAATCGTCATACAACTAGACGGCAACCACAAAGTGGTCTACTATACAAAGAGTGCCCAAAAGAAGCTTGACGGTGAGCAATAAAACCAAAATTTGGTTAAGTCTCTAAATCGTCATACAGCTAGACAGCAACCACAAAGTGATCTACTATACAAAAGAGGGCTCAAAAGAAGCTTGACGGTGAGCAATAAAACCAAAATTTGATTAAGTCTCTAAATCGCTCTACAGCCAAGATAATAGCCACAAAGTGGTATATTATACGAAAAGTGCCCAAAAGTAACTTGGCGGTGAGCAATAAAACCAAAATTTGGATAAGTCTCTAAACCGTCTTACATAATTTGGATTGCCCCAAAGTTATACGATAAACTGTTCACCATACTACTTCACACGTCGGTAGCCGATTGTGTCGCATGGTCGATTAATTGAAAAGATAAACTGTTGCTAAAAAATGGTGATCTAATCGCATAAACACGGTCATACAAGAACAAAATAAAGTCGTTCAAGCGCTAGGGGCTATATCATAAAGGAAAAATTTTCCAAGCATCCTATTCAATTTTGTTTGTGAACTAGAAAGACTACATGCTTTGAGAATCTCAAGTGCAACTATGTTACCAGCCGAACTTCTCTCAATTTCGATATTATCACAAATATGACGGTCAGCCAAAGAGTTACCGTCGACCACCTACGAGGGGGCAGTCGACCGACTGCTCTCAGGTGGCAGTCGACTGCCTCGGTCGACTGCTTCCAAGTGAGTGGTCGGCTGACTGCTTGTGATAGGGCGGCATGCCACCCCAAATGGGCGGTCGACACTTAAGTGAGATCCACTCGATTCAGGGGAAAAAATTTGAAGCAGGTGAAGAATTTTCTTGACTATTGGACGAACTTATAACTCTAGGCATTCTCTTTAAAAAAAAAAAATCGAGTAATCAGAATTATTCGAAGAGTGGAAGAAAATATCGCTACCTCTTAATGACAAGAATCTTTAAGAGGTAGAGGGGCTAATGATGCTATACTAGAAATAGACTAGAGCCAAATTGTGCCAGTCTTAGTAGACGTTCTATGTGAGTGGTAGTCAGTTGACTGCCACTAGGCAGCAGGCAGTCGACCAGAAATAGACTAGAGCCAAATTGTGCCAGACTTAGTAGACGTTCTATGTGAGTGGTAGTCAGTTGACTGCCACTAGGCGGCAGGCAGTCGACCAGAAATAGACTAGAGCCAAATTGTGCCAGACTTAGTAGACGTTCTATGTGAGTGGTAGTCAGTTGACTGCCACTAGGCGGCAGACAGTCGACCAGAAATAGACTAGAGCCAAATTGTGTCAGACTTAGTAGACGTTCTATGTGAGTGATAGTCAGTTGACTGCCACTAGGCGGCAGGCAGTCGACCAATCATTATAACGAATGGTAGTCGACTGATCATGGCATCGGACCAGTGGACCACCAGTCACTAAGAAGGGCAGTCAGTCGACAACATCAACGGGCGACTAGCTGACGTCACATAACGGTTATATGAACGATAAAGTAACCACCCCGCGTCCCGAAGCCAACTGACGCACTATTGAAACCGCTGCCACGTGATGATAACCGTCAGTACGTGGGCAACAACTGCCGAGCAGTCTGGAGAAAACCGCCTGGCGCGTTGAGGAAAATCACCCACCTATAAATACCTCAGAAGGCGAGCCAGGTAAAGAATGACAAAAAAATCATTTCATTTTGCTATTATCGTATTCCACTCTATTCCGTCCATTCTTTTCCCTCAAAATCTAACTTTCACGCCGAAGGATAAACCGGGGGAGAGTTCCCCGCCTCCTTTTCAGGTATCGGAGCAATCAAAGAACGTGACTGTCGAAACACCTCGAACCAT
The DNA here is from genome assembly GCA_030279155.1 of Forsythia viridissima. Taxonomy (NCBI): domain Eukaryota; kingdom Viridiplantae; phylum Streptophyta; class Magnoliopsida; order Lamiales; family Oleaceae; genus Forsythia; species Forsythia viridissima. The sequence goes on along the minus strand of CM059038.1, from coordinate 47,683,092 downwards.
CCTCCACCAGGTATTATTTCACCAGCAATGACTACGGAAGATGATGAAGATGAAAACCCAGATGTACCGAAACATCTAATCAATTAGATTCTTAACAATTATTAGATACGATAGTTACTGAGCTCAACAAGAAACAATGTAATGAACTATTACTCTGAATTAACCCACAATTACTTCATTTTCTCCCAGCGGAAAAGCAAATGAATCATGCATAACACCTAAATCTTAAATTCTTATGGCTCATTTTGCACAATGGGCATGTGAAGAATGTAAGTAGCTACATTTTTGTGTAACTAAATAAGCCATAAATGAGATCACTCAATGTCATATTCAGAAGTTCTTCAGTTTTTGTTTTTCCCCCCTTTTGGACACTGTCTACATGCATAAAAGGAGAACGAGGCCAATAAGGGCATTCTGATTTCACATTCCTTTCGCAATGCCAATACACGGATATGTTACAACAATGTACATACGTCTGTATAATTTGAAAAGATAAAAAGAAATGGAAAAAATGGTAGCAAGTAAATGAACAAAGCCAGGACGAGGCTGACATTTGACTGTGTATGACATCAACATCTCATTGATGTCACCTAGGATAATTTGTGATAGAATTCTATAATGGTCAGCTACTGTAAGAAAGTTAGTTGGAGTACTCGTTCATTTCCTCGAACAGAAAGGACCCTAATCAGTAGTCATTGCGAAGGAAGCTCTCGTATGTAGTTCCTCTGAGAGTCTTGTTGACATCATCCCAGTTCTTGATGTGATCCGACAATGATCCTTTGTGTATTTTAACCTGCCGGCTAGTTAACTCCATTGGTGGAACCCTTAAAAACTCTTGAACATCGGCCAATTTCTGCAACAGACATAAAATGCAATAAGAATGAATGACCATGGATAATTTCATAATACTTCTGGGACAAATGAATACTTATGATCCAGTCCTAGCTTCACAAGAACAGATGATTCTCAGAAGTGATTGCAAATAAGTTTGAAAGGAAATTTTTTTCGTCAATTCATTCTTACAGGTATCTAGGGGAAAAGATGATAACGAATTCGATAAGTTTCCAAAACAATACCAAAATTATTCATGAAGTTGAATAAGTAACATACAGTTCGATTTCTTATGAGATCTTCATAGTATATAATGAAGTGCCGGGTGCTGCTGAAAAACTCCAGGGCCTCCAAAACTGTCTTGTCCATTAGCTTTAAATCCACTACCAAAGATGTTAAATTGATCACTGGCTTATATGTCGAAAGAGTATTAGCCTACAAGAAGCAGGTAAAGAGATCGTGATCTTGATAATATTAGTCATCATTGGGGAAGAAATGGTCGCAGGTGGAGGTACCTCTTCATTTGAGTGAACATGCGACTTGTGCCTTCCGTTCAGAAGTTTAGCATATCGATCATAGGAATTTGCCAGATCAGAAACCATCCGACGCAGAAGATTCCGTCTGAAAAGAAATATGACGGACACGCCTCTATCTTTAAAATATTCTACAATTTCTTTATGGTGCTCCATCAACCCCTGCATCAGTCATAATTGTTAAGGATTGAGCCCTATCCCAATTACCAGAATAATATAAAGCAAAACGAAATCAGAAACACACAAAGCAAACACAGATTTATAATGGTTAATCATCAACATGAGAGCTATGTCTACTTGCTGCTGATGTAGCAGATATTTCACTATAATGAATAAGGAGATTACATGGTTTTTAACACACCTCTCTGTCTTGTCTGAAGTCCGAACCAACCAGCCTACCCACCCCCGTAAAATCCTTCATATATGATAGGAATGTTATGGCAACCTAATACACGTGTGGACTATTAGGTTGATCCGCAGTCGAGGGAAAGTGTACTCCTCCACTAGGCTCCAGTGTCCAACAATAATGGTGCCGGTTGGCAGTTTCCACAAAAAGACAACTATCAACTAAAGCAACAAGATGATAAGAAATAGTGAAATAATGCATTTTGAGTGCACATGAGACATTGGCCAATCTAGATGTTGTCAAGAGCATGAAAAGAAGAAGGTATTGCATAACAGAATTGAGCTATTATTGCTGCTCCAAATTACTTGATGGTGTGAACCTCACAAAATGTGATAACATTCAAATTGGAGTGGGGGTGGGGTGGGGGTGGATGGGTGTCAGTCCTCTTCCTCACACTAATTATATCAATCCTCAAACTATCAAATCTGCCATTGGTATCGTTAACTTGGTTGTCATTGTTGGATACTTAAAACACGGGACCAACAGTCCTCAAACAAATAAAACTCTTTAAATTATTTATCCTGGATTACAACATTGTGCACGAACCAGAAAAAAAGATTAATTTAGAAACTTGTAGATTTTTTTTATAGAAATAACAAGGCGGCATGATTTAATTCTAACAGAGCTCCTAAAACTTCATACTATATTATAATGGAGCTGAAGCCTGAAAGATTATATACTTGTTTGCTGTCACTTAATACTACTTGAATATTGATATGCGTCAACAGAAAAAGAAAAGATAAACTTGCATCCAATGCCATAACTTTTGGAGAATTGTATATGAAGCATGTTTATGAGGATACCCAAGAACTTATCCCAAAAGAATAGGTCCACTCCATGGTGTTGGTTTGCGATGAAAAGCAACACAATTTCTTTTACTTCCATGGAACAAAAGCTACTCGCTTGTCTTCTAATATTTAACAGTCATTGTGTGCAACGGCGTACATGCAAATACAATCTACTCAAACTTATCCTTTCGAAGTTCATTTTAGTTTTCAATTAGAGAGAAACTCTTTTTTGTCTTGAACTCGTGGTGTAGGACAGAATATGGAAGCTCTTAAACCAAAGGCTCCTTAGATGCCTTAGGCATAACCACTAGGCTCGTTTGCATCTCACAAACTCAATATAAAACTTTAGGTATAAAATTGTTCTTTTGTTTTCTCCTTGGAAATGGAAACATACAAACATATAGATAGGGCTTAGCAGGACTATTTTAGACTTCTTTGGAAATTACATTCAATAAGTACTCAACTAACAAATTGAATTTATCTGTAGTCCTTACCCCAACTCTTTGACCGACTTTAACCCTAGACCATCATTTTGACTACATTTCAGAAATAACAAGATTGGAAAGAAAACACATTAAAATACTGCAGTTTTTCTGTTTTTCTCCATTTATCAACTCCTTTTACAAGTCTTTGATAAAATGGTGGTTGCCATTGATTTCCATCAACTCATCAAGCATCAGTTGAAACACCCTGCCTAAACTAAAATATAATTCCTAAAGACCTCTTTGCCATCAAACAGTTTCTCACCAATCACTTCTTTCTATAAGCTTTAAATTGCTATTTGATCCCTTAACTAGATGTCAACCATTAGACAAATGCAAGGCATCTCTGAAAAATTGTACTATTGTCGCACTTTATTCTACCATTTCACTCTCCCTCTCCTTTCCGCATACAATTGGCGATTAAGCATACTAGAGTGCAGGTAGTTGTATTTAAGTGAAAAATATGACCCCAGGGAAAATTCTTTGTTCAATGAAAATTGGTTAAAAACGGATAATCGACCTCCTTATCAATACTTCACAGTTGTTCATTTTATGCAGAGAAGCACAAGCAAAGAAGACTTCTCTGTTAAAGAACCCTAAAGGGGAAGTTCTATAAGTGTCACTAATAGTAAATGCTACAATCTAGGGGTCTAATTCAAACAGATATATTGGCTGTCCTTGGTCTTTACAAACAGAGAATGCCAAAATGCAGTCATTAACATCACCCAAATCAAAGTAAGTTATGGTTGCAAGCATACAGATCATCCAATTGCAGCCCACTGCCACCTACCCCTCTCTCTTTGCATAGGGCCAATGGAAAACCTATTCACACCAAAACCAATAAATGATTAAAAAGAACAAATTCAAAACTTCTGTCACGATGCAAAAGAAGTGGTCCGACTTCTGTGTGCTTTGACAAATAATTATGCATGTAATCGAAATATTACATAACACTCTCCAAGCTGGAATGTTTGTTATATAATACCTGATTAAGCATCCACTTGAAGCCAACTGCAGCTGAGCACTGATTCTTGGAAGCGCTAGTAAACCAATCCAAATTGTAAACTCTATCGAGAGTCATCAAGATTGAAGAAACATTATTTCTCCTCTCCTTGACAGAAAAAATCTCACCGTTTGAGCTTACATTAGTATGGCTATTCAATAGCGTCTCAAACCATCCACTTCCAGATCTTTGCATTGACACAATGACAAAGAGCCGTACAGGATTACACGCACATTCAACCCTGGCATGTAGAAAACAAATTGGCATTTGATGAAACATCAATGAGAATCAACTTAAAGTGAAAGTGAAGTTTCATCGTTACCTGCTAAAAGTTGTGGGATTTGGATAGAGCACGTAAGGAGTTTGAGATCGATCAATACCATAGTCACAATGTGTCCTCTCAATGGTTTCGTCATTTAAAAACTTAGAAGCAATGCTAATATTAGTTTGCTTTAGACAGATTGAGCAGATATAAACACCACACGCCATCACAAACACTAATACTATCATCCTTAACAAAGCTGGGGATTTCTTGGAAGGTTTTATAATTATGGTATCCTGTCATCCAAAGAAAGACCAACTGTCAATGCATAGGAATCTCAAGGAATCCCTTTAAGTCAAATATTTTAAGATAAAATTTAAGGGAAAAATGAGCTTAAGGCCTATTTGGGAGTTTTTTTTCACCAGTTTTGGGTGGTAGTTTATGAAAGGTTAGAAAAACAGGTACTTGTTAGTTTTTTGGATCACCGGTATTGAGCAGTGTAGTGTAATTTTGAGTATATCTCCCAACTCCCTAAATCGGTGGTCTTAGGCCGTTCTTCAAAATTTCTTCCAATTTTACCCACTCTCAAACAATTATTTTCAAAACTATCATAAACTTCGTATTTGTAAAAATTAAAGAAATATACAAAAATAAAAAAACATATTCAAGAACATAAATTTAATTCTATATTTTCTATAATAGTCGATATATAAAAATTTTAAATTTTAAATTTCTTTTTATATATGGGCATATATTATATGTAATTTGATTTTTTTAAAACTTTTAGAACCGCTAAATAATAATATTCCAAATATGGATTGGACCGTTTCAAGAACCGCTACCAAAAATCACCAAGGCCGCTCTTCTCATTAACGTCCAAAACCAGTAGTTTAAAAAACCCTCGTAAGCAAAACTCCAAAACTCCTAAGCACACCCTAAAGAAACGCCATATTAACTGAATAATCAATCCATTAGCAGCTCAAGTTAAGTAGTACCAAATATGGATTACATTTTTGTATAAAAAGATATAGAAATGCAACAAGGAAATAGAAAATCAGCATCGCCCCATTGTCCAATTACATATATATATTAAACAAGTAAAATTTCTCTAGAGTTTGAACCAAATTCAAAGGTTGAATCTTTCAGAAACAACAAAAAAGGAAAAATACAATAAACATATAAAACTGACCTTGGTGAAGAGACAGATTTGTTCAGCCATTAACTTTCCACTAACAAAAGGGTCCTGCCCAGAAACTTCAGATTCTTCTAGTTCTTCATTGCCTACCCACTATTTACTTGTTTGTGTATATACAAATTTGAAGCATAAAATAAGGAGTTCTGCAGCAAAATATGGGGAGTAAATGAAGTTAAGAACAGAGGAATTAAAGACAAACAGCTTTGACGCTCGTCTCTGCTGCTGCTTCTTTTTTCTCAGTCAGTCCTGTTCATATTTCAGATTTAATTCACTAATCATAAAATTTTAGGAGCATTTTATCACTGATGAATTTGAACTGCCTTTGTTTTGATTTTTGGAATTATGTATTTGAAGTGTATGTATAATCTGTTTGTCGTATATTATAGAGTCCCACAGGCCCCCACTACAACAGGCAACAAGAAATACACGAGATTTCAGGCGTGCCAAAGTATAAAGCTGACGCTGCTTATTACACTCTTGACCTCTGCTGGGGTCGCATTGTCACAATGCGTTACTGGAATCACGATAAATCAAATATAGTACATATCATGTTTGATTTGTGTAGTTTATAAATTAATTTATTTAATTAAAAATAAGTTATTTGATTAAATAATTTGTTTTTATAGTATAATATTTTATTTTATTTGGGTATATTTAATTTAGATTTATAAAGAATTTGATTAATATTTTTCTAGTAACTGACTTTGATAGATTTCATTAATTTTTATTGACTTTGATAGATTTTAATAGATTCCTACAGACTTTTATGTATTTTTATAGATTTTATTTTGAAATATTTTTCTATATTTTTACAGACTTTTACGAACTTTTATAGACTTTGTTTTTTCAGTTGAAAATTTTAAATATAAAAATTTAATATCTCACAGTTAAAAAAAATTGTCGCAAAAAAATTTTTTTAATAATAATTTTTTTAATTATATTAGTATAAATAAATTCATAAAAAATAATGTTTTAAAACGGTCACTGAACTTCAAAAGTTGCAATGGTGGTCACTAAAGTTACAATCCTTTCACAAACGGTCACTCCCTTAAGTTTCTAACTTGAAACGATGATGTGGCATACAATAGATATTTATTTATTGCATTGTAGTTTATATACTTTATATAATATTCATTTTAGTCCCTATATTTTTAATTATTTTTCAGTTAAATCCTCCAATAATTGCATCTTATGTCCTTAATCTTTTTATATTTTTACACTTTGATCTCTAAAATTTTAATTATCTTTCAGTTAAATCCTCCAAAAATTGTATCTTAGGTCCTTCAAACTTTGGTCCCCCCGCCCCCAAATCCTTGATTTTAATGCCAAAATAAGTACAATTTTAGTAGTCAAAATAAGTACACTTTTAATTAAATTCTTGACATTACGCTCAAGTTTTCACCTAAACGAACAAAATAATATAATTAAATAATAAATTACTTAACAAAACTCACAAATGTCCACTTTTAGTGGTCAAAATAAGTACAAAACCCGCACTCATTACCTGGAGTTGTCAATGAAATATATTTTTGTCTATTTTTGTCAACTCTAAATGATAAGTGTGAGTTTCACATTTATTTTGACCACTAAAAGTAGACATTTGTGAGTTCTATAAAGTAGTTTATTTTTTAATTATGTTATTTTGTTCGTTTATGTGAAAATTTGAGTGTAAAGTCAATGATTTAATTGAACGTGCACTTATTTTGACCACTAAAATTGTACTTATTTGGCTACTAAAATCAAGGATTTGGAGGACCAAAGTTTGAAGATTTAAAAAGTTGAATGATCTAAGATACAATTTTTGGAGGACTTAACAGAAAGATAATTAGAATTTTGGGGACCAAAGTGTAAAGATGTAAAAAGCTTAAAAACCTAAGATGCAATTTTTGGAGGACTTAACTGAAAAATAATTAAAAATATAGGGACTAAAGTAAATATTATATAAAGTTTATAGACTACTATGCAATAAATAAATGTCTATTGTATGCCACATCACCATTTCAAATTAAAAACTTAAGGGAGTGACCGTTTCTAAAATGAATATATATTTTAGTGACTACCACTGTAACTTTTGAACTTCAGTGACTATTTTGAAATTTTAATGTAACTTCAGTGACCGTTAGTAAAATTAATCATTTATTTAAATACCGCAAGTAAACTACGTCAAAATTAATGATATAATTTACTCTATTTTTTCTTTTGGATAAAATTATAAACTTTCAAATGGCTTGTGGATAAATTCAAAAAATTATGGCATGCGATTCATTTTAAAATATTTTCCAACAAAAAAAATTTATCCAATTCATTATCTCCCTTATTATATTTAATAATCTATAAGTAACACGTCATTAGTCACCACAATTAGATAAATAAATAACTGAAGTATCAATTTAGACGAAGAAAAAAAATACGCAACCATGTTCATCAAAATAAATAGAAAAAACAAGAATAAAAATAAAAATAAAAAGAGTTTTTAACTTGATGAAATTCATTAATAAACTGCAATCAACAATTATATAAGAATTTAATTATAAAGTTATCTTATTTTTAATGAAAAATGATAAGAGAGAGAGAGAGAGAGAGAGAGAGAGAGAGAGAGAATGGTTATGAGAATATTGAAGAAAAAAAATCACAGTGTCTCTAGCTGTTCATAGAAGAAAAAAGAAGAAAATGAAAAAAAAAAATTAGGAGAATATTGAAAAAAAATTAAATTGAATAGAGATAAAAATATTAAAGATGTGTTTGATTGCAGGCAAGAAATTTGAGTGAAAATAAAATGAATTCCATGGAATTGAATTACCAAGAAATTATTGATTGGAAAATAAGACAAATTTTTCATAGAAAATAAAACATCATACCCCTATAAGAAAATATTTTCCTTGAAAACAAGAAAAATGATAAAAGGTTTTACATGGAAAATAAGTGAGAAAATATTTTTTTCCGTGAAAAATATTATGCAATCAAACATGTCGGTAGGAAAATAAGTGGAAAATGAGATTTTCCATGGAAAATAAAACTTAATCAAACACAGCCTAAAAGAAGAAATATGGGGAAAAAAGTTAAAAGAATATATTGAAGAGGGAAAAAAATCACATTGGAAAAAAAAAAGAATATTAATCTTAACTCTATAGTTTGTTGAAAGAAAAAGAAAAGAAAAATATTGCATATAAAAAAATATGGAGAATGAAATATGTTTTTTCTTCTAAAGTCTTTTAAATTATTAGGAAGAATGTGAGAGAAATTGTAACATCTTTTATTTATAATTATACTTTGTACTTAAAAATTAATACATATTAAATTCTCTATAAAGTCATTAAAAATTATCGACATTTTGAATACCTCTTAATTTCGTAGGATTTTAAAAAGTCTAAAATTAAATACCACATGACTTTATAAGACTTTTTAAAAGTCTTTAAAAATCTATATTGAATACCCCAATACTTTTATAGAGTTTAAAAAGTTTGAATTGAATACACCTAAACTTTTAAACTCCTTTAAATTTCATAAAAGTCCTATCAACTCTTAATTGAATACACCCTCCTTAGTCAAATAAATTATTTTTAGTAGAAAAACTAGTTTATAAAATACACCAAACAAACTCATAATATTGGCATATATAGCTTAATTATGGTAGGATGTGTTCATAGGATTACAATTCAAATTTAACAGATAAATTTTACAAAAGAGAAGAGAGTGAGTTGTTAACTTCTGTATGAATAAGGATGAAAAACTCGCTACGGTTGTTGACTAGGAATTAATATATAAAGAATATTTTTGCTATTGTTTATAAGCACTTACAAGTTCGTCAAATATCATTTTTATCTACACATTTCGTATGATCTACAATTTTTATCCACTTTTTATCTACAAATTCTGTATGACTTATTGCTTATAATCTATAAAAAAAATTACATAATGTTTAAATTATTTTTAAACTACTTATATAAGTCTTATAAAATATATTGTAATAATTTAATAGTAATTTGTGAATCATACAAAATATGTTGATAAATAAAATATTTGTTTAGTTTAAATTTTAATTTAAGTTTGATCGAGCATACTAATTGTACTCTTCCCTTCTTTCTTTTTTACAAAATTAAACGTGAATAAGGATATAGATCCATACTCAAGTATATTGATATACTTTATTCATTTATTAATCAATAATTATTGATGCACACGAAAATTGATACTATATATTGTTCTAAAAAAAATTAGAAAAATGTTTTTTTTTTCCCCTACTTTTAAACATAGTCAAATATGTTATTTTTCCGCAACCTATTCTTTTTAGTGGAATTTTTTCTTGCGTGAGTTCTAGGTCGCTTTAAGTCAGCAAGAAATGACATCTTAAAAAGATTGTCAAATTATTTTGATTAAGAATTTGACAAGCAATCATTAATTGAGGTCGTTGTTGCTATTTCGTGTACAGCGCTCATGACTTATTGCGACGTTACCGCAACTTATTTCAAATTGATAAACATGAATTTCCTACAGTTAAAGGTCTTTATAATTTTTTTTACGATTATTTGTTTAGGAAGTAGTGCTTAATTATTTATTGGTTACTTTAGCTTTTATAATTTAAGGCTAGATTTATGTTTCCTCCCATGTATTGTTTTATGAATTATTTATATATGGTTGGAGAATTCAAATCCCCTTATCCTTTTTCGGTGGACCACACTGGAGATGTGATCGTGTGTTGACTAAAAAAAAATTATTAATTGGAATGAAGTATGCAAGGTAAAACTATAAACGATGAAAATAAGAAGTTATCACGTGCCTAGTCCACAATCCGAGCATAAACAATTTTACTGTGCTGAACTTGTCTTAATTATGTTTTTTACGAGATCATTACTACACACCATTATACTATCATTAGCTTAAATAATCATTATTATAATTAAAACATTTCTCTTTTTTTTTTTTTTTTCAAAACGCCATGTACAATATTATTAACCATCTTTCTTTGTTTATCTCATTTACTAATTGGACAAATTAAATTTTACTTTTAAATTAATTATTATTGATTATTTTCAAATATACATTTTTTAATAACAAAATTTAATTTTCAAGAAAGTAAATTTTTATTTATTTTATAAAAAAATAATTTTAGCACAACTAAACAATGCACCAATTTTGACTTGGTTTTATTCTCTAGTACAATTTATTGTGAGTATTGCAACAATATAATGTCCCTAATCAACAAGTTAATAATGTCCAAGGCGGATGATTTTGGGTGTCTGTGTTTGTGTGTTTGGGGTGGGGGACTACTAAATTTACTCTTAATTCTCATAATAATGAATTAATGACATATTTAATGCTATTAAGTATATATTAATTTGGCATCATTTGCTTTGTTCATGAAAAAAAAAAAGTTTCTCTCTAGCCAAGAATGCATAGTGTTTTAATTATTGGGATTTGCTTAGAATGCACGACACTCATTCATTGATATCACTTTCTCACATATTTTAAAATATTACACGATCAATTTCACATTGCTTTGCAACAATGCGATAATTGATTGAGAATGATTCCATGAATGGCGGCCACCTCATTTGTTCCCACAATGTTATAAATGATGAAGCTCATAAACAAGTCAGCCCCACTCGGAAGGCCCTTCTAATATTGGTGAATATTGTACATATAATTAGCTGTGGCAATATAATTAGAGGTGGTATGATCGACCCGATCTGCAGATCGGTGCATATAATTCAATTTTTTGGAATGAGCTGGCCTGGCTTAAATAAAATCGTGTCAATATGGCCCGGTCCATCTATCCCATGGGCTAGTTGGACCGGCCCGATTTTGATTTTGATTTTTTTTTTTTTTTTTTTTTTGCTCTTTAACACTAATAACTCATTTTGTGAATAGCCCCAATACATAATCCAAATAATATTAATCTAAAATGATATACGCTTAAGTCATCAATAAACATTAGTACAAAAATCTCAAGATCCAACATAAAATTGTTTAGATTTAATTAAAATTTAGTTTAATTTAAGTTTCAATCCAAAATATATTTGGTGTGACAAGTAAATTATTTATTTTAAATTTATTTATAAGTAAATTTTTTTAATTTAAGCCAAACATGCTTATAACTCAAAACAATAAGACTAGCATGCTTTTAATATTTGTATTTTTTTTAAATGTCTACAAATAATTTACAATTAACAAAAAAATTATTATTTTGAGATAAAATTGAAGTTTATCTATTGACTAATACATAAGAGTTCCAATTTTATAAATTAATCTCTTTAAAAATCTAAAAATATATAGTCTAAATTTATCTAAGATTATATTTGATGTAATATATTAGATTGTATAAAAAATTTATTTATAAAAAAAAAAATTAAGACCAAGTTGGGTCAATGGGTTGGATTAGGCTAACATATTTCTAGCCCATACAAAACTAGGTTGGGCCAACCCAGTTCCATGTGTGGTCCTACTATAACTGGGCTAGACTGGCCCAACCCAACCCAACTCATCTACCAACTCTACCTACAATAACAATTTTTAGAATACATATTATTACTGTAGGTTTGACATTAGTCAACATTATAGGTGGAAATCGGACAATCCATCCCGATTTTATACATTCTAGTAAAATGCTGGGCTAGTCCAGTTCTAATTTTATTTCTTTTTCCCTTTTTTAAAAGATTTTTTTTTTTAACTAGAAACATAAAGAATAAGTTGTTTTACATTTATAAATTAAAGTGTATTGTAAGTTAAAAATAAATTTTATAAAGTGGAGCAACATAGTAATTGAATAAAAATAAAAATTTTAAAATTTTATTTTATTAATTTAAGCTAAATTAAAAATGTATTACAAAATTCTTTTGTTTGTGGATATATATATATATATATACACGATCAGACAAGTACATTTCTTCTAAAACGTGTATTTCGACAATGTTTAAAAATAAAATTTGAACTTTTTCATAAAAAATAAACTTTTTTCTTTTTTGTTTGAGATTATCATAGACCAAGCCCACACACGATACTTGGGTTGAAACTTGAAGTATATCAAATCATTTGAATCTAAACAATTTGGATTGGTGCTTGTGCTTCTTGGGGTAGTGTTTCAAATAAATCAAATGATAATTTTGTTAAATACTTGATTTTATATTAAAATTTGTAATTACTTTTTAATATTTTAAATTTTAAAAATAACAAATGTAATAAATGTAATATACATTTTTTTTATAAAAAATATAACAAACATAACAAATGTAACAACAAATGTTACAAAGGTAAATACAGTATTTTTAAAATTAAAAAAGTTAAATAGTATTTTTTTAAATTATTTTATATTTTGTGGTGCATGATGAAATTATTCCATAAAACAATTTTGGTTGGAGATTTGGACTTGGAACTATTTAGATCTTGAACTATGACTATTTTCATATAAATTTATTATTAATAATTATCTTATTCAACTCTACACTTGTACAAATATATATTAATAAGTTCAATGAAAAATGTTGTGAAAATCACATGCTATTTCAAATTTTATAAGCAACGACAATAATTTTCAATGTGACTTCGTGCTTAGTTGTCTTTTGAAAGTGAAAAATAAAAATAAAAATAATTGAACTACCTTACATTCTAAGAGTCCTGATCTCCTGTCCATTTAATCATTGTTCACATGCTGACAACTTAACATGTGGACAAGAATTTCTTGTCCCCAAAAGGTAAGAGATCAAATCCGTACATTCTAAAACACATAAACAGTCTTTATACTTCGCAATTATAATTGACGTTGACATGCATGCTATCAAGTGGTAAAATAGGTCATACCTGGTAGCTAGCTAGTATAATCCGAATTTTGTGGTGGATGAACCTGTAAAAAGCTGGCCCAAAATTGGGCCTATTGCCTGGCTCGTTAGCCCACACGGCCAATCGGACTCGGGCCTATGCTGTCCCTTTTTCCCCCTTCACTTTGATAATTTTCCCCCTTCGAACACGAATCTATCAAATTAAATACTGACATTTGATTTGGTGCCCTCAACAAGGGGCTGGACTTCTTCTAATTGTGATCGAATTCAAATATTTTAGAGATGTTATATTGTCCCCATAATTTTTTAATATTACACCGATTTTTAATTTAATTAAAAAATTTCAATTTTTATTTATTATCATACTTATGTTCCTAATTTTTTTATTCTTAACTTTCTATTAATTAGCAAATATGTCCTTAATGGCAATTTTCGTTTAAAAAATTTCTTGAAAGTGCATAGAAAGACTTATTTGTTGTTTATATTTTTAATTAAGTAAAAAATTATATATAAAAAAGTGCGACATAATATTTTCCATTCATTTCAAAGCACGCTAATAGAATTTTTGGATAAAAATCATCATCGAGGACTAGGTTTACTAACTAATGAAAGACTAATGATAAGAATACGACCAAAAAAAAAAAAACAGAGAAACATAAATGTGACAATGAACAAATATTGGAGACTTTTAGTACAATTAAAAAGTAATACAATAAAAAAAAAAGGTGTCAATATAATCAAAAATCGTTTATAGTTGAAAATAAATTCAAATCTCTATTATGCCGTGCATATTGGTACTATGGAGATATTGATTCAAGGCCAAGAAATATAGTTTTGGACCAAAGTTTTGGGAGCGTCGACGATATTGATTGGTGGAGAGATTGTTAAAAAATAGTTTTAATAGTTGGTTTTGATCAATTATTTAATCAAGGTCTATTAATAGACTACGGGAGTTTTAAGTTCGAATGCCTTCTACTCCACAAAAAAATGATCCTAATATAGATAGTCGGTTAAAACCAATTTTGGATGAATAGAAAATTAAAGTCAACATTGAGTAGTTTGCATCCCACCTTGATAGTTTTCAATGAAAAACGAATTAACTGTAAAAATATGAGAGAAAATATATGTGGAGAAATAATTCTCTGTATATTGATTCGATTGAATGAATATTGAATAAGAGCACAATGCATATATATACTTATAATGAAATGATCCTACTTAAAATAAAAATATTACATACATGATATTTTCCTATATACAATTCTACCAACAAGGTAAATATATGGAATATGATAAGTAAATATATTTGTTAATACTTCCACTCAAGTTGGAGCTTGTATGTCAAAAGTACCCAACTTGCTAGTGAAACTGTGAAATGCCTCCTTGCCCAATGCTTTAGTAAATAAATCTGCAATCTGATTGCTGCTTGGAACATAGGCAGTCTTGATTTCTCCCTTAATGATTCGTTCATGAACAATATGACAATCTATTTCAATGTGCTTTGTCCTCTCATGATATACTGGATTAGCTGCAATATGTATTGCTGCTTGATTGTCACAATATAATGTTGCTGCTTGTGGGTGATCCACACATAAATCTGTCACCAACTGCCTCAACCATGTAAGCTCACAAGTAATGGAAGCCATTGCCCTATATTCTGCTTCTACTAAAGATTTGGACACAGTCGTTTACTTCTTGCTTCTCCATGATATAAGTGCATTTCCCAAAAATACACAATATTCCGTAACTGATCGTTGTGTAGTAATATCTCCGGCTCAATCTACATCACAAAATCCTGCTAGCTGCAATTTTCCACTTGATGGAAAATATAATCCTCATCCTGGTGCTCCTTTCAAGTATTCGAAGCAATCGGTGAACTGAATCAAGGTGGGGTTGTCTAGGTGCCTGCATGAACTGACTGAGTGTATTAACCGAATATGAGATTTCCGGTCTAGTAATGGTGAGATAAATGAGCTTCCCTACCAACCGTCGATAATATGTGGGATCCTTCAACAATTTTTCATCTGTCGAATTAAATTTTGATGAGTGCTCCATGGGAAATGCTGGAGGTTTTGCCTCAAGTAATCCGGCCTCTTGAAAAATGTCAAGAGTATACTTCCTTTGATTTATTTTGATCCCTGATCTCGAGCGAGCAATTTCTACTCCAAGAAAATATTTTAATGTACCAAGGTCCTTCAACTTGAATTGAGATGCAAGAAACGTCTTCGTGGAAGAAATTGCTTCTTTATCGTTTCATGTGACAATCATATCATCCACATATAATAGAACAGCTGTAAATGAATCACCACTGACCTTGGTAAATAGTGAATAATCTGTATGTGACTGTTTGAACCCAAACTGAATAACAACAGATACAAATTTTTTGAAACCAAGAACGAGATGCCTGTTTCAATCTATATAGGGATTTATGAAGTCGACATACAACTGGTGTCTCCCCCTGTCGACGAAATCCAGGTGGAGGAGTCATATAGACTTCCTCATCAAGAGCACCATGAAGAAATGCATTGTGTACATCTATCTGATGAAGTGTCCAGTTGCGAATAGAAGCGACAGCAAGTAAGCATCTGACAGTAGTTAACTTTGCAACAGGGGCGAAAGTTTCATTATAATCAATCCCTTCTCGTTGTGTAAATTCCTTTGCTACCAGCCGTGCTTTGTAACGTTCAACTGTACCGTCAGAATTAAATTTGACATTAAACACCCACTTACAACCAATAGGATGAGAACTCGGAGGAAGTGGGACAAGGGACCAAGTGTTGTTTTCTTTCAAGGCACGAATTTCATCATTCATAGCAGCTACCCACTTGGGATCCTGACATGCTGCCTCATATGTAGCTGGCTCAATGATACGAGAAGCATTGTGTGTAAAAGCACGATAAATGGAAGAAAGATTGCTATATGATACATACCTTGATATAGGATGTCGAGTGCTGGACTTGACCGGAAGAGACCCGGTTTGAGTAGGCAGAGTATGATTGATATAGTAATCTTTCAGGTGAATTGGAGTTTGAATTGATCTAGTGGATCGTCGAATATGGTCATTAGGTATGACAGGAGGTTGGTTTAGCTGTCTGTCAGGTGAAGGTATGAAAAACTGCTCAACCGGTCGACCGATATGTGGAGACGGTCAACCGTCTGAACTCTTTGTAGAAACTGATAAGGGAATCGACTGACCAAACGGTCGACCGGGTGAACTTTCTGTAGAAACGGATGAGGAAAACGACTGACCAGACGGTCGACCGGATGAACTCTCTGTGGAAACGGATGAGAGAACCGATCGACCGGTAGGTCGATCGTTTGAACAGTGGTGCGGGACCTTCGGGCAAGGAATCTGTTTCTACTATATGTTGGTCCTCAGGGTAAGGTAAATGTGGCATGTCAACATCCAGAAGCATAGATTGTGGTAATGGGATGGAGTTGGTGTCTTCATTTGGCTGGGAGGTATATGGAAATATGGTTTCATGGAATACGACGTCTCAGGATATTATTAATTTTCTGTCGGTAAGGTCATATAAGTTGTATCCTTTTTGTCCTGAGGAGTATCCAAGAAACACACATCGTCTGGCTCGTGTGTCAAATTTATGGCTGGACTTAAGGTTGGTGGCAAAACATAGGCAACCATAGACACGCAAATGAAAATAAGTTGGTAATTTCTTGTGTAATCTTTCGTAAGGTGATTTGTGTGAAAGCAATGGAGAAGGTATACGGTTGATAAGATAACAAGCCGTTTTGATATGTTCCCCCCAAATTTTTAACGGAAGATTAGCTTGAAATCTAATGGCACGGGCTACATTAAGGAGGTGACGGTGTTTTCTCTCTACTACTCCATTTTATTGAGAGGTATAAGGACATGACCTATGAAAATTGGTGCCATTTTGATCTAAAAATGCTTGCAAGGATAAAAATTCTTGGCCATTATCAGATCTTAGGGCTTTTATAGTCAGATTGTGATGTGTTTTAACCCAAGCAAAAAAATTCTTAATTATGCTTTGAGTTTCAGACTTGTGATGCATGAGGTGTACCCAAGTATAACGAGAAAAGTCATCAACAATTGTAAGAAAATATCTAGCACCAGAATAAGAATAAATCCTATGGGGTCCTCAAATATCACAATGAATCAGATCAAATGGTTTATTGCTAGAAATTTGACTAACCTTAAAGGGTAGTCTAGATTGTTTAGCCAAATGACAAACATCACAAATATCGTGGGAATCAAAACTAATATCCGAAATACTTTGTGCTAGGAATTGAAGAGGTGAGGCGGAAGGGTGTCCTAGACGTCTATGCCATAGGTTGGTTGACCCACTGGTAGTATGATGTTTTTGTAGTTTTTGTGAAAGGTAATATAGGCCGTTACTCTACCTTCCCAAGCCAATCGTCTTCTTCGTAGTCATATTCTTCATGACACAAAAATCAGGATAAAATATCACAGAGCAACCTAATCCTCTGGTAAGTTTACTGATAGATAATAAATTAACTTTGAAATTTGGAACATAAAGCACATTATCAACAGTCATATTATTTCCCAAGTTAATTGCACCAATAGATTTAATAAGAGCATGACCCCCATCCGGTAATTGAACAGTTTTGTGCTTTGGCATGGATTTATTCTCAACGATCCCATCCTTCGTCACATGGTCAGTGGCCCTACTATCAATAATCCATGAATTACTCAAAGAAGTAGTAGAAGAATTGATACCTGGTGTGTTAACATAAGACTTATCATTACCCGTCTTGTTGTTTAAAAGTGTCATGATCTGCTCGTATTCCTTGACTGTGAGCGTTCTTTCTTCCATTGGGTTAAGTGCAGAAGCGGTAACAGTGTTTGTGAAGCGTTTGTTTCGTGGCTTCACGTCCTTCCCATGAAACTTGTGCCATAGAGGGAAGTCATGTATGAAATAGCAGGTATCAACAATGTGGCCAGTCATCATATAGTAGGTGCACTGTCGCTGTCCAGTTTTCGTCGAAACGGCCGACTGGTAAGATGAAACGGTCGACCGGTTCGGCTGATCTTCACTTTTCCGATTCGATCTCCAATTGATTGAATGTTGTCTTGGTGCTTTGATCTTCTCATTAAGTAGTTTAGAAACAGGGATTAAGCCGGGATGATCGGATTGTTGAATAGCCATGAGATCTGATTGGGCAATCGTTGCTTCTATGATTTCTCTATCATCGTTTGTGCGAAGTATCGTCGCTTAGAATAGTCGCTTTGATACCATGTAAAAATATGAGAGAAAATATATGTGGAGAAATAATTCTCTGTATATTGATTCGATTGAATGAATATTGAATAATAGTACAATGTATATATATACTAATAATGAAAGAATCCTACCTAAAATAGAAATATTACATACATGATATTTTTCTATATACAATTCTACCAACAAAGTAAATATATTTGTTAATATTAACAACTTTATAAGCATAAGTTGGGCATTTGAGTTTTCAGGAGTGATCACCTGCCCTGGGGGGCAGGAATTCGCCACCCACCTGCTGACACCTCAGCAGGTGGGTAGCGAATTCCTGCCCCCCAGGGGCAGGTGATCAAAATTCTTTGAGTTTTGACCCCAGTGGATACAACAATCTTTGAAATTGATAGATGGCCTACAATCTAATAGATTCGGTCCAGAACTCGCAGGCGAGTGCTTAAAATAATATTTTAACACTAACTACCCACCTGCTGACACTTCAGCAGGTGGGTGGCGAATTCCTGCCCCCCAGGGGCAGGTGATCAAAATTCTTTGAGTTTTGACCCCAGTGGATACAACAATCTTTGAAATTGATAGATGGCCTACAATCTAATAGATTCGGTCCAGAACTCGCAGGCGAGTGCCACCACCCATCGACACGGACCAAGTTCGGGGCTATAGGCTGTAGTCGTAGGCTTAGCTCAAGTCTATATATATCTTTTTATGTAAGTCCAACAAATATTTACTTATTAGTTTTGTTTTTCAAAGTATGACAAGTGGTCAAAATGTTGATTGACCAAAATGTGAAACGTGATGCAACAGCAATCTCACTAGAACGTGACACGTGGTGTGGGCTTCTAGAAGACAAGTTTAAGTCCTTTTTTTTAATGGGAAAGTCTCGAATGCAAAATCCCCCATCTGTATTAGAGAACTTTTGACCAGACTAGTTGTAAATCGAGGAATGTGCACGAGTAGTAGGGACATGAGGGAGAGAGCCAACATACCAACTCCCAAGGCAGATCCCCACAATATTTCAGTAAAAATCTACCACACTCGAAAATCGAACTTACGTTGTCGGATGATTTCTTCCCACGTCACCTCAGTTCAAGTCCCTTTCTAGATAAACAGTTGGACATGTGCTTTCTGGAAAATAACATACACGTCTCATCAAGCATTTATGTTCTTTTAGGCTGTGTTTGATTAGGCTACATTTTCTATAGAAATTTTTTTTTTCCCGCCTATTTCCAACTACTCATTTGATTTATTTGTATTTTTTTGCAAGGAAAACGTTTTCTCATTTACCTTAAAAATGCAACATTTTCCTTGAAAACAATGAAAATTTTTTTTTTAGGGGGTAGGAGATTTTATTTTTCATGAAAAATTTGTCTTTATTTTCCAATTAACAATTTCTTGACAATTCAATTTCATTGAATATATTTTCTTTCCACTCAAATTTCTTACTTGCAATCAAACACATCCTTAAATACAATTTTTCTAATTATAAAGAGATCTTCAATGTTTGTAGTATTCATCATCTCACTTTCACCCAATCTACATATATCATTATAGTCCAGAAATAATTTTGCATTTTATGTAAGTCCCATTTTCATTTTCAAGAAAGTACGAAAAGATGTTGAGTTCGCTATCTCTTATAATTTAAAAAGTTGCTACTACAAAAAATAATCAGTGTATCTTGAAATACAATTGTCATTCTGCCATGGACACCTATATATACGGGACAAATTCATATTAAAAAGAATAAAAAAAAAAATCGAACTCTTACATGGATCATAATGTCTTTTGCATTTCTATATTTATAGGATTAATTGCATCAAAGGTCTTCAATATTTTAAAATCGTAGGGAATATGACTCTAACTTAAAAAAATAGTACCATACGTCCCCAACATATGAATAAATAGGCATTGTACGTCCCTTTTCACACTTTCCGCTAGATTTCTCTGTTAAAACCCAAACAAATTAATGACTCTTTTTTGCAAAACATAGATTTTCATTATCCAACACATATATTTTTTCCAAGGAAATTAAGAAATTAAAGGCATACTGAAAACTCCACAAAAAAAAAAAAAAAAAAAAAAAAAAAAAAATTCAAAACAGAATTATAAGTCAAAACCAAACCTTTAGTTTCAAGAAAATTAAGAAAACAGATTTAGGCAGTGAATTCCTATGTGGGTTTTAGCAAAAAATTATACAACTAGTGGGCAATAATAAATAAACATCAAGAAACAAATTCTTGACAATATTGAATAAGAATCTGAGATCTCCCAAAGATCACACCAATTTCTAATAGGGTAAATAGCACAAACGTCCCTACCTATTGAGGGTATTGTGGAAAACGTCCCTACCTTCAAAATTTTGGCATTTTCACCCTTACCTACTGAATTTCCTGCGCAAAACGTCCTTCAGTCCAAAAATATAGGAGTAAATTAGTCCAACCACTTTTTTCACATATATATTACTTCTTTTAAAATTAGGGAGCTTCCCATGCAATTTCCAAAATTGCACGGCAGGCCCCCATCTCCAAATCTGTCTCATTCCCTTTTCCAAAGTATATGCACCTCCCCTCAGACAATACCAACACCGAGTCAAACATCTGGTAAACTCGGCTCGACGACTGGTGTACTGACGTCACTATCGTCTTCCCCTTCTTGGCCAACGCTGACAGCGTCGCCACCAGTCGAAACGCTGCCGTGGAGTCCAAACCTGAAGTGGGCTCGTCCAGAATTAACAAGCTAGGGTTTATCAGCATTTCGTGTCCTATACTTACCCTTTTTCTTTTCCTGCCTGAAATCCCATGTAAAAAGTTGTTTCCTATCACTGTATTTTCACATTTCATCAAACCCAGTTCAGAAATAACTGATTCTGCGATTGAAATCTTCTTCTTCTTTGATAATGAATTGGGTAATCTTAAAAGTGAGCAGAAAATTAAGGTTTATCGGACTGTTAAGTGAGGGTAGAGAACATCATCTTGGGCTACAAAACTGGTTCTTTTCAGAATCAGTTTTGTAAATTTCTGGTTGTTAGAGAGTATTGTTCCGGTGAGACCGCGGGCGTGGTGGATCCTGCCTGCCAGTGCATTCAAGAGCGTCGATTTGCCGCTGCCGGAGGGGCCAAGGATGGCTAGGATTTTCCCCGGCACCACCATACCCGTAATCCCATTCAAAATTGTCCGTTCCCGAATCGTCAACGTCGGATTCTCCACATCGGACGATGAAGTAGGCCCACCGGAGAATGTCTTCCTTATGCTGCTGCCTCTTGACTTTTTTCTCTCAACCTTGACCCTATAGCAAACGTCTATAAACTGCAAAACACACAAAATCAACAATTTTGAAAATTGCATAGGAAGCCCCCCAATTTTAAAAGAAGTAATATATATGTGAAAAAAGTGGTTGGACTAATTTACCCCTATATTTTTGGACTGAAGGACGTTTTGCACAGGAAATCCAGTAGGTAAGGGTGAAAATGCCAAAATTTTGAAGATATGGACGTTTTCCACAATACCCTCAATAGGTAGGGACGTTTTGTGCTATTTACCCTTTCTAATATGAAACCCAACAACAAATGAATCGAGAACGCATTTTTTCTTTCCTAAAAGAAGAAAAATAAAAGCGGAAAATAGGTTTTTTTTTTTTTTTTAACAGAGTAGATAAGAAAAAGACTTACAAGTTAGAGATATAAAAGAGAATATGCCAATAGGACATGTTCAATCCTCCTCATAAGGTCCCCAAACAGAATGTGATAAAAAGTATACAAAAAGGTGAAGAATTTTAGTAGAAAAAATATTGACAGTGGCAGTTTAATTTATACCCTGCCATTCTCAGTCGTCTAATGCAATTTTGACTTTTAACAAGAAAAATTGACGAAAACTGTCAAGAGGGATCTACGATGCCTATTTCTTTATACGTTGGGGACGTATGGTGCTATTTTTTTAAGTTATGGACATATTTCCAACTATTTTAAAATGTTGAGAACATTTGATGCAATTATT
Organism: Forsythia viridissima; assembly: GCA_030279155.1. Classification (NCBI taxonomy): domain Eukaryota; kingdom Viridiplantae; phylum Streptophyta; class Magnoliopsida; order Lamiales; family Oleaceae; genus Forsythia; species Forsythia viridissima. The sequence continues at coordinate 47,660,600 of CM059038.1, read as the reverse complement.
TTATATTTATAAGTCTTCTTCATTTATCCCCATCTAAATATTCCAATATTACTCATATCTTGCTTATATGCGTAGACACAACGTCCTTGTCATTTTTGTTAACTTCTACAATATTATTAATTTCATATTTGTCAAAGTTTAAATTATAATTTAAATTGGTTAAAACGGTCAAATATATTTCTTCTTCACAAATTGTGTATGACCAGCAATTTACAACCCACTTATTATCTATACACTAAATAAAATTTACAATTTATAAGTACTTAAAAAATAATTTTATCAATTCTAGATATGTATTAGAGAACAAAGACATCAAAAACACTTTACTAATCATCATCTTTGTAGTCACACTCTCTTGTAAAATGATGAACGTATTTATGCATAAGAAATGTGAGACTTTTGTTCACACTTTTCTTAATGCAAAATTAGACTTATGTAACGTATTTATGCATAAGAAATGTGAGACTTCTGTTCACACTTTTCTTAATGCAAAATTAGACTTATGAAACGTATTTATGCATAAGAAATGTGAGACTTTTGTTCACACTTTTCTTAATGCAAAATTAGACTTATGAAATGTTCGCAATAATTAGTCTCGGTAACAAAATCAAAAAAGAATTTCGAGAAGAAGCATTTAATTTTAAAAGTTCACATGTAACATGACACTTTCTTTGAAGAAAAATCATTATATCTAGGCTCTAGCAATAATAACTTTTTATACATCTGAGTCGTAGAATGACTCGAACTATCTGAAGATATTTGATTGCTATTAGCATTGGACCGAGCTACCAGTTGACTCGATCCCTAATTATTTTCTACATGGTTCGAGTACAATGCTATTTAGAACTTCTATTTTTTCAGAATTAATTTTTTTTTAAATTTATTTTCAACTACATATTTTATGAAAGTACGTAATGCTTGTAGAAAAAATATGGTTTACAACGGATCTGCATTTGTGGGAGTTACTTGCTCCTAGGCTATTTAGTGAAGTAGACCTTCGCTGACGGGAATACCATATACCCACCCTTTCGAATGCAAATTAGTATCGGGTGAATGGATACTCTGGGATAGAGCTAGAAAAATGAAATTTGATTAATCCAACTTCTAATACTTTGGAACAATTAGAAAATTACAAAAATGAAAACAATTCAGTTTGAACAGCAAAGGGCGATTAATCAAGTCCGACAACGAGTTTTCCAACAAGCCTTACAAGGAACTCTATGAACTATGAATAGTTGTATGAACAACGAGTAACATTTACTTACTATTGGTGCTCACAATTTTTATCAACTTTTTAACCACATATTTCATCAACTTTTATTAAAATTTCATAAAAATTTAATTTTATCTACACTAAACAAGTACTTAATATAATTTTGGAAAATTTGTAAAAATTACCCAAAAATAAATGCTGGATTCAAAATATAGAATTTTTTGTAAACTTATCAAATATAGCCATTTTTAAATACAAAATATCATATATACTATTTTGCAAGAATGACCATTTTTTTATGTGGTTAAGATTTCACCTACAACAGCTTCAAGAAAAAACTATCAAAGTGGATCTTGAAAATATACACAATATAATGCAATTACACACAAGATACTGCGAATTAATTCATACTTAAAAAATACATTTTATTTTTATAATAATTTTTTATAATTAAATTAAAACAAAAGGTGAAAATCCATTTATTGCAAGACAAAATAAAGCGAGAGTTCGCATGAACTGTCGATTTTTGAATTGAACTGTAGAAAAATCGACAAATCGACAATTCACCAAGTAAATGTTGATTAAAAAAATGAACTGTTGATTGTAGGGGTGGGCGTGGGTCGGGTTGGGTTGGTTTTGGGCCCAACCCGACCCGAACCGATTTAAAATCGGTTTGGATTACTCCAAACCGGGAAAAAAAATTGAAAATGGGCCCGAAATCGAGTCGGGTTCAAGAATTTTTTTTTTTTAATTTTAAAAATCGAGTCGGTTTCGGGTTGGGTAAAACCCAACCCGAAACCGACCCGACTGGTCCAAAAATCGACCCGAACTGACCCGAGTTGGTTCGGTTCGGTTCGGTTAGTCGGTTTTTTTGCCCACCCCTAGTTGATTGAGCTTAATTTTCGAAAAAATCGATAGTTCAATTTTTTTAACTGTCGATTTTTCAAGCAAACTATCAATTTCGACATTTCAGTTGAAAAAATGACATTTAATTTTTTCAATACCATCGCCTTTTGAATTGAACAAACGAAATTTTGATAGTTCTGACTCTGTTACGAATATTTTACCCACTTGTCATATCATCCATTTTTTCGATTCAGAGAAATGATCAAATATCATATCAAATGTCTCATAACAAATCCGTGAAATATAACATTAAATTGAATGAACATATGAAATTGACAAAATAAATACACCCAAAAAAACGTAGAGTAAAATAAAAAAATTTATTTGGTCTAAAATTCGAAGGAATGTCAAGGTGATAAAACAATTGGTTGAGTGTTTGGGTGAGGCGGCGGTGCAGTGGTAGTTAAAGTGATTTGTTTGATTCAGGTGGCAATAATGGTATTTGTCAAAAAGAAGAGAGCACGGGTGATATGAAATGGTAAAGTTGTATAGAGAATACATAAAAGTTAGAGATATAATGTAAAAAATAGAAATTTTGATTGTTTGTTAGATCATTTTTGTCACTTTCTTTTTAATTTTTTTTTTTTGGTCAAACATAATTCAAATGGCTAAATATATTGAACTACATTTTTTTAAATACACTACATTTTAATTACATGAAATGTCTATAATTTTTATTTATTATCACGTTTATGTCTTCAATTTTTTTTTTCATTGCAATCTTATTCTTCTATTAAGTAGCACTTCATGTCCCTAGTGACGATTCTATCAAAAAAATTATACTTAGAGGGAGCAAAAAGACTTAGTGTTTGTTTGGTAGAATTCAAAAGTAATTTTTTTGAAGGTTTTTTTATAAAAAAATTGAGACGTGTGATTGAAAAGTTGATAAAAATTGTGGGTCCCATGAAATATGTAGTTAAAAATGAGTTTGAAAAAAAAAAGTTTAAAAAAATTTCTTCCAAACACGCTCTTATTCATCTATCGTATTTTTAAATAAATAAAAAATAATAGTACAAAATTGCGATTAAATATTTATCTCTCATTTTAAAACACAACATCTCTCATTTTAAAATACAACAACATAAATTTTTGACGACAACTGTCATGATGGACAAAGTGTACTAATTAATAGAAATTTAAAGATAGAAATACGATGGAAAAAAAAAGTTAATGATATAAATATGACAATGAATAAAGATTAAAAACTTTTAATGCAATTAAAATATATAGTGTGAATATAATTATCCATTTCAAAACTCACATTCAAACTTAGATATTTTGTTGAATTCCCACTATAATGTTTACTTAAATTCATAATGGAAGAAAATGAACTTAAATAAAAATAAAAAAAAAAACCCTCAATTACAAAGAATGTGAAAGTTTAAGAACCTCAATTCTTTAGTTGGTGAAAGCTTCGGTTTCAGTTCTGTATATATGGTTGGGGTATCCGAACCTCTTAATTATTTTCTGGTGGAGGCTTGACAACTACACTAAAGATATGATTGTGTGTTGAAAAAAAAAAGTTTCAAGAATAGAATATTGTTGTGAATTGTGATACATCACACAAGATTCATCAATCCCAATTTTAAATCTAACCACTCTTCTTTCAGTGCCAGCCTTTTTTTTTTGTGTGCTGTATATGACTTCACCGTCTCTTAAATAATCGTTTTTCATGTTCAACGTGCTTTTAATTTAGTTTATCTTTTTTGGATCAAATTCTCAAATCACGGGCCACGATATAATTTGGACAAGTAATATAAAATGAAAGCATGCGACTCGCAGTGTAGTCCTTAATATTATCTTAGAGATGCCTCAGTTTCAGTCAAATATGCCAACTTAACTCACATGTCACGTTTTTTAATTATGGTTATACTATGATCTTGTTCACAGTCTCTAATTTGCTCTTATCTTTTTCTTCTGTATTTTTTCCCAAAGTTAATTAGACAAAGTCGGGTAAATATATTAAGAGCATGTTTTGGCATGTTTTTTTTTTTTTTTTTTTTTTTTTTTCAAGTTATAAGATGATCAAATATTATTTTTATCAACATATTTCGTAATAAAACCTTCAATTTTTATCCACACATTTTACCAAACAAGCTCTAAAATAGAGGATGAGCTTCTACTAACCAATTGAACTTTTTTCTTGAGGTAATTATATTTATACGACAAATTTTATTTGTTGCACTACATTTTAATTGTTTTTTTAAGGTCTTCAATTTCTGCTTAATGTAGCATTTATGTTCCTAACTTTTTTTTTTTTTTTTTGGTTGCATTCTTAACCTTATTTTTCTGTTGGTTAACATACATTGTCTCTGATAACAATTTTTGTCCAAAAAATCTGTTGGAAGAACATAAAACGACTTATTTGTGCATCATATTTTAAAAATAAAAATAAATACAAAGTACAACAAAATATTTGTTTCTCATTTTAAAGTATGCAAATGGAGTATTTTGACAGAAATCATTATTAATGATGAGATATGCTAATTAATGGAATATTGAAGATAAGAATTCAACGAAAAAAAGTCATGGATATAAGTACTATAAAAATTGAGGACTTTAAATACAATTAAAATGTGATGCAACAAATAAAAAGTGTAATGTCAATACTCAATATAACCATCATTTTACTTATTAATTTATACATCAGCTTTTTTTAAGCACCAAATCAATTTGGTGAACTACTTTTTTCAAATAAGTACAAAATACCATATATGGGACGAATTATTTTTGAACTAATTTTTGTATTTCAAACTAATGTGATAAGTTCATTTTCATGAACAAACAATACGAGGTAATAAAAATAAGTGCATATTTGGTTGTTAGAATTCGACCCAAAACATTCAAAATTAGAAATATCCAAATAACAACTAAATTACTATATAAAAATTTACTTAAATAGCGCATAGTTGATTTCTATATAAGTTAAGAACAAGTCATTGTAGTGGGATGTTAAAATTGGAGTGGAAAATGGCCAAATGGAGATAAGATATATGTATTCTCATTGGAGAATATCAATTTTAGAATCCAACAGTTTTTTTGAGTTTCAAACAAATTAGATTGCTCATTTGAGTTTTTTGAATTATGATGTCATATTGATTCTTGAAATTCCAACTTAAATATAATGTCAACTTTATTAAAAAATTAATTGAAGTTGTTAATGTTTGTTAACCTTATATATATCATATATAGGATACCAAATATTGTCTTGGTCTGGTGTCTCATGGGGTTCCCAATCAACAAGATATGGAAACTCTGGATAAATGCATTACAATCAAATTAATGTAGAATGAAGTGATATAAACTTGGTTCATTAATTAAAATTAATCATTTGTGCCCTACTTTTGTGAAAGTATTATTAAATTTTGGAAATAATTCATTCATTTGCCGATAATGAAATGTGAACAAAATAATGCTAACACGACATAAGAGCATATTAGTTATAAAATGATATATTTAAAAAATGCAACATGTGATAAACATACTTAGATTTTATATTATATTTGATTAATTAATTTTTTTCGAGTTGCATTAAAAAATTTCATTGGTCATTATGCCAACAAATAAGATAAATTAAAGTATAATGTTGTAAAATAGTAGATAATGATGAATGACTATTTAGTTGTATCTAGATGTCTATGTAGTTATCTACTTACTCCAGAAGAGTGTATTGTAATCAGGTTGTAACTCCCTTTGGAACCCTATAAATAAGGGTCATTGTTATAGTAAATTGAAACAGACTTGAATTTTGACTCTCTCCATTCTCTACTATTTTTCTAGTTTCATAACACGTTATCAGCACGAGATTCTAGCCAACTGAGTTAGCAATTAGATATTATTTTCTTTTATTCAAAAGAAAAAAAGGAAAAGCAAAACTAGGCAGCCAAACTGTGATATCAAAACACCATAAAGAACAAACAAAAGCTTGGTAGCCCAAAGTCCACTTTCTCAAGCATCAATATCCCAAAAGAAATTCAAACGGCACCAATTGGTTAGTGTTCATATCTCTATCCTTGCTTTGATTTATGAGTCCAACTCATATTATACTTTTTGTTATGATATTTTTATAAGAATCAATTAAAAGAAATATTCATGCTTTAATTAGATATAACAATGCTTTAACTTTTATTCAACGGCAAAGGACAACAAATCAGTGTGTTTATTGTTTTAAAATATTATTGAACAAGATTTGTTTATTTTTTATTTTCCTAAAGAATTATAATTCTATCAATATTCCAGAAGAATATTATGTTATATTTCATAACCTAAACATATAAATATTCTATAAGAATATTTTATTGTTCTAGAAGAATATGAACTATTGCTCCTGAAATAGTAATAATTTACATATATCAATATCATATTGTTGTTCTTGAAGAAGCACAATTTTTTTATATATTAATATTCTAATAAAATATTAATTGCTCTTGAATATTTCAATTCAATAAGATATAATATTCTATAAGAATATTATAATATTGCTCCTGGAGAGCACATATTTACATCAAAATAATGATTTATTGTAGCTCATGATAAGCACAACTTTATAATATTCAGGAATAATTATTTATAATGATTTGTTTTAATTGTGCTTTTCTTGAATAAACACAAATTTACAATAATATCAATATTCCTGAAGAATATTGGATTATATGTCACAACCTAACATATAAATATTCTAGAAGAATATTTTATTGTTGCTTCAAATAAGCAAAATTTTATATTATATTAATATTCCAGTAAAATATTAATTGCTCCCGAAAAGTTTAATTTTATAAGATATAATATTCTTATAGAATATTATAATATTACTTATAAATAATAAATCTTTACTTCAGAATAATGATTTGTTGTTGTCCCAGAAGATGCACAACGTTATAATATTCTGACAAAATATTAGCTGCTCTTGAAGAGCATAACGTTACAATTTAAATATTCCAGAAGAATATTAATTTTTATGACGTTATAATTTTTATATTCTAGAAAAATATTGAGCAGTATTCGAAATAATATTTTATTGTGTTCTAGAAGAAGCACAAGTCTTGAAGAATATATCATATCACAAAATTAAATTGTGATATAAATGAGTAATTAATCAACTAATGCTTATTCCTGAAGAAAAGCATATAAATCATGTTATGTTGACATTGATTAGTGTGAATTATATGATTATACAATGTCTAATAGAAAATTAATTATATTTTATTGTTCATTGTGTAGTTACTCAAATAAACGAAAAATATATTTGCTAAATTGTATGGAACCACAAGTTTAATACTTTGAAATTTTATTGATTGACAATACTGATTAGACCATCCCGGATCAATACGATGTGACTTATTAATGAGGATATCTATTGAAAATCAGAAGATTTTTCAATATAATTAATTCTCATGTGATGCTTGTTCTCATGGTATATAAACCAATAGACCTTCACTAGCTAAAATTGGGACTGAATTCCATACATTTCTGAAATTTATTTAGGGTGATTTATGAGGCCCCATCACCTTCCATGTTGACCATCTATATATTATTTGTATCTAATAAATACATATACTAGATGATTGTATGGTGTTATTATTCGCAACTTGAATTTTGCGAGATTACTTGCTCAAATTTTAAATTATGAGCAAATTTTTCAGATTATACAACCAAGACGGTAATGTGTCTTGTCAATACTAGTGAGTCTAAATCTCAAACTTTTAATAAATATTAGTTGAGATGATGTTAAATAGTTTAGCAATATTATTTTTCAACGCCTCCAATTAAATTCTAAACCATTACTATTGAGAACAAATCGCTTCCCATTTTTGTCTAGGGAATGTTATTTTATATGCAGAAACACTTATACGCATCGTGTCAACATCAAAGTTTCCCCTACTATAGTTGGCTTATGGTCAGAGCCTAATATTATCCATCTAATGAATTTTTTTATAGTGCAATATATGTATAATCAGTCCACCATAGTGCACTGAGATGAACTTTGAAAAATGTTGAGTATACATGTTTAGTATAGAACATTATAAAATATCTGAAGTCCTAACATGAAATATTTTATAATACGATTTTTTGAATGTCATTTTGATAAGACAATTTTCTCAACATTAGGGGAGAGAAATTAAGTAGCTGGAAAGAATACATGAAAATGTTGTATATTATATTTTCTAGATCCTTGCACAAAACAATATGAACCAGAAGTTCGACAAATAACTCATTTGTAAGTTATACAATTGACAGATACATTTACTGACCAAAGAGATTAAATCAAATTTCATATACCAGCTCTAAATGCTCCAATTTATATCAGCGTCCTTGAAGGACAATCCATTAACATTATATCTGGTAAATTAATGACACGCTTGAAGCGTGGTGACATTTGATTCCAAAAAATTCTCAGATTAAGAATGGAGCCAATTATAAAGATGGTCCTATTAAGGAGGTGTATACTCTTGAAGAGTATATAGACATAACTAATTATAAAACCCCAGAAGAGGATTAGCTAGCTGTAATAATAAAACGAAAAGATCTTGTTAAGTTATGTCATTATGAGAAAGAAATGGATTCAAAAATAAATGTTGTTGACAACACTTTTGTATATAAAGAAGCGCTTCATATTATGAAAGGTAACGAGGATATTGAAAGAAACCAGTCAAAGAATAAATTGGCCAAATAAATTGAACTGACTAGAGAAACCTGAAGTTTCTGGACCTATAGTCGGAGCACGTAAAGATGTATATTTTTGCGAAAAAGAAATGGAAAAATAAAGTCGTAACATGTAATGCACGACTTTTAACATTATGAATTTCGCAAAAGCATATGTAAATCAATCATAAGTTGATATCTTGTTAGTCTGTCAATGCATGACATATATGCATATAATGAATATTGTTATAACCAACTCATCTGGCATGACTAATAAAACAATGTATATAAATCCTTGAAGGATTTAATATGCCTGAAGCATATAGTTCAACTTTTCGAGAACTCAATCGATCAAAGTAGAGATCTGAACTAATATTATAATGAGGGGGAGTAAATACGCATTGTACTCTTTTCCTTGACTGAGGTTTTGTCCCATTGGATTTTCCTGGCAAGGTTTTTAATGAGGCAATTTGCATGGCGTATTAAAAGAATTATGTACTCTTTTTCCTTTACTATGATTTTTTTCCCACAGGGTTTTTTCCCAGTAAGGTTTTAATGAGGCATATTCTTTGTGTAAATGATATCCAATTAGAAGTGTTATAATTCTTATAGTTATGGATGTCTATAACCTACAAAATATTTACTTTCATCATAACCATATGGTTATACTCCCGTGTATTATAAATTGTATATGAGACCCTTGAAGGGAACAACAAGAAGATCTATTTTTAATATAATAGCATCAGACCATCATACTGATTACAGTCAACAAGAGATAGTGTATGAAGATGATATTGCTGGAGGTTATAACATGGAGCACATTTCACCAGAATTGTTATATACAAATTTTAAGAAGATAGCGATATTGAAGACATTGGCGTACAAGATATAGATAGCTTGATACAAACTTTTTTCATTGAATGAAATCAGGAGGAGTAGCTGTACTCTTTTTCCTTCGCTTAGGTTTTGTCCCACTGGGTTTTCCTGACAAGGTTTTAATGAGGCAGTATTTGAGTACTCCCAATTTTTGATAATTTTTCTTTGTATTGGTATTTTTATCCCATTGGGTTTTTGCGAAATAACGAACCAGTTATTGTGTAATAAGTCATTCAAGGGGGAGTGTTGTAAAATAGTAGATAATGATGAATGACTATTTAGTTGTATCTAGATGTCTATGTAGTTATCTACATACTCTAGAAGAGTGTATTGTAATCAGGTTGTAACTCCCTTTGGAACCCTATAAATAAGGGTCATTGTTATAGTAAATTAAAACAGACTTGAGTTTTGACTCTCTCCATTCTCTACTATTTTTCTCTCTATTTTTCTAGTTTCATAACATATAACAAAATGTTTAAATATATTGTATAAGAAATATAATATTTTCCTTTTTTCTTTTCTTCTTCTTGGAAAGCACATGCCAGTGTCCTCGGTTTTCTGTCCATTTAGTTGACCAGTATATATTCCATTAGACCGAGTGTCAGTGGGGATGCAACTATTTAATTATTTAAAATTAAATTAAGAAATATTACTTGATAAATGGAGTTCAGGTTCTATCAAGTTCTATATATACTGCCTATATATATATATATATATCATCTTGGAATGCAGTCAACTGTAAAAGAGTTTGTAACGTTTATACAGTGAGCAATGGAGGAAAAGAATTCAGAATTACAAGTTCAATCGCCAAATAAGGGGAATCTCATAACAATTCTTAGTATTGATGGTGGAGGTATAAAAGGAATCATCCCTGGTGTTATCCTTGCTTACCTAGAATCCCAGCTTCAGGTAACACTTGTAGAACTCAATGCCATGCTTGTATTATTTTATGCACAACTGACACTTCGTGTAAAAGTCTACGAACACTGCGCTCGACAACTAGAGTTTCGGCTGCTTATACTAGTTCTAATGTAATTCGTAGCAGTCTTGTTTGAGAGGAGACATATTTATTTATTTAAATTCTGTCTCCATTATGCTCCCCTGAGTAAATTTTAATTAAATGGTTGATTCTAATGATCAATGGTTTGGTGCAGGAGCTAGACGGTGAAGATGCAAGGCTTGCAGATTACTTTGACGTAATAGCAGGAACAAGTACGGGTGGTCTCGTGACGGGCATGCTAACTGCACCAAATGAAAATAATAGACCTTTATATGCTGCAAAAGACTTGATACCTTTTTACCTTGAGCACTGCCCAAAAATTTTTCCTCAGACAAGGCAATTAAAAACCTTTTCTTCTAATTAAGTCCTTCGGAGTAGTATATATATATATTGTATAAAAACTGAATGAATTTTGTTGTCTTCAATCTGCGAAATAATATATAGGGGGCCACTGGCAGCATTGATGGGCACATTTAAAGCTCTACAAGGACCTATCTATGATGGGAAGTATCTTCATAGTCTTGTACAGGGCAAATTGGGGAAGACGAGGTTGCATGATACCCTCACCAATGTTGTTATCACAAGTTTTGACATCAAGAAACTTCAGCCTACTATTTTTAGTTCGTATACGGTAATATCCCCCCTCTGATGGATGTTCACGTACCTTGTTGCATTTTAGTACACATGGCATTTAAAATTCGTAATTAGATCGGACAATGATTGTCAACATAGCCAGATTAAGTAATTTGGAGGTCTTAGGCAATAACTCTAAAGGCTTTATCGTATCTCTAACTACTAGTTCGTGACATGACATAATTTGTAGGCGACGAAGGATTCTGCAATGGATGCCTTACTATCGGACATATGCATCAGTACTTCAGCAGCACCTTTGTTTTTGCCTTCCCACCAATTCGAGAACCAAGGAGAAGAATTCAACCTTATAGATGGTGGCGTAGCAGCTAATAACCCGGTAAGCATACATTTTTATTAAATAGAAAAGGTTGTCTTAATTAATGCTGGCATTGTGTATATAAATTTGATCATTACAGACTCTGATAGCCATTGCCGAAGTGACAAGAGAAGTGTTCAAGAAAAGTCCTGATTTCTTCCCTATAAAGCCGATGGATTTTGGACGTTTTCTTGTGATATCACTAGGGACTGGTGACGCCAAGAATGAAGGGCAGTACGACGCGAAAAAGGCTGCCAAGTGGGGGTTTGTGGAATGGCTGTCCAGCAACAATTCAACTCCTCTATTGAATACTTTTTACCAAGCAAATGCTGATATGGTCGATTTTCACAATTGTGTGGTTTTTCAAACCCTTCATTCGGAAGACAACTACCTTCGCATCCAAGTAAATTCATTCAAAGCCCTTGTGTCATCTTTGATCACTGTATACGAATCAACAAAATTTTAACTTTTTTTGGGGGTTTTTTCTTATGTGCAAAAATAGGATGATACCTTGACTGGGGAGTTAGCCTCTATGCATAGAGCAACAGAAAATAACTTGAAAAATCTGGTAAAAATAGGTGAAGAGCTGTTGAAAAAACCGATTTCAAGGATGAATTGGGAAACCGGTGTTGTTGAACCGGTCGAAAATGGAGGAACCAATATGGAAGGACTCAAAAGGTGCGTATTTCAATGTCATTTTTGTTGATGAAGACTCTCAACTAAAAATGAAAAATACTGATAATTATTTTGGTGTATAATTACAGGTTTGCAAAATTACTTTCAGAAGAAAGAAAACTCCGGAGGTCCAACTCCTAGCAATAATTCGAGATTATATGTCACTGCTTGTTCTCATTTAAATTGAAAAATGTATTTGATGTTTAGTTGCAATTGAATTCTTAAACTTTTTCGTTAATTTGAGATTTTTGATTGTTGTTTACTTGTTTAATTTTAATAATAATATTTGACAATATCAAATTGTCGAAGAATGTTTATTTAAATATAGATATTGTTTACATTATATAGCAAATACAATACCAAATCTTATATTGACAATGAATTCGTAATTTATGAAAACACGTAATGTTATAGTATTCAAAGTGATATAACGACTAGGGATGGACTCACATGGTGTCACGTGGGATTGTGCCACATGTTTTTATCTCTTTTTACTTTTTTTTTCTAATATACCATTTCCTAAGCCCAATAACAATAAAAATAGATTTTCATTAAAAATAACTCAATAAAAATAGGTCAATTCAAACGTAGTAATAAAATAAGCCAATCCATGAAAATGAGTCAATCCCCCATTAAGAATTTCCAATCCAAACAGAGACTCCACTCTGTGTCTATTCGATTTCTTCATCTCATCTCTACATTCTGATCTTCTCCAATTTCTTTCTCTCTCTTTCAAATTTGTTAGTTGATATGTCTTTTTATCAATCTAGTTTCATCTAAATTATACAGTTGTAGTGAAAAATAATTGTGCAATTTTAATATAAAATCAAGACTTATATAATTATGTAGTATTTGTCACTGTTTTAAAAGTTCGTCTAGGTGTGCAGGTTGCAACAATCTCCACTCTTAACCACGCTTCACGTCTCGTTCTCGTCTAGGCTTCATTCAACTCTAAAAAACTTAAAGTTTGATTTAACGTCTAATTACATTTTTCAGAATATTGGTATTCATTTACAAAGTATTCACAGGCGCGGCCCAAAGGTTTAGACCATGTTGGGCCATGTTGCTTCTTAGGCCTATAGTTTAAAGGATAATTTCATTCAAAATTAAAGTCAACTTTCTCACATAAGTATTTAATAATAATATAATCATAATACTTTGAAGAAACAGTTTTAGGAGAAAAATAAAAGAATACACAAATTTTGGGACTATAAATTACGCCTTTTCAATAATTAAGGACACTACTTAATTCAAATTTTCCTAAACTTAAAAATACGGTTACAGTTATTATACCTGTATAATTCTTCAACAATTCTTCCACGATTTGAGATGGAAACATGCTATATTGATTTCCAAAATTGGAAAAATCAATTTCAAATGAAGATGTCGATTGATAATTACTTTTAGGTAAAAAATCCTCAACATACATTCAACAAATTTCAGTCCACAAAAATCATTAACATACGCTCAATTCTTCAATTTTTTTTTTAATTGTTAATTACTTTTTGAATTTAATTATTGGTTGATAAGTTTTGATCTTCCCATTTAATTTGAATTTCGATTTTGTAACTTATAATATTAAAACTCTGTAGAAGTTTTGCTAAATTCGCATCTCAACATGTGTTGTTTGATTGAATTTTGTTACCAATAATTGGACAATGTTTGTTGAACTATTTAGAACATCGATTTCCATTGTTGACTGAAATAGATTTGATTTGAATTTTAAAGGAGTGTAACTGAGTGAGGGTTAATCCTTTGAAATAAAGACAATGAGTATTACAAATTTTAGTTGACTTATGTTACTAATTGTTTGGTTAAACTTAAATTATAATTTAAATTTGTTAAATTGGTTTAACATATTTTTTATTTACATATTTCGTATGATCCAAAAATTACTATATACTTATTATCTACATATCTATATAATCCACAACTTACAAACACTTAAAAAATAATTTAATCACTATCAAATATGTGTTGTAATATTAAATGAATTTTACTTGGCCAATAAAAACATGTCATGTAGACAGTAGGGGTAGGAGAACATTTTCATGTTGTTCAATATATAATAAGTAGTGATTTAGATCAATCAAATAACTATGTCAGGATATTAAGTAGGTGGAAAAATACCCACAACAAAGCCCAAAAAAAAAAAAAAAAAAAAAAAAAGTCAAAATGGAGCAATCATATTGCATAGTCTTGTGTCAACGCTGCATAAGTCATTTTGTCGAACTGGGCGATCACCTGATTTTGTACTGGGCAGTCGCCTAGTTCAAATTTTATGTGATCGTTTTTTGCAGTGCTTTGAATGGTTTTGACACATTTTGGTTTGATTTTGACACCTATTCATACATTGGACTTAATATTCTACTTTTCATGTTGGAATATATATCATTAACATCAAATACACAAATTAACATCAAAGATCAAAACTCAGATTTCATAAAGTATTTTTCAAGTTTTTATTTAAGTTTTTATTGCTTGATTTGAACTTGAATTTAAAGTTTGTTTATTCTTATAATCTATTTGTTATTAAAGCTTTCAAGCACTTATTTTGATGACAACATATATTATTTGAGGACAACGATTCTATATCGTATTCAAACTTTTTTTTTTTAGTGATTTTTTGATTACTATCTCATATTTTATTCTTCATCTTCATATTTTTTTTTTCAACAAGAAGCAGGAAATATTATATATTTGTCAAGTTTTCTATACCATACAGTACAGTAACACCCCCGAAGGTGGACTGTGGGAGAGTGGGCCAGTACTTTGTAGTGAATATTACATCCACTACTTATCAATATTAAAATAATTCTAAATCTAACAACTTAGCTTATTTATTCCAAAAATACTACATAATTAATATTATATTAATTAATAAAATAATGAATTAAAATCAAAGGACCAATAACACGTGAATTCTCAAATTTGTTGATTGAGTAATTGATTATTTGCACAATAAGTCCTTTATCTTTATAATATCTCCACTTTAGTCCCCGTACTTTCTCTTTCATTTCAATTTGTCATTTTTATTTGCAACTCAAGTCCTTCAACTTTTAAATTTGTACAAGTTGGTCCCCACATTTATATTTTATATCAATTTAGTCATTTGTATCACTATTTAATACAGATGTTACAAATAATATTGTGTATCAATGTTTGATACAAATGTTACAAATGATATTTTGTATTACTTAATATGTTATATATTATATTATATTATTTTACACATCACATGTTATATGAATTGATATTCTGTATCACTGATGTTACGTATATTACAAATGATGAAATCAATAGTTTTATTTGTTAAATTTAGCATGGTTTTACATATCTATATCATACTATAACGAATTTATTGAAGTTTAGAGTTGATTTTGCAGTTGTAACAATTTTTGTTTAGTATTGCAATCTGATACAGATGTTACAAATTATATTGTGTATCACTTTTTGATACAAATGTTACAAATAATATTTTGTATCACTGAATATGTTACAAATTATGTTATGTTATTTTACACAACACATATTACATGAATTGATATTTTGTATCACTGATATTTTACATTTCAATTTGTAACACAGACTGTTACAAAATATCATTTGTAACATTTGTATCAAATATTGATACACAATATTATTTGTAACATATGTATCAAATAGTGATACTATAAATGACTAAATTGATATAAAAGCATAAATATGGGGATCAAGTTGCAAAAATTTAAAAGTTGAAGGATTTAGATTGCAAATAAAAGAGGATGAAATTGAAATGATATAGTAAGTATATGGACTAAAGTGAAAATATTATAAAGATGAAGGATTTATTGTGCAAATAATCAAGGACTCAAAAGCAAATTTGAGTGAATTCACGTGGAAATATATTTTATGGTATAGATTTGATTTTAATTTATTATTTTATTAATTACTATAATTTTAAGAAGATAATATTTTTAAAATAAATTTGTTAAGTTGATAAAATTAGAATTATTTTCAAAAAGTGATTTATTTATGAAAAAATCCCTAACATTGTATGCTAGGCTGTTTTGGGTCAGGCCCAGTGTGTCCACTTTTACGGTCCTATTCCAATAATAACAAGAGCGATGCAATTCAGAGCATGTTCGGTAGAATTTTTTCTTCAAAAAATCCATTTTTTTGCTTATAATTTTTTACTTTTAACCCTTTTTACACTATAAAAAAAGTCAAAAAGTCAAAAAATAACCAAAAAAATCCATTTTTCTTAAAAAAACTCTACTGAACAAGCCCTCAGTTCGTGGTTTTATTTTGTTGCTGGAATGTTTCTTCCTTTTCTTTGCCACTGGATCATATGTGATGTATCACGGGTAAATCATTTTTGCACTCTTGTACCTGCAACATCAGTCATTTATGTTTTTCTATTATTAGTAAAAAATGTTCAATGCATTTTTGAGGTACAATAAGTGCAATGATACTATCTTATTGGTAAAATGGCGCACACATAAAGTTTCAAATTTTACAAATAATTATACCATAAACTATATTATAAGTTGTGAGTGAATGTATGGATAAAAATGAATTATAAGTTGTGAGTCATATGAAATGTGTGGATAAACTATAAACTATATACCATAAACTATATTGTAAGTTGCTTATAATTTTTTACTTTTAACCCTTTTTACACTATAAAAATAGTCAAAAAGTCAAAAAATAACTAAAAAAATCCATTTTTTCTTAAAAAAACTTTACTGAACAAGCCCTCAGTTCGTGGTTTTATTTTGTTGCTGGAATGTTTCTTCCTTTTCTTTGCCACTGGATCATATGTGATGTATCACGGGTAATTCATTTTTGCACTCTCGTACCTGCAACATCAGTCATTTATGTTTTTCTATTATTAGTAAAAAATGTTCAATGCATTTTTGAGGTACAATAAGTGCAATGATACTATCTTATTGGTAAAATGGCGCACACATAAAGTTTCAAATTTTACAAATAATTATACCATAAACTATATTATAAGTTGTGGGTGAATGTATGGATAAAAATGAATTGTAAGTTGTGAGTCATATGAAATGTGTGGATAAAAAATATATTTGACTATCTAAAATTATAATTTAAGCAGTGACAAACATGTGCTAAGACAATATTATTCGAATTTTTTTAATTATTCAAAAATATGATTCAATTGAAATTTATCTCAATCTAAATAATACAAAAAAATTAGTGTGTTTAGTGAAGTTTAAAAATAGTTTTTTAGGAGAATTTAAAAAAATTGATGAAATATATAATTAAAAATTTGATAAAAATTGTAGGTTACATAAAATATGTGATTAAAAATGAGTTCGAAAAAAATAGTTTAAAAAAATAACTAAGCCAAAGATGCTCTTAATTTATCCATATATTTTATATGATCTATAATTTTCATCTACTTTTTATTCACAAATTTTATCAAGACGGTGAAGAAAAAAGTATTTAAATATTCGTGTGTCACTATGTTTTCAATTTATTCTCTCACAAAATCATCTCCTCCAAAATTTGTTGACCGCTTCAATCTATCTCTCTGATTTGATATTTTCCAACAACTGATCATCTCAAAAATCTATTCACCTATCTCTAGCGATTATCTCTAAAATCTGTTCATCGCATCAATCCATCATCATAACAGAATCTACGGTCGAATCCCATCGCAAAGAAGCAGTATACTAGTAGAACTAGCATCTTATAATTTATAAAAAAAAACTTTACCAAACGAACACAATTTATGTCAAAATTATACCCTAAAAAAGGTCAGCTTTTGTGTAATTCACTTTTAGGTTGACAAAAAAAAAAAAGGAAATTAATAAGTTGTGCAGTACAAAGTACTGTTCTAAAAAGTTCGTCTAAATTTCGTCTAGACAAAACCTAGGCATGAAACTCAACCTCCAAATCTAGCCACGTTTCACATCTCGCTATCGTTTTGCTCTTATCTCGCTTACATCTCACTTAGATTCAAAAAATTTGAAACTCAACAAATTTTACGCTTTTTAAAATATTAGGTATGTTTAATTGACAAGGGTGGAAAATAAAAAAAATTATATATAAATTGAAAAATAAAAACTAACAAACCATAAAAAAATATTTTTCAAAGAAATTGCCAAAAATAAACTTAAAATGATTGTAACTTCGAATTCATTTTTATTTTCTATATTTGTGTCATACAGCCAAATTAAATAACATTTTTATAGAATGTGACAATTTTATGAAACTTGCGGATCAAAGACACCCCCATTACAAAAATAAGAAAACAATTATACATCGGGAGAAGAAGCGAAAAATAAAATCATTACCCAGGACCCGCATTCGCAATTGAATTCTAGCCTTCCTCCTCCGTCATCAGTATCCCTCCGTCCGCCCTTCCTCCGCCACTTCACCACCGCCACTCCCTCCCAAACGGCTAAACCGCCGTCCGATTCTCCCCTTCAAAACACTTATTTCACTTCCATCTACCCCGTACCGTCTATTTCCTCTCTTTCGTCCGGCCGCCGCATCGCACTCACAGACTAGTCATCTTGCCCGAAATTCCGCTTTCGAAGTCTCCAGAGAAGGTGATTCTTTTATCCCTTTCCTTGTACTGTTTATTTATATTTTCTATTCCACTGTCCACATGTTTTCCGTTACGCACACTGACAGCGATCATACTTCCTTGCGACCTTTTTATGATGTAATTTTTGGATAAATTACATGCACGAGTGCGCAGATGCACTCACCAGTCAGTCTGTGGAACAATTATGTTATGGCGAAACTTATCAATTTTTATTTTGTTGACTTTGAAATAAAGCCAATCTTTTTTGGGGTTCCAGTTTTTTTCTTCAGTCTCGTTTAAAGCTTTGATTAGATACTGTATTTTAACACGCTTAGTATGCTCTGTACTTATTTTCAGCACTCGGCTATCAGTTGCTAGGGGCTTTTATCTTTCACCTGCAGATAATGTAAAATTTCTATTTTTGGGATAAAATCTGGTTTCAAATCTGAGAACTCGTTTTCAGAAATGTCAAAATATTACCTGTTGCAATGCCACAGGCGTAATCTGAAACGATTTATTGAATAATGAACGCTTGGATTCTGTCATTTTGAGTTCAACAACTAAAATAATTTTACCTTTGTTATCGAGAGTTTGGATATGAAATTGATTACAAGTACTTATAATATATATTTGGAGTTTGACGAATAAATTGTCCATTATTATGCACATTTTTGTTGTATTTATGCTATCGTAATTGTGATCACTTTAGATCATAGTTAATATTTTATAATCTCAATTATTTATTTCTTTTTAATTCTTTTTTTATTGTGCAATTTTTTTATACTATATTTGTTTTTCAGTTGGGATGAATGTGGGGTAAGAAGACAATTAAATTCTTGTAGAGTATTTAGATAATTAATTTTGAATCCATGCTACTTTTCATTTTCAATATGGCGGGATCAACAGTTATTCTTCCCTCTTGCTTTTTGATTGACTTGCAAGGTATTGTTCACCTGCAAAATTTCACTAGCCAAATGTGGTAATTAAGAAAATTCTAGCTCAAATTAGCTACTTCCCAAATGCAGGTCTAATTGAAAAGCTTCCTTTCCTTTTTTCTCTTCTTTCTTTCTGATATTCTTTACACACTTCTATTTATTTTTCTTCCTCCCTATTGGTTATAAATAAAGTATTACTTACATGAATCATTGAAGTTGTTGACTTGCTTACAAACTTCCTTCAATTGTCTTTAACAAATAAACATACTTCTATTTTGTTTCATTCCTCCCCACCTTTTTAAGTTTCATTCTCCAGTAATCCCTTTCCTGCATTTTTTTTGCCTACAAGAAAAATTACCTTTGATAGGCTCCCAAGAGATCCAAAATCCATTGAAACTGATCCCTTCTTAAAAAAACATCCCTAACCCATTATAAAATTCATTGGACACACAATCCACGTAATGCCCACTGCAAAGTCCATTGCTGCAGGCGTTCTGAGATCTCTCCTAAAGTTGCCCCACATAAACTTGATTTTTTCAGTTATGGAGCTCCTGAGTTTCACATGTCACTGTACAACAATAGCATCTACAAGTTATTATTAGTCATTTTGTTTGCTATAAATAGAAACATATAGCCATGTGAGCCAGTATTTCCTGTTACATAATATCGCCATGTGAACCTTAATATTTCATGTTACACAATATAACGAGAATTCTAGGATGTGGGCTTTTGATTAAGACTCATCAAAGGAATATAGAATCTTTCAAGTTAATTGATGATGGTGGCAATGATAACAATTGGTTGTAACAGGCCTTGCCGTTTGTGGTAGAAGAGGTTCTTTATGATGTGTGAAATTCAGTGTAGAAACCCCCTCCCTTTCCCTTCTTCTTTATCTTTGATAAGCAGGAGGATAGTATACAAAAGTGTCATGTGGAAAAAGTAAACTAAAAGTTAGGGTATAAAAACAAAGAAAAACAAAAGTAAGTCTGCCTTGAAGGATGATTATAGGAAGTCTTCTCGGAAAATTGATGTTTGGCATTAATTAAATGCATTTTCATTTTATCAAAATAATTGAAGGAGGCAACATTTTGTAGTGGATGCCCAGGAACTGTATCGTGTGGATGTTATTGGGAAGTGTCTTTCAATTGGTACAATTTATAGCACTGTCCTTTGTATTACTTTAATTTGGATGGTAAGAGTGTTCTCCTTTCTTTCTATAGGCCTATCTTGAAGTTGATGCTAGAACATTTTTATATCTACATATTTGGCTTACGAAGTCATGCCAGTGAATAACACTCATACAAGTCAATCAAAACTTGAAATGGGAAGATGGACTGCGCTGGATTTGTAAATAATGAACAGAGCATAAGTTGCTTGTAGAAAATTAAATAGTTTGTCCTTTTTGTTCTAGAATTATGAAATCTATGATATTTGACGTTAGAACATCATCTATATCGTTGTTATGAAAATGTATTCGGATTTTGTTTGTCAAAGTAATCATAGATGTATAGTATAACTACATGACATTAATGGATATTTAATTTTATTCAATAAGTTAAAATTTATAATATTTTTACCGAAAAAATTATAATTGTATTAGCAAGTCAATTGATAAATTACAATCGACTGTAACTGCTTAAAGCACAAATAAATATTGTATTGCTCTTTTTATTTTTCATTTTACTGGAGTCTACGGTGAGCTTGAAATGAAAGCATCCTCTTCCCCTCATTGAGGATGGTGCAAGCTTGACCATGGATATAGCTCTGGCTGTTGGTTCTGTAAATTCACTTTATTGAATGTAGCATTTAAATGCTTTCTGTGGGTCGTGTCAATATGCCACTTCACCAAGTTACAGTTTGAAATTTACTTCATTTCTGCATCATAGCAAGCAATGTATATGGACTAATTCCCATCAGAAGGATACTCATGCTGAGAACAGTTTCCCTAATGGTATTCCTAAATGGACACATCTATAGCTATGGACATGCTACTGATTCGGGGTGAAGTTGTCCTTTGATATTTGTGACGTGCATGGGGCTGGGGGTCTGCTCCTGCAGAGTGCTCTTGCAAGAAATAGAGATCTCTTGTTGCAGAGTAGATTATCTTTTACTAATATATATTCACATGTTTATGATTTTGAAAGGAAAGTAATTAAGATGATAGATCTAATGGCAATCCTAATGGACTCTTCAAAGCATCTATAGTTATGGACATTCTACTGGTTCGGTGTGAAGTTGTCCTTTGATCTTTGTGACGTGCATGGGGCTGGGGAATCTGCTCCTCCCAGGCCCAAAAGAGAGATCTAATGGCATTCCTAAATGGACGCTCCAATGCATCTATAGTTATGGACATTCTTTTGATTCGAAGTGTAGTTGTCCTTTGATATTTGTGACGGCATGGGGCTTGGGGGTGTGCTTTTCCGGAGTGCTCTTGTAAGAAATAGAGATTTCTTGTTGCATTGAGTAGATTATCTTTTAGTCATATATATTCACATGTTTATGATTTTGGAACGAAAATAATTGAGAGGATAGAACAGTGCAGCCTCGTGAAGCAGATTCTGTTGCAATGAATATGCAAAATACATTTTAGATTATTTGAATGTGTTGGTAAGATTATTTGACTTAACTTTCTAGCATCCCTGACAAGTTGGCGTCTTGGTTATTTGTGCCTCTATCTAGCCCAACATCAGCCTTTGTTGACGTCAGACTGACATATAAAAGCACGTCCAAAAATCTATTGGTATATTGACTTATTTACCATCCTCGCTATTCTTGACTTTTCTTCTCTAAATATAATCATGATTATTTGTGATTATTAAATAAGATAGTATTAATATTTTCATCTCCAGACAACAATATCAAGAGACATTTAATAATTTTTATATTTATTATTTGCTCTATTTTTCCTTCAGTGATTTCTGCGATGCACCGTGTGGGAAGTGCTGGGAACACATCTAATTCAGTTCGTCCTCGCAAGGAAAAGAAGTTCACATATGTGTTGAATGATTCAGATGACACAAAGGTGATGCTTTGTTTTAGCTCTCAATGTTGATACTCACTTGGGTAATATTGAAGTGCTGGTGGTGATGAAATGCTGCATTGACATACCATAATTGTCTTGAACTCAACAACTAATCTCTCTTTCCCGCTTAAAACAATAAAGAAAAACAAACAAAAGGACATAGAAAAACAACTTTTGAGTCCTCTCTCTGTCTCACCCATTGTTTGAGGAATATACGCTTGAGAACATTCATATACACGATCTTCCTACTGGAGTTCGTTCCCTCATTATGTTGGTACATTCTTTTTCCATTTTTCTTCCAGCTGCCTTGTATACTCACTCCATCTTCTTTCAGGACCTGGTATTTCAACTTTATCATTACAGGAGTGGCTACATTCTTGTCTATGACATTATTCTACAGTAATTAACTAATTGAATGGACAGTTCTTTTGGTTTCTATTTGTCATTTGTCAGTAATATGCTAATTACTTGCTTTTGTTACGTGCGATATATGCATGTGCATACAGAATTATTTCCGTAGATATTCTGTAGATCACATAGCATTTGTTTCACTTTGTTGTTTGCATATGCTGGGATAATAAAGGGGTGGGGATGTTGAATCTTCCGAGGAAGGGCTAATTTTATTAATGGCTCTGTTTTTGTTAACTGGACAGCACTAGTTTTGCACCATTGATTAAAGAACGACAATAGTATTGCAGTTATTTATGTTTAATTGGCTCAATGATGAAAAATGTCCAGGTTTTTTTGGTTGGCATATATGGTTTCTTATCTATACTTGCATCTTAGTATAAAGAAGAAAACATGTACCCTTATTTGTGAAAATGTTCTTGTTTTTAAGTTGGTAATAAGGACGAGGCTAACTACAGGTGCTTTTTCAAGAGAGCTGAAATGTGATTTTGGAAATCCCGGTGACTTTAATTTTTGCTTGTTATGTGAATTGTCCTCACTGGGAATATATATGTCGACAGATGTTGAACCCTGCATCTTGTATGCAAAAAAACGTCCTCACCATTTTTATGCAATATATTTCCTAAAGACTACCAAGTACTTGTATCAGTCATCACTTACATATTATACCTGTTATGATGAATGGATACTAATTCTTGATGTCACTTCTGTTGGGTATTTGCAGCACTGCGCTGGCATAAATTGCTTGGCTGTGTTGAAGTCATCCGGACCAGGTGGGTCTGATTATCTCTTTACTGGGAGTCGTGATGGCACGTTAAAGAGATGGGCCTTGGGTGAAGATGTTGCTACCTGCTCTGCTACATTTGAGTCCCATGTTGATTGGGTATCTGTCATTCTCTTCTTTGTTTAAGTCTCCTGTTTACTATATCTTTTTGTGTTTGTTTTGAAGGTTTATGATAGCTGGTGACTTATCCGAGGAAAACCTTAATCATTGATGCCATAATCAATCCTTATTACTCAACTGTACTTTTGGCTGTAATAAATCAGTTTTTCAACTCCTCCACCATTGAGGTAGCAGATATTTGATCAGTGATCTTTTAGAATATCCTGACATTTACTCATTACCCTGTAATGGAGCCTCATGATCTCGATATCAATTGAACATACAAGGCTACCTGATTGACACCCCAAGAAGCATTAAAATACCAAGATTTGGAGTTTTATTGTTACCTGCTTTATTTTTTGCCATGGTTCCAAGAAGCTTTCTAATGTTTAAATTGGGATTATTTTTTGTTTTTAAATCTGAAGCTAATATGATTCACAATATTGTTACTTTTTAATGCACAATATGCATATTCTACATATTTATTTTGGAATGCTTCTGTTGGGCAGGTCAATGATGCTGTTCTTACTGGTGGTAACACATTAGTTTCTTGCTCTTCTGACACCACTGTTAAGGTTTGTGCATTCTGTGTCTATGTTTCATAACTTCTATTCATGTGTTATTCTATTTATTTTTTGTTGGTATTTTCAGATTTGGAATTGCTTGTCTGATGGAACATGTACCAGAACCTTGCGTCAGCACTCTGACTATGTCACTTGCCTTGCAGCAGCAGAAAACAACGTAATATCTCTCGCAAATGTTTTATGGATTTACTAAGTTTAAGGATATTTGGATCTTGTGTTTAGTTGATAAGCTATTGTACATGGAGAGGTGATGTATGTTTCTGCTATCCGTTTATGATCCTTTTACATTCATGCATTACAGAGCAATATTGTTGCCTCTGGTGGCCTAGGTGGGGAAGTATTCATATGGGATCTTGAAGCTGCACTTGCTCCCCTGTCCAAGTCAAATGATGCAGCCGAAGATGATGGTGCACCTAGCGTCAATGGTTTGGGATCTTCGTTAACTAATACGAGCATGCGGCCTATTGGTTCAAGTAATAACATTTCTCTGCATGCTACTCAATCTCAAGGATACACTCCTATTTCTGCAAAAGGCCATAAAGAGTCAGTTTATGCATTGGCCACAAATGAACGGGGAACACTTCTTGTCTCTGGTGGAACTGAGAAGGTATATTCTCGTTATATGGATAACTATTTTATTGTTCAGATCTATCTCCGATGCTAAAGGAGTTGTCCACAAGTTTTTTTTTAATGTTTTAATCATATAAGACTTCTGGAATGCTTCCGTTTCACGTCATGAATATTGATTCTACTAGGTAGTGCGTGTCTGGGACCCAAGAACCGGTTCTAAGAACATGAAGCTCAGAGGGCACACAGATAATATTCGGACGCTACTGTTGGATTCTACTGGAAGGTACGTTCGACAGAGTCTCAATTCAGCTTCTGTTTTGAAGGGACTTGGAGTGACATTATAATATAAACATTTTATGATTCTTGTAAAAAGGAGTTAAATGATCATGTTAAAGTTAATAGTTCTTTATAAGAGTCGGTCAAGGTGAATGTTCAAAGCTTTGACATTGTTGTTACTGGTTGGTTTTTATTTGCGAGGAAAAGATGATGATATTTTGCGTTGGTTTTTAGGAACCAACATGAATATTACTTGACCCATGTCTCTTGACCCCATGTATTTGTCAAACTTTGGTGCTCTTGTCCCATGTCTCTAGCATCCTTTAGAAATTTGTTTTTTTAGCATGAAACAAAGGCTTGCTCCAATCTCCACACCCCCCCCCCCCCCCCCAAAAAAAAAAAAAAAGGAAAAATGAGAAAAAACTGGATCGTGGTTTCATCGTTTTCCACGTTTCCTTGTGGTCAAAAGCCTGTGGTTCTCTTTGCCAGGATCTCTCCCACACAACTAAAGGGTGAGCAGTACCTCTGGGGTTTATGAGTCACTTTTCAGTGCACATAACTTTTCTGCTCATTTTCATGGGGCTCTTGTCCTCTACTTTGTACTCGTACATCTATCAGTGTAATATATATATATTGTATTTGATCGTAATAATTAGGATAATAATCCCTCCATCCAGGATTGAATTGATTCATTACCCTTTTGGGATATGGGACAACGATGTCCTTTTTTTTTTTAATAGAGAGTTTACCTCAAAAAATATCCTTGACGGTGAAAATGGCAAGATCTATCACCAAAATTTTAGGGACAATTCAAACAAGATCAGTAATTCTGGATGAAGGGAACTAATTATGATATTAACTGTTTTCATGTTTTAATTTGCAGATTCTGCTTATCTGGGTCCTCTGATTCTATGATCAGGTATGCATGTTGCTTACAAATTAACAATTATCACTAGAGCATCTATAATGAGAAAGTATCATATATACTCACATGCTGCCCCAACATAACATTTTTTTTCCATGTAGCATTTCATAATTATGCTGCATGTTGAGCTTCGACAATAGAAGCTTTTGGAACAGTCTTGTAATGACCATGGACTTTCCCCTACGACCTTCTCGCTTAGGATCTATTCCGTGTACCGTTAGTTTACATACTGTGTACTGGAGGTTGGGTTCCAAATTGGATTTCTGTCACTTTTCGAGCTACTCGAATCTTTAACCTCCTCCTTAAGAAGAACTTATGTAGAATACTAGTATCAATTGAGCAAGCGTGTTTTTTGTAACAATCACGGACTTTTCCCTACGACCTTCTCACCTAGGGGCTATTCCGTGCGTCGTTAACTTACATAATGTCCACTGGGAGTTTCGCCTCCAAACTGGATTTTTATTGCGTCCCTAGCAATTCGAAATAGCCCCTAAAGCGAGAGATTTGTATGGGAAAGTCTGTGGTCGTTACAAGTCTTTTGTTTGATTTGATAGGGATGAGTTTTCTGAAGGAAATGTGAGAAGGAGTTGTGTGGTTTGAGTATAATTATGGTAATACTCCTAAAGATTTCAATTATTGACGGTTAGAAAATGCATTGAATAACTATTAATTGCAATTTCTTAACCATATTTGCACCTGATCAGGTTTTGTTAATATATAAGAAAAACATTTATTCGTGAGTTCCTGATCCTGATGTCTACTTCTTGTTGTCGTCTTTGAAAAAGATTTTCTTTTCTTTGTTTGGTTAGCAGAATTGGGGTTTGAGGGTCTTTGTATGTTGTAAAAAGGTTAACCATAATTGTGTTTTAAACTTTTTCTTTGTTTATACATAGGGATCGAATTGAGTGCTGACAAAGGATTTATGGAGCTAAAAAAATTGTACTTTGGAATTGAATGAATATTGTCGTATCATTCATTCTTCATATATTTAGCTGCTTTTTGCTTAAATATTTGCAGGCTTTGGGATCTTGGTCAGCAGCGTTGTGTGCATTCCTATGCTGTGCATACAGATTCTGTATGGGCACTTGCTAGCACTGCGGCATTTAATCATGTTTATAGTGGTGGAAGAGACAGTTCTGTGAGTGCATCTTGACAAATCTACTAATATGAAGATTTGCATCCCGCACCTCCATATTTTCTGCATTGCCCATCTTCTTGAAGCTGACTTTCTTATTATACTTCCAGTTATATTTGACAGACTTGGAGACAAGAGAAAGTGTATTACTTTGTACAAAGGAACATCCCATTTCGCGATTGGCATTGCATGACGACAGTATATGGGTTGCTACAACAGATTCCTCTGTAGACAGATGGCCATCTGAAGCACATAATCCCCTGAAAGTTTTTCAAAGAGGTGGTTCGTTCTTGGCTGGAAACTTGTCATTTTCAAGGGCAAGGGTTTCACTGGAAGGTTCTGCACCTGTGAGTCAATTATTCCTTCTTTTTCTACTTTTAACCGATTTTTTGTGTTACTTCTAATTATCTAACATAAGATAACCTTTAGTCGAATAATTTTTTCTCTTAAAGAACTGCGCCCTACCTCCTGTACTGTTGGATTAAAGTTGGAGCAAAAGAGTAGTTGCTTTACGAAGCTTCAGTCCTCTCTCGTGGACTGAAATTTACCTGAGACTGGAAAGATCTGCAATAGGGCAAACAATTTGATAGCTTTAGCTAGTGCAGAAAGTAAGAAATGGCATGCCAAAAAAATCGGCCAATAATGGTTCTATGCCATGCCTTTTTGTTCAAGTCCTCAATATATTTGCTTTGTACGGATTGCAGTAATATCTGACAATTAATATCCCCATGTGCCAATTGATAGTTACTACTGTTAGTAATAATATGACCACGCTGACATTCAGACAATGAAACATTATTGCCAGCATTGAGATTCTCAGCATTTTTTCCCTAAATCTTTACCCTCCCATGGGTCCTTTTTACTTTAGGGAAGTTGGGATGATGATTTGCCTAGTTAAGCAACTGACATTTGGATGATGGTGTAGGTTCCTGTTTATAGAGAACCATCTTTTAGCATTCCTGGAACTCCGGCATTGGTGCAGCATGAGATTTTAAACAATAGAAGACATGTCCTGACTAAGGTAACATGATTATTTTATTTCTGTTAGCCAATACATAATTATTCTTCCCCGCCCATAAATTTTGTTAATTATATATCTGGGTTGTGCCTTTTCAAGGATACTACTGGCTCAGTGAAATTATGGGAAATTACGAAGGGTATGGTGATTGAAAACTATGGAAAGGTTAGTGATGTGCTGTAACTTCACATTTGTTTTACTGCAGATTGTCTTGGGAGGATCGGGTGGGTTGGTCCATTGATAATGTGGCAGATTCTTTTCAGGGCTTTTGCTCTAACTTTCTTGCTCTACTTTGCTTATTTAGGTTTCATTTGATAAGAAGAAAGAAGGATTATTTGAGATGGTACGGTTTACTATCTTATGTTGAATGTCCAAGTTCTTCCTCAGCATTCTTTTGATTTATTTTGCTTATTCAGGTAAGCATCCCCGCATGGTATACCATAGATACTAGGCTTGGGAGTTTATCGGTGCACTTAGAAACCCCACAATGCTTTTCTGCTGAGATGTATTCTACCGACCTTAACATTGCGGGGAAGCCTGAGGATGACAAGGTATTTCCAATTAGAATTATCTTCATTTGCTTCCCCTGCAAAACCCCTACTTTATTAAATGGTTTGTCTTCACCTTTTAGTCTATGTCTATTGTCTAGTAGTGTGATGTTACATACTTTTGCTGTAAGGGTTAATCATCTCTAACTTATGAAGTATTTCCCATTTAAACTTATTCAATTTTAGTACATTAATTTTCAAATTCAAATTGATGTGGCCTGTTCATTCCAGGCCGATGATTGTATTCACTTCAGTTTCACCTTACATTTGCTTAGTTAGATGATATTGGATTTTGCAAACTAGAGATCGACTTGTTGCAAATTTATTTTACTTCTAATGATGATTGGAAATTAATATATGAGTAAAATATGTTTATAAGCTCTGAAAGTTCTTCCCCCGTGTGCTTACAACATAAATGTGATTGTCTTACACAATGATGTAGGTTAATTTGGCACGAGAAACGCTTAAAGGGCTGTTGTCTCATTGGTTAACTAAAAGAAGGCAGAGATTTGGATCTCAAGCTTCAGCAAATGGAGAAATCCCATCTGGGAAGGATATGTCTACAAGGACATTGGCCTTGTCTCGAATAGAGGGGGATGGTACTGCTGAAAATGACCATGTTGTGTATCCACCATTTGAATTTTCAGCAGCTTCCCCTCCTTCCATCGTCACTGAGGGCTCTCAAGGAGGCCCATGGAGAAAGAAAATTACTGACCTAGATGGAACTGAAGACGAGAAAGACTTTCCATGGTGGGTTCTGGATTGTGTATTGAATAATCGCCTGCCTCCCAGGGAAAATACCAAGTAACTCTCGATCACAATTCTTTCTTGTCCAAATTGGTTGACCTGCATGTTTCATGAACTTTGCTAATAAGGGATCTTGTTATCTACATTTCTGGCAAGGCATGCCGGAAAGTATGTCAAATATCATGCGTAACTTTTTGCTGCCTTCTTACTGTTGCTCACAAGTTCACCAGTTCCTCAGTGTTTCACATTTGTTTTGTTTCTCTTGAACGCTGATAACTTTTCAAAGGTACTTAGTTTTTTCTACTAAGTCAATTACTTGTTTCTGATTGCTGGTTGTTTGGGGCTGATATTTTGTGCTTTGTATTATATATCTGATCTGTAATCTGCAAAAATCTTTCGAGTTCATTTCCCTGCATTTTTGTCATCTCCACACTCCTATATCTCTCTCCCTTTATCTTTCCTTTGAATTCGTTTTGCATTCCAACATTTTCTGGTCCTTTCTTCCTATCTTCTGATTTGTATTTTTGGGTGATGGTGAACAAAACTAGTTTTTCGCCAAGCAAACCAAATCAAAGCACTAGCAATTATCATGTTCTAACTGTATTAATCTTAGTTGAAATCTTTTTACATTGTGTGCTGCTATGTCTGTTACACGTACAACTTTCTCATTTTCTGCAGATGTAGCTTCTACTTGCACCCATGCGAAGGTTCTACGGCGCAGATTCTCACACAAGGAAAACTTAGTGCTCCTCGCATTTTGAGAATACATAAAGTAAGAACTTCCACTAGATAGCACAGGTCCAGCTTATAAAACTAGTATTAATGAACATGCTTGGCATGTTTGTGAGCCACCTTTTTATTTTTTAACTGAAAGAATGTTCACTTTAAGGCCATTTGGATGACAGGCTTCTTCTTTGGAGATAGGTGTTTCAATGCTAGTAATTAAATGTCTTGGTATCGCATGTTACTTATAAGTTGATGTATTTAATACTTTGATACCATGTTTGGGAATTCATAAACGGACATCTAATTTATTTCGGATCCAACCCAAATTCAGAAATGATACTGTGTAGTATTAAAAATTCATCAGCAGATTCTCTTCTTCAAAATCTTCTAATCACATCTCACAAGAAGTGTTTACTTATTGAAGTTACATGAAGTAATTTTTAAGCCAATATAGGTACTTAATGTTAATGAGAATCCCTTTCTTAGATTAACCAAATGTCTGCTAATTAAGGTCCACCCTCTACCTGGGTTTTGGAATTCTCACAGTCATCATTATTAGGATATTCAACCATGTGAAATCAAATGCCCCATTAACTTTCTTGCTAAATAAGGTATATCCTAACGTGAGATGCCATTCCAGGTTTTGATTATTTTTATGCAAAACTGGTACTGAAATGTTAAATGGAATAATCTAGGAACCGAAAATCCCTGCCAAAACTGCTTGAGAAAACAGTGGCGTATGGTGTAGGTACGTCTTCGTAGTGCGATCCACCCTAAAGAAAAAGTTTTGTAGAGCCTGCCATCAGTTGTTGGGAGGAAATTGGCTTCCTTAGAATAATATCCTAGAATACATTTTTCCCCCTTCATTTGAACTGTTATCTTGAAACAAAAATTGGATGCAGCAGATGACTCATCAATATAAGATTGCACCAATTTATTTATGTAGGTTGTCAACTATGTGATAGAAAAAATGGTTCTCGATAAGCCATTGGATAGTATGAACGCCGATGGAGCTTTTGCTCCTGGGATGCCTGGAGGTCAGATTTCACATCCAGCTGTTGGAGGAGATGGGCCTTTCTGGTCTGGACTGAAGTCTCGACAAAAACTGAAGCCTTGTATAGAGATCTTGTGTAATAACCAGGCAAGTTTGTGTTATCTTGGAAATCTTGTATTCTCTTAAAAACCTCGCTTCAAGTACTTGAAATGTGAAAAATGATTTGAAGCTTCTGCATTTGTGAAACTCTTTATTGTTTGAAATATTCTGTTATTTTTGCCTTGACTGTTGGACGAGACGACAGGTATTAACTTTAAAGAAGTACCTGAACTACTAACTTTACACGCGCCTAACAAATCTTGAATATTTCTAATGAAATAAATTGACGAAGTTATGGCTCCCAAAATATAAGAATATGGTGGCTCATGACGTTTCTTCTCCAAATTAAGTTTGCTGTTCTTTATTTATTTATTTATTTATTTTTTGTCTTTTCTCCTCCCTTTCAACTCATTCCTCTTTGGGTCAATGATTATGAATGCACTTTTCCAATCTAAGATATTGGTTTTGTGTAAAACATTCTTGATTGGGTTTTTTACTTGCAAGTAAATGAACTCCTGTCTCTCCTCAGGTATTACCCCCTGACATGAGCTTAGCTACTGTTCGGGCTTACATATGGAAGAAACCTGAAGACCTTATCCTCAATTACAGAGTGGTGCTGGGAAGGTGATGGATGGCATTTTAAAGGTGATACTGCGTTTTTGGTGTTTTCTGATTATCATATTGTGTCTTGTTTGCATCTTCTACTCTTCAGCCTCTTTGTGATTTTGAATTTTGCTGTGATGGTTGTAACTTGTATTATTAGAGGTGGCAATGTGGATCCGGAACCAAGACCTCGTGGGTATCTGCTAACAATTTTATGGGTTGGTAACATTGTTTTACTAATTTCCACTTGCATGCGTTGGGTTGGGTTTTTTAATCTGCTGACTACAAGGGTTAAAAATGAGTTTTTCAGATCGAAAACAGTTTTCCAAAGTATGCTTCTAATGTGCAATTACAAAACTCTTTTTTTTTTAGTGTAAGGAGACATCTTGAGGTTAGTTGGACAACTGATAACTGTGTAGCGACTACTTACTGGCATTCATTTCTGTTAAAAGGAACTACAATAACGTCCCCTGAAAGGAGGGAGGATAAGGTTATAACTTGGTATTTCAGTTTGAAGGAATGTAAGCCTTAAACTGAGTAATTGGGAATTGATACACTTTATTTTTGTAAAATAGACAAAATAAGAGACTGATAAGTCATAAGAGACTGCTTACCGGTATTCATTTCTGTTCGAAGGAACTACAATCAAGTCCCGGAAAGTGGTAAGATATGGAGTTCTTTTACAAATTAGACAGAAAAACTTCCTGTACATGTGCTTGAAAATAAGTTTGGTACAGAAAAGATATTACAAAGAAAAAGAAAAACACACCAAATCTGGGTTAGTTGATCCAACCTGTTCCAACGCAGCCTTTGAAGGTGAATGAGCAAGTGTTTGCAACCCCTTTTTTCTCAAATCTCTTTCCAACCTGTCCAAATCCAGCCAAACTGTCCATTTGCCACCTCTAGTATGATGATACAGGATTTGGATGTGTTGGAATTTGTAAACAACAAAGATGATTATTTTTTATCTGGGGTAACATAGTAGTAGTAAGTCAATTGTAAGATTCCATCCTTGATTCTCTGCATAGTATCTTCCACCTGTTCTTTAACGTTTTGGCAATGTATATTGTCACTTACAGTGTTGTACTGAGATGTTTATGCCTCTGGTCATGTATTGTATACTTCTACAATGTGGAATTTGACACTATCTGCTTTGTTCATGTGCTTCTCATATAGGATCAAATTGGTTATGTTTGTGGAGTTACTTTGTGCATGTAATATACTTGAGAGTTGTGCATTCTTCTGGCGCGCTGCTTGCTGTGGTCGTAAATTATTTGAGCCGTCTTCTGAATCCGGAAACCAATCAGTTGCTATATTTAGCAACCTCCCCAAATTTACTTTGAATACTGTTAGGTAATGCCCGAGTCAGAGGACTGCTTTCTAGGAATTTTGAATTTGGAATGTTGGGATACTGGCAATGGTTCTCGAGCTCTCTGGAAATGAGGCGACTTCTGCACTTATAATCAGCTAGACTTGCATGTGGTGAAAGAATTTTTTCGATTTTATCATACCGTGATGAGGGCCTTCTCCAAGATAAGCTAATCCATGGATGCCCAAGGATTTGTATTTAAAGGGGGTACAGACTACAGTATCTTGCAAAAACCACTCTTGTCAAGATGATTGATTTTCCTAGAAATAAAACATTTGCCCTCCACCAACCTTTTGTTTTTAATATTTTGTTGTGAATTTCATAGTTTTAATATTTGTTTTCTTCATATAGGTTAAGTTAATTGAAGTCATTCTCGTAATTGTCGATTAATTGCCACTCTGTTTGCTGCATTTTTAGTAGGTTCTACGCAGGTGCCAGGCTGAACTTAGTTCCCTTTAATCGCAGATTAGATGAAGTGAATAGACTAACAAATCTACAAAATATGTGGTTGACAAATTGGTTAATGTTTTGGAGCTTTTTCAATCCAATGATGTGTTTATTATTAGGGCTGGGCACGGTATGAATTTGAAGATGATCTAACCGAAGGTGTTCAAAGTTCTTGTAATTCCAATTAACTATTTTCATTGTCCCAATGTTTGAAACAACCCAAACAATCTAACATGTTTTGCTTTGGGCGTGGGCTGAGTTATAGCGTGTCAAAAGATTCAATGAATTATCGGCCCTTTAAAAAAAAAAAAAATAAATAAAAAGAAGGGAAGAAAAGAAACATTGAGAAACTTGTCTTTTCCGAGCAGAATTGTTACTCAACACCCCCTAATTTAGTCCAAGCAATTCTCCTTCAGTTTCCATTTACAACCCAACTCAGTCCAAGTTGCTTCACCAAACCTCTACTTTCCATGGACTTCCGTATTTTGACTGCATCATCCACTTTTCCTACTTTAGAATACATATTAGATAGAGTGACATAATGTCCAGCATTTTCAGGTTCCAACTTGACTAAATGCTCTGCAGCTACAATCACAATACTTATTTTCTGATAGGATAAAGATGCAGCAAGTACAGAACCCCAAATATGCTTATCAGCCATAACAGGCATTCTCATAATGAACTTGACAGCATCCTCGACCCGACCTGCACGTGCTAGTAAATCAATAACACAAGCATAATGTTCCATTCCAGGGTTGAGTTCAAAAGTCTGAGTCATTTTGTTGAAAATTTCCAGACCCTCTTCTATAAGACCTGAATGACTACACGCTGATAACACAGACGTAAATGTGAACGAATTGGGGTGGATGCCAGAATTTCTCATCTCCTGCATGAGCTGCAGAGCAGCTTGGCCAAGCCCATGTTTTCCGAGCCCTCCAATCATTGTGTTCCATGACACTAAATCTTTATTATCCATTTGAGAAAATACAGAGTATGCAGTTCTAATGCATCCACATTGGGCATACATGTGAATCAGAGCATTCCAAACTGGGATGGCAAAAGCAAAATTGCCTTTCTTGATGTAGGCATGAATTTGCTTCCCGGATTTCAACTCACATGCAGGCAAAAGGGTGGAAAATGTGGTGTGATCACCCTTAATTCCCATGCTTTGCATTTCTTGGAAACACTTTACAGCCAAATTTCCCATCCCTCTATCACCATAACCAAGAATCATAGCATTCCAAGTGACAACATCACACTTATCCATCAACCTGAATACACGCTCTGCATTGTGGATTCTTCCACATTTAGCATATGTCGTCAACAATGCAGGTCCAGCTGATTTGTAAAATGCACGCCTATAATCCATTTTAGTGCCATATGCATGAATTTCCTGTCCAAATCTTAGTGCCAACATTTGCTGACAAGAAGCAAGGATGCTGGAAATACAATCTAAATCAGCATGAACTCCCCTCAAAATCATATCCCTGAAAATCCCCAAAGCTCTTTTGTGTTTTCCGATTCTTGAATAACCCGATATCAATGTTGTCCACGAGATTATACTAGGTTCCTCAATCTGTCTAAATATTTTCCAAGCCTCCTCACATTGCCCCATACGGCAATAAGCATCCATCAGAGTGTTCCAAGTTACTGTATCAGGCTCAATACTATCCAATCTCATTAATCCTAAAATTTCCACGGCCATTTGAAGAATCCCATTATAAACGTACCCCGAAATCATTGTATTCCATGACAGCAAATCTCTTCCCGCCATTGAATCAAAAACCCCCCTTGCACTCTCAATACACCCACATTTTGAATACATATCAATTAAACAATTACACACTTCTGTATTTGATTCAGCCCCACACTGAATCACGTCTTTCTGCACTTGGACTCCTGTTTCCAAACACATCGCCACCGTGCACGCCCTTAGAACCTTGGGAAACACATATCCGTCAGGCAAAACATTCTTCGACTTCATCCCAATGTAAGCACCAATGCATTCATCAAACATGCCATTTCGCGAATAGAATGAAATTATTGAGGTGCAGGCGAAAACATTTGGTTGAGGCAATCTGTCGAACAATACGCGGGTTGTTTCTATGTCATTGCAATCCGCGTAAAACAAAATTAATTTGGTGGTAACAAATGGGTTGTGGTCTAGCCCATGTACTATGATTTGTTTATGGGTTTGTTTTCCTGGGTTCAATGATCTGGAGTTGCTGCAGAGTTGAAGTAAATGGTTCAATTGGAGTGGAGTGAAATTGGGCACGGGAAGAGATGAAATAGTTCTTTGAAATTTCCATATTCTCATGGACCAATTAAGCGTTGGGAGTGAAGAGAATCAAATAAGAGGTTCCGCTTGATTAGATCCTCAGGTGAATGAAATTTTTATATTATTATTGTTCGACAATTTTGGTTACAAAAGCTACGTAGAAATACGAATTATTTTGTTAGTTTTAAGATTTTAATATTATGTGCTAATTTTAGATTTTTCTAGTTTTGCTTATGGTATCTTTCCACTGTACCATCTTACATAAGGATTTTTATTATGATATAAATCAAAGAGTAATGATATAGCTATTAGAACATCTATAACAAGTTCTTTTAAACATGTGATGTTCTTTAATTTAAAGAGTTTAACTCTTAAATTTTTGTTCCCATAAACTTTTCAATTTAACATTTTAATTTAGAGAGTGAGTTTGGCTATCTAAATTTGGAGAGCCAAACCCACTCTCTATTATTAAATGTATTGAAACAATTTCAATTTTCAATGCTTGATATATTGACTTTAATTAAATAATATATACAAATTAAAATATGAAAAAAATAGAATAAGTGAAAAAATATTAAATATTTATTGGAATAAATAAAATGAAGAGCATTGATAAAGAAGTTGTTAGAATGTTTAAAAAAAATTGTTCTTTAAATTTATAGATACTCTTTAAAATGCTAAAAATGCTCTTTAAATATAGCTAAGCTTAAGGGTGGGCATGGGTTGGTTTGGTTCGATTTTGGGTTCAAATCGAAACTGAATCGACCAATTCGATTTGGCCATTATCTGAAACCGAACCAAACCGCCGCATTGGATGAAACCGATCCAAACCGAACCGACCAATCTTGGTTCGGTTTGAGCTTGTATATACAAAAAAAAAAAAATTAATTTTATAATTTCCATTTCAAATTTTTTTTACAACATGCAACCTCTTTATTAACAAAAATTTACAAAAAATTTAAATATAACTCCCATTTATAAAATAACATATTATTTACAACCTATTTTTTGACATGTTATTTATAAAAATAACTCCCATTTCTCGGTTCGGTTTATTTGGCGGTTTGGTTCGGTTTTTTGCCCCAAACCGAAACCAAACCAAACCGAATATATTTTTTAAATTAGTAAACCAAACCAAACCAAACCGCCAGGGTGTGAAAAATCGAACCAAACCGACCTGATTCAGTTCGGTTTGGTCGGTTTGAGCGGTTTGGCGATTTGGATGCCCACCTCTAACTAAGCTATTGTAGATGCTTTTATAGTGGGCATTAATTATGATGTCCACTGTCTACGTATCAACATCACATCGGTCACTTTTTAAAGAGTTCAAAAAGTTGCCAACAATTTTTTTTAAAAATAACAAATGTGGCGATACCACGTAGACAGTAGACACCATAATTAGTGTCCACTATGGACGTTATATCACTACTCATAAATCAAATCGGACAAGTGTTTTAGAAGAGAAAACTTAGGGATGGCAACCATTGCATATCGAGTTCGGCCTGTCCAAAGGGATGAGCTTGGCTCGTCCCAAATTATTTGGCTAGGTTCGGCTAAAGAGCTTGGCTTGGCCCTGAATTTTTTTTTTTTTTTTGGATAATTTTAAAATAAAAGAGAGAGTATCGAAAATGTTTTATGTTAAAAATTTAAGGTTGAAAACTCTCCTCCTTTTTCCAGGCTTGTGACTGACTACTTTGAACGTAAGTGGAGTTAAAATTGTACACAAACAAGTTGTTACGTTTACAATTTTTTATTAAAATAAGACAAAAAAAATATCAAATACGTTTTAAAATAATACTTACTACAAATCCAAACAATCCATATTCAAATCTTCAAATTCTTCGGATATCATTCTGCTCACTTTTTCTTGGTAAGTTCGACATTATTCCAATCCTTCAGACATAGTAAGCTTTCTAAAATGTCTTCTTTGAGTCTTGACCTAAAATCAGACAGACCCTGCCACATGTACTAAAAGCATATTCTTATGCTACAATTGATACGTGAAATTTTTAAAAGAATTGGGTATTGACGTTGATGTTGTCTCCACTATCGTAGTATATCAAAAAAAAAAAAAAAAAAAAAAAATTCTTCGTCATCTAAAATATTAAGCATGTCCTGCAATACCTAATTAACTCTACATATGTATTACTAGAACGGGAAAGGGGAGAAAAAGAAGTGTCTGTGTTTGATTCCAAACCTCCTTTTTTGAATTGACACTTTTTGAAGTGTGTGTTTATATAGATCGTGCCTATCCCCTTTTGCCACGCTAACTTTTTTTTACAGTGTTTACATTGTGCTTAGGGACTTTGTCTATCAGTTTACCAGTCGACACCAACTCAAAATGCTACTAGCACTTAGCCTTTTGTTTGGTAATTTTTCGTTTAATGCTAGAACCAGTGGTTGTATGTGTGCTGAATCTTCTTGAACATCATCCAAATCAATTGGATCAGTGCCACCTCCAAACGTATCAATGATACCTCCCAACTCACCACTAAAATTATCATCACTTCGATTATAGACCATTTAGAATAAAATAATAAAGAGAAGAGTAGAAGATGAAGATGTGGTAGAAAATATAAATGTAGAGAATTACTAGAAGAAGTAGAAAATTAAAACTTAAAATTATAGAATAATATCTAGATAATGAAATATGATATACTAATATTGAGATATTGAAATTTTAGAATTGTTATTGAATTGAATATATAATAGATTGAGAGATTGAAGTGTGAAAAAATGAGCTTAGAATAGAGTGTTTATAATAAAACAATTGAATTTTAGAAAAAAAAAATTAAAAATTAAAAATCTACTTAACGGTCACATTTTTGTGACCGTTGGATCGATGATCCAACGAGCTCGGCCCTTTTTTTTTCTGGGCTCGGGCTTGTCCTTAGACAAGCCCGAGCCCATTATGGGCTGAGCTTTGATGGGTCAAGCCGGCAAACCTACGAGCCACTCTGTCCATTTGCCATCCTTAAGAGAATTTATAAAATGAAAAATTGAGTTTCTCAATTATGAGTCCAATTTTCAATATTCTATGACAAACAATCTAAATTCTCGATATTATGCTCAATCAACAAGTCTTTCATGATTAATTTTCTTTTATTCATGCATAAATCAACAAGAACTAAAAAGTTCTTCATAAATTCCGTATTTTCAAGCATTACTTTACTTGAAGCACAATGTTTCACACAGGTTGTTACACGTTGACTATTCGCCCTTTCAAATAAAACACCATCTTAAATAGAATGTCATTTTGGTATATCAGTATGTTGAACTATACCTAATTGACAAGATTAAAGAAAAAAATATAAATTAAAATCTTATCTAGTGGAGTCCAAATTTATGTTGCCTTTACTCATAAAGTGAAATACCATGTCATACAGAACAATTGAAATAATGTGCCATAACAAAGCTGGTAGAATTAATCCTTTGCATAAACGCGCTGTAGAAACAATCAAGAATGTTAGACAAATGAAATGACTTTTTGGTAGTCATCTGCACCTTTGCACATACGTTGTGTGCTAGCCACTGGGTGCACCCAAACCATATAAACTAAAATCCAAAACAATCGTACGTTTGGAGAACAAATGTTTGAAGAAAACTAAAACACATGGCATGCATAAACAATTAAAGAACTCCGTTTCTTAACTAAAGCACAAGTATGAGAAACTATGCCTATGAATTACTAGTATACAACAAGAAAATGTACAAGTCAAGATTTAATCCCAAATGATTGAAGAAAAGTGAATCAAATAAATTGCGATTCAAATGGGGACGCCTTTCCTAAGTAAATTTAATTGCCTCTGAGATATGTCCGTAACAGTGGCAAAATCATATACCATAAATAATGTATGGTCTACGGGGAATACCCAGTTCTCAGCTTCTCTTTGGCAATGTTTTGTAATGCCATCATCAACATTGGGTTAGTGTCTCAGCACCATTCTCGGTTATTAAGATGGTATGCTCGAATTGAGCTGACAGGCTCCCATCCTCTGTGACAACAGTCCAATTATCATCCCACATTATTGGGTTAATGCTGCCAATTGTCAGCATCGGTTCTGCACAGTGACATAATTTTTATCGTTGTTGTAATAGACCTTGAGCAAAACAACAAAGGCCAAGAAATAAAAATAATTTTCTTCCAGAATACGTGATAAAGCCTATTAAATAATATAAAATCAATAGGGTATAGCAATGAACACAATCGTTTCAGTTTACATTAAAGCTGAAAACATTTTGCTGCTAGTAACTTCTTGATCCTTCAAAGTACTGGCTTTTAAAAGCAGTCCTAGCAACCCAAAGGTCATTCCCCTAATGAAATTAAGGAGTCCAAGGAACTCACATGAGAACGTGAATGAATGTGTTAAATTGTTTCCATTAGACAGTAAGACTCGATTGTCCTACATTCTCCTATCGTTGATGGGAGAACAGGAATGCATCACCAGTATAATGTAAGGAACCATTTGCAATCATATTATGTATAAATTCTTAAATATTTGAAATCTTAGACTGATACATTTGTACATCATCAGCACCATGAGATGTACTTCACTGAGGACGAAAGTATTAGACTAGAAGATATATTACCAATTGTGAAAGTTTGGTTCAGTACCATGCGTCCACGACCATTGTTCCCTATGAAAACCAACATCGAGAAAATATAAAGGTGTTAAATATGCAAGTCAGACAACCTCTTAGGGACATGATAAAAATGGATGCAGGATGCTTGGGCAAATGGAAGTAAAATAAAAGTATTGACAAGGCCACACAACAGAAATGCTAATTTTTTATTTTTTTCTCCACTCCAGAGGAGTGGCGCTTTCAGTCTACTGTGTCTATGGTCCTGTCAGTATCTTTGATAGAAGAAAATACAATATTTGTCCATGGCTAGAAATGCCATTATTCATCTCAAGTGAAGTATCACATTGACTGTTAGAAGAATATAGGAGGAACAAAAAGAATATACAAGGAAATGTTACCATATAATCCTATTCCTTTTGGGAAAAATCCTACATTTCATGAGTTTGGTGACAAGTCCAAACCCACATGAAGAAAGACTGGAAATAAAAATTGAAGGTCAAAAGAGTATCATGAAACCTAATGGTCGCAGCAAGTACAAGCACATTTATTCTCCAACCCAAGCTGAAGATATGGCAAATATCAACCAACACAATGATATCTAAAAATTTATAATTTAGACTAGATCTTTTTAGTCAAAAAGGGGGTCCATATGTCACCATTCATAATAAATATATCACTTCAAAATCAGGAATGATAAGCAGAAGGCTTGCTAGAAGTACTATTGATTCTGAGCAGAACGGAATATCCCCAATTGCCAATCCAGTGTTAGATATTTCCCTTTATTTTACTTGGATCTCAGGAATGTTACTTATAAGAGGAATTTATAGCTCGGTCAACAGAACATATAATACATACTCTATAAATGACATATGATTTAACATAAAGGCAAAGATTACAAAAACACAGTAAAGTGAACATAAAGTTGGAGAATTTACTGTAGTGCAGAATGACTGGTTCGCTATGGAAAACACGTCCAACACCATGGCCAACAAACTGTTGGACAACCCCGTAATGGTGTTTATCTGCACGGTCACTTCAAAGAGAATATCAATGTTAAGTATTGATCCAGTAAAGAAAGTCTCACAGTCTGTGAAGGGCTGAAAAGTGTAATGCCACCATAAATTGAAAACTAGTACATTAGAAAAGATTTTTCTTGTTCTACGGTTTAAACAGTCCAATGTGTTATGATGACTGCTTTCAGTTAGCATGGAAATAATAGTACTGAAAATGAACTTATGTCTGCGCTCGTCTTTGTGCACGTGTATCAATACTATAATGTAGATTACATTAAAATACGTGAGAAGTAAAAGATCACTAATAAAAGACGACTTACTGTATTGTCTTGCCAATTTTGTTAAATTCCACTCCTGGTGCACATATTGATATTGCATTGTCGAGGCATTCTTTGGTTACCTAAAGCAAGACAAATTATTCTCAAGTCTCAAGAGATGATAAAAGTATGGATGCGTCTAAGTTAAACCGCAAAGAGAATGAACTTCTTAA
Source organism: Forsythia viridissima (assembly GCA_030279155.1). Taxonomy (NCBI): domain Eukaryota; kingdom Viridiplantae; phylum Streptophyta; class Magnoliopsida; order Lamiales; family Oleaceae; genus Forsythia; species Forsythia viridissima. The sequence goes on along the minus strand of CM059038.1, from coordinate 47,618,144 downwards.
TCTTAAATAGTAGCACAACAGTTTGACATAAAATAACCAAATAGAAGACCTGATGTGCTTCACAAGAGACATGCAACACAGAAAAGAAAGTGGAAAAAACATCCTGGTGAAAATGGGAGAAGCTTATCTAAGTCCATGAAATGGTGTAGTAGTTCCATGAAGAGAAAATTCCTTTCGTATTTCTAGAGAAAAGGTACTTTGAATATATCATTATAACCAAATGGAAACGTGTAATGGAGTAACCAGAACTGCAGATACCAGGAAAGCATACCTTTACCAAGTTTCTGGCTTCCTCATCAACATCTCCAACAAAATATGTTGCTGATGTATCACCATGATAACCCTATATAGGACAGTAAGTTGAACAATAAAATACAGTAAAACCAACTTATAAACTTGCAGGAAATTATTTTACAGTTATAGATCAGTGATTAAATTGCTCTAACAATCAATGAAGAGAAATACTAGAGTATCACAAATAACATAACATAATGCAGCAACATGCTATAATCGCCATAGAACGACATTCCAATAACACAGCATTTTCCTTTCCAATGAGCTAGTAGGCAATTGTACTAGTATACCGCTTTTCTTTGCGGTGGAATCCGACAGTAGAGGATTTTAATGGATTGAGGAGTTGAGAAGAATGAGAGAGAGAGTTTTTTGTTTGAGGGGAGTTTGATTTTGATAAATATGGAGAAATTGAGGAATTGAGAAAGAGATATGGGTTTTGGTTTGAGAGAATGAAAACGTAGTGACGGACAAAGAAGTATTTTTTTTTTGTGCTTGTAGCAGAATAAACTTCCCTACAGTCGGTGATAAATACATTCAAAAACTCTACATTTAAGCTCTCAGAAAGTTCTAATTTGAGGTCTACAGACTAAAGTTTAGATCTCATGGTAGCCAACAGAAACATTGCTTGGATGAATGATTTGAGGTTATCACTATCCAACTGCTATTCAAACAGACCACGAGTTTGTTTATATATTCTGAGCAGAATCATCAAGTAATCCACGGCAGCAAGATACAAATTTCCTCAGTAACTTCTATTTTTAGGGAAAAATCTAAATTACAAAAGAACAATCATATTTTACCCACATGATTCCTTTGCATCCCTATTTTAGTTAGGGTGGAAGATACAGCATGGAGGAGAGGTTGCTTTAAAGAATTGATTAATAAAAACTGCTTACATTGAGATAAACTGTAACGTCAATATTGACGATATCACCATCCTGCCAAGCCAACATGTACCAGAGATCTTAGAGTAGAAAATATATGAAAATTTAGTCACAGAGGATCAAATAATAACAATGGTTCCGTACAACAAACCTCAAGCACACGTGAATCTGGGATTCCATGGCAAATGCACTCGTTCACAGATGTGCATACGCTCTTTGGGAACCTGCCATAACCAAGAGGAGAGGGATATGCTCCGTTGTCAATGATCATTTGATGAACTGCTTGATCAATTTCATCCGTCGTTATGCCTGGCTGCCAAGAGAAAGAAAAAAAGTTAAGTGAATTTCATGGACAAGTTATACTTAATCCACATGTGGCTAGACGGTACATAAGGGTTCAAGCAACTATAATATAACAACAGTAACTTGCAACAGAGTCTGCAGTAAAATAATCTCATAAATGTAGTATAATAGAAACTTAATGCAGGTAGAATGACAAGATGAAGAGATTATTGACCACCAATGGCAGGCCTATTCCTTCCAAATCAATTTGAATGCCTTAACTGGGACTACAGCCACCTCGTTGGTGGAGAGAATTTGTAGTGGAGCCAAAAACTGTGACTGAAGTTGATATTACAGAGACGAAGTGGTAGAAATTATCAGAAATTCACCTTGACTAAGTTACCAGCATTCTGAAGAACATGTGCAGCGAGCTTTCCTGAAGCTCTCATGCATTCTATCCCTTTCTTATCATGCACTTCGGGTCCACTCGCAATGCCAGGTGGTTTCTTAGAATTGACATAAGGAGGCCTTGGTATGTGAGCAGGGACAGGTCGACGAGGAGACACTTTCCCTGGTCTTAAACGTTTACGCTTGCTATTTGGCAATTCTTCTATAGTTCTGCCAGAGTTAGTAGAAAATCAATAATAGATGTGTAAACCAGAAAGCACAAAAACTGTAACATTTTAAGGTGCATGCACGCACACGTACATATGCAGGTCAAAGATTAAATTCAACAACAAAATTGCAACCAGTTAAAAAGATTGGTTGTAAAGATGTTTCCAATAAATTGATATGATTTAGGCGCACAAATGAAAGGGAAAAAGAACAAATCATATAACACCCAGGTCATTTTTCACCTATGATACACGGATACTCCTACTAGGCAGCATGTCCTTGTCCGACACGAATCATGTCGCGTTAGACACCGACACTCCTTGGACACTCATTGACACGGGTCCAACAAGCCACATTTCATGTCCTATTTTCTATATATTTTTTTATTTCTAACATTGGAAGGAAAATGTGTAAACAGTATAAAAATAAAGATATAATATATAAATTTTAAATTTTAAAGAATTTAAATTGCCGTGTCCATGTCGTATTTTTTAGAAAAATCACATGTTGCTATGTTGCGTATCTGTTTCCGTTTTAACTTTTTCACAATTTACACCAATAAAGGACTCATACCAATAGTCGAGAGGTGCCCCAGGCATTTTTCTAGAGATGAAGCACCACATTTCAAGAAGTGCAAAAAGAACATCAAAAAATTCGGACTTTGTCCAGTTCTTGGAAACTTTGAGCCTTTCTCATCAAGATGTTGATTTCATTTTAGTTTATTAGGTGGTGTTAAATTTTGGCCGTTGAGGATTAGTTGATGTAGTGGAAATAAAAGCTTCGAATGTCTCTACCTATATTGATCAAATCAATGGTGAAACTAACCTATATTTACATGAAATAACATAAGTTTTTTGCAATTTCTGGATCTAGGTGAATATATTTTAACTATAGGAGAAGTGCTTTCAAGTGGTGCTAACATGTATGGATATTTAACATTTTGATAAGAACTCAACTGGACTTGAAAATTCAAGAAAGAACTCATCACCATTGGTGTACTCGCGAGTCTTAATCATCTTAACAACTATATTTGGATGATTACAACATAATTCATTTGGCAAGAGTCAAACTAAGCCGAGTAGTAAGACCTAAAGATTTTAATGGTATCTGGATTGATCTCAATACTTCAATCAGTTCATCGTTACCTTTCTCTTTTGCCTCAAAGCAATCAAAATGCAACCAAATGAAATATACATGGAATACTAAATTCCACGGTTCTAAAATGCGCGATGCATGGCAAGGAGGCAAGGTCAAGCCTCAAGCCTTACGAGCCTAGGCGTAATAAAGCATTACTTTATTTTTGGTATTATTTTAATTATTCTAAGACCATTAATAATAATTCCTTTTATTCAATTAGCTTATTTAACCTTAAAAATATAAAAATAATTGGCAATAAAAAAGGCACGTAGGTCCACCTTTTGACGGTCAAAAATAGAGTTGACCGCCTTTTCACGCCTTCCAAATATACAAGGCATTTTCCTCACGCCTAGGCCCTGCCTTTTAGAACAATGTTAAACCTTGTTATATCTTGATGCTTAAACATACTAAACACTCTTACAGCTTAATGCTCTTAAACATACCAGCAAGCAGACATGGTTCAAAAATGTTGTGTACAGCATTTGTTGTCTTATCATCTTGTTGTTGTCTTAGCTAAGATATTGCAATTTTGTACATTAAGTCAATGTTAGAGGTGAAAATATTGTTATATGATAAGAGTATTCAAAACAGAATTCCAGATTTATGTGAAACAGTGCAAAAGATAACGATCCAACTGCAATGAGATAAAGCAATCAGGAGTTGGAGTGATGAACTCTTCAAAGCACTATCACCAAAGACTAAGCAGTAGAGTAGAGTGGACAGATACAAGCGAGTGCAAGTGTGCGTGTGAATCATGATGGGACATGCTTGGTTGAAGTGAATGCAGATACCATACCTTTTGTTGAACAATAAATTTGTTAAACCAGAAAATGTTTTTGAAGTTAGCATTGACACATGGTTTCTACCTGTTTAAAAGTAGAAAAGTAAACAACAATTAATTAGTATCGATATACTGGCTTGATCTGAAAAGATCATTCACATAATTAAATTGGTATACATTTGAATGTATTTATCAATCTCAAACCATAAATACTAAAGATCCCTGCTAAAACTAGAAAAAATAGGAAGAGTGAGCTATAGGTAGAGATAGAAGTTACGTGATTCACAAAGATGCAATTCTTTAATAAGCACATAATTAAACCTTCAGAAAAATGTATAAGTCTTTTAGAGTTTAGAATTTGGAGCATTATGAACCCATACGCAAGATAGCGGGACCAAGTATTAGCATCTAAAACCCGTGCACTGTGGTTCCAAGGACCAAGTCTTTAGTCTTTACTATTTACTTTTCCAACCTAACAAACAACAAAAAATCGATGCTTGATTTTGAGATGCAAACGATCGCAATCAAATTTGAATTGATTTTTCATGGACTATAATTCCAAAATCTCAAGTCCATATACTCCAAAAAAAGACACATTGATTGAAGTGCATAAACAGAATATTGTTCACATTCAAAAGCCTGGACTTTGAAGTGAAAAGTCCCAAGTACAAAACACAAACAATCACCCTTGTACTGATAAATTCAACAAATAGTTAGCAAACCTCGAGTGTATTGGAAGAGTCGAGGAAGGTCATCGATTGAAGCTGACTGAAAGAAGCGGCAATCTCCCAAAAGAGAGGAGATAAGGCGAGGTTGAATCGCACAGCCCGCCACCATTTTTTCGCGCTCTCGCTCTCGCTACTTCCTTATCCGTAGTCGACGGTGCTCGCCCGTATTATTCTCCGTAATCATACATTTCAACCAATGTCGCGCTACCCCACAAAGCGACTTTATTATCATGAACGGGCGAGTTTTATTAAAACATATATTTTTTGAAATAGTATACCGTTTATCGATAGAATTTGACTGTAAAAATTTGCTCGCATCAAAAAATAATAAAAAAGAAGCGAAGAAAAATGAAAAGAAGAGAGATTTTTTAAGACAAATGTATATGATTTTTTTTTTAGTGGGTGAAAATCTTCTTTACGGTCAGTGATTAATTTCTTCATTAAGTAATGTGATTTTTAACAAGTTGAAGAAGGCTGAAACAAGACATAATTAGGGTTAATTAGTATACCGCTCTTCCGAGGTCGGATCCGACTATAGGATCTGTTCTAAAGTAAAAAAAAAAATTGACAACAAAAATAATATCAATTAAAAACCCAAAGACGAAAAAAATTTATGCCATAAGAATGTTTAATCTATCTTCATTAGTTTATGGATCTACATCAATCACTATTAAATTCAACCGATCATTATCTTTAAAATACTTGTAACCAAAACAAAAACAAGAAAGAACAAAACCCAATTTATAGTTTAGAGAGATTGATTGAGATGGTGAGTAGAGTTTGGAGATGATCGTTTTGAGAGAGAGGATTGATGTAGAATTTCGTTTGAGGGAATAGATTGAAGACGCAGGGATATACAGACGTGCATAATTTTTTTTTTTTTTTTTTTACTGTAGCAGAGAAAATTTTTAGACAGTCGGTGATTAGACTCAACAAGGTATCTGAGCTTGAATAAAGGAAAAATAACGTTTTTGTTATGAAACTAGAAAAGTAGAGAGAAAAAGAGAGGAGAATAGAGAGAGTCAAAACTCAAGTGTGTATATTTACTATAACAATGACCCTTATTTATAGGGTTCCAAAGGGAGTTACAATCTGATTAGAATACACTCTTCTGGAGTAAGTAGATAACTACATAGACATATAGATACAACTAAATAGTCATTCATTCTTATCTATAATTTTACAACACTCCCCCTTGAATGACTTATTACACAATAACTAGTTCGTTATTTGGCAAAAACCCAATGGGACAAAAATACCAATAGAAATAAAAAATTATCAAAAATTGGAGTACTCAAATGCTGCCTCATTAAAACCTTGTCAGGAAAACCCAGTGGGACAAAACCTGAGCGAAGGAAAAAGAGTACAGCTACTCCATTTGATTTCAACCAATGGAAAAAAAATTTATATTGAGCTATCCATATCTTGTGCGTCAATGTCTTCAATGCCATCATCCTTTTAAAACTTGTATAAAACAATTCTGGTGAAATGTGCTCCATGTTATAACCTCCAGCAATATCATCTTCATACACTATCTCTGGTTGACTGTAATCAGCATGATGGTCTGATGTTATTATATTAAAAATAGATCTTCTTGTTGTTCCCTTTAGGGGTCTCATATACAATTTATAATACACGGGAGTATAACCATAGGGTTATGATGAAAGTAAATATTTTGTAGGTTATAGACATCCATAACTATAAGAATTATAACACTTCTAATTGGATATCATTTACACAAAGAATATGCCTCATTAAAACCTTACTAGGAAAAAACCCTGTGGGAAAAAATCATAGTAAAGGAAAAAGAGTACATAATTCTTTTAATACGCCATGCAAATTGCCTCATTAAAAACCTTGCCAGGAAAACCCAATGGGACAAAACCTCAGTCAAGGAAAAGAGTACAATGCGTATTTACTCCCCCTCATTATAATATTAGTTCAGATCTGTACTTTGATCGATTGAGTTCTCGAAAAGTTGAACCATATGCTTCAGGCATATTAAATCCTCCAGGGATTTACATACATTGTTTTATTAGTCATGCCAGATGAGTTGGTTATAACAATATTCATTATATGCATATATATCATGCATTGACAGACTAATAAGATATTGACTTATGATTACTTTACATAAGCCTTTGCAAAATTCATACTGTTAAAAGTCGTGCATTACATGTTACGACTTCATTTTTCCATTTATTTTTCGCATAAATATACACCTTTAGGTGCTCTGACTATAGGTCCAGAAACTTCAAGTTTCTCTAGTCAGTTCAATTTATTTGGATTGCATCTTTTTATTTGGCCAATTTATTATTTGACAGATTTCTTTCAATATCCTTCCTACCTTTCATAATATGAAGCGCTTCATGATGTGCAACAATGTTGTCAACAACATTTATTTTTTGAATCCATTTATTTCTCATAACGACATAACTTAACGAGATCTTTTCGTTTTATTATTCCAGCTAGCTGAACCTCTTCTGGGATTTTATAATTAGTTATGTCTATATACACTTCAAGAGTATACACCTCCTCAGTAGGACCATCCTTATAATTGGCTCCATTTTTTATTTGAGAATTTCTTTGGAATCAAATGTCACCACGCTTCAGGCGTGTCATTAATTTGCCTGATATAATGTTAATAGATTGTCCTTCAAGGACGCTAATATAAATTGGAGCATTTAGAGCTGGTATATGAGATTCGATTTAATCCCTTTGGTCAGTTAATGCATCTGTCAATTGTATAACTTACAAATGAGTTATTTGTCAAACTTCTGGTTCATATTGTCTTGTGCAAGGATCTAGAAAATATAATATACTGCAATTTCATGTATTCTTTCCAGCTACTTAATTTCTCTCCCCTAATGTTGAGAAAACTGTCTTATCAAAATAACATTCGAAAGACCTTATTATAAAATATCACCATTTAAGACTTAAGATATTTTATAATGTTCCATACTAAACATGTATTCTCAACATTTTTCAAAGTCCATCTCAGTGCACTATGGTGGACCGATTATACATATATTGCACTATAAAAAAATTCATTAGATGGATAATATTAGGCTCTGACCATAAGCCAACTATAGTAGGGGTAACTTTGATGTTGGCATGATGCGTATAAGTGTTACTGCATATAAAATAGCTTTCCCTAGACAAAAATGAGAAGTGCTTTGTTCTCAATAGTAATGGTTTAGAATTTAATTGGAGGTGTTGAAAAACAATATTGCTAAACCATTTAAAATCATCTCAACTGATATTTATTAAAAGTTTGAGATTTAGACTTACTAGTATTGACAAGATACACCACTGTCTTGGTTGTATAATCTGAAAATTATGCTCATAATTTAATATTTGAGCAAGTAATCTTGCAAACTTCAAGTTGCCAATAATAACACCATACAATCATCTAATAGATGTATTTATCAGATACAAATAATATATAGATGGTCAACATGGAGGGTGATGGGGCCCCATAAATCACCTTAAATAATTTTCAGAAATACAGAGAATTCAGTCCCGATTTTAGCTAGTGAATGTCTACTGGTTTATATACCATGAGAACAAGCATCACGTGATAATTCATTATATTGAAAAATCTTATAGTTTTCAATAGATGAACCATTAATATTTCACATCATATTGATCCGGGATGGTCTAACCGGCAATGCCAATCAATAAAATTTTTAGGACATTGAACTTCTGGTTCAAATATAGTACTTCTTTAAGAGTATCAACACTATAATATTACACAACATTAATATTCTAAAATTGTAAAGTTGTGCTTCTTCAAGAGCAACAATACGATATTTTTTTCAGAATATTTTCCATACTTTGTGTTTCTTCAGAAACAATAATATATTTTCTTTTAAAATATTGATATTCATAACGTTATACTTCTTCAGGAGTATTAATACAATATTTTATAAAATAATAGATCTTATAAAATTACGCTATTTGATAACAAGTAATATTCGACTGAAATATTAATATAATATTGTGCTACTTCAGGAGCAACAATAAATTATTTTAAAATGTTAACTTTATTCTGAAGTAAAGATTTATTATTCATGAGCAATATTATAAGATTCTATAGAATATTATATCTTATAAAATTAGACTTTTTGGGAGCAATTAATATTCTACTGGAATATTAATATAATATAAAATTTTGTTTATTCTGAAGCAACAATAAAATATTCTTCTAGAATATTTATATATTAGGTTGTAATATAAAATACAATATTCTCCTAGAATATTGATAGAATTGTAAAATTGTGTTTCTTCAAGAAAAGCACAATTAAAACAAATCATTATAAATCATTATTCCTGAATATTTTAAAGTTGTTCTTATTCAGGAGCTATATTATAATATTCTTATAGAATATTATATCTTATAGAATTAAGCTCTTCAAGAGCAATTGATATTCTATTGGAATATTAATATATATAAAAAAATTGTGCTTATTCATAAGCAACAATATGAAATTGATATATGTAAACATTACTACTTCAGGAGCAATAGTTCATATTTTTCTAAAACAATAAAATATTCTTTATAAAATATAACATAATATTCTTCTGGAATATTGATAGAATTATAATTCGTCAGGAAAATATAAAAATAAACAAATCTTATTCAATAATATTTTAGAACAATAAACACACTAATTTGTTATCCATTACCGTTGAATAAAAGTTAAAGCATTGTTATATCTAATTAAAGCATGAATATTTCTTTTAATTGCTTCTTATAAAAATATCATAACAAAAAGTATAATATGAGTTGGACTCATAAATCAAAGCAAGGATAGAGATATGAACACTAACAAGTTGGTGCCGTTTGAATTTCTTTTGAGATATTAACGCTTGAAAAGTGGATTCTGGGCCACTAAGCTTTTGTTTGTTCTTTATGGTGTTTTGATATCACCGTTTTGCTGCCTAGTTTTGCTTCTCCTTTTTCTTTTTGAATAAAAGAAAATAATATCTAATTACTAACTCAGTTGGCTAGAATCTCGTGCTGATAACGTGTTATGAAACTAGAAAAGTAGAGAGAAAAAGAGAGGAGAATAGAGAGAGTCAAAACTCAAGTGTGTATATTTACTATAACAATGACCCTTATTTATAGGGTTCCAAAGGGAGTTACAATCTGATTAGAATACACTCTTCTGGAGTAAGTAGATAACTACATAGACATATAGATACAACTAAATAGTCATTCATTCTTATCTATAATTTTACAACAGTTTTTTTATTATTATTATTAAATATCTGAGTAGTAAGACGTTTTCATTCAAACACTTTTATTTTATTTTTTAATTTTGATCACAATTAAATTTCCGCCCAAAATTCTATTCCATAACATCAATATTTCCCACAAAAATCTGGTGCAATTCCTAAGATATTAAAGGTTATCCAATGCCAAATCGAGCCATTGTTTGACCTTGCAACAGCAGCGCTCTTGATCATCTCTACTTGCACACCAAAAAGTTAGAAATTGCTGCATCTGAGGCGATTCAACTTTTTTATTGTCTCCTAAATTTTGAATTGTGACAGTATAAGTATGCAGGCAAAGCCTGATTTCGTATCAACTCTCCACAATCAACAAGCCCACAAACTGTTCGACAATTTGCCAAATTGGATTGTGTAGTATCCCTACTTCAGCTAATTTATGTCTTCGAAAAATCATCAGATTTAGTGGAGAAATTTTGAAGAGATCGTTTCTTCATCAGATATTGCTCTAAATGAGGTTGTGGAAACCAGGGGCTCAACCCCGGCACTGGTGGAGGGCTTGAAGGAAGTATCATCACACATTAATTTTTTTGCCTGAACACGATAAGTGTACATGTTTTTTTTTTTTTTTGTAATTTTTTATCTTTGTATTACAATGGATATTATGGATATGGTTTGGGTGTATATATGGAATTAAAATGATGTATTATGTAACTTTGTACTATGACTTAGTTTAGAGACTATGTTTTGAATTAAAGATGTCCTAAATTTGAAATATATTTTGTAATTATGTAGAATTAGCAATTATTGTAGATTGTCAAATGCAAAACGTTAGCTCACATATAACTGCTATTGTAAATTTGGAGATTATAAAATGTAGTTGTAGAATGCTGCATTGATGGAGAAGATAATCTCGATGGTGGCGGTGCCAGGTGAATTGATGAAAGAAGATAATAGTAGGCCAATTGAAAAATGAATTGAGAAGATATGATGATTTCGTTGTGCACTGAATGTTAATGTGGGTTGTGGATAGAGTGGCAAAAAAATTCGTCGGCTTGGCTCGTAAAAGTTCGGTCCAGCTCGAACTCGGGCTCGTCGAGAAACGAGCACGAGCTAGGGCCAAGCTCAAAAAAAAAAAGAGGGCCGAGCTAGTTCGGTTCGGCCAAAAAACGAGCCGGCTCGTGGGAACAAGCCCAAAATCACGAGCCACGAGCCGGCTCGGCTCGTGCATTACACCATTTTTTTTAAAAAAATTTTTTATTTTTTAATTTCATTATTTTTCTATAAATACTCTTTTTTTAAAGAGAAGGGTTTTTAATCTTTAATTTTCAACATAAAAGATACCCGATATTGTATTTTTCTCTCATTTTCAAAATTTAAAAAAAAAAATTTGAGGGTCGAGTCGAGCTTGTGGGCAGCTCGGCTAGGCCCTTTCGGCCCACGAGCTCGTGGGTCGAACCGAGCTTGCATTTTGGAGACGAGTCGAGCTCGTATTTTATGGGCCGAGCCGACTTGCCATGCCTAGTTGTGGGTTGGTGAATTGGGTCGGACTTGAAACACACTGATTAAAATTTATGAATTAAAGTTATAAACTTACATATTATGTTATTTTTATTTGTAGTCATTAAAGGATCAAATATTATATTATTTATAAGATAAAGTTACACGTTGTGTTATTTTTATGGTGTTGTGTTATTAGGCATAAAATGACAGACGGAGGCGGGGGAGCAGATGGTTTTTGTGTTGTGTTTAGTTTTGAAAAAACTATAAGATTATAGAGTGTAAGTTACAATTATTATAATTTATTAACTGTAGGAGTTCTCAAATTTTATCGTCAAAAAATTATATACACTATAATTTGCCGTATTTTCCTTTAAATACTTTTCTATATTTTTGAATTCAACGCCTTATTTTTGCCCCATTTGTGAAATTTGCCTGACATAAATAAGCATAAACATTAAACCCGGTTCCAGCAATATTATGATGGGTTCAACATTACGGTGATGAGAGTCGAGACAAGATGCAAGGAAAGGACTTAACCAATGAAGCCCATAATCAGTGAGAAACCCAACCCACCAACATAAAATATCCAATTCACATGGACGAACCGAATAATTCGTAAAAAGCCCATACATTAATTTATAAAATGATGAACTCAGGGTCACTCTCCACGATTTCTATTTAAAATGAATTTATAGTCGTACTTTTTAATTTCTACTTATTCCAACTTCTTATACACATGTACTAAAGATCAAAACAATCCAAAAAACAAAATGAATAAAGATTGTCCAAGTTTAAACAGAAACTGACCATATCAGAATCCTGATCAGCTGGAGACGACTGCATGAGATGAAACCCTCAATTATTCAGGGGGTGATCTTATGGGAATTTAATTAAAATTGACAAGCACGTGTGATTATTATTACATCCTGTTACTGATTTCACTTGCAGCCAAACAAGCCCAAGCCAAGGTGACCCGTCGTTTTCATCTTCCTAAACGGTGTGGAAACGTTTTGGTTTTGGAATCCAAAGTTGTCAGGCTAACTCCTGATTGGACACTGGGCCTGGGCCCACATGTGGGCCCATTAAACCACAATCAATTTCTCTCTCTCTCTCTTTTTTTTTTTTTTTTTTAAAAAAAAAATACTAATATGCATACTGATTTAGAGCGAACAGATTAACATTTGGACATTCAGTGTATGTTTGATTTTGTTAAAAAATAGGTTTTTAGAGAATTTTGGAGAACGGGGACTGCTGAAATCTTTTCTCACTATTATTCATTCCAGGATCAGTGGGATTATTGCTGTGATTTTCTTCAAGATTATTTTCCTTAACAGTACTGCTTAAAAAAAAGATATAAATCTGGGCATTTCAAGAATTTTGCTCTTAGGAGGGAATGACAAGTAACATTCTTTAGTCCCCCACAGGTTTGTAAGATGCTTGATTCGATGATGATTGACAATGAAGGCCACGTTTTGTTGGGTAGCACTTGATTTCCGCCTTCACGGGCCAGAGACATTCTAACTAGAATAACCACTCAATATTTTCTGTTCCTTGTCTTAAGGGTTCTTGTAATTCCCTTTTGTTTCTTCTTGAGTCTATTCCGTTTCCTACATGATAGAATGTACTAATTAATTACGTTGTTTTTTAAGCAGAAATAAGATTATTTATGTTATTATAATAATTTTTAAAGAGAAACGATACTTATATTATTTATTATAATATTTTGTCTTGTTCAATACTACAAATCACGTATGTCAAATAAACTTTTCCTTAACTTATTTTCTATTAGTCCAAAATTTGACCCAATCAGTCTAGTGAAATGACCACATTATGGGACTCGTAAAAAGTTGGTGTATTCTGAAGGAAGAGAAAAAAGAAAAGAAATAATATACAGGTTAATTTGATTTTAAAAAAAATAGAAACGCGCACATGTATATATAATAAATGAATTTGGACAGAAGATAAGACAGAGGTACATACTGGGGACCTTTACGGCTGTATGTGGCTAAAAATTGGACCCCGCCATGAAAGTGCAACAACTTAAGGCTTTTAGCTAAATTGATGGAAAAAAATACAGTTTTGATGGTCCTCAATAGTTTGGCTCAATTTCTATTTAAGAATGCTACATTTTTTGTCACACTCTTCTATGTTGTTATTGCCTGTTGCGTGCTAATTCGTCTAGAGCATGGACCATTAGCCATGTGATCACATGGCCAATGCCTCACATTTTGTTTCAGTCTTAGCTTGTTTTATTTAATTGAATTAAGGGATACAATCGGAACAAACTTTTTTTATTCTACCCTTCAACATGAGTTAAAATATGGAAACTTCAAGTTAAAAGTACACACCCTCATTAATATACAAATTCCATCAATCCCTTGTACTATTTAGGTTTGAGTCAAATGGCAACAAAATGTTGTGTGTACATAGGACAAGTTAGGGCAACCATTATGGTATTTGTTCAAGTCACGAGAAAATAGTCGATTATGGTAAACTCATATTATGTCTTGTCATTCTCTCAATAAATGAATCGAGTACTAAGAACCCTCTAGATGAGTTCGAGATAAAAACTATCTCGTAAAGAGTCTTTATAAAAACGTCCGCTCAATCCTGTTTTCATAAACATGTACGATATATTAAATTTATTTTATTAAAGTTCGAAGTACTATCGCAATTAAACTTCTACAAATAGTAACTAATTTTATTCGCACATATATGAATCAATATATAAGTACATGCCTCGTTTAATTATGTACTTAATTTGCAATAAACTCAACTACTATATTATAGTGTGAAACACGAAAATACACATATAATCATATAGGGGCAAGGGCACTCATGTTCGGAAGTCGTTATTGGGTATTTGTTTTCCCGTTTCCCACGTATGCATGTGTATAGACAACTAATGAAAAGAAATAAACTAGCTAGAAGATCTGGTGTAGATTTGAATTGGTAGGCTTTCTATAAACATAGACAGATCTGAATGGCCACAAAGCCTAATAGTTTGTGAGCATTGAGAAAATAAGAAAGCGATAGGGACGGAAGCACAAAAGTCATTTTCATAATTTGTCAGTTTTCAAGACTAAAAGATAATTATTTACAAGAAAAAGAAAATGCTTTTGAAACTGAATGGTCCAGTGAAGCATTAGAAATGGAAAACATGTCGTGGACATGGAAAATGAAATCCATTCCTCCAAAGTTATTCCATATCTGATCATTTTACCTTCATTTCAATTCTCAATGTTAAGATTCCTTATTAGTACTGACTTTTTCACTTTTTTCTCTCTCTCTCTCTCTCCTCTCAAACTTTAGTCTTTAGATCACATTTTCCTAAAAAATTTCTGCTGTTTGGTGCCATGAAATGATAGGAAATAAAGATAATCTTTTAGCGCTTTTGACCTGTAACCATGTACTGTGCCTTTCTCTTGGATCCACAACCTGTTTAAAATTTGACTTCTCTCTCTATCTCTCTGTGTGTGTAGAAAAGTAGCTATCATTGTTGCTCTAATATGTGATAGACTTCTGGAATGTCTTCCACTCACATACATATAACTCATCAATCGACATGGAACATATAGTGTTTATATTATAATATAAACAAAAGGTTCAAAAGTTTAAAATGACTAGCTCCCCAACTAACTGATTAGGATATCTGCTCAAAGTTTAAAATCTAGAAAAACATCTACGGATCTCGTACCAGTGTAAATAATTCACTATAATAAATAAGATACAATCGTATCAATTATTTTGGAATTACAAATCATAAAACAAAAAACATAAACAAATTCAAAAGAAAAAAAATTTCCCGTTTCTTGTCGTTTTGAATTGTAGATGAATAGAACCAAATATGAAGGTCTTGGTCTTCTTCCACAAATTGGAATAAGAACCTCGTTTTTATTTTTACGTTGAAATGCTATCTCTTTAGTGAATCTATTTTTGAACCAAATAAAAAATTTAAAGCCAAGAATTTGATCTTCTCAGTTTCTTCTTGCTTCAACCGTACCTCTCTAATTTTTCTGTATTAAACGTCTGCTTAATTTGTTTTAGTGTTCAAGGCTTGATTAATTTTCTTGGAATCATTCCCTAGTTAAAGAAAAAAAGACAGTCAAGAAAATTTAATTCTTACTAAAAGCATATTATAATGAAAAATGTAAGAATTATCATTTTAAACCAGAAAAGATATGTTTAAATATATCTGAATTGATGGGGAGCCATTAAGGAAGTCCAAAAAATCTTGAATTCATTAAAGTTTAATTTCATAAAGATATTAAGAGATGTTGATCTATTAAAAAAATATACTTATTTTACCATAAAACCATGTTTACATATCAATGTTAATAAGAAAATAAATTTAAACTTGAAAATTATAAGTTTTGGCAAAGTTAGTCAAATTTGTGGTTCAAATATACTCATGAACTCACTGAAACAGGAGTTACTGGTAAGTTTGAACGTACTAACTTAACCATCACTTCACTTACCAATATAAGTTTCACCTAGTATATTTACTCTAATCTACTATTTAGACATTAAACTTCAATTAAAAAATTTTAATAAATATAAAAATGTGACTCACATATTTTTCCCAACAAGTGCTTGTAAGTTCAAGGACAAATTTATATATTTTAGGATTTTTTTTTTTTTAAGTTCAAGAAGAACACGATCTAAATTGAAAATATATCTTCGACAATTCAAGATGATGTTGAAATAAAGACAATTTTGATTCGAACTCAGTTAAAAACTCAAATAAATTGACAAGTTCATTTTGTAAGATTGAGCTTGTCAAGTGGTAGTCAAAATTAAAAATATAGTTCCATCGAACTCAAACTGACTAAGCTGTGATCATATGACATGATTGACGACCAATTTGACGCTGATTTGCATTGATATAAATTAAAAAATTTAGTAGGACAAATGAATAATATTGGTGAAACTACAAGACATTATACTTTTTCTTTCTTTTAAACAACCGCAAAAAAAATTGTAAAATATTATTTATTGTGTAATTTAATTTTCTCCCGTACTATATATATAATATATGGTTGCATGATTACAACACAATCCGTACCATTTTCTGTGCCCAACCACACCGTGACCATTTCCCATTCCCCTCGGCAATGCACTTTAAAGAGGAATCTTGATTTATTTAACCTTAATTCGAACATCGTATTGTCAATGGTTGTCACCTTTAATTTGAAACTAAAATGTCAGTTCGTTTAGTACCAAAGTAATGATTAAAGTTTGCTAATTGTATATTAGTTGGATTGGCTTTTTCCCAGTGCACGTACAAGTGTGGTCATATTTACTATGCCAATATAATGTTCTTATACTCTCTCACACAATTAGTCATAATTATAACTCTCTCTTTTTACTAAAAAAGTAACAATTGGAGTATAATAAAAGACTAAAGCTAACCTAATTTGGAGATAAATTTAGTAACCCAAACCCTATATTTTATGAATAAAAATAGATTTTTTTCTCAAAAGAACTATATAAGACCATGTTTGAGTAAGTTCAAATTATAATTTAAATTGGTCAAACATATTTTTTATTCACACATTTCATAAAATCCATAATTTGTTACCTACTTATTATCCACATATTTCATAGAATCCATAATTTATAAACACTTTAAAAATAATTTCAACACTGCAAAAATGCTATAAATTAGGTCATATATATATTCATGTACTCTACAACATAATATCAATATATAAACTTTATTTTCAATATTCGTAGAGCATAATAAAAAATTTATTTTCATCATTTCTTTTGATATCCTCTTTTGCTACATGTTCAGCCCCAATAATAAAAGAAAAACATAAATATATTTAATGATTAATGATTTTCTGTTACAATGTGAAATCAAGCTCAATGCTGTGTACAATGTTTCTAAACACTTTATACAGCAACGCTGCCCCAAGCCCAAGCTAAATAAGAAGAAAAATTTGTGTAATTGATTTAAATATTTCTTTCAATTTTTAAGCCTAATATTCACGACATATTCTATAAATTCTAGCATACAAGGTGAAGTAGTCTAAAATACTCTTAAATAAAAAAAAAAATTACGTACTATCAAAATTTATTTGAATTTTTTTTTTTTAAATACTAGTCCACTCGATGATTGAATCATGACTTTGCCACTATACACGTTGTGATAAAAAACTCTTTATGAACTACGATACAAGAATTACACTTAGACTGAATTACAACATTATAATGCCTAAATATAATCCACACTAGGAGATAAAGATAATTAAAAGTAGAAGATAATATTGGTTATTATAATGATTAATCTCTTACAATAAAGTCGATCACTTACCCGACTTGCCTTAGGGGTGGCACTGTGCAAGCTGTCCATCATGTGCATGTTTAGCAGTGTTAAATTATTTTATAATTACTTATAAATTGTAAATTCTATAGAATGTACAGATAATATGTAAGTACTAAATTGTGAGTCTTACGAAATGTGTAGATAAAAAATATGTTTATCTAATTTAACTATTTAAAACTATAATTTAAGCTTAATTAACCAAATATGCACTATATATAGGTTGCATGGCTTGTGCTGAGTTGAGATCTGCTCTTCCAATTCCACGTCCCTTTAGATGTCTCTCCAATGAAAATATTGCACATAATCAATGTGAATGTATTAAATGTTGTTCACAATGATTCTCTTACTTATTTAATTGATTATGTGTAATGTTTTCATTGGACGGACAGTCAAAGAGACATAGAATTGGAACAGCAGATCTTAACTCGCTTGTGCTAGCTTGAGTCATGTCGTTCTATGCCACCAAGCACATTAATTTTAAAAGTTTTTTGGTTGATTTTCTTAAAAAATAAAAAATATTGGAAGACGCTCGGAGCCAAGAATGCTAAACATGACATTATTTTCTTCGAAACACGACATATTCTGAATTGCAGTTAAACTAGGACGGACTATATAACAAACAAAATTCACACATTCAATTCTAACATTCAATTCTAATACATAGTTGAATTAGGAATTCAAGGACGTTGTTACTTGTTACAAAATTTCAAGTTATAAAGTACTACACGAGGAAGTACACCATGCATGATAAGAGGCACTTAAGGCTTTGCAAATATCGAAACGTGGGACCACCCTACCAAATTAACCATGACTACACTACACTCTCTGAATCCGGTTGGATCAAAACCCAATAAAGCAATAGCGGGAAATTCATTCAAATGTATTGTTCAAAAAAAAAAAAAAAAAAATGGTAATATCTGTGTTATATTTACTGGACTCAATTTACTACGTGTTTTATAAGCTTTTAAAATAAAACCGTAATATATGTATAACCCGTGTTTAAGTATCATAATCAATAATTAATTTTAATCACATATTCTATAGGATCTACAATTTTTATTAATTTTTCAACCATATGTTTCATCAACATTTATTAACATCTAGGGTAAATTACACTCACAGTCTCAATTTTCTCAATTTTATAACAATATCATCTCCATTCAATTTTATTAACAAATATCGTCCACATCCTATCATTGATTCGCACAGATGGTCCCCAAATAGTCTTTTTTGACAATTTTATCCTTAGCTTAAATAAATAAAAATGGCCCAGAAAAGAAAAAATAATGAAAGAATTGGATTTGAGGACCCCAACATTTTCAAATATGCAAATAAATCCTAAACTTTTTATATATTTTTTTTATATATATATTCACTTAAAATAATAAAAAATGTGTAATCAAGTTCAAAACTTTCTAATTATGTTCACCGAAATGACATTTGGAGTCTAGATAGATTTCGTCCAGAGGTCTGCTAATTGACAAAAAAATAAACCAATAACTTGAATTTGACCAATTTAACAAGGACATATAGTCTATTCACATTCTATTATTTTAAAAAAAAAAAAAAAAAAAAAAAAAGCCACCCCATCCCAAAATAGGAACAATCGGGTGCAAGGATTTCTTCTCTCTGGTTGTGGTATGGATGTGGGGTGGAAGACTCCTTTTTGGTTTTCTTTTTTTTTTTCTTTTAATTTTTAAAAATAAAATATTTATAATTTATTTACACTTTAAAAAAATTTAGGAACTTCAAATACAATTTTTTATTTTATTTTCTATTTAATTTATTTAAGTCAAGGACAATATTGTTAACAAAATTATTTGGAGACCATCTGTGCGAATTAATAAAAAGATGAGAAAGATATCTTTGAATAAAATTAAATGAGAGATGATATTGTTACAAAACTAAAAAATTAAAGTCTGCGAGTATAATTTACCCTAAAATCAACTAAAAATATGATTTTTAACAAAACAAAACGTACAATAATAAATGTTTTTATAATGTATATTGTTTACCACTTTTATATACGGTATGCCTATATTTCTGATTCGTGCCCCTATGTATATTTCATACGCTCCTTGACGCAGCACAAATAAAGAATTCAAACGAAAACCTTAAAAACAAAAGATCTGGAATCCACGAGAGACTAAAGAGTTAAAACTCTAAAAATAATATTAATGAATGAAATATGAAAACAAAGAATTAATCATCTATTTATAAGGGTTTAACAATCCTAATTAAAATACAAACGAAACTAAAACCTAGTCTAAAACAACTAAGATTGTAAGAAAACCTAGTCTATATCAACTTAGATTGTAAAAATTGAAATTAAAACAAAAACAAGATTAGCACTAAAATTTAAAAAGTCGTTTTTTTAGGCCTACCATCTGTCCTACATCAGTCCCTTCCACCTCCGAAAATCTTGACACGGAGTTATAATATGGATAGAGTGGCTTATCATATTTATGAAAATCATATAAATCATCTGCACTGAAGGTACTCAAAATTTCCATGGAAGCCAATAACTCAATAATGTAGGCATTGATGTTGATCCACTTAAGTACTTTAAAAGGACTATACTTTCTGGGTTTCAGCTTGTTGTAGGTACCGATAGGAAATATCTTTTTTCTAAGATACACCATCACCAAGTCTCCCTCCTGAAACTGTTTATTTCGTTATTGAGAATCGACTGTTGCTTTATACCTATCATTAGGCTTCTTCAACTTGTGCTTGACTTCATCATGGAATATTCAGCCAACTGCTCAGCAGTTACACTCTTACTTTGACCCTTAGGTAGCTTCACCAAATCTAGTACATGATAAGGAACCTCAATGTACACAATAGCAAAAGTGGACTTGCATGTAGCAGTGTGAACTGCGCTTTTGTATGCAAACTCCACATATATACTATCATTACCAACCACAAAACCCAAGAACAACAGCCTATTTGTGTAGAATGTAACATATAATTGACTTTCCTTTGAAACATCAAGGACTTGCCTCAAATGAGTCAAAATGCTCTCCATTGGCCTTGCTGTAGTGGAGAATATTATCAAAGTACACTAAAACAAATGAACCAATAAAAGGATGAAGAACCTAATTCATTAGTCTCATAATGGTGCTTGGAGCATTCGTCATTCCGAATGGCATCACCAATCACTCATAAAGATAGTTTTCCACTCGTCTTCAGGTCTGATACGGATCCATTTCAAATGTCTATTTTTGAAAACACTTTGGAACCCTTAAGCACGTCTAACATGACTTCCAACTGTGGAATGTGAAATATGTATTTTACTGTTATCTTGTTGATGGCATGGCTGTCAATACGCATGCGCCAATTTTTCTCCTTCTTTGGCACCAAGAAGACGGGTACTGCACACACAAACTCATACTCTTTCTTATGAAGCATTTCCTCAACAAATCTTCAATATGCTTCCTCAGCATTTCATTTTCTTTCGGACTTATTCGGTAGTAAGGTAAATTTGGAAGACTAGCCCAGAGCGCTAAATCGATTTGGTGCTGAATATCTCGCATAGGAGGTAACTCATTTGGCAGCTCATCTAAAATAAAGCACTCAAAGTCCTACAAGATTTTCTGTACTTCAGGCGGAATTTCATCTTCCTCTTTACTTGTCAAAAGCCCCTTAACAACTACCGGGTAGAAACAATCATATTCTCCTTGCTGTTTGTAAGAGTAATGAAACTCTCCGATTGTTGCTTGGTTGACTTTTCTGCTTGATTGAGATGATTCATGGCAAATATTATCACATTATCTCGCCCCTTCAAGGTTAAGCCCACATCAAATTGCCATGAACGACCTAACAGAATATGGCACGCATCCATGTCGATAATATCACATATCACACATCATCTCTATACTGTTTGCCAATAGAAAATGGTACTTTACAAGTCTCAAAAACTCGAACAGAAGGACCGTTCTTTACCCAACCAACTAAATATGAACTAAGATGGTGCCCAGTTGGTAATTGCAGCAGATTCACCAACTTCCTTGATACAAAATTTTCATAACTCCCATTGTCTACAATCACCTCACATCTTATTCTTGATACAACAAAGTGAATGGAAAATGATGTAACACTGTCCATCCTCTTTTGGCGCTATGAGAACTCGTTGCGACACTAAAGTTAGCCTCTCTAAACTTTCCTCAGTTTTAAACTCAGCCCCTGCATAATCATCATTTGCCAC
The DNA here is from genome assembly GCA_030279155.1 of Forsythia viridissima. Classification (NCBI taxonomy): domain Eukaryota; kingdom Viridiplantae; phylum Streptophyta; class Magnoliopsida; order Lamiales; family Oleaceae; genus Forsythia; species Forsythia viridissima. The sequence goes on along the minus strand of CM059038.1, from coordinate 47,596,150 downwards.
CGTTTCTTTCTCTTCCTCAGGTATCTCTGCTTCCATCAAATTAGCATGTTTTCGCCCCGGACAAGTATTGGAACGATGGTCAGGTAGTCTACAACGATAGCATACATCAGTCATTAGCTTAGTATATGAATTATCCTGGTGGGGTGGATTTCGATTTTGTCCTCTGTTAGTAAACTAATTACTGCTCCCAACACCACTTTTGGTATCAACACTCGAAGGGTTGGCTATGGTTTGTTGCTGGACCTTACCTTTGTCTGTAAATTGTTTAGTAGGTTAGCGAATCTCCTATAACTGGTCGTTCTCTTGTTAGTCTCACTCATATCAGCCATCAATGATATGCTAGTAACGTTCTGCAACGTCCAAATAATTTGCAAACTTATTTTATCCTGAATAGCCACTTTCAAACCGTTGGTATATCTGGCGACCTTCTGATTTTCAATTTCTAATAGGTTGTTATGTTCTGCCAGTTGCATGAACTTGTTGGTGTTGTCTGATATGGTTCGATTGTTCTGTGTGCATACCAGGTACATACGATACAAAATTTTCTCATAATCTACGAGTAGGAATCGATCCATCTTAAACTGTTTCATCTTTCTCCATGTTCGAACACAACTCTTTCCCTATTTTTGGCTGGTATTCTGCAACTGATCCCACCAGACTGTTGCCGCAGCCTTCAGATGGAAGGCTACCATCTTCACCTTCTTTTTTTCTGGAATCTCCATAATTTCGAAAAATCGCTCGACTTCCTACATCGAATCTAAGAAGTCTTCAATTTTCAAATTTCACAGAAGTGAGTGATATCTGCTTTAATTCTATAATCATCAAAAGTGTTTCGATTTTGATGAATAGGGTTTTCTGCGAACTCTTCCACTGACTCCGAATCACTATCTTGCACTGCAAGTCTCTTGTTGTTTACTCTTTCTTATGATAGGTTGCATGTTCCTCTCGTTGTTATTTCCTCTAATTGGTCGTTAATCGTTCTCTTTGTTATTGCCTCCATTGTTCCCAACAACCTGTAACAACAATTGACGGATTTCTCCAATTTGAGTGGTTAAATCATTAATCTGCTGACCGACTTGCAGGTTTGGGCGTCAAAATCTGCCCTAGTAATTGGCGTGTCACCCATGGATGATAATCAAGAATATTGATAGTAATCAAAAGATACGGAGACGGAGCAACTGACTCTAATACCACTTGACGTATCACGAATAAGGAATTCAAGTGAAAACCTTAAAAACATAAGATTTGGAATCCACCAAAGATTAAAGAGTTAAAACTCTAAAAATAATATTAATGAATGAATGGTGAAAACAAATAATTAACACTCTATTTATATGGGTTTAACAATCTTAAATTACAAATGAAATAAAAATTTAGTCTAAATCAACTAAGATTATAAGAAAACCTAGTATAAATCAACTAAGATTGTATAAATTGAAATTAAAACAAAAACAACATTAACACTAAAACTGAAAAAGTCATTTTTTCGAGGCCTACCATCCTACATCACTCCTAACATTTTTTCAATTTCATATGAACACCCAAAAGAAAAATATAGGTATTTTTTATGGTAGGACTTTGAATTCAATCTATATTGTAGATTGGTTTGAATTATACATTGTTTATTTCAATATTCTATTATGGACAAGACAAATTATGATTTTTTTTTTTTTTTCCAAATTATGATTTTTTTTTTTTTTTTTTTTTTTTTTTGTGTTGCCACCAATTTCTTAAAAAAAGTCATTAATCACTTTAGGTTCTTAAAAATGGTGAGCATTGTCACTTGCAAGAATTAATGACAAGATCGGGATATTTTGATATTCTTTTCTTCTCTCACTTCTGTTGCATATAATTAAAATGACATAAATTTAATAAAAATTTATGATACCGATAGATCCTAAAACTAGTCGAAAAAAATAAAATCTTTAACCAAGAGGGAAAAACGACAGAAATGAACGACCCGACTATTATCGATGTGATACTTGTAGATTAAATTGAGTATGTCGATTTGATCTGTCTGTAAAATATCAACGTAGGACACTTACAGTGTGATTTGCTCCACAATGTAGATAGTAGATTCACCTAAAAATAAGGTTACATGATTGTATTATGGCTCTCTCTACCTCACCTTTAAATACATACTTATGTTTATCCTTTGCATAGAGTAATTCTCACACCGGAGTAAAACAAAAGAAACTTCTCCATCCTCATTTTTAAGTCATCGAGGCTAGGGTCGATCCTATGATTTTTGGGATTGAGGCGAATTTCATAAATTAGGCTCCCTAGATTGTAGTATGCATTCAAAATCCACAAGTCTTTTACCGAATTAATTGTTTACTTAAAACTTTAAAAAAAATAATAATAATAAACATAGGGCCAATGTAATGAAGATGGGCTCTTTCGATTCTGGGCTATATTTCCAATTTTTTTTTTTAGGCCAACTTCAGCAATCACAATTCATTTTTTTTTAAATAAAAATGAGCACCCTTCGATTTTGAGTTCGAGGCGCTTTGGTCCATGATTGGAGCGGAGGATCTCATTTCGATCACTTTTTTAGGTATGATCAATTATGAACACGTATTGGGGCTCCATTAGAACACCAAATGGATGGACCTTTGATGGCAATTTTAGGATGTGGGCAATGATGATAAATATGATTACACTTTGGTAAATGACTGCTGCTCTCCTGTGGACGCCTGTCTTAAGTAATCTACCCGCCTCGTCAGTCTACCCGCCTCGTTGGTCTGCCCGCCTCGTCGGTCTGCCCGCCTCATTGTCCTCATATGCCCGCCTACAGTAGATAGAACGACAGTCACCCACATCCATTGGAAATATGAAACACCAGCAGTTGAAGAAGACAAAATGTCCCACATTAAATCCTAATTATGAAGAAGATGAAAAGGCACCCGCCATTAATGACTATTGTGGATACAGCTACGGGTCATTCCTATAAATAGGAGATCATCCCTCCAGGTAAAAATATAACATACATACTCAATATTATTACCCTGCATATTTGAGTCTATACTATACTAATTCTCACGCCGGAGTGGAAACGGGGGACAAAGCCCCACCACCTTTTGCAGGTCTCCACCACTGCTGTCGTCGCACTTAGAAGAGAAAAAGACATATAATTATCAGGCAACATTTTTTTTTTTGGTAACACAGTCCCCATAAATTCCAATGTACTACAACCAACAAGGTTGTAATTATGGAGGATGGTCCAAGTTTTTTTCCGAGAGCGTACAATTAATTCTTTGTCACGGTCACCTCACCACCTATAATTCAAGCTATGTTTTATAAAATTCAAATGAATAGTCTATCTATGATTTAACCATTAAAGTTGAATGACACATTTGGTGAAGTACTAGACCCAACTCAAGTAATAAAAAAAATTAAAATTCTAATAGTGCATAATAAACATGCATTTAGCATTCAATCCAAGTTGCCTAGCTACATAGAAAATATCTATTGAGCAGCTCGTGCGTGGTAGAAATTGAGCTTCAATGATTTGAGGCAAATAGATAACTTTGAAAAACTTTGAAGTATTAATCTTATTACCCACCAAACAGGCTGTGCCGTTATGGCCCTAAATTAAATGACCATGCATCCCATGTCTCCCTCCCACCATAAACATCACATCTACGAAACATTGTTTTGGCACTTCAAACCATAATTTCCCACTAACTTGTTTCATCAGATCAAATGACAGTACCCAAAGTAGTATATGCATCTAAATGAGGGTCAAAAGAATTTAAAATCAAGACATTTAGTACACGAGCTCATAAATCAAATACAGAACGATCTTTTGGAACTCCGACGATACAATCTTAGGAACTCATCATGTGTCAGGACAAAAATTCTTTAGAGCTTAATCAAATTATATGTACAGATGTACTAATTGTTGCGTAATCTCATTAAAAATTTAGTTCTCATTTTTATGTATATTTTACTTACAAAGTAGCTACTCCATCCTTCTCCCCGACGACAAAGTAGATAAAGATAGACAAAAAAAAGGAGAACAAGATAGTAGTGTAGTCAACTCAATTAAAAAAAAAAAAAAAGCTGTGGTTAAAATAAATCTGATTTACGTATATTAGTTTTTGGTGTTTCTGGTTTGGGAGGGAAGTGGGAAGAATTGAGAGTGAAAGCAAACTGAAAAAGTGAGAAAGAAAGCAAAGAAATCAAAAGAAAAAGGTCGGCTTTAGTTTTACTTTATTGGTTCTTTCTCCTGTTATCTTTTTCCATGCACATTAACGTAAAAAGGGAAAATTTTGAATAAAGTTTGGCAGAATTTGCAATGTAAATACCATAAATTCCAAAACATTCTATTATATTGAACACCAAGGCCAACATAGTAATATTCCTAGGTGAACACATTTCTTATGCTTAACACTAGTTTTATACCAAACAGACAGACACTTTATATCCGTGTGATCTCAACTGTACGAGATAACATAGTAATTTGTTGTGTAAGGGCGTATTAGTGAATTGTCTCGCATAATAAACATTATTTCCAAGGCAACCAATAGCAAGATCACACACCTATACCCAAAAGGCTTTCAAACAAGAAAAATGGTGGTGTCACAACAATTTTGATATTACGCATTTTGAGGAAGAAGTTTCTTTCTTGTTTCTATGTCAATTATTAAGGTTTACTTTTCTTATCAATTTAAAAAGTTTATCACCGATGCAAGGATGTTTTCTCCACCAGAGACAAAAAAAAGTAGCATGTATCCCTCTTAAACCAAAATCCATATCTCCCTCTCTCTCTCCAAGTTCTTCAAAATCAAAGTCTCCTCAAACAAAATTCTCTCTCACAATCTTCAACGGATTGTTCTCAACTCCTCAATCCATTAAATCTCACTACAGTCGGATACCACTGCAAAGAAAAGCGGTATACTAGTTTAGAGAGTTTTTTAGAGCATAATAATTTTAAAGATTGACTCTAAAATAGGGAACATGAGTGTTTTGAAGATGTTCAACAACGTTAACATAATTCTATTCGCAGTTTCTTAAAATCTCTGATAAAAAAAAAATTACTAGAATATTTAATTGGAAAGAGAAAAAATTATAATAATATATAGAACGTTATGAACTGTTAGTTTGTTACCATGGCTCTGATCATTAGGATGCCTGAGCAGAAAAAGTGAATTCACTGCTATTTATCTAACAACCTTCTAATCATACGGCCAAAACCAGGAAAAGCCGGTAACGACCATCGCAAAAATACACGTGTCAAACTCTCATTTTTCACACAAAATATTCTACTGTACCTTAACGGGAAAAATTCTTGGTAGATCTATGTAACGGAGCCGTCAAGAATCCCGTTACTGTTAACGGAGGTTGGACCGCCCCAAATAAGTAATAAGAAGTCTGCCCATTAGCATCTTCGTCGTCATCATCATTCTTCACCCACTATCTCTCATTCTCTCTCTCTAAAAACTTTAGTAACAGAAAAAGTGCAGCAACAGCAGATAATTCCCAGAACCTTCGCTTGCACACACAATTTGGATATCTGTACACAGAGAACTAAGAGAATTCCGAAATTCTCTCCTCATAAGTTTTCCATTGTAAAATCTGAGCATGTTGCGGAGACAGGAAATTGATTAGCATAGAATTTCAGTTACTTCGGGTAAAACTTTCTACAAATTTGATTATAAAAGGTATATGAGGAAGTGTAAGGGTATTGGAGAAGTCGCGTTTGTGGAGTTGGCAGAGGTAGGCTTAAGGATGACCAGAGCTACAACTGCCCTAGCTGCGGCAAAGGCTGCTGCTGCAGAAGCGAAGGAGAGAAAGAGAAAAATTGGCGGAGGAGAATTGGAGGTATCCAGGTCTGTAGGTCAGCTAAAATCTCGGCGTCTTGCCACCGTGGCTGATAATTCAGCTTCGCCGGGGACTTCTGAAAATTTATCATGCGCGAGCATTAGCTCCAATCACGTTTTAGCATCTTGCTGCTCAAGTAGTGGATTGAGTGGGGTGGATAAAGAGAGTTTCAAATTCCTAGATCTGGAGGTATTCTGAAAGACTTTAATTCGATCTTAAAGTGACTCTATTTAATTTCCATGGAAGTTACAGGAAATGGTTTGAATATTTGTCTTTGAGTGTTTTAATTGTTATGTTTTGAGGTTTGAATTTTGAATTTGTTTTGCAATACAGGAGGAGAATGAAGTGAGTGCGGAGGAGGTTGCAACATCGACCGGTGATTTGGCGGATTGCAATGAGAGGTAATATTAAATTATCGATATAAATGTGATTCTTCTCTACACGTCTCTTCAATTCAAAATTTAAATCTCCAAACGAATTGAACCTCCACGGCTGTGCCTTATTTAATTTCTTCCCTTCAAAATTTCTCAGACCTTCACTCTCGCTTTTTCTCACTTGCACTAATGAATACTTTTCCTTCCTCACAACGCCAATTCCAATTTTCTCGTTACAGGAGAGACACGACGACCGCCACCGAGGTTCAGACTGAGTCAGGCGAGCTGGAATCGACGGCGAGGCCACATGAAGCGAGTTCTCGCCGCCGCACAGAGGCGGAGAAGATGCCTTCCGAAGCGGAGCTGGAAGAATTCTTCGCTGCCGCAGAAAAGAACCTCCAGAAAAAATTTGCTGACAAGTAATCTCTCTCTCTCTCTCTCCCCCCTAACATACACGCACAAACGTACAAGCAACTATGGATTCTTACTGAACACGTTTTCCATAATTGTGCTTCTAATGAAAATATGCATTTCTATATATTTCTTAATGCAGATATAACTATGACATAGTGAAAGATGAGCCATTGGAAGGGCGCTATGAGTGGGTTGAACTTCAAGTAAAGCCATGAAGAAGATAAAAATTCTTTACAAGTCACAAGGCATGAAGAATATTACACTTAGCAATGGATACTGGCTAACTATCTTATCCATTGCTACAATTCTTATTTATGAGTGAAGTAAATCAATGTCTAGAAGTTATAGTATTAGTACGTACGTACCACTGGTTTAAATCTTAATCCATGTTTTCAATGTTCTTCAATGTATAGCTAGTTCTCTCTTTCTTTCTAATCTTGTTTGCATATATAATCTGCAAGTAGTAAACTGTAGTCTGTAGAGAAGAAGCTTCTGCTGCAATAAAATGGAACTTCAATCCTATTTAGGGAAAACATTGAAGAACCAAACCGTTTAATAAAAGCTCTGTTTGGTTAGTCCTATTTTTATGCCTGCCATTTCACTGCACTGCAATTCTCTGATGCTTGTACAATACCAATCATATTTTCTGTGCATCTATAATTCCAGATTTCAATTGTCCATTTCCCTTTTCCAAATTAATTCTCTCCCCTTCCATTTTCTTTATTTATCTTATTCAATATTCAGAGCCATAAATTATCCCTGGAATATGTGCTGAGGGTTGGAAATGGAATTGGAATTTGGAGTAAAAATGTGAAATGGGGGGTGATTAATTGAGTGAGTGAAAGTGGTTAGTACAAAGCTACACAAGAAAAGAGCTTGCCGTGTAAGCTACGGGCACGTGTTGAAGATTGGGAAAGCTGACGTGGCCCCATGTGGCCTTGTGTGAGTCTGGACTGGACCTATTTCTTCATTTCTTTAACCCTACTTTGGTGCATTACAAAGTACAACATTACACTGAAATAATTACTTCCACCAATAAATATACCACTAGAAGCCTGTTTATACGGATTGTGTGAAATTCGTAGCCATCTGTGTGTGTGAGAGAGAGAGAGAGACAGGTGTGGTACTGGAACTGTTACTTTTTTACAAAGGAAAGGAAATAGGAACTGGTGATGTGTAGTGGTCCTTGATTTTCCCATAGTAAATTGGTGTATGAATTTGAAAGAGAAGGCTAAAGGGATGGTAGGCCAAGCCTGGAACCGGACTTAAGTCTTATTTGATTATTAATGTTGACATTGAAAGAGACTTCTACGATTAGCTCTCTCCAGTAAGATATTTATTTTAGCATGAATGAGTATGCTCTGACTCCCACAAAATTTCAAAATAGAATGATTTTTTGCCAACTAAAATGTGAGTATACTTCAAGAGATTAGCACATATGGCATAGGCACTAGACATTGACACGTGTTAACGATTTAATAAACTAGAAGTAATCACTATATATTTTGTTAAACCAGCTGAAAGGATTGTCATATCGTTGGCTTTGTATTTAAAACTTGGAGCTCGATGAAAAAGGAAAGGTCAGAGAAAATTGCCTTGGTGAGTACATAGTATTCTTGTTTAGAGTGCGTTTGATAGAGATTATAAACAGTTTATAAACCAAAAGTAGTTTATTTGAGTTGAAATTGTTGACTTTTCATGTTAAAAATGAGTTGAAAAATTAAAAATTATGGCTGAAAATAACCAAAAACGGTTTTTAATCCCAACCAAACACAAGTTTAATTTGTTGTGGTCTGCTTTCGAATTAAAGGATTGTTGTTAGGAACACTCTCCTTGTGATACACAAGATATATATTACACTTGTGTATAGGCAAACTCTCACATATACTTTAGATTAATCGAATGCTAATAGACTTAAAACTCTAACATTGGGAAGACAAATATTATATAATTAAATATATGATCTAATTTGCTTTTGATTCACTGAAAAAGATCAAGAGATTTGATAGATTTATTTTTATACATAAAAATAGACTTATTTTTATTTTTACAAACACATATGTGGTGGTGCTTAAATTATAATTTTAGCTGGTTAAACTAGTCAAACATATTTTTTATCTACACATTTCATAGGATCCACAATTTACAACACATTTTTTATCCACATATTCACCCACAACTTATAATATAAGCACTTAAAAAATAATTCCATCAGTACCAAACATACGAATTTTCTAATTATTTTAATTAATTTATTTTTATAAAATATCGCTCACTGTCAGTAGTCATTTTACGTAGCATTACTCAATTGAATGAATTATTTACTCTAATTAAATAATGTATTTATAGTCAAATTATAAATAATTCATCTAATTGAATAATGTCATGTAGAATGACTATCGATAGTAAACGACTACGAATAACATTACTCTTAATTATACTATAAACAAAAAAAGCGGCATAATTTGGATCACATAAATAATGAAATTATATATCTTTATGAAGAAGTGGGAGTGTATAAATTATATTAAGGGTATGGTTGTCTGTCACATGTAAGTTTTAGTGAGAGAGCAAGCAATAATGACTAGAAATCTCGAAACAGAAAGAGATAGGAAACTAGAAAGGGTGTGACACATGCATGCACTTGATTCCAAGCATCTTCCGATTTGATTCGGTTGATAATTGGTAATGCGCCTAGAGATGTAATTATGCCACCTAATGCTATCGTTTTGTATTTGGTAATGTATTTTGTACAAAATTTCAACTTTTTCACTTTAGTCTGCAAAGGAAAAACTTTTATGCGAGAATCATGTGGTATTTGTTGCATAAAATAAAAACTAAGGAGTAGGTGATATAACTTTGGGTAGAATATTAATTAACAGTCTGTATAAACTACTCTAATTAAACTTTATAATAATAGTGTTGCAAAATAAGGATTGATTAGTGTGTTCGACAACCAAAGAATTAAAGGATAATGGCTAATATTCATTTAATAATTTGTTAAGAGTTTTACAGAGTAGCTAAAATAGCTGATTAGCTGACATGACTCTTGAAATTTTAAATGATTCATGCGGTATTTTATTTTTCACGAATTTCAATATATATTATTGTCTATTTGAAAGTGAAATATGATAATACTAAATTTGACACTATTAAGATAAGTGACGGAGTCAGATATTTTAAGTTGAGGGTCTCCAAATAAGGATGAACAAGAGGAACCTTCTCACAGGGGTTCAGGGGCAGCGTCCCCGAAATATTTTTTTTTCTCAAACCACAATTACTGAATCAATTTTTATGATAATTTAATATTTTTTTATAAATCATAATCTTTAAAAAGTTTACAAGAAGTCATTGTACAAAAATATTCAAGATCTAAAACTAGTCAAACTCTTCTTATTCACGTTGCATTCTACAAAATTATTCTTCAAAATAGAAAGATCCGATACACAAATAAAATTAAATACCACTCAAACTCAAAAGAAAAAAGAAAAAATTCAATTGAACATGATATGTATTAACAAGCAAAGTAGCTTTATTAATTTTGTATTATCATTTGATGAATGACCAATCATTTGTAATTTTGTATTATTAATTTTATTAGATCAATTGGTCTAATTGTCTTACATTAAATTGATATTGGAATATCCAATTACCATCTATTAAATTGATATTAGATCCAAATTAAATTATATATTAAAAAATAAAAATAAAAACTAAAATCCATAAAATAAGTTATTTACTAAACAATCACCAAGATTTTACTACACTAAATTTAGCGAAGTTAGAAATTGAAAATCAAAAAAATCCATAAATATGGACCACAATGCTAAAAGAAGACGATAATGGTGACAAGCACGTGCGTGCGTGTGTGTGTGGGGGCGATCTTTACGTAAAGTGGAAGGATATACATTCTGACTATTAATTAGAAAAAAAAGGAAATGATTTGGGTCAATAACAACGACGTGCTTAAAGATATACCTAATGCTATGTCGCAACGATTTGGGATCCCAATGAGGCTCTGAAATAAATAAACAAAAGTTATTAACACTTATTTAATAGTCTTATTGGATTCCATCCAATAGTGGAAAATAGCGGCTAAAAACAGGCACGCCATTTTGAGTAGCATTCTTTTTGGATCTGCTGATTATATCCTCGTAAAACTGCGTCCATTTTCGTTGACATTAAATTAATTTTATTTTATTGATTTTGTGACATTGCTGCTGCGAATTTCTAAATTCCAACTTGTGTCTACAAGTCTGAATTTTATGCACACTCACGCATTGGACAAGCCAGTATTTTTTTGAAAAAATGGATGGAAGGTGTATAACAGAATATCTAAAATTAGACGGCCTTCTACAATAAATGCCGTCACATCAGTTTTATTCCCTCTACCTTATTGCCACATTAGAGCATCTCCAATGCAACAATGTCAAGCACAATGTTTAGTACTTTTTTTGAGAAATGACCAAAAAGTGCTTATGTGGCATAATTAATGTTAGAAAGTATCTAGCACAATGTCTAATTCTAGACATTGTCCTTGACAATGTCCACCATTAATTTAAGAATCTATATCCAATCAATACATTTCTCTCTCTTTCTTTTTTCTAAAAAACTAATAATAATTTGCCACATTTGTACAATGAACATTGTTGCATTGGAAAAGTTTTTTGATATAATGTCAATGTCTTTTGCCACATATACATATTAGACATTGTTGCATTGGAGATGCTCTTAGCTAGACATTGCAACCGTGGATTGCAATAAAAAGTGTGACACGTCACCTTAAATTAATTACGTGGCAAAAAAAAAAGTACAGCATGTCTAGCATACTGTCTACATTTGGACGATGTACTAGGCATCCTTGTTGAAAACACTATGATATTTCTGTAGTGCAAAAGTATGAATAAAATTGACTGCAAACAGTCGGTTTATATAGCCAATTACAAGAGGATAAAATCAAAATAACCACCCACATTTGAATGACCTAAAAACTTGATAATATACTAATCATAAATCACTAACCCTTATAGATAAGCTTTATCTTATAGATAAGGTTTATCTTATAGATAAGATTTATTAACCAATATTCCTAATAAACTCAAATCCTAATAAAACAGTAAATCCTAATAACCAACAATCCATCCCTTAAACTGAATACTTCTCAGCATTCAGTTTATATCAGGAACCTCACAAATTCCAATCATACTTCGAAGCTTCAAAAATGTCTCCAACTTCAGAGGCTTTGTCATTATATCAGCAGCTTGTTCTTGAGTGTTGCAATGCACCAGTTCAACAATGCTGTCTCTTGCAAGATCACGAAGAAAATGGAAGCGAATGTCAATGTGTTTACTTCGACCATGCAGAACAGGATTCTTGGATAACTTAATAGTTGAACTATTGTCGCACAAAACAGTAGTACACTTGTTCTGCATATAACCAAGCTTTTCCAAAATTCTTCTCAACCACACACTTTGACAAGCACAAGAGGCAGCAGCTATGTACTCCGCCTCAGTAGTAGACAAAGTCACCACAGGTTGTTTCTTGGACGACCATGACACTGCTCCAGAACCAAGCAAAAATACGTATCCTGAGGTACTCTTCCGATCATCTAAGTCCCTGGCAAAATCACTGTCAGTGTAAGCTGTAAGATCCTTGCAGCCTCCTTTCTTGTAAAGGATCCCCAACTCAGTTGTACCTTTCAAATACCTGAGTATTCTCTTTGTTGCAAGCCAATGAAGCTCAGTAGGACAAGACATGAACCTACTAATAACACTTACTCCATACACCAAATCAGGTCTAGTTGCAGTCAAGTACATGAGACTACCAACTACCTGCTTAAACAAAGTTGCATCAACTTTAGTCCCTGCCTCATCTTTCGACAACTTAGTACCTGGAACTATTGGATTCTTCACTGGGTTACTCTTGTCCATGCCAAACCTTGATAAAATTTCACGAGCATATTTCCTTTGACACACAAAAATTCCATCTGAACTTTGTAGTACCTCAACCCCAAGAAAATACCTCATCCTCCCCAAGTCAGACATATCAAACTCTAACATCATTGACTTCTTAAATTCATCACACATACTCTTATCATTGCCAGTATAAATTAAATCATCAACGTAAAGACTGACAATTAAGAGTTTACCTCCCTCCCTCGACTTTGTGAACAATGTGTGTTCACAGTAGCACTTTTCAAAGCCTTCTCTAACAAAATAAGCTTCAATCTTGCTGTACCATGCTCGTGGCGCCTGTTTGAGCCCATATAATGCCTTTCTCAGCTTGTACACTTTGCCTTCTTCACTTTTCTTCTCGTATCCTTGAGGCTGTTGCACAAAGACTTCTTCACTAAGCTCACCGTGAAGGAAAGCGCTCTTTACGTCCAACTGAAAAACATCCCAGCTTTGTTGAGCTGCTAGAGCAAGTATCAATCGAATAGTGTCAAGCCTTGCAACCGGAGCAAAAACCTCGGTATAATCAATCCCATACTACTGTGCATATCCCTTAGCCACAAGCCTCGCTTTGCACTTGTCTATTTCTCCACTCTCGTTGAGTTTAGTTTTGAACACCCATTTAACTCCAATAGACTTCACTCCATCTGGCAGAGTTGTCAGCTCCCAAGTCTTGTTTTTCTCAATCGACTCAATCTCTGCATTCATTGCATCCTTCCATTTTTTGCTCTTAACAGCTTCTTCAAATGTGATTGGATCATCCTCAGTAAGCATAATCATAGCATTCAAACCTTCATCTTCTGACAAGCCTTCTCCTGTTACATAATCTTGCATCCAATGTGGTTCTCTTCTCACCCTTCCTTCATTTGAGCTTGGTGAGTTCTCAGCAGGTGACTCACTAGAGGATGAGCTAGCATCATTTGAACCAACTCCACTTGAAGCACTACCATTCTCATATTCATTAGTCTCTTCTTCAGCTTTATTCCGTTCTTGATTAATTTCATCATCACTGTCACCCCATTCAAGGATGTCAAGCCCTACTTCTTCTTGACTTCTATTCCAATTCCAACTTTCATTTTCTTCAAATATAACATCCCTGCTGACAACTACTTTCTTTGAAACTGGATCAAACAACCTGTATGCCTTTGATTCATCACTCACACCAAGAAGGACACACTTGTAGCTTTTATCATCCAACTTGGTCCTCTTTTGATCTGGTATATGCACATGAGCCATGCAGCCAAAGACGCGAAAATACTCCACATTAGGTTTTATGCCACTGCATGCTTCTTCTGGAGTTTTATCTTGTACTACTAAAGTTGGAGATCTGTTGAGAATGTGCACACTCCACCTTACTGCTTCAGGCCAGAAAACTTTAGGAACTTGCTTCTCTGATAGCATAGAACGTACCATATTCATGATTGTCCTATTTTTTCTCTCAGCAACTCCGTTTTGCTGAGGGGTATATGCTGCAGTTAATTGCCTGCTCACTCCATTAGCTTTACAAAACTCAACAAAATCATTTGAATTGAATTCTCCACCCCTGTCAGTCCTTAAGCATCTAATATATGCACCTGTCTCTTTCTCAACACATGCTTTATATCTTCTAAAAATAGCAAAAGCTTCTGACTTTTCATGCAAGAAGTAAACCCAAGTTTTACGACTAAAGTCATCAATAAAACTTAACAAATACCTTTTATTGCTATTTGATGCAGGCTTTATAAGACCACATATGTCCGCATGTATAAGCTCCAGCCTCTGTGAGGCCCTCCACAGACTCTTTTTCGAAATGGATTCCCTGTGCTGTTTACCAACTAGACAATCTGTGCAAAGTTTTGTAGGGGTTCTAAGTGAAGGCAAGCCACTGACCATATTTTTGTACTGAAGGGTTCTCAACACTTTGAAGTTCAAATGTCTGAATCTACAGTGCCATAGGTGAGTTGCGTTTTCTGTCACAACCTGGAAACAAGTAGGAGCTTTAGGCATCATGGCTGCAAGCACAACAAACATCCTGTTCATACTCATCTCAGATTGCATAATCAGACTCTTTAAAGGATGAAAGATCCTACACTTCCCATGTTGGAACAAAATAGCTAGACCCTTTTCTTGAAGTTGTCCTACACTTAACAGATTATTCTTCAACTCAGGAATGTAGTAAACTTCAGAGATTATTTGAGTGATTCCCTTGACTTGCAGTCTGACATTTCCCTTCCCCACAATTGCCATCCTTGTGTTGTTGCCTAGCTTCACCGTTTGTTTGAAGCATTCATCCAAATCAGAGAACCATTCTTTATTTCCACTCATGTGATTGCTGTATCCACTATCAAGAAACCACACCTCTTCTCTTTTTGCTTGGTTCAGATCCACATAAGACATTAACAGCAGTTCTTCTTTTTCATCTACCTCTGCGTAATTGGCTCCTGTCTCCCAACTAGGGCACTCATATTTAAAGTGCCCTAATTTGTGGCATTTAAAGCATTCCACAGTAGCCTTGTTAAAAGACTGTCTTCCTCTACCTCTACCTCTTCCTCTGCCTCTGATCATTCCTCAACCTCTTCCTCTTTCTGTTCTGTCTTCATGAACAACCTTTAGAACATGTTCCTCCTCTCTATGGCCATTCATCCTTTGTTCATGAACAAGTAAACTGCTCTGCAGCTCGTCAATGGTCAAAGTATCCAAGTCGTTGGATTCTTCAATAGAGCAGACCACATAGTCAAATTTTGAAGTCATAGACCTCAAAATTTTCTCATTAATGACCATTTCACCCATTTTCTCACCATGTGCCTTCATTTTGTTGGCTATAGTGAGAGTACGAGCAAAATAATCATTTACAGTCTCTCCTTCCTTCATGTAGAGAGTTTCAAAATCTCTTCGAAGAGCTTGCAACTGTGCACGCTTCACCTTGGTGGAGCCTTGATATTTCTGCCTCATCGAGTCCCAAATGTGCGTTGCTGTGTCCCTATTGAGTATAGTCTCCATAATACTCCGATCTATAGCTTGAAACAGGTAATTCTTTATCTTCAAGTCCTTCAGCTTTGCTTCTTCAATAGCCTTATGATGTGCTTCTGTTAACTCATCCCCGTCTGCTACTACCGGTATCCCATTCTCCACAAGACCCCAGTAATCCTTTGAACGGAGGAGATTCTCCATTAACATCGACCAATGATCATAGTGGCCATCAAATTTTGGGATCGCATGCTGCACAAAGCTAGTCTCTGCTGCCATTCCTTTTAGCACACCACTCACAAGAAACTGCTGTTTCTTTTACTCACACAAAACCAGGTCCCTATGATGGGGCTCTGATATCAAATGTTGAAAACACTATGATATTTCTGTAGTGCAAAAGTATGAATAAAATTGACTGCAAACAGTCGACTTATATAGCCAATTACAAGAAGATAAAATCAAAATAACCACACACATTTGAATGACCTAAAAACTTGATAATATACTAATCCTAAATCACTAACCCTTATAGATAAGCTTTATTTTATAGATAAGGTTTATCTTATAGATAAGATTTATTAACCAATATTCCTAATAAACTCAAATCCTAATAAAACAGTAAATCCTAATAACCAACAATCCTCCAGTTATTTAATGTGTATCAAAATGTGTGTTAAGTTTATTTTATTTTAATTATTTATAATTTATCTCCATCGAAATGTGTGTTAATAATTTTTTAATTAATTTTTTAAATTTATTTACCAATATCTCTTATACATGTGGATCACAATTATTTCAATCCACATCTCCATTGGATATGCTATTCTCTCATTCTTCATTTTATTTACCATATATACAACAATTTATATTTTTATATTGAAAATGTTAAACTTTATGTATGTGACAATTATTAATTGATAACTAATTAAAAATGCAATGCAATGGTAAAGCTAATAGTTTAAATATATTTTGTTTAATCTATATCTATTTATATTATATAAAAATAAATGACTATGTGCAAATAAACACAAACTATATTATACACAAACCACATTATATGAGATCGTGTCATTTGAAAACAAATGTGACGTGAAGCTTGTAGTTGGGAGATGCCTGGCGACTGGCGTTTTCTCATCCATAAAATGGTTTGAATTGTCATAGTAAATATGGAAGTCCAAGAATAATTTTTTTCTATATTATAAAATATACGTTTATCTTTTCTTTTTTAAAATTGAGTTAATTCGTATTGGAATAAAAAAAATTTTATCTCAATTTTTGAGGATAAAACTCGTCTTCATTTTTTTTTTAATTATTATTATGATAAAAGTCTAACTGGATATCAATTCCTTTCAAATAAAACAATGCAAACCATTAACAATATACCAAACGGGCCATAAGAGCATCTTCAATGCAATCGTGGATTGATAAAAAAATTTGCTACGTAAGCAAAATAAACAATATCTATAAAATTTCTTCTCCAATGCAAGATGTTAAAAACTATATCAAAAAGAATAAGACAAATTTTATTGGTTATATTTAACCATTAACAATATAACAAAAGGGTCATAAGAGCATCTCCAATACAATCGTGGATTGCTAAAAAATTTTGCTACGTAAACAAAATAGATAATGTCTACAAAATTTCTTCTCCAATGCAAGATGTTAAAGACTATATCAAGTTGACTAGACATAAAAAAGTGAACAATGTCTAAAACTCCGTCTAAATTCAGAAGCTTCGCTAGACAGTGGGGGGGCGTGGGTCTGGTTGGGTAGGTTTTCAACCCAAATCGTAAAAAAATCAATTTGGCTTTTGCCAAATCGAAATTGACCAAAATTGAAAAAATCGGGTTGGGTTTCTGGTTTTAGGCACAATTAAAGCATAATTAAATTTTTTTTTTAAAAAAAACTAAGTCGATTTCGGGCTAGGTTTTACCCATCTCGAAATCGACCCAAATGGGTCCAAAAACCGACCCAAACTGACCCGAATTGGTTCGAGTCAAGTTGTCTGTCTTGCGAAATTTTTGCCCCGACCTACCGCTAGACATACTCACTCAACAAAAAATTTCTATTTATATTTAAAAGTAATCTAATTTTTGTTTTGATAAAATAAAATCTACCCATATAGCAATCGATATAATGCATTGGAGACTAAAATAGTTTATTTCACAAAAAAAATTTACCTTTGTAGCATGATATTTTTGAAAATTATTGGTCAAATAAACTATTTTGGTCAAATAAACTAATTTATAATTCACACCAAATGGACTCTAAATTTGAACTTAATGTTTATTCATTAGATATTAATGCCACGTAGATGAGAAATTTTCCAACATTCGTGTAATCTAGATAACAATCCATAAAATGCATTAATGATACACTAAGAGACTCTTTAAATGAAACATGCTCTTCTATTTTAAATAGCTGATTTTTAAAATTAGGCTTCAGTTCTTTAATTTAATTTTTTGAAATATATAGTGACTTTGACTTTTTTTTTTTTTTTTGTTATAAGATTGCAGTTAACAAATTGCATATTTCAATAACCAACTTCTTGTATTATTCAAATTCACAACGTGGTAACAGAAAACATGTAACTTGTACAATAAATCTTTTAACGAAACATATAACCCTTACAAATTCTTCTATTTTTCAAGTCGATACGATCCATCCATTCATACTACTATTTACTCGATTGTAGACATTTCTAAAACACCTTTATCAAAGAGATAAATAGTCAATTTTAAAAGAGTCTATTGTCAACCTCTTTAAGGGAGAATGATCTCCTACCCTTTGTGGGTAGGATGTAAAGCCTTAATGCCCACCTGCTAAGGTGCTTGTTGAGGTGTCAAAATGTAGATTTTACATCCTGCTTACAAGGGGGTAGGAGAACACCACTCCCTCTTTAAGATGTGAATCTATATAATTTAGAAGCAAAGAACTTGCAATGTGCATATTTTAGCCATTAACCTGTAAAAAAATGTATATGAGGAAAACTAATAAATGGTTATTGAAAAAGGTAAAATTTACAGTTAAAAATAGAGAATTTATTATAGTGTGTAAAAAATTGTACTCTTTAAATTTAAAAATGCTCTCTAGTATTACCAAGATGCTTTTTAAAAGTAAGGATACTCTTGGAAATACTCTGACTTCCCAAACTTATCTTTTTAAAGATAATTGTGACAATATTGACACCGCAATTTATTATTTGTTAAACCAAACTATTAATGCTCTTTCTAGAAACCCATGAATCCCGCATTATTGTAGCAATCAGTCAATCACAATTGAACGAGAGAAAGATATTGATTCCAATTTTTTACTATCATATTTCCCAACAATGAGTCATCTTCCCTAACAATCTCCTTCCTCCCTTCATGCCACCACTCACTGCCTTAATTAGAGTCGGCTTAAAATATTAGGCGACTTAGACAATCGTCTAAAACCCTGACTTAGATAAGGCACTTGATTTTTTAGAATTTTTTTAATACGTAAAATATATATTTTTATTTTAAACCTTTATTAGTTTTATTTTTACAAAAAAAAAATATTTTGATTAGATAAAATGATTTTTCTATTTTCTTAAAAAAAAATCATGAAAAGGTCCCTTAAAAATGTTTTGCCTAAAGCCCCCAAATGTTTTGATCTCCCTTTCCCCCTCCCCCTCATGCCTCAAAACCCATCGCACCAGAAAATCATTAATTGGTGTGTTGGTAAACATGCCTAAAAATATTTGTACTTTATTTACCAAAAATATGTTTTAATTGGTGTGTGTTTGTAAAGTAGTGTACAAACAAAAATCATAATGGTAATATAATTATTTTATCTTAAATTTGGATATAAATAAGGGTAATTATATTTACACCACAATTTTTGTTATCTATACTACATTTTAATTGTAATGAAAGTCCTTCAATCTTTGAAATTTTGACACTTATGTCTCTAACTTTTTTCGTCGTATTTTGATCATTAATTTTTATATCTAGTACGTCTTTGATGAAAATTTTGCCTAAATATTTTGCTAATGTGCATTGAAATGAGGAAAAACTATTTTTCCAAACATTTGTGTTTGTTATTTATTTTGCTTATTTAAAAATATGAGAGGCGGACAAATCTTTTTATGACATTTTGATTAATTTTTTGGATAGAAATCATCATTAAAGACAAAGATAAAACGTGCAAATTAATAGATTGATAATGAGAATGTGATAAAAAAAATTAAGGACGTAAATGTAAAATAAACAATAGTTGAAAACTTTTATTACAATTAAAATGTGGTGTGAATAAAATTATCCTATAAATAATTCAAAACGTGTGCCTAATTTTCTATAAAGACAATTTTACCCTCTAATTATATCATCAATTTTACACCTAATTTGGAGAGTTCCATCCAAACGTGTTAAACCGCTCCAAAATAGAAAGTTCAAGACATTAAATGCTAAGAAAAAAAAATTAGAATGATAATTCAAAACGGCCAAAGAGTTTGAGATCGTAATGTACAACTTGCAATTTTAAGTTAATTTAAGAATAAAAATATTTATCATCACTCGTCTATGTAGCTGTTTGATCAATTGCAATTAATTGGTGTTACATAATTATGTTTTCTCGTCAAATCAATCAATTGCAATGGACTCTACCGATAATATGAATTGGTGATCATCATAAATAGTGATAACATTACTCTTTCTTAAAACTACTTACGAGCATGTTTGATATGATTTTTTTTTAATCTTTTTTCTCAAACTTATTTTCAACCACATATTTTATAGAATCCACAATTTTAATCAACTTTTCAACCACATATTTCACCAGAAATTTTCAGAATCTCCTAAAATCTATTTTTAAACTCTAACAAACAAGCGCTAATCTTTTTTTTTTTTTTTTTGTGTTTTGGGGGGGGGGGGGTGTTAGACAGTCGGTTTCAAAGCATCTTTAATTAGTCGGTTTCAAAGCATCTTTAATTAATATGTTATTGTTTAGGGCATTATACAGTTAACAATGAAATTATAAGTGCAATGATTATGAAATTTATTTTCCAGAATCAACTTGATCATAAATTATATACTAATTTCATCATAATCTATACTTTTTTCCGTGAATGGAATGAATTTGATATTGTTAGAGCAGATGTTATGGCTTAAAATATTAAATTGCCCTAGCCCTAGCTCCTAGATATTAAATTGGTACAACAAACATGCCCTCAACTACACTATCTATTTTTAAAAAATGGAAGTTTATAATTAAATGTAATTTTCTTGATTCCTGATTTTTATATCATTTTCATGAATAATTTATTCGTGGAAAAGTAGTCATATGATTATTAAGAATAAAGAATAATCAAAATTGAAAAATTATTGAAAATAATTTTGTAGGCAGTACAAAATTTTAAGGCGAAACTCGTTTTTACGTACCTTTGACTTTTATGTGTCTAGTTCTTAAGTTCAAATATATAATATTATGCATATTAGCGTAGTTATAGTTATAATTAATTTTAAGTAAGCTAATTCCAAATTAATATTCAATGTATAATTTTTAGCTTTTCATGCTATGGCTAAAATTTTATCTACATTTCACAAGAGTCTCAACCGTCTCTCTCTATAAATTTGTGTTAGAATTAGAGATAGAGATAATATCAATGTTCTCAAAAACGTAAAGTATGGAGACCAAGCTTTAAACTTTTCGAGCCTAGGCGAGTTCTAGGCGAAAGCAAAATAAGGACAAAATGGTGGTAAAACGTAAGGCGTAGTTAGTTGAGGAGACCAAGTTTCAAGTCTAGGCGGAGTTTAGACGAAACTTAAGATGGTTTTTTTAAGTGATAATTTCACCATATAATACAAAATATAAAATAATTTAAAAAATACTATTTAACTTTTTTATTCTAAAAATACTGTTTTTTTTTATTTTTGTAACACTTGTTGTTACATTTGTTATTATAACTAAAATAACAAATGTAACGACAAGTGTTACAAAAATAAAAAAAACAGTATTTTTAGAAAAAAAAAAATATGACAGTATTTTAAAAAATATTTTATTTATTGTAGTTATTTATGAAAAAAATCCTCTTTTCTAATACAGTGGAAAATACTTGCAAAATTTAAGGCCCAAAATTGGTCCATAATAAGTGTGTTCTGTTGAAGTCTAATTTTTTGAGGTCATCTCACAAGCCTGGCCCAAGATTGATACTGAAAGAAATGGGCTCAACTTAGGGTCCGATTCTTTTTATAGTCCTCACCAAGTCTGACCTAAAATTAATCCTAAAAACAAGAGGCACATACACACACCATAGCTACCCAAGTGTTACGATGAATGTTCTAAAAAACATAAAGTATGATTAGACGTAAAAGTTGAGTTTTAAAATTTTCAGGTCTAAGTGAGAACAAGATGTGGCTAAGTGTGGAAGTCGCGTCTCACATTTAGGCATAGCTTAAACAAAGTAAATTTAGACGTGCTTTTTATTTATAACAGTAGTTATGATATAATCACTACTTTATGTCTCCAAATTATTATATTATGATATACTCAATATTTTATTGTTGACAAATTATACATTATTAGAGCATTTTCAATGCACTATATCTATTATAGTCTACGTAGCACGTAAAATAGATAGACTTATAGTCTATGTGGTACTACTTTCAGTCTACGTGGCACGTAAAATAGAATAGACGATCAAATTAAAAATTCATCTCCTATAGATTTCGTCTAAAACTAATATTACCACTTATGAGGCATTAATTTTTTTATAAATTGGTAAGTCTTCAATTTTAATTTCACTCTCAGCATACATTGGAGATAATTTTTTATGACTCCATCTATTTGTGCTTATGTGGCACGTCCAAAATACAATAGACAAAGTGCATTGAGATGCTCAGAGCATCTCCAATGCACTCCTTCTATTTAAGTATATGTGGCAGGTAAAATAGAAGGACTTCCAGTCCATGTGGCACTTTGTCTATTGAATAAACGATCAAATTAAAAATTCATCTCCAACGGATTCTGTCTAAAATTAATATTACCGCTTATGAGACATTATTTTTTTAAAAAAAATTTAGGTCTTCAATTCTTATTTCCTTCATTCGAATTTTTTTTAAAAATAAAATGCTGAGTTAAATTTAAATTTGTTGAGTCACTCCGTGTAGAAGTCCGTCTAAATTTAGACGTAATCTATTTTTTTGTGTGCAATATCAGGGCCTGTTTGACAGTGATTATAAACTAGTTTATAAACCAATATTGGTTTATTTGACCAATATTGGTTTATTTGAGTTGAAATTGTTGACTTTTCATGTTAAAATTGGGTTGAAAAGTCAAAAATTACAGTTGAAAAAAATCAAAATGGGTTTTTAATCCATATCAAACAAGCTCTCAGCTAAACGTAGTTCACATCAGCATGCATTTGAGTAGATTTTTTTTATAATTCTGTCTATATGTGTTTATATTGTACGTCTAAAAAGCAATAGACGAAATGTATTGGAGATGTTGTTGGATGGTTAATGTACAAAATCATTTGTGAAAACTTCCATTAGCTACACAACTTCAGAAATAGTGTCAAAATCTGCTTTACAATTGTTACTTGAACAGGTTTTAGTTAATTCTATTTTATGTTATCTGCATTAAATTAAGTCCAATACGTAATACAGTTGAACCAAGTTTTTAAAATCTAATTATTTTTGGTTTATTTTAAGTTGTTTGGATAGTATTGCTTATTTAAGATGAATATTTTTCATAACAAAATGCAAAAGTTGATTATAAATCGATTAACTTTAAGTAATCAATCGGGAAGACAAAATTTTTTTTTTCCGAATTTCACATGGGAAATGTTTTCTATTGACTAAATGGCTTTGGAGGAGGCTTTGCAGATGGGTCGATTGAAAGTAGTTTGGATCACATGTATTTGGATCAAAAGCGTCTTAGAGAGTTACGAGGAGTATGATACCAAATATTTAAAAATATTTGTTGGGTATTAAACACGGGGTTACATCGTTACGAGGAGCAAAATACGATACTTGACTTGTAATCTCAATATTTTAATTAGAATTTAGAAGGTATATATTTGCCTTTCCTTTTATTCGCGGGAGATTAAATTTATGTCTTCCTAATTTAAAAAACATCATTCTCGTATTAGTTTGATTAAAAAGAAAGATAAAAATACTCGAAATAAATCTCACAACTCCAAATTTTAACACACCCTTCAATTGGCTGAATGTAGAATTAGTCATGATCGTTTACTCGAATTGGGATAATGTTACCCAAAAATCTGTTTATGTGTGATTTTATTGATGAATTTGAATAACGAAAGAGATAAATCACAAATTTAGATATATACGTCGTGCGTGGATGTGTTATGTGACTACTGTATAAGTTCCATTATTTTTCGTGGACCTTTGGTATGTCAAATAATTTATGGAAACAAATTGTGCAAGCTGAAAAGCATTTCAAGTTCAAAAATTAAAAATAAAGAAATTAGATGCATGTTTTAGATTCACAACTCACGATATTTTAAGTCTTCCGCTAAGACTAAACGAGTTGTCTGTCAATAGCCTCTTGTGGGATTTACCTCGAGGCATTGAACATCAAATGTAATAAAATGCGTTGAATTGTAGAGCACTACGTGAATTAATTATTTTAATTGTCACTGAAGTTGTTTATGTGTTACTAAAGTGTCACTAAACTTCAAATTTTATTTTAATAATTACTTAATTTCTAAATGTGATACCATCTATCATTCAAATGAATTCCATTGACTAAACTGCCGAAATGGCCAACATAAATCTTTTGTGGCATGTCAACATTGTTAACTTTATCCATACGGGATCAATTGTATTCCTAAATGGTCACTAAACTTTCACTCGATGTTTTTCTATAGTCATTGAACTTTTTAAAAGTCTTCCTATGGAATAATTAACTGCAGATCTATTCAAACCTAATCTAGGTGTAGATGCAAACTTGAAGCTTTTTTCTCTTGCGTCCTTGTCGGTGCTTCCTAATCTAAAAAATGCAAACAATTACTAACCCCACTCGGTGCATCACTTCTTATGTGATAAATTTTTTATTTTTTATTTTTTTAAGTAAAAGCATACACATTTCATTAACTAAATTCGCCAGTCTCGGCCAGCGAGATAAAGTGAATAATACAATGTGTCTAACTAATAAAATCTTGAAGAAAACAAGCATGGGCCACTTCGTTCACTCACAAGTAGAGGTGGTAAAATTAGTCTAGTCTGCGGGTTGGCACATATAACTCGATTTTTTAGGTTAAACTGGCCCTAACCCAAATAAAATCATG
Source organism: Forsythia viridissima (assembly GCA_030279155.1). Taxonomy (NCBI): domain Eukaryota; kingdom Viridiplantae; phylum Streptophyta; class Magnoliopsida; order Lamiales; family Oleaceae; genus Forsythia; species Forsythia viridissima. Next base: position 47,571,365 of record CM059038.1, on the reverse strand, counting down.
CCAACATGGCCATGCCCATCTAGCCCGCTGGCAAGTTGGGCCGGCCCGATTTTGATTTTGATTTTTTTTTTTTTTTTGGCTCCTTAACACTAATCACTCATTTTATGAATAGCCACAATATATAATCCAAATAATATCAATCTAAAATGATCTAAGCATAAGTCACCAATAAACATAAGTCCAAAAATCCCAAGATCCAACATAAAATTATTTAGATTTAATTAAAATTTAGTTTAATTTAAGTTTCAATCTAAAATATATTTGGTGTGACAAGTAAATTATTTATTTTAAATTTACTTATAAGTAAAATTTTTAATTTAAGCCAAACATGCTTATATCTCAAAACAATAAGACAATCATACTTTTAATATTTGTATTTTTTGAAAAAAAAAATATCTACAAATAGTTTACAATTAACAAAAAAAAAAATTATTATTTTGAAAGAAAATTGACGTTTACCTATTGACTAATATATGAAAGCCCCAATTTTATAAATTAATCTCTTTAAAAATCTCAAAATATATAGTTTAAATTTATTTAAGATTGTATTTGATGTAATGTATTAGATTGTATAAAAAATTTATATAAAAAAAATTAAAACCAAGTTGGGCCAATGGGCCGGACTGTGCTTTATGGCCCATACAAAATTGGGCTGGGCCAGCCCATTCCAATTTCATGTGTGACCTTGTTCTGGTGAGCTGGGCTGGCCCAACCCAGCCTATTTACCAGCTCTACTCACAGGGTACAAAGGAACAACGACCACAACCCACAACAGACTTCCATATCTCGTAAGGGCGCCTCATTTGGAGCACAAAAATAAAACCAGAAGCTAAGGTAGTGTTCTCTTTGTGTTTGAGTTTTGTGTTTTGAGTTTTGAATTCATTTTGTGTTTTGTGTTTTGAGTGTTTGTTTTGAGATTTTTGAAAATGCATTTTTTTGGAATTTTTGAAAATTGTTTATAAAAACAGAAAACTCGAAAACGCGTTTACTTGAAATTTTTTAGAAATTTGGACTTATTTGAAATTAAAAATATTTAAAAAATATTAAACATAATTAAAAAAAATTTTAAGTTTGAAATTAAAAACATTTAAAAACAATGAAAATATTTAAACATAGTTAAAAACAATTTAAACTTAGAATTAAAATTTTTTAAAAATAATTAAAAACAATTTAAATTTGGAATTAAAAATATTTAAAAACAATGAAACACAATTAAAAACAATTTAAACTTGGAATTAAAAACATTTAAATACAATTAAAAATATTTAAAACATTTAAATACAATTAAAAATATTTAAAAACCATTAAAAACAATTCAAAAACTTAACTTCGAAAGGAGACGGGAATTGAACCATTGACCTAATGGGTTGAAAACGCACTTCTAGCCATTTTTGGAAAAGAACTGTGTTTTGTTAAAAAAAAATGCGGAAATTGATTAAATTATCATTATTTTGCCCAGTGTAAAATGAAAAAAAAAAAAAAAAAAAAAAAAAAGGAATCCGCATTTAAAAATCGAAACTCAAACCTCCCAATTGTAAAACGCGCATTTTGCCATTTTTGAAAATGCCATTTTTTTGTATAGAAAACGCGGAAACCGTTTTCCATTTTCTTTGTATTTTTTTTTTTGCGTGTTTTGAAAAATTATTTTTCAAAATTGGTTAAGTAAACGCGTTTTCACTATTTTCAAAATAGAAAACATAAAATGGATTGAAAACAACAAAGAGAACAGACCCTAAACTTTGCACCGTACGAAATGAGTCATATTTAGCTACTTGGAGATGGAACCAAAAACAGGCTTAAGGTATTAGGCGACTTAGATAGTCGCCTTAAGCCCCCGATTTTTTTAAAGTTACTTCTAATTTATATTAAAATATAATATATTTTTTTATTAAAGATACTTAAATTAAAACTCAATCGACCTACAACAACATAACTCAATAAAACCCCTTAGGGTAAAATGAAAAATCCAAGTCGCTTTTGATCAAAAAAAAAAAAAAAAAAATCCAAGTCGCTTTATTAGCTTAAGACTCAAGAAACTATGTTCAGTCCTAGAACTCTAGAAGTCTAATCTTATTTCATTTTCTCGTTTTTTTCCTAAAGTTAGAAATTATCTCTTTATCTTTCTTATGACAATGAAAAACAGAATGTCACAAATTATTTTATTGATTAAACGTACAATCAAAGTAAAAATCATTTTCTTGAACAATATGTTCAAAAAATTGTATTTTAGTATAAAATTTTTAATGTTGTTAAGAGCTTATCGTAAATTTTTATTAGTTTTCTCTTTATTAATGAAACGATATTTTAATAGACAAGAAATTTTATTTTATTTGATTTTCTTATTAAAAAATTCTTGAAAAGGCCTCCTAAAATTTTTTCGCCTAAGGCATTTGAACTTGTTGAGTCGGCTTTGATGGAACCCATTTGATTGAGCGAAAAGAAAACCCTCTCTAAAGTGCTGTAGTGCCTCTGCGTCCTCAATTAAGATGAAACCCACCACCCTCTTCACCAAAGCCACGACCACTACAATACCCATGATCCCAAATGACAGCCCCAACCTCAATAAACCCTTCGTTCAACCTGACTACCGTATCCGTATTTAGTTTTAGCTTTCCAACCAGAGGTGGGTACCAATTTTTCTGCACCGAAGTGGATTTCCCTATCAAAATCAACTTCCTCATCCGACCCCCACCAACTTTTCCTCTATACAGCCCATTTGTGATTTCCCCCAAAAAGGTAGTATTACATGATACCTCTGATTGTGACCTAAACTACAAACACTACATGTCATTGCTATCTAACCATGAGTCGTTTCTTTCTTTTAATTTGTTTCCTCCCATATTTTTAGAACATACCATGGTGGTTTGACCGGAGTCCATCAACTTCAAACCACAATTATTTTCCACTTATTTACTTTATGGCGTGTTCACAATGTTGAATATATGTCACACATTATGACATTTATTACATAATTAATATGGTCATTTTTTTTTAATAAAAAGTACTATATTTTTTAAGTACTGATAAATTGTAGGTTTTACAAAATTTGTAAATAAAAAATATGTTTAATCAACTTAAATTATAATTTTAGTTTAGACAAACATGGACTAATTTTTTTTATATAATATTGTTATAATAAGATGGTTTTGATCTAATGCTCCAGGTGGACATTGTTATAATGTCCACCGGGACACTTGTCATCACATCATTGGATGAGTGTCTCCGAAGACATTAGATCAAGACCCTATAATAAGAATATCACATTTGAGATTTGTTGAAGAGTGAAACTTAGGGTGTGTTTGATTGGTTTACATGGAAAATGGTGGAAAATGAAAATCTTTTCCATCTAAGGTGGAAAATAAAATCCACCAAATATGTGAGAAAATGTTTTCCAAGAAAGTGGGAAAAAGTGTGCTTTAAAGTGATTGTACTTTGAAAATCAATTTTATTTTTCATGTGCAATCAAACAACAAAAGTGGAAAAGAAAATTTATGGATGTGACAATATTTTCTATAAATTTGATATTTTTCATAAAAAATGTGTCAATCAAACACACCCTTACTCTTGTATCTAGGTGGTCTGCATATCTATACAAGAGTTCAATATGGAATTATTTTTATTCATATCACCAGTCCCTTCAACATAATCCATCTAAATGATGAAATGCTATGACATTTAAAAGTTCAATGCCAGTTTAGAAAGACTGAGATGCCATGGCTTTCTTACCAGAAACAGAAAGCAGATAGTGGAGAGTTGGGGGGTACTTGACTGTCACCATTCAAGATTTGTGTAAGAATACCCATTTGCACTTTGTCAGATTATTTTTGTTTTTTTGAATCTTGGTCTTGTGCTTCCTTTCTAACCTAATTCAAAGGCACCAGCTGTTACATTAGCTGTCATATTGACCGTTGAGTCATATTTTCTAATTTCCCAAGGTTTCTCATCTCTCATTATTTTATTTCTAAACTCTCCTTTTTGATCCAGTTTTCACTCCCTGATAACACGCTTTGTCTTATTATATGCTCAAAATGCAGATTTTATTGATCTAAAAAAAAAACAAAAACCACGTTTCCATTGAGTGAATTGTGCGTGTTTAATTCGAAATATTAAACAACACCAAACATTACTATATATGAAAAAGAAGTTAACTTTTTTTTTTTTACATGATTGTTCAATTTCATGGAGTAATATTTATCAAACATGTTCTCAGTAGAGATATATTAGCTCACCAACACATGAAAAGGAGTTCTTCAATCTCAAAACAATTTTGTACAGAGCAGCGAAACATAAACTTCTACAGGATTGAAACAAAAAACTAAATTTATAAGATAACAACTCCAAAAACTAGAGTAAAATAGGAGCCAAAAGTTAAATCCACCTCAACTAATACAATTAGATTTTTTCACATAATTCTTCACCAAAACCTCATATAAAACAGAAGTCATCCCAATTTTCCTACGTACCCAAAAATAGTCTGATACCTCTACAGATCAAATACAATACAGTCCCACTCCAGTTTTCTCTATTACCATCGTCATCATTCAACAGAATCCTGCAACAACAAAAAATGAATAAAAACTATATCAAGAAAAGCATGATGAAGCTACAAAAGTTCGGTAGAGTGGATTAAACAGTATCGCACTTAATATATTGAAGATTGAATGATACCTGTGAATTCTTGGGGCATTGAGTATCCTCATGATGAAAGCCAGCCCTTTTCTCTACATACCCTTCACTCTTATCAGCAGGTTTCTTGGACCCAATGTGAGATTTTCTTAGACCTAAAAAACCCTTTTTCCATCTGGTAAAATTCTTGGGAGGCCTCAATGAAAAACCCACTTCTTCTTCTTCTTCTTCATTCTGCAACTCATCTCTCAGAGTAGTCGTCTTCTGGCTTGAACTTTCCTTAAATGGCAAGAGCCTGCCCTTAAAGAAAAGCTCATCAGCACTCATCATTGAATAATTTGACACAGAAAACTCAAAATCCGAGGACACAGGTGCCCTAATCTGCTGCTGAGAATGGTTATGGCTACTGCTGGATTCAACAAAGTCATTTGAGAAAGATATTCTGGGGCTCATTGGAGGAGCCCCGCCAAGGCCTTTGTGTTCTGAATTTTGGTTGTACATATCTAAACATGCCATGGAACTGGCAAGAAAAATGCAAACATAAGGTGGGAATTGGGATGCTCTCTCTCTCTAATAAATTTCACAAGGGACCCTCTTCCACTGTTACCACAGCAGTAGATGTTTGTATTTATATCAGAGAAACAGGATTGGGGGGTTGCGGGGTGAACCTTTTTCATGTACAATATTTATATTATTATAACGGTCCATCCAATGCTCAAGATTCGTAGAACACTTGACTGGTCCAAGATTCTAACTGGAAGGGGGAAAAAAATCAAATTTGTAAACCAAGTTACTCTTTCGATAAATATGTTTGGCATATATTTCAACCAGCCATAAAAGTCTCCATGTCTGGTGATGACACAAGTTTTACTAAATTTTCACGTCGGTCACTAAATTTCATTTCTTCTATGTTGGTCACTAAACTTAAATTTTACTAAATTGGCTCAGTTTCTTAAAGATTCACAATGATTTGATTATTCCATCCATATAGAAAGTGTATGTATCCTTCTAGTTGATAACTAATTACAAAATAAATTTTAATAACCAACATGATATTTCACTAAACTTAAAATTTCTTAACCACTTATATATATATATATGATCGGATATCCAAAACAACACATCTTATGTTGAATATATTAGATTTTTTTGAAAAGAAAAAAAAAATGGCTCTGATGTTTCAACATAGATGGATTTATTTTTTGAACATGGAGGGACACAAGATGTGATTGTTTTTGGCACGACATGGAATTTGGCGTCGTGTGATGGATGTGATTACCAAATCTTTAAAAGAATCGGGACCTTGGTCGAGGTCTTTTGTGGGCTTGTGGGAATGAAGCCAATTTGTCACTTCACTCAAGTCTTTGTGCTTTGTGTTGGCCATTTTCTGCATCTTTGGATTTTTTTGCTACACTTCCAATCTAGAAATATTCCAATGCGACTATTCTTTTGGCTATATATATTCATATAATCACACTTTAATTACTAGCATTATGCTTGTTTTTGTTGTTCTTTATGGCTATTTGATTCAACTATAACATTTAACTCACTCGTAATTTCTCTTTCTATAAACCTCGCTCGTGTCATTAACTTCTTGTACGAAATGACTATTTCATCCTAATCCTCAAAAAAATAAAAATAAAAGAAACAAATGTGCAAATCTTGAAACGTAAAATTGTTATTTTTTTCTCTAAAAAATTAATGTCTCGTGAACAATTAATTGTCAGCATTTTCGTCCTTACTTAAAAACAACTATTTTAAGCTTTAAAATATAATTGTGGACACGATCAAACAATTTTATTTTATTTTTTGATAAAAAAGTTTAAGAAAATAACATGATTCATAACTAACAATTTTTTAGTGTATAGTTTCCAAACTAAAATAACGTGTACCGATGGAAAGTAAAAGAAGTCCACCCTTGTAAAGTGGAACCAACCATGTTTAGTTAGCAACAATTTATGTTTTCTTTTTTTTTTTTTTTCTTATTTAGAGAAAAGAATTTCTGCATTTCACATGGGTAATTAAATCGTTATAGGTAAATGGTGAGATTTTATAATTATAGCATTAAATATCTTAGTGATAGCCTGGCTGTCGTTACTAGGCTTGGAAAATTCTATGCAAGGGGGTCTCAACCACATGTCAATTAACTCTATGTTTGAGTCCAAATTGAGAATGTATTGTACTTGCTCTATCATGGTCACGGGTGCATCACGTGGTTATTTTGGTGGGGGCCGCAATCCGCATCATGCGTTGGTGAGGAGATTGGGGCAGCTGGTGGTTGACTGGTTGTTTATATTTTTTTCTTATTACGACAGAATTAATTCTGGTATCATCCTTTTTTTTTTTTTTTTAATTATGCTATTCAAAATCGTTTACTATCGATAATAAATTTATGTGGCATTACTTAATGAAAACAATTATTTATTTCAATTGAGTAATATTATTTATAGTCAATAACTATAAATAATTATTCTAATTAAGTAATGTCATGTAAGTTCACTACACTTACGTGACATTATTCAATTAGAGTAATTATTTAGTTCAATTGAGTAATGTTATTTATAGTCAACAATTATAAATAATTACTTCAATTAAATAATGTTACGTAAATTTACTATCGGTAATGAGCGACTATGAATAGCGTTACTTAAAAAAAAAAAAAAAAAAAAAAAAAAAGACGCCTCCAAGATATTAAAAATTGATAGTTTGTTGACTTCTCCCTCTTGCTAATAACTCAACTGGAGGGACTTCATAAATACTTATATTTTGCTTTTTTTGTAAGTATAGATTGTACAAGGTATTCGTAATTTTGTACATGTTTGGTAGTGATTAAATTATTTTTTAAGTGTTGAAATTATAAATTATTAGTGGATTTATAGATAAAAATTAGATTGTAAGTTGTGGGTCTTATGAAATATGTAGATAAAAAATATGTTTAGCTAGTTTGATCAGTAAAAATTATAGGGACAATTCAGGACCGGTCACGTTTGGGCACTTATGGGCTCTAAAGTTATATGCTCAAAACTTAATTCAATTAAAGTCATATTTTAGAGCTAAAAGACCAACATACCATTAATTGTAAAAAAACGCTAACTATGATACTATTTTGTGGTGATACTGTTTTGTGGTGATTTTGTACTACTAATGAAACATTTTAAAAACAATATTATTCTCTTGTTTATTCTTTACTGATTAATTCGTCTACTTACCATTAAACACCTAATATATTTATACTTATATATCCAATGGAAATCTATGTCCTAATTGAATCTCAAACATGTTCTAATTCAAAAGAAGAATTAGAAACATTGTTTATAATTTTAAATAAGAACCCATTGCATGACTTTCCATTAACTTGAAAATGACTGGTAGTTCTTCTTTCTTCATTTTAGCATTGCTCTAAAGTATGTGTTTGCTTTTAAGGGACTCAGATACCTTGAAAGAGCTTTAATTTACAGCAAAATGATGTACATTTATTCGTGATACTGTTTTATAAGATTTGTGCTACTGTTTTGAAAAAAAAAATTAAAGATTGTCATTTTAAGATAAAGAGACGACTTCAAACAGGTAAAATTCATCATAGGCAGTGGCAACGTGACTGGTTTTGACCGTCTCGTCGAGACCATTCCGAAAACATATTATAATAATAATTCTGACCACGTGTGCAAATTCTATGATCATTTCTATTGTAATACTATTTTTTGTGATATTGTTTTGCATAATAGAGTATCAAACAACACACATGACTATGATATCATGCGTTTATCTTTGATACTGTTTAATTAGTCATATGTTTTGTTTGATACTGTATTATGCAAAACAGTATTATATATTAGAATATGGATTAAAACAGTATCAATTTATATTAATACATATTACCTAAACAAAACATTATTATGGATTAAAACAGTATCACAGGTTCAAACCTTGCCATAATTAAATAATATCAAAGATCACATAGATTCAAACATTATCACAGGATTTAAAGCAGTATCATGGATTAAAACGGTATCAAAATATATTAATTACCTAAACAAAACAGTATCATAGATTAAAACTAAGACATTCAAACAATATCATAGGTTCAAACATTGCCATAATTAAACAGTATCAAAGATCACATATATTCAAATAGTATCACAGGATTAAAACATGTTTCAAATGATAGTAAAATATTATGACAAAGTTTCAATCTATTAAATCTTGTCATAATTAAACAGTATCATAGATTGAAACTAAGACATTAAAACAGTATCATGGATTAAAACTAAGACATTCAAACATTAGATGATGGAACATTCAAGCTCCTATTTACAACAATTCTATGTCCATTTATATTGTGATACTGTTTTGTATAATACAATATCAAATAACATACCATGACTAAACATTAGGTGATGGAACATTCAAGCTCCTATTTACAGCAATTAGATGGTGGAGCATTCAAGCTCCTATTTACAGCAATTAGATGGTGGAGTATTCAAGTTCATATTTACAGCATTCAAGCTCATATTTACAGCATGCTATGCCCATTTCTGTTGTGATACTGTTTTGTATAATACAATATCAAACAACTTTCACAACTAATTAACAACACAAAGAAATAATCTAATGACCAATTTAATACAATATCAAGTTGCTATTCTATAATACAGTATCAACAACAGATGTTACCTCATTGTTTACATAACTGGAAAATGCTCATTGTTTACATAACTGCTAAAATACTCAACCCAGGTTAATCATATTGGTTTGCCTCTCTTGTAGTACAGATAGATCAATGCTAGCTTTTAGATCACTAGCCTGAAAAAATAATCAAATACAAAAATTAAGATTAAAACAAATAAATTAATAACAATATTTCTACGTTAATTTGTTACCTCAATCTGGATTCTATGAAGTAACTTGTCATTTACTTTTGTAGTTTCACAGCTAACAACATTCAGTCCCCAACTGGAAATTGATCCAAAATCTTCACCAAAAAACTGCCTAAAAAGTGACACTGCGCCGTAGAAGCACTCGACGGAGGTCGCCGGAGGTGGAAGCAGTTGTCGCCAGAGGTAGTCGCCGAAGGTGGAGGAGGTTTGTGGAGTTGGAAGATTGTGTCAATGAAAAATATAGTTAAAATGGGTGATTTTGGAATTAATATAAAATATTGATGTGAGGTATGACTTAATCACAATTTTAAAAAAAAAATTTTGACATAATTTGAAACAAGTCATGTGGAGATGACTTATTGACAATTTTTCCAAAATTATAATTTAAATAACTCCAAACATGTGCTTTTATGTTGTGAAAATACAAGATATTATTTTTGTAATACCTTGAGAGAGTGAGCATACGTTACATGAAATATTTGCGTGTATGGATAAGAGGTATTGGAGGAGGACAACTGGCATTAATTAAAAAAAAAAAAAAAACTTCTTGTTTGATATAAGGGTGGCCATTTTAATCAGAATCGAGGGTTTCGGTCCAGTTCTAAAAAAATAAAATTAGAAATCGAGAATTGACCGGGTTCGGGACGGTTCTTGGTTCTTGAGCTAGAACTGTGAGTACCCGATTGAAATCGAATTTGTCATTTTTTATAATTTTTTTTTATTTTTTACAATTTATTCACCATAATCAAATAACCCACAACCCAACACCAAAGTATCAAATACAAGAGTCCAAATATCCAAAACCCTAACCAAAAGTACAAAACTCATTGTTCATACTCAAAATCAATTGACTCAATTCCAATTACATAAATCTCAAATTCTCAATCGTTATTTGCTCAGATACTCAATAAAAACATTGTCGTCTCTTTCGCATTTTCGCTCATCTCTCTCTCTCTCTCTCTCTCTCTCTCTCAACACACAGTGGGATGAGGAAGACGAAATTCCTCTATAGCCAAAATGAATCTTCAATTTTGAGAGGTAATTTTCCTTTTTCAAACCTTGACTTATGAAATTACAATTTTGGTGTCTATTCTTCCAATTAATGTTTATATATTTCGTAATTGTTGTTTTAATATCTAACGTACTTTAATGTTTACGACTTTATAATTTTTAAATTTTTTTCAAAAGATGTTGTCAACTCATGATTTTAAAAGAAAATGTTATGGGTAGAACCGAACACAAACTGAAACTGACGATTTTGATTCAGGTTTGGTTCCAATAATTACGTAGAACCAAATGGTTCCATTTACGAAATACTCGAAATCTAACGGGTAGTTCCAGGTATTGAAATACCCGAACCGATCCACCTGATGTCCATGCCTATTTTGAGGTCATATTTCACGTCGAATAAAAATAAAAATAATATAAAATATATAAAAATTTAAACTATTTTTTTTATCTTTTAAAATAGTGTCACCACCAGATTTTGATAAGGCCTCCACATCAGCAAAAGCTCAATAAAGGTCCGAGTTGGCACTTGTTAAGGCCTTATAGGCCCAACGATGGCCCTCCAGATTCATAAAGATCCCACACACTCGGTGAAGGCTTCGGAGGCCCTGCAAGGACCTCATAAATTCTCAGAAGGCCTCGGAGACCCATCGAGCATCTTAACATTCCTGAATCAGAGTATTGCGAAGCCCATGAAAAGTTTCGACACTCATGGTCGACCTTGAGAGCCTCGTCGGGCTTCGTATTTATTACAACTAATAGGCAGCACGATATTTTGGAATGACCAGAGAAGTAATTGAAAACAGATTGTGTTTGATTGGCACACGGATCCTCACAAGAAAACCAAATCTCAATCTTCCAAAGATTATGCAACGTGATGGTTCCAAATAAGGACGATAATCTAGGAGATTTTCTAAACATCCAATCATCCTTATCCCATAAGGAATGATGATCCTATCAAATATCTAATTGATTGTTTTTTAAATCAATTAGTACTCTTGTGCTATAAATACAACATCTCCAGTTATTCTAAGGTACACTCTTTTCACGCATCAATTTTATCCCTAAACTCTAATCAAATCTCTGCCTACTCGTCCCTCCCACACCCAATTGCTTTTACCCCCCGTATATTACTCTATATACCGATGGTTGACTTGATCGTCAGAGTACAAACAATCGTCGAATCCTTTTTTCTCTGAAAATCTTGGTGCATAACGATTGTTCGAGTGTGTAGATAAGATACAGGTTGGTAGAGGAATGACTGGAGATTTATTGACACATGAACGGTGCAGGTTCCAACGTCAACAAATAGAATAAGTCTAAATATAGTATCTGAACTCATTAAATCCAAAACAACAATTCGAGTGGTCAAAATCTCAAACAAAACATTCAATTGTAATATTATCGTGTTCGGTAGTGATCTCCTCCCCACAGTGGAACTAGAGGGGAGTTATAAAACTCACTAGACACTTATTCAGTGTGGATTGGACAAAACAACAATTCGATTAGTCTAAATCTCAAACAAAACATTCAATTGTAATATTACCATGTTCGGTAGTGATCTCCTCCCCACAGTGGAGAAAAGTTATAAAATTTATCGGACACTTGTCCAGTAGGAATTAGACAAGTATTTGACTTTAACACTAAACAAGTGTCTAATGGGTTTTACTTGTTCAATCTTCACTGAACAAGTGTCCAATAAATTTTAAATGTCAAACATTTTTGCTTGTTTAATCTCTATTAAATAAGTGTCAAATAAATTTTATGGACCATGTTATATGTATATTCTCAATTACACAATCACTTACACTATATGATGTGTCAAAAACTAATTGGGTGAAATCATTATTTATTTGGCTAAATAAATAAAATGATCCAATTATTATTTGACATATTTTATAGTATAAGTGATAGTGTACATTTTGGATGTACAACTAGCTTTTTTTTAAATTTTATAATTCATTTCTACTTTAAAGAGGGGAGATCACTACGTGTTTACACTATTCACCAAAAGTAAAACTTCACATCGATTAAAGTATTTTAACTACTCCAGGTGGCAGTTATAGTTTCCATTGCTAGCAAAGAAAGCAACAGAGCCTATTTGAATTGAGAGAGAGAGATTGGTAATTGGAGGCAGAACTCTGGGAAAGTTTGAAGGAGGATTGGTTGGCATTTGATGCAGTGACACGGTTTGACTGAGGTTTGACCCCTAAACTGACGAGTAATGAATGAGCTGGCTATACTGACAAATCTAGGTGGGACCACGTGACTTCCATTTTCTTCCACCCGCATTATTCCTAATTATTAGAGTGTGTTTGATTCACAAATTTTTCATGGAAAATGTCACTTCCATGAAAAATCTTGTCAAATCAATGTGTTTTATTTTCCCACTTTTATGTTTGATTGGCACATGAAAAATGGAAAAGATTTTCAAGGTACAATTGTCTAAAGCACACATTTGACCACTTCCTTGGAAAATTTTTTCTCACTTATTTGATGGAATTTCTTTTCCAACTTACATGGAAAATATTTTCATTTTCCATGGAAAGCTATCAAACACACCCTTAAATGATAATTTGCAGCATCCATCCCCAACCTTTAAACTTTTAGCACTTTTATCTTATTTTTTAATTTTTTTACACACGTATCATCAACCTTTCTTAATTTGGGGACTGAAGTCCCAATCTTTGAACTTTTGTATAATATTTTTTAATTTTTTAATTAAAACTTATGAAAAATCTATTTAAAACCAAGTTTTGTGAGTAATTTTGTCTATAAATGTTGGTTTATTTAAAAAAAACTTATTTTTAAAAATTTTATGAGATTTTTATATTAATTTTTAATTTTTTAATTAAAATTTGGTCGACCTTGGTCGGTTCGACCTTTTGACCCTTGACCCGTTATCTTTTTCGGGTCGATGGTCAGTCCTGTTTTCTGAATATTATATTATTTAGATAAATAGTTTTATCTAGATAACTATATTTTGATTAATATTTCATTTTGGGATATGTGTGTAAAAAAATGAAGAATGATGATATGGGTGCAAAAAATTAAATTTTAATTGAAACTTGGTCGACCTTAGTTTGACCCAGTTCGACCTTTTGACCATTGACCCGTTACTTTTTTCGAGTCGATGGTCAGTTCTGTTTTCTGAATATTATATTATTCAGATAAATAGTTTTATTTAGAAACAATATTTTGATTAATGCTCTATTTGAGGATATATGTGCAAAAAAATAAAGAATGAAGATATAGGTGCAAAAAAAATGAAGAAAATCTCATAAAATTTTTAAAAATAAGTTTTTTATATAAACCAACATTTATAGACAAAATTACTCACAAAATTTAGCTTTAAATAGACTTTTCATAAGTTTCAATTAAAAAATTAAAAAATATGATAACAAAGTCCAAAGGTTGGAGAGTTCAGCCACCAAATTAAGAAAGGTTGAGGATATGGGTACAAAAAAAATGAAAAACGAGGATAAAAGTGCAAAAAATTCAAATGTTGGGGACTTCAACCACCAAATTAAGAAAAGTTGAAGATATGAGTGTTAAAAAATAAAGAATGAAGATAAAAGTGCCAAAAATTCAAAAATTGAGGACGACAACTGCAAATTACCAATTATTAAAATACATACAAAAAAAAAAATTTACAAAATTTTTGACAAATGATCATTAAATATTTGACTCATAAGAGTACCTCCAACAATTTTTTTAAATATACTAGTATGATGCATGTGCTCTATCAATAATTAAGAAATTCTAAATAATTTTTATGGTAGATGACTCAAACATATGATAAAATTCAATTCAATTTACTTCATAAAAATTATTAATCTTAAGTACAATTTTCTCCAAATTTGCATTATTCATTGGATCCTAAGTTCATTCCTTTATAATATTTTAACCACGTAAAGAAAATTGAATGTCTTTGCATTAAGAAATTTCACATTGCTCTAAAATAAGACTCTGGTAATAAGTATATACAACAACATATGCACATTAATTTCAATATTTTTTAAATAACTTAAATAAAAGATAAATAGATAGTTGAATTGAACTTACATCATCAAATATTTGAATTTTCAAGAACGAAAAATTAGGTTTCTTCGGTAAGTGTACCAATTTGATCATCATGATGTTTAGTGGATGAATAAAAAGCTCATAAAAATCTTCTTTCCTGCTTTAGATGAAGCTCTGGAGATAATCAATAAGTTAATTGATCAAGTCGTTTCATGGTCGGATTAAAACTCTTAAAACAACACAGTTTCTAAAAGTAAATAAATCACTTTGCAGAAATTAATTAAGCATGCTAGTGAAGTTTCATGTATTTGATGCAAGTCAAATATTGTGGTAAAAATAGAGTACAAAAGTGTAAACAAGTCAATAAACATATTAATTACAATTAAAATTGTACCACAACCACATGTGTGTAAAAAGTAGTATCTTAAAAACAATTTTCTAAAGCACTAAGTAGAGTTTGCATTGCTAATGTGCAAATAAGTCATTTTCAGAAATAATACACTAGAGTTGCATTAATATTCAAAAGGAAAATGACAATAAGTTGAGACATTACTACATTTCAAAATTCTATTTATAAACAAGCAATTTTCATTCCATACTCATGTAGTTCAATAAATGACAATATTATTCAATTACAACTAAACAAACCAACTTTCAAATTAAATAATATTTCAAATGATAGTACATTTTCAACGACAAGCAATCAGAAGAAAATTCCAAGTCAAACAATACCTCAAAGTGAAAGTATTATCAAACTATAACAAAACTAAACTAAAATTTCTAAATTTAAAATTATTGAATAAAACTATAAAGTGTCTTCAATGAACACAAATCTCAAGATACTTTGATTGTATTACTATAGTAATCTTGATCTACTAATTCATCTTATAACGTGTTATACCTTATTGCATTACTCACAAGATACTTTCTTTAAATCTATGCAAAACAAGGCACAATTATCTTTAAATTTGAATTTTTAATTGAAACACTTTTTGATCAAGTCATATACCCGGCGTAACGATGCATATGAAGTTTCTATAGGATTTCATTTTACATATGTTAGTTTGGATTTCAAAATGTATTTTAAATTCTATTCATTGACGTTACTTTGAATAATATTACACGTGCAAATTTAAGAAACACTCCTTAGTTCTTCGTATAAAGAGTGTAAATTACACTTCATATGTCATATTTTCAAGAATTACATATGTACGTTCCATTAAGGCTATATAAAAATATTTAAAAAAATATATTAAAATACTGAATTTATTCACATAAACCTAATTTTTAAAATTACAATTTAAATACAAAATTACAATTTACATACCATTATTTCAGAAACGTGAACAAATATTATATTTAAATAAGATGAATTCATATTTGGATTCTTATAATTATTTTGTAATTTTTTTAAAACCAAATAGGTAGGAAACCGCATTGGTTGACCATTTTGAATAGTAAACTAAATATCCACACTTTTAATATATGTAGGATAATGTTCTTTAATTTAAAGAACAAACTCTTAAAATTTGCTCCAATAGACTTTTAAATTTAGGGAGTGAGTTTGACTCTCAAAATTTAGAGAGTCAAACTCACTGTCTATTATTAAATGTATTGAAACAATTAAAATTTTAATATTTGATATATTGGTTTTAATTAAATATTATATACAAATTGAGAGGGAAGCTTATGGAAAAAAAAAAAAGATGAGAATGAAATATATTAAATATTTATTGGAAGAAGTAAAATTAAGAACATGGATATAAAGAGGCTACTGGAATGTTTAAAAAAATTACTCTTTAAATTTATGTATGTTTTTTAAAATACTAAATACGCTCTTTAAATATATATAAGCTGTTGTAAATGCTCTAAGAACATCTCCAATTAGGGTTAAGCAAAAACCAACTCAAACCGATCAACCAGCCCAACCCAACTCAACCCGATCAGTTTAGGTCAATTTTTACCCTAACTTGGGTTGGGTTGGATTTTGAAAATATATTTTTGGTCGAGTTGGGTTATGTTGAGTTGCGGGTTACCTCATAAAAATCAAACCAACCCAACCTAACACGCTTATTAAAACATATTTAAAAAAATTAAAAAATTAATTAAATTGAGTAAAAATCTTTCAAATTTCTAATTTTAATGTAATTGACCCAATTTGAATTGGGTTCAAACTTTAAAAAATTTCTCATCAAAATTAACAATAAAGGTTCCAAGTGTATTTGGGCCCCCAAAAAAATTGCTCAAGCGTGAATTTGGCCCCCTAAAAAATTGTCTTAGCGTGAATTAGGCTCCCAAAAAAATTGTCCTAGCGTGAATTAGGCCCTCAAAAAAATTGTCCTAGCCCGAATTAGGCCCAAGCTTGGTCGGTTTGGGTTGGATCGGGTTTCAACTTTTGGTCGGGTTGGTTTGGTTTGATTTTTTGTCAAACCAAATATGTTGGGTTGGGTTTGGGTTAAGCTTAAAACCGATCCAACCCACACCCACTCCTATCTCTAAATGAAGCTTGGTTTAGTATTACTGTGCTTTTAAGAGAATCAGCTTCTACTGTGCTGTAGAAAGAATCGGTTGTGTGAAGAATCAGATAGTGTTTGGTAAACTTTTGTTTTAAAATTGATGCATGTTTCAAAAGTAACATTTGAACGTTTGGTAAACAAAAGTGATTTGTTACTATAATGGTATTAAATTACTAAAAAGGATATTGATTATAATAATGTTATTTTGTATTATTATCACGAGTGGTAACATTTATTTTTTTTCTTTTATACTAACATGTAATATTGTCAAATATTTTTTAACAAGATAGTGCATTCACTATTGTTATTTTAAAACAAAAATAATAAACGCCTAATAAATTTCAAATTTTATAAAAATTACAAAATAAAAGCATAGTCATATTAGTGCAAAAAATAATTAAATTTATATTATTTTTTATGCATCAAACTTGCATCAATTCGATTTCTCAATTTTCCCCTTTTTATATAATAAAAAAAATAAAATAATCGTACCTCGAATGTTTGATTCAATAATGTTAATTCGTAAAGGTTGATGAAGGATGAGGAGAAGGGGGCATATGGAGATAACGTGAAATCTTGTAGAAAATAAACCTAGGATGTTAAAGAAATTAGTTTAATTAATTAAGGGTAAAATTGATATTTTAATAATATATAAATGTAAAAACTAAAAGCAGAATCTGAAAAGCTGCCTTTTTACTACTTCTCAAAATCTTCTGTTAGGTGAGTCAGATTATTTTATAATCACTTTGAAAAAAAAATTTCAAACGCCTAAATCAACTTTTGATTATTTGAGAATCAAAAATTGAGCTCCAAAATAAATCCCAAACGGGGCCTGAGTTTTTAAAGAACAACTTTTCAAAATAAAAAGTGAGCTTGGTTCTCTAAAATCTACTCTCTATACTTAAATGCATTCAAATAATATCAATTTTCAATACTCTATATAATGATTGAATTAAATAATGTATACAAAATAAAATAAATAAAATAGAGGAAAATCATATAATAATTAAGTATGAAGCATGTCAAAAATAATAATAATAAATACATATTGGGAAAAGTAAAATAAATTATTAAAGATAGATAAGTTGTTGGAGTATTTCAAAAAATTTACTCTTTACACTTAGAAATGCTCTCTCCAAGAGACTCTTTAAATACTAGTATGTAAAATGTGTGTTGCACGTGATTTAATAACGGTGTTGTGAGATATATTTTATTCAAATATTTAAATAATTATAACTTAATTTAATACTGCATTAAAATACAAAAATCTGACATTAGAAAATACTGTTACCACCCGATTTTGGTAAGGCCTCCACATCAGTAAAGTCCTAGTAAAGGCCCATCTAGGCATAATTCAGGCATCGCTAAGGCCTTATAGGCCCTGCGAGGGCCTTCCAGATTCATAAATGTCCATTGGCCCGGTGAAGGCCTCGAGGGCCTAGCAAAGGCTTCGTAAATTCTTAGAAAGCATCGAAAGCCCATCAAATATCTTAGCATTCCTGAATCAGAGTGTTGTGAGACACTCATGGCCGCTAGAGAGCTTTGCCGGGCTTCATATTTATTATAACTAGCAGACAACACGATATTTTGGGATAAAAGAAAAGTAATTAAAGAAATATTGTGTTTAAATGCCATAAGGACTCTTACAAGGAAACCAAATCTCAATCCCTTAAAAATTAAGCAACGTGATCTAATTAAAGAAGGGCCGAAATTTGAGAGATTGTATTGACAACTGACCATCCATATCCCATAAAGAAAAAGAGTTCAATTAGATTTCTAACTGATTGTTTTCTTAAATCAATTAGAACTCTTGTTCTATAAATACAACGTCTCCGGTTATTACAAGGTACACATTTTTTAGTAGGCACTATGGACGCTCTTTTTACGCATCAATTTCACCCCTAAACTCTGTTCAAATCCCTGCATGCTTGTCCCTCCCACACCCAATTATTTTCATTCTCCGTATATTACTCTATATACCGGCAGTTGACTTGATCGTCGGAGTACCAACGATCGCCGGACCCTTTTTCTCCCGGAGATCTTGGTGCCTAATGATTGTCCGAATGTACAGGTAACATACAGGTTGACAGAGGAGTGAGGGGAGATCTATTGACACGTGGACGGTGTAGGTTCCGACATCAACAAATACGGTGAAATATAATATTTGTTGTTGTATTCAAACAAAGTACTTTCTACAATTGTGTGGCCAATATTAAACATCTATTTTTAAGGTCTGTAAAATAATCAAATAATGTCAATTAAATAACACAAATAAAAGAATAAAAAATTGTGTATATAAGTTTTTAAATATATCGAGCACTCAAATCCATTGAATTTTATTGCTTTATGAGATAGCAAATGACTTATAACAAATCTTTGTAATTTAATCTAACTCTCTAACTATAAAGAGATTTTAACCCAAAATATCACATGTAAATTGGGCTCGTAACACCTCAAGTTAGGTAGATTTATCAATCAGTATATAAAAGAAAATAAAATAACATTTACATTAAAAATTGGTAAAATTAAACATTCTCATTTGCATAATTTAGTGCCCACATGTCTTCACGTGAACTTATCCAAACTGTAATGGAGAAATAAAGTAATATTATCAAAACTAAATATTCTAGCGATTTAAGCGTTTTATTCACGTTGGAGCATAAATAATTAAGAAAAATTAGTTTAAGCTAAATAGATAACAATTCAATTCAAAAGCATAAAAGAATAATAGAAATAAGATCTATATCAATAGTGGATTAAAACCATTAATAAAGTTAGCCCCTCAAAGTTTTTTTCGTTTATAAAATTTGAAGCCGCAAGTCAATTAGATATGTAAATAATATACAAATACGCATAACCATGCACAATAATTAAAAAATACACCGTAACTTTTATAGTCCAACACAAATTATTATTTTTTTGAAAAAAGAAGAGCATTGAGAGATGATTATTACTAACAAAAAACCACATATACAAATCTTCAAATGAAATCTTTATGAACATCATAAACTATATAATTACCTTCAAATAAAACAATCTTGAACTTCAAATTAGACTTGAAATAAACTGAATAAATTGTTGATGGACTGTCAATTACTATTAATCTTGTAACTGACCAAATCTGTTCTCACAATTCAAATAAAATATTTTCAAAATCCAGTAATTAAATATAATAAATGGAGATTTATCATTTTCAACTTCTAAAGACTATATGTGGTTATAAATACTAAATTAAGAGTTCAAGTATAACATTAACTTAAGGACAATTTAAGAAATATAAAATATTAATGAGGACATATTTGTCCAAAAATATTTCTCCCTTTAAGCCCTTTTTAAATTAGTATATCGATACTACTCTTTATTTCATAGAGTCAACTCTTAAAATTATGATCCAAGAAACTCTCAAAATCAACTTTTTAAAATAGAAGATGTGACTCTTTAAAATTAAATGCATTAAAAAAATTTTAATTTTCAATACTCATATGTTGACTAAATTAAATAGTGTATATAAAATAAAATAGAGGAATACAAGAAAATTACACAATAATTAGTACGAGAACATGTCAAAATAAAATATAGAAAAAATAATAAATACTTGTTGGGAGAAGTAAAAATGAGTGTTAAAAGTAAATAGGTTGTGGAGTACTTCAAAAAATTTATTCTCTAAATTTATATATGCTCTTTAAAATGTAAAATATGCTCGTTATAAATAGAGTCTATTGAAGATGCTATAAAATGCTTAAGATGTTTTTTGTAAATAGAGAGTTTATTGGAAATGCTTTAAGAACATGAAGCCCTTTAAGCTTAATATGCTATTTATTTTAAAGTGTAAACCCATAAAATTATGCTCCAAGAAACTATTCAAATTAACTTTTTAAAATAGAGAGTGGGTTTGACTCTCGCTATTGGAGTACTTTTGAAATTTTACTCTCTAAATTTATAGATTCTCTCTAAAATGTCAAAGTACTATTTATAAATAGAGAGTCTCTAATAAATAGACTAACCCTCTAGGAGAGCTTCCATGAAGACTATTTCTATTACTTAAGACTTGTTTTTGGTATTGTTGTGCTTTTAAGACAATTAGCTTTTACTGTGCTGTAGAAAGAATTAGTTGTGAGAAAAATCAAATAAGTGTTTGGTAAAATCTTGATTCAAAATTACAATATATTTCAAAATTACCATTTAAGCATTTGGTAAATAAAAGTGATTTATTGTTGTGACTGTATAATATTACCAAGATAGACATTTGTTATAATAATATTCTTTTGTATTGTTATTATTATTAGTAAAGTAAAACTAATTTTTACTTTTATAAAAAGCATAGGTTATATAGCACAAATCAATTTAATCTATATTTAAATTATTTGTAGAAATTCATTATAATCAGAATACTAATAATCATAGGACATAAAAGAAATTAACTTAATTAATTATGATTAAATTGGTATTTTAATAATATATCAGTAGAAAAGCTAAAAGCATAATATGAGAAGCTACCATTTTGCCGCGTCCCAAAATCTGCTGCGAAAATGTACAAATTCTTTTATAATTATTATTTTTTTTTAAATTTTACCAAACAAATAAAATAACTTGTTGTTGTTTGACAATTAGAAGTTGAACTATTCAATCTCAAACATACCACTACAATTTAACAACGAAGCAAGATAATATGCCAATAACACATGTCGTCAAATATGTCGTCGTTGAATATATACATATTCGACGACCCCATTCATTTTGGTCGTTGAAATGATTTCCCAACGGACAATTTTTGACGAATGCTTAACGAAATTATAGTTGTCGTTGAACATCAACAACGGAAAAAAGAGTTTCAACAATTATTTTTTTCGTCGTTAAAACTGATATTTCTTGTAGTGTACTTTTAGGCTTGGTTTGATATTGTGTACTTTTAAGAGAACTAGTTAAGAATACGTGCGTTGCATGTAATTTTGTAATAATATTATGATTTTTTTATTTTAAAATTATCGATGAATATAACACTTAAATGAAACTCATTTTCAATTATAAGTTCATCAATGATTATGACCAACTAAGGAATTATATTCAAACTTCTTGGTAAAACATGTGGTTCATTAAAAAATACATGACCTACGTGAATATTAAGTTTGAAATATTATTGATACTCTTTTAATTATATTTTAAATCATATATCTAATGGCATATTAGAAAAGGCAACTTTTTTTTTATGAAAATTAGTATCAAATTCTAAAATACATGAAAATAATAGATATAAGTATAACACAATTTTTCATTGATTTTTTGAATTTATATCATTATAAAAAGCACACGAAAACAAAATATTTAGCCTTTTTAGGTAAAAATTTCTCGAAAAAAGGAATCTCAAAATTCTTTGACATAAGATAAAGAAGAATTTTCTATTGCAATATCCATTCAGTTTTAACGCACCCATAAATTAAGAGGTATTTTTATTGTTCTCTTCATGCATTCTTTCCTGTAATTCCATCTGAAATATTATTAAATTTCAATAAAATTCAAAACAACCAGGTATTTGGACAATGATTTTAACTCATTACATAAAACCAGTTATTATGCGAGATTTACCTTCACCTTATACATAACATGACTCACTTTATCCAAGTTATGTCTTCTTCAGCCGCGTGCTTGAAAGAGTTAGAGTAACACCAATTCTCCTTGTTCTAACTCGTTCTTCCACAATAAATATACATTTAATTACTTATAAAATGACATAAAACATCATTCAAACTTAAACAATAATTAATATTTTTACACCGAACAAATATTCTAAATCAAGAAAAAAAGATATGGAAATCAAAATTTAAAATCAATATTACCATCATATATATTCTTAAAATTAGTGAATCATTCATGAAAAATTAACACATCCATTATTACCACATTACTATCATATCAAAGATTAAAAATCGTCATTGCCAGGAAAAAAATATTCTTGGCATAATAAAAAACAAAGTCGGATAACAAAGGAAGAAAGTATGAATCAATAATAAGAAAGTCGAAATGAAAAGCTAAATTCATCTTGTTTTATTATGTTGTTGAAGGAATTTGCTTAAATTCTCGTGCATAATAAGATTGACTTTTTTATTGTTTACAATTAAAGATAATAATTTCAATATATTAAAATTTTTATTAGTATATTTTTATTTATTTTAATTAATTATAATATATATAATAGAATTTAAAGAGACAAATCACTTTCAATGATCAAGATGCAATATTTATATAGTATTAAATAGTTTAAATTAAAGTCAAAATAAATTATATTAATTGAAAGATGATTTTAGGAATTGTAAGTTATTTGAAGGACAATATCGTCCATAAATATTTCTCCTATATTTGGAATAGAGGAAGAAAGTATGAATTAATAATAAGAAAGTCGAAATGCAAAGACAAATTCATTTTGTTTTGTTATGTTGATGAAAGAATTTGCTTAAATTCTCGTGTATATTAAGATCGATTTTTTGATTGTTTACAATTAAAGATAATAATTTCAATATATTAAAAATTTTGTAGTATATTTTTATTTATTTTCATTAATTACAATATATAATGGAATTTAAAGAGATAAATAACTTTTAATGATCAAAATACAATATTTATATAGTATTAAATAGTTTAAATTAAAACTAAAATAAATTATATTAATTGAAAGATGATTTTAGAAATTATAAGTTATTTGAGGGGCAATATCGTCCAAAAATGTTTCTCCCTTTAAGGGACTTTTAGAATTAGTATAGATTAACTTTTGCTGTGCTGTAGAAAGAATCGACTGTGTAAATAATTAAATAAGTGTTTGGTAAATATTTGTTTTAAAATTATTGTATGTTTTAAAATTAGCATTTGAACGTTTGGTAAACAAAAGTGCTTTATTACTTTGACTATATAAAATTATTAAAATAGACATTAATTGTGATAGGAATCTTTTGTATTATTATTATCATGAGTAAAATATTGTAAAATTTATTTTTAATTTTATAGCAATATATAATATTATCAATATTCTTTCAAGACAATACACTAACCATAATATTTTAAAATAAAAATAATAAACGTATATTAAATCTCAAAATTTATAAAAATTACAAAATAAAAGCATAGTCATATTCATATAGTAGAAAAATCAATTAAATTTAAATCTAAATTATTTGTGGAGATGTATTAGAATTAGAATACCAGTTAAAGAAACAATTTTAATTAATTAGGATTAAAATTGGTATTTTAATAATAGACAAATAGAAAAAATAAAAGCAAAATGCTTCTCAAAATCAGCTACAAGTAGTACATATTCTTTAGAATCGCTTTTTTTTAAATTTACTAAACGCCTAAAACAACTTTTGATTGTTAACAATCAGAAGTTAGATTCTAAAATTAATTCTAGACGACCTTTAATGTCAGATCAGATGAGCGTGTATTAAAATTCGGCTCTTCTTGAGTTACATTTTTTGGATCCACGTTTACCCTTCAATATTGACTGTTGGAGCTGACATTTGAATTTAGAAAAATCGATACAGTAACATTAATTCGAGAAATTAACTATTTTATTACTTTTAAGTTTAGAGCATCTCCAATGCAACAGTAACTGACATCATCATCCTAAAATACTTACACAGCAAGAAAAAAAGTGAAGGATGTCTAGCACATCGTCCACATTTAGACGGTGTACTAAACATCCTATATTTCTTTTTAATATTTGATTTCTATCGAAATGTGTGTTTAAGCCTATTTTATTTATGAGATGTTTGATATTGTTTAAAAGTAATTTTTTAGAAATTTTTTTTATAAAAGTTGATGAAATGTGTAGTTGAAAAGTTGAAAAAAGTTGTGAGTTGCATGAAATATATAGTTAGAAATGAATTTGAGAAAAAAAAAATAGAGTCTAATAAAAACTTTACAAAAAAAGTGTTTTTTTTTTTTTTTTATAATTTATCTCTATCAAAATGTATTCTAATTATCTTTTATTTAATTTTTTATAATTTATTTACAACTTCTCTCTTCTACAATTGGACCATAATTTGTCCAATTCACAACTCCATTGGAGATGATTATTCTTTGTCTCTATTTTACTTGCCAAATGTACAACAATTCACATTGTTGCAACCGTGGATTACACTAAAAAGCGTGTCACATCACCCCAAACTACTTAAATGACAAAAAAAGTGGAGGATGTCTAACACACCGTTTACATTTGGACGGTGTGTTAGACATCATCAATTTATTTTTTATAATCATTAATATTTTTTGAAATGTGTGTTAAGCCTCTTTTATTTAATTGTTTACTCTAATTTAACTTTATCGAAATGTGTGTTAATTATTTTTTATTTAATTTTTTTATAATTTATCTATCATTCTCTCTTGTACAAATGAACTACAATTTTTTCAATTCACAACTCCATTGGAGATGCTCTTCTTTTCATCTCTATTTTATTTGTCACATGTACAACAATCAACATTGTTTTATGAAGATGTTTTTTGGACATTAACATTGGATATGTTAATTTTAGATAGCTACGTAGACAATAAAGTAAATGTTAATTAACAAATAACTATAATAAATGCACTCAACTAACATATTTAGGGATGGCAATGGGGCGGGTCCGGGGCGGGTCAGCCCCGCCCCGCCCCGCCCCGCGACCCGCGAATTCGCGGGGCGGGGCGGGGCGGGTCGGGTCGGCCCTTCGACCCGCCAACCGCCCCGCGAAATTTTTTTTTTTTTTTTTTTTTTTCTGAAAACTGAAAAAATAATAATAAAAAAATAATAAATTTTTTTATATATATTTGTACTAAACAAAACAAAAAAATTATAAAATTGAGGTTATGGTGTAGTGGTTAAGATTTGTAGTTTACAAATTTTAACCCGGGTTCGATTCCTCTTTAGCCTATTTGTAGTGAAAATTATAATTTGTATTATATATTTATATTTTATGATTTTTCAAAAAAAAAAAAAAAAAAAAAAAAAAAAATTCTAGGGGCGGGTCGCGGGGCGGCGGGGCGGGTCGGGGCCGCCCCGGACCCGCGGCGGGGCAGATTTTTCTGCCCCAAAACCGCCCCTATTGTCCAACGGGGCAGGGCGGGGCGGTGCTTCGCGGGGCGGGTCGCGGGTCGTGGGTTTTTTTGCCATCCCTAAACATATTAAAATTTTAATCAATAAGTAAATTTGACCACAGCCTAACATGTGATACTAATAATTAAATTAACACATTCAATATGGATGATGTTATTATAGACCATTTTATAAATAATAGAGCATTTAAATAATTTCAGATTGTATTAAATGAAGATGGTTTGGATATTGATCTAATGCCTCTGGTGTGTATTGTTATAATGCCCACCGGAACATTTGTCATGCATTTCACACATGCAATAAATGCATGACAAATGTCCCGGTGGGCATTATAACAATGCCCATCGGGGACATTAGAACGGGACTCGTATGTTTCTTTTCTTTTCTTTTTCTTGATCAAACTTTAACCCAAATTGAACTTGTATCGAAATTTTAAATTCAACTTGGAAAAATATAAGATTATAAAACTATAATCTCAACGAGAAATTTAATTCATTTTTTTTTTCAACAACACCTAAAGTGAATACAAAAATGTTACAATCATATTTTAACTAGGAGTCAATTTCTTTTAAAGATAATTAGCACGTTCCGTCTTTATCATTTGCTCTCATCATATAAAATGTCTCTATTATTTGAATTTTAGTATTTAGGTCTCTAAATAAATGTTTATTTGCAGAAAAGGTCGGTATAGTTCATATACGTTAACAGTTGTCGTTAAAATTAGCGCAAATAAATTTAAACGAAATAGATGATTTGCACAAAAAACAGCAAACGATAGAGAAATTTTGTGCACACAAACATTTAAAACCATATTTTAGGTTTTCTTCTTCTAACAATTATAAAATTCTACACATATTGATAAAATCATAGACATTATAATGTTTAAGTGAAGAAAACTCATAGACATTACAAGAACTTGACACATCCGAACAAATGTATGCTGCCGTATACGCATTCTTGCATAGTATATTTTGCAAACGATAGGGACAAAGCGTGTCATACTAGAAATAATACCTGGTTTGCTTAGTCCAGGAATGCGTATGAAGAACAATGATTGAATTTGCAGAAAGAGAAGAAATTGTTCAATTTTAGAATGCGGTGCTTAGCTTTTGTGTACGGTTTGGTTGTAATGTGATTTATTGTAGTGTTTAAAATATGTTTGTTGATATACAATTATTTGGACGTGTCATGTTCTTGTAATGTATATGAATTTCTTTCATTATGTTTAAGTGTAATATTACAATATATGTGATTTATCTATTTGTGTCGAATTTTATAGTTGTTATAAGATAAAGACTTAAAATTTGGTTTTAAACGTTTGTGTGTGCAAAACGTCCATATTGTTTACTATTTTTTGTGCAAATCATCTTTATCTTTTAGATTTATTTGTGTTAATTAATCTTTTTGATAATTTTAACGACAAATGTTAATGGATATGAACGATAGAGACATTTTTTTTTTGCAAAAAAATGTTTATTTAAGAATTTCAAATATCAAAATTCAAACGATAAAAAATTTAGCACAATAAGAATAAACGTTAAGAACGAAATGTGATGATTATCATTCCTTTAATTATAAGCCAACGCTAGCTGACATTAGGCAGGCAGAAAAGTTCGGCCAAGTTTCATTTACATTGCCTAATAATTAGTGCAAGCCGTTCAAGTTTCAACTCTTTTCTTTTTTTTTTCCTTCGAAAAATTCAAGTTTACTCTGTACAATATGCATACTTCTATATTTACACAAATTAAAAAAAAAAAAATTATTAATATAATTAAAACAATAAATTTTACTTAAATTTTTCTTCACATACCTCTACATTAATATGACAATAGTTCATATTTGTTAATAATAAAGCACATTTAATATGACATATTAAAAAACTAAAAAATCAATTATACTCTCAACCAAGAGGGAATGCGGTTCAGTTCAGGCAATTTTTAACCTATTTTCAAACCAAACTATTTAAAATAGTTTGAAAAAATTCCAAATCATTTCATTTTTCAAACCAAATCAAATTATTTTTTACAGTTCCGTTCGGTTCTAAACCAAGGTTTTATATCGACATAATAGTAGCAAATTTAAAACAAGCTAAAACATAAATAAATTTGTTTAAAATTATCAATACAAGTTTAACGATATATATCAAGAGGGAATGCGGTTCAGTTCAGGCAATTTTTAACCTATTTTCAAACCAAACCATTTAAAATAGTTTGAAAAAATTCCAAATCATTTCATTTTTCAAACCAAATCAAACTATTTTTTACAGTTTCGTTCGGTTCTAAACCAAGGTTTTATATCAGCATAATAGTAGCAAATTTAAAACAAGCTAAAACATAAATAAATTTGTTTAAAATTATCAATACAAGTTTAACGATATATATTTTAAACATAAATATTAGTTTATATTAATATTTGTCTCAATTGTTACACTATATTAATACTCGTCGTAGAATGAAATGAGAACGTGGAAGAAATTTATAGAAATTAGTAAATAACTAGGCTTAATAATGAATTTGAGAGTTATGACTAATGGTCTAATAGTTTGGCGAAAATTAAATAAGCCAGTTCAATAAATTTAATATTGTATTGTAATTTGCTTATTTTGTAAATGTGTAAGTAAGTAGAATTAATTTATTTTTATTATAAAAAATTAAAAACGATTCAGTTCGATTTAAATGGCTTTTTAAACATTGAAACATAAGCCAAATCATTTTCAAATGGTTCGATTTAGTTTAAAACCAAAATGTTGATGGGTCCACGTGGACTTGAACCAACGATTTCAAACTCACAGATTCAATTTGTTTTGCAGTTTGACAAATTTATATGTGCAGCCCTACTTTTAACAAAGAAATTGAACTATAATTTGGATCAAATAAATAAAAAAGGTAAGCATATCTTTTGTGGGACGGTGGGAATATAATCTTTACAAAATATTTCTTTAAACCAAAAGGATTTTTGAAACATCTAGATTTTTGATTTAGAAAATGATAAGTTATTCATAACAATTAGATTTTCGGAAAGACATAATCAAGAGTTATGTTTGTGTTAATGTGTAATTATTTGGGAACTATCTTAAATAGAGGTGCATGCATCATGCATGGTTCGGTTTGGTTCGATTCGATTCTGAAAAGAACCAATCAGAATCGAGAATGAATGGTTATCTTATAAATGAACTATTGGTTTAATTTGTAATTATGAAATTGAACTATAATTGAACCGAATGTTTTTAATTTGATTTTGTTTGGTTCCATGATCAACATTTTCAAATTATTAATGCAAATTTATGTACGTCCAAACAAAACAATAAACCTCATTCAATGTAACAAGAAGTTCAATTTTCATACAAAATATTGTCTAATAAAAAATCATTCACCAATATACATTAATGGCAAAAATTAGGGCGTCGAAATTTGAAAAAGTATAAAAGATGTTATATTGTGTGCTTTAAACTGAATTTCTTGTGATGTAAAAAAGAAAATGGTTTGTTTCATGTGCTCCGGCCTTAGTATTAAATTTTTTGTTTTTAGTCAACATGTTGTCTCTTCTCAGTTTTGAGTGCTAGAATCGAAACCAAACTAACGTATTGATTCTGATTCTTTTGTCTACTCTGATTTCAAGCAATAAACATCCCACTCTTTTTTGTGAGTATACAAAATCACTTCTTTTTCTCTTTTGATAACTTCAGAATTTTAAGAGAAACTAAGGAGAACAAATTATTTATCTTAAATCGAGCTTATTTATTTATAGGAAAACAAACTTTTTAAGCTTAGCCAAACATGCAGCAAACAAAATACATTCACTCAATAAAAACATAATAATTAAAAAGCCACGAAACACAAACATTTCTTAATTTTATTGCTTATTTTCGTTGGCAAACACTATTCTAATAATCTATCTAATAAGAGAATTTAATACCCATTGAGTTTTTAGCAAACTCCATCAGATTCTCAATTTCATGATCATCAATATAGCCATCCTGATTGATGTCCGCTTCGTCCATGCCGCGGCCGCTCTTCCATCTGCTGAACCATGCACCGGAGGTCCGAATAGCTTCTCGGAGCTCCGTTTTGCTGATCCGACCGTCCCCATCAACGTCGAATGTTTTGAGCCATTTTTTGAACTCCTCCGGCGTCATCTGGCACTTGACGGTGATTGAAGCGTTACGAGGACTACCGCGACTGCTTATTGCCATTCTTGCTCTCTTTGTGTTTGATGAACCAAGTCCGGGGCGGGGGTGGATTGTTTAAATACATGAAAAGGGTAGATTCATTTTTCCATGTTTAAATTCGACAAGGCATATATCCTATTGTCTTAGAAAATTATAACATTAATCCTTCACCTACTAACTTTCTTGCAACTTCGTTTAAAACTTCAGGTTTTTTTATAGCGTGGGCCTAATCTATCACTTTTGAAGCGTTATTGGTCCCTAGATTAGGTCATTTTAACCCTTGAAATGTTAATTTTTCGTTAAAAACATAGTCATAACCTTATATTTAGCTCAACTTCAAATAATATAAAATATAAATAAAATAAATAGGAAAAAAAAAAAAGAAAAAAGAAGAAGAAGAAGCTAACCTACTATTGTCAATCTCTCAACTCCTTGCCCTTCGCAGTTTGCCCGACCTCCCCATTTCATTGTTTTAGTGACTTTGCTGTCTGATCGATCTAAACCTATGAGTATATACACAACACCATATATGTAGTAGAAACAATGAAAAGGTTGAAAAATTTGGGGAGAGGGAGCTCACTTTGAGGGGGTGGTTGGTGGGATTATGCTATTTTACCTTTTTTTTATTATCATTTATTTTATTTGTATATTAATTTTAAGTAAAGAGTATGATTGTCTCTTTAATAATATATTGACATTTCAATGGGCTACATGGACATAATACATTAATATGTGTGCCGAGAGAATGACAATAAGAAAAAGAAAAGATGAGAAAGGTGTTGTTAAAAGAATAGTTTGAAGACGAAGTTATGATAGAATAAATAAGTTGGGGACTAATGGTTCAATTTTCCAGATTATCTTCTTTATTAGGTTCCTTCTTATCTGCAAATTGGAACCAAAGGGGCTTTTCAATTCAAGATTCGTAAGTCCATTTAGTGAGTTTGGGCCCAGGAACAATATATTTAGATTTTAGACGGAATAAGTTTTTGATAAGTGTTAACAAAAGGTGATGCTCTGCATTAATCTGATAATAGTTTAAAATTGGAATTTTTTCTTATTTTTAAACATGTGGAATTAAATGATTCAACTATGCTCACTGTAAAGAATAGGAAGTCAGCAGTAGCAACCGTTAGCTTCAATTAGTTAGGAAGTAAACTCTTCAATTAGTTATTTAATATTTCAAGTAGTTAATTCGTTAAATAGTTTGATGAGGTGTCATTTTCTTATTGATAGTTTTACATCTTGTATATATATAGTGTAAATTCAAATGTTGAATAATGAGATACAGAAATATAATTTTTCTCTTTATCACGATATTTTCTCTGTCTTGATATCCTTTTTGCCTTGATATTGTTTATGGTATTAGGGCAAGATCCAAACCAAAATATCTTAGCTAATCAGGTAATCCTGATAAGAAATGGCTAATGATGAATTGTCAGGAACGAGATCCATACCAGTACGTGTTGCTGGAGAAGAAGGAACGGGAAGTGCTTTGAAGGAGACCTCTACTTACTACAATGGAGATCCTCTTTTCTTAGAAGCATCTGATCATCCTGGAATGATGCTAGTCACATCACCATTAACAGGACAGAATTTTCTTACCTGGAGCAAATCGATGAAGATTGCTCTGGAGGCGAAGGTAAAACTTGATTTCATTATTGGAGATTGTAGAAAACCTGAAAAAAAATTGACTGAATATGCTCAATGGAGAAGAGTAGACTGTATGGTGGTCTCATGAATATTAAATTCAATGGCAAAAGAAATTGCAAAATCATTTCTCTATGCTGGATCTACTAGAGAATTATGGAAGGAAATTGAAGAACATTATGGTGAAAGCAATGGTCCTATGATTTATCACATTCAACGAGAGATCAACTCAATTTATCAAGAAAATCTGAGTATAATGCAATATTACTCAAAATCGAAGAAGTTCTGGGATGAGTTAAATGCCCTAGATCCTATACCACAATGTATATGTGAACAATGTAATTGTGGTGCGATCAAAAGAATGACAGATAGAGAAGCTTCAAACAAATTGATGCAATTTTTTATGGGGCTAAATGAGTCCTATGATAATTTGAAGAATCAGATCCTATCTATGGATCCATGGCCTACGATGAATAGAGCCTATTCGATGATGATGCAAGTGGAAAAACAAAGACAGGTACATATAGTGTACTAAGAGGGCAGTGAAACTAATGCTCTATTTACAAGGATGATACAAACAAACAGCAGAAGATGAGGAACATCAGTTAGAAATGGAAATGGAAGAGGAAATTTCAAGAGATCTGAGAACTGGAGAAATGAAAAGGAAAATCAGTTTTGTAGTCACTGCAACAGATCTGGTCATGATAGAGAGAGTTGCTTCAAACTTAATGGATATCCGGATTGGTTTAACGGATTGAAGGATCAGAGACAGGAACAAGGTATGAACGGAATTACAGCTGCTAATTCAACAGAAACTCCTTTGGATGTGGATACAGAACAAAATGAAAGCAAGAATAATGAAGTACAGAACAATCTATCCAACATGATCCAACAATAATTGATGAAGTTAATGAAATGAAAATTGAACATGGGAAACAACCACATCAATTTTGCGAATCTGGAAGACTTTGCAGGTAAATTTCATGCCTTAACTCTTAAACTGAGCACGTCTGATTTATTTGATGATAATTTCTGGATAGTTGACATTGGCGCATCCAACCATATGTGCAAAGATTTGAATTCATACTAGAAAACTAAGCCTATATCCATAAAACTTCCTGTCCACTTACCTGATGGTAGCATAAAACATGTTGCAACATCAGGAGACATTCAACTCCACCCAACTTTAACCATAAAAAATGTCATATATCTGCCAAGCTTCAAATACAACCTACTATCTGTAAGTAAACTAGCCAAAATAAACAATATCAACTGTAATTTTTATGCATCTTACTGTCTGTTGCATGATTAGAAACTGAGAAAGTGATAGCTATTGGTCGAATGATAGACACCTTTACATTTTTTATCAATCCAGTTTCTTTCCTGAAGTTTCAGCTAAATGTAATAAAAGTTCTATTTCCTGTAATACTTTCAGTACTTTTAGCTCCTTGTGAACAACATTGGTCAGCAGCAATGTATCTTCTTCAATACTTAAAGGGTAGTCCTTCAAAAGGACTATTTTATCCGGTGAAAAATGAAATGAAACTTGAAGCCTACTGTGATTCTGACTGGGCAGCCTGTTTAACCACTCGTAGATCACTCACAGGTTATTGCGTGTTTCTTGGATCAGCATTAATCTCCTGGAAGACCAAAACGCAAACTTCAGTGTCACGTTCATCAGCAAAGGCTGAGTATAGAAGCCTAGCATCAGTTGTCTGTGAACTTCAATGGTGTTCTTATATCCTTCAAGACTTTCATCTTTCAATTCCGTTTCCTATTAACCTATGGTGTGATAATCAAGCTGCTTTGCACATTGTTAAGAACCCTGTCTTTCACGAGTGTACAAAACACTTAGAAATTGACTGCCATCTAGTTCATGATCAATACAAGGCATGTTTCATTCTTCCACAACATGTCTCCACTCATCAACAACTTGCGGATATTTTCACAAAAGCCTTAGCCAGCCCCCAGTTCTTTAAACTTGTGTCCAAGTTGGGCATGATTGATCTACATGCTTCCAACTTGAAGAGGAGATGTAAAGAATGGGAAGTCAGCAGCAGCAACTGTTAGCTTCAGTTAGTTATGAAGTAAATTGTTCAGTTAGTTATTTAATATTCCAAGTAGTTAATTTGTTAAATAGTTTGATGAGGTGTGTCATTTTTCTATTGGTTTAGCTATATTTTCAGTTTTACATCTTGTGTATATATAGTGTAAATTCAGATGTTGAATAATGAGATACAGAAATATAATTTCTCTCCATCACGATATTTTCCCTGTCTTGATATCCTTTTTGCCTTGATATTGTTTAATGACTCTTAAATGACTGAACTTGGGTAAACACTACCACAATCTAGTTATCAAATCTTGACATCCCAACTGCTAAGGTATGCTAGCAAAACTAACTTTGGCCACCTGGCCTTGTAGTCGACACTCTTACCTAATGTAGAAGTTGAAACTTTAGCAGCAGTCATTTGAACGAGTTATAACCGCACACAAAACAAATCACCGTTGAAGTTCAATAAATCAGTCAACAATTACCTAATAAATCAAGTCAAATATATACAACACGGTCTGCTTGTAAGTATTTAAGTGCAAACGTTACCCTAAAATGTGTGCACTAAGTGAGGCTCATGCTCGCAGACCAACTGTCACGTAATCGAAGTTAGTCATGAATGTTGGCTTGATGATGCTCGAGTTCATAAGGTCAGTAATTAGTATGGAATTGCACCCAGCCGCCTGCACAAGTTGGATCTTCGCCATCTGTCTTTTGTTGCTGCCTAAATACAAGTCAAGCCTTGCGTACTTGCACATCCTATTAAAACCTTGGAGTGGGGCAATGTGTCCACACGGTGTCAAAATCACAGGTATGCTATTTCGGTAATAAACCCTTAGACAATTTCTAACTTATTTCATTAAAATGGTGAAACTTTCATACTAGTATCTCCAACTTATCAAATCAAATATTACACACACACACACACAATCCATTTCTTTCCTTAATTTTTTAATTCTCAACAATTAATTGATTTTAAAATTTATTTAATTACATATTCTATTACTACTACAATTACTAAATTAAAAATTATTTTTAATTAACTAAAATATTGCATTTATTAATAAATAAATAAAAACATTACATTTAACATCCCAATATAAAAAAAATACACAGAGAAACTTTCACAAAACAAACATAAAGTCCAATTAATTTTGTCATTTAATTCTTAGAATTAGTTTATTCATCCTACAAATGATGAATTTATACATTTCAAAGTGCAATGTGAGCCACTTTATCCTTGATTTATCTTTGTGAAGCAATAAATTCTTAAAATTGAGTATTTTCGTCTACAACTATTTCAATTTCTAGAGTTGGTGCTTCCATCCAATCTTCAATTGATGCATCAACATTACGTTCATCCTCGATTATCATGTTGTGCATAATAAGAATAATGACATTCACAGTCTTTGACTACCATAGTTAATCTACCTGGCATTACTTAATTGAAGTTATTATTTATATTTCTGACTATGAATAACATTACCCAATTGAAGTAAATAATTACTCCAATTGAATAATGTTACGTATACTGACTACGATAGTCAGTGACTATAAATAGAATTAATTGCATAATCATGCACATAGTCATTATATCATGTAATACACGTGCTTTCTAAAAATGACGGTCATGCAACAATTGCGAAACATGATTGCATAACACCAAATGAATGTTCTATGACTTTTCTACATCATTCTTGTTGCATTGCAAATAATTTGTTTTGGGGACCGCATGGATCATGATAGTATATCAATAAGAGAATAAAATATTCCTAAAGATTTGAATACCATAACGAATCCAAATCTACGTGTGTATTTGCAAAATGATCAAACAAGAATTATACAAAAAAGAGCTCAACAACAAGGTCAAGGATCTCAAAACACATCTTGTACTTTTAGTCAATATTTTGATGGTCTTGGATATCTGAAAACAATCTTGCAGAATATTAAATTATTGTTGTAATTTACTTTAAATATTAGTTTTCAATATTTATGTTGTTGTAGTGCTAATTTTTTCTTAATTTGTAATTATAAAATTTGAAACTTTTAAATTTTAATGAGTAATTTTATTTTAATGTATTCAATAGTTATTATTTATTACTTGATTACAATTTATTATAAATGTTAATTAAAATAATAATCAAATTAAAATAAATATAAATAAACTTAAATGATTTTAAGTAATAAAATGATATAATAGAAATTAAAAATTTATTGTATATAATATAAATGACAAAATGAGAAATATATATTACACCAAATGAAGTAATGCACCGTATTGCATCAAATTTAGAGTATGTTTGTATGTGATTTATAAGTATTTATAAATCGATTAAACATCATTTTTATCTACGCATTTCGTAAGATTCATTACTTATGATCTACAAAAATATTTAGTTCGGTAGAGATTTTTGGGCAAAAAATGAATTTTTCTAACATTACATATTTGACTTTTCAAAAGTTTTGAAAGTAAAATAACAAATTTGTCCTTAATATTTTGAAATGGAATTGTATTGATTAATAGCAATTTTGTTATTTCACCTTCAAAATTTTTTAAAAATCAAATATGTTATACTAGAAAAATTAATCTTTTACCCAAAAATATTTGCCGAACAAGCTCTTGGTAAACATACTTTTAGTGCAACAATGCTCCTTGCACCAATTTGGTGCTGGGTTGGAGAACAAAATTTATGCCAAAATGGTGTTGGGTTGAAGATGTCTCTACTATTCTAATAAAATCTTTGGAGACGATTGGTTTATTACGGAGAGACTGGGCCGTTTGACAGAGATTATAAACTAGTTTATAAACCAAATTTTGGTTTATTTGAGTTGAAATTGTTGACTTTTCATGTTAAAATTGGGTTGAAAAGTCAAAAATTACGGCTGAAAAAAATCAAAATGGGTTTTTAATCAAACATGAAAACACTAATATTAATATCCACGGCAAAAGACAATTATTAAATCTGCTTATGATGGATATGTTAGATTAATTTACTTAATCCATAAACAGATGATTATACATCTATGACTTAAAATCATCATGCTGTAATTACCAAGATTAAGACTGAAGCGGAAGCGTACCTGAATCCATGATTCTGTTTGATCGAACGGGGTTATGGTCTTCCAATTGATTCGTGGTTTTCTTCTTAGTGTCTCTTGCTGATGGGGATACAGAGAGTTATGAAAAGCCACGCTCAATTGGGGACCATGACCTGTATATATAACTGCAGGACAGTTATTTTGTTTTAATGTTGTTAAATTGACTCTTCATCAATTTAAAACATTGTATCCCTCTCTACACTTTAATCTCATGACACTTAATACCCATTAGTCCAAAATACTCTTTAGTGGATCACTTTATTGACTAAAACCTTAATATAGCACTACACATTTTAATATATACATGTTTGGCCCCATATATTGAATTTTATCCAACAAGATAATCATCCTCAAAAACATTCATTTACAAGGACACAGAGGACCAAGAGAGCCTGAAAGTAAAATTGGAACTAGAACAACATGGTGCTTAACGTTAGCACACCAAAAACTGTGCTCAAAATTCAACAATCCTCGTTTTCATAAATCTCCAAACTCAACTGTTGCTGGGCGTATTTCACCAATATCTCGATCTCGTTTGTATTGTCAATATGCCCCGTATGATCAGAATCTACCGCCTTCATTCCCCGGTGGGCCTTCCACTAGCCAAACCACACGTGGAGGCTCCGGAGGGCCTCTTGCAGCTCTCCACGGCTGATACGACCATCATTGTCCGCATCAAAGCTGCGGAGCCAGGCTTTGAATTCGTCCACAGTCATCTCTCTCTTGGTCTTCAAAACCTGTATACAACACAAGATAGCCATCTTTGTTGATCAAAAAATTGGTCTGTTCATATTTCTTGCTCAATTATAGAGGTTTTTATGCTGATAATGATTGCCAAAAAAAAGAAATTTGTAGTGGTGAAAGAATCTAGTAGCAAGTAGCGAACGAAAACCATGCAACTACACGTGCACTTTTGATTGGCATCTTTTGCTTTTGGTACGCCATTAAGCTTTAAGATTAAATTAGTTAGTGATCAGGGTTTATTTCATGTTTAAAACATTCTTGATAGATCTCATATGGTCTATGAGGTTTTTCCACTTTATATTATCTGTACTTCTTGTTTGCCATCAACTTCGGATTCTTCTATCTTTATTCCAGCATTAATCACTGCGTTTAAAGTAATGAAAATCTAAATGGATGCTAATTTGATCAAAGAGGGAAAGTTAAAGATATGATTGATATTCTAGGCTATGAAGCAATCACAAAGCAAGTAAATAGAATCCTTTTTATTCATCAACCTAATGGCTTGAAAGAACAGAAGAATCTGGTAAATTGAATACATATGGAACACTATCTTAATAACCTTTACGCGTCTGTCCACATCCTAACCACCATTGATCAAGACATCAGGTTATGTACATTTTGCATTTTCATCGGGACATCAATTCTCAAAACAAGCACGGAACTGTACTGTGTGAACCTGCATATACACGAATGGAAGTGAGTAGATGAAAATCAGAAAAAATATGATGTTCACCAAAAATATTTTCTTCTACTCACAAAAGTAGGAATTCCATTAACATTTTTTACTTGGTTCTGTTCAACATTGTATCATTAACTTCAACTCAATATCCAAATCTTGCCAAAATTTAATAATGCTTAGACTCTCCTCCTCTATTGATCTCCGCAAAACAACACGAGCACCATAACCCTTCTTCCTCACATCCACCGATCCAGCTAACCATTTATCTAGCCCTGATGCAATGTCAGTAGTTATCAACGCTGCATGACATTAATGTGCTTCCAGTGTTTCACGAGTCACCCGCACTGCATGAGGGTTAATGTCGGTTGCAATAAGGTGGACGGAAGAAGCTTCTTTCCAAGCATAAGAGCTAGGGAATTAATAACATAACCACTACCACAACCGATCTCCATGCAGATTGTAGGATGATGCTCTAACAAGTTGGCTCTATCAATTAGCAGTGGGTCGATTGACCAACGCAAATGAATCATCACATGGATCGTACACTTCAGGATGTGAAATCACAAGGCGGATTTCAGCAGTTCTGGAGAGCATTTTGAATACAATCTACCAAAAAGAAAATAAAACCCATGGAAAACTGCATAACAGAGGCCCTAAGAAGAGTTAATATTCAAAAAAGTAGCAGCTACCAATTTTTAGAGGATATTTTTTGCACACATAAGTGAAACAGATACGGTGAATCATTAATCAAATATGTCCATTGGGCTTCTATTTGCAATAATCTCTTTCTGTGAGAGCATCTACATATCATAACATTACTAAGCACCAGCAGAAGTTTCCTCTTTATCCAGTACCAGACATCTCGTTTTTTATCAACTAAAATATGTATAAACGAAGGAAATACTATTAAAAATATATTTTGATATAAATCAAGTTTAGGAAATATTTATGATGGCTTTATTAGATTTATTATATTCAAATTAGTTATTATTAGTAATTATTAGGATATTCAAAATTAGCTCTATTATAGGAACATAATTAGTACGGAATTTATGTACCTCCCATACCTATATATTCGAGAGCCTACATATTGCACTCAATAAAAAAAAAAAAAAATGTTATCAATTCAAAGAAATAACATTTTTTTTTTTTTATTTGTCTGTTTTTTGGGTTTCTTCTTACATTATGGCATACAGATATAGTAATCAATGTTGAAATTTGAAGCAGAGTTTTACACAGACAATCAGATATTAGAATAATCAACCAAGAACCAGAACAAATTTGATTACCTAAAATCGGAAATCAACCTATTAAAACGCATTGATTGAGGAAACATCTCAATGTAATGCACCCCAAAATTGAAGATACACAACTAGGTTTTTCCACACACAGTCAAGGAGAGAAAGCACATACCTTGAATCAATTATAGAGAAATTGAAAATGATACAGAGTCTCTGGTTTTTCTCTTTAGATCCAACTCCACGTCCAAATTCAAAGATTTCCAATTTTCAAATCAATATTTGAAGTATAAAATTACCCCATAAACAATTAACTAAAAATCTAATCCCATATCCTAAACTCGTTTTCAAAGTTTTTCATAATCTACAAAATCTACATTTTTTCTTCTCAACACCACCACCAGCGCACTCCAAAGAAACAACAAATCTTGAACTACACCCCTACCATTGTTTGCCTCACCACCATACCATTGCTCCAATACCTGTCACTCATTTGAAACACATTTCTCTCCTCTCAGAACCATTGTTCTCCATAACAAAAATGGGTGAAATATTATCTCATGATTATTTTGAGTTCAACAGTTACCATGGTGAATTGTCGAAATTTACCTTGGTGAACTATTTAAAAATCGAAAATTGTCGAATTTTCGACAGTTAACTTGGTGAACAATCAATTTCCCAAAAAAATTGGAAACTGTAGGAAAAAAAAAGTTCCCCGAGAGGAACTGCCAATTTATTTCGTCTTGTTATAATTGGATTTTTATTTTCTATTTTAGTTTAATTATTAAAAAATATTATAAAAATGATATATCTTTTGACTACGATATAATTCGCTTTATCTTGTGTGTAATTGGAAGATCCATTTGGGTATCGTGAAATTTTAGTCACAAGAAAAAAAAAATTGGTCATTTGTTTAAAATAGTATATATAACGTTTTGCATCTAAAAATGATCATATTTATAAATATTATAAAAAATTACCATATTTTCAATCCAGTTCTTACTTTTTGCCACTTCAAAATTTTTTACTATAAAGCAAGTAGAATTAGGTAGTATCCATTCTCATCACTTCTTATTCATAACATTGTTGAGTATTGCATGATGATTAAAAGTTGAGATGATAATTAGAACACGAACTTAGTTTTCACAATAACATTCAATATTGTTTACACAAAATATTTATGTTGTTCGAATCGGGCACATGCCTGATTCTCATAGGAGATGAACCCACAGTATCACAGGGGGCCCACCCTTTGTGACACATATTTTCCGATTGTTCACATCTAAAGAACAAAATAGTTTGGATTTAAAAGTAGTCAAGACCATGAATCCCATGGCCCATGGGAACAAAGATTGGACAATTTGGACTTTTCAACATTACTGTTATGAATATCTGCTGAACTAATTTTGTCTGTATTATAAATCACTGTCCCATAAAGAAGTTGATGAAATTTACACAAAGCATGTTTTGTATAGATTTTTATAGATTACTAGTAAGAGCACATACGATATATGTGATGTTTTGTTAATTAAGAATGTAATAGTGTTTATTATATTTTTATTTTATGAATTAATTTGATATTAGTAATTTAAGTAGAAAAAAATTAAATATTAAAAAATCAGACGATTGAAATTTAAATATAAGTATGCTTATAACTCAAAATTTAGTTTATTAAAATTCATTACAATAGATTACTCAAACATATGATAAAATTGAATTCAATTTACTTCATAAAAACCACTATTCTTAAGTACTATTTTCCATTCCTCTTCGAAAACTAAGTTCATTCCTTTATAATATTCTAATCACGTAAAGAAAGTCGAATACTTTTGCATTAAAAAATTTCACATTTGCTCCAGAATAAAACTCTGGACATAAGTATATACAACAACATATGTACATTAATTTCAAAATTTTTTAAATAACTTAAATAAAAGATAAAGAGATGGTTGAATTAAGCTTACACCATCAAATATTTTGATTTTCAAGAACGACAAATTAGGCTTCTTCGGTAAGTGTACCAATTCAATCATCACGGTGTTTAGTGGCAGAATAAAAAGTTCATAAAAACCTTCTTTGTTGCTTTAGATGAAGCTTTGGAGATAATCAATAAGTTAATTGATCAAATCGTTTCATGTTCGAATTTAAACTCTTAAAACAACAT
The DNA here is from genome assembly GCA_030279155.1 of Forsythia viridissima. Taxonomy (NCBI): domain Eukaryota; kingdom Viridiplantae; phylum Streptophyta; class Magnoliopsida; order Lamiales; family Oleaceae; genus Forsythia; species Forsythia viridissima. The sequence goes on along the minus strand of CM059038.1, from coordinate 47,529,444 downwards.
AATTTCTAAAAGTAAATAAATCACGTTGCAGTTATTAATTAAGCATGCTAGTGGAAGTTGTATATATTTGATACAAGTTAGAGATTGTAGGTCACAAATGTGTAAAAAAGTAAACAAGTCAATAAACATATTAATTACAATTAAAATTGTTCCATAACTACCCGTGTGTAAAAAAATAGCATCTTAAATACAAATTTCTAAATCACTAAATAGAGTTTGCATTGCTAATGTACAAACAAATCATTTTCAAAAATAATACTCTAGAGTTGATTTAATATTCAAAAGGAAAATGACAATAAAATTATATAAGTCATTTTGTTATTTATTTAGGGACCATTTGCGCCAATTTTTCTAAAAATTAAGTTAAAATGTGAAGAATACAATTGGAGCTCTAATAGACTAATATTTGTAGTTAATAAACGAATAGCTCAATTAATAAAAGTATTTGAATATCAAATTTGTGACAAAATAATCATTTTTATGTTGTAACAATAAAATAAAAAATTTAAATTTAAATAATAAAATTACTTAATAATAATAAAATAATTTTATATAACATATTTATTAATAATTATGAACTTAAATTTTAGCTATTTTATAATAGTTTGTAAAATATACAAAACAATTTAGTACAATATCAATTTGGTCAATAAAATGTCAATTTTAAAAAAGGAACTCGTTAGTTTTTTTTTTTTTTATTTTTTGTAAAAAATAAAATTATCGGACTCATTTGTACCTTTTGCAAATATTAGAAATTCAATTACAATTTTCTCTAATTAAAACTAAGGACATACTTATTTTTTCTTCAAATAAGAACTAATTGTGCACTAAAACACATATGTTAGAGGTCTTCTGTTTAAAAAACAAACGTTAGGGATGATTTTTGTATTGAGGACAAAGGTTAGGGACCATTTGCGCTAATTTCCCTTTTGCTTGATCATTATGTATAGTAAACTTAATATTCACACTTTTTATATAAGTAGGATAAGCAATGTATTCTACGGAATGAGTAGATAAAAAATAGATAAAAGATGGGAGTTTTATGAAATATGTAAATAAAATCAAACTTATTTATAGTAACTCTTTATTTTTGTTTTAAAAACAAAAATGCACAATTATTAGTTTACCGTTTAATTGACGTTAATCCTCCAATTTGTTCACCCTGGTATTCTTGATTAACTCCGACTCCAGTGAGCTTCCTGGCCCTGTTTGATTGTACTGCCCAATTTGTTCTCCTCAGGACTGAAATCACAAGTAGTGCACAAAGAATCTGGGCTGAGAATAGGCCCAGCCATAGGCCCAATAACCCCATTTTCATTCCAAAGCCCATAAATATTGCAAAAGGCAAACCCACGCCATAAAATGAGCCCAAATATATATTAGCAGCTGGAGTTGGCCTAGCACTGCCCCTCAACACCCCACAACCGGTGGTTTGTGGCCAGTTCCCCAGTTCACAGAGTCCAACCACCGGCATCACCGAGGCCGCCAATGACAGAATGGCCCGGTCCCCTGTAAAAGCCCGAGCCCACGTGTTCCTCATCGTTACCATGAATGATATTGCAATGAAACTTGTCAAAATGGCACAAAACAATGCTACGAGGGATGATGTTCTTGACTTACTCGGTTGATTTGCACCTAACTCATTTCCTAAAAGAACGTTTGTTTATTAAGGTGGACTAGACAATATTAGAAAAAAGAAAAAACTTGTTAAAATCTTATTTATTGTACTATGCTAAACATTACCTACACGTGTAGACACTGCTAAGCTCATCGCCGAAGGAAAAATGTAGACTAGAGAGGTTGCCTGCAAGAGAATCCCCGTGGCGGCCACGGCCTCGGGTGCAGTCGGAAGGACTCCTGCTAAGAGTATCATCAACTCATACCACCACCATTCCAAGCAAACAGAAACACAGCTAGGCAATGCAAGGCTGAGAATTGGTTTCCATTCATTAAAGCAATCCACAGACCAAACTTGCCAAGATTCTCTGCAAATGCCCGATAAGAATATATAAACCACAAGGGTTGCAAGTAAATTGAAGTCTGTTATTGCTACTGCCAACGCAGTGCCTTTAATGCCAAGACTAAGATAATAGATAAGAAAATAGTTTATCGGTGCATGCAGAGAAAGCGCAACGGCGGCACTAAACATGAGAGGAAAAGTGATGTTTTGTGACCTCAAATGAATCCTAAGAGGATTGATGAGGGATTGAAATAGAAGATCCGGAAGGCAAAAAGAAAGGTAAGTAGAAGCAATGGATGAAATGGTGGGATCTTGCCTACATAAAAGAAGAATTGGTTGGATATTTAGCCACAGAAATGAGATGGGAATGCAAGAAAATCCAAGAATTATAATGGTTCGTTGTAAGGTTTGTCCCATTAAAGACAATTGTTTTGCTCCAAATGCTTGAGAAGAAATGGGTTCCATTCCCATGGAGAGACCGGAGATAACCGAGTAGCCAGTGATGTTTGCTATGCCGATGGCCAAGGACCCGCCGGCCAATGCCTCCTTCCCCAATCTTCCCATGAAAAGCATTGATATCAAAGATTTTCCGTAGATCAGTAAGCCAGTGATGATCATGGGAAAAGCTATGGCGTACAGCAGTTTGATCTCTACAATCACCTGAAAATTAGAGATAGAGAGAGAGAGAGAGAGAGAGAGAGAGAGAGAGAGAGAGAGAGAGAGAGAGAGAGAGAGAGAGAGAGAGAGAGAGAGAAGGAGAGAAGAATGTTTCAGAATATAAAATTAACTTGCATTAAGCAAGAACAGTACTAGGAAACAAATTGATAACCTCGGATATGGATAAACTTGGCTGGTAGTCATGAAACTTAGAACTTTGCTGGTCTGAAGAAAAACCTTCAATGGAACTGCCTTTGAATTTGGGAAAATTGAAGTCCACAACCAGAGAAGTTTCTAAAGCCATAGAAGCAATTAATTTTCACGATACGTCTGTGTATCTGTGAATACTTTTTTTCTTTAATTGGCTTCAAATGCTGCAGAGAAAATCACGTAAAATCTTAGAGCTTCTTTTCATCTCATATATAGTTGACATAATTATAAAATTAAAAAAAAAAAAAAAAAAAAAAAAAAAACAGAACGTAATACATCAGAATTAATTGTCCAAGTTCACTGTCCCGTGGATCTCTCTATCTCTATCTGTCTGTTTCTATGTTTGATGGTATAGGAGAAACAGGTGTATGAGGTGCGAGGTGGCAGTGATAAGAAGAAGGGCTTGTCCTGTGTAATAGAAGCCAAATTTTTGTTACTACATAGTACTGCTACAACTTTACTTGAGTTATATTGTTGGCGATTTCATGCGAGTAACAAAACTTAGAAAGCTGCTCAGATTCTGTCTCACATTGGCAAAATTTTTATTTTATTATATTGATAAATAATTTCCTTGCTTGCTAGAATCCCTTGTTTTTTAAATAAAGATTTTACATAAATTTAACCTATGTTTTTTTCCCCGAAGGATTCAATGACGTAGTAAGTTTTAAGAAATATAAAGAAGAAAGGAATATTAATTCATTTCTGGAAAAGGTTGGCCTCTACACTAACATAAGATTTTGATTCTTCATATGTGTAATCGTGTCTATATATATCATTTCTCGTCCCTCCCGCATCTACCTTGAGTATATACTTCAACAAACATCGAAAACAATAATAGTTTCATCCAATAATTTCATTCATTACACGTTCCTTTCGATACAGCACATTGGGCAGATGTGCCCATTATAAAGCCAGAAATAGTCCACATAAAGGGATACGTAATGTCCCCCAACTCCTAAACGTAACAAGTTAACCTAACAATGTTATCACAAAATATAGGGACCATATTTCATCAACCCTATTTTTCTGTCCTTATTTTCCCCTTCTGCTGGACGAAATTATCCCCACTACTTGGGGTGCTTTGCTGGGACTAGTCAAGCATGGATACTGAAACTTCACGTGACCTTTCGTTCCCACTTAAAATTATACCTTCTTCTAGTCATCAATTTTAATATCCAACTAGATCTTATGATGTGTACACAATTTCAGAAATATCTTTCATTTTTCTTCCACTAACTATAAAAAATATCTTGAAAAGATTCTTGGTTATTTGCAACCCATAAATACAGTGTAACAAATGAAATTTCAACAATAGAAAAGGTCCATTCAACCATAAATTCACATATTGACATATTGTAAGATAATCTTGTTTAATTGACTTTCTTTTTGTCTCTTTATTGAATATCAGAAATTTTCTATTCTTTATTAAATTGTTTTATTCAATATTTTATCATTTATTAGAAGTGTAAAATTGACTCAATCATTTAGGTATTGGTGGTCGAACAAAAATTATGAGTTGAGTCTGTCCTTTGTCTAGTGTTTATACTTTAACGACATGTCTAAATGATACGGGAACTCAACTCAAGCCACCAAATGAAACAATAAATTTCAAGGAATTATGATCCTCCCTAAATGGATAAAATATGGGACTTCTCCCAAAATTGAAAGCAACTAGAAATAGAAAATATGACCTTTGACTAGAAATAGAAAATATGACCTTTGAATGATATAAAATCTTAACCCTTGACCCATTTTGTGGTGGGGCGTAAGGCTGGCCCATGTGCCAGCTTCAGAACATGCACAACATTCAGTAAGCTGTGCCTGAGTTGGCTTTTTATGAACTTCAATAGAGAAGCATCATAGAATTATCTGTACTCCTTACACGTCTTTTGGTCCCAACCAATTCTGATGCAAACACGACACGTATAGAACATTTCATCTTACTGAATGCATAGAATTTTGATAAATTATGTGTGTTTAATTTGATTAAAATTAATTTTTTTTAAAGTAGATAAAAGTTGATGAAATGTATAATTAAAAATTATAAAAAATTGCGAGTATATATAATGTGTGATTAAAATTAATTATTGATTTTAATTTTAATTTTTTTAACAAAATTTTAATAAATTTTAAACATACCCTTAAAAGAAAAACAAGAAAATAAATAGATTTTTAATTCAAGATGAACAAAATAAAGGGTATATAACACACGGGCAATAATCTCCTCCACACGGTGGGGATGAATTATAAAGACCATTGGACACTTATCTAGTGGCTATTGGACAAGTGAATGTCAATAATTTTACTTGTCCAATAGTTATTGAACAAGTGTTTAGTGACATTTATAATTCCTCTCCACTGTGAGGAGGAGATCAGTTCCCTATAACACACATATATATATATAATTGCAGAATGTAGCACATTTTAAGGGAAAATTTCATATATAGGCCCATTTTTGTTAATATTTATAGAATCCCTATTGCATGTTTTAAATTCTAAAATTACTGTCATTACCGTTATTATTAATTATATATCTTAATAATCTAAAAATGCTATAAATTGTAACAGCATTTTTAAATTATGCTAATTACCCTTAAAAGATAATTACCCTTTTTCACAAACGGCTCATAAATGGTAACTTCCATATTCTCTCTCATTAACCGCTGATATTTTCATTCAATAGAATTAGATACATGAACACAAATAACACAATAATAGATAAATTGATAGAAGGGGAATTTCGAAATCTGGGTTTTACGGTACGAATTTATCTCATGTTATTTTTTTTTGTTTTCTGATTTGTTTATCTCTACGATCAAATGGAAAGACATGTGCAACCAAATCCCTTTAAAACCTGTTAATTAGTATGGTTTTTATAAAAGCAATGTTTGAAATCGTATGTGTTTGAATTGAATGTGATTTTTAATTTAAGATCAGAATTTTGTCACATATATAATATTTTGTAATTGTTAATAATATTGATGTAAACTGTTACATATATTTTATTGCGTTGAATGTAATTTTATGGCTTGTGAAATTGTTATTAATGAAATCTATTGCATAAACATTAGGATTGTGTTACATAAAGTTGGCAAATTATTTGATCCTATTTAGAGGATGAAAATGTTATATATGTTAAAAATTCATTATAATACGATTCACATATATGAAATGAACAAAGATTGGAAAAATGTTGCCATTGTTTTGAGAACTATTTCAATTGCGTTGAATGTAGTTTATCTATTTTGCAATTGTTACGAAGTAATAATGTTGATGATACATTGCAATCGTGTTACATAACGTTTAAATATTTAAGTTTGATACTTATTAGCGTTGACCACTTCTCTATGTTACGAGTTATTTGTTGTGAATGATGTAAAATATACTACACTAAATGGCAAAAGATTTTTTTTTTGAAATGATAATAAGAACAAAACAATTCAACATGTTGTATTTAATTAAAAAAAAAAAAACTGATCCAATATCCATTAACAATTCATTACGTTACATTACAAAATATTTTGTAACAATCATGACACCTCTTCCTAATTTTGTATCAGACAAAAGGAAAGATGGTTATTGCGATTGATATATGTATGACATTTGAGTTAATGTTGCCCCCCGAATATCTCAAATAACCTACTTGATTGCATACTTACAAATTCTTTGAGAAAAAAAAATATATATTTGACATTTACATGAACAAAATGAATATATACCTAAAAGGTTGCTACATTCAAAATTCATTATGTAACATTAAAAAACATTTTGTAACAAAATATCAAAATTAAAGATTATAACAATATACTATTCCATAAACGAATTGAAATTTTTCAAGACATATAAAAATAAAATAATGCCAATACATTTATACTATTGTCTCAAAAATTGTTTCTCACAAGAAAAAGTCATATTATATATTATAATATGAATGGGAGACGCACCTTGGATTTGTAAACATGATAATCTTTGTTCTTCTTGGAGCTAGATGTATGGGTTATCTGTTCTGAAATTTTTTTCTCGTTTAAAAATTGATTTTCTGGTGATTCTTTTCCAGTACATGAACTTATTCGACGTCGACTTCCAATTCTTTGATCATTCTTTGAATCTTTCGTGGGTGTTGGCGTGTCCAGACATGACATTTTTTCGCAAATGTCCGGCGGTTTTTGCCACATTTTTCGGTGACTTTCTTTTTGTCAACGACCGAGTGAATCTTCTTGTCAAAGCATCCACGAGTAAGATTTATTCCTCAATTGTAGTAACCCAGTGACTACAAATACCCAACTCGATAAAAATCATAAGTTAGGGTTTCATGGGTGTTGAAGATTAAAAAAGAATATTGACGAAAATGTAGGGGATCTTCTTCAGTTGGTAGGTTTTCACAAGAATCGTATACTATTAGGATTTTTGAAAATATATTCCTAAATTATTCCGCCATTGTTGAGATTTTTTGGGGGTTGCGAGGATAATGGGGTTGTTGTGCGAGAAATAAGTAAAATGATTGGTAAAAGCTGCTTTTCATTTGTTTTATTAGTACTAGTATGTAAAATGTGCGTTGCACGTGATTTAATAATGGTATTGTGAGATATATGTTTATTCAAATATTTAAATAATTATAACTTAATTTAATACTGTATTAAAATACAAAAATCTGATATTAAAAAATACGGCAAAATATAATGTTTGTTGTTGTATTCAAACAAAGTACTTTTTACAATTGTGTGGCCAGTATTAAACATCTATTTTTTAAGGCCTGTAATATAGTCAAATAATGTCAATTAAAGAACACAAACAAAAAGAATAAAAAATAGTGTACATAAGTTCTTAAATATATCGAGCACTCAAACCCATTGAATTTTCTTACTTTATAAGATGACAAATGACTTATAACAAATCTTTGTAATTTAATATAGCTCTCCAACTATGAAGAGGTTTTAACCCAAAATATCACATACAATTTGGGCTCGTAGCACCTCAAGTTAAGTAGATTTATCAATCAGTATATAAAAGAAAACAAAATAACATTTACATTAGAAATTGGCAAAATTAAACATTCTCATTTGTACAATTCAGTGCCCAGATGTCTTCCGTGAACTTATCCAAATTGTAATGGAGAAATAAAGTAATATTATCAAAATTAAATATTCTAGCGATTTAAGCGTCATATTCACGTTGGAGCATGTGAAGAAAAATTAGTTTAAGCAAAATAGATAACAATTCAATTCAAAAGCATAAAAAAGAATAATAGAAATAAGATACATATCAATAGTGGATTGAAATCATTATTGAAGTTAGCACACAAAGTTTTTTTCGTCTAGAAAATCTGAAGCTATAAGTCAATTAGATATGTAAACAACATACAAATACGCATGAACATGCACAATAATTAAAAAAATACACAGTAACTTTTATAGTCCAACGCAAATTATTATTTTTTTTTTTTAAAAAAAATATTGAAAGATGATTATTCACATTAACTAACAAAAACCACAATCACAAATATAAATCTTCAAATAAAGTCTTTATGTACATTACAAACTATATAATTACTTTCAAATAAAACAACCTTAAACTTCAAATTAGACCTTAAATAAGCTGAATAAATTGTTTGTGGAATGTCAATTACTATTAATCTTGTAACCGACCAAATCCGTTCTCACAATTCAAAGAAAATATTTTCAAAATCCAATAATTAAATATAATAAATAGAAATTTAACATTTTCAACTTCTAAAGACTATATGTGGTTATAAATGTTAAATTATGAATTCAATTATAACATTAACTCAAAGACAATTCAAAAAATATAAAATATTAATGAAGACATATTTGTCTAAAAATATTTCTCTCCTTAAAACTTTTTTTAGATTAGTATTAATATTATATTAAAATATTAAAATATCATATATTATTCTTGGAATAAATGCTTAACAAAATGAATTTGATAATATTTATGAAATGAACGGGGCGCAATTGCCTCACATTATTTTAATGCCCCAACTGTCAATTCCTTCATAGAGAGAAGACAGAGCACCAATAAAATTTCAATAATTTTCTGGATAATATGGGCCCACTAGAACTTCTTCTGCAAATTAAAGAACACAGTCAAACTTCCAGTTTGAGCTATCCTTTTATTTCTTGCACGAGAGCTTGTATTCTGTAATTCGATGGATGAATCTTCATAGTACTCTACCACGAGTTCAAGTGTTCAACCTCTGTTTTCTTCGTTGCCCATGTTTCTATTCTCCATTAATCCATCAATGCCTTGATTTTCTTGATCCTTCTCAATATCAGGCTGCCTTGAACTTTGAGCCTCAACATTGTAATCAGACAATGGAAAGTTAGTTTTGGCCTTTTCACCTCTGAACTCAATCGCCAACTCGTCATAAGCTTTAGCCGCCTCCTCCGCCTTGTTGAAGGTCCCCAGCCAAACCCGCTTCGCTTTATGAGGGTTCCAAATTTCTGCAGCCCACTTCCCCCAAGGCCTCTGCCTCACTCCTCTATACTGCTTTTTCTCCCGCTTCGTCGAGCTTTTAGCTGGTTCGAAATTGTCACAGCCTAAGCAGTCATCAATCTTGCATGCAGGGCACGTGTCCGGATCAGGGAGGCATATCACAACATTCTCTGCAGCTGCATTTACAGGAGGTTCGGAATGTGATGACGTGGTGCCATCTATTTCTCCGTCTCCGGCGGCATCTGCTCCTCCGGTGATTACATGCTTTAGAGCTGAAACCATCAAGGAAAATTCTTGTTCTGTAAACAATTTATGGTTATCAGAGAACTTCTGCATTGTTTTATTTTTGCGGTACAGAATTGTACGGAAAACAAATGAATGCGAACATGAGAGGGGAACGAATTTCCTGAGGTGGTGTGTATATATATATATATATATGAGTGAGTGTGTGTAAATGTGTAGGGACATGGCTGTTAAACGCTGAGTTTACACGGCGGATGAAGCCGGAGGTAAGCGGCCGGCCAAGTGAACATATATATGGTACAAGGCTAAAAGGGCTAAACGCGGCCATCAGAATGATGAGGACTGATAGAGAATGGCACGTAATTAGTGATTTGTCCCTTGCGTCAACGAAAGTTGGTTGGGTGTCAACTTTCTTGGATGTTAAAGTTCAACTATTTCTAAAAGTTACTCGTGCATGAAGGCATGGCAATGCTCGACCATTCGACCCATTCAAAGCGATCCATTCAAAGCGAGTTCGACTCATCCAAAAGGACAAGTTGAGCCCAAGTTCAGCTCGTCCCCAAAATGTGTGCCAAACGAGCCGAGTCGAGCTATCCACGAGCTCGGCTTGGTCCTGATTCTTTTTTTTTTTTTTTTAGATAATTAAAAAAGAAAAAAGAAAGAAAGTATCGGAAATGGTTAATTTCACTAACGGTAACTGAAGTTACTTTCAAATTATAAAATGGTTATTGAAGTTCAAAAATTTCAGTGGTGGTCACTGTAGTTAGAAATCATTTCACTAATGGTCACTCCATTTAATTTTTAATTTAAAATAGTGATGTAGCATGATGATGTGTCATTTATTTATTGCATGTTAATCTATGTACTTTATATAATATTTACTTTAGTCCTTATATTTCAATTAAATCCTTCAAAAATTGTATCTTAGGTATTTAATCTTTTACATCTTTACACTTTGGTCCTCAAATTTTCAATTATCTTTCAGTTAAGTCTTTCAAAAATTGTATCTTAGGTTCTTCAACTTTTTATATCTTTACACTTTGGTCCTCAAATTTTTAATTATCTTTCAGTTAAGTCTTCTAAAAATTGCATCTTAGGTCCTTCAATTTTATACATCTTCAAACTTTGGTTCTCCAAATCTTTGATTTTAGTTGCCAAAATAAGTGCAATTTTAGTGGTGAAAATAATTGTACTTTTAATTAAATCATTGACTTTACACTCGGACTTTCACCTGCTAAAATTGCATTTATTTTAGCCACTAGAATCAAGAATTTGGGTTACCAAAGTTTGAAGATATATAAAATTGAAGGACTTAAGATGCAATTTTTAGAGGACTTGACTGAAAGATAATTAAAATTTCGGGGACCAAAGTGTAAAGATGTAAAAAATTGAAGGATCTAAGATATAATTTTTGGAGGACTTAACTGAAAGATAATTAAAAATTTGGAGATCAAAGTGTAAAGATGTAAACAATTAAGGACTTAAGATACAATTTTTGAATGACTTAATTAAAATATAGGGACTAAAGTAAATATTATATAAAGTACATGGACTACCATACAATAAATAAATGCCACATCACCATTTTAAATTAAAAATTTAATGGAGTGACCATTAGTGAAAGAATTTCTAACTTCAGTGACCACCACTGAAACTTTTGAACTTCAGTGACCATTTTGTAAATTGAAGGTAACTTCAGTGACCGTTGGTAAAATTAACTTTATCGGAAATGCTTCGATTGAATTGTTTATATAATAGATCGAGAGATTAAAGTGTGAAAAAAATGAGTTTAGAATTGAAAATTTATAGAAAAATAATTGAAGTTTTAAAAAAAAAAGTAAACATATGACAGTTAGCACAAGCCAGGAGCCGAGCGGCTTGTAGCTCGTGCCTTTTCGGCTCATATTTTGCTTAGTCGAACGAGCTCAACCCTCTTTTTTTTTTTAGAGAGACGAGTCCGAGCTCGAGCTGGACCGAGCTTTTATGAGCCAAGCCCACAAGCCGACGAACTATTTTGCTACCTCTAGGTACATTTTTGTTCTATACAGAATAAAGAGTCCAAACTTAGTTAAAAAGTTTAATTTATATACAATTTTGGATTTAAAATTGAAAATAATATTCTATTTGTCCCATAAAAATATATTTAATTTTTTTATTTATCTGTTCTAAATTATAGTATTTTTTTTGTTAATAGTACACATAATTTACTAGTTTTCTAATATGTCATATTTAATGTGACTTGTTAAAAAAAATATGAACTATTATTATATTAATGTAAGAGTGATTAAGAAAAATATAAGTAAATTTATTGTTTCAATTATAATAATTATATTTTTTTAATCTGTGTAAAAATAGAAGTAAATCTATCTTTATGGGACGGAGAGGGTATCAAACATTTCATTTAATTCAATTTATATTTTAATTTTGAAATTATTTTTTTCCTACTATTATTACACAACTAAATTTGTTCACCATTATTTAATGTTTGACTTCCATAATCTTCAATTTCTTTAAATTTCAATTTCACCCTTGATTTTCACTTTCACAAGTTTTGCCTAATAATACAATGAGTGCTATAGAAGTAATTTTGCACAATTTCATGAGCACATTTACTGTACATTGTGAGATTGGTTGAATAAGTGGACATTGACGTTACATTTCATTTACATTGTTAACTTTGTTGAATTAGTAGATATTGATTTTACTTTTTGTATTAACCATTGGGTCCCATCCCATATGAAACTTACAAAAAATCGATTCTGCCAAATGATTATTTTCAAACATTACGATTAACGTTAGTTACATCAATATATAAAAGTTTGAACTTCTTTTAACAAATATGAACATACAAAATATTGTATTACTCTTCTTAATACATCTTGTTTAAATCACCAAGACTCAATATTTGATACATAATATGAAACATAATCTAACTACAAAATTTTAACTTCATTCTACACGAGATTGAAAGAGAAGCTTTAGTAAAACTGTCTCACATGCTTACTGTCGTGATATGTGCCAAAATTATTACGATTATACTCTAATGTTTGGCATTTTGTTTTGTCGTGAAATAAATATTCCTCGTTTAGGTATTTTAAAACAATATTGCACTTACGTTATTTGAGTATGCGATTAAGTGCTTTAGATCACTTCATGATAATTAGAGTTGGATACTTGTGTAGAGTAGCATAGATAAACATGACTTACATTTTGATTGAGAATTGTTTTGTCCTAAACAACTAAATTGGTGAATGATGGGTTGACACTCTGTTCTAATAAGATCTTAGGGTCAGTTACTCTGTCAATTGAAGTACGAGATTTGTCTTGACAGTGGCGAGTGGACTTCGGGAATAGAAGTCTATTAGACAGGACTATGATGTGGGGTTTAATTCTATAGCATGACCATGAATGAGATCAATTAATATTATCAAATATATCTGTACGTTATGAACTTAGAGCGAGCAAAATAGTAAGCATGTTAAGCTTTCGAAAATTGTCACCCGATCCGATGGGTAAATGAATTTGCTTAAATATTTTTTACTAAACGATTTAAATCTAAGCTCAATATTTAGTAATAGGCTAAATCATTTAGAAAAGAGAAACGATCATTTTAGCCCAACTCTAATTATCAGAGTTTTGACGGGGTAGAACATTAAGATGGCAAGTCAAGATGATGTAATTACATGAGAATTGAAATAAAATTTCTTCTGTAATTTTATATAATTTGAGAGTACAATCTCTCACTTTTAGTGATGTGAACGAAGACTAATATTTATATTGTACAGTCTTGGATCAACTTGATTGAGATTAATTATTGGTACTCAATTTGTATAGGTCTGATTAGGTCTATTTGGTTGCTCTACAAAAAGTTTTGAACTTATTTGTACTAGAAATAAAAGTTTAAGGATTGCACGTGAAAAAAAAAAGGGAGATTAAACCCTAGGTCTATTTTTATAGACCCAGGGGTATGTCCAACAGTCCAAGGTATTCCATACTACCTTGGCCGTTACAGTACACTTAGGAGAGAGAGAGAGAGATACAATTTTTTCTTGTTCTTATTATGTGCTTTCGATCTCCCAAATTCAATTTATAGGATTAGTTTTTGATTTTCTTTATTCTCACTCATTTTTGTAGTCAGTAATATCAAGACAGACTCGGAAGCTTAAAACACAAACATACAAAAACGAAGATTAGAAGTTGTATTAGTCCAATTAGAACTTCGAAGTCAGAATTAATCAATAACGAATGTAATTTTGTTGAACCCCTACGTGGTTAGTTAGTTTGATTATAATGTGATTTTAAATAGATCATGGATTTGTAGACTTTTGATAAAGAAATTGTTATTTATGTTTTCTATTGACTAATTTCTAACAACTGGTTTTAGAGCTATCTAAATTATTTATTTTTGCATTATTATGATTCTGAATTATTGATAGCATGTTTTGTAGTTGACTGATGCCTAAGATTGATTTATTCTTTGTGAATTATTAAATGATAAAAATTATTTATGTGACTAGATGAATGAATTAATGTTTATATTGGTTGTGGTCAATAAATATTATATTGTGATTTGTTAGATTTAATTGAAATCTTAATTTTTTGGGTATATGAAATTGTTGTAATTGTCTTTTAAATTTCTTGCAATTAGATTCAATTGTAAATCCTAATTTTGGGTATAGGAAGTTGATGTAATAATTTTAATTTATTGTTGAGATATGGGAATTATGTTGCAATTGAAAGCATCTTTGGTCTAGTTTATAAAAGAGATGATCTCCTCCCCACAGTAGAGAATAATTATACCTCCTACTGGAAAAGTGTCCAAACTTATCCAACAAAAATTGGACACCTCTTTAATAGGAGGTATAACTCTTCTCCACTGTGGAGAGGAGATCATCTCTCTAGTTTATAAATTAATTTATTTGATTAAAAATAATTTATTTATAGTATAAATTTTTTTTTATCATTATTAATCCAATAAACTAATTTATAACATAGTTATATCATTATTAACCAACAAACTCTCAATTAACATAGTTGCTCAGTCGACAAGGTTTACGCTGCTAATCTATTTGTTTCCACTTGAGAGGACCGAGGAATCGGAAAAGAATCAAAGATAGCTGGCGCCTGGGAGTAAGGAGGGAATTTACATTAGAATTTGCCACTATTAATTAGCCGTTATTTATATAATCACGCGACAAGTCATAAAAGATTCTCCATCCAATCAACCGTCCAAAAAGTTGGAATTAGTAACATTGCTGCGCCGTACTATTCATATAGATATGAAAAAGGTCGAAATTTTTATTTCCATTTTGCCCTCGTATTACAATTTGATTATTTTTTTTCCCTATATATCTTTATTTTTTACTATTTTGTTATTTTAGGATAATTTCACCAACGGTCACTAAAATTACTTTAAAATTACAAAATAGTCACTGAAGTTTAAAAATTTCAATGGAGGTCACTAAAGTTAGAAATCATTTCACTAATGGTTACTGCATTAAATTTCTAATTTAAAATGGTGATATGGTATTTATTTATTGCATTGTAGTCTATGTACTTTATATAATATTCATTTTAGTCTCTGTATTTTAATTAAATATTTCAAAAATTATATCTTAGATCCTTAATCTTTTATATCTTTACAATTTTATCTCCAAATTTTTAATTATCTCTCAGTTAAGTCTTCTAAAAAATTACATCTATGCCTTTCAACTTTATACATCTTCAAACTTTAGTCCCCCAAATCCCTGATTTTAGTGGCCAAAATAAGTTGAAATTTAGTGGTCAAAATAAGTGTAATTTCAATTAAATCATTGACTTTACACTCGAATTTTCACCTAAACGAGAAGGAGTTACGAGGTTTACAAAGTTCAGAGAAGGACCGGAGACAGGAGGAGATTGCTACCATGTTTTTTGGTATGAGAATTGGGTGAAATGACGGGGGTACTTTAATGCATCTGGACAAAAAGGCTTCCAGAAAATTAAAATTAATAGAAAGTATTAATGCTTATATGTGAAATTCGACAGTAAAATAATGAGTAGATATTGATAGAAAGAACGAAATTGAGAAGAAAAAATTTGAAAAAGAATAATAAAGAGAAAAGAAATTAGGAAGAAGAGAATTGAGGAAATTGGAAAAAAAAAAATTTTAAGAATGTGAAAATAGATATATGAGTTTTTGGTTTAATAGGGAAAAACTCTCTATACGGTCGTGTGATAGGAGCTTCATGTACAAATATCTTAAATTTTTGTTTATTCCTGTAGTTATATTTTTATACACTTTTTCGTTATATTTTTATTTTTAACTTTTCATTAATTAGTATATCTTGTTATTGATAGAAATTTACATTCAAAAAGTCTTTACAAGAACAAAAATACTTATTTGACCATCATATTTAATTTCATGTATCGATGAGTACCAGAAATACCCATAATGCAAAGATTACAAAAACTAGAATATTCTAGGATTGTAGCTATCCTTTTATTTCTTGCACGAGAGCTTTTATTCCGTAATTCCATGGATGAATCTTCATAGGACTCTAGCATGAGTTCAACCTCTGTTTTCTTCGCTGCCCATGTTTCTATTCTCCATTAATCCATCAATGCCTTGATTTTCTTGATCCTTCTCAATATCAGGCTGCCTTGAACTTTGAGCCTCAACATTGTAATCAGACAATGGAAAGTTAGTTTTGGCCTTTTCACCTCTGAACTCAATCGCCAACTCGTCATAAGCTTTAGCCGCCTCCTCCGCCTTGTTGAAGGTCCCCAGCCAAACCCGCTTCGCTTTATGAGGGTTCCAAATTTCCGCAGCCCACTTCCCCGAAGGCCTCTGCCTCACTCCTCTATACTGCTTTTTCTTCCGCTTCGTCGAGCTTTTAGCTGGTTCGAAATTGTCACAGCCTAAGCAGTCATCAATCTTGCATGCAGGGCTCGTGTCCGGATCAGGGAGGCATATCACAACATTCTCTGCAGCTGCATTTACAGGAGGTTCGGAATGTGATGACGTGGTGCCATCTATTTCTCCGTCTCCGGCGGCATCTGCTCCTCCGGTGATTACATGCTTTAGAGCTGAAACCATCAAGGAAAATTCTTGTTCTGTAAACAATTTATGGTTATCAGAGAACTTCTGCATTGTTTTATTTTTGCGGTACAGAATTGTACAGAAAACAAATGAATGCGAACATGAGCGGGGAACAAATTTCCTGAGGTGGTGTGTATATATATATATATGAGTGAGTGTGTGTGAATGTGTAGGGACATGGCTGTCAAACGCTGAGTTTACACGGCGGATGAAGCCAGAGGTACGCTGCCGGCCTAGTGAACTATACATGGTACAAGCCTTCAAGGCTAAAAGGGATAAACACGGCCATTCCCAATGATGAGGACTGATCATAGAGAATGGCACGTGATGAATGAGTGATCCCTTTCATCAATGAAAGGGAGACACCGCGGTTGGGTGTCAACTTTCTTGGATGTTAGTGATCAACTATAGCCACAGGAGCCAGATATGGCAAAGGAGTGGGACAAAAGAAAGAGAACCACACTAGGGTTTGGAGGTAGCGCTCCTGAAAATTTTTTGATCTCATTTTAATAAGAATATAATATTTTTCAAATAAGTCATAATTTTTAAAAAATTTACGAAAAATGATTTCAAGAAGGAAAATTAATAATATTTTTCAAATAAGTCATAATTTTTAAAAATCTTACGAGAAATGATTTCAAGAAGGAAAATTAATAATATTTTTCAAATAAGTCATAATATTTAAAAATCTTACGAGAAATGATTTCAAGTAGGAAAATTAATCCATCAAAATGCACATTTCAACAGCAAAAGAAAATTTCAGCAACAAAATTAATCATTCATCAACAAAATTAATCCATCATAGACAAAATAAAAATTTCAGCAACATCATCAGAAGCAATAAATAATCAATGAATAGCACCAAAATTAATCGTTGAACAACAACATTCGCAAAATTAAAATTTCAGCGGCATTCCAAAAATTTCAACAGCAAAACTAAATTTTCAGCGGCATCATCAACAGCAAAATGAAAATTTTTAGAACCAGAAAAAGGACGTGAAAATGGCTGATTTGAATCAGAAAAGGGACGTGAAAATGTGTGCTGAAATTTTTTGGGCTGGGCCGCTAGTTTTTATGGCTGGGCCTTGAAATTTTTTCTTTTAAGGATATAATATATATAACTTGTGGTCCAGATTAGGGTTGGGCCGGGGTCCAGTGAGGACTTATTTTCCCCACAAAATTTGTATGCTTCTTCTCATAGTGGGTTTAAATAGGTTGCAATTTCAAAAAAAAAAAAAAACATCAATACACATAAAACATATAATTGTGTTATATTTTCAAATGATCTGATTTATTGATAAAAATAATAAGTCGATTAAACTAATGAACTATATATTATAATTTTAAAATTATAGTCATACAATTCAAAGCCTGCCTCAAATTCTAGCTCCTCAAAAGGGTTCTAAACAAAGGATAAGTTGAAAACGTTAAATTTTATTAATGTTTTATTACATAAGCAGAAACGTTAAATAATCAGATTCTAGCTCCTCAATGTTTTATTATATAATAATAATTATTATTGCTTTGTTTTTTAAATTAATTATAATTATCTGTTTGTCTCGATTTACATATTTAGAATTGAGTGATGAAGAAATAAAAAATTATACAATCGCAGAGATTGAAAAAATATTGCGGAGTAGTAGAAAGAGTCTTCGAGACTTTCAAATAATGCCCTTCCCTAAGATCATAGATGTTTTAATTCATAGTAATAGACTTATACATGATGAATTGTATTATGATATAAATGCACTGGCTTAAGAATGAAAAAAATTTGTTTCTAATCTCACAACTGAGCAAAAGAACGCTTATGAAACAATAATGCAGCCCGTATAAGATTTTCAATGATTTATTTGTTAAGTAATTGCCCAATTTTGGTTAATTAATTATCAGTATTCCAATACAGTGTAAATAGTACCGTCGGTTCAGCTTCCCAATGTTTTGAATTTTCTATGATACTCGGTAAAATGAATAAAATTATAAATTGACATTTCCAATTAAAAAATACACATATTTCACAACAAGGTAAATTCACTTCAATTATTAGTAATAACAATTTTGAATGCTACATTAATTAATCAATATAAGATTTAGAGTATGTAAATATTACTAATTGTCTACAAATAGAAAAACATTAAATTTGCAGAATATCATTCAAGCAATCTATACAAATTAGTGGGTTATTTAATGAGCCATGTCAAAAATTAATTAATTGTCTCATACGCTATGACTATCAATAAGAGTTAGGGTAAATCTTTATCACACGTGGGATTATATCTAAAAAAACCAGTGTTTAGTCATGGACAACTTTATGTAGCATTGTCTATAGTTACAAAACGTATGGGATTGAAAATGTTGATTTGTGAGATGAAGTGTCAACCAATTCAACCACAAACGTGGTTTTCAAAGAGGCGTTTGAAAATCTATATTAGCTATGTTGTTTTTTTCAATATCAATGTGTAATCAAATGTTATTTATATGATACTTTTTTTATTTGAATGTAATAAATAAACAATATACTCTTAAAATATTTTAAAATTACTATCATGAAAAACAAGTACCGTGCATCACACGGGTGATATACTAGTTTCAACAGCAAAAGAAAATTTCAACAGCAAAATTAATCATTCATCAACAAAATTAATCCATCATAGATATTCATTTTAGTCTCTGTATTTCAATTAAATCTTTCAAAAATTACATCTTAGGTCCTTAATATTTTATATCTTTACAATTTTGTCTCCAAATTTTTAATTATCTTTCAGTTAAGTTTTCTAAAAAATTGCATCTATGCCCTTCAACTTTATACATCTTCAAACTTTAGTCCCCCAAATCCCTGATTTTAGTGGCCAAAATAAGTTGAAATTTAGGGGGTGTATTCAATTGGGACTTTTAAATACTTTGATAGACTTTTATAAGTGAGTGACTTTTGTGGAATTCGTGGACTTTTAAGTGACTTTAATAGATTTGTTAGGAATTAATAAAAGTCTTCCTTAAACTTATGTAGACTTTTATTAAAGATTTCTGTAAACTTCTATGGACTTTCATTTTTTTTATGTTAAGCTAAATTTTTATACACTATAATTAATATTATTTTAAGTAACTTCTCATATGTTTAAATCATCCACAACGTATGTAATTAAAAACTCAAAGTATATTTCTCATGTCAATAAAAATATTTATTAACAAATATAAAAAGATATAAGTCACCTCAATTAAATTAACAAATAACATAAATCTCAAGAATAATTAATAACATTTTAGTAATGTTCAATAAAAAAATATCAAATATTCCCAAAATCACTCCACATAGTAGCCCTCCATGCATTAGCATTTTCTCTTGTTCTTGACTCTCAAAAAATGGTCCAAAATCTTCTTCTTCGTTAATTGATATCAAAGTTTTGATTACTACAAACTAGATACAATTGCATATAAATTATTGAGTACAACAAATTCTTACTTGGAAGAGATACGAAAAAAATCCTAGAAGTGAGAGAAAATAGGCCTTCTTTATTTTGTAGTTCTGGAGTCTTCACAAATCTCACAGTAGATGGGAGATTTTTTTTAAGATTTGCTATTTATACTTTTCACTAAAAAGTCTCCAGAAATCTGGTAAGTAGAGAATCTCTAGAAGTCCTTCTCAATTTGAATACCCTGTAACTTATAAAGACTCCTATAAAGTTTTAATTGAATACCCCATGACTTTTAGAAACTTAAAAAAAGTATATAAAAGTCTCAATTGAATACACCAATACTTTTAGAAACTCTTAAAAAGTCTACATTGAATACTCCTAAACTTTTAAATACTTAGAAGTCTTTAAAAGTTTCAATTTGAATACACCCCATTTAGTGGCCAAAATAAGTATAATTTCAATTAAATCATTGACTTTACACTCGAATTTTCACCTAAACGAATAAAATAATATAATTAAATAATAAACTATTTAGTAGTCGAAATAAGTGTAAAATTCATACTTATCACTTAGAGTTGATCACTAAAAGTAGATATTTTACTGGTCAGACCATATAATATTATTTTGTTCGTTTATGTGAAAATTCGAGTATAAAGTTAAGGATTTTATTGAAAGTGTTGACCACTAAAATCACACTTATTTTGGCCACTAAAATCAAGGATTTGGGGAACCAAAGTTTGAAGATGTATAAAGTTGAAGGACCTAAGATGTAATTTTTTTTATAAGACTTAACTGAAAGATAATTGAAAATTTGGGGACCAAAAGTGTAAAGATGTAAAAAGTTGTAGGACATAAGATACAATTTTTGGAGAACTTAATTGAAAGATAATTAAAAATTTGGGGACCAAAGTGTAAAAATGTAAAAGATTAAGGACCTAATATGCAATTTTTGAAAGACTTAACTAAAAGATTGTTAAAAATTTGGGGACCAAAGTGTAAAGATGTAAAAAAATTAAGGACTTAAGATACAATTTTTGAAGAACTTAATTGAAATATAGGGACTAAAGTAAATATTATATAAAATACAAGGACTACTATGCAATAAATAAATACGACATCCTCATGCCACATCACCATTTTAAATTAGAAATTTAATAGAGTGACCATTAGTATAGTAAAAGAATTTCTAATTTCAATGACCACTACTTAAACTTTGAACTTCAGTGACTATTTTGTAATTTGAAGATAACTTCAGTGACTGTTGGTGAAATTAAACCTATTATTTTAGTAAAATCAAGTAATTATGTTTCTTTTAATTTATTGTTATTTTTATTATTTTTTTTAGGGTAATTATATTCACACCACGTTTTAATTGTAATAAAGGTTCTCCAACATTTGATATTTAGACACTTATATCTCTAATTTTTTTATCGTATTTTTATCATTAACTTTCATTTAGTTTTCACATTTTGTCTCCGATAAAGAATTTTTGTCTAAATATTTTGCTAATATGTAGTGAAATGAGAAAAAAATATTTTGTCAAACTTACGAATTTATTATTTATTTTAATTATGTATAAATATTAGAGGCAAACAAAAAAAATAACGCCCTCCCAATTAACTTTTTGGACAAAAATCATCATCAAATACAAATATAAAACATGCAAATTAATAGATTGATGATAAAATTTGCTAATTAAAGTTAGAGTCATAAATGCAAAAATGACCAATAGTTGGAAAATTTTATTGCAATTAGAATGTAGTGTACTTAACAAATAATGTTGTGGTAATATAATTACCTTTTTTTATTTTATTTTGTGATGTTAAATATTTTTTTTTTTTTTTTTTTTGTTAATTGTGAATTTGTGACTCTAACTTGTGATGTTAATGGGTTGAAAATAATATTTGAATTTGGTTGTGAAAGTTGATGGGTAATTAATTACTCGACTTTTTCAATTAGATGCATTAAATTTTAATTTGGATCACTAAGACCATCAACAACCCATTGGTGCAATTTTTGCACCAAAATAGTGCACCCAACACAACAAGAATCTGCTTTAAACTTTCTAAAAAATAAGATTTGTTAGTAAACAAATGTAATTAACAAAATACATTTGACAAAAATAAATTTCTTACTTTTAAGCAAAATCAAAGGTGCTAAACCCTGCTATTTTTCTTATTTGTTTCTGTTCCATTTGCAATCTC
Source organism: Forsythia viridissima (assembly GCA_030279155.1). NCBI lineage: Eukaryota > Viridiplantae > Streptophyta > Magnoliopsida > Lamiales > Oleaceae > Forsythia > Forsythia viridissima. The sequence goes on along the minus strand of CM059038.1, from coordinate 47,507,226 downwards.
ACCCTGTTGGCGTCCATCCACTTCCCTGCTGCTGCATAAACATTGTAAAGAATCACATACGGCGCAGAATCTTCCGGCTTCATTTTCAGAAGCAAACTACCAATTTCCTCCCCGAGTCCATAATTTCCATGACTTAAACAAGCACCCAGCAGTGATTCAAGTATATTTGCACAAGGTTTGTGCGGTAAATTCTGGATAAGTTCATATGCTTCATTCAAATGACCTGTTCTGCCAAGAAGGTCGACTATGCACGCATAATGTTCGTTCCCAGGAAATATGCCATCTTGTATCATCGAGCTGAAAATCATCTTGCCTTGTTCGACAAGACCAGCATGGCTGCAACTTGATAAAATACTCGTGTATGTAATTTTATCGGGTTTTAAACCCCGAGTTCTCATCTGTGAGAAAAGTTCGAGTGCACTTTTACCATCACCATGCACCCCGTACCCATTAATCATTACCGTCCAAGAGACGGTGTCCTTTTGTGGCAGCGCGTCAAAAAGCATTTTTGCGGAAGAGAGACTACCACATTTTGCATACAGGTCGATCAAAGCATTGCTGATTGCCACATCTTTGTCGAAGCTCTTTTGAAATAGATAAGCCAAAACAGAATCTGTCAAATGCAGATTATTCAATTGAATACAAGTAGGAATGATGTTCAGAATTGTTACATCATCAGGCTCAATCTCCCTTCGGAGCAAATCAAGGAAGAAAGAAAATGCTGTTCTGGGATTCTTTGAATGTAGATGTGCAGATATAACAGCATTCCAAACAGATATATTCCTTTTTTCTCCTATTTGAAACAGCATCAAACATGAACTTACATTTTCAAATCTAGCATACATGATCATGAGCGATGTAAGAAGAGGAGTTTCGAGTGGGATGCCAATTCGGAAAGCATAGGCATGAACTGATTTACCCTGAAGAAGGCTGCAGCATGCAGGTAATAAATTCAGCAAGGTTACATAATTTGGTTTTTGATCCTCCTTGACCATTCGATTGAACAACAATACGATGTCATTTTGTAAGTCATGGTAGCGATAGCCAGTCATAAGAGCATTCCAAGAAACAACACTTTTATTAGGCATGTACTCAAAGAGAAAACGCCCAGCGTCAAGCTCTCCACAGTTAATATACATGCTAATAAGAGCATTAGCTAAAGAAATATACGCTGTAAGTGCAGTTTTTACAGCATAGCCATGAACAGTCAACCCTAAAGCTAAATTTTCGCACTCATTGCAAGAGGGAAGGATGCTTATTAAGGTAATCAAGTCAAAGTGACAACCTTCTTGCCTCATCTGATGAAAAAAGAGCATTGCTCGCTCTGCTTCTCCATTATCTACACATCCAGAAATTATTGTGTTCCATGAAATGACATTTTTCTCAGCCATTCTCATAAATATCTTGCACGAGTAGGCCAACTCTCTGCAGTCACAGTAAAATGCCAACAGTGCATTGGATGCATTGAGATTCACATCAATCCCCTGCTTAAGACTAAATGCATGGGCCGACTTCCCAAGCAGAACGGCCCCTTTTTCCGAGCACAAAGAAAGGATACTAATTATTGAGATTGCATCGGGATCAAAACCTGCCATCTGCATTTGGCGAAATGCAATCAAACTCGCATCCCAAAGTCCATTGCTAACATATGCAGAAACCATTGAATTCCACGACAGGAGATTTCTTCCCGTGGTGTTATTAAAAAGATATTCAGCTGAATCCACATCTTGAAGTTTGGCATACACTGATAGAAGGGATGTGACAACAGAGATATATTTCTCAAACCCGAATTTTATTACACAAGCATGAAAGGATTCAAGATGCAAAATGCTACCGTGATTTTCACAAGTGGGAATTACAGAAACAAAAGTCACCATATTAGGCTGTGTACCATCTAGTAGCATTCTTTGAAACAATTCAACAGCAATATCGGATTTCAGGTTCCTCGAATAAGCAGATATCATTGCATTCCATATGGCAACATTCTTTGTTGTCAAAGAATCAAAAATATTTCTAGCAGCCAACAAATCCCCACAATTACCATACATCGAAATAAAGGCAGACACCAAGGACTCGTTAGTAGAATATCCACATTTGAATGCAAATCCATGGAGCGAGTAGCCAATATGAACTCCAAAACGCAAGCATACGGGGATCACACTGGCCAAAGTACTGACATTAGGTTTCAAATCCATATTACGAATGTCCCGGAAAACCTCAAAAACTCTACGGTCGAACCCATTAAAAGAATAACCAGAAATCAAGGCGTTCCAAGCAACCAAATCTGGTTGAGAAATTCTATCAATCAATTCACGTGCATTCACGGTTTCACCAATTTTCGAATAAAAATCAATAAGGGCAGTTTGTACAACAACATTCTCTTCAAACCCAGTTCTCAACACAGCAGAATGTATCATTTTACCAAAATGAACATTAACTAAAGATGAGCACGCCTTGATCACAAAAGGGTACGTATAATTATCTGACAAACAACCTGAACTACGACATTTTTGATAGACAAGCAACACGTGCTCAAACAACCCATTATCACATAGACTCCTAATTATTAAATTCTGCAAAGAAAGTCTCGGCCTCTCGATTATATTGAAAGTGGAAAGAGCTAATTCTAGAAAACCCAGATGGCAGCATTGGTTAATGAATTGTTTAATTAACGGTTGGTGTGTAATCAATCCATGAACAATTAGGAGAGACTTTATGGTCTTCAAGTCTTGGCTTCTCCGGCAGACGGGAAGTGTAGCTTTAAAATATTCGGTGAGCAGTGGATTGGATGAATTGGCGTGGAAATATGAGAGACGAGAGCAGAGAGTTTGCACAGAACGATTTCTGAAAGGAGTGAGAGTGTAAGCTTTCAACATTGCTGAAACACATACTTTCTATATTCGTGATACGGCCCGTCTTAATAGAATTCACAATAAAGTTTTGTTCTATTCTCTCTTGCATTACTCGCGCACTCATAAGAATTTGTGAGGCCAACCTCTGTAAAGTGTAAACAAACAAGAGAGCGTCGAGAGCTAATAAATTATTGTCCCAATAACTTATTTTTTTACTTATGAGTAAGCTTTTTAGACTTGTCATGGATAAAAATAAAAGAAATTTGGGCTGGCATCGCATCAGCATTCTGAATAGAAGCCCCGGTTTTTACCAAGCTTTACTGTAGTTTATATTTATTTACAAAACTAAGAATGATATTCAAATTTAGGGCTTGTTCGGCTGTCATTTTATCCAAAAAAATTCCATTTTTTTGCCTACAATTTTTTACTTTTCAACCCTTTTTACACTACCAAAAAATTTGAAAAGTCAAAAAGTAACAAAAAAAACCCATTTTTTCCCCAAAAAATCTCTACCGAACAAGCCCTTAACATATCAAACATATTGCGAAATCCTAAATCGATAGAGATGACGTTTAGTCGTATGATTTGTTGTTTGAAGAAACTTTTTCTAAATTGTAAAATAAGATACATAAATCAATATTTATAACGTGTTATAATAAGATAAAAAAATCTTTTTATTTTTTATTGTTCAGACTTTTTTCGGGAATTTTTAAATGTCTAATCCGTCAAAAGTAACACGACATTTACATATAGATCCCAAAATTGTAAAATATTGAGAAAAACTTATCTCACGTGTTCAAACTTCCAAAACACAACAGTAGGAAGTGAAAATCAAATTGAGATTTAATCATTTTTTTTTTCTTTTTGCATTCTTCTAAAAGATGCTATAATTTGAGAAATTGCATAATTTTAATGTGAAACAATTTCAAATAGAATGTGAGGTTCGTTATGTTCAAGGCTACACCCGATGGCTACTTGCAGTGAATCCAACCTCCCAAAATGAAATCAATCTGGTATACATGTATATGTGTTCACAAGACTCAAAATTTGATCTGGCATGCAACTTTGAAGAAGCTATAATACACAGTTATCAACCTTTTGGATATGTTTGGTAAATAAGTTTATCTTTATCACTATTGTCTACTACTATCCAATCTACCCAATCAAACATACTATTAATGTTTGCCAATAAATTATTGGCACTGAGCTCAATTGATTTTTGTGAGACTTATGGTAAATAATGATTCAGATAAATGCACCCTTCAGTAACTCAATACCATTTGGGAATGTTAATATCAGGCAACCTCGGAGGAGTGCAACTCAACAGTATTCTTTAGTAATAGAGAAGTAGAGGTGACTACACGAAAGATCTCAAATATCAATGCTTACATTTCAAAAAAGATAAAGCCAATATGGAAACATAGACGGAAACCAGAAATCACCTGCAATATGGGTGTGGTTACAGATAAAGATACAAGGAATCCCACTAGGTCTCAAAGTCCTGCTTCAGGCTTCGTGGTAGCAAATTAGAAGAAACTTCGATCCAAGTAACCCAATCAAATACATAAAATTCTTAACAGGAACCAAGGATGTGGAAACCCGCAATAAGGATCAAATAGTGTACTTAATGCTAGGCAACGGGGGTCCAAGACTTTGCTACATATTGGATGTATATTCATGGGCTAAGAAGCACAGACATGTTTTCCCTTCACAAAATATACCTTGAACACATTTTTCTCCCCCTTAATCTAAAACATATATTGTAAATAGAAATGCCACTTTTATTTGAGAAATGTATGACATGAATCTTACTAAGTTTAAGGAGTACAAGACATACGGTCTTAATCGTTTATCTGAGCATTGCAAGTGATAGAACAACCCACTGAGTCAATCCATGTCATAACCACAATACCAATTTATTTTAGCCTTTGCATGTAAATATAAACAAGGTTAGACCAAGGGCCTATTTGAAGCTTATGGTCTTTTAAAGTTCCTCAAAGAACTCTCTCAATTCCAAACGCAAGTATTCTTTTGATCTATTAAAAGAAGACAACTTAAGAGTTGAATAGCAGACAATTTCTAAAAAATCAAACCTAACACATGGGTAGATCTTTAAACTTTCCACAAAACATCAAACAATCCTTGCCATTTTTGCTTGCTATTTTTATTCATTTTTAATATCGTTTTACTTGAGATAATTTTAAGCATGATGAAAGATGGCGTACAAAAGCACCCGTCCGTAGAAATCGTCGACTTATTTTCTGGTTTAGGAACAACGATTTATGTCCTACCCAGTCCTCTTCAAGATCAAGAGTTTAAGCATTATATATGTACAAACTTTCTCGGTCATTGCTTCAAATTTAACTCAAATACCCCAATTCTATTTGTTATAATTCTTGATTCCAAGTAAACCAGCAGCTTATGCAGACCTACTATCTTGTCAAATTCGAAAAATTCAGACACAGGTGGGGAAATAATAAGATAACCATGGAATAACTAAATGTTATATATAAGTGAAAACTTTAGACGCCCATATCCCAAATAGCTAAATTTGATTGATCCTAACATTACAATTAGTTCATGAGGCGGATTACAAACTTAGCTACAACCCCAATGGATCAATTATTTATCTATAATATATTTTCCACTACAATTAGTTCATGAAGAAAAAAGGATATAATACCTGGTAGGAAGAAACACCAGATCTTAGTTGGAGAGAAGCATGAGCATTACCATTGGGATTCTCAAAATACTGTACGTAGGACGGGAGAGTACATGGACCCTATCATAGAATTCTATTCCCTAACTAATTTCCCCCCATCAAGGAAGTTTAGTTGACCATGGGTTATCAACTGTCCTGATAATGGTTATGAGCTAGAGGCATAAGAGGAGTGGGTTAACTCGTCGTTATCCTCGTCGGTCAGGCTTAATTATCACCTCATCGTTTAGTTTAACAAAAATAGTTACAAGTGGACCATGTTAAGTTACACACGACTAACATTCTCACACTAACCTTTTCGTATGGACACTTCTTTTCATGTATTTCTAGAAAGGCTCAGTCAAGTAACAAGGCATTTTGATGTGTAAATAGATGTTCTCAGAAAATAATTCAAAATAATACAAGAACACAAAAAGATGCTCGTAAAAAACCATTAACCATCTTAAAATTCCATAATAAAATAAATTAACAAAATTAAAAGTCTAACTAGTAAAACAACATAATACAGGATCAATCGAATTAGTAACCTCATAACCAAATTGTAATGTACTCCTAATATCCAATATTTCACATAAACTTCCATAACAGTCTGGGTAGACATGCTCAAACTTATTCATCACAAACAAATGGAATATTTCAATCAGAATTAGATAACCACAAAATGGAATATTTCAGAAAATTATTCTCATTCACATAATTAAGTGAATAGAAGTTCCGAATTCGATTCCAAATTGTTGCAATACACCAATATGGAAAGTGAAAAAATAAAAAACACATGAAGTATTTTCACCTCCCAAGTCATGACGATTTGAAAGAATCGACAAACCCGCTACTGAGTAACCTCTCAACATATTTCCCCAAAATATCTACTTCTAGATTAAGCTTCTGTCCAACTTTTTTTAAAGGGATCACCACTTTCTGCTGTGTATATGCCACCAACATAAAATTAAAACACCCCTCCTCATCAAACACATCCACCACTGTCAAACTAGTCCCATCTATAGCAATAAACCCTTTAGGCACAATGTACTTCAATAACTCCCTCCCAACTTTCACCTTCACCCACAACGAATCCCCCTCGGGGGCCATCTCCACGATTTCCCCGGTCCCATCCACGTGACCCTGCACAAAATGACCCCCCATTCTAGTACTAGGGCTCAAGGCCCTCTCCAAATTGACCAAAGATCCACTTTCCAATTCACTTAAAGAAGTCTTTCTCAGGGTCTCGGGGGATAACCCAACAGAGAATTCGGATAAAACAGTGTCGAACTCTGTGACCGTCAAGCAAGTGCCATTGACCGAGATGCTGTCACCCAAGTGAATATCTTCAAGAATGATTTCTGCCCCGATCTTCATGGTGAAGCTATTGTTTTGGTCAAAGCCCAGATTTTTAACAGTGCCCATTTCTTCAACTATGCCCGTGAAAAGGCATCTTACTCGGGTACCGCTGCAATTGGGCAGGATGGGTTTTTGCGGTTTGATGAAGAGAGAAGAGAGTGGGGGTGGTTTCAGAGGAAACTGCAGGGTGAGTTTGAGGTGACGTCGAGGTACTGAAGCGGGTAAAAGATTGAAAATTGACAGGGTTTTAGTGGGTGACGAGAAGGAGTAACGAGCTTTACAAAGTTCAGAGATGGACCGGAGAGAAGAGGAGATTGCTGCCATTTTTTTTTTGGTATGTCGAATTAGGTGAAGTGACGGGGCTACTTTAATGCATCTGGACACTTTCTGTACAACAAGCATTTTCCTTAGGCGAAATGACGGGGCTACTTTAATGCATCTGGACAAAAAGGCTTCCAGAAAATTAAAATTAACACAAAGTACAATGCTTATTGGGGGACGGTTTTGTTCTAATATCTACGATAAGTATCGTTATAATGTCAATTGAATTTTTATGAACAAGTGTTTTGATTGGTATTATAACAATATTTATCGTGGACATTAGAACGGTACTGGGTTGGCAGAATTCGACCGTGAAAAAATGAGTAAAAATTGATAAGAATAAGATTGAGAAAAAAAGATTTGAAAAGAATAATGAAGAGAAAGGAAATTAGGAAGAAGACAACTGAGGAAATTGAAAAAAAAAATTGAGAATGTGAAAATAGATGTATATGAGTTTTTTGTCATGTGTTTTTTTGTCCAGTAAAAAGGAAACTCTCTACTGTAAGAGCTTCATGTGCCATTTTTTTTGTTCTATTAAATATCTTCAATTTTTGTTTATTCCTGTAGTTATATTTTTATACACTTTTTCGTTATATTCTTATTTTTAATTTTTCATTAATTAGTATATCTTGTTGTTGATAGTAATTTCAATTCAAAAAGTCTATTACAAGAACAAAAATACTTATTTGTCCATCATATTTTAAATAACCAAAAAATCACAAATAAAAAACTACGACAAAATATTTGTCTTTTATTTCAAAGCACGAATATTTACACATAAATCAACATTATGAACAATATAGATGTGCTAATTAATGAAAAATTAAAAATAAAAAATGCGATGAAAAATTTAGAGACATAAGTGTGACAATAAATAAATATTAAATACAGTGCAACAAAAGATAACTGCTGTGGTAATATAATCACTCTGAAATATTTTTTTTTCATGTATGGATGAGTACCAGAAATACCCATATGCAAAGAATACAAAAATGGAGGAGGAAATTTCTCTTGTAGTGAAAAATGAATTTTGTCAATTACTTTTGAGTTTGTATTAAACTAAAACAAACTATAAGAGGAAGCAACAAGATAATATAGTGAAACACAAAAGAAAATAGAGAAGGATTTTGCTTTTCTTGACTTGTATATTTCATTATACAAAGCCTATTTATAGACTCATATATACATCCATATGAATTACATTATTAATAAAGAAAAAATATATTTATAATTTGTATTTATCAATGATGTTTTATATCCAACCATGGGTGTTTAACAATGGAATTAAGTTCATGGAAATTGAGACATTCACACATTTATAATACTCCCCGTATAACAATCGGTATAAAATCATTTTGGAGAAATCAATCAATAATAAACCAGAGGGGAAAAAAAGAATCATTCATACACGCATACACAGAATAAGACCTTGCAACACACTATAAATTGACTAATATGGAAAACAATGAGCTTCTCAGCTTGCTTGGAGTGTATATTACAGGTGACAATTATTGCAGAGACTGTGTGAAGGTGAAACCTTTACATAGATACATAAAGGGCTTGAAAATTTATGCATCATAATATTCCCTCAACACACCTAAAATTTGAGCAGATACTTCTTCTCCAAACAATCTTGGAAAACTCGAACCTAGATCAACCTCAATAGTTTTATTCTTAATTATTTGATCCCTTTTTGCCAAATAAGCCATCTCAGTTTCTCCCACTTGTTTCTCCAGACAAGCACACTTGTCCAACCAGAATTGCATTACATCCTTTGCAATCGGACTGATATGTTCTTGAATTATTTCCTCAATGCTTTTTTCACCACCTCCAGTGTCAATGCTAACTAGAATAGCAGTTGGAGAAAGAAGGGCACGGATATAAAAAGATGGTGAGAAGTAAGGTCTTACCTCAGGTAGTGTCAAAAGGCGTTGTCTGTACGTGTCCAAGTGAGTATCTTCATAGTAAGTTTTAAGGTAGTCGGGATTTAGGATGAGGTCCTTGCGTGGAGTCAAATCAAGAATTAGCACGAGTGATGTTGTGCTGCTCTGGATAAGATCCATCAGGAAGTGTGGTGCATCAGTTGAGGGTTTTAAATAGGATGAGAGGGTCGTTATGTTCAAGGCTCCACCTGATGGCAACTTGCAGTGAATCCAACCTCCCAATATGAAATCAATCTGGTACATTCAGAGGAGATCCAAAATAATAATGCTTACATTCTGGAAAAGTTAGGAATCCCACAACCAGGAAACTATGAAAACAAACTTCAGCAGACAGGAATACGAAAACATAGACAGAGACCAGAAATCTCTGGTTATAAGTGTGATTACATGTTGATAAAATAATAGACTGTATATAATTGAGACAGGGTAATGAAAAGAATACGAGAAAATGTATAATTTTTCATTGTAAATATTACTTAGGGAACATCCATATTTATAGGGTTATAAACAACTGCAAAGGAAATATCCTATACTAATTACACAATCATAATGCTATGAAAATTGTATCATTACAATTTGGATGATATCACAATATCACAAGAATATGGAAATACTTCCATATCTTTAACATTTCCCTCGAGCTCAATATGGCATAAACCAAATATTAACCATACATTTCATGTGACCCACAACTTTTTATTAACTTTTCCACCACACATTTCATCAAATTTTTATCAATATTTGCTAAAAAAACTCTATCAAACAAGCTCTGAGTTCGGACTAAATTGTAAGTGGTATCTTGATATTGCAATATTGCTCCTCCAAATGATGATTTTTGGAGAAGAAAACTACAAAAGAACGCGTAGATAAAAAGTAAACTTAGGAAAGGATAAGTACCAGTGGATGAAAAGAAAACCTTTAAAACTCAAGAACAATCGATAAAGAGAACCTTGGTGAAAAGATCAAGAATCGATTTGACAACCTCAATAATAAGGTCATGAACCGATGGATTAAAGAAAAGTAAAAACCTTATACAAGGTTGTGAACCAGTACATTAAAGATGGGAAAACCTTAGTAATAAGGTCATTAACCAGTAGAAAAGAAATGGAAAAAAGTCTTAATAAATAAGGTATTAAACCAGTAGATAAAGAGGGAAAAAACCTTAACAATAAAGTAATGAATTATTAGACAAAAAAATGGGAAAAAACTTATAATAAGGTTGTAAACCGGTATATACAAAACAGAAAAAACCTTAATAGTAAGGTCGTAAACCAGTACACACACAGAGAGAACCTTAATAGTAAGGTCGTAAAACTTGTAGATTGAAAAAATAAATAAAAACTTCATAAAAGATCGAGACATTCGCATAAAATGATTCTTTTTTTTCAATACATGATTCTATGCCAAAAAAATCATTTTCGCATGAGAAAAAGAAGAATTGCAGTGGGTTCAGAAAACCATGAATCAAATTAAACAATAATTTTTTTTTCTTTTAAATAGAAGCAATGTAAGAATTTGGGAAACATGGCATGGAGTTCAGATTTACTTTGCAATAGATGTTACAGCTTCACGTGCCCATAACTCTACCAGGAACTGAAGTTGCTTTGAGTGCTTCGTGCATAGTTGATATGAATGGAAATTGTAAAGCTTCGAGGGAAAAAATCACTTTTTTTTTTTACTCGAAGCTCTGATACAATGATAAATTAATAAACTAAATAGAATTGAGACGGAGTAATGAAAGGAATATGAGCAACTCAGTTATATCTAAATATTACATAGAGAACAACTATATTTATAGGGTTATAAACAATTGTAAAATGAAAGATCCTATACTAATTACGCAATCATAATGACATGGAAATTGTATCATTACAATTTGGATGATATCACAATTCACAAGAGTACGGAAGGAGACAAGGAATCCTGCTAAGTCTCAATGTCCTGTCTCAGGCAATGTGATGTCTAATTTGAGGAGACTTCCAACCAATTGATCCAATAAAAAATGAAAATTCTTGACAGGAACTAAGAATGTGGGAACACCCAATTAGGATTTGATATAGAGCACTAGATGATAGGCAATCGTGTCCCATAATTTGGTTACATAATGGAGGTATATTTGGGGCCTTGGGGGTTAAAAAGCATGAACAGGTACTCCCTCAGCCCCAAAATGTACCTCCAACACATGTTGCTCACCCTTAGTATAAAACATATACGGTTAATAGAAACACCACATTTTGTTAGAGAACTGTAGGACATGGGTCTAGAATTTTGACAATACTTATATGAATAGTTGAGTATTAGACATGGTCTTCCTAAGAGTGTCCATGCATATCTTTTTGGGGGAGGTGAAACCTAGTTATCTTAATGGTTTATCTGAAATAAGAATATGAGCATCCAGTATCAATTTTGTACAGAAGCAATCCCGCAAACAGAACACACGCGTGATGTGTTTAAATATGTGTCATCATGTTATATGGCCACATCAATTGTTCACTGGTGTGATTGCTGAACTTTATAATTAGATGTTATCCAATCACTACATTATCAATTGTGTTTGGGTTATGATTACCTTTTCTTTTCCTTTTTGTCATTAGGATATGACTATATCACACTGTTCTAAAAAACTCGTCTAGGCGTGAGGCGTGGCCACGCCTCACACCCTGCTCTCACTTCACTCTTGTCTCAAAAGCTTAGGCCTGAAAAGCTTGAATCTCAGCCTCCACGCCTAGCCACACTTTACGTTTTTTAGAATACTGCTATATCATAAAACAATTTATCTATTCATGAAGTAAAAGGTTAATAAAAATGGAAATCAAGTAAAGAATAGTGCAGAGACACCACAAGCGTTTTCTTTAAACTATCCTAGGAGAAGATGTATGGGGCCACTTCAATTTTGGAGAAGAAAACAGAGCGACTCAAGTGGAATTAATCACCGACCGTAGGAGGTTTACTCCGCTACAAACACAACAAAAAAGTACTTATCTGTCTGTCACTATATCTTCATCCTGTTAAACCAAAACCCATATATCTCTCTCTCTCAATTCCACCATATTTTTCTCCATATTCATCAAAATCAAACTCCCCTCAAACAAAACTCTCCCTCTCTCATTCTTCTCAACTCTTCAATCTATTAAAAATTCTCTACGGTCGGATTCTACAGCAAAGAAAAGCGGTATACTAATTAAATATCGTGGGGGAAACATAAGGTTCAACATATGTGGCAACCTAAGGAATGAAACGGCACTATGCCAGTGAATTGGAAGAATTGGCGAACTACTTTAACCAGGGTTGAGCCAAGCATTTTCCTTACTCGTTATAGTTCATTTTCCAAACTTTTGGCTTTTGCATAGGCTGAGCAACAGGTCACAGATTAGACGACTCAGTTAATCCTCTAAGAAACTCTCTCAATTTCATACATTAAGTATCATTTGTCTTCTTAAAACCACAAAACCTCAAAGAGTTGAATGCCAGACTTTTTCTTGAAAATCAACACCTAAGACACTGGTCTTGACAGGGGTAAATGCTTAAACTTTCCACAAAACATCACACATTCCTTACCATTTTGCTCGCTTTTTTTATTTAAGCTTGATAAATCAGAAATATCGCACATACATAAGATGCCCATATCCCGAATAGCTAATTCTGATTGATCCTAATACCACAATTAGTTCACGGGAGCGGATGAAAATCATAGCTACAACTCCAATAGATCAAATTATTTATCTAGAACATATTCTCCTCTAAAAACTACATATCCATTGCTAAACGAAATAAAAACATGACGAAAGAAAGGATACGATACCTTGGAAGAGGAAACACCAGATCTGAGGTGGAGAGAAGCATGTGCATTACCATTGGGATTTTCAAAATACTGCACATCGGGTGGGAGAGTACAAGGTTTTAAAAAACCTCCAATTCGGGTCTCCATGGATGATATTAGCTCCAGCATCAAGTTTCTATGTGGACCCGAGACATATGGGAACTCCATGAACTTTTTTCTGAGTGCACCAGAATCCATGGAAGTTGATGCAGATGAAGAGCAGGAAATTCGGTTTCTTGAGAGTGCAATGCGAGAAGGAAATGGAAGTGGGATAGTTGAGTGTGAGAATTGGGTGGAGGAAATAGCCATGGGAGGATGGGCTTTTCCTTTCCCATTGCTTGTGTGGGATATTTTTAGCCAGATGACACTGAAAGATACGTGTTAAACAGGTTCAACGCGACAGCGCCTAGATTAATCCCAAAATTATTTGACGTACATTATTAATAAAAGCCTATTTTCGCGCTTTTTAAATTTTATAATATTAATAAATTATAATGCTGGAGAAATTGGAAATGTGGCAAAAAAAAGAAGTGGATGGGATTGGAAAATGTAATGCATAGAACTTTCCAACCCAGGCAAGCAATTTTCCATTACTTTCATTCTAGATGTTTGTATTTTCAATCCTATAAATTTATTTTAATTTTTTTTTAAATAATTAACTAACACTATATGTATTTATCAGTACATGTTTTCTATTTTTATTTCTTTTCCAAAAAATTACATCTTCTCTTAAAATCAATTGACACATTTAAATACTTTCAATATAATCATGGGTAATTTGAAATTTTTGTCTCCAATCATTCAAATCTATTATTAATCTACCCCAATCAATTTTTTTTAGTATCAAACATTCTTAACCTTTCAAGTAATTACAAATTACGTTCATATTCACATATTTTGATGGATTTGATATCCTCTTTAAATAAAAAAAATAACTAAAAACAACAAGAAAATAAAAAAAAATGTAAATGAAGTCTCATAATTTTTAAAAAGTACAAAATAACTCCATCTTTCCCAAAAACCTACCTACCCTACCCATGGCCAAATCGCCACCATCCAATCTTATATAAGATGAAAATCCAGCAAGCCAACCATGAGAAGAGCAATCAATCACCACCATTCATGCTGTTATAGATGAGCAATCAATTAATCATCATATTTATGAAGCTGTGTTGGAGGCTACCGTGGAGGATTTCGTGGATTTCACCCCACACTGAAATTCAAGCATTGATTCCGCGCAGCGCAGAAACAAATTGTCAACGAATGGGCGAAGATTGTGCGCGGCGCTGAAACCATCATTATGCCATTTGTTGACAGAAAAATGTTGGAAACAGATGAACCACTAGTTTCAATGTTCGACCCAACGGTGCTCCGCTCGCCACCATCGTTGATATGTGAAGAAGATAACATGGAGCAGCGGAAGAAGCCCATCATCGTTGCATTTCTAAATCTCACCAAAATCTAGATTGAAAAACTCTGAAACAAAGCCAGCGAGGATCCGACTTTGGAAGCCGAAAACAGCCGTGGATACAATAGATTTGAAGCTATTGCCGCCCACATCTGGCGGTGCACAAGCAAGGCACGATGGCATATGGCAAGGCAACAAACAAATCTCCACCATTCATGATTGATTGCTCATCTCATGGCTGGCTTGTTGGATTTTCCATCTTATGGTTGGGTGGTGGTGATTTAGCCATAGGGTGGGGTAGGTTTTTGAGGAAAGAAAAGTTAGTTTGTACTTTTTAAAAGTTATGGGATTTCATTTGTAATTTTTTTGTTTATTTTGTTGTTGTTTTTAGCTTTTTTCTATATTTGTTTATTTAAAGAGGAAGGCAAATTCGTCAAAATATGTTAATGGATACGTGATTTGCACAAACTGCAAAGATATGTTATGTCTAATGCTAAAAAATTAGTTAGACGTAGATTAGTAACCAATAGTAAAAGTTGGAGACCAAAAATACAAATTATCTTATAATCATATATCACAAAAGTATTTGTATATCTAGTAAACAATGTGGTACGCGCATGTATCAAACATGTGCATATACAAAATGGCTGCTTTGGCTAAATGACTTTATTAAACAACGTGAATTGCAAAAGTATCCAACTTATAAAAATTAAGTTTAAAAAGTCTCTTTTAAATAGAATACACTAAAATATCATTATTTTATAACATCTATTCACAGATCGTCTGTTAACAGACCAACAAGCTTGTTAACAGGTGGTCTGTTAACAAACCTTTAACAAACCACCTGTTAACAGACTTGAAGTCTGTTAAGGCCAATTTTGGCTTTAACAGGTGTTTACAACTATTAACAGACTCACACCTATTAATTTGTTAACGCAAATTTATACAATTATAACTGATTTTTTAAATTAATTCAATTCAAATAAACTCAAATTTGCAGAAATTTAAAGTTAAAATCACAATTTATATCAGATTTATACATATTTTCATGATTTATACTACAAAATCTACAATTTCTACTGTAAATTAAAAGATGAAGATAGAGAATGGTGAATTTCTACTTTGAAATAAAATATGTTGGATTCTAATATTGAAATGGGTTAGATTCTAACCTCGAAATATTCTTTTTTTTACAGACAAATGAATATGAAATTGTTTGAAGTGATTATAAGTAGGGAAGAAGACAGTGTTATATTTAATATTTTACACACTAAAATTAGTCAACGACCATTTTGAAAAATTGGCCGAATTACCTGACCATTCAACATCATTTCCACTATACAAAATGGGTGAGCGCACTTGTAGATGTCTAACACACATGTGTAACATATTCATCAAATTGATTATGTACACTACATATGATCTAATATCTCATCTCCAATCTATGTACAGTACACTTTTTAGACCTATCAACAGACCTGATCTCCTGCCCCTTGGAAGTCTGTATGTGGACAAGAAATTCCTGCCCCCAAAGGGCAGGAGATCAAGACTCGATCTCTCTCAATGACAACATTGTTTAAATTTAAGGTGTGATTATTTTATTTTAGTGTAATTTGCACTTTTGGTCCTCAATATTTGTAGTTGATTACTAATCTACTCCTAACCAAATTTTATAGCATTAGACATCCTCAACATTTACAATTTGTTGCAAATCTCGTCCCATTGTCATATTTTAACAAATTTGTCCATCTACTAAAATAAACAAAAATAAAAAATCTAATAAAAAAAAATACAAATGAAATCCGTAACTTTTAAAAAGTTCATCATCCCAAAAGCCTATCCATGGACACCAATCTGAAAATCAACAATCTGATCATGAAAACCATTGTTTGAATGGGATTCTTGAAGATTGTTATCCCTATTGTAGTTATTTTCCACTGTGCAGTTCTCATAAAATTCGAGATGATTGTCTGTTCTAACTATATCAACGACTGGAAAAAAAAAGTTTTTTCACCCTGGTAAATGGTAATGATATTTTTTTTAGGTTGAATGGAAAAAAAGTAATTTGTTGATAAAAATTGATATGGAAACCAAATTACTTGTTTACCTATTTGGTGCAGTGTCCAAAGCCATTCAGACTCTGTGTCTCCACTAGTAGCCCCTCCACGAGATGTTATTTCTGGTGCATCTGATATTCTAAGCCTCTTAAGCATTTCTGATTCATATTCCACATTATTTGATGGCGAATGTGATTCTTGCACATCTGGGTAAATTATTTCACTTTCAGAGTTAGGAGGTCGTGAGTCGTCATTAGATGGGGTACCATTTGACTCCACAACTAGATGTGCATTGCTGTCAATTTGAAAACTGTGCATATGCTCATCCCCAAATTTCAATTTATATTGTATATGTTGGAAATTGGTTTAAATATGTCGAAAAATTAACTAAGTGTTAAAAACAACTAAAGTGACTTTGTGTCAATTTGGCCAAAATATACAAGACCCGATCCGTTTAGACAAATTAGTTTGCCATTTCACCGCTTCGGGGCGTCGAAACGGGGATCGACCTGTCCGGTCAAGTCGTGGGGGTTGAGGGGGCAACGCCCCCGAAAGAGAATTTAAATTTCTCTGCATGTATTGAAGGGTATTTTTGGCATCTCGAAACCAATATCGAATGAATGAGAAATTACGGAAAATGACATTTTTGGGTCAAGTTTTGACCATGCGATCGCATAGGTATAATACCTTGCGATCACAACTTGCCTAAATATTAAGCAGAATGTTTTTGGGTCCTTCCATGCCATCGCAGGAGATAAAGTCTTGCGATCGCATGGTTAAACTGGATCAAAGTTTGTTCTCAAATTTGTACCTTGCGATCGCAGCATGGTAAAACAATGCGATCGCATAGGTTTGCACGAACAGACATGTCCTTTTGAAGTGTTGCCCGATTTGGTTCCATACCTTTTCGTTTTCAACTGATCTTCAACGTTAAAAAGGGCCTCTGGATGTCCTTTTTTGACAGAGAACAAATATGCAAACACTTTAACTTCATATATTTCATCATTTTGAACCAAAAATAATTGCATTAGTTGCACAAAATTCTGGTTTCATTTTTCATTTCTTCATTGGAGTACAAAACCATTTCTGGTCCATTGTGCTGGTGTCTTGAAGTGCTTCAAACACAAGTAAGAAGTCGTTGTATCTTGGGAGTTGATTGCCATAACCGTAAGCACCGTTGCGGGGCAAATTCGACTTAAGGACAAAGTGTTCAACACTTGCCTCGGCTTGAATATTGTCCTATTTCATTCGGTTTTTATTGATTAATTTGAAGTCATTTACACAGAAATCTGCCAACAGTATCGAATGTCTGTCATCGCGTAACCTAGATTCTTTTTTATTTTTGTTACTATTTTCAAACAATTCTGTAACAGGTAAAGGAAGGAAATCCAAATATGTAATAGCATTGGGGGTAGATTTTTGATGAAGATGAAGTTATTTTGTACTTTTTAAAAGTGATGGGACTTCATTTACAATTTATTTTATTTATTTGTTATTTTTTGGGTTTTTTTTATTTTTTGTTTATTTAAATAGAAGGGAAAATCCGTCAAAATATAGCAATGAGAACGTAATTTGCAACAAATTGCAAAGGTTGGAGGATGTCTAATGCTATAAAAATTGGTCAAAGTAGATTAGTAACCAACTACAAAAGTTGGGAATCAAAAGTACAAATTACCTTTTATTTTATGTAGCATGTGGATTACAAGCGAATTTAGACTAGGTAATGATTGAGAGTAGATATGGCGAATGTGAAAAGGATATTGCACGAAAGCTTCTCGACGTTTTAAAATCGTTAGGGGTATGTTTCTAACCTTAAAAAAATAGCCACACGTCCCCAACTTATGAAGAAATAGGCATCGTATGTCACTCTTCACAATTTTCGTTAATTTTCTCCATTAAAAGTCAAAATTGGACTGCACGCCTCTACATTTTGGAGGAAAACGTGACTGAGAATTACAGTACTTTGCAGTTTTTGTCACGAAAAATTTTCTCTAGCAATGTCAATTTCTACAGCACGATTAGTAACGGAAAAAACTTATTGTATAGCTGACGCATTTAGAAAATTGTAAAATGTGAGGAATGAGCAAAAAAAAAATGCACATCAAGATGAATTGCTGAAACCTAATTTTTCAATTGCAATTTCCTTGGGCATGCATCATGAACAAATCAAAATTTTCAGGGATTTTTGCTGTTAATCACCCTCAAAATCTTCATTAAAACAACAAAAATAACAACTCATTTCTCTCTCTTTTCTCCGGTGATTTTCTCTCTCAAATGGGTAGAGAAGAAGAAGAACCAATTCTGAAGAGAGATAGATTTTTGCTGCTAATTATCCTCAAAATCTCAATCGCATTTTCCTCCAAAATATAGCGCCTGCAATCCAATTTTAGTTTTTAACGGAGAAAACTGATGGAAAGTGCGAAGAGGACCTGTGATGCCTATTTCCTTATACGTTGGAGACGTACTGTGCTATTTTTTAAGATTATGGGCATATCCCCAATGATTTTGAAACGTTGGAGACTTTTGATGCAATTACCCCTTAATGAAATACGACCTAGTATTGTGCTTGACACGAGTTAGCACAATATATTTATAGTTTTATGCTTGTATTAAAGAATTTTTTTCATATGTTATCTTTATTAACTAAAATTTCTCATGTTAAGCAGAAGATGGTTTTGGAATGAAATTGCACAAATGTACCCATTGATAATAGATATTGTATCGATGATGAAAGAGGTAAGCAATTATGAACGTGTGCCCTATATTTTTAATTAATTGTTTATTTTATTTTATTTTTGTTATTTCATGCATTGTATTTTTATTGTTTTGTTGTGTGTATATGATATTTATTTTATTTGTTGTTGTAAATTACTAGATTCTTAATGTAATATTAAAACCGGGAATACTATTTTAATATATTATATGGTCGAATTATGAGTAAATTGCTAAGTTGTGTTAGTATTTTATTATGCATGGTGTTTATAAGAGTTTATACGTGGATCATGAGTTCGAATATATGCATTAAGTTCTGGTGTTTTGGCGGAAATATATGGTGTACAAGAACAATTGTTTGTTGGAGGGAATTGACACAATGCAACATATTATGGAAATCAAGATGAAGGTGAAGAAAGTATTAATGCTTATAAAAAATTAGTAAATTTACAACAACATACTTTACGTAGTACAAGTTTTAATTTACAAAATGCATGTCCTAAAACTTATATTTTTAAAAACCGTAACAATATGCAGTTATGTTTACCGCATTGTTTTTAATTTACTTATTATTTGATGTGACATTGTTGTATATAAATTGGGTTACTCACTTTAACTAACACGATTAAGATTTAGTTTTCCAATTTTATTTTATTATGCTCATCGTATTTACGATATATATGTCAATTTGAACAGAAACTTTAGATCGGGGACGAAGAAAGCACATGAAAGTCGTGCATGTGCGGCAACTATTGATAATCTATTTACATTTGGCACAAGTCCGTTCTCAACAGCACCACTAAGTAACATCACAAATGATATTTATTAATTTTTAAAGTTTCGTTCAATTTTACTTCTTTTTTTTAGTTCATATTGTGTAAACTAATAGACAACGATCGTGTAGAAGCAACACTTGATTCGACCCGGTAAACAACAAACGTGGTTCAGAAAAAGATCGGTTACAATGCTACAGCATACGAGCAATATCTAAAGGGTTAACCTAATTTGACAACGAATATTGGTCCATCGACAAATTGCACACTATTAAATGAGGGGGCGTTAACAGTGTACAATGAGAAATCGAATATGGATGACAAAAATGACAAAGACAGTGTTGATGATCAAAATACCGGGTTAAACAAAAGTAAGGGTTTTTTTTTTTTTTTTTTTTTTTTTTTAGCATCTTCAAATCAACTCAATTATTTATTTCGAAAGTTGTAATTTATTTACTCTAATCACAATTTTGTAATAGTTTATTATATTTTCCCCCCTTTTTAGATGATGCAGTATGAGGCAATATCGAAATATCGTAAATAATAAATATGCATTACTTACTCCTCAAATTAATTCACCCCGTTATCTAATTGTTTTTCACAATTGCTAACTTTTAAAACATTGTGCTATTTACTAAAAGATCTAGAATATGTTGATGGGAACCCAACTCCGGGTATGTTGCTGGAATTAATGTTTATACACAAATGTAACAAATACTATTTATGTAATTAAATTAAAAACGGTAAACTCTGTGCATCGCACGAGTGATGCACTAGTTAATACTTATACGAGATTAGTAAATTTACAACAACATACTTTATGTAGTACAAGTTTTAATTTACAAAATGTGTGTGCTAAAACTTATATTTTAAAAACTGCAAGAATCTGCAGTTATTGATTAATTTTTTAAATTAATCAATTAATAAAGAATGCCTATCAAATATTGGACAACAAGAAGTAACGTCATATTTATCTTTTTAATCAATTAATAGAGAAAAATTAACAATTACAATTAATCCAACTATTATATTAAATTTTTTCCTTATTTCAAAATTTTCATCGGATCACAAGTCCTCTATAAAATAACATCAAGTTTGAAAGAATCTATATTAATTTCTTGTTTTAAGCACTTTTAGAAACACATTTGTTAGTAACATTTTAAATCACATCTTAACTATTTCGACTTATAATCTATGCTGCAATTATGTACATCCTCTGCTCCATCCAACAATAATAACTCTCACTGCTCTAAATTTTTATTAAATGGTATGAACATATGTTTATGAGATTTTTAGGCTACATCTTCGTTTTTGAAACTACATCGTACTTGCCAACATGAAAGTGATAACAAAAAAAATGAGAATTTGTATTCTCCTACAAAATATTATTGCACATATTGCTAACAATTGAAAAAAACTTACTCAAATTTAATTCAGATGAGAATTGGAGAGTGCGATCATTTGGCTACCTTCCTTAAAACATAAACACGTAATAGTTAGTTTATCATTTTTACAAAATTATAAACCATAGAGTACAACTTTCTGAAGAAAACTTGTAAAGAACTATGACAACTGAAGTAGAAGGAATTAACAAAACTCTTTATCACTATTATTAGTTACTAATACGTTTGTTTTTGTTTAGTGATTTTGACTTGGTTTGGTATTGTTGTGCTTTTAAGAGAATCAGCTTCTGTTGTGCTGCATAAAGAATCAGCTGTGAAAAAAATTAGATAAGTATTTGGTAAACTTTTGTTTTAAAATTGATGTATATTTCAAAAGTAGCATTTTAGCGTTTGATAAACAAAGTGATTTATTGCTGTAACAATATTAAATTACTAAAAAGGACATTGATTGTAATAATGTTATTTTGTATTATTATTATCTCGAGTGGTAAAATTCATTTTTTTTCCTAGTCAAATATTTTTTTAAGGAAACATTGCAATGCATTCATTATTATTATTTTAAAATAAAAATAATAAAAACCTAATAAATTTCAAATTTAATAAAAAATTACAAAATAAAAGTATAGTCATATAGTACAAAAATTAATTAAATTTATATTATTTTTTATGATCCAACTTGCATCAATTCGGTTTCTCAAATAGGTATTAAAAGAATTAGTTTAATTAATTAAGAGTAAAATTGGTACTTTAATAATATATAAACGAAAAAGCTAAAAGTATAATTTGAAAAGCTGCCATTTTACTGCTTCTCAAAATCTGCTGTCAGGTAAGTCAAATTCTTTTATAATCACTTTTAAAAATTTTGTCAAACACCTAATTCAAATTCTGATTGTTTGAAAATCAGAAGTTAAGCTCTAAAATTAATCCCAAACGGGACTTTTATGTTAGTACGAAAGCACCTTTGTTATCACATTCTCTCTCTCTCTCTCTCTCTCTCTCTCTCTATATATTTTTATTATACGTTTAACCTACCGAAACAAGCCAATTCTTGACCTGCCATTGTAGACACAATTTAACAAGACATACATCACACTTGGCACTAGAAATTCTGAAAAAATGATCATTACAATTATTTATGAAATCGTACGAAATCGTTCTTATTTAATATTTATAGTTAAATTGCAAAACCCACAAATGTTTTGGTTTACAAAACTGCAAAATCATATATAATAATATACTAAAATATATAAAAGAGTTGGGAAACCCATTTGCTTTTGATCTTCCAACTCATGAACAAGCCGGCTAACTGCACTAATATTTATCGACTCTAACCCCATTATGATGACCTTACAACAACCTAGCCTTACATTTTCAGAATTTCTCAATATATCTTCAATCTCCTTTGAGACTATTGTGTGCCATTTAAATATTCTTATTTCTTTACGAATCTTGAACACGATGGCACGATATAGACGGTCAATTATAAACCTTTCTATTCTCCCCGGGCGATGCAGAAATTTTCACCCAGGGCTCGTTAACCTCCACGGTTTTTTTCATCTCCTTTTTATGTACGTCAGAAAAATCAAGATTTTCATCATAACTCCTCTTCTTCTTCACCATCACTCCAAACAATTTCAAACACTCTACATTTTCGTCATTATCATTATTGGGGTTCCCATCACCCACCCCTCCGCTGCATGGACCAGCATCATCAATAATAGGGGTGCTACCGTTCATGATCCGGTTGATTTGCTCCGGCGCCACCTTCACACATTGAGTCAAGAAGGCAATGAGTTCGTCGCATTGTTTCTTGGTCTGTGCCAGCTCTGAAGATAGCACATGATTGTCTTTCCTCAATTTCTCGTTTTCATCTGATAGGTCAGCAAGTTGTGCTGATGTTTGAGTTTCTAATGACCCGGGATTTTTGGAGTCAGGAGATGAGGTCGAACTTGAGCCAAGGTCTTCCCCAGAGTTCTCTGGCAAGGTTAGACTATCATTGGCCACATGTTTTCCCCCTGATGGATTTTGTGAAGGCACTGTTTTTCGGCGACGAATTTCAATCAGGAGTTCTTTCTGATCACGCTTAAAATTTTCATTGGCAAATTCCCATTTGTCTGGAACGGTCTTTCGAAAACCCTGATGAACAATGAAATTGTTAAATGCCAATTAGCTCATAAATATCTTTGTCATAACATACTTATAACATTCAGACCGACCGATGGTCTAAAAAAATGGTAATAGTTCTAAACGAGTCTTTACCAAAAAGCAAAAAATATTTGCCCGGACTCTCCAAATCTTTAAGAAGCCATTTATATTTTATAATTGTTCAACTTCTAGTACAAACGTGTTCCTTACCAAAGTTGTGCACAGCATCTAACTATAGATAAGTAAATCTAATACCAATATAACACAAAATATTAGTACATATTCCTAAGTAATTTCTGTATAGTCTCGAACTTTATGCTCATAAATGATCCTATAAAGTCCCATATGGGACCTAATAATGGACTAAACCTACCACTAACACACATTTATTTGACTTTAATAACAAATGTTAGGACAAAATGCATATGAATTGACCGCCACCACATATATTTGTACTTTTCCAAATAAAACCTCCCAACTGCGACGTCAAGTTTGGAAAAGTCTGAATGAGAAAATAATGAAATATTCTTTTGGGCCGTCGATTCAAACAGAAACAATAAATTCTAAAGTTGAACGCTTTTTTCGGCTTGTAAATATTGATGCAGACAAACATAGACCGTGGTACAAATTTCAATTACATGGCCCACCCATTTGGGGAAAAAAATTCTCTTCAAAATTGAATTTAGTTTAGATTCAAAATCAATTATCCCCAAGTTTGGCTAGAATATAAAGTGGAATATTATAAAATAAAATAAGAACAACTAAATATTGACTTATATATATACATAACATGGCACGTTTAGGCACAAAAGACTGTTCTAATTTTCAATGTTTTAATTTTTAAACTAGATTTTCTATAAATTTATTCAAGCCTCTATTTGAGTTTACACAAATGCTAGAAGATATATCAGAAAACAAGAACCGGGGAAGCCCGGCCCTCTCCATGCTGGTTCGGGACAAAATCTGCTATATTTTTTTCTATTTCAGATACTACACGGTGCTTTTCACAAGACAAAATAGCAGGGTAGGTAGTGGGATTGTTCTGGATTGGCCATATGATAGCTAAAATTTGCAAAAATTCAAGGGCCCACTTACCTGCACCTGCCCATCCATGGCCAGTGGGACGGGGACATATAATGTATGTATGTGTGTGTACAGTGCATATAAGCGTATTAGTTGATCAAACATTATTTTTTTCTACGTAGGAGCTACAATTTTTAATCCACATATTTTCTAAAATATACTGATTATAATATACAAAAATCTTTACCAAACATATTCATAAAATGTCCGTTAATAGTTGAATTTTTACCAACTTAGGCCCGTTTGTATACTACCATATTATCTTTTTCACGTATTTATTCAACATAGTCGGATTCACTACCCCGAATATATCATAAATTAAAGAAAAGCAATTATTCAGCCTTAATGCAATACATTTTTACTTAAGCACCCGGTGAATGGTCCCATCAGTATCCCTTAAACCTCTTTGTTGGGTAGGTGTGAAAATGAAGTTCAATCTTGGAAGTTTCTTCAATTTATTAATTAAAAAATTAAGACAAAGGTCCAGGAAATTTGTACGGTTCTTTTTATCCCACCACTTTCTGCCTTTTATCTTTTTTTAACTCAAAAAAGAAATGGTATCATTTACCGACAAAATCGAAAGCCAAACGCTAATGGTATGGTGGCATACAAAGAACACAATTTGACTAAGATAAACTTATTATAACTCTCAAGTTGTCCTTTGTTTTCTACATAAAAACTAAAATTCCTTTAATAGAAGTGATAATAGAGACTAATTATTATTATTATAATTATTTTTCGTCCCCATCTTTGAACAAATGGTTCAAACCTAACATAATATTTGTATCTATATCAAATTTCA
Organism: Forsythia viridissima; assembly: GCA_030279155.1. Classification (NCBI taxonomy): domain Eukaryota; kingdom Viridiplantae; phylum Streptophyta; class Magnoliopsida; order Lamiales; family Oleaceae; genus Forsythia; species Forsythia viridissima. The sequence goes on along the minus strand of CM059038.1, from coordinate 47,481,850 downwards.
CTTTCATCCAACCTTGGCATTATGAAAGAATTCATTAATTATCATTAAACTAATCAATATCTAATCTATTCATCATAAAACTTGGAGGAAAAAACTAAATAAATCATTAAATGAATAGCCATGAACTTAAATTGAAATTCAGAAATCGCATACAAAAAAAAACATATAAAGAGACAAACACATAGGAAAACTGATGGGTAAGAGAGACGTACATAAGTATTAAGCTGGCGTATGAAGCTGGAGAAATTGTTGTGTTTAAAGTAATTAGGCAACAATCCATTAGCAAATTCAGCAGTTTTCCAGACCACGAACGTTGTACCACTTTCATTCCAAGAAATCACATCATCGGTGCTCGGATCGTCCACCAAATGGTATGTCTTAGTCAAGAAAGGCGCCGGAACAGTCCTCTGCGACATACCTCACCAAACCCCCAAAATTATTCAAAAAAAAAAAAAAAAAAAAAAAAAAACTATTAAAACTTTAATCAGTCGAAATTAATCAAATTCCTATATATGATTTGCACGATCTGGTGAGAATTACAAGGAACAACTAAAGAGCGAGAATTACAAGGAACAACTAAAGAGCAAGAGAGCGGTGAGGAATTCCCAATCCCAGCAATAGAAACCAAAGAGGAAAACGTGAGAATGAACAAGATCGTGTTTAGGAACAGCAACTTCCATTGATTTTTTCATCTTCTTCTCTGGACAAGAAGACCATAACTCCCTTTGGGAAAATCTAGGTAAAATATTGGATATTTGCAATTGCAATTCCTTCACATGAACTCGTCGAGGGATATTATATATATAGAAGAAAAGAGAAAGTCATACCGAGTTCTAGAAACAACAACAGCCCACCCAACTTTTTTAATACTCTTTCAAACTTTCAAACCACCAACTCGAGACCTGAAGAATAAGCGCCACTTTTTGTTCTCTAGTCCTTAGTGGATTTTCAATTCATGCGGGATGTTGTTTGGCTGAGCTTAAAAAAATTACTTATATCAAATAAGTTTTTAACTTCCTTTATTAATCAAATTAAGTAATTATTTCTACGTATAAGTAATCCAAAAATGTTGCAAAAATTTTAAATAAAAGTAAATTTCACTTGCATTTAAAACTTAAACAAAACTATGGTAATACCAAAGCTAATGACATTTAGAGAATTTGTATCTCAATAAAATTACAAGTGATTATGACCATATATAACTCTATGAGATAAACACTATCTATCTATACTTAATTGCATAAATTAAAGATAAGTTAAAAGTTTATTTATTTATTTAATTTTTCAACACTAAATTCCAAATATTGCCATATGTGTTGGATAAAAAAAGTGTTACATAATCTATTTTTAGCATTTATTCTATAAAAGTATTTGTAATTATAAATATTGGTTGAACGAAATGGTGTATTCTTAGAAAAGTTGTAACATATTGTACCGACACGTGACATTCAATTTTGTTTTGTTTTTATTTTCCTTGTATATGAAGAGAAATGGACACTGCAACTCACCTAATAATTATCCAAGTTCAAGCATGGCAATGGCTTTATTTATATTATTAATAATTTGCATGTATATCCATCTTAGCCTCTGAGCCTCATCTTAGCATATTCTCTTGGTCAAGAAATCTGCGCCTATTGTCCGTATCAGACGCGTATTTAGCCCATTACATCTGTCACGTTGCACAACTAATTTATTGTGCCCAATTTTCCATAATAATAATTAAATTAATAGCGCTTGTTTATTTAGACCCAATTGATCCACGTTGGTAAAATTTAAATTCATATTTAGGCGTGTAAAGTCTTGGGGATTTATTTACTAATTTTACTTAGGAGAGAAGTAACAACTAAGAAATTAAATTTAAAAAATATATATATATATAAAATAAACATACATGTTTTATTCAAATACTAAATACTTAATTTTTTTTAATCTACTCTTATTTTCTCCGAAAAAAAGTCCTTTAAAAGTATACAAGTATAGTGGGATTTGTTATCATAATGATGCTAGACGACAAAACCATGATAGTGGGTTTATGAAACTTGGGCTAATGGGAAAGAATTTACCGTAAAATGAAATTAAAATGTGAAGTCTCCTTCCTTGACTAAAATAAACAAAATACTTTGGTGGAAGGAGTTTGATGATTCAACGAAATTCTTTAATTGTGCTAACGTGTGCAATGCTAACTCTTCATTTACAAAGAAATGTATTATTTCAAAATTCAAATAAAATTGTAAATATTTGATGACCGTATAACGTAACGTTGAATTAAAAAGAATATTATATAAAAGACAGTTTTGCTCTGTTTTTGAAGATAGCAATCTCATGTAAACAAATTCACAGTTAGGGTCGAGAACTAATTCATTGATCGTCGTCCCAATGACTCCTTAAGTAAGAGAAAAGATATATAAATCATTCAAGTTATTTCAATAAATTTGAAACTAAACAGAACTTTGAAGAAGTAAGTTTAAATATATATTTTTTTTAGTTGAAAAGTTCTGATCACGTCGTCAAACTAATGTCATTTAAACTTACCAACTAATATACCAAGCTAATAAAATTCACTTGTCTTGAAAAGTCAAATCAAAGACAGTAATGTTTGTTTAGAAAAATATTTTTTTTTATTTGTATAATTTATTATACACAATTACCGGTTGTTCACGGAATTACAAATCTTGAACAATATGTACAAGTCACATAATTCATTCATAATAATTTCTTAAGAAAACATAGAAAGTGATCGAAATAATTATTAAATAGTGGACTTACTGTTCATGAAGTGTGAATGCGTTGAAGTTTAAATTCAAACATCTTTAGATTAAGAGTTGAATTTTTCAATTAGAAGAACACGTTTTGAAAAATCGTTCTTCCTGAACAACATGTAAATTTATGGGTCAATTAGTAGGCAACGTAGCTCCAGATTTTCCCCGTTTAATTTGTTTCGCATACCATCCATTTTTCTAGGCACTTGCAAAAATATTAAATTTGGATGAAATTAAAGCCTTAGACTTGTAAAAGACAACGTTTGTTACTATTGACTTTTCTCTTTCCATCTAGATCAAAACATATGGTTAATGATTGGAGAATAATTTTTTTACATAAATTAGATACATCGACACTTTTGAGGTTATAAAGAATTGTAATACTATTCAACTTAAAAAATTTAATTTTGTAAAAATAAAATTACAATTCAAAACACGAAATATCATAATCATGACTCAATTGTATAAGAAGTGGCAGTGGCGGACCTATTCGAGGCCCTCCAACGGGTTTTATTTTTTTTTTTCTTTCACAGTTCAATTTCATTTTAAATCTAATAATCCTATAGTTTTATTTTTATTTTTTCAAAACCCAACCCCAAATAAAATAACAACCACTTATTATTATTATTGACTTATTTAAAATTATTTTTTACGTAATTCTGTATCGCTTCCACTCTACTGAATTATAATTCTGAATCTGCCCTTGAGAAGTGGAGTATAGAAAAGTATTAAATTCGATTCTTGTGAGGACTATTAATAATTGTAAAAGATTTTGAACCAATTTATCTAAAAAGGTAACAAATTGTATATATAAGATACAATTATTAATTTTATGTGCAACTCTAATTCATTTTCTATAACATGCATATGTTACAATTTTTAAAAATAGTAGATGGTAAATTATGAACTCAAGACTTGTATATGTTATGATATTAAGGTGACATTTTTAGAATAGAACATTAATCAATCATATTTATTACACTATTTAATCTTATTTAATATTGTGTATCAAAACATGCACTTAATTAAAGTAAACAAACTTAAATTTAAGCAGGTAGTCTCGGCTAGAAATAATTAAATATTTAGAAAAGATTGAACATTTCCTAATCAAGTCTTCTAAGAGATGATGACTTTAGGGAAGATAAGATGTTGCAAATTTAATGTGAAAGGCTAATCAAGAGGTTGACATTTCTGTTCACAAATGTCACACATCAAGAATTCCTCAGTTTGGTAGTGTTGTGATTATTTTTTAAGTACTCAAATTATAAGTTGTTGGTGAATGTGTAAATAAAAAGTGAGTTGTAAGTTGTAGGTCCTACGAAATGTGTGGAAAAAAAAATATGTTAGATGAGTTTGACAAGCTAAATTTAAAATTTAAGCAACCCCAAACATGTATTAATTTTACTCCATTTATATATTTACTGTGGAAGGAAATAAAAGTGCTTGAATTAGATTTTTTGAGTTAATCATCACATTAGAAGAGAAAAAAAAAATATAAAAATTAATACTTTTTTCTTTTATCATCTTGACCAACATCTGTTTAATTTTTTTTTTTTTAAAAAAAATACTCGTTAAATTTTCACAAAGAACATATTTCTTAAATCAAATCAAACAAGAAGAATTGTAATTTAGGTTTCCTCCTCATTTTATTTATTATTTTCTTTTTAGAAATGGAAAAAAAATTCAATATATTCATTTTTCTTTTCCTCTCACAATTAATTACCTAATAAAAAACCATCATGCTTCCACTATAATTTTTGTCCCCTTCAGTAAAATTTTGCATTGTTACCATTATTATCACTCCAATAAAAAAGAAAATAAAAATATATTTCAAAATGAATAATAATACAACTTAACATTTTACAGAAGGAAGTCGTTTTTTATGAATATTTTAACGAAATATAGTCATTTAGTCATAAACTGATGCTTTTTCAGATTAAATTACATTTGTCATCGTCTAATATTCAAAATGTTGGGTTGTCTAGAAAATGGTATACACAACCATAGGCACGTTTAGCGCGTACTAATTGACATGATTAGATAATATAATTGAAATAAATAATAAATTTTCTTTTATTGTTAGTTAATGCTAATATTTTCCAATTTTTTTAAAAGGGTGTGCTCAATTTAGATTTTAGAAGATTTCTTAATATTTAAAAATTTAAATAAAATTCTACATAATTTATAAGATTTCAATAGAATTATATATTATAGATTTCAATATATTCTTGTAGATTTTTATGAATTTTCATGGATTTGTGGTCCTTTATTAAAAATAATAATTTTAGGACAGTCATTTGAATACTTAGAATAAAAACAATATAAATTTACTCTTTTTAATAAAAAGTCCAAAAATCCATAAAAATTCATATAAATCCATAAGAATATATTGAAATTTATAATATAAAATTATGTGGAATTCTATTCAAATTCATAAAATATTAACAAATATTTTAAAATTTGCGTTAAGGAAATTTCTAAAGAATCTATTTAAATTTGAGTTGAGAATATTTAAATTTTAATTAAATTTATTAAAATTTGAGTTGGAGACACCAAAATTTACATGAATACGCTTAATATGAATTGAAAAATATTTTCATTTAATGAAGATAAGTAAGGAAGTTGTGAGAAGAAGGAAGATGGGTTTATAACTAATGGATTGTTTAAACTTTAAACAACACATTTGGGAAGTGAGTTTGGGCTTGTCAGACCAAATTTTGGCTAATCAGTTCAAGTCTATATATTATTAGAGCAATCCAATTTACCGATTTAGTGAAGGCCGTGAACTTAAATCTAGAAACTTCAAGAGTAGTGTTTTATTTTATTATTTAAAAAACTTTTGGTACGAGGGTTACATCCATTGTTGTTCTAAAATTCTTATTTCTAATGGTATATCATTTTTATAAAATAATTTTAGTTTGTAATTTATCAATTCTCCTTGCTCCGATTAGATAGAGATTGTTGTATCTATAACTAAAGTAATGAGTTCAAAGATACCCCTATCGTACCCCAACTCCAAAAAAAAAATTAAAATTAAAATTTATTACTTTGTAATTTAAAATTCATAATATTGAAAGATCCTAGCACTTAAATGAACGAGCATTAATTCTATGATTCAAGAGGAGGGGAAAAAGGCTAGAAGGCATCTATGTCTTCAATTCAATGAGTTATAAGCTTTCATTCAAGCGAGTTAGTTTTGGTGGTCATAATAATATAATTAAAGAAAGGAAAAATATTATCTAAGTTAAATAATGATAATATATTTATTATCATCAGATTAAAAAAAATAATCACATGCACTGTTAAGCGTAAATATTTAATTTTATTATCAAATTAAATAAAATAATAACAATTTGTTTTTGTATTTTTAAACAAAATTATTTGTCATCGAAAAAAATAAAACATAAACATAGAAAATAAATTACATAATAAATATAAACTCAAGTGTAACAATTTTTCAATAGAACGATAAAAACAAAAAGGAGGGAATTGGGAATGCATTTTTTCAATTGAGATAGATATGAAATTATTATTTTGTTATTTACAAATTTAAGGGATGAAGTTGGAATTTTAAAAAATTCATTAAAGTAAGAAAATGCTTCCTTATTTTTGTAGAATAGCTTTATAAGGAATTTTTTTTTTTTTTTTGCCAGCTTCCTCTAAAAGTTCTTCTAAGACTTATTATTATTATTAGTATTAGTATTGTAAACTTTAATCTTATATATAAAATATGTATTATTATTAAGTATAAATAAAATAAATACACCATAATTATTTTAAAAGAAAAAGAATTATTATATATAAAATCGCAAAATTTATAAAATTAAAGTACCAACATATGACAAAAAAGTAGTGATGGATAATAGAAGAAGCTAAAAGTACAATCTCAAAAGTTATCATTTTAATGTTTCAAAAGTCTCTTGTGAGATCGAATAGATTCTTCATAAACAATTTATAAATTTACCATATAAAACAACTGTATTTGTTAGACAATCAGATGTTGAGATTCAAAAAACAATTTCAAATAAGATCTTAAATCTCACAAATCACTTTTGACTTTTAAAAGTCACGCCAAGCATGTCTTTAAAGTCCGTTTAGTTTGTGGATAAAAATTTATACGTGGATAAGAATTATTCAAATAACATGTTTATTATTATCTTGTTTAATTCAACTAAGTATAATATATATATATATATATGCACTAGAATGCAATTAAATACTGGTAAAATGTGTAAATTACGTGTGTTGCATAGTGCATAAATATTTCATGGAGAGATCGATGAAATAAAGCCACGTCGTATAAAGGAGATATTTTAATGAAGCAAATATCTAAAACAATGAATAATAGACGGTGGAGCGGGTCCTACCCATTTTGCTATTGAGAAAACTGGTTGGATATCTTTCATTTTATGATCCACAAAACAAAAGAGATAGGATCATAGGATATTTCCATCATTAATTGTCATGGGACGTGCAATTGCAATCACGCCGCCCTATTATCTTTTCATCTCCACCACATTAACAACATATTTTCATTTTTATTTACCATTATTCAGCGTATACTATGCGTGTTTCGATACTGTTTACGTTTTTGACAAACAAAAAAAAAAAAAAAAAAAAAAAAAAAAAAAAAAAAGTCATCATTATCTCTCTTTTTCCAATTATTTGGATGATGACATATGAGTTTGTTTTGTCATCTTATCCATACAATTCTACGCGATCGTGTTAATTATATTCTCGTTAATTTATTATTATTAATCGAAAGAATGACAACGTTCATTGATTTCTTTAGTTGTCAAATCACAATTCTTGTCTTGAGTAATGAAATTGTAAATTTCTAGGTCGGTCCGAGTTAGTGAAGGGTATATGAGAATTGAAGTCTAATTAAATCAAGCTTCAAAAAAAGAACACAAACTGTACCATATTCAATATAGTAGAGACATTAGTTTCAAGTGAGAAAAAGAGGGGGGTGTTGGAGGAAAGAGCCAATAATACCAATCAATGAAGACATACAACAAAGATCAAGTGTCATTTTCCCACATTCACGAGTTTTTAACAATTGTTATACAAATTATAATACAAATTATAATATATTAAGCAATTATAGAAAGTCGGTGGTGGACACAAATTAATTTATAATACCCATTTTATAATAGTATTATTATTAATTATTAACTACGTACAGATTTGCTTTTGCTTGAACACAAAAACCTGAATTTGAATAACCCTTTTACATTACTAATATTTATCATATAATAATTAACAGTATTTTGATAATATGAATTAACTCTAAGATTGACGCACAGTACTGGCCACCACTTGTGCCCATTGTCTCAACCTTGTCTTCACTGTCTGTGGATTATCCCCTGCATAACAAAATTTATACTCATTTCATTGAAGTTTAAACTCCTCGATCAAGTGAAATTTAATTCACGAAAATAATTCAATATTATTATGAAAGATCGTTATACGTACTCTTAAATTGATTTTCGATTGGTCGAAAAGGCATGATAGGATTTTAAATATAAGGAAAAGCTTAAATAAATTTCATAAAACGAATGGCTGTTGAAGAAGGTTTAATTACCAGAGTCGAAAATGGTGTGGGGGCTTCCAAGAGGAGAGGGAGTGTCGAAGTCGGAGAGGATAGAAGTTGACGGAAGTGATAAAGGCGGTGGCTTTGAAACGGCGTCGTTGTAATGCTTGCTGACTTCGTAGTAGAGGCCATACGCCGGTAAAGCATCCGACAAACGCTTGTCCATTTCCGGCGAGTCGAATCCGAATCCAAGCTCTATGCAGGCCTTGAGTTCATCAAGATCCTCTTCTGTGACGCTTTTGCTCCGCCGGTTGTGTAGGACCTTCCTCCTCAGCCACGCCTCGTCGCGGTAGTTATCTTGGGACCAAGAATTCTGTTTGTACAGAGAGGGGGTTGTACGAGGCGGTGGTAGGGGAAGCTGTGATGTCTCAAGTGACGGGTTTGGTGGAGAAGGGGTGGCGGGTTGAGACATGGCGGTTGTGTAGGGGGAGTACTCTTGCCCAATGCCGGTGGTGGGAAGGTGTTGTGTGAAATGAAGGAGCTCAATAGGTGAATTCAGGTTATATTTGTGTTTTTCTTGGTGGTGGAGGGTGCAGGTGGGGTGATCCGGGTGGGCGTGGGGGTTTTCATGATGGCATAATTCGTATTTAAAATTTGAAATTAAATAAATTAAAAAAGACAGTATGAAGTATAATAAAAAAAAATGCTACTATATTATTAAGAAAGATAAATAAATGAAAATAAAATGTATATTTTTTTTGTAGAGTATATTCTTTATATTCCTATTTTATTCTCATAGTTATCCTTCATAGTTATCCTATCTATTTCCACGGAAAATGCTTATCTAACCCAAACTTGGACCAAAATTTGGACCACTATAGATAAAATATCTTTAGTGTCCTTTGAAAAGACACATTTGAAAATTTGAATTGTGTCTTTTCAAAGGATATTTTTGACATTTTACCTATAAATGTCTAAGTTTTGGTCTAAGTAGTGGTCTTTGTAGCATTACTCCTATTTCCACTAGTAATCAAGCAAGTAGGAGTAGGAGTAGGAGTAGGAGGGTAAAGATTAGGATACATGGCTTTTGGGAGATATTTATTAGTTTGTTTATTAGGACTGGTATTGATACTTAATTACATATGATTCATTATATATATGAATAATGTTATTTACAGTTACTCACTATCGGTAGTCATTATATGTGATATTATTCAATTAGATGAATTATTTATTTTAATTAAGTAATGTATTTATAGTCATTAATTATGAATAATTCATCCAATTGAATAATGCCACATATGACGACTACCGATAGTGAGCGACTGCAAATAGCATTACTCTATATATATATATATATAAAATGTATTTAATAAAGTGAAGTGCTAGTAACAAGTTTCATTATTTATATTTTATGTTATAGTTGTCAATTAAATTAGATTGATAGCAAATTTTATTGTTTTTTTTTTTTTACATTGAAAACGAGATATACAATTGTTTATATTATTAAAATTATTGAGTTTTCTATTTTAATATATATTTCTTGAGCATTCCAAAATTCTCCTTTGAATTAGAGGAGAAAACTTTCGGATCCATGACTTCAATTAATGATGAAATGAGTATAAAGTTATAACATATTTTGTCAGTCTTCTTTATTTAAAGGAAAAGACTATTTATAGTATATACATTATTATCCATATATTTAATTTCAACGTGTAAATTAAGGAATGTTGAAGCAGTGAAGCTAAGAATTCAATTACTTTTTCCGTTCCATAAAAATAGATTTATTTATATTTTTACACATATTAAAAAATATATAATTATTATAGTTAGAACAATAATTTCTTTTTAATTTTTTATTTTAAATATACACCTAAGTTCATATTTGTTGACAACGAAATATATTAAATAAAGTGATATTATAAAATTAAGAAATTAATTATAAGTATTATCTTTGGGATTGTGCAAGATGGAATTTTCTCTGCCAAATATTTGGGATTGTGCTAAATATGACTTAAAAAGTTTAAATATAAGATTTTTTCTTAGGTAATGATCTCCTCTCCATAGTGGGGAGGATTTATAGAGCCCACATGACACGTGTCATGTAGACATTGGAGAAGAAAAAATAATTGATATTTTTATCATTTATTTGTTCAATACCTATATAATACGTATTATGTGGGCTCTATAATTTCTCCACATGGTAGAGAGGAAATCATTCCCTTGTTTCTCTCTTTCTTTTTGGCCAATTTGTAATTCCTGATTTTCTTTAGCTTTTGCAAAGATGTAAACTTGGTACAAGGTGCCTGCGTCATGGCACGATCAGACTTTCTTCCACTTTTACTAAATTCTATTTAACTAATAATTATTTTCTCCCAAGCAGAAATTTTCAATGTAACTAAGGTGTTATAATCGATGAGTAGTAAGGTTGTAAGAAAAAATTACCAAATAAAAAACCAAACTGACACTATCTTTTTTAAACTATCGATTTGGTGCCACGTGGATCAATGGATTCGTCAATAAAACGATTTTGAACTAAAATAGTTTGATTTATATTTCAGTATTTTAAGTGCAGTTTGAAATTAAGAATAATGATCTAATGTTTCTAGTGGGTATTCTTATTTGGCCTACTAAACACTTGTCCAGTGAGCATTAGAGAATGAAAAAGTATTTGACAAATAAGTCAAACACTTCTCCAATGCCCACTGGACAAGTGTCCAGTGGGTCAAATAAGAATTGCCCACTATGAGTATTAGATCATTCCCCTTGAAATCAAACCGAATCATTTAAAATTAAAAAATTTAATTTCTGTTAGATATTGGTCTAAGTTGGACATCGATCAGACTAATAAATTTGAATCTTAACCTACAAAATAAGATATTACTATTAAAATGTTAATCTAAATATAGACAATTTGATCAATTGTCACTTACCACCAATGGCAGATTTAGGTTAGGGAAGGGAAGGGAAGGGAAGTGGGGGTGCGGGACCGGACCGGACTATAGCCCGGTTTAGAGATGGCAATGGGCCGAGTCGGGCCGACTCGGCCCGTGGACTAGTCGGCCCGGCTCGGCCCTTAGTACGGGCCGAGTTCGGCCCTTGAAGAAACAGGCCGAGCTATCGCCAAAAACATGGCCCGGACCGGCCCGATCCACGGGCCAGTCCGCGGACCCACGTGAAATCTATATATATATATATATATATATATATATATTTTAAACTTTAAAAAGTTAAAAACAAATTATAAGAAATAAGTGAATGAAAAAATTTTAAATTCAAACCCTCCTCTTTTTTCGGGGCTTGGGACCGGCTACTATTAGCGTAGGCAGAGTTAAAATTGTACACGAACAAGTTGTTACGTGTACAATTTTTTTAAAAGTTATATCAAAACTTACAAGTTAAAATGAATAAAAAATAGAATGAATTATACAAAATAATAAATATACTTACATTTTACTTACTACGTATTCAGTTCGTCCATCTCTTCGGCCAATATCATGCTTACTTTATCTTGGATTCGATGTTCTGCATCCTCCCAATCTTTCAAACACATTAAACTCTCTAATATATCTGGTTTAAATCTTGACCTCAAATCATTAAGAATCCTACCACCTGTACTAAAAGCAGACTCCGATGCTACAGTTGATACCGGAGGTGTTAGTAGATCACGTGCTATAATAGAAACAATTGGGTATTGGCACTCGTTTTGTCTCCACCACTTAAGTATATCAAAATTATTCCTCTCCTCTTCATCTAACAAATTAAGCATGTCGTGACCAAAATATCTAGCTAACTCTAATGGTATATCTCTAATATTAGTTTCAACATTTGTGGCACGGGTAAGCGAAGAAGATGAAGAAGAAGAACTAGGATTTTGAGTTCCCTTATAAATAAGGAAACTCCAATAATCATTAGGATTAGGGTTATTTGAAGAAGAAGAAGAAGAAGAAGAAGGGTTAGGCGCAGGAGGTCTTCTAACATTCCTACCGGGTTTTTCGGCATAAAATTCGTATATTTCACATAATGTTTTTTTCTAAATTACCATAAGTCAATGGATTACCGTAACTCAAATTATTAGAAATTTCGGAAATAGTATGTTTAGTACCTTGTAAATTTACTCTAGGGTCCATAATTGACGCTAACGGGAACAACATAGGCAATCTTCCCAATATTTTCTAAATTTCATTTCTATTGTTTCAACAATATCAGAAAAAATTGCATACGACTTATATCTATTAAAATTATTTGCAATAAAATAAAAATGATTTAAAACTAATGGACTAGTAGGGTAATATACACCACCACATGCATTTGTAGCGTCGTAAAATACTTTTAAAAATTTTCGAACATGAAATGCAATTTGCCAATCATATGGTTGCAAATCGTATTGTGGACCGTATGAATGTCGACCATTATAATAACCAGTTACACAATGTTCATATCATTCACATGATTCAAGCATTAAATAGGTAGAATTCCACCTATTACGTATGTCTGTACATATAGTTTTAGTTGGAAGAGAATTTTCTACACATAATTCATCAAATACTTGTTTTCTATCAGGTGAAACAGTAATATAGTTCAAGGCATACCTAATTTTTTCTAATTGTGGGCCTATATACTTTAAACCATCTTGAACAATTAAATTAAAAATATGGCATACACATCTAACATGAAACAAAATTCCACCGAAATCCGGTTGTAATTCCTCAATTAATTTTTCTATTACAATATTATTAGGCGGAGCATTGTCAAACGTCATACTGCGAATTCTAGATTCGCAATTAAATTCTTTAATAATTGCAATTAAATAATTAAAAATTTGTAGGCCATTATGCGGGTAATCAATTACTTTAAAAGCAATTATTCTTTTATGCATAATCCATAGTTTATCAATATAATGTAAAGTAGCTGCAATATATCCTTTATGATTTAGACCGGACTATAAGTCCGAAGTGAATGATACAACACCATCATATTTACTTAAATCATTTTTTATATTTTGTTTTCTTTTATTATATGCAGCAATAGTATCAGAACGAAGAGTGTTTTTAGCAAAGGGTAAATACCTTGGTTGAAGATACCTTTATACAAACCGTGTGAAATGAGGGCTTTCCACTATGCTAAGCGGGAACTCACCACTAGCTACCAACTGACACATTCCTTCTCGGCGCATAGATTCTTGTGAATAAACCCAATTGTTAAGATTGGGAGAAGAACTACTAGATCCACCCAGAGATCCGAAATGTAGCTGTGCTTGGTTGGTATCAACTCCTCCGTGCTTTTGCATACACTTCGAAAAATGTCGATTAAGATGGCTCGTTCCACCGCCCTTTTGCCATGCAAACTGTTGCTTACAATATTTGCAAATTGCCTTGAAAATTGGTTGCCCGTCTGCAGATGCACCCGTCTGCACTCTATTGAAATGATCCCAACACCGAGCCTTTTGTTTTGTGGTTCTTCGTTTAGTAGTCGATGGAGTAGTGTTGGTCGTTTCCAACTCTTCGTCAATATCATCTAAATCAAAAATTGGAGCAGTGTTCCCAACTCCAAAATCATCACCAAATTCTGAAATTGGAACATTATTTAAACCACTAAAATCATCTTGAATTTGATTTTCGACAGATTCGGCACTTCCGTGAAAATTGTATTGATCCATGAATTTGGATTTGGTTGTAGAATGTAGATAATAGAAATGTAGAAGACTAGAAGTACAAAAAATATATATGAAAATTGGAATGTAGGGGTGTAGAAGATAAGAAGAATAAGATTATAAAGCTAGAAATTATATAGATTGCACAATATATGAATATAATTGTTTTGGATAATGGAAGTATGAATGTAAGATTGTAATATGATAATTGAGAGATTTGTGAAGAGAATAGAGTTAATTTATGGGATATTTATAGGGAAAAAAAAATAGCCATTTGAAAAAAATAAAATAAAATCTGGGGACCAAATTGGCAACGGTCATATTTATGACCGTTGCAAATTGCAACAATTGGTCCCTGAAGATGTGTGGACCACGGACCGGGCCTGGTCTGTGGTCCACGGACAGGTCCACTGGCCGGTCCGTGGACTGGCCCACGGGCCGGCCCGTGAATTTTTTTTAGGCCCGGTCCGTGTCCGGGCCCTTCTTTCGACGGGCCCGGGCCGGCCCGGGTCCGTCATTTTGCGGACCGGGCCACCGGGCCGATGGGCGGCCCGGTCCGTTTGCCATCTCTAGCCCGGTTCACTTTAGAAAAAAAATTATATTTTATAGTGTTAAAAAAAAAATTTAGTGTAAATTTTTTTTAGTAATAGCCTATTCTTGAAGTGCAAAATAAATTTTTTTCAGTAGCAGTTCGATCTCCAAAAATTCTTGGATCCCCCCCGATACCAACAGTTACTCTAAATTGATAAACCAATCAATTCACCATTAAATTGCTCGTTCATTTTTCATACTTCATACATCAAACTCTCTTCACGCTAAAAAGTATTGCAAAACCATCATTTCATCCCTCTCAAGTCCAGAAGTAAAACGGTAGCTACATCGATGAGGATTGTGAATATTTTGTTGGGGAACATCAAGTCGTACGGTGTCTTTGTATTAGTTTTTATTTTGTATGGATTTTTCTTAAAAAGTGAACTACTAATTTGTCGTGATTTTTATTGTTACTTATTGTAATTTTGTTGGCATTTAGAATTATAGTTAGTTTGTTTTATCTCATCGTCAATGAAGTAATAGAAATATATTTTCTAATCAATGAAGTAACGTTATAAACAAGGGAAAAAAATGTATGTCGAAACTGCGGTTTTAAAACCATAATGTTAGGTTTAGGTATGAGAAAATTTCAAACCGTTTTAAATGATTTGTTTGAAAATGAATAATGTTATTTATCACAATTGGTGATAATTACTAGTTTATGTGACATTCATTGATAGGCTAAATAAAATAAGTTTTATATCTTCATATTTTATTAGACCTATTATTTAATAGAACAACATAAATCAGTAATTATTACCAGTAGTGATAAATATTATTATTTTTTGAAAATATGTCATTAATCGTCGAAATTGAATTGATTGTACCATAAGCGGTAGAGTCTGTAATTAGTAAAAATTTAAGCAATACCTTCTTTAATCACAATTTGCCACTAAAATTAGAGTTAGAATTAAAAAAAATCAGGTTCACATTGCTGCTTCTCTTAAAAGCACAGCAATACCAAACCAAGCTTAAACCAATGGAAAGGTAATGGATGCATCTCTCTTCTGCAATTCAATTAATAAAGCCATAGAAAAATAATAGATTGCTTTGACATTGAAGATATCTTCTCTATTTCTATTCTATCCACTTATTTGCATATTTTTCTGTATCATTTTTCGTTTCTTTTTTTTTTTTTACCAAAAAAAAAAAATTGATGCTTTGGAAATTGTAGGCTAGCAATAAATTAGAGGAGAAATTGAGTAGCTCTTTGAGATACCCATCGGATGTGATTGTTAGTAGGAGGAATTTTTATTGGAAAAATGATTTTGAGTTTTTGTTCTTATTTTTTAGACTTGCGTAAATTGTTTTTTTAATTGATCTTTAAATTCTTGATTTCTAGTTGGAACAAGAATGCTTAATTTACATCCACATGATTGTAATAGCATAAATGGGAGAAAGATTAAAAAAAGTAGAGAATAAAATGAAAACTATTGGTACTAGGAGACTTGTGGTATACATAGGAATTAAAGAAAGAAAATGAGAGGTTATTTATGTCATTTTATTTATGACTAATTTAGTAAATAGAAAAAATATTTAAAAATGTGGTGTAACAAATAAATTTCGTGGTGGCAATATAACCACTCATACAAAAATCCATTCATCCCGTCTTCTTCCACACGGTGAATTTACAGTAGTAGGTTTCTTCTTTATTCCTCAATTATCATATTTCTTCAATTTCTTTAATTTCTTTAATTTCTAGTTATTTATAATATTTTCTGTTAAAATGATAATCATTTATCAAAAATGATGTTGGATTGTACACTCTTATTGTATATTAACAATGATACTAATGTTGATTAATATAAATTTTTTCAAAAATTTGTTGGAGCAGTAACAATACTAGTTCAACTGTATTTCGTTTATTATATTTACAGGACGTTGAACATCAATAATAAGTCTAAAGGCAGGTAGTTTGATTAAATGTTGATTGTACTTACTTAGTTTTCATTGGGTTCACATAATATGGTTGTATATATAGATGACGTTGTTAGTTTCGTATATAACATTTTTAAGTAATAATTGAAATTGAAGAAATTCATCGATAATGATATTGCATACAAAACTATCACATAATATGGTTGTATATATAGATGACGTTGTTAGTTTCGTATGTAACATTGTTAAGTAATAATTGAAATTGAAAAAATTCATCGATAATGATATTGCATACAAAACTATGTAGTGATATTGAACAACGAGAATATGAATGTTGTTGCACGATATTATTGAACAATATTTATGCACAATGTTAAAGTGTTATGTGTTATTGATTGATGTATCAAATAACATTTTGTTTTTGCAAATATGAAGTTCTTGGATTTGTTGGAGATTGATTGCGTGATGAATGAGGTGTTTGGAAAAGTTAATTAGCTATTTTGAAGGAGAAGAAACCAAGAACTTTAGGAAAAGTTAAAAATTGATACTTCTGAGTATTTTGGGTATTTCGAAAATAAATTCCACTAATTAAGTTTGATAAGATTTGGTGCTTAAAAAATAGCACATTAGTTATTAATTCAATTTAAATTTTGAAAATATATATTGCTGATTTATTAATTAAATACAGTAAAAATATGTTATAATTAGTAATATTAAAAAATTTAAAATAAACTAGTATTTTTGAAAATTATTAAAAAAAGTAAGTAGAATTCTTAATTTTCTCTTTTTTAAGCCCTTCCTTATGTGTCAATTATATAGGCTATTCAATAGGGACAAATGGCTGCCCGTTTGCTTGCGGATTGCCTCCTCCCAATTAATCTAGTCCATCAACCGCCCCCACACAAACCTCTGGCCCGTCACTCACCTTAGTTTTGTTTGGTTTGTTACAAATTATAATGGGTTTTTGATTTTTCATTATTTGACCAAAATCTATTTTTTAATCAAAATATCCCTTTTTTCTAGTCAAATATTACGACTCATTTGAAAAGCAAATAGTCATTTTAGTCATTTTCTTTTTATGGTCAAATAATGAAAAACCAAAAACCCATTATAATTTGGAACAAACTTAAAACTTAAACCTTTAAATAAAACGACCACACTAAAAGAAATACCAATAAGTTGAAACTAGGAAGGTATTTCTTGATAATATTACGCATTTTGAATCAGTATCTATTTGTCGACAATTCCTTTAATGGCTAGCTTATTTTTGTTGATAAGGATCATTGGACAATATTGTAAAAATAAAGTAATCTTGTTCAATATATTGTCTAATCTTATTTAAAGCTCGGTGTGTACACTAGTAGTGAATCACTTGATACATGGTCATAAGTTGCATGGGCTCCTTTTGTAAGGGAAATAATTGTGTGCATCATTTTGTGTATTTTTGCTGTAGTTGAACGATATTATGTCGAAAATAGTAGTTACTAAGAGATAAATTAATGAATAGTCACTAAATTCGTACACGTCAAAAACGCCTTAGCTTCAAAGGGTGAAAAACAATTTATGCAATTGTCTTATATTTAATTCATCCAAATTAAAAATTCTCCAAATCAATTAAAAATCTACTACTATATGATACATACTCTTTTATATTTATGTTTTTAAAAATTTAACATACGTCTAAAACAACTGTTTACTTTATAGTTAATCACAAACTGACCTTATACTTTTTGTTGGTGATTTGAATGCGATAGTGCTGGTGGGGTGAGGTAGAATGGACAAGATGAAGGGATGCTTTTTCTTCTTTCTTTTTTGTTCTTATAATTGGTCTAGAAAATTATAATTTAATGGTTGATAGTGAGCGGATCAATCTGCCCTTCCTTAAAAGTGAATTAAGTCAATTGGAAGTGAGAAGATTCAATTTGCCTAAACGTTGAGGATAAATAATATAATTAAATATAAATTCAAATTATTTGTAGAGATGCATTATAATTAAAATATTAATAAATCAGTGATATAAAAGAAATTATTTTAATCAATTAAAATTAAAATTGATATTTTAATAATAGATAGATAAATAGAAAAATTAAAAATAGAATATGAAAAACTACAATTTTGCTGCTTCTCAAAATCTGCTGCCAAAATGACACATATTTTTTTAGAATCATTTTTTAAAAATTTACCAAATGCCTAAAATAAAATAGCTTCTGACAATCAGAAGTTGGGTTCCAAAATCAATTCCAAACGGACCCTAAAAAACACACTAATGAAATAAAAGTATTCGAAAATAACAATTAATTTCAAAACTACTGTATATTCCGCATAATTTTGAAAAATAATTGGATTCCCATAAATATATTATTTTAGGAAACCAACTCCACGAAAATTGGCAATAACCAAAATACAAAAAATCTCTACAAAATTGGCAATAACAGAAATTCCGTTAATTACAACAACACACAAATCTCATCCAATAAACCTACAAACTAGAGATCGTATATCGTTATTGGCAAAAATTAACAATTTGTTTCCCGTCGGCTTGTGAAAGGAGATATTGGCCGAGAACTCAGTAAAGAATGAATTTAAATTGGATGATCAGTAAAGAATGACACAAAAATCAGTAAAGTGAGCAAATTTATTTTTACAACGTTCAAGCGTGCTTTAAAAGTACAACAAGTATTTTCATAGGTTGTGACTTTTGTTTTCGACAAAAAACATGTTGATTACATTAATATCACAAATAGTTATGATCATAAACTATTTTTAATTGTCGGCTATAATTGAGGAACAATTCATGAAATCAGCTTATAATATGTTGTCCAATATCAATGGTGTATTGTGATGTACTTATTATTATTATTTTTTAATTTGGTTTTACGATTGTAATATTGTATATTGTGAATTTTGTAGAAATTATTTTCTTTAATTTGATGATGGTTCTAAAAAAACAGAATGCAATCACGATTTCAGTCCTCGATTTAACACGTAGCACGATCTTTCACATTACCGTGTATGTTTCGTGATGTGTTACATTTAAAAGTTTCTAAAAAATTATTTTTAAACTCTACCAAATAGGCATTTAAATTCAAATTTGACCTCTATATATAGACTTAGACTATCTCGAGCCTGACATTTTCTATATGTGGTGGATTGTAGTTTGGTTAAAATACAATATTCAGTCGAATCGTCACATATCTAATTAAGATTTTTACATAAACTAACTACTTCGTGCTTAAAATTTGTTTGTATATTGTAAATTGTTGATCTTAAGGGACGTGTGGATAAAAACTGTGAGTCATACTAAAAATATAGATAAAAATAATGTTTGACTAACTTATAAGTAGTCAAAAATAATTCCAAAATACTATAAGTAATTAATATGCCCTCTTTGTTCTGGCTTTCAACTTAATATCTGCATCTCTTATGTATCCCGTGCACCACACGAATATCTTGTTCTCTACTTTTTCTAAAGCAAAAACTTAACACCCTAAACTTTGCTTTATTCCATCTCAACCACACGCATGCATCCCATGACCCACCAAAGCTATTCCATTTCTACTCCTAACCTTCCATTCCTTTCCCACCTTTTCCCACTTCAATCCTATGCCCAAACCTTTTTCTATAGCTATCTTCTATATCGTATTTAAGAATATAATAAGTCAATTTGTAATCTTTTCTGTTTGTTTAAATTAAAAAATTTGGCGATTTAAGTACTTTCTAGTCATCATTTTTTTAATATGCTTCGCATCCTACCAATCCAAACCGGGATTCTTTAATGCAATTACTTTTAATAAAAGAATTAAATCAATCATTATTTTTTCCTTAAATTAATGACTAAATATTTACAAAGCTTCATCTATGCATATAAAGTTATAAACAATGTAGTAATGAAGGGCAATCCATTTTTTGGAAACCACCTTGGTTTAGGCTTTAACCACCCATCATCCCTATAAAATTTCTTGATCATATTATAATTATTAGATGGTTGATGGAGCACATGGGATGAGGAATCTATTAGGGACCGGATTATATTAAGTTCCCATAATATGATAATATTTATTGCTAATTGTGTGTGTATATATTTTTATATTTTGAATATAATGTTAGGCTCAACCCACAAGATTATTATGATCTTGCCCTTAATTGAATAATTGTTAATTTGGCATTATATTATCATGAAAATTATCATCAATCTCATAAAATATCATATTTTATTTTAATTTAATTGACTCAAATATTGGCTAACCTTTCAAGTTTAGTATCATATATATCTCGATCATTTTCCCCACACATCATGATGATGCACTATTTACGTGCATCAATCTCACACACACACATATGTGTACGCGTGTGTGGGAGTGAAATTACAAGGTTGTTAGTAATTAATTAAGTATTGGTGAATGTTTCCTATAGATTTTTGTATATTATAAACAGTGAGTTAAATAGAATATGTGGATAAAAATTGTGGGTCATACGAAATGTGTAGATAAAATTAATATTTGATCAACTTATAAATACGTATAAGTGCTGACAAATATACTCTTAAATATAAAAAAAAAAATAGTGGAAAAATCCTTTGGAATTAGACACTAGTAGCTAGGAGAGTACCATTTATATATATGCAAATACTCCTTTCAATTATTAAAACTTTAACTTGACCTTTTGTAATAGAGATTTCATTATCTAAAAATCTAACAAATATTTTGTCATTAGCACGAGGAAGGGTTGCATTAGGATCAATTAAGAGAAATTAAGTGTATATCGTGTGTGTTTTACATTTTAAAATCTCGTTAAAAAGTTTAAATTATTAGACACATGCAGATTCGATCTCTTACTCATTTATCTTGCCCTCATCTTAATTGACTCTACCACTTCAGATAAATTATCTATGTCAGCCCATGTCACGTCAATAATTACCTTTTAAATTAAATGGGTCTCCTCTTCCCACAACTTCCTCTCTCCCCCTGCCCACCTAATCAAATAACCACAGAACTCACGCCGGGAAGCACCACCACGCTGGACAACCCGCACAATGTTCAGATGATACATGTATTTATCCAAATGTTGCTTTCAACTATGTTTCAGATAGGAAACACAAGTGCCTATTAAATATTTTCTTCAAAATTGTGTGTGTGTCACGTTCTACCTACAATTTATCTAGAATAATCCATAAATTTAGATCGACTTATTAATAATTAATTGTTCTCGAATAGTATCTACACGAATAGAGCTTGTTTAAAATTACAACCAACTTAATTCAATGAATGGAACTCCACCTAATTCAATGAATGGAACTGTACGATCGTCTGTCTTGTTTAAAATCACAACCAACTCAATTAATTACGAAATTTACACATCAAACAAGCGCCACCCTCCCTACACGGCGGGGTAGTGATAGCTTGACTAATCAGGGTTTAGGGGAACATGCATGGTAGGGTGGAGGAAGACAAGAAAGTGATACTGCCCATTATATATCAAATCTTTGATTTTTGGTCTATTAACACTCAACCCCACCATGCACGGTGGATCTATGGACATGAAAATGGACTTATCCTCTATTTTCCACGGCGTTTGCCTCCACTGGTTGCAGATTTCCACAACCACTTGTGTCGTTTATTGGACTTTTTGTAGCACATAATTTGAGTTAGTATGGCCCATTTCCTCCTCTCACCCTAACAAATCTAATCCATTGTCTTGTTTTATGATTTTGTCTATTTATCTTATGATTTGATATGGGGGCAATTGTTAAGTAATCTAGTTGTTTTAATTTTTAATTTTTTTATTAGAGTAGGCAATGAATCCAACAATAATGAGAAAAAAATTTGTGACTAATATCAAATTTTGAGAAATTTTTTGTTGTTGATTGTCTAATAAATCCAAACAGACCAAACCTAGTTTAAAGCTTGTACGGTAGAGATTTTGCAACAAAAAATCTATTTTTGAGCATGATAAAATTGACTTTTCAAAAGATTTTGAGTTGAAATGACAAAATAACTCTTTTTATTTTAAAGTGGCACTATGTTGATTAAGGGCAATTTTGTTATGTTATCTTAAAATCTTTCGAAAAGTCAATTTTATCATGTTCAAAAATAAGGTTTTTAACTGCAAAATCTCTACCAAACAAACTCTTAATTCATTATTATTGGATAAACATTCTTCTTTGTTTGCTATAATCTCATACGTCACAAATGCAAACTTAATTTCTTAGAAACGTAATTGTTACAGGCTACAAGTCCCATTATGCATCTTCATGAGTGTGTATGTGATCGATTGTTTTTATTGTGCCGTTATAGAAATAGTAAAAAATAAGAAGTAATAACATGAACTCGTGAAAAGTCAACATTTAATATTCAATTTCATATCAATTATTAATTAATAGTAACAAATCATTCACCATTTCAAGTCACTGTTGTACATAGTAGAACAATAAAGGAGTTGTTTGATTATCATTAAAATGAATTTATTTATTTCTATTTTTTGACTTTGAGGAAAATTGACTAAAATGTCCCTTTTTTTTTAGTCAAATATTACGGCTATTTTGAAAAACAAAAAAGCATTTTGATCCAAAAGTTAAAAAATGGAAAAGAAAAAATCCATTTTAATAGAAAACAAACATGCTCAAAATTCGTTGACCCATTACCAAGCAAATGCCATATTAATATAATGCTTTATTTTTACTTGATGAAGGGAACGAAATTTAAGGTCACATGACATCCCACATGTTCAAAGTCAATTTATGAAGCTTCAATTACAACCTCACCTCTTCCAATTGACAAAATATATTTATATAAAATTTGTAAGATGGTTATTTCGTATGGTGTCAGGGTTCGTATCACGTGCTCGGTTTGAAAAACTAACCGTCAGTCCTCTTCATTGGAGGAAAAAATGGATCTTTAAATATTTACATTAGGGAGACATAATATAGACAATATTAAAAAGTTTAGTACAAACATTTATATAATTAGAATCGCTTCCAAAATTCTGTACCACACAATCACCAATTACGGGGCATATAATCATTTTCATCCATACATTTCATAGAATTTAGAACTTTTATCTATTTTTTATCCATACATTTCGTAGGACTCACTATTTATAATTTATGAACATTTCTTTAGAAATAACTACGTCCGCCAACTCACCGTTTATCGTGAATAGACACTATTCCTTCAAGCTATGTTCATATCTTGCAATCAGTGTTTAATTAGAGTTACATTAATTCTGACCACATAAATTAGTTTTTGAGTCCATTATCTTAAACCTGCAATTTATAAAAGAGTTATATTCCTCCAAACCTCAATCAATCATTCAAAAATACTTTGTTCACGATTTCTTCGTGTCTCTAAGTAATCAAATAGATGATGAAGATTAGTACGTAGCCGTTTATAATTGGAAGGCATCGTGACCGTGACCGTGACCGTGACCTCCAAATTGTGAGATGCACATGTACCTACAATGTGACAATTGTAATGCCCCAAGAGGTGAACAAGTCGTGTTGTGTCCATTACTTAGTCGTACAATTGGCTCAAAATGAGTTTAACAGTCAACAGTACTAATTAAGAGACTTAATTGTATATTTGTTAATGTAAATTTTAGATTAATAATATAATTAAGTTAAAATCAATATAAATTCGAAACTTTGGTAATAATAAAAAATTAATTATATAGTTTAATATTAAGTGTTCTGTTCCAACGGTGCCTGCATAATACTCCCCGCTGGCTCTTACAAAGCAACACAACTCATTCATGATTCAACCTTTTCCCTATTTGTTCATCACTAAAGACACCCAACAAATCAACTCCTACTACCAGTGTTTTGTACGTTAAATCCCACTTAAATTTATTTCCATTTTTAATATCAAGCTGCTTTTACTCATTCATTGACCCCTTGGAGGGACAATTCTACTTGCATATTAAGAGTACCGTTGAACCCATTTTCGTAATAATTATCTGATTTAGACTTAATTAGTATAATATTAATCCGTTTTCGGTTTAATTAGTATAAAATTAATCTGTCACCACCATTAATTTCTATAAAATAAAAAATAAAAGAAATGAAACAGAGTTTTTTATTCAACAATATCTGAGGTGGGTCCAACTCCACTACTTTGCTATAAATTCCTCTAATGTCTTTCCTTTTCCTTATTTTCACTTCAGTATTAGCTTCACTCCATCTTTCAACTTTTCCACTTTCTCTTATAAAATCCACGCACAATCATACGCACAAAGAGCCATTTTTCTGCGTGAATTTTCCGGCAAAGTTACACATCAAAAACCGAAAGAAGTAAATTCTTTTCCTTTTCTCCATATTGAAAGTACAAGAACGAGAATGGTAGACGTGGACCGGAGGATGACCGGTTTAAACCCGGCTCATATGGCCGGCTTACGCCGTCTCTCCGCCAGAGCCGCCGCCTCCGCTCCCTCCAACCCACTTCCGCCGCGTAACAGCCTCCTCTCCTTCAGTTCCTTAGCAGATAAAGTCATCACCCACCTCAAGGATTCTGGTATCCAGGTCCGACCGGGTTTATCCGAAGTGGAGTTTGCGTTAGCGGAGGCGGAGTTTGGGTTCGCCTTCCCGCCGGACCTCAAAGCCGTGCTTTCGGCTGGCTTGCCTCTAGGGCCAGGCTTCCCTGACTGGCGCTCTTCCGGTTCTGCTCGCCTGCAACTCCGCGCCTCCATTGACCTACCAATTGCCTCCATTACCTTTCACATAGCACGGAATGCTTTGTGGTCCAAGTCCTGGGGTCCGCGGCCATCCGATCCGGAAAAGGCCCTTAAAATAGCACGAAACGCCCTCAAAAGGGCCCCCCTTCTGATTCCCGTTTTCAACCATTGTTACATTCCTTGCAACCCATGTTTAGCTGGGAACCCCATTTTCTATGTCGACGAAAACAGAATTTTCTGTTGTGGGTTCGATTTATCAGATTTTTTCGATCGCGAATCTTCTCTGTTTCAGGGCCCAGAACCTAATATTCTCTCCAAGCAACGTTCCCTGAGTGAAAAATCAGCAGGTTCATCAACAAACTTTTCAAGAAGAAGTCTGGATACAGTTTTCGGCGGAAGAACACCGAGATGGGTGGAGTTCTGGAGCGACGCCGCCATAGATCGCCGTCGGAGGAACTCAAATTCGTCATCCTCATCTTCATCATCACCAGAAAGGTACTTCGAAATGCCGAGATCCAAGATCCCAAAATGGGTCGAGGAATACGTGACTCAAATTGGGTCGGTCCTCAAAGGAGGAGGGTGGGCTGAATCCGACGTATCAGAAATTGTACACGTGTCATCATCCGGGTTCTTCGAAGGCGAGATGGTTATGTTGGACAATCAAGCGGTGCTTGATGCTCTGCTACTGAAAGCGGATAAGTATTCCGATTTGCTCCAGAAATCCGGGTGGAGCTCCGAGGAGGTTTCAGATGCATTAGGGTTTGATTTCAGACGAGAAAAGG
Organism: Forsythia viridissima; assembly: GCA_030279155.1. Taxonomy (NCBI): domain Eukaryota; kingdom Viridiplantae; phylum Streptophyta; class Magnoliopsida; order Lamiales; family Oleaceae; genus Forsythia; species Forsythia viridissima. The sequence continues at coordinate 47,455,990 of CM059038.1, read as the reverse complement.
AGAAGAAACCGGCAAAAAAATTGTCGCCTGAGTTGGTCGAAAGAATCGGGAAACTGGCTGAGTCGGTCACCTCACGGTCATCATCAACGTCATAGCTAACAAGCAAACAACGAGATTCTTTTCTCTTTTATTTCAGTTTTCAAAATCTCGTGTTTGCTTCCTGCGTCTGATGCCTGATGGGTACAAAGTTTGATTTCTAGGAAAGGATAAAATGGGAAACACGGTTTTTGTTGTTCTCTGAAAAACGGGGTGGTATACAAAACGTTAAGAAAGTTGATTACTGTACACACAACCAAGTCAAATGAGAAAAATTATACTAATACTTGTTTAAATTATATTTGTGTAATTGTTATTTGCAATTATTTGTTTATTTAATTTTTATTTTAGGCACTAATTGTGATTTTGGCTACTAATGATGTGGGTGAAGGAAATAGTAAAATTGAAAATAAAATGTCTTCAAACTTATCTCTTATAAACTAAAAATATTGGCGATGGAATTTAATCTTAAATTTAATTGTTACGTTGTTGGGAACAAAGATTTTGTTGTAAAATCAAAAAATATAAAATTTATTTAGCACATGTTTTGAGTTGTTTAAATTATAATTATAATTATAATTTGTTAAATTAGTAAAATATATATTTATCTTACAATCTATTTTTTTATACATTTATTAATAAATAATAATTTTATTATTAAAAAAATAATTTTAACACTATCAAACATGCATTAATGATATACAGCTAGTTTTGGTTTTTATTAGTTATTAGAGATCTTGTCTCATTTTTTATTTCTAATCTTTTTTTTAATAATAATTTTGTAGCATTTCGATGGAATATTGTATCGAATCAGTAGTCGCACGTGTGCTTCTTTTTGAGAAAAAAGACGTTAGGTGGGTCCCAAAATCGGACCCTGAGAGCTTAAAATGCAACAGCTTGGTGCGCTGGGACGTGGGACAATGCCATTGCTTTCGAGGTAAGCGACACCCCACGGCGTCGTTTGTATAATAAATCCCTCAGGCCACAGTAGGCCCAAATTGGCAAATTGCTTGCTGGAGTTAACGTTGTGTTTGGTTGGCACAAAATCGAAGAAAAGGGGCTGTGACCTTTTATCTTTCCTATTTAAGGTTTTAATAATTTTGAATCATTGAACCATTAAATATGTTTGGATGCCTTTGCACCTCATATTCTCCTACTTTTAACATATGATTTTCAAGTGCTTTTATCATTAATTCGTTGAGGATGATAGACATGGTCTAAACAGTCGAAGTCTTCTTGAGTTACAAATCCAACAAGAAGACAGATTTAAATTAAATTATAAAGTAAGATTTGGAAATCTGTTATCCCTCTAAAAGGGCTTCTCTTTTAAGTTGAATTTAATGGCGTGAACTGAAATAAATTACGCAGAAATGGAAAGAGAAAGGAAAATGGAGGAAATATCTTCTTTTAAGAAGGCATATGAGTTGAGACAAATGAGAAAGAGACGTGGATGGATGTGTTATATTATCTTTTTGCTTGGGAATTTGGAAAGGGAAAGAAATGTTGGGTTGGGGATCCAAATCCAGATAACAAGGGACCAGGAGGCAGGATGATACCTGACACCCTAAACTTCTTCCCGTTTAGCTTTTTAGAGACACAACTACGAGGTCCGAATTTCTGTTCTTCAGTTTCTAGCATTTGAATTTTTTTTTTTTTTTTTTTTTTTTTCACTTCTTTATATTTTTCTTTTCGTAAAGTAAATTGGATAAGAAAGTTTAAAGAATTAAAATCTTATTTATTACAGGGTAAATTCAACTAATGGCTACTCAATTTTAATTGAATTTCTACTTAACCACTTAACTTTAAAAAGTATCTCAATGGCCATTCAACTTTCAACTGGTTTCTATTTAGCTACCGAACTTTAAAAAGTATCTCAATGACCACCTAACTTTCAACTAAGTTTCTTATATATCACCCGTTACTCATTCGCTTACAATACCATGAAATATCCTATGTGGCAAAAGCCCTTTTAGTATAGCATAGTAATATTATTAAATCCCTTTCAATTATTAAAAATGCAGTACTCAAATATGCTATATTTCTTCAATATAGTATAACAATATTATTAAATTCCTCTCAATTAATAAAAGTACATAACTCAAATACGTCATATTTCAAAGAAATTGAAAACGCTTTTAATTTTTTCAATCAAATTTATGCGAATTAGGCGTGTTTGAGTAGTACATTTTTGTTGATAACATTATTACTACATTCTGTCGGAAGATCGTTTGCTACGTAGGATATTTCGTCAGATATTTACAAGCGAATAAGTAGTGGGTGATATATGAGAAACTTAGTTGAAAGTTGGGTGGCCATTGAGATACTTTTTAAAGTTCGGTGGCTAAATAGAAACTAGTTGAAAGTTGGGTGACCATTGAGATACTTTTTAAAGTTCGATGGCTAAGTAAAAACTCAATTAAAATTCAGTGGCCATTACTTAAACATACCCATTTATTACACAATTCAATTCTTGAACATTCCCTTTATTTTATCTTTATTTTTATTCAATTTGTGTTGCGTACTCATCGACATTCACCTTAGTACATATTTGGTAGTGTTCAAAATTATTTTTTAAGTGTTTATAAGTTGTAAGTTATATAAAATGTGTGATTAATAAATTAGTTTTTAGTTGCATTTTCTACAAAATGTGTGAATAAAAAATATGTTTAATCTGTTTAAATTGTAATTTAAATTTAAACAAACAAGTGCTTAAGAGAGGTAAATATAAGAGTATCTCCAATACATTTCGTCTATTATAGTCTACGTGACAAGTAAAATAGACGGACTTTCAGTCCATGTGATGCTACGTCTATTGAGTAGACGATCAAATTATAAATTCATCTGCAATGAATTCTGCCTAATACTAATATTACGGCTTCTGTGGTATTAAGTCAGGTCTTCAATTTTTATTTTCATCATCTGACTTTTTTTTGTTAATAGAATGTTGACATGAATTTAAATTTGATGAGCTGCTCCGTCTAGAAGTCCGTCTAATTTAGACGGAGTCTATTTTTTGTGTGCTACATCAGCTAAACAGACTCTTCGTTTTAATGAATTTGAGAAATTTTTTTTATAATCTATAAAAATAGACAAAATATATTGGAGATGCTATAAGTGCTATACCCTCCGTCCAAGTGACAAAAATATATTCTATCATTATATAAGTTGTTTGAAATCCTAGGGACTCTATTTCGAATATAATTGTATAAATTAATCTAAAATTGAAGGTCTTTATCTAAAAGGGAAATTGGCGCAAATAGTCCCTAACGTTTGCCATTAGTGCGCAAATGGTCCCTAACGTTTCATTTTTGGCGGAAAAGTCCCTAACCTATCCATTTAGGTGCGCAATTGGTCCTTTTAGGTGCGCAAATGGTCCCTATCACTATTTTTTGTCTTTATTAGCAGGGGTAAAATTGTCAAGTTATATTTTTTTTCAACCTTTCAATTGGCGCAAATGGTCCCTAATCTTAAGAAATTTGCAATTGGATTCCTAAACTTTAAAAAAGTGAAAATGAGTCCGATACTTTAATTTTTTTATTAAAAATAAAAAAAAAACTAACAAATTAATAATATACTAAATTATTTTAAATATTTTATGAACTATTATAAAATAACCAAAATTGAAATTCATAATTATTAACAAATGTGCTAATTAAAATTATTTTATTATTATTAAGTAATCATATTATTTAAAATTCAAACATTAATTTTATCATTACAACAAAAGAAGAAAAATAAATTTATCACAAATAAAAATTTTACTTATGTTCAATCCAACTCGATTTTATACAGTCTCATATTTATTGGGCCAATCCAACCCGCTTTTGAGCCACAAGGTTACTGGATTAGTCCTATTTTAAATTTTAATTAATTTTTATATTAAAAAAAAAAAGGTTTCCACCCCCACCCCCACCCCCACCCCCACCCCCAAAATTCGAGCATCAGGGAGGGGAGAAATCCCCTCCCTGAAGCTCGCGAAACCAGGGGGGGTCCCCCCTGGTTTCGCCGCGAATAGGGGGGAGAAATCCCCCCTATTTCGCTGCGACCGGGGGGGGGGGTCTCTCCCCCCCATGTTTCCGGTCGAAACATGGGGGGGAGGGATTCCCCCCCATTCACGGCGACGGCGACTCGCGAAACCAGGGGGAGAAATCCCCCCTGGTTTCGCCGTGAATAGGGGGGATCTCTCCCCCCTCGCAGCGAAATAGGGGGGATTTCTCCCTCCTATTCGCGGCGAAACCAGGGGGGATTTCTCCCCCCTGGTTTCGCGAGCTTCAGGGAGGGGATTTCTCCCCTCCCCGGTCGCCGGCGATGGCTACCGGGGAGGGGAGAAATCCCCTCCCTGATGCTCGAATTTTGGGGGGTGGGTGGGGTGGGGTGGGGTGGGGGGTGGAAACCTTTTTTTTTTTTAATATAAAAATAAATTAAAATTTAAAATAGGACTTGTCCAGTAACCTTGTGGCTCAAAAGCGGATTAGATTGGCCCAGTAAATATGAGACAGTATAAAATCAAGTTGGATTGAGCATAAGTAAAATTTTTATTTGTTACAAATTTATTTTTCTTCTTTTGTTGTAATGATAAAATTAAAGTTTGAATTTTAAATAATATGATTACTTAATAATAATAAAATAATTTTAATTAGCACATTTGTTAATAATTATGAATTTCAATTTTGGTTATTTTATAATAGTTCATAAAATATTTAAAATAATTTAGTATATTATTAATTTGTTAGTTTTTTTTTTAATTTTTAATAAAAATATTAAAGTATCGGACTCATTTTCACTTTTTTAAAGTTTAGGAATCCAATTGCAAATTTCTTAAGATTAGGGACCATTTGTGCCAATTGAAAGGTTGAAAAAAAATATAACTTGACAATTTTACCCCTACTAATAAAGACAAAAAATAGTAATAGGGACCATTTGCGCACCTAAAAGGACCAATTTCGCACCTAAATGGATAGGTTAGGGACCTTTCCGTCAAAAATGAAACGTTAGAGACAAACGTTAGGGACTATTTGCGCCAATTTCCCTATCTAAAATACTTTTGTTGTTTCTTTAATTACTATTTCTCTTCTTTTTTATTATTTAATTGTTTTTGATAGAAGATATCCCAATCCACGGATTGAATATCGAGAGAGGGGAGGGGCCACGTGATGTGGGTCCCAGTTGTTTAGGCCAGGAATTTCCGTACGGTGAGATGCGAGTTTTTCTTGTAGGGAACATATGGTATTAACGTATAATCTAATAATAATAGTGGCTGCTCCAGTGGAGGTTTTCACGCTTTCATATCTATACTATACACACACTCCTATTTACACATTTAGCTTAGTATTAATGAATTTACTCAGAATAAAATAAATAATTATTTTATCAATTTAAACAAGGAAGTTATTTATTATAATGTAATCTCTAATTTACTTTGTAAATTGGTAAAATGGCAACATATGTAAATGAATTTGATTTAATTTCTTAGGCTTAGCCAAACATGTTTAAAATAAGTGAAAATATTCTTGTTTTTAATTTTGTTGAAGATAATGAAAACTGGTTTGGCTTTAGCTTTTGAAATTTAGCTTTTGAAAGCATCAGCCGGCCCAGTGCACATGGCAGGTGCAGAACGCGGTCAGAATTGCAGCACTGGATCTTCAAATTTGAATGCAACTAATTTTTAAAATGGTTAATTATACTAATGGTCCTCATTCTTTTAAATTTATAACAATTTCATCTCTATTCAATTTTTTTAGCAGATATCATCCTCGTCTTTCCATTATAGTCCCCAAATCACTATTTTGACAATTATTTTACAATTTTCCCTTGGATTAAATAAATTAAATGATAGAAAAAATAAAAAATAATAAAAAAATTACAATTGAGACCCTAAACATTTTCAAAGTACAAATAAATCCTAAAGAAATATAGAGTTATCGTGTGAGATCAAAAGTACAAAAAAATCCTCAATTGCAATTTTTCCATTATTTTTTTTTCTATCATTTAATTCATTTAAGTCAAGTGCAAAATTATCAAACAATTGTCAAAATAGTGATTTAGAAACCATTTGTGTGAATAAATAGAGGAATGTGGATAATATCTGCTAAAAAAATTGAATGGGAATGAAATCGTTACAAACCTGGAAGAATGTGGACCATTAATATAATTAACCTTTTTAAAACTCCTTGCCCTATTCTCCGAGGAATCAGTCGATACACAAAATCAACCAATTTATCACACCTCGGTTAAATTTTTCATAGTTTTTACTTGTCTATTCCATAAAAATAAACTTATTGTTAGACTTTTTTTTTCATAATTTATTTATTTATTATTGTTATGCAATAGTTTTTTCCAATAGACACACTCATTCATCTTGATAAACATGTCTTCCTTATATATTGAGATTGTTGCTCGTTTGTAGATACAACATAAACAATTTTTATTCTACTTATTATTTCGTTTTCTTGGCATCATCATTTTTCTTAGAGTATTTTATTGGTTTGATCAAACTGTCACAACTTGAATTAAACACCTCTATTGTAACCTGAAAAAAATTTCCATTAAAACCCCATTGTGACTTCATTGGATAGAGGAGAAACATTTTTTAAAAGATAACGTTTACGTACCTTGAAGTTTATTCAAATTATCAAATTTCCTATATTTTTTCTAACACTTACTTCTATTTTATACAAATTAAAAAAAAAATGTAAAGATAATTCATATTTGTTGATCGTTACTCCTTTTAATGATGTGGAAATCATTCCGCGCACGAGATCATCCTAGTGGTCAAGTCAGCTCTAGATAGAGCTAATGAACAATGACACTTGGAAGGTACTTTGCATTTGTCCAAACCATTACCTAAGTAGTCCGAATTGATTACTCTTACAAAACCCCAAATAGAGAACTGGACCAAGTTGTGATTGATCAATATAACAATCACAATGATGATCTACTAGCGTGTCATGAACAAAGAGTGTAGACATAAGAAAATGATGACTTGAACAACAAAAGATAGACACATGTGGGGGTGACTATACTGCAATCATGGAGGACGCATGAATCAGTTAAACACGTGAAAGAGTTCAAATCCTTTAATCAACCCAAACTCTAACTATAAATAGTGAGAGACACGGCAAAAATGAGGTAAGTAATAAGACAACCCTCAATATTTGACTACATAACATACTATTTATAAAACTTTACTACATTATTGCTAAGTTAACAAAATACATTAAGTACGGATATGTAGAAAACTAAGAAATAAGCATATTTTTATAAAATAGAAAGAGTAAAAAATATTAGCATTATTTTAATCTAAAATAGTTTGTTTTTTTTAACTTAGCGTAATGGCAACAAATTATACTGGTGAACTCCAATTTATTGAGAATAAGATTTATAATTATTTATTTTTAAGTATATAGCTTAAATTTTGATTAATATTTATATGTTAATTTTGTCAAATTATTAAGGCTTTTTAATTCGTCTTATTAACTAAATTTTGCTTATTTGACAGTTAGGCCTCTTAATATCAAACTAAATAATTATTGTTTCTTAAACAATAAGGAAAAACAAGTAACAATGTAACATCACGTGTTTACTACCTTGTAGAAATTATTTACTAATAAAACACATATTTTTAGGCTCTCTAGAGAGACCCAAGCTTTAAGACGTGGAAAAACACAATTCTCGAATTTATTCACAAACTCGTCAAGTATGGACAGCGTTTTTGTTGATTTTGAGCTCAAACTTTTCAATTATTACGTTCGAGTCAAGCTTAAACTTGAAAATGTATAAATTAATCCCATTTGAAACTTTTTTAATTTACAAACATTTTCTACAAAATAAAAAATCAAAGTGTTTGAATTTTTATCCCCGTGTCAATTCTGCTCCCGCTCCCAATCCGACCCCGACCCACACTCCAAATTGTTAGGGCAGAAAGCAAAGAAGTGGAGGCCACTAGAAGCATCCAATCCAAGTGCCAAAGCCATAGGTACTTTTAATGTTCTTGCTGGATTACAACATAACGAGAAGCTTTTAGGAAAAAGAGGTAAATTCTTGAGCAGTAAAAAGGATTATAAGTTGAAGAGTAATAATCATTCGCAAATCTAACCTTTCTACCCCATTTTTTGACGTTATCATTATAATTTATAGGCAAATGGTCCCTCCTTTTTCAGGCGTAATGATATATATTTCAAGAGTTTGCATCTTATTGCTTAAGAGGGAAGCCTATGAAAAAGAAGCTTCACATTCAACAGTAATGATTATCAATGTCTTAAGAACTAGCTCAAACACATTAATTTGAGAAAAAGTAAATAGTCAAGAGTCCAACATTGATATAGTGGTAAAAAAATAATTAAAAAGTTTCTTCTTTTTAATAGAACAAAGAGGTTAAAACATGTTCAATTACCTAGATTTCAAGATAAATCTCATTAATTTCCTTAAAATTTATATAACATGATCACGTAGTACACCACTATACTACTGCCGTCTAGCCAAAAATTTCCACACTAGCCTATAAATACCTACATGTTTGGCGAGGCTGAAATTATTTTTTAAATTCTTATAAATTGTGATACATATATAATATGTAAATAAAAAATATGTTCAATCAATTTAATCGACTTAAATTATAATTTAAGTTATGACAAACAAACACAATCTTTACCCGGAATGTGAAATATGCTCTCACAAAAATTTGTCACCATTCATATGGAATAAAAATAAACTAACTTGGAATATTTTTCAAAGCAATAATTAAAGGAAATAAAACCCCTGTCGTGCTGTTATAGCAAAAGAGAATCAAATCGAGAACTATGAAGACTCGAAATTTGGAACAAAAACATATGCCTAAATTTTAGGACTATTAGATGCTTCTTCAAAGATTGACCAAGATTATGATTAAATACTCCAACGGTCATTTTATCTTAACCGACCTTTCACGCACATCATATGTAATTGTGGTGAAATACTGTTAGTGTATCGTGTTATTAATATCAAGGATTGAGATATATGCATACAGGTGGATGCCAAGTAAATAAAATTAAGCTGTTGGCGAGTGCACATATGGTACCTTGGATCCACAATATGTTATAGAACAAGAAAATTTTGTCAATAATTTCTTGCAACAAACCTGACTTGGCATATAGCCGTTGGCTGTGAAGTGGGACTGGGACCCTCGTAGAATTTATAAGGAATAATGCTTCATGTACATAATGGTGTACACCCTCCCTTACGGATGCTGAGTTGGCATTTTATTTATTCATTTTAAATTAAAAGTATTCAAAGTGAAAAGGTTGGGACTGTTGCACAAAAATCATTCCGCCAAATTAGAAAGAATTATCTTGCCGTCCTATATTTCTAATTCCCCCAAAATAGAGAGACTTCTCCACCCACCGGCGAGCGTGACTTCTCCACCGACCGGCGACATTGACTTCACTGCACGCCCCTTCATCTTCTCCGGCAAGATTTATCACAGATCGATTCAAAGAGGTAATATTTTGTCTTACTTGTTTTTAAATGAGGTGCGAGAAATCGATTTGAAAAACTCACAAACTATCATATGATTCCTATAAAATGTATTCCGCTTGTTGTAAAATCTAAAAATCGAAATTTTATTTTGTTTGATAGAAATGAGAAAAAATGAAAATGTTTCCTGCTTGTTTCCGGCTGGAATGGTTACGAAAATGACTTCTTAAATTTTTTTTTTATTGCAATTTGCAAAAAATCAAATGACTGATTCCGACGATGAGACAATAAATATTGTTGTTGAAAATGTGGATGACGAAAGTTTGGACAATGCTAACATATTAGAGGATGAAATCTTAGGAGGAGATAGTGAGTGTGAACCTAAGGTTGGTATGAAGTTTACGGATGAAAGTGAAGTATTCGAGTTCTACAAACGGTATGCCTATCATCTAGGTTTTCCAGTTAGAAAAAGAAATTCGAAGAGGGATGATGATGGGAATCTAAGATACGTGACATTTACGTGTAGTCGTGAGGGCCGAAGAAATAGTGGTACAATCACTTCTTTCAAGCCTCAACCAACAATTCAAACAGGTTGTAAAGCTAGGATAACAGCATCTTCAGATATTTGTGGAACATGGCGACTTAACACGGTCCATCTTGATCATAATCATAAAACAAGTCCTTCAAAATCTAGGTTGTATCGATGCAATAGAGAACTTAGTGCACGTGTGAAACGGAAGCTTGAAATAGATGATATAGCTGGAATTCCATTGCACAAAAGTTATAATTCAGCTGTTGTTGAAGCAGGTGGGTATGAGAAAATGACTTGTATCGAGAAGGATTGTAGAAACTACATTGAAAAAGTCAGGCGGTTAAGACTTGGGGAAGGAGATGCTGTAGCAATACAAGCGTACTTTTCAAAAATGCAAACAAATTGTCCAGGTTTTTTTTTTTTTTTTTTTTTTTTTAGTATGGATTTGGATGAAGAATCTCGATTAAAGAACGTATTTTGGGCAGATAATAGGTGTAGACAAGCATTTAAGGAGTTCGGCAATGTAGTCACTTTTGATACAACATATCTGACTAACAAGTATGACATGCTTTTCGCTCCTTTTGTTGGAGTGAATCATCACGGACAAAGTACATTGCTTGGGTGTGGACTTGTTTCGAATGTGGATACAGAAACTTTCATTTGGCTATTTCAGACATAGCTTGAATGTATGCATGATAAGGTTCCGAATGGAATTATTACCGATCAAGATCGGGCTATGCAAAATGCAATTAGAATAGTTTTCCCACATACAAAGCATAGATGGTGTTTGTGGCATATACTAAAAAAATTACCTGAAAATTTTGGCAACCATATTCATAAGGGTTCTATATTTTCTGATATACATGGTTTAGTGTATGATTGTCACATTCCTGGAGAGTTTGAAGAGGGTTGGAGACAGATGATTGAAATGTACAAATTGCAAGAGAACGATTGGTTGATAGGACTATACAAGGACAGAACCTGTTGGGTGCCATGTTTCTTGAAAAACAGTTTTTGGGCGGGGATGTCAACGACTCAACGGAGTGAGAGTATGAATGCATTATTTGATAGGTATGTCCACGCGAAAACTTCTTTGAAGCAATTTGTTGAACAGTATGAGCGTACATTGCGGAGCAAGGTGGAAAAAGAGTTTCAGGCAGATTTTAAGTCATTTTCACAAATGGTCCCATGTGCGACGAAGTATGAAATGAAGAAACAATTTTAGGAAGTGTATACAATCTCGAAATTTAGGGAATTTCAAGAAGAGTTTACTGGAAAAGTGTATTGCGAAGTTCTCTCCACTGAAGAGTGTGCTTCGATCACGAATTATGCGGTTCGTGAGGATATCATATTCAACGATAGAGTTAAGAAAAAAAAATTTATAGTTTCATTTATGAGAGACAATGCTTACATTGAATGCAATTGTCACCTATACGAGTTTAGGGGCATATTTTGCAAACATGCTATCTCGGTGCTTATCCGTAATGATGTCGCAAAAGTTCCTGAGTCTTATATATTGCGCAGATAGAGAAGAGATGTTAGCAGAGCGCACACAAGGGTCTCAATCAATTACGATGGTTGGATGAGTACACCTGCACTGTTAAAATATGAAAAAATGACTCTCGCGTTTGCAAATATAGCTGACTTGGTAGCAGATGATGAAGAAAGAACACGAGCGGTTATGGAGTGGATTGAATTTCAGTCCAATGATTTAGCTATTTCAAAAACATACCAAGTTGTGGAAGTAATCTTTTATCCCAAAATAGTGTTCAAGTTGACTCTACCTGTGGTGAAGTGGAGAAGAATGCTAGTCAAAATATTCTTGATCCAAAATGCTCGAGAACAAAAGGAGCTTCGAAGAAGCTATGGCAAAAAGGGGCATTGGAAACAATTGCAAAAAAATCTAAGGTATATTGTCATTACATTGGGCAATAATTTTTATTATATTATATTTGTGTTTTTTTAACCACCAAATGTTGGACAGGCACCTTTAAAATCAAATAAATCAAACACATCGAGGAAGACTAATGTACAAGAGAATGTTGACTTCATTCCATCGGTTGAGGCAGCACAACATCTCACACGACCACCACTCTCTTACGCACAACAGTTAGTAGTAAGTATTTATATTTGCAGATGTTTTTATGTTCTATATTAACTTCCCTTGATTAACAATATTAACATCATATTTTGTAGGGTACGCAATATCAACAATGGAGACCATCTTATGGACTAAATTTGTTGCCTACATATGGGATGAATGTACCCACTATGCAAATATATGCACCACAATTACAACCAAGACAAGATGATGTGTTTGGAGCATGGGATGAATATGTTCGGAACAATTTGCCACCAACAAAATGAATATGAACCGTATTAGTATTTATTCTATTTGTTTATGGTTTGGGAATATTGAACAATGTATTTTGCCACCATTCTTAAATGTATTGAACAATGAATTGGAGCTTATCCGTGATTTAAATTAATGGTATAGAAGTGGATAGTGTGTGCTGGTTGAGTCATATGTATCTTGTCAATTTTTCTAGAGTGTTCAAAGCTTTATTAGATGACCAAAGTGGAGTTAGAATTAAACGTAAATGTGAAAAAATCTTTAAAGATGTGAAGGAAAGAAAGCTTTCATGTGACAAAAACGGTGGTTATTTGTACATTTATGGTTTTGATTTATCCGACTGCAGGCAATTTTGGATGAGCTCTGGTGCACAAGGATTACTGAAATTTTTTTTTTTTCCCAGACTGGCTTGGGCGATCGCCCATGCCAATGGGAATTTTTTTTTTTTTTCCATTATTTCTATTGCAAATTATCACAATGGTTTCACGACATTCTGCGTCATTGAGGAATAAACTTAACCAAGTTAGTCACACAAAATGCTAGTTATCTCCATAATTTAACCAAATAAGTCAACACATATTATAATCAACTAAGTTACACATATGCTAGTTTTTTCCATAATTTAACCATTACAACTTTTGATAAAATGAGTTCAGCAGAGTCCAAAACAAAAATACATAATTTAAATGCTTCAATGTCCCTTTTCTTTCTCGTTCTCTTCCGCATTTGATTTTCCCTTGCGAATTGTTAGGTTCAGTGAAATTTCCACGTCTTTTTCTTCAGATATCCCAGCCAAGCTTTTGAAAATACGTGAAAAATCTTCAAGATCATCCTTGGGCACAGATTTAGCCGAACAAATGCAACTTGATTCACCTTCATTCGTTACGATTTCCTTTTTTGGTGCAACATCACTCCATTTAAAAAATCCGCAATCGCTACTACAACAAAAGAACAACTTCCCTATGTTCACCGTCTTCTTCTCCACCTCCATCCATTTTACAAATCCCTCACCACAGATTGGGCATCATTGTGTTCTCGGGCATTCCTGCAAGTAGTGACCCGGCCGTCTACAACTATGACAAATTCCTTTATTGTTTCCTATCATTGTGAAAATACCTTGAATTGAAAATTGTACACCAATTACTAACAATTTAATTATTCATGCGACAAAGAAATTAAAACGTCAAATAAATACAGCTGATAATGAAGAAAAATCCACCAGATAATCTATTTATTTCAATAGTTGTTGCAGCCAAAATGCACCGGATAATCTAATTAGTTTACTAATCATAATGAAAATTTCATGACACCTATACTGAAAATACATTATTCAAAATAACATGATTTCAAATTCGTCATATAAATCTATTTCATACAGTGACCGAACCAAACCATGTAATTCTATTTCGTCATGTAAATCTTTAATTTCGATATCGGTGGAGATGAAGGTGGTGTTGGGATTTGGGGATTTTTCAATCGATTTCTCGCACCTTATTTTACAACAAGCAAGACAAAAAATTACCTACTTGAATCAATGTGATAAATCTTGACGGAGAAGATGAAGGTGGTGATGATAGTTTGTGGGTTTTTCAAATCGATTTCTCGCACCTCATTTAAAAACAAGCAAGACAAAATATTACCTCCTTGAATCGATTTGTGATAAATCTTGCCGAAGAAGATGAAGGGGCGAGCAGTGGAGTCAATGTCGCCGATGGGTGGAGAAGTCACGCTCGCCGGTGGGTGGAGAAGTTCCTTGAATCGATTTGTGATAAATCTTGCCGGAGAAGATGAAGGGGCGAGCAACGGAGTCAATGTCGTCGGTGGGTGGAGAAGTCTCTCTATTTTGGGGGAATTAGAAATCTAGGGCGGCAAGATAGTTCTTTCTAATTTGGCGGAATGATTTTTGTGCAACAGTCCCAGCCTTTTCACTTTGAATACTTTTAATTTAAAATGAATAAATAAAATGCCAACTCAGCATCTGTAAGGGAGGGTGTACACCATTATGTACATGAAGCATTATTCATTTATAAGGGTATGGAAACTCAGCCAAGTTGTAATATACATGGCCATGGAAGCTTAGTATTTTAACATGATGCAGTGTTTATCTATATTTTTTTATGGATTTGAAAGAAAAGAAATGAAAAGAAGATGGAGATCTAAAAAGAACGACGCGTCTCATGACTTAAAATTAAGTATTTTAAGAAGATTATTTGAATTAGAGAATCTCGAACATCAAATTATGAGCAAGAGCAAAAGAACAAAGATTCGATGATATTTAAACAAGTATTAACAAAATAAGTTTGATTATCTATGAGACCAACTAGTCCAACATATACGAAAGTCGTTAGTTCGTGTCAATAGACTCTAGACTTTAAAAGTCTTACACCTCAGACAAATCTCACATTTGACAGTTTTTACAATAAATAGTGCCATGAAATTTGAATTTATGATGGTGGTGCATTAATTAATGCATTTTTGTCTGTTGTCTGCCACAGGGTTGGTGGCGCACCTCGCAATGGCCTCACCTGTCCTTGAATGGTGTGGTCGGTGTTTGTTAATTGTCAGGTAACGCAATGAAAAACACTTGCGAGTATGGGCTGAGTTAAATTCTGATATTTGATGTGTGGTTGATACAGTGCACGTAGGAAGTTTATTTTTCAAGGTTGGGAAATTTCTGATGGTGACTACACCTTCACAATTAAAAATTGTCGACGACTTTTATTTTGCAAAACCGTAACCATTTGTATTTGATGTTGTAGGGCCGTGCTAAGAAATAATACTATGCCATGCCACGTGCTTAAAATTTTAATGTGAAAATTACATAAAAATTATTCTCCATAAATTTGAACTCGACAAAATAAGCATTTTCTACCGTACCATTAGGTTCATTACTGTACCTACCAGCAGCCGGAAAATTAAACCTCCCTGTAAAAGAAATTTAACATTGGAAAAATCATTGAATATATACGGAACAAGCTTTCTTCACATGTAAATACATATCAATAATTACATTCTCATGGCTGAATTTTAGCTATTTCTATTATAAACCTGTGAGTTCATATAACAAAATGCAGCAGCTTAGCTGCATGAGTATAAATGCTATACAATTCCCTGTTAACTTAATTCACTATCTGTATCACTACAGTCTTCATAGAGTCTGTAGAACTTCATTGTCTGTCTTCGTGTTCACAGTCTTTGGTGGAAACTTCATCACCTTTACGCGGAAAGCCGCCTGCAGAATGCACAGATAATGAGTTGCATGCATATAAACACTCGCATTGTATAAATGCAAAAAAAAAAAAAAAAAAAAAGAATACATTCAGTACATTGATCCTCATTTCTCTATTCCAAAATGACATTTTTGTAAAGGAATTAAGCAAGCAACAAATGAGGAAAAAGAAGAATATTAACCTTTTTATCAGAACCAAATTCGATTACATCAGATGGATGAAATCGAACAGGGAAGTTGGGAGACGCCCTATATCGCTTGCCCTCATTACTGCAAATTATTTTTTTTACCCGAATTAAGATGAAGATCTTTATGAACGAACGACAATAATCATAATCATATTAATTAAATTAATGAATTAGTTTGCAAGTATAATCTTCTCATTACTTACTCGGTGATCCAGGTGCCATGTTCACTCCTTAAGTCAGTTACAAAAAATGCTCCATCTTTGTAGCTTATCCGAGCATGCGTTTTAGAAACCTGCAATAATGTGAACCTTTTTTATTAAGTGAAAAATATAGAAAGAAACTTCAAGATATATAATATAGGAAACAGATGCAATTAGCTATGTCACCTGAGGGGATGATATGGCTATTGATACTCCAGGAAAGTTTGGATGTGACATGTTCCTAAGATCAGAAAAGTACTGGCGTTAGCAACAATAGAGTTATCGTGCTGTGATACGTACATAAAGTTATTTATTGGTGTTGTAATTAACTTCAACTTCAGTAAATAAATGAACAAATACACAATAACGCAACCATAGGCATACCCGATTATGCATGGTTTCTTCTCCTCTCTTCTTAAGAAAATTGTTTCAGATGCAGCAGTTGAATTTCCCATTGGAAACAGAAACCAACTACAAATGACCAACAAATACACCAACATAATGATTTAGCTTCTTGAACACAATTAGATGACTTTTAAATTTGAGGAACGCATGCAGTACTCACTCTGCATTAAGTGCCCGCTCCAGGGCATCGTCATCTGCAAACCATCTTCGTAATTGATCGTTGGCCTGCAAAGATTAGAAAACATAAAATCAGCTCTTAAATGACAAACCATTTATTTCACCCAATCAAGGAGCAAACTAGCATAGAGTAAAATTAATTTCCGAGTATGCTGATTGTGTTCTTAGTGTCTTAAGCTACATACTTTGTCTGAGAGTCTGCACTGCAACAATCTTCCTTCAAGCTTTGAGCTGCAAAAGGTAGAATCAACTACTTCATGTAGAGTAAATTAATACAATTCTAGTGACAATAAAGCATATATTGTTATGGTGATTTTCTGTATGAAACTTAGTAAAGCTAATTGTCTAACCTATCAAATTCCAGTAAATTATTCTACCAAGTATCAAGATATCAAGATGTGAAAAGCTCATTTTAGAGTAAGTAATTACTGCAAGGAGAGTCGATCAGTTTTCAACTGCAAATCACTATTTTCATAATTGTTGTTTGTAGTGGATGTGCTTAAAAGTCAGAGATATCATCTGATACTGAGATAATGGTGAAAGAAGTCGTCAACTCTCACCCGTTACCGCCAAGAACCCAATTTAGCATTAAAGGCATACCGACGTCGATAAAGACTCTCCCACCAACTCTTCCAGGATGTGGTATCCTAAACTTCGTCAAGAACTACACAAACAAACAATAGGCTCCAATGAACCGCAGGAAACTCTTGTGCCAAACTGGAATTATTTCAAGTTATTCCAATTTTGTAATTGTAATTGTCAAATATTATTACCGATAATGGACCAAGTCCCACACCCAGATATGCCTTGTATGTTGATGCCATAATTGCAGCCATCCTTGCTAGTCCATGAATAATTGCAACTCGTAGCCTTCGAGCACTCTCATACCTGAAGTAATAAAACCAAAGATAGAAAACTGTGCAACGGGATCAATTGCAACAAGATCTATTTACATCTGAACTATTCTACTATGTTTATGACGTCTGAGAGAATAGCTCCATCTTACGAGTCACGATTTATGCTAGAAATGTTATGGTAGAAAGACATCATCTGACTGTCAACTTCAGTCTCCTATATATCTTTTCCCTTCAAAGCCATTGTAAGTCGAGCAAGTTTATTTCAAAAGAAACCTTAGGTTCATAAATCCTTCAGACTTTGGATAATTTAACTCTTCAAAAAACCCCATAGTCAACTTTTATAAAGTTTCCCTATACAACAATAACAGCGAAAAATCATGTTTTACCTCTTTAAAGAAGAGACGACATCAATCGGGGTTCTTGACTCCACACTTTTCCTCCAAGCTTTGTCCAGCTCCAGTGCCAATTGATAGCTATCCTGCACCATGAAGAAAATTAATTCAATATGACTTCTAGTTCAGAGATAGAAAGAATGCTAAATATAACCAAGTGAACAAAATAATTAGCTGTAATAAATATATAATGTATTTTTTGAACACACAGAGTTGCAAAAGGAAGAGATAACTACCAAGATGCACAAGTGCAAGCATAAGAATTTCAAGCTACAATGTCTAATTTATAGCATATTGAGAAATACCAAAACACGAAAAGATGGCGAATCTAAATAGCTAAATTGTGTACCTCAATGGCCATGCATCCCCCTTGACCCAAGTTGGGCTGCATAGCATGGATTGAATCTCCAAGCAAGGTTACAAGACCCTTTCCCCAAGTAAAGGTTGGTGTCCTATCATATATATCACGTCGAAGAATTGCATCTTCATCCGTGGTAAGCAATAGATCTATTACGTTATCACACCAACCTTCAAATAATTTAAGCAACCTCTCCTTTTTACCTGAAATTGAAGGGGGGAACGAGTAGATTATACATTAAATAATTTTGAGTAAAAGTTTTTCTACTATGACGGAATCTTAATCCTCCAGGAGATTATCGCTGACAATGATTAAATGTAATCTAGAATATATATTTGTTATTTATACTCTCATTCACAGTTAACACTCTTAGAGAAAAAGGAACTTCCACTTAAAAGAACAATACACTCTTTCAGTCCAAATACAAGCAAAAAAAAAAAAAAAACATCAACAGCATAAACTCTCCAGAAAAACAAGAAAAAGAAATTATGTTCATGCCCGTATATAAACCAGCATTCAGTTCCACAAAAATTTACGGAAACAATCTTGTCATCTTTTCAGTGAGAAATATCATGTGAGATTCAGCACAAGAAAGCCAGGTGAATTTTGCGAAGGCTTTGCAACTGTTACACTGGCTTTATCTAGTAATCTTAAATCGGCAAGAGAAAGGCATTCAAAGAGTAACTACCCTGTGGGCCATCTACACCACCAGCAGGTTCATTGTGAAATGCATACCATTGCATCTTTCCTCCACCCACATCAGAAGAAACAAAGTACTGTTTATGGCCCAAAAATACTCGGTACCTTCAAAAGAAATACAGAAATATGAGCCTCTTTCTCTTAATATATAGCCTAAATCAACAGGTAATATACAAGGGAAAGACAAGATGTAACATTTCAACATATACAACATACCCAACAGTCTCAATATCGGCAGGAACAAAATCTGCAATTCCAGTGTAACAAGTGTAGCCCGAATATATAGCTTCCGTTGATCCAAACAAATTTCTCCTCACCTATGTTAAACTCATCATCCGCAATGACAGAGTAAGAGACAACCAAATTGCAATGCAAAATCTGGTCTAGAATTGCCATAATTGCACGTGTGCTTTTGCCCTTATTCATCCAACACTAACTGATTACAAATGCAGAAATTTTAACCAGAATATTCCAGCAAACAAAAAGGGAAGATATTTATAGCCAGATATCTACAGTTAATCTTTAAGTAAATATCTGCAACTACAGTACCACAATTCGTCCACAAAGACAAGCATCAGCATTTAACTTCATTTTTGTTTGACTAGCAAACAAATTCTATACAGTAATACACATAATAAAAGAGAAAAAGAGAGATACCTTTGACCATATTCCATCAGCACCAACTAGAAGATCGCCTTCATAACGCTGTCCATTCTCAAGTATCACATTAACCTGAATTTGCAGAACACAGAGTATGAAGGTGAAAAACCAAGATTTACAGAAATACAAGGAATGTATTCCACATCTACCTTAATTCTTTTATAGGAGGCAAAATAAAAGTTTTGCGCAGATAAACCTACCTTTTGACCATCATCCTCGAAGTCTACTACATTGCTTTCATTCATGATGATGTCTTCTCCAACTGCACGAGCAAGGATTTGTTGCAATGTCATGCGGCTAATGACTCTAGTGACTGGAAGTCCACGTTCTGCTGCAGGAGTGAATGTATCAAACTTGATGTACCTGATGATCAACTAATTAATCATTTTAAGCAACTGAATTATCCTAAAACCACCTAGAGGAGGTCACAACAAAAGAATTATAGTTTCTTATACAGTGTACAGTGTGCGTTGTACATTATCCATCATAATATTGCCATTAGTGCCTAATTTCAGTTACTGTACACTGTTTTCGTACCTCTCTCTCAATTGATCAATGAAACTAGGATTTCTCTAGTGTAAGGGGTTCTCCATGTACCAATAAGTACACATGAAAAATTGACCCACTTTACTTAAACAAGAACAATAAGCTGATAGCGATAATTTTATGACAATATGCAAAACGATAATTTCCAACCGAAAACCTTTATCTTTACTGGTCAGTGCTAAGTGTAAACATACACAGAGTCAAATTATAGATGCGTGCATTTATATTGGATTGGAGCAAGAAAGAAGGATGACAACTTAGGATATAGGACAGGGAGAAACCACAATGAGAATGTCAAGAGGAAGAAATACAGGGGCATCATAAAGAACATAAGAAGCTTATGTGGGAAAAATGCAATTTCAAACGTTAAGACCATGCCGTGTGCTCAGCCACATTCAGAAAAGAATTTATTAAAGACTCAACATCAGAGTTACATATACAATGCATTTTGTCGTACCTCTTCTAGTTCTAGCATATCAACTATTTTACATGTGATGATAATTTACTCTCCTGTGAAATCCCAATGGAAGTTAAAAAATGCATGCGCTGATTTTGACATCAAAATCTGTTATTCTGTCCAATTCCATTCAAAATTTCATGTGCTTGTAGTAAAAGATATTGATAACTATGGCCCTTTCGCCCAAATCACAATTGAAACTACTGAGGAAGACCATGGTGGTGACAGGCAATTTTTACCTTTAGTTATTAGCTCTAGTTAGCTCCATAAAATTGCCCATCACCATCACATCATAGCTAGCATAACTAAATCACATTCCGAGAGACGAGGGATATGAATTATATGGCTTGCACAATTTTATCTACCGTCTACATTTCTACGTTTTAACCCCAAAAAATCTTAGATGGCACAGGCTCGGCATGGCCAGAAAGAGGAAATGATTAGAACAAACATGGCACCAATAACTAAATTCAACATATTCCTCAAGCACAAGTCGTAATTATGCAGAAAATACTAGATATTTAAATAGGCACACACAAACCTATTTACAATAAGTAAGAATAAAATAGACAGCAAGAAACTGTGGACATACTTATATAAGCAATTCCAATTACAAAAATTAAAAGCAGCCCAAGTTATATATTGCTTATTGAACAAGTTCAACATGCTATCACCAAAAGACTAGATTCAAGTTTCACTTGAACTCATTTATGAAAATTATTGTCAAATAGCTGTATTTCATAATTAAGGAAACAAATCAATTCTTTATTATGCAAGATTATATGATTCTAATTATTCCCTAAATATTCCTCTAATCATTCCCTGCAATATTGTATTTCCTAAATTAGTCATTCTAAACTTTGTATATAAGTTCAGCATTATTACATATTCAATATAGCAAAATATATAATTTTTACACCCACTTTGAAATGGTATCAAAGCAAGGTTCTTCCCCACTGGAATTAACCTTTTTTTTCTGATTTTTTTGAAGCTTTTTTCTTACTTTGGATCAACCTTGAATCTGTTTTTTCAGCACTTATTGCTGATTTGTTATTTAATTTGTAATTGATCTTCAATTTCCCAGATTTCTCTGTGTAGTCATTATCATGGCTGGTGAAAATGAATCTATATCACTTCCAAACTCACGTGCTAGTGAATCTAATCTATCCACCCAGATTGTCACCATCCAAGGAGATAATTCCAACTTTTCAATTGGAATCAAATTAGATGAACATATTATTCTCTATGGCATCAAGTTATAGAGATGAAAATTGTTGGGCAAGAGCATGCAACCCAATCAGATGAAATGGTTTATCTTTTATACCACAACTAAGCAAATCTGGGATGCAATCAAGAAAACATATTATGATGGTTCCGATGAGGCAAAGACTTATGATCTATATAAGAAATAGATCACAATGACACAGAATAGAGCACCCATTGCCAACTACTACAGCGAAATCACTGAAATCTTCTAGGAACTTGACCAATTAAATCCAAGCAACATACAACATCCATCAGACATTGAAACTAGACGCAAAGAGATTGACCGCCTTCGAGTCTATATTTTTCTGGCAGGATTGAACAATAATTTTGATCAAATATGAGGAAAAATTTTGAGGATGGAGCTTAAACTCGAACTTAAGGCAACCTATGCACATATTAAAAGAGAAAATAACCGACAGGAACCATGTCTGAAGCTGGCGTTACATCTGAAGTAACAACCTTGGTTACAGCAAGGCTTGGTTATAGCAAGGCTGAAGCAATCTCAGCCATTCTCTCATAAATCTAACTTTACTTGTAATCGACCTCCAATGAAATGTACCAATTGTGAACTAGACAACCATACAGTTAAGAGTTGTTATGAGATTATTGGTTATCTAGAAAAATGGGTTCACAAAGGGCGAAAGAGAGATTCCAGCAGAGCCTCATGTATATTCACCGAGTCATCTTAAGAAACCATATCAGAACCTTTATCAGGTACATCTGGTTCCAAGACTTTGACAACCTCAGGTACTTCCTCTTGTACATCCTCACTTACTTGTAAAAGATCAAGGATTATTGATATTGGTACAACTAATCACATGACATCTAGTTTTACTAAGTTACACTCTACCAAACTATCTAGCCAAACATATGTTACCAATACCAATAGAACCACCTCTCCAGTTTTAGGAGAAGGGTCTCTATCTCTTACATCATCATTAAATCTAGATCATATTTTAGTCGTCCCGTCACTTGACTATGACTTATTATCCGTTCCTCAAATAATTGATTCCCTTAATTGTACTGTGTGTTTTTGGCTATTGTACTGTCTTTTTCAGGATCTCCTTACCAGGACCGTGGTTGGATATGGTACTAGAAAAAAAAAGTTGTATTATCTGAACGTAACAGAAGATTGCAGTAAAAAATTAAGTGAAGCTCATCATATGAGAGGGGACGAGTCTATCAGGATGGAAAAAATTTGGTTGTGGCATAGACGATTAGGATATGCTTCATTTGGTTATCTGAAACTTTTATTTCTTGATTTGTTTTCTAAATTTACTGAAACAGACTTTCATTGTGAAACTTGTATTTTAGCAAAAAGCCATCGTATTTACGATTAAATAAAAGTTCTATACCATTTATACTTGTTCATTTTGATGTTTGGGGACCGTCAAAAGTGTCAACTATCCATGACTTTAAGTGGTTTGTAACATTTATAGATGACTGTACCCGAATGACTTGAATTTTTCCCATGAAATAGAAAAGTGAAGTCAGTGCAAAATTTAAACAATTTCATCAATACGTTGCTACTCAATTTGATAAGAAAATCACAATACTTCGATCTAATAATGAAGGAGAATACGTCAACAATGATCTTCATAATTTTTTGCGTCACAATAATATTGTTCATCAAACTACATGTACCCATACACCATAACAGAATGGTGTAGCAGAACGTAAGAATCGTCACCTCTTGAAAGTTGTTCACGCCTCTTTATTTGAGGCCCACATGCCCCATCAATTTTAGGAAGAAGCTCTATGTACCGCTACTTATCTGATCAATAGAACACCATCCAGTACTCTTCAATATCAAACTCTATTTTAGATATTGACCACCATCTTTCATGTACCGTCCATTCCAAATCTTGAACCACATATCTTTGGTTGTATTGTTTATGTTCATATATATCTACACCTACGCAGTAAACTTGATCTGTGTGCACAACGGTGTATCTTTGTAGAGTATACTGATACTCAGAAAGGGTATAAGTGTTTCCACCCTCCTATTCAGACCTTGTACATAGTACATTATAGCAAATATTACTTTTCATAAGATTGAATTTTACTACTTACGAGGAGATTCTAAGCATCTCCTACAGGAAAAGAGTTCTATCTTTGCAGAAGATACTCAAAATCAAATCATCCAAGTCTCAAAACACCTTGTATATGAACAGCTTTCGACAATACTGGATGATGTAGTAACTACTGACCCACCAGCTACAATAGTGTAACAAGACCAAGAGCCTCAAGAATTGGTAATTCCAAATAATACTGCAACTTCTCCTATAGTGCCACTTTCTCTCATCCAATCATGTCTTGAAAATTCTCCACAGGTAATTGAACATTCAAATTCAAACACTTTAACTGAGTTGAGTTATACAAAAAGTACACGTTATCAGTTACCCCCTCGCACAACTAGAGAGATCCCTAGACAACAATATGATCTTGACCCTAGTGCAAAAGTTAAATACCCTATCACTAATCATATTTCTCTACATAGGCTCTCTTCGTCATGTGCATCATTTTTTATTCTAAGTAATGTGCAAGAAGCTCTAAAAGACCCCAAATGGACTTATACAATGAATGAAGAAATGGAGGCCCTCCAGAAGAGTTCCACATGGGAAATGACTACGCTTATTATAGAAAAAAGAACAGTAAGTTGTAGATAGATATATACCGTAAAATTCAAAGCAGATGACACTATTGATCAATATAAAGCAAAATTGGGGGCAAAAGAATACACTCAGACTTATGAGATTGATTATAGTGAGACCTTTGCTCCGGTAGCAAAAATCAACACAATTCGAGTACTTCTATCCTTAGCAGCAAACCTGGACTAACCATTACACCAATTTGATGTCAAAAATGCCTTTCTGTATAGAGATCTAGAAAAAGAAATCTATATAGAACCTTCTCCAGCATATAAGATAGGGCCAAATCTAAAGAATTTCGACTACAAACAAAGTAACTCAGATTACACTCTTTTCTTGAATATACATAAAATGCAAGGTTATTGCTCTTATTGTGTATGTTGATAACATGGTGGTTACTGAGAATGACCCAAAAGAAAAAACAGCATTGCAACGTTATTTAGAGAGTGAGTTTAAGATGAAGGACCTCGGTGTTCTAAAGTATTTTTTTGGGTATTGAAGTAGCTCGTTCAGAACAAGGAATATTTCCCTTACAACGAAAATATATTTTTGACATTTTGACTGAAACTAGAATTTTAGCTTGTCAACCTGTAGAGACTCCAATGGAGAAAAACCATAAACTTAGTGAATATCGTGACCAAGTTCTTACTAATAAAAAAAGATATCAACGCCTTGTGGGTAAGTTGATATATCTATCACACACTAGACCTGATATAGCATATGCAGTGAATGTTGTGAGCCAATTCATGCATGCGCCAAGTGAAGTTCACATGGATGTTATGAACAGAATTCTGAGATACTTGAAGTCAACTCCTGGAAAAAGGTTAATGTTCACACGCCATGGTCATCTAGATGTTAAAGGTCATACTGATGCAGGTTCTGTTAGTGACAAGCGATCTACATCTAGATATTTTACCTTTATAGGAGGTAATATGGTCACTTGGCAAAATAAGAAACAAAAAGTAGTGTCAAGATTAAGTGCTGAAACAGAATATAGAGGTATGGCATATGGAACATGTGAACTAATCTGGATTAGAAACTTGATGATAGATTTGGGATTTGAACCTAAATACGCCATGAAACTACGTTGTGACAACAATGCTGCAGTTGACATTGCACATAATCCAGTGCAACACGATAAAACCAAACATGTTGAAGTTGACAAACATTTCATCAAGAAAAAGCTTGAGGCTAAAATTATTGAGGTACCATTTGTTAAATCTGAAGATCAACTTGCAGATGTCCTCACCAAAGTAGTTAAAAGCAGAGTTTTTCATAGCTCAATTAGCAAGTTGGGCATAGACAACATATATGCTCCAACTTGAAGAGAAGTGTCAAATAGCTGTATTTTATAATTAAGAAAACAAATCAATTCTTTATTATGCAAGATTATAGGATTCTAATTATTCCTTAAATATTCCTCTAATCATTCCCTGCAATATTGTATTTTCTAGATTAGTCATTCTAAGCTTTGTATATAAGTGAGCATCATTACATATTCAATATACCGAAATTTATGATTTTTACACCCACTTTGAGAATTATAAATCAATTTAGCTTATACTTGACGAGTGTGCTCTTACTATATTTAAATAAATAAATATGTCCCGTGTTGACAAGTGAAGCCCCTACTTATGGGATATTTGAAAAGCGCAGTATGATACTATTAGTTTTATTATGTTTTTAGTACTTATAAGCACTTATACTATCATTCGGTGCTACAATTTTTATCCACTTTTTATCCCACCATGTTTAGTAGGACACTACTTATATCCACCACGTTTAGTAGGACACTACTTATAATCTACAAAAATCTTCACCGAACATAATATATGTCCAGATTTAATCTAGTGAGTCATGCCATCAATTAGCTAAAGCTTTCTTTTTAGTTGTGCTAACAAAAGTAATAACAAACTTACCAATTGCCAGAAACACCATCAACCAAGCCATTAATCCGGTCGCCGGTGATGCAGCCGGCACTCAAGACTTCTTCAGCCACGTCCATATCAATAGCTTCCAAAGCAGCCAATGCATTGCTCTGTATTTGAATTGGACCCCTATACTGTCCCTCCCCTCTGATGGCACTCAAGTCCTTCTCAAACACCACCACATCAAATCCCTTCTTCTTTGCCGCCAACGCGAAAACCAGGCCCCCAATCCCACCACCCGCCACCAAAATTTTCAGCTTCCTTTCCGGTGGCCTTGAATTTGTATCAGTTTCTGCCGGTTCCACTTTTGGAACTTGAGCCAGTGTGGCCTTCACTTTTGTCAATTTCTTGATATGCCCATTATATTGGCTTCTTGAATAGAATTTGTTGTGCAAAGAATCATACAGTTGTGCTGGAAAATCTTTGGATATGCCCAGATAGGTTCTTGAAAACAAAGCTGCTGATATATTTACTGGATTATAGAGCACAGGTGAAATCATTTTGATTTATTTTGTAACTGAACAACACTTGATGGTGCTCTGAAAAATACAATCTTGGAAGATTTATTGCAAGAATGAATAGACAAAAGATAAACTGGAGTCTGCTCCTCACCCTTTACTCTAATGGAATTGGTCTGTTAAGGTTAAGGTTAAGGGTGAGGCAGGTAAAGGAGTGGTAAGGTTGGGGTTAGGCCTGAGGGGTGTGACACTGACGGTGGTGGTGGGGCAACAGCAATTGAGAGCCAATCCTAAGACAAGAAGCTGCACCAGTGATAAAGATCGCCATGTGGCAAGCTCCTGTGGCCTATCTGCATTACACATGTTGATTCATGTTGTGGATGCATTCTTTTATGTTGTGGATGACTTCTTTTTTTTTTTTTCTATATTTTGATATTTTCTATTTTTTTTACTATTAATTGAAAATCGTTTATTGGTTACTACGAAGACAAATCTGATTTGTTCCAAAAAATTAATCGATCACCAATAATCTATTAGCATTAGTAACTATGAAATTTCTTGAACACGGTTCCCCTGGACTTGTTGACATCAAAATATACTCTATATAAAAGCATCTTTGATGCACTTTTTTTATTGTTTTTTAGATGCACAATATAAATACGGTAATATAAAAAAATCATCTTCAATGCATGTTGACGAAAATTCCGTCTAGCTGATATGACAGAGCAAAAAATGGACTATATTTAAAAGTCTGTCTAAATTTGGACAAACTTCAAGACGGAATGATTCAGCAAATTTAAATTCAACTCAGTATTTTATTAAAAAAAATTCGAACGAGGAAAATAAAAATTGAAGATCTACCAAATTAAAAAAAAAAGGTTAATGCTACATAAACGGTAATATTAGTTTTAGATGGAACCTATTAGAGATGAATTTTTAATTTGACCATCTATTTAATGGACGTAGTACCACATGAATTGAAAATCTATTTATTTTATATGCCATGTAAACTTCAATAAATAGATAAATTGTATTGGAGATACTATAACTCTACCAAAATAATTTCAGTAAGATATTCATGTAGATATGGCAATGGGCCGAACCGAGTCGGGCCGAGCCTAATGTGTAAAAAAGGTGGGTTCGGACTGGCCCGTGGTCTGCGGGTCACACGGGCCGAGCCACAGGCTGGTCCGCAGACCCACGTGAAATTCAAATTTTTTTTCTTTTATAAAGTTAACAAAAAAAAATATGGAAATGTAATTGTCAATTGCAATTTTTGGTCCCCAACTTAAAGTTAGGGACCAATTTGGTCCCATTTGGACCACGGACCACGGGCCACGTCCGTGGTCCATGGGCCAAGTCCGTGGTCCACGAACTAGTTCACGGTCCGGTCTGTGGACTTCACGGGCCAAGCCAAGCTCGGCCCGTGTATCATTTTACGACCCGGGCCGGGCTAGGCCCATCTTTTTACGGACCGGGCCGTCAGGCTGACGAGCAGTCCGATCTGTTTGCCATCTCTATATTCATGTATGCTTGAAACATGTCCAATGTACTACGACTAAAGATTAAAGTGACTTATATAGCATGTTTGGCAGCGCTGAATTTTTTTAAATGATTTATAAGTTGTGGGTCCTATAAAATGTATATAATAAGTAAGTAGTAAATTGTGAGTTCTACAAAATATGTAAATAAAAAGTATATTAGATCAATTTTAATTATAATTTAAGTTTAGCTAAACATATACTTATATTGAAGTTAATATTGGGAAGGAAAAAAAAAACATTTGTTTTGTAGTGAAAACAGTAAAATAAAAAGAGACTAAGAAGATGTATTTCTTTTTTATTATAGAATCATGAGAAAATATTCTTGATAATATATATATATATATAAGAGATTACAGGCATTATTTTGCCAACAAACTAATTAAAATTCTGTGGCTCCAAGAAGAGTTTATGTATTTTAAGACACCTTCCCACATACAACAACTAACACCCAAAAATAAATATGAAACATTTATCTATAGGTGGAAAGCATATTCCAACATGTTTGTTATAATTAACAATCAAATATGGTCCCTCCCAATTCACACATTGCAAGTTCCATGGTAGTTGAAAAATGGACGAAACAGCAACAGAAAAAGAACCAATCAATTATGCGTTGCCCATACATAGATATCATATTTCTTTCTTATATCTTTTGATTATTTTCTCCATTATAACTTATAAGTCCAGAAAAGACAGCAAATTCTGAATAAAAAATGCTTAAAACAAGATCAATTAGTCAATCCCAATAAATAAGTGCTAACTATTCATGCCTACCTTTTTATTAATTAAATAAAAAAGTAATCTTAAAATATAGATGCTATCCTAATCAAGTATTTTAATATTAATCCATTAAAATATAGTTGCAATTAGTGGGGGAGGTGGCGATGGCGGTGCCATTGGGACTATGGCGGGGTTGGTAATATGTTAAATAATAAAACGTGAATATTAGTTTAAATTCAAGAATTTAGAAAATACAGATTAAAAGATAAATCGAATTAAGTGTATGAAACTTAAAACTTAAAAGTGAACACATGTCACATATTAGATTCTCACAAAACAAAGATTATTATTTTAAATTTGGGTAAATAGCATCGGAGGTCCCAAATCTTTTAACCTTGTGACGATAGAGTTCAAAACCTTTAATTTCTAGTACACAGATCCTAACCTTTGAAACGTAAACGCCGGAGATCCAATTTTGATAGAAACTATCAGTTCGACTGTTAAATAGTCAAACATTTGTTAAACATACTATTTTACCTTTAAATTGAATGATAAAAAAAAGTAGAAAAACAAAAAGAAAAAGAAAAGCTGAAAAGGGAAAAACAAAAATTGCAACAAACCCCAACTAACAAAAAAGAAAAAATTGCAATTAACCATCAATCCAACCTCATCTTCACCAACAACTGCCGTCGTCCGTCACCATCCACTAGAAAACCATTTTCACCAACCGCCGACTCCTTCAACTTCAATGGCTCTCCCTCTGGTTCTAACATAAATTTTCTAACATATTTGGCAACCACATCACGATTGAAAGAACAATCTTCATTCATCGGGACCTTATAGCCAATTTCTTTTTCCATCAGCAGCTTAGCATTGAGTCCTTGGTCAGCTACCATAGTCAGAAGAATCAATGGATGTCCGAAACATAAAGCTTCAATGATTGTACCCCAACCGGAATGGAAAAGATATGCTCCAATTGCTGGATGAGCGAGTATTTCAAATTGGGGTACCCAAATCAGAGTAACAGTACCCTGACTTAAAGTACGGTTGGCAAAACCAGAAGGCAGCAAGTCTGAACTTTCTATACCTTCTAGCTTCCTTAGAATCCACAAGAAGGGTAGTCGAGAAAGCTCAATTGCAAAAGCCAATTCATGGATTTGCTCAATATGCAACTTATACTCACTCTCGAATCCCACAAATAACACCGATTTGGGTTGTTGTCCATTCAACCATTCAATCGTAACGTGGTGAAAATGGTTTTTCGATGGGTGGTGACAGGCAGCGGCGGTTGTTGGTGAAAATGGTTTTTGGTGGGGGATGACGCGCGACAACGGTTGTTGGTGAAGATGAGGTTGGATTGGGGTTAGTTGCAATTTTATTTTATTTTTTGGTTGGAGTTTAGTTGTAATTTTTGTTTTTTCCTTTTTTTTATTTTTAATTTTTTTTTATCATTCAATTTAAGGGTAAAATTATCTATTGAACAATTTTTTGACTATTTAACAATCAAACTAATGGTTTCTGTCAAAAAAGAATATCGGGCGCTAATGTTTCAAAGGTTAGGATCTGGGTGCTAAAAATGAAAAGTTCGTGACTCCATCGTCACAAGATTAAAATATTTGGGACTCCTAGTGCTATTTACCCTAAAATTATATATATATAATTATACTTTTTTAACATGTTTTTCTTTGACTTTACTGTGAAATCATTTCTCCACTTATAGTGTCTTAATATTAAATACGTAATACACGCATAATTCAAATTCAAATTCAAAGATAAATAATAAAAAAATTAATATCAAGTAAGGCAAAAAATCAAGAAGAGACCACGGACAAGGTCATAATCGGAAATATATCTATTATAAGATAGAAGTATGAGTGGTTAGGGTGTCAAGAGCATCTCCAACCATAATTTTCAAATTAACGTAACTTTTATATTAAAATAGTACGATTATTACACTATTTTTTTTTTATTTATCTCTACTTTTCAATATTATTTCTTTTTTTTCCTTATTTTTTTAATTCTCAATAATTAATTTTTTAAAAAAAATATTTTATTAAATATTCTATTACTACTTATTTTTATAGATTAAAAATTAAATATTTTTAACTAAATATTATATTATTAGTGAAATTTATAAATTAAAAATATACCGGAATTTTAAATTACCATCTATCATCTCATGCGGTATTTAACTTTTCAATGTTTATGTTGTTGTCATAATAATTATTGTCTTCTTCTTTTCACATTTGTAACTTTTTAAATTTTATTTTAACGTATTCTTTAATTATTATTTATTAATTGATTACAATTTGTTATGTTAATAAAAATAACAATTAAATGAAAAGAAACATATATAAAATTAAAATATAAAAGAATAAAAGAATATACAAAATGATATACAAGGAAATTCAAAAAATTGTTGAAGTATAAAAAGAAGGACAAAAGTGGGGAAAAAAAAAAAACTCTAAAAAATTGCAGATTCTCCATTTGGAGACCCATTGGAGCATGAATGGGACTCCATTTTGGGGCGTTTCACGATATTTTGGAGTCCCATTAGAAACGCTCTAATAACATTTAAAACGAATGCATTATATATAATTATCCATACATTAAATATTTTTACCCTGATTTTTTTCTCCCATAAACTAAAACTCTAATTTGCATACTTGATTACTAACCCTCATTTGAAAACGAAAATAGTCAATTTTAATTTTGATTTAAAAAAATAAATATTTAAATCTTTCTTAATAATTTTTACATAAATATAAAGAAACTGTTACACGCTTGTTCACGATGTGTGATGATAAAATATGATGGCGTAGGTTCTCCACTCAACCTCAAACTCTTGGATTATCCCAACTCCCAAGTCTAATAAGCAACTTATATTCATCACAAAAATTGATGCTTTATCAAT
This sequence comes from Forsythia viridissima, assembly GCA_030279155.1. NCBI lineage: Eukaryota > Viridiplantae > Streptophyta > Magnoliopsida > Lamiales > Oleaceae > Forsythia > Forsythia viridissima. The sequence continues at coordinate 47,423,970 of CM059038.1, read as the reverse complement.
TTTAGATTAGATAAATAAACTTGACCACCACAGAAAAAATCAAGAGAAAAATGAAACATAGAAAATAGAAAATAGAAAATAAATAATTATAAGTCATTATCCTGAAGTCTTTTGAGTACGATGGAATGCAGGTTTAATATTTATGATTCTTTCAATTAATGCTACATGTGGAGAAAATTGGGGCACGATACTTGTATTTAGTGAAAATTCGGTCCTCTACTTAGTTTTTAATTTTTTAATAATATATTAGTTTGTTTGAAACTTTAGAAGATTAGTGGATAACATACAAATTATAATGATAATTACTAAATCATTAATAATTTTTAAATTCATCTATATTCATTAATTATTAGATTTAATTTCCATATTAACAGAAATTTATAAATTTATTATTAATCCTAATCGGTCCGAATTTACTGTTTATTAATTATCGCATCATTATTAAACTCCCCATTTTACACATTCACACTCCATCATCTCCATTTCACTTCCGATTCAATTAATCATTATCTACCAATTTTTTGTCGCATGAAATTTCTGCTACCACCGAAGATTTTTCTACATGTTCGAAGATGGATCGAAAATTCATATGAAAAAGAGTTTTCCATTATCTTTTTCCTTATTTTCTTCTCTCCAACCCGATCTGCTAACTAATATTTGTTTTTATTTTGTATTTTTTTAGGCATGTCTTGATGGCTATTACACAAAGTGTTGACAAGATTACTTTAAACGATAAGAAGTCATGTTTACAGAATAACGTTGGTCATCATATACATACAATGAAGAGAAACAAAATAAACCATAGAATAACAAAATGATGATTATAGTTTTGGAACGAAACAAGGTTGTCCTATTTCTTTTTTCCTTCTATATGTTTATCCATTTTCATCTTTTATTTTGTACTTGTGCATTCCCATGAATGTATTTTGTATTTGGGGATTAAGTTTTATTTTTGGTTCATCGATGGTACCTTATTTTTTATAAATATGTTATTCTTGGTTATTAGCATATGTTGCTGTAGATCATTATTTCATCTTATTACGTTGTTGTTGGGTACTACATCTTGTTATCACTGCCGAAAAACAGAATATGATATCAGAAATTGTTTCTCCAACGTTGAAATAAGTTAATGACTTTCAATTGCCAAAACTTCTTTTCGTTATTGTGAATTGTTGATTTGATTTGGCATCGAAAAGATGATGTGTTGGAGAAATTCAAATTTCAAAATATGAATATTTTGTGGGATAAGATTGTGATGAAATGATTGAATTGATCTTAATAAGCTAACATTCTTAAAAAAAACAAGAGTCTTTAAATATCTTTTAATTTTCAATTTATATTATAATTCATTAGTATAAATCAATTTAATTAAATTGACTAATATTTTTCAAAATTCTACTTATAGACTAGTGTATATGTGTAATTTATCCTTCAATTTATTTCTTTTTTTTTTTTTAGCTAGTCTGCATATAATAATACAGTGTATACTTTTAGTGCTTGGTAAATATATCATAGAGGAGTATGTAATAAATGAACATTTTAATTGTACGATGTCAATTTTCATTTTTCAATTGTGTATAACATTGAACTTATAGTACAACTACTTTTGGATATTTTACATGCTTGACTTATTTTCAATATTATTAATTTTCTTTATACTTTTTGCACGATTAGCTACTTTTTTAATAACTTTTCTTACATGTCCTATCTTCAATAGAAATGTAAAAGTGGGATGAGTTCGACATGCGAAAAAAAAAAGATTGTACAACTTTGATCTTCGGTGCTATACTAAAGTTTGATATTTATTTATAAAATTATTAAACTAAATCGGTGTATAAGATAATTTGATATGTGATATTCCCGTGTGATATGTTCACTGTCTAAATTCCTATATATCGATATACTTTTTAAATTCCTTATGCATGTTGGATTTTATTTTATTTTACTTATTTTTAGTTTAAGTCAAACATGCTATCCTAGATAGAAAGTCAAAAATTAAATAAAAAAACTACAAAATATATGTACATCTTTTAATTATAAGCCATCAATCCTTTAAATTATGTACTATGATAGGTGATATAGTACTCACAGTGGACATTAATTATGATGCACATTGTTCACGTGGCATCGTCACATTCGTTACTTTTTAAAAAGTTGCTGACAATTTTTTAAACTTTTTAAAAAGTAATCAATATGGCAATACTTCGTAGACAATGGACACTAAGTCTATAATTAATACATACTGTAGATGTTATATCATTACTCTATGTACTATAGCTATTGCCAGTAATAGCTTTTCGAATGTAATACATCCAATTTTCTGGTGTATTTATATCATTTGATAAACAACATCACATGTTTCTAACTCAATAATCAAACATCATAACAAGACTGATAATATTTTTGAATCAAATATGCAATACTATTTTTATACAAAAGAATTTTCAAGTGATTTGTTTAGTCTAACATCTTGGACATAAACAATTTGTTCGGTCACTATCCATTCAAATTCTATTCTTAAGAAACATGATAAATTATGTCTTGATCATACGAAAAATTAGGGAGGGACATTGCTCGATTCGGTTTTGTTTCAAAGAGAATCGAATTGATTCCAATACGAAAAGAACCGAACGGAATCCAGAACCTTATCTTATATTGGGACCATTGATTCGATATGTAGTTATATAGAACCGAACCATAACCAAACAAAATGGTTTCGGTTTGATTTGGTTTGATTTCGTAGTCGAAAATTTTAAATTATTAATGTAAATTTATGCACATTCAAAATTAAAACAATAAGTCTCATTCATTATAAATTACAAAATTTGAAAAATCAGAAGACAAAATTAAAGTTTTCAAGTTTGAAGATGTGTTAAAGACGTTTTGTTGTGTACTTTAAATTGAGTTTATTATAGTGTTGAAAAAAAAGAGAGAGAGAAAATAGGTTAATTGATCTATCTCCAACAACCTCAATATTTTTTTAAAAAAAAAAGGCCAGAATCGATTTATTTCTAAGTGCTAGATCAAATCGAACTAGAACGATCAGTTATTGATTCTATAAATCAAAACTGTTTAAAATTTAAACAAAGTTGAACTAAACTGAACAATTCTAGTTCTTTTACCCACCCAGCAATAGATATAATAAATTAATAATGGATTTTTTGCACAAATGGTCCCTAACTTTTGAATTTACTGTGGGTTAAGGACTTATCGTTTCATTTTTAGTAGTTTAACCCCTATTTCAAATGTTTTTGGCGGCAATAGTCCTTTTCATCAATTTCCGTGAAATTTGACGTTGGAAAATTTTTGATTTAAAAAGTAATTATAAAATTTGCAGCAAAAGTCCCTAATCTTTCAAAAAGTGTCGAAAAGTCCAGTAACCTTCTAATCTTAACACATATGACTCCAAACCTTTTTGACAATTTTACCCCCAACTTAAATAAATTAAAAATAACTCCTAAACTTTTTCAAAAATACAAATAAGTCTTAAATCTTTTTATTTTTTTACAGATTTACACTTAAAATAATAAAGAGATAATTGCATCAAAGGTCCCCAACGTTTCAGAATTGTTAGAGATATGCCTATAACCTAAAATAATAGCATCAGACATCCCCAACGTTTCAAAAACTTTGCATGGTAGGTCCTTTATGACGAAATTGCACTTTTCTTTAAATAAACAAAAAACAAGAAAAAAGAAAAAAAAATGATTTAAACTAATCAAATGTACCCCAAAAAATAAAAAGTAAAAAATGTACCCCCAAAAAATAAAAATTAACAAAGAGGCCACACACTTCATAAATTCAAAAAAGTTTCGCATCGTCTTCTGACTTTTAAGTTGAGCCAAACATGCTCTAAGAATTGCATTCAGTATACTTAGAAGAAGAAGAATTCGGTTGCGCCGGCAGCACGATAGCAGAGGAGATTTTCAATGCTGCCGCGCCACTATCGTCAGACGTGGGGTGCATCAGCACTGGGCGCGTCACTAGCGACAGGTCCTAAAGCATCAGGAGGACTGGATTTGCTGGTGGTGGTATAGAATAACTGGCTTTGCGCTCGTGCTTCCTTTCCCATACCACATTCTCAGACCACCAAGAAAACTTCGCGCTTGTGCGCACGCACAGAAAGGAAAATCCACTTTTTTGACTCGACCAATGACTTGTTGGAATCTCCCACAACTTTTCTGAAATCTTAACATTTGATTCTATCAAATTTTCTTCAGATGAATTCAATTGATATATGGTGACAAAACCACTAGCAGCAACACTTCCTCAGAATAAGCAGACCCAAAATCCAACAACAATCGAACAAGAAAAACGAATCGAAGAGGTTTTATCGTACCCGATTTTGTTATCGGACAGGGTTGATGAAGCTGTAAAGGAGGCGGAGTCATTCAAGTTTGAGTGCTTGGAGGTGGGCAAGAAAGTGGGCAATCTCTGCTAGATGCTACGCGCCGCCGTGCGTCTTTTCACCTCCACCACTGGTATTTCTTTCTACGACTGCCCCCTCTGCCGCATCGCCATCGAGGTGTCGAAAAATCTTGAAAAATCGCTGGCCCTTCTCAAGAAGTGCAAGTGGCGGAGCGTGCTCTACCTACACCACCAGCAAATAAAAAATGAAGTGTGTGGCCTCTTTGTTAATTTTTATTTTTTGGAAGTACATTTCTTACTTTTTTATTTTTTGGGGTACATTTGATTAGTTTTTAATCATTTTTTTTTTTTTTGTTTATTTAAAGAAAATGGCAATTTCGTTATAAAAGACCTACCATGCCAAGTTTTTGAAACGTTGAAGATGTCTGGTGCTATTATTTTAGGTTATGGGCATATCCCTAACGATTTTGAAACATTGGGAACCTTTGATGCAATTATTTCAATAATAAAAAACGTGTCATCAAGTCCCAAAACTTTTAATTTTGTTCACCAAAATGACATTTAAAATGTGTTTGATTAAAATCAGATTTTTTAATAAAAGTTGTTAAAATATGAGGTCGAAAAGTTGTGGGACCATAAAATGTGTAGTTAAAATTAATTGTTGACTTTGACTTTAGTTTTTTAGCAAAATCAAAATTGAAAACAAACGGGCTCTTAGAATCTCTACAGATTTTGTCCAGTAATCTGTTAATTAGCAAAAAAATTATACCCATGATCAAAATTTGACCAATTTAAAATTTTAATTTATTTTTCATACCAATTACTAAATAATAACTAAAAAAAAAAAAAAGTTTTGGTATGTGTTTTTCATACCAATTAAAAAAATGTGTTTAAAATGTTTTTCATACAAAATAATAATTTAAAAAACAAAAGTTTAAAATGTGTTTGATTAAAATGTGTTTTTCATACCAATTAAAAAAAAGGTGGGGTGGGTTGAAGATTGTAAAGAACTTTTTTTTAATTATTATTTAGTAATTGGTATGAAAAATAAATTAAAATTTTAAATTGGTCAAATTTTGATCATGTATATAATTTTTTTGTTAATTAACGAACCACTGGACAAAATCTGTAGAGAGTCTAAGAGCTCGTTTGTTTTCAATTTTGATTTTGCTAAAAAACTAAAGTCAAAGTCAACAATTAATATTAACAACACATTTTATGGTCCCACAACTTTTCAACCACACATTTCAACAACTTTTACTAAAAAATCTGATTTTAATCAAACACATTTTAAATGTCATTTTGGTGAACAAAATTAAAAGTTTTGGGACTTGATGACACTTTTTATTATTTTAAATGTAAATCTGTAAAAAAATAAAAAGATTTAAGACTTATTTGTATTTTTGAAAAAATTTAGAAGTTATTTTTAATTTATTTAAGTTGGGAGTAAAATTGTCAAAAAAATTTGGGGTCATATGTGTTAAGATTAGAAGGTTAGGGGACTTTTTGATACTTTTTGAAAGATTATGGACTTTTGCTGGAAATTTTATAATTACTTTTTAAATCAAAAATTTTCCAACGTCAAATTTCACGGAAAATTAGATGGAAATTGATGAAAAGGACCATTACTGTCAAAAATATTTGAAATAGGGGCTAAACTATTAAAAATAAAATAATAAGTTCTCAACCCACAGTAAATGTAAAAGTCAGCGACTATTTGTGCAAAAAAGCCAATTAATAATACACGAGACATATACTGGGCCTAACAAATGAACAGGATAATGTGAAAATTTAGTTTGGAAGTTTCCTGGTGAAGTAGATTTAAATTGGTTCAACTGAGGCCCAACCCAAGATCTATATGCACCAAAGACCAAACAAACAAGAGGATGCATAGGTGAGCCTGTGGCACGTAGTCCATGTGTGTCAAATGTAACTAACAAGAGCTAATTTAACTCATATACCTACTTTTAAAAAAAAAAAAAAAATTAAAATATACTCTATTTAAATCTTATTAATGGATGTTTTCTCTACTAGAAAAAAAAAAGTAAATATATATCACTACGTTTTTATCTTCTTAAACAAAACTCTCTCTCTTTATTTCTCTATTTCTTTTTCCATATTCTTCTCAATTTCTTCAAAATCAAATCTTCCTCAAACAAAATTCTCTGTCTCAATTTTCAACAGATTCTTCAATCTACAGCTAGATCTCACCGTGGAGAAAAGTGGTATACTAGTATATACCCTAATAAAAAAACTTAATAAAAATACATTTTTTACTTTGTATAAATATTTATCAAACCCTCATCCTAATTTAATTTATCACTAACTCTAACCATTAACACCCAACCACATCCACCTTCCACATCTTCGGTGACTTCCACAACCACCATCGCCGATGCCTCTGCCACCAATCATCACCAATTTTCTTTGCCACCACCTTCTCCACCAACCATCGTCACATTTTAATATTTATTTTTAGATCTGAAAAATTTTAGATCTAATTTCAGATGTAAAAAATAGATTCATTGCGGTCGGAGGTTGTATTCGCATTTTTACCACCATTGTCGCTAGCTGGAAAATTTATTCTGTGCAATATCAAGGTTTGTTGAAAGTTCGCTCAAACCCGTTTCTTTAAAAGAGATGGATCTCACATTTTGAATCCTAAGGTTCTTTATGTGTGTCTTAAGCACAACAAAAATGGAGAGAAGGTGGGCCATTTAAGACTTGAGGCTTTCATTTCCCTTACCCATTTTCCCATTTTGGTTATTGAAATTGTTGAAATAGGATATGAGAAAATGCATTTACATTTGTTTTCTCTTTTAACTTTTGATTTCTTAGAAGTGAGATCATGAACGGTGCTACCAATTACCATTTCACCCACTTTGGCATAAAATATGGACCAAATTTGAGATTTGAATATTTTTTCCTTTTATTTTTGTGTGTTTTAGAATTATGAATTGTTGATAAAACCTTCTTTTTGTGTGAATTTGTTAGGTCTCTTTAAGATAATTTTTTTAATATTTACTTCAATATTGGATATTGTTATGCAGTTTTTGAATTTCAATGTTGAAACATTTCATAATGGGATTTTGACTTGGGTTTCCACTTTTTAGATTGATTTCATGATCTCTTCTTTTAGTGAGCATTGGGTTTATTGAGTATTGATTTATTAGTCTTGCAATTTCTCTATGTTTTGAACATTTACTTTTTTTTGTCTTGAAAACTTTTCTTTGATAATGCCAATAACTTGCATTATTTGATTTCTCCATTTTTATAAGTGAGTTAGTGATGTTCCGCTGCAGAGATATAGTGATTTTGTGATGGCAGATTTAATGGTGGTGGTAAATTATAGCGGCTGGTGTTTGATGGTGATGATTGGAATTGTTGGTGGTGGATAGTAGTTGGGTGTAGTGGTTGTTTGGTTAAGTTTGTTTCTCTATGAATTGTCATCTCTGATGGTGGAGTGATGGTGGAGCAATGGTGGTAGTGGCAATATGTGTTACCCAGGTAACACGTGTATTACCACTAATTTAAATTTAGTAGTAGTGGTGGGGCAATGGTGATGGTGAAATAATACACGTGTTACCCTAATTTTAATTACGTCTACACCGACTACGGTGGAAGTGGTTATGGTTGTAGATGGTAAAGGCAACACATGTGTTACCCCCCAATTGTGGTTGATGTGATTATGGGTGTGGATAGTGGTGGAGCAGTGGTGATAGTAACACATGTATTACCCTAATGACCTAAAGCTATAGTTGATGTGATTATGGTTGTGGATGATGATAGTGAGTCCAACCTCGGTTGTAGATGGTAGTAACGAATCTGAACTAAGTTGTTATGGTGGTGGTGATGTACGGATATGGTAACACTTATGTCACCTGCGTAAAAATATTGTTTTCAAATAAAAATTTGAAATATTAATTTCATATCACAACAATGTATTTTTATAAACTATAAAAATGAGATAAATGAAAATGATAAAGTAGCGTAGTGTAATACATATGATAACACATATATTACATATGTAAAAAAATTGTTTTTAAATGGAAGATTAAATTTAAATGAAAATAATTTATTTTTAAAAAATTATAAAATGAGATAAATTATAAAATTTTAATAAAAATGAAAATGAAGAAGTAAAATAAGTTAACATATATGATAACATATATGTTATCCGTGTAAAAATATTATTTTCAAATGAAAAATTAAAATATTGATTTTATATTAAACTAATGTATTTTTTATAAATTTATAAAAGAAGATAAAATTTTAAAATATTTATTTTTAATGAAAATAAGGAAGTAATATATGGTAACACATATGTAAATGATATAGTTGTGGATGGTGATGATGGAACAGTGTTACTGGTAGTGCTGGAGCTGGAGCTGGAGCTGGAGCTGGAGTTGTGCAGTGATTGTGGTAACACAATTTTTAACTTACAAGTAACATGTGTTAAACTGTGTAGGTTGGGGCACTGGCGAATATGGTGAGTTGAAGGTAATGATTTTTGGATTGGTGGTGGAAAAAGATGGTGGTGTTAACACGTGTTACTTTAATTTAAGTTAGGGTAACACATGTGTTACACTAATTTGAATTAGTAGTGACACGTGTAACCGTGTTAGTGGTGGTGCTGGAGCTGCATGGTGGTGGTAGTAATACGTGTTACTCTAATTTAAATTAAGAAGAAAATTCAGGTATCACACGTGTTACTGCAATTTAGATTAGTGGTGGTGATGAAACAGTGTTGGTGGTGGTAACACATGTGTTACCCCAGTTGTGGTGAAAATGATTATAGTTGTAGATGGTGCTAGAAGATTTATATCTAGTTGTTGTGGTGGTGGTGATGGGATAAAGGGTGGTGGAAGCGATAGGTAATACTAACACATGTTATCCGTGTAAAATATTGTTTTTCAAATGAAAAATTAAAATATTGATTTTAATAAAAATGATGAACTAACGTATGATAACACATATGGTAAAACATATGTTACTCGTGTAAAAATGTTATTTTCAAATAAAAAATTAAAATATGAATTTTAAATGAAATTGTAAAATATTGATTTTAATGAAGACGAGGAAATAACAGATAGTAACACATGTTACCCGTGTAAAAATATTGTTTTCAAATAAAAAAATTGAAATATTGATTTTAAATGAAGTTAATGTATTTTTAAAAAAATTAAAAAATGATATAAATTGTAAAGTATTGATTTTAATAAAAATAATAAAGTAACACATATGTTACCCATGTAAAAATTTATTTTCAAATGAAATATTGAAATATTGATTTTAAATAAAAATAAGGTATTTTTTAAAAAATTCATAAAAAGATATAAATTGTAAAATATTGATTTTAACGAAACTTATGAACCTGTAAAAAAATGTTGTTTTATTTGAAATATTGATTTTAAATGAAAATAATGTGTTTTCTTAAAAACTATAAAAATGAGATAAATTGTAAAATATTGATTTTAATGAAGACAAAAAAATTACATTTAGTAACACATATGGTACACGTGTAAAAATATTGTTTTTAAATGAAAAAAATTTTAAATAAAATTAATGTTTTTAAAAAAATTATAAATGAGATAAATTGTAAAATATTGATTTTAATAAAAATAATGAAGTAAGATATGGGTAACACATATGTTGCCTCGTATAAAAATATTGTTTTCAATTAAAAAAATAATTTAAAAATAAATTAATATATATTTAAAAAATTATGAAAGGATATACATTTTAAATTATTTATTTTAATAAAATGAAGAAACAACGTATGGTAATACAATAATACATAGGGTAACACAAATGTTACCTTGTAAAAATATAATATTTAAATGAAAATTTATAATATTTATTTTAAATGAAAAAATGGATTTTTAAAAAAATTATAAAAGGAGTTAAATTGTAAAATATTGATTTTACTGAAAATGATGAATATGTTACTTGTGTAAAAATATTTTTTTTTCAAATAAAAAATGAAAATATTGATTTTAATAAAAATAATATTTTTTAAAAAAAATTATTAAAGAAAATAAATTGTAAAATGCTATTGTTGTTGTTGTTGTTGTTATTGTTGTTGTTGTTGTTGTTGTTATTATTATTATTATTATTATTATTATTATTATATTTGAAATAGTATACAAATATGATATTTTAAGATAAAAATAATATAATTTTAGATAATGAAAAAGTGAAATATCAATTTTTTAAAAAATAATATAACTTTAATAATGAAAAAGTGAAATATAAGTTTTAAATGAAAATAATGTATTTTTTTTTTATTAAATTATAGAATATTGATTTTAATGAAATGAGGTATTTTTTAAAACAAACTATGAAAATGAAGTATTTATTAAAAAATTAAAAAAAGAAGCATTTTTCAATTTTTTTACAAAATATAAGACTCTTGTCAAGTTGTCCAACTACCAACCCAACAAATTTTGGCCATTAGGAAACTTTGGGGGATTTGAGATTTCTTTCAAAAAGTTTTAATAGATACTTTCGACTTGGTAAGACTTTCACGATTGAGCTTGATCACGTCAGGCTATGTATATTTTTATGTATCAAGTTTGGCCCTACACAATATTAAATTTAGACTGTGATATCACAATAATTTAGAAGTGCATGTAAATGGTTCGATCTAAGTTTCTAATAAGTTGAATCGAGTTATTTGTAAACAGAGTTCTTGAAAACAACTGTTACATGTATAGTGGTAAAATTGAAATGGACCAAAACTAGTCGGATTCGATTCTACCATGACAAAAATAATTAAAAACATAATATGGAAAAATGCAATAAACATATATAAATTTAGAAATTAGGAACATATTATATAGGAATAATTGCATATTTGGTCCCCAATTTTTTAAAATCGTTAGGGATATGCCCTAACCTAAAAAAAATAGCACTACACATCCCCAACGTACAAAAAATTTGGCATGGTAGGTCTTTTATGACATCATTCTTAGGGATGGCAATGGGGCGGGTCCGGGGCGGGTCGGCCCCGCCCCGCCCCGCCCCGCGAAAAATTTTACCCGCCCCGCCCCGCCCCGCGACCCGCGACCCGCGAATTCGCGGGGCGGGGCGGGGCGGGGCGGGTCGCGGGGCGGGGCGGGTCGGCCCTTCGACCCGCCAACCGCCCCGCGAAATTTTTTTTTTTTTTTTTTTTTTTTTTTTTTTTTTTCTGAAAACTGAAAAAATAATAAAAAAAAAATAATAAATTTTTTTTATATATATTTGTACTAAACAAAACAAAAAAATTATAAAATTGAGGTTATGGTGTAGTGGTTAAGATTTGTAGTTTACAAATTTCAACCCGGGTTCGATTCTTCTTTAGCCTATTTGTAGTGAAAATTATAATTTGTATTATATATTTATATTTTATGATTTTTCAAAAAAAAAAAAAAAAAAAAAAAAAAAAAAAAAAAAAAAAAAAAAAATTCTAGGGGCGGGTCGCGGGGCGGCGGGGCGGGTCGGGGCCGCCCCGGACCCGCCCCGGACCCGCGGCGGGGCAGATTTTTCTGCCCCAAACCCGCCCCTATTGTCCAACGGGGCGGGGCGGGGCGGTGCTTCGCGGGGCGGGGCGCGGGGTGGGTCGCGGGTCGTGGGTTTTTTTGCCATCCCTAATCATTCTCTTTAAATAAATAAAAAAAAAAAAACAAGAAAAACAAAAAACATGATTGAAAACTAACAAAATGTACCCCAAAAAATAATAGTAAGAAATGTACCCTCATAAAATAAAAAGTAACAAATATGTAATATTTTTTATCAAACTCAAAATCTACCCAAAAAAAAAATCTGTCTGAACTGGAGAATGTGCTAACAGACAGCAGGCTAACTGTCTCCAGCCGGTACCAAAAAGCCACATTATTGTGTATTTGCTTAATAATATGACTTCAATGTCTACTCAGATCTTTTGTGGGCATCTGAGTAATCTTGAACTTGCTGCTTCTTCTCTTGCTAATAATGAGATTCAATAGTTGAGCAGACAGATACTAATGTGAATGAAGGTAGTCATTTTTCTCGCTTGGGTACGCCATTAGCATCAAACATTTTGAAAATACTCCAAGTGAATTTTCTTCAAGAATGTCTGCATCTCGTCCAGAGATGCCATTGACTCGAGAACCAAGCATTTACTCAAGTAAAAAGTTTTCTGATCAGTCAGAGGACTTAAAGAATTTTTCAGTTCAAACACTGATGATTGGTTTTCCTACTGGAGCTAGTGGTTCTGGGATTTCAACTCCTGGATATGTAAACACTCCATTTTCAATTGGACAATTAGCTTTTGGCTCTAAGGCACCTCATGTCTTCGCAAGTGAATTTTCCACAAAGTAGAATTGTACTTGTAAGTGGTGGTTCTCAATTATTCTTCTCTTGTGAGTGGTTTAATAAGATAGTTCACCGCCCAAATATCTGGATTTGTATGGGAAGAGGCGGGGGTTTCTCAATATTCAGATGCTAGAAAGACAGATTGGTTTTCTTGAGGTGAATTTGGACGACTCAATTTTCATAGTACAAGTTAGATTATGAAATGAAATAGTGGATTCATTCAATCGTGCCTTTCCTTGAATGAAAAGCAACTGATTGGTAATTAATGTGCGCTCCTGTGGGAGTCGAACCCACTACATAGGCTTTTTTCTTGTTCTACCGTAAAAAGCGTGAGGGAGATTGGATTACTTATTCAACTATGACGGTTTTTTTTTTTTTTTTTTTTTTTTTGGATTTTGGGTTTTTGGAGAAGATGATCTATTTCTTACTTTTTATTTTTTTGGGTGGTACATTTTCTTACTTTTTATTTTTTGGGGTACAATTGATTAGTTTTCAATCATATTTTTCTTTTTTCATGTTTTTTATTTTTTTGTTTATTTAAAGGAAAGGGCAATTTTGTCATAAAGAATTTATCATGCCAAGTTTTTCATACGTTGAGAATGTATGGTGCAATTTTTTAGGTTATGGGCATATCCACAATAATTTTGAAAGATTAGAGACCAAATATGCATTTATCCCTATTATATTACATGGAGAGTGAATTATGTAAAACATTATGTAAAGATATAAAATAGCATAAAAGATCCCAGATTTTAGAATTTTTCCAAAACATATATTCACATAATTACATTGCTCTAATAAGAAGAAAAAGTTTCAAATATAAATTTAAAAAACAAAAAACAAAAACATGGAAAAGATTAAAACAACATATATAAGATTAAGCATCAATCTTCATTCTTCAATGTTCAAACTGCAACTTTACTGAAATGAATGGCAATTCTTGGGACCATAAAAAATGCAATTTTTCGAGAAACAGATTATAGCACATATAAAATAAGACTAAAAATCGTTATAAAATAAAATAAATTAATGATAACAACTATATTTTAAAATAATACGGGTTGAACTAGGTAATTCGGTTCTAGTTAGTAGAACCGGGTTCAGTCCTAATAACAAGAATTAACGAATTCAGTTCATTCAATTTTGGTATAAAATGTCGAGTCCTACAATGAATAGAAAATGACCCTAACCGGGAACTTCTGCCGCTAATTGAAAAAATAAAAAATAAAACAAAAAGATAAAAAACACCGAATTCCCCAAAGAATCCACACAAAATCCCATATAGGGACCCCAAGTTTTTGTCACATGGGACTGCATTTTAGTTTCAGACAACCTCTGCCAACTCAACCTTGTCTCATGTGGACAAAATCTGACCCTCCTTTTCTTCCACCATTAATTCACCATTTTCAAATGGAAAAAGTGTCTCAAATCTGAGTCCTCAGAAGTCAGAATAGAAGCAGAAGCCAACATACAGTTTACACACCCGAACAACCTTCCTTTGAATAAAGAACCCACAAAAAATTAAAAAGTTAATCCATACCATTTGTATATACATTTTTTTCTTTGTTCCTAAAGTGTAAACAAGAAAGTCATCAAGAAGAAAGACAAAAAGCAAGAAGTAGAAAGTGGTTTGGAGAGACCTTCAAGCTTCATTTTTTATAAGTTCTGGCCCAATCAAAGGTAAGTTCTGACCCATATCTTTTCACTTTTTTGCCTTGTTTATTATTTTCCAGTTTCATCTGTTTTTGTATAGAGTGTGTGTGTTTGTGAAGCTGGAAATTTTGGATTTTTAGGGAAGGGACAGTAGGATAGCCCTATTGAAAAGGAAAGGTGGGATTTTTGTGTAGCACTGACAATGAAATTTTAGGGTTTAAAATTTTTACAAAAATAAGTATTTTAGTTTTTGATACAGTTGGCAACAGATAGTTTTGAGGTTTCAAGAATTTGGGCCTAATCTATTTCACAATGGAACTAATTAGGTCGAGGTCAATTTTTTAAAATTGGCCTATGTTGACATAAACTGAGAGACATGAAGAAGAATTCTGCTTCATTAAGAAATTCGGGTGCATATACCAGCCCAGGAACACCGGAGTATGGTGATAACAATGTGGGGGGAATTCCCAAGGGTTGGAGTTCCGAGCGAGTTCCGATCCCTACGAATGGTAGTCGGAGGCATATTAATGCTGCTGCATTTATGCCATTTAATAGTGGAAGGACATTGCCTTCAAAATGGGACGACGCTGAGAGATGGATTACAAGCCCAGTTTCTGGGTATGGTGCTGGTAAGTCATCGATTCTGCAACCTCAGAGGCGTCCAAAGTCAAAGAGTGGCCCATTGGGGGCTCCGGGACTTGTGTATTTATCCAATTATTCACCCAGCGTGCCAGTTCTCGAAGGTGGGAGTGTGACGAATTTCGTGGCCAGTTCACCACTTACAACCGGGGTCTTGGTGCCCGATGGCTTATCCATTCATTATGGTGCTCGCATTTCTGCAAAATCGAACTCTCTTTATGCTGAGAATAGCATGGCTCGATCGCCTAGTGTGCCTGGCTTGTCAGATATGCTAAGTGAATCTTCAATGCCGAGCTCTCAAGGTATATAGTTCTTCCTTTTTCTTTCCATCCTCTGTATGTGATCAAATGCTCAAGCATTGGCATAATTCAATACAAACAGGCAGACAAGATGTTGCTTTACCATTTATTAAATGGGACTTCAGTTTTTTATCCAATTGTGTAATAAATCTACTTTCTACAGTTGCTGCAGCAGTACTCCAGTTATCATGTAACTTCGAATTATCTACTTGTGTATGTACCTAAACCCTGATGATTAAACAACGCGATTCGTGAGAGAGTAACTGCTATAAAAAAGCTCTGATTATGCAATTTAAACTCATTGATTCCAGCAATAAATGGAAAATATAAGCTGACATGACAGCATACTACTGAGTACTGAGTTGTGAAGAAAACTGAACCTGAGAAAAATGCTACCATCTCATAAATATTGAGCTTTAAGGGGGTACTGGTCAAGACGATTCCAAGACCACAGGAAAATTATATCTGCCTTTAGAAAATTTTGCAATTTACCGTTAGCCTTTTCGAGTTCTGGGAGGATTAGATTGGATCGTTTCAAGTTATTGTCCTCAGATCTGAATCTGTTACACAAGGTTCCTGAATCACACGTTACAAAACTAGTCTTGTGAAAACTGGAGTCAGAGTTGCGAGAGGTTATTACAATCAAACTATTTACGCTAATTAAATCTATGTTGTTTTCATCATTGATGCATTGAATGATCAGATGATAAACTCGATAGCACCAAGAAGGATGAAGCTGCAGTTTCGTGGGATGTTTCACGTAGGGATATGGCAACTCAGATGAGCCCGGAAGGCAGCACTCATTCAGCTTCCAAAGGGAGGTTATCATTCTCCAGTCTCCCATTTCCAATCCCAGGTTTAGTGGAGCCGCACAGCAATCATTTGGCCAAAGATGAAGTCAGGGATGTCCAGGTAGACAAAGGCATCACTGTAGCCAGGCAGTCCAAGAAACATGGACCGAGAAAGATGAGAGATTCGCCAATTGCTGCAGATTTACCTGCACAGTTTGATGTTGCAGAGGCATCAAATAGCATGTCAAAGTATGTATTTTTCCTTCAAACTGTAAGGGCGTATTTAGTACGCAGTACTAGACTCAACAATATACGGAACAAGATTTTAGCATATTTTTCTTCTCTAAGACAGTGTGCTACTAACCAATTCTCTCAACCAAACATGTTAAGGACCATTAATTATTGAATTAGCAGAAAAACTCCCAATGCTTAGGAAAAAAAATTAACCTGTCTCAACAGTAAAAATATGATTTATAACGTTTGAAAACCACCTTTTGTTTAGGTAATTAACTACCTTAACATGATCCTGCAAAGCAAA
Organism: Forsythia viridissima; assembly: GCA_030279155.1. NCBI lineage: Eukaryota > Viridiplantae > Streptophyta > Magnoliopsida > Lamiales > Oleaceae > Forsythia > Forsythia viridissima. The sequence goes on along the minus strand of CM059038.1, from coordinate 47,407,348 downwards.
GAATACTTATCATGTGCATTGCTGAAATTTGTTGGATATTCGAAAATAACCGATCATTCAATGACTACTTTTTTCAGTTTTAATATATCTAGATCTGGTAGAAGTTCTTATTCCCTGTTGTAAACTTTTAATTAACAACATTACAAAACAGTGAAAGTGGGAAATTGGTTGCTATCCAACTGCAAAGGATGTGATGGATATGTTTTCTCTCTGTGTTTTTGCAGGCTGCAAAGAGAGGAAGCCAAGATCACTGCTTGGGAAAACTTGCAGAAGGCAAAAGCTGAGGCAGCAATGCGAAAACTCGAGGTTCGTCAAAAGTCAACTTGATAAATTATTAAAGTCCAACGTCGTAGTTTTTAGAATACATATTAAACACAGAAAATGAAGCTAAGAAATGCTTAGAGTTACAATATCTGAACTTCCCTGTTTCTGGACCCCAAACTTCTTGCTTCCATTCATCATTCGTGGGGTGTTGTTAATGACCTTGGATCTTGTATAATTTGCTTATTAGCTGATTTTGTATGAACATGTTCTCTGTAACCTTGTATCCAGGTGAAACTTGAAAAGAAGAGATCGACATCCATGGACAAAATCTTGAACAAGCTGAAGGCTGCTCAGATGAAAGCACAAGTGCTGAGAAACTCATTGTCCAAAAATCATGCTCAGCAAGCTCCAAGAGATTCTAACAAATGGGTTTTCTTTTGTAAATATGTCAGAATGGGTTCTCTCAGCAATTGCTTTTGCTGCCGTAGAAACTAGTCCCTGCACAATCGTTTTCTTGTTCATTATTCAGCAAGGAAATTCTGTTGAAAGTTTATCAATGTTTTTCATTTTCTATCTTCATTTTGATCTTTATGGTTGAGATAGATAGCAACTCAAGCCATCTGGACAAAATGAAAATTAAGTTTTGCTGGCCAACTATATGTAAGAGGAAATATCAATGGAAGCCATCGGGGCAGCAGTCCAGGGGGTGTGTGGCAAGGAATAACTTTATTTGAAACTATAAATATCTGAGTACTCGTTTTGTCCACTGTATGTAAAGTTCTTCTTTTTCTTTCTTTCTTTCCTTTCCATCTTATAATTTCCTTTTTAAGATAAAATAAAACCTCAAAAAGAATTGAAAAATGTTCAATGCTTTGGGCTCTCCATGCAACGAAATCGCATCTTAATCAAATTTTCACTCGTCAGATGTAAGAATACCTTTAATTTAATTCAATAACTTTACTGCATCTTTTTTTTTTCTTCCCCAATAGTAAAGAAGAAAGAAATTAACATGACTTTTTATTGAAAAATAGAAGAAAAAGTAATTTATTAGAAGTAAGAGACAAACTACTATAACAAAAGACTTGAATCCACACATTGTTTCTATTCTTATTTTTTAGCAATTAATTTAGACTTGGGCACATCTGAATTGAGACACCCGAAACAGTTGCTACAAGTTTTATCATAGTATATATGGGAATTATCTCCTCACCCCTGCTCTCAATAATTATTGGCTGGATGGTTTCTGCTTTAGTGAGTGAGCAATCAGATGCAGTGTGGTCTAGCTAGTTATGTACTCCTCAAGATCAACGCTATGCAACTTTGATGACAATACCGGAGAAGAAAACAAGCCTTCACATTTTTACTGACGCACAAGTCAACTGATCTCAAATCATTTTGCTGGTCACACATTTGGCTACAAATAAACTAATTTAAAAAAAAAAAAATTAATTATTTCAATAGTAACCTACCAACAAACAATATAAGTTTGAAATAGTAACCTACCAACAAACAATATAATTTACTTTAAAACTTAAAATGAGTAACTGTTAAGCCTTGTCACATGTTTAGTGGTGCTTAAATTAAAATATCAGCTCATCAAACTAGTCAAACATATTTTTTATTTCTGCATTTCATAAGACCTACAACTTACAACCCACTTTTTATCCACACATTCATCGACAACTTATAATATAAACACTTAAAAAATAATTTCAGCACTACCAAACATACACCCAACCCAATCAATCTGAAAATTCACCAAGGTGCCCTGTGCATAGCATTTATAAATCTGAAAATTCAAAAAGATATTTCACCCTTCACGGTACTGCAACTATTGATGACTAGAAAATCACACGCAAACATATGTTCTTAAGCCTTGTAGCACGAAGTAAGATGAAACGGAAAGCACTGTTCTTAAATAAAAGAAAGGAATTGTCTAAAAATAAGAGCTTCTAGCACAAAGTTGAGTATTACATAAAAGAGGTATACACAGTCTTCTTTTCAAGCAGATATAAACCAGAAAAATAAACATGGTAAATTACTGTCTCATAGATAATGAGAACTTCAACATTCGGCACAAGACCATTAGCAGATGCTCCGAGGCATTGTGTCATTACAAATAAATTCAAATACAGTTTCAGCTGGTCCCTTTCAACCTCTAGTAAGGCCTATACCTGTAATCTGCACGGGAAGGCCTGCCACCACCCATGTCACCGCGCATACCACCACCCATGCCACCGCGCATACCACCGCGCATACCACCTCCCATGCCATAACCCCACTGCCAAACAATAGGTAAAAAAGGGTTAGCTTTATAGTTCCAAAACCAAGATGTAGACATCCAATGGCCATATGGCCCAAATCATCTAAAACAACCGGATAATTGACACAATTAGCTCCATGTCAGGTGTATCTGCATTTCATATATTAAGATACAAGTCTGCCCTAAACAAAAGCTGAGAATGGATCAAAGTATTTACATTTCTACCAGAAAATTGTTAATGACAATCCACTTTATGTACTAAAAAGTGCAGTCCACCTAAAGTGAAGTGTCAATAACTTTTTCCTTCTACTTATAGATATGGTAAAGAGAACACATGCCATCAGATCATAACAATATTTTTTGTTTCACTGTTAGAAAAAAGGCAATTTTAGTTGTAATAGTCTGCTACTTGTCAAATCAACTCAACCCACACTATCGAGGTTCATTTCCAAATATTTATATGCTTTCTAATTACCTCTTATAATGTGATTTTGGGTCGCTCACATAATTTTTGTTATTATCACTGGTTCTATCACCTCACATAATCTTGCATTAGCAGCCATTTTTGAATGCGTCCAAATTGTTTCGAATTTCAAATGGTTCTCGTTAATTGATCTTCAACTTTAACTAATTTAGCCAACTAAAGAATATGTTCATTTCTCTCTCCTATCATCTAAATCCATTGATTCAATTGACCACTCTGTATTGAATGTAGTAAACACTGTAAACTCATTGTCCTTTAGGTCCCACCACAACATTTAATGCTCCTTTTATTAACCTTAATTGTAGCCGAAAACAAAAAACTAAGGCCAATATCCACATAGTGTGGCCAAACTATCTTGGGTTAACTTTGCAATCTTGACAAATAAATTGATCTATCCCTCCATTAAGGAAAAATATCACTCCCATTCTTAAAAGTAATAAAGTGCCCATTCTTCTTCCTGAAAAAGATTTTTGTTACAAGAACATAAACCATCTTTCTCCTTAAAACCAGATTCACCACATACCATGTTGAAGGCCCCATGACCCTTTCCTAAATGTCCATTAATATTTCTCCTGATTAAAATTTCTCTTTCCTACAGTTTAGGATGTACTAAACTTCCATTAATATTCCTCCACATTATCTTATAGTTCTTGTGCAACTCATATTCCCATTTGTGATGTATAAACCCTAAAATTATTATTTGTGTTTATCTCTAACCACTTTTTATAGTACCTACATTACATTATCTCCTATAATGACTTCAAAAAAATATAATCCCAGCTATCTTTAAGTTTACCCAGAAGGGTATTGAATAACAAGAGAAATAACTCTACGAGTTTGAATACAAGAACTTTAAAATGGAGGAGAAATTAAATGTCTCCAGAGTATCCACAAATGACAAAACCACATTCAGATACAGGCATGTCATTATTGACATCCAAAATGAACTCCAATGTCCACAACCGATAATGCAAGTGGAACTTCTAGAGCTATGGTATTTTCCTAATGGAAGCCACTGGATTTCTTGTGACAATAGTAACACTCCACATCTCTCCATGAACATGATTTCAGAATAATTATTTTTCATATCATAATTCCATCCTCACAATGCACTTTAATCACAGAATGTTTTAATGCAAATTGCAAAAGAACTTGATCGCTCTGGAAAATATTATTTCTCTTCTTAATGTTTGTTTTGCTTAAAAGTAATTAAAAAGCTACCTTTTTAAAAAAGGAAAATTAACAAAAAGAGAAGGATAGCTGCATCCATGAGACAAGACAGGAATTTGAGACAGTAAATATACAGTGAGAAATGTTAGTAGTAGTCAAGTTGGTATATTCTTGATGATATGTGAAGCAGCTTAGTCATTACACTCATGGTTTGAAAAGGCGCTGGTGAGGCGTGCCTTGAGGTGCGCCTCACCATGAGGCGCATCATCCACGCCTTGAGACGTGGATTTAAGTACTTTTTCAAGCTCCTTGCGCCTCTCTATGTGAGGCGTACGCCTCATGCAATAGCGCCTCAAAAGCGTGAGGCGTACGCCTCACATCTAACTTAATTTTTTGTTGGGCATTTAGTTAATTGGACCCATTTTTCTAACTTAAACAGTTGGGCTTTTAATTAAATTTTCTGTTGGGATTTTAATTAATTTTCAGTTGGGCTTTTAGTTAATTAATTTGGATCCAATAATATAAGTATATAACATATAATATCAAAAGATTTGGGCCTTCGTACAATTCAGTGCAAAAAGAGTAAAATTTGTCAACAAGCAGATCATGTTTTCGATAGTATATTTAAGAAATTTCAATTGACGTTCTACTCTTTACTTGTTAAGATAGACTATTTTATATCAATTTACAGTTTTTTGACTAATTTTTAGTTCGTGGTGAAGCTTACGCCTCGCCTCACAGCTGAAAAGCGCCTCAGTACCTATTTTCGTCTTTTTAAATATTGATTACACTTATTATCTAGACAGTAACAAGCAACAAATTATAAATCCATACTTACATCATCAAAATCTAAGCTCCCATACATCCTGCCATAGGTACGCAGAGGTCCACCATACCCGAATGGCTCGGGATTGTTCATCATGAAATTACTACTGGGGCCAGCATCATCAATTGGTGTAGCTGAATCTATTGCAACCTGGAAAACATCAAAATGAGAACTCTATAATTACTACTCGCCATGTTATTCAACTACATCTTTCAGCAAGCATTTTCAAATTACTAGAAAATAGAAGTATAAGTTAAATGAACCATGCTGAGAATTCAGACAGGTACTTTATAATACACAAGTTAGGAGGTTGGGATGGAAATTTTGATGCAAACATCACTAGTTTAGCATGTAACTTGGATTTTCTAATGCTTAATAGCCTCGACCTAAACGAGAGCATGTTCACTTCATGTAAGAATTTCTCAATCAAAGTCCAGTCACATCTACAGCGTTCTCTGTACTTACAAGTAAAACTACTTTAGCATGGGATTTACATGTCAATAAATTCAGAGAAATCTTTTGAGTATTTCTTATCAAATTCTTATCCTCAACACAATGGTTTGCTAGCGCAGCAAATGACACAAACCTGGTGTCCACAGATTTCATGAGATCTTCGAGCTACACGATCTGCAACACCATCTTCGGCAAAAGTCACAAAACCAAATCCCCTGTGACCAGTTCTCTTGGGATCCTACACAAAATAACAAGACTGTGTTATAAACATTTATCTATCTAATTGTTAATTCCATTAAGTCACTGCTATTCTCACCTTTGGAACATAAACATCTAAAATACGGCCAAATCTCCCAAAGTACTGACGAAGATCTTCTACACTTGCCTCCTGAGGAAGCCTGCCAACAAATATCTTTTTGCCCATTCCACGAGCTGCTTCCCCTCCTAATTTGTGATAAGTATTAACTTGGGTGCATCTAGCTTATAGTTAAAATGATATAAGGAAAAAAATGTGTTCACTAATTAACTTACTTCCATACAAAGGACCAGGATGATCATACAAGGTTGGAGCACCAAGTGTGGCATATCTAGTTGCAGAATGCATGTAAGCATTATAAGCACCATAGCCACCCTGAGGCATTCGACTTGTTGGTCGGAAGTCATCCTCCTCCTATATAGAATATAGGTGGCATTTGAACAACGATTAAAAATAGAGTACTAAAAAGTCCAACCAAGTTTTTTCTGTCATAACTGAAAATTCCAACCCGCATAATTGGAACGCACAAGTTGTTTTGGGACTCTCTCTCTATGGGTTCACGTGCGAGAAGAACGAGGTGGAAGTGGAGGGAAAATCATGCATGTATGATGCTTAAATTGATCACTGATTCACAATAAGAAAAAGTCATGATGATGCTGAAAGTTACCTTTGGGGTTGCTCGATCGACAACTACAGTAGAACCTCCCAACTCATGGGTTTCGGCCATCAGATCATCCACTGCCTCTGTGGAAGATCAGAATGAAGAAAGAATTTAATTTCACAGCAAAAAATCTTAGTCGTTGAAACTGCACTTCATGCCGACAGAAAGCATTTCACATGCAAATGCAACTCAAGGACGGTTTATACATCTCTATCTAGTTGATCTCAGAATTTGATTGCTTCAGAAAAAATATTAGGCAGGAGTAGGCAACACAGAGCAGTCAGGAAAATATTCACCTTGAAAGGCCCATCCTTCCCAACCCTTCTAAAGATGTTACTATGATGACCTAAAAACACACCTTTACTATTTTGAAATAGACAACTGACATCAGTGGTGCAATTCAATCTTCACATACCCAGGAAGTCGTAGGATATGCAATAACCAAGGCAAAATTAATGACAGCACACAGATGAATGAGGACTTCATATTTTAAGGCTGATATGCAGGAAGTAGACCATGAAGACGACAAGATGGAAGGTAACTCCATTGGGTTCCTGAAAATACTTCCCATATATGCACATTGCTTATCTGTCTCGGATCCCACAGAACTTATTAGCATTCATTCAATAAATTAGGATATCGAAATCTTTTGTCCTACATTTTAGAGGCTAATATTTGAACATAGTGGTATGAAGATCCGAGAAGGCATGTGTAAGAAGTCTAGAGGACAGAATAGTTGCTCCAACCAATTGAAAACACAACACCAAGAAAAAACATTGAAACCTAAATTACCAGCATTTGCAAAAGTGATAAATCCAATCCCACGATGGCCCTTGGCAGTTGGATCCTGCCAATAACAAATTAAATGAGAAGGTGCAATAAAAAGGCAACATTATGTTTGATAGAAAGTGAGAGAAATACAAACCTTTGGCATGTACAAATCTGTTATGTCACCATATCTCTCGAAATGACTATAAGATAATGCACACAAAATTTAGACTTCAATAAGAGCATAAGAAGTAACAAATCATCTACTTAAGAAATTTTTAAGATTCAAACTTAGGTCAATTTGGAGGAATCCAGAAAAGATACCTTCTGAACATAGCTTCAGTCACAGATGGTGAAATCCTTGCCACAAAAATCCGGGTCACTTTACTCGATGGAGCTCTCATCTCCTCCTGTAGAAGGAACGTACAAGTTTTGAAACAAACACCAGGAATGAGAATAATATCAGAGCTTAAAAATCTTCTAAAGAAAATGCTGGATGTACAAGCTAACTGAACAGGCACAACTTTAAAGTAGCAGATGTAGAATTTATAATAGCTGGATCGTAAAAGAAGGTAACCTTCGGTGTGGCTATTTTGACCTCCAACATTCTATTACCAAGGACATGCTCACTTGTCAATGCAGCCTACAAAATGCAAGGTACCATAACCCAGATACTTGAAATTACGCTCTTCAATATACAAAGAGAAAAAATAAAATAGAAAACAGAGCACATAGAAAACTCAAAGCACAAGCGAGATGAGTACCTTTGCATCCTCAACTGCTGCAAATGTAACATATCCAAAACCGCGAGAACGACCAGTGGTTCGCTCCTGACATCACCAAAGCAAAGAAGATAACAAGTCTCCTCTCCTAACAGTGCTTATTTGGAGAAACCACTGAAGCCATAAAATGCAGAAGATTGTTCTCATAATAGTTTCTGTTGAGAATGAAACAATTTTCCCACCAGACAGGCAACAACTATTGTCGGATATTACAATTGTCCAATCAAACAAAGTTGCCATATATGTTCTCAATTATTAAATAGCCCAACACCCATTTACTGGAAACCAGTAAGTTTTCCATTGCTTCTAATTCTGTAATCAGAAGCCTGAATTTTTTGGACTTCAGAAAATATTTGCCATCCTATAAACAATTTTTTTGATACACAGATTAGACAAACATAATACAATAAAAACAGGTTTTATCACTAACCTTCATTACAATGCAGTCCTCTAATTCCCCAAACTTGCTCATGTATTCTCTCAGTCCTTCTGTGTCAACATCCCACGGAATGCCCAAAACCTAAAGGTATGACACAGATGCACATTATAAATACATATAACATATATACAAACGAATATACCAAATTAAACTCAACAACAAAATTTTTATTTCGAAAGTCAGATGCGTGAAATTTTTAGACTTACGACGAGCTTTCGGTCGGACATGTTGAGGTCAATCCGGAAATTTCTGAAAATCACGGAAGGCAGTTCTCTCGAGTTTCCCTCCCTCTCACACCAACTCTCAATCGCTCACGCACTCTTCCTGCACGCAACAACAATATACACGCCTCTTTCTCACAATACACAATCATCATCATCATCATATACCAAATCAAACTCACCACTTATCTCAGAGTTCTCGAGAATGAATCAAATAAAATACCTAAGAGAATGAAATTCGCAAAAGATACAAGAAAATTATAGGAGAACAGCTCTGGGCGCTCACGTATTCACTGACCTTTCGAACCGATTGCGGATTTTCAAAACCCTAACTCGCTCGCCCACTCGTTCTCTCTCTCCTCTCTACTCGCGCCGCTCGGGTAACCGTAACTGTCCGCTCCGCTTATCTGGACTCGCCTACGTTACGCGATTTCAAGTTTATACACGCCGACTAATTCGCTAAAAGAAATATACGATTTTGGGAAACAAAATCCCTAAAATACCCTTTAACCTAGTCGAAAATACCTTTCAAACTATTGGTTGATTTATTAAAGTAGGAATTCACCTGCTCGTGCATGGTTGAAAAGCTTTATATTTTTATTTTTTCTCAAAAAGATCAATTAATATGTTTTAAAATAAATAATATATTTATTGGGGGAAGTTGAAAATAAACAAGTTTGATAACAGTTATTTTCAAATAAACATTTTTTTACTTAAAAGTAATAAAACATAAATAAATCGTATTTATATCAATATAACTTTATGTCAAGAACGAAATTCTTAAAATACTCACAAGAACAAATGTGAAGAATGTCTGGCACGATGTCTCTATTTATTGTTTTATCATGTGTATATTAAAATGTGTGTTAAGTCTTTTTTATTTAATTTTTTATAATTTATTTCTATTAAAATATGTGTTAATTATCATTTATTTAATTTTTTTATAATTTATCCATCATCTTTCTTGTGCATTTAGACCATAAGTTTTCCAATTAACGACTCCATTAGAGATGCTCTTCTCTCCATCTTCATTTTATTTGCCACATGTACAACAATTCATATTGTTACATTGAAGATCCTCTTAGACATTATCCATAATGTCACTAACATAACATTTATCTTTTGTATAAATGGTGAAGTCTTTAAAAGATTTCATTAAACCTTCTTGTATTATTAATTTTATTAATAGTAATATATTTTACTAAGCATAACTCTTAATGTAATTATTGTGTAATCACTAATTAAATCAATTTATAACTCTATGTATTTTTTATATTTGTAACACTTAGATATAATTGTGATTATCATAATTGTGATAATTATTTTATATGATGAATTTAATATAAAAGTTACAATTATCCATGTACAGGTATAGCGTTTGAAAGACATCTAATTAAATCACACTTAGAGGTGGCAAAAAATGGATCGATTCTGGTGGACTAGCTTAGATAACCCAAACTCCAAATTGGCCAGCCCCAATAAAAATCGAGCCTTATTGGTCTGGTACGATTAGCTCACTAGGCTAATCGGGCTCACACCGTAAAAATCTTGGCCCAAGTCTCCATCCCTCTCTGCTGCCGAAATTTGCAACGGTGACGAAAGCCAAGGGGGATTTCTCTCCCCGATTGGGTGATTGTGGGTGGGGATTTTTATTTTTTTGTTGGGGGCATGGGTGGTAGAGTGGGAGGAAGAAGATAAAACTTCTCTTTTTTCCTTTCTTTTTTTTTTTTGTTTTGAAAATATAAAAAATAAAAATAAATACATAAATTGAGTCAGGCTGCCTGGTGGCCCAAAAATAAGTTGGGTTGGTCCATAAAAATCAGGTCAGGGTCAGTCTAATCTAATTTTTAATGTGGCTTGTCTAGTTTCGGGCTGAGCCGGCCGACTAGCCCATATACTACCTCTAATCACACTCTATTCTCTATAATCTACTGTACAGATTGACCATATGCAACCTACATACTTTGTATTCTATATTGGTTGATAATTTGAGGAATAAGAAGGTTTGTTCCATATTCTCTTTGTGCTCGTGAACATTATATGGAAATAATTGCGAGCTTAAATATGTTTATTTTGGAATCACGTTGAGCTATTAGTAATAACATGAAGAAAGATTGATATGCCATCCCACGCGGTATTGCAAAGGACAACTTTTCCAACTACTTTTGCTTGTATACTTGTATTATTTTGGATAAATCAACCATAGTAGGCTGTCTATTTTATTAATAACGAAAGAAAAATAAACAAGGAGAGGACATATGCCTTACCTCAAAAACTAAAAGTAGAAATAAAAGTAAAAATAAAAGCTTTCTCCGTTCGAAGACGTAAAGTACAATATAAAGACGACGAATACATAAATAAAAATCTCATATTGTTACATACAACTCCTACTCAACATGCATGATATGAGGTATCTAGCATAATCATCATCAAGTTCGAAATCTCTGTTTGATGGTGATCGCGCAGAATTACTATATCAACTTACTGGATCACCTATATCGTCACGGTCAAATCTAGAGTGGAGGGGGTACCGCCTCTACCCTAAACTCTCGTTGTGGATGGAAGAGCTCACATGCTACTATTTATCTGCTTAGAAAATCTTGTTATCTACTGCCACCGCATAAATTAATTAACATTGTTAGAGTCCATTATTATATTATTGTATATTCACAACAAGTAGTTTGCCAATCGAGTTGAGTTGATGTAATCTCGTGGACTATGAGCAGGTAAACCAGGGAATACGAGTCTGACCAATCGAAACATCTGGAGTAGTAAACCTTCCTTGTATTCTAATCCAAATATACGAGGAAGAATAAAGCTTCTCACTAGTTCCCACAAAGTATCCATCCTCATTGTAAAAATCGACTCAAGGTCAAAATAGTTCTTGTATGATTCTTCTTCATCCTGTGTCATACAAAAGAAATTAATTAAATAGCTTGATTTGTATATTTTATACATAAGAAAAAAATGAAGATAGCAGTGTCAAAGAGGTCAAGTTGAGGCCCGCCCCACCACAAAACTCGGATCAACCCAGACATATAAGCATCTCGTTATAGACCTCTTTGTAATTGAACATAAAGAAAAAATTGTTCACCTTTATTTCGTAAAAGCAATTGATATAGAGACTTGTTCCAAAGTGCTTAAACATTAGCACGGAGTCATCATAAGGCAGCCGGGGCACAATGTCGTGACTGTAAACAAACCTATAATACTTGACTCCATAATGTTCCAATTGCTTTTCCATAAAGTTTCCAAATTTCTCGTCTCCAACCTTAGGTTGTCCGAATGTGTATACGCCTTCTAGTCTGTTTAGTACACCATCCTCTTTGTGCAATGCCAAAACCGCGGGAAACAAAATTGCAAGCGCCCCACCTAAGCTGTGACCGGTGACAACAAATCTTGTCCGATTATTAATCTGAAAATGTCTCTTTAGCTCTTTGGTTATGGTATTGTAAGCCGGTAGGTGTTCGCTATCTTCCCCGTCATCTATGGGCCAACTTCCATCCAATTTTAGGCCTAGAGCTTTCATAAAGCCACTGTGGACTCTGCCTTCAATGCCGTGGAGTTTGTACCAGGATATGTCGAAGTCTGTACTCCACGCAGCAGCATCGAAGGGTTCTGTACCACGGAATGCCACAATTATCGTATCAGGATTAGCATTTTTATCATGAAACATGAAGCCTTGTGTTGTGTTCTTCTGATGTCTCTCTGCCAAATATCAATTTATTGCACTATTAGCAACACACGTCTTCAATATCGTTCAAAATCAATGTTTATCTACTAATTGTCTTGAAGAAAGGTATTTCTCACCATCCCAACAATCATATGCTCCCAGTAAATCCATCTGCACAAAAGTCATCAAAAGTTTATTCAAGTCTGTACCAGATAAATTACTCTTAAATTTAATCAAATAAATGTCTCTTTTCTAACAAGCTTGTAGTCGAGGTAGCTTGTAGACGAGGTGGTTCCATGTATACGACCTTCCATATTTTTTCAACGACACCTTTGATGAATTCTTTGTTCTCGTAGGATATTTTTGAGGCCATGGCAGTGAGAGCTGCAAAATACTTATTGTCCCCAGGTGTGATTTTCTTGTCCAACTCCACCCGGTTGTCCAGAAGCCCAATAATTGACAAAAAATTGGATGAATTTTTATTTGGTACCTCCATCTTCCCTGTTTATATGGCATATATACATGGATCAGTCCACGTTGACTCTCAAACAGGTGGTTCAACATGATGACATAAAAACTAACCTCGCAAAAGACTTGATAAGAACACTCCAAAATTATTTTTATTTCCTAAAAGGTTTAGCAACATCTCAAATGTTGAACCGAACAACGACAATGGCTTTTCATTGAATTGAATAATCTTTTGTAAGAACACAGAGAGAAAAATGATTCCTTTGCGCTCGAGGATTGCCTGTTTCACCCTGAGTGATTTCACAAAATGTTTGCTCTCTAAGTCTTTGGAAAATGGAACACGAAAAATGTCTAGAAGGCTCGCCTGACGTGGTTTTAGTACAAGATGCTTTCTGCTTAAATGAACATTAGAAGCCATATTTTTGGATTGATCAAGAATAATTTGGCTGATTTATGTTTTGTTTATACATATTTATAGATCTACTTGAAGGAATCTTTAGCTACTTGCCTACCCAAACAAGAAATCTCTGCAAAACTTGTTGGATTCTTGCAGCATAAAAATGTAGGAAAACATATGCACCATGCTTGGAAATCTGACAAAAAAGAAATTGAAGGGATTACTTTATTTGAAGTTTTATTCAAGGAATACAGAATATTATAACCTTAACCTTAACAAGAAACCCAAAGTACATAAGACAATTGTAAGAAGGGAAATGTTATTGAATGGAATTTGTATTCCTTGAACAACTTGCAATTGCTTTGCTGTTGAAACTAATTAGAGACATACTACCATGTGGTTTTCTTAATTAGTGCATGAAACATATGGATAGAGCATAATATCTTCTGTAGGAGATCCCAAGAGTAACCTTCATGAATAAGCTAAGTCACTGCCCAATGTTACACTTTGTTATCTTTTTAATTTTTCCTTTTTCTTTTACGGGATCCACTTGCTTGGGTTGTTATCATCACACTCCGATCCCATCCTGTAATCGTACAGATGAGTTTTATACTATAAATTTGCTATTCGCTACATGATTATTTCTCTCCACACTTTCATTTTAAGGTTATAAAAACACACATACAATTAATTTCAAGTTCAAAGGCCTCTGATAATTCTTGAACAATTATTGATCACAGATGCACCTGAGGATCAGGTTGACTTCAGAATCTTCGTGTCATTCGAGCTAAGAAATGGGAGAAACACGTCCGAGGATCCCAATCTAGTAGCATTAATATAATCTTGGGGACAATGTGCTGGCACTCCGGCAGCTATTAAACCGATTAACCTGAAGAATCGAAGAACACCCCCTTCTTTGTACACTGGCCCTTTTGTATGTGAAATGATGAAGCTTCTAAATAGCTCCCACCAAGCATTAATGATCTTTGGAATAAGCCATATTAGAGAGAAATAATTCTTGTCCGGTTCTTCTGGAACAACCTGCATAAATACAATAGAAATTTTACTAAATATTTCATTGATCATCATTTTCATGTTTCTTTTGTTAAAAGTGACACTCGTATAGGATGTTTGCACACATTATTGAACAAGTAGGTCGAGGCCAATGTACTGCGAACATGGTAAATCTTGTACCGAAACATGTTAAAAGAAACATATGCAAATGAATTAAGGATATGCTTACTCGTCCTTGGTAGAAGCTATTATAGTAAATGCATGTCCCAAAGTGCTTGAACATGAGAGTTGAATCGTCGTAAGGCAACCTAGGCACCATGTCAAAACTATAAACAAATCTGTAATAAGGAACATTGTGCTTTTCCAATTTTCCTTTCACGAATTCTCCAAAATTTTCATCTCCTACTCTAGGTTGGCCAAATGTGTAGATTCCCTCTAATCTATCCAAAAGCCATGACTCGTCATGGAATGCCAAAATTGCTGGAAATAGAATAGCCAATGCACCCCCCAAGCTGTGCCCGGTCACTATAAATTTTGCTTTATCATTTTCTCTTAGAATTTCTTTTAGTTTTTTTCTAATGGCATAATAGGCTGTCTCTGGCTTGTTTTTGGCTTGTTCTTGAGGCCAACCTAGGTTTTTCTGCAACCCAAGAGCTTTCATGAATCCGCCGTGAACTTTTCCCATTCCCGGAAGCTCGTACCTGTTGAAGACAATTTAAATCACTAAGTTTGTCTCATCTATAACATCATAAATTATTAAACTTTTAGGGTGTGTTTGATTGGCTCATTTTCCATGGAAAATGTCACCTCCATGGAAAATGTTGTCAAATCCAACACTTTTATATTTCCACTTTGTTGTTTGATTGGCCATGGAAAAGAAAATACATTTTCTAGGTACAACCATTTAAAGCATCACTTTGCCTTCTTTCTTGGAAAATTTTTTCTTACCTAGATAGTAGAATTTATTTTCTCACTTCCATGGCAAATATTTTCTTTTTCCACCCTTTTTCCATGCTACCAATCAAACACACCCTTAGATAAAGTGGTTCTAAACTACCAAGAGATATCGAAATCTGAAGACCATGCATCTGCATCGAAGGCTTCGGTACCCCTGAAAGCCACAACAACTATTTCATTTGTGTCTTGAAGCATGAATGCTTGCGTTGTAGCTTTCTGTTGATAATCTGCCAATAATAAAAAAATCATTAGTTCTTTTAACCTAAAAGTCTTCTAAAAGGAAGATCAGGCCCGGTTTTGGGCCGAGGCGAGTGAGGCGATTGCCTCGGGCCCAAAACAGAAGGGGGCCCATTTTTGTAAAAAAAAAAATTCTTTTTCTATTTTACACTGAAGTTGCCCAACAAAAAATATTTGTACAAAAGTTTGAAATCCAACAAAGCAAAGTAAGCCGCATTCTATAAGGACAATGACTATTATTAAGTAGTGACCCAAAATTGAAGGCGCTATTTTTTTTAAAAAAATATTGAAGTTCAGCCCATCAATAGCCGAATGTGACTTCTTGATTTGGGGGCCTAAATTTTGGACCTCGCCTCGGGCCCCGAAAATGTCAGAACCGGCCTTGAGGAAGATTGTGGAAATTTGTGGTCAATTTGTTTTAGAACATTTTGATTTCAGATTATGAGGAATTATAATTTAGAGTGCGTTTGATAGAGATTATAAACAGTTTATAAATCAATATTGGTTTATTTGAGTTGAAATTGTTGACTTTTCATGTTAAAAATAGATTGAAAAGTCAAAAATTACGACTGAAAAAAATCAAAATAGGTTTTTAATCCCTACCAAACAAGCACTTATTTTAATCATGTGCTCACCATTCCATAAGTCGTAGAATTCCACAAAATCCATCTGCGAAAAAGAAAAAACATAAAAAGCATTAGTTTGCAAAAATCAACGTCTTAGGTTTTTCTAATTTATTTTTCATTTTTTTCCTTGGGGTTCATTAACTTGAAAAATATCAAACCATACAATGGGCCAATAAACTCATCCACCACCTTGTTTCTCCTTCTTTCTTTCCAAATTCCCCTTCACTTTCTTTTTTTATTTTAATTGTTTGGCTGGGTTTCTATCTATACACATCCATATTTTTGTTAAAAATGATTATTTGAAACCAACAAATATTTTGATGACCGAAACCATCCATGTTTTACTAGGTCGGTATTATTTATGAAATTTTATGCACGTGTCAAATATTTGATAAAAAATAAATTTGATACATACGTAACACAAAGTGTTGAAAACTAAGTTAAAATTTAAAAATAAAATAAAATATGTCATATCTTTAAAGTTTAACCTTTTAAATAAGTTTTATTAATTACGACAAATACAAAAGAATTTAAGTGTATTTTATTCCTTTTGGGAGATATATAATTGAGTTGTCGGTGTACCTTCCAGTGGTTCTTCACAGTAGATTCGACGTATGCCTTGTTCTCATAAGATACTTTAGAAGCCATCGCACAAAGTGAAGCATTGTAGCTTCTATCTCCATGCCCAATGTTGGCGTCCAATTTAACTCGATTGTCTATATTTCCAATTAATGACAGAAATGTTGCCGAATCTTTTTCTGGATATATTACCTTCCCTGTACATGACAAGTCCCTCTCAGTTCAGTCTTGAACAATAAAACAATTAGCACTATTGATTGGACGTACGTACATACTAGATAAATTAAAAAAATGGTTAATTTCACTAATTATCATTGTAGTTTTTGTAAAAAATTTTAAATTTATTATTAAAGTATCTTTCTTCTTTCCTTATTAGCCATTAAAATCATTAATAGTTTCACAAATGGTCACTTGGTAAGTAAATTGAAGGAAATTTTGTACTTTTTCCCCCAACATTTATCGTGTTTTGCACTTCTCTCCTGACTTTTTATTTCTTAACAATCTTATTTTCATTTTTTTTTATTTTTTGACACTCTTAGTCCCTACTAATAGTTTTTGAAATGTTAAAAGATGAATTTGTCCATAAATTAAATAAAGTAAAAATATATAAATAAAAAAGAAAAGAAAATGTTAAAAGAAAAAAGAAAAAGTAACAATTTTTCCTCATTAAACCCCTCTTCACCCAAAAATAAACTACCACAATCAGCATACTACATCAACCAAAATAACCATCTTCGTGCACCACCACAACTTTCACACACTACAACAAACAACTACAATTACTCTTATATACAAGTATGGCTACCACCGGTTTATGTTAACACCAAACTCCAATTAAGAACGAGTAGAAGAAAATATTAAGTAAAATATAAATTAAATATAAACTAGTTTTAAGAAGAAACTGTGAATTTGACCAATGGTAGTTATAACAATATTAAGAACAAAATGTCTATTCGATAACACCACCACCAGTTTATGGTGGCCAACGAGTGTGGGCCCACACAAAATTTTCAGCTATTAGGTTGACTTTTTATATCATTTCCTCTAATTCTCTCATATTTCTTTTAAACCTCTCTCATCATCATCTTCACTCTCCATAAAAAAGAAAAATAGGAAAAGTTGTTAGTGGCATCGGAATGAGAGGTGTGGCTTGGGGTTGAGGGCCACAGTGTAAAGGTGGTAGATAGAGGATGTATGGTATAAATTGGCTATTGGTAGGTATATAAGAACTTGCGGTAGATTTAAAAGGCTATCTATTGGTGGAAGCTTGTATTGGTAAGGACTTTCGTTAGTTGAAATGTGATGGTAGAGGGCTTCAGTATTGGGTAGGAATGTAGTATTATGTGTGTGTTATTGTGTGTTGAGAAGTGTGGGACTTAGACATATTTGCTGAAGAAGATGACTGTTTTTTTGGTTTTGTGAATAAGAAAGGGGAATTATTTTTATTTTTCTTATAATTTTTAGTTTTTCTTCTTTTACTTAATATATTTATTCTTTATATGAACTTAAACATATATTCTTTTTCTAAACACTCACTTAATATAATTTTTTGACATAACTATCAGTAAAGACCGAGGGAGCTAACAAATTAAATGTTGGACATAAAATTATCAAGAATTATATATTGAAGACAATAGTGCAAAATGAATAAATGTTAGAATGACAATTACAATTTTTCTTAAATCTAACGTATAATCTAGCATTTATGAAATTATGAATAAATTCAGTGATCAATAAAGAAAAAATATATATTTTAATAATCAATTTAAAATTTTGTACACACTTCAGTTACAATTATTAAAATTAATTTAATTAAAAAAAAAGAAATTGAAATCTTATTTATAGTCGTGTTACATGTCAAATAGTCAGTTGGTATGAAATTGGTACCCCTTCGCATATAATTTCAATGACAAAACATGTCGGTGGATGGTGACCCAATCGGATCCACAAGATTAGATTGTGTATAATTGAAAAGTGTTGGGAATTTCTCATGCAAATCCATGTCTACATTGCCATTACAAACAGAGAGTAGATAAAGAAAATATACCTCTTATGGAATTAACCACTAGTCGGAAAATATTGCCATTACTTGAAACCAAATTCAGCCACTCCTCAACCGCCGAGCCAAACCCGGCCAATGGTTTGGACACTTTCTGTAAAACCTTCTGAACCAATATGGAAACAAATATTATCCATCTACGCCCAAATGGCTCCCGTGTCCCTTCCGGGCAGTCCACAAATTTTCTTTTTCCTATGTCACTAGAAAATAATATAAGCACCAAGTCGTGTAAATTAGCTTCGTCTGGATTCAGAAGCATATAGTCGCTAGAAAAAGACTTGTTGCAATCGGAAGCCATTGATTCAGAATGCAGAAATTGAAAGTAAGAGATGATAAGTTTGAAGAGTATAAGCTCGGAACACCTGTATATATATTGCTTATCCTGTACTCCTAAAATAATATCATTTCTAATAATGCATGGGAGCAATTATTTGATCATGGAAAACGTTTATTCAACATATATAAAGTAGTGGTGGTGGCTATATGGTTCCAGCTTTAATGATGACTTTTTTAATTAGGAAGAAGAAACGAAGTTTCAAGAAAATTAATTTTATTTTTAATTATTTCTTGCCACCAGCTAGAGCTGGCAAATGCAACCCTGGATCATGTGCCTATTTTTATAGTTATTGGTGTGCACAGAAGGGCGTTGACGTTTTGGATGTGTTTGTTTAATGGAGTTTAGCGTTTCTTCACTGTTAAAATATAATTTGCTTGTGTGTACTCTACGTCCACTGTTTGATTCGCATGCATAACTTTTTAATTCTAGTTAATTAAAGAAAAATTAAATTATATGACTTAGGAAATAAAATTAGTCAACTCATGTAGTAATCAAGTGTTTTTTTTTTTTTTTAATTGATCGTGGTAGATTTTGTCTATGTTTTATTCGAACTTTTCTATGTTATTCTTATAAGTGTAATAAGGATTAATATAAATAATACATAACATTAAAAATAAATTTCACATGAAAATTGTGTTTCACAGAGCTAGAGAAAGAATGGCAAGAAGAATATAAGTTGCAAATGGACTAATCACTAGCTGGAAAATTACAACGACTACATGCTAAATTCCAACATTGAGAGGGAAGGATGATTTCAAGACTTCGACCGATAATTGAAACAATACGTAACAAAAGAAATAGAAAGTCATCAATAAATCGAAATCATGAATAAACATGTAGACTCGAACATCTTTTTCTAAAGTGTGAAAAGCATAATGACGGTACGAAAGGACAATAATTAAGGACGGAAATGAACGTACCATTAGTCCATTAAACAGGCATCTCGATATAATCTATGCTATTGTAGAAATGTAGTTGAGATCTGTTGTCCCAATTCCATGTAAGTCCTTCCAATAAAAATCTTAAACATTATCAACGTGAATGCATTAAATGTTGTTCATAATGATTCTCTTAATTATTTAATTGATGATGTGTAAAGTTTTTATTGGATGAACAGTTAAAGAGACATGAAATTGGGACAGCATATCTCAACTATATAGAAAGGATGCCCAATTTCTTATTTTTTGGGGAGCCAATTTTTGCATTTATAAAATTAATTATGGCCAGACATCGATTTAAAAAGTCTGAAAGTTGGGAATAAGATATAAATACAACTGTAATTGATCTTGACAAAGTATGTTAAATTTTATAAATTAATAGTCATACAAGTACAAATAATGAATTAAATAAGAAAGATCATGAATGATTACTTTAAATAAATAAAATCTCTTGGAATCTTTTCACACAAAGTCCTTATCTATGAGTTAGACGGATATATTATTTAAGGCTAAATATATCCACAGTACATTATTTTTTTTATAAATGTACTATATTTAAATTATATAAAAAAGATCTATAATCTTTACTTATTATTACACTTATGTCACAAATTTTATTTAATCGCATTCTTATCCTTAACCTTCTATTAATTTGTACATATTGTCTTTGATAATGGTTTCGTCCAAAAATCACATTAACAAAGAGTAAAGAGATTCATTTGTCCCTCATATTTTAATTAAACAATAAATAAATAAATACAATATTACAATTTAATATTTGTCACTCATTTTAAAGTATGCTAATAAAATTTTTGGACGAAATCATGATTAAGGACAATATGTTCTAACTAATAGAATGTTAAAAATAAGAATATGATGAAATAAAGTTGAGAATATAAATGTGACAATGAATAAATATTAAAGTTTTTTTATAAAATAAAAATATAGTGCATTTAAAAAAATATATAGTGTCAATATAATTGCATTTTATTTAATCATGTATCTGGCTTCTTCCTTCTTAAGAAATAATTAATTTGATGTTGTTGTGTCAATTAATCAAATCAATGTTAAAATTTTAAATCGCACGTGCTTCATTTATTTAACTTTTAAACTTGTTAATTAAGAATAGAAAAATACTTAAGAAATAAGTTCTGATTAAACTACTAGACAAATAAATCTTTTCACGAAAAATACAAATTGATTTTGCACGTGGTTCACTTAAATTTTAAGATCTTATATACGTATCTTATCCAGCATTAGTGCAATGGACAATTTTTAAATTTTTTTTTTTTTGGACATAATGAGCGTGTGTTTGATCTAGATTATTTCTAAAAAATTGGTTTTTTTGAACTTACAATTTTTGACTTTTCAATTTTTTTTAAGGTTGAATAACAACATTGACCTTTCTACTATGAAGTAGCATTTTTTTAAATAATGATAATTTTGTCATTTTACATTTAAAAGTTTTTAAAGTAAAAACTTGTAGGCTCAAAAAAACATATTTTTTGGACATAAAATAGACCAAACACAAGCTAAATAATAAGCAAGTTAATCTTTACAATTTGAGTGAGAGGCGAAGAGATATGATATAAGCTGTGATTTGATATAATATATAATTTTTTTCACATTTCGTCTTCAACTTTTTCAAAAAATCTAAAACATACCTTGATCAATTTTTATTGACACCAATCATTCTCAACTTTTCAAAAGTCCGTCCCTCTAACACATTTTAGTCCAAATGACTGTTAAGATTATGTAAAAAGACAACCATGCCTTTCACTTCAAATAAACCAAAAGAAAAGACAAAAAAATACAAAAATAACTCGGAGTCCCCCAAAAAGAAAAATAACCAAAAAGCCCAAAATCCATTCTTCTTCCTCCTTCAACTCCACCTACCCCAAGCCGTCGCCGCCAACAATAAAATTGGTTAGGAGCATGTTTTAAATTTTTTCAAAGTGTTGGAAACGAAATGTGCAAAAAAAAAAAAAAAAAAAAAAAAGAATCCAAATAATTTAAGTACAAACAAATTTCAGGGTTATGGTAGATACTTATTCATATTTGAGTTCAAGTTTATTTTGATACTTCTTGAAGAGATAAATTTATCAAATTAAATAATTAATTTATAGGTTGTACGTCAAAATTCTTTTTCTCGTATTATATTAGACAGTCAAGTATGTTGCTCAATACTTGTTAATTAGTCAAAATATTGGACCAAGAAATATACTTCATATTATGATCATAATAGATTTTAACTTTTATTTGAACATTTTATATGTATATGTGCGTGCTAACAAAACATTAATTGACTTGTCGGTGCACAAGAATTAGTGATGAAAAGTCCTCTTCACATCTACAAAATAACTTACAAACTCACATGGTAGGCAGCAACATTCAACAAAGAAATATCAAAATAATCTATATGTTCTAAATAGTAGCTATTATTAGAAGAACTAAGGAAGGAAATTTGTACTAATTTGTTATATATTCTCATAAATATTATATATACATGAAAAAATCTATACAAATTTCACAATATATGGAGAGATTATCATATTCTTAATTTATGGAGACATTTTATTACTAATACATGCAAATTTAAAACAAAATTTACATGAAAAATGAGTTTAATAAGGTACAATGCATTTTAAATTTTTACAGGTTCAAATATTCAACGAATAGAGCACTATGGTTAAAATTGAAAAATATTTTCATAAACAAATCGTGATAATTGACCATGATAAACACATGCATGGAAACATACAATATGTAGGCCCATACTTAATTCCACTCTTTGAAATCTTGTGAAATTTATAGCATTGTGATAATATTAATTACTACAAAAAAAGGCAATAATTGAAAAAAAATCAGGTCGAGCCTATCCCATTGCATTGTTTGGGGACAGAAAAAGGCAATAATTGAAATAAAATCAGGTCGAGTCTGACGTCTAAACCTTTGCATTGTTCAGGGCCCGAAAAAGGCAATAATTGAAATAAAATCATGTCAAGCCTATCCCATTGCACTGTTTAGGGCCCAGGACGACGTATAAATTAAGGGTAATTTGCACTTTTGGTCTCCAATCTATTGCCTTTTTCGAGCCAAAAGTTCATTCTGTTGTAATTCTAAAAAAAATTCAAATTCACGTGTAATGTCTGTTGGATTAGAACAGACACGGTTGTTGAACAAGTTCATACAGAATTACAACATAATGAATTTGTTACAAACCTGGATGGACTTATTCAACAATCGTGTATGTTCTAATCCAACAGACATTACACGTGACACGTGTTAAATCAAATTCGAAATGATGAAAAATAAAATAAAATAATTATTTTGTCTAAAAATAATATACTCGTCGAAACAGGACCCAGCCACGCCCGGCCGGCATGTGTGGGCTTTGAACCAAACCTGATAGCATCTAAGCTTCCTCTCCTCTAAAGACTTGCGGTGCTCCTTGAATCCCAAACCCAAATCCAAACTAGAGGTATATTAATTGGTTCATGTCATCTTCCGATGTGGAATACGCTTCCCAACTTTGTTACAACATCCAATTTTTATTTTCAATATGTCAACTTTTGATACTAATTTCTCATTCATTCGGAAAAATAGTTTTGTGAAACTAAATGTACCAAGAGCATCTATTTACGGAGTAGAATGTATTCGACTATAAATTTATAATAATCGATTATCAGGACTCACCCGAATATTTGGTTAAAATTGGTCAAACCAATTTATAAACAACTATTTCCAACAACATTATAGGGTGACTATGCTGCTTGCATGGAAGACACGCAAATGTGCTAAACACGTGGAAGGACTTGAAACTTTTAATCAATCGAAACTCTGATTATAAATAGTGAATGGCAAGACAAAAAAAGTAAGCGAAAAATAAATTCTCAACACTTTACTATCTATCATACTTTTTATAAAATCTTCTTGTATTAATATCTAGTCTAACCACTCTCACCAAGATATGAATTCTATCTTGAGCGTTGAAGAGCATGCAATAGCTACCTTGGCTACATGTACTTGCTGACTCTTGTGTTTGAAGTGAGCAGAATAAACAGACTTCAAGGAGGGAACATTCAACACTCGTTGATTTTGGGTCTCACCAGAATCCAAAGTCTACATGTTCTACTTTAATAAATTAAAGGATGCATCAATTTGCTAAAATTACATTCCAGATGAGATTGAACTAAACTTGAATTTTAAAAAGAACAATAGAATCATATTTAAGAAAAAATCGATTCGTAGTCAATTCTAAATGTATGTTGAAACAAAATTTATGGAATGAGTTTGCCGCATATTTTTATAAGGGAAACTAAAAAATTTATAATTTTATAACCTTAATTATGGAAACTATTAATCTATCTCCTTAATCAAGTCAAAACTGAAAAAGTATATATAATTTAAAAGAAATTATTAATTTACAGTAGTACTGTAATTTCACTGCTCTCATGACTGGTGTGAAATTATTGGTCGCATTACTTTGGTGACAATTTCTCTTAATAAAAGAAAAATAGTCTACTACTTAACTTGACTTGATTACAAACAATTTAATGATTTACAATACCTTCTTTATCAAATGCGCCCATGGCCTAATGGATAAGGCGTCTGACTTCTAATCAGGCGATTGTGGGTTCGAGTCCCACTGGGCGTGCACTAAAAATTAAAATGTTCTGAATTTTCGTTTATGTTTCAGGCGTAATTATATTATTTTTGGGTTGTTTATCAAGTACATTGCTGAATAATATTATTGAAAACATTAAAAAAACTTATAATCTTGTTGTTTTATAACTTTTAGTATTTTCGTATTTAGATGAAAATACTAAAAGTTATTTAGATGACACAAAATGGGCTTTTGTCAAAATATTTTTGCTTTTTTATTTTTATTTTATAACACTTGTTGTTATATTTGTTGTGTTTATTAATAACAAATGTAACATTGTTATATTTGTTATTTTATTTATAAAAAATGTGTTACATTTGTTATTAACAAACATAACAAATATAACAACAAGTGTTATAAAAATAAAAAACAGTATTTTTAAAATAAAAAAAGTTGAATAGTATTTTTTAAATTATTTTATATTTTGTAGTATATGGTAAAATTATCAGTTCATTTGTCCATTAACCATTATATTCTCTGGACTAAAATATTTTTTCGAAATAATATTTTATCGTTAATGTACAAGTTAACACTAGCGACAGTGTCGCCGTGCAAGTTATCTCGTGTATCGATTTCTTAATATATGAGATTAGAGGTGACAAATGAGTCAGACATATTTCGCGAAGTTTCACAAAAAGGAGGGAATTTCCCCCCTTGTTTACAGCATAGGTTGTGGGGGTAAGTTGTTGGGTAGATAAATGAGTCGGGTGATTTGGGTCCAAAGATTTTTTATCGGGCCAACTCAAAATATTTGGGTTAGCTCGGCTTTAACCCGATTGGCCTAGTGGGTTAGTTATACCGGGTCAAATAGGCCCAGTTTTTAGTTAAATTTTTTAAGGGTAAATTCAAGGCCGGTAACTGTTTTGGCACTTATGGGCTTTAAAGTCATATAGTCAAAACTTAATTCAATTAAAGTCATATTTTAGAGTTAAAAGACCAACATATCCTTAATTGTCAAAAAACGCTAATTGTGATACTGTTATTTTGTGATACTGTTTTGTTGTGATACTGTTTTTTGGTGATACTGTTTGTGTGATACTGTTTTTTGGTGATACTGTTTTAATCTATGATAATTTATGAAAGAAACAAGAAAATATCCAGATAGTAAACTTCAAATGGCAAGTATTACAATCAGCTAAGTATTCAAACATTTTCACAACAGAACGGGTTAAACATGAAACCAAAAAGAATTTAAAAATCAATTTTACCGAACACGGTGCAAGCTGTCTGAGGTTTGCTACATATAGTGACCATATTTGTTCCCTAAGGGAGAGATGCACATACTTTTTAAGTGATTGGCAATTTGAAATGTGGCAAATAAGAGACACACACGATACACCCATCCAAAACCCAAGTTTTGGAGGATATGAGTTCGGGATCATGATGCAGGAATCAAATTTTTGCCCAAAGACTTTTAACAACATTCACTAGTCCACGAATATATTGACCCAAAGCTATTCCAGATTACAAGTTAGAAAAGACTGACTCCATCTTCTAAAAATCTTCTGCTACCGATGTCTCAAAACGCATATTAGTATTGACTTATGAATATTGTGGCACTTGAACAATTTAACTTCATACAAGATCCATGAACAGTTTGGTAATTGAAATGATTGATTTCAAGAAATCAAAAAATGATGATAATGCAGATAACAGCAATTCAGTCAAATGGGATTGCATGAATGTTCATGCTATTTTCCACGTGCTAACAAAGACCACTTTGGCCTACTTTATTATAATAACGTTTCAACCTATGATACTGTTATAATCTATTATAATGTTATTGAATACAAACAGTATCAATAGTCTTATATTACTAATGGAATATTTTAAAAACAATATAATTACTTCAACTAGTAAAACATCTATGATACTATTTTAATCTATAATTATATTATTGAATGCAAACATTATCAATAGTTTTGTATACTTACTAATAAGATAAAACATATATATGATACTGTTTTATTTAGATAAAGTGATATAATATACTTATACCATATTTTTATCTTTGATACTGTTTTATTATGATAATATTTCAACTTATGATAGTATTATTTTATTGGGTTGAAAAAGATTAGTATGTGATACTGTTTTATTAAGATTTTTTCATGTATGATACTAAATATATTAAGATACATTTATCTGTGATACTGTTTTAGAGTATATATGATACTGTTTTAACAAGAAAAATTAAATATTACCATTTTAATTTAAAGAGACGACGTCAAACGGCTAAAATCCATCGTACGCAGTGGCGAAGCGACTGGTCTTGTTCTGTGATACTGTTTTGTATAATACAGTATCAAATAACACACATGACTAATTAACAACATAGATTATTGTTTTGTTGAGTCACTCCATTAACTTCAAACAAGGAAATATGATTCTTTGCAATTGCAAAATTAACCATTTTTTGATTAAAAAAAAAAAAAAGACGTGCACTGATATGAATAGAGAAAAGGAACTAATGACATACCAACAAAAATTTCGTGTGAATCTAAATACATGATCTCTACTAATTGTAGGGTGACTTCAAACTCTCCTTCATTGTCCTCTGAATTGATTCTCCATGAAGTAGTCTACTAATTGAACCAATGACATATCAATAAATATTTTCATGTATGATACTGATATATTAAGATACATTTATTCTATGATACTGTTTTAGAGAATGTATAATATTGTTTTGATAAGAAACATTTAAAGATTGCCATTTTAAGTTAAAGAGACAACTTCAAATGAGTAAAATTTATCGTATGCAGTGGCAAAGTAATTGGTCTTGACCTGCTCGTTGAGACCATTTCGAAAATTTATTATTATAAAAATTCTAAGTACGTATGCGAATTCTATACACATTTCTATTATGATACTGTTTCTGTGATACTGTTTTGTATAAACAACTTTCATGACTAATTAACAATACAGAAAAATAATTTAATGGCCAACTTTCATCATAGAACCATGAAACATGTTTTTATGAAACTCTCACCATCCTTGATTTACACAATCTAGCACTACTTCAAAGCTTTAGTTGATGACTAAATTGCAAACTTTGCAAGTCAGTCACGCATACATTAACAGTACTAAAGACTAGAAGCAAAAAAAAATAAAAAAAAATAAAAAAAAAACCCCAATTAGACATGTACATTCAAAATTTAAATCACCAACATCAGGTATGCAATCCAGCATCTACACTTTATTGACAAGATAAAATTGTACTCCAGAAAGCATGTGCAGAGAACCACAATGGCAGGGTGGCATTGTTCTTCACATAATACATCCCCTTCTAAACTCAGCTATTTC
This sequence comes from Forsythia viridissima, assembly GCA_030279155.1. NCBI lineage: Eukaryota > Viridiplantae > Streptophyta > Magnoliopsida > Lamiales > Oleaceae > Forsythia > Forsythia viridissima. The sequence continues at coordinate 47,379,504 of CM059038.1, read as the reverse complement.
TTTGATAAACCAATACTTGTGTGTTGCAAGGAAAACATATTCACCAGTTTGACAGATTGGAAAAATGCCAGGCACCATCACTGTCAACCATATGTCATTCTTCCCTTACATAATCTTCCATTATATTAATATTCATCCAGACGTCTGAAATTTGAATCATAGACAAAAGCCCATCTGACTCCAACAACTAAATCCGACTCCCGCTCTCACGATTCACTTCTTTCGGCAATAAGATTTTCCTCAAAATATCAGAATCTAAATCGAGAACAACTACACAAGAACAACTTGCTGTCAACCAATGCAACACACCATTAATAAACACGACTTGATTTCTATTCATGTATGCAAAATGACCAGAAAGCAAGAAACACCAGAAAACAAGAAACCATAACCAGATTTCTTATGGTAGACCCGACCCAAAACCACCGAACCCGAACTTTACTGGACCACATTCAGTCATCCTCGTTGCACCCATACCTAGCCTTACACCATCAAATTCAGCCCCCACGCCAAAAAATAGTACCCAAATTGTGGTGAATCTAGGTTTAGCCCCTAGCACCGCTGTCACCTCCTCTACTGAACGCGCGGAGATTAAAAAGTGACACTGCACCGTAGAACCACTCGCCAGAGGTCGCTGGAGGTGTAGGAGGTTGTCGCCGGAGGAATATGAGGTTGTTGCCGGAAGTGGAGGAGGTGTGTGGGGGTGAAAGAACTCGTGGATAGAAAATATGGATTATAGGGATGATTTTGGAATTAATTTAAAATATTAATGAAAGTATGACTTAATCACAATTTAAAAAAAAATTGACCTAATTTGAAACAAGTCATGTGGAAGTGATTTATAGGCAATTTTCCCATTTTTTTATTGGGCTAGCACAGCCCAGAGACCGAGTTATCTGGGCTAGCCCATGGGCCAATCCATTTTTGCCACCTCTATATGAGATAATTATTTTTAGTACCTGTTTGATTTTGCTAAAATTCAGCTTTTAACAGATTTTGATAAAAGTTGTAGATCTAATGAAACACCTTATTAAAATTAATTGTTAATTTAAACCACAAATTTTTAAATAAAATTAAACATGGCCTCAATTTATTTTTATGAAAGGGGAGATACTTTCATTTATAACATATGCAAATTGACACGCAATCACACACTCACTCTACCTAGGAGGCTAGGAGGATGTAATCACGAGTGCGGCATGCAAATGACCAACAACAACTTCGTTTTATGAACAAGAATTTGGAATGGAGAGCTTTCTATCCTATGTCATTTTTTGGCATCAAATAAGGTACTACATTTCGTATAACATAATTAGAATCTCATGTCCGTCGCATTTTGCTATTACACGCACAACTGCTACAGAGCTAGATACATTGTTCATCTTTATACTAGAGGTTGCTCTGTAGGCACCCATAGCCGCAGATGATATAGCCATCGATCATGATGATGTTTAAAGAATATCTATTGTTGTTGTGCACGAATAAATTCATTAGTGCTCCATTCAGGAGTTTCTCCTAACAATTAATATATGCTTTGACAAATCTTTTTTGGATCAGGATACAACTGTTAAGATCACAAAGTGCAATTCTGTTGGGTCAAAATTTATACATGTATCATGATGTGAAGGTCCATAATCTATTATGAGAGCTCGACTCAGCTCATTTTCTTTAGTTTTGAACTGAATCCTCTAATTTTTTTAGGAGAAATTGTCTATAACTCATTTGTACAAGACTTGTTTTAAATTAGGTCAAAACATTTTTTAAAATTGTGATTTAGTCATATTTTCAGCAATATTTTAAATTAATTCCAAAATCATCAATGTGATCCAAAATCAGGGGCTTCTTCTACCTCCACAAACTGCCTCGACCTCCAGGCAACCTCTGGTGAGTGCTTCTTCTATGGATATATATGGAAATATAACAATTGCTGCCGAACTGCATTTTTTTATATAGTGGAAGACGCCCGTTATAATAATTTTAATGCCATCCTTGCTAATACCCATATTCTTGTGTGTTTTTTGAAAAAATCCAGACTGGAGCTGAGCCCTCATTATCGTAGAGAAATTTTTTTTCTCTATTCAAAATCTTAAATCTCCGTAGTCGAATTCTCTTATTCTAACTCCACGCCAAAAAATGGCTAACGTGGCATCTGGAATGGTTATGCACGATGATTGCAAGCTGAGGTTCTTGGAACTTAAGGTAAAATGGACGTACTGCTTCATTGTCTTTAAGATACAGGAGAAACAGAAACAGGTTGTTGTCGAAAAAGTTGGTGACCCAACTCAAAGTTGCGAGGATTTTTAGTGCAAGTCTTCATGGTGACGAATGTCACTATGCTGTCTATGATTTTGTGACTAAGGAGAATTGTAAAAAAAACAGGATTTTCTTCATAGCTTGGTCTCCTAATAATTCAAGGTTCAGAAGCAAGATTATTTATACTAGCTCAAAAGATAGATTTAAGAGGGAGCTAGATGGGATTCAAGTGGAATTACAGGCATCTCCTAATAATTCAAGGGTCAGAAGCAAGATGATTTATGCTAGCTCAAAAGACAGATTTAAGAGGGAGCTAGATGAGATTCAAGTGGAATTACAGGCAACTGATCCAACTGAAATGGATCTCGATGTTATTAAAAGTCGTGCCAGCTAAATAACGGCTCATGCAATGCTTTACATCAATTGAATGTCTACATAGACCTGGCTATAGATAACTTAAGTCACCAAGTACTACCTTGGCATTCTATTACTTCAAACGACATTTATGAATGCCTGGTGTATGATGTTATTTGTGATTTCAGATGATATGCATTGGGTGTTTCACTTATAGTTTGACATTAAAAAGCTGATATGTAACAGTCCAAGGAATAAACAATATCTTTTGTCTGTTTTTTTTTATTTTAACATGGATAATTCATCCCTAGGATCTTGTTTAGGTGTGCAAATTAGCATGTCTAGTTACCATTTGAGGTTAATATGAAGCATAACAAAGTTCATATGATTTGTTGCTGTAAATAGCATCTTGAATTTCTTTAGGAATGATATTGTATTATATAAAACAGTATCATAATAAAACAGTATCTTAGAAAATAGTATCATTATATTAATTGTGGCCATGATTTGCTGCGCTGATACTGTATTATAGAAAACAACTTGATAGTGTATTATAGAATAGCAGCTTGATATTGTATTAAGTTGGCTATTAGTTTATTCTTTGTGTTATTAGTCATATGTGTTGTTTGATATTGTATTATAAAAAACAGTATCATAGAAAATAGTATCATAATAAAACAGTATTAAGGAAAATAGTACCACAATAGAAATAACATAGAATTCGTATACGTATTTAGAATTTTTATTATAATATATTTTCAGAATCGTCTCGACGAGCCGATCAAGACAAATTACTTTGCCACTACGTACGAGAGATTTTAGCTGTTTGAAGTCGTATCATTAACTTAAAATGGCAATATTTAATCATACATACTAAAACAATATCATATATAAATAAAACAGTATCATAAATAAAACAAAGAGATTGAAACAGTATCATAGATTGAAATATTATCATAATAAAACAGTATCAAAGATAAAAGCATGGTATAAGTATACCAATTCACATTATCTAAATAAAACAGTATCATAGATAAAACAAAGATATTGAAATAGTATCATAGATTGAAACATTATCATAATAAAACAGCATTGAAAATAAAAATATGATATAAATATACCAATTCACATTTATCTAGATAAAACAGTATCATAGATAAAACAAAGAGATTGAAACAGTATCATATGTTGAAACATTATCATAATAAAACAATATCAAAGATAGAAGCATAATATAAGTATACTAATTCACATTAATTCAAATAAAACAGTATCATAAAGCACAAGATATTTTAATGATTGAATTAATGATACTATTTTAATAGATTGACACAGTATCATATGTTAAAACATTATCATAATAAATCAGTATTACAGATAAAAATATGATATAAGTATATCAATGTACATTAACTAAATAAAACAGTATCATAAAACTAAGTACAATATATTTTAATGGTTGAAGTAATGAAATTGTTTTAATACAGTATCATATGTTGAAACATTATCACAATAAAACAATATCAAAGATTAAAACATGATACAAGTATACAACTGCACATTATCTAAATAAAACAGTATCATAAATACTAGTGGCTTAATATATCAACTTATTAAATATATCTTAATATTTCACTATCATTAAAAACAAAGAAAAAAAATCAGCAAATCTCACTATCATTAGAAACACTGTTATATATTGAAACATTATCAAGCATTTTACATGTTCTAACATAAAACCCTAACTCACAGCAATTACATTATCAAAAACTAGTTGAATCAGTTCATCCAAACTCCATTCATTAACAACATTGCATATGTTTCAATTGAAACAATATCTCAACATTTTCATAGTTATTTTTAACCAAAAATTGTTTCTTTATACAAAAAAAAAAAAACAAAAAAACTGTTCGCCATTGAAATAGCAGCTTTCGAATTGTTTGTATGCGGTTACATGTTACGGTGAGAAGAATCAAACACAATAAGAAAATAAAAATTGCTAAAAGTAAATGGAGGGGTTTCTAAACAGGTAGTGAGATAATTCGTGGATTTTTACGTGTTTAAATGGCAGTTTTTGCAATTGAAGGGCATATTGGTCTTTTGGTAATAAAGTATGACTTTAGTTGAATTAAGATTATGCCATATGACTTTTTAACCTACCATGGCATTAACAATGACCGGCCCAAAAAATTTCCTTTTTTTAATTCAGTTTTGAGCTTACCACCAACTCTCATAACATATTATGGGCTTATACATCGCATTATATTTACAAATCTTGATCGAAAAGATTTATCTTGAAAAGAAATTAGTATCTTGTGTTCTCAACAGTTTTATTGTGGCCCAAAAAAATTTATGGACACAAATATTGTCCCTAAGCACTCGTTTAACAAAGTTTATAAACTAAAATTTATTTATTTCAGCCGTTATATTTGACTTTTCAACTTTCTTTTAACATGAAATGATCATATTACCCTTAATCAATAAAATGTCATTTCAAATTAAAAATGACAATTTTGTTATTTTACGTTAAAATAGTTTGAAAAGTCAACAATTTTGTCTCAAATAAACCAATATTGATTTATAAGCTGGTTTATAATCTTTGTCAAACGAGGTCTAAATAGAGTATTAATAAATTCATTCAGCCCAAATTAGACATTCTTTAAACTTCGTGATTAGTGGCCTAGTCTAGTAATAAAAAAATTATTATGCCAATTGGAGCAAACATAATTTCATGTGAAAATTTAAGATTTGAATCTTGTTTGGTTATTAAGAATGTATGAAATCTAGTAATTACATGACACATTTGCAGTTTATTTGGAAGGAATTCAATGAGTCTTGACACAATACAATTGTGAAGCATAGCTTCATTTTTTTTATTTTTTATTTTTTTATGCCATGCTAGTTTCTCGAAAAACAAATATGTCCTCTAATCAAATTGGTAAAGTCTAATATTGCATGAGTAAGTTGTTCAGGTTGTATTTTGTAATCAACTCAGCTAGTGATGACAACGAAGCGGATTCGAATCAGATCTACTTGATCCGTATCCGTCCCTCAATAATTTTAGAAGATCCAAATATGCGGATTGATCCGCCATTTCTCAGGACAGATCAGGGCGAATCGAATCCATATCAGAGCGGATCAAAGCAATGATCATTTGCAGACTGATCTGTGAATTTTTTTTGTTATTCAAAAGATTAAACAAACATTACTATTTTACTACTTTTTTCTTTCAAATGGGGCGGGGCGGGGCGGGGCGGGGCGGATCGGATCGGGACACACATAATTTGATCCGACCCGCTAACCGGAAATTTTTCGCTCCATTCAAAGCAGGTATCCATCAGATTTGGAGCGGATCAAATATTTTTGTTATCCCTAGATTCAGCTATGAGAACGATCAATGATGTTAAATTGGTGACACTTAATATATTGTGAATTTGAAGTCTCAGCTTCACTCGTATATGATTGTTAATATTTTTCCTTTATAATTATTTTACTTTACGCTTTGTTGCCTCTTAATAAATTTTTAGGAAAATTGCCTATAAGTCACGTGTATATGACTTGTTCTAAATTATGTTAAAATATTTTTCAAAATTGTAGTTAAGTCATACTATTCAGCAATATTTCAAATTAATCCCAAAATTACCTATGTGATCCATATTTTCCATTGGCGCCTTCTTCCACCTCCACAAAGTCGCGGTTGAGCAGCATACGGAGAGTACTTTTTCTACGGCGTGGTGGTAGCCTTCTTCCATCTCCAAAACCTCCTCTGCCGCGGCTGAGCAACATACAGAGAGTGTTTCTTCTACGACAAAAGTGGATTACTGGACTTGTAGTCGGAAATTCTAAGTTCAATCCAGGCGGAGGCAGAGGTGGAGGTGGAGGTGGAGGTGGAGGTGGAGCAGTGGTACAATGAGAATGTGTATGCCTGTGCACAAGTTGTGAGTTCAGGAAAGATTTTAGAAATGTTCATCTGCCTCCAACTATTCCAACTGTTAATTCTCTGAATGCTGGTAGCCCTTCATCCTCGTCGGATAGTGTAGTTAGTTCTCTTTCTTTGGAAGATGTTTTGTCTCTCTAAAAAAATGTTGACATTGCTATAAGTAATGAGCTTCTGAAAGCTTTTCCACTTGAACAAAATGTGACGATAACAACAAATCTTGAACCTGTGTTTCATGTACTGAGTGGAATGTGTTTTCCTAGCGTGGATAAGATTTTAGAATCTGGAAGGATAAACAACCCAGTGATCTGGAGGCGATGGCGAAGTTGATGATTGTGGTGTATAAGTGTATTGTTTGTGATGGGATGAGCGTAGAATAGAATGTTTAGGAAGTATATTGGTTGTGACCATGATTTGTTGTTGTAAATAACAGCTTGAATTTATATGGGGATGAAAAAGTTTGATGTGGGCATACTCTGACGAAAGTTGACAATTAGATTATTCTTTGTGTTGTTTAGTCATGTGTGTTGTTTCATACTGTATTGTAGAAAATAGTATCATAACAGAAACGAATATAGAATTCGCATACGTACTCATAATTTCTACTATAATATATTTTTAGAATCGTCTCGACGAGCAGGTCAACACCAATTGCTTTGCCACTATTGACGATGAATTTTAGTCGTTTGAAGTCGTCTCTTAAGTTTAAAACGACAATCTTTTGATTGTCATGTCTCAACAGTATCATAATAGTATATCAATAAAACAGTATTATAGATAAATATATCTTAATATATCAATATTATACATACAAGTATCTTAATAAAACAGTATCACATACATAAACTACAATACAATAAAATAACAGTATCATAGATTGAAACAGTATCGACGATGATATTTTGAATGAAAACAGTATAATAGATAAAACTAAATACAAGATGTTTTAAAGGTTGAAGTAATAATACTATTTTTAAAATGCTGCATTAGTACTACAAGATAATTGTTTTTGTTTGCATTCAATAACAGTATTATATGTTGAATCATTATCGTAATAAAAACAATATCAAAGATAAAAACATGGTATAAGTATAACATAGTACTTTATCTAAATAAAACAGTATCATAGATAAAACTAAGTAGAGATGTTTTATTAGTTGATGTAATGATATTGTTCTTAAAATGCTCAATTAATAGTATAAGACCATTGATACTGTTTACATTTAATAACACTATTATAGATTAAAACAGTATTATATGTTGAAACATTATCATAATAAAACAATATCAAATATAAAAGCATGATACAAGTATACAATAGCACATTATCTAAATAAAACAGTATTATAGATAAAACAGTATCATATATAAAATTAAGTACAAGATGTTTTAATGGTTGAAGTAATGATACTGTTATTGCAATGCTCCATTAGTAGTACAATATCATTGATACTATTTGCATTCAATAACAGTATCATATATTGAAATATTATCATAATAAAACAATATCAAAGATAAAAGTATGATATAAATATACTAATACATATTATTATAATAAAACAGTATCATAGAAAAAAGTATTATAATAAAACAATATTATAATAAAACAATATAATTAAATTAGCGTTTTTTTTTTTTTTTTTTTTTTTTTGGCAATTGCAGTGGTACGTTAATCTGTTAACATTAAAATGTAATTTTAATTAAGGGTAAATATCACTAGGGGTCCCTAACCTTTGGACCTTGTAACGATGGGGTCCCTAACCTTCTATTTTGAACTCCCGAGTCCTTAACCTATGAAACGTTAGCACCTAAAGTCCTTTTTTGACCAAAACTGTTAGTTTGACCGTTAAATGGTCAAAATCTTGTTGAATAGACCAAATTACCCTTAAATTAAATGATAAAAAAAGAAAAGAAAAAGAATAATAAAATAAAAATTGCAATCAAGTCCCTCATCAATTTCTTTTTCTACAACTCACATTTACCAACTCCGGCGCCGGCTCCAATCTTCACCTTCACCAACTCCGGCGCCGGCGAGAAGCACTATTCACCTTCACCTTCACCAACTCCGATTCAACCAACTCCAAACAAAACTCAACCCTACCGCAAGAAAAAAAACCGGCAGCGGCGCACTTCCGCTTTAATACCTGCACAAGCCTCTCCTCTCCGCCGACCATGGCAGCGGCGCACTTCCGCTTCAGCGTCGAGTTCCAGTGGTTGTTAATCGAGTTATCAGTGCGGCCATTAAGGAGCCTCGCGATACTCGCCCAATTGTTACCATACTCTGCCTGTGCCTTGAGAATGATCTCGTCCTCCTCCGCCGTAAACGGCCTGTGTTCCACCCCCGGCGACAGCTGGTTGCACCACCTAAGCCGCAAGACTTCCCCGATCTCCCAGGAATCGATCTACTTATCAGCGACCAGTTCCTAGCCCCATTAATACAGGTAAAGAAGACCTAACCCTAATACTATTATTCTCTAAACATATGAATTGTTCCAGATACATAGATACATTTTTTATTTGTATAGATATAGATGGGGTTTTGGGGAAGACGAATAGAGTGATATAAAGGGGGGAATTATGGTCACTGAAAGGACCGGTTACAGAGGGGAAAGTGCGCCGCTGCCGGTGGCCGGCGCCGGAGTTGGTGAAGGTGAAGATTGGAGCCGGCGCCGGAGTTGGTAGAGGTGAGTTGGAGAAAAAGAAATTGATGAGGGACTTGATTGCAATTTTTATTTTATTATTCTTTTTCTTTTCTTTTTTGGGTAAATATCACTAGGGGTCCCTAACCTTTGGACCTTGTAACGATGGGGTCCCTAACCTTCTATTTTGAACTCCCGAGTCCTTAACCTATGAAACGTTAGCACCTAAAGTCCTTTTTTGACCAAAACTGTTAGTTTGACCGTTAAATGGTCAAAATCTTGTTGAATAGACCAAATTACCCTTAAATTAAATGATAAAAAAAGAAAAGAAAAAGAATAATAAAATAAAAATTGCAATCAAGTCCCTCATCAATTTCTTTTTCTCCAACTCACCTCTACCAACTCCGGCGCCGGCTCCAATCTTCACCTTCACCAACTCCGGCGCCGGCCACCGGCAGCGGCGCACTTCTCCCCTCTGTAACCGGTCCTTTCAGTGACCATAATTCCCCCCTTTATATCACTCTATTCGTCTTCCCCAAAACCCCATCTATATCTATACAAATAAAAAATGTATCTATGTATCTGGAACAATTCATATGTTTAGAGAATAATAGTATTAGGGTTAGGTCTTCTTTACCTGTATTAATGGGGCTAGGAACTGGTCGCTGATAAGTAGATCGATTCCTGGGAGATCGGGGAAGTCTTGCGGCTTAGGTGGTGCAACCAGCTGTCGCCGGGGGTGGAACACAGGCCGTTTACGGCGGAGGAGGACGAGATCATTCTCAAGGCACAGGCAGAGTATGGTAACAATTGGGCGAGTATCGCGAGGCTCCTTAATGGCCGCACTGATAACTCGATTAACAACCACTGGAACTCGACGCTGAAGCGGAAGTGCGCCGCTGCCATGGTCGGCGGAGAGGAGAGGCTTGTGCAGGTATTAAAGCGGAAGTGCGCCGCTGCCGATTTTTTTTCTTGCGGTAGGGTTGAGTTTTGTTTGGAGTTGGTTGAATCGGAGTTGGTGAAGGTGAAGGTGAATAGTGCTTCTCGCCGGTGCCGGAGTTGGTGAAGGTGAAGATTGGAGCCGGCGCCGGAGTTGGTAAATGTGAGTTGTAGAAAAAGAAATTGATGAGGGACTTGATTGCAATTTTTATTTTATTATTCTTTTTCTTTTCTTTTTTTATCATTTAATTTAAGGGTAATTTGGTCTATTCAACAAGATTTTGACCATTTAACGGTCAAACTAACAGTTTTGGTCAAAAAATGACTTTAGGTGCTAACGTTTCATAGGTTAAGGACTCGGGAGTTCAAAATAGAAGGTTAGGGACCCCATCGTTACAAGGTCCAAAGGTTAGGGACCCCTAGTGATATTTACCCTTCTTTTTTTATCATTTAATTTAAGGGTAATTTGGTCTATTCAACAAGATTTTGACCATTTAACGGTCAAACTAACAGTTTTGGTCAAAAAATGACTTTAGGTGCTAACGTTTCATAGGTTAAGGACTCGGGAGTTCAAAATAGAAGGTTAGGGACCCCATCGTTACAAGGTCCAAAGGTTAGGGACCCCTAGTGATATTTACCCTTTAATTAATTACTAGTGAGCGCCCGTGCGTTGCACGTGGTAGAGTGGCATATATTTATCGATCGTATTTAATCTTACTATTTGAGCATGTGTGTTCATTAAATTTAAATATTGAAATATAATAACAATAAATATTATGAGAATAACATCGTTATCCTTTAATCTATAATTAATATATATAGTTGAAGTGTAAGACAATACATATAATTAAAGGAATAAGAACATTATCTTTTGTTAGTCTAAGTGAACAAATTGAATGCGTTAATTGAATCCTATATCGTTAATTGAGATCTTTTGTATCGTTATCCTCACTAAAAAGTATTGTTAATTTTTTCATGCTCGTTCCAAGTTCGAAGGACCATTTGTACAAATAAGAATCTCCGATGTTACATGATTTCTTATTTATATCGATAGATACACAATCTATGGGGCAATCGTTTTTTTTTCTCCTGCAATTAAAAAACTCAATGGTGAGAAACACATTACCCGTTCATAGTTAAAACACGTGGAACTTATTATAGATGTTGGACCGGTCCTAAGATTTGGGGAGCCTTAGGCGAAAATTTAAATAGAGCCCTTAATAAATTGAAATGCTTTAAAATATAAATTTTTAACGAAAAATTAAAACTTCGTACATTCACGAACATATTTTATAATACTTTGTTTAAATCCAAATTAGATTTGTGCATAAGTATATAATACTTTGTTTATATCCAAATTAGATTTTCATAAAAATCAAAAAACTCAAAAATTATTATACAAGATCAGTTCAATAATGCGTTAAATAGAAAACACGTGCCACTATTTCCAATTTCTTTTCTAAACAGTTATGATGGCACAACCCTCAAGCATTGCATACCAGCCAATATACATGGCTGTTAGTATATTATTTATCTTAAACTTCAGAATTTATCGGAGTACAAGAACTGCATGGAACGTTAACTCGGGTGGAGAATATACTGAGGCAATGTTAGACTATCAGCTCAAAAAAATGATGATGATGATAAATCTCAGCTTAGGACAGGAACTGGCAAGAAAAAATGTGTATTGCAGGAAGACAAAAATCTAGATATAAACCAAGTGGTGTGAACCTTTAATACTTGATAATTTTATTCAGCTCACTTACGGTCTCCCACCCTCAATAGTGAACAAAAATAAAAAAGAGATCTTCTGAATCCTACATTTTCAGCAGTTTGCTCTTCATCAAACTTTGCAAATAATCTGCTTAGATTCTATGAATACCACATTTCAAGAATGCTGCTACATGCCAACTATTGGTCCAATATGCACATCTTCACATGTATTCTTAGAAATGTGTGGGAGGTAGGATATGTGGAGAATTACAAGTGGAGAAAGATTTAAGGGAAATATAAAAGAAAAAAGGGAGATTAAGTCAATCTTTTATGTCGTGCATTTACAATCCTCCTCTATATTTCTGATGAGTGAGAAGAACATTGTTCGTGTAAAAATACCAAAACATAACCCAAAGTAAAAAATATTTAATAATATATGGGTAAATAAGTAGGGTAATGAAGACACTAAAAATGGTATTAGCCCGGCTAATATATTTGTCCTTAGCACATTCAAATGATCTAATTACCTTGTTAAACGTTTAGAAGGCACCACTCATAGATGAAGTAGTAGACCTTGAATCTTCTTAAAGTGGAAGATATACTATTAGTCAATTTCCTGCTTGAAAAAGAAAGGAGGATTCATTTACTGCTAGCAAACTACTTCGTCCTCTTTCTTGAAAATTTCAATCAAGTACTTTGAAGAACAAAATAAAGAATTAATTCCACTAAATATAATTTGTGTACTTAAGTCTCAAGCTAAATTCAGGCAGACTAAAAGTAATGACTATATAGTGCTCAAGTTCAGTCTAATTCACAAAAATAACACACTTCCAATTGTAGGGGAAAAAAATTACGTACTTTGCAGCATGGAAGTTGCCCTATCATAATTCTAGACGGACAGTTCAATTTAAATGAAAAACAATTCCAATTCAGTCCTTAAACACTAAACGCAATATTTAATTCAACATATATAAATAGTAACACAACACATCAATGTTTCGGCTGACTAAAATGCTCACCGTAACACCCTAGGCAGTTTCTCGGATTCATACGGTCGCAGTTTACAAAATTGTCCATAACTTGAGTTATATACCATGAATTTATGTGAAACCAAAGCCAATGGTTAGGTAACCCATAGAGCTATCGTTTCCAACTGGAATTATGTAAAAATAATTAATATATAAGGTGCAGCATATTTTTGAGTTGGTCAACAGAAAGTGCAGTTTGGAGAAATAATTCACCCAATCATGGAGCAAAGAAAATTTTTTTGACATAGAAAACGATCACCGAACAATATGAAATTTTTAAGGAAGGTAGAATACCCATGTAGCTACCATATATAAAAATTTGATAATCCGACGGCATGTTTTGACACACTAAAATGGTCACCGAAACATCTAAGGCAGTTTTTCAGTAGGGTGTTTCGGTAAACATTTTAGTAAGCTGAAACATACCGTCGGAGTATCAAATTTTGATATGTGGTAGCTACATGATTATTCTATGTTCCTTGAAAATTTCATATTTTTCGGTGATCGTTTTCTATGTCAAATGAATTTTTTTTAATCCATGACTAAGTGAAATTTTGATTTTTTTTTTACCTTCTTTCCCACTTTGTCTTATAACTCGACGAAATTAGTATTTTTTTTAAAAAAAAAAATTTCCCAAATGACTTTCCCGAGTTACTTGAAAAACCAAAAAAAAAAAAAAAAAAAAATATTAAATAAGGCTTTCTCGAGTTACTCGAGAAAGCCACAACAACAAAAAAAAAAAAAAAACAAAAAAAACAAAATTGGTGGCTTTCTCGAGTAACTCGAGAAAGCCACAGAGAAGTTATTTTTTTTTGGTGGCTTTCTCGAGTTACTCGAGAAAGCCACCAAAATTTTTTATGTTTTGTTTTTTTTTTTTTTTTTTTTTTGTGGCTTTCTTACGAAGCCACCAAAATTTTTATTATTTTTTTTTTTTTTTTTTACTTTATGGAGAAAGTCAAAAATTATTTAAAACTTTTTTTTTTTTTTTTTTTTTTTTTTACTAATTTGCCGAGTTATGAGGCAAAGTGGGGAAAAAAGGAAAAAAAATTTTCAAGACTTCGCTTAGTCATGGATTAACAAAAATTTATTTGTGGTCAATTTGCATATAAGAAAAAAAAATTAAATAGTAAAAAATTAAATGAAAATTTATTCGCTACTAAATTATAGAAAAAAAAACACACCCAAAAAATAATAAATAACGGTCCAAATGCGCTCGACAAATACATACCCAAATTAAAAAATTATAAAAATAAAAATAAAATTAGTTTAATCAATAAATTAATGTTGAATAACTTGACAAACCAAAGACATTAATTTTATTATAAAAAAAAATATTTGTCGAGTTACTTTAAAAAAATTCAAAAAAATGGTCAAATTGGACTTTCAAAAAAATTTAAATATTCGGGATGGTCAATGACATAAAAATAAAAATTATGGGTCAATGAGTTAAAAATGTAAAAAGTTGGGACCAAAAGAACAATTTAAAAAAAATAATTTTGAACTTTGTCGAGTCACTGGACAAAGTTCTTGAAATGTTTTTTTTTTCCACACTTTGTCGAGTAAATCGACAAAGTGGTAAATGTTGAAATTTTTTATTATTATTATTTTTTGGCCACTTTGTCGAGTTCCTCGACAAAGTGGTAAAGTTGGAATTTTTTTTTTTTAATTTTTTTAATTTTGGCTTACTCGACAAAGTGAGAAAGAGTTTGAAATAAATTTTTTTTTTTTTGACTTCCTCGACAAAGTCTTTGAAATAAATTTTATTTATTTATTATTTTTTATTTTATGTGGGCTTTTAGCTCAATTTTTTTTGTGATAAAAAATTATTTGACATAGAAAACAATCATCGAACAATACGAAATTTTCAGGGGACATATAATACTCAGGTAGCTACCACATATTAAAAATTGGTGGTCCGACGGCATGTTTAGGCATACTAAAATGCTCACCGAAACCTCCTAGGCAGTTTTTTAAATTCATGCCGTCGACATTTTGTGGACTTGTGTATATTATATTTTATGTTTCTCTTTATTGTAAACAGAAAATTTCTATAATATAAAATATATGTATTTAGCATGTAGGTTATAGAGTAACTCGACAAAATTTATTTTCAATTTGTCGAGTTGCTTAAGTAATAAATTGTAAAAGATTGTTTTGTTTTATGATTTATATTTTATTTTATTTTATAATAGCTATTTTATTATAACATATTATATTAAGTTATAGAATATGAAATATTATTGATATAAAAGAACTGATTATTCATTGTAGAGCATAACTCGACAAAGTTAAAATCGAGTTTCTCGAGTTACTCAAGCCAATAATAAAATGCATAATTTTCATTTTTGTAATCTTTTTTTATTGAAATTATTTAATACATTGACTATTTTGTTTAATTTGAATGTTGTAATATTATTATTCGAGGAACGTGTTGACATGAAATTTGGATTTGTTAACTTATTTGATAAATGAAGGACATACATATTTGTATTTAATTGATTATTTATTAGGAGATATCAAAATAAAATATATATCATATAAATTTAATATATATCATAATCAATTAATACAATATATTATATATTCTTTTATTATGACTAATTTATCTAGTAACTTGACAAATCCAAATTTGAGATTCATGAGTTGGTTTAAAAATAACATGAAAAAACTAAAAAATAAAAAAATTTAAGTGTAGTACATAATTTAAATAAAATAACTAAACTAAAAAATGAACAATATGCATTGTTGAAGTTACTCGAGTAACTCGATAAACCCAAAATAAAGTTTGTCGAGTTACTCGATTAAAAATGTGATACGAAATCAATCTATTCAATAGCTCAAGTAGCTCGACAAACTGAAAATCAAGTTGCCGGAGTTACTCGATGAACGAACGAAATTTAAAATTTTCATTATTTTGTTTCCCTTTTTTATTTAAATGATGTCATACATTTAAATAATTTTTTATTCTTATTTAGTGCTGTTATTTTTCAAGAAACTCGTTAGTCTTAAATTTGTATTTGTCAAGTAACTTGATAAATAAAGCATATACAAAATTTTATTTAATGTTTCATTTATTAGAATATAGTAAAATAGAATATATATCATAATCAATTAATACAATATATTTTATTTTATTTTAGCAATTAGTATAAAAAAATATTTGTAACATTATTGGTAAAAATGTTATAATTAATAGTTACAAAAAATAAAATATGTTGTTGATTTTTTTCATTGAAAAAAAAAATTACAAATGTAAAAGCACACCATAAAAAAAAAAAAAAAAAAAAAAAAAATTTCATGAACAGTAACTTTTTCGAGTTACTATTCACCTCGAAAAAAGTTTGTCGAGTTGAATAGTAACTCGACAAACTTTTTCGAATTTTAAAAAAAAAAAAAAATTTTTTTTCCATGAACAGTAACTTTTTCGAGTTACTATTCACCCCGAAAAAGTTTGTCGAGTTGAATAGTAACTCGACAAACTTTTTCGAATTTTTTTTAAAAAAAAAAAAAAAAAAAAAATTCCATGAACAGTAACTTTTTCGAGTTACTATTCATCTCGAAAAAGTTTGTCGAGTTGAATAGTAACTCGACAAACTTTTTCGAATTTAAAAAAAAAAAAAAAAAAAAATTTTTTAAAATTTTTGTCGAGTTACTCGACAAAATTTTTTTTTTTTTTTTTTTTTTTAAAAAGTCGAGTAACTCGACAAAAGTTAAAAAAAAAAAAAATTTTTTTTTTTTAAAATCGAGTTACTCGACAAAAGTAAAAAAAAAATGTTTTTTTTTTTCTTCAAAATTCGAGTTACTCGACAAAAGGAAATTTTTTTTTTTTTTTGTTTTTTTAAATTTGAGTAATTCGACAAAAGTTAAAATTTTCTTTTTTTTTTTTTTTTTTTTTTTTTTAAATTCGAGGTACTCGACAAAAGTAAAAAAAAATTTTTTTTTTTTTTTTTAAAATTCGAGTTACACGACAAAAGTAAAAAAAAAAAATTTTTTTTTATTTTTTAAAATTTGAGTAATTCGACAAAAGCTAAATTTTTTTTTTTTTTTTTTTTTTTTTAAATTCGAGTACCTGGACAAAAGTTAAATATATATATATATTTTTTTTTAAATTCGATTAACTCGACACAAGTTAAGAAAATTGTTTTTTTATTTTTTTAAAAAAAATTCGAGTAACTCGACAAAAGTTAAAAAAATTTTTTTTTTTTTTTTTAAAAATTCGAGTAACTCGACCAAAGTTAAAAAATATATATATTTTTTTATTTTTTAAAAAATTCGAGTAACTCGACAAAAGTTAAAAAAAAATATTTTTTTTTTAAATTCGAGTAACTCGACAACATTTTAAAAATTTTTTTTTTTTTTTTAAAATTCGAGTAACTCGATAAAAATTTTTTAAAATTTTTAATTCGAGTAACTCGACATAATTTAAAAAAATTTTTTTTTTTTTTTTTTAAATTCGAGTAACTTGACAAGATTTAAAAATATATATATTTTTTTTTCTAAAAAATTCGAGTAACTCTACAAAATTTTTAAAAAAAAATGTTTTTATTTTTTTTTGGCTAGTAACTCGACAAATTTTAAAAAAAAATTTATTTTTATTTTTATTTTTTTGTCGAGTAACTCAACAAATTTTTTAAAAAAAAATATATATATATATAAATATATTTTAAATTCGAGGAACTCGACAAAATGTTAAAAAAAAAATGTCGAATAACTCGAGAAATTTAAAAAAATATTTTTTTTTTAAAAATGTCAAAATAAAATTGGGCTACTTTTTAAAAGTTGTAGGACTTCATATACATTTTTATTTTATTTTGTTGTTATTTGTTTTTTTTATTATTTAAAGAGGTGGACAAAATAAAATTTGTAACGAAATTTAAAAGTCGGGGATGGCCAAAGCCAAAAAAAAAATTATGGGTAAATTTGTTATAAAATGAAAAGAATGTAGACTAAAAGTGCAAATTACAAAAAAAAAAAAAAAAATTTAATGTTTCCCACTTTGCCGAGTTACTCGGCAAAGTGGGATAAATAAATAAAAAAATTTCCCTCACTTTGCCTACTCGGCAAAGTGGGGAAAATTTTTTTCTTTTTTTTTTTTTTTTTTTTGTTTTTATATTTGTCATGAAAAAGTCCACCTACAAAAAAAAAAAAAAAAAAAAAAAAATTCTTAAATAGTCACTTTTCCATTGCACGTACGTGGGAAAAAAAAACTTCAAAACTTCATTTAGTCATGGATTAACAAAAATTCATTTCACATAGAAAACGATCACCGAAAAATATGAAATTTTCAGAGAACATAGAATACTCATGTTGCTACCACATATCAAAATTTGACAGTCCGACGGCATATTTCGGCTTACTAAAATGCTAATCGAAACATCCTAGTTAGTTTTTCAGATTTATGCTGTCACAGTTTACAAAATTGTCTATAAATTGAGTTATATAACATGAAATTATGTAAAACCAATGCCAATGGTTAGATAACCCATAGGGCTATCGTTTCCAACTGGAATTATGTAAAAATATTTAATATATAAGATGCAGTAAATGTTTGAGTTGGACAACAGAAACTGTATGTTCAAAATTTTTTTTTTTTAAATTGTTCTTTTGGTCGCAACTTTTTAAATTTTTAACTCATTGACCCATAATTTTTATTTTTGTGTCATTGACCATCCCGAATATTTAAATTTTTTTGAAAGTCCAATTTGACCATTTTTTTGGATTTTTTTCAAGTAACTCGACAAATATATTTTTTTATAATAAAATTAATGTCTTTGGTTTGTCAAGTTATTCAACATTAATTTATTGATTAAACTAATTTTATTTTTATTTTTATAATTTTTTAATTTGGGTATGTATTTGTCGAGCGCATTTGGACCGTTATTTATTATTTTTTGGGTGTGTTTTTTTTTCTATAATTTAGTAGCGAATAGATTTTCATTTAATTTTTTACTATTTAATTTTTTTTTCCTTATATGCAAATTGACCACAAATAAATTTTTGTTAATCCATGACTAAGCGAAGTCTTGAAATTTTTTTTTTCTTTTTTCCCCACTTTGCCTCATAACTCAGCAAATTAGTAAAAAAAAAAAGAAAAAAAAAAGTTTTAAATAATTTTTGACTTTCTCCATAAAGTAAAAAAAAAAATAAAAAAAAAATAATAAAAATTTTGGTAGCTTCCTAAGAAAGCCACCAAAAAAAAAAAAAAAAAACAAAACATAAAAAATTTTGGTGGCTTTCTCGAGTTAGCCACCAAAAAAAAATAACTTTTTTGTGGCTTTCTCGAGTTACTCGAGAAAGCCACCAATTTTGTTTTTTTTTTTTTTTTGTTGTTGTGGCTTTCTCGAGTAACTCGAGAAAGCCTTATTTAATTTTTATTTTATTTTTTTTTTTTTGGTTTCTCAAGTAACTCGGGAAAGTCATTTGGGAAATTTTTTTTTTTAAAAAAAATACTAATTTCGTCGAGTTATAAGACAAAGTGGGAGAGAAGGTAAAAAAAAAATCAAAATTTCACTTAGTCATGGATTAAAAAAAATTCATTTGACATAGAAAACGATCACCGAAAAATATGAAATTTTCAAGGAACATAGAATACTCATGTAGCTACCACATATCAACATTTGATACTCCGACGGTATGTTTCAGCTTACTAAAATGTTTACCGAAACATCCTACTGAAAAACTGCCTTAGATGTTTCGGTGACCATTTTAGTGTGTCAAAACATGCCGTCGGATTATCAAATTTTTATATATGGTAGCTACATGGGTATTCTACCTTCCTTAAAAATTTCATATTGTTCGGTGATCGTTTTCTATGTCAAAAAAATTTTCTTTGCTCCATGATTGGGTGAATTATTTCTCCAAACTGCACTTTCTGTTGACCAACTCAAAAATATGTTGCACCTTATTTATTAATTATTTTTACATAATTCCAGTTGGAAACGATAGCTCTATGGGTTACCTAACCATTGGCTTTGGTTTCACATAAATTCATGGTATATAACTCAAGTTATGGACAATTTTGTAAACTGCGACCGTATGAATCCGAGAAACTGCCTAGGGTGTTACGGTGAGCATTTTAGTCAGCCGAAACATGCCGTCGGACTATCAATTTTTGATATGTGTTAGCTAAATGAGTATTCTATGTTCCCTGAAAATTTCATATTTTTCGGTTATCTTTTTCTATGTCAAACAAATTTTTGTTACTCCATGACCGGGTGAAGAAATTTTTGTAACACTGCCCTTATTTTGAAAATTTTATTCACCTGGTCATGGAGTAACAAAAATTTTTTTGACATAGAAAACGATCACCGAACAATACGAAATTTTCATGGGACATAGAATACTCAGGTAGCTACCACATATCAAAAATTGGTAGTCCGACGGCATGTTTAGGCATACTAAAATACTCATCGTGAAACCTCTTAGGCAGTTTTTCGGATTTATGCCGTCGGCGTGCCGGAATCGATATTATAAACCAATCAAAAAACTTTAAGTAGTGTAAATATCTTCTTAAACTTTTGTGGACCTTGGTTTTGTGGTAGTTTTAGTGAATTCCCATGTTTTGGTTACACGTTAATGATGTAAATTTGAAATGTTTTGCTAAATTTTCATATTTTTCTAGGATGCAGTTTCTTTTGTCCAACTCAAAAATTCAATGCACTTTATATATTAAGTATTACATATTTCCAGTTGGAGACGATAGCCCTATGGGTTGCCTAACCATTGGCTTTGGTTTTACATAATTTTATGTTATATCACTCAATTTATGGACAATTTTGTAAACTGTCGACGGCATGAATTTAAAAAACTGCCTAGGAGGTTTCGGTGAGCATTTTAGTATGCCTAAACATGCCGTCGGACCACCAATTTTTAATATGTGGTAGCTACCTGAGTATTATATGTCCCCTGAAAATTTCGTATTGTTCGGTGATTGTGTTCTATGTCAAATAATTTTTTATCACAAAAAAAATTGAGCTAAAGCCCACATAAAATAAAAAAAAATAAATAAATAAAAATTATTTCAAAGACTTTGTCGAGGAAGTCAAAAAAAAAAAAAAAATTATTTCAAACTCTTTCTCACTTTGTCGAGTAAGCCAAAATTAAAAAAATTAAAAAAAAAAAAAAATTCCAACTTTACCACTTTGTCGAGGAACTCGACAAAGTGGCCAAAAAATAATAATAATAAAAAATTTCAACATTTACCACTTTGTCGAGTTACTCGACAAAGTGTGGAAAAAAAAAAACATTTCAAGAACTTTGTCCAGTGACTCGACAAAGTTCAAATTTTTTTTTTTAAATTGTTCTTTTGGTCCCAACTTTTTAAATTTTTAACTCATTGACCCATAATTTTTATTTTTATGTCATTGACCATCCTGAATATTTAAATTTTTTTGAAAGTCCAATTTGACCATTTTTTTGGATTTTTTTCAAGTAACTCGACAAATATTTTTTTTTTTATAATAAAATTAATGTCTTTGGTTTGTCAAGTTATTCAACATTAATTTATTGATTAAACTAATTTTATTTTTATTTTTATAATTTTTTAATTTGGGTATGTATTTGTCGAGCACATTTGGACCGTTATTTATTATTTTTTGGGTGTGTTTTTTTTTCTACAATTTAGTAGCGAATAGATTTTCATTTAATTTTTTACTATTTAATTTTTTTTTTCTTATATGCAAATTGACCACAAATAAATTTTTGTTAATCCATGACTAAGCGAAGTCTTGAAATTTTTTTTTCCTTTTTTCCCCACTTTGCCTCATAACTCAGCAAATTAGTAAAAAAAAAAAAAAAAAAAAGTTTTAAATAATTTTTGACTTTCTCCAGAAAGTAAAAAAAAAAATAATAAAAATTTTGGTGGCTTCCTAAGAAAGCCACCAAAAAAAAAAAAAAAAAAAAAACAAAACATAAAAAATTTTTGTGGCTTTCTCGAGTAACTCGAGAAAGCCACCAAAAAAAATAACTTTTTTGTGGCTTTCTCGAGTTACTCGAGAAAGCCACCAATTTTGTGTATTTTTTTTTTTTTTTTTTGTTGTTGTTGTTGTGGCTTTCTCGCGTAACTCGAGAAAGCCTTATTTAATTTTTTTTTTTTTTTGGTTTCTCAAGTAACTCGGGAAAGTCAGTTGGGAAATTTTTTTTTTTTAAAAAAATACTAATTTCGTCGAGTTATAAGACAAAGTGGGAAAAAAGGTAAAAAAAATTAATTACACCATTAACAACAAAACCTGGGTCAAATGCAAGGAAAATATCTGTAAAATGAGGGAGGACCCCAACAGTGAAAAAGACAAACGAATTCAAATTTGAGTGTACTAAAGCTCAAAACTCCAGAAGTATCCTCATCGAACGGAACGTTCAATAAATTAAAAAATTGGAACGGATTTATCGAAAATTTCACGATCAAACAAACGACTTTAAACAAAATTACAATTTACAATTCCTAATGGACTGATAACAAACAAAGCACGTGTGTGTAAGAGATTTGAACCTGACAAACTTCATTTTATGGGTCTTCATAGTCCCATAAAATGTCTTTTGGGTCATTAACCAGGGCACTGTTTATTTCGCAGCAAATCAACAAATTGATATTAAATAAATTTTTTTATAAATTGTTATAAAATTTATTAAATTTTTATTTATAAATTGTCTTCAAATTTTATTTTTTTTTTGTGACTTTGCCGTGTAACTCGGCAAAGTCCATTCAAAATTTTTTTTTTTTTTTTTGACTTTGTCAACTCTAACAAGATGGAAGTAGTATCTAAGACTACCAAATTATTTTCTTGCTTTAGCATTTTAGGATCGGTTTTCATGTTACCCAATTTTCTTAGCTCTCTATAATCTAAGAAAATTTAGTGTTTTTATGGAGAAGTAGGTTAAGTCCCAATATAAGAGCTTGTTTAGCTAAACTTAAATTATAATTTAAGATGATCAAACTGGTCAAGCACATTTATAACAACTTAAAAAATAATTTGAGCACTGCCAAACATTCTAATCAATTTTTAATTTATAGCATTATTAGTAAGAATGTTATAATTAAAAGTTATAAAAAAATAAAATATATTGTTGATTTTTTTCATAGAAAAAAAAATTAGAAATGGAAAAGCTCACCTTTAAAAAAAAAAAAATTTTTTTTGCGTGAACAGATTTTCATTCAATTTTTTATTAATCTTATTTTTTATTTTTTATTTGATGTTATAAGCAAATTATACACAATTCTTTAATAATTGGCAATTAACAACACAATTGTGTACTAATGACTCAACTCAAAATCTCCAACATTTTCAAAACTCAAAAGTCAAATATTAAATAATTGTGTACAAGTTGTTTATAACATAAAAAAAAAACAAAAAATTTATTGGTCAAAAATTGAATGAAAATGTTTGTGCTCGACAAGCACAAAAAAAGAAGAAAAAAATTCCTTGTGTTTGTGCTTGACAAGCACAAAAAAATAAATCTTGTTAAAATGGGCTATACAATTTGCTTGGTGAAAAATTAAATGAATCTTTTTATATTGTCGAGTAACTCGACAATAAAACAAAAAAAATCAAAATCAAAATGTTGTCGAGTTACTCAACAATATAAAAAAATATTCAAATTTAAAATGTTGTCGAATTACTTGACAACATTATTTAAAAAAAAAAATTCAAAAGCAATTATATCAAGTTACTCGAAAGCAATGTTGTCGAGTTACTGTCGAGTAACTCGAAAGCATTGTTAAAAAAAAAAAGCCCAAGTCTCACAACATTAAAAAATAAAAAATAAATTCAAAAGCAATGTTGTTGAGTTACTTGACAGTAACTCGACAACATTATAAAAAAAGGAAGCAAAGAAATCCAAGCTAAGAAATGGGATTCAACATTAATAATCTCACAGTTTGAACTTTATAATATACCGGATCTGCAGGAACAGGAAAATGTGGTAAGAAAAAGAAAGAGAGAAAGTCAGCCGTTCAAAGATGAGAAATATATGCGTGTGCGCGCTATAATAAAATTAATAAAAAAAAAGTTCAAAATGGGCTCATTTATGGCATGTGTGTGTGTTTGTAGAGAATCTTAACAAACAAACAAACAAACAAAAAAAGATTTGTGGGCAGTGTCGAGCTGCTCGAAAAAAAAAAAAAATGGCATTTGTCGAGTAACTCGTGGTAATTTGACCCAAATGGAACTCCTATTTGTCCGCTCGACACAAAAAAAAAGAGTTTGTATGTGGACAGTGTCAAGCTACTTGACAAAATAAATAAATAAATTGGCCTTTTTGTCGAGCAGCTGCAGCTCGATAAAAGGAAAAAAAAATCCAAAATTGCGATTTAAAAAACGGTTCGTTTTGGACGAAAATTCTACAGTGAAAATTTTTGTAGGTATATTATTATAAGCTCATTTTCCACCAACTATATGTAACTTCTCATTGGTTTCGTCTCACAATTTTTATCCAATTTTTATGCACACATTTTATAGAAATCATAGCTTAAAACATCTCAATGAACTATATATTATAGTTTACGTCGCAGGTAAAATATGAATTCCAATAAGTTCCGTCTAAAACTAATATTATAGCTTATGTGACATTAATACTCATATTGCATTAAAACTTAAAAAAAAAAATCGTAACATCAACGTCTTTTGATAGTCTTACACGACACAACAAGTATAAACCTGCAAATGAAACAAAAGTATAATCAATGGCACAAAATCTACAAAAAGGAACAAGAAAAAAAATATTAAGTGATTTAATAATTTGCACTGCACCTTTAAGTCACATAAAAATTATGTGCTATTTTAGCACTCACATATTAATTTCTATCACGTAGAAATGTAAATTTATATACTTAAATAAGTTGTAGACCTACAACCTCATTTTTTAAGATCAAGCACGTGAAGAGTACAACCTAATTTTCACATACTTTTGTACAACTTGACCTTATGATTTGACATTTTATCTCATATTGAAGCATAACAAGTTGCAAAAGAGCAGATGCAGCAGCACCAATCATACACTGTCCTTAAGCAGCCTAAAAGACTTAGAATCTAATAATTTTGCATTCTCAAAAAAATGTATAACCATAATAATCTCGTTCACAAGCCTATTAATAAACTATTATATATAATTATTCCCCTAAATAAGCAATGTTACCTCCATCTCCAAGATTAAATCCAACTTTTGTCTAACACAATCATTCTTCCATTGATAAACAAACAAAAAAGAGAAGTGGGATTCTCTTAATATAAGTTTCATTCATTCCATATCAATCTATAAGCACCATCCTTCACAAGTCTCTCTCCACAAATAACAGAATTTCCTAGTCCCCTTGTGGTAAAGCCCGGAGAAAAATGATTAAAATCTTGCCCTTATTTCAAGAGTGGAACTACGGCTCGAGCATTGGATGTTTGAACATAAGTATTGGCCGTTGGTGGTGGGCAGCTACCAAATTGGGGTGGAGAGTGCTTCCAGCACCAGTTGCGAAAGACAAGACAGCCACACGCTCGCATTGAGGACACATGGTAAGGGTGGTTGGAGGGCTTGTATTCATGCAAAAGTGCTGGAAGAGCTTCAATGCTCTTAGCTCGTTCACCTCCTTTTGCAACAGCCGGTTTTCCTCAGTCAGCTTATCACAATGCCGCTTTAATTAATCACAATCAACCTCTATTTGCTTCAATTTTGTCCTGCATCCTTTGTAAACTTCAGTCAATACACATATCGACAACTACATTGTACATTGTATGCACTATTCATATTAGATTGTCTTACTTGGAAACACGACAATGTAAGAAATCTTCATAATGTTCTCCCCAGAACCCAATAGGTTTCTCCCAGACAGATTATAGTGTTGGCCACATAAGAGTAGCGGCAAACAAGCCTCAATATACACGTGTTTCAATGTCGGAAATAAGACTTGCAAATTAGTATACTTCTAGCTAATAATGTGGTCAATCAACAAACAAAAAGCAAGGTAGAGTTTTGTTTTCTGATAATTGCCAAATGACTATTTTTTCTAAGGCAAGTGCGAATTTCTAACAAGTGATAGTGATTAAGGGCTCGTGATCTTTTAAAACACAAAGACTTTAGAAGTAATCGAGAAATACGGTTGCACTCTTCTTTAGGCTGAAATCGAACAATAGCTAACTATTAATGGGAGCAAAATGTTAACATAATAATAGTTTTATCTATGATATCATTTTCTATTCCCCGATTAGAAAGTTTAGGCCACAATGTTGCAAGTAAGATTCAAATCAATGATATTAACGCAAACAATCTCAAACTTCCTGGCCTAAATTCTTAATGTATGGCTTAGTCCCACAACTTACAAGTACTTAAAAAATAATTTCATATACTATATCACATCACGAATTTTCAGAATCATATCTAAAATTTTATAATATACCTAATCATTCACCAATGCAGTGATACCATTGTTGATAAAATGACTAACCTTGCCCTCTTGTTCTGAAAACACATCTCAACCTGCCTAGGCCTGAGATTTAGCTCTTTCGCCAAAGCCAACTTTTGCTTCTGCAAACCCCAATAAACCAATGGTTTAAAATACGGTATTAAAATAAGTGAAAAATCACAAATATGCTAAAAAAATCTCTAATTCAGAGCAACTGAGAATATAAAAAGAGAACACTTGGCAACAAGCTGAATAGGTAAAGAGTGCCACTGATGCTAAACATAGAAGACACAACAAGTTTATGGGAATTAGTTATTCAGGAATTACAATGTTCACCAAATAAATTATAGCTCACAAAAAAGTAACAGAAAAAGATTTACATAATTTAACCAAGTTCCAAAACTCGGGCTTGGCTGTCGAAAACCTCCTAGAACTTCAACTGTAGCAACACAATTCGAACCTAACTATGACCACAATAGCATTTCCATTCAGGCAAACAAAAAAATCTAAAGATTGCGGAGAAATATATAATCTTCCAGGTGTGGCCAACGAAATGTATAAAAAACATCAAAGGAGAAGAAAGGGATTATTGCAACAAAATGTATAAAAAACATCAAAGGGGAAGAAAGGGATTCAACAACTGAAGTCCTATTTCATATTTTTACAGTACTTCCGAAAATATACAATGCTCCATAATTTTGCACTTTTTTAAAATTTTACCAGAGAATTTAACAACTGTCATATTTACTGTTAGTTGTATTTGAGTGCTCAGACCAAGTAGCACATATTCTTAAAAAACATTTACATGACCAGCACACCTTACTTCCAAATGAGATGCATGGCTGGTCAAATTTAATCCCATGAAAAGAAAATGACATATACCACATTCACCATAACCTTAGAGCTTCAAACATATTCGTAACCACATGGCTTGGCAACAAAGTAATACCATTAGTTCAAAAATCATTTGCCACATATCCATGTTACCATTTAAAAACCACACCAACATGCCTTCCTCAAGACCCAATTTCTTGCACCAGGCAATATTCATGGCTGGAAAAAAAAATAGCAAAACTCATTCACTACTCAATAGTCCATAAGTGACATTGCTTCGATGCACAGTACAAGACAATGGCAAAGAGGGTCGCAAGCACCAATCCTTGAAAATGAGGAAACAGACTGAACATATAAAGTATGTCGAAGGCAAATGTCATAAGTTGAAATTAATTTCTCCCAAAAAATTCACAGGCTCATAAAATTTGTAATAAATGTCATAATTTACTGGATATCAAACGGAAGAAGAAACTCATAAAGGAAATGCAGTATGGAAAAGACAAACCTGTTAATGTATGCCTATTTACTCATAAATGGCATCAAACTTAATTAAATGACATTTTAGCCTAATTGGTAATAGGCCGCTGGACATATTTGTGTCATGACAAAGATTCCTAGATCCTAGAAAATTATAATCTTATGTTTCAGAATCATATGCAACGACGAGAGTAGTTTAGCGACAATTGGAAAACGCATTTTTGCATAAGCTAGACACTTCACCTGCAAAACAATGACATTCAGATACATTCTTTCCCTTAATAGCACACGCCGTCATGCTCATAGATAAAATCCCCAAGAAACAACTATTTTTCTGCGATTTTAATCCAAAAGAATTTCAAATAAAATAAACGAAATTCCATATAAAGGTACCAACATGTAACTCTGATAATGTGAGGAAGTCAACAGAATTCTTCTCAATATAACATAGACAAAATGAAACACACAGAATTGGTAAAATCACCAAAACTTGACTGATAGGCAATTAGGCATTGTATAACAGGATTATTTCACAAGTATAATAAAGCTACATTCACTTTAATATGAATATAAAGACATCACTATAGTTCCATTTTACCGAGATCAAATGTATTATGTTTCTTTCCCAGAAAGATCAGTAGTCAATATCTTCTTGTTATTGATAAGTTTCAACATTGAACTTTTTTGAATTTCAAATTTAAAACATAAAGGAATTTACCTCCATGATTATTTATACATATACAACCAACGTGACAATCAACCATGAAAACTCAATCTAAGAGCAAAATATTAGCATATTACTTTATGTATAATTCATCCAAGATTATAGTAAAACATAAACATCAAGCCTCATAAAATATACAAGTTTGACTGCTTCTACACCTGCTAGTGTAAATTGGCAACCTTTATGAGAAATAATCTCAGAGTCAAAATATTTAGGAGCATAACAATTTGTAAATAAATAACAAAAAAGAGACCATTACCATCCCATAAACCAATGGTGCTGAAACTTTTTAAATCTTTATCTTGACCTTCAAAACTGAAAATCATATTTAATTTGAAATAAAGTAAATCAGCCAAGTAAATAACACCGCAACATGGCATATAAATTAAAAACGAAAAACATAAGCGAACATCAAAAACTTGAAAAGGGTACAAAAAATAAAATAAAATAAAATATAGAAATATAAAGATTATACCTTAAACATCATATTTTTGGCTTCATCATTAGCCAAATTGTACACTACTATTGCAAAAGAGGCAGATTTGCAGCATCAGTTGGAATCAAAACCTTATGCCCAATGTCTATATTTCCCATCACTTTCTCACTAAATTTCTTCTCTATCTCTGCTTGAAAAGGGGCTCTGGCTCCAAAATCAATGACCAAATCAGTGCTCATGTTGAGGAAGAAGAAATCATTTTTTCTGCAAGTACCCAGTTCACAAATTAAACATAAAAATGGTCTTTGAATCAAGGAGAGAAATAATGTGTATGGGAATCCAACAAAATCAAACCACACAGTCCAGAAAAACCCTACACTCGACGAAATAAAACGAAGATTTAAAACAACGGACTTGTGACAACCGGAACAATACAACCAAACAGACTGAATAGAACAAAATAAAATCCAAAAATTCAGAAATACCCTTGATTCGACGAAACAAACGAGAAATTGAAAGGTTTTGACAGTCACATGATACATCAATGACCAGTGACAATCGACGGAAGGCCGGTTGCAACACGAAATCTAGGGTTTTGGCCTATTTCTCAGTGAAACGAAAACAAATTGTGGAGAAAACACTGCTTGTGTACGGCGTAAACAAGAGAGAGAGAGAAAGTGGTGGAAAACTTCCTGAAGTAGGTGAATTTGTGTAGTGTGAGATGGAAGTGTATCATATACGCAAACCGGCAATGAGAATAGAACACGGTGTCGTATGGGAAGCCCATTTCTTATGAACAGTGATATCTGTATTAGCTCTTTTACTGTAGTTAGAATAGTTAGGAAATTGAGAAAAAAGATATGCCAAGTTTCCTTAACTAATATATTATTCAACGTGTTGTTAAGAACACTGATAAAGAGAATGAAAATTAAAAAAAAAACAAGCCAAGTAGACAAACTTATAGCTGTGCAGGTTGAATGGCTTCCAACTCCAAGTTGCTCAATGTGATTCCATATGCAAGGTGAAGAATTTAAGCTTAGATTTTCAATTTGCACCGAATGCAGGATGTGAAAAAACTACTCCAGGAGGTCAGTGGTGGCCCTTGCAACTTTGTGCCTCGGTAGGGAAATAGAGTAACCCACGAGCTAGTCTCTCGTGCACTTTTATAAAAGAATATATGGAGAAAAAGAAATTATGGGATGAATACCTCTATAAAATATGCAATGATATGAAGCTTTCACTAAAATCATATTAAAATATAAAGAAATATTTGAACTGAAACATTTACCATAAAACTACTTTAAAATTTTAGTTATATTCAAAGAATTTTGCAGTTTGAACTTCAAGAAATTAATGTATCATTCTATTTATAACAAGACAACAGTAACAATTAAATTAGGCAAAGTCAAAAGAACATAAGAGTAGAAATTGGAATATTTGTGTTTATAGAAAAACTTAAAAGCAAATATAAACACAGCTGCTGCATCAAAAGAAAGCACACCCCCGCCACCCACCCACCCACCCACCAACAAAATTCAACATGGAAATTTAAGACAACTTTGCTAGAATTTTAGAATTTAATGAAATAAAATTGCAAAACCAATTCAAAA
This sequence comes from Forsythia viridissima, assembly GCA_030279155.1. NCBI lineage: Eukaryota > Viridiplantae > Streptophyta > Magnoliopsida > Lamiales > Oleaceae > Forsythia > Forsythia viridissima. Next base: position 47,349,176 of record CM059038.1, on the reverse strand, counting down.
TCAAACTCAATACAATTCCATGAAATGGCGAAATAAATCCAAAAACGCACCCAAAACAATATTCACAATTCCTTCTCATCTCCCAACCAAACTTTAAAAAATTGTCATTCATGTTTAATAGACTAATACATTGGGACCAGATCGTGTCTTTCATATTTTTTTTCCAGGTATTAACATAACATAAAATTCGCATTTTCCCATAAATAAAATAGAGAAAAAATAACAACCAAGCACCGCCAACTCTTAAACCCCATATCAAACCGTGAATATCCAAAATTCAACAACAATAATCACACATAAACCAAAAAAAATCGCACAAATTCGTTAAGATCGTCTAGATGTGGAAAACATATGAAACTAAATAATAGTCAGCTGACCTCTCCAGCAGAAATCCTCAATAAACCTCTTCGAATCCTCGAATCCATGGCCTAGTACCTCACAAATGCACAGATTAAACCCTTCAATCATGCTCGCCGTCACAGTGACATAAATTGCTTGATTAAAAATATTGAATTTTACTAATTCTGTCTAAAATCTGGCTGAAAACTTGAAACCTTAAACGAGAAACATCGATTTCAAAAAAAAAAAGATGAAATTATAAAATGCTTAAAACTTACCAAGATCTGGGGCCATGGGGACGATTGATACACCAAAAGTCCAAAATAAAACGAGAAAACCCTAACCTTTCTGCGCAAAAAGAGAGAAGAGAAAATGTGAAACAGAGGTGAATGTTCAAGGGGAGAGGTGTTGCGTGTCTCAGTGCAAAAAGAGAGAGAGAAAATGAGAGGAGGTGAAAAAGAGGAGTGAATGCATGAGGGGAAGTATTGCGTGTGTCAGAAGAAGAAAAGAGATAAAGCGTGTAGACGTAAAAAATTAGAAATAAAATATGAAGTCAGGACACGGCGTCGTTTTTGAAGACCATTTCTTATGAATAGTGACTCCCACATTGGCTCTTTTACTATAGTTAGGAAGTTATGACTATAAAGAGTCCATAAATATAACAGCAGTAACCGAACTTGAATTTAATCTAATTCTTATCTTATGCCAAGAAATTCTTGCAGCATGATAAAATAACGGATTTGGGTGTTGTAAGCCCAAACAAAAACTGTCCTCGTTTCAGTAGCCCAACGATTGAAGGGCTTGGATCCTTTTCATTAGCAAAATTGACACAAACCATACTCAAATTGGACATTTAACTCCAAGTAGCACTCTATATAAAAAAAAAAAAAAAAAAAAAAAACACTCTTAGAGCACTCAGTTTTAACTTTTAACCGTGTGTTTTGTGATAATGCAAATATCAAAGATCAATTCTAGCCTTTGAAAATGCACCGACACTAGTTTCCCACTGCTGACGAGGTTGACTTCGGTCGAACACGAAACACTATGTTATCTTTTTTCTTTCATCAAGAAACATAACCTTTAGTCATGTAATTTTTGTCAAAAAAAAGAACCAAAAAAAAAAAAAAGTTTCCTAACTCGATGGCAGTGTGGATTGTACCCTCTAGCAAAAAAATAATAATTAAGTCAGCCCAAAAAAAAAATCTTTACAAGGCATTTTATTCTCATTTTGTTTCCTCTTACCTAAATTCATTTCTCAGGTTGACTTTGCTGCCTAAGTCTCCCTATATGCTAGTAACATTTGTTTTACATCTTTTATTTAGGAGATGTTCGGTAGAAGTTTTTTGCCAAAAAATAGATTCTTTTGGACATGACATTTTGGATTTATCAAAATTTTTAAATGTAAAAGGACTATTTAGTCTTTAATCAACGCAATTTCATTTCATTCAAAAACTATGAAAAGTCAAAATTGTCAAATTAAAAAAATATCTTTTTTTTTGTTCAAAATCTAAACTGAACAAGCTTTTAAGTCCTTATTTTTCTTAAAAGACTTTGAAATAAGGACAAAACTCCGAACAGAAGTTGATGTCAATTTTCTAAATTTAAAATTTTCATTTTCTCTCATTGTTTTGATAATATTTTAAATAAATAGAAAATTTCTTCTATATCTTTGAGACTTTGAGTTTGACCCGACTTATCTTATAATAATTTAGGGTCATATATTTTTTATTTATCTGTTACACATTTGTAAAATTGGATCAAGTGGATTGCAGCTCGAAATTCATGGAAAATCACAATCTTTCATTCCGCGAAACAGACTCTCGTTTATATCCAACCCTGACCGCACTTTACGGGTTGCCAGCCCCACATGCCTGATGGCTTCAAATTCGCTCTTTCGATTCCGTCAAGTTTACATGTTTCAATTGCGGCTCAACGAGTTTTATATTCTTCAGCTTTTTTTCTTGGTTCATTGCATGTGACAGACTCGTGACTTTTGTTGAATATCAAAGTATGGACCAAATCTTGGGATTTTATTTTCACCTTAAACTAAAGTCTAAACCTTTGTTTATTTCCCACAGACATTGACATATTGCGCCACAACCAACATTGATAGCGGAAGTGGAATATGTTGGTGAATGTTTGGGGTGATATTGAAAATTTATATCGTTCTTAAGATTAGTGGTCTTAGATACTATTTAGTTATTGATGGAGTTAACTGTTTAACCAATAAAAACTATAATCATTACTTTACATAGAGTTAATTAATAGAGAAGCGGTATTCAACTTGTTTTATGAAATTATGGAAGAATTGTATTGTGTCTTGAGATTTTATTTTAAAAGTTCAACTGAGTAGTTCAAAACTTTATCATGACCGTAGTGAGTTTTCTCTGCTATTGGAATAAAAAAAAGAATATATACGCATGTGTTTCTATATGTCTTCAATCTCCTTTTCAAATATAACCCATCTCAAACGATATTTTCATTACTCTACTATCTACCTCAATTCTATTCGTTCTTATAGATCACACAATTGGATTTCACCGTGGAAAAGCAGTATACTAGTATGTTATGTTACTACCTAGCTCCACGTAGATGACACGTGCAAGTCACGTTATATTCATAAGTCACATGTCACAAACGAGCCACATCATCAAGAAAAATTTGAACTTTGGTGAAACTCAAAGTGTGCTTCGTCAACGTCGTTTGGAGAATGCGAAGCTAAACACTTCAACGCCCGCGAGAAAGGGCTCGTCAAGGGAGTTTTACCGAACCTCCTGACTAGGTAAGGAAGACGAAGCTCTGCCTTGCTATCCACAGAGACAAGGGTGAATGACAAAAAGCTAAAGAAACACTGGCGAAACATAAATTATGTGATATCATATTTTTGCTCCAAATAAGTGAACATCAATATAATTTTTTTGCCCGGTGGCCAAATATCCCCTGCTACGTAGGCTGAAACTGTTGAAAAGTGTAAAACATAATCAAACAAGAATTAGTATAGTATGGAGCAACACGTGTCCAAATAACTTAAAAAGTTTGGAATATCATTGGCCTTAGTTTCCCTATAACTACTCCATGCACTATGAAGAGAAAAGTATGAAAATCAAATTCACAATCAAATATGTATTAGTTTTGTTTTCATACTAGTTCTTATTTTTCTGGCTGCTTATAACTTGATTGTCGGAATGCCAATGATTACTACTAGATTACCCATTTTGATCGATTGTCTTTCTGAGCTAATGGTACTTAAGTGTGTAGGTATTAAAAGAGGTGAACATAGGCAACGATCTGTTAATAACTCAATCATATCATAATTTGCGATCAACATGTTAATTAATTTTTATATATAATCAATATAATATTTTACTATTAACATGTGCAAGTAAGTTGAAATCATTAATAGATAGAATGTGTAATCAGAATATACAAATGAGTTCATGTCTATTCATTTTTACAATTTTTTCACAATTGAATTCGATTTAAACTTATGTATGTTATTCAAAACCAAAGTTGCGCTAGCCACACCGAATGACATTTTAAAAGTTCCATAATAATAAGACTAGTGTCTTGTCCAAAGAGAAGGTCAGAACCAATTAACTCTTTAGAGCAACTCCAATTTAGAGTAATACTGACCCGAAAATCAACTGTTTGTGTGTGTGTGTATATATATATATATATTATATCTTAAAGAATGAAAAGCAGGGAAAGATTCAGTGGGCGGGGCGGCGGGTTGAAGTTTTAAGTTTTAACTGTTTCGTCAGCCTTACCAGAATTGGGTCGGAGCACGTGAGTGCAGCCTTGGAGATTGAAATGCCTTTAACTACTCTTATTCATAACTTCTGTGCTTACTTTTTCAATTTTCCAGAGTTATATAAACTTTATTATTTCGAAATTCGGACAACGCTAAATTTAACGTAAATAAATTGCAAACGTAACCTGGTACAAACTAACAAGGTATGCCAATTCCCAAACGAAAGCATCAAACAAGTTCTCTCTTTTTTTTTTTCTTTTTCTTTTTCTTTTTTATGCAATAAAAGTTTTTAAATAAGTTAATTTAATATGATATTAGAACAACATATTGAATTAAATTTCACCACCATTATTTCATAAATTTTGTACGCATACTAGATCTTTGAATAAAAAATAAATCTAACATGCACGCTTTATTTAAATAAATAAATTTACTCATCCTCTAATTTCTTATCTAATAAATCCAAATAATTCGATTATGTAGTTCAAGACTCGACTTTACATCACTTGAGAGAGTGATACTAAGTTTAGAATTACATATTTAGCCATGTTCAAGTATGAAAAGGAAAAATGAATATTAATCTTCAGTTTGTCAACAAATAAATAAAAATTTGAAACAGTATGTCTTCAAAACAAATACCTTTTCATTTTTAAAATTAACCTATTGACCATAGTATTTGGAGTGAAAAAATATATAGTAGTTGATTTTTCTTTGGTAGTCAACATTCACAATTTCTTTCAACTTCATATTTATAGGGTCAATATTGGACCATGTAAAATAAATTAGAATATATGTTTTTTGGAGCAACAATATAAAATGTGTTCACACACATCGTGAATTATGCAATGCAAGGCTATTCCTCATCCCAACTTGGTCCCACCAAGATGTCCAGAACATATAACGTAATATTTTTTTACATTTAATTAAGAAGAACGTGCTAACATGTGATTCCTAACGTTTCACAGACCAAATTACGTGATCCCGCTATTAATGTACTTCACTGTTCATTTTCACTATACCCAAATCTGCCCTTCCACACCACTATTCCGTGGGTCGCCGTTTTACCGTTTACCACTTCTTAGAAAATTTTAAATGTACATAAAAGTAATTCAAATTTATTTTTAGGTTTTTTAATATTCTAAAGAAGAAAAGAATTAATTTATTTTTTTTAAAAAATAATTTTTTATTTTTATTTCAAGACCAATAAATATGCAAATCATTAATAAGTACTGTTCTAAAAACCTGTATACTCGACGCTTAGACTTCGCCTAAACTTGAAGCTTGAAGTTCGACCTTAACACTTAGCCACGCTTTATGTCTCGTCCTCGCATCGTCTTGTCTCATCTACGCCTAGGCCTCGCCTAAGTGCGAAAAGTTTGAAACTCAACCTCATATCTAATCACGTTTTACGATTTTTAGAACAATTTTAATAAGTATGAATATTTATAGAATCAAGCGGTTTCAATTTTATGAGATATAATTATATGGTTATATAATAAGCATTTTTTTCCTTGTCCATGTATCCAGTTTTCTGCCCATATATTATAAACATTATTATATATATACTCAATCACCGACAGGTGAAAGTTGTGGAAACAAGTTGTTCCAAGTTTCATGTCATTGCATACCATAATCAAACTGGATATAAATTAATAAATAAATAATAAACACACAAGAGTTCATAAGGTAAGGAATTCCATGTGGTGGGTCCTATGTTATTACACATGATCCACGCTTTAGGTATTGCAAGTCCATCTTCTAAAAATTATAAATGTATATTTTATATTTAATATAAGAAATTAATTTGTTACAGTCCGTTTTACAGTTAGCAAGAATTTATGGGTTCCTTGCTTCTTTGCTTGAAGAAAACCTTGACGTTTCTTTTGTTTCACACAATTGCATGTTGTGCTTTTCCTTGGCACATTACTCCTGGGATTCTGCTTTTTGTCTCCTATTTTACTTTTTGTGGATAACTCAATTTTTTAAATTGCAATATGTGGAAGGTGGAATTCAACTCAACTAGATTCTAATTATAATTCAGATTCAAAAACTTGGAATTTGTCATTCAAACTTTGACTCAGAATGTTGTTAGAGATGATGTTGTAAGACATTTACTAATGTCATAAATATTAGTGTTATCAGAATTGACCCGGCTCGACCGATTTAACCGGTAAAACTGGAAACCGGTCTCAAAACCAGGCTAATTATACAGAAAAATCATCTATTTAAAAATTCACCCAAAAATCCATTGACCCGTCCGATTTTGAGAAACCCATTGAATCGTTCTCAATTTTATTAGTTTTAAAAATCATTTTTTTCCACAATTAATTATAATTGACCATTGAAATTCATCTCTCCTTGCACAAAATAGATTAAAAGAATGAAAAACCAAAAAAATTACTTTTGAGCAATTTTTGTGATTTCTAAAAACTTATTTTTAGTTTTTATTTTTTTTTGTAAATTTTTTAATTTTTTTAATTTTTAAAAAATCACCGGGTCAACCCCGGTTCGACCCTTTGACTCTTGACCCTTTCAGTTTTCCGAGTCGATGCTCGGGTCGGTTTTTAAAACATTGATAAATATACTTTAGTGACATGAAGTTTAAAATGTTAGTAATTCGACGATTAAGTCATTGATGTTATTCATGATACAAATTGAAATACTTGAAGTACGAACTTGATAACGTTTTAATTTAATAAAATTTGAGGTTGTTTTAAAAATTGTGTCATTTTATAAATGAGTTAGACGGCTACTATTCTACGTGTAGGATAACTTATACGTAAATAATAGGCTTCTCTTTTACTTTAATGGAGCTTTTCACACTCGATCGAAGAAAAATCACACGTACTTGCCAAATCTATTTTATTGGAATCTCTTTGGAGGCTTCTCTTCCTTCTGGACTGTGTTAATGATAGTGAATCTAGTGGCTTGTGAAATTCTACCAAGAACGTAAATGTCGTCTTATTTTTATTTTTATTTATTGTATTTTGAACTCGAAATACATAGTTTTGGTAAATTACCTACCTAATAATAGTCCAACCGTAACTAATATGAAAGTCATGAGGCTTGCAAATTGAATTAACAAATGGTCGTTTTCAAATTAGTAAAGGTTGACAAAGCCAATCAAACTTAATAAGCAGCCTTTTTTAATCCCAATTTGAGTCTCCTTTGACAATATGATTCACACTTTAATCGTGATTAAATTGGCTTAATGACGGTTGCTAATTAGCTCATTATTCATGTTAATTTGAACCCTCTTTTTTCCAACCATATCAAGTTGTAATTGATTACCTCATCCAAAGAATGGAATATCTTAAGGAAATCATTATCCACATGAAGCCTGAAGGAAATGCCCATTTCCTAACTTTTCCTATTTTTCTCCACAACGAAACCCACTATAAGCAAAATCATTTTTTACCTAATTATATTGGTTTCTTCTCTAGTCTAATCCGGAAGTCGATTGAGTATAATTGAAGAAACTCAACAAAATAGTAGCCCTGCTTATCATGTTTTTCATCGAATAAGTGTATATCGAATATTTAGATACTACTATAAGAATTTAAGAGAATAATCAAATTTGCATGATATTCCAAAAATTAGAAAAAGTAATTTAACAAAACATTTCACCCTTTTTTATGACGACTGTGTACTGAAAACTTCTTTAAATACAAAACGGTCATTCACATCACACAAGCAATTTGCTATACAATTAATGAAATTTGTTGACGTATAAGTATATTAATGTTGGACTTGAACAACACCAAATTCCCCGGCTCATACATTGGCCAACCAACCATTTAATTAACTTTTTATTAAAATCTGTTAAAAAGTTAAAACAAATAAGCTCCAAATATTAATTAATGATAAATAAATATTTCAAGTTAAAAATCCAATTGGCATGTTGATTGTTAAATGAAAACAATCTTTAATTATTCTCCCACCAAAACGCGGGCACGATATCGGTCTCGCGCGAAAGATCCTCGCTATCACGTGCTTTTATTTTTTTCAAACGTTCAAACGAACCATACACGCACGTTTATACATACAATGAATATATACAAACCAACCCCGCAACCAAACCCAAAATCCTCGTATAAATAGAAGTCCCCCAATCAACAGTTAGTTGTAGACCTCTGTTTTCTGTTTTTCATCTTTCCATATTTTCTCTCTTCACCAAAAGGCAATAAAAAACCATAGCATAAAAATTCAACTCTTTCAATTTTGATTTCGAACGTAGCCATGGATTGGGTTCGCGGTGAAAAATTGGGCTTTGGAAGTTTTGCGAGTGTTAATTTAGCAGTACCCAAAAGACAAAGCTCTCAAATGTATCCATTAATGGCTGTGAAATCTTGTGGGGCTTCGGGCGCTACTTCACTGATGAACGAGAAATTGGTACTGGACGAGCTTAAAGATTGTCCGGAAATCATTGGTTGCTTCGGAGAAAGTTTTAGTTATGAGAATGGCGAGAAATTATACAATGTACTGTTGGAGTATGCTCCCGGTGGCAATTTGGCCGATAAACTCAAGAATTCTTGTGATCAGAGGCTGCCGGAATCTGAAGCCCGGTGTTACACTAAAGCTTTGCTCAAAGGGCTTCACTATATTCACAAGATTGGTTATGTTCACTGTGATATTAAACTTCAGAACATTCTTTTATGCCTAGATGGTGGCGTAAAGATTGCGGATTTTGGATTGGCGAAGAGGGCCGGAGGAAAAGAAGAGGGTGTTTCGAGGTATGAATTAAGGGGCACACCTCTGTATATGTCGCCGGAGATGGTCGCCGGAGGAGAGCAGGGTCCCCCTGCTGACATATGGTCACTTGGGTGCGCGGTGGCGGAGATGGTCACCGGAACACCTGCTTGGCGGTGCTCCGACTTGGCGGCGCTGCTGATTAGAATTGGGATTGGTGAGGAGGTGCCCGAGGTACCAGGAAATTTATCAGGAGAAGGAAAAGATTTTCTTGAAAAATGCTTTGTGAAGGACCCAAGTAAGAGATGGACGGCCGATATGCTTCTAAATCATCCGTTTGTTGCTGATCAAGATTTTGGTGACACTGAAAATATTACCTCAACCTCTCCCAGATGCCCATTTGATTTCCCTGATTGGGCATCATCGGTTACATCTTTTTCCTCGCCGGAAGATTCTCCAGAATCTAACTTCTGGTTATCCGGCAACTCAAATTTGCCAAGTGAGTCATGGTCCATTTCGCCGGATGAGAGGCTGCAGGGGTTAATTAGTCATCAAGATCCTGATTGGTCTGTTTCAGATGATTGGATCCCCGTTAGGTGATGAAATCACATTCACATTTTTTCATGATTTTATTCTCCAGGCACTGAATTTTTATTTTTATTTAGTGTTTATTTTTTTAGGATAATTTTTTCTGTTGTACATAAAAATTGATAGAGAGGGATACATCATACATGCAATGGATGCTGGTACTTTCTGACTTCATATAAGGATTCTGATTGGAGACTCAAACTCTGAGTCCCTGATCTGGTTGTACAGTTTAGTTTTAATGTAAATAATATGATAACATTAAAATTCAATGTTTAATATTTTCTTGGAGAAATGAGAGGTTGCAGTGTTGCTTGGATTTGTTAGGCAGCAGTCTTGATATTTTGCCCAGTTGCCCATTCTCTACTTGCATGATTTACTGGGATTCTGCTACTTTCTTGCAACTTGTATGTTGCAAATTTCTAATCCTTATCAATAACCCAAAGATAACATTTGAAATAAATAATCAGATCCAACTTGACATTTGTGCACATTTCATCAATGAACATGCAATAGTACCCTTTTTAACTTGAATTTTTTAAAAATATTTATCGTTTTTGTTTTTTAGATCGATTATAGGTGATACTATCAAATATTGATTTCAATGATAGAAAGTCCACGAGGACCCAAGTGTCAGATCTTGACATTAGCGGTAGCTGAACTCAACCTAAAATTAATCAACTGAAAGATGACGTTTCTTCACATTGTCACAAGTTGCTACATTTTTGAGAATCTATCTCTAGTATAAAAAAATTATGAATATTTGTAGAAATTTAACTAGTTAATAATGTTGTGAAACTTTGGGTCATATAATTTGGCCATTATTAAGAGGTCTTTGTCAAATGTGGTGATATTATCTTGTTTACTAGTTCATAAATGTGAACTAGAAATCTTATGTCTTCTAAATAAGGGTCATCATATTAAACATTACTCCACATGTGAACATGCTAAATTACACACAATCCATGAATCCATTTGCAATTGTTTTGTCAAGTCTTGATGCAGCAAATGCATGTGAGTCCGCATTCTTGCAACCTTACCTAATAGAAGGTGTGAAAATCAAAAGAACAAATTAGATTATTACACGTGACTTGTTAAATGACAGACCAATATTATGTAGTTTCAAAGAAATATTGCGGCATATAAATCTGTTATAGATATTTAGTGTAAATTGAATAGTTTTTTTTTTTTTTTTTTTACTCATTCATGTTAGTGCACTGAATATATCCCTTCAGAGTTTCAAATAAAATCGCAAATTAAATATCACGAATTGTTATATATATATATATATATATATATATATATATATATATATTGCACATTTATTACCAATAAATGTAATCAACATGGTAATTAATATACCACGTCACTAGTGCTTAGGATAAGCTGCACCGGTGCTTAGAAGATCATTTCTCTATATCCTTACAATAATATAAGAGCCTTAAATATTTTAGTGTTTATTTTTTCGTCTAATACGCCATCGTTTTACAACTATCATTTAATTTTATTACCTACTTCACTCACTCACTTTCTACTTTTTTACTTTCTACATTTTCTAAAGCCATTGTTTCCGTTCCATTGGAGCTTAGAATTTAGGCGCCGAATTGTTCGTCGTCTTTCCATACTTTCATTGGACTTATAATTCAGACTGTTCTTGTCAAGCAAGTTCTGCAAGTGTATATTATTTGTATGACAATGACAAAATTTTTAAGCAGAACTTTAACAACATTTCCATTCCATTGGAGCTTAGAATTTAACCGCCAGATTATTCTTTGTTTGTCGTTTTTTCATGCAGTGATCTTCATTTAAGAAAACAACTTATTTATAAGAATAGAGCTAACTAGAAAAAATAATGTTGACAGTTGAAGATTACAGAATAAGTCCTGCTGAGATGATGCAGGTTGTTGGTAGGAGATTATTTTATTTTCACCATCAGTATTACATAAAAAGATCTAGAATTTACCTCTGTCAACCCAACCATACTGATTTTAGGATGAGTGAAACAAGCCGCTGGAATGCTAAAAGGTTGAGCCCGTGATCTCTTCCAGTAACTTGTTCGACAATTGTATTAAACAAATTGTTGTGATATATATGATAGGTGAAATTAAACTATCGAGTCTCCATACTAAAATTATTAAGTAAAACCACCTACCCAGAGATTCCTTAAGCACTTGCTGCATGGACTAGCATCATTTTACCATTTGCATTATCAATGCAATGCAATATAAGTGAGGAACCTAATAAGCCGAGCAGCTCGGCAATCATGTTGGTTGTCGAGTTGGCTAACTCGACACCGTATTGGTCGTCGAGTTACCTAACTCGACCACCTTACTGTATCCGTTATCATGTGCTGTGTTTTGTTTTAGTTTTTGCTACGTGATGAAAACTATAAGGATCAATTTTGTGAAAAATGTAGAAATGAATTTTATGTTTAATATTTGTAAAGAGAATATCATTCTTATTTATACAACAAACCTGTTAGTTTATCCATAGTTTGGGGAAATTTCAAATCAAATATTTATGTGTAAGTTTGTTTGAATCTTGCATTTCTCCCGAATTCTCAGTAATAAATTCTGTAACTTGACAACTATATATGTCTTAATTCTGAACAATCTTTAGGCCAAAATGCTGGACACAAAATCGTAGTGGAATGGAAGAAAAACTTGCTGGTCCTTTATTAAACTTTGTTCTGTAATTAGAAAAATATTTTGCTAAATTTTGGAAGGGATATTTTGCTAAATTTTGTAAATGCTAAATTTGCTTAGCAGGAGATATATTGCAGTAATGGTGGAGAAAAGCGCTATAATGGTTGTCGAGTAACTCGACAACCAACAAATTTCAATACACTGTAAGAAGAAAAGGAAAAAAAAAAAAAAAAATTTGTCGAGTAAAATATATATGTAAAAGAAATTTTTTCTTATAGACAAAAAAAACTGGCTAAAAGCCCACATTAAAAAAAAAAAAAAATTCTTGATGAACAGTAACTCGACGATAAGTCACTGTTCATCGTCGAGATCGAGTTACTCGACGATGGAAATTTTTTTTTCTAGTGAACAGTAACTCGACGATGAGTTACTGTTCATACCCTACGATCGACGATGAACAGTAACTCGTCGTCGAGTTACTGTTCACCAAAAGATTTTTTTTTTGGGCTTTTAGCTCATTTCCTTTGTCTTTTTCTAATTTTTTTTACAATTTTTTTTAGTTTATTTTTCCTTATTTGTTTTTATTTTACACATTTTCATTCAATTTTTTTATTAATCGTTTTTATTTTATATTATAAGCAAATTATAATTTATTTTTCTGAATTATTTATTACATATTATTCTAAAAAAGGCTATTATTTTTTCCTTAATGTTTTTCTTTTACTATTCACATATTCATCGAAATTTTCATTCAATTTTTTACCAATCTTTTCAATTTATAACAAATCAACCCCTAACATTTTTTTAGCATTGATCATCCCCAACTTTTGAATTTTGTTGCAAATCACGTTCATTTGACATATTTTGACAGTTTTGACCTCCTCTTTAAATAAACAAAAATAAAAAAAAGGGGCTAAAAGAAACAAAAATAAAATAAAATTGTAAATGAAGTTCTACAACTTTTAAAAAGTACAAAATAACTTAATCTTCCTCAAAAACCCAGCCCACCCACTCCATAGAATTATATGACTTAGATAAGTGAGAGACGACGAAATTATTGTGGTGTGTGCCAATATCAAATTTTGTTTCCTTTAATTTTTTTTCTTATTTTTTTTTCTTTTACACCTTTTCATTCAATTTTTTACTAATTTTTTTTATTTTATCTTATAATATTACAGATTATTCTAAAAAAAATGCTATTATTTTTTTCCTTAATTTTTTTTACTATTCACACATTCGTCCAGATTTTCATCTAATTTTTCACCAAAATTTTTTATTTTTTTATTTGATGTTATAAGCAAATTGTACACAATTTTTTAATATTTGATTTTTGAGTCAATAGTTAAAAATTTAAAAAAGTTGGAGCCGACTTTGAAGAATGAGGGTTTTGTCCAATTCAAATTCTCGAAGTGGTGCAATTCAATAAAAATATAAAAATGGTCACTTTACCAACATTCAAATGTTGTTTACGAATTTTAACTTTCCTCCCTTCTTGTACTCATGTAAGTGAATCTTTGTTATCTAATTTGCTCAAACAAACATGTAAATGCTTTTTAGAGTATTTATATAAATTGTGAGAGACAATTTTGTGCATGAAAACTACAAATACCACAAATTTATCATTTGAATTAGATATTCAACATAAAATTTATCTTTACATTTTTCACAAACTTACAACGCACGTAACAAAAACTAGTGTATATATATATATATATATGGAAATGTTATACTCTCCATGGTGGGGAGTATTTAGGAAGGCCACCGAACACGTGTCCGGTGGCTTCGTGTTCGGTGGCTATTGGACAATAAAAAAGTGCTTGACATTAAAATCAAGCACTTATTCAATGGCCACCAGACACGTGTCCGATAACCTTCATAACGTATCCAGTGACCTTCATAAAAACTCTCCACCATAGAGAGTAGAACATTACCCTATATATATATTGCAACCTTTACAACTAACTTAGGCACTTGTGAAGAAAATTAAATGTTATGACAACGAGACATCAATTTGTTGTAGTGTTTTCTGTGCCGAAGATCTTGGGACAGTGAATCCCTATTGGATATGAGTTTGCAAGTTGTAACATGTCAAAGAAAAGGGCTGGCATGAGAAGAAATCTTAAAGAATTTGGTTGAAATCTATCATTTGTATTATTTCCTCCATTCTATAATGATAAGCTCGTTTTTCTTATTTATCAGTTTCAAATTATAGACCATTTACTTTATAGAGGGTATATTAAATTTTTCATTTTCCTAATATACTCTTATTTAATTTATATTGTTATCAACTCAAAACAAGCATTTAAATTTATTAAATTCATGAATGAATAGTATTAAATGGGGGTATAATAGAAAAAGTGTGTAAAAAATTTATAATTTCAATTACATTAAATGAGATTTCTTAATCTGTCTGAAAGAAAAAACGAGCCTATCTTTGTGGGACGAAGAGAGTATATGATATCTGAATTGTGTGACTCGAAATTTTGATTTTTTCATTTTTTCATTTAAAAATTCCAACAAACAATTTACAGTAGATTCTAGTAAAAAATTTACTACTTAGTTTTAGTAATTGTATCGATAAATCTGATGACGCACCATGTAAATTAGTGAATATGCCAAATTAACACTAATCTATACTTCAGTCTAAAAAAAATTATTACATTTCATTATAATATTTAGTTAACGCATGTTGGAGTGTATGTTTCTTAGTTCTCGACTGCCTTATTGAATAAAATAAAGTGGGGAGTTACCCAACTCTTCTTTCGGGTGTAATTTGAAGTTCACAAATTAAACTAATCCAATTTAACATTTGCTGAAAGTTGGTATAAACGCTATTCACTTTCACTCCTTGTGATCAAGCCGTGGATTTTGTTTAGGATACCTCATGAGTTAATGAAACCAAATTGTTGTTCTTTCTTTATTTTTCTTAATATTTTATTAATACTATCTAATGTACGTTGCTAAACATAACAATGTATATATTATACTTATGCTTGGTCTCTCTTGAAAGGTGGCACCATTGTACCCAGAAAAGAAAAATACAAAATAATGTAAACTTTGTGAATTTTTAAGAACTAGATAGAGTAAATAAAAAATAACCCAAGAAAGGTCAAATTTGTAAGACCTAATTTTATTGAAATGAATATGGTAGCAAATTGTAGATTAATACTTCTTGATATTTTACCTACTCTCTAATTATTAGTTCAAATGTCACGTGCCTTTCCACTAGATGGTTTTGTCCAAAATTTGTCTGATTTTCTGAGTACTTGGTTTTGGTCAATTTTTGTCTTCTACATTGTAAGAGATGTTTAAAGAACATTGTATACATGATAAAGAACTTCTTTAAATTTAAATAATATTTTTTATACACTTCAACAATACATTTTATTTTACTTTTTTTAATAAATATTTATTGTTTTTTTCCTTATTTTTACAATCAAATGAGGTGCTAATAACTAAAATATTCAAATAATATTTAAACAAGCAAAGATGTAGAGTATTAAAACTTGTAATTCATTAAACATTAAACATAAATAGAGAGTGAATATAATTTTATAACATATCTATTCAAATAGTCTTTTGGATACGCTAATCACAATTACATATATAAAGCAGTGGGCTGCTCTTTTCTATTAAAGGGCTACATTAGGCCTGTAAAAAAGTGCAATGCCCAACTCCCCGCGTGGCCAAAAGCCTTGGCTGGGCTGGGCTAGCTACCAGGCCCAATAAAGTTTTTTAATTTTTAATTTTTTTATTATTTTCTGGAAATGAACAAAAATTAAAAATAAAGTCACTGGCAATAATGCCATACAAATCTTGGGTTTCCCAGAATCTCTAACATCATGACGGGCTATTATTGATGCCTGTCAACTCCTGGCCCAGGCCCAGAAATCTGACTCTGCACCCCTACGATTCTGTTTATGAACATGGTTTTATACAAACCCATTGTTCTTCCTCCGGCCCATAATTTAATTGTAAGTGCAATTATTCTTCAAAGAAACAGCCACGTTCATTTTCTTGGGATCCATAACCACAGAGCATTGGACCCTTCTAAGAAACTTGGGCTTAACCAATCGACCCAACACGTAGGCCCTGGCCCGAATAACGAAATTCAATGTCAATGGCACAGGTAAAACGGGCTTCCCATTTTGGCTGCTTAAATTTGCTCCTCCACCATACAGTGGAATATTGCTTCCTCTCAATATCACTGTTATCTGTCGCTGACCTTTTCTCGATTGATAAAATTTATTTATCTGCATCAGGTTCCACTGAAATTTGAGATCTCAGAGTTGAATGCGCACGAATAGAAAAGATAATTGAGCTACTACTTACAGTTCCACTTGCTACTGTAAGTTCGGAGAAGGATAGATCTAATGTAGTGGAAGATACATGGACGCCAAAAAATGTACCCGTGTTATGGAAAATAAGCTTCACGGTAGAATTCATGTTCACCATCTCAGTGCCTACTCCCGAGTTATCCGACCCAGCTTGGATCATAAATTTATCAAACGTTACACTCTGCACAACAAAATTTATTCGATTATATCAAATTCGAAAGGGTGAACCAAATTAATACCCAAACACAAGTTGAACCATGAAAGGGAACAAAAATGTATTCAATATGGAATAAAAATCAGAGATGGCATATATGGGCCTTGAACTCGTCAGGCCAGCTGTTGTGTGAACGGGTCAAGCCTCCCTGCAGTGTCATGTCCATGAATGTTGGGTTAAATGCCAGCAGCTCACCCAACATTGAACAGAATTGCACGAGGATCACTTATTTTAATTTGGTGAAATCAGATCGCCCGTCTTCAATTTTCTTGCATACTTGGTCACTCATATTCAATTCGGTGCAAATTTGGTCATTGCATCCACTATCTGTCAATTTAACTAACTTAATATGTTGATGTCGAGACTAAAACTAACGGATGATTGACGTCTTAAAAAAACACTTTCAAAAATGTATGAACTAAAAATCATGTTTTTACACGTCAGCTATTCATTAGTTTTAACGTCTGTGTTATTCTATTACATTAGTTAAACTGATTAAAGTGATTAGATTTGCTAGCAAATCAAAGTTGGATAATCTGATTGCACTAAATTGAAGATGAGTGACCATATTTGCAAGAAAATGAAAGTTTGGCGATCTAATTGTACCAAATTGAAGATGAGTGGCTCGGATGTAACTCTGCTCAAAATTGGGTGACCCGCAGTGCATTTAGCCCATTAATGTTCTGTCCATCTACATCACAAATCTAATTCACAGAGACATATTTGATATGTATGATTAGTCAAATAAATTTTGTCAAATATCTATTTTTCTTAGAGTTGTTTAGCATATCAAATATGTTAAGTATGCTTAAACAAGTCTGTAATATTGTCTAATCACAAGCATCGGATCTAATTGTATATGAAATAATTTTAATTAAAATGAATGTAAGTGTCATGCAAGTATCATTAATTCTCGGTGAATATTTATTTTTTAGAAAAGTAAAAAGTTTTATAACAGTGGAACATACTTATAATTGAGAACAATTAAAGAAAATAACTGGAAATTATGAAGAAGAAGTATTACCTTAACAGTGACAATTGGTTTCTGATTTCTGCTTGCACCCCACAAGATCAAAGCAAAGAAAGTAAACAGCACAAAGAAACCAACAATAAAGGCAAGCAAATAGCACCGCCGTGGAATACCTTTATAGCCACCCTCTTCATCCAGAAGTCCCTCCTCTTCAATGGCATCAAATTCTTTCCAACCCTTCTCCCCCTTCCGGTGGTGTTGGTGCCGCCTCGACCCATTACTCGATTTCTGTGATCCTGGCTTGAGCGAGCCGGAGTACCTGGTGGAGGACGAGTCCCGGGAATGGCGGCCCGGTGACCCCATCGGGCTGAGGATCGGCGTCGAATGGAATGAATTCGTCGTCTTTTCTCCATCGTGCGAATCCCTTGACGGACTTTGCACGTAGTACACCGGCCGATTTGGCGATGACGGCGCCAAACTGGTCACTTCTGAATCTGTTTTTGCATGCATTGACATTGTTGTTTTTTTTTTTTTTTTCTTTTTTGCTGTGAATTTTTTCAATTTCAGACAAAAGATTTGAAGAAGAAGAAGGACAGTAGCCAGTAGGTGACAACTAAATGTGTGTAATAGATCTCATCAGACATGAATGGATGGCAATTATTTATTCCTAGTTATATTTGGGGAAGTCTAGAAAGTCCAAACCCCACGTTAAGGTTTGTTTTGTTTAATGTTTATTTCTATCTCTTGCGTGTGATGGCAATTTATTAAGGGAAGAAGAGAGACGTATCAAACACAGAAAACAATGCCAGTTGTAAAAAAAATTAGTTATTACGGTGGAATCCAACTGTTCAAGTTTATTCGTTGAAGAATACCGAGAAAAAAGAAGATTGTAAAGAAAATTTTAAAAAATGGAAAAGGAAAGAATTGAGAGAGAGAAATTTGAGGAGTTATGATTTTTTTTTTTAGAAGACAGACACATATGTTAATTTTGTGCAACTGGGGTGAAAATTTCACTCACGGTCGATGATAAAAATAAATAAATAAACCGCTTATCCACGGTAGAATTCGATTGCAGGATTATAATTCAAATTTAACAACTGAATTTTACAAAAGAGAAAAGAAGATAGTTGAGGAGATAAGATTTGAGAAGATAGGTTCTTAACTTTGATTTTGATGAAAAGTGACATACATAATTTTTTGTATACGTAGGAGTGAAAAAATTTCTATAATGGTTGATAATAAATAAATAAATAATTATGTATTCTTAATTTATTTTGGACAAAACTTCATTTTATATTCTTACCTGTTACTTTGGTATCAAACCCTACATTTCAAAGCTCACAATTCCAAGAGTGGTAATTGGTAAAGTTTGTACTCCAATTTCTTCCCAGATTCCTCCGTCAATCACACCACCAAATGCGATACGTGAAATAATTTGACGCAAAATGTGTTGGAAAGTGTAGGTTAACTGTTAAACTTGTTTACAAAGAAAAATACCTCGCAAGTCTATTGATGGTCGTATGATGGAGGGTCGGATTTTTAGTATTTCAAACATGAGTCAAATTTTAAAAGTTGAGTCTTCAAATTGTAGTGTGTATTTAAATTTCTTTTTTCAAAAGAGCTTTTCAAAATTAAATCAATAAACTCAAAATTCAATTATAAAACGACAAACAAAATTTAATATTCAAAATATATATATTGTAATCAAATAATAAAGTCGAAAATGTTCAAAATAATCATTTCAATGCTACTTGATAGTTTTAGAGGTAAAAGTATCAATTAAGCTTGCATAATTAAGTTGTTCAACTATTTTTTTCTGAATTGATAATATAACTAATTCATTCAATTTTTTTTGTGACATAGTTAATCGGGATAAGTCTTGATGAATTTCAACCTGTAAAAATTTATTTTTGCAAATGCAACTGTAATTTGTACAGTCAACAAAAGTTTGTAAGTAACATAAACATTTGGAAAAACCCATCTATTTTCGTCAAATAATCCAGCACTTCAATTTTTTTTTTTTTTTTTTTTTTTTTTTTTTTTTTTTTTTTTTTTTTTTTTTATGTTGCCCATTCTCAGATAGAGAAGTTGAATAGCACATATCATATCTCATGCATTTCTCTTCCGTAATTAGTGCTCTCTAATTCAACTTACCAATCACATCCTCTATGTTTTCAGTCTACATTGCACATAAAATAAACCAAATCACTTTATTTCAATTGGCTTTATTGTCTAGATGCAAATATTAGGACAAAATTTTGGATAATCTGCCCTAAAAGCCTAAACAGTTAGAAAGAACCCAAATTATTTCACTGATAATGTAATTTTACCAAAATGGGGCTAAACCAATGTCTCATGCACTCTGCACTTCAGTTGAATGGCAATGAATTTCCATGTGAAGATTTGCCTAAGGTCAATATATTCTGTTCCAGTGGGCTTGATGCATTCATGAATGGAGGGCCCTTTAGTAACATGCTTGATGTTTGCTAGTCCTTTTCGTACAGTGTCTTCAAGGCTCTAATCATTGGATATTCCTACTTTCCTCCCCCGGGAAAAGTTACACGGTCCAGTTCAAGTCATGCTCAAGGGTCTTTTATTGGGGTCTGTTCTGTCAAACTCGTAGCAATTGAAGTTCCATGTAATGCACTTGAGGCACATTTGGTAAGGTATGAATAATAAATATCTCATGTTAAGTATTCTACAGTGCTGTCTCTAGTGTTATGTACCAAATAAGGTACGCTTGTCACATGTCCGTAAGGTGGATAAAGTTACAAATCTTATCTTATTCTACAATCTTCTGTGTTTGCCAGACATACACAGAGGTGAACATGGAACTTATAAATGAGGCGAATGTGTTTGAAAACACACTCCAGCCATCAGGGCAACAATGAGTAACATAGACATCGGTATAGGATAAAAAAATTCCAGGAATGCTAGGTTCTCCTGAACCCTACATTCTGCCTGGCATGGGACAGGAGGAAGATACCAAGTTGGAAATCGAATGCAGCACAACCAACAGCATTGCAGTCTCATAAGTTCGACAGATGGATTCCTTGTTTCATGACAGAAGTTTCGATTCGAAATTGATTTTGGCTATGGTTTTCTATCAAACTCAACGGACTCAAACGGCCAAAGTGGCCATAATCCAGGCCAAGTTCGGGTAGAATTCACTTTCTTTTGTTGCTATACATTAACTAGAACAGTCCAAAAATCTTCACACTTCCTAGAAAGTACAAACAGGGGTATTACATTTATGCTTTTCACCAGAGGATTAGTAATAAGCAACAACTTGCAACTTCCTCCTATAACTTAACAAAAATAATTATATCAATGGAAAGTAAAATAAAATTTAAGTTGATGAATGGAAAATTAATTTACAGCTCATAACATTGTAGTTTCAAATTTGAATTTCATCCAGAAGAATTCAAGAGAAATTTTTACAGTGACAGTGTTGTCTTGCAATGATATAACTGAATTTGTATTCCTATGCAACTCTAGTTGAAGATTACAAGGTAAAAATTAGTTGGCACCGTAAAATCCTTCATGCAGGACTTCATAAACATTTAACCACAAAAATGTTACTCTTTAAAACATATATTATCTTTGATCCCTCTTTAATGAATAGATACAAACAAATGGATTGCCTAACATAGGAAAGCAACTTTACCGAAATAGGTAGAAATTAATGCCACAGCTGGAGAACCATAGTTAAGATTATCAAAAGGAACCAATGTGGGTGGAGTGGTTTGCTTATCAAAGAACTGTTGCTGGGCTCTGGTGACGTTCCTGTGGGTGACAATTTTGCAGGTGGTGGAGGAGAAAGCACAGGGACGTCGCACGTGCCAAAATTCGCATTTTCCTGCCATATTTTATATACTTTATAAAAATCAAGTCAAATAGTAAAAGCTCGTGTAGAAGAAAGTTTCTCCACCGAAGTTTAGAGATGGCAACTTGCCCCGTACCTTTGGATCTGACTGTTCATATTTTTGAAATGTGTAACATTTAAAAGTTAAACAATAAACTAATTGAATAATATTTAATCAAATTATATCTTGACAAATTATTATTATTCAACAATAAAATTTCCCAAACTGATATTAATTTAATATTTCAAAATATTAGGTTTAGGGTGTGAGTTGTTCTGAAACTTAGTAATCAACCAAGTGTATAGAATATAAATCCTTCATAAGTAATTTATTATACCTTGCAATAGGCAATGCTGTCACAGCCACAGGTCAAATGTCCATTGGCTTCATCAACAGCTTCTGAGGCTCCCCCTCCATCGCTCCTCTGCAACAAAAAACAGCAAAAGTACTCTATTATTTTTCGGTTGCTCTGTAGAACTGTCTTAGTGTTGAACGGATTTTGTCAAAAGAACTATTCAAGTGTCCACCAGTTTGTACCTGGTAAAAATCAACTGCAATGAAATTTGGCCAACGCTTGCCAGCTGCTTCATGACAAGTTTTCATCATACTAATTAGTTGTGCAGAATTGTCCGCACAAGCTATTGTTACATTGGGATTTGTAGGAAAATAATTCTGAAGAACTAGTGAAATTGACGACGTGCTCATGGGAGATGATTCTGCACGGTTAGGACATGAACCGGCTATCATCCCTTCATTTCCATCTGCAGAGATATAAAAGTTCAGTATTTGACTCCTTGTACAGAATTTTAAGAAACGAATTCATATAGTCATATAGGAGAAGGTCAAAGTTTGCAATGTAGAAACTAATCACAGATTATTTTATGTATTCCGTATTTTAAAGTTTATGACGGTAATAAATACAGTCATCGATATTAGAATTGAAGTATTGTATAATGGCTATTATTACCGTAATAGTATTCTTTTAGGAGACTTGCTTTCAGCTACAGATTTTAAACGTCATAGAAGGCCTTATTTCATGCTGTGCATATTACAAACTTCCAAAATAGTTGCAATCAAGGTTCTAAAAAGTGTAAAGCGTGGCTAGGCGTAGAGGCAAAGTTTCAAGTTTTTTAGGCCTAGGCAAGGCTTAGGCGAGAGTGATGCAATAGCGAGACGTGAAAAATCATTTTCTTATTTTTAATGTTATTTTAAATATAAAAAAAAAGATACAAAAATTTTTTTAAACTAAAAAGCACACGCCTATGCGTGACTAAGCAAGCCTAGGCGAGGCACACACTTTTTAGATAAAAATATAGTTGACCTAAAAACCGCGCGCCTAGTTGCAACTTGGAATAGGAAATATTCAACATTGATTGTTCAAATCCACCATCTCTCAAATAATTTGGTATGGAGAGCCTTCGTAATCCATTTGTTTCACCCCTATTCCTTCTAAAGCTTCTCGTATGAGAATCCCATCAAATGTGGGTTAAGTAAATGTCTTAGATTAATAGTAAAATTGTGGAATATCATACTCACATTGACTTTCCACCACGTATTTCCACTCGTAAGCGATTCCTTCAGAAGCCTCCTTAGATGATTTAGAAGTGAACACTACCAATCTTTGATTCTTCTGGACCATATCATCCACTGTGGGCCAATCTTCACCAGCTTTAGGCATTTGAGCCACTGGAAACCAGTATTTATTGAGCCCAGATGCATTGAAAACTTTTGTCAAGCCTTGAGGCGAAGTCACATAGTCCTCAATGAAGATGGTAACAATTTCACTTGGGTTTTTTTCGAGAAAAACTTGAATTTCTTTCAGCACATTAATAGCAGGTTCCTGGGAATTAATTAAAAAAAAACAAATGCATGGTATCAGCATTTGAGGGAAAAAATAAAGTTACACTGCAAATCTGAATGCAATTAAGAGTCATTGCCATACTTACAAAGGCGGTTACATTGAGACACTTCCCATTAAATGAATGACATAACCAAATGTCATTGTTGAAGTCATACATATCCAGCATAAGCCCTCGAACACCATTCTACAAAAGGAGCAGATCTCTTAGTTCTACTTTCATTTGACAGCTCAAAAGATCTTGGATATGATATTGAGCAAAAGTACAGATTCTATTTATACATTTATGCCATATCATTGCCACCATAAAAGCACCAATGTTGATTAATAGCCACTTAGCTACATTAGTCATACGGCTCCAACCAAATTGCCAAAGATGATAAAGCTGCGGTTTCGGTCGATGTAAGTGATCAAGTAAAAAACCCATCAATCCTCAAACCCGGAAGAAGAATATGAAGAGAGAAAAATTAAAAGGGTTCAGACAAAAGAAGCTAAAGAAATCTAAACATTAGTAATATCAAATAGGAACTATGATGATTAGTTTTGATGAGATGCTTATTTTTTAATCCAAAGCAAAACTTGAGTGGCAATTATATTCTCACACCTAATCGTTTGTTTTAAAGAAAGAAAAAGTAGTAGCATTTCATTGCTTCTTGACAAATTAACAGAGAAATCATCAACCATATCTCAACTAATAGAAAAGGAAACAGAACAGGTCTTGACAACTGGCCATTATTGCAAGATAATCAATTATCAATTTACTTATCGTGTAATTAACACTTAATTCAATATCAAATACTGCTAAAAATAAACCAGCATCAGACTGCCACATCAGCAGAACTAGAGAGTGTTTTGATTTTTTATCCCCAAAAACCGGGTAAAATATTAAAATCCCCCCTACAAATTTGCTTTTGTATAAATGGCAGTTAAAGAGCACTACACACACACACACACACACACTTCAGATTCCAAAAACCATGTCCCGCAAAACACGTCGTGCGTTTAATGAAAATTAAAAAGAGAAAATAATTTAACATACGTTGAGCTGATCGGTGACGGAATCTTCCTGATTGGCTGGACCGAGCAGAATAGACCCGGTACCCGACTTGGACCTGGTCCGAGCGAACGAGTTGTGGGTCGTCATCCATGAATACTTATTAAATGGCAGACTTTTTACCTTTTTCCAAAAACCCACAAAAAAATACCATCAGATTAACTCATAATTCGATTAAAAAAAATTATAAAGAGACGTAATACAATAAAACGAACCTTAGTGGTGGGAATTATGGGTTGAATGCGGGTGCATCGTGGCCTGGTGTTGTTGTTTGCAGGGCAAGTGCCACACGTTAATCCGGCGTCGCAGTTATTATTCGAAGAGGAACATGTTTCCCCAATCTGTTAATATTGTCAAAATTGAAGAGAATTAATGGAAAAGAAAACAATTTTGAGGGATTATTTTTATTGGGAATCTTGTAAATGTCGTACCTTGAGACAGGAACAGAAGCCAATGATGAAACCTGTAATCAGTACAAGCTTTATGTGGAAAAATTTGAGACCCTGCAAATATTAAAAAGATTGAGGAGATTTGGCAAAGGAAATGAATGATTATTTATGGACTATAAAAGTTGATTAAATTTTGCATGCCTGCATTTGGCGCTTAATTTGTGAATACTTCCAGAGAGAGAAATATGGACAGAGACATATAGATAGAGAGAGAGAGAGAGAGAGAGTTGGTTTCTGATTTTTACAACGCGGGATCAGTTTTTAGGACAATTTTGATCTTGGCAAGTTTTAGGGTAATGGAAATTGCAGGTGGGAATTTACGCATGGAGGTGGAACTTTTTTGTCAGCGCGCGTACGTGTAGGGAAGTCTGGAGGGGCAAATATATAGATGGCGGCTTTCCCGTAAATAGCCGCCACAGGCTTTTCGACCTTTGGTAAACTTACGAATAAAATTCTCCGAATTCTAGACTCAAATTTTTCTTTGGTTTTGACAAATCATTTTTCAAACAAAACTATCAAGGGAAGTACTTATTGTAGTAATATGTTCTTTTTTCTAGATAAATTTTGATTTTTTTTTTTTTTGAATTTTGTATCGGGTGAGTGAAAAAAAATTTAGTTTAGTACTTGTTCAATTAGAATAGATCAATTCATATCGCACTTTTAGAATAGATAATTCATACGTGGCTACTAACTCGATATTTTAATATTGTGTTCAATGTCAAACATATTAACAAAGTCTATTTTTCATACTGGGTTAGAGCATATTTGAGTAAGCTTAAATAATACTTGGGGTAAATT
Organism: Forsythia viridissima; assembly: GCA_030279155.1. NCBI lineage: Eukaryota > Viridiplantae > Streptophyta > Magnoliopsida > Lamiales > Oleaceae > Forsythia > Forsythia viridissima. The sequence continues at coordinate 47,323,621 of CM059038.1, read as the reverse complement.
TTATAATAAATTTTTTATTGGTCAACGTTGAAAAATGTAATTTATTTTGATAATAAGCGATGATGTTTGGGAATAGTTGGATTTGAAAGCTGCAAGTATGATACGTCTCTGTTTTAGCAAAAAATGTTCTTGAAAATATTTATGAAATATCTGCTGCAAAAGAACATTGAGAAAAACTTGAATAGTTGTATCAAACAAAATTCTAATCGGTTGTACTTGAAAGAACAGATTCATTATTTGCGAATGAATGCAAGTACAAAAATTTTAGACCACCTGCGTGTTCTCAATGGGATCGTTTCTGAACGAGAGGCTATTGGAGTTAAAAATTTAAAATTGATGATGAGGATAAAACGTTAAGATTCATCTGGTCTCTTTCATCCTCTTATGAACACATCAAACCAATTTTAATGTATGAGAAAGAAACTATGAGTTTTGAAAAAGTCAAAAATAAATTAATTTCTGAAGAAATAAGGTTGAGTGGTGGAAGTAATATTTCATCTCAAAACTCATTACTTCTTGTTGAAAATGGAAGAATAATAACTCCATAAAAAGAAAGTATCTTGTTGAAATTGTGGATAACCTGGTCATGTAAGGAAAAATTGTCTAAAAATGCTGTTCGACATTGGATACGGACAATATGTCTCTCTTTATAGGAGACGATGATGTCGCTTGAGTAAATATTTACATTCTCGTGGCATGCGCTAGTTGCCCATGATAGATGATGTGTTACTACTAACAGGTCTATATGTTTGCATATAGACATTGACTTGACATTAATGCAAGGTGTGGATTGAATTGATGTTCATGGTTGATAAACTTCCAAGTAAGTCAAGCAATGGAGTTGCACCATAATATTTTAGCAAATTTATTCGACATGAGCCGATAAAATTCTTAGAATTCGTTAATTCTAAGTGATTGTACTTATATGGTGGAGTATGTTGATTAAAATTGAACAAGTTTCAAATCTTGGACTGTCAAATCTTTTACTATATGAAAAATCGTTATAATCATATAGATTTCACTCACCCAAATTCTCCAAATATCTTTAAAAAAATAATATCATAAGATTTACCGCACCCACCAATTTTTACTATTTGTACAACCCATAAAAAGAACAAGAAAAATAACTAGGATGCTATACTTACAATTTTTCTCTCAAAATCCCTTAAGTCACATCTACAATACAAAAAAATAAAAATAAAACACGTCAATTTATAATTAACGTATGATCTAAATTTCTTCCAAGTTTTAGCTGCTAAGATGTCAAATATTTGGAAACTTGTTAAATTTTAGTATTTTTTTTTTTAAATATCGAAATGAAAAACTGTAGAAGAGATGATTGAGTTTTGATTCGTTTTTGGAAAATTGGCCCAAAACGTCCTTAACGTAAAGATCCGGTGTCCAAATCATCATTACCTTTCAAATTTTGGCAATTACATCCCTCACCTATCCATTTAGTGCCCAAATCATCCTTTTGAACGGAATCCATCTAATATTCCGTTAAACCTTTGGAATTTTGGGGCAAATGGTTCCTAACTTTTGTCCTTAGTGTGGAACTGGTCCCTAACGTTTATGTTTTGGCAAACAAGTCCCTAACCTATGTGTTTTGGTACAAAATTGGTCCTTATGGAATGAAAAAAAAAAAACAAATATACCCTTAGTTTAATTAGAAGAAATTGTATGTGAATTCCTAATCATTACAAAATGTGCAAATAAGTCCAATAATTTTAATTTTTATTAAAAAAAATTAAAGAAAACTAATGAGTTTTTTTTTTTAATTAACACTTTAGTAATAAACATGTCAAATAAAATTATTATTTTTATTATTAAGGTAAGGATGATTGGGACACCGGGTCTATATGTTATGGACGTTTTGGGCTGATTTTTCTTCATTTTTTTGTCAAGATGGAGATTGTTGGAATATTTTCTCAAAACTTACCAAAATCAAAAGATGGGTCAATTGTTGAAAAAGAAAAAATATGATATAATATGACCAACAAAAAGTTAGGTCAAATTCAATGATTTATTGAAGACAGAATTGTTAATTTGGTAAGACTAAATTTGTAATTTACCCTATTCTTTTATTTTTGTATATTGTTAATTCTCTTTTTCATAATAGTTGACTACAACTTTGAGCTCTCCAGATTTTGGTAGATAGCAGTTGGGCCAATTTTGCTCGCAAAAGCATCATTGGTCGATAGGAAAATTTGAGTGGATTGCAAGAATTCTTTTTGTTATTTAATTTAGGTGAATTGTTACGTTTATTACAATATTCGATATATCCTACATAATTCTCCTACATAAAAGAGTCTTAAAATTACCACTATTCATGTGGTCATTGAAAACGGCGTCATTTTGATTGCATCACCATGACACTTAAAAAAAAAATTGGCAACATACTCCGTCTTCTTCCTCACTCACATCTCTTCACTTCAATTCCTTTCCAATGTGAAAAGGTCAAAATTCCCCCTTTGCATAAAAAAAAAAAGGGAGGCAGAATTTCACCTTGATCTGTTTTCGGCTGTCGTCATCGTCGATGAGTTAAAAAATTATGATATTCTATCACACACTCCGTCCATCTGTATTGTTGTACACGAGGGAGTAATGGAAGTGCTAAAGCCGTGGATGGAGAAAGGGTTTGTGACACTGCAAGATATTAGGGATCAAGAGAGGTTTGATGGGTACTATCACAATCAGTTCCTCATAGTAAATGATTGCTTGCATAGGTACATATTTGTAGCCAAATGGATGCTCTTCTTTGATGTTGATGAATTCATTTTCATGCCTAAGAAGAGCACCATTCAATCCATTTTCGATTCGCTCTCGGATTTCACTCAATTCATCATTGAGGAAATGCCCATGTCCAACAAGCTCTGCCATTCCCAGGATGCCCGTTTAGCTTTCAGGTAACCTCAATTTTCCCATTGCTCAGTTTCTGAAGTTAATTAGTGAATGATCGATTGGGTTCGTGTTTGTTCAGAAATAATTTGAAAGATTTTTACTGTGCAGAAAGAACATATGCATAATTCTTGTTGATACTGGTATTGATTTCTAACTAATTAGTAATTACAACAACTTATTGTATTTACATATTTGATTGGATGATTGGCATTTGCGGTAAATAGTTTCAATAGCTTTCACAAATGGTCCATTATTTTGCTTTATATATAAGATGTGTTGTGTGGTGTCCAATTGTTGCTTCAAGTGGCCTATATGGCTGAAATTAGCTTCATTTGTTTTGGTTAGGTCTTTTCAACTCTTCATTTGACACTAGCTGGCCAAGTGGAAGTTGGGTGGGGTTAGAAGAAGTTTTGCACAAATTAGGTTTTTCTCGCTTGATTCTTGATCTGACTTTTGTGGGCTTTTAGTGTAAGACGTTGATGGGTTAAATCGAACAATTTTCATATTTGTTTTTGGTTTGGTTTTGCTCAGATGAGGGTTTATTTAGTTTGATTCAGCATGCCCGATCTCTCCACTTTGTTCTCTCAACAAATTGCGAGCATCTAGGGTTGTGTTTTGAAAAAATTAACCAGTCGGTACGTATTCAATTTATTTGATTCAAGATTTTGTTTCATGAATTCAATGTTAATTGACATTTCAGATTATGAGATTGAGTTAAAAAATTATGATATTCTATCACACTCCGTCCATCTGTATTGTTGTATTTGAGTTTTTTTTTTCTTGGTATCCTTCCCAGTTTTCCTGAATGTATTATTATATCTCTCTCTCTCTCTCTCTCTCTCTCTCTCTCTCTCACATTTAATTTAAGTGGGTTTTTTTTTTACTTTCTTGAATTCAATTTTCCCTTTAGTTTTTCGATTCTTCCATTTTAGTAGTGTGTTTAATATTCATGAATCTGTCGACTACTTTCCCTTTAGGGTTCCCCCCTGGTTTATTTATTTTTGTCTCTCAGAACATAATGGTTAGTTTTATTGTGATATTAATTTATGAAACTTTGCATGTGAGGGTGGATTTGATGAAGAGTAGAGGGCGATGACCACTCCCCTAAACTTTAGACAATTTTTTTGAATTCTTCTAAATAACTGGCAAAAATGATTTTTTGCTATCTCAATTTGGGAACATGCTTCTTTTCCAATTGATATATTTTTTAGTAATTTTTTCTTTAAGATTGTAAAAACAAATGCTTACGAGGGAACAATGCATTGTATAATCGTTGAAGAGATTCTTCCTTTTGGTTCATAGTATAAACCTTCCATGCATTAGCCTATGCACTATCTCTTCAATAATTTTATTTTATTTTCCTGAAATTTTATTTGTTAACACAAGGGCTTGTTTATTGATTGTCCCCACTTTTATTTGAAAGGTGAAGGTCTTTCTCTTGACATCAGTGCTTTCAATTTTATCTGAATTATTGTGATTGTTTGTACCTCAAAATTCAAAAAGTTTATTTCTAATTAATTGATGTAAGCAAGAATTCACAAGAGTAATTAGGCTTTGTTCCTTTATTCTGATGCCTTATTGGTGTTATTTATTGACATATTTATTTGTATAATGCTTCTGTAATGTGTGAAATAAAGGACGTGTAATAAAAATATGATAATTTTCCTTGGTATGATTAGATCATCTATTCATCTATTTGATTGATTGGTATTTAATTCGCAGTAGTGGAAGAAGGTCCATTGGTAATTTTAGATACTCTTGTAGTAAAATGTTCTTTAGACCAGCCAGCAAATTAGTAGAAAAATGATTATTTGATTTCATGTGTTTAGAACAGTTTGCTAGAGCAATGTTACTTAAGTACTTATTAATGAATATCTTTTCCAGTCTATTGACCATGGAGAAAGGAAAAATATTTAAAAGAGAATTCATTTAAGAAATTATTCATGTTTATCACGTTCCTTTTTTTTTTTTTTTTTTTTTTTTTTTTTTTAAGCACATGTATTTCTATTGTGTTTTGAGGGATTCTCATCCCTTGATTTTGGAATGTATAGCACTTTGCTTATCTTATTCAAGAAAAGTAGTGTAATGGAAATTTAGACTTTAGTGTAGAACAGAAATTAATGTGCTTATTTTTTTTATAAATGAGGATTTGATTATCACTGCTAATGGAGTTTGAAATGTCCCTCGTGTTTTAATCTCTAGAGAAATAGTTATTTTATAAAGTTGTATCAAATTTGTATTATTAGTTTGTAAGATTATATACTTTACATCTTATACTCATTTTGGAACTAAATATGGAAACTTGAGTTTTGATTAATTGTAGTTTTATTGTTTATCAGACTTAAAATTTGCACATTTTTTGTAAATGTTTTGCAAGATTTAACTTTAATTTATTTTGAAAATCTTTGTCATTTTAAGAGTCTTGATTTGAATATAAAATAGTTTAGTTAATTGATTTAATCATTTATGTCTAGAGATTTGTATTTTTATGTAGATAGTATGAAAGATAGATGCTAGGTAATAAATCAACTCATAAGTTGTTGTTAACCTTGAATGTGCCCTAAATTACCTTTGGACACATTCCAAATTTTAGAAAGGAAAATATAGACTGAAATAGTTACAAATTTGTTGGCGATTGATGGAAGGCGAAGAAGGTCATAGAGGTAAAAATTGTTCCCGCTATCACTTAGTCACTAAATCCTTTTCTTTCAAACTTATTGAATTTTTACCTCTATCATCTTAGAGGTAAAAATTGTTTCGATAATTGGTTGTATCAAAAGATTATCGAAACAAGCGTCGTAGAGAACTTCGCCTGAAAAAATTACATAATCAAATATCGATAACTATGTTCAATATCGACATCAAATAAAATCCGTAAGAAGCAAAGCAACTAGCATGGGTAAATGTAATGACAATGATTCTTGTAAGTAATTTCGTAAACAAAATATATATTGTATTATTTGTTATTTTGTAGTATGTAGTTGAACTAAAAGTGTTATTAGTATAGTGTGAAATTTATTTTGCAAATATGAGTTCGTAAAGTTATTCTTGTGGACTAAACATTTTATGTGTAATGCAAATAATGTATTGGAGACTACTTTTTCTGAATTCATCAACAATATGGAGACAAATATGGTTGCAACATGTAATAACCAATTTTATCCTATCTTATTCAATATTTTTTAATATATTATGTTTAGTATAATACATGACAAATTAATAAGGTTAGAGTTTTGGAGCTTATTTGTTATTAATTTGTTATATAAATTATTCTTAATTTGAATTCTATGTGGAATGGATTTTGAAAAAAGTATATATTTCATTATTCTATAAATAACTATGATTAGTTTAGTTTTTTTGGATTCTGTGTAGTTTCACTAAATCTATTATTTACTTTAAACTGGTTATATATGTGTAATGTTTTAGAGTTTTTAATTTTGGTTTTTTTTTTCCCATCACAAATTAGTTTAATTTTTTTGGCTTTTGTTTGGTTTATTTGAACCTATTGTTTACTTTCAACGGGTTATAATTGTTTCAGGTTTTATGGTTTTCAATTTTGATTTTTTTTCTCTCCAGAAATTAGTTTAATTTTTATGGGTTTTGTTTAATTTCTTTGAATCTATTGTTTACTTTCAACCTATATGTTCTAATTTGCGGGTTATTTTGTATTGTGGTTAAAATGATTTTTTTGTTTTCTCATTTGAGTCTATAGAAAAAAAAAAAAAAAAATTTGAGTTATACAGTATACCAAGAGAAATTTAAGTTATATATTGATTTAAACTTATAATTTGCTTTGATTGATCTAATTTTATAACATGTTCTATCTTTTCATATATCTGATTCTGGTGTTTACATGCTCCCACTAGGAGGGAAGGATGTGTCCTTGACCTTATTAAGTATCCATTTCTCGCCTGCCACAATGTTATGATTGATACTCAAGGATGTAAATGAAAATTTTAGACTATCAATGAAATATCTTAAAGCTGGATCTTTTGTTTTGATGATTGATTTCTTTTGGAGTTCCATAGCATAAAATTGAGAAGACTTCAAAGGTTGCTACTTTTTGAGTATCTGAATTCTTTTTATGGTTTTATTGATGGTATAGTAGTATTTTTTTTTTTTTTAGTTTATCCACTAGCTTTTGAGCATCTTCTTATAGAATCTTTTTTTTCCATTGTTACTGTATGATCCTTATATCCATAAAATGAAATGTACATGATTGTGATTGATATTGTCTGCAGATCATTGCATTATTTTTTTTATCTTTTATCTCTGCCTGTTGGGAGATGGGGGCTACTCGTGCAGATCATTTGAATGCATCTGTCAGCTTGGTTCTGCTGTTTATAATATAACTTCATGTCTTCATCCCTATTTAGCTTTTATTGTGCGTTTTGATTTGAGGGATATCTTTTTGCTTAATTTTTTAGAGCTATTTAGCACATTCAGTCCGAATAATTTTTGTTCCCCCTTTGGGTGTACTGAATAAATTACAATTTTTGTTTTGAATATTTTATTTATATTTATTTGTCTTACCTTGATTTGGGTGTAACCTTTGTCAGCATGTTACCTTTTTTGTTGGTTGTGATTTTTAGATATTAATTTTTCATATGACCTTTATGTTTTCTCCTCAATATGTCTTTAGGAATGAAGATTTAGATTGATACTCTTATTGCGAAGAAGTCAAGAGAAGGGGTGATGGAGTTGTTACTGATGAATCATCTATTTGACTGCCAATTTGTGATCACAGTGGAGAGTTTGATCTCCAAGATCAATCTATGGCTTGTGGTTCTAATCAAGGTCAGTCTACTAAATTGAAGAGATTAGTAGTTGATAAGAATCTAGGCCCATTTGTAAAGGCTGTGATGACTCGATGTATTCAGTGTTTATGGTTCGTATCAAGTTAACTTGTGCTATAACTTTCTAATTGGGTGTAGTGGTGTATACCAAGTTTTTTGATTAAATAGGTTAACTGTTGGTTAAATTTCTCTTGGTTTACTGAATGACAAAAATAATTTTCACTTTTTACAGTTAAGCAAAATCAATACATTCACTCCTTCCATAACAGTCAACATAGTTTAATTAAACAGTGAGAACATTATGCTTGGCTCTTGTGAATTTAGTGGCAATATTAAAAGTCTAATTGACTATATTTAGCCTAATTGGAATAAACATTTGAAGCCTTTGGTAAAAACTAACATAATTTTACATGAAATGTAGAGAATAATTCGTGTATGTTTGAATAGGCATATTATAGAAGGCTTTCTTTTTTAACTCCATCTTTTTAGATTCATTTGTCTTTTAATTAATGGGGTACAAATATAATTGTATTCCTTTAATGATATTGTGTTAAATGTTCTCTTGCATTCACCGTGTAATCGATAATAGTTATTGATATATTTATTCTCCTTTTCTATATTTGGATTGAAGTTGGATTAATTCGAAAGATAAGATTTCAAAAGAATATAGAGATACAGTGGAGAAGTTTTTGAATTTCGCGTACAGATGCCATGTTGAGGAATGCAGAACTTATTGTCTACGTAAGAACTGTGCCAATAGATATTTTGTAAGTTTTTCAACAATTTAATGATGATGGATTGAATGCTTTGGTTTGTGATTCAGTCTTTTGAAAGTAAAATTTATTTTATGATATGAGATTTAACATTCTCCTCAACATACTTCTAATTGTGGTTTGTTTTATAATAGAATCGAATCATTTTCATTGTGTTATTTTTTTTACTCAAGTAATGATTATTTTATTTAAATTTTATTGTCAAATTATTGAACGTATTGTTTACTAATGAATACAATTTTTGACACTATTATTGTCACAACACGTGCATCGCACGTGACCCCACTAGTTTTATTAATAAGAGATGTCTTAACAAATGTGTATTAAACAACAAAGTCTAAAATTATCAAATAGAAAAGGAAATTAATAATTAAGATTTGAACCTTGGTTATGGAGAATTCATGGGGAAACGAGGAAAAGTTGCCTTTCTACATACTTGATATTGCACACGAGGAAATTTACAGTGCTGGTGCTAATGCGGGGATCCTTTATGCTTTCATATCCATTTGCCATTATCTGCTATGTTTTGATTTTTGATTACATAATTACATTGTGCAGTCTGAGATTTGTGAGGAACTTGATATATCACGATAGTTCTGATTCATATTCCAACTTTGACTTTTGATAGCATTTTCAAGTGTCACTAATGGTGTATTACATAACTTTTCACCCACAGCTGGATTTTCTGTTATGTTTTCACCCACAACTGTATTTCCATGTAAATTCCGACAGGATTCCGATGGAAATGAGTCGAAGAAGAGCCAACGGTTTTGAAATTAGAGACTATAGTTTCATAATGAGTTTCGGGTTTTACAAGAGAGAGTGGAATGTTTATTAAGAATAGACAAATGAGTTTAGATGCTTTTTAAAAGTACTTCTAGTGTGGCTCCGTGTGTTGCACGTGTTGTAGTTAAAATTGTGTTTATAATAGTATTAGTTGAATTAGGTTGCAAATGTTGAGTATTTGTGTTAAATGTAATGAGTCAAAGTACACATCCATATTAAGTTTAATAATGTGTACCAAACATATAATCAGAGTATAATATATCATTGCATTCTTAATATTAACTACATTGCAACGTGCCATTTTTTGGAAAAAGAAAAAAAAAAACCAACAACAACAACTAAGTTTAGATGGTTTACATGTGATTCTAAAAAAAAAAAAAAGAGATTATTTTCCACATAGTCCATGTTTGTTTCCAAAATATAGATCTAATATAGGCATACACTCTTAGAAAATTGTTTTAGTAAAAAAAATAAGTGATATTATCACATGTCGTGAATAACATTTCTTTTACCATGACACGGATGGAGTTGCCTCACTGAATTTGTAACTTTGTGTCTCAACATCGAAATTGATGACTGAAATAACTTGGACATCTGGACCAATGCATTCTTGTTGTTTCTGTTTTCATTGCTCCATATATTCAATCCCAAAACTCCAATGCATTCTTGTTGTTTCTGTTTTTCCTGCTCCATATATTCAATCCCAAAACTCCAATGCATTCTTGTTGTTTCTGTTTTCCCTGCTCCATATAACAGAGAGAGAAATTCGTTATTTGACAAATTGCTATCAATAGGCCACGTAATTGATGCAAAATTCCAAAAAGGAAAATAAAGACACACAACTAACACAAAAAATAAGCTACAATATTACTCGAAGAAATATAGAGTAAATTACACTTGATGTCCACCACTATGTGTTCTACTTCAGAACAAGAAACCACAAAGAAGTGTTAGACTATATATTAGAAGATTCTCATATATATTATAAGATTGTCCCAATATATTAGAATATATTAGATGATTGATTTACCTAATATAGATTAAAGTTTGCCTTATTATATAAACCAGTGCATCAGTATTTTTATTATGCCGTCTGCCTAATAAAATTGGTTGTTCTTTCTTTCTTCTATGTTCTTTATTCTTCACATGGTATCAGAGTACATGTTATGTATTGAATATTAAGTTCTTTCTTTTCCCTTTCCTACTCAAAGTTCCGCACATTGAAAAACCTTACAATTCCTTTAACCCAAAACTGAAAATCTACTATCTCCGTTCAACGTGACCTCGAATGGGAGAGTGGTGACTATATCTGGACTAATAACGACGAGACGATCAACCACAGCCAATGCGTGCAGCACGTGGAGGAGAGACGCAACCAGATGCGGGGGCACATGAGGCTCACGTGCAGAGACGGTGGAGGCGCGTGCACTCTCTATTCAGTTTGCTCCTTTTATACATATTGTTCCTTAGTAAATTTCTGATCTTCTGGTGGTATTTATTTGGCGGTTGGTTCTAAATAACACATAAATTCTTTTACAAAACCAAAATTAATTATATTCAGCATGTGAGTAGTTTCTAAAATAATCAAAATGGATAAATAGAACCTCCTTATGTAAATACACAATCAATTTTTCATAAATCAGAATTTAAACCTACATGAAAACAACAGTAATAAACCATCAAGAATTCACAAATCAAAACAAAATTCTCATACTTTGAAAAACTAAACGAGCTTAGAAATAACATGCAAAAATGGGGATTCCCTTCTTCACCGTATTGTTGAAATAAGTATTTTACAATACCACTTAGAAAAGAAAAAAAATCATATTATCAAACAAAACAAGACAATAGTAGAAATGAGTGTTTTATATAATCAAATTGAAGAAATCTCAAGAATAATTATATTAGAGACCAAACTGCAAAAATGTGTTTTAATGTGTGAGAAACTAAAACCTAAGAAAAATTTTAATTCTGGAATTATTTGTTTAATTCCATAAAGCTCAAGGAAAAGTTCCTATTCTGAACACGTTGGATGCAAAAAGTGTTGCAAGGGAAGACTTGCTTCTTACTTAATGCTTTGATACGTAGAAATTCCAATGTTGGAGTCAACAAGTAAAGGAAACCTGCAAAACAACATACATTATTTTTTAGCAATGAAGATAATAAAAAAGTGACTGTAATGAAATTAAATTGAAAGTATGAACAATAATTTCACAAATGGATAATTGTATCTCTCATCTAAAAGCTTCACATGTTAAAAAGTGGACATGTTTATCTATTTAAATTTAGTTTTCAACATGCCCCCTAGTGTGTGGGCCTGATTCATTTATCAAATACATCCCACGTGCACAATTTTTATTGATAGGTGGTAGCAGGACTTGAACCAAAGTTTTTTGCATGATGTGATACCATGTTGAACCACCTCTTCTAAATTAGAGAACGGACACATTTATTTTTTTAATATTAGTCTTCAACGCCTCAAAGACCTCATTCACTGCCTTTTGGATCTTAAACTGTGTTGAACATGGTAAAAGGAGGACACGCATAATTATTCGGGTGTTGTGTTATCAAAAGCACCTCAAAGTTGATCATGAAATTTCACATTTATTAGAGTATGTCACCAGTTTCATAGAAATGAATATCCGATAAGGGAAATCAATAAAGCAAAAGAAGTCCCGAGGATATTATTGAAGTAGTTGTTGCTTCAGTCTATTGATTAATACGTGACGGATAGTATTGACGTTATAAGAAATAACATAAAATGGCATGATCGTTGGAATTCAGCGTTGGTAATTGGGATCTGTGTCTAACTTGTTAAATAGAGTATAGCTTCATTAAGAAATGTGAATAATAGATTAGTTACTGTTCTTTGCCACCTGGTTTTTAACCATTTCCTTGTGTCTCATTGAATCTTTTGGGCAGGGATAGATCTGCACACTACATAGAATTTGAAGCATTTAGGGACATTAAGGAAGTTGAAAACTAAGAGTTCATTTCTAAACACCAAATGTTGTATTATAAAGACAATTCTAATATTGTATTTGGTTGTCAAAACAATTTGGTGCTACAACTTAATTGGGTTCTCATTGCAGGAAAATTAATGAAATTCCACATCAGGCTAGGCATTAAAACTCCTTGCATCACATGGACATTATCTAGTAAGAACACCAAGTTCACCTAAAAAAAACAGCAACCAACAATCATCTACCGCAGTAAGAATGAGTTTCCAAGACACTATATGTATAACCAATTGCTATTTCTTTCTCCCAAAAACTTCCTGCAACTTCAAGCCTGGATTATAATACCATTACAAATTCATATGTAACATAATGTTCTTAAAGAGGTAAATGAAGAATCATGCTCTAGCTTACAATAGAATGAACACAACATAATCTTATAATAATATTTTTTTTTACCTTTAATTACCCTAAGAAGTCCTTATCCTCCTGAAGCCATTTTACAAATGACTAAGACTTGGAAGCTAGAGAAGACAAGAACACCATTGGTATAAGGAAAAGGGAAAAAAAATGTGTTTAATAGATTAAGTTTAGAAACATTTTAGAGGAGCTCAAGCCTAACTGAGGAAAAGAGGCAAATTTCTATTTACACTTTTCTTTTGGTTGGTAATTACAGTTAGAAATACGCAATAATCTCACACTGACTGTTGTTTGGAGCACCGGTGCTCATACTTGATTAACCCCTATTATAAATATTGTTTACATGTCTATATCTCTTTAACAACTTAAGTAGACAAAAGATCTGTTGAAATGTGGCTACCTCCAAGACAAATTCATATACGAGAGATCAAATATAAAGCTATATATATGGCCCACAAATAAGGGGACAGGTTGAAAGACTACAACCCCTCCCCAGTCCTTGTTTTACGGGGCGCCTTTCTTTCTAGCACAAAAGGGGCACCGTGCGGCAGTAGTCGACTCCTCTCGACTACCTTCCGCCTTTTCTCGATCGATTCAACAATTTAAAGAAAGCTTAGCAACAGAAGATTTGAATGCGTTGAAAATAGCTTGATCATTGATTGACGAAAGCAGTAAATTACAATTGATGGTGCAGGGGGTCAACACCAGTAAGCTTGACAAGACTTCGAATACCAACTACATCCTATAATAGCTTAAGTAACAAAAACCCAAGTTACATGAGTAGACATTAAAAGGGTTGAAGAATCATAACGGAAAATAACCTATTACAAACTAACGGAAGTAATAACTGAAAGTAATATTTACAAAGGTGCGGCCGAAGTTGGGCAACTGCGGCTGCAAATGCTGTCAGGGGGCTAAGGATAGCTGCGGGCCCTGACATTCTCCCCCATTTGATTTGGCGACGTCCTCGGTGCCATCGTTGCATGATATTCTTCAAGTAGAGGTTTGAAGGCTCCAAGGTCTTTAACTCTTTTCCAAGTATTCTCCTCGCTGCTGCATCCGCTCCATTTGATTAAGTACTCCTGATGATCTTTCTTGGAAGCTCGAGTAACTCGGTGATCAATAATAGCTTCAGCAATTCTCTTGCCTGTTTTCTTCACTTCAAATACAGATCGCTTTGGCTTATTTCTGGATGCATCCTCCTTATCTGCAAAATATGGCTTGAGTGCACTAACATGGAGGACATTGTGGATTTTGCACCATGAAGGAAGTTCAATTCTGTAAGCAACTCTTCTAATCTGCTTCATGATGGGTAATGGCCCGATATATTTCGGCATCAATCGAGAATCTGTCCCTCTTATTACCTTATACTGGCGTTTGTCAGGGAGTTTCACCATCACCAGATCTCCCACGTTGAATTCTAGAAAACGACGTTTTTGATCAGCAGCCTTTTTGTACCGTTTCTGTGGTTTCTCAAGATAACTCCGAGCAATTTCAATATTTCGTTTCCACTCTTGAGAGAAGCCCTTAGCTTGAGGAGACTTGGTACTTTGATCAATGTTCACAGTATGAGGGAGTAACGGTTGCTGGCCAGTAACAATCTCAAAAGGGCTCTTATTGGTGGAAGAGCTCTTTTGGGCATTGAAACAAATCTGAGCCGCATCCAAGAGTTTCACCCAGTTTTTCTGCGAAGTAGAGATAAAGTGCCGAACATATTCTTCCAGCATTGAATTGAACCGCTCAGTTTGTCCGTCAGATTGTGGGTGAAAACAAGAACTCATGCTCAAAGTTGAACCAAGGAGTTTGAATAACTCGGTCCAAAATGTGCCGGTGAATCGAGGATCTCGATCACTGACTATATCTTTAGGCAACCCCCAGTAATTGACAATGTGCTTGAAGAAGAGGCAAGCAGTCTCTTCAGCGGATACATACTTAGGTGCTGCGATAAATGTCACATATTTTGATAAACGGTCCACCACGACGATGATAGTGCCAAGATCTCCAACCTTTGGCAAGCTGACAATGTAGTCCATCGATACGCTTTCGAATGGTCTAATTGGGACGGGAAGGGGCTCCAGTAAGCCCGCCTTCTTCTGATGATCTGGCTTATCATGTTGACAAACCAAACAAGTTTTCACCAATGTTCAGAAAACTGGACCGGCCATCGACCCGAAAAAGACAACGGGTCAAGGGTCAAAAGGTCGAACCGGGTCGAACCGAGGTCGAACCGTTTTTAATTAAAAAATTAAAAATTAATTCAAAACTCTCAAAAAATTTCTAAATTAAGTTATTTGTAAATAAATCAATATTTGTAGACAAAATTACTCACAAAACTTAGCTTTAAATAGAGTTTTTATAAGTTTTAATTAAAAAATAAAAAAAAATCCAAAAAAAATCCGGTTTTTGCTAAAAACCGGACCGGTTCAACCGGGTTTTCCGGTTCAACCGGTAAAAAACCCGGTTTCCGGTCCGGTTTTTGGACACACGGTTTTTGTTGAAAACCGGACCGGTTTTGGGACCGGTTCTCGATTTTTCCGGTTGAACCGGTCAGTCCGGTCCAGTTTTCTAAATACTGGTTTTCACATAAGTCGCAATGTCATCTCTCATTTGCGGCCAATAGTAAGCACGCTGCAATAGAGCAGAAGTGCGTTCCTCTCCCTGATGTCCAGCCCAAAGCGTGTCGTGGCATTCCGTGATTAAGGATCTCCTCAAATCTCCACCCTTTGGAACATAGGCGGTTTTCTTTCGTCTTCAGTAGACCCTCATCTAACCAGAACTGTCGAGTTTTTCCCTGTTTGACGAGGTCGACCAAATAGATTGTTGCGGGGTCCTTCTCCAGAAGTGCCCGTATTTGATCCCTTGTGGTTGTAGTAACATTGCTCCCTGAAAGAGCTGCCATTGAGCAGATAGAAGCCAAGTCATCCCACCGACTGAGTGCATCTGCTACATGATTGCTAGATCCAGCCCGATACTCCAATACAAAGTTGAACTCTGAAAGAAGTTCTTGCCAACGAGCCTGCTTGCTTGAAAGTTTCGGTTGAGACATGAAGTGACTCACAGCAGTGTTGTCTGTCTTTACAATGAAAGGAGACCCAAGCAGATAATGACGCCATACCCTGAGGCAGTGGACCACTGCCAATAACTCCTTTTCATGCGCTGAGTAACGGCGCTCTGCATTATTCAGCTTTCGACTCTCATATGCCACCGGATGCCCTTCTTGCATTAGGACTCCTCCTAGAGCAAAATCTGAAGCATCGGTCTGCACTTCAAAAGCTTTAGCCATATCTGGTAAGGCCAAAACTGGATCTGTCCACATAGATTCTTTCAATTTCTCAAAGGCGACTTGGCATGATACCGACCACTCCCAAGCCTTCTCCTTCTTGGTTAATTCAGTTAACGGCAGAGCGATTTCTGAATACCCTTTCACAAATCTTCGATAGTAGTTGGCCAACCCAAGGAACGAACGTACATCATGTACATGCTTTGGTGGTTGCCAATCTTTAATAGCCTTAACCTTTTTACTATCCATGCGGACTTTTCCTTGCTCAATAATGTGGCCCAAAAAGCTGATAGAGGTCTGGGCAAATGAGCATTTGGACGGTTTTGCGTAAAGTTCATTCTCCTGTAGACGAATAAGAACTTTTCTCACATGCTGAACATGCTCCTCCAGAGTCTCGCTATAAATTACGATGTCATCCAAGTACACCACCACGAAATCATCTAGAAACCCGTGAAGTACTTGATTCATCATCGTGCAGAAGGTTGCGGGAGCATTTGTCAATCCAAAAGGCATAACTTTGAATTCAAATGCCCCATATCTAGTTACCACTGTAGTCTTTGCTTCGTCTCCTTCTTTGATCCGGACTTGTCAGTATCCAGACCTTAGATCAATTTTTGTGTAGTACTTCGCCCTGCTCAAACGGTCGAAGCAATCTGCTACTAGCGGAATCGGGTAACTGTTTTTCACCGTAATTTTGTTCAAGGCACGATAGTCACAGCACATCCGAAGAGAACCGTCAGACTTTTTCTGAAATAGCACGGGAGCTCCATATGGCGATTTCGCAGGCACGATAATCCCACTGTCCAGCATTTCAGCCAATTGTTTCCTAAGCTCTTCTAGCTCAGGTTGAGCCATTCGATAGGGTGCCCTAGCAGGAGGCTTGGCACCTGGTATAAGCTCAATTTCGTGATCAATAGCCCTCCTTGGCGGTAATCTCCTTGGAAATTCCTCTGGCATAACATCCTCAAATTCCTGTAGAAGTCTTCTAACAGGTTTTGGGATAGGGCCAGTTGCTTCCTCAATCTCTTCCAGATGAAGAGTACATAGAAACGAAGGTTCATTTCGCTTGAAGCCCTTACTGAACTGCATAGCTGAGATGCTCTTCTCACCCATTTTCCCAACTAGCGTGGGGATGACACAGGGCTTGCTCTCCATCATCATCAAGGAATCGGAAAATGGTAACACTGCCGTCTTCGTATCCCGAAGGAACTCCAACCCTAAAATCAACTTGAAGTCATCCATCTGAACTGCAGACAAATTAGTCCTTCATTCAAAAGGACCAACTTTAATAAGCACGGATTTGGCTACTCCAGCGATTGGTTGAGCAACTGAGTTGATTGCCTTCACCTTTCCACTACCTTTCTCCAGCACAAGCCCGAGGCGCTCTACTTCGGGACTTGCAAAGTAGTTATGCGTAGCCCCGGTATCTACCATGGCCTTGATTGGTTTCCCATTGATCTTCACATCAATGTACATCAAGCCTTTAGCCTTACAAACACGAGGCTTCGGCGCTTCTTGTTCCACCTTTTTCTGGGATACATCACCCTTTTCAATCACCCGATGAGATATTGTGCTGCATCGGTGTGAGAATGCCCCAACGACATCCTCATCCTCTTCAGAATCGGCTTCGCAATGACTGTTAACCTGCGGGACGTGTTGCTTCGAACTTGATGTTCCACTTGTCAGTTGGCTCAAAGCATTCACAAACTATTTCTGTGGGCAATCATTCACCCTGTGAGGCCCACTGCATAAGAAACATCCATCCTTTCTCGGGGCCGTACTAGATTTGCTCTCCGGAGCCTTTCCTTTGTTCCAGTTATTGCCCTGATGGTTACCCTGATAGCTACCCTGATGGTTACCTTGATAGCCACCCTGATGGCCTCCTTTATGGTGAGAATAGCGTTCTCCCCCATTTGAGTTTGATGTGGGCTTGAAAGATCTATTTCCTCCCCCTCGGGATTGGCTATTAACTTGCAGCCGCTCCTTTCTGGGTTCTGATTGATAGTCCATCAAGCACTCGGCAGCTCCCATAGCCGTGCTCACATTAGCCACATTTTGTCTTTGTAGTTCAGTTCTCGCCCATGGTTTCAGCCCTTCCATGAAAGTGAAGAGCTTGTCCTTTTCAGACATGTCTCGGATGTCCAGCATATGCCCTGAAAAGGTTTTCACATAGTCCCGAATGGAACCAGTATGTTTCAGTTCTCGTAGTGCCCGTCGGGCCTGATATTCCACATTTTCTGGAAAAAATTGTGTTCTGATCGCTTCCTTAAGAAGTTCCCATGTGTCTATCTGGGCCCTGTTGGCCTGAATATCAGCATATTTTGTCCGCTACCATAGTTTTGCATCTCCACCCAGATACATGGTAGCTGTCTACACCCTTCTTGCCCCGTCTTCAATATTGGCAGCAAGAAAGTATTGTTCCATGTCAAACAAGAAGTTCTCAACTTCTTTCGCGTCGCGCGCCCCACCATAGGTACGTGGTTCTGGAATTCTGAGCCTAGGTGCATACTCTTGTGCAGAGACTTGCCCATTGCCAACCACACGTTGAAGTATTCGCAACTGAAGTCTCATGGCTTCCATTTCTTCCCGCAGATCGGGAAGCATTGCAACAGCATCAGTCATCGCTGCGCACATCATCCGACTCTCATCCAGTTGGATGTTCAGTTCGCGGATGTCTGCCTCTGCTATCTCGACCTTTTCATCAAGGGTCTCGACAGCGTCACATAACCTAGTACTTTGCCCATCAAGCGCATCCAAGCGCTGCTTAGTACTCTTTTTGTGATCCACCACCTCAGTGATGTGTGATGCATTCGGTTCCATCGCTTTCTACTCGTGTGTCTTGAGCCACAGCTCTGATACCAACTTTCACGGGGCGCCTTTCTTTCTAGCACAAAAGGGGCACCGTGCGGCAGTAGTCGACTCCTCTCGACTACCTTCCGCCTTTTCTCGATCGATTCAACAATTTAAAGAAAGCTTAGCAACAGAAGATTTGAATGCGTTGAAAATAGCTTGATCATTGATTGACGAAAGCAGTAAATTACAATTGATGGTGCAGGGGGTCAACACCAGTAAGCTTGACAAGACTTCGAATACCAACTACCCATTATAATAGCTTAAGTAACAAAAACCCAAGTTACATGAGTAGACATTAAAAGGGTTGAAGAATCATAACGGAAAATAACCTATTACAAACTAACGGAAGTAATAACTGAAAGTAATATTTACAAAGGTGCGGCCGAAGTTGGGCAACTGCGGATGCAAATGCTGTCAGGGGGCTAAGGATAGCTGCGGGCTCTGACACCTTGACTGTGTCAAGAAATATATACAATACTTCATTGGAGTTGAGAGATGTCTGTAAAGCATTATTTATAAGAAATAAGAAAATATGTTATGCCAACACAGATGTTAACACACCTCTACAGAAAGATCAAACTCGATTTTGGCTTCTCAAACCCTCATGCAAAATAGGCATGCCTCGGTTGACAATCCCTACAATCTTTAACCCAAAGATCAAAGCAATAATGACATAAATATTTGGTTTTATTCGAGCATTACATGTGACAATTTATCTTTTCCATTTACTGTGTTATCTAAGTCTATTACAAGTGAATTAATGAATTCATTAAATATTCCCAGCAATAGTATATCTACTTATTTAGCAAGTATAGGATATTCACAAACAAGGAGATAAGGGAAGAATATTATCTTAGTTATGTAAGCAAGAAGTCGCCAAATTCAAAGAGTTGCAAACACAATGGAGTATCTACTTTTTGTTGGCTGCTTAAACTATCAAACTGCGATCTTGATCCCACGGAAGCCTTGCCAAAGTAGATAATGAGGATGTTGCTTCCTGTTATCAAGAAACAACTCTCAGGCATATAGAAAGCATGTAATCTAAAATGAAAAGATACAGACGTCCCTAAAGTGCATGGAATTAAACTGATGAAATCACAACATTGAACATTAACAAATAAAGAAACTCTCATCTGGAAAAGAAAATAAACAAATAAAAATATAGAAATGCATCATAAAAAAAGGAAGGAATTTTGAATTTCTAATTGCACGAAAAAAAAATCAAAACAAGACAGAGCTGTCAATCACTCCATGCCTGCACTATTTTCAAGCTTCTGAGTAAAACTTGGTGAAAGTACATACTAAACAAGAATAATTATTTTAAAATGACTTGTCAAATTTTTAATTTTTTTTTAGCAATGAAAATGACTTATAATTTATAACGAGTGTCTTTACATTAATGTGATATGTTAATTAATACACAAACATTCAAGCTTTCCACTAAACCTGTACAAATGTAAGAAAGAAAACAAATTAAAATACACATACATGCTTTCCAAAAATCGATTGACATTTCACACCAAAATTTATAAAAAAAATACATAATAAATCAACGTTTTCAAAAAAATTGTCAAAATTTTTGGAAGAAAGTAACAAATCAAAAAACATACCTGCTTTGACTTTGAAGTTTGATTCTTGATTTGGGTCTATATAAATGAAAGAGAAAACGTAGTCAAAATTTTTTTCAATATTGGTAAATCTTTACATTCAGGTGAGACTACACTTTACTGAAATTTCCCTTAAACACATGTTTTGGCATTTTTCTTGAAATTTTTTAGCCCTATAGCATCAAATAAAAAATCCACGAAATTTCTCCTTTCTTTGTACATCAATAACCCTATTTCTGACAATTAATCAAGATAACCAAGGCAGAAAAGACTGAGAAACTAAAATCCAAGAAAGACCGCAAAGTGTATTCTCAAGAAATATGAATTTCAACCCTATAACATCAAACCAAAATAAACCCACAAAATTTATCCTCTATTTATTGATGAAGAACCCTATTTCTGACGCTTAATCAAGAAAATCAAGGCAGAAAAGACGTTGGAACTCAAATCTAAGATAGACCCACATACTTTGAAGAAAAAGTGAAATCTACAAAATCAAGCAAATAAAATTTACAGTAATTTTCACATCTTTAATCATTTTTTATAGAATTTTTTCCCTAAATTTACAACAAAAATCTACAAAAGCAAGCAAATAAATATAAACAAATTAAAAATTAGAACATTTAAGCAAAATAAAACAATACATACCTATATTACTCACTAAAATGGCCAGATCTCCACTGATTCAAATGATATGTGTGTGATATGTGAATAGAGTTGGTGAGAGAACACATAGAAGAGATGGGAGAGAGAAGACCGGAGTTAGCTTGGGAAAGATAACGCTGTGATTTGGAGAAAGCAATTGAATGAGGAGAGAGAAAAAAGTTGGTACGGGTGTAGTGTTTGTCTGGCGTGAAACTCAAAAATGACACCGTTTTGACTCTCATTACTCAAACGGCGTCGTTTTCAGCACTGACCCAAAAAAAAATGGTAAGATGATGTCATCAAAACGGTGGCGTTTTCGAGGACCACTTGAACAGTGCTTATTTTAAGGCTCTTTTTAGTTTAGTTAGGAATTAGTCACGCGTGCGTTGCACGTGCTTTTGTATTTATATTGTTATTTTGATATTTTCAAATTTTTTATTTTTTAATTGTTACTAATTAAAATATTAAAGTAGTAATTGTAATAAAGATATTTTATTTTTTATTTTTTATTTTTATTGCAATTGCTACTTTAATATTTTAATTATTAACAATTAAAAAATATAAAATTTTAAAAATTGACAATATAATTACAAAAGCACGTACAATGCACGCATGTCTAACTAGTAATTCTAAAGGCCTTAAAAGGGAGAAACAATTTTGGACTATTTTACCCCCTTTATATTAAATTAAAAAAAAATCCAAAATTCTTTTGTCTTCCGGACTATTTTACCCTCCTACATTAAATTAAAAAATCCAAAATCTTTTCATCTCCCACCATTATTGAACAAAATAAGTTGTTTGGGACATTTGGACAATTTATCTTCAGTTTTTTTTTTCACTGCAGAATACAAATAATCACATGATGATTCATAAAACCTTTCATTTTCCACCATTGTTTGGGGCCTTTGGACAATTTATCTTCATTTTTTTAACTGCGGAATACAAATGGTCATATGATAATTATGTAATTCCTAAATATATATTTATGATCATAAAAATAGGACTATTTTATCTTCCTATATTACATTTTTCGATTATTTTACACTCTCATATCTAATCTATACTACATCTAAAATGTTATAAAAGAGAGAAGTTTTTTAAGACTATTTGATCCTTACAAAAATTTTAAAATTCTATATTCACTCTTAGTATTTATTAATTAATGTATAATTATTTTTTAATATTTTAGTTATTACTCTTTTATTGTTCATCATTAAAGTACATTAAGTTTTCAACAATTTATTAAATGTACAATTAAAATTTTTAAACATTTAATCTATTAAATTAAATATGAAGGTGAAAAGATGATCTCAAATTTTATTTTATTTTTGCATTATGTAGATGAAAGGAATGATAAATGAATTTCAACAAAAAAAAAAAAAAAAAAGAATGAGAAAAGTTGTAACTTTGTTTATTACTGCATTAAAATTCAAAGGTTGTCAAAAGTGTAATGGAGACAAAAAGATTATTTTTAATACGTTAGATTATGGTGCTTATGAGCATGTTTGGTTCAGTTTTTTTTTTTAAATTCTTTTTTTCTCAAACTCATTTTCAACAACATATTTTGTGGGACATAAAACTTTTATCAAATTTTCAACCACGCATTTTACTATTTTTTTTTAAATATTTAAACTCTACTAAACATATACTATAGTTTAGAACTAACGTGTGAAACTTTTTTTATTTTTAATTTAATTTAATTAATATATATAGAATGTTGTTTTTATCTTACTTATGTCCCTCAACAATATTCTCACAGCATAAACAAGCATTGACACTTTTTTAATTTTTGTTTTTTACTTACAGTTATGACGTTTTCATTATGATATTTTCATTTACGTCGCCAAACCATACACGTCTAATGAAAAGAAAACAAACACAAAGAATATTATTCACAAGGAACTATTACTCCAACAAATGTACAATATTATATAGTCAATCATTACATTCTTTCATAATAAAATTAGTAATTATTAATTTTATTCTTTGTAAAATACAGTCCTGGAGGTCATTAATTCCAAGATTCGATATTAAGGGTTCGTCAATCATCAAAGTTTAAATCATCAAATGGTTTTCACATGGTTCAAATTATTGTTGATATTATCATCGTATAAAACATATCTTTGATTGTAATTGTACTTACATGAATGCAATTATCTTTTAATATTTATTTATTACTCTTTTATTGTTAATTATTATCGTACATTAAAATTTTAACACTTATTAAATGTACAATTAAAATTTGTAAATATACATAAAGAATATTGTTTACAAAGAGTACTACTTCAATAAATTTACAATATTATATAATCAATCATTACATTCTCTCACAATAAAATTAATAATTATTATTTTTTCCCGTAAAATACAACCCTAAAGATCTCTATTAATACATCATAATTTCATACGATTTGATATCAAGAGTTTGTCAATCTTCAAAGCTCAAATCACCAAAGCTCTCCACTGAGTTCAAGTTACGTACTATTCGTATTACCACTATATAAAACTCATATTTGATTGCAATTGTATTTTTATGAATGTAAATAAAATATCAACATCGAACAATATAATACATGTTATCAATAACCGTACTTTTTATCTTTATTGCAATTGCTATTTTCATATTTTAATTATTAACAATTAAAAAATAAAAATATTGAAAATATAAAAAATTGACAATATGATTACAAAATTACTTGCAACGCATGCATGTCTAACTAGTGAATACTAAAGGTGAATGTAGAATTTTAAAAAATTTGTAAAAATAGAATAGTCTAAAAATATTTCTCAATTTAAGCCTTTTTTAGATGTAATATAGATTTTTGTCACTTTTTGAAGAAAAGAGCCATTTTAGTCAAAACTTTCAAAAAAGTAGTCATATTGTAAAATAGATAGTCAAAAATAGATATTTTATCCAATTTTTGAGTTCAGTAATACTAACTTAAATATCTAGAAAAATGATTATAAAAATAAAATAAAATAAATTATGGCTTGTGATTCACAATGTAAATTTGGAGTGGAGGTTGTAAATTGAGCCACCAACAATATTCACTTTTCTTTAGCCCATTGAACTTTGGGCAGGCTAGAGACGATCCATAGATAATATGTACCGAGTCGCCCCCCGGGGCATAGCTCAACTGGTGGAACAATCAACATAAGGCTTGCTTCCAGCGGCAGGGTGGGAGTTCGAATCTTGGTGGGAACCTGCGGCTGGATTTTATTCGGTATGGAGCAATCACTTTGGAGGCGGCTCCTTGTGCGCAGAAGTGTACGGTCGGATGAAGGGAACCTGGGAGCCAGTTGAGGCATAACCCGCGATTTACCTCCTCCAAAGTTCTAGGGGCAAGGGTCTTGGGGGTCCAGGATATAGTCTAGCGAAGCTAGGATACCTGGGTATCAAAAAAAAAAAAAAATATGTACCGAGTCAAGTAGCGAGGACAGTACACAAGTTCGACCCATATCACGTCAATTCAAACGAGTCAGTAATTTTTTAATAGGGATATTTACACCCACTACTTACAAATATTAAAATAATTATAAATCTAACAACTTAACTTATTTATTCCAAAAATACTACATAATTAATATTATATTAAATAATAAAATAATGAATTAAAATTATATAACTATTTTCACGTGAATTCACTCAAATTTATTTTTGAGTCCTTGATTATTTGCACAATAAGTCCTTCATCTTTATAAAATTTTCACTTTAGTCCCTATACTTCATCTTTCATTTCAATTTTGTCCTTTTTATTTGCAACCCAAGTCCTTCAACTTTTAAATTTGTACAAGTTGATCCCCATATTTATACTTTTATATCAATTTAGTCCTTTGTATCACTATTTGATACAGATGTTACAAATAATATTTTGTATCATTGAATATATTACATATTATATTATGTTATTTTACACATCACATGTTACATGAATTGGTATTTTGTATCACTGATGTTACATATGTTACAAATTATGAAATCAATAGTTTTATTTGTTAAATTTAACATTATGTTTCATATCTATATCATACTATAACTAATTTATTGAAGTTTAAAGTTGATTTTGCAGTTGTAACATATGTAACAATTTCTGTTTAGTATCGCAATCTGTTACAAATGTTACAAATCATATTGTGTATTACTGTTTGATACAAATGTTACAAATAATATTTTGTATCATTGAATATGTTACAGATTATATTATGTTATTTTACACAATACATGTTACATGAATTAATATTTTGTATCACTGATATTTTATATTTCAATTTGTAACACAGATTGTTACAAAATATCATTTGTAACATTTGTATCAAATATTGATGCACAATATTATTTGTAACATATGTATCAAATAGTGATATTATAAAGGACTAAATTGATATAAAAGTATAAATATAGGGACCAACTTGTACAAATTTAAAAGTTGAAGGACTTGAGTTGTAAATAAAAAAGGATGAAATTGAAATGAAAGACGAAGTATAGGGACTAAAGTGAAAATTTTATAAAGATGAAGGACTTATTGTGCAAATAATTAAGGACTCAAATGCAAATTTAAGTAAATTCATGTGGAAATATATATTTTGTAGTATAGATTTAATTTTAATTTATTATTTTATTAATTAATATAATTTTAAGAATGTAGTATTTTTAGAATAAATTTGTTAAGTTGATAAAATTGGAATTATTTTAAAAAAGTGGTTTATTTATGAAAACATCCCTTTTTAATAATATTAAAAAAAATGGAAATTTCACTCCTTAGTCCTTACTCTCATTAGTTTCCAAATTTAAATTTTACTATTTACGCTTTTTTATTTCAAAAATACTGTTTTCAAATAAAGCCCAAATATAAAAACAATAGCCGTCCAACTATAAAAACCCACATTACTTACCCATAACCAAAATACATATATCAGTGCTTTCACTCTCAAATTCAAAACATGCTTTCACTTTCAAATTCAAAACATCAACCTAATTTCTATCGTCAAAAAGATCCAAATCACGTTTGAATAACGAGAATCTCCTAATATCACTCCCGAATTTAGATTCTCTTCTGAGAAACCCTAAACCCAAAACCGAAACTAACTATCCGTTGTTTTTCTTGAATTGCACAAAAAAATTTGTGAATTAGGGATCATTAAGCATGATTTTGCAATATTTCTAGGTTAGGAATAATCCTTGCTGCCTTTGAACGTGAAATGGAGCTCGCGTCAACTGTCTAAAGACAGAACTTGTTACATTTGTAATTTTGAAATAACAGAACGTGTCACATTTGTTACATTTGTAATTTTGAAATAACAGAACTTGTTACGTTTGTAATTTTGAAATAACAGAACTTTGTTACATTTGTAATTTTGAAATAACAGAATGTGTTACATTTGTAATTTTGTTACAAACGAAAACATCAGCAACCTGCATTACTAGAAACAATTGTATTGCTACAGATTCCAAAAGTTGTCAACCAAACTCCCAAAAAAAGATCCACATGAAATGATGTGTATTTAATTCTCATTAAACATTGTCATGGACTTTTTAAACAGTAATATGTATCAAAGAACTTTAAAACTATTATTTGATATGAATGAATCTCTACTACTATTCTGATATTGACAATTATGTGTGATTCTTTTTTCTCTTGAGCATTTGCTTCAATGGCAATGGATTTTTGCATGTTCTTCTATTGTGTCCATATTCTCCACACCTTCCATGAGAATTTTAGCCGTCTCACCATATTATGTAATGAAGATATTTAACATTTCCATACCTGCAAATCATTGAAGTAGATAAACACATTGGTCAACAATTAGCTGAAAGTAGAAAAATACAATTCTAAAATAGAAATTAAATAAAACAGATGCGTTTAACATGCTGATAGAATTGTAACATATATGGTTTTGTAGGTATCTAAAGTTGGTTCAATATATGAACTAAATACACTTAAATCATGTCAAGATGATCAATTTATAAACAACACAGAAGTTTAATTAGATTTAAATTCTAAACAGATAGTAACATAACTTGTTACATTTGTTATTTTGAAATAACATAATTTGTTACATTTGCTATATTGAAATAATATGACTTGTTAATTTGTGGATTATGATTAGATATTTTTGAAATAACAGAATTTGTTACATTTGTAATTTTGAAATAACAGAACTTGTTACGTTTGTAATTTTGAAATTTGATATTTGGAAGATTATCAAACAACATAAGTAATCCAACAAACAACTAGAGGCAAATCATTGAACTGGATAAACACATTGATCAACAATTAACTTTCTGAAAGTAAAAAACACAATTCTAAAATAGAAACTAAACAAAATAGATAATAACATTTACATTTTTGAAATAACAGAACTTGTTACATTTGTAATTTTGAAATAACAGAACTTGTTACATTTATTACAATGTCATGAATTATGGTGAAATTAGAAGAGAGTGAAAACAGAAACTATACAATGGCACATCAGATACAGTGTATACCTGAAGTTCAACATGATGATTAAAAATATTCAATTGTCTATCAACTAGAGGGGAAATGATCTACTCCCCATGGTGGGGAGCTCTTATAACTCCCACTGGACACGTGTCTAGTAGAGGTTGGACAAGTGCTTGACTTTTTTGCCAAGCACTTTTTCATTGGCCAACACCCACTGGACACGTGTCCAGTGGGAGTTATAAGAGCTCTCCACCATGGGGAGTAGATCAATCCCATCAATTAGAGACTCTAAATTAATGGATTTTGACTCGAAGAACCAATATTGTTTGCCTATCATGTTATTTGATATTTAGAAGATTATCAAACAACTAGCGGCAAATAATTGAATTGGATAAACACATTAGTCAACAATTAGCTTTCTGAAAGTTGAAAAACACAATTGCAAAATAGAAATTAAAGAAAATAGATAATAACACAACTTGTTACATTTGTTACAATAATAACCATGTTGGAGAATTCTGTCGAATATCTGATGGTCAATGTGGTTTTGTGATTAATACACATCAATTTAACATGTTACCTGTATAGATGGTGGATAGAAGTAAGTTTTTCGTTTAATTTGTTCTGCAGTTTTCACGAATTATGTCTGGAAGTGAGATTTCCGTCCAATTTGTTCTGCAATTTCATGGATAATGGTTGCAAATTCGCGTTGAATTTGTTTATTTGGATGAAATTTCTCAGATGATGGCTAGAATTGAGATTTTCCGTCCAACTTTGTGCTGTAATTTCGCATCCAATTTGTTTTTTGATGATCAAATCTGAATTTATTTGGAATCTCACTCTTCCTTTTCGTCGGTTGTGTGTGATTTATAGGGAAGGAAATTGAATTTTTTGTAATTTTGATGAATGGAAAACTCCCCAGCTTTTCTGATTTTGTTTCTTAAAACGTTATATACAGTAATTTCAAAATTTAGAAACTATAACATAATTTTAAGAAATACTTTAATTTTTGTAGTTATTTGTAAAAAAAAAACCCTTAAAAAAATCCCGAATTCTCCTAGGGCATCAACTGCCAATTTTCTATCTCTAGTTACATTCGGTCCATGTGACCCGTGGGCTATGATCCACAGACTCTTGCCGGCCATAGATATAAACATTTATTTGCATCATGGAAAAAGAACAACTGCCCAGCAGAAATTCATCTTTTCAAATTTCAATATTTGGATTTCACTTCGTACAACCAAACAAGAAAAGAAAGGGATTGTGAACTTCCCAAGAATGCACCCAATTCCCTTATGAACATTTGCTACAAATTACATTCAGTAGATGAATTAAGACAAGACAAGAACAGAAGCACATTTACATATATACTTCTCTTCAACAAAAACTTAGAAGGGAAAAAGAAAAAAAATTTATTCTTCAATCAAAATATAGAACCATGTGTATGATAAACATGTGAACCTACGATCAGTCAAGAGGATTTGGTCAGCTTCTCGGGTATTAATATTCGTTCTCTCATTCAGTGCGTATCTAGGAAATTTTACTGCAACTCTCCCACAGGCGCTTCATTGAGCCACAAGAAGTGGATGAAGTCGTACAACTTTGCACTTACACTAACCTGCCCGGAAATAATAGAAGCCAGTGAAATTTGTTGAGATAATGTTATTATCAGCGTATACAATAGTCATGCAGGGACAACACATTTAATGGTTAGTGTATTAGAACATCTCCAATAGGCTCTTTAAACATAAGATTCTCTCTATTTTAAAGAGCCAAACTTTAAAATTATGCTTCAACGGACTCTCTAAATTAACTTTTTAAAATAGAGAGTGGGTTAACCAACTCTCTATAATTAAATGCATTCAAAGAATTTCAATTTTCAATACTCCATATAATGATTGAATTAAATAGTATATACAAAATAAAATAGAAAAAATGGAATAAAATCATATAATAATTAGGAGAGAGGCATGTTAAAAGAAAATAAATGAAAAAATAATAAATACTTATTGGAAGAAGTAAAATAAAGTGTTAAAGATAAAGAGATTATTGGAGCACTTAAAAAATTTTATAAATTTATAGATGCTCTCTAAAATGTCAAAGATGTTCTTTATAAATAAAGAATCTATTGGAGATGCTCTTAGGTGTGGGGTGTAATATATTTATCATACCTTGTAAGGAGTAGGGTTCAACCTTCTCATGTGGTCTGTCCGCATCTGGTCCAGTTGTTTAATACAACGTTCTCTGATCAACTTAATAGGCGGTAATTCTTCTCTAGCTTTTCCTTTAAAAGACAAAAAAATGGACGTCGTTAGTGGAGTGAAGAACCACCAAAAATAGTTTTTAAAATAATTCGCATAATATATACAATGTACTAGTTAACTTCCTAACGTTCATTCATAATCTAGTTATTACAGCAGGCCAGTGTTAATAAAGACTAAGGGTGAAGTACCAAGGAAGAGATAGAAGTGAGCCTAATTAAGACAGTATAGTACCTTGAATTATGGTTCATAGACATTAGCCACCAACAACACAACCCTCAACCAAAAGGGGGGAAAATGCGAATTTTATCTTCAGCGTGATATGCACAATTTATTATTATTTATAAAATTAATCTGAAATTTAGGTATTTACGATTCATACTACTGCCTACATGGATTGCTTGCACTATTTGGCGATAGGGTAGGGAACAAGAATGAAATTTGTTATCATGTGTAAAATTCTGTAGGCCCCAGTAAGCTTCTGATAAATTATGCAATTGTTTAGGAATGCATATATAAGCAGGATATATAATTATGAGAACTAAACTTGTCAGAGTAAATTTATTCTGCAGGAAATCCATTGCAACTATTATGAGTTTAACAAAATTAGCATGAACAGCCAAATTTAGTTTTCCAAATTACGTGTACCACTGGGAGTTGTGTACTGATGCACAAATCCCCTGGGGTCTAGCATTGCCAAGTAATATGCAACACACATAATGGCCATAACACCCATGCAGTTAATAGTGGTTTAGCACTCCCAAGTAACTGGTTAACTAGGCTAAGAGACCAAAAACTCTAACCTGATCTACCAGGCCAAAAACACTTCAGAAGCTCCTCAACATGTTGTGGTACCACGAATGCTCGCTTGGATTCATTAAATGGATGACGACACAAAATTCTTTCACCTACCTGTGTATAGGGTAAGCTCATAATGACAGATTAGAGCAATCTGTTTATAAATCATTTATGAAGTTTTACGTGATGATCAGAAGAATGAGGAGCTAGGATGCAATAGAGGATTCAGCAACTAGCATAACAGTTCAACGGGATGATAACTTCCTAATTTGCCCAGTCATTCATTTAGCCATGCATCTTGACCACCTCTTCGCACTGATAAAAGGTATATTTCTGGAGGTTCTTCCTCTTATCATTTAATTTTATAACCTAACATCTACTATTTGCTCATGGATATGAAAAAGAAAAATTCGTGCTGAATATGGCTCATCCCATCTTGTTTACAATGTGGACTTGAGTTTTTATTTAATAATTAAATAAAAATACACGTGGTTTTGCTGAAGGAAATCACCCCAATCAATCAGAATAAAATCGAATCATTCTACAATCTCACAGATAGCGCCACATTCTATAGCCAAATCAATGTAAAATAATGATATCCATTCTTAAGAGTTTGCATGTACACGGACTAATCAGGGACACTTTTTCCCCCTGCAGTCTTGTCTTAATTTATGTGTTGCTAAGAGCACAAAAGACGGGTAGTAGTTTTTTCATAATTTATTTTTTGCGAAAAGCACGCGGGCATGCTCACACATTTCAATCTATTTCCTAAAACTCGTGCCAAGACAAACAATGACATAAAATTTGAGATTGAGAAAGTAGATTTTTTTACACTTTAACATATTCACTTAATTTGTTGATAACTGATGTTTTTGGATCATTGACTTCAAAGGTACAGGGGAAGAAGATTAAAGAAAATCCATTGACATAGAAAATACCTTTGGAGGTGGTTCATTTTCTCCTACCATTATGTCTACAAGGGGATAACCTTCCTTCCCATATAATCTGTAACATCGTTTTTTGCATGGAATAGAGACCTGAAACCAAAGCATAATGGACAATCATTATAGAACTAACATGAATATAAATTTAGAGATATCACGTGGATTCATCAAACCTTTGAAACGTCTTCAGAAAGTTTTATACGAGGCTGATTGTTTATTTCCACCAACTTAAAAACAACGCCTAGAGCAGGTTGAGCATAGCATGTAACTAAATGAGTTCCAATTCCAAATCCATCAACTTCATGACCCTGCACCCCAAATAAAAAGAAGTTGGAAACTGCAAAATATACAAGCCATGACCTGCATATATTCAGGTAGGAAATTGGGAATGGAAAAATCGACATGAAGCACAATCAATAAACAAGAAATAAAATTTTTACCCATCTTCTGAATATTTTACCAACGCTCAATCCTTTACCATCTCTCCTTCACTCCCATTCCCCACAAAATAGCATGGGGTGGATGGGGAAGGGGCTGTGGATTTAGTGCGGAATGATGGATATGGAAAGAGATGAAAATATCTTTTTGTAATGAATTATTCAGAAGATCTAAGTACGCAGGGAGTTGGGACATGTAAAAAAGCTTGTTCAGCTATATTTTTTAAATTTTAGATTAACTTTGAGTTCTTGTCCAATTTAGCATCCCGAAGAAAACTAACTGATGATTAAAAAATGAAAGCTGCTCATAGATCATAGAACTAGAGAGGCTATTTCACTTTATTCAAGTTGCATGGTGGTTTTTTTTTCCATCTAAACTGGAAAAATAGGTCTCATTTTTTACATCCCAGAACTTAATGGTAATGTCTCTTATGCAACTGCCAAATGACCACGTTGGGCAACTCTTAAGTGATTTTGTATGTGAAATGATGTAGTACTTTTTAAAATAATTAGTATAACTGGTAAGCAGCACTGGATTATTAGTGCAATAAGTGCAATCGAAGGGAATACCTCAATGCTGACAACAAGATGAAGTGAACTAAACTGAAATGACACATAGCCCAGTTAAGAAGTATGCAGTATGACACGAACTATATAAAATTTCCGAAGTTTCATAATTTGCATATTCCCCCAAGGATGTCAAAAGTTATAACGGAGGAGTACTAAACCACTGGGAAATTAATACCCAATGCCTTTACCTGTTTGTTTAAAGCATCTAATGTTTCTTCATTGAGGTCATTACTAGCTGTGATGCTTGTCTTTCCAAAATCAGGCACTCCAAATTCCTTCTCAATAGCCTGAAAGAATTTACGGGCCTCACACGACAGATAGGCAAGATCACCAGAGTCTAACCTAATGCCTACAGCTTTATACCTGCAAAAGAACATTTAGAAAAAGGTATAAAAAAATAAATAAACAAACAGAAGTCAAATAGTCCTTGCACTGCTAGTTGTCCTTTTTCGTTATAGTGCTTTGAGGGTCTGGGGTAATGGTGAAGCCAGGTGCTTGCAAACCGCCACATAACTGTTTGATTTGTGAGCATGGGGAAAAAGTAAACTCCACACGAAACAAATAAGAACAGGTTAATAATGACAACTGAAAAAGATCTAACCGCTCCAAGATGTTGCAAACAACCAAATCACAAAATTAAGAAGCAGAAGAATTGAACCCAGATAAGACCCTACTTACATAGATATGCACACCTAAAGACGGGCAGATTTGCTATTGATTTGGATTTAGGGTGAGTGTTAATTTTTGATAGGGAAAGAAAGGAGGAGACATCTCAAAAGGCTAGGCCTCTCCCTTAAACGCATCAATGTGCATATAAATGTAATGATACAACAACAACAAACCAAGGCTTATTCTCATAAATTTGACAAAGGATACGTGAATATGTTTTTGCCACTCCTTCAATCCGTCACTGAAAGATCCAATAAATGTAATAACAAAGAAAAACATTCAGAATAACTTGATCTTACACATTTCAACCATATTGTGATCCTACAAAGAAAGTGAATATTTAAAAGCATACACGTCGGTAGTTTTTTGAAAATACCAAACACCTTGCTAACATGGATACAATCATTTTCAGCATGTAAATTGCCAACATATAAATAAGTCGTCCAGACATACCCTAAATCTTTTAGAGCTAGAGCAACTGCACAAAAATTAGGAATACCACTCCTCATGACCTGTCATAATTGATAATGAAAAGCCAATGTTAATGACAATAACATAAAACCAATATGAATTAGAAATAGTTCAGCTAACGAGAAGTGAAGTTTAAATTATGCCTAGAACAGAAAGACTATGAAACACGGCAATTTTAACAAGAATTCAAAGTATTCACATGAGCTCACAATATATAGAAATTCGATCTTCACCGGGATATGAGCTGTTTATCTAGCAATATTTGAAAGCAGTAAAATTTCTTTTACAGAAAGAATTAGAAAGGCAAAGCAAGACACAACAGTAAAAAGGAAACAAATACAGAAATGGAAGTTCATTGAAAGTATAACTAAAGGAACTCCGAGAATTTTCTTAAGATTAAACATATACAGTAAACCAGAAGAACTCTTACTAGGACTTGAGAAATTTTCAAGTTCTCAACTTGGAGATTGTTATAGATTTTCTAAGACATGCTAACTACTAATTAAACCATTGGATTTCAAAGACTACCTCAGGCTCCTCAAATCATTAAGTGAAACAATACAACCGAGTAATAATAATCCCACTTTATATCACACATTCACAGTAAAACAATTAATTCACTTCTTGGAAAGCAATAACACAGAGATGCGAAAGAAGGTGAACCATATTTGTACATGCTTCCAATAGCATCAGAAATTGAATGCAATTAATGGAAAATATCCAAATCAATTATTGCACTGCAAATATGAAGTTCTAAATGACAACTGAAGTGTCCAATGCTGGATAGGAAATTTGCATGATTAATGACTATGTGAAGTTAACAAATCAAAATTTTGACTTACATCATATGTGTCTACAAGGGCCAAAAAGTTGGAAGGAAATGCTAGAGCATATGAGGTGAAAGCAGCTAACTCACTTTGATTGGTTTCACCAAAGATGCCACCCAATACATGTGACCGCTGAACAAATTTTGAGAGTTGAATCAGACAACATTGGATATATGGAGTTCCCAATATGTTAAATATATATGCATCCATATTGAGTAAGAAGATCTAAGATAATCTGAACAATCTTTTTAAAGCATGTGACGTTCAATTTTATCACATTCAAGTATGAGTGCTACTACACATACAGAATATCTCCTGGAAGTTATATAAATTTATCAAGATAAGATATATTACATGCACATACTAGCACTAAAACTGTTGCATTTCACATGGTTAATTAGAAAATTAGGAAAAAGTTCATAATCAATTCTTGGAAATCTTGGCAAAGGATACATACAGTGATTGTTTGTTTCCTATGTGCATGCCCTCACTGACTAGGTTTGTAATGAGGGACATATCAGGAGAATGCAATGCCCTAATGGTTACATTTTTCAAAGAGAAAAACATTTCTTGCAAAAGAAGGAAAAAAAAAAAAAAAGGAAGCACAGTTAATTCTTTTAGAGACGGGGTATATATACATATACCTTGTAAAGATTATACATAGATCAAGTCATTTGAAGTTGTCAAATTTATAAACGCCAGATTTTCATGTCGTTCTTTTCAAGACACGGAATATAATCACTTTTCACTATAGTAAATTAATTCGCAAATGGGTAAATTCTATATAGTTAAAAGTACACAATGGACACTGGACAGAGTTTTGGCCTACATTTGGTTTCATCTTTAAGTTATACCCTGCCCTGGTACAAACTAATGACTTCCACGCTAAAAGTAAGAATGGGGAAATCTATGCAGAGTTGAGGTTGGGATTGCTCAACTTTCAAATGTCTTGCCTTGTCGCTCCCCACCCAAGCATTAAGAAATGGAGGCAGTTTACAATGGAGAAAATTGGGAAACAAATACGGGAGTCAAATAATATCTTTCAAGTAGAAACCATTTTCTTGATAAATGGCTTTTCACCATAAATGATTGGTTTTTGATAACTTTGACGTCATAAAATGGATATTAATCATAGCTTTGATTTATTTATTTGTTTATTCTTTCGACAAAACAGAATTAGATTCTTTATTTTAAAAATATATCTGATACGAAAACTTCATGTAAAACCAATAGGGCATACCGGAGGACTTGTGGGATATCCTACTACGCTGCAACAAATTTAACATGTCGTGCTTAATTTCACGAGGATGTCAAGATTATATTTTGTCAGCTGCCAAAATGTGCATACAAAAGGTTTGGCTAAATCAGAATTAAAATTAGAAAATCTCACGTTCAAATATTCAAATCTAAGGAAAGAATTTAAGTTTGATGGCATTACTATTGGATGGCACACGGATAGTAAGTTATAAGATTTTTTTCAATAAATAAAGAATTTTGAGGATAGAAAAAGCACATAGAAGCAAGAAAAAATAAAGCATTGAAAATCTAATAAAATGAGCAAGTGAAAATTAAAACACAAGGTAAACAAGTAGAGTGAGTTGAGAACACCTTTAATTTCCTTAACCATGTCTGAACCAAACTAACAAAATCCTCACAAGAATCTGAACCATCAAAACTCTGAAGCAATTTATCAGTGATTTCATCGGGGCTCTGCAAATCACTGGATTAATTAAGATAATAGATAAATCATGCAAGAAGAAAAACAATGACATATTGCGTAGAAGTAAAAAAAACTTCAAACTATGTGCATGTGAGTGCTAAAGAAGGGTGGTAGTATATAGATGCATGATTATAAGTCTGATCCAAGCATAACAATCAAGGAAAACTTTGAACAAGCACATAAAAAGGTCCATGTCACTAGATGCCAATCCAAAGCTCTGTGTACACCGCTATCTTCGCTTTTTGTTACCAAAAGTCAAGGCATTGTATCAAGTACTTGGATTATATCATAGACAAATAACAAACTCTTGTAGAATAATTACTAAACGATCCACCAGGGTTCAACTTCACTCAGAGTAATGATCCTTCACAAAAAATGCACAAAGAACTTCAAAATAGTTCTAAAGCTATTCAACCTCGTACCAGTTTCTACCAGAAAAAATCAGAGTTTCTTTCTTCATCCAAAAGAAAAGGAGAACCACAATATTCTTCTAGCCAGTGTCCATCATAGCAATAGAGAACTCGAATATTCAATTCTACATGCAGTATGCAGAAGTTCTTCGGAAGGTGATCTATCTTTTCAGAGTGATAACCCACAGAAAAAATATTGCTTCAATTAAAAAGACAGTTATAAGACTTGATAAATAGAAAGATCCACATTACTATAATTCAATAAATCTCCCGATACTCCTAAGAGGAAACTGGAATGAATGGTATGATTCTGGAGGAAAAAAAGTAATGCACATACATAAATACGTGTGTGTGCGTGTGTAACTATACCTACCATAAACGAGCTGACAAAAGCATGGGAATGTGTTCCACGGAGTGGGATTCCAAATAATTTCCCAGCCGCGACATTGCTGTTAGCACACAACAACAAACATAGATTAGTCTAGCTTATGCATCATGTTGATCAACAGGAAGCTAAGATATTCTTCTTTTTTCTTTCGTTTGGGGTTGGAGGGGGTGGGGGTGGACTTTCTTAAAATATTGAACTGCAAAAATCAACTCTAAAACCAACTAAAGGGCATTATGAAACTGCAAAAGTGTAATCATTAAACCCAAAAGGTCAAGAGGACTCAACGAGAAGCCAAGTAAACTCATCCTTAGAAGGTTCAACTTGTTGTTTGATCAGACAACACATCAACCTGGTGACACCTAGCCGGTTCAAGTTTACCCTCAAAAGTAAGGATGAAGTTTCGAATCCATGAACTATTGGCCATTTCATAAAATCATGTATGAAAAGTATCAAATCCGAGACCAAGTATTACATAATACAAATTATCTCATACATCAACTGTACACGCTTAATGTACAATAACTATGAAATTTAGATTCTCATTTTATATCTTATTAGAATTAGAGGATGACAAAGCATTAACTCTATCCACTTATAAAGAATTACATCCTCACACAAAACATACATCCCAATAATATATTGATATAATGTATGAGTAGCTTAGTGAATGGTTAGTTGGTTACATATCTATAAAGATATATTAAGAAATATTGCAATGATCCATTAGTTAAACCAATGGTTGAAATGGTGAACCAATGAGACAATGATGCCTTTGACTCTGGGTCAGGTTCAACTGCTATGGGTAAAGTAAACGTTTCACATTAAGTATTGAATCACCTCGACAGAATTGTTGAAGAACATCCAATGAACAAAATGAAGTTTAAATTACACATTCCACAGACCTTGTAGCATCAAATCCACCCATGTAGCTATACTTTGAAGCCCCTATACCACCATCAGGTCCCTACATGAATGTGAAACGAACAAGCTTCAAATGATATATAACAATATAAGTCTTTCAAAGTAAAACAAAAAGAAAAGACAACTTATGTGACCTGTGCCCTTCGTAGCCCAAATTCAAGAAGAAGTTTGGACTTCCCAGCAACAAAACGATGCCTGGCTGCATTTGTGGCTACTAATGACGCGTAATTTATAAGATTTAGAAGTGGGGTTTCAAGCAGTTGAACCACCTAAGAAGACAGATACAATTATCAATATATACAGTGAAAAGCAAAACTAAGAAAGGAAAGATGCTTACCAAACCAATATCTGAATCAAGTCATATTTTTTACGTTCTCCGAAGTCATATTTTTTACGTTCTCCGAAGTCATATTTTTAGCATGTTATCCAATTATGATTATGATATGAACAAAGGACAATTTCGAAGGTACTCACAGCTATTGGTCCTTCAACCCTCATTAAGGGTACCTTTGGAAATACAACGTGTCCTTCAGAAATAGAATGTATCTCCACATTGGAACAATCCACTCCTCGAAGGTAGTCATAGAAGCCATCCTAAAGTAAAAAAAACAATTTATAATATTACTAACACCTATTCTATAAGAAATGTCATACATTACAAAGAAAATAATAGGAAACGTCGTCTGACAAATGCATTATAGTAATAGCAAAAGCAAAGGCATGAATAGTGAAACTTCCTGAAATTTTGATGGTTATATTATGGATATATATTTATTGCTAGCGGAGTAGAACGAGGCTGCGACACTATCTACTTTTTGATTCAGGCATTTCTAATAACAAATTATGAAACATCAATCAAAACATCAATCAAAACAGTTTAGTCAACTGTTTGGCTTATGATCGCTTTTCTTGTTCCATGAACAGTTCTTGGATAGAGAATAAAATTGATTTTGTTGGTGATATCAATTATTAACTAAACGATTTGTGTTAATCGAACAGGACATGAATTTTGATCAAACGTGTTTTCCTAATTAAATTAATTAAAAAAAAAAAAACACACAAGGCCTAGAAGCCCAACTGAGCAATAGATCAGCACATAGTAAAAATACTATAAACACATTCTGGTTTGTCAAAAATAATTCATTTCAACACAGTAGTCAAAGACTTGAGGCTTTCATGCATATGTCAAAGTAATCCTAATTAATATAAAGTTTGATTGTTTGCAATTAAATGAGAGTGGAAGTGTATTTTGTTTAGTAATTACATACTGTGGTTTCAAAGCTCAAAATCTGGTTGAAAACCTACGTTTGCCCAACATCTTGATTGATTACTTAATATATAACCATTACATATCATATGCACCAGTATACCTCGCATGATGGAGGCAAGGATGCTCGGATAAAGGCAATCTCATCCTCTGCAATTCTGAAGTTAGCAATTAACTTTATGCACTCTTCTAGACCAGCAAAAACTGTATATTCACCGCCAAAGGGGTTCTTCCGAAAGTACAAGTCGAACCTAAAAGATAATCACATAGTAACTATGAGTAATTGTTTGAAAATATAAGACCATCAAATGATGTTTTGTTAAACTGAAGTGGGCAGAAAAAAGAAATTGCATGCTGAACGATCTCCTTCAGGCCTAGACAAAGAGTATGTATCAAATCTAGCAAATCCAATGAAAACAAGCCTACAGGGCCAAAAAGTTAAATCACAAAACACTTGACCAAAAAAAAAAATGTCTGCATATGATAATACCAATTCATCAGAAACTTGTAAAGGGATATTTAAGCACGTGGGGATGTGTGCATAACAGACAGATATGAAAAGTCGGGTTATCTTTCGCGGCGGAGCTTAAGCAATGACACGAGTACTCCCATAAAAATTTATGAGAAATTATTTTGAGAATATATTAATTAGTTCTCATGCTAACTAATTTTACTAAACTATGTAAAAATGTTCACATAAATCCAAATATATTTATTTCCTTTTTCTCCAAAGGTATATCTTGTTTAAATATAGGGAAAATCTTCCATTGAAATGAAAATGCACTATGCTCATTGCTCAACAACCAAACTGTGTTCACCACTAAGTCTGTTATTTTGTTCATCTTTTTGTTTATTTAATAAAAATTTCCAACACGAATTTGAGTCGGTCATTTGTACAGACAGTTAATAAAAGGCTAGTAACATATTAATTTTGAAATTCGAACCAAAAGCACACGAATGAAACCATGTACTATAACTTCAGTCTTAGAACTAATCCCATCAATAATCCAGAAAGGAATTGGGGAAGCTAATGAAAAAAGGTGCTCAAGCTTAGAGCTCCAATTACTGAACCTAAGTTAAAATAGAACTACAATTAGATCCAGCAATAGCAGAAGAAATCAATAAACTGAAATAATTAAATGCAACAACAGCAAAAAATCTTGTAAAAGTTAAAGCACACAGGACTACAGCTCAACTTACCAATAATTGTGCTGGTGGCCGAAAAAATAAGGAATATCCAAAAAACGAGTACTCGAAATTGGTACTTCTCTCATGAATGATTGAACAAAATATTTCCTTCCACGAAGCTTTATAATTAACCAATACTGTGCGTATGGTCAATTAATGATTTAATAACAACAGCTTGATTTAAAACCACAAAGGTGGAAATAGTTACCGAAAAACTAAGACTTAAACCATTATAAGAGCATTTCCAATGCAGTCCGCCTATTACTTTTTAAACGTGCCACATAAGCATATATAGACTGAGTTATAAAAAATTATCTCCAATGTATGCTAATGAGGACTCCGTTTATCTGATTTGGCACACCAAAATAGATTCCATCTAGAAGTCCGGAGTGACTCAACAAATTTAAATCAATCTCAAGATTTTATTAAAAAAAAAAAGCCACACAAAGAAAATATAAATTAAAGACTTGCCAATTTTTAAAAATTTAATGTCACATAACATAAACAGTAATATTAATTTTAGACAGATCATTAGAGACGAATTTATAATTTGACAGTCTATTGTGACAAATGGATTGGAAGTGTGTCTATTTTACATGTCGCAAAGACTAAAATAGACGGAGATGCACTTAAATAACAATCAATACTGCATTCAAGAATCAAGAGTTTCAACCAACCAATGCAATAAACTCGACAATAGAATTCAATCAACCACGTAAAATTGGCGCGCAATTATAAACTGATTAACCGTGCAAGTCATAACGAACGAAGAAACAAAAAGTTAAAGAATTACACAGCGCGTTCATCGTGCTTCCCGGCTTTCCAGTAAGCATAAGCCATAGTAAACTGATAGAGATCCGTCAGAAGAGGTGTCACCATAGGATTGGTCGGCCCATCGATGCCGCAGTTCCGTTTCCCTTCTTTCGTCTGCCCATTAACATTCGCTGCCGCCATTTGATCGAAATTCAATTCAATTCGACAAACTAGTCCTGTGATAATATGTACCACTATTATATAAACTATATATACACACAAAAGCGTAATATATGTGTATCAAAACGTTGAGGGGAGGGTTGTTGAGACCGTTAAAAACGAAGAAAAAGATGGGGTCACTGGTGTCGATATACTGCATCAATTCATATATATAAGACACACACACACACACGATCGTGTGTGTGTTGGTTTTGCGGTGGAGGGGGGTCAGGGGGTGCTTGTTCCGGGGTTGTGTTGGTGAATTAAAAAAGACGATATGGTCGTAATAATAAATGTTGTGCCGTAGTATATACAGCTTTCTCGTGGTCTGATGTTATATGAGAAATAAAATTTAATGAAAACTCAAAATCAACTTATACGTTTGTTTTCACAAAAAAAAAAAAAAAAAAAAAAAAAATCACCTCTCCTAAAATCTCTCGTCTCAACTCATCTTCACCATTCTTCAAATTCCTTTCACAAATTTCTTTCTTTTTAATATTTTTCAACGAACAAGTTTCAACTATATACTAATTATAGTATAATATATGTTGTCAAAAATATGTAAGATTGGTAAAATGATATGTTTTGACCGGAAAATAGGACAAACCCTCTTGAACGCAATTCTATGACCCCGTTGGATTGTTGATTGGATTATTAAAGTCTGGTCTACAACGCAAAATTTATTCTCAATTACTCTTTCTCCCCTTTTCATGCTTACTAATCATATTTAAAATATTTTGAAAAGGAAGACTTTTTGTAATGCTCCATATTATGATATTGCAAAACGACAAGCTTGAAAGGAAATTTGAAGAAATCAACCCTAAGTGGACACGGTAGATTAATGACCATTGACGACAATTAGGCTTCATATTCATGGCCCGTTGCATGCGATTCATCCATCAAATGCCGTGTTCAAATTTTCTTTGAATACTTGGAATGAAATTTTATAAGTTTAGATCATTTTGTCTAGTCGTACTAAATAATTGCTATTCAAATATTCAATAAAAATTAAGTGTGTTTGGTAAAGTTCAAAAATAATTTTTTAAGAAATTTTGAAAAAAATTGATAAAACATGTAGTTGAAAAATTAATAAAATTTATTAGTCTCGTTAAATATGTAGTTAAAAATGAGTTTCCAATAAAAATAATTTAAAAAACACTCTTTCAAACATGCTCTAACAAACAAAACGGATTTAATTAAGTGCATGATTTAAATGTTTCTTTGTATCAACGTATTTGTCATTAAAAGTCCAAATGACAGAAGTTGCCAAAATTATCAGCGGACATTTTGTCCCAATGCATTAAGATGCCGCAATTACCAGTACTACGTTTGTTCTTGAATGTAACACCACTTTGTACACATACAAGCAGCATATACTCGACTGGCTGCAGCATTGTTTCTGTAAAGTTCCGGGGTTCACGCCCATTATGTTATTTTAGATCACATTTCACCAGCATATGCTTCCGCACCTATATAATATGCACATGTTCTTCCTTTCCCAGGAGCTGCTTGTATGTTATAAATGCAAGCACGCAGGATCATACCAGAATGTTTATTTCATGGTTCTTATTTCAATGTCTATTATTCCTAGTGTGTCTGTATTTCTGATAAACCATTGGTTTTGGACTCCGGGCCTGCAGCTTTCCTTGTATGCCTAAATACGGGTTTATGATAAAATTATTGTTGGACCATCTTTCCTAGACCGACCCGAGCTTTTAGCTCAAACTAAAAGGAATAACCCATACAAGGCCCGGTCGTTCAAGGTCAGTTACTTCGGCTCAGCCCACAACACATCAACCTTGGTATGGTTAGAACATAGCTTAACATAGTATAACAATAAGAAGCGAAACGACAAATTTTCATCACCACATATTGACAGTAAACAGTACTGCTTCAAAGAGCGTATGCAATTAATGTATCTCAAAAATCTTGACTTACAAAGCAATGACAGAAAAATATCATCTGCATGAACCCATCCAAATATCAATGTATTTGAGCCAAAATTTAGCTTCCCGTACGACATATCCAGAGAAATCAAAATGTACAACTACTTGCAGAAGCATCATTAATCTGCTAAGTTAATGCCACCGAAATCCCAAATTCACAATTCGCTGCTTTCAATTTTGATATCATCATTAGATGCTCTTGCTCCAATTTGTGAACTGATAAAAGGGGTAAAACTCAAATAATAAGAACTAGTTTAGAGAAAAGGCCACAGAAACAACTGATACAAAAGAGATAATTACCAATTGAACTGCGGTGAAAGATTCGGATTGCGGTCCAAATTTGTTTGTTGCACGCCTTCTAATTGTTCTCCAATGAAGCATGCTTCTAGAGTACTGTCGTTTAAGTTAGATGGTCGAGTGTCAAAAGGAATTGAAGTCACTTTCACTCCTATACTGTAGTCTTTACATAAAAAAATAAATAGTTAGGACAGGTTACGAGATGTTCTTGTTTACTTTTCTACATTCTAGA
Source organism: Forsythia viridissima (assembly GCA_030279155.1). Classification (NCBI taxonomy): domain Eukaryota; kingdom Viridiplantae; phylum Streptophyta; class Magnoliopsida; order Lamiales; family Oleaceae; genus Forsythia; species Forsythia viridissima. Next base: position 47,279,842 of record CM059038.1, on the reverse strand, counting down.
TCAACAAAATCAAATCAAATTACTAGCCAATCAGGCCAGCACAGAAATGGACATGTGATACAAATGTTTTGACTGAACAAAAGTTATGTTAGCTAAAAGAATTACCTCTGCAACTAGTCCCGGAAAAGTCCCTGTTTACTTGTTGAAAAGGCAAAACCTCATCCCTGCACATTCCCTTCAAATAGCAGAAATGTTATATTTTTAGTGCAATTAGAAATCATGGGATTCTATTAAACAGAAAATGACATAGTCGTAAATTACTTCAGAAGATCTAGAGAACTGGAAGGGTCCGAGATGAGACGGGATTGTTGCCAATTCAAATGAAGTTTTTGAACCCATCATGGTCGAGAAATCAGAAGCTGATGCGTGCGTAGCACTATTATCCGGTAGACTGAATAGGGCATTTGTTAAGTAATCTTGGTTCAAAGGATGTTCACTTTCCATGTTCACATTTAGGGATCCATTCCCCGGGTAAATATCCATTCTCATCTGAGAAATTTGGTCGGGCCGTGGCATCCCAGGTAGAGACACAGGATAAAGGCTTAATCCGTTTCTCATTGTTAACATCTGAAAAATTAAAAATATCAACACATGATTGTTACAATAATGATATTCTAAATCCATAGCCTCAAGACTGAAAGGTTTTATGAAAGGCTTGGACCACCTGCGTAATAATTTGAACCTAAAATACTAAACCATAAAAATAATACCATGAAAGCATCAATAGACCAGGCACAAGAGAATATAATGATTCTAAAGTTTTAGAACATCTCAATTTAAATATTCAAGGAGTTATTTGTAACCTTGTACTTCATTCACCACTAGAACGAGGTAAGCATTATTGCACCCAAAAATCACTAAGAGTGTGTTGACAGATAAAATGTGCCAGAGAATGATATCATGTCCAAAACACCGAGAGTATCACTTTCATGCACAGGTGGTTAAAATCAGGAGGGAAAAGGATTTTATTGTCACCAGAATGTCAAGGGTAGGCAAATTTCTAATCTAAAAAATGTTAACATGAGAATTGTGGACTATAAAAAGTAATTTTCTCTATCATTTCTCCTCTTTTAGTAGATGAAACTGACAAACAATGGGGAGAATACTTTGCAATCTTCCAAAGAGCAAATACTGAAGGAAAAAAAAAGGTAATTGAGTGAACAAATTGTTTAGTAATAATGGAGGGCAATATGAAAAACTTTGTCCCTCATTTTTTTGGGCGCTGACATAAAAAAGCCTATGAAGGTCAAATTCTTGACAACTGGAAAATATAACTTTTTTGGAGATTACAAATTTTCAGTATAAACTAACGAGGGGCTAAGCGCTCCGATTTCGTCCTTGTTTTCCCCAGGCGATAATTCTGAATTATCAGAAACCATCTTCTGACAGCTGGTTTCAGCTAGCTGCATCATTTATGAAGCAAGAAACTTAAGAGCATCTCCAATGCAACAATGTCAAGAGTATTTTTTTTTACAAATGGCCAAAAAGTGCTTATGTGGCACAATTAATACTAGAAGATGTTTAGCACAATGTCTAATTCTAGACATTGTTCTTGACAATGTCCACCATTAATTTAATAATTTATATCCAATCAAAACATTTCTCTCTCTTTCTTTTTTCTAAAAAACTAATAATAATTTGCCATATTTGCACAATGAACATTGTTGCATGTCAATGTCATTTGCCACATATACACAATAGACATTATTGCATTGGAGATGCTCTAAAAGAAATGGCAAGAAGCTTAATAATTGCCTAAGTCTAGTGGTCCCTTCTTGGGAAGAGCACCATAACGAAGCTTTTCAAAAGTTTCTGAATGAGTAATGTGAACCATTAATTTCAGAGCATGGCAGCAACAACTTTCCTTTGGGAACTAAAGTGGCTATCTGCTCTATTATAGCCATTAAGGACGTATCTGCTACATAGTATCAGACTAGACTCCTCAGTATAATAGATATATAAAAATTTTAAGTTCTTTTTCTTCCATAATATTGTACCAAACATGCGACAAGGGGCTACACAATGTCTCTTCCAATTTTTGAGGAGAACGTACGTGACAAGACAATTAATTGCTTAAACACAAATTGATCAAACCATGAAATAGACGATCAGTAGGATTATCACACCAACAAGTGCACGGCAAAAGCATATGGAAATGGAACAGTAATTCAATGATTCACCAGAATTATTTTTGTCTCTAGTTACTGAACTAAAAATTAGAAATAATCCTCGAAAGACATCAAGTTTCCAAGCTTTGACAGTAGCAATTAAGTTCATTGTTTGCTACAAGGCGCGACTTATGTTGTTTCCTATTATTTTCCGTAGAGACATATAGACTAAAGTGCAAACCTGTACTTGAAGTTGGAGCTGCTTGAGGTACTCAATCGCTTCATCCAGCATCGAAGCCTTATCCGTCTACCATAATTGCAAGAGATGAACATATAGAAATAACAAAATAAACCTCTTTAGATTTAACTCAATCAACATTAAAAGACAAAATACAATTAGTGGTTCTACCTTGTTTGAATTTGGAATTAGATTTTGCAATGCCTTCATTTTTTCATTAATCCTGCTCCTCCTCCTCTGCCAAACGTATCCCAGAAATCATTACAGTAATGTAGACTTACAGACTCGAAAATGAAAACTCTAAAAATAGTAAAACTAAACATTGTCCATTAAATGAGAGAGAGAGAGAGAGAGAACCTTTTCAGACAAATTATGCACTTCAGCCGCTCGGCTTCTCTTCGATGAGTTCCGAGGTGGTATTGGCTTTGGCAGTGCCTCTTCTACCAAGGCTTCAATAGCCTCCTACATATAATAACTATCATTACATACAAATAAAGAAACTCTACATACACACAAACATTAAACTCCACGAAGAAAAAATAAGTGTTCAAAAAGGTTTATGTATACTGAAATTTATGCTAACAAATGTAACAGTAACATTGTACCACACCCCCACAAGATCTCAGCAAACCATCATATAAAAATTAACCATAAAAATAAGCTTCAATCGATTTTTTTGTACTTATAAGTAGGATTTGAATGAAAAAGAATTAATTAAGTACCTCACTTTCACAATCATACTCATACCCATCAGGGTCATTATCAACTGTCCCAACAGAAGAAGACGACACATTAGCCACTGCACTCGTCGGAAAATACCTACCGGACAACGAGTTTAAGCCCGAAGATGATTCGAGCACAGAGTTCCGACCCGAACCCGGGACAGTTGCCGGAACATAATCATTGGTTGTAGCAAAAGACTGCTGCTGCATGAGAGTTGAAGGAAAAGAAGAAGAACGAAGGAGAAATTTCTGGAGAAAAAAGGAAATGTCATCGGGCTCAGCAGGTGAAGAAGATGAAGAACAGTTGTTGGTGGTTGCATATATATTTGCCATTGATATGAATACATATAATTTGCTTAAACAAGAGATGAAAAAAAGCGAAGTTGAAAAGGGCATGTTTTGGTTTCTGGTTTCATCTCTGACTCTGAAGAAAGGAATAAAGGAAACCCCGTTTTCAACAGGCAGAGATCACTGATTATTAAGTCTGGATTTGAGGTAGCTGGAGCAAGATGGAGCGTGTGTTTATGAGGCAAACGTGCAAGAGTGATTGCACTTACAAGCACCAGAGTGACCAAAAAATTGGGGAAATAAAGTTGAGATAGCCTCCTTCATAATTTTTTTGGTCAAAAGTTTTGACCAAAGTAAGAAAAAAAATAAAATCAAAAACTTAACAAAAAAGTAAAAAGTCTTTTATACTCTTCATATTTAATCATACTTTTCTCTTCTTATTATATTCATTCATCGTAATCCTCCCAAAAAACTGGGTCTTCATTTCAATTTTATACATTTTGTCCTCCAAATTTTTGTTTTAGCCATTTTAGTCCATCAACTTTATATTTTCTCTTAAGTAGTCCTCCAACTTTATATTCTATCTTCTTCGTCCTCCAAATTTCCTTAATCTCTAATTTAGTCTTTCAAGTTTTAATTACTCTTTTTTTTTTAATTTTGTCTTTCAATTTAACACGAAACTTGAGCAATTATTAATCGAAATAACAAAATTATATTCGTTAGAGTAAAGAAAAGGGATTTTGGCACAAATGGTCTCTAACTTTTGTCCTTAGTGTAGAATTGGTTCTTAACATTTATTTTTTGACATATAAGTCCTTAATCTATGTGTTTTAGTGCAAAATTAGTCCTTGACAAATATGCCTTTAGTTTTATTTAGAAGAAATTGTATGTGGATTCCTAATTATTACAAAATATGCAAATAGGTCCAATACTTTTATTTTTTTTATAAAAATTAAAAAAAAAAACTAATGAGGTTTTTTTTTAATTGACACTTTAGTAATAAATATGTCAAATAAAATTATTATTTTTATTATTAAGTAATTATATTATTTAAAGAGTGAGAAATCATTGTGAGAAATTAATTTTCTCCATCTTTACTTATAAAATTTTTTCTTCCTCTTTATTTTAAAAATTAAGTTAAATAAATAACAAATGACGTATATAATTTTATGACATTGAACTAATCTTATTACATTTTTATTTAACATTAAAATACTAATAAAAATTAATTTACACATTATGTGTTTTATTTTTGAAAATAAAACGATAAATTAAAATATGAAGAATATAGTTGTATCTCTAATATTTATAGTTAATAAACATAGAACTCAATTAAATAAAAGTATTTGAATATCAAATTTGTGACAAAATTATTTTTTTATACAACAATAAAATAAAATTTTAAATTTTAAATAATATAATTACTTAATAATAAAAATAATAATTTTATTTGACATATTTATTATTAAAGTGTTAATTCCAAAAAAAAAAATCTTTAGTTTTCTTTATTTTTTATAAAAAAATAAAAATATTGGACTTATTTGCACATTTTGTAACGATTAGAAATCCACGTACAATTTCTTCTAATTAAAACTAATGGCATATTTGTCTTTTTATCCCATAAGGGCCAATTTTCCATCAAAATACATAGGTTATAGACTTATCTGTCAAAAAATAAACGTTATAAACCAATTCCACACTAATGACAAAGGTTATTGACCATTTGCACCAAAATACATAGGTTATTGTCTTATTTGTCAAAAAATAAACGTTAGAGGGCAATTCCACACTAATGACAAATGTTTTGGACCATTTGCATCAAAATCCCTGAAAGAAAACGATATTTATATTGTTACAATACAAAATATAACATAAAACGACTATAATATCGTTTTTATTGGAAGGTAACGATATTAATATCGTTCCTATACACAACTTGCACATTTATGGATCATAAATAACGACATTTGAATCGTTCTAGTTCAAGGATAACGATATGAAAGTCGTTTCAGTAGTAAAATAATGATATCTATATCGTTCCATTCAAATATGCTGGATCGATTGTCCACGTACGATGGGCATGCTTAGAACACACGCAAGAGGTTTGAAAAATGTTATCTAGTCACAAACAACCATACGAACAATGAATGAAACACAAATAAAGTTACCTTATTCCTACCGAATTACTTCTGTTGACGTTGGGAAACGGTTTTCACTGATTCCTAGCCAACTTGAAGGGTAAGTATTGAGGTCGGTTATGACCGTAGTAAGTGGTAGATAGGTAAATAGACGCAAGCAGACTCGGTTGTCCGTATTTTTGTAAGGATGCTCTTTTTAGACTGTTGAATCCCCCTTTAATGACATTTATTTTCTCTATTTATAGGAGAACATGTTATGATTATGTATTCTTTTAATGCTAACCTAGGCATTAAATGGCCAACCTATGCATTTAATGTTTACAAGACATTCCATTTATAGGCATTTAATGTCAAACGGCGCTTGTCAGACAGATACGCTGCTGATGTGACAGTGACATGATGAGACATGGCCCGATCTGGATTGAGAGGACGAGGTCCGAACTGAGTTGACCTCTGGCACTGGATCCGAACTGGATCTCGTCGAGCCCAGACTAAAATCAATCGAAGGCTTCATCCTTGATCCAGGCTGGCTGGTCTGACACCAGAGATGGACAACCCAGGTCGGTCGACAACAATTGCCCCCAAGACCTGCTTTGAAATAAATCAAAGGAGGTTTTTTCAGCTCGGACGTATTTCGATTTGGTTTCCAACATCTGGCGCAGCGCCCCTGACAATTCATCTTCTTAGTTGACACATGGAACGAAATCAGTGGGATGTTAGACTTTTGCGTGGCTCGAGGAGGCGCTTTAATGAGGCGTCATCATTGCTGCATTGATGGTGCTATCCCTTGGTCTTCCTTCCCTATAAATAAGGAGGATGAGATTCATTTGGAGCCGTTGCCTAAGAATCTTCCTCTCTAAGTTTTTGTTGCTTTAGCTGAGTTCCAGAACGGCAAAAATTCGTCCGACCTAAGAGTCACCGCGGTCAAAAACAAACGGTCAGTACCCTTTATCTTTCTCTTTCACGCTATTCCTCTCCTTTCTTTGTTTCTTTAAGTATACGGGGTAGGATGTCGAGTGAGCTCGGTAGCGAAAGTGGGGGAGAGGCCATGTCTTGGGGTAGAGGTCAGGAAGAAGAAGTGGAATCCAGTTCAGGTAGGACGATAGGGGGAATGGATGGGGATGAGATTCTTAGTCCAGCTCCGATAACCGCGGTCCCCCCCCAAGCTAGATCGTCCCCTTAGGCCGAGACGAGTGGCGAGGGAAATTTTGGACCTAAGACTCTAGGTCGGGAGGAGGCTGCTATAGAGTCAGGATTTAGGTCGGCCCCAATTTGGAAATGTAAGTTCTTCCCCTCCGAGGTCAACGTAAAACAGCTTAGGGAATGGCACCATGCTTATAGGGTTCCAGACGACATAGAGTTCTACGTCCCTGGTCCCGATGACCGGCCTGACGACCCGCCACCGGGCTGCGTGGCTTTGAACCAGGCCGTGCTGGCGGCCGGACTTCGGCTTCCTTTCCCTAGGATAGTTAGGAAATTTCTGAGGGACTGGGGAATAGCCCCAACCCAACTCTGCCCCAACGGGTGGAGGATCATGATTGGTTTCTTCATTCTGTGGGACCAGCTCGGTTACCCTTGTCCTTCAGCCAGGGAGTTCAACAGCTTGTACTCCTTTAAGTCAGATGGGAAGAAGTCGGGCTGGTGGTACGCTTCGGTCAAGGCGAAGACCGGGGGTAGTGTAATAACTCAGACCCCGGACTCTATTAAGAATTGGAAGAAGTTCTGGTTCTTCGTCCGAGGTCCTTGGCAGTTCTCGGTAAATGACACCAGACCCGACCTGAGTATCCCAGTTCGTTATCACGCCCTAAGTAAGCGTGCTTCTTCTTTTGTTCAGTATGGTTGTAGTTAACTTGACCCACAATCGTAACACTGATCTGCCTTTGTTTACGTGGTCTTTCAGGGTATACTTCTCAAGACCCTACACCTGAATTTTCAGAAAGGGCTCGGAGGGCTCGAGGTATTAGTGAGACTCTCCGGTCTAGCAGTGCACTGATTACCGAGAAGAATCTGATTTCAGCTCGACTTTCACCGCTGATCTCGGACCGCCCTAGTACCCGTAAGTTATTCCGACCTTGGTACTTTCTTTATAAAAAATTTTTCTTAGCTCTGACACCGGCTTTTGCAGATCACTCCGGAGAACAAATGAAGGACATATCCGCGTTGTTGAAGAAGAAGGGCCAGACCGGTAAAGGGAAAAGGAAAGTCTCCTCTGGCGGTCACGAGCCTTCAGTTCGACAGAGGGTGCAACCAGAGGCCCCTCCTCCGCGCAATGTCAGTCCAGCACGGAGTATCGAGGTCGTGACATCTCTTCCTGCTCATGGAGGGCCTTCTTCTTCTCAGAACGCTCGCTCTTCCCCTTCTACGCCTCGGATTCCGGCCAACTACCTGGGGTCGACTCCAGCAAAGGATGAGGAATTCCTAAGGCTTCGTGGCGCTCTACCCAAGCCGGTTCGAGATTATGTAAGGTCGAACTCACCGACGCGGGAGGAGATAGCCGGGCTTCCTCTATCCACCAGGAGAGCAGTCAGGACGATTGCCAAGTGCTGGACTCCAGTTCAGCAGAAGTATCTGGATACCATGGGGGTAGTGGACTCCGTGGTGGCCACCTCCGTTAATACTTCGAGGGCTGCTATTCAACTTACGGCGGCCTCCGAAAAGATGGGTAGGCTCCTGGCTGACGTCCAGGTCATGAGGGAGGAAGGGCTCAAGGTTCTGGCCGAACTTGAGGAAGAGAAGAAAAGGCGGGTCATCTCCGAGGATTCTCTTCTGAAACAGGAGGAGGAGCTGAGAGCTAAAGAGGTTGAGCTGAGAGCCTTGACGGCCGATCTGGAGAGTGAGAAGAAAGACAAGGCGGCGTTGCAGCGAGAACTCGAGGCCGAGAGGGAGAATCAGGCCGAACTAAAGAGCGCGGTCGTGGCCGAGTTCAAGTCTTCTGATGCGTACATGGCCGATCAAGAGATGGTCTATTTTTTGACCATGGAGGAGCTGATTGACGCGGCTGTGGAGAAACGTCCAGACTGGGATGTACAGTTTCTGAAGGACGAACTGGCTGAGCTGAGGACGAAATCCACACTCAATCCACCGTCGCCAGAGGAAACAGTTCAGGCTCAGTCTGGCACGGACGAATGAGCTCTTGATGTTGTAAAATTTTCATTTATGTTCTGTGTTTTTGTAATGTGCCGAACTGAACCATTAATGAAAATTCTCGTTCTGTGTACTTAGAAAACTTTCTTGATGAAGTAATTTTAGTGCTGACTCTGAGTTTTAACTTCTGACTTTGGACTTCGACTTCTGACATCTGAACTTAATGAAAAAATTTCCGTTCTGATTTGTAACTTGACTTCTGGAACCCAGAGTGCAAGAAGGAACTTAAACCGGACTGCCAATAATTAAATAATTTCAAAAATAAAGTGTTTACTTCGGCGAGGACGAACTTAGCCCGAGCTCAGATACTTTGAACTTCAATTAACTTCTGAATTCTGACTTCAGTACGTGGGCGATCTGGAACTTTAAGAACGAGGCCCGACCTGTAGTCAATGCCAGGTTGGATGGGTGGAGGCCCCCCAAGTTTCTAGATCGGCATAGTATATTACTATTAAGGACGGCGTGTGGGCCGACCTGAAAGTTGAGTTATTTCACATACTTGGGAAAGTAGTTCGGTCTCACGAACGAACTCTATTCCTCGGACTAGTTCGGTCACTTGGACGAACTGTATTCCTCAGACATAGTATGTCTGAGATGAATAAGCTTTAGTTTTGGCGTTGGTGACGCAGCACTTATGCCACCCAGCCGGGTCACACGTTCATGTGTTCAAGAGGATTGCGACCTTAGTCATCCCTTGTTAGGTCGGAGCCTTTCTAGGTTTTCAGATTTCAATGTGAGCCCTTTATTTTGTAAAATTTTCTTCATTTCATAAATTTGAGAAACGATTACAAGGTGGAAGCCGTGGCTTCTTTTGACAAAAGTAGCTTACGCCCTTGGGCATAGGTGGATAGTCTTCACTGGTAGTACTTCTTTAAGTGCTCGGCATTCCATGGATGCGCGAGTGATAGTCCTTCTGCATTCTGGTGCTCGTAAGCTCCATTTTTTAGAACAGCAGTGATCTTGTAAGGTCCTTCCCAATTTGGGGCGAGCGTGCCCGCTTGACTTTCTTTCATTGCTAGGGATACCTTTCTTAGGACCAGGTCCCCAGCTTTGAATTTCCGCTCCTTGACTTTGCCATTGTAATATCTTGCACTTCTTTGCTTGTAGATGGCAGTTTTCAGTTCTGCCCCCAGCCTTCTTTCCTCCAAGAGGTCGAGATCGGATCTCAAGCCTTCGTCGTTGTGATTTTCGTCAAACGTCCGAACTCTATAAGACGGGAGCTCGAGTTCGACCGGTATGACGGCCTCTGTGCCGAAGGCCAGTGAGAAAGGTGTCTCTCCCGTGCTTGACCGGCATGTTGTTCGATAAGACCATAGCACACTGGGGAGCTCTTCCGCCCAAACTCCTTTCAGCTCATCCAAGCGTGTCTTCAGTGTATGCTTAATAATTTTATTTATTGCCTCAACTTGTCCATTTGACTGTGGGTGATTTGGAGTGGAGAAGTGCTTTCTGATATTGAGGTCTTTGCAGAATGACCTGAGTCTAGCATTGTCGAATTGCTTGCCGTTGTCTGTAATGATCGAATGTAGGACTCCAAACCTGCAGACAATCGATTTCCATATGAAACCGGTAGTTTTCTGCTCAGTTATTTTGGCAAGCGGTTCTGCCTCTGCCCATTTGGTGAAGTAATCCACGGCAACTACGGCATACTTAGTTCCACCTCTTCCTACTGGCATGGGACCGATGAGGTCAATTCTCCATTTGGAGAAGGGCCACGGACTGAGGATTGAGGTCAGCTCTTCCGGATGTGCTTTGATGGAGGGACCAAATTTCTGACATTTGTCGCATTTCCTCGCGAAATCGATGGAGTCCTTCTTCATCGATGGCCAGAAATACCCCTGCCTCAAGATCTTGAGTGCGAGAGAGTGCCCCCGAGTGTGGTTGTCACATACTCCTTCGTGGACTTCACTGAGGGCGTATTTAGCTTCGCTCTCCTTTAGGCACCGCAGTAGAGGAAGCGAAAAGCCTTTTTTGAACAGGATGTTATCGATTATTGTGTACCTTGCTGCCTTGATTCTTAACTTTCTGGCTTCTCCGCTATTTGGGGGTACCTTCCCATCCTTCAAGAATTGGATGATCTCGTCAGTCCAGCTGGAGCTCAGTTCGGACGTATAGCTAATTTGCTTAGACTGAGATATAGCTGGGCTACTGAGTCTTCCAATCGGGATGCTCTCCAGCTCTTCGAATGCTAGCTGACATTCCTCGCCCCATTCAAACTCCTTTCCTCCGCGTAAAGCGTCGAAGAAGGGTTTGCACTTATCGGTCGATTTTGAAACAAAACGACTAAGCGCTGCTATACGCCCAGTAAGACTCTGTACCTCTTTGATCTTAGTGGAGGGCCTCATCTCTTGGAGAGCTCTGATCTTTTCCGGGTTGGCCTCGATTCCTCTTCGGTGGACCATGTACCCCAAGAACTTCCCTGACTTTACACCGAATGAGCATTTGTTAGGATTGAGCTTCATTTTATATCTCCTCAGTATGGAGAACATCTCGGAGAGGTGCTCCACGTGGTCCATTTCCTTGGTGCTTTTGACAAGCATGTCGTCAACGTAAACCTCCATAGTTTTTCCAATGAGTTCGGAGAACATTGAGTTCACCAGCCGTTGATAAGTGGCTCCGGCGTTCTTCAACCCGAAGGGCATAACTCGATAGCAGTACAAACCTCAATCAGTGATGAAGGAGGTGTGCTCTTGATCATCCTCATGCATTGCAATTTGATTGTAGCCGGAGTACGCATCCATGAAGCTCAGGAGCTCGTGTCCAGCGGTGGCATCCACCATTTGGTCTATCCGAGGGAGTGGAAAGCTGTCTTTAGGGCAAGCTTTGTTCAGATCAGTAAAATCTATGCACACCCTCCAAGCTCCGCTACTCTTTTTTACGAGAACAGGGTTGGCTACCCACCGGGGATAAAGTGATTCCCTGATGAAGCCGCACTTGAGTAGTTTATCGACTTCCTCAGCTAGGGCCTCGTACCTCTCTGGATTGAGAGGACGTCGGCGTTGCTGTTTTGGTTTGACGTCCGGACTGGTATTCAGTCTGTGGCACGAGAGTTTGGGATCAATTCCTTTCATGTCCGCGTGTTCCCATGCGAAGACGTCAGTGTTGCTTTTCAGGAAGGTTGTAAGTTGGGACCTTACTGGTTGTTTGAGTTCCTTTCCGATGTGGAGGACCTTTTTAGGTCGGCTAGGGTCGACCTCTACTTGCTCTAGGTCTTCAACCGGTTCAGCCTTCCGTAGCACTTGTGCCGACCTGGGGTCGAGGTGACCCAGATCTCCCACTGTGTTCCCATCCAGCTCATCCTCGGACTTTCCAGCTGCAAGCTCAGCGTCAGTCCGGATTGTGTTTACCCCTGCTCGGGCGAAGTTGATGTTGCAGCTCCTTGCTACCAGTTGGCTTCCCCGTACTACTCCTACCCCATGTGGAGTGGAGAATTTGATGGTGTAGTGATAGATGGACGCGGCTGCTTTTAGCTCATGCAGGATTGGCCGCCCTAGGATGGCATTGTAGTTAGATGGGAGATCTACAATTACAAAATCCGCAATGATCCTCCTGTGACAGGGAGGCAATCCGAGCTCAACCACCAAGGCGATCTGGCCCTTGGGATTTACACAATCCCCAATGAACCCCTGCAGGGGCTTTGGGAAAGGCCTAACGTGTCGAATGTCGAGATCCATCTGATTGAATGTTCTGAGATATAGGATATTTACGGAGCTCCCGTCATCTACCAATGTTCGATGGATGTTGACGCCGGAGATCGGCATAGTAATGACGAGTGCATCCGAGTGTGGTTGCAATACGTGGGATGCGTCTTCCTCGGAAAAAGAGAATTTTTCCGCATCAGGGTTGGTTGTTGTACCTGCTAACACTTGGTAGCTATTGTGAGCTTCCCTGGAGGACTTACGGCGTTGTCTCCTTGATCCTTCTAGGTACTGACTCCCACCGACTATCATGTGAATTTCACCTCGTCCGAGTTGAGGTTGAGGTGGAGGTGGAGGTGGAGGTGGAGGTGGAGGTGGTAGTTCAGCTCGGTCATGGGCCTGGGAAGGCTCAGTTCCGCCAGATGGACGCGCTAGTAACTCCTTCAGGTGGCCTCGTCTAATGAGGCTTTCAATTTCTCCTTTTAAATCACGGCAATCATCCGTGTCGTGCCCAGCCGATCGATGGTACCTGCAGTATCTCCTTTGGTTTAGGCCTGACGAGTTCGCCTTCATAGGAGCTGGACTTTTGAGGATGCCCTTGCCTTTGGTTTTCATTAGGACATTCTCAAGCGAAGTGTTTAGGATATGGTACCCCTGGTACCTCGGCGTGGTGGGCCTTGGACGCCCTGCATGCTGAAAATCCGGTGCTTTCTTAGGACTCTCCTTCTTCTCCGTTTTCAGGTCTTTCTCTTTACCCTTCGTGCTGTCCTTACGATCAGGGCGGTCGTTCTCCTAGTCCGAGGTGGCTTCCTCAGCGCCGATGTGTTTTTCAGCTCTAGCCAGGAAGTCTTGGTAAGTAGCAGGTCCGTCTTCGTGAACGGACCACCAGAACCGAGTCCGTGTTCTTAGTCCTGACAGGACTGCCATCAGGGCGGCATCATCTGATATTTTGTCCACCTCCACTATCCTCTTGCTAAATCGATCCATGTAGGACCTCAGTGTTTCAGTTCGGCTTTGTTTAATGCTGATAAGGCGCTCTTTCGGGATGGATCGAGTTCTTGCCCCCATGAAGGTGGAGACGAACTGACCTGAGAGGTCATTCCAGCTTCGAATGGAGCGCGGTGGTAATTTTTTGAACCACCTCATCGCTCTATTCCCGAAGGTGAGGGGGAATGCCCTGCACATGATAGCGTCACTGGCTCCTTGGAGTTCCATCCAAGAGGTATACCTGTCGAGGTAGCCCACAGGATCATTGCCATCCTCATAGCTAGCTAACTGCGGCATTTTCAGCTTCTCCGGCAGAGGTTTTGCCAAGATGTCCTCCGTGAATGGAGAACGCCTGTCCGTGGTGACTTCTTCCGAGGTATTCTTTTGCTTTGCTTCCAGTTCGGCCAGTCGTTGCTTCATGAGTTCAAGCTCATCCGGAGTGTCCTGTACACTCGAGGCTGCCATGGACGGAGCTTTCTTCTTTCTTTGTGCCTCTTGTTCGTGAGGGACTTGAGAAGAATGACCTAGACGGTCAAATACGCTAACTGACCGTTGTGTGGAAGCTTTCCCGTGGGGACTGGAGCGCACACTTTTTCCTCCCTTACTTTCTGATGGGCTTTTCGCTTCGAAGTCTAGTCTTCGTTTTACTCGACAGCTTTTAGACTCATCGTGTGCCGGTGACTCAGCTTCTGAGTCAGAAATTCGTTTGGTAGTGGCTTGATTTCTCTCGAGCCGTTCAATAGCTCGAGTTAGGTATTCAAGCTTCTGTATGACTGCATCTCCCTCGGGCACATGTGTTCGGGCCGAGGTTTCTCCCTGTTGTCTACGACGGAAGACCTGGGGAAGGTTGACCTGCTGACTCCCAGTTCTTCCGTGGCTACGAGCCCTTGAGTCATGACTACGACTCGTGTTTGGATAATTTTTGAGTGTTTTGGTGTGGTGTATGGTAGTTGTGGAAAATGGAGAGCCTTTTTAGAAAATGAGGCCCTCCTTCTAGCGCCAAACTGTTGATGTTGGGAAACGGTTTTCACTGATTCCTAGCCAACTTGAAGGGTAAGTATTGAGGTCGGTTATGACCGTAGTAAGTGGTAGATAGGTAAATAGACGCAAGCAGACTCGGTTGTCCGTATTTTTGTAAGGATGCTCTTTTTAGACTGTTGAATCCCCCTTTAATGACATTTATTTCCTCTATTTATAGGAGAACATGTTATGATTATGTATTCTTTTAATGCTAACCTAGGCATTAAATGACCAACCTATGCATTTAATGTTTACAAGACATTCCCTTTATAGGCATTTAATGTCAAACGGCGCTTGTCAGACAGATACGCTGCTGATGTGACAGTGACATGATGAGACAGGGCCCGATCTGGATTGAGAAGACGAGGTCCGAACTGAGTTGACCTCTGGCACTGGATCCGAACTGGATCTCGTCGAGCCCAGACTAAAATCAATCGAAGGCTTCATCCTTGATCCAGGCTGGCTGGTCTGACACCAGAGATGGACAACCCAGGTTGGTCGACAACAACTTCAAACGTTGTTCACAACACTATAATCTTGTATGATAGTCTATATAGGCACGTAATTGGAAAATATTCTTCAGTTTTTAGTTAAAAGTAATGTTTATACCAAGTAATGATGATTCGATTCCACCAGATTGCGAAACGGATGTCGAACCCAAATAATGACATTATATTCATTCTAGTTGATAGAAAATGATATGAAAGTTGTTACTATACAAAATGTAACTATAACAACATGTGAGTCGTTTCAGTTGTAAGATAATGATATCTATATCGTTCCATTCAAATATGCTGAATTGATCGTCTACGTACGATGGGCATGCTTATAACACACGCGGGAGATCTGAAAAATGGTAACTGGTCACAAACGACCATACGAACAATGAATGAAACACAAATGAAGTTACCTTATTCTTACTAAATTACTTCAAGTGTTGTTCACAACACCATAATCTTGTATGGTAGTCTATACGAGCACGTCATTGGAAAATATTATTCGATTATTAGTTAAAAGTAATGTTTATATCAAGTAATGATGATTCGATTCCACCAGATTGCGAAACAGATGTCGAACCCAAATAGCGACATTATATTCGTTATGGTTGATAAAAAAAATATATGAAAGTCGTTACTATACAAAATGTAACTATAAAGATATGGGAGTCGTTGATAATTGTAAGATAACGATATCTATATCGTTTCGTTACATATATAGTTGATAAAAAACGATATTTAAATCGTTATTATAGTAAATGTAATTCTAACGACATGAGAGTCGTTTCAATTGTAAGATAACGATATCTAGATCGTTCTGTTAGATATAAATTGAACAATGATTAATTCAAAATAACGATATTGTAATCGTTATAGTTGATAGAAAACGATATTTAAATCGTTACTATAGTAAATATAACTATAACGACATAAAAGTCGTTTCAGTCATAAGGTAACGATATTTATATCGTTCCGTTACATATAATTTGAACAATGATTGATCCAAAATAACGATAATGTAGTTAATATAATTGATAGAAAACGATATTTAAGTCGTTACTATAGTAAATATAACTATAACGATTTGAGAGTCGTTTCAGTTGTAAGATAACGATATTTATATCGTTCTGTTATATATAACTTGAATAATGATTAATCCAAAATAATGATATTGTAGTCGTTATAGATGATAAAAAATGATATTGTAGTCATTATATTTTAGTCATTTGATATTTCATTTTTCCATTTTCTTTAATGTTTAGGCCTTTCACACAAATTATATCAAATTGGGGCTATTTAAATAAGACAATTGTTTGACTTGGCATTTTAAATGAAGACCCTACAAAATTGTGTGCAGGCTTGCGAGGTATAAACTCTACACAATTGGTTGAGCTTATAAGTTGCCTATTTATGATTATGCTTACAGTCGAAGTAAGTGAAAAAGCAGCCCTTGAAAGCTTTGCCAGACATGGTCTTAATTTTTATAAACAAGTGTTTAGATTAAAAAAAAGTAAATAGCACTGGAGGTCCCGAACCTTTTAATCTTGTGACAATAGAGTTTCGAACCTTTCATTTATTACCCCCAGGTCCTTAATCTTTAAAAAAACGTGCGAGCAAAGTCATTCTATTAAAAAAAAAATCGTTAATTTGACCGTTAAATGGTCAAAATTTACATAAAATAACCAATTTATCCTTTTCAAATTAAAACAAAAAGAATAGAAAAATAAACAAAAAAAAAAAGCAAAAATTACAACAAACATTTCATTCACTTCTTCTTCTCCAACCAATCCCCCATCCCAAAACTTATTCTTCACCAGAATCTCATCCGCCACTACCCACCATTAACTCCGGTGACAATTTCTTAGCTGGCTTCATATCCTTCTTCCATCGAAAATCGAATCTAAGAGCAAAAGTCTGGACACAGTCCCTTCCTCTTAAACCATAGCTGCCTCCACAATGGCTCTTTCTTCTCCATCTTTTGCCAGAAGGCGGTGAAGCTTTCACCGTCGGTTCTCGAGATCACCGGCAATGGAAGAGTTTCCATGAGGAAATATTGAAAAACAATATTTATTGCTTAGATATGAGTAAGGGCATTGTTTTGTGATATTCATACAACCATTGACTAAAATTTAACCGCAAGAACTTCAACCCTCCAAAAATTTAATTTAACCGCAAAAACTTCAACCCTCCAAAAATTTATATACCTACTGCAAATATGGACGTGTTTGCTTATCCACAACTGACTTCAAGAATGACAAATACAAATAGCAATGAACATTTATCTCTAGAAGAAGAAATCAAATTAATACAAGGAAAGAAATCAAACAAATACGAGGAAAGAAATCAAACAAGTACGAGAAAAGAAATAACTGCACTTAATCTAACACTGATTGGTGAAATTCTGCGCTACTACTAGTTTACAAGAAACAAAATCAACACCGCTAGTTACAGAAAACATAGAATCAAAACTGACCCGATTTGGGAAACGTATTCTTCGACCCACTTGGAGATTTCAGATCTTGAAATGTCGAAATACCTGTTAGGTGACGATGAAGACAAAGTTGAGGAATCTGAGTTCCTCCGGCGGCGATTGACGTCGGTGTCACTCCAAAACTCCACCACCTTGGCGTTCTTGAACCAGAGACTATGTCCAGACTTTTACTCTTGAATTTGATTTTCGATGGGAAAAAGAGATGAAGCGAGCCAAGAAATTGTCATCGAAGTTAATGGTGGATGGTGGGTGGTGGCAGATGAGATTTTGGTGAGGAAAAAGTTTTGGGATGGGGTTTGGTTGCAGAAAAATAAGTGAATGAAGGATTTGTTGTAATTTTTGCTCTTTTTTTTCTATTATTTTTGTTTTAATTTGAAAATGGTAAATTGATTATTTTTGTTTTAGGTAAATTTTGACAATTTAACGGTCAAATTAACGATTTTTTTTGCTCGCACGTTTTTTAAAGGTTAAGGACCCGGATGTTAGAAATGAAAGGTTCGGGACCTCCGGTGTTATTTATCCTTAAAAAAAGTATTTTAGCGTATGTTTGGTTGTGTTAAAATTATTTTTTAAGTGCTTATAATATAAGTTTTTAGAGAATGTGTGGATAAAAAGTAAATTGTAAATTATAGGTCCTATAAAATATATAAATAAAAAATATATTTGATCAGTTTGACTAACTGAAATTATAATTTAAGTATACTTAAATAGGAGCTTGATATCCTACTCATGGTTGGTAGGAGATATAATGTTCACTTGTGAAATGGTTAAATATGATTGGTAGAAATTACGAGTGTGTAATTATAAATTATTAATTATGTGATATCATATTAGAATAGGCATTATAAGTGAATAGAATAAAAAAGTATGAGATTAAGACCCTAGTCAAATACGTGCTTAATGTAACAATTGAAGTGGTCCAGAAAGGTAAAACGGTTTTGACTGGTCTTCTGGGAAGTGGAACTGAAGCATGAACAGTGAACAGTCTTCTAACAGAGATAGTGACGTTCTTTTTTACTGTTTAAAACTGCTAAAAAATGTCAGGAGGAGGCATGTGATTTGAATAACCTACTTCAGGTGCTCTAAACAACTTCTTGTCTCATGAAACTTGCAGATATATTTTGATTAAAAAACCATGTTGGTAAGATGAAAAAGGTTTGAGCGTTACTCCACCATACAAAATTAAATTAAGTAAATGTTTGTTGGAGTTTAAAAATAATTTTTTAAGAAGTTTTAGAGTATGTTTGATAGAATTTATAAATTAGTTTATTTGATCAAAATAATTTATTTTTTTACTCAAAATTTGTACGAAATTTTTCCGTACCCTAACAATATAAATATAAAAATTCTCCTTTTTCTTTTATTTATAAATTGAAGTTTTATTTTTTTACACTTCTTCACTTAGCGCATGTTTTGTAGGTCTTATAAGATGTATATATAATAAATAATAGTAAGTTGTGGTCCTAAGGAATATGCGGATAAAAAATATATTTGACAAAGTTTAAATTATAATTTAAGCTAAGACAAACAAGTACTAAAATAATAAAAAATGTGTCGTCGTATCTCAAACTTTTTAATTCTAGCACATACATCTCCTTAGTATATTTGCCAGAAGGACCTCTAGAGTTTAGACGAATTTTGTCTAAATGCCTGTTAGCTTACAAAAGGTCAAGTTTGTGATATAAATATAACCAATTTAAGAAAGATAAAATAGTATTTTCACATTCAATTATGTAAAATAAATTGTCTATTCATATTCAATTATGTAAAAAATAATTAAAAAAACAAAAAGTATTTTTCTTCTCCAACTCCTCCCCCGCCCCAGCCCCAGCCCCAGCCCCAGCCCCAACCCCAACCCCAGCTGAGGAAGATTTCTTCCCCCCAGTTTTCAACCTAAATCCCAATGAGTTTGGGCCAAAGGGAAAAGAAACCCCATAGTCGCACATGTACGATTGTGGGGGTTGGGGAAGAGTAACACTTTTTTTTTTCTTTTTTAAATTATTTTACATAATTTAATGTGAAATAGACTAATTTGCCTTTGTTAAAATTTGTCAAATTTAAGTCACAAGATTTGATTTTTGGTTAACTAGGGGACTTTTAGACAAAATCTGTCTAACTTCAGATATTATTCCGGCGCACATATACTGAGAGACGTAGGTGTTAGGATTAAAATGCCTTGATGTCGTACTGATTATTATTTTAAGTGAAGAACTATAAAAAATAACATGTTAAGAATTTATTTTCCTTTTAAAAAGGTTAGGGACCACAACTGAAATTTTCTATTTTTCCATTAGGAGCAAAATTGTCAAAACGAACTATCTATGTGAATTACTGAAAAATTGGGATGATATGTGCGAAAAAAATTGAATAATAATGATGACGATTGTGAGTGTAATTTACTCTAATTTAAAATGTGGCTTTCTTTTAGGGTGTGTAAAATTGGCATTTAACACCATCTACATGGTTAATTGTTTGTTTGGTAAAGTTTTTTTGGGTACATTGTAAAAAAAAAAATTTATAAGTCATTCAAAGAATAAAAATATATGAATAAAAATAATATTTAATCAATATACAAATAATCATAAACACTTTAAAATATGCACCAAATTCTTTGAAGTATCCAAAGTAAGTTTATGGTTAATTAGCACAAAACGTCTATACATTTTGAAGTTATTGTGCAAATCGTCTATATCATTGAAATTTTGATATTTTCACTCTCACCTACACATTTTATTGCGCAAAAGGTTCTTTCTGTCCATTGTCATCTAAAAATTTTTGTTAACACTTCCACAACACGACTCACACCACAAAGCGTAATTTCGTTCATTTCATCCATACACTTTCTTCTTTCGCAATAAAATGTTTTTGCTGATTCACTTATTTAGCATCCTCACCAAAGACCTGTAGAGGATAATGGTGTAAATTTGTTTGGGTCTAATGTTCTTGATGAAGTAAATGGTTCCACATGCTTTTGGCATCAGAATTTTTCGACGAATTATCTGACGGCTGAGACGTCATTCTTGGTGGGCTAACAAGCATTCTCTCAGCCATGCCTACCAACAAATTAGGCATATCAAAAAGTGCCTCTTCATCCATAAATTCATTCCCACTAGCTATGTCCACTTGTGCATTCGCAGAGTCACCATTTCCCAGCGGTTCAACTGCCGCCTCCTCATTGTTTACTAGCTTCATCAACGTACTGGAGCAGAATTCACCAGAAATTTAGTTAGTCCATACCAAAAATGTATTTCACAAAAGTAAAATACTGATTTACACGTGTCGAAATTTACATGTAGGCCAAATAATATGCTTGGTCCTGCAGTTAAAAATCTTCTCGCGTCTCAGTTGCAATTTTTGTTGGATAGTGGGACTATTTACAACTACTTTAGCCCTACAATATACCAAGCTGTTCTTTTTCAGCCGAATATCATTTACGAAATCAATTTTATCAGTCTCTGGTTGATATTTCAGGTGAAAGAATTGGCAACAAAGGAGGGAAGCACAATAGCTGAAGAAAGTGTATGGATGAAATGAACAAAATTACTCTTCTTTTATAGTGCGAGTCGTATTGTAGGAGAGGGTTAAGGGCAATATTTGGATGACTATGGACGAAAATGACTTTTTACGTAAAAAAAATATATAAGTGAGAATAAAAATGTCAAAATTTTAAAAATAGTGACAATTTACAAAATAACCTCAAAAAGTAAGAACGGTTTATACTAATTACCCTAAATTCGTATGGTTGCCTCGGGAAAAGAGTATGAAAAGGGTAATATGTTTGATTCATTAATTCCAGTGAAATGTCACTTTTGGAATATTAAATACCAATCAACTAATCGAAATAGCTATGGTGGGGACCAACATGCAATTCACCAGCATGAAAAACAAGCCAACACAAATGCGCGACTCTTAAAATTAGAAAATGATACTTGTACTCACAAATCTTACACTATCGCTTTGCAATTTGTGTACAAAGTTATATTTCTTTGTCAGCAAAATCGGACCTGTCACTCCAATCCAAAAGTCATCTTAACCAGTCCAAAAAACCAACACTCCACGTGTCCTTATCCCATTGGAAAATAAGATCACGTATCACCCCTCCTACTCACCCTATATGTCTACCCTACATGCGGTACCACCGTATTATCAAACATGTATCCATCATCGGACGTCAGCCAACAAGTCCAAACACGGCAAGCAAAACAGTAGAGTCTAGGGTTTTTCGATAATGGACGTGTCAATAGAGTAACTTAATAGTTATCTTGAGATGTGTGATTTTGGACCACCCTATCATTGGATCAGACGGTGGACGATTGTTCATAAGTCAATTTATGATCTGATCATGTACCATTTGATTTGATTAAAGGATTTTCAGTGATGGAGTTGGTGAGTTTTGACGTTTGGCTTATCAATTTCTTTTATAAATGTGTAAGAACAAATAAATGTCTCGTCTCTCTAGATTATGGTGGAAATTTCTTTTTTTTTTTTTCTTGAAATCGATATGAGCAAGAGCAATAGCAGAATCAAATTTTTTTTCAAAAAAATACTACTAAAATAAATTACTATTTGAAACTAAACTATTGAAAAATAAATTACAGTAAAAAAATTATTTTTTCTATAGCGATACCAATCCGATCCCACATTCTACTTCGGCCCCTAAATATGAGTAACGAGGAACATTGTTGGAAAAGAAAAACTTGAGCACTATCAAAATTATGAAATTTTGTTCAATATTTCAGGATTTTTGTTGAAAAACAAATGAAATAAATATTTTAAAATATGTTTATTTCTTTCTGAGTTCTTTTTTAATCTCTTCAACCAAACAAGATAATTCTATTTGAGTAAACAAAGAGCATAGCACACGTCGTACAATTGACTTTTTATTAACAAGTATAAAGAAAATAAGGATTTTAGTTACATATCAATTTAGGTAGCAAGTCAGTCCAATATAAAATTACAACGATTTTTCTATGATACATTATCTTGATAATTTATTGAATTTAACTTAACAAGTTGATCAAGTTGGGACAGGTAAAAAAATTTATTTAATTAAAATTATTAATATGACTAGAATAGTAATTTATTGAAGTTCTGCTTTAAATAAAAATAAAAATCACAATATAATATATCATGAGAATTTTAATTATGAGTAATTATATTCACACAATATTTTTTACTATCTACACCATTTTAATTGTAATAGAGATTTTTCAACCTTTGACATTTCACTTATGTATCTAATTTTTTAGTTTCATTTTAATCATTAACTTTTAATTAATTTTGACAATTTTTGTCTAAATATTTTGTGAATGCGCATTGAAATAGGGGACAAATATTTTGTCAACTTTTATATTTATTATTTATTTTACTTATTTAAAAGTATGAGAGACAAAAAAATTTTTTTACACCACCCCAAATAATTTTTTAGACAAAAATCATTATCGAAGACAGATAAATATGTAAATTAATAGGTTGATGATAAAAATATGATAAAAAATAACTAGAAACATAAATGCAAAATTAAATAATAGTTGAAGATTTTTATTTTAATTAAAATATGGTGTAATTAATAAAAAAATATAGTGTGAATATAATTACTTTTTAATTATTTGGTACTTGTAACTTCATTAATGTCATCATAACCCCATCCAGACTACTGGGCCATTAAGGACAGGCCCATCACATAACTTGCCAAGTGGGTTCTGGAGTACGGGGTCTGTACATTTGGGCTTATAATAGATGCCCAAAATACTGGTGGACTTGGTCATTTCTAGGAAATGGAAATAGCTCTAATTGGAGAAGAAAGACTTTTAGAGCATCTGGCTTCTATTTTAAATATTTAGATGATATTGCGATGAGGTAGAACAAAATTAATGTGACATTATTTATTGTATAAGATTGTTCAAAAGAATGTCACTTTTAGACGATTTACTAGACATATTTTACAATAAATGCTACCATATTGTATCTATCTCTCTCATCTATTTTTCTTTCTCTTTTTTCATTCTACAATCCATCTCCTTATTTCTTTTCTCTCTCTTGCCACGTAGACTTTTTAGAAAATGTCTAGTATTGAAGATGCACTTAGCAGTTATTTTTTCTTCTTCAAAATTTCACTTGTCGTGCAACTCTTTATAGGGATTGAGATTATCATTCCAACGTTAATATAATAAAAAAAAAATCATAGAAAAAATGAGAATATTCATATGAAAGTAGTTTTTTAAACTTAACCCGGTCACTGATTCAACCGAAGCATCGAGTTGATGGACCACTAATTTAACCAATGAATAAGTTATTATTATCGTCGAATCAAATTCTAAATAAAAAATAACAAAGACACAGTGAGTAATATACTAGGGCCGTGTTGGCTAAAATGTAGAGTCAAACTTCATGAATCGAAAAAGAGCATAACTTATAAAATTTAAATTACAAATGCATCTTTTATAAAAAAAAATTTAAATATCCTCATCGGTAGCATTTATTAACAGATGATCTATTAACCGATCTCAGCCCTAGCCGACCATGGGTCTGTTAAGGTTAGTTTACCCCAATTAAACTGACTTTTCCATTAACATACTTCAAATGGACTCAAATTTACACAAATTTAAAGAAAAAAATCACAATTCATACTCAAATATATATATTTTCATGATTTATACCATAAAATCCACAATTTCTACCATAATTTTTTTTAAAAGAAGAAAGAACCACACATTTTGCAAGAATTTAGATGAGTTAAATTCTAACATTGAAATGAAATTTCTATTTAAGTTTGTTTTGAGATTAATGATATATTAATTTCTTTACAAAATTGTAAAATTTGAATTCTTCTCTGTTCTGGCAGAAGTGTATATGTAATTGAGATGAATTTAAAATCGTTTAATAGAATAAGCAGAAAAGAAAAAACAAGAATATATTCAGTAATTTGCTTATGAAATTGGGTCAACGACTATTCACATAAATTTGTCGAATTACCCAACACAAACAAGAAACTCACTTTTTGCTTGGCTTGCTCCTCTTGGCAGCCCTCAAGTAGGCTTCCCATTTATCATTATTCCCACAATATACTAGACTTAAAAGTTAAAGGCAAGCAAAAGTTAAATCAAGTTTAAACAAGTCTATGAAATTCTATTTCAAAGTTAGAATCTAGTCCATCTAAATTTTTACAAATTATATGACATTTTTTAAGCATTTAATCTAACTTGGCCAACAGGCCCGGGCAAAGTCTAGGCTTACTTCAAAAATGCAGTTTAACCATAAGTTGACTGGTCTCTTACGGACCCATGGTCCAATTAATTCAATCGAACCGGCTTGCAGTCTAGGTTTCTGGCCTGATCGGCCGGGCTGAACCACTTTTTAAAACAGTGGGTAAAAATGTGTGCTATGCATGTGCAAATTATGTGCCTCTCATGGCCATTCCTTCTATTCATATTTTTTTATGCATGTTATAAAAAGTTAAATTGAAAGATTACAGTTCCTTAACAACAGACTCTATATAATAATATAATATAATACAAAATGATGTGCATGTGCAAATTACGTGCCTATCATGGTCATTCTATGTATTCATATTTCTCCATGCATGTTGTAAACAACTTAATCAAAAAATTACAGTTTCTCAGACAATAGACTCGCCATCATAACATTCAAATCTTTAATCTTTTTTGTAACACTTTTGTTTTTTCCTTTTCTTTTAAATAGGCAAAAGGAAAGAAAATACAATATTAAGAATTATATTTGACAAACGATACTTATCGATTTAGATAAACATGTAGATCTCTATTTCAAATGATAAGTACTCCACAGCCACTCTTATTCCATGGTCTGAACCATTGATAGCGCAAAACAGTAATTGAATGATTATGTAAAAAGAAACAATGTATAATACATGTCCTTTGGTGTACTGATTTCCTCTGCAACGTGTATAATCACATAACCATTTCTCGCATGAGCATCCCTGCTCAAAAGGCCATCAAGCTAAGTTGATATTACCAATTCTTTCACATATTCCACAAGTACAACTTGAAAATGTCTCATTGCTTTTGATTCCTTCCGCACATATCCATTGGTCTTAAAGTCAAATCAATCTCATTGTTTTGTCTGACTTTATCTACTTCCGGTTCTGTCTTGTGCATTGGTTCACTTTGCTTTCCAAAATCACGATTAGAACTGGATATATTAGCTTTTGAAAGATTGTCTCCTGTAGATCCTCGTTTGACTGCAAGTGTGGGTTCTGAACAGATGTTCGTTCACCGCTGCAAGAAATTTTTGAGACCCCATCTCTAACATTTTGGCTCAATGCTATCCCAAATGGGGGTCATATGGATTTGCTTGAGACAATAATGTTTGACTCATAAAGTGCGATGGGAGAAAAGGAACCTGATGGTTCCTAATCCTCAGAAGATGTCTTGGTTATATATCCAGTTGTGTAGTGTTTATAGCTAGACATTGGTTCGAGAGTGATTTTCTAACTCGGAAGCAAAGCCGAGAATAGACGCTCTTTGTAAGGAAGAGGACAACATAAATTGGCAGCAAGTGCAGCCACACACATACACACAAGAAAAGAACACATACAACTATAATTAACTTATATAAATCCCATTCAATGAAAAAATGGATGCACGGAAGTTGCACACATTGCTACTTATGGGATTAGTATTTTTGACTATTGAAACACTTGATCTAAAAAATCGTAAGCTGTTAAAGAACTAGAATGAATCAGATGAAAGGAATGTGACTAACAATTATCAGCCTACATGTTATGCACGGTTTCTGAACACCCAAGAGCTATCGTTTGACCTAAACATTCTTTCTCAATTAAGAATGAATCACAAGATGTGTACCATGAGAACTCAATCGTTTTGGATTCTAGGTTTATTTCATAAGCATTCTGTCTTAAAACTGACAGCAGGACTAGCCTATGAGAAGATATTGCAAAATTAGGATGAGCCAACCTATAATGTTTACGTATTATATATTGACTGGAAAAAAAAAAACTACCTTTATCGTGATGGATGCACAAAAGGCCAACACAATATCGACAGCATTCAAAGATTTGGCACATGCAAAATCATCGCCTTTTAAAAAACATCAAACAATTAAACTTTAGCATGGATCGTGCATTTTTATGCAAAGACAGATGCACGAAAGTTGCACTGGATGCTGATCACATAAAAAATAATTTGCATAGCTTTAAATTCTACAGACACTCTAAATTTTATATCAACATCTCAATATGCTTCATTTAATCTTAATGCCTTTCTATACATAAGTCTATGACGTATCTCTTTCTAAGCAACTTGTTACTCTAAGGGTGTGTTTGATTGGTAGCATGGAAAAAGGGTGGAAAATGAAAATATTTTCCATGTAAGTGGGAAAATCAATTCTACTATCTAGCCAAGAAAATATTTTCCAAGAAACAAGGCAAATCCATGCTTTAAATGCTTGTACCTAGAAAATTTTTTTTCTTTTCCATGGCCAATCAAACACCAAAGTTGGAAAATAAAAGTGTTTGATTTGACAACATTTTCCATGGAAGTGACATTTTCCATGGAAAATGTTTGAATCAAACACACCCTAAGTCATTTCTAGTTGATAGTGGCGACTGGGATTTAAATAGGCTAGAAGGATCTAGGTTCTACAAAAATCATCGAAACCGTCTTCCCACTAAAGAATGGTTGTTAAACACAAAATTACCAAGAGCCGAACATCTCCCCGTGTTAGGGTTACTTAACAAAATCCCAACTTATTAAATGATCTAACCAAACTCGCGTGAAGAAGTCTATGATCATTTGTGCGATGCATTGGAGGCCAAAATCCAAATGGTGAAAAAACATGGAATTGATGGCATTGAACCTTTGATGGGGATAAAAATGTTGGACAGGGAAAGTGTTGCGACTGTTGTGACCTTACACGATCAAGTTTGATTTTGAATCCTCTCGTTGCTTATTACTAATGCACATAACCATTGGTCTTAAAGTCAATATCAATCTCATTGTTTTGTCTGACTTTATTTACTTCTGGTTGTGTCTTGTGCAATGGTTCACCTTTTATTGTCGCTAAAGATCGTACTCAATGAAAATATCAATGCACAAAAGTTGCACACAATGTGAACTATGCGAAAGAGTAATTTTCTAGATTCCATGCTTGTATCCTAAGTTGACTACTTTTTTTTTTTTTTATCGTAAATGTAATTATTGTATAGATCAAAAGAAACTGTACCCGTAGCATCGCCAAGAACAGAGTTAGGAGATTAAATCTAAAATAGTACCCGAACAAGGTACTAAAAACTAGAAGAAACTAAGGAAGACATATACACTGGGCATATTGTTCATGTTCTCTTCTGACTTTCGCTATGGTTGGTGAAATTTCAAAGAGATTAAGGGCTTGTTCGGTTGTCATTTTATCCAAAAAAATCTATTTTTTTGTTTACAATTTTTGACTTTTCAACTTTTTTTACACTACAAAAACCTTTGAAAAATAAAAAAGTAACAAAAAAAACTCATTTTTTACCCAAAAAATCTCTACCGAACAAGTTTTAAATTACCCAGCAATGGGTGTCCACACACAAAAATAAAATAATAAAAGAAAATTAGCAATTAATTAATATTTAGTGCACGAGGAATTCTCTTCTGCTTCGCTGCAAGTTAACTCTCAAGAGAGATGGCCGAAATGAAAATAGTGGAAGAACGGCCGTTGCCTGAAAAGACGAATCCATTAAAAGAACTCCATAAGAAAATAGAGAAGTAAAAGATGGTGCCATTTCCAACAACAATGACTTACCTTCATTAAAAGATGGTGCCATTTCCAACAACAATGACTTACCTTCATTCTTGCAGAATCATTATTCCAAAGCACAAGTCGATATCCAAAACGATGCTGTTTTGGCCATTTTGAACAGTTCCCACA
Source organism: Forsythia viridissima (assembly GCA_030279155.1). Taxonomy (NCBI): domain Eukaryota; kingdom Viridiplantae; phylum Streptophyta; class Magnoliopsida; order Lamiales; family Oleaceae; genus Forsythia; species Forsythia viridissima. The sequence continues at coordinate 47,251,663 of CM059038.1, read as the reverse complement.
CATCTTCAGGCAAAAAAACAGATTGGACCAAATTGAAAATTTTAAACGTTAACCATGGTTTTTCCCACCATCACCAAACGCGACTCTAAGCCTCTAATGTAAAATCAGAAACAGATTCATCTTCTCTAATTCTTCTGCATCACAATCCATGGCTAGATGGTGATCGATAAAGCTTCTCTGATTTTCAGGTGAAATATAAGCAATTATTTTATCCTTATTACAAAATACAAAAAATTGTCCAAAAAAAAAAAAAAAAAAGAAAGGAATGGATGAAACCCTGGTCGAGCGTGGGAAATCATCAGTAGCTCCAATGATTTTCATCCTCGTCGCCGCTTTCCATTATCTCTCCAGATACATCGAATTCAACAAAAAGAAGGTTTTCTTATTTCAATTTATTTTTTTAACTGGTCGAATGATTGGAGGGGTTAAATATTTTTTATTTTGGCGTGTTAATGTATAGAAAGGATCAATCAATGACACGGATGTTCAATTACGTGCGGAGATTATGCAGCTATTGAAGGAGGCCAGTAGCTTGTCACAGTGAGTGTCATTTTGCATACATAATTTGTATTTGTTGAACTAGTTTATTTAGGCTGCAAAAGGAATTTTGATAGTGCTCCATTGGCATTTGCTTTTGTACTCAAACCATTCTTATGTGATAATAGTTTAGTACGAAATTCTGATAAAAAAGAATTGGGAGTTGAGAGCAATCTTGGATCGAATTATTTGTCTTTGCTCTACTGCTAAACAAATTTTTTAATCAGGCTGGGATGCGTGGTGGTGGTGTTATGTTATTTAATTTAGTGCATTATGATTCATTACGCGAAAATTTATTTGTTGTCTTGTTAATTTCAGGCCTTCAACATTTGCACAAGCTGCAAAACTAAGAAGGATGGCAGCAGCTAAGGAGAAGGAACTTGTAAAAGTAGGAGATGTTTTGAAAAGCTAAATTGTGAAGTTGTGTGCAATGTTAGTTATGAAAATAGTGGCCAAAGTATTTAGATCATGCGGCATTTGGTTATTGGTGTTAAGTATCCATATGCATCATAATTAAAATTTACTTATTAAACCAAGAATTATGTTTTAAAGATGTGATTGTAGAAGCACATTATCCCTATGAGGATATGGTACAATATCTAAGCAATTCACTATCGGTGCAATGATATCCAATTCAATTTATTAAGATTTGGCAAGTTCCTATGTGTAACTTTGAAATGACCGAGCTTATAGTTATTTTAGTGCCAAAAATAGGTCCATAGCCCTTAACATACGATGATATTTAGTTCTTCAGCTGTTCAGGCTTTGATCAGACATTGGGTTTCCTCTTGGTTATTGTCTGGATGGTTGTACAGCTACCTTACGAATTTGTATTTGTTTATCATCCTGGAAGGTTACTAACCACAAGCAGTGGAAGCTAGAAAACTAGCTGTGTGTGTCTAAATTTTCACAGCATCACACCTTCTATAGTCACTTTTCACCCTTGTCTCGTTTGAACTTGTGCTGCTTGCTTATTGCATTCATAATTTAATGCTCCTCATAGATATGGAAGCTCATGCATACTTGTTCTACCGTGCAGATCAAGAAATGCAGAAGAAGGAGGTCAAATCGTCATATGATACGCAAGAAAAGATCTTAAAAATATCAAACGTGATTCATCACACACTTTATTCTTGAGAGTTCTATTTGTTTCACACCTTGGTGTTTAGTGAAGTTCATTGATCTGTTTCCCATGCAGATTTCTGCGTATGTTGTGCTGATTATATGGTTTTGGCAGATGCCAGTGGCTACCATATCTGAGGAACTTGTGCAACCTTTTGGTAATGTGTTCTTCCCCAGAATTTGTTAGCAATCTAACATCTTGTGCAATCAACTTCAATTTTTACCCTAATTGACATGTCAATAAATATCTAATGGTTTCCACAAGCTTCAAAGTTCGGTCCACTATTCTGTTTCTCATTGAGTGATTGACAAGACATGTTGATTGTATTTATGGTGCACCTCTTTTGCAGGTAAGATGTTATCTTGGAGAGCTGGAGGTGCTCTGAAAGACCATGTTATGGTAATGCAGTTGAACTCCATAGTATTTTGTTTTTCTAATTAAGAATGTAGTTTCTATTGTAAAAATCGGATTTGGAGATGAATTTTAAGGCGGCCTCAAGTTTATTAGAATTATGGCTTAGTTTGTTGTTGAGCTGTACTAGTATTTTCTTGTTTGTGAGTTTCTTTAAGACTAGTAGAGATGTCCATTCTACTCGTTCTTAGAGTGCTCTTTATAATGGATATTGAGATTAGGAGAAACATACATCTTTGTGGTGCTCTCCTTTGCTTTCTAAAATATAAAGGAATTAGGACACTTTTACTTGTAACAGTGGGAAACCAGTACTATATAAATTACTAGAGAAGCTAATTAGAGGATTTCCATCCTAAAAGATTATCTTGTTTCACTCTATGCATTTTTCTGAAAGATTGTTGAATTCATCTGTTAAATCAAACTTTAATATCATGCCATGTACACGTTACTCGTACAAATGCAATATACCCTTGGACATGTTTGTTACGCAGTATTAGACATAATTGAACTACACAATAGACATATTTTAGCTTCTTTTTGTTCTTTACCGTCAAATGATGTTTCTGATTGCTCTGTAATATTTATTGCAGGTTGGAATCATACCTTGGTTGATGGTATTTGCCAGGGTCAACAAGTTGTATTGAAGTAAAATGAGGATTTGTGGCGAAAGGATGCTTAATTTGTTCTCTCTCTCTCTCTCTCTCTCTCTCGGAAAGATCCGTTTTATCCTTATTCGTTTTATTTGTAACTGTGCAAGTAAAATGTGGTCTAACCATTGGAAAATCAGCTTTTGAAACTGTCTACTACATAGAAATGGTAAAAATATCCGATCCGTCCCAAACTCGATAGATACTCGATTCGAATGGAACGAAAAATACCTGATCCGCGGATCAGCTGGACGGATCGGGACAGATATCCGTAATCTGCCGCGGATCTCGGGGGGGATCGGATTGAGGCCGCCTCGCCCCGAATTTCTAAAAAAAAAGATTAAAATATTGAATTTATATTTTGTTTTATATGTGATTTGATTATTTATTTTATAGATAATTAAAATATTTTTTTAATAGAAAATTTATCACCTTCGACATATTGTGGTCCTTGTAAAAGGTTTAGTGATGAGGAAATTGAGGAGGATAATGTTGTTTAAACTCTTATAGTATAGTAGTAAAGCTTGTTTCATTATATTTTAAATTTTTTGAATGCCAAAAAAAAAAATATGGATCAGTATATGGATCAGGGCACTGATCTGTCCCGATCCGTATCCGATCCGCCCTGAAAAATGGTGGATCGCAGGGCGGATTTGGATCTCCTATAATTATTGCAGGGCGGATTTGGATCAGGCCGATCTGCACCGTTGCCATCACTAACTCCTTAACACTAATTACTCATTTGTGAATAGAAAAGAGACTTTTCCGGTATTATTTAAATGGAATAGATACTTTTCAACTGTTATTTCCTCTCCCGGAAAGAAGCTCCTCCGACTCCATGCATGGTTGCAACAAGGAATGAGAGCCATAGGCTTGCTGATGACATACTACCTGAAGAAAATTATGTGCTCCAAAACAGCTTGTAAATAAGATATTTATATGTTCTACATCTAAATGTTCATTGCAATTGTGTAATATAGCTGATACATTTTCTCTTATTCCGTAAGTAGTTTATTCTAGTAAACCTAATTTTCACCAAAAAATAAAAAAAAATTCCAAGCTCTGATATAAAATTATTAAAATTTAGTTAAAATTTACTTTAATTAAAGTTTCAATCTAAATTATGTTTGGTGTGACAAATAAATTATTTATTTTAAATTTACTTATAAGTAAACTTTTTAATTTAAGCCAAATATGTTTATATCTCAAAACAATAAGACTAACAAACTTTTACTTTATATTTTTTTAAAAAGGCGTCAACAAATAGTTTACAATTAACTAAAAAAATATTATTATTTTGAAAGAAAATTGAAGTTTATCTATTAACTAATAAATGAGTATTCCAATTTTATAAATTAATCTATTTAAAATCTTAAAATATATATTGTCTAAATTTATCTAAGATTGCATTTGATGCAATATATTAGATTGTATAAAAAAATTATTTAAAAAAAAAAAGAAAAAAATAAAATTAAGATCGTTCTGGCCCGATGGGCTGGACTGGGCAGCATATTTCTAGTCCACATAAAACTGGGTTGGGCCGGCCAAGTCCAGTTTCAAGTATGACCCTACTCTGGTGGGCTGGGTCGGCCAAACCCAACACATTTGCCAAAATAAAGCAAGAAAACACATAATGTCAATCTCACAATAATATTTTTACTTACAAGTAAAAAAAAAAAAAGTAATTAGCACAAAACGTCCATACCTATTGAGGTTATTGTGCAAAACGTCTCTATCTTCTAAATTTTGACATTTTCACCCTCACCTACTCAATTTCTTGTACAAAACGTCATTCCGTCCAAAAAGCTGCTGTTAACTAACTTTACCAACACGATTCGTAATACAATCTGAGGATAAATTAGTTCAGCAACATTTTGGCAGCTCCAACCTCATCTTCTTTACCACCGCCGCCCGTCATGTCACTACCCACCATCGGAAAACCATTTCAATTACCAAATACTAGCCTGCTGCAACTGTAACTGTAGCGCAGCCACCGTGATTTCCTGCTCACGTGCCCTTTCTTGCCATGTTTGTACATCCGAGTTCAACTGTGCCTCCCGTGCTTCCAGTTCAGTATTGCGCTTCAGCACCGTCTGCATGTCCGTCTCTTTTAGTCTCAGCCTTTGCGCCACCGAACCCCCCGCCGCCGCCGCCGCCGCCTCCAGCATCACTTGGTAGTGCCTCTGCATTTTTTCAGCCAATGCACGCCTCAATTCTTCCCTTTGTCGTAGTATAGATAACCAAAAACTCAATTATCAACCATTTCAATAACCCAATTCTTGAGTTGCTTAAGTTGAATGCCTGAGAATAAAGTTTGGTTCTTTAATTTAAAAAGGGATTTTGAGGATATCCATTGTCCGCGCCAGTAAGCTTGCCACCCACTTTTTCTATTCCTGCTATTGTCTCTGCCCCAGTGAGCCATCCACCGACTGTTTCTACTCAAATTCCACTTTTGGCGCCAATCAGCTTCCCTCCATCTCTCCAGCCAGTGGTCTTCCCGCCAACAGCAGTTCCAATCTATTTTCTAATCCCAACACTAGAAATCGAATCTTCTCATCCAGCTTCAGTTCCAAGCAAGAAGTACAATGCCCCTTCACCTTCACCGTCTCCATTTTCTTCACCACCCACCCATACTCCGTCCAGTGCTCCGACTCCAAGCAAGAAGAAGGGCAAGAAACACCATTCACTTTTACCTACTCCGGCTCCGACTTCTAAGCTGGTTGGTCCACCTGCTTTTCCTTCTGAATCTCCCAGGCCTAGCGCTGAAATTGGAACTGTCAAAATGTTGCTGAACTAATTTACCATCAAGTAGTATCACGAATCGTGTTAGTAAAGTGAGTTAACAACTTCTTTTTGGACACAAGAACGTTTTGCGCAAGAAATTGAGTAGGTGAAGGTGAAAATGCCAAAATTTAGAAAGTAGGGACGTTTTGTGCTTTAAAAAAAAAAAAAAAAAAAAAAAAAAACTCACGCAGACATATTTGAAAACCAAAAATTATCTATTTAAAAAAAAAAAAAGAAAAACCAAAAATTACACAAAGTTTAAGTAAACTTTATGCTCAGCCAAATATGCTCTTAATATTATCTTGCGACGACTAAAGCATAGATCTATCAGGCATGCATTTAATTTGGATATACGTAAACTTAACACGTACACGTACATGTACATGTACAGCTACACTGACGACCAACCAAGCAAAAGAGAAAACGCATAAAGTCAATATCATGATTTTACACACAATATCAATTATAAACAGTGCTTATAAAAAGCAGATGACCAGTTGAAATTTCATGGCGGAAATGTATCAACGTTCAAAACCAAAACTTCCTTGTCAAATTATTGCCATCAATAGAAAATATCAAACCAAAATCTCTTTGCAGAACAGATAAAATTTCTCCATCAATAGAAAATTTGCATTTCGGTCAAATGTTGAATCCTGAAAATTCCTCTTCAATATGCCAAACCAGTCCTTTTGCACATGGGGCAGGTATTTTTCTGCATGAGCCACTTCTTGATGCAGTCATAGTGAAAATAGTGCTCACAGTCAAGTTCCCCTATATTCTGACCCCCAATGTATTCATCCTGTATTAAATAAATAAATAAATGAAGTTTAAATTATCTATACAAGCAAGATAATAATTATGACGTTAAGATCTGAGGCTGCTGTGTTGATATATTATGCACGCCTTACCAAACATATACCACAGAGGTCTTCCTCTTCTGGAGAAGATGTTAGGAAAGTAATGTGTCGGTACCATTTCATGCGCCAGAAAATGTCCACCTCGCTCAATCCAGTGCTTACATTTCCAATTTGCTGTCCAAGGGCCAATAATTCCTGTAGTACAAACCACAGTTAAAGAGGAAAGTTTCATGACAACAATTGACAACTTACCTTAGCAAGTTTCATTCTGCTCTAAACTAAGTCAAACTTACTTTCCACTTCTTATTTTGCCAAACATGATTTTCAAAGTGACTCTTTTTACTAACAAAACTTTATTTTTTAGAAACTAAGTTCTTACTTCCTAGAAAAGTAACTTTTAAGCACAACCATACATGCTCAGTAAGTCAATCGACCAGTACCTCATAAGACATATCATCCACATCAAGCTCCATATCTTCGTCCATGGCATATACTTCTTCCTCGTAATGTTCCTCTTCAAATGTTGAATTATCAACAATTACATGCACAACCTCATCTCTTGCTTCCTGAAAATTTAATTTAGGGTTTCTCAAATCCTGGAACGCTAAATTAATATATCAGATTTGACAGAAACCAGACACCTGCGAAGGATGCTCAGTTGCACCAGGATACATATCTATATCTGCATACACATCATCTTCCTCCTCGATATAATCCTCCTGGACCATTAAACTATCAATTATCATATATGGAAATAGAAAGGATGTATAGAACGACAGATATAATAATACGAGAACATACACATGGAAACAGAAGAGGATATATCTGACAGGTATATTTTCAATGTCATTAATGTTTTTTTAAAGAATATGTATCTTGATCTCGTGTTCCCACGATAGAGACATGCCTGAGATGCTATTTTGGACAGCATTTCTGTTTCTATTGGTTGGTACAACGCTTTAGAAGTGTTGACTGTTAGATATGTAACATAAACAAAGTTAGGTCAGACGTATCTAGCGCAGACTTCAATTTGAAAACACGCCAAATGGAGAAGAATATTGTCTCTGCTACTAGAGACTGCATAATCAAGCCAAAGAACACGTAAATGAAGAGATGCAAAGAGGCATATTTGCCAGCTATTCCAGCCCTTGTATTAAATGGTGTGACCTCAACCTGAATGAGTTCCCTTCATTATATACTACCACTTTGAACTTCACTGTATCCAACTATCGTCAGCTGTCCTAGCCATGAGAATGGATGCAGTTGGCTAAACACTAGGTCAAATTTGGCAAATTTGGTAAGCACTACAGGACAGGATTGGACGAGTTTAATGAACAGGATTTTAGGTTCTTTTCTTCATCACTACCGCCCAGTGCTATCCAATCCTAAGTCAAATTTGGTAAGTAGTACACGACAAGATTATATTGGACAAGTGTAATAAACAAGATTTTAGGCAGTGCTATCCAATCCCCCCTACCTAAATAAATAGGAATAAGCCCATAGAGAGCCGAGTTGTATGCACCAAAGAAAGACACAACTGCTAAATAAACAGACATTGCTGTTTTGTGAGACAAGACCCATATGCACATATGCGTATTAAAAAAATGCATGCTAGAACAAGCTAACCTCAGTGATTAGGTTCTCTCTCGCAGCAAAAGTTTCCTGTGTCTCAGAGAAAAATGGCGGAATATAGACTTCAAAACTCTCACCATTTGTGTGAATTCCTACCACCAAATTTTCAGCAGATCTTGCAGCCCCTACTCTTGTTTCTAGCATCTCTCTCACGGCCATACCATCACTTGCATGAACCATGTCATCATTAAACTGAATTTCCTGGTTGTTGCCTCTTAACCAGATGGATTCATTGTTGACGTTTGGAAAACCAACTCCATATCCCTCCATGTTGTGAATAGTTAAAGCAGGACATTGCAGGTCCCTGACAGCAGCCTCAAGATAATCAATTGTTAACCAAGACGGCCAAAAGGATGAGACTGGATATTGTGCAGCAGAAACCCCAGAAGGATTTAATCTTGTTGGTACATTATCCACATGATTTTCTGTTCTTCTAAGATGGATATCTCTGTAACTAACCGCAGGACATTGTAGGTCCCTGATAGCAGCATCAAGATAATCAATTGTCAACGAAGACTGCCAAAAGGAAGAGACTGGATACTCTGCAGCAGAAACCCCGGAAAAATTTAAGCTTGTTGGTACATTATCCACACGATTTTCTATTCTTCTGACATGGATATCTCTGGAAATACCCACTGCGTGACTTGCTATGCTAGAAGTTTCTTGCACATAAATTCCTCCATTAACTCTGTTTCCAAATCTAAGGACCTCGTTGTTTATAAGATTATTGTTTGGATAGCTACTTGAGGAGCCAAAGAAGTTCCTGTTCAAAGGAAAGGTACCTTGAGCAGAATTTATTTGTTGGTTATAATTTTCAGTCCCAGGAGTATACATGACGTCTCTTTGCTGATGTTGATCCCAAGAAAGTCCAACAGGTGTTGTTAGCACCCTTCTGCCAAATAGCTGGAAATGTGTAGATCCGTGATTCAATCCAAATTCCCTATCTCTTTCCAAGACTCCAGAATCATCACTATATGTTTCATTCAAATTTATCATTTGATGCAGCAATTCAGAACATGGAGCATTCAAATCTATCGTCACAGGCCTATTACCACGATAGCCTGATGAAATATCTTGAGGATCTACATAGTGAATAGGCTCAAAACTGCTGGCATTGAACATCTGATGAGGATAAAACCGATGGACGGGGAAAGTGTAGTGACTATTGTGGCCTGATGAAATATCTTGAGCATACTCATAGTGAATAGACTCGGAGCTGCTGGCATTGAACATCCGATGAGGATAGAAATGGAAAGGGAAAGTGTTGTGACTGTTTGGACCTTGCATCAAGTTTGATTTTGAATCCTCTGAAGGCCAAAAATTTGAATATGAAGTCCCAAAAAAGGTGCAAAGACTTCTCTGCAAGATTTAACCTGCACCATAATGTTAAATGGAATATGGATTAATCATGTTAGAAAGGAAATAGAATCAAAAGTGATATCGGGGCTTTGCATTCCCATCTCAACTCCTCTGCCCTACACTCTCCCCCCCCCCCCCCCCACCCAAAAAAAAAAGAAGAAGAAAACCAGGAAAAAGTGAGATAGTGTAAAGAAAAAACTTAGAAATTATGCGAAAAAACCAAGTGAAGACATCAGGTGCACGAGACTGTGTGTGCATGCATGTGTATATTACTATATATACACAATGATATATGCGCATGCGTGCATGGAAATAAAAAGGGGCATGACAGGAATCACAGATACTTGAGAATAAAGAACTCTAGTATTGAATTTTTTATGAGAGAACACAACTTAGGTCACCATATGGCAAGAAAGCCCAATACGCACAACGAAATTTCCCGCATAAGTTTGAAACAACCACATGAATGAAATTGTTCCATTACTAAGGAGAACTAAACCCATAGGAGACACAAGACAAAAATTCCTGTTGAAATGCATTTTATGCAGAACAGGAATCACAGATACTTGAGAATAAAGAACTCTAGTATTGAATTTTTTATGAGAGAACACAACTTAGGTCACCATATGGCAAGAAAGCCCAATACGCACAACGAAATTTCCCGCATAAGTTTGAAACAACCACGTGAATGAAATTGTTCCATTACTAAGGAGAACTAAACCCATAGGAGACACAAGACAAAAATTCCTGTTGAAATGCATTTTATGCAGAACATTCTCAAAAGAGAGAAATCAATTCGCACTTAACCAAAAAGAAGACAAACCGAAGGCGACACACATAGAAGGTTAGGAAAGTGAGGTGTTGCATGCCAACGACTTATTCTGGTTCCTCATATGTTTAACTCCAAAATTTGTCTTAACTAATGAAAATAGGTATTGATCGAGAAAGTAAACTTGACCTGGCAAAAGCTTTCCCCCCAAAAGGTTTCCCTAGTTTTCCATGGGTATCTTCGTGGATAAACAAGGATGGCACATTCAATTACTATAAAGATGTGATTGTTAACGGACAAAAATAACTTCTGAATTACAGCGACACTCTTCAGCACAAGATGTTATACAAATGGAAACTATTTTTATGCATACATATGTACAATGACATTCAGATCATGTAGTTTAAGAAAACAGTCTTGAACAATTTTGCCAACTGTCAACTAAATGAATCAGGGAAATTGACGCAAATGGTCCCTAACGTATGACATTTGTGCGCAAATGGTCCCTAACGTATAACATTAGTGCGCAAATGGTCCTACCCTTTCATTTTTGGCGGAATGATCCTTAACCTATCCATCTAGGTGCGCAATTTGTCCTTTTTGACGGATTTCATTAAAAATCCATTAAAAACCTATCCATTAGGTCCCTCTCACTTTTTTTGTCTTTACTAGTGCGGGTAAAATTGTCAAATTACATTTTTTTCTTTCATTCAATTGGCGCAAATGGTCCCTAATCTTTATCTTATTGTGGAAATGGTCCATAACCCTTGTTTTTTGGCGCAATAGTCCCTAACCTATATGTTTTGGTGTGCAATTGGTCCTTATTTAATAAAAAAGATAAAAATATCCTTAGTTTTAATTAAAAAAATTTGCAATTGGATTCCTAACTTTGCAAAAAATAAAAATGGGTCCAATACTTTAATCATGTTATTTAAAATTCAAGCTTTTATTTTATCATTACAACTAGAGGTGGCAAAAATGGACTAGCTCGTAGGCTAGCCCAGATAATCCAGACTCTGGGTCGAGCTAGCCCAATATAAAAATTTAAATAAAAATCGAGCTTATTTAGCCTAGTATAACTAACCCGCTAGGCCAATCGAACTAAAACTGGACTGGCTCGATAAAAAATATTTTAACCCAAATCACCCACCCCATTCATCTACCTAACTTCCCACTCTATGCGAAAAACAGGAGAGAATTACCCCTCTTGTTACGGGTGCCAGAAACATGGGGAAAAAATTCTCTCCATGATTCTGCGAAACCAGAGCTCGGCGCGCTCTGGTTTTGACCTGATTTGGTCGATTTCACGAAGGTAAGGTGGGGTGGTAGGCTGGAGATGGTGAAGAACGTTTGTCTGATTTTTTTTTTTTAATTTAATTTAGTAATTGTTATGAAAAAATAAATGTAAGCATCTGTATATATATATGTGTACGTATTGTGTATATATACAAAATAATTTATTAAAAAAATTAAAGTATCGAACCAATTGCTATATACAAAATAATAGTTCAAAATACAAAATAATAGTTCATAAAATACAAAATAATAGTTCAAAATACAAAATTAAAGTATCGGACCAATTGTGTGTATGTACAAAATAATAGTTCATAAAATGTACAAAATAATTTAGTATATTATCAATTTGTTAGTTTCTTTTAATTTTTAATAAAAAAAATTGAAGTATCGAACCTATTTTCACTTTTTGCAAAGGTTAAAAATCTAATTGCAAATTTCTTTAATTAAAACTAAGGATATTTTTGTCTTTATCATTAAATAAGAACCAATTGCGCACCAAAACATATATGTTAGGGACTGTTTCGCCAAAAACAAAAGTTATTAACCATTTCCACACTAAGGTAAAGGTTAAGGACCATTTGTGTCAATTGAAAGAAAGAAAAAAATGTAATTGACAATTTTACCCCACTAATAAAGATAAAAAAAAGTGAGAGGGACCATTTGCGCACGTAATGGATAAGTTTTTAACGAATTTTTAACAGAATCCATAAAAAATGACCAATTGCGCACCTAAATGGATAGGTTAGGGACCATTCCGCCAAAAATGAAAGGTTATGGACCATTTGCATACTAATGTCATACGTTAGGGACCATTTGCACCAATTTCCCAAATGAATAATGAGAAAGAAGTCGATCAATGTGGTTTTTTGATTGATTACATATACAATTATCAAAGATTTCATCCATTCTTGAAATCTCCTATTTATAACTGCCGCGTGTAGAACACACATCTAAAAGATGATTAGAAGAATATGTTAAATCCAAATGTAAATTTAATGCAATAAAGATTGCTGATAACAATCATCTAGAACACAAATATTTTCATCTATCACTTCTCTACTGAGAAAAAGCAAAGTAATGAAAGTAGAATGGAATCCAACACCAAGTACTGATTCCTTGAAATAGAAAGACAACATGGAATAAGTAAGACTTCTAGACAATCTTACAAACATGGTGTTGAAATTTCGCATTTAAAAAAAAAAAAAGGAAATGGAAAAGAAAAGCCAATGAAAAACTCAGAAACTCGGCTCCACAGCACAAGAAAGAGAACAATCTGGACATGTTTTCCTGAACAAAGTTTTATTTTTGTTGAAGAGAAAATTCAAATAAGTAAATGTGTCCTCTAACAGGTAAGGGTTTTAGAAGAGGTGCTACGATTGGTTGGCCATTGTGGGCTCCAGTTGAAGATCAGCGCTTCACTGTATGTCATCGACATTTGGCTTGACTACGGCAGATAATATTTCCGTTACATTATACTAACTTCGAATGTTTGATGAAACATGTGAGGATTAGTGACTTGATTAATCATCAAGTGCCTTTTTACATCTCACAACAAGATGAGACATGTGAGGGAATTCAAGTCAAAGAGAACATAAAGCACGATACTCTCACAAACTGAATTGCAAAGTTTGGTAGCCTATCCGTGGTTAAAACAATAGCTACTTCATTCCTCTCCAGAAGCTCCCTCATCCCCTTCTGTGGTTGCTTCCCCCCACATCATAGGTTCCCTATTCCACCCAACCGTCTGAACCCCTCTCCTAAATCTCTAGGTAATTTTCCCTTTTACAAGTTACTGCACACTTTGGTTTTTGATTCTAATATATGATTTCATGTTAGATATAGTATGTTTGTTTTTGGGAGCCCCACCCATCAACATATGTTAATCAGGGAAGGTTAGTCTGTAGTGCAAGTCTATTAGGATTTATAACAATCAGAATTCCTGATTCTAGCCGCTAATTTTGAATTGACCGAATTTTAGGTGTTCGAAAGTTTAAGAACCAATTAGTACCCGCATTCAACATAAGTTCTTCTAAAGAGGGAGGTTAAGGGTTTGAATCAATGAAAACGCAAATTAAATCAACGTTGGGGCCAATCTCCATTTGATAGTAACGAAATAGCCCCTGAACAAAAGGCTTAGAGGGGAAATTCTCTGGTCGTTGCAAGATTTCTTTCACTACAAAGTAGAGATAGTTAGAACATGACATCATGTCCTTCTTTTACATGGGGAGATAATAAGGAAAGAAAAAAATCTTCATTTCATATGCCCTAATCCTACGCGGGAAGGAGTTTCCTTTCTTTTGTCCAATTTGCACGTGAAATTTCCTTCTATTTTGATGAAGCAAAGCTACTATTTTGTTAGCTAAGGGGACTCGTTTTATTTGGTTGGTAATGAGGGAATTTTTTATGAGTATAATTCTAAGAACTTCAATTCAAATTTCTAAATTGTCCATAAATTATTTATATTCATTCCCATTCCAAACCATTAAACTTAGTCGGAAACAAAAATACACATTGTGACCATTGTCTAAATGTGTTTTATATATAGTTTTTGAGATTTATAAATTCTCGATCTAATTCCCTACCAACTCTTGATAAAATCACTCTTTTTTTATATTTCTTAATTTACTTATTTCTGGTCTACGTGGGTTAGTTGAGACTTTTAAGTGTCAGGTAATTAATAAGTACCAAATATGTTTAGTTGGCCGTCACGCAATTATTGCGATCCATGATTGTTTACAACCTTATTTTAATTAATGTGAGCATTGTTATTGGAACTTTTGACGATGTTTAGTATTTAAATTTTCAACCTTTACCTTTTAGCACGTGGGTCATAAACCTTTTGAGTTTAAAGCGTTTGAATCTCCCCCTCAGTGGTTTTCATGCATTTGACCTTTAAAAAGACCATATTTTGTTAAAAGAGTAGAAGTGACACCAAGTGAAGAGAAAGAGAACGAAAAGAAAAGAGAAAAAGGAAAAATAACAATTTCATCCCTCCCAGCAGCTCCCTCATCCCCCATTCATGGTTGCTTATAGCTTCCCAGTTCCCACCCAACCATCTAAGACCCTCTCCTCAATCTCCCCTTATCACAAGACTTCTTGCCGTTAAATTTAGTTCTATTAACTCTTGATGAAATTTCTTGATATTTCTCGTTTAAAGTACAATTGAGAGTAATAAAGTGTGTTATTGTCGTATACAACATTTATATCCATTTTGTTGTCGTGTAGTTACTTATATTTATGATCGTCTTACACCATTATTTTAGTTAATGAATGTCTAAGTAGTTATGACACTTGTTATTATTATTTCAATATTTATTACATGTTACTGCAAACTTTGGTTCTTGATTCAAATATTTGACTTCATATTAGATCTAATTATTCCGCTATCTCAACTCGTATCCCTTTTATGAGCCTATCCCATCAACGCATGTTACCCACATAACATAAGTATGTGTATAATCCAAGTCTATTAGGATTTCTCTCCCTACAAATGAGATATTGTTAGAACCTTCCTCATGTCCTACATCTACATGGAGAGGGAACAAGGAGAGAAAGAAAAGAAAAATTCATTTTGTATGTCTGAATCCTACACGGGAAGGAGATTTCTTCCTTATCACCAATTTCTTATTTTTGGCTAACAGTAAATTCAAATAAATAAATGCCATCTTCTCTAACATCTCAGGGTTTTAGAAAAGGTGGTTTATCGTAGTATTAGGGAAAAGACTTGGAATTAAATCTCACCTCCACTCTAGTACATGAGGTCGTTCAACATTCTTTTTCTTCACAAGAGACAGGATAAACAAAAAAAATTAAAAATTCATAGCAGAAATCTATTTTCTTTTTTCTTTAGCAAAATAAACGGGCAGCGTTGTTGCTTGATTTTCATATTTTTTATATCAACTTCCTTGAGAAAACCATATCAATTTAAGGCAGATTGCAGAAAAATATTTAAAAAAGAAATTAAAAAGTGTACAATCAACAGAATCAAAAAATCAATTAGGCATGAAAACAGGAAATTGGTGAGCAGAAATTGACTAAAACGGAGACGGGTTCACAACAAGAAAAAAGCAATGGTGGCTTAAAACAAATTATTTTCTGCCTAATTAAATAAATAAAAGGAGGGGGATTCCGGCTTACTTTACCGAAAATTCTCGCGTATCCCTTCCTCCTTTGGGAGTCACCTCTCCACACGAAAGCAACGTGAAGGGATGCCGACGAACATAAGGCCTTAGGTTTCAACCCGGTGTGTGTGCGTGCGCATTAGGGTGGGAAAGAAAAGGATTTATAGGGGCTGAAGACTGAGAAATTAAATACTTATAGAATCTGAGGGCGTATTCCATTAATGCACCTTCCATAAACAAACAATGTCCAGTTGGATTCATTGTTCCAATTGGATTCCTAATTAAAGCTTCCTCGTTCAACCTGAAATTCTCTCTCTTCGTATGCAGATCGTATGATATGGTGTTTTTCTTCCCCAATTTCATCTTCAAAAGGTCAACCCTGAATCTCCTCATGGGTTTAGGAATTACTTTACTTTTCCCTTCACACTTTCTATTTCCAAAATATAAGGTCTTGTCTCTTCTGCATTCCTTCGGTGTATCCCTCCAGTGAAGTCTATAAGACTATAACATTAGAATTTTAATTATGGGATTTAATTAATTTTTATTGTGGAAAGAAATTATTAATTAATAATATTTGGCGACTAACTTTTTTTCTGTTTTTGATGCACTGAAGCTACTATTTTCAATTTTGTTTGTAATAACTAATAAGTGAATTTCCTTAAAGTTCTAATCTATTCAAAGAGTTTAAAAAAATAAAGTTCAATTCAAATTTCAAAATTTTCACTATTAAGAATTTTAATTTATTTTTCATTCAAAAACATTAAAATAAGTTGGGGGGAAAAAAAAACTCTCTACATTTTGACTATGAGCTTAACTGTTTAGATATATTATTTTCTCGCTTTAGTTTCAATCAATTTTGACTGAAATCGCTCTTTTTTTTTTATACATTTTTAATTTACTTATTTCAAGTCTCAGTAGGTTACTCTAGATTTTAAAATATCGCGTTGTTAATAAGTAACATGTATATTTAAATTGTCAAATTGCAATTATTACCATTTATGGTTTTTTACAATCTTATCTTGGTGAAGGGTTATTATTGTTGAAATTAGTTTTTTAAATGTTTATAAATTGTGGGTCCTATAAATTGTGTAGATAATAATTTGTGGGTCCTATAAAATGTGTACATAAAAAGTATTATTTAATAAGTTGCAAATTATGTGATGATTTTATTATTTCAATTTTTGATAACATCTATGTAATAATCGAACTTTCAACGTTTACTATAGTGGATGACAAAACTTTTCACGTTTAAATCATTTTAATATTTGATCAACGGTTTTGTATTATTTGACCGTTAAAAAGATAATCTTTTGTTAAAATTAATATTGATCTTCAAAACCTAATCGTTTTGATTAGGTTTTGAAGAAGAAGAGAACTCAAGAAATCTTTTATTCGAAATAGTTCCACGGTATACTACTATAAGTCTAGAACGGCAAAGATAGCAAACTCCCCTGAAAGGAGAGTTGCCGTATTCCCCTTCTTTTAAGGAAGAGAGGAAGGAACTGAACTTTGATTTATTATAACCAAAGAGAGAGGAGCGTAAACCGAATAAGATGGTATGGCAATCAAGCCAAAGTAGACGTAGATTTCTTTGATTTCGCCTGAGAGTTTGAATATTACGTCCCTTTTCTTAGATCAGATATGGGCTATTTAAAGGGAATTAAGGTTAAGAGTATTTTTGAGTTTTAGACATGTGTTGCTTAAATTTGGACCCATCGCTTTCAAATATTTGATTATGTTCAGTTTATAACCGTTGTTGCACACGTGGTGGTGGACTCTTTGCCACGTCGTCATGAAAATCTCTAATTGTTCTTTCTAAAAGGGGAAAGTATTGTAGTGGGAATAAATGTGTCAGAAGTTTTTTTTCTTGTTTAGAAAGATTTTTAGATTTCTATTGTAACGGTAACAATCGAAGTCGAAAAAGGGAAAATAGGAGAATTCCTCTAAGG
This sequence comes from Forsythia viridissima, assembly GCA_030279155.1. Taxonomy (NCBI): domain Eukaryota; kingdom Viridiplantae; phylum Streptophyta; class Magnoliopsida; order Lamiales; family Oleaceae; genus Forsythia; species Forsythia viridissima. Next base: position 47,234,178 of record CM059038.1, on the reverse strand, counting down.
CAGAGGGTTATTCCCCATTTCTTTCTACTCACGAGGTAGTTGAGGTTTAGATCCAGACCCTTTGGCCAGTTTGGAGGTTCACCCATAGGCGAGCCACTTTCGTGGATTATTCCTAGCAAGTTGGACATGCAACCTCATTTTTCGCTTCTTTATTTATTAATGCGTCTTTTAAGTTTAGGTTATTCTTAAAACATAAAAATTAATAGATACTCGAACAAATTACTCATAATCGCATTATAATTGGACTCTAAATAAGTGTATAAAATAATCATGTAACACTAAGCAATATAGTACATGTACCTAGCTAATTAGTATTGTTACCGAAAAAGTAGCACCCTATACCAGAATCAGATTATAAAATAGTTTTGAGCAAAATAAAAAAGATAGTTCTGTCTATTTATATAGTAAAAAATCTATAAAGACCTTGATTTTGATTCAAGAATTGAGATTTGTCAATTTTTTTATGGGCGACGACGCCACTCGCTATGTTAGCTGGTTTTCTTTTCATTATTATACTTTGACGCATTTGGTGATTCCGATTTTATTTTATGTCACATTGATAAATCTATTATTCATATTGTATCAACAACTCTCTCATTACAATTAGAATTAAATTACAATTTATTTGAATGTGATAACAATAAGATAAATAATTAAATATAAATAACTAAATTTACATAATATTGGAAATTCAACGAAAGACTTCGGTCATATAATTGGTATGATAAATTAAAGTGTATTGAATAAAACAGTCAACAAATTATGTGATATAACTTTTTATTCTTAAACTAATTAAATGCACGCTCGATTGAATATCAGCTCCAGCTAGACCCATTCTCGAGTAAGATTTGTCTATAAATGTAAACCAAATATTGGGCCCCAGATGGGTGGGCCCAGTCGACAGACATTCATTTGATCTTTTGCTTCAATAGTAGCTATGGATCATTTGACATTGAACCTGAGTTTCTCGTGGGAATTACACCCACTGTTTATTATTAAAATAATATTTATAATTTTACAAACTTAGGTGCGATTGATTGTGATTAAAATCAAATTTTTTGATAAAAGTTGATAAAAGTTGTTGAAATGTATGGTTAAAAAGTTAGAGGACCATAAAATGTGTGGTTAAAATTAATTATTGACTTTGACTATAACTTTTTAGCAAAATCAAAATTGAAAACAAATGAACACTTAATTCTTTCATTTTAAAATGGGTAATTTGCAGTCTCCGTCCCCGACATTTGAACTTTTGGCACTTTTATCCTCATTCTTTATTTTTTGGCACCCATATCCTCAACATTTCTTAATTTGGTGGCTGAAGTCCCCAACTTTTGAGCTTTTAGCATTTTTATTCTCATTCTTCATTTTTTTGCACTCATATCCTCAACCTTTCTTAATTTAGTGGCTGAAGTCCCCAACATTTGGACTTTTGTATCATATTTTTTAATTTTTTAATTGAAACTTATGAAAAATCTATTTAAAGCCAAGTTTTGTGAGTAATTTTGTCTATAAATGTTGGTTTATTTAAAAAAAAAAACTTATTTTTAAAAATTTTATGAGATTTTCTTCATTTTTTTTTTAATAATTGTCATTTCAAACTAAATGCACAAATAAACAAATTTTTTAAATCATAGGCACCAAAAAAATAGCATGAAGAACATTTAATAATGTGAATTAAATTATTAGTCATTTACTCATTTTCATACTTTTGGTCTCTGATCTATTAGTTAATATTAATTTTGAAAATGGGCATTGGACAATGCAAATGAATTATTGGATTTGGGTAATGCCATAATGGATTCATTACTAATGGTTCATGGGTTAATTTGTTTTTCCTTTGGCTTTGGGATTAATGTGTAATGGAGTTAATTTGGTAAAGAAAAATATGAAAAGAAAAAAAAAATTGCAAATCTAAAAATAAAAAAAAAAATTGAAATTTTCAGTTCTAAACCGGGTATCCGAAACCGGATCCAGTTATTTAGTGATAGGAACGGGACCAGATCTGTCGGTTCCGATCCGAGTCCAGTTCAAAAACTTCAGTTTCGGATAAAATGCTCACCCCTATTTCCAATAAAGAATGCTCACTAGAAATTATAGACACTAGAAATTATAGAAGCACAAGAAATAGACTCAACTTGTACTCCTTTTCTATGAATGGAAAAATATCAAGTACAAAGATCAGAGAAATTATAGAAGTACAAAATATAGACATCCTAACTCTTGCCTTATTTTTATATGAACCAAAAATAATTGTCTTGTACGAAAGTTCAAAAAATACGATAAATCTCACGTGTGCTGTAACGTTTGTTTTTTGGTACATAAGTTACCAATGTATGTATTTTGGTGCGTAATTGGTCATTATTTGATAAAAAGACTTATATACCCTTAATTTTAATAAGAGAATATTGCAGTTAGATTGCTAACATTTGCAAAATGTACAAATAAGTTTGATACTTTTATTTTTATAAAAAATCAAAGAAAATTAACGATTTTTTTTTTTTTTTTGAAATAGCATATACGTTCCCTCAATCTTTCAAAAACGTAATAGATATGTTTTTAATTTTTAAAAATAGTACTAGACATTCTCAACATTTAAAAAAATAAGCATGACATGTCATTTATGACAAAATTGTCATTTCTTTTAAATAAACAAATAAACAAGAAACAAGAAAAATAACCAAATGTAGCCCTAAAAATAAAAATTAACAAAGATGCAATCTTCTATATCAAACTCCAAAATTCAATATCCAAAATTCAGCACTACTCGAAGTCCCAAAAATTCCAAATTCCAAAATCCATAGTCCTAAACCCCAAACCCAATATCCAAATAGAATCAAAGGTTTCAATTTTTACAAATTCGATTATAATCAACTACGTAAAAAAATAAAAAAAAAGACAACAAATGTTGCCGAGAAAGCATATGGTGCATGTAACACCGTTGCAAGCGCCATTGTTGGTGAAGATTGGCATCAGGAGTTTGAAGATTAAGAAGGTACATGTAGGAAAGAGATTGCTCAGATGGACTATGATTTCTAAGGCTTAAGAGTTAGCACTCTGGGAATGAAGAGGCGGCGACGGAGTCGGATTCACTGTGTTGGTAGCGGCAGAGGTGGATGGCTAATTAGATTATGATGGTCTTTGTCTAAGAGACATATTCGAGAAGTTTTATGAGTAATTACGATGAAATAGTGTTCTCTTATTGGAAAAATTTACGTTGTTAATTTCAAAGATTTTATAAATGATGTGGAAGATGGTGGAGACGTTTCTCATGGCATGAAAGATGTTCCAAATGCATGTGGTGCTCTCTAATGATAAATTTTGGGATTTTTGGGATTTGGAGTTGTGGTAAATTTTGGATTTTGTGGTTTGAAAAAGAAGATGACATCTTTGTTATTTTTTATTTTTTAGAGGTACATTTGATTATTATTATTATTTTTTTGTTTATTTAAAAAAAAAAAAAAAAAGGAAAGGGTGTGGGGATTTCATCATAAGTAACCTACCTTGCCTATTTTTCAAATGTTGAGAATGTCTGGTGCTATTTTTAAAGGTTATAGAAAGATTTTTTTGAATTTTTTTAATTATTATTAAGTAATAACATTATTTAAAATTTAAACTTTTAATTTATCGTCATAACAAAAATAAAATAAAATAAAAACTCTGTTAGAAATTTGATGTTCAAATACTTTTATTTAAGAGTTAATTACACTAACAATCCCTATTCTTTTAATTTTGTAACAATATCATATTCATTCAATTTTATTCACATATATAATTTTCATCATTTCATTTTACTTGCACAGATGGTCCTCAAGTGATTTTTTTTTTTATATTTTTACTCATGACTTAAAAAAATTAAAATAATAGAAAAAATTATGAAAAAATTACAATTGAACTCTAACATTTTTAAAAGTACAAATAAATCCTAAACTTTTTATTTTTATAAATCAAAAGAAAAAAAAAAACAAAAATAGGTCTTCACCCCCAAGATAGTTACACTGCTGAGAGTCGAGCAAATTAAGTATGGCCCAAATCAAGACTTGGTGGTGTTTAATGGCAACGAAAGTAAAAAAGTTAGGGAAGAAAAATATCTCTGGTTGCGGAGCGTATAGAGGCGGAGGCAGTGGGTGACTCCGCCAGCTCAATCTCCTTCTCTGACCGTTCACACCATTACTCCCAGTATTATCCATATTATATATTATAATTTATTTTCTTTGTCAAGAAAAAACTATATTTTTCAAAGAAACATCATAAAAGAAGCAGAAAATTGATTACTAAGAACATTGTTCTTCTTCTTTTTTTTAACTCTTTTTGATTTTCTGGCAGGTTTACCAAGAAATATAAAAGATACCCAGTAGAGAGAAAGGGGAACCGTTTTGAAACAAAATTGAAGAGAAAAAGAATATGGTTTCGGCGATGATAATTAGTGAAAGTGAAGAAATCAAATATGAAATACCAATTAATTGTATGTGAGTTTGGAGAGTGGGTTGGGAAGAACACCTATTTTTGTTTTTATTTTTTATTTTTTCATTTTCTTTTAATTTGTAAAAATAAAGGATTTATGATATATTTGTATTTTTAAAAAGTTTATGGTCTAATTACAATTTTCTCATTGTATTTTCTTTTTTTTTTGTTATTTTAATTTATTTATGTCAGGGGTAAAAGTGTCAAAGAAATCACTTGGGGACCATCCGTGCGAGTAAAATGAAAGAACGGGGACGATATCTGCGAATAAAATTGAATGAGGATGATATTGTTACAATGATGAAAGAATGAGAAGTGTTAGTGTAATTAACCATTTATTTAATTGATCTATTCATTTATTAATTACAAATATTAGGAATTCAACTGTATTCTTCATATTTTAATTTATCATTTTATTATGGTTCAAAAATAAACAACACATAATGCGTAAATTAATTTTATATTAGTATTTTTATGTTAAATAAATATATAATAATATTGATTCAATGTCATAAAATTATATACGCTTTTTTGTTATTTATTTAACTTAATTTTTATTGAAGTTTTTCATATAACATATGAATTACATATACTTAGAGCACAATAATTTTATAATTTTCTATTATAAAATATTTAATTGACACGACTATTAAGATATATTTAGTATGTAAAATTAAATGTTATTTAATAAATGTATTGAACCTATTGTCACATTTAGCAAAAGTTAGGAATTCAAATGCAGTTTTTTCTAATTAAAACTAAGAGCATATTTGTTTTTTCATCAAATAATGACCAATTACGCATTAAAACACATAGATTAGGAATTTCTATGACAAAAATAAACATTAAGTACTATTTTCACACTGAGAACAAATGTTAGAGACCATTTACGCCAAATTCTCTTACTTGTTTGACTAAACTTATATTATAATTTATGCTAGTCAAATTGATCAAAACATACTTTTTATTACAACTAGTGGAGTGCACGTACAAAAGCACGTGTTTTATTTTAATTAAGTATTTAATAGCGTGACCAGTATTTGTGAGTTTCTTAATTATTTTTTTAGTTATAAAAGGTTGAGTAAAATATGTATTAAAATTTATTGGAGAAAATACGTATTTTTTAAAGAGTGAGCGATATAGTTTCGATTGATTTTTAATAATTTTTTTTTTTTTTACTTTTAGATATGATGAATGATACGTACTTTCTGACAAAATTGATTACTGTAATTCCTAGAATTGGATACTTCAATTATTATGTGAAAAAATTATTCTACTGCTTTCAAATTTAAAATTTCATATTTTTCCTCATGATTTGACTTATTTAATTTTGTTTATTCTAATCAAACATTCAAAAAAGTTTAGATCACACGAGTATCATGAGATATGCAAAAGATTACTTGTGAACTTGTAGTAATAAGTAGTAAAAATACTTATTATAGATTAGCATAAGTTGTTAATTAGTAATTTCTCATTAAGTAGATTTTTGAAGTAATTAATAAGCAATAAATTCGAGAAAAAGTGTTGATTTATTGTTTTATATTTATTTCCTCAATTTAAAAATTGGAAACCAACAAAATTATTCAAAAATCTCAAAAATAGTTGATAAAAATAAGTGCATTAATAAGATTTTACTTGTTTTTGCAATAGTAAAGTTTAGAGCACATCAATACTATCTACATGTATAATTGTAATAATTTAAACATGACTTCACGTTACTAAATTACGTAAAAACGTGTAAAAAAACTCTCAATAGCTTAAATCAACAAAAATAATTCAAAAAGTAAATAAATGTTCATTCTAGAATTTAAATAATTTATGTTTATAATTTCTCAACACAACGATTAGCAATGAAACACTTGCATTTGTCATTCTTAATAGCATGTCCCAAAGTGCAAATTTCAATATTATGAGTGATATTCACTATATTCTTTTGTCGTAGTCAACAAAAAATCAGAAAAAATATTTTTATTATAATCAAGAACCTAAGTAAAAATAAAAATCAAAACAAAAACAAATTAGTGTAAAAGAACATATATTTAGAAACGATATTTTGTATCTTGATCAATGTTAAATTTAATATTACTATTGTATTCCAAAAAAAAAAAAAACTTACATTGTCAATTCTGTTGTAGGAAATTAGGAAAAACTAAAAAAAAAAAAACAGAGAAAAGAAAATGAACAGTAGTGGACGTTTATAGGAACAGTACTACACAAAAAAAAAAATATTGTCAATTTTAGGAAATAAAAAAAAGCTTAAAAAAAAAGAACAGTGATGAAGATCCCTCATTTAATATATTAAAATACTGAATATTAGAAATATTTAAGAACTCAAAATGAGAATTAAGAATCAACACTCAAACAAGCAAAAATATTCAAATAAGTATAAAAAAAATTAACAAATACAAGACTTAAACAACTAAACAACTACTTGTAATGGTCAATTCACGAACCATATAAATAATAAGAGCTAATAGCAACATTCAAATCAATTCTGATAAGTGGTGCGAAAAGTTAAGCAGATAGATTTACAAAAACAACTTTTATAAAATAAAATTTAGATGGATACTCAAAATAATCAATATATCTGTAAATTTTAGGACGATTTTTCAAAAGACATGACTAAAATCGAAAGAAAGACGAAAAATATGAACGAAGAAATGGAAGTGAAATAATGAAATATTGAAAAGAAAATAGTGCTGAAAAAGATCTACGATTGAAAAAAAAACGGTGTCAATTTAAAAAATTTAAGGAAATGTGAAAAAAAAAAGAAATAAATGTGGTGGGCATTCATAAAAATAGTGCCACACTAAAAAAAAAGAAAAAAAAAAGTGTTAATTTCAAGAAATAAAGAAAAACTTAAAAATACAAAGAAAAAAAAAAGGAAAAGGAAAAGTGGTGGCACACATTCATAGAAATAGTGCTCTACCAAAGTCACTCTTTTAATATATAGGGATTTAATAATAATTTATTAATATTATCCATATATTCCATACAACCTTACAATTTATAAAGACTTCCAAACATTCACTTCGATATCAAGAAATTTTCAAGATAGGTTCAAATGAAGAAAGAATGACACTACGATGACCACATTATGCCTCCATTCTTTCTAGTCATGACTCTCTCTTGTTTTTATCTGCGTAATTGTTTCTTTTCAAAAGCGTTATATCTACTGCCAACTTCTTCAAGTAACAGAAATACATGAGAATGTTTCAGAATGGTTTTTTTTTTTTTCTCTTTCTAGTTTGTGCTGAGTCTTGATTTTAATTGTGTGTAAGAAAACATCATGAGTGGTGGAGATGAAGAGGCACAGATGATCCCCTTACGATTGATTTATTGATCAACATATTTGCTCTATCGACTTGCTTCGAAGACTTGGCTCAGTAAGTTAATTCTTATTTATATTCTTTTCCTTTTGATGACATACTTTGAATGTGAGCTAATTTTCTTTTTGGTGTATACGGTTCAAGCAACGTCTGTAGGAAATGGAGACAAGGCGTGAAGGAATTACCGAGTAGGCGTGAAAATTTGAATTTTGCTGGATGGAAAATAGATAATGATTCAGTCACGCGCTTGATTCTGATTGCTAATGGGCTCAAGGAACTCGACATGTAAACTATACTCGTTTCCTGTGCGTTTTTCCCATGTGCTTCTGTGTCTCTACTAAACCACATACCACTTTCATTTCTTGATTTAAAAAATAAAGGCCACACACATGCACATTTCATTTCATTTCTGTATGGAACTCTTGGGTAAGAGTTGAGATATGTTGTCGTCCTTATCAAATTGTATCCTCAATCAGGGACGGACTCAGAATATAGCAAAGAAGTGAGCTGAGTGAGGAGAAACCCCTACCAATTTTTTGAACCTATTTTAATGAGAATATAATCTCTATATATTAAAACAGTAAATTGGGTATGGGCACTATTCTATAGAAATGCGTGCCCAACTATTATTCTCTCTCTCCATTTTTTTTTTTTTTTAATTTCCTATCATTTGTTTCCCTTTCATTTTTTGTCAATTGTAGATTTTTTCAGTCCAATTTTTTTCTCATCTTCCTTTGGTCGTCTTCCTTCCGATTTTAGTTATAACTTTCGAAAAATTGTCCAAAAATTTTGTAGATGTTTTTATTATTTTGGATACCCAATCAAATATTGTTTTTATTTTTCTTCAAATATAAGCTATCCAAATTCCTAATAATTTAAATTATTGAAACAAAATTAAGCCCCCCCCCTACCCCCCCCCCCCCACACACACACACACATACATTAGGCTCTATATTCGGCCTCTTAAGCCGAGACATAGTAACATATATCAAACAACCCAATTTGAACTTCAAAATTATTTGCAATCGAAACAACTTTCCTTCAATTAATTACTTATATTAAGCTAACAACACAGTGATCAAGATTACAATAAATACATAGTTTTAATTCATTTTTTTATCGATTACTGAATCAAAATACAATTAAGTCTAAGAAAATTTATCCATAAGTACAAAATTTTGCACTATGCAAGGAAAAAGAGAAAGAGAATACTACTCTCAAGATAGAAAATTACAATAGTAGAGAAATAAAATATATCCATGAGTACAACCATATCCAATATACCAAGAAAATAAAATCAATAATTAACAACTTATATTAATCTATAATAAGCATTTTTACTACTTATTACCGCAAGTTCACAACAAATTTTATGCTTATCTCACGACAATCGTGTGATTTAAACTTTTTTTAATGTTTGATACATTAGAATGAATAAAAATTGAAATAATTTACAAAGTAGGGTCATAATGAGGAGAAATGTGGAATAAGTTTAAACTTTAAAGCAACAGATTATTCTTGTGAGATCATAATTGAAGTATTCAGTTCTAGGATTTGATTTAATCAATTATGTTAGTGAACTACACACCATTCATTACATCATCTAAAAATGAAGAACGTTCTTGTTAAAGATCAGTTGAAACTATATCGTCCACCTTTAAATAATACGTAATTTTCTCAATAAATTTTAATATATATTTTACTTAGTCTTTTATAAGTGAAAAAATAATTAAAAATTCAATAACAACGACCACACTATTAAATACTTAATTAAAATAAAACACGTGCCTTCCACGTGAATTTCACTAATATTTTTAAATAAGTCATAATCTTTAAAAAGTTTACAAGATGTCATTGCACAAAAATATTCAAAAAATAATGTAATGTCGTTTTTCTTTTCTTCGTAGGAGGTGGTTGTGCGGTCATTATACATTCTAAAAAATCAAGAAATTCCACATAATTAATTAGATAAGTAAATTTTAATTGAAATAAAATCCTAAACGAGAAATAAATGCAAAATAATAATAATAATAATAATAAACACGATAAACTAATAGGAGTGTTCTCAATTCAGATTTTAATAGATTTCTTAATATTTATAAATTTTTATAAATTTTATGGAATTTAATAGAATTTGACATATTTGATAAGATTTTAATAGATTTCTATATCATAGATTTTAATAGATTCTCATGGATTTCATTGAATTTGTGGTCTTTTTATTAAAAATTATATTTTCATCTCCTCAATTATGTCAACTTTAAATTTTGAAAAAATTTTAAAATTTCATCATAACGTTTCAAGTCTATTTTTTTTTTTAAACCAAATTATGTCTTGACGAGAAATTTGCTCTAAAATTAATGTTGACAAGTAAACTCACCATAAAAGCACAATTTAATTTTTTTTTTAAATAGACTAATAGCAAAAAAAAAAAAAAAAAAAAATAACAACTAATTCATGATATATTGATACATATAATTTACATTTACACTTTAAATATTAAAAATGAGTATCGAAACGTTTTAACTTTTAAAGAATTCTAAATTATAGAGGTTGATAGAGTTCATATTTGTGATCATTGTGCATAAACGGATTATTATTATTATTATTTTTTTGGAAATATGGACATCGTTTTGAGAAAAACGGAATAAAGACGTGAATAATTACAAATTGGTATAAAAGAGTTTCAGTAAAATTTTATGTAAAATGTGAGAAGTTTGTGAGAGAAAGAAAGAAAAAAAGTCAATTGATACAAAATAATTTCAGCAAAATTGTATGTGAAAAGTGAGATGTTAGAGAAAGAGATAGAGAGAGAGAGAAATCAATTGAAATTTTGAGATTTGGAACAAGAATTGTTAGAATTTTTAGTAGTTATAATTATAGTTCCAAATCTATTGAAATCTATCAAAATCCATTAATTAATGAAATCTTTAGAAATTAACTAGTTATTGAGGACACCTAAATTTCTAAAGAATCTATATAAATCCGAGTTGGGGACACTTAAATTTCAATGAATTCTATTAAACTTTGAGTTGAGGACATCTAAATTTATGTGAATTTTTCAAATTCATTCAAATCTGAGTTGGGGACATCCCCCTAAAGCTTGCAATTTTAAACTACAAAGACGACTTCAAACGACAAAAATCTATCTTCAATAGTGGCGAAGTAACTAGTCTTACCCCGGCTCATCAACACGATTCTAAAAACATACTATAATAAAAAAATATGAGCCCGTACGCAAATTCTAAGGGTGCGTTTGATTCACAAATTTTCCATGGAAAATGTCACTTCCATGGAAAATCTTGTCAAATCAATGTGTTTTATTTTCCCACTTTTGTGTTTGATTGGCACATGGAAAATGGAAAAGATTTTCAAGGTACAATTGTCTAAAGCACACATTTGGCCACTTCCTTGAAAAATTTTTTCTCACCCATTTGGTGGAATTTCTTTTCCAACTTACATCGAAAATATTTTCATTTTCCATGGAAAGCTATCAAACACACCCTAACAAAATTTCAGCAAGGAAAATTAATCCATCAACATTTCAACACTGTGCCTTGCTAAATCTGTGCACATTTCAGCAAAAAAAATTAAAATTTCAGCAACAAAATTAATCCTTCATCAGCAAAGTGAAAGCATCAACAGCAAAATGAAACCATCACAGCAAAATGAAAATTTCAGCAGCAAAATTAATCGATGAACAACAAAATGAAACCATCACCAACAGCAAAATTAAAATTTCAACAGAAAAATTAATCGAATAACAGCAAAATGAAACCATCACTAGCAGCAAAATTAATCGATGAACAGTAAAATTTCAGCAGCAATTAAAACACCAGTTGCAAAATTTCAGCAGCAATTAAACTCAATGGAGTGCTGATGATTTCAAATGGATTGCTGTTGATGATTAGTCGAAGTCTCACAAAACTTGCTGCGATTTGCGAAGTCGTGAAGTCCGACTGACCAAAAATTAAGGCAGGAGATGTTTATTGTTGTCTATTACTCATGATTTCAAATTGGGTCTTTGGTTTACACATTAAAATGGCTGATGGTTTGTTGCTTTGGGCTATTGGTTGAAATTATTGGGTTGGGCCGCTGTTTTTCCACTTGAATTGTTTTATTTATTTTTTAAATATACAACCTGTGTCCAGAACAGCCCAGTCCTAAATCTGCCCATGCCCTCAGCTATCTTTCTTTCTACTATAATTTTGACACTTTGCTATAGGGATAGCGTTAGCAAATAGCAAGATGACAAGTGTAGGGGACAATAGAAGGTTTTGTTTCTGGATATGATTTGTGCAAGAAATTTGGGCTGCATTAATTTGATCACCTAGTTAGTTTATGAGTTTTGGTTTGTATCAAATGTTCAGATCAAGGAGCCGATGGGGTTGCCAAATAACTGACCATGGTGTCTACCAGTTGTCTATGGCAAAATGTATTTGCAACCTGTCATCAGTATCTATATGGGGTTCAACTGTAATCACAGACAAAGGAGTTGTTAAAATGGTATGTGCACACATGGTCTGTTTGGTAAATTAGATTGTACAACAATATTAAGGAAGAAATAAAAATAAAATCTCCTTCATTCTTTTGATTTGAAATTAGATAACTATTCTTCCACATATTTCCAGAGCTACTTCACTGCAACACCTGAATATTGGTGGTACATTTATCACAGAAATGTCTCTGTTTGCAATTGCAGATAGTTGTCCTTATCTCAAGGTAAGATCGCTTGTTATGTATCCCTATTTCCAGTGTACAACTCTTTGCTCTGTTTGATAAGGTGAACTCACAACTAGACGGTGTTAAAGAATTAAAATTAAGATAAAAATCTTGTCCAATATGATATCTAATTTTGTACCGTGGATCAATGAACATAACGGAGAATGGACTTGTCGCGCTCGTAAAGAAATGCTGCAAACTTGAGTCGATCAATATATTGGGTGGGGCGGGGCGGGGTGGGGGTGGGGGTGGGGGGAGGGGGGTGGGGGCGCATGAAGGTGCCGCTGAACTGCTTCATTGGTCTGCTTACAATCAATCCAGCTCTTCAAATACAACCTAAAGGAATGCTGGTAAATGATCAAAGGGCTCCCATGTGGCCTGTCTTTTAAGGAAGCACGCTTTCACAATATTACATGTTACAGGGTCGATCTAACAAAGAGTTAACGTTAATAACACCAAGATAAAGATAGTTTCAACATCCTTTGTAACTCTCCACTAATAACGCCGCATTCATCTTCGTCAAAATCTGGTACTCAGCCAAATTGTTCGTAATTGATCGAGCGCTTAGCATGCCCAACTTGACCAAATGTTGAGCTACAAGAAAATATAGCAGAAACAAATGAATACATTCTTAATAAGGTTAAATTGATATTTTGACCTTAGATAAGGTCTTTTAACACGGTACCATGTTGAACCACTTGCAAGTTAATACCAAAAAGTTGAAGCCACTGATGCAATTTTTGAAATTTCAAAATGCGAAACATCATATAATCTTTCATACCCTTAAGAAAACATGTCTGAATGCAAGAAATGCCCTTCATATTATTTACTGGATAACCGACATAATAAAGATTAAATTCGAAAAGAAAAAAAGAATTCAATGCCAAAATAAATTTCCAATCATAAGTAGAGATGTATTAATTTGGAAGAACTTAAAAATCACAGAGAATGCCCAGTTCAGGTGTGTCTTACAATGCCCTATTAGAAGTTTCTTCAATACTTCAATATCTTGATAGCCTAATAAACACAAATTATTGAAAAAGATCAGATCAGCCGTCTTACAATGCCCTATTAGTAGTTTTTCAATACTTCAATATCTTGATATCCTGATAAACACAAATTATTGAAAAAGATCAGCAAAAATAATAATAATAATGTACACAGAATTCAAATAATACCACAAGCAATGAAGCAAGTGCTTTTTTCAGAATTAAACACTAGTTAATATTAAATCAAGATCAAAAGTGAGAAATTTTGTAGCATCTCAAGGAATCTGAAGCATCTCCACAGGAACAAATCAACTCTGCAATTTTCTCAAATTAAATTGACTGATAGAAGCTACTTTAATGGCAGAAGAATGGTGCAGTCATCGGCTTAAAGTGATGATACGATAAGCACAAAGGTACCTCGTAGTGTATTCATTTCAGCAGAAGTGCATGTAATGTGTGAGCAAAGAAGCAAACATAAAACGATGACATGCTTGAAAGATATTCGACACCAGTGGATTAATCTTGTGGAAGCTTTTTCCACTCGCCTTAAGAAAAGATAAATTATTTTCAATGAATGATGCAATGTTCTAGGCTTCTAGCTAATTGACTAATACAACAAAATAGCCAACAGATGTGACTGTAAATAGAAACACTTCAAAACAGAAAGCTCAACAAGCCGCATTGCCTGTTAGGCTGTGAACCATACATTTGGTAAATACCGGTTTGATTTTTCATCCGTATGATATCAACACTCAAGGACCAATCATCTGTGTGTAACTTGGGTTAAGATATTTACAACCAAGATGAATAAACTTGTAAGAAGCCTAATATTGTCAAGACTCAAGAGTAAGCATATTATTGAGAATGATTACAACAAATTAAACATAATCATCTCATTATTGAAGAAAATTCACGAAGAAATTTCTTGCTGTGCTCTTTGGTCATCAAAAGCTCCCCAGAAAAAGAAGAAATAGTGATAATAAGATGAAGAATAGAAAAGGAAAGAAAAAATGAAAGAGGTCTATACAGAGATATGTTGTTCTTCACAGCAATTTTATCTCCATTTTACCTAAGGATGACCGAGATGTCCACTCTTTAATCTCAACTTCTCTAAGTAATACAATCCACTTATCTTGCATTGACAGACAAATATTGTAAGAGCATATTCCCGCATAATAATATTATATGAAGAACATGTCAGAACAGATAAATAATTGTATATTTATTCTCATTAACGGAGCTATTAAAATTCAATCAAACAAAATAGTTCCACAGGATGAAATCAAGTAAACTAATCTGATAATGTCATGGATGCAAAATATAGGAAGAAAACAATTTGTATCCATAGAAAAAACTGTAGATGGAATGTAAAAAACACCTGAACCATGTGGTACTTCTCCTGTTCCTCTTTGTTGCTCTCTACATCAAACTACTATGCTGAATCCTCAGTGTTTGCTTCAAGAAACAATGCCAAATCTAGAAAATATACTTTTACTTTTCAATTGCGAAAAAAATGTTCATTCTATGTATTCTAACTCCAAAACTTTTACATGCTAGTACATTGAAAGGCAACCCCTAGGGTTCAGCTCATTGCGGACCTGGAGCTATATTTCTACACCAATTGCAACAGAGAATGTAATGAGAATGGGGAATAAGCACAGAATAAATATACTGGGAATATAGACTGTTGAAGCAGCTCCTGTCAACTGCACAGATCCTGAGAAGCTACCAGCAGTATCAGGGGTTGCAGGAGTTGTATTAGATGCAGTAATGGTTTTGCAACTTCCGAAAGGTGCTCCTGCCTGCAATAAGCCCGTCAAATTTAGCTCTCTCAGTGCTTCCTTTACGAAGGGGGGGGGGGGAGTATGTTGTTGGAGGTTTATAATAAAGTGCACAAACATTTGGAGTTATTGGATCTTGGCTTCAATCCAAGAGAAGCTAATTTGTGTGGCTACACACAATCTATCCCGTAAAGATCGTGATTAATACACTATGTGGTCGTCTTTTCATTACGACATATCATCCTTTGAAATTAATATCATCCATTTAGACATTCTATAAGGTTCCTTTCGGATAGTTGATAAAAAATTGAGGAAACATTTAAGCTATTAAAACTTTACGAGCGCCATTGGTCAAATGAAAATGATTTTTCCATGAATTCAAAACTAATTATCAAATGACTATTAGATTGGCTATAAACATTTCATGTTTCAATGGAAACCAATTAAGAGAAAAATGGATTAAGAACTATCCAAACCCCGATGAATTAAATTCATAATCCAGAAACACAACCAATCGAACAATTATTAAGGATTTGAGGCTGTTGGTTTGAATTGACTAACTAGGGAATATACAAGTAGAACAAATGAAAATCTTTCAATCTATTTGGATTTTGTATTGTATTCAGTAATTCAATGGATCAAAGTAGTCTCCATTGGATAATTTAATTATTTGATATCTTAGCAACGGGGTTGGAACTGTTATCTGAATCAAGATTTTCGATTTTAAAATGCATGCCATCAAGCCTTACCAAGTCTCAGCTCAGTACAGAGTAAGAGATAAAAATCGTAGTTTAAATGCGGGTTACCTTCCGTTCAGATAGACCCATCATTTATTTCATTCATAAAATTCTTTAACCTCAGAACAAGGGTTATCAAGATACATGTTAATAAGTTGTTTATTGCATTTCTACTTCTCTTTTCTGCAGCGTTGGATAATTTATTATCAACAAATTTGATTGCTTTGTAACTTTACCTTTTACTATACCAGTTACACACACTTATGAGCAAGATATAGGACGAACCTGGCATGAAGTGACAGTACTACACCCACATAATGACTGGCCATTCATTCTATCCACAGCATCAAAAACACCTCCTCCATCACTTCTCTGCATAATTTAAAAGTAACATTATGATCTATGAAATGCAATCATTAGTTTTATTTAAAAGCCACATTTTAAAATTCCAATACCATGTAATAGTTCACTGCTATAAAATTGGGTATCACATTTCCTGCTGATTTGTAACAGGTTCCAACCATATAAGCAAGTGGAGAAGAATGCTCTTTGCAAGCCTCATTTTCAACTGGAATTGTTGGGAAGTAGTTCATCAGAAAGAGAGAGGAACTTCTCGAATTGAGTGGCTTCGATTCCTTTCTGTTTGGGCATGAACCAGGTACCACCCCAGGATCCCCAGCTGAAACAAATAATTCTATAAGATTTCTACTGCAAAAGCACATATAAACCAAACTGACAAGCCATCACACCTTTACGTAGTACTTACACTCGTTTTCCACCATGTACCTCCATTGGTATGCAATTCCTTCATCAGCCTCTTTCGAAGAATCAGAAGTGAAAACAAGCAATCTATGATTATTTTGTACCATATCATTAACAGTGGGCCAATTCTGGTTCTTCTTAGGCATCTTTGCCACCGGATACCAATACTTGTCCAACCCCGCGTCACTGAACACCCTTGTCAACCCTTTTGGGGTATGCACATAGTCCTCAATTATGATTGTTATAATCTCTGAAGGATTTTTAGTCAAGAATGCTTCAACTTCTTTCAACGTACTAATTGCAGGTTCCTGAGACAGTGCATCAAGAACTTTCTAAAATCAACATCAAGAGAATTTCAGCGGTGACTGATTAATTGATGGAAAAGTGGGGTTTAGTAGATTACGAAGGCAGTAAAATTGTAGCATTGGCCACGAAATGAGTGGCAGAGCCAGATATCATTTTGGAAATCATACATATCCAGCATCAATCCCCTCACTCCATTCTACACAAAACCCATTACACAAATCAAATTAATTCACATAACCCATAATTAGTTTCTCTATGTATATTAAAAAAACATATAAAGGTTAAGAAATGGCGTACTGTCAATTGGTTGGTAACAGTATCTTCTTGATTGTAGAAAGTGACTCTCTGAGAACCAGTCAATAACGGTGCATCCACAATGGAGAAGGCATTATGGGTCATCAGCCACGTATACTTGTTAAAGGGCAACCCACTTACCTATTACATTATTAGACACAACATAATCAACAAAATTCAGTATCAAGAAAATCCTAATAGAATTCTTGAAAAAAAACGAAAGAAAAACACTCAGAAGGAAATTAGAGTATATATTACTATGGAACTCGGTATGGTGGCTTGGCCTCTGGTGCAGAAAGGCTGAGTCTTTCCAAGTGCAGGGCAGTTTCCACAGTAAAGACCAGACCCACAATCACTGGCAGAGGAACACGAATCAAGAAGCTGCAAAAATGATCAAAATTCAGCTCAAATTCAGAGAAAGGCGTTCATAATGTACGGATCTATAAGCAATTACACACAGAGGAGATAAAGAATTAGCAGATAAACCTGGCAATTGGCATTGGAGCAAGCAGTGGAAGTGGGGATGAAGAAAAGAGGTATAAAGAGTAAAAATAACATCAAGAGGATAATACGGTGGCTATCTGCACCTCTGCTGCAGGGCTTCATGCTGTGCTCCTCCGCAAAACACGCCAACATGGGGGGTGTATTGCGGGTGCAGAGAGAGGGGAATGGAAACAGTATTCTATAAAGCAGTCTTGGTTTTGGGTGCAAAAACAGAAAGCAAAAGTTGAAATATATTACTGTCTCTCTGTGTGTGTGAGAGTGAGAGAGAGCTAAATTAGCGTTTTTCAACTTCAAGGAGCAACTTTATGATATTTAATTTGAGGGAGAAAACCTTATTTTACTAAATTACCCTATGATTTCATTAGACAAAATGTTAACTTTTACTTACTTTACATGATAAATCTTGTGATTTTCTTAATCATATCTACATATTGTTAAAGTTATATGGTGTATTTCATTAGTTGAGTCCATAATTTTAATTCTTAGGCCAACTTCAACCATAATCTTTAAAATGGTACAATTTTTATACTAAAATAGTATAATTTTCACACTATCTTTTTTACCCATCTCCAATCATAGTTTTTAAAAATTGTACCAAATAAATAATTTTTTTGTTTCCATATATTTTTAATTTTCAACAATTTATTGATTTCAAAAATTATTTAATAAAATATTCTATCACTATTCAAATTTATAAATGAAAAATTAAAATATATTTTATTACTAAAAATTATAAATTTTAATTTTAATTTAATTACCTAAAAAATTACATTTATCACAACAAATTTAAAAAAACATTACAATTAATATCACAATTAACAAAGTACAACATTTAACATAAAAAAAATTAATTTTTAAAATTAATGAGTAATTATATTTTAACGTATATATTAATTATTTTTTATTTATCGATTACAATTTTTTATATTAATAAACTAATAATGAAATAAAAAGAAACATAAATAAAATTAAACATTTTCATAATAAAAGAATATGAAAAGGGATATATAAGGAAAAATAAATTTCACAAGTGTAAAATAAAGGACAAAACTGGAATAAAAAAATGCTGAAATTTTCATGCCACATGAACAGATTTGGCGCAGCACTATTCACTACTCCAAAATAGAGTAATGATTTAAAGTTCAATTGAGCATGATTTCAGCACCATTTCACGCCAAAATAGCGCTGCGTTGGAGAAGCCCTTACTTATATAGTGTATTTCAATGTTTTGAAGTTAAATATTTTCGATTTGTAGTCATTTTATGCATTGAACCAATTGCATTTTGGATTTTTCCCCCCCAAAATAGTAACTTTTTGACAATACTAACGTATAATGTCAAATTTACAATTTAATAAGATAATAAACTTTAGCAATTGTTATCTACTTTCGAGACAGTTCAAATTGTTTCAATACACATTTTTGGAATTGTAGAATGTTGGACGCATAATTGCCCAGCAATCTGGCTTTGCAATAATTTTCTATTTTCGGGACAATATAAAATCCCTTGACAATATAAAGAGTTTTGAGTTAATGAATATTAAAGATATTTTTAGTACTTAATAATAAAAAGTGACAATTTTCATAATATTTGTAAAAAATAACCATCTCCTACAATTTCTCTAGCATTTTATCCACTTTGGAAACATTTTTGAAGTCAACTAAATTAAATTTTGAAAAATAAAATGAAAAAGTACTAAAAATTCAGCATAAAGAGACAAAAATTAATGGTTTTGTAAATAAAAATATTGTTTATATAATCAAACAAAAAATTAATTACTAGTCGTATTTGTTGTTAGACTTGTTAAGTTCCAATATTTGTATCTTTATGATAATTTCGACAGGCTTTACTCCAAAAAGTAATTGGGGTATACCGCACCCACCCATATTTGCCTCAATAAAGGTTGGGATAAGTTTGAAAAGTTCAAACAATTCTATATGAGACTAGACTCCTTTCATTGCTCTTCACGTGGCATGCCACTTTCAACTTTCAACTTTCAACTTTCAACTGCTGAGTGTGCCCTTCGATAAATGTTCATTTTATTGATGACAATTTTCCAACGATTGAATCACAACAAACTCAAGTCTTCATGTCTTCATGAATCAATTATCAATGACGCTATAGTTGTTAAGTTGGAACGAACAACATTGAATTAAAACTAAAGAAGATTAAAAACTGAAAATATTGTCTTTCATGTCTAGTCTTCAGTGCTAAATATGTCTTTGTAATCAAAATTTTGTGACACTGCACAATATAGCTTACTCTAGAAGTAGAACCTAAGTTTAGGACCATTAGGTGATTCTTATCCAATTCCATGAAAAATATAGCCAAACATAAGATAACAGTTGGTGCCGTGGCAATAATTGCTGCTGTCCCAAGTCAAAGTAGCATTTATTTTCATTGGAATTTAATTCTTAATATTAGTGATAGATAATTAGATATATCTCATCTTACATAAGATCTACTCATTTCGAACCTACCCCATTTAGGTGAATACACTTGGCTGTAGTGTGAGGTACCACAATCAAAAAGAAGCTGGGTAAGTTATTCTGGAGATGTCTGGCAATGGTGTTTCTCGAAACTAATGACATGTTGAGTAAAAATAATTAAGTATTAGATAGTATAACAAATAATATTTTATTTTTATTTTGTTGCTTAAACACTCTTTACCACTTTTGACTTTTGAGTTTACCTTACCAAACAATTTCATAAATGGGTAGAAGCAATGATGATGTTTTATCTTGAAAAAGTAATGTTATTTATCTAGACTGTTGATCATAATCACTGTAGGATCGTTGTCATATTGTCCAATGAAGTTGAATTTTTTTTTTTCAATAGGACAATATATCAGTGATCTCACTACTACATAGATTGATGATTATGATAAATAGCATCATTTTATCTAGAAAAGAATGACAAAATAGAACAATTACGTGTGCTTTTTAGCACAACCACTTGAAGGAGCACCGTCTTCTCTTTTAGCACTTGATGTATAGGGCTCTCTCGCCCAAGCAGGAGCTCTATCTGGTTCACAACAATAATCATAGTACCTCTTATCTGTTCTTTGGCAAACATACCCAGCCTGTGATCCATAGCCACGAATCACGAAAATGACCTGCCAAGACATCTCTAAATGAATACGATCCAAGATCGACCGAGAGTCCAAGAGACAAAGTAATTGGAGAATCCTAGCACTTCTAGTCATATAATTGCAAAAGGAGAAGTGGTTATATGTCACCTTCCCATGTATTGAAAGAAAAAAATGCGTTGAACCCCGTAGTTTTCAACAGAGTGAGGTGACACATAGCTTGTCTTGCTAAGCTTTAAAAAAAGTACTTATAAGTAAATTTATTTATACATAAATAAATATTTATTTATTGATAAAAGTATAAAATAAACACGTAACTTATTTTGAAGGTAATATAAGAGTAATTTTAATAAAATGAACTTTTTTTACTATAAGTTATTCAAAAAAGTTTTGATATTAAAAATTACTTACAAGTGATTTTACAATTTTCTTTTATTGAACAAGCTGTATATTTAATGTATGAGTTATGCGTCACAGCTGGCAGTATACATCAACAGTTACCTTAGTGTAACAATTTGGATACGGAGATTGCTAGGCAAACTTAGTTTGTCACCCTTCCAGTTAGAGGTGTCAAAACGAGCGAGCTGGCCGAACCTGCATTGACCTACTCACCTCGACTCATAACTGTAGATAGGTCACAGGTCGGCGGTTCAGCATCTGACCGATGGCCAGTTTGATAATTAAAAAAAAATTGTGAATTTCATGTAAATATTTTTTTTTATAAATAACAAATGTGAATTTATTATTGTTATTTATTTTTTATTTAGTAATTTTACACATTTTTTGCTATAAATATAAACATTTTTTTTAAGTACAATAAGTTAGTAAATATTTTTTAATAATTTTAAAAAAAAATTAATTTTTTATTCATATAAGTTGAATTGGGTCGAACCGCGACCCACATGGGCTCGACCCGGATGAGCCAACGGGTGGGTTGGCTTGTGTTCAATTTTCGTGGGCTGGGTCAACCCGCCGTGGCCCAGATTTTTTCTAACATGGGCTGTCACCTAGCTTCATCGGATGCGGACAGACCCGAACCGCCTGACCCATTTTGACACCTCTACTTCTAGTAAGCATCAAGCACAAACTGCCCAATAACAAAGATTTTCATTTAAGATTTCCTTTATTTTTGTAGAAATAATACAACAGTATCTAAAATTAAGCACAATATACTTGATCATTTAGGTTTAAGAAATTGAGAATTTGGCAATTATAAATCTTGCCACACATACCAGCTTCACGCGGTGATATTAGTTCACATGGTGTACTCTCTCCAAGGTGCTCGTGCTTGCAACACTGTTCTGAACTACAAATAAAGGTGTGAGAATCAGAGGAGAAAATAAGTCGTGCGCAAACAATAGAATATTCTGAATTTACATTCAATAAAGCTCCCCAGCCAGATACATTTGATCTTCCCAGCAAAACCTAACAAAAAATGGATCTAACAAGTATTACTATTAATTTCCGCCATTTTCTCTACTGGGGAACCTAGTGTAACCAATATTAACAGATTATAATCAGCAAAGCATTCAAACAAACAGAGTGCCTAGCAAACAGCTGTCAAGTAGGTTCAAGCACTGTGTCTGAGCTAAATAATAAAAATGTTAACATAGTAATCAAAGCCATGTACAAAATCCAAACAAACAAGAATCAAGAAAATATTCAAATAGTTGAGATTTAATGTCTGGCAATGTCAATAACACTCTGAAACCGGAAACCGATAA
Source organism: Forsythia viridissima (assembly GCA_030279155.1). Taxonomy (NCBI): domain Eukaryota; kingdom Viridiplantae; phylum Streptophyta; class Magnoliopsida; order Lamiales; family Oleaceae; genus Forsythia; species Forsythia viridissima. The sequence continues at coordinate 47,211,482 of CM059038.1, read as the reverse complement.
ACAGCGGCAGAAGCATCATCTTCAACAGACAAATATTTGTATTTCTGAAAAATGTAATTTGAAACCATCACTTTCAAAATTATGCAAAGATTGATGTGTGTGACAAGATTGTCCACCATCATTGTTCACATCCCCAAAAACACTAATTACCAAATTGACATAGAAGGCCAACAGTGTGTACCATTCACACCCTAGTTAATCTACTAGATAGTACTGTCAGCTATGCCTTAAACAGTAGATCATAAGAAATAGACAAAGAAAACAAAAACTCCTCAACAAGTCGAGGACATGACCATCAAAATATGAAGTGCCTTCAAGAACTACTAGGGAGAAACAAAAATAAAAAAGTTGTTGAATTTTCTTCCAAATCAATGATTTTCGTAGATAAAGTGATCAATGAAAGGTAAAAATCACATTGAGGCTAGATTAGTGCACATTGTGTAAGGTCACGAGGCAAATCAGAAATGTGATTGAATAATATTACTTCTCTGCACTTTAGTACGTCTCCTTCTAACAACTAACGTTTTCAAAATAAGCAGGAAAACATAGCATTCTCCTAACATCGGCATAACTAGAAAGTTTAGGACAGAAAGGATAAGTGTAGGACATGGTTACCCTCTGTGATTGTTTTAAAGAAGCTTCATATCCTGCATTCTTAATTATCGCCATGTTGAGAAGGAACTCCAAGGGTACTGTCACCACAACTGTAAAGACAAATCAAACAGCATAACTACTTCGCAATTAGAAATCAATCTTGTCCAGAAGTTGTGTGACAACCAACAAGTTATACATTCTAGAATATCACAGTCTACTTAATATCAAAATGCACACATCACAAACTAATCAGTATAATAAATGTAGCAAATATGAGCACACACCCAAAATACGAGTTCGATAGAATATAGAATAAGGATATATGGGGTCTATTGATGTACTCCAAAATTTTGCTATCTATCTGAATACCTTTGGCTGCTCTTCTTCCTTCTTCTCTTTCTCCCAGCTTCGCAGACGTGCAACTCTTTATCTGTCATGAATCAAACAACAAACCCGAAAACCGAGATTTTACTCTCCAACATCTCCTTAAATTACCATTTTAAAGCATATCCAAGAAACTCTATATATAAAGAGCATCTTTTGCATTTTAGAGAGCATATATAAATTTAGAGTAAATTTATTTAAGTAATCCAACAACCTCTTATTTTGACAATTCATTTTACTTCTCCCAATAACTATTTATTCTTTTTTCCTATATTTTATTTTGAGATGCTTCACTCATAATTATTATATGATTTTTCTCCATTTTTCTCTATTTTATTTTGTATATAGTATTTAATTGAGTATTGAAAATTGGAATTCTTTGAATGCATTTAATTTGGAGAGCCAAACACACTACCTGTTTTAAAAAGTAATTTTGAGTGTTTCTTGAAGCATAATTTTAAAAATTGATTCTCCAAAATAGAGACGTTTAAAGAGCCTCGTAGAGATGCTCTTACAAACCCAAAAGAAACACAGACAGTATAGTATAAGATTATATAGGATGCATATACAGAGAGACCCTAAACATCCAAGTTAGAATGCCGAAATTGATCATCATAACCACAGAAAGAAAAATTCCAGTAACATATAACTTGCAATTGCTTAATCGAGAGAATATAATATTTGTCCCCTAAAGAACGTTGTCCAACCAAAAACTAAATAAAAAATATAATATTTTTTCATCTATTTAACGTACACGTACTTACAAAAATTACAGGAAAGTGCATAAGTACGTGAACTATATATACAATGCAGCTAGGAAGGGGGGGATTTGGAAAGCGAACCCAACGGTCGAATCCAGAGGCGAGGGGAAGGTTTTGGACGCCACCATTAAAGGTAGGAAAGCTGGTGAGGCGGCGTTGAGCTCGATCCGACAGTGGGGCTCCGATTATTGCTCCAAACCATGCAAATCTGGTCCGTGACGAATGAATTATGATTTGGCGGGTTAGATTTGAGTTGAAATTTGAAACCCTAGATTGGATATTGGGAGGTGGCGATAAAAAGTATTGTTGAGAGAATTTTTAATTGGTAAGAGCATATTTGGTAGGGTGTAAATTTAATAAATCGAAATAATTTATGGTTATTACTTGCTTACTTAACTTTAAAAAGTTTTCAATTGCTCACTTAATATCTCAAATAGTTTATCATTCCTCACTTATTATGAAAAAGTTAGGTTGAGCGGACAGAAATTAATACCTAGTGAACGAAAAACTGAAGTGACATAATTAAATTGTTGAAATCATTCACGTAATTAAATTACAGTAGTCAATCACTTATTTGGTTTGCTTCAAATGACGTTTTTCTAATCTAAGGACATTTTTTTAAAATTGGAAAAATATTTTTTAAAGCAATCTAAAGGCGTGTGATAAGTACGATTTTGTACTTATCTTATCTCACAAAAATGGACAATTATAAGTTCTTTTGGTTGTTTACAGTTTAATTGCATATGTTTTCTTATCAATTTAGGAAATAATCAAAGTCAAGTATAAATGGGATGAAAATGAGAGCAAAATGAAGATAAGGGGACCTAATTGCTAAAGAAATGGAACTTCAGGGACTTGATGTGCAAATACATAGGCGGGAAATTCAAATTCAGAACCAGGATACACCATGCGATCGCATGGTGTTATCCTGGTGCGATCGCAAGGCAATGGAAAAAAATGGCAGAATGTTAAACAGCAAAGCCATGCGATCGCAGCTATGTATGCCATGCGATCGCATAGGGCAATCGGGCAGAAATTTTGCAGAAACCTGTTTCAATTAGAATTCTACCGATCCATATAACTTCAGCAACCAAACAAACGTTTGGAGGTCTTGGGGGAGGAGTATAAAAGGCAGAAGACAGACTTTTCGCGGGAGACGAATTTGAGAGGAACAAGATACAAGAAAAAAAAACGAAGATCAAGGCGAAATCGAAGACCATCAAGCCGAGGATTACGGGTTTTATTTTACTTTTTGTTTTCCTTTCTCCGGACTATGATGAATTCAATTCTTCCTTTAATTGAGGAAATCATGTCCGGCTAATTTCTTTATCTAGGATGAACGATGAAACCTCACGTTTTGATTAATTAAGCAGTTTTTCCCTTTTTAGTAATTAATTGCCGTGGATTGATTATTCTTTATTCAGTTTCTTTATTATTTTAATGCTTGCGCATCATTAGAATATATTGTGATCTGTATTGAAGTCGAGATATTCAATATAGATTAAGCACGTGGTATTGAATAACATAGGGTCCAATAATAGATAGAGATTACTATTATGCCTTATGAAATCCATTTAGGTGTTCTTGAGATTTTAATGCATGTGTTTATGTTCGAAGCTTAATTAGAGATAATGAAGTTCGCATAACATATAGATTTGATTGACCATCGAGAGAGGTTTTCAATTAATTTAGGAACGCCGATTTTCAGTCCAAGGTAATTAAAAGCTAAAAAGTGATTAACAGATAATTGAGTAGAACGTGTCGGTGGATTCGTGAATCCTAGTATTGTTAAACCCTAATTCGTTCTCATATTTCAAAGTTGTTTTTTATTGTGAATTTCAATTTAATCAAAATAGTTAATTAGTTTAGAATCTTAAGAATCAAAAATCGAATTTGTGTTAATTTCCATTGTTAAAATTTGAGTTGTGAACTTAATTGGTAATTTAGTATCTAGTCCTCGTGGGTTCGACACTTTATTTCATCATTATATTACTTGTCCACGATCCGTCCACTTGCGGGATATATATCGCACAACAGCGTGTTTAGCTATTACGATTTTGTTACATTAACGATTTTAGCAATTTAATTATGTCACATCAACTTTTCATTCACCATGTGGTAATTTATGTCTGCTAATTTTCTTAATTAGTGATGGATAGTAAACTATTTAGAAAATTGAGTGAACGATTGGAAATTTTTTCAGTTGAGTGAGCAAATAATAATTTCTAATTAATTTGGTTGCCATTTATTAAATTTACCCATGAATTTTTATTTTTAAAAAAAATTAAAAACCTATTTTTAACTGCATACTTCATGGAAATTAAAATTTTCATCTTCTTAATCACACAATTCATAAATATTTTTCAAAACTTCCTAAAAATTACTTTTAAATTCCTACAAACAGGCTCTAAATTACAGAAAAAGTTTCTCATTCTTCTTTTTTTTTTTCATTTGCACTTTGTTTTCATTATACCAGGCCTTTAGAAAATAGGAGGCAATCATCTAAATGAATTAATTTTATCTCTTTTTTTTAGTCAACTTATTTGACTAACATATTTAAAAAAAATTTAAAAATATCATTCTATTATTTTTAATTAAAATATTAAAAAATTGAAAACAAAAATTAAAATAAGAAAAATGTCATCTTCTTTCACCCAGGGCACCCTCAACGCACTGCCACCAAAAACAAGGAGAGACGAGATGATTTTTCATTTCTCAAATGCTGCCAAAAATGGCAGCAAACCACAGGGATTTCCCCCTCTTAAATGCTGTGCTGCCATTTTTTGCAGTAAAGTAGGCGAGAAATCCAGCCGGACCACCCCCAAACGTTGGCATCAAACCAAGGGGCAGAAAATTCACCGTGATTTTGGATATGGTGGTGGGTAGGATGAATATGATTTGATTTAAATAGTTTTTAGTTCATTTTCAAATTAAATCATTTTTTACGTTTTGATTTGATTTCAAACTACCTAACGACATAAAATCAACACTTTATGAATTAAAGCATAAATATTAGTCTAAAATTTTGATACAACGTATAATTAATTAAAACATAAACATTACTAATATATTTGTATTAATACAAGTCATAACAATATATTAATATAAATACAAGCCAAAGTTCTACGCTTCCAGGGTTGAGATTATTTTCAATTGATTTTCACTTTGAGGCTCTAGCATTTCACAAAGTCTCTCATCGCATTTGGTTTTTGTTTAAATTTAGTATGTTTAGTAAAGATTTTTGTAAATTATAAGCAGTGGATGATACAGAATGTGTTAATAAAAAGTGGATAAAAATTGTGAGTCATATAAAATGTGTAAGTGAAAATGATGTTTGACCAGTTTATAAACGCTTATCAACACTCACAAACATACACTTAGTAAATGATTTGGGGCGGTTTCAAACGATTTTTAATAATTGACATCTAAATCGAATTGTTTCAAATCAGTTTGGTTCAGTTCAAAATTAAAAAGTTTACGAGTCCACGCAAATTCAAACCAAATGTCTCGATTCAATGTTGCGAATTAACAATGTTTTTTTTCACCTTTAGTGGTTGCGATGTGGAAGTGACGATGCTGATATTTGTGGCAAGTGTGGTGAAAGAAAATTATTTTTTATTTATATATATATATATTTTTGCAATTATTTTTTTTCTTTTGTTTAATATTTTAATTAAGAATGATAAAATGAAAATTTTACCTTTTACAATATTTGAATATGCCAGTTAATCACCAACTAAATAACAGATAAAATTCATCTATTTGGATGACCATAGCCTATTTTAAAAAATTGGAAACAAAGTACAAATAGTAATAAAGGTTGAAAACCTTTGCCAAAAATTACCATTTTTTTTTTGGGTGATATTGTCTTTGTTTGATTGTCTACATTTTAATTGTAGTGAATGTTTTCATTATTTGCTCATTATTATACTTATATTTTTAATCTTTTTTGTTTATTTTTAATATCAATCTTTAATTAATTAACATAACTTGTCCCAAAAGACATTTTATGTCCAAAAAAAAAATCCGTTACAAGGACATAAAAAGACTTTATATCCATTATATAAGAAAAAAACAACAAATATAAAAGTTTAAAAAATTATTTACCCTGAATTTCAAAGCAGATGAACATAATATTTGGATAGAAATGATAATCAGGGATAAAGTATGTTAATTAATTGAATATTAATGATAAAAATGCAACGAAAAAAAGTTAGAGACGTGAATGTGTTAATGATCAAAGATTGGAGATTTTTATTGCAATTGAAATGTGATATACGAAAACAAAAAATAGTGTGTATATAAGTACCTTTGGATTTTGAAGTTAATAGATAAGTTACTTTTTTACTTTTAAATAAAATATTATTTATCTCAAAATAAAATCTTAATTTATTGCTACAATAATAACTTACTTATTTTCAATTTTGATCAACAAATAAATTAATTACTTTAAAATTTACTTATTCTGCTAGGTAAGACTTGGTTTGGTATTAATGTATTTTTAAGATAATCAACTTTTGTTGTACTACTCAAAGAATCAGATATGGAATAATGAGACAAGTGTTTGGAAAACTCTTATTTCAAAATTGATGTATGTTTTAAAATTAGCATTCGAGCGTTTGGTAAACAAAAATGATTTATTATGGTAACTGCATAAAATATTAAAATTACTAAAATGTACATTAATTATAATAATATTTTTTGTAATATCATTATCATGAGTAGTCATTTTTACTTTTATAACAATATGTAATATTATCAAATATTTTTTCAAGAAAATACATTCATCATAATTATTTTAAAATAAAAATAATAAACATCTATTAAATCTCAAAAATTTTTAAAAATTACAAAATAAAAGTATAGTCATATAGTACAAAAATCAACTAAATTTAAATTTAAATTATTTGTGGAGATGTATTATAATTAGAATACCAATAAATCTAGAACATAAAAAGAACTACTTTAATTAATCAGGGTTAACATTGATATTTTAACTATAGACAAGTGGAAAAACTAAAAACAGAATATGAGAAGCTATTATTTTTTATTTTTTATGCTTCTCAAAAATTTGCTTTCAGATGATACATGTTAAGTCTCAATCTCAATCCCGCGTGGGCAGGGCAATCCCACTTGGGTTACACTTGGGCGCGGTCAAAGTCAACCAAGACTGTTTGTGCCGAGGAGCTTAAATTACTGAGGCTATTTATGTCAAGGAGCTTAGACTACCGAGGCTATTTATGTCGAGGAGCTTTTGCAACCGAGGCTGTAAAAGTCTGACCCTGGTTGCATGCTGAGAAAGCTTCCCCGACCAAACCTGCAATTCAGTCTTGAAATAACTGATTGGACAATCTGCCAATGCGGCTTGTCGCAATCATAGTCCCTTAGCTTGCAGTTGAAAGGGACTTCCTCATAAATGCTAGTGATGTGACACAAGGATCCTTAAGATTGAGCTACTTGTCACGCATCCAAAAGGGTCTATCAGTTGAGATTTCTCTATAAATAGCAAACTCATTCCAACAAGAAGGGGATGTTGAAATCATTACTCTCACAAGAAATATTAAGTCCTATATAGTAATTATTCTTCAAGTGTTATAACCACCTGGGAAATCGTTAGTTAGGGGCCCTTAAGCTATTACCTCTACCATAGTGTGTTCTCTTTATCTTTTGTTACATATCCACCCGGTCCTAGACTTATCTACGTGGTTGAATGAGCCACGTGGCAATCCAAGCAAGAGGGAAAATACACGTATGAAGATGAGACGTTGGGTTCTTGTTGGCAGCCATTTTTTGGAGGTCAACAAATTGGCACCGTCTATGGAAAACCACACATTCAACCACGAGTGAAACGTGATCAAAAGTCTAAACCTACTTGAACAAATGAGTTTTCTTGAAGAAAGGACGCAACGCAAGTACTAATTGGGGCTAGCATAGGTTCTTCTGAGAAGAGGCACCGACATCTGATTGGAAATGGAAAGTTAAAATTGATTAAGGGTGCTTTCGTTACTTGTAAATGAACGAGAATGAATGATATATATATATCACTACTGGAAAAGTGATAAGAGGTTTAGACTCCTCAATTTCTTCTACCAAGGCTGATCACGATGACATAATAGACTTGCACATGTGAGTATTAAGGAGCTTAAGCTCCTTAATGATAAAAATATTCTTGGTAAAGATTGTGTGTCTGATTTGTCTTTCTGTGATCATTGTGTGCTTAGTAAACATCACAAGTTGTCTTTCTCTACGGGTGTTCATAAAACAAATGGAATACTTGACTATGTGCATTCTGATTTGTGGGGTCCTACCAGTAATCCTACTTTGGGTAGGAAAAGATATTTTCTATCTATTATTGATGACTATTTTAGGAGACTTGGGTTTTTCTTTTAAAAGATAAATTGGGTACGTTTGATAGCTTTAATAATTGGAGAAAAAAGATAGAAAATATAATTGGTAAAAAGTTAAAGTTTCTTCGGACTTATAATGGATTAGAATTTTGCAATGCTGAATTTGATAAAATGTGTGTTGAAAATGGAATAACAAGACATAAAATTGTTCCTTACACTCATCAACAGAATGGGGTAGCTACAAGGATGAATATAACACTGCTTGATAAAGTTAGATGTAGGGGTGGGCATTTTATTCGGAACCGACAGATCCGGTCCAGTTCTTATCACTAAATAACTGGATTCGGTTCTAAAGAACCGAGAACCGGCGGTTCTGGACCGGTTCCGAATACCCAATTTAGAACCGAAAAATTCAATTTTTTTTTTATTTTTAGATTTGCAATTTTTTTTTACTTTTCATATTTTTCTTTACCAAATTAACTCCATTACCCATTAATCCCAAAACCAAAAAAAAAAACAAATTAAACCATGACCCATTAGTGATGAATCCATTACTGCATTACCCAAGCCCAATAATTCATTTGTATTGCCCAATGCCCATTTTCAAAATTAATATTGACTAATAGATCAGTGACCAAAATTACGAAAATGAGTAAATGACTAATAATTTAATTCACATTATTGAATATTTTTCATGCTATTTTTTGTGCTTATGATTTAAAAAAATTGTTTATTTGTGTATTTAATTTGAAATGACAATTATTAAAAAAAAAATCAAGTAGAACCGGAACCTAATCGGAACCGATGGTTTTGGATCCGGTTTGGTTCCAGTTGAAAGTGGGTGGTTCCGGTTCTTTTTACAAAATACCCGAACATGAACAGGTGGTTCCGGTTCTTCCACTATCCGAACCAAACCACCCGATGCCAACCCATAGTTAGATTCATGATGATTAGCTCTAATGTCCCTATATCGTTTTGGGGTGAAGCTGTGATGACTGCTTGTTATTTAATTAATATTACTCCATTTACTGCTTTGAATGGTAATACTCCTCATGAAAAATGGTATGGTAAATGTGCTGACTATTTTATGCTTCGTACTATTGGCTGTGCTGCTTTTTCTCATCAAAGTGAGATAATGCTTGAACTTAGAGCTGAGAAATGTGTTTTCTCAGGTTATCCCGAATGAGTGAAGGGATATAGGTTGTGGAATAGAAGCCAGAAGGAAGGAAAAGTCACAGTGAGTAGAGATGTTACATTCAATGATTCTAAAATGATTTGTTCAGGACCTGATTTAGAGAAATTAGGTGGAGATCAACAAGAGGGTGATAGTAAACAGTTGGAGACTATTAAGGTTACTACACATGTCCTTAGTGCCTTTAGCGAGGTGGAGACTCAAATTCAACAATCTGAGAAAAATGGTGAAGAAGTAGTGATAGAAGAGCATCTTGTTGAAGAATATCCTTTAGTGGATTATCAATTAGCTAGAGATAGAGATATAAGGCAGGCAAGAGAACCTAGGAAGTTTAGATATAAGTCTAAGTTAGTCTTTGCCTATGCTAGCTATAAAGAGTTAGCTGATAAAGAGCCAAATACTTTTGAGGAGGCGATGATGAGTGAAAAATCAAAAGAGTGGTTAAAAGCAATGAGAGAGGAAATGAGTTCCTTAGCAAAGAATCGAACTTGAGAATTATTACCTAAACCTAAAAATAAGTCAACAGTTGATTGTAAGTAGATTTTTAAGGTTAAAGAAGGTACTAATACATCTGAACCGTTAAGGTTTAAGGCTAGATTAGTTGCTAAAGGTTACACACAGAAAGAGAGAGTTGATTATAATGAGATTTATTCACCTGTTGTTAAGTACACTACTATTAAGGTCATGCTTGCATTAGTTGTATACTTTGATTGGAAACTTGAACAATTTGATGTTAAAAGTGCTTTTTTGCATGATGAATTTGATGAACAAATCTTTATGAATCAACCTAAAAGTTTTAAAGATAAACAAAAATCGGATTATGTGTGTTTCCTTAAAAGATCTTTGTATGGTTTGAAACAAACACATAGACAGTGTTATAAAAGATTTGACTCTTTTGTATTATCTATAGAGTTTCAAAGAAGTAAGTTTGATAATTACTTATATCACCAACATAATGAAACTAGTAATGACTATGTGTTTTTATTGTTATAAGTTGATGATATGATTTTAGTTGGTTCATTTTCTAAATGGATATGCAAGATAAAAACAACATTGAATGATAAAATTGACACGAAATATCTAGAAAAAGTCTAAAGAATCATAGGCATGAAAATTGAAAGAGATATATCAAATTCTACGTTGTTTTTGCATCAAACTCCTTACATTTTGAAAGTGTTAAAAAGATTTGGCATGCATGAATGTAAACCGGTTACATTGCCTTTAGCTAACCACATTGTGTTAATTAAAGATCAAGCTCCTTTAATGAGGAAGAAATTGAATACATGAGTATGATTCCTTATTCTAATGTGATATGTTCTATTATGTATTTAATGGTGTGTACTAGACCGGATTTAGCTTATGATATAAGTGCCCTTAGTAGGTTTATGTCTAATACGGGTCCTAGTCATTGGGAGGCCTTGAAGTGACTTCTTAAATATTTGAGAGGGACGAGTAATGTAGGTCTAATGTTTGGTCGTAGTAAGGGGGTTTTGTAGATGCGGACTATGCGGGGGATATGGATAATGGGAAATTTACTTCCTCTTATGTGTTTACTTTGTCTAATTCTTACATTAGTTAGAAGTCTCAATTACAACACATAGTTGCTTTATCCACTATCGAATCCCAATATATTGTTACCACCGAAGCAATTAAAGAAGCTTTGTGGCTTAAAGGATTACTAATTGAACTTTGTGCTGTTGGGTATTTGTTGCCAAACAACCTCAAACGGCAATGATGATTTAAGATTAATTTTATAGGCGTTAGCCGATGATTGAAATTAAGAGAAAAAACGACAACATTTAGTGAATTCAATTAAAGCTCGACCTAAAATTTAGCGTGCTATTTTTTGAGCAGATTACTTTGTAGTTGCTTAATGGTCCACTCTATTAATTAGACCCAAAATAAGTTACTTGTGTGTTTATTATTATTGGGCTTGTGGCCCAATTAGTTGAATAAACATGTGTGCCCTAAATTTCATTTCTCATTCCAGCATCTTCATTTTGAGAGGTGGAAATTGCACTCCTTACTCCCTTTAGTTTTCAAATTCTAATTTTACTATTAAAGTTTTTTTTTATTTCAAAAATACTGTTTTAAAAAAAGCCCAAATACATTAAGCCCAATTTCCACGTGCAATTTCCACTTTCCACATTCCACTATCAATAACTGCGCCAGCCCACTAACCCAAATACATACAACACGCAACCACTTTCCACTATCAATAACCGTGCAAATACAATTCTAAAACAGAAATTAAATAAAACAAATGCCTCTAACATGCTGATAAACAGATAGTAACATAACTTGTTACATTTGTTATTCTGAAATAACATAACTTGTTACATTTGTTATTTTGAAATAACATAACTTGTTACATTTGCTATATTGAAATAAAAAAATTCTTGTTAATTTGTGGATGAAGATTAGATATTTTTAAAATAACAGAACTTGTTACATTTGTAATTTTGAAATAACAGAACGTGTTACATTTGTGATTTTGAAATAACAAAACGTGTTATATTTGTTACATTTGTAATTTAGAAATAACAGAACGTGTTACATTTGTAATTTAGAAATTAGATATTTGGAAGATTATCAAACAGCATAAGTAATCCAACAAACAACTAGAGGCAAATCATTGAACTGGATAAACACATTGGTCAACAATTAGCTTTCTGAAAATAGAGAAACACAATTGCAAAATAGAAATTAAAAAACAGATAATAACATAACTTGTTACATTTGTTACAATGATAACCAAGTTGGGGAATTCTGTCAAACATCTGATGGTCAATATGGAGTAAGTTTTCCGTTTAATATCAATTTAGTATAGATGGTGGATAGAAGTAAGTTTTCTGTCCAAGTTGTTCTGCAGTTTTCACAGTTGATGGCTGGGAGTGAGATTTCCGTCCAATTTGATCTGCAATTTCATGAATAATGGCTGCAAATTCGCGTTGATAAACGAAATTTGATCTGCAATTTGATCTGCAATTTCATTCGTTGCAAATTCGTTGGAATCTGAGATCAAATCTGAGATTCATTCGCGTTGAATAATGGTTGCAATTTCATGTTTATTTGGATGAAATTTCACAGACGATGGCTAGAATTGAGATTTTTCGTCCAACTTTGTTCTGTAATTTCGCGTCAAATTTGTTTTTTGAGGATCAAATCTGAATTTATTTGGAATCTCAATCTTGCTTCTCGTCGGTCGTGTGATCTATATGGAAGGAATTGAGTTTTTTGTGATTTTGATAAATGGGAAGTTTCTCAGCTTCTGATTTTGTTTGTTAAAACAATATATACATATACATACAGTATTTTGAAAATTTAGAAACAATGAGAGTATTTTAAAAAATACTTTATTTTTTATGGTTATTTGTAAAAATTCCCCTTTTGAGAGTCTTGTGAGGATAACCACGAGAGAATAACGGCTGTCTCTTTCTTCTTCAATGTGACCTCCATTTTGTTGATTTTGGTTTCTCTCATTGTGAGATTAAAGCAGTGCTTTGTGAACTAAGCTATTTGGGTTAAATTAGAGGTATTTGTGAGTCGAGCTTTATTGTGGTTTGGGTAGAGCTTTACTGTAGTTTCTAATGGTTCTAAGGATTGGTGATTTATATTTACAACAGTCAACAAGTCTCTGTGTGTTTCTGCAGAATACAACACAGCAATAGATAAGAAATTTGGGGGTATGGCAAAAATAGAAGAAATATCAACATGTATGGTTCGAGCTTCAAAGTTTGCAGGTCTCAATAACTCACCAACTAGGATAGAGTTAGCTCCATGGGATCTACGGCTCCTTTTGATCGATTACAACCAAAAAGGTCTTCTTTTTCACAAACCAGTAGGAGGAGGAGGAGGAGGAGGAGGAGGAGAAGATTTGCTCCATCGCCTTAAAACCTCACTTTCTCGCACTTTAGATTTCTTTCCCCCTCTTGCTGGTCGCCTTGGAATTGATAAATTTGAGGACCAAACTGAGTGTTTTTTCATTGATTGCAATAATTCTGGAGCTCAATTTACTCATTCTATTGTACACGGTCTCACTGTTAATGATATTCTCAAGCCAAAATACGTGCCTGAAATTGTCTATTCCTTTTTCCCCTTCAATGGGATTCTTGACTGCGAAGGAACTGTCAACCCTTTGTTAGCGATTCAAGTGACTGAGCTTGAAGATGGGTATTTCATTGGTTGCAGCATGAATCACTGTATAGCTGATGGGACGTCGTTTTGGCATTTCTTCAATTCTTGGTCTGAAATCTCACAGGGATTGGATCATCCATCAAAACTTCCCAGTCTGGTACGCGGGTTTGCTCCTGATCATCTTAATCGCCCTGTTAAAATCCCTTCACTCGAGAAAGAGTTTTGCGATGAATTCAGTCAGCCACCACTGAAAGAAAGAGTTTTTCATTTTAGTAAAGAAAACATTGCTAAAATCAAATCCAAGGCCAATGATGAGATTGGAACAACATCTAGTATTTCTTCTCTACAAGCACTTTTGGCTCATATATGGCGATCTGTGATACGATGTCGTCGAATTGATAATGCCAACGAAAAGATTACTTTCATACTACATGTGGGTGCAAGAAATCGTCTATGTCCGCCTTTGCCGGAAGGTTATTTTGGGAATGCTATTCATGGAGGCGTCTTAATGAGCACGCCAAACGAGTTAGTAAGCCATGGACTTGGTTGGACTGCCCAGAAACTGAACCAAATTATAGCTGCCCAAACTCATGAAGAAACAAGGAATTTCTATGTAGAATGGCTAAAATGCCCTCTGATTGTGAAGAAGGATAAATGGACTAACATTTTTGTCGTAGGCAGCTCTCCCCGGTTCAACGTGTATGGAAATGACTTTGGATGGGGAAAACCGGTGGCCGTGAGAAGTGGATTGGGAAACAAATTTGATGGAAAATTTACCGCATTTCCAGGATTTGAACAAGAGAGTGTAGACATTGAGATTTGCCTCTCGCCCGACACATTGTGTGCTATGGAGAATGATGTGGAATTCATGCAATCTGTTACCATAAAGTAGCATGATATAGAGAACTTAAAATAGTACTACCTGTTTGAGATTATTTAATTTTTGATTGTCAACAAGCAGAATTATTTTAAATTTGATAAATGGGAATTCTATTTTTAGCTTTTTTAGTTACTCATAATTAAAATATCAATTTTAACCCTATTACAAAAAGCAAAAAGTTATTTTTCCCTCTCCCGCCTATATTTCTCTCTCTATTTATGCAAGTCCAATGCATGATAACTGAAATTATTCGAATAATTTTTCAATTATATGGATATGCTTTTATTTTGAAATTTTATAAAATTTTAAGATTTTAATCGATATTAATTTTTTTTTCTTTTTATAATAATTATGGTGAATATATTTTCTTAGAAAAATATTTGATATTATTACATATTGTTATAAAATTTAAAATAAATTTTACTATTGATAATATTAATACAAAGTGACTTCATTATAATCCATGTCCATTTATAGTAATTGTATATAAGTACAATAATAAAGTGCTTTCGTTTACCACACACTTAAATATTAATTTTAAAATATACAATAATTTTAAAACAAAAATTTACTAAATGCATCTCTCTTTTCTATCAATTGACACTGCAAAGTAAAAGCTTGAATTTTACACCAAGTTCAACCGAGCCATATCAACTTTATTAAAGCATGAGTACATCATGTGGACACTTGATAGCTAATAATTGACACTTTGTGGTCATTTCCATTTAAAATGAGGATAAACTTGACACAAAATGATTGGCAATTGACATCCTCTATGAACTGCAAAAACCATCTATTCAATGTCTGTGTCAAGTTTTCATACAAAGTCACAGGTCTCAAATATTCATATTCCAAAAAAATTCATCCTCAAGTTCCAACAACTCCTAAATCATCCTATTATTTTCCCCTAAAAGGAACGCAAACATTATAGAAAAATGCTACTTGTACACCCAAAACTTACACACTCACTTACAACTTCATATGTGTCAAGTAATGATTGAGTCACTTTATTTATTTGGTCAAATAAATAATGATTTGAACCAACTAGTATTTGACATATGTGAATGTATAAAAAAGGGTATAAGAGAGTGTATACAACTAGCATGATCCAATATTATATATAAATATAGCATGCATATACAGAGAAGAACCGTGTTGCGGACTCACAAATATCAAAGTTCCCAGCATCACCTCTTGTACTTGATGGTAGACAACTCCAGTTTTTAATTTCATGTTTATATTTTTCGATATGCATAACGGCCTTATTATATAAGTTCTGTTGATTTTTTACTCTATTTCCACTTTGATGTAATCTTTCTTTTTAAAATTATTAATAAAATGTTGGGATAGGTAGATGATGAGAGTATTAAGCCTATCAATGTACTCCCTTATAACACACCCATTTTTTATTCTTCTTAAAATAATTACTGCCTTGTGATCTAAATTGTGGTATTCCCCCAGCCGTTAAGCTAGCTGCAGTAATTCTCTGTATTCACATTTTAATTCTAAGTTCACAATTTCAATAATCAATGAATCTCGACCATACATGAGGTGTATTGGCCTGACTATTTCATTTCACTTAAATTCCTGAAGAAGTTCAAGAATATGTGTGTGATTTTGATATTGTATCAACTTACCAAAAACGAAGTAACATGAGGTGTGAATTTCTTAATTATCAAAAAAAAAAAAAAAATCTAAGAATAATGCGCATATTTACAGTAAAGAAAGGGCTTGCATTATACCTATCACCTCTGGAATCTTTAGTTAGCTTATTTTCTTGTAGAGACCTATCCAAAAACAAACCATTTGCACGCAACACAAATATCATATCAGAGCATAAACCGGCTTTATAAGCATAGAGTTTTGACAATACATAAGATTCAAAAACTCTTTCTAACATAGGATTAGCAAAAGTTTCAAAACAGTGACACCTTCTTTCCTACCTATAAATGGACGGATATATCCAATCATTTAACAACATACCAGAAAATCATTTGAATCAATCAACACACAATGTGAAATCTTAAAACTATGACATTATCTAATGTCAATGAGGTCTCCAAATTTCATCAACGGGTATTTCAACTTTACAAAATATATTATATTCAAGATTTTAGCGGGGGAGGGAGAAGAGCAATGAACAATCATTATTATAGAAGGGGAAACAATTTCTGATATTTTAAAGATGATAGGATCAATTTCTATAGAAAAATTAGTAAGAAGCCAAATATCAACAAAGTGAAATAGAATCATACTAAAATTTTGATTAATCCTCAGCAAACCCTAACAAGAAGTTTAAAATTGAAGATTTAAGATCATTGGACTTCATACTGTTTTTTTGTTTTCCAGCTGCAGAGTGCCAAAATCTGTTGTACACTTCACAAATTGCTGCTTGATGGAGTCGATTTTACTCCAAATCTTTCCATCAGACATTGTAACATATTGGGGGTATGCAACCACTATTACAATCAAGACTTCGATGCTATTGACCATCGGTATGAGAGCCTTCCAGCCGCTGATGATTTACGCCATCAGTATGGTCGGCCTCGGACACTCCACAACCAGTCGCTGGTGGGGAAGAAAATGAACGAAGCTGGCTTGCTGGTAGTGGTAGGGGTGGATTTAGGCCGATTTTGCTTATTGGAGTTTGAATTTGAGCAAATGGAGTGAAAAAAAATGTGAAAGTATTGCACTCGGATTTAGGACTGAATTGAATTTGGGGTCAAATTCATCTTATGCTGAAAAGAGCTAATGCTTTGGAAATTTAGACGGCTTAATTTTAAATTTTAATTGCATCATATAATTTTAATTGGACTTAGCATATGTTTGGAGATGCTGAAATTATAATTTAAGTGCTTATATTATAAGCAGTTGGTAAATGTGTGGATAAAAAATAATTGTAAGTAGTGGGTCCCATGAAATGTATGGATGAAAATTATGTTTGACTAGTTTGACCAGCTGAAATTATAATTTAAGTTATGCCAAACATAAGCTTATGTAAACTATTAGCTATATATATTTTTTTTAAAATGTATTTTTTAACAACGTTCAACCACGTTGCAGAAGATACTATTTTTTTGACAATACTCAAGACTCGTTGTTAAATGACGAATCATATAAATTTGTTTGTAATAAACTATGAACGTTGCAAAATGTGATAAAAATTTATGTTTTAACAACGTGCGTCAATGTTGTCAAATATACTATTTTTTGACAACTGTTATTGTCTGTTGTTAAATAATGAAATAATAAAAAAATTGTAATAGACTATGAACGTTGCAAAAGGATACATTGGCAATATTCATTTAAATATTGTTGTCAAATCTCAATTAAATTTAACAATAGCAAGATACATTTAATGATTGTTGCGATAAACTCTTTTTAGCAACACGCAATTAATGAACGTTATTGTTTAGATGTTGTAAAAGGCTATGTTTTGCCTAATTTGTGTGTAAATTGTATTTGAATGGGTGAATTTTTGAAATGACCTTGTCAAACAGTCGGAATCGTAGAAGAGCCTAACTTATACCAAATAAGTTTTAAATGCCTCTTTTAAGTAGAATAGACTAAAATACCTTTATTTCATAACATCAGTTAACAGACCATCGGTTAACAGACCATCTGTTAACAAGTCGGTTAATAGATGGTATGTTAACCGACCATTAACAGACTTCGAATCTGTTAACAGACTTGCGGGTCTGTTAAGACCAAATTTGGCCTTAACAGACTCTAAGATCTGTTAACAAGTGTGTTAACAGACTATGAGTCTGTATAATTGATTTTTTCAATTAATCCATCTCAAATCAACTCGGATTTGTAAGAATTTAAAGTAAAAATCATAATTCATACTCAAGTTTATACATTTTTTCATGATTTATACTTTAAAATCCACAATTTCTACTGTGAATTAAAAGAAAAAGATGGAGAATGATGAATTTCTACTTTGAAATGAAATTTCTTACATAAATAAAATGGGTTGGATTTTAACATTGAAATAATTTAGATTCTAACCTTGAAATCTTCTCTTTTTCACAGACAAATGAATTTGAAATCGTTTAAAATAGTTATAAGTAGGGAAGAAGACAGGGTTATATTTAGTAATTTACACATCAAAATTGGTCAACGGCTATTTTGAAAAAATGGTCGGATTACCCGACTATTCAGCACCATTCCCACTATTTGAAGTTGTTTGCCATATGAATGGCTACACCACCATTTGCGTGAACATTGGAGTAAATTGCTTCAACTTCAATATTAACTAACAACATATGATTTTTAATTTGAAACAAAGATAATGCAAATATTTTATCCAAAAATCAAATGTTTACAACACCAATGCTCAAGGCAAAGGTTCTTGAGAATCTCCCAACCGAGCATATGTTTCTGTAAGACATGTACAAACCACGGGTGCAGAAGTCAATTTCAAATAAAATGAGCTGAGCCTTCAAAATTCTATGAAACCACTTAAAACTAGGTTAGTACACAAAAGTTGACACTATAAGAGATGGTATATTTGATCGAATTTTTCGACATTAAAAAAATATCCTTCAAACATAAAATTATTTAAAAAAAAAAATAGAGCCGGGTTGGCCCATTGGCCCGATGGATTGGCTAGGCCAACATATTGCTGGCCCACACAAAACTGCCAGTTTCAAGTGTGGTCCGGCCCAACCCGTTTGCCAGTTCTATTTACAAGTACTTCTATAAATTATTTTGTGCATATTTAGTAGTATTGAAATTATTTTTTAAGTGTTTATAAGTTGGAGTCTTATAAAATGTGTTGATAATAAGTGGTAGAAAGTTGTGGGTCTAAAAAATGTGTGAATAAAAATTATGCTTGACCAATTTGACCAACTTAAATATGTGGTCCAAAGAAACATGTTTAGTACATGTTTCACAATGCTGAAATTGTTTTTTAAGTGTTCATAAATTATGAATCATATTGAATGTTTAGATAATAAGTTAATAATAAAACAAAATGTGTGAATGAAAAATATGTTTAATCAACTTAAATTATAATTTAAGTTTAGCCAAATATGATGTTTAGTGTTACGCCTCAGTCCACGTGGCTTGGTCAAAGTCAAAGTTGCTAGTAGGCTGTCCCCTTCTATTCTGAGGAGGTTGGGAAGATGAGGTTAAGAAGTATAGGTTATTCCTTTATGTCGAGGAGGTTAAGAAGAAGATGATGTTCCTTTATGTCGAGGGGGTTGGAAGAGGTTATTCATTTATGCTGAGGAGGTTTGAAAATAGGAGGTCTAGAAGATGAGGCGGTCAAAGACCGACCCCGATTGCGTGTTGAGAAAACTTTCCCTGATACTCTGCGAGTTGGCCCAGAAAAGACTGATGAGACATCTTGTCAATGCGGCTTGTCATAGTTATAACCTCTTAGCATGCGGCTGAAAGGGACTTATTCATTAAACCACTGACATGACACATAGAATGTGATACGGGGATCCTTAAGATTGCGCTACTTATCGCATATCGAAAGGGACTTGGCCAATTGGCCTTGACCTATAAATACCAAAGCCATATCTACAGGAAAAGAGAGGAAAATATGAGAAGAAAATTATACTAAACCAAAGTCATATACATTGATTAACCTAAATGTTCTTCATACCACTTGGAGAAACTTTGATTAAGGGCCCTCAAGCCACCACCTCCACCATAATGCGCCTCTCCAATACCAAAACATCTTATCTAATTGTTTCTAAGCACACCATAGTGATTTACAGGACCATGTGGTCATTCAAGTGTGTTGGTGAAATACTCGTAGGCAGAGGAGGCGATAGGTTCTTATTGACAGTCATTTTTTAAGGTCAACAATTTAGTATGTTTTAAATTCACAACAATGCCGAGTACAGATATTTATAAAAAGCGACTAAATATTCGCTCATGCAAAATTCCGGATGATTAATCTTGTAAAAAAGAAAATACTTACTCCTCCATATAAGAAAATAATTACACATCGAACTAAAGTCTCTCATTTCGCTGGTGTGGGTTCTATACTTTAGGTTTGTGTTACTACCTTATCCCACGCGTGAGCCATGTGTTACACATGGACCACATCACCACGGATAACCTAAAAATTTTGCGAACCCCAATATGCCTCGCCAATGTCGTTCCGGTGAGGCAAAGCTAATAACCTAGTTCATTAAAGAAGAAATGTTCACCATGGTGGTTCGTGTCTAAACGAACTGATGTCAAATTTTAAATAACTCGCAAGTGCACGAATCTATTGGAATATAGGAAAGTAGCAACGAGGTCGATCTCGATCTCACATAGATTGCAATGAAAAAAGTCTAATTTAATTTGAATTAACAATTATTCTAGGCTAGTTGGATCGAAAGGAGTTTGGTTGAAATAATTTAACTTAAAGACTAATTAACTATGTTAAAAAGTTAAGTTGAAGGTTTAAGTTGGTTAAAGTACCAAGGTTTCACAATCCACCATTTTTTAACTTAGCAATTATCTAATAATTAATTAATTCTAAAAAACAAACGACAACTTAAAAGCAATATATTGTCGTCTTAAAATAATTATCAATTAAATCCGAAAGAAGAAAATCCAATATCGGTTCCTCTTTGCTTCAATCTTAAATTAAACTAAAAAAAAAAAAAAAAACAAAGAATCAAATGTTTTGCATCTTAAATATTCTATGTATCCCAAATCGATAACGGAAAATCAAAAGAAATTAATAGAACAAGTTCAAGCACCAAGCACGAATTAATTAAATTAATTTCTAATTATCAAGAATACATGATATTTAAGATGAAATGAATTTTATTTAATTAATCCAACAAAGAACAAACAATGAAAATTAAAGCTCGAAAACGGAATTAAAAGGATAACAAGATAATAACTTCGTTTAAATAAAGTTATATCGTCTACTTTGGCGCAAGAAAATTAGAAGAACACAATTAAATTAAAAATAAAAGATTTGATAGAACCCGACATGGATTGAAGGAGAAGAAATCTTACAAAAGTCTTTTTCGCCACGTGATTCTTTTCTCTTTTTCTTGGTTGTCGTCCTCTCTCAATTCAACTTAAATTCTGTCTTTATATAATATTTTATCAATCTTGAAACTCGTGTACGTGGAAAGACGAAAAAAGCCCGAACTTAAAATTAAAAATAAGTAAAAAAAGTCTAGAGAGGCCGCGAATGGACCACGATTTGCTTGCTGCAGCCCAACCGCAACAAATAGTTCTTTTTTTTCCCTTGCCACGGTCAAACCATTTCAATCCCAAATTTGCCTAGTTGGTCCCCAAAGTTTCATTAGTTTTGCAATTTGATCCCTTTTTATTTGTGGATTTAGTCATTTTTCTCCAAAATTTTAAACTTGTTCCCATACTTTCAAAAACTTCCATATTAGTCCACAAATTTTCATCGTCGTTCACAATTTATCTTAATCCAAATAAAACATTAATTAGTACTTTTATCAATGAATATTTACTAACAAAATAAGATAAGCAGGTAACATGTATACTAAAATTACGCTCATCACGAACCTCATAGTTAGGTGAAAGAAGATGAACCTTACCTTCGCCCTCCACAAAGGCAAGTTATATGAAGAACATGTTCGCCTTGGGAAAATCTTCTAAGACTCATACAAAATTAAAAGAAGGCTGATGAAACATAAGTCACGCCACACCATATTTCTTGTTCCAGATAAAGGAACAACAAAATATTATTTCTACCACGTCGCAAAAGGCCACTACTATGTTGACTAAAACTGTTAAAAAGTGCAAAATACAATCAAACGTAAATCAATTGTTGACAACAACCTCAATAATGATGAAGTGACACGTGTCTAGATATGTTAAAATGTCTAAAATATTATTGAACTTAGTTTTCATATAAATACTCCATGCATTTTGAAGAAAAAAGATGAGAAAATCAAACACCTAGCCAAATATGTTTGTTTTTATTGCATACTTTTTTTTTTTTCTAATTTTCCACCCTTTGGACTGTTGCATTTACAGGATCATAGTGTTAAGTGTGCATGTTTTATACTAGGTGGATATGTAAATAATAAGAATCTATTAATATCTTGATTGACGGGTTTTTTTTTTTTTTTTCCTCACTTCGAAACAATTCAGATTCAAAAGTTAAGCTATCTTGTCCTCAAAGTGTGATTTTCTTTTTATAATTTGTTGTTCTCTCAGTGTTCGAGAAAAACAAAATTGTTGTTCTTTCCATGTTATGTTGTAACATGAGGTGATGTTGATACCATTCTCTTTCCTTGCACTAGTCTTGAAGTGTCGATATTCTCTTTTGGAATAAGACTAAATAAATTTAATACTAATTTTTGGGTAGATTTCATTAAAATTATCTTTCAAAGAAGACTAGTTATATTTAATATTTAATATTTTAATTTAACCCATCAATTTAATATTTAAATAAGAAATATATAATAACTAGTATTTAATAGTTTAGATTATTCCATATTTTATTATTTTCGATAATTACATTTTCCAAATTCAACATTTGAATTCAGTGTGTAGCAGTCAATCTAATTTAGCATATTCTGATTTAAAACAAAAAAAAATAATATTTATAATTTAATATTTAATAATTAGATTCTCTTACAATTTAACATTTTAGACTACTATTATTTTTATAATAACATTCCAGATTGTTAATATTTGAATTTAATACCTAATTTTTCATCAAAATATTTGAAATGTTGTAATACTATTGAATTATGTTATGCCTAGAATTATCTACATTTCAATCAAATAAATTGGATACTAATTTTTACCCAGTTTTCTCCTAAAATTTGCAACAACTTGTTAAGCCTTTGTGTTGAAAATATTTTTCAAGTGATTATATTATAAATTATGGTTGAATGTGTGGATAAAAAATGAGTTGTAAGTTGTAGATTCTATAAAATGTGTGGATAAAATATATGTTTGATCAATTTGACCAATTGAAATTATAATTTATCAAAGACAGCCAACAAGTGCTCGATTAAATTCAAATTTTGATTTTTTTTTTTTAAATATACTTTGTAAATTTTTAATTTCTATTTCAACTCTTCTACTTCAAAATTTTTCACCAATCATTCCATTCTACAATCTATCTCCAATATTATACCCTCTCTAATTCTCTTATTCTACAATCTCAGTACAAATTTCTATATTTTGTAATACTCACTAATCGTTGTATTATATATTTAAAAAAATCATTACTTAAAATAATTTCGTAATCTCTTATTTTTCTTTACTATAATTTCGTAATCTCTAACTTTCGTTACTATAATATAATGGATGATTATTCGTTACTATAATATAATGGATGATCCATAATCATTAATCATCATCAACAATCTTACCTGTTCCAGTTTTCAGACGAGAAACTTAGGTGTTGTGTTTTGTTATCATTTGATTTGTCTACGTTTTCTAATGGTAATCAATATTTTAATTCTTTGAAGAATAAAATTATTGCAATTAAACGTATTGCTTGTGATTAACCCTCTTTTACATTGCGAATTTGTTAGTATATATTAGAGAATGCTATAGCCAATAAAATATCAAGCATTTCATTTTCGTGTATGCTATTTAGCTCGACTCCTTCCACATTTTGTTTTCTATGTTCACTTAGGTATGGTTTTATCAACAACTATTACAAGAAAATGTATCTATAGCGGCGACATCAATTATAACGACAATAAATCATCCCTATTGGTACGGGACAATAGAGACGACAAAAAATGTCGTTGCTAAAATTTTAAAACTTATAGCGACGACATTTATGTAACGCATCGTCTCTATTACTTGTAATTTATAACGACATCTTTTTATGTCGTCGCTAATTACTTTCTGATATAGCGGGAACAAATTGCTCCATTTTGTTGTTGTCAGTCACGTGAATCATGATTTTTTTCGTAAAATGTGATGTCGCTATAGCGACGACACGTGTCGTCGCAATATACGTATTGATGATTTTGATTGACACGTGGGTTATTAATTTTCTCGTAATAAGTGATGAGCTATGTAGCGGCGACATACAAATTCTTCTTTTTCTTCTCACCATCTCCGCATTTATGTATTATATCTCTGCAAAAAATCTATTTCCATCAGCATAAATATTTTCAATTCTATTGTTTTCCTCTATAATCATCTTCTTCATATTTCATTTCTTCATCTCCATCTTTTACCCTTATTGTATTTGTGAAAATATATTATTTTTTAAGTATGTATATTGATAAAACTTGGACAACAATTAGAAATTGTATAAAATCTGCAGATTTTTGGAACGGTTTGAAAGTATTTATAAATATGGCAAGGGCATACGTAAATGAAAGAGGAATGATTAAATGTCTGTGCAAAAAATGTTTCAACGGTCTCACACATCCATTGGAAATTGTCGAGGCTCACATATTTCGTAATAGTTTTGCGAAGAGTTATATAACCTGGATATATCATGGCGAGACCGAGGTTCAGACTGCAAATGTGTATAAACAGAATGAGCGAGCTGGTGTGGAGGATGAGATGATGGATGTCATGGACGACGTAATCGGTGATGAGCATGCTGGTACAAGCACCGATGGTTACTATAACGAATTGTTTGAGGCTCTGCATTCAGAACTATACCCGAGAGTTTCATCATTTTCGTCCCTAAATTTTTTAGTCAAGTTGATGCATAATAAGGTTGTGAACAAATGGACAAACAAGTCTGTCGATGATCTTTTGAAATTGCTGAAGTTAACTTTTCCAAACATGAACCTGGTGGACTCCCACTACGGAGCTAAGAAGATGATGACGAAGCTTAGTTTGAATTCATTCACGCCTACAAGAATGATTGTACACTGTTTTAGGGTGAGCATGCTGATATGCAAACTTGTCCGATTTGCTAAGAAAGTTGTTGGGTGCACACTTCTGGAGAGTGAACGGAAAAAATATTCCACATAAGGTATTGCGCTATTTTTCCTTGGCCCCTAAACTAAAACGTATATTCGCGACGAAGAATACTACAAAACTCATGCAGTGGTACAGTATAGGGAGGTCTAAGGATGATGATGAAATACAGCACCCCGTTGATGAAAAGACATGGCGGGATTTTGACATGAAACATCTACTGTTCGCAAGTGAGATCCGGAATGTCAAGTTAGATTTGGCCGTAGACGGTTTCAATCCATTCAGTGACATGAGTCTGGCGTACAGCATGTGGCCAGTAGTTGTAACAGTTTACAACTTGCCACCTTGGTTATGCATGAAGCAGGAATACCTCATGCTTACTTTATTGATACATGGTCCTAAAGCACCGGATAAGGATATTGATATATTTTTATGACCATTAGTGGACGACTTGAAGGAGTTGTGGGCCGATGGGGTTGACACGCATGACGCTGGAACCAATAACATGTCGGAATTCAGAATACATGCAGCATTGTTGTAGACTGTTAACGATTTTTCAGCGAGAAGTAGTTTGTCGGGTTGGAGTGGTTAGGGGTACATGGCATGTCCTACGTGCAACAAAGAGACTCCTTCAGTCCGTGTGATAGGTAAGACATCTTATATAGGTCACTGTCGGTTCCTACCATCTAGACATCATTTTCGGAGCAATTTAGATTTCGACGAAAGGACGGAGAGACTACCACCTCCGCGTCGGTTAACACCTACAGACATTTTAGCCCAATTAAGCCGTGTCAGACATAAAATTCCTGGAAAGCACCCTAACTACTAGGGTGCTACAAAAAGAAGATTTGATGATGAGCTGAATTGGAGAAAAATGAGCATTTTCTATGGATTGCCATATTGGTCTTCTACATAGCTCAAATATAACATCGATGTCATGCACATAGAGAATAATGTTATTCGGCACAATTATTGATGATCCATTCAAACCAAATGACACAGTCAATATCAGGCGCGATCTGATGCAATTAGGGATCAAAAGAGAGTTGCACTTGTATCAGAACGGGAATAGGTATATGAAGCCTGCCGCATGTTACACCATGTCGTCTGTAAATCGTTAGAAGTTTTATAAATTTATCCGATCGGTTAAGTTTTCAGATGGCTTCGCTTCTAATCTTCAGAAGAATATTACTCCTAATGACAGCCGCATTATCGGATTGAAGTCACACGATTGCCACATTATCATGCAACGGTTATTGCCAGTCGGATGTTGAGCGTTCTTGAATAAAACTATTTCCACAACAATTATTGAACTGTGCATGTTCTTCAAACAGCTTTGTGCAAGAACATTAATGGTTAGCGACATTATGGCTTCCCACGATTACCTGGTACTCATCTTCTGTAAGTTGGAACGAATCTTCTTGTCAGCTTTCTTCGACATCATGATTCACCTCGTAATACATTTGTCAGAAGAGGCAATCATTGGAGGTCCGGTGCACATGAGATGGATGTATCCATTCGAGTGATACCTGAACAAACTGAAGGACTACGTCAGAAATCGAGCTCGGCCCGAGGGTTCAATAGCTGAAGGGTATGTTGTGGACGAGGCATTGACTTTTTGTTCGAGCTACTTCGAAGACATAGGAACAAGGTTCAATCGAGAAGACAGAAACGAGGATGCTAGTGTTCTGCAGACACAACTTTCTATTTTTCAGTCACAATGTCGCCCAATTGGAAAGAAATCACCAACGACGTTTCATACTTATGTTCGAAATCAAACGATATTTTACGTCCTGAATAACTGTTCTAAAATTGAGTCATTCTTGCAGTAAGATTTCGTTTTCAAATATTATTTATTTATTTCGAATGAACTTCGTCATGTGAAACGAACTAATTAGTTGATTTTATATGCTTTGTACAAGAACATAGGTATCAGTTACTAAACAATGGCTGTCCAAACATCGAACTAGTGCACAGAAGAGACTTTCACGGTTGGTTCTACAAGAAGGTAAACGAACAACGACCAAATAAATTTCAAATATGTCCACATTCTTCATTTCAATAATATTGAATAATCATCGTCATGCATGTATATACAATGCGCCAAAGCCACAGCCATCAAGTTCTTCATGAGTTGTTTTCGTTGGCCAATGGATGTTACCAACAGGTTATGTCGTACATGGCTTGTGTTGTGAAAAGAGTTCGATTCCTGACATATGATCGTGATATTTGAAGAAAAACACAGAACAGTGGTTTGTCCGTCCGAGGAACTGGGGGTGAGGTTTACTACGGATAGCTGCAAGAGATACTGGAGCTACAGTACGGACTGTAACTTTCTATTTTTATGTTCCAATACAAATGGTTTATGTGTGATGGGAGATGGATGGTAACTAAGAATGACGTTACCAGCATTGACATCAGTGCAGAGGTGTTCAAGGATGATCAGTTCATACTTTCTAGACGAGCACAACAAGTGTTCTACATTCAAGATCCTTCCCGTGGTCTGAACTGGCGAATAGTACAAGTAGTCCATCATAGAAGGACGTGGGATATGATGGGATCTAACATCACAGAGATAAACCTACTCCACAATTTCAACTCTTCTGGTTTATTTTTTATCGTTGATATTGGCAACATAGAGAATATATACTTGCACCGGAATGATGGTGAAACTGATGAGATAGAAGCATCGGTTATAATAGGAGCCTCGTCTGATACTGCAGGAAATACTTCGTTTATTAACGACGATGATGTGGAAGATGACACACATGAAGAATACGAAGATAACGAAACATCGAGTGAAAGCAATGATGACGACAGTGACGATAATGAGGATCAATCGTATCATGATAGTGAATCAAATTGAATAATTTTGTTACACGTCTCGGAGTTGTTGTTGTTACTTAATCATAATGATTGTTGTCCTTTAGTTTCAAATGTATGAAATGAACTTATAAAAATTTAGTTGTTCTTGTTGTTGGTGAATTAGATTGAATATTGGTGTTCGTATCGATATTTAGGCACACAAGGACTTAATTTCTATGATAACAAGGAATTGGTGGTCCAAATGCATCTTTCTAAAACTATGAAGACTAAAATTGCAAAATTAAGAGGATGAATTTGAAAAAAAACAAGAAATAAGAGGACCAAATTGAATAAAATATAAAGATTAGGGACTTAATAGCAAATAAATAATGTCAATAGCGACTACAAATGTTGTCGCTTTACATGCAAAAAATTGGGCGCCACGTTTTAAGCGCGTGGTAAAAAAAATTAAAAATTTGTCGCCGCTATTGATCATTAGCGACGACATGTGTCGTCGCTATATAATAAGCCATTTTATTTCACGCGGCATACCTTCTTCTTCTCCATTTTGTCTTTTCTCCGTATTTTTGCCTTCATCTGCCATCTAAACAATTCCGACCACCATGAACTGACGTGTGCACTCCACGACAGAAGTCTCTACAAGTCTCTCTTGATTAAGATTAGCTCAGAACCCGAAATTTTTTCATTATCAGTCCAATTTCTATTTTCCATTATGAGTTCAGAATTAAAAAGTTAAGGATTTGATGATTTTTTCTGGACAAACGTTTGGGTTGTTTGATTTCTGCCGTTTTCATTATTTTTTTCTGCAAAACAGTAAGGCGTTCTTGATTTTTTTGTGCTGGATTTATCATGTTGATTTATCAATATCAGTCCAATAGATTTGCTGCTATTTATCATTCTCATTTTTGTGCTTGAAGTACAAATGGGTTGCCTAATTTATTGAAGTATATATTTTTTTCCTTTACTTTTCTTATTTAAAGTTCTATTCTCTACACTTTGAGATTTCGTTGAGGAAGGTACTTGAGATTGGAAGTGATTGGGAGTGAGTTTAAGGCAGACAATTTGGAGTGGTTTGATGCAATCGATAATTTAGGAAAGTTAGGGATCAATTTTGGTGGTGCAATTAAAGTTAGGGATAAATTGCGGTGGTAAAATGAAAGTTAGGGATCAATTGTGGTGGAAACTCATAATTTATTTGAAAGTATAGTGACTTATTTGAAATAAAATAAGTTTAGAGACCAATTCATCAATAAAATAAAAGTTAATACAAATTTCACAAAAACTCAAAGTTTATGGACCATTTGAAATAAAATGTAAAGATTAGGGTCCAATTCATCAGTAACTAAAATTTAGGGATCAATTTGACAAAAACCCAAAGTGTAGTGACTTATTTGAAATAAAATAAGTTTAGGGACCAGTTCATCAATCAAATTAAACTTATTCAAATTTTGACATAAATTCAAAATTTAGGGACTTATTTGAAATAAAATAAGTGTAGGGATCAATTCATCAATCAAATTAAACTTATTCAAATTTTGACAAAAATTCAAAGTTTAGGGACTTGTTTGAAATAAATTAAGTTTAGGGACCAATTCGACTTGTTTGAAATAAATTAAGTTTAGGGACCAATTCATCAATCAAATATAACTTATTCAAATTTACATATAAATTCAAAGTTTAGGGACTAATTTGAAATAAAATAAGTTTAGGGACCAATTCATCAATCAAATTAAACTTATTCAAATTTTGACATAAATTCAAAGTTTAGGGACTTATTTGAAATAAAATAAATTTAGGGACCAATTCACCAATCAAATATAACTTATTCAAATTTACACACAAATTCAAAGTTTATGGACTTATTTGAAATAAAATAATTTTAGGGACCAATTCTCAATCAAATAAAACTATAAAATTTTCAAAGTGTAGTGACCTTTTTTCGCACTAATTGATGTTCGCTATTGTCATGTGTTAGTATGGCTGACGTTATGTCACACGAAGGTGATGGGTGCAAGCAATCCTCTACAGCAGCCAACTCGCCAGCTCGAGTCGTTCTACGAGTCTGGAAAGAATTTTCGTTAACATTAATTTTTTTTTGTATTTTACAAACATCGTTGAATTTCGTATGATATGGTTCGTATTTGTTCTTTTTCATCGCCACCGTTTAAGCGACATGGTATCTCTCGAGGCATTAACCTTGAGAAGGTTTGACAGGCCAACGAGAAGAGGCCACTATGTCGAACGCACAATGCAGTCGATCGAGACTAACGCGAAGTATTTCACACGCTTGATTAGGAACAAAGTGAAGTTCACCATGCTCCCTTGCTACCATTTATGGACAAAGGTTCTAGAGGAGCAGTGGGCACGGTTATGTAGCATAATCGAGGTATTGCCTTACAATAGTGTTTACATTAGCGCATTCTATAAATAATTGTTCCATGTATCATACATTAACGAAAATTTTTCCTTTGTTGCAGAGTTACTTTGATCTTTAGGGTGATCGGTCGCCTGACAAGTACTGGGCGGTCTGTGCCGATGTAGATCGCCTGGCGACCGATCGTTATCGAGATTACAAACTCAAAGTGCATAATCACTTAAAAGCGCACGGACCCAACCGTCTATACGACGAGATGTCTGTCGAGGACTGGCAGAAGTGCATTGACTTCTTTACTAGTCCTACTTTCGTGGTACATATTATTTATTTACTTTTTACGTTTTTATGTTAATATTTTTATAACTATAAAATTTTCTACTAATCAATTATTTTTTATACCTTTAGGAACGGTCCACGAAAAATAAGGCCAATTGGGGTAAGGCTAAATACTCGAGGGTGCAGGGTCGAAGAGCTTCTCTGCCACGTGTTACGATGAGGTACAAAATTTTTTTTCAATATCATTATAAAAATCTTCAATGCATTACGTAATCATGTTGTTTAACTGAATCCATTCACATTTAAATTGTTGTAGTGGGACCCTGAGACCCAGCAGTGGCCGTTCTGAATTTTTCACACATTCCGAGATGACAATTGGGTGAACCCGCATGCAGCTGGTGACTACGTAAGGACAAATTTCTATTTTTCAATGTTGTTAATTTAATTTTATCTGACATGATATTATTATTATTTATTTATTATTTTCATTAAACTAGATAAACTTGTTGAGTTGAGAGAGACTCAACAGACACAGGTCGCCTCGAGTGGCGCGTCGTTAGACGAGCGTGCCATTGCGAAGGAGGTTCTTAGAGAACGACAAGGACACGTCTATGGGGTTGGACGGGTTCTGAAGGGCACTTTTCCCTCCCTAGATTCAATCGCTGCATCGAAGGCCCCAGAAAGAACATCCCATCAATTCTCTGGAGACACGAGGAATGACGATCCTCGGTTTGCTATGCATGAGAATCAGCTTCGCCGAATGCAGCGAGAAATTCAAGTTATGAAGAAGGACGATAGCATACCGGGGATTGTGCTAGAGGAGGACGAGGACGAGGGTTTGTAGATTTTTAGAATTCTTTATTATTTTAAATATAAAAAAATTTTTAAAAAAAATTATAATGTCTATATGTTGTCGTTAAAACAAAACAACTTAATACACATTAGTGACGACATATTCGTAGCTACATATGTGGTATATAAACGATAATAGCGACAACATATTGCTATTACTCTAGAAGCACTAAATTATTGCAGCAATATTTAGCAATGACTTTGTCGTCCCTGTATATGTAAAATGATAATATTTGATCATTTAAAAGCGACTTTGACCTTCTTTCTTGTAATGAAAACGTGTTATTAGTTGTTCAAATATAATCGTAACAAGTGGCTTTGATTTGATGTACGAAAATTTATGTATGATCGCGACAATTTAGTTAAAGGCTTCCTTATGTCTCAGGTAGCCTACCTTATCATGATTGTCTGGACATTTAAATTGGAGTGGTCACGACGTCATGAAAATCTTGGACTAATGATATTTTCTAAAGATGAGGTAATTACATTTTCAATGAAGTTCAAAGTGAAGTTTCTTTAGTAAATGAAGATTGACGTTTTTAATTATTAACGTCATTTTATATCTTCAAGTCATATGTTGTAATACCTGTTTTGCTACATCTTATGCTATTATATATACCTGCATTAGAAGAAAATTTGAAAAAGAAATATAGTAAAGATGTTTAAGAATAATTTATATTTTTTTATTGATTTGGAGTGAATAAAAACAATACGGATAACTCATATTTATATTAAAATAAGAAACAAATTTTCTTTAAAAAATGGATGATGATATACTCTTCAAAATTTGATTGACTGGTTTCAAATACACCCAGACTTGAAGCTGCTTCTATGCATATTGCTGGTGTCTCCTCATCTGTTAGACTACCATTTTAATTTTAATTTGTTGCAGTTTAAACTCTTTTACCCCCACCCCCAACTTCTCTCCACTAATATAAGTATCACTAAGATAGACATTATTGTAGAAGCATATATCCTTATCACTCAAATAATATCGGGTCACCTTATCACTCCATTGAATAATACAATAGTTATTGTTGTCGAGTTGTGTTGTGCTAATATCATTTGTTAACAATTTTTTTAAATAGTTTTACAATTTAAGAACATTAATACTTCTAATTTTTACAAGTATCGCAAGTTACTGGAAATTGATTCAAACAAATATTTCAGAGTCTAGCAATGATTTTTTTTTTCCTTACTGCATTGTTCGATCTTCGTTTAAATTTATCTAGTGTCGAACGATGTTTGTATATAATTGAAAATAATTTGAACTTTAAATTTGATATAATTGTATCTGCTTAATTTACGTGATGATTTGATTGAATTGCGTAGTTTTATATTCCGGTATGATGTTTTTTATTTCACTGTTCTTGAGTTCGATATGTACAAAGATCTTACACTTAGAGCACCAAATTTGGTCAAAACGTCACTTATACTAACATTGCTTGCGATACTTTCTAATGTTGCCCGCGATATACCAACATTGCCTGCATCCTCATTCACTTATCTCCGATGGGGCCTCATCTTCGATTACAAGAGATATTGTTGACCAAATGTAAGGCAGACATCTCATAAATACTTCTAATTCCGTCAAAGCACACGTATGCTCACAACACTGGATTGAAGGCGGTGAACTTCTCATGTTAGATATTGTAATTGTAGTTTACAAAAATAAAGTAATGTTATTAACAATTTCCTACAACTACATTTTTCTTGCTTTACGTTTATTTAAAAAAAAAAATTGTACATGTAATAATTTATTCTCGAACAATTTAAATGTTGCTTATGTTAGACGTATTCGTCCCAAGCACGAAAAAAGAAAGAGAGTTTAAATACCCTATTTATTTACTGTTCGATTATATACCAAAAAATATATTAAAAGCTCGTGGGCGGCCAGAGCTATCCAAGAGCGTCAAGTCCAATTTATTTTACGATCTTGTTATGGACCGAGCCAAGACATGGTCATTTTTTGAAAACATATGAACTACATTTTTGTATGCTCTTTCTTTTTTAAATATACTCGGCTTGTTTGAGTCAGTCGAGTGTTGTCCCGATTAACCTTATGTCCTCTATGTAGTGGGTTTGCCAACTCATTCCGTTGGCCGAGAGTAAAGATTATCAACAAGTTACTATTGAAAATAATATTTAAAAAATATATATGTAACCTTATTTAACAATTTAAACTTTTGGACTAATTGGTTTAATATAATATCAAAGTAGCTAGGTTAATGTTTTGAGTTTAAGTTTCGTCATCACTCATTTAAATAAATTGTGCACATATTAAATTTTGATGAAAAAAAAGTAAATCTCACCTATATATGGAGCGTATTAAAAATAATATTTAAATAAAATACACGTGACATTATCAAATAATTTAACCTTCTAAATCAAAAAATTCAAAATGTACTAATTTCTTTTCGATATTATCCGTTTGGTCTATATTTAAGCTTCAAATAATAGAGCAGAAAGACTAGATCTGATGAAAACATCTATAGTCCTTATCAACGGACAGCGGACCTATAACTTATCACAAATATATTTCCAGTGTTTGACTAAATTCTGACCTCACTGAAGTTATCCCCTTATCAACAGACTGTGGAGGACCAACTTATGACAAATAAATTTCAAATGTTTGTGATTCTGACCTCACTAAAGTTATCCACCCAAATTTGCCTTTTATTTTGGGGCCCCGTTATCATCGTGACCATCAATAATTGGATAAAATCAATCATTAGCCACTAAATTTTAACTAAATTATTACTTAATTACTCAATTTTAAAAAGTATTTCAATGACTATTCTTTTTTACACTATATTATCTATTCATCACCTGACGTCTAATACTCTGTAATTCTTAAAAAGACGTCTTACGTAGCAAGTGAAATTCTGACGTGGCATATTAACAATATTAAATTTCACCCAATCATAAAAAATGCATCACCCAAACACTCCCTTTGGAGGAAGAAGATTGGGTTGTAATTCAATTTTGAAAGAGTAAATTCGCGTTTGAGATGTGCTATTTTGCTTAGTCGACCGAAATTCATACCGTCAACCCGCCACGTTGAAAAACTATTTATCAGGTCGGATTCTCTGTTACGAGTTGGCACATATTGGTTAACGGATGATGGATGAATAACATAGTAAAGAGAAGAGTGAGCATTAAGATACTTTTCAAAATTGAGTGATTAATTAATAATTTGGTTAAAGATCGGGAGTCAATAGTTGATTTTATCCTCAATGATTCAATATGACAAAGGGAACAGAAAATAATTCAACAATTCCCTCTCGGCCTCTCCAATTACATGTCACAACCTGGCAACAGAAAATAAATCTGAACCATATCCACTGTTAAAAAAAGAAAATCACATATCAATGACCACCAAGGCTGCACTTGAAATACTAGTTAGAAAGACGTGCGTTGTACGTGATTTTGTAATAATTTGATTAATTTTTGATATTTTGAAAATTATTAATTTTTAATTGTTAATAGTTAAAATATTAATGTAGCAATTGCAGTAAAAGTAAAACAAAACAGTTGTTGATATTGCAATTAGAGATGAGTTTTATATTGTGTTAATACCAACACTATTTGAACGTAGTGAATACAGTTTGGTGATTTAAACTTTGATAATTGATGAAATTTTGATATCAAATCTTATGGAATTGATGATGTACTAACATAGATCTCCATTGCTGTATTTTACAAAGAATAAAATTAATAATTAATAATTGTATTTTAAGAGAATGTAATAACTGACTATATAATATTGTACTTTTATTGGAGTAGTAGCTTTTTGTAAACAATATTCTTTGTGTAAACCTTTAATGAGATTGTATTATATAATTTAATAATAGTGGGACGAGAAAGATCTTTTAACTTCCCAATTCATAAATCCCATTTTTTTAAATCCTAAATACGTATTTAGGAATTACATAATCATCATATGACCATTTGTATTCTAAAGTAAAAAAAATTGAAGATAAATGTCCAAATGATCCAAACAACTCATTATTTTGTTCAATAATGGTGGGGGATGAAAGGTTTTTAGATTTTTTAATTTAATATGGGAGGGTAAAATAGTCTAAAGATGTAATATAGGAAGGTAAAATAGTCCCATTTTTATGAGCCTAAATACATATTTAGGAATTACATAATCATCATATGGCCTTTTGTATTCTACATTTAAACAAAAAAAAAACTGAAGTTAAGTTGTCCAAAAGGCCCAAACAACCCCTTATTTTGTCCAAATGTTTGTGTTCCGCAATAAAATAAAACGGAAGATAAATTATCCAAAGGTCCCAAACAACTTATTTTGTTTAATAATGGTGGGAGATGAGAGGGTTTGGGTTTTTTTTTAAAAAATTTAATGTAGGAGGGTAAAATAGTCCGGGAGATGAAATGGTTTTGAATTTTTTAATTTAATGTAGGAAGGTAAAATAGTCCAAAAGTTGTACTATACGATGGTAAAATAGGCCAAAATTGTTTCTCCCTTTTAGGGTCTATCCTTTGTATTCCGCAGTGAAAAAAAGAACTGAAGATAAATTGTCTAAAGGTCCCAAACAACTTATTTTATTTAATAATGGTAGAAAATGAAAGTGTTTTGAATTTTTTAATTTAATGTAGGAGGGTAAAATAGTCTGGAAGATGAAAGAATTTTGGATTTTTTAATTTAATGTAGGAGATAATTTAATGTAGGAGGGTAAAATAGTCCGGGAGATGAAAGAGTTTTGGATTTTTTTTTAATTTAATGTACGAGAGTAAAATAGTCCAAAGTTGTAATATATAAATGTAAAATTATCCAAAATTGTTTCTTCCTTTTAGGGCCTTTTTTTGTTTAATAATGGTAGGAGATGAAAGGGTTTTGAATTTTTTAATTTAATGTAGGAGGGTAAAATAGTCGGAAGACGAAAGTGTTTTGGATTTTTAAATTTAATGTAGGAGGGTAAAATAGTCCAAAGTTGTAATATATATATATAAGAGTAAAATTGTCTAAAATTGTTTCTCCTTTTTAGGGCCTTTTAGAATTAATATAGATTTTTGAGTTGAACTCTAAAAGTTGGCTCTCGAATATCTGTGTACATTTTTTTTTCATAAGAGTTCCTTGGAAATTACATAGTTAAATAGAAATTATAATTACCCAGACACATAAATATGAAATAATGCAAACAAATTTTTGCTCATTTTGCAAACAAATTGTCACGAAGTGCAGAATTGTCTTCTTCAAACCTTTTGCAAAACTTTCCTCGTAAAATGATCTTACATTCAACTAGTTTTTGACATATTTTATGCGTAAAAAAGAAATGGGATTTCTTTCAAAATTTGAAATTGAAATTGAAAATGCAAAAGTTTGAAAGATTGGGTTAGGTAGCATTTTGCCACTTTTAGAAAATTTAGTTCCCATTTGATAGGAATTATAAATCAAAAATAGTTTATTTCAGTTGTATATGTTGACTTTTCAAACTAATTTTAACATAAAATACATATATTACCCTTAAAAAACAAAATATCATTTCAAAGTAGAAATGACAATTTTGTTAATTTACATTAAAGTGATTTGAAAAGTCAACAATTTCAACTCAAATAAACTAATATTGATTTATAAGCTAGTTTATAATCTCTGTCAAACAGGTGTTTAGTTTGTGTCTCTCGCGTGAAAAAATTAACGTTCATGAAACTATGTTAAAATAATGGGATTTTAGCGCAAACGGTCCCTAACTTTTGTCATTAGTGTGTAATTGGTCCCTAACGTTTATTTTTTGGCAAACAAGTCCCTAACCTATGTGTTATGATACAAAATTGGTCTTTATGACAAATATGCCTTTAATTTTAATTAGAAGAAATTGTATGTAGATTCTTAATCATTACAAAATGTGCAAATAGATCTAATACTTTTATTTTTTATAAAAAAATTAAAGAAAACTAATGAGTTTTTTTTTTAATTAACACTTTAGTAATAAACATGTCAAATAAAATTATTATTTTTATTATTAAGTAATTATATTATTTAGAAAAAGTGCTATGAAAAAATGGGCAGTTATGGATGAAGGTTGCGTAGATGGTGATCAGTATATAAACAAAGCATGGCAATGGAAAAGAAAAAAAAACCAATTATCTCGTAAGAAATATGTGAATTTACATTCAAGTCTTTCGATCATTACTTTTTGAATTTAGAAACTTTGTGTGCTTGCACCATTTGGGGGCAAGTTGTGTAAAACAATCTTTCAATTATAACACATATTGTTGAAACTTTGTCTCAAAAAATTTTGTTTCTTACATATCGTCTGAATAATCTTTTAATTGTTAGCACGAATTCAAATAAAAAACGCGCGAAACAGTAATAAAATAAACTTGATACTAATTTTTACCCAAATTTTAATTGAAATTTACATTATCTTTTAAAAACATATAATATCTGACTCTTTTAAAATAGTAATTAAATCTTGTACATGGTAGAAGAATCATTGTCTAAGCGTCAGAGCCCGCTGCTATACTTAGC
The DNA here is from genome assembly GCA_030279155.1 of Forsythia viridissima. NCBI lineage: Eukaryota > Viridiplantae > Streptophyta > Magnoliopsida > Lamiales > Oleaceae > Forsythia > Forsythia viridissima. The sequence continues at coordinate 47,173,506 of CM059038.1, read as the reverse complement.
CCCCTGATCACTCGCAGTCGTAGTTTGCCCAACTTCGATCGCACCTTGTAAATATTAGTTTTTGTTAGTTCTTTTCTGTTGTAAAAGAACTTTGCTGATTGTAAATACTTATTATGACTTATCAACTTTTAAACGTCTATTTCTGTAAATTAAGTTTTTTTTTTTTTTAACTTAAGCTATTATAGGAGGTAGTTGGTATACGAAATCTTGTTAATTTAACTGGTGTTCACCTCCTGCACCAGCAATTGTAATTTTCTGTTTTCATCAATCAATGAACGAGCTATTTTCATTGCATTCAAATCTTCTATTGCAAAGTTTTTTTTTTTTTTTTTTCGTTACTAAATCGAGCGAGAACATGGAGAAGATAGTCTAGCAAAATAGACTATTGTTGTACAGTATTCTATTTTGTACTAAAAAAAAAAAAAAAAGGTGCCCCATGATACTAAGCCAAACGTATATGTAGGAACAGTGAATTATGTGGACGAGCTCTCATTTTCAATTAATTCCGTGACAGACATTTTATGTTTTCATATATCTTACAAGAAAATCATAATAACACTAAAGTGTTCAGTCCGTTAAAAAAAAAAAACATGTTTGTGGGATAATCATCAAATAAGATCACACGAACTAGAGTTCCATTTGATACTCGTCTAATAGTTGAGTTATTCCCATCCAGTGTACATAATAAAAATAATAAATAAATATCCCCGATCAAGATCGAGAAATGAGGCATAGTGCACAAGTCAAAGCATTTGACAAGAAAGAGAAGAAGAATTCAACCTATATATGAGAGAAGACTTTGCTGAATAAATTCTAAATTTAACCTTTTTTTAAATGATATAGTTTAATATTTCAATATGTTGACTTAAATAAAAATGTGTATGGTATGAATATTAGGTAAAGTCCACCAATTAACTCATATAATTGCGTATGATTGAAGAAATAGTACACTATAAAATAAAAGTTTGTGGAAAAACGTGTTCAATTTTTATTATTTTTTTAATCAAAATCCACTTGTGTTTATTGAAGATTTGACACTAACTCATATAACAGTCCATTGATTAAAAATTAGTACAAGAAAGAGTTAAACATGTCAACCTTACATCGAAAAGATAACTTTACAAAAAATCTAAATTGCTATGTGGCATGACGGTGGTGGCCGTGCGTGTTGATGAGTGTGGTGTGGGGATATGGTGGGTTGAAGAATTTGATGTTTTTATTTATTTATTTTTCAAATTTATTTTTTATTAATTAGGGTTCTTCATTTTAGGGATTTTCGATTTTTTGGGAATTTTGTTGTTTACATTTAGATTTCAGCAAAGTCTTTGAATCAAGAAGTTAGAAGTCGTGTTTGGGAAGAACGTTTTCATGAGGTGTAATTTTTTAACGTCGTTATCTTACCACTTGTACATTCTCTTCGCCACTTGAAAAATTCTGTTTGATATTACAAAGGTATAGCTGCGAGTGATTGATGTGAAATCGTTAGACAAGTTGAGTGAGCATTGGGTAACTTTTTAAAGTACGGCGAGTAAGTAGTAACCTTAAGAAAGTTCGGTGGCCATTCATTAATTTTACACAAATTTTAACCCAAATAAAAAAAGTTATAAGCTAGGCCATCTAACTTATCTTAAAAACGAGTGAATTACCAATTTATCTTCTAACAACTCAATATTTACCAATCGATTTCATAAAATATTACATTTTTGAAAAGTAATTTATAAGTTCTAATTTTTCATTTCACAAAGAATTATAGTACAATATTGTAGGTTTTTTTTTTTCCATAGGAGAATTTCTAACAGCTTTGTTTAAAGGGAATTTGGCGTAAATCGTCATTAACCTTTACCTTCAATACATAAATGATCCCTAACATTTATTTTTTAACACATAAGTCCACAACCTATATGTTTTAGTGTGCAATTAGTCCTTATTTGATGAAAAAAAAATATGTCCTTACATTTATTAAATAATATTTAATTTTATATACTAAATATATGATTATAATTGTGTGAATTAAATTTTTCGTAAGAGAAAAATATAAAATTATTGTATATATGTAATTGCTATGTGATGTAAAAAAAATTGAATAAAATTTAAGTCAAATAAATAACAAAATGACATACATAAATTTATGACATTTATCCAATCTTATTATATTTCTATTTAGGGTAATTTACAATTTTGGTCCCCAACTTTTTTAAAAAATAACTAATCTACCCCAAACTTTTTTTTTTGGTATTGGTCATCCCTTTGTATTTTATTGCAAATCACGGCATTTTGACATGTATTGATGAACTTGTCACTCTCATTAAATAAACAAGAATACAAAAAAGTTAAAAATAACAAATAATAAAAGTAAATTGCAAATAAAGTCCTACAACTTTTAAAAAGTATAAAATAAGTTAATATTCCCTAAAAATCCACCTCACCCCACCCCACTACTAGCAGTTGACCAGGCACTCATCAATTTCCATTTCCAAGTGCCAAAAATTCGAGCATTAAAAGAATACCAGTGCCGAAGATTTAACCATTCATAAATCTCCGATGCTCTTTGCCAACTAGACTGACCAACATATTTCAACAGGAAGCAAAAATTAGTCAGGGTCATTTGCACCATCTTCTTGTCCAAAACAACAGCTACAAACTTCTCAGATTTTAATTCTAAAATCCTGTCGATCAAATATTGTACTCTCTTTTACCGATCTTTTGCCCTCATCAATGCCAATTTATTCATTTTCTTTATTGTATTTCTACTAATCCCCTTACCCAAACCTCACCATTTTCATCGTTGATCATTATATTCGCAGTGAGTAATTTTTCACTTTCTATTCCAATTTATTTTTTCCCTCAGAATCTTGCACATATTCAATATCAGTCGGTGGGAAATGGGTAACAATAAATAAGGAATCATGTAAATTCTTATGGGTATCTGTGAATTTTGAGTTGGGCCATCTCACAGATGGTGAGGCTATACTATAACTAAATTTCTTTGCAGATTTCCGTTCACTAGCAGTGGATGTACAAGTGGCGGTGGTGGTGGTGGTGCTGTGTGTGTTTGAGAGAGAGAGAGAGAGAGAGAGAGGGTAGGGTGGGGTGGGGTGGGGTGGGGTGGGGTGGGGTGAATTATTGGGGAATATGAACTTATTTTGTACTTTTTAAAAGCGTAGGACTTTATTTGCAATTTACTTTTATATTTTGTTATTTTTAGCTTTTTTGTATTTTTGTTTATTTAAAGAGAATGACAAATTTGTCAAAATATGTCAAAAGGACGTGATTTGCAACAAAATGCAAATGTTGGAGATGATCAATGCAAAAAAAAAGTTTGTGGGTAGATTAATTACTTTTTTGAAAGGTTGGAGACCAAAATTACAAATTATCATTTTATTTAACATAAAAATTAATATAAAAATTAAGTGTGGTCTATTTTTGAATGAAAATAAAATGACTAAATTAAAATATGTCAGCTGGATATCTAATATTTGTAGTGAATAAAATTGTAATTCAATTAAATAAAAGTATTTGAGCATCAAATTTGTGACAATTTTTTTTTGTTATAACGATGAAATAAAAGTTTAAATTTTAAACAATGTAATTACTTCATAATAAAAATAATAATTTTATTTGACTTTTTATTAATAATTATGAGCTTAAATTTTAGTCATTTTATAATAGTTCATAAAATATACAAAATGATTTTGTATATTATCAATTTGGTCAATAAAGTGTTAATTTAAAAAAAATGTTAATTTTTTATTATAAAAAATAAAAGTATCGAACTCATTTGTACTTTTTGCAAAAGTTAGCAATTCAACTACAAGTTTTCTTTATTGAAATTAAGGGTATATTAGTCTTTCCATCAAATAAGGACCAATTATGTATTAAAATATATATGTTAGGGACTTCAATACCAAACAATAAACATTAAGGACCATTTTCACACTAAGAACAAAGATTAGAGACTATTTGTGCCAAAATTCCTATTTATTCAATTAAACATTATTATGACATTTTTGTAATTTGACAAAGGTTAAAAGCTTATACACTTATAAGCACAAAACATCCAAAAATATGAACTTTTCAATAATATACTTATTTTACTTATAAGGTAAATTCAGCTTACAAGTCCCAGCCAATTATAATTTCCACTTTTCAATAATCAATATATAGGCATACACGTATACGGTCAAATTGTTTTTTCATAAAAATATTGTTTAAGTGCAAAATTGTTATAAATAAAAGCGAGTCTTTAAATAAATTCAATCATTCCAATAATATGTTCAACCATTTCAGTTGAACATTTGAATTAACAAATATTTTTTATTTATTCAAAATTAATCTTCAACAAAGATATATGTATAGAGTGTCATCACTAGCTGGCTTGATCGGAATGAGAAAGCTATGCAAGGTTTAAACACTATTTTGCATTTTGACTGTCGTCTACTACTCTACTAGTGATTAGAACTGGCAAATAGAGTGGGTGCAGTCAGTCCAACCCGTCAGAACAGGGTCATACATAAAACTGGGTTGTATGGGCCATAAATATGCTAGTCTAGTCTAGTCCATTGACCCAACTTATCTTAATTTTCTTTTTTTTTTTTAAATAAATTTTTTATACAATCTAATACATTACATCAAATACAATTTTAGATAAATTTAGACTATATAGATATTTTTAAAAAGATTAATTTATAAAATTGGGGCTCTCATGTATTAGTTAATAGATAAACGTCAATTTTCTTTCAAAATAATAATTTTTTTGTTAATTGTAAACTATTTGTAGACACTTTTTTTTAAAAAAAAATAAATACAAATATTAAAAGCATGTTAGTGTTATTGTTTTAAGATATAAGCATGATTTGCTTAAATTAAAAGGTTTACTTATAAGTAAATTTAAAATAAATAATTTACTTGTCACACCAAATATATTTTGGATTGAAACTTAAATTAAACTAAATTTTAATTAAATCAAAACAATTTTATATTGGATCCTAAAATTTTTGGACTAATGTTTATTGGTGACTTTGGCTTAGATCATTTTAGATTAATATTATTTGAATTATGTATTGGGGTTATTCACAAAATGAGTTAATTAGTGTTAAAGATAAAAAAAAATCACAAAAATCACAAAAAAAAAAAAAATCAAAATCAAAATCGGGCCGGTTCAACTAGCCCGTGGTCTAGATGGGCTGGGCCATTTTGGCCCGGTATTATTTGGGTTAGGACCAATCCAAACCAAGAAGGCGGGCTACATGGGCCGGCCCGCGAGCCGGGCCAATTTTGCCACCTTTACTAATGATCATTAAATTAAAATGTTCTTAACACACAATTTTTTATTTTTTGTTTTGTCGTTTTTCATTTGAATTAATTGTTGTATTGATATGTGTTTTCAAATCTTCTTCAATATCATCAAAATCAATTGAATTTGTCTTTGATGGCTTAGAAGATCTATATTTGGCTTATCTAGACACGAAAGATCGTGATCGTTACTCTTCAAAGAAACAAACATAGAATTCGCGCACATGTTCAGAATTTTTATTATAATATATTTTTGGAATCTTTTTGACGAGTCGGTCAAGACTAGTCACTTTACCACTATTGATGATGGATTTTAACCATTTGAAGTCGTCTCTTTAGCTTAAAACAGTAATCTTTAATTTGTCATGTCTATTTTCGTCATTTTGCATTTATTTATCATTTAGGGTTTTATTTCAACTACGGTTTCATTATTTAAGGAGTATTTTTTCATTTATTGACGACAGTTGTTATTGAATGACATTATTGTTATTGGAGTTTTTCCACTTTTATCAATTTAATTCGGTATTTATATGAATCAACGAGTTGAGTTTGAGTTAATTTCATTTTTACATGTTTTTGCCTGCGTCAGTCTTTATAACTATCACCCAATTTACAGGAATTGAAAGATCGTTGAGATCAGTAAAATCATCATTCATTTGGTAAACAGTTTCGAATTGACATCACTAAAATCATCATTCATTTGGTAAACACTTTCGAAGTTAATTCATTTGAAATAAAGAAACATATATAGTAGAACTGTAGAATAAATACAATGTTTTATACTAGAATTGGACAAAAATAACTCAAATAAACAAATTTAGAGATACTAAAACTTTAGATTGCACAATAAAAGAGTTAAAATAGAGATTATAATACTCTGAACTTGAGAAAATATAGAGTTATGAAAAAATTGAAGTGGATGGAGTTTATATAGGTTTAGTTTTATGACTTTAAAAAAATTAAAATAAAATCTAAAGACCAAAACGGTCACAAAAGTTGCTGTTTTGGACCATGAACCGACTTGTGACAAAAGTTCGGCTCATAATTAAAATTTGGGGCTCGTCTTTACATGAGTCTGAATTACTCATAAACCGATCCTAATGGCATGTTCGGTGTAGTTTTTTTGGGTACTTTATTGACTCCTGAAATTTTTTTGTAGTGTAAAAAAATTGAAAAATAAAAAAATTGTATTTTTTTAGAAAAAAAAATAGCTACCAAACATGTCTTAAATAGATTGATCAGCTGCGAATCCAAAGGCCACTATGCCGTTTACCACCCTTACTCGTCCCCCTTTTCCATCGTTCAAGGAAGTATTTCCAACATCAGCATCCGCAAATACCCTCTTCCCACCCTTCGAGGAAGTATTACCGCCACCAGCATCCGCAAATACAACACCTAAAGCCACCCATTTTCTATAACTTATGTTTTCTTACCTTGCAGTTAAAAACATACTTTTTTTATGTTTTAAACCTTAAGAGGAAATTTAGAAGGCAATACCGACTTTTAAGCTTAGCCAATCGTAAGAGCTTGACAAAGAAACAAAGAAAATCTATGGATAACATGTCAGTGAATTTGATGGGAGACATAATCACATAAATAATATATATAGATAACGTGAAGCACACGTTTGATAGTAGTGAAATTATTTTTTAAGTGATGAAATTATAAGTTATTAGTGAATATATAGATAAAAAAGAGTCCAAATCTGCTGTCCAAAAAATATGACATTTTAGCTGTCTCTCCAATAAAAATCTTACAAATCATCAATACAAACAAATATGAATGTAATAAATGTTGTTTATATTAATCCTCTTGTATATTTATTTGATGATGTGCAAGATTTTTATTAGAGTGACAGCTAAATGGTCATATTCTTGAGACAGTAGATTTGGATTCAATAAAAAGTGGATTGTAAATATTGGGTCGTATGAAATGTGTGGATAAAAAGTATGTTTGACTAGTTTGACCAACTGAAATTATAATTTAAACAATCCAAACATGTGATAAATTATGTTGAGCCAAATAATAAAGGGGTCCATGAAAATAAGTGGATTTGGATACTTATCTGATATGTCGTCTCTCGTCTGCCAGTTCTATAATTGAATCCACCCATATCAGGAACTACCATTTCTGGTTCAACAAACTAAGGGATATGGCAAAACTTGAAGAGATATCCACATGTATAGTTCAAGCTTCAGAATTTGCAGTTGCAGGACCAACTAGGATTGAGTTAACTCCGTGGGATCTACGGTTTCTTTTGCTTGATGCCAACCAAAAGGGTCTTCTTTTCCACAAACCAGAAACCCAAGATGTACAAAAAGATTTGATTCATCATCTTCAAACTTCACTTTCTCGTACACTAGATTTCTTTCCCCCTCTTGCAGGTCGCCTTGGAATTGATAAATTTCAGGACGAAACTGAGTGTTTTTTCATTGATTGCAACAATGATGGAGCTCCATTTACTCATGCTATTGTGCATGGCCTTACTGTGAATGATATTCTCAATCCAAAATACGTGCCAGAGATTGTCTATTCCTTTTTCCCACTCAATGGGATTCTTAACTGCGAAGGAACTTCCAACCCTTTGTTAGCGGTTCAAGTGACTGAGCTTGAAGATGGATATTTCATTGGTTGCAGCATGAATCATTGTATAGCTGATGGGACGTCGTTTTGGCATTTCTTCAATTCTTGGTGTGAAATCTCACAGGGATTTGATCATCCATCAAAACTTCCCAGTCTGGTACGTGGGTTTGCTCCTGATCATCTCAATCGTCCTGTTAAAATCCCTTCACTCAAGAAAGAGGTTTTCGATGAATTCAGTCAGCCTCCATTGAAAGAAAGAATTTTTAATTTTAGGAAAGAAAACATTGCTGAACTCAAATCCAGGGCCAATGATGAAATTGGAAAAACATTCAGTGGTGTATCTTCTCTACAAGCACTTCTGGCTCATACATGGCGATCTATCGTACGCTGTCGTAATGTTGACGATGCCAACCAAAAGACTACTTTCAGTTTATATATTGGTACAAGAAATCGGGTAAGTCCACCGTTGCCGGAAGGTTATTTCGGGAATGGTGTTTATGGAGGTGCTGCAACGGCGACGCAAAACGAGTTAGTAACCAATGGAATCGGTTGGGCTGCCCATAAACTGAACCAAATGATAGCTGCTCAAACTCATGAAGAAACTAGAAACTACTATGAAGATTGGCTAAAATGCCCTATGTTTCTGAAGAAGGGTACTAGGACAAACACTTTTGTCGTCGGCAGTTCACCCCGGTTCAATGTGTATGGAAATGACTTTGGATGGGGAAAACCAGTGGCGGCAAGAGGTGGATTGGGAAACAAATTTGACGGAAAGTTGACAATATTTCCCGGGGTTGAAGAAGGGAGTATAGACATTGAAATTCGCCTCACGCCCCAAGCATTGCATGCTATGGAAAACGATGTGGAATTCATGCAAGTTGTTACCGTAAACTAGCTGCAGGCATCAGGCATGGTTAATTTGTGTTATTATGTTTTCTCTTTCCCTAAATCATCAAGATTCTAGCTGTAATATTGCTGTTTGTTTTCTTGGAATAAGGATTGTTGCAAATTACTTATTTCTAATAAATTATTATTGAGTATTTCACTGTTGAAATTATTTTTTAAATACTTATTTGTTGTAAATCTTACTAAATGTATAGATAAAAAATATGTTTAATTAATTTGATCAATTTAAATTATAATTTAAGTATAACCAAACATGAGTTAAGCTTGGTGTTAGTCGAGTTCCTTCTTAAATTGTATCTTCTTTATTTTATTTTAATACTAATAAAACATGTCACGACATGTGTTTTTTTTAACAAAAAAAGTAAAATTATTAGTAGGTTTTAAATTTTAAATTTTACAACAGTTGACTAAAGAATATTTTTGGTTAAATGGTCACGTTTTCTTACCAAAAATGAAGATATGGTGTGTATTTGTTTGGCTTTTTTGTACAAATGGTTCCTGACTTTTGCACTTACTGCGAGTTGATGATCTTATTTTATTTTTGGTAGTTTAACCCATATTTCAAATGTTTTTACGACAATGGTCATTTTCATCAATTTCCATCTAATTCTCCGTGAAATTTGACGTTGCAAAATTTTTGATTTAAATAGTAAAGAAAAATTTGCAGCAAAAATTCCTAATCTTTCAAAAAGTGTTGAAAAGTCTTATAACCTTCTAATCCTAACACATATGACCCCAAACTTTTTTGACAAATTTATCCCCAACTTAAATAAATTAAAAATAACTCCTAAACCTTTTTAAGTCCTAAATCTTTTTATTTTTTACAGATTTACACTTAAAATAATAAAAAGTGTGTCAAATTCCAAAACTTTTAATTTTGTTCACCAAAATGATATTTAAAATGTGTTTGATTAAAATCAGATTTTTTAGTAAAAGTTGTTGAAATGTGTGGTTGAAAAGTTGTAGGACTATAAAATGTGTGGTTAAAATTAATTGTTGATTTTGACTTTAACTTTTTAGCAAAATCAAAATTAAAAACAAACGGGCTCTTAAAGTCTCTACAGATTTTGTCCAGTGGTCCGTTAATTAACAAAAAAATTTGACCAATTTAATATTTTAATTTATTTTTCATATCAATTACTAAATAATAATTTTAAAAAATTCTTCAAAATCTCCAGCCCACCCCAACTTTTTTTTTAATTGGTATGAAAAATAAATTAAAATTTTAAATTGGTCAAATTTTGATCATGGGTATAATTTTTTTGTTAATTAACAAATCACTGGACAAAATCTGTAGAGACTCTAAGAGCCCGTTTGTTTTCAATTTTGATTTTACTAAAAAGATAAAGTCAAAGTCAACAATTAATTTTAACCACACATTTTATGGTTCTACAGCTTTTCAACCACACATTTCAACAACTTTTACTAAAAAAATCTGATTTTAATCAAACACGTTTTAAATATCATTTTAGTGAACAAAATTAAAAGTATTGGGATTTGATGACACATTTTTTATTATTTTAAGTGTAAATCTGTTAAAAAATAAAAAAATTTAGGACTTATTTGTATTTTTGAAAAGGTTTAGGAGTTATTTTTAATATATTTAAGTTGGAGGTAAGTTTGTCAAAAAGGTTTGGGGTCATATGTGTTAGGATTAAAAGATTATGAAACTTTTCAATATTTTTTGAAAGATTAGGAACTTTTGCTGCAAATTTTTCTTTACTATTTAAATCAAAAATTTTGCAACGTTAAATTTCACGGAGAATTGGACGACAATTGATGAAAATAATCATTGTCGTCAAAAACATTTGAAATAGGAGTTAAACTGTCAAAAATAAAATGATAGGTCCTTAACCCATAGTAAATACAAAAATCAAGGACCATTTGTTCAAAAAAGCCGTATTTGTTTTATCAATAATAGCAAGTGACGTTGATAGAGTTATCTATACATTCATTGTTGCACTATTACGGTTGAGACGTTGACCATTCTGTAATTACATACAAAATCACAAAGCTTCATAAATTCATGCATTTATTTAAATTTAAATTTTAATATATCCATCCACTTACTTGTTGGTCAAATTATTTTTGGATTAATTCCACCAATAGTCACTGAAGACTGAAGTTATCTTCAAATTACAAAATAGTCACTAAAGTTTAAAAATTTCAGTGGTAATTACTGAAGTTAAAAATCATTTCACTAATGATCACTCTATTAAATTTCTAATTTAAAATAGTGATGTGGCAGGATGATATAGCAAATATTTATTACATAGTAGTCTATGTACTTTATATAATATTCACTTTAGTCCCTATATTTTAATTAAGTCCTTCAAAAATTGTATATTAGGTCCTTAATCTTTTACATTTTTACACTTTGGTCCCCAAATTTTCAATTACCTTTAAGTTAATTCCTTCAAAAATTGCATCTTAGGTCCTTCAACTTTTTACATCTTTACATTTTGGTTCTCAATTTTTAATTATCTTTCAGTTAAGTTCTCTAAAAAATTGCATCTTAAGTCCTTTAACTTTATACATTCTCAAACTTTGGTCTCCCAAATAAATACAATTTTAGTTGTCAAAATAAGTGTACTTTCAATTAAATCATTGACTTTACACTCGAATTTTCACATAAATGAACAAAATTAGTGGTCAACTCTAAGTGATAAGTGTGAATTTTACACTTATTTTGACCACTAAATAGTTTATTATTTAATTATATTATTTTGTTCATTTATGTGAAAATTCGAGTGTAAAGTCAATAATTTAATTGGAAGTGCACTTATTTTAGCCACTAAAATTGCATTTATTTTGACCACTAAAATCAAGGATTTGGGAGACCAAAGTTTGCAAATGTTTAAAATTGAAGGACCTAATATGCAAATTTTTAGAGGACTTAATTGAAAGATAATTAAAAATTTGGGGACCAAAGTGTAAAAATATAAAAAGTTGAATGACCTAAGATACAATTTTTGGAAGACTTAACTGAAAGACAATTGAAAATTTGGGTACCAAAGTGTAAAGATGTAAAAGATTAAGGACCTAAGATACAATTTTTTAAATACTTAATTAAAATATAGGAACTAAAGTGAATATTATATAAAATATATGGACTATCATGCAATAAATAAATGTCACATCATCATGCCAAATCACCATTTTAAATTAAAAATTTAATGGAGTGACCATTAGTGAAAGGATTTCTAATTTTCTAACTTCAATGACCACCGTTGAAACTTTTGAACTTTAGTTACCATTTTGTAATTTAAAGGTAACTTTAGTGACCGTTGATGAAATTAACCCAATTATTTTTTCATTACAAGTTTATAGTTTGTTTGGTATAATTTAAAAATCTATTAAAAAATTATAATCAAAGTCAATAATTAATTTAGAATATCTATTTGTTGGTCAAATTATTTTTTCATTACAAGCTTATAGTTTGTTTGGGGGATTTTGGCGCAAATGGTCCCTAACGTATGCACTCAGTGTGGTTTTGGTCCCTAACCTTTCATTTTTGGCTAGGAGGTCCCTAACGTATGCATTTGGTTGCAAAACTGGTCCCTGTGGACGGAATCCGTCCAATTGCGCCGTTAGTCATTAATTTGTTTTGAGATTTTGGTGCAAATGGTCCCTAACCTATGTGTTTTGGTGCGAAATTGGTCCTTATGAGGTAAAAAGACAAATATGCCCTTAGTTAATTGAAGAAATTATATGTAGATTCCTAATCATTACAAAATGTGTAAATAGGTCCAATACTTTTATTTTTCATAAAGAATTAAAGAAAATTAATGATTTTTTTATTTGGAATTAACACTTTAGTAATAAACATGTCAAATAAAATTATTATTTTTATTATTAAGTAATTATATTATATAAAATTTAAACTTTTATTTTATTATTGTATAAAAAAAAATAACTTTGTCACAAATTTGATGTACAAATACTTTTATTTAAATGAGTTATATGTTTATTAACTACAAATATTAGAGATTCAACTATATTCTTCATATTTTAATTTATCGTTTTCTTTTCGTTCAAAAATAAAAGACATAACGTGTAAATTAACTTTTATTAGTATTTTTATATTAAATAAAATAATAATAAGATTAGTTCAAGTTATGTAATAATTTTTATTTAATAAAAATTTTATTTTTATTTGACATGTCGTGTATAATTTTTATTTGACATGTCGTGTGATTGTGGGTATATAATTTTCTCAATGGAGTGTGTACATACTATTGAATATATTTTTTTTGAATGCTCACGTTCCAAATTATTTTATTTACCAGATTTAATAGTTTGACAGCAGCATGATGGCATGTGGTAGTGACTAATAAAAATTAGTATTTTTATTTACCAGATTTTATTTTATTATTATTTAACATAAAAATACTAATAAAAGTTAATTTACACATTATGTGTTTTATTTTTGAAACGAAAATAAAACGATAAATTAAAATATGAAAAATATAGTTGGATCTCTAATATTTGTAGTTAATAAACATATAACTCAATCAAATAAAAATATTTGTACATCAAGTTTGTGATAAAATTATCTTTTTATACAACAATAAAATAAAAGTTTAAATTTTATATAATATAATTACTTAATAATAAAAATAATAATTTTATTTGACATGTTTATTACTAAAGTGTTAATTTCAAATAAAAAAATCATTAATTTTCTTTAATTCTTTATGAAAAATAAAAGTATTGGACCTATTTGCACATTTTGTAATGATTAGGAATCTACATATAATTTCTTCAATTAACTAAGGGCATATTTGTCTTTTTACTTCATAAGGACCAATTTCGCACCAAAACATATAGGTTAGGGACCATTTGCGCCAAAATCCCAAAACAAATTAATGACTAACGGTGCAATTGGACGGATTCCGTCCATAGGGACCAGTTTTGCAACCAAATGCATACGTTAGGGACCTCCTAGCCAAAAATGAAAGGTTAGGGACCAAAACCACACTGAGTGCATACGTTAGGGACCATTTGCGCCAAAATCCCTTTGTTTGGTATAATTTAAAAATCTATTAAAAAATTATAGTCAAAGTCAATAATTAATTTTAACTACACTTTTCATAGAGTTCATAATTTTTATCAATTTTTCAACTATACATTTTATTAATATTTGCTTAAAAATTTTTATCAAACAAGCTTAATTGTGTACTTATCATAAATGAAAGCAAGACTTGATTTTAAAACTTTTAACTGGTACTCATAAATATTAGAAAAAATAAAGAGAGGTAGAGAGATGAGTAGCTTTCAGTTTTCAGATAAACAAAGTTGGATATTAATCTCTTACTCATTTATATTGTCTACTTATAATGTCTATGATGAGGTGGCATTACATGATTGATATAAATAATGAGTGTGGGATCATGAAATATCAATCATGTGATGTCATATTATCATAGACATTATAAGTAGGCAATATAAGTGAATAGAATATCAAGATGCGAAGAAAATGACACATCAACCATCCATTGATATGGAACCACAAATGCGTAAATAGGAAGCCACTAGATGCACTACATCCAAGGGCATTCAAAATTGTTATTTTGAAGAATACACAATATTTTTATTAGTTTTTTATTTTTCCATTTTTTGATAAGTATTTTGACATTCCCATCCCATTTTTCTCTTTTCTTTCTTATTAAACTTAAAATTACTTTTTTAAGTAATTTTTTGTCTCTAAATATATTTGGATAACTCATGTATTTCATATAATAAAAAAATTTACATTTTGTAAAAGTAACTTTTAATTTAATGTCAAAATAAGTGAGTGAGTTAATTATATTTTAAACCAATAAAAAGTAAAATTCTTATTTATTTTCTTATAAGGGTGTGTTTGATTGCAAGTAAGAAATTTGGGTGGAAAGAAAATGAATTCTATAGAATTGAATTGTCAATAAATTATTAATTTAAAAAGAAGACAAAATTTTCATGAAAAATAAAACTTCTCCTCCCCTCCCCCCCCCTTTAAAAAATTAATTTCATTGAAAACAAGAAAAATGAGAAAATGTTTTATATAAAAAAAAAAAAAAAAGTTGCAATCAAATATAAATAGAAAAATAGTTGGAAAAATATTATTTACATGGAAAATCTTGTGCAATCAAACATATCAGTTAAAAAATAAGTAAAAAAAAAACATTTTTATAGAAAATTTTGTGTAATTAAACACAGGCCAGGTAAAGTCACTCACAAGTTAAACGGCTCAACAAAGCAACAAAACAAAGCCAGATAATAGTGGGGTCCATGGGTAGGGTGCAGTTGGATTTAACGGGATACATAATTAATAGAAAGCCAATTGTAACGGGGTCCATGAACTGACATTGTTGGCACTTGGCAGCACACTAACGGGTGGTGGAGGTTGATGGTAAGATAACTGACAAATTTGAGTCTATAAATTTGAATTAAAGATTTTTATACACTTTTATATATAGATAACTTTTGTAGATTTTATGGATTTTTAAATGATTTTTATAGACTTACATATAATTAATAAGAGTCTTCATTAAAATTCTGTAAACTTTGACAAATTCTGTAAACTTCAATAGATTTTCATTAAAAACTCTTATTTTTTGACAAAAAATATTAAGATAAATATCTATATAATAATATTATTTTGAATAACTTTTTATATGTCCGAATTATTTGCATCACATATAACTAAGAACTCAAAGTAATAAATTATATTTTTTATGTCAATAAAAATGTATATTAAAAAATATAAAAAAAAATTTAATAAATTTAATAATTGAGAATTAATATAAGACACATCAATTAACAAAAAACATAAATACCAAAAATAATTAATAACATTTTAGTAATGTTCAATAAAAAAATATCAAATATTCCCAATATTTCAGATAGACAAGAGAGATACGAGAAAACTCTAAAAGTGAAAGAAAATAAGCGTTCTTTATTTGGAGCTCTGAACTCTTTACAAATCTCATGATATGCAGGATAATTTTTTTTTTTTTTTTTTTGAGATTTTTTATTTATACTTTCCACGAAAAAGTATCCAGAAGTTTGGTAAGTATAGAATATTTAAAAGTCCTTCTCAATTTTAATATCTCATGACTTATAGAGAATCCTAAAATGTTTTAATTGAGGCCACATTTGTAATTGATTTTGGAGTCCAACTTCTGATTCTCAAACAACCAGAAGTTGATTTAGACGTTTGTCAAAATTTTTAATAGTGGTTATAAAATAATCTAACTCAACTAGCAGCAGATATTGAAAAAGCAGCAAAATGGCAGCTTTTCAGATTCTGTTTTAGCTTTTTCATTTATATATTATTAAAATACTCATTTTACCCATAATTAATTAAACTAATTCATTTAATATCCTAGGTTTATTTTCTACGCATTTCAGTGATTTCACGTTATTTGGAATTGAGAAATTGAGAAATCAAATCTCTGCAAGTTCGACTATGAAAGATAATTTAAAATTATTTGATGTTTTTTTATTAGAGAAATTGAGAATATGAATTTCTGCAAGTCAGTAATTAATGATAATTTAAAATTATTTGACGTTTTTCCTAGAGAAATTGAGAAACCAAATTAATGCAAGTTTGATACATAAAAATAATATAAATTTAATTAATTTTTGCACTATATGACTATGCTTTTTATTTTGTAATTATTATAAAATTTGAAATTTATTAGGTGTTTATTATTTTTATTTTAAAATAATAATAGTGAATGCATTATCTTGTTAAAAAATATTTGACAATATTACATATTACTATAAAAAAAAAAAAAATTTTACCATTCGTGATAATAATAATAATATTAAATAACATTATTATAATTAATGTAATTTTTGTAATTTAATGCCGTTACAGCAATAAATCACTTTTGTTTACCAAATGCTGCTTTTGAAATATACAGCAATTTTGAAACAAGAGTTTATCAAACACTTATCTGATTCTTCCCACAGTTGATTTTTTCTGCAACACAATAGAAAAACACATCAATACCAAACTAAGCCTGAATTTCTCGTGATTTTTAAAGACTTTTTAAAATTCTCTAATATATTTTATTGAATACAACAATACTTTTAAAGAATCTTTAAAAGTCTACATTGAATACCTTTAAACTTTTAAATTCTTAAAAATTATTAAAAGTCTCAATTTGAATACACTCTCTTTATTTTATTTAAATCTGAGTTTGTACGTGATTAAAATTATCAATATAAATACTAAAATCACAATTTTTATGTGACTTAAAATTGGTGGACCAAATCGTCAAATCATTTAATATCTATCTCTAATTCAATTAAAATCCATATGTGATTTTAATATCTACCTTAACAGTTTCGATCGTGAGTACCTAAATTTATATATTTAGATTGATTGAGGACCCATAATCCATAATCAAACCACGTGAAAATTAGAGGGATTTTTACATTAATAGACTACTATTTAAAAATAATTACAAGAAAATATATATGTAACATAAATTTTAAATATACTTAGTCCATTTTTTTAATTAATAATGTTATTTTTAAATTACATTATATTAAGGGCGGAGCCACCAAGAGGGCAAATGGAATCAATTAACCATGCAAAGATTTTTAAAAGAATAAATTATAACTCCACCTACATTTTAAAAAAAAAAAAAAACTTGAATTATACTACACTAATTTTTTCTCTTTAATAATATTATAAACATACTAATTATAGTGAATAACAAAAAATTGTTATTTAAATATAATTCAAATATATCAATTAATACTGATTTTAATCTATTATTCAGGAATCAAATCTTATCATTCCATAAATAGTGGAGTGATTAAAAATAATTACTAAATTATTTCTTCCAATATAGAATCTACCAATTCCAAACTTCTTTCTAGATCTGTAACCGTAGAATAAGTAATATTTACAATGGCTTGAAGAAGTTAAGTTATTTTTCTTCAGTGTCAATGGCTTCGCATACAACAGTAACAAATTCAGACGTAAAGTAATAAAAGACAAAATAATTCGGCTATGAAGAAGAAAAAAATTTTCCTAGACATTGAAAAAGAAGTTTACCATGTCGGTTCCCGTAGGAGAAACAGTAAACTCTATATTTTTTTTTTTATTCTATGCATGTTATATTTTTCTTTAAAATTTGCTTTTTCGATCTTAAAAAAGTAACAAATTTTTGGTGTTTTTTTTCAAAATAATGAGGGTTATTTTGTGAATGAAATTCATTTTATATAAAGACACAATAAATTTAAGTTATTTAATATCTATTGAATGTATTTTTAGTCATTAACAAAATAAATCAAATTTAATTTTGTGGGCATCTAAAAAACAGTCATGTTCTGTTCAACATTATTTTGTCATCATCTACACTTTTTTTAAAAACACTAGTTGTTAGTTGTTTTTTATTAAATTCTGTTACCATTTAATGTGTCAACAATATGATAATTGTTGGTGCTTTACTTAATACAATAAAATGCGAAACATTTCGATACAATTCATGTGCATAGATCAAACCAATTCATTGTTTTTTCAAATCTCAAATAACATATATTTTCATACTTGTTAATTTATCTTATTACGATTTACGTATTGTTATCCCAAATCGGTAATTTACAATGTTATTATTTTTTGTTACCATTTTGTCTAATGTGCATTGTTTAATGTTATTGTGACTGAAAAGTGTTATTTTGTTAGATCACATACAATTGATAATTTAATGATAATAATATTTTTATATACAATGTGAAATTTGTAAATTATGTACACTATTTTTTTGAAATTCACTTTTTGATTGATATGAA
This sequence comes from Forsythia viridissima, assembly GCA_030279155.1. Classification (NCBI taxonomy): domain Eukaryota; kingdom Viridiplantae; phylum Streptophyta; class Magnoliopsida; order Lamiales; family Oleaceae; genus Forsythia; species Forsythia viridissima. The sequence continues at coordinate 47,154,933 of CM059038.1, read as the reverse complement.
ATTGTTTCAATTTATTTAAACATTGTTTATTTAATTTGATAATAGTAGGGGAATCTTTAAATCATTTCACACGCTAATCTAGTACCTTTTTTTTTTTTTTTTAGGAATATATATTTTATACATCCAACGAGTCCTATGTTGATGATGTAGAGACCTCGTTTTTTGAATTTTAAATTTGAGATGATATTATGGGATAAGATATTTTAATTGAAATTGATTAAAGAATAATTTTAAAAATAAAAACAATGCATAATTTAAGAGTTTTTTTAATAGTCCAGTATAATTCATATAATATTCTTCAAATTTGGTGTTCTTTTAATTTTAATATTTTTGTCTAGTAAATCTCAATGTGATAATTTTATCATACACCACAAAATATAAAATAATTTAAAAATTACTATCTAACTTTTTTTATTTTAATAATACTGTTTTTTTGTTTGTAACACTTGTTGTTACATTTGTTACAAAACTAAAAAACAGTATTTTTATAAAAAAAAAAATATGACAATATTTTAAGAAATATTTTATTTATTATGGTTATTTCTGAAATGGTTAATTACACTAATGGTCCTCATTCTTTTATGTTTATAACGATTTCATCTTCATTTTTTTTTTTTTTGCAGATATCATTCACATTCTTCTATTTATACTCACAGATGGTCCACAAATTAATATTTTTATTATTCTAACAATTCTTGGATAATTTTTCTTCTTGACTTAAATAAATTAAAATGATAGGAAAAAAATATAATGAAAACATTGTAATTGAACCCTTAACCTTTTCAAAAGTACAAATAAATCTTAAATTATTTTATTTTATTTAGATAAGTGTTCTTCTCCACCTCCACCCCTGTGATATTAATTAATCACACTAGCATACTATGTAACCATAACGCCAAAACCGTTGTCTTAAATCCAAACCCACCCCCCTCCTTCCAACAAAATGAAACCTAATTTAAAAAGTACAGCTAAAAATTGTAAAATTAAAACAAGTACGAAGTGGCTGAATGGAAAATAAGGGAGGCGACGAGAAGTAAAATGGGGAAATTTAATAAATTACTACCGTGGGCGGTATCGCCACTGACTTTGTTGATGGCCATGGCGATGCCGAGAACGATTCCGAGGGCGCCGAAGATGAAAAGCAACAGAGTCTCTTTGATTGGCGGCTTGTTGCTCACTGTGTACGAGGATTCCATCATTATGTTCTCGTCCGATATCAAGAACGCTTGATCCATGTACAACATGTGTTTTTCTGTTCGATTTTAAGGAATTTTTATCCTTCTGTAGTTCTTGTATGAAAGAAGATATCTGATACGTAGCAGAAAATCGTGTGAATAAGGGATTGTAATGGGATGCTACGTGTGGAGAGGAAGGGGGAAGAGGACGCAAGATGTGCAGAGTTTTGAGTATAGAGCAATGCTAAATCTTTTTGTGGATGATATCTACTAAAAAAATATGAATGAAATCGTTACAAACCTGAAAGAATTGGGACAATTAGTGTAATTAACCCTTTCTGAAAAGACCCAAAATCTCAATTCCTATAGAGAATATAGTGTATTTGTGTAATTATCCCTTTTAAAAATTGCACAAGCCCAATTCCAAATTATTCTAAACCCAAATCCAAAAATATAAATTAGACTAAAATAGCCCAAATCCAAACCCAAACTGTTTTAAGTCAAGTTTTAGTCTAAATTAACTCAAGCCCCAAGTTTCCTTAAGTTTTAATTCATATCATATGCTGAACTCCCCAAGTCCTCAAGCCTAATTTCATCTATTCCAATTCTATTCTTTTTTTTTTTTTTGCAACCGCGTCCTAATCGAGTAATTCGATTGTAGTTTTTATTCAATTTCTTCAAATTAAAACTACAATAAGTCAAAATCAGTCATATATCCCGAAGATTTTTTACCAACAGATCTCTTGGCAATTGATCAACAATTTGAAACATATATTGTTGATATCTTCACTGACCTAGATTTTAGAGGATTACGGGACCTTAGTGATTTTGCACAGAAGTTGGTTGTGATGGAAAAAAAAATGAAGTTTGTCCATTACTTTATAGGCTTGTGACATTATAATTAATTATTCCAGTTGCTACTGCTACGGTAGAGAGAATTTTGTGAAAACTCGATTGCCCATTCGAATTGTAGATCAATAGTTAAATAACTGCTTGATTGTATATATTGAGAATAATATATTATACAAAAATGATAATGATATATTTATACAACATTTTTGAAGTATGAAAACACGTAGGGAACAATTATAGTTATGCATCGACATATTTTTATTAGTTTTTTTTTTTTAAAATTCATATTAAATTTTTTCCCATACAAAAAAAAAAATTCCTGGCTCCGCCCCAAATTATATACCATAACTGAAAGCTAATTAATAAAGAGTTATTATAATCTAATATTGTAGAATCTATAATTATGGGAGAACTGTTTCAATCATCCAAATATAACTTTGATATATCTGTTTGAAAAAAAAATGTTTCTCTTCACAAAAAGAAAAAAAAAACTCGACCATTAACCACTTATAAGCATCAACTTAATCAGTTAATATAACGTTGCAATAACCAAAAATCTCAATAAGATCACATTTATAACAGTTCATGCTATATATAGTAAGCTCGTGATAATAACATTTGCAGCACTTTATGATACATATTATTTGTATCACTTCATCTTACATACCATCTGTCACAGACTATCACAACGCAATTACTTAACATAACATAGAAAAACTCAAATCTCAACAAGATCACTTTTGTAACAGTTCGTGTTACAAATAAAAAAGCTCATGATAATAATAGTTGTAGCACGATATGACGCATCATTTGTGGCAAAATGTCAATAATCCTACACAATCAGTTGACATAACATGACAATAATAAAAAATCACACATGATCACATTTGTTATAATTTGTGATACATATGATACTATCAATTAAAACACTTAAATATACAATTGTGTACATCATAAATATATATAGTACTATCAACTATAACACGTAAATTGACAATTGTCTAATTTCGTTGTATCAGACTGTTGATTTTTTTGAATTCTTTTGGAGTTGAATATTTGATGCGCATGCGAATATGACAATTGAGAAAATTCTGACGAAAACGACAATAGAGTAAACTCTGAATATTTGTTTTTCGATTTTTTTAGCTTTAACCTATTGATGAAGATGACAATGGAATAAATTCGATTATATTGAAGACACGTGCGATTTGGAGCTCTATTCAGAAAAGAAAAATGGCGGCAATTTAAGATCTATTTTGGATTGTGAGAGCTAGATTGTATGAACGTTGATAAAACTGGTTTCCATATTTATCAAACTACTTTAATTTAATATATTATAAAATATACAATAATATGCAGTATTTTTAAGATTAAATTACAATATTTGAAATATTATAATTATTTTTAAAAAGTCAAGTATATGGAGTAATTTATTCAAGTTAGAGAGCCCAATCCTAATTTTTTCATTAATAAATGTCGAAAATAATATTAGGGTTTTTTTTAAAGAAATAACTACAATAAATAAAATATTTTTTAAAATACTGTCATATTTTTTTTATTCTAAAAATATTATTTTTTTTATTTTTGTAACACTTGTTGTTACATTTGTTATTTTAGTTATAATAAATGTGTTACATTTGTTATTAATAAATATAACAAATGTAACAACAAGTCTTACAAAAATAAAAAACAATATTTTAGAATAAAAAAATTAAATAGTATTTTTTAAATTATTTTATCACTGATTATAGGGAGGTCTACTCTACTATAAGCACAAAAAAGTACTTCTTTGTCCGTCACTACGTCATCTTCTCAAATCAAAACATATATCTCTCTCTCAATTCCTCAATTTCTCCATATTCTTCTCCATATTCATCAAAATCAAACTCCCCTCAAACAAAATTCTTTCTCTCATTCTTCTCAACTCCACAATCCATTAAAATCCTCTACAGTCGGATTCCACCGCAAATAAAAAGCGATATACTAATATTTTGTAGTATATGGTAAAATTATCACATAATATTATTAATACAATATCATATTTATGTTATATGAATTAAATTGTACCATGTAGAATGCTAACTGAATATCGCTTTAAATGAGTTTGACAATTAGACAAGAAGAAATTATAGTAAGGTCCTTACTTATGCAAAATCAGTGTTCTAAAAGGCCCGTCTAGGCCTCGCCTAGGCGCGCCTAAACTCAATGCGTTTGCAAAACGCATCGCATTGGGGGTATGCGCGTTAAAATGCGGTCAACTCATTTTGTTGACCGCCTAGGCGCGAATAGACGAGAATATACGAAAATAAATATGATTAAGCGAGAATAAGCACGAATAATCACGCATAACACGCATTAGAGCAAGCAAGCTTCTTTTTATATTTTTTTTAGATTAGGCCAAAATAAACATTTTTTAAATCTACAAAAGACACTAGAAATTCTCAAGATAAAATAAGAGAACCTGACGAAAATGATTTTGTATCGGATGACACGGAAGATGAGTTAGATGAAGAAGAAGAGCTTGACTTAGAATCCAATAAAGAGTTAGACAAAATTTAAGCTATGTTGGTATGTAATAAATTGTAAAAAATTATTGAGTAATTTGTGTTTATATTTGTGGTATTTAAAATTTACTAACTTTTGAAAACTATTATGTTGGGCTTTTATTTTGTAGTCTAATTGTAGACTATGATATTAAAATTAGTCCTGCAAATTTTGATTTTGAACCACGTTGAATATGATATGTTTAACCATGATATGTGTCTTAATATAAATCTAATTTTTCTTCATTGTTACAGCGTGCATCTAATTTTGAAAACTCATGTATTTTTTATGTGTTTTTTGAAAACTAGGCCTGTAATTTTGTAATCTAAATCAGTATATTCTAGGCTATGCTATTAAAATTTAAAATTTGAGCATGAAAAAAAATTAAAATTCAAAAACGCATATTGACGCCTAGGCTTCGCATAGGCGCGCCTAGACCTATAATTCTTGATGCTTCACCTCGCCGCGTCGTCACGCATTACGCATTTTAGAACCTTGTGCAAAATATAGTAAATGGATAATTTATAACAATGGAGTCTTGCACTTATGAGTTTTGTAGCAAGATAGTCCCCAATGGATGTTTTCAACAATATAAACGTGAAAAAGTTAGTTTGTATTAAAAATAGAAAAAATTGGACAAACTATCTAATTTTATAAGTGTATTTTGAAATATGCCTATTTTTTATAACATTTGATAAATTGACCAAATTTTAAAAATTTAGACAAAATTACCATAGATTATCAATTGAATATCTATTATATTCATTTTCTTATCTTCTCACGTTCACTCTTTCTCTCTCTAATTTAAACATTATCTCTCATCACTTCTTCCACCATTGCCGCCGTCCTAAGCTCCATTTCTCACTCTCCTGTATCATTTTTGTGGCTGGATTCTCTTATTCTTATCTCATATTCAAATACATTGTCAGATCTGGTTTTTGAGCATTTGATGAAGTCGGTCGATTTCATCTCTATTTTTTATCGATATATTTTATGTTGTTGGGTAATTTTTTTGATTTAACTTGTATATTAGATGATTGTATTAGATATTGAGTTTAATTTACAAATTTTGCTGATCTAATTTGTTAAATTTTGTTGTTGGATAATGAAATTGGTTATATTTGGTCAAAAACAGACAAGAAAGTGAACACAAAACTTGTCTATTCGTCAACAAAATGGATGGGATTTTTGTCGACATCGACAAAATAGAAATAAAATTGTGCATTTTATCAATGTGGGACTTTGTTGATTTCGCATCGACAAAAGTGGGAATCAAATTTGATTCCCACTTTTGTCATCTACAAAATGGAACAAAACCCATTTTGTTCATATAATAAGGGCACCAACTTGGTGCACATTTTTATATCGACAAAATGATAATAATTGGTGCTATTGATATTGACATTATTTAGTCGATGTTCATAAAATTTTTGATATCGAAATATTTATTTTGAGATAAATTTTTTTTTCTAAAGTTCAGTTCAAATTATCATTCGGTAATTAAAAAGTTAAAATTAAATAAGTGTCTAGACTAAGTGATATAATTATCGTACTACAAAAAAAAAAATTAAAATGTCCATGATTCATAATCTCTCGATTTTCTTTAACAAAAATAAAAAAAAAAATCAATTGGACTGATAGGTACTCTTAGAAGCTACTTAGAAGCTAATATATAACTGTCAACTACCGTTAAATTTTAACAATACAAAAATGTAGTTATTTTTATAAAAGGATATATTTGAAATTTTACATCTAAAAATTAATATATTTAAAAATATTATAAAAAATTGTTAAATTTCAAATCCACTATTTACTTTTGGTATATTTGAAATTTCCCCCAATAGAGGGAATTGGTTATATCTTTATTTTGAAATATATAAAATAAAAAAAGGCAGGAAGAAAATGTATAGGTGTGAGATCCAATTAGTGTGCAACACCACGTCTCTCTAGTCTCTATCTCATAAAGTTCCAATTTCTGATTCAGTACACATTCATCACTGTAGATAACAGATGTAGGGATGGCAAAACTATCAACGATCTACAGTTGGAGCTTCAAAGTTTAAATCAGCAAATAGGATAGGGTTGGCAAACAGGATTTAGTTTGTGTTGATTCTTGCTGTTTGTTTTCGACTATGTTCTCTGTCGCAACAAATCAAGATTCGACAATGTTGTTTCCTTGGCTGCACACGCATAAGATTCCTTAATTACATCTAAAATACTTGCCACCATGTATGTTGGCCAAATTCATCTTGTAAATGGGCAAAATCAGAATACTTGCCTGTTCAACAAAAAGATAAAAAAGATGGACTTGCCTTGTGTTTATGCCAGCAACTTCAAATGAAAAATGCATACCACACCCTGATATCTTTACTCGTTTCTCAATTTCATCTTTGTCTTAATTGACTATTTGTTCTCTTTTTCTTGTGGTTGTATATACAACAAGATATATACATTATGCAAGCCCTTCTCTCTCTATAACATAGATGAAAATATCACTCCCCACCACACGCAACAGGTCAAACAACTCGCGACTAAATTCTCTCAGTCAACTTCATTTTGAGCTTCCTGCAGCTCATGAGAAGGGTGTTTTCTTGCTAATACCTTTCTTTTTTCTCCAGAATAGCTTCTTTAACAAACTAACACTTTGTTTTTTGTTCAAAGGGACCATGGCCAAGGAGCCAACAGAACTTCTATCTTTTTCATTATTAATTCCATGAGAATTAGTAAGTTGCACCGGAGACCCTGTTGTTTCATCTGTACTAACAGCAGAATACTTGGTTCCATCCTGAACATCTTCTTTGGTTTCAGGAAACTTAATATCAACAATTTGAGCATTATCCTCAGCCAGCATTTTATCTAGCAGGGACGATCGCTGGTTAATTCTCCTCTTAGGAGTTGACATGCTGGTATCAGCTGAAGTAGACGCGACCTTATCAGAAAGGGCAGCGTCCTTAATGGAAGCCAGTGCCTCCAGTTGCTTACCCAAGTTTAGGATAGTTTCCTCACATTCTGCCAATTTCTTGGAAGCTGCCATAATCTCCCAATCCTACAAGGTCAAATATCAGCATGAATGAAAACGTGTAAATGCAAAACCACAATCATGTCTACTTAATTCCTCAGGTGAACCTCTCAAATTTGTCTAGACATTCTCATTCTGATCTGAAGCATGGGAGGGAACAATAAAGAAAAGTGTGCATACGAGACCCATTTCTTCCTATACATATCTCTATCGCATTTCTAGCAATTTTCTCAACTCTTGTATACATTTTCATGTTATTTCACTACATGGAAAGATTTTATCTACTGAATAAAATCCCAGGGTTCTTTTAAAGTGGAGTTTCTGGCAAAAATTATTTAACAACATGCAATAGCATCAACAGTCTATCATGATAAAAAGACTACCTTCCGCGTAATGTCAAGACCCAGACATAATTTGAATAAATGACATAAACTTACATTTTGGAGTTGCTTTTCCCTCTGCTCTCTGTCTTCTGGAACTTCCTTCCTTATCATGCTGCGATTATATATTTCAAAAAACTGAAATCCCCAAAATGTATGTGTTTGCAAATGAAATAACAACGTAAATTGTACCTTTTTAGTTGGATCTGCAATTCATGGCACGTCGCTTCCAGTCTTTGACAAGAGTTATTTTTCTTTTCTAGCTCATTTTCTAGAAATGAAATCTTTTGGCAAGCTTTGTTCAATTCAAGATTGGCTTCCACCAGCTGGGTCTCGAGGTCTTCTTTCATCATCATTTGTTTTTCAACTTGATCTTCAGTTTTTCCCTTTGATTGCTTCATAATTTCCATCTCTGATTGCAAACTCTCAATCATGTCTCTAGATTCTCGAAGTTGAATCATGAAGGATTCACTCTTGACAATTTCTGATTGAAGCCTGCCTTCCAAATCCACAATTGAAGATTCCCTGTTCGCCAATTCAATATTCAATCTTCTACATTCTTCTTTTAGATTAAGCTGAAGTCCCTCCATTTGACATGAACTGTTACAACCACTCAGAGGAGAAACTGTGGAAGGGTATGGCATCTCTTCCCTTTGGCGAAGCAGTTTATTTGATTCTGCACAGTAATTAATCAATCCACTATCTACTTCACACTCACTTCGTGATTCATCCCAATCAAAATGATTTCTGATTGCATCCTTCATGCTTGAGACGTCTTGAAGGGAAAAACAGTGGTTCATTATCCATTCTAAGTTGGAAGCTACTTTTTCGGAAAACTGTTCAAGTTCCATTTTTCCATTCAACAAATCATTGCAAGTCTGAACAAATTGCTGTAAAATGGCAGTGAGTTCAGATGTTTTCCATTGAAACACACGGACCATGTAGCCTGATGGGGTTTCTGAATCTTTATATGGAAAAAGTTTATCATCCTTCCCCGAAAAAGATCCAGCTACGGAATTATCCAATGTCGATATATTTATTCCTTCAACGAGTTTGATAATTTTACATAATGATATGCTCACACTTGACTGGAAATTCTGACCATCCTTCTTTGTGTGAGAGATATTATTTCCAGTTCCTCTATCAGGCACATCAATGCTTGAAGACTTGCTTGGTAATTTCTGAGAAATGCATCCACTAACTTCAGGGAAACACAATGCATCAGGATGGGTACTTTCTTTGTTATTAAGAGTTGTAGGGTCTGAACCATCTATGTGTGCCAAAGCAATTTTGACATCCTCCAATACCTCATCAGGATTTCTCTGTGTTATGTGACTTTGCAACAAAAGCAGTTTCAGCACATCACCAAGCCAACTAGGAACTTTATGGCCTGCTACTTTATCAGACTGCATTTCCCGTCTAGAGACCAAAAGATCTGGCCTACCATCATAATCTGGAACCATCTCCCTATCAGGTCCAGCTGAAGAATTCCCACCAGATGGACTCCCCAAGGGACCACTAATTACATTACTTTCCTCTGAGGAATGATGGGAACTTCCAGCTGGATAATCCACAGAAACTACTGCTAATTTCTCCATCTCAATGAAGTCATCCATGAGATTTGTGTCTGAAGTTCCTACAGTTCTGTGAGATGGTGTTCCCATTTGCTTCTCATTTTTGAAATGCTCCAGCTCTGACATCAAAGCGGAAGCCCAAGACTCAGGGTAGCTGGCTTTGTCATCACTGCCCAAATCAGACATTGATGCCAGAGAGAGTTCCCGCACAAAATGCAGATGCTTCCCTGGTTCTACAATTTTTTGACCATTTGATGATTCTTCAAGCTGTTCTTCAACTTGCATTAATCTGGAAGCCATATGCGCATATGTGGTTCCAGAAAATTGGATTTCATTTGATTTCTTCTTAAGGCCTTCTTTAAGAGTTCTGTTTTCTTCCTCAATTGCACGCAACCGCTCAGTCAGTAATGTGATCCTTCTGCTTGGTGTCTCAGGGGAGGTATCTACAGAAAAGTCCATTGAACCAGCCAGAAAAGGATTTGACTTTCTTCTCCGAGTTTCAAGTCGATTACTTCCAAGCATATCGACTTCATTCTTCATTTTTGCCATAGCAGCAGGGCCAGGCAACCGCTGTCGGACAAGGAGACGTAGCCTCTGACATTCTGATTCCAATTTAGCAATTTTCTTTGCACTTTCCAGGTGTTGCTTATGTGCAACATCAGCTGTTCGACGATTAAATTCTCTTTCCTCATTCCGAATATCGAGCTCCTTTTCAAGAACACGAACCTCATATTTCAGGGAAGCTTTTTCTTTTTCAGTAGATTCTACTCTCAACATAAGGGCGTTAAAATCGGTTTCTACCTGAGCCCTGAACTTATTCAGATCTTCAATCACCTTGTCCTTTCCCAAAAGAGCCCTACTGAGCTGAGTATTTTCAGCGTCTAATTTGGCGAGCCTCGCTCCTGCCTCCGCTGACTTTTTGTCTAACATGATCCTTGTTTTGTCAAATTCTTCTGAAGCCTTAATCACGGCATCATCAATTCTACTCTCCTGCTCTTCTCGAACAAAACGCAGTTGCTGCATACACTCCTTCAGTGCAGCATCCAAGTGACTCAATCTTTCTTCAGCGGCTGCCTTCTGCTGTAAAACTTTATCGAGTTCTTGTTTCAAAGATATTGCTTCTGTCTCTGCCTTGTCCCAGCCTATAAATATAAATATATCAGAGAGAGATCAAATTTTGAATAAAAACTACAAGAAAATTTTGAGAAATTCTTGTCTGTATAATGACTGTGTACAGTGCAAAACACGAAGGAGAAAATAAGTTAATTGCAATATTGTTGAACAGTAGATCACCTGCAATAGCTTCCTGTGCAATTTTCGTCTGTTTCTTCGCAAATTCATCGTTCGCATTACAGTCAGCAAGAGCAGAAGAAAGCTTGTCATTTAATATTCTAATCTCTTTTTCTAGATCTGCTTTCTCAGTCAGAAGTGTCTGTACCAGTAGAAACAATTAGTTAGCAGTGTATGATCCAATGTCCCCAAAATGAAAGATAAGAAATTTTGGTAACACCTTCATATTATTTGTGTCACTTCACATGTTTAAAATTTATTTTCTCGGTATGAGTCTGAGTGTCAGTTACTAGGAGCACCTGAATGGTGGATAGCAAGTGAACTAGACCATCACTAAACTAGAAACAAAAAAATGCAAATTTGTTGGGCCTACTTCGGTGTAGAAGCATGTGTCATAAAAACAACTGTACATCAAGTGATATCAATTAACGCATAGGATAAACAATTGAATAAACCATACTTCAGTTACCTCTTCGTCGTTTCTGCTTAAAGAAATCTTCGGTTTGGCGGATACCAAGGTCTTCTCTGTGGATTTTTTCTTCCAAAGCCATGAGTTTTGATCCATGATGTTTTTTAGAATCTTTCAGCTGAAAAATATTTAAAAAATGCAGACTTTCTGTCAAAAACCATACAGACTTTAGCACTTAGGTCACATATCCGAAGTTCATACTAAAAACACTAGTCACTAGTCTATACCAGGTACATCTACTAGAGTAGGAAAGCTCGTGAAAGAGAAGCCAAAACCCTTGTGTAGAACATATATATAGCCTGTTTTATTACAGTGATGGATATTTACAGAAGATATCATGAAAACAAACGAATATATTGAGGAAAAAAAAAAGAAATATAATTTTTTATTTTAATTATTTCGATATGATCTATTTATTTGTTTGTTAATCAGCTCCAAAAGGACATATGATGATGATGAGGAGGAGGAGGAGGAGGAGGAGGCAAGAAGACTGATTGAAGATGATAACATTTTGTTTAGATGGATACTATTAGGACAAGATGATATGCATACAGACATGTACCCAGATACACAACTGGTAAATGAATTGCACTCGTAGAAAAGTGTGATCAAATCTTACATTTACACTGTGAAGAAAAATATTTCAGGAATAAGTGATGCCCTAAATTTTTGAACTCATTCCTTTGAACTTTGAACAATAGAAACCTCATATTTCTCAACTTTAATATAGATACACTTATCTATGACCTGCAGAACCACACCTTAGTGGTGTAATCAAAATATGTGTAATTGGATGGAGCTTTTCACCTAAAAAAAGTATACATGCGATAAATATATTTATATTCATAATGTTTGAGACAAGATGCATTATTAATGGAAACAGGTAACATAGTTATACAACATTTGAATTCAATAGGGCGGAAAATTATCTATACAGTTTATCCTAAGAGCATCTCCAACAAGCTCTTTAAATATAGGATGCTCTTTAATTTAAAGAGCAAACTCATAAAATTTTGCTGCAATTGACTCGCCAATTTAACATTTTAATTTAGAGAACCAAATTCACTCTTTATTATTAAATACATTGAAACAATTTCAATTTTCAATACTTGATATATTGGTTTTAATTAAATAGTATATATAAATTGGGAGAAAGAAGCATATGAAAAAAAAAAAAAAGAGAGAGAAAGATATTAAATGTTTATTGGAAGAAGAAAAATGAAGAGCACGGTGATAAAAAAGCTGCTGGAATGTAAAAAAAAAAAAATGTTCTTTAGATATAGATAACAGTGATGCTCTTAATTATTGGGAATAAAGTCTGGCTAGTTGCTTAGAAAAATATTTTCCCAATTTAATTAAACCTAAAAATGGTGTATTTACAAAAAATTATTTCGCAGCAAATTTAGCCAAGAAAAGAAAACGTTTTTAGCATGGAAGCATTTTCACTCACAACACAAAATATTGATGCATCTTAAAATACACTGTAGCGAGCATTCAGCACAAAATAAGCAGCAAAAACAATATCGAATTAAAAGAATACTTAATTCCGAAACACACAATTAATAGCTATAATTAAGAATTAATATGATAACATTATATTATTAATTTTAAGACATTATAATATAAATGATAATCGCACTCACCTACCGGCTTAGCTAGCGGAGAGCAAAAAAGCAGAGAAGATGGCAAGATGCCGATACTTTGAGCAATGCGGATCAAATGTGGAAGTGATGAAACTAATGCTGGTATTTCTCCGTGTGTGTTATAGTATATATTGTAAGTCTGGAAACAAGTGTGTGTGTGTGTGTGTGTGAGAGAGAGAGAGAGAGGGGGGGGGGGAGGGGGGAAGGAGTGTTGGGTGGGAGGACCGCGGGTCTGGATCTGACAGTTGGGCAGTCGGGTCAGTGAAAGGAGTTTTAGCGGTTTGCTTGGGTCCGACGGGCCGGTTAGAGCGGGTGTCACTGTCACTGTAAATTTTAGGGAAATTGGCGCAATGGTCTCTAACGTATGATATTAGTGCGCAAATGGTCCTTAACTTTAATTTTGACAGAATGGTCCCTAACCTATTCATTTAAGTGTGCAATTGATCATTTTTGACAAATTCCGTTAAAACCTTTCCAAAATTGGCACAAATGGTCCCTTTTATGTTTTTTTTGTCTTTATTAGTGAGGTAAAATTGTCAAGTTATATTTTTCTTTCAATTGGCGCAAATGGTCCCTAACATTTATCTTTTTTTTTTGATAGTCCCTAACCTATAATTATATTTTGGTGCACAATTGGCTCTTATTTGATGAAAAAGACAAAAATATCCTTAGTTTTAATTAAAAAAATTTGCAATTGGATTTTAAACTTTTGCAAAAAGTAAAAATGGGCCCGACACTTTAATTTTTTTATTAAAAATTAAAAGAAACTAACTAATTGATAATATACTAAATTATTTTGTATATTTTATGAACTATTATTAGGTAACTAAAATTTAAGCTCATAATTATTAACAAATGTGCTAATTAAAATTATTTTTTTATTATTAAGTAATTATATTATTTAAAACTCAAACTTTAATTTTATCATTACAACATAAAAAGAAAAATAAATTTTATTTTGACACAAATAAAAAGTTTAATTTCTACAGTACTTATATTTGTACAATATTTTACACTTAGTGTTTGATTGGTAGCATGGAAAATGGGTGGAAAATGAAAATATTTTCCATGAAAGTGGGAAAATAAATTCCACTATCTAGGCAAGAAAATTTTTTCCAAGAAAGAAGGCAAATCCATGCTTTAAATGCTTGTACATAGAAAATGTATTTGCTTTTCCATGTGCCAATCAAACAACAAAGTGGAAAAATAAAAGTGTTGGATTTGACAAGATTTTCCATGGAAGTGACATTTTCCATGGAAAATGTTTGAATCAAACACACTTAAGTTGAATGATAAAAAAAAAAAAGAAAAAAAAAATAAAAATTGCAACTAAACTCCAACCAACAAAATTGCAACTAAACTCCCTAATCTAAATATGCAATTATTGCCATCACTGGAGGATCTAGCACTGGTTTTTGATATTCGAAACCCACTTCCAAATCACAACAAACAGAGCACTCCGCCGCTACCACATCTAACGAAGAAGAAAGCGGCGAAGAAAAAGAATAAAGTGGCGAAGAGGAGAGTCGGCGGCCGTCCCTACCTGGCTGGAGTTTGACTCTTAACCGACAACCTGAACCTGACAACCCGCAATCCAACCGCTTTAGAATCTTCTCCGCAGTAATCACTGTGCATTGGGGTTCCAAAATTTGTCCTTCTAATCACGACGGAGGAGATTTGGGACAAGACAGGAAACGCCTACCCAACTCGCATTCCTTCTTTAATATCAGTCGGCTAAACTTTATCACACAATCTAACAACAAACTGCATAGATGAATGTGAGCTAAAATTAACAAGATATTCATAACCAAGGCAGATATGTGTGTGTTCAAATAAATCATAAGGGGGTCCCAAATCTCCTCCGCCGTGGTCACTGTGCATTTTTCAACCAAATTTTTTTGGCAAATTCCAATATTTTGTCCTTCTAATCATCAGTGAACTTCGTATGAAAGATTTTTCTATAATTTGCAGTGGCCAAAATCGCGCGTGTTGTTGGTGGTGGTTGAATTTGAGTTGGGAATAAAATATACAAAATAATTTAGTATATTATCAATTTGTTAGTTTTTTTTTAATTTTTAATAAAAAATTAAAGTATCGGACCCATTTTTACTTTTTGCAAAGGTTAAGAATCCAATTGTAAATTTTTTTAATTATAACTAAGGATATTTTTGTATTTTTTATTCAAATAAGAACCAATTGTGTATCAAAATATAATTATATGTTAAGGACTATTTGCGTCAAAAAAAGGTAAAGGTTAGGGACCATTTGCGCCAATTGAAAGAAAAATGTAACTTGACAATTTTACCCCACTAATAAAGACAAAAAAACATGAGAGGGACCATTTGCGCCAATTTTGAAAAAGTTTTAACGGATTTTTAGCGAAATTTGTCAAAAAGGACCAATTGCGCACCTAAATGGATAGGTTAGGGACCATTCTGCTAAAAATAAAAGATTAGGGACCATTTGCACACTAATATCATACATTAGGAACCATTTGCGCCAATTTCCCTCAATTTTATCATGATTCATGATTCATCTGTGTCAATATCTTAACGACCAAAAATGAATTTATTCTTACCAAAAATTAAAATAAAATAAAATAAAATTTACATTTTGTTTGATTCAGTTCAACATTTTGTTGCCTTCATGAGTACTAATGACAAATGGTTGATTGGACACGACTAATTCTTAATCAAGTTATTCTCCCTCTAAATTATTTTATATATCTATTTAAAGCAACGTCGTTTAGATTTAGCTATCGGATCAAATTGACCTAAATTTACACTTCACTTTATAATGCATCATTATGGAGCACTAATGATGAAAGTAATCATGATTAGTTTAGCAGGTGGCCCTTCATTTGTGAAATATTCTTTAGGCATGTCTGTATTCCACTGTTAGTATTGCATGTTGGAACATATCTTTGGGAACTTTATACCTTTTTAATTAAATGGCTCCGAGTATACAGTGTATAAAGCGTCCGTAAAATTTATTATTATTATTTTAATTTAAAAAATACATAATAAGACAGTACACTCTAGTCTTAAAGAATGTCGAGATTAAGCATTTTAATGGAAATTTTTTGTCTTCATTCTTAGAAAAGAAAAAAGTATTTATTATATTTCAATTATATGTAATGATTATTTAATACAAAGTATTTAAATAAATTAAAGTATAAGTAATAACTAATAAAGCAGACAACTTGCAACTACATAGATGGCCAACATCAACAAGTTCCTGTGAAGTATATGTTGCTTCATAATTAAATAATATATTAATAAAATAAATTTGAAAAACAAATAAACCATCCAATTCAAGTGTACAAATTTTTTCGATCTAAAAAGATCAAAACCTTCTCCATTTTAGATTTTTCAAAGAACATGTACAATCATCTATGTTTAATAATTCAATTAAAAATAATGTATAGCTCGAGTCAATATGAAAAAGTCGAGGTTAAGATATATAAAGATACATACTTTTTCTATAAAGTTCTCGAATAAAAATAAATATAGGGTGTGTAAAAACTAAAAAGTAGGACTAAGATATATTAAAATAAAGTAGAAGTAAAGTGGTATTTATAGATATTTACACCTTTTTAATGTACAGAAATGTTATGCAAATTTTTTATTAGAAATTGGATCAATACGGAAATGGAACTGAACTAACACTAAAGTCCCCAATGTCCAAATCTGGTAAATGGCATGACGTTGGAGGGTATACATATATTAAAGAAACGTTTAATATATTATAAATTTCGCAATTATTCTATTTAATATTATATAATAGTGTACTAGTTGTCCAAACATCAACGTCAAAACCTGATTGTATTTGCATTAATCATTCTTAGGGTAGAAACGTTTTAGCAAATTACACGTTAATCGTGATTTTGGACTTGAAATCACGCAAAACTTACAGCCAATTGACCTCTGATTAACACAGCTACCTAATGCGGATTATTACATGTTTGATCCTTGGCATAAATCCATAATCGATTGTCATGTAGTCTCTCTGTCACATTACAAGGACTTGAAACGAAATAGTGATCTGGTTGGAGATGGCGTCAGATTTATGGTGGAGACAACAATATATTTGTTTCCCGACCCATAAACTGGATCCAAAAGGAGAAAAAAAAGTATATAAATCAGGTGGTGCTGATGATGATAGGTGACGATCTATGGCAATAAATTTGTAGTGGAGACTATGATGGCGGTGGACTAATTAGATTTGTGAAATATGTAATGAGGCATTTCTCATTAAAAAAAAATGTCAGTCGTATTTTTCTTCAAATCGATCAAGTTATCATGTTCCAGATGGTCAACGATTTACTATTTTGTAGTTAATTGATTTTGTAGCTAGTCGATTTAGTTGATATGTAATCACTCGATCGTTACAACCATTCTCGTTCAAGAGAACATTTCTACACTCCCTAATTTTTACACAAGAATACACTTCCATCATTATGTATCAGTAAAATTTAAGATTTGATAAAACAAAAAAAAAAAAGAAGTAATTTTCAAGTTATAGCATTTAGAGAATACTACTAGAAATGCAACTTATGTTTCTTCTAGGAGATTTTATTCATTTTAGCAGCCAAGGTATACAACTTGTTTATTCGAAAGGGGGTTGGTGATTCAAAATTTTGCATACTAGTGGATGCATCACAAAGAGAGCAAATGGCCATATGCATTTAATATCAATATTTGGAATTATTTGGAATTATCAAGTGTTAAATGCAAGAGTATATAACTGCACTTGGTTTAATTATTTAAATTTGTGCATGTTGGTGTTCATGTTATATTTAATATCCTTATAAATTAAAAGACTTTTAGTTACTGATTGAAAGTTTTAGCCTGTCACTAATTTCATTAAACGGTAGCAGCGAAATTTGAATTTAAGAATTTTGTTCGTTTTAATACGATATTGAACTATTTGCTATAAAAGTCTAAACTAATAAAAAAGATTACATGTCATTTAAATCTTCTCTCTAACGTTAAGAACTTGCATAAAAAATTTGTGCATTTTAAATCTATAAACACTTAATTTGTTTTTGAAATTGACTTCTTTATTGCAGAACTTCAATTCATCACAAGTATTATAAGATTTACTCTATATAACGAAGTAATAATTTGCTTGCAATCCGTTTGTATATTGAAAGTGAAATTGGTAGATCAAATTATATTTTAAAAAAAAAATCCACTTTGAAGTTCCAATTCAAATATTTTTTTTAATAATGAAAATTTTGGGTGAAATGCATTTGAGTAGACTTTTCAATACATTACGGTCCTCTACAAGTATTTGGAGGTGTAAAGTCCACCGTGGCCAATTTTGCACGCGTTGTGATTGATTATGCATCTCATCACTAATAAGTGTAACGTCTTATGCTTGATTTGGTATTGTTGCTCTTTTAAAGGAATCAACTTTTATTGTGATGAATAAAGAATCAGTTGTGAAAAGAATCAGATAAGTATTTGGTAAATTTTTATTTCATATATTTCAAAATTAGTATTTAAGCGTTTGGTAAAAAAAATGATTTATTGTTGTGATTATATAAAATTATTAAAATGAATATTGATTATAATAATATTATTTTGTATTATTATTATCATGAATAGTATTGTAAAATATACTTTTACTTTTATAACAACGTGTAATATTATCAAATATTTTTTCAAGGTAATGCATTTACCGTAATTAGTTTAAAATAAAAATAATATATATCTATTAAATCTTAAAATTTAAAAACATTAAAAAATAAAAACATACTAATATATTACAAAAATGGGTTAATTTAATCAACGGTCACTCAAGTTACCTTAAAATTTTAAAACAATCATTGAAGTTCAAAAGTTGTAACGGTGGTTACTAAAGTATTTATTTCTTTCACAAACGGTCACTTCCTTAAATTTCTAACTTGAAATGATGATGTGGCATAATGATGTGACATATAATAAATATTTATTTATTGCAAGGTAATCCATATACTTTATTTAATATTTATTTTAGTCTCTATATTTTCAATTATTTTTCAATTAAGTCCTCCAAAAATTACATATTAGGTCTTTAATCGTTTTACATCTTTACACTTTGGTCCTAAAATTTCAATTATCTTTCAATTAAGTCCTCTAAAAATTGCATCTTAGGTCCTTCAACTTTATACATCTTCAAACTTTGGTATCTCAAATCCTTGCTTTTAATAGCCAAAATAAGTACAATTTTAGTAGTCAAAATAAGTACACTTTCAATTAAATTCTTAACTTTACATTTAAGTTTTCATCTAAACAAAAAAAATAACATAATTAAATAATAAACTACTTGACAGAACTCACAAATATCTACTTTTAGTGGTCAAAATAAGTGTAAAATCTGCACTTATTACCTGAAATTGTCAATGAAATATATTTTTGTCTATTTTTATCAACTCTAAGTGATAATTTGTGAGTTCTATCAAGTCTTTTATTTTTTAATTATGTTATTTTGTTCGTTTAGATGAAAATTCGAATGTAAAGTCAAGGATTTAATTGAAAGTGCACTTATTTTGACAACTAAAATTACATTTATTTTCGCCACTAAAATCAAAGATTTGGGGAACCAAAATTTGAATATGTATAAAGTTGAAGGACCTAAGATACAATTTTTGGAGGACTTAACTGAAAGATAATTGAAAATTTTGAGACCAAAGTGTAAAGATGTAAAAAGATCAATGACCTAAGATGCAATTTGGAGGACTTAATTAAAATATAATTGAAAATATATGGACTAACATAAATATTATATAAAGTATATGAACAATTGTGCAACAAATAAATGTCTATTGTATGCCACATCACAATTTCAAATTAGAAATTTAAGGGAGTGACAGTTTGTTAAATGAATATATACTTTAGTGACCACCGCTGCAACTTTTTAACTTCAGTGATCGTTTTGAAATTTTAAAGTAACTTCAATGATCGTTGGTGAAATTAACCCTACAAAAATCAATTAAATTTAAATTATTTGTGGATATGCTTTATAATTAGAATAATAATAAATCTGTGATATAAAAAGAATTGATTTAATTAATTAATGTCAAAATTGGTATTTTAATAATAGATAGATAAAAAAGCTAATTGTAGAATCAGAAAAGCTACCATTTTACTGTTTCTCAAAATCTGCTGTCTGATGATATAGATTCTTTTATAATCATTTTTTAAAAATTTATCAAACGTCTAAAATAACTTGTGATTGTAAGTTAGGCTCCAAAATTAATCACAAACGGGCCCTTAATCTTGTATAAATGTTAGCTATTTAGCTAGATTTTTATTCATTTTTGTTGTGTTTTTATTATTTAATCTTGGAGGCTAAATTTGGCGTGCGCACTACAACCCTTGTATCAGATTCCGACATCGACACAGACAGAGACTTAAATTGTACGACTTATATGCCAATCTTTCAATTAACGGAGCAAGAAGTGGGGGATCCAAAGTATATCGTGGGCTTGTATTTGACAATCAAATTGCACGATTGATTGTCTTGACCCAACAAACTAATTATTTTTAAGGAAAAATTCAAGATCGATCATTAGTGATGCACTAGTGGGCTCTAAAGTCATATGGTCCAAACTTAATTCAATTAAAGTCAAGTTTCAGTGCTAAAAATACCAATGTACTCCTGCAATTGCAAAAGTCGCTAATTAAAACACGATACTGTATTATTAAGATATTGTTTTCTATAATACTGTTTTATTAAGATATCGTTTTCTATAATATTGTTTTATTATATATGATACTATTTTATAAAAAATGTTTGATAATGTTTTACTTTTAATATTGTACACTAGTTTTCGTTACATTAGAGCATGTTTGACTATGTTTATTTTAAATTCTTTTTTTTTCAAACTTATTTTTAACCACATATTTTACGTGACTCACAAATTTTATTAACTTTTTAACCACACATTTCACCAATTTTTTTCAAAATCTAAAAAAAAAAAAAAAACTACTTTTAAACTCCACCACAAACACATTCAAAATTAAATGTTTTATGGTTGAAGTAGTGATACTGTTTCAAAATGATTCATTAATAGTACAAGGTCATTGATACTAATTTTATTCAAAATGCTTGATATTGTTTTTTTATTGGATTGTAGTTTGTATGTGAGATAATGTTTTATTAAGATACTTTCATATATAATACTGATATATTAAGATACTTTTATCTGTAATACTGTTTCATTAAGATACTGTTTTTTATAATGTTGTGTTAGTAGAATACTATTTTATTATATGTTGTTTTATTATAATACTATTTTATTAAGATACTATTTTATTTAGATATTGTGATATAGTTTTCTGTTATAACTAACAATTTTATTGTCCAATACTTCTCAGAATCATCTGATAACATAGCAAATTGTGAAAGTTCAAAACTTTATCTTTTACATTGACAAGAAAAACAACAGTGAAAAATCGTGAATCCGCAACTATCACTTAAGAAAACAGTGAGAAAATGTTTGGATGGCCGTCGGCAACGAGATGCAAGAGCTGGCGGGAGAGGCGGGAGAAGACAGTAACCACTAAGCTACGTACGTACTGTTGAAGTTGAAATCATGTTTAATTCTAATTAATTTGGTTCACATGCGTAATTATATAATTAATTGTAATATGTCTGAAGTAGTATAATTTAATGACAATTTAAAAAAATATTTGAACCTAATTTAGAATAAGTCATATATATGTGACTTTTTTCCATTTTTTCCATTTTTTTTAACTTGTGAATTTAGTGGGCTTGTAATAAATAGGAACCCAGCAAATTTTAATCGGTGAATAGGGATGGCAAAAAAAATCCGCTGCCCCGGACTCGCCCCGCACTTTGTCCCGCCGGCCCCGTTGAGTAATAGGGGTGGGTTGGGGCAGATTTTTCTACCCTGGGGTAGGTCTGGGGCAGCCCCGCGGCCCGTCCCTCAAATTATTTTTTTTTTGAAAAATCATAAAATATAGTATAAATTATAATTTTCAATAAAAATAGACTAAAGAGGAATCAAACCCGAGATAAAATTTATAAACTACTAACTTTAACTACTACACCACAACCCATATTTTATAATTTTTTTGTTTTGTTTGGTACAAATATTAAAAAATTTTGTATTTTTTTTAATTATTTTTCAGTTTAACCAAAAAAAAAATTTATAGGGCGGTTGGCGGGTCAAAGGGCCGCCCCGGACCCGCCCCCGCCCCAGCCCCAGCCCCAGCCCCATTACCTTTCCTACCGGTGAAATAGGCAGTGCCCACTCTGGTATACACACGTGCTAATTAAAAGTTCATTTTAGTGGATAGCATAGACACTCGAATATTTCGGAATATTATGAGACTGTATCTCCACAACTAAAACGAGGTTAGGGCATTATTGACTTAAAGTAAGATACATTGTGAAACTAAATAATCTATACTAAATCTAAAAAACCCTAAAATGAAGAAATATTTTTTGACTAAAATATTCTCACCTATATTTTAGATTTTCCAAATTGTCATTAATTAATTAAAATTATCTTTAAAATTAGTTCAATTAAATCTTATTGAGGTTTAAATTCTTCACTTATCCATATCTACCACACCCCTTCATTTCATAAATTAAATATAATTAATTGAAAACACTAGTATGTAACTCTAAGGATGCTTTTCGCTACAATAGGTAGAGTTGGCAAATGGGTTGTCCAATCCGCAAGAGCAGGGTCACACATGAAACTGGACTGGCCCAACCCAGTTTTGTATAAGCCAGAAATACGCTAGCCCAGTTCAGCCCGTTGGCCCAACTTGGTCTTAATTTTCATTTTTTTCCTTTTTTTAAAATAAATTTTTATACAATCTAATACATTACATCAAATACAATCTTAGATAAATTTAGACTATATATTTTAAGATTTTTAAAGAAATTAATTTATAAAATTGAAACTCTCATGTATTAGTCAATAGATAAATGTCAATTTTCTTTCAAAATAAATTTTTTTTTTTGTTAATTGTGAACTATTTGTACACTTTAAAAAAAAATACAAATATTAAAAGCATGCTAGTCTTATTGCTTTGAGGTATTAGTATGTTTGGCTTAAATTAAAAAATTTACTTATAAGTAAATTTAAAATAAATAATTAACTTATCACACCAAATATATTTTGGATTGAAACTTAAATTAAACTAAATTTTAATTAAATCTAAACAATTTTATGTTGGATCTTGGAAATTTTGGACTAATGTTTATTTGTGACTTAGGTTTAGATCATTTTAAATTGATATTATTTGGATTATGTATTGAAGTTATTCACAAAATGAGTTATTAGTGTTAATGAATCAAAAAAAATTCAAAATCGATCTGGCCCAACTAGCCCGTGGGCTAGATGGGCTGGGCCATATTGGCCCGATTTTATTTGGGCCAGGGATGGACCAACCCAAGAAAGCGGGTTATATGGGCCGGCCCGCGGACCGGGCTAATTTTGCCACCTCTAACAATATATTTAAGATTGTAAACAAAATTATGAAAGGACCATGTATCATGAAAACTGTAGTGAAAAATTACTATACGTGCCTATTAGGTAAAGTCTTGAATTGTTATTTTCACAATTGACCTAATTATCTTGAAATAGATGTTGATATTGATAGTTTAGCAATCGCCACCGCAATTCTGTGTAGGGGTGGACATTTTAACTCGAACCAAAACTGGAGATTCCGGTTCGATTCCAAAAAAATAAAATAACAAATCAGAACCGAGAACCGACCGGGTTCGGGTCGGTTCTTGGTTCTTGAACTAGAACCGTGGGTACCCGATTAGAACCAAATTTGTCATTTATTTATAAATTTTTTATTTTTACAATTTATTCACCATAACCCAATAACCCACGATCTAACACTACAGTACAATAGACAAGAGTCAAACTATCTAAAATCCAAATAAAAAGTACAAAACACATCGCTCTTGAACTCAAATTCAATTGACCAAATTCTAATTACTCAAATCTCAAATTCTCAATATTTATTTGCCCAGATGCTCAATACAAATATTGTCGTCTATCTCGCACTTTCGCTAATCTCTCTCTCTCTCTCTCTCTCTCGTTCAACACACAATGAGATGGCGAAGGCGAAACTCCTCTGTAACTGAAACGAATCTTCAATATTGAGATATGTACTTTTTCTTTTTCTAACGCAAATTTATGAGTTTGAAATTTTAGTGTCTATTATACCAGTTAATGTTTATATCTTTCATAAATTGTTTTAATATCTAACATACTTTAATGATAACATGTTTGCAATTTTTAATTTTCTTCAAAACATGTTGTCAATTAAAGATTTTTTTTTAAAAAAAATGTTATGGGTAGAATCGAATCTGAACTCGAACCGATGGTTCCGGTTCGAGTTTAGTTCCAGTAATTACGTGGAACCAAATGGTTTCATTTAAGAAATACTCGAACTGTAACGGATGGTTCCGAGTATTGAAATACCCAGACCGACCCACCTGACGCCCAGACCTAATTTTGTTCCTAACTTTGGAGTGCGTTACGACAGTGATAGTGGATATGAGTTTTTTGATGGAGGCGCAGTTGAAGGAGGAATTGTCGGAGAGATTGTTGGGTACTATCAAGATTTGTTAAATGTAGATGAATTCTACAACATTTGCTGATAATGCCACGTCATCAAGGAAAGTTTTGCCATGGTGAAGATGAATAATGGATTTATTGTGAATTTTATCAATAAGTTCATAATTTTTCTCAATGGTGGTGAAAATGGCAGGTAAAATTGAAAATTTTTGCACACCTTACATTGAAAACGTATTACCCTAATATATACCTATATCTCATCCCTAGAATAAAATATTTTTAGAAAATTAACATCACCACATAGTGGCAGTGGAAGTAGATAATCTATATTTTTCTAGAAATTGAAGAAGCGTGACTTTTGTTAAAATTATAGTGTTGAAGACCAAATTTATAGAGATGTGTTGCTTCATTTATAAAAATGCACCAAGCGTATAAAATTATAAATGAAGCTTTTACTAATGCCTTAACTTTTATACATGAAAGATAAATGTACAAAGCATGGATATGGATTATACCGATCGTTTTTCGCTTATCGACACGTCCTCTTATGTGGAAATGCCAATTTTAGTTTATTTATGCTTAAACTTTCATTATAAAAGTTTAAAATGATATATTTGGACTATTATATTTAAACTTAAATGATTTCTTTACAATCTGTTAAATTTAAAATATAATGGTACTCGAAGTTTTTAAGGTTTTTACAAGAATTTTATATAAAACCGACATCTAATATATCAAGTGTACTCATATTAACGAAAATCAACTTCAAACACAAAAAAAAAAAGTAATCGAGGATGATTTGAAGTTTAAATGGCTGGCAATCAGGCGGAATATTAACGAAAAAAAAGTAATCGAGGATGATTTGAAGTTTAAATGGCTGGCAATCCGGCGGAATATAAACCCAAAATTTTATTTCTTGAAAAACTATAATTTATTTGCTTGTTACTATCTCGACCATTTTTCAGAATTTATGATTAATCATGTTTAGTACTACATTATTTTTCTCGAATTTTCAAACAAATTGATATTTTCTATAATCTTTAAACATGAGGTATTGATTGAGGGTGAGATAGATAAAATAAAAAAATAACTATCGAACTTTTATTATTTAAAAATTTCAACAAACAAAAATAAATTCACGATGTTATTACAAAATCACGTGCAAAAGCACGTGTTATTAACTAGTATTAAGAAATACAAAGAATTTATAATATTATTCGTTAGTTTTAATTATCCAATAGTATTTATTAGGGATTTTGGCATAAATGGTTCTTAATCTTTGCCTTCAGTGTGGAATTGGTCCATAACGTTTATTTTTTGGCACAAAAGTCTCTAACATATGTATTTTGGTGCAGAATTGGTCCTTATATGATGAAAAAGACAAATATGCATTTAGTTTTAATTAGAAGAAATTGTATGTAGATTTCTAATCATTACAAAGTGTGCAAATAGGTCCAATACTTTTATTTTTTATAAAAAATTAAAAAAAACTAATAAATTTTTTTGTTTGAATTAACAATTTATTAATAAACATGTAATAAATCTACCCAAATTTTTTTGTTGGCATTAGCCATCCATAACCTTTACATTTTGTTGCAAATCACGTTTTTTTGACATATTTTGACGCATTTGTCATTCTCTTTAAATAAACAAAAATACAAAAAAGCTAAAAACAAAAAATAAAAAAAAAGTAGATTGTAAATGAAGTCCTATAACTTTTAAAAAGTACAAAATAAGTTCATCTTCTCCAAAAATTTACCCCATCCCACCCCTATCCTACCCTATCCTACCCTACCCTACCTCATCTCTCTATCTCTCTCTCAAACACACACAGCACCACTACCCAATTAAAACTCTTTTGTCTTCTTGTTTTCCTTCAGTTCAACACTCGCCCTTGAACTCCCAGCCCACTCCCCAGTGAAGAAGATCCAGTGATCAATAATCAAACATATATACATAATCTAGTGTATAGTTTGTAATTTATGCAACCTCAATTTCTACTGTAATTATATATATAAAATATTTTGACGTCTATACTGTATGGGGTGGTGGCGCGGGGGACCTTTGTGCTGTCGGAGTTCAGCGTTGTAACGAATAACGCTCCTGCCGTTGTGCAGAGGATATTGGAGAAGCTTTCGAAGGTAGAGCACGAGAATCGAGACTATGCTTCTCCCAGGATCAGTACATATTCCACATCCTTAGATCAGATGGACTCAGCTTCTTCTGTATGGTGAATGATACCTTCGGGAGTAAGCTATATTCTGGAAAAAAGAAGAAAAATATAGAAATCACGATCACCTCTTTTTGCTAAGGAAATTACTATGTTTCTGCAAGTGTTTGTTGGATGTGATTTACAGTTTAGTGTATCAAGGGTGGTATTCTTCTTGTTGTTGTGAGTACAAATAATGTGCTACTATTCAAAATCATATTTTAGATTTTCACCATGAATCGATGTCTTAAATTTGAAGGTTGAAAACAGAATTGGTGGCCGCTGGATGGCTTCTAAGTGAAGATGCCTATTGGGTCACGTCCGCCATATTCTTCGACGGTGGTGGTAGTGGTGTGTGTGTGTGTGTGTGTGTGTTGAGAGAGATTTGGGTTGGGGTGGGGTGGATGAACTCATTTTGTACTTTTAAAAAGTTGTAGGACTTCATTTACAATTTTTATTTATTTTTTTTGTTGTTTTTAGCTTTTTTGTATTCTTGTTTATTTAAAGAGACAAATTCATCAAAATATGTCAAAAGGACATGATTTGTAATAAAATGCAAAGGTTGGGGATGGACAATGCCAAAAAAAAAATTTGAGGGTAGATTTGTTACAAATTAAAAAAGTTGGGGACCAAAAGTACAAATTACCCTTATTTGTATTATTAAGTAATATATTATTTAAAATTTAAACTTTTATTTTATTGTTGTATAAAATAAATAATATTGTCACAAACTTGATGTTCAAATATTTTTATTTAATTGAGTTATATGCTTATTAACTACAAATATTAGAGATCCAACTGTATTCTTCATATTTTAATTTATCGTTTTATTTTCATTCAAAAATAAAATATATAATGTGTAAATTAATTTTTATTAGTATTTTTATGTAAAATAAAAATGTAATAAGATTAGTTCAATGTCGTAAAATTATATACGTCATTTTGTTATTTATTTAATTTAATTTTTATTCAAATTTTTTACACATCACGTAGCAATTACATATACTTAAAGTACAATAATTTTATATTTTTCTCTTACGAAAAATTTAATTCACACTACTAAAATGATATATTAATTATGCAAAATTAAATATTATTTAATAAATGTATCAGACCTATTTACACATTTGTAATGATTATGAATCCACATAGAATTTCTTCTAATTAAAACTAAGGGCATATTTATCTTTTTCATCTCATAAGGACCAATTGTGCATAAAAATACATATGTTAGGGACTTATGTGCCAAAAAATAAACGTTATGGACCAATTCCACATTGAGGGCAAAGATTAGTGACCATTTGGGCCAAATTCCCGTATTTATTATACTGTCAACTTTAATTAAACATTTTATGTACGTTGAACCAGCTGTGGAGCCAGACATTTTAAGTTGAAAATCCTCAAATTAACATGTAAAAAAATTTGAAACATCATAAATTCATAATAGTGATGAAATTTTTTGATACCTTATTACAAGTGTTCTATACGAGTTCTCGTACTTTGATAATGTTGTATAATTACTTTATCATCAATCTTATCAAATATATCTTTCTCAATATACACAATCAAGCTATCATTTAATCATTTATTATCTATGTATTTGATTACGTAATTGATTCTCAACATAATTTATTGTAGAAAATATCGTCTACACTATACATAAACAGATAAACAAACCCGCACACTGCTAGTAGTCTGGTCAGGTGGTCTAGCGATTGTCGAGAAGTGCAGTGGCCCGTGGTGAGTGGTGGTCCGGTGGAGTCGCTAACCTAGTGCAAGAGTTTTTGCGAATAACAATTGAAGATTTTATGGTATAATTTAGGGATTGAATTTAAAAATTAGGGAGAGTGGTAGTCTGGTGGAGTCGCTAATCATTTGTAATTTTGTATTATTAATTTTACTAGTGTATCACCCGTGCGATGCACGAGTACACAACATAAATAATATCATAATGTTGAAAAGTAAAAAGATTTTGAAATTGATCGAGTGAAAATCCCTATTAATTTTATTAGATCAAATGTCTGATTGTCTTTCATTAAATTGATATTGGACCAATAAGTCTAACCGTCTTCCATTAACTTCATATTTCGTCAAAGTTTTCTACTGTTAAATTACATTCTAATAAATTAAGAAATGAGCAAATAAAAAAAAAAATGTCCCAAAGTTTGGAGGTCCAGGTCTCCAGGATCCCACTTAGCTTCGCCACACCTCATTTTTCTTGATCAATATTGATCGACTTCAAATATGGTAGAAATTAAAGTTTCACCCACCATACCCAATCACTTATAGGCGATTGTCCCAAAAAAAAAAAAAAAAAAACTTTACTAATCTTGAATGAAAATCTTGCATTAGTAAATATAAATTTCATAAAAACAGTGCTAGATTTCATATCAAGTCAAAATCTTTGATAATTGTTCGAATTAGATGATTTGAATAGAATCGTAGAACAAATAAAATAGGTCAGCCAAAAAACCACACTACATGCATATATATGAATTCCTTTGTTATGATAAGTGCAATTATCACTGCATACAACTCGTAATAAACTTGTATAAATCTATCAAGAGCTTTTCCTCCCACTTTTCCTCTTCAATCATCGATCAAACTTGCATGAAGATTTTTTCTAAAAATTTAAAGAACCATTTACTTTAAACACATGAAAAAATATTTATTAATACACTACTCATGAATAAAAAATGTCTATATGTCATTTATAAGAAAAGAAATTCACAATGTGAGGAACTTAAACTCTCAACGTCAAAGTCAAAGATTTCAAATAAAGTGCATAATAAATTCCATATCTAAATTTTCGATATAGAAAATGCAATAATTTGTAATAGGTTTTATTGATAAATTAAAAGTTTTTGTACATTCACACATATTACCAGTATTAAACAAAAGTGCAGTATTTGACAGATGTGCGAATTTTACTTGTTATGAGAAGTAAAGTATTTTATTCTTTTCTTTTCTTTTGTTTCGTATTTTGGTTTTTATTTTATTTCTCACTTTAGTTTTTCCTATTTTTCTTCATTTTCCCTTTTTTTTGGTCTATCTATTTTGGAGTTGTACTTATTTAATAAATTTAAGTTTTTTTTTATCTTCTTCTCATTAGAGGTATGTTGGATGCCAATTATGAACACAAAAAATAAACAAGGAAAGAATTGAACCGGGAAAACCCTAATCGCTTATCGCTGTAATTAGACACGGTTCGGACTCACATCGCCGAACCCTTCATAAATTCCAAACTATCTTAATTATATTTATATATATATATAACTGTATTATCTATTCTCTCTGTCTTTTTCTCTAGAAGATACATTTATTTATACTCAAACGACTATAACATTTTGAAGAGGAATGGTTAAAACGAAGAATCAAAAATCCAAACCTAATAGACAAGCGAAACAATCGCATGTAATTCCCCCCTAAACATTGATTTTTTTTACACTGTTGAATTATATTTACAGTGCTCAATTTTTAGTTGCTAATTTTATTTCATTTTACGCAACTTGTGAACAGAGTAAAAAACGTGGAAAGGATAATGATATATCTGAATTCCGGGCTCAGCTAGATGTTTTGGGGTTGAAAATCGTTCAGTTGACTGCCGATGGTAATTGTTTCTTCAGGTTTGTGGTAATTCATGAACGTTGATCATGATGAATTAATGAAATACATGCGCGTATTTGAAATCATTATTCTGCTGTTAATTTATGGTGATTTTAGTAAGTTGACTTATGTTTGTGGCAGGGCATTGGCTGATCAACTGGAAGGGGACGAGGATGAATGCAACAAGTACCGGACTATGGTAGTCGAATTTATTAGGGTAAAATTTTGCCATATCGGATATTTATGTAGTTTTCCTAATCGAGTTTATTAGGGTATATGTGAAATAAATTCAACTACTCAGAGAGGTTTCCTAGTATATAAATATTGTTCCTAAGAAATGCTTTCTTAGTATATATGTATATCGGTAATTTGCCTTGAGTTGCTGTTATTAGGAGATTCAAGGGTTTTTTTTTATTTGAAATAGGTCTACTATTAGCCCGAGAATGTAGAATTTAGAGATTAGGACTATTTAATATATAGAATACAATTTGCAAATTGCTTGGTAGTGGAAAGTTTGCAATGTTGTAGGCACTAATCCAGTCTTGAGTTTTTAATGTTATACCAATTGATGAGCTACATTCCACAGAATAAACGTGAAATGTTTGAGCCCTTTATTGAAGATGAAGTACCATTTGATGAATATTGTAAGTCCATGGGTGAGGATGGCACTTGGGCAGGACATATGGAATTGCAAGCAGCTTCTCTTGTCACTCACACCAACATATGCATTCACAGAGTAAATCATTTCTCTCTTCAAAAATCTTTTCAGCATTAGTTTGGACATTTCTATTATTTATATCAAGGAGTCAAATTTTCCAAGCTTCCCTTGATTTTGAACAGAAACACTGTCTTTCTCATGTTAGTTTACTCTAACCTATCGTCTAAGAATTTCTAAATTGATCGAGAATTTACATTCATTTGTTTTATAGCACATGTCACCTCGCTGGTACATACAGAATTTTGATAAATGTGAAGCTCGGATGATTCATCTGTAAGTACTCCTAAAACTCTGGTAGTGAATCATCAATAAGACCATGAAAGCATCTAACGTTGTTTATAATTTCTCACAACCACTCTGACTTCTGCAATTTGTAACATCTCCCGGTTGGTGTTCTATGCCTACATCTGTTCTTTCATTTTCTTCGACATTCTTTCTTGATATTGTAAGATAGGTAAGATTCCACTTACAAAATCCATAAGCATATGAAGTGAGATTCATATGCTTATTTCATCTGTTTATGGACATTTGCGTGGAGTGTTATAATCACCACAGAAATTGGTTGTCAGTGGTTGTTCATAAGGCCAGCGATTGAATATATTTGACATGGTGTCTTCCACTTTGGTCAATGAAAGCCATCTCTGAAGTTAAATCACTAAGGTTTAAATATTTTTTATTCCAGAAAATAAATCAGCACTAGACCATGCAAAATACCCTCTATAAGACTCGTTATGTGTATTCACTTTATTCCAAAGTTTTAATATGCTAATACTCTTTAAGCGCCCATTAAGGAATATACTTATTTCGATGCTTTAAAGTGCCCATCTGTTTCCTAACATACTAACTGTGTCCACCTTTGATAATCGACATGCTATTCAATGGTTCCGGAATGCATACTTCTACCATATTGAATTGGATATCTTAGTTTACTTGGCACAATTATTTAGATGTGGGGCCAAAAACATGCTTTCCATGGTTAGTTTAGATTTTACATTAAATAGGCATGGACCAGACGACCAGTTTAATTGGAGCGCGTGAAGTTTAAAAGTGGGATTATTATACCACGGATAGGTTGGGAAGAATAGTCAAAGAACGATTTAAAAGGGAAACTGGCATTAATTGGGGGGTCATTTATATGAACTAAATACATTCTACTTTAGGTCAGAGAGAATACAAGCCTAGCAAGATTGAGATCTGTGGTTCTGCCTTAATACTTGTCATAATTTGCAGTTCTTATCATGATGGAGAGCATTACAATAGTGTTCGATCTAAGGATGACACTTGCGCTGGACCAGCTAGGCCATTTGTTATCGAGGTTTCTCTTTTGTTCTTCTAATGGCATTGTTTCTAATTTAATTGGGATGACTTATCTGTTATTTTCAGTATATTGTTTCATATGCTATACGGGATTCTGATTATATCAAGTTATACCAAAAGGCTGACGCAGATCTTTCAGCGACGTCCGGTCAAGCAAAAGTAGCTGCCACAAAGTCTAAAAGGGAAGCTGGTGGGAATGCCATTCACGAAGAATCTATCAAAATGGTAAAGGCTGGAAGTGGATGTAAAGATGCCAGAAAGATTGAGCAGGTGGTTATCCCCACCCCATCCCCAACACCACAAAAAAATGAATAAATAAATCAGAACAAGAAGAATGGTAAAACAAAATATTGTGTGGAGTTGCAGGACACCTCTTTTTTATAATGCTGATATCATTCTAGGTTTTACAACATGTGGGCGGTGATGTTGACGCTGCAATAGAACATCGTATAGCAGAACAAGGATCTGATGATCACGTAGTTGATGATGACAAAATTTCTTCTTCAGTAAACAGCTCTTATGGTAATGGCCGTTTGGTAAATGGTTTACATTCATCCGCTACGTGATGCAGTCTGTTATTTGTTTTTTATATCTAGTGATTCTAGTCTGGATACTGCAGACTGTCCTGGAGGTATATTTACTTGATTTATGCTTGTTTATTCTCATTGGGTGCTTTATCATATGTTTTTTTTTTTCTGTCTGATACCCATTATTATTAACTAATGCATTTTTAGGAGAAATTGTATGGCAGTAACTGCTGTGAGAGTAACTAAGAAATATTACATGATTACATCTTTTCTTTGGCTGTGGGACTTGGTTTTCTATTCAGTTTCTTTTGTTTCTCTCAACAAATGATATGTGGTTGCTTCACATGTGCCTGTTTAACCTCAAGTTGATGAAAGGGGAATTTACGACACGGCCTAGTCAAATGGGGCAAAGTGACTAAAGGCTTTACTTATAGATTTTAAGAATGAAAGGCCTCTTATATTTAAAAACTCTCCTTCCATTGTTGAGTCGTTTAACAGACTCCAGTCTGTTTTAAACGACTGCAGTCATTTAAAACAGATTGCAGTCTGTTAAACGAAGGGCTAAATGACTTTGAGTCCGCTCGCGCCAGAGATAGATAAGAGAACGATCAAATTCACACCATCACAGTATTCACTCAACAAGATCGAGTTAGACACAATCAAGTTCACCAAAGCACAAAATAAAAGCGAAAAATTGTAGTTTTGGGAGAGTTTTTCCTTGAAGATTTTTAGGTAAGGTTCTTCGCGACTAAAAACAGTAATGCTCTTCTTCTTCCTTTTGTGGGTAATGATAATGATTAACAACGAATTCTTCGATCTTTTTTCCTCTAAAATGGTGATTGGAAGAGTCAGCTTTGAATTAATTTTAGATGAGTAAGGTTTGAATGAGTAAAATGGCAGTTGTTTGAGTTTCAAATGATTAAAGAAGAGAACAGTAATTTGGGGAATACAAATAATAGGATTTTTTTTAAATAAAAAAAATTATTGTGGTCAAAGGCCTCTCACACAAACCGGCTTCCAGATCTGGCCATTCACCCATATTACTCTTGATGAAATCATTGATAAGCATACCCATAAAGCATAGATAAGACATGGCTGCTGATTTTTCTTCACATTGTTTTTACTAGTAGCAGTGTCCTCCCTACTATTGGTTCCCAGCTGATCAAATTGAAAAATGACATCGCCAGTGTATTTACTTCTGCTTTGTCTTCCTTGCTTGCCTTGATGTTGGAATCTGTTCTCTTACGAGCATTTTCTTAAGCTGTTAGTGGGAAGCTTCATTTGATTGTGTTGAATTCCCTTCCAAATCATGTCTTATATTTGCCCTTCCATAGTTTGTTATACATTGTCTTTGCTTTTGTTTGCAAACAGCAGCTGACCATCAGGATGAGGATTGTGAGCAGAACAAGTTAAAAATTGAAGACAAGGCATGCAAACAGTTTTCACCTAGCAATGATATGGAAGATGTTAATGAAGAGAACAACTCTCAACATGATGAAAAGGTTTTATCGTGCATAACCGAGATAATTAGAATTGAAATTGGAAGTAGCCTCTTGTCATTTTTTAATGTGATCCATATTTATATTTGCCATCTCTTTTGTTGCTGCAGAAAATTCCAAGAAACAAGGCCTGCACATGTGGTTCGAAAAAGAAATACAAATCTTGCTGTGGAACAGTTTCTGCAAAATCTTCTGCTAGAATTGCAGTGTATGCTTCTTTGAAGAATGTCTTTTTCTAGGACAACTAAATTTTTTTACTTTTAATTAACTTTATCCTAATAATTAAAGATGATATAGATACAGTCAGTATGAAGACATACCCTATTCTTAGATGCACCACTGAAAATTGAAACAGGCGTTCAACAATTTGTGAATCTACCAGAAGTCAAATTTCACCGACATGGTTGAGGTCTCTTTTTGTAAAACCACGTGAAAAAATTCTTCTTTGAAGTATTATCTTCACAAAATACATTAAGAAGACAATGCACGTTAACTATAAAGGTTGTTCATGAAACGTGGCAATCTCTGCATTGTGTATCATCAAATTCTTCTTTCAGCATTCCATATCATTGGGCTTTCTAGATGAGCAATCTATAATTCCTTTCATTACCTTTACATTTGTAAGCTGAAAGAAATGGGTGATACTGGTCCTAATTTGTGTCAGATCTTGAGACTTTTTAGAAACTTAATGATTTACTAGATGACAAGTGTTGAGCTAAAATATTATAATGCATCCAGGATGCTTTTTCCGCACTCGCCCTCCATATCTCGTTGTCTTAACTTGTGATGGTTTTACTTTGACAGAAACCGACCAGTTGAGTATGGGAAGAGTCGCAAAGATAGAAAGCAAATTAGAAAAGGTGGGTCAACAAATGTTTTCAATTCTATTCAATCGGATGGAGGGCCACCTGATATGGGTGCGCTATGTATCTGATAACATCTTCAGGTATTGTTATCATTGCAACTGATGCTCTTTGTGATTTAGCATTAGGGCGTGGCGCGTGGAACAACTTTCTTATGTAGTCCTAAACCAAAATATCTAGGGCAGACTAATTTAAGTCTTTTCAAATAATTGTCCGGTGTCGTGATGCTTATATTTTTTTCCTTTTTAGGAAATTTAGGGTGTACGTTTTTTAAATACATAAATACTTTTGTAAAAAAATTAGGAAACTAAGGAGTAATGGTTAGATTTGACGAGTGTTTCTCCAAAACGAATTTATTCAAATTTTGAACCATTTACACTTCACAAAGAAGGCAAGAAAGTAGTTCTAATTATGATAGGATTGGCCAAGGTTGTATTCAAGTAAATGTTTAAGGTAACTAGATAGGATTTCTAGAAGAAATGTACCATTTTCTTAAAAACGAAACAATCAATTTCCAATACGCTCTCGTTTATGCAAAAATCAAATATTTGTACAAAATGATTAACATAAAATATCAAATGGAAAGTAACCATTGCTAAACATCAAATATCATTTGTGCATCCTTTCATGATTACCCCCATTGAACTATGTTGTTTGGCTTTTCTTGTTTCTAGCATGCTGTTGTTTCTGAGGAGAAAGAAAGCCTCCCATATGATCTTGTTTCTCCATCCACTCAAAACTCCATGATTGTTGATACTACAATAAGGAGCATATTCTTTCCATTTCACGTTGATATATTGTTCTATATTGAGCTATAGACGAAACTCCATTCTTGTATAATCTGTATTTATTCCACTTTCTCTAACACCACATCCGTTTTCTAATACTACTTTGGATGGCTAATCGATTTTCTATTTGCCCTTGTAGGTTTATCATTGACTGATATATGTGATACTCATGGATTTGCAATCTAAGGGAACGTGACCCGTTTACACAAAGGAGCTCGGATACACAAGGACAATACGTATGTACTTATAGTATACTTGCCAACACTCGATAAATATAGAAAGGAATGGTTGGCAGCAAAGATTTTGATTTTGGTAATTCTTAGAAGGTCCAAATACCCTGAAAATTGTGCGCTAAATTTTGGTCCAGATCTGTTCAGTCACTGTATATTGATGGATTTTTCCTAAATATGTTGTGAAACAGTACCTGATTTGTATTTGTTTGGGTCACGTTTCATTCAACATTAAGCTAAGAAATAGTTGTCTGCAAGAAACGATTGATTGATCCATAATGTTGTATCTTATAAGAAAGTCATTTAAGGGGGGCCCTAATTTGGCATAGTTTAAACAGTGCATTTATATCCTGCCATTCTACACACACAAAAATAAAAATAAAATGGAAAAGTAGTGTAAAAGTTTAGCAACCATTTGTCAAGTATTATGTTGACATCAAATTTTATTACCCAATCTGGAAAAAAGAAGTCGTATTGGTAACTGATAAGAAAATCAATTTTTATCACTCAACAAAAAAAAAAAAAATTGATTGAATTGATAGATGACTGATGTCAATAATACTGCAAAATTAAGACAAAAATAAGTAATTTTTATTTAACTATGGATGGAGAATATTAATTTACTTAAAAATAAGTTGATGCACTTTTAAACTTCATCAAATGTGATCTAAATACAAGGTTCTTTTACTTAAGAAAACATTAAAAATCACATAATTTTTGACATAAAATAAGTCGAAAAGATAAAATAAAAGGAGCATGTCATGTCATTAAAGATAATTAGGTGAGTGTCTCCTGATGGGTGTTGTCGAAATTTGACAGGCATTTGTATCATAATCGTAGTTCCTAAATTGGGAAGTCGTAAGACATCATTCTTTCCTTTTGAAGGAGTCTTTTCATCTCCCACTTTCCTAATTTTGGTTTGAGGGGCCTAATTGGAGAATTCTTTATATAGGATGGGTCCCCTTTAAGCTTTAATAATCACAGTTTGCACTATCATTTGTTTTTCTTTATTGACCTTAACTTCGCATGATTTCTGAAATTACATGTTTGGCCAAGCTTAAAAATGAAGTAAAAATTTCTTTAAAATAACTTATATATTTTTGTCAAAGTAATTAACTTATTTATTTTTAATTTTCATTGAATAGTAACGTGTAAAAGTAAAGTGAATGATAAAAAAATATATATAAAATTGACCTTTTGCTTATATGGAGGCATTGGAGTTGGAGGGGGAGGGGGAGGGGGAGGGGGAGGGGGAGGGGGAGGCCTACTCAAACCTGAATAAAAAAAAAATACTTCTCTGTAATAAATTCTCACTGTCATATAATCACCCGCGTGTGCCTACCCGATCCCCATTCCACCCTGCCCACCCCAAATTCTCAACTCAAACCTTTATTTTGATGTTAACATTTACTTTGAGCATAGTGTAACATTTAATCCATTTACATTGATTATGTGTAATGTTTTCAATGGAAAGATAGTTAAGGGGACACGGAATTGAAACAGCAAATCTCAACTCATAGTGTAATAGTGTGCCATCATGTATGGTTTTTAATTTGGTGTTTAGTGATAATTTGGGTACACACAAATTTTTTTGTACTAATTTGTTTAAATGGTATAAATTGAAATTTGAATTATTGTGGATGCGTCTAATTTTTGTTAGTGTAATTACAATTAAATGAGAAATTAATAACTTTTTATCCATCTTACTCCTAGATTAAGAATTCAAATTGTAAAACATTAAAAGATTATTAATATTATTATGTTATTTCTTTGCTCGATGTCATTATACAGAGTAATGTGTATTTAAAAAAAATATTTGATGAAATTGATAATGAGTTCATTATACGGTATTTTAAAATAAAACTCATAGGTAAAAACTATAAATATTTTATTATTATCATGTTTTGTATTGTTTGAAAATAATTTCTATAGTTAAATTGTACCTCGTTGATTCTAAATCTTAGCTCTGCAATCTATATAATTATTTAAATCAGAACTTAAGTGTGAAGAATAATATAGAGTCAAGTTAAAAAGAGAAACGGAGCTACAACGAAGTAAAAATAGCAAAAAATTTGAAACTTTTGAGCGTGGAGTATAAACTAGCTTATTAATAATTCTAATATTTAGCAAAATATTTTATCAATTCTTCCAAGAATAAAAGCATAATATTTTCTGTTGATGGCAAAAAGTGACATGTGGATCAATTTGTTCTATTATCTAGATTAGCTGGACTTGATTTGAAAAGGCAAAGAATGCAATGAGTTTAGTCAACCGGCGGTAAAGTGGTGCTGCAACATTCGAAGATCTTCTAGTGTATGATTTAGCAAGATCGAACTAAAAAGTCAATATTATATAGGTTGAAAAAGTTTAATGTGATTGCTTACCCCGTTTGAATGAAGAATAACCCATTTATATAGACAATGAGTTACTACCACCCTGGTCATATCAATCGTCTGTGACAAGGCTTAAGAACTAGAGCTACTCAAGTACCTTAGAGCATAGTTATTAAACATTTAAACCTAGAGTCCTGGAAAACTGGTGACCATGTGTCCTAATCGATCTGGTTCTTTTAATTGGACCATCCAACAATTAAATCGTTTACTATCCAGAAAAATCGTCGATTTTGTTAGTAACCCGGTAACCCAAACGGGTCATTGCATAATAAAAATTTTCAATTTTTTCTATTACTATATTCTATCCAAATGATGAACCATGTACTTCTTCACTCTATTAATGACATGTTATGCAATAAATTACAATAATTTATGTTTTTTTTTTTTACAAGAATTAGTTAATGATAATAGTAGTTTTGTACTTATTTGCTGAATAAAATTTTGATGGTAATGATTTAACAAAAATAAACTTATCAATTCGATATGAATTGAGCCATTTGTTCAACCACCGAATCACCAGTTAAAC
Organism: Forsythia viridissima; assembly: GCA_030279155.1. Taxonomy (NCBI): domain Eukaryota; kingdom Viridiplantae; phylum Streptophyta; class Magnoliopsida; order Lamiales; family Oleaceae; genus Forsythia; species Forsythia viridissima. The sequence goes on along the minus strand of CM059038.1, from coordinate 47,115,751 downwards.
CAAAAATCCGATGACTCGCCTCTTTGTTTGGGTCAATGTCAAAGCCGGGTCTGATAACTATGCCTTAGAGTGATTCTCAACGGTGGAGGATGAGGGTTTGTCAATGCCATCATAAGCTACAGACTAGCCTCCAAGCTTAGGTTGTCTTCTCAAGCCCCTCATTGGCTGGTTTGAGCGGCACCACTTTGAGCTTGGGGACATCATGCCATCATCTTGATTTTTGTACAGAAGTATATCCTCTTGACATAATATGAGTTTTGTATTTATATTCGAACTATTCGGTTCTCAACTCAGACAACATTAGTCTATCTTAATATAATGAGGTCGAAAGTCGTGGCATATTGACCTTGTTATCTTGTTACTCTGTCCTAGCCATGCTCGATGATGGGCCCAATGGTGACATGTCGCTATCCAGGCCAGAGTATACCACTTTGTCACAATTGGGCACAACATTTTTGGGATTTTGGAGCAAATGGTCCCTAATGTATGTCCTTAGTGCGTTTTTTGTCTCTAACCTTTTAATTTTGGCTAGGAAGTCCCTAACTTATCCAATTGGTTGCAAAAGTGGTCCCAATGGACGGAATCCGTCCAAAAGTGCTGTTAGTTTGGAGCGTGTAGTGCAATCTCTATAAATTTGTTTTTATATGCAGTGATAAAGTTGTAAGTTCACTTTTACCCTTTTATTTGTTAGGTTCAGACATTTCATTTCCTTCTTCCACTATCATTCAATGTTTTTGAAAAAAAAAACGCAACACAAAGAAGCTGAAAAGAGAACCAAAAATCCTTGCTTCCGGAAATTGCATTGACAACTTTCGTCGTCACAACTGCTGTCATTTATAGGTAAGGGTAAGTGTAAATCCAAGCACTGTTATCTTCATTGTGATGGGTTTTTTGCTTCAAATGTATTTTTTATCCATTTTTTTTCGAAAATCAATAGAAAAAAGATATTGAGTAGTTTGGAAGAACTCGAAATTGAAGGAGATTGAATAGTCTATAAAATGGGTACACGCATCAGAGGAAAAAACCCACCGCCTGTGTATGGTAAGTGTGCAATAGAAAATCATCATTTGTTTGTTTTGAATTTTTTGTTCTTTGTATGATTGGAGAGTTAAGAAGATGATTTTGTGGGGACAGTTTGGTCTGTGGAATGCCAGTAAAAAATTAGTATTACGCAGACACTGGATGTGGGAGACCAAGAGAAATATGAAAAAGTGGATGTTTGTGTGGTCCACAAACATATTGGCCTACCTTTTGAATTGTTGCATGCACTGCATATTGTCAATGAATATGATGTTGACAATATTTTTTTTTTGTGTTGTAGGTAAAAACTTCAAATACTTCACGATTGCCTGGCATCACGGTGGTATATTTTATATGAAGCGGAATAATTTGGATTATCAGCACGGAGTCCTTGATTACGTTGACTTTGTTGACTCAGATGAAGTTTTAAAGTTGACAGTTCGTAGGTTAGATAGGTTTTTGAAAAGTTCTGGATATAAATTCCCAATGGAATTTTTCTATAGGAGGTATAAGATGTCGTTGTTAGTTGGGTTGGTTAGGATGAAGAGTCATGATGATTTGAAAGGAATGGTAAGTGCGATAGGTGCCTCGAAAGTGGTAGAAGTGTACATGGTTACTCCAAACATAACATTTTCTTTGCCTTGGGATTCACCAAATGTCAAATGGATGAGCAATGTCATAATAACGGAGATCTTAGAGACGAACACGAATATGGAGTCTATATCGGAGACAGTTATTGAGTCTGAAAGTCAGCCCCTACGAGGTGATGAACGTCAAGTTGAAATTCCAACTCAAGATGATGGATGTTATGTGCCGGAAAAAGGATCGCATCAATGGGACAATGTAGAGTGGGGAGATTTACTTGCTGGGGGTAGGAGTGGATGTGTCTCAAGACTGGGAATCGGATTTCATTGAGTCATTTGTTCGACGGTCAGGGAGTAAAGAATTAAGGCAGCAAGGTGAAGGTGAAGTTGAAGATGATCGACAGTCAGATATAGGTGAAGATGGTAGGCCTGGTAAGGATGATATTCTTGTTAAATCGGACTACGAGATGGACGAACCTCATGTTGAGCCTACAAATGACAACAATTTCAACATCGATATAGGCTTCGGTGAATTTTTTGAAGGTTCTGGCTGCAACAGTGAATCTGATTATGGAGACTCGGACGAGTTAGAAAGTATTGACAGTGAAGGAGAACTTCCAAAGAGAAGGAGGACACGTGATGAATTTAATCCAAGAGTGGATATGGTAAATCCACAATTCAAAACAGGTAGCGTTACTGCAATAAATTGAAATTTTATTTTAGTTTCAAACAATGAAGCCTTGATTGAAATTTTATCTTGTTTACATGTACAACTTCCACTTACCATTTTGAACTTACATTGCAGGACTTGTTTTCGAAACCAAACAAACACTGATCGAGGCCGTTAATCAATACTCAGTGATCATTAATAGAGAGCTAAAATGGAAGAAAAATTACAAGAATGACATTATGTTATACGTTGGTGATTGTCGGGGTTGCCATGTGGACATGTCCTTTCCAGTCTTGATTCACGAGGAATGTCTAACGACATTATGTTATATGTTAGTGATTGCTACAAGAAGGAAGACTTGTTGAGGACGTACTCTCCGGTCATATACCCTATAACAGGTCCCGAATTATGGCCAAATCCTGGCCAACACCCATTGACACCATCTCCAATTAAAAAAATGTCTGGACGTCCAAATAAAGCAAGAAGAAGAGAGGCATATGAACATCAGACTTCATCTAGCAAATCGGGCAGGACCGGAATGATAATGAAGTGCAGAAGGTGCAAGAAGGAAGGGCACAACAAATGAACATGCAAAGAACCCCAGACGGGATAGTCCACTGATGTTCCACAGTCGTAGATTGTAACTGCTACAATTTTTTTGTTCAGATTTTGTTGGGTTGGGGTTCGTCACTGCTGCAAGAACCTTTTTTGATGCTTACCTTTTTTTTTATGGCTCATCTTCATTGTAAATGATTGTTTTTCTGGCTAAAGTTGTATGTATATAATGTTTTCAATTGCTTACATTTGTCAATGGTGTATGAACATTATTGGAATTCATGCTTTGTGGAACCTATTAAATACTTGGTCTTTTAGGTAGAATGTTGTGGTATTGAATTTGTGAGATTTGTTAATTGTATATGAAGGTCAGTATTAAACACTTGGTCTTTAGGTAGAATGCAGGTTAATATCAGGGATCATTCAATCAGAGTTCACAGTGTTGCACCCTTTTTTAATACGTTAGGGACCATTTTCGCACCAAAAGACATAGGTTTAAAACCAAACAAGCACATATTTACAAACGTTTGGGACCATTTGCGCACCATTAACAAACATTGAAATTTGGTTTACGCACCATCTCTGTTAATTTCAGATTTCACATTCACAGTTCATAGTCATAGTACATTACAAAATGTTAACCCTTCATCCACATTACAACTATTCCATAAATAAAACCAAATATCCAAATCTTCTAAAGAAATTCTTTTCACTCAATCTTAAGTTGCATGTTTTCTTCTCGCAGCCTGTTGTTGGAGTTCATCAATCCGGGTATTGTATCTTTACATCTCTGTCAAGTGTGGGGGTCGCACCAAACAAACAGACCACAACCACCTAATTCCTCTTCAATTTTACAAAAAAACTCAAAACATTACGAACTTTTGAAGATTACTCATTACCGGAAAGAAAATAAAAACATTAGCTCACCCGTCGTCGTTGGCAAGCAACAAAACGTCTTCCAGTGTTTAGATCTGTCCAGGAGGTCTTCATCTCCTACGGTAGCCCAGAGCAGGTTAGAGGGTGCGTAATATATTGATGTCTGAACACAACAAATAAAAGGGTAAAAGTGAACTGATAACTTTACCCCAACAAATAAAAACAAATTAATAGAGATTGCACTACACGCTCCAAACTAACGGCACTTTTGGACGGATTCCGTCCATAGTGACCACTTTTGCAACCAATTGGATAGGTTAGGGACCTCCTAGTCCTAGCCAAAGTTGAAAAGTTGGGAGACTAAAAATGCACTAAAAACATACATTATGGACCATTTGCACCAAAATCCCCAACATTTTCAAATGCATAAATTGGGTTACATATATAAATAACTTTGTAGAGCAATATTTAATTACTATAATTAATGCAAAAGGCAAAGGTGTTCGAATGGCTATGGATGATTTAGTTATGCACATGGCGTGGCCACTTAGAAAACCTCTTTAATCTTTCCAAATATGGGAAGTCTTCAAAACATGTTGTGTACGAGAGAAAGGAATAATACTACGTAGACAAATGGAAAACTACCGATTTCTATTATTTATATTCTTATTTTTCTTCCATTTTGCCCATCTTTATTCTTCCAAGTTTAATAGAATTCTTGTTCTATGTTATCTTAAAAAAATTCGATTCATCCTTGTCCAAATATGCCGTACGAGTCCTCTGTATTTTATTTTCTGCTTAACTTAAGACCTTATTATATGAATCGCCAAGACCAATAATATAGTGTTGGGAAATGATCTCCTGCTTATGATGTATAGGAGATATGTTGTCCACTGCTAATGTTGGAATGCCACATCAATATTGGGACATACAACTATGTGTAGATACAAATATTGTCCACACATAGTAGACAATATATTTCCTGTCCATTATAGGCAAGAAATGACTCCCAATATAGGATAATAAACTTTATTTGTAAGTGTGTGTATATAAATACAAATATGCATACATACACATACATATACTATCTATACGTCTGTATGTATCAATTATCATCCACAACCATAGGCTGGCACTTGCACAAAGAAGCCATGGACTTGTATGCCCATAAATTATGACTTTTGCCAGTTGTTTTGGCCTTTGGGTTCTTTGTTAACAGAAAACGATGCCGTTTTCGTTTTGACTGAGTGTAGCGGCTGGTGCATTCTTGATCCATCCCTTTCATTTGGCTTACATTTTCACTAAAAATGTTAAAAATCATCATTTATTGTGTGTGCAGTTTCCTGAGTATTAATGAGTTAGATGACCAACAGAAATTTATGTAAATTCAGTTTGTTAGATCCCAGTAATTATTAGTCTTGAAATGCAGTGAATGTATTACTGCAATTTTGCAGAGTTTTCAGGGCTGTACACCTCCTTACGAAACATTAAGTTGAATCAAAAGTTGGACTATCATTGTCAAAATATCAAATTTGTCTTTTGAAAAGATATAATTTAAATTATCCTTTGTCTTTTCTCTTTTCAAATAACAAAATTGACATTTTGGTAATAGTAATTTAATTTTTGGTTCAACCTGTTGTTCAACAAACATTTTCTCCTCCTTATGGATATTTTGAGAGTGTTTTACGAAATTTAAAAGTGTATCATTTTTTATAATTTATTTTTTAGCATATGTATCAAGGGGAATTATTCTTTTCACTAATATATTTGAAAAGAAATTTAATAAATAAACATGTCCCTTAATTTCAAACATTCTAACGATTTATATGTATTAAAATATTTATTGAGATGTATTTAGATGTGGAAATAAAGATTTTAAAAGTGCTAATACATCTAGACCGTTAGATTGGTTGAAATTAAAAATCGTAATTATTTGTCAAATACATTGATAAAAAAAACGATCCCATATATCAAAAAAAAATTTAATTGGTTTTATTAATATAACAAGTATATTATATCAATATATTTGTAAAACAATGACATTATTACACGTACTCAAAATAGAAAATTTTAATCCAACATAAGAACATCATAATAAAATTATCTTAATAAAACAGTATTATAAAAAATAGTATCAGAAGCAGATTTATATCAATATCCTAATAACAGTATTGAATGGTTAAAGATAAAAAAAATAAAACAGTGTCAGAAGCACATGCTTATGTGAATACAAAAACTAATTTTTAACAAATCATAACACAATATCTAAATAAAATAGTATCACAGATAAAATTATTTTAATATATCAATATCATACTTAACAGTATCTTAATAAAACAATATCACATACACAAACAACAATCCAATAGAAAAATTGTATCATAAATTGAAACAATATCAAGAATTTTGAATGAAAACAGTATTAATGATAATGTATTACTAATGCAGCATTTTAAAACACTATCATTACTTCAATCATAAAATATTTAATTTTGAATGTGTGTTTGTTTGGTAGAGTTTAAAAAAAAAAATTAGATTTTAAAAAAAGTTGGTGAAATGTGTGGTTAAAAAATGGGTTAATTACATTAATGGTCCCCATTCTTTCAGGTTTATAACGATTTCATCCACATTCTTCATTTTATTCTCACAAAGGGTCTCCAAATCACTATTTTTCATTATTCTAATAATTTTATGACAATTTTACCATTTGACTTAAATAAATTAAAATAATAAGAAAAAAAAATACAATGAAAACATTGCAATTAGGCCCTTAATCTTTCAAAAGTACAAATAAATCTTAAACTATTTTATTTAATACAAATTGGTGTTCTTCTAAAAAAAAAAAAAAAAGAATATATTTTTTTCATCCCACCCCCAGATTTCCTCATTGAAAATTCATGTCCAAACAATAATCTGAAAAAAACACCATGGCCGGAGTCCCAACACGTCACCAAGTCAACGGAAAACGGAGTAGTACGTTGCCGGAGACCCGTGCGCAGCGTCTGATCTGCGCGAGTAGATCCACCGCGTGCAGATCGGGCGTACGCGTGCCAGATCTCTACGCAGATCTGACGAGCACCTAATCTATGCGTGACTGGTCATCTGGTGCATCTCCGACAAGCGCAAATCTCAGCGCGCATGACTGGTCATTTGGTGCATCTCTTACGGGCGCAAATCTCCGCGTACGTGACTGGTCATCTGATGCATCTCCGGCGGGTGCAAATCTCTGCGCGCATGACTGGTCATCTGGTGCATCTCCAGCGGGCGCGACTGATCATCATCTGGTGGCACAAATCCGATATCTGTGCTTGCGCCCAACCGCGGCCACGCGAAGATTTGAGATCTTCCCTGCGCTCAACCGTCGACCACGTGCAGATCCGAGATCTGCGCTGGGGTGGGGTGGGGTGGGGTGGGGTGGGGTGGAGTGGGGAAAGATAATATCTTTTGAGTTTGGAAAGAACACTTATTTGAATAAAATAAATTTGTTTAGGATTTATTTGTACTTTGAAAAAGGTTAAGGGCTCAATTGCAATACTTTTATTGTATTTTTTATTCCTATTATTTTAATTTATTTAAGTCAATGGGTAAAATTATCATAGAATTGTCAAAATAGTGAAAAATAGTGATTTGGGGACCATCTGTGAGAATAAATGGAAGAATATGGATGATATTTGCTTTAAAAAAAAGAATGGGGATGAAATCGTTACAAACCTGAAAGAATGGAGGACCATTAGTATAATTAACCGTAAAAAAATTGATAAAATTTGTTGTTGAAAATAAATTTGGGAAAATAAGTTAATAAACCTGGCAAAACATGCTAAAATGTAACGAAAACCAGTGTACAATATTAAAAATAAAAAAAAATCAAATATTTTTTATAAAACAGTATCATAAAAAACAATATTATAATAAAATAATATAATATCATAATAAAACAGTCAGTGGTGATCTCCTGTCCTAAGGGGGCAGGATAATTTCACCCACCTACTGAGGTATCAGCAGGTGGATGGTTAATGATAAAATAATATATATACATTAACCATCCACCTGCTGACACCTTAGCAGATGGATGAAATTATCCTGGAGATCATTGTTCATAAAACATTATCGTGTTTGAATTAGTGTTTTTTATAATTATAGTGACACATTGGTTTTTTTAGTAATGAAATTTGACTTTAATTAAATTAAATTTGGACCATATAATTTAATAACTCATGAGCACATAATCAATGAGTGACCCTAAATTTTCTCATTTTATAAGTAAACAAATGACTCTTCATATTCCCACGCTGGATTGAACATTTCCCATTTCTCATTTTCCACTTTTTTGCAATTCCAATTATTCTAAGATATTTAAAGTTAAAGAAGCTAACTTTTATACTTAATTTCTCATTTACTTCAAATTAGTTTGGAACAACCACTATTCTAAAAAGTTCATATGGTCACCACCTAAGTTTCCAATTATTATAAGATATTTAAAGTTAAAGCAGTTAAGTTTTATACTTAATTTCTCATTCACTTGAAATTAGTTTCGAGCAACCACTATTCTAAAAAGCTCACATAGGTAGCGCCTAAGTTTCGCCCAAACTTAAACCGCGGTTTCCACGCCTAAACACGCATTATGCCTTGTCCTCGCCTTGCCTAAACTAGAAAATTTCGAAACTTGACTCCCACGCTTAGCTACGCTTTACGCTTTTTAAAACATTGCAAGCAACTAAATATACTATGATCATCTTGTAGAATAGATCATATCAAGCCTTTGAACCATTCAACTTAAATAATTGATCAAAATCAACTTATTTAAAATCAGTTTTCAAAAAATTAAAATTATACAAAAATTGTGCTACGTCTTCGCGTTTCCCATATCCACTTTCGTTGAACCTAGGTGTTGTAAACCAAGGATATTGAGATCAAGTTAACACACATAAGATTAGTAAACCATACAAGTGAGATTGAAATTTCGTATTTTTATTCTTTTAAGTCTGCCTGGGATTAACATTTCGTCCTTTCAAACCAAAAATAAAAAAATAAAAATAAAATGATGTTTTATTAATTTAGCTATCTAATATTTAGGAATTTGACTTACTCTACACCATGGAGAGTTCTTATACTTGTCCAATAGGGATTATAAGAACTCCCCATATTAGAGATTAGATCAAAGCCCCTAATATTTATGAGTACAACTATTGCAATAAAAGAAAGGGGGATGTTCTCCAATCTATGGTGGGTAGGAGTTATCATGTCCACTGCTGAGGTGACCGCACTTAATTAAAAATAATAATGAGTATGTGTCTCTTTTTGTAATTTTGGTAATAACCCAATTAAGATAAGTTTTGTCAATATTTTGAACCCATGAACATGCATGAAACCAACTTTACTAAAAAATGGTAGGGCCATTTAATTATCGAGCCAAGTTTGACAATATGACTCGATACAATAAAAGAAAAGAGACGTATAACAATTTTTGTTGGTGACCTTTTTTAATTGTTCAATTCTACTTAATAATCAAGACAATTACGTATAACATATTTCTTTTCAATCAACCCTCAAATTTATAACCACTCATTTCTTGTCATTGCCATGTTTGGCTATGCATAAACGGAAAAGAAGGTACTTTTAATTCAATTTTAATTTCTTAATATGATTGGGTACATTATCTTTTTCTTACTTCTAATAAAAAATTATCTATTTATTTAAAAAAAATTGTAAGTAAACTTTTTAAGATTAGCCAAACATGCTTCAAGTGTAATAAAAACGAAAACAAACAAAACACTTCGTAATCATATTTATTTATAATAAAAATGTTAAAAACTTCATTCCTAAAACAAACATTAATGGGACAAATAGGTTACAGTTGAGGTGGCATTATAAATCAAATTACCACAAACGGAAGGAAACATCGTTGTTTGATGTAGTTGTCACATAGCCGATCAGTCCTATGAATAAAAATCAAAGGAGCATCTATTTATCAATAAATGAATGAATGAATAAATACTAAAGCGATGTATTCCTAATAATCTTAATTTGTTTGTGGTCAACGTGTCCCACTAGCCCCCACCAAATGCACCCAAAATAAGCACGAGTCACGATCGTACTAAAAGAAAGAAAAAACCCTTGCATTTTCTCCAATACAATTAAAAATTAAAAATACCCAAAAACAGTTTTCACCGTTGAAGAAATTCCATTTTGGGAAAGCCCCCATTTTTGAAGTCCATAAAGTTGTACTTATTTTCTTTCTTTGTTTGATTCCTTTCACTTTTTTTTTTTTTCCTATTATTTGTCACCAACTCCCAGCTAAGGTTGTCACATGTTACACAGACCATTTCGATTCTCCACCACATGTTTATGTATTTATTTATTCATATTTTTCCTCAAAAAAAAAAAAAATTCAATAGAGAGGGATGAATCTGGTCCCTCTGGTTCTTGCAGTGTTTCGTGGATCCTATGCAAAAGAAAGAATCTAAGAAGCTGGTCTGAACCATTACTGTCTCTAAGGAACAAAGTCTTTCAACTTTTGTTTTGTTTACTTCTAAGAGTAAGGGCCATGAAAGATCGAAACTTTGTGTATTAATTTTCAAAATGGATATACAAGGTTTACTTTTTCAATTTAAATTATTTTTTACTATTCATCGTCATGTTCATAATCCGCATCTTAAAATTTATTATTATCATCGATACTAATACACAAAGAATGGTTAGAAATTAAAAAGGTGCTCCTCGAGACCAAATTCAAAGAATCGATATGCTAAAAAAAAGAATAAAATATTGCACTAGTAAATCCACATTAAACCATATTCATGTTGCATTAAAATTTTCGATCAATTATAAATAATTCTTGCATACTTCGTACCTTGTTAGGTACATGAAATATTTAATGTAATGTGAAAGCATTGGACCATCCAAGGTAATTTAAGATGAAACATCAACAAATCTTAAATAATATATACCCTAACCATATTTTAAACCTAGTTGTCAACATGAATTGTTGGCTCTGTCAAGTCAAAAAAGAAATGGTAATATATTTAAAAATAAAGGGTATGATTCTTTGACCCCTTATTATTATCTAATTTAATATATAATAATGATAATTAAATCCCAACTTTCCACTAATCAATCTTACTTTCTCCCATTAACAAATGTTTATACAATCAAATTAAATAAAAAAAAAGTTCCATAATATAATCGTAGATGACGTCGCAGATGATGCAATCGTGCAATTATTTATTAATATTAAAATGGGCTGGATAATCAATGCTACATATCAGGATAGATTATTTTAGGCACTTATTTTCAGACAAGTAAAAGTTTTTTTTTTAAAAAAAAAAACCTCGTAAGAGAATTTGTTTAATACTAAATAGTAAAAAAAAAATTGGATTTTGGTTTTGGAACAGTAGTTTGAAGCTTTAAAGGATGGGTCAAGTCCATCTCGTCATAATAGCCACATCTGACTGCTTTTGCTCATGAGAACTGATTCAAAGGACACAACTGATGGTGACAATTCATCAAAGCTTGGTTCTATTTCCCATAATAAATAAATAAAATTTACTCAGTTTCACACCTGCGTTTTACTTTTTACACATAATTATAATCGGTTTTAAATTGATCTGTTTTATTTAACCGTTAAGAGAGCTACTTAAATGGCATGCTCCAATCACCCCTTTGTTTCATAATCGATGTTCAAGGAACACATATTATCAACAAAATGGTTTCACAGATTAAGTCTTATATATACCGAAAACAAGCTTCACCAAACCACCCCATCTATCATGAAGATCACCGATCATCGAAGAGTGCACGATGTAAGAAAATTGTAAAATACGATTAGAGTCATTTATATATAAGTACTAATAATGCCATTTCTTTTAACATTGGAATTGTGTGTTCGAGAAAAGATCCACAAATGAACTTGCATAGACAGTACTATCATCCGGTTCAGTAGTCAGCAATGCAGAAGATCTCAACCAAGATTTTTTTTTTTTTTGCCATTAGTTTGGACCAATTACCAACATTTGCAAGTGTTTGATTTTTTCATATTTCTCCACCTCTAATTATAATTTTTTTTCTCTGACTGGGATTTTTACAGACTTACAGAAAATGGAGATCTTTTGATGGCAGAATTAGAAGACAATGACTTAGCAGAAAACAAGAATAGGCAGGTTATGAGGGCCTCGTAATTGGGTGGACACCATTTTTCTGCAGCCAATTTTGGGGTCTCAGTATTTGCTGTCGGAATCCTGATGATGCTGCAGCAGTAGCAAATAATTGAGGAGAATTTGTTTGCCATTGCTGATCATTTGTTGTGAGAGAAATCTCTCCTACATTGCCTCTAATTCCGCCACCATTGCTGCTGCTCGGAAACTGAATCTGTCAATTGTCATGTTCAATTAAGCGTACGTAGGATTTTTGTTCATACATATGGATATTGAACTTTAAGCACTTACTTGATAATTTTGTGGGCCAAATGGCGGTGAGAACATTTGAAGCATTCGGGGCTCGTTGCCTCTCACGAACTGTCCATATTGGTGCATTTCATTAACCTTCAATAAACCGGGAGAATGAAGGTGTGTTTGGCTTAGAAGCTGTAAAGTTTCAGTTTCATTATATCCATCTCTTCTATCAATTCTACTCGTCGGTTGATTCTGGAAATTATGCTGTGTTTCATAAAAGGCATCATATAAAAAATACTTCAACTTTTGGATATTTTGCATCAAATTAAGGCACGTTGATGTCTATATACCTCTGATATCAATCCCTGTTGTCGCCAATCAAATTCAAATGGCATTGTCGAACAATGCCGATCGCGACTATCGTCTTCCAATTCTCTGCCGCTATCCTTTGAGGCCGAATTCCCCAAACTCAAATCTAGATTATGATCTGCTGCGTTACTAGAAGATTCTGGCACGCACCAAAAATTTCAAAAAAACAAATAAATTTTCATCTTCCCATTCAGTTCAACACGAAGAATTTTAATTTTTAAGAACTATAGGCGAACAAACACGACAAATTTTTCATTAAGTTTACCTGCACCTTTGAGCTCTTCATCGTAAATGCTGGGATCAAAATTTGTAACAGCTTCCTTCCCATTACACTTGATGGCAGCTTTATCATAAGCCCTATATTTCCCAGACATATATTCAATACTTAATTCTTTCTACAATATGTTTCCAGCAATCCTGCTGGCAATCTCGTTTACGTGACATTAAATAATAAAGACAATAAAATATAGAGATATAAGACTCAGTTTATTGTGTATATCATTTAATGTCATATAATCTGGTGATGATCAACTGGTGATAATGATAAATAGCTCTACTCAGAAATAAATACAGACAACAACTCTACAAACTGACCTGGCAGCTTCAATTTCAGTATCAAACAGACCCAAATAAACATATCTGTTTCATAAAATAAAACATGCATTAGCACAAAACAAAGTAATTAAGAGAAGGATTAGTCCACAAACATAATGTAGTAAGGGTTTAATCTTAATCAACGGAAGATTCAAAAAGAACGAGGTTATAAATATATAGTGTGTGTTATATTTACTTTTTGCCCAAGAACTGGCCCATTCTGGCTTCCCATCTACCGCATTTGTGCAAGGTAACACCTCTAAACTTAGAGCTCCCTCTTGGAAAACCAGTACTTTGTCGGCGAAGAACATGCACAAATTCTTCCTTTGTTAAATTGCTCATCTGAAATATTTCAGCATAGAATATGATGTTTTTTTTTTACTTTCTTGTGTCCAAACACCTCATAATTCATCAATGCAAGTCGCAAAACCAAGAATGCAACTTTTGAAACTAAGGGAAAAAGCACTGTACAAGATAAGGTGAAATGAAATAAAAGAAGACATACACTCTCTCTCTCTCCCCTTTTTCTCTCTCTTCAAATTATCTCTACCTGTTTTAGGTCTTCTTTGTAATCTTCTAGATTAAAGTTTATGTCTGCTTCCATTCCCCGGAACTTAATGGCTGCCCTATCATATGCGCTGCCAAAGATTCATGTCTGAACATCAGTTTCTTCGGTTTTCAGATTAAATATGTGGGAATTGAAGGAAATAGTTAAGAAAGGGTCCGAAACTCACCGAGCTGCCGCATGTGCTGTATCAAATCCACCTATAAATTCCCAAACAAAGAGCCCATTTGACCAATCAGATGATAAAGCAAGAACTTCATAGTCAAGTTCAGAAAAAGAATAATCTTGTTTGCCAAATAAGGAGAATAAACAAGGAAATACTAACCCAAATAAACTTGCTTTCCACAATCCCTGAATCAGAAAGAAAAGCAAAAATAAGAAACACAGATTAATTATATTTGAATGAAAAGAAACAATTTTGTAGGAACAAAGTGAAAAGATAAAGGTTTTGTGATTTGTAAATGTATACCATATGTGTGACTCCCACCGGCCAGTCCTCCGATAAAAGGTAACCCCACGATATTGAGAGCTGCGAGACCTAGGCCCCCGACGGCTTTTCTTGAGAGGTTGTGCAACCTCTGCTGCAGACTTCCCAAACCCACCCCCGACGACGCCGTGGGGTTCAGACTTACAGAATTTAACTCCAAACCATTGAGCTCTTGGGAAATTGAGTGGTAGGTCGCCGGATGTAGCTCCCGTTTCAGACTCATCCACCGGAAAGAACTGCCGGGTCACCGGCGGTTCACACTCCGACGAGCATGGATCCGTGTCATCATCGTTGTTGTGAGCCACAGAAAACCCAAATATTTTACTGCTCCTTTTCTTTTGACCTCTTTCTGCATCTTCATCTTCTGAAGCATCCTCTATAACCACCGCCGACGAGCTTGAATTAGACACAGATCCAACCCCTTTAAACTTATCATCCGAATAACTCTCGGATTCATCACCCCTTCTTTGATCTGGTGAATCATTGAGATTCCACATTTCTCTACCGTGGAAAAAAAAAATGAAAAACCCCAAATAGGAAAAAAGATACAAAACCAAAAAGAGCTGGTCGGTTAAAGAAAGATAGAGAAGAAGAGAGTTGATGGGTTTTCAGAATTCTGATCAGTACTGTCTCATCAGAAGCAAAATTTTGGGGGGCTACAAAAGCTCGTTTTTGAGTTTGTAGGAGTAGAATATTGTGGGGTGGGTGGGTGTAGATTATAGATATTCTTTTTGGCTACCCATATAAAATAATGCTCAAATGGAACTGTATGTTGCCTCTTCGTAGAACATAAAAAACCTCTTACCTTAGAGTTGTAAAAACAAAAACAAAAAAAGGTTGTTCTTGTAGTTTCTAATGGAGAATTCAAAAATGTTCAACTAGATCTCTGTGTTCCCTTCCTTGGCTGCCTAATACGGCATAGACGATGCCAGTTTCTCAAGATTTGACCGTGTTAAATTTCATATAAAAGTTGGCTTTGTTTTTGGGTTTGAATATATTACATAGAGGGATGTAAAGATATATGGGATGATATGCCTTTGTTTTTTTGCTACTATGTTGAATGAACCATAAATTCTTTAAGGATGGTTTTATAAATCTCTTTCTATTTATATATGTCTGGTGTAGGTTCTCCATTAACCTTTCTCTTTCTTTTAAACTGTACGTATTTATATCTACACGTTGCCCACTTTAACTGATGTGTCTATTACCTTGTATTCCCATTGGTTAGTTGTTCGAATATTAAAAGAAATTATGAAATACTGAACCATCTTTTTCCTACGCAACTTTCCGACGTTAACCAAATCGAAAAGCAACCACCCCTATCTCCCTTTCTCTCTCCTCAATTTTTCTCTCCACATTACCCACTACTGATAATAGACAGCACCAACACTAGAATCCTCACTTATTACTCAATTGCCTTTATTACCTTCTCATTTCATTCATTCATTCATTCATTTATTCACTCCCCACGTCAACCCCCCCGCCCCCCCCCCCCCCGGTCGCTCCCCTCCCCTCCCCTCCCCTCCCCTCCCAACTCTCTCTCTCTCTCTCTCTCTCTCTCTCTCTCTCTCTCAATAATGTTGTTTAGTTCCCGTAGAATTAAGAACATATCGATGTAGTAGTAGTGGTCCAATGAATAAAAATATCAGCTAATTTTTTGGCATAATAGAGCAATGAACCCATCGCTACATTTGGACTTTTTCACATAGACATATTGAATAATATAAATATATACACACAGACACACGAATGTATAATCAGTTTGACTCTAAAGTTGTGCGAGTTGCGCAATGCGACAACACAAACCCCATAATTATAGGACGCTATAGATATTGTTATGCCCTAGTCCCGAATCGCTTCATTACCAAGTCTAGCACCCTTCATAAATAATGGAAGTTCTAAACTTGGGGGGACTATTATTACACCTCCAATCCTACGTGGCACTCGACGTGGGCAGAGTCAAAACCAAAATCGTACTAAGTCCAGCATCCTTCGTAAATAATAGAGTCCTAAATTTGGAGGACTATTGTTACGCCCCAATCCCACATGCGCACTCCACATGAGCAGATTCAAAACCAAAATCACCTAGCGGTCTAACACCTCATACTTGAGGATGTTACCCTTTTGCCGAGGAAGTTTATGAACGTTAAAGACGTGGAAATGGATACTGTTCTTTTATACCGAGGCAGTTAGGAGAACGAGGCTACTAAAAGCAACCTGGTTACATGCTAAGGAAGCCTCTATTGCCAAACCTGCAATCCAGTCTTGAAATGACTGATGGGACAGACAGCCAATGTAGCTAGTCACAATCATAGCCCCTTAACTTGCAGCTGAAAGAGAGCTCCTCATAAATGCTAATGATATGACGCCCAAGATGTGACTCAAGAACTATCCGGATAAACCACGTGTCACGCATTAAAGGAGAAACAATTTGGTATAATTTGTCTATAAATACCATACTCGTTTCCACAAGAAGAGGATGTTGAAAATTAGAACTCTCACACAAGAAAGAAAACAAAGTCTTCTATGCTAATTGTTCTTTAAGTACTTATAACCACCTGGAAGATCTTTAGTTAGGGGCTCTCAAGTTGTTTCCTTTGCCACAGTATGTTTCACGCTATCTCTTGTTTCATATCCACCCGTTCTTAAGCTTATTTATGTGGTTGAACAAACCGTATGGCAATCCAAGTGTGCAGGAAAATACACGTAGGAAGAGAGGCGTGGAGTTCTTATTAGTAGCCATTTTTGGAGGTCAAATATAAGACATTATATATGTATTTATAGTTTTTGTTAATATAAAGAATTTTTTTTTTAACCAAATTAAAGGGGACCAAATTTAGGGGGGCCAAATTATTATCCAACCCACATAATATAATAGGTTGATTTCAGTAATGGTCATTGAAGTTTGTTAACATTTTAAAATAGTATAATTAAAGTAATTTTCTTACACTAGTAATCACTCAAGTTTGTAAAAATCACACTAATAATCAGTCGGTCGAAAACTTAAATCTAAAATCATATGTGTCACTGTTAAATTCAAATATGAACACAAACAGAATTAACAAGTACACCATGTGAGACAAAAATGTCCAACCTTCAAAATCCACCAACAAAAAATGCAAAGTTCACTATTAACTGCTTATTAAAATTAAATGAATATGGAAAAAATGTGTTTGACAATTACGTATTTAGCTGCAATTAATACAATTTTGTCTGAAGCGACACACTACTAAAAATCGTTTATGTTCGCGTTGAAATTTAATAGTGACGCATATGATTTTAGATTAATGTCTACAGTCGAGTAACTATTAGTGTAACTATTAGAAGCTTGAGTGAGTATTCCTGTAACAAAATTACTTCTATATTATTTTGAAATTTTTAACAAACTACACTGACCATGGTTGAAATTAATCCAAAATTGACATATACATATAATTCAAAGTAATATGGTCGTTTTTCTAAATTTCGTACAGAACGTGTCGATCTGGTATGTGTATATATATATGCACACATAGAATATGTATGTATATATGTATGAAATAATTACCAATTATTATAATTTATACACACAAACATGCATATCTGTGTATATATAATGAGAAGTGATTTCTTATCTCCAATAGACAAGTATTGTATTGTCCACGTTCAATGTCGTACAAACTCTCTAATGACTAAAATTGATTAGCATCCAAAAGTAATTTAGAGAAAAATGAAACAAGAAAGTAAATAGGGTTGATCAGCTTATTAATTCAAATTTCATTTTTTTTTGCAATTGTGATACTCAAAACAGCCACTAACCATCCCTTAACTTTCTTCTTTAATATCAAAATTCGCTACTCATTATCACTTTTATAAGTTATTACTCACAAACTAACTATTTAGTTTGAGAATAATAATCTCCTATTTACGGTGAAAAAAAAATTATTTATTCATTGTATGTGAACACGTGTGTATCTACACACATTGGTGTATTGTGTAGACTGATGTAACACTCTTACATCAGTTCATATCATCAGTAGATAAATGATGTTTTATCTACCATGGATAGAAGATTATTACTCCTTAGTTTGAAGCTTCAACATTCTTGAGTTCCAAATTTTTTTACCTCGCTTTTATAAGTTATGTTTGAACCTACTCTCTAATATCAATTAAGAGCATGTTTGGGTGAGCATTTTCAAATTTATAAACTGATTAAATATTAATTTTTATTTTTACATTTTGTAAAACTAACAATTTGTTTCTTTTCTTATTTATACATTTTATAACACTCGCTGTTTATAATCTTAAAAAAATTACTGAACTAGTACTAAAACAAATTAAAAATTGGATAATTTTTTAAAGCATAATCTATCTAGCCAATCCCTGTTTGCACATCTAACCCCTTCCCAACCTATTTTTCCATCTCTAATTCCATGGGGCATGGACACGTATTACACAAGTGGCGTCGTCAGTCCCACCTCCAACCCCAATATTCTTTCTTTATATGCACAAAGAACCAATTTTCCGTTTTATGAAAAATGATTTGTTATATTGGTGAGTAATGTTACCCATTGGCGGTGATAATCATCGTCAATTTAAATGACAGTATGTTCTTTATTCGTTGGGCAATTTATTAAATGCATGTTTAATAGTACTAAAATTATTTTTGAAGTGTTAAAATTATAAGTTATTGGTGAATTTGTGGATAAAAAATAGATTGTAAATTATGAGTTCTATGAAATGTGTGGATAAAAAATATGTTTAACCAGTTTGACCAATTAAAATTATAATTTAAGCAACTTCAAACATTTACCAATTAAAATACAATCTATTTATCTAGGTAATATACAAGTTGAAAGACTATCAACCTTTGTAGTACTAATATTTTAATGAATAGACACACAAATTTAAAATTTGTTTCAAATAGATTCTATCTACAACTCAATAAATCACATCTAAATTTGTGTATGAAAGTCAATATATTTAACATAGATTCTCAATTTAGACAGAACTCTAGACAATATCAATTTTTTTCTTTTGCCACGTCAATTTGACATAATTTATGCCATATTGTATTGGAAATAAAATTATTTAAAAATTATTCATTTTGCCTTAGGGGGAATTTTTTCAACAATACACGATTAGAACATCTCCAATGTACTTCGTCTATTGTTTTTTAGACATGCCACATAAGTATATATAGACGGAGTTATAAAAAATCACCTCCAATACATGCTGACAAAAACTCCATTTATTTGATGTGGCACATTAAAATATAGACTCCATCTAGAAGTCTGTCTGTATTTAGACGAACTTCTAGAAAGAGTGAGTCAGCAAATTTAATTTTAGACGGAGCATATTGCAAATGAATTTTAATTTGACCGTCTATTTTATAGACGTAGTATTACATAGATTGGAAATCCGTCTATTTTACTTGTCACATAGATTGCAATAGAAGGCGTGCATTGGAGATGCTCTTATATTAGAGGTATTCTCAAAATTTTAGACAATTAATCAGTGATACTTAAATTGATGATAATTAATCACATATTAATTATATTATTTGCAATTATTGCCATCAACTAAACATATCTTGCCTTTGCAACCAAGGAGTCAAAATTATATAATTAATTTAAAAATTATCGAGAACAATACCAATTCTATTTTATATTGTTGGAAAAAAATTGAAACATAATGTATAGAACTTGTAATTGGAATTAAGGGAGGAGGGTAGTTCGGGAAGGAGCGGGGAAATTATTGAGATTGAAGGGCAGGCCAAAGGAGTAGGACTCAGGAGGGTCTCAGAAAAGGAAATGGGAATATAATGCAATTCAAAGAAAAACTTTCCAGAAAAGACCAATCCAAGAGTACGGGAAGCGGGCCAACCATTTCCCTCTTTTGTTCTACCACTGACCTGACTTTTTTCCCACACTTGCTTTATTAGCGCGTTACTCACCCTCTATCACGGCTGTTATCATATCTTTTCAACTCAAATTACACTCATGTCCTTTCTCTTTTTTTCTATAGGTAAGTTATAGCAAAAGTTTATAATCTTTAAAGTAATTTGGACTTTCGTCCTTAAATTCATTTTTGAACAACCCTATCCACATTCTTTGAAAAATAGATAATACATTCACTCAGATGAATAGATTTCATTTATTTTTTTATTAGTCAATTTATTTGACCAGCGTGCTCAAAAATTAAGAAAGCACATTTTTATTTCATTATACTTAATTAAAATATTAAAAAAATATGAAAAATTCACTAAAAACAAAAACCAAAAACCAAAAACCAAAAATCAAAAACAAACAATTAAAATAAATAAATATGTAATCATCTTCTACCAACCCACCCCCACCACACCCCACGAAGAGTCTTTGCCACACCACCACTTACAAATCCATAAAGGAGAAGACCATGCGAGTTGTAGGGTGATAATTTCATAAGTTAGAAGTTGGTGCTCACTTCCTAGGTGGTGGACATGTGGACTCTACGAAAATCGAACGTGTTACAATAGTCCTTCAAGTCCAAATCTAATATTCATATTTTGTAATTTTGGCATTTTTATCGAGGTGAGACTACTATGACAAAGCTATCTGATGACACTCATAATCTCTTGCTTATGACGAAGGCGTGACAATAGTCTCTCAAATCCGAGCATAATATTTATATTAGGTGGATGACTTGTGAAAAATAACGGTTGAAACATTGGTGAGGCAAGTGTAAGCTCCCTTGAGATGATATAGAAACGCGTAAGAGTTCTGAGCCATTATTGCAGTCGTCTCATCATTGCGGGCATGATTCCAGCCTCCACATTGTTGCATGCAATGCGTTGTACGATGTTGATGCATGTGTGGAATATGGGATTCTCGCCTCTTCGCATTCAAAGTTTTAGATTGTTGCAAGCATCAACACTTGGGATGAATTATCAAGATTGAACTGTCTAGATCTTGAAAACCATTACCTAGAAAAGGCAGAGCCATAGTTTGAATTTTCACTTTGCACCAAACTAACTTACTTTCGACAAAGGTCGACGATGCATCTAACAATGAAAGGGTAGAATGATGTGGCCCAATTGAACCGAACCTTCATTATGCCCTACCCTAGATCAATGAGACTCTTCTGCAATTCAAAAATTAAATGATGAGCTAAAAGAGGCATGAAAATATGTTGCCTCGTTGTGCAGAGCAGGCTTAAACTAATTGTTAGAAACCATCTACAACACGCCAAAAATCCTCAAAAGAATTGTGTTTCTATCCACGAGCGATCTATGGAGGGGGGAGGGGGTTTTTAGTTTACCATTCACCCTTTCTTCAGTTCATTTATGAGTCATAATAACCTAGCCCATATCCAAATAATTTGAATGGTTGGGTCTAGATGGTCGTAGTGCTTTAGCGGATCACTAGCCATCTCAGAGATATATCTCCAAAAGCCTTCAGAACCATTTATTGCCCCGGTACGTCATCGCGAGAGCCAGATGGTATTACGTCAATCTTTGGCCTACGCGGGGATGGAACTTTAGTGAAAACTTCCAACAAGGTTGGGGACTGGATGGATAGGTTCTTCTTCGAAAGTAGATAGTGGAAGTTTATTCCAAATGAACCTCAATCGAACCTTTAGGTGTCTCATCGCTATGGGCGTCTGGGTGAGTGACGTTTCTATTGACCTATAGTTAACTTTATCCTTAATGTTTTGATCCTAACAAACAATTGATCATCTTGTTTTACTAACAATTGTCTTAAAAGTGTTTATAATCTTCAAAGCATTCAAATCAATCATAGCCAAAAGATCGTGATCAAGACTACACTATAAATCGGATGGTCAATATCAAAATCAATCATCCAAAACAAGAGTAGAAGATTCAAAATTCAAGAAAGATCAAAAATTAGATTTTTAGATCAAATATAAGGTATTAATACTTTGATCTTTAGCATTAAATGATAAAAGTTCAAAAATAATTTTATGCACTAAAAATCATGTTAATATCATTTGTATAAAATATTTTGAACATTTTTTTTGAAGGCAAAGATCCGGTCAACCGAAACTTAATTCGGTCGATTGAATTCCTTAAATCGGTCGATCGGTCCAAATGATAGATAAACCAATTAGACGTCAACTTCTAAAAATTATGACTGTTCTGATTCTTACTACATTCTTCTCAAATGGCTATTTTTTTTGTCATCTGAACTTTTGTAGGTCGACCGATTCATCAATCTGACTAGACAGAAAATTTTAAAAATTGCTCTCTATAAATTGTCTTTAATTCATTATCATTTAATACATTCACAAGAGCATAAAGAGAGAAACTTGTCTTAAGAAAAATTATTTAAACTTTCATTGCTTTTACATCTTCTAAATTACTCATTGAAAAACTTTGATTGATTAAATCAAACTTTTAGATCATCATCTTCATCAAAATTTCTTTCTAACACTTGAGCTTTTCATCTATTGCTAATTTTTGAAGTGTTAGTCTCTATTAGTACCTAACTTGTATTTATTATTTATTAAGAGAAAAATTATTGTAAATCAACTTCTTCATATCTTTGGGTCATATTGAGGTCTTGTAAAGCTCAATATTATATAAGGACCAGTACTCTTTGTTTGTAAGTCATCGAAAGCGTTTTAAGAGTTTTGATTGCACCATAAGTCAATCAATATAGTGGAAATACCGTGCTTGTGACGAAGAGCTTGGTAATGGGGGACATAGATCATTGGTTTGGATTGAACTTCCATAAAATTATCGTTTGCACAATCTCTCTACCATTTTATTTATTTACATTGTGTTTATATTTAGGGTAATTTGCAGCCGCCATTCCTAACCTTTGGAATTTTGGTACTTTTATCCCAATTTTTCATTTTTTTTTACACCAATATCTTCAATATTTCTTAATTTGGTGGTTGAAGTCCCTATTAACAGAATCTGTCCACTTTGATGTTTGAAATTGGAGTAATTTGCAGCCGCCATCTCCAACCTTTGAAATTTTGGCACTTTTTATCTTAATTCTTCATTTTTTTGCACTAATATCTTCATTCTTCATTTTTTGCACCAATTTCAACTTTTTCTTGTCGTAGCTTCTCAATTTCAACTTCCAATCTCCGCATTGATTTCAGCAAGCCAGGTATTATTTATTTTAATCTCTCGCACATTGGCGGATCATGCCATACAAAGCAGTTGCAGCCATTTTCCTATATGAAAAACGTCAAAACTCTGTACAAATTGAAAGTGAGAAAATACAAATTAGGGTTTTACTTTCCTTACTAATTTATGGGATGAGTAAAATCTCATTCCAAGGATTGAATTCGTCCACGAAGTCTTGAGATCTACGCGATTCCCACATCTGCATATCATGTTATCCATCATTGTTCACCAAATGCAGTTAGGAGAGTGAGAGAGGGAGAGAAAATGTGAGAAATGAATTAATCCTTATCAATTGGATCGTGAGTCGCTGAGAGAGAAGGTTGGGAACGTTTTGAAATTTTTGATTTGTTACTATGTGTGGAGCACGTGCAATTTCAAATGGTAAAGTTGACAGATTCTGTTAACAGGAACTTCAGCCACCAAATTAAGAAATGTTGAGAATATTGGTGCAAAAAAATGAAGAATGAAGATAAAAGTGCCAAAATTCCAAATGTTGGGGATGGTGGCTGCAAATCACCCTTATATTTATTACTTGATTAATTTATATCTATTAAGTTTCTTAATTTGAGATTGTGTTTTCGAATTTTTTTGTAAAAATCTATTCACTCCCTCCTTGGTTAATTATTCTTAGGTTATCATTTTCTACGATATCTCTTTTCATTTTTATATATGCTCTATGCTTATGTTCTAACATTGTTGACCTCAAAATCTAATTGTCAACAAATCGCTTGGCACCTCTCTATCTACATGTATGTTGCCTACATACTTGGACACCGTTGGTAAGCAAAGATCGCTGCATCAAATAGGAGCTCGACGATTGTTTGTACTCATACAATCAAGTTAGTTGCCGGAAAAAAAAAAGATAATAGAGATTAGGTATGGGACAAACAAATAGACAGTTTTAACTAGAATTTGGTATTGCTACCTTTTCCTTCAACCAGGCACCGGTAATAGATGAATTTAAGTTAAATTAGGTTAATGATGATGTTGACCTAATTTAATACATCTCACTTAACTTGTTGAGCCATTGTCATCATTGTGATCTTATTTCCTTAAAAACAGAACATCTAGGTGGCTGTCGTCCCCTAAGGTATTTCAGTTATTCTTCCAGATTTGTTCTAATAACATAACTCTTTGCTATGAATATTTAGAGACTGCTATGGCCACTTCGTTATCAAATGAATCCTCATTGACCCACGTTCCAACCCTCAAAGCTATCATAATACAAAAGACTAAGAACTTGCCTTGCCATCAAACCTTCGTCTTCCAGGCTTGTTGAAGCTCGTGTAAGAATTAATGTTCAAGGTCCAATTAGTTGGGTCAGACTTAATTACTCATTGGGCCAAATTAATTAATAAGATTATTTAATCGGGCCTGATTGTTGATGAGTTGTAGTTGGACTAGAACTAGGGCTAGGGTTAGCCCCGCCTATAAATACATAGGCGCAACGTATTAGGGTTAAGAGTTGTTTTTCCATTACTTGCTAGCACAAGCAAAAGACAACCCAATCAACTTCTCCCAAAATTCCGCTTTCATCTGTTCTTGATTGTGGAGTTCAGATCTGTTCTTGCTGTGTGGATCACCATTGGAGGCTGGACAATTAGACAGCTGTGGTATTGAAGATCGCACCTCCAGCCAATCAGATAATCAGATTCAAGACATTCATCAAAGGTAATATTCTATCACGAATCCTATCTAAGTACGAGGTTGATCCGGGCTTATAGGAATTGAGCATTTAATTTCCGCTGTGCATGTACACATCAATTCCTTACAGTGGTATCAGAGCCTACCTTGTTACTTGTTAGAATTCGTTTGACTGCTTTGATGAATTTAACAATAATTATTATTGGTATATTAATTTAATTTGAGTTTTGACAAAATATAAAATTTTGAATTTTGAAATAAAAAAAATCTGAAATTGGATTTTAGATTTTAATTTTTATTTGGAACGAATTTTTTTTTTTTTTTGGCAAGGTGGTTGTAGGCGGCGATAGGAAATCGACCGCCATAGGTGCAGGTCCGCTGCTTTGCGAAAGCAGCGAACGGTCGCAGCGAAATCAGCGGTCGCCGCCGCTGATTTCGCGGCAGAACAACCGTAGGCCGCTGCTGGAAATAGCAGCGGCGACAGCTCCCTTTTTCGAACAGAAGATTTTGCTGTTGTTCGACAACAAACGGCGGTGGCCGCCGGTGTTAGACACCGGCGCGACGACCGCCAGTAGATTTTTTGTAAAACGGCGCTGCCTTGCTTTAGGGTTCTGCCGTTTTCAGCTTTCTGTGGATTGTAGAAGACGGGGGCTCTTGTGCAATTTTTGAAATTGCAAAAGAAGCCCCCTAATTTCAAAAAAAAAAATGGTTCTTTCTGCAATTTACGAAATTGCATGAGTAGGCCACTGTTTTAAAAATTCAGAGAAATGGTTTTTTTTTTTGTGCAATTTGTTGTGAAATTGCGTTGAAGGACCACTGTTTTAAATTTTTTAAGGATTGATCGTGCAGTTTTAGAAATTACACATCAAGTCCTCAAACATTAAAATGAAAAATTAAGGTCTTAAATGTAATTTTAATTATTTTTGGAAAATTGTAAATATTAATTCTTTTAATGTTGGTCAAATATTCAAAATTAATTAAAATCGTTTTTAAACAATATTTTGAATTTTTTGACCAGATTAAATTTTGACTTTATTTTATAAAATTACAATTTTGACCTTATACAAATTTTATCTTCAATTAGAGTGTGACTTTAAATTGAGAGATAAAATAATTTTTTGAAAAATCCCTTTATTTGAATAAAATTAATTGGTTAATTGGTTAATTGATTAATTTTATTATTGGAAAAAATTAAGTAATTAATTAGATTAATTATTTAATTCTGTCTAGTCCGTTCCAAAATGTCTAAAAGGTTTAGACTTATACTGTCAAAGCTGCAAATTTAGAAATTAATATATTTTTAATATTAGATATTAAAATGGATGTTTAGTGGATGATTATGGACTCGACCCATGTGATTGGTTGTATGGTTAATTATTCCTGTTGCTTATTAATTGGGCCTGCGAGCCTATTATTTATTTAATTAGATTTTCGAGTTATTTATTTATTATGGGCCTGTGTGTCCATTGATCAGGGCCTGCGTGCCAACTAGTATAGGATACAGGTTGCAGCAGAAGATGGAGATGATTGTATTTAGCATTCGATGAACAAATGCAACGTCCCTTAGGAATTGACCAACTAATCTTCTTTTTGGCTCAAGAAGATTAGATAGATAAAGTCCATAATCATCCACGCTTATTATTATGTATGATTTATTGCATGTTAGATGTTAATTAATATATATACATAATTATGATGAGACAAACTCCTCTTTATCAAAAATATTAAATTCGTATTAAATGGTTAATACAACGTGCCTTCTATTGTTATAGTGAAAAACCAGAGTCCATTATCGATGTCAGTTTGTTGAGTCACTCAAGGCTGCTCGCTCATGGATATGTTTATTACTATGAAACATTTGATGTTTCTGAACAATGGGTCGAATTTAACTAAAATTTTATTTTTTGTTGAGTCACTCAAGGAAATAGAATTTTAGGGGCACAATCAAGTAAACACATAAAATGTGTGCGACAATAAGTTGTCTACTTGATGATCTAGGAGTCACATAGGGATGTGATTGATAGAAGTATCTACCTGGATATTTTACTAGGATTTGTTGAGTCACTCAAGGTTTTAATAAAACAAAAGGGATCCTAGCCCACTGGGAATCTGACCGGTTCTATTGATTAATGTTTGAGGGTCATTAATTCAATTTAAACAGTGGGAGTACAATTAATTTAATACAAGTCCATAATTAAATTAATTTTCTATATTTAATTAATTTTCTGTCTTGTTATTTCAGTATTGAATCATGAGTAACCACATGAATTTGAGAGGCATATTGGATGCCAACAAACTTACCGGGCCAAATTTTTTGGATTGGCACCGCAATTTGAGAATTGTTCTCAAGCATGAAAAAATTGGATATGTCGTTGAGCAACCTATGCCGGAAGCTCCTACTGAGGAGGCTACGCCGGAGGAAGTGCAGGCTTATAATAAACACAGCGATGACGAAAATACTGCAACATGTGTGATGCTTGCAGCTATGTCACCTGAGTTACAAAAGCAGCACGAGGGTATGGATGCTTATACCATTATAATTCATCTCAAAGAGTTGTATGATGAACAGTCACGCACTGAACGGTATGAGACATCCAAAAGGTTATACAGATGTATGATGGCAGAAGGATCTTCAGTCAGTGCTCATGTACTGAAAATGATTGGTTATATTGAAAAAATAAACCAATTGGGTTATGCCATGGACCACGAGCTGAGTATTGACTTGGTTCTATAGTCCCTGCCTGATAGCTTTTCGCAGTTCATCATGAACTTCAACATGAATAAGATTCAATGTACCCTGTCTGAGTTGCTGAACATGCTAAAGACTGTTGAGCCCAATATAAACAAAGGGAAGGGACAAATTTTGGCTATTGATACCTCTAAGGGCACTAAGAGGAAATCAAAAAGGACCTTTCAGAAAGGATCTAAGAAGGCCAAATCTGCTGGAAAAACAGTCAAAGCAGACAAGACAAAATCCAAGTCTGATGATCCTTGTTTTCACTGTGGAAACAAAGGACATTGGAAGAGGAACTGCAAGGCATACCTCGCTACCTTGAAGGGAAAGAAATCTACTGAGGCTTCTACTTCAGGTATCTTTTTCATTGAAATTAATTTATCTACTCCTTCAGCTTCTTGGGTATTAGATATCGGATGTGGATCTCATATTTGCACAAATATGCAGGGGCTAAAGAACAGTAGATTACTGCAAAAGGGAGAAGTAGACCTACACGTTGGGAATGGAGCAAGAGTTGCTGCCTTGGCTGTAGGAACATACTTTTTACCGTTGCCTTTGGGCCTTGTTTTAGAATTAAGAGAATGCTATTACATTCCTGCTATTACTAAGAACATAATTTCTATTTCATATTTGGACATGGATGGGTTTTTCATTAAGATTAAGGATAAACGTTGTTCTTTATATCTTGATGATGTGTTTTATGGATGTGGAAATTTTTTTAATGGCATCTATATTCTAGACTTGGAATGTCCTATAATGAGTATAGACAACAAAAGACATAAAGGCAATAAGGTTAACAACTCATACCTTTGGCATTGCAGACTAGGTCATATAAATGAAAAACGCATCACCAAGTTACATAAAGATGGATACTTGGATTCAAATGATTATGAATCATTTGATAGATGTGAGTCATGCCTAATGGGCAAAATGACCAAGACCCCATTTACTGGAAAAGGAGTCAGGGCTGCAGACATTTTGGGACTAGTACATACTGATGTATGTGGACCAATGTCTACAGATGCTAGAGGTGGCTTTTCTTACTTCATCACGTTTACAGATGACCATTCTAGATATGGTTTCATCTATTTGATGAAATTCAAGCACGAAGCCTTTGAAAAGCTCAAGGAATTCAAGCAAGAAGTAGAAAGGCAAACTGGAAAAAATATTCTAACACTTAGATCTGATCGAGGTGGAGAATATTTGAAGGGTGAGTTTTTAGACTATCTAAAAGAGAATGGGATTCTCTCGCAGTGGACTCCACCGTATACACCACAACTAAATGGTGTATCAGAAAGCAGAAACCGCACCTTGCTAGATATGGTGCGATCAATGATGAGCCGCGCAGTTCTCCCAAAATCGTTTTGGGGATATGCTCTTAACACTGCGACGCTTATGTGAAGCGTGTAGAATCAGACAAGCTAGAAGCTAAATCTGATAAATGTTTATTTGTGGGGTATCCAAAAGAGACTATTGGATACTATTTCTACAATCCCATCGAGATGAAGGTCATCATATCGAAACATGCTATATTCTTAGAGAAAGAGTTCATTCTACGAGAGGGCAGTGGGAGCAAAGTAGATCTTGAAGAAGTTCAACAAACCACTAATAAAATCGACCAATTAGATGAATCAATGGCTGAGCCTGCATTTGATGAGGCACAGATTGAAAATAGGGAACCTTTAGTCCCCGAGGACACAGCAGCTCTACGAAAGTCGATTAGGGTCATTCGTCCTCCTAGGAGATACGATCTCTTAATTACCAATGATGCATTGCTAATCGAGGAAGATGAACCCACTACTTACGCAGAATCGAAGTCAAATGTTGACTCAAAGAGATGACAGGAAGCCATGGAATCTGAAATGAACTCCATGTATGAAAACAAGATTTGGACCTTGATTGACCCGCCTGAAGGGGTAAAACCAATAGGCTGTAAATGGATTTACAAGAAAAAGGTCGACATGGATGGTAATGTTCATACTTACAAGGCAAGATTGGTTGCGAAGGGTTACAAGCAAAGACAAGGAATTGACTTTAACGAAACTTTCTCACCAGTAGCCATGTCTAAATCAATTCGGATTCTGCTTGCAATAGCGGCATATTATGACTATGAGATATGGTAAATGGATGTTAAAACCGCATTCCTTAATGGGAATCTTAGTGAGGATATGTACATGACACAACCAGAAGGTTTTGAATCTACAGAGCCAAACAAGATATGCAAGCTACATAAATCCATATATGGATTAAAGCAAGCCTCTCGGAGCTGGAATCTTCGTTTTGATAAGACAATCAAAATGTTTGATTTCATCAAAAATGAAGATGAACCATGTGTGTATAAAAAGGTTAGTGGGAGTAAAGTCGTATTTCTAATTTTGTATGTGGATGACATACTATTATTAGGAAACGATGTTCCAATGCTAAAATCAGTAAAATTGTGGTTATCCAAAAATTTCTCCATGAAAGATATGGGAGAGGCAGCATACATTCTCGGAATAAAGATCGATAGAGATAGATCTAAAAGAATGCTCGGCCTATCTCAATCTACGTACATAGATAAAGTCTTGAAAAGATTTAGCATGGAAGAGTCCAAGAGATGACTCTGTCCCATCGGGCATGGAATCTATCTCTCAAAAGAGATGTGTCCAAAGACACAAATTGAAAAGGATCGCATGGATAGAATTCCTTATGCATCAGCAATAGGATCTATCATGTATGCCATGCTATGTACTCAACCAGATGTTTCATATGCTTTGAGTGTCACAAGCAGGTTCCAAGCGAACCCTGGCGAGAAACATTGGATCGCAGTCAAGAACATCCTTAAGTACTTGAGAAGGACTAAGGACATGTTCTTGGTGTATGGAGGAAATGAACTTAGAGTTCAAGGTTATGTCGATGCTAGCTTTCAGTCTGATAAAGACGATAGCAAATCTCAATCTGGATATGTATTTACTCTAAATGGTGGTGCAGTCAGTTGGAAAAGTTCCAAACAAGATACAACTGCTGATTCAACTACAGAAGCCGAATATATAGCTGCTTCAGAAGCAGCAAAGGAAGCGGTCTGGATCAAGAAGTTCATTTCAGAACTTGGAGTAGTTCCTAGCATTGTTGATCCAATATCTTTGTATTGCGATAACAATAGAGCCATCGCACAAGCGAAGGAACCCAGGTCTCATCAACGATCCAAGCATATATTGAGGCGATATCATCTCATTAGGGAGATAATCCTGAGAAATGACATAAAGATAGAAAAAGTCCCAACTGATGACAATGTAGCAGATCCTTTGACAAAGCCGTTGTCCCAGCACAAGCATGATAGTCATGCTAAATCTATTGGTATTAGATACATGAGTGATTGGATCTAGTTTGTATGGGACGTTTTATATACTCTTTGTTAGACATCGAAGTGTATGAATAATTTTATTAATTAAATATTTTGTCTACATTTTAATGGCAGATCTATTATTATTTAAATTTTATTATTATTATTTAAAATAATAGAGTCCGAAGAAAAGTTCATAGTAACTTGTTAATCACAAGGTGTTGTGATTGTGAGATACAAGTTATAAATAACTTATTCTTGAAATATCCCCAGTCATAGTAATAATGAGATACGGATATCATTATTGCGGATAGACTAGCATGTGTTGCATTTCTTTTAAAGAAAGTAGCTGATCTCACGAGCTAAGATGTAGAGGGACATCTGAATGAACACATGAATACATTGTTATGAGAACATGACATTGGATGATCCGTCTAGAGATTTCACATGGATAACTATCCAAGCGTCAGTGGTAAATCTCTAATGCGCGGTTGTGGATTTGGTCCTTTGACTTAAGGACATCATAGAATCTTATATGAGGACCACTGTACTTTGGCGAGCGTTTGATGGGGCTCGAAGATTTGAGTCACCAGGAAGACGTCGTACGGGTACAGTGAGAATCGTATGAAGGTTGTTAATATCCAATATGAGGATTCGTCACTCCTGGAAAGTAGGAGATTATAACCTGCATTTTGCCCACTTAAGTTGATATAAATTTCCTCGGCCGGGGTGGAGTTATGAGTTGAAAATGTTTCAATCATAACTAGATTAGATCAACGAAGAATTGAGGTGAATAACATAATTGGTTGAAATGAGATTGACGCTGATCCATATCTCTTAACCAATTGGGTTATATTGATGAAGGGATTATATTTCTACGATAACCGCACATATATTGGTTCTGTCATACCACATGACATTTTCCTTCACATGGATTGCCTTGACACATTGCTAGATGTCAATCTTGGACGGCGACGTGAGTTGATCGATCTCGGTGAATCGATGAGAATATCACTGCGTTTGCCATCGTGAATGGGAACCTAATGGGTCACACACAAAAGGCTAGAATTGAGCATCTGGAGTTGGACATTGTCCAAGTGGGAGATTGTAAGAATTAATGTTCAAGGTCCAATTAGTTGGGTCGGACTTAATTACTCATTGGGCCAAATTAATTAATAAGATTATTTAATCGGGCCTGATTGTTGATGAGTTCTAGTTGGACTAGAACTAGGGCTAGGGTTAGCCCCGCCTATAAATACATAGGCGCAACGTATTAGGGTTAAGAGTTGTTTTTCCATTACTTGCTAGCACAAGCAAAAGACAACCCAATCAACTTCTCCCAAAATTCCGCTTTCATCTGTTCTTGATTGTGGAGTTCAGATCTGTTCTTGCTGTGTGGATCACCATTGGAGGCTGAACAATTGGACAGCTGTGGTATTGAAGATCGCACCTCCAGCCAATCAGATAATCAGATTCAAGACATTCATCAAATGTAATATTCTATCACGAATCCTATCTAAGTACGAGATTGATCCGGACTTATAAAAATTGAGCATTTAATTTCCGCTGTGCATGTACACATCAATTCCTTACGGCTCGCCAATTATATTTGGTCTTGTTAAAGATTCGCCTCAAGGCAAGGTTCGGCTAAATGTTCATCTCCATGTACAGATCCTGCGAGCTGTGGGGTGATTCTGTCATAAGTGTTAAAATGGTGAAATATTTTGTCGAGTCACTATTAGGTGAGGCGCGTGGATATTAAATGGGGCCTTCACGTGGCAGGAGAACAATTGTCTATGTGGTATCCATTTTTTAGGTGGCAGACTCGTAGGCTCCACGCGAGTCGAATGCGTAACAATAGACAACCATTTATTTTATAATACAAATTACTTCTAGTGTTATTTCTAGATTAGCGTTATAAATTATACTTATTTTTTGCAAATAATAATAATAAATTTTTAATAAATTTCGTGCAGTTTCTTCCCCCTAATTAACAAAATACTAGGCTAGCTTAACATATATCACCAAGGTTTACATCACAAACATCATAATTTAACAAAATATTTCAATAGCAGTAATGACATATATACCAATCAAAAAAGAAGTGAGTGGAAGTCTAATTGGAATGGATCTAGTTCAAATTCACTGGCAATCAAATCGAAAAGCCGGTATATTTACTATTTAGACGTCATTAACTTGAGATCGGACTTTTTGTATTAGAGTTATTTATAAAGGTAGGCACATTTCGATTTGATTCTATTCCAAAAAAAATCAAATTGAATCAAGAATTACTAAATATTTTGTAAATAAAACTATTAATTCCAACTTGAATTACAAAATCAAATCAGAACCAAATCGTTAGATTCAATTTCACAAAATTTTCAAATTTATCATATTTCTAACAAGTATTTGTATTTCTTTATTTAAAACAACACAATAACCTTAGAACATCTCCAACTCATACTTTAAAATGGTGTAAAAATCCAAAATGGAGTATGGAAATGCTCCAATCCATCTTCAATTTGAAACACCAAAATGTAGATGTGAACAGTACTGCGCCATGTTGATTTGGAGATGATTTGGTGCAAATTTTGTTCCTATTTTGCCCTCACATCACAATGCAAAAATTTATTTTCCATCATATATCCTTGTTTATTATCAGATTATTATTTTAGTCATGTTAAGTTATTTGTGTTTCTTTTAATTTGATTATTATTTTTATTAACAAAATAAATTGTATTAATTGGGTAATAAATGACAATATTGAATAAATGTAGGTAAATAAATGTAAATTTAATTTATGTTTTTAATATAAATACAATATATAATCAAATAATTTTTAAAATAAATTAATTTCTAAGAATTAAAAAAATAAAGAAAGAAAATCTATAGTATTCATTTGGTGCAAAATTTGAAAGAACGAGTTGGAGATGACATTTGGATTTGGTGTGAAAGATGTATCAATCTAAAGATATGAGTTGGAAATAATCTAAAAATCATAATTTTCAAACTTTTATCTATTAATAAAATAACAATATATCAAGTTTTGAACACCATGTTCTATCTCAATATAAAATAACAAACATAAAAATAAAATTTTTATTTTTACGGACTAACTGTTCAGAAAAGATTAAAAAAAAAAACATTAAGATCAGTTCCGTTCTTTAGTTTTGAGTTTAGTACCGATAACCGAACCATAAACAGTCGGTTCTCGGTTTTAATATACATTACTCGATTTCAACTTAAGAAAAATCAAACCGAACAACTAATTTCGGTTCAGTTCAATTTTGTTCGGATTGGTACTTTTGTCCACCATTAGTTATTTCACAAAAAAATGTTAACTATTACTCTTTTCGTTCCACAAAAAAACTTACTTTCTTTATTTATCTGTTCTAAATTATAGTCTACTTCCTAATTGATGATATAATGAATTTTTTAATTTTCTAATATGCATATATTTAATGTGTTTAGTTTTCAATAAATATGTATTACAATTAGAGGTGGCAAAATTGATCCGGCCCGAGGGCCGGTCCATGTAGCCCGCCTTTTTGGGTTGGGTTAGCCCTGGTCCAAATAAAACCGGGCCAAGATGGCCCGTCCCATCTAGCTTGCGGGCTAGTTGAACAGGCCCGATTTTTATTTTTTTGATTTTTTTTTGTTTTGATTTTTTTGCTTCTTAACACTAATCACTCATTTTGTGAATAACCCCAATACATAATTCAAATAATATCAATATAAAATTTATCTAAGCCAAAATCACCAACAAACATTAGTCCAAAAATATTAGGATCCAACATAAAATTATTTAGATTTAATTAAAATATAGTTTAATTTAAGTTTCAATCCAAAATATTTTTGTGTGACAAGTAAATTATTTATTTTAAATTTACTGATAAGTAAACTTTTTAATTTTAGCCAAACATGCTTATTTTTCAAAACAATAAGACTAACATGCTTTTAATATTTGTATTTTTTTTAAAAAAGTGTACAAATAATTTACAATTAACAAAAAATTTATTATTTGAAAGAAAATTGACGTTTATCTATTAACTAATACATGAGAATCCCAATTTCATAAATTAATCTCTTTAAAAAACAAAATATATAGTCTAAATTTATCTAAGATTATATTTGATGTAATGTATTAGATTGTATAAAAAATTTATTTAAAAAAAAGAAAAAACACAAAATTAAGACAAGTTGGGCCAATGGACTTGACTAGACTAGCATATTTCTGGCTCATACAAAACTGGCCCAACCCAATTTCATGTGTGGCCTGCCAACTCTAATCTATATATATATATAAAAGTGGGCTATTCTGACCAAAAAGTCAAACTTCATTTTCCCGCCCAAAAAGTTTGTCTCCTCATTAAAATGTTATATTAATTCAATAGGAAACAATGAATATTGCTCGTGGATGCTGCCTTGGGAAAAATACATTATTTAAAAATTTGTCCCCTCATTATTTCATTAAAATGGGAAAAATAAAATATTCATTGTTTCATTAAATAAATGTTATAACAAGACCAAATGTTATATCTCGAAAATTATGTAGGCGTGTATATTAATGATTGCTGCATTAAAATTTGTCCCCTCATTAAAATGTTATATCTTTAAAAATAAATAATAGATTTGACAAACTTTAAGTCTTCCTCGGCACTAACAATTTTTTTTAAAAAAATAATTGCTTCTTTGAAAGTTGTCCCACATTAAGATATTGTTTGTTTCAAAGAAAAAAAAAAAAAAAAAGGAACTCAATTTTTTATGATATGATTTCCCCAGAATCTAAATAGATATGTATAGAAA
The DNA here is from genome assembly GCA_030279155.1 of Forsythia viridissima. Lineage (NCBI taxonomy): Eukaryota > Viridiplantae > Streptophyta > Magnoliopsida > Lamiales > Oleaceae > Forsythia > Forsythia viridissima. Next base: position 47,080,020 of record CM059038.1, on the reverse strand, counting down.
CTAACAAATTGACTTGATTTTTTTCTTAATGGGGGCGTGCACTTTTGTATATTTTTGCTTATTTAGTTGCCTCAAAATAAATATTGAGTGCACTATTCCATTTCAAATAGTTAACACGTAATTTGCACATAATTTTTGTAACAGTGTTGTAACATATAATTTATTTAAATAATTAAATAATTATTGTTCAATCTAATTAAAATATAAGAATCTAGCATTATATACATACGGATATAATTTAGAGTTCAATAGTAATATTAATTAAAAGGTCAAATAAAGGATTATCAAGTATTAGTGAGAGCATGTTATATTATAAATAGATAGAAGAAAAGAAAAAGAAAAGGAAAAGTTAAAATTTTATTAGAGGTCACATAACTTACACGTTAGTTTCACGTGGTCACTCAACTTCAATCTTATTTTATTTTATTTTAATCACTTAATTATATTTGTTATTTGAATTTGAGTATCTCATATGTAACTATAACCAAAACTAATTTCTATTACAAATGAACGACCAAGTGATTTAGAACATGTTTGATTCCCATTAAAATAAGTTTTTTCTTTCCCATTTTTTGACTTTTGGGTCAAAATGACCAAAATGCCCATTTGCTTTTCAAAGTAGTTGTAATATTTGACTTGAAAAAATGGACATTTTGATCAATTTTCCCCAAAAGTAAAAAAAAAAAAAAAAAAAAAAAAAAAAAAAAAAAAACTCATTTTAATGGGAATCAAACAACCCCTTAACCTAATTAATATATGGGTCGAGTCTAAAAACTCATGAATTTATGTTTTCCTATTTCTAATTCAAAGATTATCTTATTCCAAAAGAATTAAAATTTTATCTATTCTATTTCTAATTGGTGATTGATATGTCTTCTGATCCTAGATTACCTTTCAAATTTACAAAGAGGAAGTATCTTCTAATTATTTCGTATGCAATGACAATCTCTATAGCACGTAGGTTTATATTTGAAAAGATCGGTATTTAGTCATGGGCAATTATATGTTACTGTGTCAAGAGTCACATCGCGCGATAGATTGAAGATGCTAATCTGTGATAAAGACGGAAGACCATCAAATTCAACAATGAATGTAGCGTATAAAGAAAATTTTCAAAATCTATAATATTTTTGTTGTATGTGTATCTAAAATTTTGACTTTCCGATTCTTTATAGTGATTTTCACTCGATCAATTTCAAACTCTTTTTACTATTCAACATTATGATATTATTCATGTTGTGTACCCGTGCATCGCACGGGTGATACACTAGTTACAATTATATTAATGGAGGAGCATATTATGAAAAACGTAAGTAACATTTATTGTTTTAATTGTAATATTTAAATTTTTTTAACCTATGCAAAAGTAAATGTAAATTTATTTCTATGGGACAGATGGAATATTTTTTTTATGAAACAAATCAACTTCTATTTTTGAACTATTTGAGCAACTCAAAAATTTATTATAGTCCATCCATTCCAAAAGAAAAATATGTTTATTTTCTTTTTTCATCCGTCCTAAATCATATGCTACTTTCTTTGTTGAGAGTATAGTTAATTTTTTAGTTTCCTAACATGTCTCTATTTAATTATTTTGGTTATCAACAAAGTATAAAATAATTTTAATAAGGTAAGGATATTAATATATGAGTTTATTAGAAAAAATGTTAGTAAAATTTATTATTACAATTATAATAACTATAATTTTTAATATGTGTGTAAATAAAAATAAGTCTATCTTTTTGAAATGGAAAGAATAAAACAAGAATTTTAAGTAGTTATCAAATAAGTAACTTCTATTTACCACGTAATTAATTGTAAAAACTTAACAAACCAAATTCCAAATAAGTACTTACTAAAAAGTATCGATCTATCTAATCTAACCCCCTTTTGAGTTGGGGTGAGGTGTCGAAAGATTAACCCTTCTATTAATGGAAGTGAGACGAGACCACTATTTAGAAATTGTTTTCCTCAATTGGAAACAGTACATCAATGTGGGCCCCTTCTCTTCCTCTACCTCTCCTATCAATTGTAGACGGGGCCCACCTTACTACGATAAAATCTTATACGATACTATGTAATGTGTGGTTGTGCATGAACCCGGGCCCACTGACTCTATTATCCTCACTTTTTTCTTTCTCTTTTCTCTTTATAAATAATTGGGAAAAGTATACATCAACTCCCTAAGTTTCAGCGCTTGTTGTAAAATCGCACTCGACCTTCAAATATGAACTTTTAATTTTCGACTTTTGGTCTTTGTGAATGTTTCATTTTTAATGTTATCGACATATTTTTACTCAAAAAAGTTATATCTTTAATTTTAATTGAAATAAACTATGAATAAAAAATAAAGTGAAAACAAAATACAGCTTATCACTACCCTACCCCTGAATCAACTAATTTGTCGTCGGTCCAGTAACTTAAGCCCCCATCCTCGTTACCATCGTCACCATGGTTAGCTTAAGTCAAAATATTCTATGAAAGCAATACAAGACATAAAATCATTTTCATATATGGGTGGTGGAGGATGGGAGTCGTTGAATATGAGATTATGCCTGTAGCTTGGCTAGCGACATTGATACTTTCCTAATAGGGTACCTCGTCCCCGTCCTTGCTACTACCATTACCGTGGTCAGCTTAAGTGAAAAGATTCCATCAAAGCCGTACACAAAATAAAAGTCGTACCATATATGGGTGGTGGAGGACAATAGTCGCCAAGGGCAATACTATGCATGTAGACGTGGCTGGCGACACTAGTACTAGCCTACTAGGGTGACCTCGACCCCCATTCTCATTATTGTCGTCACCATGGTTAGCCTAAGTCAAAAGATTCCATAAAATTTGTACACGAAATAAGATTCATACCATATATAGGTGGTGGAGGACGAGAATCGCCTAAGGTAGGAATGTGCCTGTAGACGTTGCTAGTAATACTAGTGTTATAAAAAGCGTAAAGCGTGACTATGCGTGAAAGTTCAAGTTTCAAACTTTCGAACTTGGACAAGTCTTAGGAGAGAGCGATATAAGTACGAGGCCAGGAAGATGCGTGAGACGTGGCTAGTTGTGGAGGTCGCTCCTCACGCATAGACAGAGACTAGGCGAATATCTTTACAACAGTGAGTTCGATACTAACCTATTAGGGTGGGGTGTGTCACAACTCGATTTTTTTTGTGAATATTTATATATATATTGGCGGAGTTTAGGTGAAGTTTGTACGGAATTTTTAGAACAGTGGGTGCAGCCTAGGTATGAAACGCAGTCTCTACGTCTAGTCACGCATTAGTTTCCACGACTAACCATGCTATACATTTTTTAGAACATTGATTATGCATACATTCACATTTAAACTTGTAAATTGAAATATTATATAATTAATTCCATATGTGCCAGATTTTTTTTTAAGGTCAAATTTGTTTATACGACTTCATAAGATTTTTTTAAAAAAATTAAATAAATAGTTTAGTTTGAACTTAATGGTTTTATAAGTTTCGAAATGTAAACTAATTTGTTTTTAATAATTTGGTTCGATTCAAAACCACAATGTCAGCATGTCCATGTAAATCCAAACTAATGATTTAGTTCAATTTTACGGTTTTTTGAGTTTTCATGTGCGGCCATAATAGGAACCATACAAAAGGACCAACTATTGGGGATTCGGAGTTCTAGATTTGAAGGTTGAAGATGACTTTGCAACATGTGCTCAAAGTTATAGGCTAAATGTGCAATTTTCCCAACCTACATGTTTGGTGATAGTAAACTCACAATTTTTATCAAATTTTTAACTACACGTTTTATTATTTTTTATCAAAATTTTTTAAAAAATTATTTTTAAACTCTACACATTTCATCATATTTTAAAATCTTCTAAAAAGTTATTTGACCAAAAAATTTATTTTTATAATATGATATTTTTTATTTTTATTGTTTAAATAAACTAATTTATAAACTATATCAAACAAAATCTGAAAAAGAATCATAATCTCGATTCTCAAGATGGAATTTAATAATAAGTCACACATAACAGAAATTTGTCAAAAACTAACACTTTATAATTATTATTCGTGCAATAATTCATTAACAATGAGCTCTATTTTCTTCACAGCCAATTGATTTGAGCATTGAATATTATTTGCCGGGTCACTTCAACTCTGTTCCGCCACCATGATTTTTACACATTTTAAGAGTTAGTCAGATTTATTCTGATTCAAACAATAATCGATGTGGGTATCGTGCATCTTTAAATTTTTCTTAATATATCTTTCATAGTTCATATTTATTAAAATATATTAAAAAAATTTAAAAAATAATTATACTATTAATAAAAAAAGTGAACTATAATTTAAGACATATAAATAAGTAAAATAAATCTATCTTTAGAAGTAGAATAGAGTATTTTCAGTAAAATAGTAAGATCCCGTTTCACCCAATTTCATGTGCTGAATTATAATTTCTTGCTGGGTTATGCCCTTTTTCGCCCCCTAAATATATGAACATTCTCTCATGGCTATTTGATCATTGTTAGGCACATCGGCGGCTGCAGGTTGGTCCTAGTCGCTGTATTTATGTTAATTAGGTTCAAATTGTGTGTATATTCTCTTAATATGAAAAAAAAAAAAAAAAAAAAAAAACTTATTTGTTTGCATTCATTACTTTGGAGAAGTATTACACTTAGTTCTTCGTTTAACACAAATTTAAGTATTTTGGGTTCACTCAACTATATCGAAATAGGTGGAATAATTATGGGATGTGGTTCGACCTGATTAAAGTACTAAGAAGGGTGTATTCAATTAAAATTTGATAAGACTTTTATGGAGTTTAAAAATTTAGATGTATTCAATTCAAACTTTTTAAACTCTATAAAAGTCTTGGGTATTCAATATAGATTCTTAAAAACTGTTGACGTCTGAACCTGCACCAGTCCACGTGCCAATAGATCTCCAGTCACTCCTCTGCCAGCTCGTATGTTACCTGCACACTAGGACGACCGTTAGGCACCAAGATCTCCGGAGAAAAATGGTCCGGCGATCGTTGGCCCTCCGACAATCAAGTCAACAGCTGGTATATAAGGAATACACGGGGGCGGGAACAAAATAGGGGTGTGGGAGAGACAAGCAGGCAGAAGTTTGAGCAGAGTTTAGGGTGGGATTCTTAAGCGTAAAAAGTGCGTACATTGGAACAACTGGAGACGTCGTATTTATAGCGCAAGAATTCTAATTGATTTGGAAGACAAATCAATTAGGTTCCCAATCGGATCCTCCTTCCTTATGTGATAAAGATACCCGAGATTGCCCACCTTCCTTGAGTTTATCACGTTGCATGATTTTAGGAGATCATGATTGTGTTTCCTTGTGGAGATTCGTGCGCTCAATCCAACGCAATATTTCTTTAATTACTTCTCTAGTTGCCCCGGTGTATCGAGTTGCTTGCTGGTTATGGATGATGCGAGGCCTGACGAGGCCCTATGGTTCGCATGAGGGCGCTGAGGCCCTCCACGTGACTCGCGGATTTCTAGCTGCCGAAGGCCCAAGTGCGTGACGGGTCCCTCCGAGGCCCCAGCAGGGCCCAAATAGGGTTCTTGACAGATTACGAACTGGGCTCTTACTGGACTTAGATGGGACTTGTGCTGACGTGGCGACCATATCGTAATCGTGTGGTAACAAAAACTTTTAAAAAGTCATATAAAGTTGTACGATATTCAATTCAGACTTTTTAAAATCCTATGAAATTTAGGGGTATTAAAAATGTCGATAATTTTTAATGACTTTTAGAGAATTTAATATGTACTAATTTTAAAGCACAAAGTATAAATAAAATATGTTACAATTTCTTGCACATTTAACCTAAAACTTTGAAAGACTTTAAAATTTTTTTTTTTTTTCATTCCCTTATTTTTTTATATGCAACATTTCTTTTTAATTTATCCTTCAACAAACTATTGAGTTAATTTTCTTCTTTTTCTTCAATTTGATTTTTTTTTCCCTCTTCAATATATTCTTATAACTATTTTCTCATTTTCTTCTTCCTTTTTTTCCCCCCTTATATGACCCTTTTGAGACAATGTGATTTTTTTCCTCCAATATTTCCATAACTATTTTTTTTTCCTTCTATATTTCCATAATTATTCTCTCTCTATCTCTCTCTCTCTCTCTCTCTTTCTTATTTATCATTTTTCTATTTTTCATTAAAAATAAGATAACTTTATAATTAAATTCTTATATAATTGTTGATTGTTGATTGCAGTTTATTAATGAATTTTATTAAGTTAAAAACTCTTTTTTATTACTGTATTTTTTATTTTTATTTTTATTCTTGTTTTTTCTATTTTTATTTTTATTCTTGTTTTTTCTATTTATCTTGATGAGCATAGTTGTGTTTTTTTTTCTTCGTCTAAATTGGTACTTTAGTTTTTATTTATACAATTGTGGTGACTAATGACGTGTTACCTATAGATTATTAAATATAATAAGGGAGATAATGAACTTGATAACATTTTTTGTTGAAAAATATTTTAAAATGTATCGCATGCCATAATTTTTTGAATTTATCCACAAGTCATTTGAAAATTTATAGTTTTACCCAAAATAAAAAAAATAGAGTGAGTTATATCATTAATTTTTGACGTAGTTTACTTGCAGTAATTAAATAGAACATTAATTTTTATGAATTTATTAATAATAATATAATTAAATAAATTATTATTAAAATTTTCTCTTGCGACAATTTTTGTTAACTGTGGTGGGATATTAAATTTTTATATTCAAAATTTTTAATTGAAATAACAAAGTCTATAAAAGTATGTGAAAATTTAGGAAATTTTTTCAAAATGAAATATATAAAAATCTATAAAAGCATGTAAGAATCTATTAAAATCTATAAAAGTCAATAAAAGTTAATAAAATCCATCAAAGTCAATCACTTGAAAATGTCAATCAAAGTCTTTAAAAGTCTAGATTAAATATACCCCCTAAATTCTTGAATCAAAAGCAATATGATATAAAGTGTACTATCATAAAGAAAGAACAAACTTCAAAATATACAAATATTCTTTTATTTTTTTCTTAAATCAAATAAACGATATTCATTCAATCAGCCACGTTATCTTGCCTACTGCCTACGTGACATACCCCATCAGCAAAAATTGGCCACGTAAAAATATGACACATCAACAATTTTTTTTTTAAAAAAAAATTCACCCACCCCACCTCCTTCCATTTTCATTCTTTTCCAATTTATGCCCTAAGCACACCATCACCCCTCATCCTCTGCCCTACCTACAACCATGACCGAAGATACTTCCGGCTACCACCACCGGCATCGCGCCAACACCATGCTGTCGCCACCACCACTGCAGCTACTCCAACTAGTTCTCTCCTCTTCCACTTCCCCCCGGTACACATCTGCTAATTGCGTTTTCTTCCATTACAAGACTCTAACCAATAGTGGACCATCTCCTACAATCTGAGAGACCACAATCCAACACCACGCCGCTACTATCACCACTATACTCTCCTTCCATTTTTTCTATTTCCCAATTTCTGTCATAAATACGGAGGTCATTCCATAACCAAACAACGTAGGTACGCCGGATGGGCGACAACGTTTGAAGGTTCATATGGTCGGAATAGATTCAGAGTGGGTTTGCTGAAATTGTTGATTTGAAAATGAAATGGTGATTGGTGATTTAGGGTAGGAGATGTGAGTGGTAAACATGTGAGGGAAGTGTTGTTGAGACCGTAGACGAGAGTAGTGGGTCACGGTAATGATATTGGTAGGTCCGACGCCAAAAGGTGGGTGGGAGGGATTTAGGGCACCTGATTTTGGAGAGAATACATGGGAGAGAATTAGGTAAATTGAGTAGTGGAGTGGGGTGGGGTGGTGAATTGTAAATTTATTTTGTTGATATGTCATATTTTCACGTGGCTAATTTTTGCTGACATGGCATGCCACGTAGACAGTGAATAAGATAATTCTTGCACAATGTAAACAGGAGAACGGAGAACGGGTTTGTTCATTCTAGCATTGAACAATATATATATTTGACTATTAAATAAGCAACATAGCATTTAATTTTCTATTGAATCAATTAAATACTAAATTAGTATATAATTTGTATTACTACTAAAAATTCTTCTGTATATTGTATATTTAGTTTTTGTTGTGGATATAGTATTTTTGTATAATTTTCACCTTTGTAAAAGTGAGTACAGCATTGACGTAGCTATCCATTATCATTCAAAAAAAATTAACTAGTTTTGCAACTTTTTATTTTATTTCTCCTAAATACTCCATCCACCTAAAATGTCCTATGAAAACATAGCCCCAATAATTTACCTAGTATTTGATACCATTAACCTTAAAACATTAGGGTTAATTAGGCCCAATACTGTAGTTGGGCCCGTATACAGAAAAAGACGTATTTACGGTTATTCATCTGTGTTATTCCTCAGATGAAGAATCAGGTGTGACAGGTGGGTGCAACGGTGAAGAATGGGATGCTGAAAAAGCATGGTTTCACGCTGGATAATTTGAATTCAAAAGGCCCAATGTCTGCGGTGAGTAAGGCAGCTGCATCGACGCCGATGTTGGAGCCAACTATCAGGAGTAGGAATGGAGGGCAAAACGGGAATGAAAGTGGAGGGAGTTCAAGGATTGGGGTGTATTGGACTTTGGTGCTACTACTGCCGATTCCCCTTCTAGGGTTTTAGATTCTAGGGTTATGATTTTTCATATATATTGGAATAAGAAATTAGTAAGTGAAATATATTATTTACATATGCCAGTGGTTTAAGTAGGTGGTGGTGGCAGCGGAAGGCGGCTTGGCGATGTTTCTCTATTCAGGTTGATCGGAAATGGAGATGTGAAATTTCATCTCCGTTTTAGATTAGAAATTCCAGTTCAGGGTTTTCCTATTTACAAGGAAAGAATTTGGTGCCCATTGTGTTGGAGGTGGTTTCTTGTTGTAGTTGTGGTGGTGTCGCGTCTGGCAGATGAACGCACCAAAGATTTCCATAAATCAATCTGATTGATTTTGTACCCTTGGTTCTTCAATGACAAAATTGGTCAAATTTTGGACTTAATGAATGATATAAAAAAAAAAAAAAAAAAGTTAATATTAAATAAAAATAAAATAGAAGAACTCATTAATCTTTAATATGGGAGACAATAAATCTTCTACAAAATCCCATTAGATACATCAAGCGTCATTCAATCTCTTGATTTCATATAGTCTATAATTATTGGCATTTGGTAAGAATAAAATAGATAAGACAACTTATATATATCCTCCAACATCTCCATTTCACTATCAAAATCAAATCAATTAATTAATTAAAAAAAATAGATTGGACCCTTTGGTGCCTAAAAAACCAGTTCTTTGTGTGGAGGAAAAATACCCATGTCTAGTTTGGTCTGTGCAATAATAATACCATAAAACTGCCAGGTATATATATATTAGTATATTATATATATAGCATTTATTTTACCATAAATCCCTTTCAGCCACCTGCAATAATGGGTTGTCACCTGTCACTGCTCAGCTCAATTAATTCAACCATAAATTAAAAAACCCTAAAAACTTTACCCATTATCATCCATCGTGCATTGCATTAAACATTCATTGTTTACAAGTTGCAATCATAATTAATTTAATTTTAATTGTTTTATATTATGATAATTTCTTGAAACATAATCCACTTAAAGAGTTTAATTAATTACTCAAATAGATAAATACAACACGCGACACGTACTACGTACTAGTGTAATTGAAGCTGTTGTGAAAATGTTTTATAACGTTCGAGTATATAGCAACGTTTTTTATTTTTCGATTTTATAAATTTTATATGGTTATATCATGCATATAGAAATGTGTGTGAAGAAACTAATTATGTTTCTACTATCTTTAGGTCGTTGCGTGTAAAGATTTATGTTACATCATCATCTCTATGATTCCTTTTTTAAAATATTACATTTAGATTTCAATGAAAAAAAAGAAATTAAAAGGATAATAAGAAAAGCGTTCGTAATCACTTAGTATAATGGTAAACTTATAAGAGAGTGACACGTGATGAGAGTACATGTTATAAATATTGTATCATATATGTTATTTCTGAAATATTGTGTGTATTTCATATACAATATTTCAAACAGACATGTTCTTTTCGAATATGTCTTTTTTCAAAAAGGTTTTTAAAACGTGACTTTGTGCAACTATAGAATTACAATATTCTCAAAAGCAAGAAAAATCACTATTTAAGATGCTCCATTTTCAATACGAGAGCTACGTCTACTTGGTGCAACTATAGATGGTGCAACTATAGAATTACAATGTGTTTTGAACTCACGTCTTTTTCTGTTTTCTTTCTACTATCACACAAAATGGAGGTTCATCCAATACTTTTTATATACGAGAAAAATATTTGAACCACCTAATATATGTGCAAATTTCTCAAAGTATTTCTATAATGCTTAAAAAAAATTGCCTCGGAAGGCTCTAGTCCCCGAACCCCTACACCTGGGGGCCTACCAACTCCGGACCACCTCTCCCTATCGATATTTTGAATTGCATACTAGGATAAAAGTGTAATGTACATTAAACTCCACACAATCAACACGCTTTTCATTGTATGAGAGACTATTATTGCCACAAAAATTGTGAACACTAGTGCCATACAAATTCTTTTGTCTCTATAACATAAATTTGTATTGCTGCTATTATGAGAATTGATAATACATGATTGCCACAATATCGTGAACACATGTACGATGCAAACTCGTTATGTCAAAATCAAAATTGTTGACCTATGAGTTCATATTTAATTATTTTCATTATAAAAGATCTATTTAGAAAAATTACTTTTAGGTTTTACATTTATGTAAAAGAAGTTTTGGAATAGATTTTTTTTTTTTTTGGTACATAAAAATTGAAGTAACTGAAACTCTTCATAAATGCAGAACTATATATCTTTATTTTTCAATACAAATTTTCACTTAAAATAATAAAAAAATATGTCATTAAGTCCCAAACATTCTTATCCGACACCTACATCATTTAATATATGTGCACTAAAATGACCTTTAGAGTCTGAATGAATTTCGTCCAAATATTCTTAACAAAAAATTATAATCGTTACCTAAATTTTACCAATTTAACAAGGGCAAAATTCCCAACAAGTTTTCAACTTGAAAATTTAATATAATAGCAATTGGAATACTTTTTATTTTTTTTCAAAATATAGTTTATAGAATACTGTTAAAAAATGAATATAGTGCTATATTTGAGGATAATTTTATTGGTCAAAACAGGTTATAACGTTTCACTTTTAAGCAAAAAATAAATAAATCTATAGTTAAGCAAATAAATGTTTAGAACGAAAAATTACTTATAAGACTTATTTATAATTACTCAAACGATCTTTAATATATTTTTTGTTTTCCTTTTTATTGAGATACTATTTTGTTTGATTATTAAAATAGAAATTTTCTCTAAAATTGAGCATGATACTGACTTATTACTATATGTACGTACGCATATAGCCATTCATATAGAAATGTGTATTATGAAACATGTTTGCATTATATATACTTTGGTATAGATTAGTAAGTATTTTTTTTAGGGATAATTGTATATTTGGTCTTTAATTTTTAAAAAAAGTTGAGAATATACTCTTAAATTTTAAAAATAACACCAGACAACTCTAACGTTTGAAAAAATAGGTATGATAAGTCATTTATGACGAAATTGTCATTCTCTTTAATTAAACAAAGAAATAAAAAACAATAAAAAAGAAAAAAAAATGATTGAAAAATAATCAAATGTATCCTTAAAAAATAAAAAATAACAAAATGGCACTCTTTTTCCATCTAACTCCTTACATTTTCTTGAATAGCTTGAAGAAGCGATGGGCAGCGTCCAACAATATGGGCTTTCTCAAATAGTATCGGAAATTGTGCATTACAATCCTTCAGATCTCTCGTCATGACTTGAATCCATGATTTTTGAGTTCAACCCTCTTCATTACCATGCCATCACAAGCCGGCATGGCACAGGACGAGCCCTTGGAACCTACCATCTTGGATGACTCATCTCTGGTTCAATCACCTTATCCAAAAGATGAGCGCGCGTAATGCTGTTGAATCCACTAGTGAATAAAGAATTAGATACTTATTGTTCTTTTGCTTTTGCAGCCAAAGAAGTGTCCATTTGCTGATTATCCAGCGTATGAAGAATATGAACAGTATAATTCATGTAATCACCGAAAAAATCTCCTGACATATCCAGGTCTTTTCTGGAGAGACTAACATACCTACCTCTTGAAGTTTGTCGGGTAAATTTCACCGTTTGGCTACTAAACCCCGATTTCCCAGAAGAACCACCAGTCGCCCGTGTACGTATTGTCTTCTTTGATGGCTGGTTATACAAGGTTGACATTTTCGAATTATTCAGTATGATCAAAAAGTTGAAGGAGTCAAATGTACTCCTGTTTTATGCTGAAATCAATAAGTTGAAAAGTCAAAAGTAGGAAGATTGTCACTCTGTTAATTTTAATTTTTGGGGTACATTTGATTATTTTTTAATTTTTATTTATTTATTTAAAAGAAATGATAATTTTGTCATAAAGGACCTACCATACCTATTTTTTCAAACGTTGGGGATGTCTGCTGCTATTTTTAAAGGTTATAGATATATTTTCAATTTTTTTGAAAGATTAAAGGACCAAATATACAATTATGTCTTGTTTTTATTACGCGTAGGTTATTGGGATATGTTGTTAGTTAAGCACTTATAATTGATTATAATAAGTTGAAGTGCATTATGGGATTGATGAATTTTGAAATATTTGGTGGGATTTTTACATGATTGATATCTGCACACTTAAAGTGGAATTGGGTGTACAATAGCCTTTCATTTTCTCAAAAGACCATACTGTAATAATGTAATATAGGTGCACCAGGCACCTTATTGCAAATACGAGAAATAAGTGAAAGATACAACTATTACAATATATTTTCAAATTTAGAAAAAAGAAAATAAGATAAAATGTTAGAGAGAAAATGTTGATTACAATAGTGGTTTAGTGCATACTCGACTAAAGTTTTTTAAAAATTACTTTTATGTAAAAATGTTTTAGAATAAATAATATTTTTTTTTGAAAATTCACATTTAAAGTAACTGAATCTCTTTATAAACGTAAAATTATCTCTTATTTTTAGTTGGAGTTCAAATATCTATTTAAACACCCTATTAGTATAACTTTAAGTACACGTAAATTCGTAATATCTTGTACTTTTTTGTTAAATATATTTGTTATATTTCCTCGTATAACAACGAAATATTTATTTGTATAATGTATTTATACACGAAATATTTAAATAGATGAATGGATACGATTTTAATGCACGTACTGCTCTCCGTACGTGAATCTCACGGCGGGGTATACTCACATTTGATTCAATTAATCAAACGGTGGTCCAATTCGTAGTACATGGTCCCAAAAGCATTGAATATGATACCTTGCCTATTTTGCATTCCAAACAATATAACTAAACAAATAAATCACTCATGTTTGTATTCTTCTTTTTCTTCCCAGAAGATTTGCTTTGTGCTATTAACTGGGTAGATAAATTTGTGCAATGAGCAAATAAACATGTAGATGCATACACAAACAAATATATAGGTACATAGAGGTGTAAATAAGACACTCTCGATCGACCAACAATTTTTTCACATTTTATTTGTATTGTAAATGCCAAGGAAAAAATGTTGGCCTGCAAAAACTAGTCCAGTCCATTTACGACAAGGTTTGGCAAAGTCTGTAAGAAGTTATTCTAGATTAGTAGGAAAACATTTCAATCTATTTAATACCTCTACATGTGTATAGACGATATAAGTGACAACTTCACTTTCTAGGCAAGTGCCAAAGATCTAACCTAAATGTTGCTTATTCATATCTACTATCTCATAGGAAAAAACCTTGTTTTTGTCTACGTTTTAAAGGGAAAAGAGGGCAGGGAAGTACGTAAGGGGACCATCCAACAGCTATCAGCTATGAGGGGGAAACCAGTAAACTTGTCGAGCTTTAAGATTTCTTTCACTTGCCAATGCGTTGAATTTTATATTATTTATTTTTACTTGTGTAAGTGGGGATACATGCAAGTTTATAGGCTTAGCTTATTTTGGTTGAAGCTCTAATCAAGCTTGATTCATACGAGGACATAAGTTGTCTGGCTAAAGAGGAATCGAGTTATATATGCGCAGCACATTAAACTTTTAGTTGAGATTTAAAAAGTTAAAATTTTAGTTTATATTTTCTATGATATAATTAAAAAATAATAATGTTCTATCTAACATTTATCAAGTAGATTTATTTGTTTTCTATTTTCTATTTACCTTTGCAAAAATACAAATTAGGAACTTGAACTTTTTCCTCTTCTATTTTTTTGGGACGGCATTGTGCAATAAAATTTATAATAATTTCAAAAAAATTTCAAGGTTCTACTCATAGACAAGTGTAAATATTGGTAGCAATATCCAAATGAACCCAAATCGGTGGGTTATGCGAGATAAAACTGTTAGCCGTAAAGAGGGACTGATTTTGTGAATTTCTCAAAAGTTGACGGCAAAAATCAGGTGAAAAATTGGTTGGAGACATAATTGCTACTTTTGTCAAAAGTTGGTGACTAAATATGCAATTTACCCAAGAATAGTGTCTTTGTGCTTTTGTTTTTGTTTTTTAAATTTTTCATTTTTTAAATATTTTTATTTAGAATAATGGAATGATGATTTTGTCTTTTTTAATCTTTGTTTCAGCCTGTCTGTCAAATGAATTGACTAACAAAAAAAAATAAAAATAAAGAATAGAATTCATCCATTTAAATATGGCCTATTTTTCAAAGATTGTACTTGTAAAAAAAGTAGTCAAAAAATTGAAGATAAATGTGCAAATGAAACTAAAAGTTAAAACTTTTGATGTTATTTACTCTTATGACCTGTTTAGTATATGATCAATGATTAAATACAATAATTGATCATACACCAAATAATGATTAATTTTTGAACGGAATTGATATTTGAATAAACTTTTATTCAGATAACAATTTAAGAACAAAAATAAGAAAAAGTTTTATTCTTGGAAAGAGGATGACAAAATTTCAAGATTCACTTCTTTTTCAGAATACTAATATATCATTTATAATATAGAACAAGTATATTTTTGAGCTTTCATATCCTAGGATAATTGTCACCACCTACCACCATCATCCTCTGCTGATCCGCCCACTTTTTTTCTCTTTAGCTTTTTTTTAATTAAGAATAAGGTAATTTTATTTTATTTTATAAAAATCTGATTTTTTAAGAATGACTTTTTCTATTTTTATACTTGAACTAAACATGATAATGATAAATATATTATCCGAATACTAGTATTTAAATAAATTTTATTCAGATAAATAATTTTATCTTCAAATCAAACAGGCGTTATAACTAATAAGGAAAATGTGTGTGTTTTTTTTTTAAAATAATTTAGAGCATAATTTTTTATGGTTGATGTTTATTTTCCTCATCTTTTCTTGAATAACAAACAATTTCAAAGAAAATTGATGGGCTATGGGTTTAGTTGGGCTACGTATTTCAAGCCCAATCTGTATTAACTCTTTTGGGCTACACTTTGGGCTAAGCAGGTCCGAAATTGGAATATTAGTTGGTCGTGCCATGGATGCAATTTATCTGAAATTGGCATCAGTATTCAGTAGTATAGCTAACAGTCACTTCAATTGACAGTCTTAAGCACAAATCTATGAGTAATGCTTGTGCAACAACAAATTACATCAAATGTTAGATCACTATCAATAAAATATTAAATATATTCTTTGAAAAGATATAATAGGGACATATTTGATATTTTATTGATAGCGGTTTAACTTTTAGTCTAACTTATTGTTCAACAAACATTATTCCAAATCTATACAATCACAATTTAATTTGGGAGCGGTAGACAAGCAGTTGGAAATGAACACAAAACTTGTTATCTTTGATAAAAATTTTTTGTAAATTATAAATAATAGATCTTAGAAAATATTTAAATAAACAATAGATAAAAATTATAAGTCTTACAAAATATGTAAATAAAAAATAATATTTGACAAACTTATAAAAACTTATAAACACTTTCTAACGTACACACAAATAAATGATTGGGATGATTAAACTGGTTAATACACTTTTTGATAATTGCACAAAGTTGCAATACGCACTCTTTATGAGAAGCGTGACACTTTAAAAATCGAATTCAACTTTAAAGCTTTGGTTCTGAAATGGGCCCAAGTAATGTCTGTGAAATTACCAGGTCTGGACGTCGATGTGATGTGTCTGAATATTTCAATACTCGAAATCACTCATTGTCTTTTGGGTATTTTGTAAATAGAACAATTCGAGTCTGTGTAATTATTAGAACCAAATTTGAATCTAAACTAGTGGTTCCAATTCCAGTTATGTTATACCCATAACATTTTCTTTTAAAATTGTGAGTTGACAACATGTTTTTAAAAAAATTAAAATTATATTTAAAATATGTTAGATATTAAATTAATTTTTGAAACATATAAACATTAATTGAAAGAATAGACCAAAATTGTAAAGCCATAAATTAATGTTAGAAAAAAAGAAATTACCTCTCAAATTTGAGGTTTCATTTCGATTACATAGGAGTTTCGCCATCGTCGTCTCGCAGTATGATGAGTGAGAGTCTGAAACAGACGACAACGTTTATATTTTCTAAAGGAGTAGTGAGGCAAATCCCTAATAATACGAGTCTTGAGTTTTCTTTTATAGACAGAGGAGAAATAGATGAACTATAATGCAAGATAGACGCAATATTTGTATTGTGTATTTGAGCAAATAGCGATTAAGAATTTATTATTTGAGTATTTGGAATTGGAAAGGGGGCGGATCCAAGAATTGTTTGTTTGAGTAGTTTGCATAATTTTTTTTAAAGGACTTGGAAAATATGAAAAACATATGTAAACAAAAATAGAGGTATTGTGAGAACTTAAATATGAATATTTAATACAATACATCAAGTTAAAAGACGATAAGTAAAAGACAACAAAAAATATCAAATACGATATAAATACTTTAAAACACTACTTAAGTCGCACCTTACGATTTTCTAAACGATCAAACTTGTCAACAATGACATCTTTATCAATACCAAGAACAATCTCCATTTCAATCTAGATGATCATGGACTTTGTTAAAAATTTTGAATTTACAAATCAAATTTACAAATTGTATTTTATAACTTATAATCAAAATACACAAATTCAAATTTTCATTTCAAAAATTCGATTCACAAATAACAATATACAAATTCAAATTTCCAATTCATAAATTAAATTACAAACACCCAATTCACGAATAACAAATATAATTACATAAGTGTAAGTTAGCCATCTCGTACTTTCAAATAATTCTAAAGAGCCTGACAAACAATTACGAAGAGTGAACTTGGAAAGATGGCAATTCCAAATCCAAAGAGGGAAAAAAAATGTACGAACAACATGTAATACAAAGTGGGATTTATTCATTTAGTCATTCATATAGTTAGATTGGATTTATTCATTTAAAGGATAATTGGATAAATTGTTATCATATATTCATATTAGCCTTTAGTGGTGACAGGTGGAAAACAACAACACTAAAGTGAAAATGTTGACAAAATTGCAAAGTGCAAAAGAAAATTATTTTCATATATTCATCATTAGCAATCAGCAATCATAATCATATTCATATTCATCATTAGCAATTTATTTTCCCAAAAAATTAACAAAATTGCAAAGTGCCAATAGCAATAGGCAACATCAAGTGAGCGAACTGCAAAACTAAACTGAGGCGATCAAACTAACTTCTCAGAACAGTTGGTGCCGCCATCGGCCATGCTGGCACTGTGCTTTATTAATATTGGGATGTGGACTTTGGCTTGCTTGTTGGTTGTGGGGCGAAAGACCAAGTCTACCAAGCTAGGGTTTAGGGCGCAAATTCGCTGAAGCATGGAGATGACAATCATGTAAAAAATGGAATGGGATTTGAAGTGGTTTTGGGTTTTGGGCTGGGTTATTATAATGTTTGCTTAAATTTATTTTTTGGCTGGTCTCTTATACTATTTTCTTCAAAAAAAAATTGGGTTTGGTGAGCTGGATCCGCCTTGGAATTTGGTTAATTAAGTTTAAGTTTAAGAGTAGTAGGTTTTGAATTTTTGGTTTGAGTCTTGGATAGTTGAATTATTGTCTTTGGTACTGTAGTATGAGGTTATATCATTGAGTCATGGAGAATAAACTGTAAAAATTAAAAAATTATAAAAAATGACAAATTCGATTATAGAGTCGAGCACCCACTATTTCAATTCAAGAACCAAGAATCGACTCGGATTCGGTCAGTTCTCGATTTCGATTGAAATGTTGACTCCGAATAACCATAGGCTCAATTCGGTTGAGATCCTTATTCTATTATATCGGTCGGTTCACGGTTTCAGTTAAAATTTTGGCACGAGCTTTATCTCGTGGGAATGCTGCTGAATGGCTAGGTGACCCGGCCAATTTTCCAAAGTAGTTGTTGAGCAATTTTGGTGTGTAAATTATCAAATATAACCATGCATTCTTCCCCACTTATAATCATTTTAAACGATTTCAAATTCATTTGTCTGTGAAAAAGAGAAGATTTCAAGGTTAGAATTTAGCCAATTTCAATGTTAGAATCCAACCTATTTCATTTACGTAAGAAATTTCATTTCAAAGTAGAAATTCATCATTCTCCATCCTTTTCTTTTAATTCACTGTAGAAATTATGGATTTTATAGTGTAAATCATTAAAAAATGTATAAACCTGAGTATAAATTATGATTTTTACTTTAAATTCTTGCAAATTAAAGTTGATTTGAGATGAATTAATTGATAAAATCAGTTATAATTGTATAAATCTGCATTAACATAGTCTGTTAACAGACCTTAGTCTTAACAGACATTGGGATCTATTAACACTCTGTAAAGAGGACCATCAAATATGTTAACAGATTCAAAGTCTGTTAACCGATGATCTATTAACTAATTTTAAAAAATAAAGATATTTTATTTTATTTTACTTAAAAAAAACATTTAAAACTTATTTGATATAAGTTAGATTCTTCAATGATTTATCAAGTTCATTTAAAAAATTCTATCCACCTCTCTTCCGCCCCCATCTCTGTCGCCTACCACCACCAGCTGTCATGCCTGCTCTCTCAGCCCGGCCCAAAACTTTTCACTCTTCCAAGTTTTTCCACTCTTCAACTGCCTTTCGGTCCCACGCAAGCCCTTTATACTGGCCGCCCGCTTAAGTTTAACTGCACATACATTACCCGTAATCCAGTCGCCCTTATCCACTTCATATTATGTATTTTCTTAAATATCTATGTGTCTTTGTTTAATATCATTCTTTTTGAAAATAATTATGCTGGGCAGCCAAGAAATGAGTGCATACAGATTTATGACAAGAAAGAGGATTTTCATGTCGTGAAACCCGCAACTACTGTAGATAAAGGTTTTTTTTTTTTCGTTTCTCAGTGCTGAATTTAGTCTATTTCATGATTCTGACATTTACTCAACGTTTATTAACTTTTTTTCCCCCGTTAACAGTTTTGGAAACTCTTGTAGTGAACGTCTACTAACTGGATTTCCTGTGATTGACGATGACTGAAAGTTGGTAAGTTTTAATTGTTTTTATTTTTGAAAGACAATTTAATTTCATCACGATTCGCGGTAGTCACATTTTATTTTTCCATTTTTGGAACAATTAATAATTAATTATTTTTCTTTTTAAGATTATAGATCCTTTAAATGGTATTATGCCTTTGACGTATTCCCATTCTTATATTGTATACAGTAAGCTAGAGTAACCCATGCAATGCAGAGAATTGTTTTGGGAGGGAAAGAATTATTGATTCCATATTGTCAAATAGAATTAAATGAAAAAGAAGAAAAATTGAAAAAACGTAGTAAGAAAGCCTAAATCCTAAGAAAAACAGTATTTTCCATAAAAAAGTTATAACCTTATGAATCTGTGACATTTCTTTGGTTTATTGGTTGATAGAAACAAAAGCGTATCTTGACCATATCAAATATTGCAAACTAAAAAAGTTTTTAGAATAACAAAATGGATGCCGTGTTAAGCATGAAGTGTTGCAGCTTGAGTGAATATCAAATCAATTATAAGCAAACCTAGTATAGATGTTACATCTTGTTAAATATGAGCTTCATCTGGAATCTCTTTCTATCAATCCTAGTCTTGAAATCTGATGTCATATTACAGAGTGCAGAAGATCGTTCAATATTATGTCACAGAGTGGGATGTGATGTAATAAGAAAATAAGGAATGTGATGTCCTTTTAAGAAAACAACTCAAAAGAAAGGAATTGATCTGGAATATAAATGAAGAGAAAAGTGGCTGCACTCAAATTCACAATGGAAGTGGAGAATGAACAGACCACAAAGAGCAAGAGTCTTTCAACTTATAAAAACAGAGAAAGGATCATTTACAGTGGCACATCTCTTCAAGGAAACTGTGAGGATTGATTTTGAATCATAAAATACATTTTGAGCTCAACGTATGGAGTATTAAAATTTAAATGCTTGAGTGAAAGTTGAAGTGTGGAACGTGAACCGATTTATTCGGAATAAAATGTAGGAATGTCAAGGAAAGGGTCTTGTCATTGAATGCCATTCCCATCGTGGAAGATGTGAAAATCTAATAACATCATTGCTACTAAGAATTCATCATGCAGCAGTCTCAGGTGAAGAGGCTTCCAATTTAAAATGCTCTCTCTCCCTATCTCACACACACACAGTGATGGATATAGAGATAGAGTTTGACTAATTTCCCTGCATACGATAATGTGCAAACCCACCTCACCACCATTGGGCAGCTATGGGAAAAGAAGAGCTTGACTGGTCAACACTATTAACATGACACCAATATTTGGAATAGTGGGACTATATTATTTTTCGTGTAATTGTATTTCACATGTATACTTTTTAAGCCCAGATACAAGTGTCTGTCTGTTTGGTTATAAGGTTTACTTTTAGGAATGGTTATAAGGTTTACTTTTAGGAATAGTTTCCATTTGTCTATATTTTGTTTCTACTAAGGAGTATACTCGTACTACTACGAGTCAAGTTTGTTTAATTTTTGCAGGAACTTGAGCACAGATATATTGGTCTGGTTTGCTGGATTGAGTTAATTTAGATAAACTCTGTTTTTTTTTTTGAAACTATTGTTGGTGTACGAGTGCTTGTATAGGAAGAAAGTTGAACTACAGAAAGAAAATTGAGGGGACATATTCCAATCTTATTTGTTGCAAATTGCAATGCACAAAATATCCGTAATAGAACCAAAATTTTTAAAGGGCACTAATCACCCCCATCTCCTGGTTCTCTCTCCTAGACATCCACCACCACCATTGTCGGTGGACTTCTTTCACTTTCGAGTAGGAACACAAGAAAGCTTTTTTATTGGAGACTTTTTTCTTCTTTACCAAGCAATAGGTGCTTATTTATGATGATACCAACTCGTTTGCCTTGAAAGTAGAATCTTTCTTTTCTGTTGTCAATTTCATACTTACTACTGTTACAAGTTATTTAGCATTATTATTCTTTTTTTGGAATGATTCAACAATGTCTGAGTGTCGGTAGGTAATTAGAGAACATATGTCATGTGCTTGTATGAAGCATTCTGGATCTTCTTTCTTCTGCAAGTTGGTAATGTATCGGATTACGACTTATTAGCACTAGAATCCATCACAGGCGATGTTTATTTATCTAATGCAATGCCTAATTTTGATTTCTTCATTTTCCTTGTTCTGTAACATAGACAACCACTAGAAGTCGTCCCAAAGATCCAATACCAGGAGTGTAAGATTGACTTATATACAACTTTGCAGTTAAACTTATTGCTTCATATTTGTGTGAAGAATGAATAATTGTTCTTTCTACGCCATGCATCAAAGGTGCTCTGCCTTGCGGTTGTATGTATTTTGTGTGATTTTGTCTATCTCTTTGTTGTTGTATAATAGAAGCTGTTGTTAACTTTAAAACCTCTTACAAGTTAACAATTTCACAAGTTTGAGTTGGAAGGTCTTGCTGCCTAAATTAATATCATGGTGTTGGTGTGTAACAGTGGCTCGTTTCCTATATGTTGGTTTTTGGAAGCCCTCAACTTATGGTGTATGAATCATGCAAGTATGTGGAACAGATATTTCTCCTCATAAAATAACTCGTATTATTGTACATAGATTGTAACAATGTCATGTAAATATGTTATGTTATATAGATACTGTCAGTCCCTGAAGTGGGATGAAATGTTCTAATGTCGCCGTCCGGTACTGGAAGAAACAATACAAACATGTTTCCTGAAGATTTGACAGTATAAAAATCTCTTCTTGAAGCATTTACCTTATTATATCTTTGCCTTTTCTTTCTTTTTCTATTTTTTACTTTTTGTCATGCTTATTTGTCGAACTTTTATATTTATGAATCCAACTATTAAGAGAAAAAAAAAGACACCAAAGGTATGCAGGACAGCAATATATCCTAGCTGAGCTCGACTCTCTAAGAATTGATGTTGTCGGAGTTCACAATTATCTGTATTTCCATTGTCCATTGCTACATTTAATCCTGTTTATACGCAGCCCGTAAGAATAGTCACATGTATTTAGTCTCAGTTTCTTCTTCTTTTTTTTTTTGTGGATCTGTGAAATTCTCCCTCATGAAGTTGTCAAGTTTTCATTCACACTACTAATTAGTAATTACTAAGTGTCAGTTGTCTTGTTGTTGTAGTTGGAAATGAAAGTTTGAAACACATTCTAGTCTATTATTTAGATTTTGAAATATCCTTGCCTTATGGGTCAGAATTCTTAGAGATTTCCCACAACTCCTTATGTTCAGCACTGCATGGTTCATGGCCAGTTTGTACCATACATATTACACCTGGCAAGTTCTAACTCGACAAAATCCTCCCATTCCGTAGCATTATGAAATGGAAAACATAGTAGCTGAGATCAGAAGGTATTATGTATCACTCCTGTGATATTTAATAGCTTAAATCTTTCGTGTTAGGGGTGGTTCTATTAACTTTTGGTTTCATGGAAAGCTACCTTAGCTTCGTATTATAGACCCTTAGTGAAATCAAATTTTCTTGCTTAGACTTGGGATCCTGTTTGGGAGTTAAAACCAATCATTTTTGGGTATAGGCCTGATGTATTGATATTTCAATATGTTCTGAAAGAAATACTCTTTGTTAATTTGGATTAAATTGTAGGGAATTGAAAATGCTGCTGGAGAGGAGCCTGCCCACTGTTAGTATCTCACAGGATCAGTTTTAAGCAGAAGGTGCCAACAATAAAGGTATTGATGAGGAATAACTTGCTTATCTATATATGAAACGATTTTTGTTATCTTGGCACCTGCTTATTAAATGTTATGATGTATTTATTCCTTGAAAAATTCTACTAAATTGGAAACGGATTGCATCTCTCTCTTTCACTGTGGACATGCATAAGCGAGCATGCATACATGTTATGGACAATAAACACGAATTTGTAGAAGAAAAGTATTCTCTCTTGTATATTTTTGAACAAGAATCAATGAATATACGGATCAGGATTCCTTTTTTTTTTTTATGCTCTATACTACCACTTAGATCTCGAACCTACATGCTGATGCTCACGATTTTGATAGCTATGTCAGTGATTTGGAGGAGATCTCTCGAAAAGTATTTAGTGCCCAACTTAATCTTGTTGCTTCTGACAACAAACACGGGGCGTGTCTTAGTCATAGTGTGGCTAATCATTATCTCAGACCAGCTACTGATCATTGCCTAGGAGATCTTATGAAAAATGCAACCGATTCTTTTTTTTCTTTAGGCCACTGGCCAGCTGCCTCATAAAAAATGCAGTGCTACTACATCTGAGATTTTTTAATTGGCTAGTTGTAAATAACCTAGGGCTATGGAACCCATCGGTTTTGTTTGGTGGGCTGGGAATGCTCGACTTATTAATTTATCCAGTAAACTACTAGGAGCTCATGTAGTCCATGTAACGACCCAAATCTTTGAGGGATCGAGTGTCACCAAACATACCTTTAAGATTCTCGTTGAGGGACTTAAATAAATAATTTAAGAATTTAATCATAATAAATATACATATTTGAAACAATGAACTTAAATAATTTAAATTCATAAAAGATAAATAATTCTTAATAATTTAAAGACTGAAGAAATTTCTGAAGAGGAAAGAAAACAACGAAATTGGCCACACAGGAAAATTATTTGTTTATATATTTAATTTATTTAATTCTTGATAGAGAACTCCAATAGCCATTAACCATATATCACCTCGAGTCAACGGTCTCGAATTGTCAATCATCTGAAATGGAGAAACATAAGAGGGATGAGAAAATAAATCTCAATAAGCGTACATGCATAGCTAATTTATACATAGATATTTCAATAGAAAATTCATACTTGCATAGGGAGACATGAAAATTTGGACCGAACTTAGATGGTGCCAGTTTTCGTGCGTAGCACTACTAGACTCCGATCCATTCTTACATAACATGGATTCATAGCCGTGAAATACATGAAGAAACTGTACTCTTATACGTAAACATAAATACACGCTTACCTTGCATGAGGATAGTCAAAAGATAACAATAACGTGTTGATTGCACTTCCGACCTTGAACTACACGCATGGATAGTGATTTATTTGTGCGTATACAAATTGTAAGCGTATATGAGTGAGAGAAAGAGAGAGAGAAAGTGTGTGTAATGTAAAGTGGTGAAAAATAGCCTATACTTTGGTGCCTTTAAATAGGGTAGAGCTAGGTCAAATTACATCATCTAAATATGGTAAAGAATAAATTCTTGTCCCTCCTTAATTTACGTAAAAGATAAGAAAATCGTCTTTCTCATTATACACACACATCATTCCATATATATTGTACATAATTAATGACGTAATTTTGTACTAATTTAAATCATCTAACAATCCTATATATTTTTTACATAATTACATATTTCTTTCTTATTTACATAAATTCATATATATAAAGAAAATCCCTTTAACATATTTAACTTATATATATATATATATATCTATATATATATAAATTGGGTACTGTAGCACAAGGATTTTTTTTTTTTTTTTTTTGTCTTTTAAAAAAATTGTACCATGGTCTTTTAACTACTTATAACACACTACTATGTCTTTTTACTTTTATAAAGTCCTAAATTTAAATTTAATGGCGCATTTCCACTTCTCGCTCTCAAGTTGCTTTTTTAGTCGAGTGGTAACCTTTACTAAAGGAATCACTCCGTTTTGGAGTGTCTGAAATTTTTGATTAATGATTCTCATCGGAAACTCCTCGTAACTCAAGCCACGTTGTAATTCAATCGACTGGTGATTAATTATATAGCTCAGATCAGGTATGTACATTTTGAGCATAAATACGTGAAAAACGTCATGTACTGCTGAAAGTTCTTGGAGACAAGGCTAACTGATATGCTACCTTTCCAACGCGTTTCAAGATTTCAAATGGACCAATAAATCTTGGTTGTAACTTTCCTTTCTTGCCAAAACGTAATACTCTTTTCATAAGCGCAAGTTTGAGAAACACTTTGTCGCCCTCTGAAAATTGCGACTCCTTTTCTTATCTGCATAGTTTTTCTATCTGTCCTGAGCTATTTTTATATTGCTTCGAATTTTCTCGATAGCTTGCACTGTCTGTTCAATAATTTATGGGCCTAAAATCTTACGCTCACCAATCTCATTCCAATGAACTGGCGATCTGCATTTTCTCCCATATAATGCTTCATAAGGTGCCATGCTAATAGATGAGTGATAACTGTTGTTGTAAGCAAATTCAATTAATGGTAAATACCTCTTCCAATGCCCTCCAAAATCAAGGACACAGATCCTAAGCATGTCTTTCAATGTTTGAATCGTCCTCTCAGATTGCCCGTTTGTCTGTGGATGGAAGACTGTGCTAAATTTCAACTTAGTCTCCAATACTCGGTGTAGACCCTTCCAAAAATTTGTTGTGAACCTTGGGTCTCTGTTTGAAACAATTGAAATGGGAACCCCATGCAATTTAACTATCTCATTTACATATAGTTGTGATAATTGGTCCATAGAAAATGTCATTCGTACCGGTAGAAAATGAGCTGATTTGGTGAGTCGGATCCACACTTACCCAAATGGCCTCATGACCTTTTGTTGACTTTGGAAAGCCGACAACAAAGTCCATCGTCACATGTTTTCATTTCCATTCTGGAACTTCTAAGGGTTCAAGCAACCCAGAAGGTCGTTGGTGTTCGGCCTTCACTTGCTGGCAAATTAGACACTTCTCAACATATTCAGCTATATCTTTCTTCATTCTCTTCCACCAAAATACCATTTTTAGGTCCCGATACATCTTTGTGTTTCCCGGGTGCACTGAATAGGGAGCAGAGTGAGCTTCTTCTAGAATTTCCTCTTTCAATTCCCTGAAGTTTGGGACGCACAATCGTCCTTGACAATACAACGACTTATCCTCGGCTATAGTGAAGTCCTTTCGTTTTCTTCAATTTCAGATTTGATAAACTCAAAAGATTGGTCGCCCTTTTGATAAATTTTAATCCTGTCACGGAGTGTTGGTCGGATCAAAAGTGCTGTCATCCTAGCGACGACATTAGGCGGAGCAATGACAATTTCGAGACTCAACCGTTCAAACTCTTTCCACAGAGGTCTCTGCACGGTCAACATTGCCACTTGACCAATCGTTTTCTTACTTAAGGCATCAACCACCATATTCGCCTTGTCGGGGTGATAATGGATTTCACAGTCATAATCCTTTATCAACTCGAGCCATCTCTTTTGCCTCATGTTCAATTCTTTTTTAGTGAAGATGTACTTGAGGCTCTTGTGGTCCGTATAAATGTCACACCTTCCCCCGTAGAGGTAGTGCCTCCAAATTTTTAGGGTGTGAACTACCGCAGCAAGTTCTAAATCATGTGTGGGGTAGTTTTGTTCATATGGCTTCAATTGCCTTGAAGCGTATGCAACTACCTTGTCTTGTTGCATCAAGACGCAATCAAGGCCTTGCTTAGATGCATCACTATAAATTACAAAACCTTCCGATCCCTCTGGTATGGTTAACACTGGTGCACTCACCAACTTTTGTTTCAACTTTTCAAAACTATGCTCGCATTTTTTGGTCCAGTCGAACTTTGTACCTTTACAGATTAGCTGTGTCAATAGTTCAGATATTTTTGATAACCTCTCAATGAACCTCCTGTAATATCCAGCTAGGCCCAGAAAGCTACGAATTTCTCCTACATTAGTTGGCCTCGACCAATTTAGAACTACTTCCACTTTACTTGGATCCACTTCTATTCCTCGTGCTGTGACGACATGTTCGAGAAATGCTACTCGTTCCAACCAAAACTTACATTTCTTAAGCTTAGTGTACAATTTCTCCTTCCTCAAAGTTTCTAGCACGATCCTCAAGTGTTCCTCGTGCTCTTTCTCGCTTCTGGAGTAGACTAGGATATTGTCGATGAATACGATGACAAAACGATCCAGATATTCATGAAAGACACGATTCATCAAATCCATGAATACTCCAAGAGCATTGGTTAGACCAAATGGCATAACTAAGAACTTATAGTGACCGTATCGAGTTCTAAAAGCCGTCATTGGAATATCGCTGGTCTTGATCCTTAACTAATGATAGTCGGATCGAAGGTCAATTTTGAAAAATACTACCGTACCTTGAAGTTGGTCAAATAAGTTTTCAATTATGGGAAAAGGATACTTGTTCTTGATAGTGATTTTGTTCAGCTCTCGATAATCGATGCACATCCTCATCGATCTATCCTTCTTCTTAACAAATAATACTGGTGCTCCTCAAGGTGATACACTGGGGCGGATGAAATCTCTTTCTAAGAGTTCTCCTATCTATACTTTTAATTTTTGTAGTTCTTTAGGTGCCATCCTACAAGGAGCCTTAGAAATTGGTGCTGACCCATGGATGAGATCGATCGTGAATTTCACTTCTCGTTCCGGTGGCATGCCTGGTAATTCGTCTGGAAAAACGTCAGGGAATGGGTATTCCCGTACTACTCTATAATCATTGACCGTCAAATCTTTCTCTTTTGCAGTTTACTACCGACATAATAAATCTCACACTACCTTTCGATCGTAAGATCTGTTGTGCTTGAAATGCAGAAATTACACGTAGTAAAGATGAAACTCCCAGTGGATAGTACGTAAGTTAACGGTGTACGAAATAGTCCTTAGGCAAAAGGCCTGTAGGAAAAAGTTCGTGGTCGTTACAAAAAAAAAAGAATATACACGACCCGGCCATCGAGCGGTAGCATCGCGCGTGTAGACTTTGAACCGAACTTGATAGCATCTAAGCCTACTCTCTTCTAAAGACTTGTGGTGCTTCTTGGAGTCCAACTTCCAGTGAACAGTACTTAAAGTTAACGGTGCACGGAATAGCCTCTGGGCGAAAGGCCTGTAGGAGAAAGTCCATGGTCGTTACAAAAAAACGTCGCGTCCCCAGCGATTTGAACTCTTGACCTCTTATTAAGGGGAATTTAAGTGGAATGCTGGTACCAATTTAGAAGAGGAAAGACCTAGATTCTATTGGATTCGGTCCAAAGCTCACACGCGCGCCGCCGTTATTTTATATATATATATATAAATAGTTGATTAGATGTTAATGTGTATATGATCACCGACCGTAGGGAGGTTTACTTCGCTACAAGCACAAAAAAAAGTACTTCTTTGTTTGTCACTACGTCTTCATCTTCTCAAACCAAAACTCACGTCTCTCTCTCAATTTCTCCAATTTTTCTTGTTCTCTTCCATATTTTTCAAAATCAAACCCTCTTCAAACAAAACTCTCCGTCTCTTTTAATCTTCAACATTCTTCTCAACTCCTCAATTCATTAAAATTTTCTACGGTCAGATCTCACCGCAAAGAAAAGCGGTATACTAGTTTTATATATATATATATAATGCTCTCTTTCATATATATGGTAGATAAAATAGTGATTAGATATTAATATGTATATGATTGCATATAATTATGTGATTAGCTTAAATTAATATCTGATCATGCATGTAATTAGATACTAATATATATATATATATATAAATGCATATGATTGTGTAATTAGCTTAAATTAGCATTTAATAATGCATATAATTTAACGTAAGAAAGTATATTTTTTCTAATAATACATACATGTAATATAGAAAAGTAATTAATAAAATTTAAAGTTTCTATGCATAGCAAACCTCAACCTCCCCTATAAATACTTGCCCTTTGTGAAAATCAGAAACACACAAACACACAATCTTCTTCTTATCATTAGAATTAGAGAGAAAAAAGAAAAGAATTTCAAGTTCTTGAAGTGATCTTACTTTATTTCAAATTTCAAGCATCAAGTAAGTGTGCTGTTATGTTGACTTTAAATAATTCTTTTTATATGTTATTTCACGGCTATGTTTATGTTATGGGTTCATGTTATGTAAGAATAGATCGGAGTCCAGTAGCGCTACGTACGAAAACTGGCACCATCTAAGTTCGGTTCAATTTTTGTGTCTTCTTATGCAAGTATGATTTTTCCGTTGAAATACATATACAAGAAAAGAATATTACTCACGCACACTTATTGAGATTTTATCTCAAGTTATGTATGTTTCACCATTTTCAGAAAATTAGCAGTTCGAGGTGGTCGGTATGGAGATGGCTTATGGTTGCAAGAGTTTTTAATAATAAATTATATTTATGTAGCCAATGTTATTTTTTTTTAGATTTAAGTATTAAAGATATTTAAGTAATTTTTATTGAATTAATTGTGCTATTTGAAATGGAGAAACATAAGAGGGATGAGAAAATAAATCTCAATAAGTGTGCATGTATAGCTAATTCATACATAGATATTTCAACGAAAAATTCATACTTGCATAGGGAGACACGAAAATTTGGACCGAATTTAGATGGTGTCAGTTTTTGTGCGTAGCGCTACTAGACTCCGATCCATTCTTACATAATATGGATCCATAGCCGTGAAATACATGAAGAAACTGTACTCTTATACGTAAACATAAATACACGCTTACTTTGCGTGAGGATAGTCAAAAGATAACAATAACGTGTTGATTGCACTTCCGACCTTGAACTACACGCATGGATAGTGATTTATTTGTGTGTATACAAATTGTAAGCGTATATGAGTGAGAGAAAGAGAGAGAGAGAGTGTGTGTGTGTAATGTAAAGTGGTGTAAAATGGCCTATACTTTGGTGCCTTTAAATAGGGTAGAGCTAGGTCAAATCATATCATCTAAACATGGTAAAGAATAAATTCTTGTCCCTCCTTAATTTACGTAAAAGGTAAGAAAATCGTCTTTCTCATTATACACACACATCATTCTATATATATTGTATCTAATTAATGACGTAATTTTGTACTAATTTAAATCATCTAACAATCCTATATATTCTTTACATAATTACATATTTCTTTCCTATTTACATAAATTCACATATATAAAGAAAATCCCTTTAACATATTTAACTTATATATATATATATAATTAACTTATATATATATATAAATCAGGTACTTTAGCACAAGCAAAATATATATATATATATATATATATTTTTTTTTTTGTCTTTTAAAAAAATTGTACCATGGTCCTTTAACTACTTATAACACACTACTATGTCTTTATACTTTTATAAAGTCCTAAATTCAAATTTAATGGCAATAGGCAAAGTTCTAGATGTCACAGTCCATGTTGGATTAATAGTATTCTAGGCCGGAGCAATGTACCCATTTTGAGAACGTCCAGTACCAAAGTCATTGAATGGGTAAGTCGTCAATCTCTAGACTATGTAATCTGCTGGGTTACGGGTGGGCATTTTACCAGAAGTTTGTAATCTACCCTTGTGTAATATATACATCTACATTAGGCTGGAAAAGGAAAATTCTATACAACGTAATTTTTTTTTTTAATTGAAACCCTAATTATATTAAAGGAAAATAGTTAAGGAGACATGGAAGGCAATGTTTTCTTCCCTCTTGCTGAGATCTGCCACACTCACCCTCAAGCTAGCCCGAAGATGTCTATCATTCCCCAACTTGTCTAGGCATCTCTCAAAGACTTGTTTTTGAACACCGTTTGTAAGAATATTATCTAACTATATCTCAATTGGAACATAAGGCATACAAGTAACTCCAGATTCTAACTTTTCCTTGATAGAGTGTTTGTCAATTTCAATATGCTTAGTTTTATCATGTTGAAACGGATTGTGAGCAATGTTAATTGCTACCTTATTATCACAATACAATCTCATAGGGAATTCAAATTGCACCTTTAGTTCCTTGAGGAGAGTTTGTAGCCATACGAGCTCACATATACCTTGAGAAGCAGACCTAAACTATGTTTGAACACTGCTTTTTTTTTTTTTTGCTTCTCTATATTACTAGATTTCCTCCAACAAGAGTACAATACATAAGTTGATCTACGATCACTTAACAACTTGGCCTAGTTGGCATCTCATATTTCCCCATTTTTAAAACATAAATCCCTTTCCAAGAGCCTTCTTTAGATATCAGAGAATTCGATAAATAGCTCCCAAGTGTTCATCTTTTGGAGAGTGCATGTGTTAACTTACTACACTAACAGGACTTATGTAGGATAAGTAAATGAGCTTTCCCACCAATCTTTGATATCTCCCAACGTCTATTGAAGGCCCCTTCAGAATCATTGTTTAATCGATGATTTGGTTCAATTGAAGTATCCATTGGCTTGCAACTGAGCATACCTGCCTTTTTAAGCAGGTCGAGTGTATGAGAGATAAAAATGCTCTTCTTGATCTAATATCTCCATGCTTAAGAAGTTTCTTAGTGCATGTTTGGCAAAGCTTAATTTTTTTTTAATCTAGTCAAACATACTTTTAAGCTAGCCAAGATCTCCAAGTAATCTATATCATATGTTTGTGTATTATTTTACTATCAATCTTGCTTTCTACCTGTCAATTGATTCATCTGCTTTGTATTTTACAATGAACACCCATTTGCACCACCATGATGGTTGTTTCCTTTTCGAGAGGTTTCTATTTCCCAAGTACTTTTCTTTTCTAGAGCCCTCATTTCTTCTAGAATTCCTTCTCCTCAGGAAAAACTAGAGCATCTCGTATGTTCATAGGAAGTTGTAAACTGGAAAGGAAAGGTTAGTACTGAAGGCTTCAAAAGGAGTACGACAACCTATGATAGGAGATATATTTAAAGATTGGGTGCATAGTGCAAGAATGAGTTCCCTTCCTAATAGCAATTGGAATATCAAGTTCAGACACATCGATGTATAGGAATTGAATTACCCGGCTTTGTAGTCGATTAAGACTTTTGGCAGTTAGAGCGGGTATTCTCTTGAATAGAGAGCTCATGAGACGTTTCAACAATAATCATGATATCTCTCCCTATCGTAGAATACCTAGATGATTGTGATATAAGATTTGTCCCCGAATTTGGGATAATTGGATTGGGTAGAATTGGTATTGTTTCGGGGTAAATCCCAAAAGGTTAAGAGCCTCTTTTTATGTAGTGTGATCATTTCCCTGCAGAGGAGCTTTCTGAAAGAATGGTTGGTTTTCATGACATCCATAGAGATATATTTTTCAAGATTGTGGATCATAATACTTTATCCTTTTTGAATAGGAGTATCCAATGGAAACACACTTATTGGCTCGGGAATCCAACTTACTCCTATTGTGATTATGGATGTGAACTAACACAGTGCATCCAAACACTTTTGGAAGTAGGGTGGTGACCAATTTCTATTTAACCACTACTTGTAAAGAGACTGAAATAGGATTTGAAATTGATGACACGAGAAGGCATTCTATTGATCAAATATGAGGCAGATGGAATTGCTTCTACCCAAAGGTATTTAAGAATATTGGTGGTAAATATTAAGGCTCGAGCAACCTCCAATTGATGACGATTTTTTCTGTCGATGATTATTTGGAAATGAAAATTGGTGTATAATGCCTTTTTCGGACAACTAGGTACCAATAATGTAATTGAAGTATTCTTTCCCATTGTCGGTTCTCAAAATTTGAATTTTTTTTTTTTTTTTTGGTATCATGGTATAGAAGTTTTTAAAGTGATTTTTTTGCTTTATATTTGCCCCTTAAGAGATAGACCTAACATGTTCGAGTATGATTGTCAATAAAAGTGATAAACCACATCGTCCCAGTAATATTTTTTACTCAATATGGTCCCTAAATATCACCATGCACAAGTTGGTTTAGATTTCATATAAGGTCTAGGAGAGAGAAGTGCGATGGTGTTTTTGACAAGCGACAAATTTCACATTGCAATAATGTTTTTTTTCCTAAATAAAAAAGGGTGACATCTTTTGCATGTATTGCAAGTTTTGGTGACCTAATGTACGATGCTACAACATTATTTCATCATCGACAAAATAAGAAATAACAATCTTTATTATTGAATTTTGAGCTTGTCCACACAAGTTTGCATCCTCTTCGAAGTGATACAGACCACTAGATTCCTAGCACTGCCAATCGTCCTTCTTGAAGACAAGTCATAATATTCAAAGTAAGTGGAAAAGAATTTCGCAAGACAATTATGGGATTTTGTAATTTGACGAACAGACAATAAGTTCACATATAGAGATGGGACATGTAAAACTGAGTGTAAGACAAAATATTTATTGTCCCTTTTTCTGCTACCAAGGCAAGGGATTTGTCTGTAATTTTTACTTTTAAACTACAAGAATAGAATTGTATGATGAAAATAACTTTGAACTACTGGTCATATGATCAATCGCTCTTGAATCTATAATCCAAGGTTTTGAGTTACCAAAATTTTACTTTTTGTGCAAGAGAGCTGGTAGAAGATGAGATTGATTTAGAAGCTTGTACAATTTCTCAAGTTGTTCTTTATTGAAAGTTGGTTTTTTCGATCCTCCAGAGTTACTCGATTTTGTTGTAGTCTCAGTTTGATATCCATGATAATTTTGACACTCAGATGCTCGATTTGACTTTCAATTTGCTGGTTTCCATGTATTTTCCAACAAGTTTCTCTAGTGTGAAGATACTTTTTGCAAAAGTCACAAAAGAGGTTATCGTTTTCATCATTCTTTTTAGAATGTTTGAGTGTTGTAGCTGCTACGACACGATCTAAGTTAGAACGTAGCATAGAGTTATCGGTGACTAGATGCACCGGTGTAGAGGTTGAGGTTACTGTTCCTAACATTACACTTGTCCGCAAGTTTCATCTCTTCTTACTTCGGAAAACGAATCAAGTTCCTGCCATAATCCCTTCAAGTTTTTATAATAATGACTAACACACAACTTTCCTTGCTTAGTGTCTACTATCTTTGTCGTGATTTCAAACACTTGTGCCGTGTTTCCCATAGCTGAATATAAGTTTCTTTAACAGCATCTCGTATCTCTTCGGCCGTGGACAAAAACATATATTTTCATCCAATGTCTGGTTCCATAGAATTGATCGACCATGAAATTATCACGGTACTCTCCCAAATATTAAAAGTTGAGTTAATTTTTGCTGATATTGTAATCGACCCATTCAAATAGCTTAACTTCCACTTCCGCAAATATATATTTTTACGGATTGAGCCCAACGCATGAAATTTTGCCCATTTAGCTTATGGGTTGTAATCATGCAAGATGGGTCACCTCCTAAACCAGTTGCTGATACTCATGTGGACTGTGTTGTCGATTGCTTCTGCATAACGGTAGATATTTGGTCAAATTTATCTTCAGAAGACATTAATTCTGGCAAAAAATAAGAGAAACTTCACCTAGTGGAATGAGACCCAACTGTACTCTACTATTCACGTGAGTTCAGCCTTCGACGGTAGTTGCCCCCAGCAACTAAGACTAGATCTGGTCACGACTTCTCTGGAGTTGGTCACAAGTGGTTGGGACTCCTTCTAGGGTTTGTGATGTCTTTTGCAACCTCAGGAAGGGGTTACAACTTCACTGGAGATGCTGGAAAAGGGTCGTGACTTCACCGGAGTTTCCGGAAGAGGGTTGCGACTTCACTTAGGGTTTGGGTCAGTGGCGGTAATGGAGTTTATGGTTGGCAGGAATGAGTGAATATAGAAAAGGAAAATTCTATACAAGGTAGTTTTCTTTTTAATTGAAACCCTAATTATATTAAGAGCCAGTTTAGTAATTAAGACAGTTTAGTGTAGTTTATGAACAAGTTCATTTGACCAATTTGACTAAAAATGGTTTATTTGTTCAAATTTTTTTTCTTCATGGCATGACATTTTGACCATTCTTGATCAAATAAACTATTTTGGTTGAAAAACTGATTTATAAACTACACCAAACAAACTCTAAAGGAAACTTGTCAAGGAATCATGGAAGGCAATGTTTACTTCCCTCTTGCTGAGATTTGCCATACGTGTACGCTGCTAATAACCCAAAACCCTTTTTGACAATTGTCCAATCACGTTCCATGTCGGATTCTGTAAATAACTTTTTCAGACTCTCTCTCTCTCACGTAGTCATGGTTGCATGTATGTGCGGCTGCGGCTGATGACAGAAACCTCTTTTGTCTTGTGTACAGTGATGCCGCCAAAGAGAGTACTAAAATGAGGAATGAAACGGTTGTTTACATACAAAACAGTGTGATATCTTAAGGTCTACATAACTGCTATGATGTATTTATTACTTGAAAAATATTACTAGATTCGTGAAGTGGAGGGTATTTGATTGCGTAATCTATTTTTCTGTTGACACATTCATGCATGCAAGCTCCCGTGTACATGCTGCTGATGACAGAAACCTCTTTTCACAACCGTCCAATCAAATTCTCGTGTCTCTTGTTCTGAATAACCATTACTCTCGCACTTGGAGGCACGTGCTGATGATGACAGAAAATGTTTTTTTAAAATTCTGATGACAAGTTCACGTGTCTTCGACTCATAATAATCACTGTAACATTCAACGAAGTATAGTTGTGTGGTAAAACCAATGGGAAAGTGCTTGGTGACTTGGTGGTTCGTGAATCCACCAATCTCGAGGATGCTGCAAGGCTGTCACTTTTTTTCTTCTTGATTTTAGCATTCCATTGCAGTTTCCTTTTTTGTCTTAGTAGCAGCAACTGTAGGATTGAAAATGCATCTTGTTGTTTTTTATCAGATTGCTAGTTGAGACAAAATACCGGTGCCTTCTTGTTGTGGATGGCAATGGTTAGCTGGTGCCGCCATTTTATTGATTTATTTGCATATTTCCATTTTTTCCTTTCATCATTTAAAATTTCACCTTTTTCCTGATTAGCTAATTGTTTTAACTTTTAATTATGAAGGTTGAATTATTACAAGAGGAAATGTTGCAAGAGCTACACTGCTGATTAAACAAGTCAAATAATGTCTTTAACATTTGGAATTTGTTCAACTGCGAAAGCATATAGATGCAAGTTGATTTAGCAGGATACTTTCCCCCAATGGTGCCCAGAAACTCCGGATATAGAATATGAATCTGAAAGATTGGCCAAATGTAGACGACGACCCTAATGAGACCGTAAGTGTATGAAGTTACGTTTAAGGAAACTGTATGCACAATTTTGGGATGCTTTAACATCAGAAGATTCTTATTTTATTTTAAAGAATAGCGAGCATAGAATAAGCAAGAAATTAAAAAACAAAAATAGTGATGGATCTAATAACATTTGTTGTTGATTATTCTTTAGTATAATTAACGAGCCCTTGATGATATTCATTGACTATATATATATATATTTTCATTGACTATATATGTGCTGTTCTTATGTAATACTTGCATCAACATCTATTACACAGTTTATTTCATTTATGTTCATTTCAAAAATTGTTGGGTGGTTGAACTACAAAATGATTGCAGTGGTTTGCTGTGGAGGTTGTACTACCATCTTATTTTAAAGGGGTTTCCTATTGACTTTTATAGGGTTTTCATGTATCAAAAATTGGAAATGTCAGAATCCTTTATGTTCATTTAGAGATGGCCATATTTTTTAGCACGATGTAGTATGCTTGTGATGATGCGAAAGAATCAAGCTTGCATATAAATGCTTATTTCATACAGGTTGTAATTTAATAATTAGCAAGTAATTGCTAATTTCAATTCAATGAGACCCTTGAATGCTAAATGCACTGTTGGAGTGATCTTGTAGTTCTTATAGGCAAAGATTATAGGATCGGGATGAAAAAAGTTTGAGCTCGATGAAAATGGCTAAATTAAAACTATCATCTGCAAAGAAGAAAGTTTGTAATCATAATAAACGTTTGTACAGAAATGCTTGGTTACACTGTGATTTGTACAGATGGACAAATTATCGCATGGAAACAAATTCTGGTTCAACAAATTGTCCAAACATAAACAACCCAATTAGCTAATGGGAGCTGTACATTGATAGCAATCAGGACAATAGAATTACCTCGAATTTATCGAAACATTAATTGACAAAAACTGAAGTTGATAGAAAGACCATGCAATTAACAACTTCATATGTATGTTTGACTCCATTGGTCACCATTGAAGGAAAGTTTGATGTATCAAAACGACTGTGCAGTGCGTGTGAGAGTGTGTCCCCAATGAAATTTGTAAAATGGGAGTGCAAGTTGAGCTCTAATTCTAGAGATGATTTAGGTGATTTGATAGTGGAAGTTTCTCTTGTACCATGCTAGTTGTACACACTCTTTTATATCATCTTTTACACTCTTACGTGTGTCAAATACTAATTGGTTCAAATCATTAAATGACCCAGTCACTACTTGACATATGTGAGAGTGTAAATGAGTGTGTAAGTTTTGATGTATACAAGTAGCATTTTCCTTCCGTCTCTCCCCTCCTCGCCGTCTCTCTTTCTCTCTCCTCACCGTGGTACCCACATTTCTCGTCATCTGCAACAGAGGAGAACCAAGAAAATACCTAACTCAATATCAAATCTTATCACTTTCTCAACTTACAAAACAGCCACTTGCACCAAATTCGAGCAATGGTAGGCCCCTTGCTGTTCCCCCACCCTCCACCACCACCACCCAACTTGGATCCACCGGCCCACCCCGCCACCACCCCCGCGAAACGCTCTCTGTCTCCTCAATAATCACGACATGCTCACGTACGATCAAATTGCCAATTTGGATCAAACAAACAAGATAAAATTAAGAAAAGCTAAATATTTACATTAATATTAAACAAAACTAGGATTGGGTGTTCATTTTTTACCAGTACACAACTCGAGACACAAACAACAAACGATAAAATAAAAATATTTCTAGTTGATTTTCTGATTTTCTATCAACTTGCTAGAGTTCTTCACCAATAATCAACACCTGAGTCTTCGGGCTCGGGCTTCTTGTTGAGATCAACAATCTCTTGAAACCAAGAAGGTTTCAGGGATTCCTTTGCATGCTCCTCTTTTCCAAATTCACGACCAGCAGAGAAATTGTTAGTCTGGAGTGCATCAACTCGGGCCCCGACTTCCGCCGCCTTCGCGCGTATAGCGGCGGCGGAGAGGTCTTTGGGCCCTCCGACAGAGATTTCATCCGGGAAGTTGAGTTTCGCCGTGGGGCCACGGAGGTAGTACACCGCCGTGTCATAGGCTCTGGCCGCCGCCTCAGCGGTGGAGTAAGAACCTAGCCAGATTCTTGATCTTTTATTGGGCTCTCTAATTTCCGCCACCCACTTGCCCCACTTGCGCATCCTTATGCCTTTGTACGGCTTCTGGCTCCTCCTAGTCCCCGCCCTCACACGGCGGTTGCGTACAGCACCAGCATCGACAGCAGCAGCACAACCCTCCATTTCTCTCCTCTCTCTAACCTCAAAAACTCTCTAAATTAAATAGTAATTTCTCTCTCTATAACAGTAGTGAATATATAGGACGGAGGATTCAAGAAATGACAGAGAGAGAAACGAGAAGCATGCGTAAGGCAGTGACCTGGTGCAATTGTGGCGTTGCTTCAACAAACTGCCTGCGTATTAAGGTTCTTGTCATCTGGGTTTGCAGCCACGTTGTTATTCTCGAAAGCAATTTTGTGAGGAAACAAACGTCCAGAATACACCGACAAAATCCCCCTCTTTCTCTCTCTACAATACTTATATGTATATTTGTTGGATCTATATTTATAACGTCATCAGCCCTTTTTTTCTTCTTAAGAGTTTAGAGAGAGAGAGAAAAATGGGGTCGGCGTTACCTCGCAATAAAAATATAGTAGTAATTGGCCGCCATGTATGTATATATGTTAGCTTGCAGGCACAGATGCTTTTATTTTCTCTCTCCGTCCTATGCAAATTGCCAAACCTTTGTTTGGCTCGAAGAGTGAAAAGCAATAATATCGAAACAATAAAAATCAAGGGAAAATTGTAGTCGCGCCGTTCTTAAATTTTGGAATCTTGATATTTTTATCATCTCTCAACATTTTGTTTATTGACAATCAACATTTTTACTAACTGAACCCATTCAAAACACGCGTTCAATTTACATAAAAATACACATTTATCATTCACATTACATTTGAAAAATTGCAGTTGTCATCTTCAACATTTAGGTCTTGGCATTTTTTCTATAATCTTTATTTTTTCTTTGCAACCATCCTCAAAATTTAGGTCTTTGAATTTTTATCCATATTTTTTTTTTCTCTTATTCTCAACGTTTTATTTATTTATTTGCAACTCTCATTTTTACAGATAGAATCTGTCTAAAAATTTGTTAAGTTGATAAAAAAAAAATACATATTTTTCCACTTAATTAAATAAGCAAAACAAATAATTAATACAAAAAAAAAGTGAATACATTTTTCCTTCGTTAGACAAACATTCTACACCCCAAC
Organism: Forsythia viridissima; assembly: GCA_030279155.1. Classification (NCBI taxonomy): domain Eukaryota; kingdom Viridiplantae; phylum Streptophyta; class Magnoliopsida; order Lamiales; family Oleaceae; genus Forsythia; species Forsythia viridissima. The sequence continues at coordinate 47,040,074 of CM059038.1, read as the reverse complement.
CCAAACACAGTCGCTATCTAAATCCATCGTCGATCCCGCAGACCATCGGTGGTGACTGTGGCTTGTGGGATCGACAGTGGCTTGGGGGCTGGTGGTGAATTTCGACAAAGGTCGCAGCTTGTGGGATTCATTTATCATTGTTTTGGATTGGGGTGAGAATATTTGTTTGAATTGAAGATAAAGTAAAATTATATTTAACTATTTTTTTATTAATTTATTTGTTTTGTTTATTTAATTGAGAGGTGTCTTTTTTATCAACTCAACATATTTTTAGACATATTCATTCTGTAAAGATGAAAGTCGTAAATAAACAAAACGTTGAGAATAAGCGTGCGAAGAAAAAATGATTACGGATAAAAGTGCACAAACTCCAAAGGTTGAAGACAACATCTGCATTTTTTTCTATTTAATGTGAAGGATAAATATATATTTTTTATACAAATTTAACGTCTATTTTATATGGATTCTTTTAGTAAAGACATTAACCGCCAATAAGTTGAACGGTCAAGTTACTCATGCTAAGAAAAAAAAATTGGAGAAAAAAGTGTCAAGACCAGAAGTGAGAAGTCTCACTAGATGCAATTTTCCCTAAAACCAAATATAATTTGTTGGCGTTGGGAATGGAGAAATCAATATCGAATAGTTCATTTTTTATGTTTTGTGGTCATAAGAATTTTATCCACTCGTGCTTTCTAAGATAGTAACTCATTACAAAATATCAATTTTAATATTCAATTGTTTATTTAAATTTTAAATAAATCGAATCATTCATTTGAATTTTTAAAATTAAAATACTATATCAAGTCTCAAGTCTCAAGATCCATTCTAAATCTCAACATTTTAATAATATGTTGATGGCTCAGCCTCAGAAGGAGGCATTATTCAACTTCCACCTAATTTGCGCAAGAAAAGCCCAGGCACAATCTCAAGAATCAGTGAAGCGTAGTGTCTTTCTATCCATATGCATGAAGTCTGCATCTTCGCAAATATGTTGGATTCATTGAGCCTTTCTTCGAGACAACATTCAAATCGTAGAGTAATTCAATTTTTTATTTATTGATTATTATTTTATATTTAAAACGATATGAAATTTTATTTAATATCGACATGTATACTAAATTTTTGGAAATTATATATTGGTAAATTAGTTGTGCATAGAGGGAGAAATTGATTATTAATAATTATTATTGTTATTTGTTTAGTTTTTATTTTTATAGTTGGTGATATGAAAATGGAGGGTTTTGTTTGGTCGGCGATGGATAGAAACCGTTGTGACTTGACTTTGCTTCTCCTCTCCTTCAGGCTTCAACACTGAACCATTTTATTAATTAAAAGGAAATTGATTGAGACTGCTAGAGCCTAGAGGACAACCTCAACCATGCGTTTCAATTTCAACTGCTTATTTTTCACCTTTTCAAAAATAAAATAAAATTATAATGGACATATACAAAATCCATCACTAAATTTTCTTAAGCCGTCCAATGAGAAAATGAAAAGTGGTCCCCGCTTTAAAATTTTCCATAATTGACTAATTTTTTTTAGTTAAAATATTATAAATTTAAGAAAATTTTGTATTTTTAATCTCAAATCTTTTACTTATTTGCAAATCACGTCTTCATTGTCAGGTTCTTTAATAAACTGTCGTTATTACACTCACGTATACCCCACGCGTTTATTCACATCTCACATGTGTTGAGAACGAAATGACAAATTGGCAACTGACACAAAAGATTATGCATGTATGTACGTATAATATACCCATCAACTTCAATACTAAAATCTTTGGGCGGCAAACAAGTCAAGCAGCCTGCGGGGTCACCAGCTCGAACTCGTTTAGAGACGAGTTCAGGTCGAGCCCCAAATTTTTTAACGAGTTGAGTTAGCTTGTGTTTTGATTTTTTTTTTTTAATTTTGAAATTGTTTAAAAATTAAAAAATAATTAAAAAAATGAGCCTACTTGTTGATGACTCAACCCACGAGCCATGTGCCAAGCAGATCCCCGGTTCGGAACCACATGAGCCGAACCGGGGGAATTCAGAAGCATAATCGCTGAGGAAGATTGTAATTTCATACAATATAAAAAAAGCATTCGACAAATAAATTTCAACATTTTTAAAAAGAAATCAGAGTAAATAAAAACTCAAGAACCCTTTTTTGTTTTATCGAAATTCGAAGAAAAATCTAAATGTACAATAGAAGCTAAAAAATGGTCATCATTCCGATAAAAATGCCACACTTGAGATATCCCACAAATTTCACAAATTTTACTAATAAACTAATTATTACCCACCAATGTATATCACGGCAACAATTACCCGCAGAAAATAAGAGCGGGGCAGATTGCTTCTAAGAAAGGGCTTTGAGAAAAGGAAAAAAAAAATTTCCTGGGATAATTTTCAAGTTGTCCAATTGTATGATTGTATCTTGAATTTTCACAGCAACAATTATTTCTTGGATAATTTTGAAGCTCCCCAATTCTTTAAAATAAAGGGAACTTTTGGAAAATCTTAACAGATTTGTTTGGCTTTTAAAAAGGACTTCGGGAAATAAAAAATAAGTAAATTTAAAAAATTGTAAAAAATGAGATTTTTTTTTTTTTTTGATCAGATCTGATAGCAGATCAAGAACCAACCCGAGGAAAGCCAAGAAGGAGAAGATGAGATTAAAAAAGACATGAGATTCAACTGCAGTAAACTATTAAAATTAAAAGAAATCTAGTTATGTCTTGAGAAATTCCAGCTTAAACTCAAACCCAAATCTCCTTTTCGAAATGAATCCAATTTCTTGATTTTCTTGATCTGTTTTCATTCACAAATCCAAGAGAGGGATTGAAATGGTAAGTTTCTGGCTTTTGAGAGAGAGAGAGAAGAAGTGAAAGAATATGTTAATGGAACTTGATTTATAATTAAGTGAAAGATTGAAGATAGTAGCATATTGTTGAAAATTTATCTTGAAGAAGAATGAAATATAAGTGCCAAAATTTTGATGCAACATTAACTTAAAGAACACAAAGAAAATAATAAAATACGGGACTTGAATCGCATAGAACGCTATACTAAAAACGATATTTGAACCCTCTCTTAAGAATGAGATGCTAAAGGATTTTCACTCAAATAGTTTTATTGAATTTCAAGTCTCAAATCAAATTGCACTGACCCTAATGAAATTCAGAAAAAATGAACTATGAATGGATGGAAATTTTGAGATTTTTGTAATGAATTTGATGTTTAAAATACTTTGATATTGTTTGGGGATGATTTATTGTGTTTATTTTTTTCAAATTCAACTTAGTTTTATAGTGTAAAGATACCCAAAATCGAAGGACACAATACTTGGGGTCAAAAAGGCATATTTTGGTGCCTCTAACTGTTGTTTTTTGTTTACCGCGGTCCAACCGCAATACATTCTGCGGTCGGACCGTGGCCACAAAAGTCCCTGTTTGTCATGGTTGATTGCGGCCAAATTTTTTTTCACCAGCAAAATCCGCAATATGTTTCCAGTAAATCCCGCAATATATTTTGAACAATATTTCTAACAATCTCCCACTTGTTCAAAATATGTTAAATTCAGATTTTGTTTAAAACAGTATTCACATCTAAAATAAAAGTATCTTTCAATTTGAACTTTATATTAGTGTAAACCTTGCAAAGTAGTATCAAAATCACGGGTAGTCTTAACTTTGAACCCGTTATTTCTTGTGATAACATCGACAATGTCACACACATGAATACTCTAATTCGACTTGTTCCACACAAGTTTGCTTAACGTGCTAATAGCCATGCGCTAACCGTTTATGAACTTTTTAGAATGTAACTCCAAACTTTCCTTGAAGCGGCACCACTACAAAGTTCATATAGGTCAAATTTTTACAATGTCTTTCTTACGATGAAGACAGTTGTATTGCGTATTGAATTTCATTAAGAGTTTTTAACTCAACCTTCCAACTGTAACATTAACACTTACATCATTAAGATATATTTTAATTTATTTAAGTGCTGCTAATCATTCACTTATCGAATAACTTCTTGTTACTATTTGAACTTATGAATTACTCATTTCGTAATGACAAGTAAGGTTGTCGTTATTGGTGAATTTAATTTAAGAGTTTCAACCCCTTCCTACTCAATGTTGATCTTACTAGCTCTTTAATAAGTGGCTTTGTAAATGGATCAACTAAATTCTCGCTTGATCTTACAAATGTAATAGAAGTTATTGCACTTTTAATTAATTTTCTTGCATAATCATGTCTAAGACTCATATGTCTAGATTTTCCATTATAAACATCAATATATGCTCTAGTTAATGTGGCTTGACTATTAATCGAACTTCATAAAGAAGATCTTGGAGCCACTCAGCTTCTTTTCTGTTTCTACTAATACAACAAACTCTAATTCCATCCTCAATGAGTCTTGATTCATCAATTTGATTGTAGTCATGGTTTCTTTCTTGGATGCCATGAATATCGTTTTTATGATAGCATTCTACGCTATTCAAGTTCCGTGTTTTATTATTATCTTTGTGTTCTTCAAGTTAAGGTTGCATCAAAGTTTTGGCGCTTGTCTTTCATTCTTTTGTCCAAGGTAAATTTTCAACACATATTGCAAAAGTTATAGATGAAAAGTGTAAATTTTTCTAAATTTAAGGGTGTGTTTGATTTTGATTAAAATCAAATTTTTTGTACAAGTTGATGAAAAGAATGATTGAAAATTTGTAAAAAATTATAAATCGTTTCATGTAGTTAAAATTAATTGTTAGAAGTGCAATTTAGAATTTTCAATAACAATGAAATAAATCATGAACATGATACCATTGGTAGGACAACATTCCCTATAAGATGATCTAGTAATCTAATCAATGTTATCTATTTTTTTATTTTTTATTTTCATGAGAATTGGGGAGAAAGATATCAATTCTTGAATCCTAAATTTTAGGAGTGAGAAACACAATACAAAAGAGAATTATGTCACTATTATCTATTTTGGTTGATATAATTAGTTAATAATTTACGAACAATAAAAAAAAAAAATTAATGTCAAGTGAATAAAGTGAGTTAATAAAATTTATATTTGCAATTTTTTTTTTATCACATAATATTATCAATCAATACATTTTTCATGAAATGTTTTAATTAGAAACGTCAAACATTGAATTACATTTTTAAAAGGGTAAATTGCAGCTAGTGTTCTCAACTTTTGACTTCATTTGCACTTATATTCTCAATATATAATTCTTGGCATCCATTACCTTAACCATTTATATAATTAGCAGCCAATGGACATTGGCTGCTAATTATATAAGGACATAAGGGCATTGGCTGCTAATCATATAAAATGTTGAGGTGATGGATACCAATATTTAATACTGAGGATACAAATACAAATGAAGTCAAAGGTTGAAAACACTAGCTGCAATTAACCCTTTTAAAAAGAACTTTGTGAAAATAATTATATGTATTATTAGTAGCACTACATCTATTGAAATATTAGAAACGTGGCATTCAAGTCTACACACTAAGTGTCTATTTGTTTTTGCTAAAAATTAAAATTTTAACAAATTTTAATAGATTGATAAAATATGCAATTAAAAAATTGATAAAAATTATGAATTCCAGATTGTGTCTAGTTGGTAGTGAGAGGACTCGATTTTTCTATTGTTTGATTTGTCAGCTTTGGTCAGCTGAACTTTTGATAATCATGCGCTCACGAATCTTCGTTTATTATTTTGTGGGTTGGCTACATGCCACTGACTCTCCAAGCCATGACCTATTAGCCATGACCTATTTGATCATTCGGCCGTAAAATGCGTGTTTACAATTAATAGTAAGACTTATTAAATTTATATCAATTTTATAAGCAAAATGCCAAAATTCAAGAAAGACTAAACTTCCACGGCATCGATGATAATCGGATTGTGTTTAACCACAGAGAGAATTCAGAAAAGAATTATTATTTGAATCGGATAAAACTGCACGAATTGTTTGACTTTTCGGATAACCTATGTACTTTTCATAAAGTTTTCAAGTCAATACATCATACGTAACACCATATATTTATATGATCTGACACCACAAAATGATATTGTAGAGTCGTGAATTTTAAGTTAATTAGTTCTTGTTTGGAAGAAATTTTAATGAATTTTTTATTTTTTTACTTTTGGAATAAAATGATTAAAATGACCCTATTTTCTAGTCAAATATTATGACTCCTTTAGAAAACAAATGATCATTTTGTTCCAAAAATCAAAAAATGAAAAATGAAAAACCTATTAAAATCTGCTCCAAACAAACACGTAGTCATCAACACAAGTGGAAAAATGTTTAAACCTCGTTTTAAACATAATTGTTCCTTAACTAACACTAACAGTTTTAAGATTAAGACATGTAGTAATTTTCACATCACATTCGTAAAGAAATTAATAGGGCCATATATAATAATAAAGATAAAAGGTCAAGAAGTGGGTGAAGAAAACAATGGCATGATAATAAATCGATGCTTCCAAGAACTACTATAAAAAATTCAGAAATGAAGGCAAATGTCGGTATAGTCTTAAAGATTCCAATTATAGTATTGTAAGAGTATCTACAATAATTTATTTATATTTAAAGAGTATTTTTAACATTTTAAACAACAATTATAAATTTAAAAAATAATTTTTTTAAATATTTCAGTAGTTTCTTTATCTCCATATTCTTTATCTTACTTCTTCCAATAAATATTTAATATATATCTCCTTTTTTCCCCCCCATATACTTCCCTCCCAATTTGTATATACTATTTAATTAAAGTTAATTTATCAAATAATGAAAATTGAAATTGTTTCAAAACATTTAATAATAGAGAACGAATTTGACTTTTTAAATTAAAATGTTAAATTGAAAAGTCTATTGGAACAGAAATTTAAGAATTAACTCTTTAAATTAAATAGCATCTTATGTTTAAAGAATTTATTGGAGATGCTCTAAGACTAACAATTGTATAGTTACACTTAAATTATAATTTAAACATTATGTTTGGTGATACTCAAATTATTTTTTAATTGCTTATAAATTGTAAATCCTATGAAATGTATAGATAATAAATGTATTGCAAGTTATGAAAAACAAACAAATTGTAAATTGATCAAATACACAAAAAAAATATTTTCCCCGTCCCACAAAGATGGAATTACTTCCATTATTTTCACACAGATTGAAAAAATTTAATTATTATAGTTGAAACAATATATTTTACTTACATTTTATTAATATACTCATACAATAATATAATAGTAGTTCATATTTGTTGATAACAAAACACATTAAATAAAGACATATTAGAAAACTAAAAAAATTAAATATACCATCAACAAGAAAAGTAGACTATAATTTAAGACAGATAAATAAAAAAAGTAAGTCTAACTTGTAAGACGAATGAAGTAATTTTAATACTATCAAACATACAACACTACATATATGTCAGAGCTGTTCTCCTCTACCTAGTAGAGAGTTTATTTTGCCCATCTAGACATTTGTCTAAATAAGATTGAAGGAGAAAAAGGTGATTCACTTTTTCACTTTTTCCTCCTCCAATCTCATCTAAACACTTATTTAAATGGGCAAAATAAACTCTCCGTTAGGTGGAAGAGAACAAAACCCATATATATGCTGGCTGATGACAAATACAATTTAGAACCTTTGCGTCCTTCTTAATCCTTCGTACTTTTACATAGTTTTAAGTTTCAAAACATGCCCTTGTTTTTCAAGAATACCTATGGAAGACACATAAGATACTCCAATTAAAAAATGGCCAATCTTGTATAGTCCCACTCGTATTATATGCCAAAATGCAATTATTACTCCATTTTTTTCCCCATATTAACACTTTTACCTTTGGCAATAAAGAATACGGTTGAGTACTTTCCCTTTGGAAAATGATGAGCACGCCAATGCATTAACTTTATAATAAAGCAAGAGCGTGACACGTTGCAGCACAGCAACGATTCCTGTTGTCAATAGTAAGTCGTATATATTATCTAAATTTTACCATCTCTAAACACCTTTATCAGTTATCACTACAACAAAATAGTAAAAAAGACACATGAACTAATTCAACTCAACAGAAAAAGATATATTTAACTACACATAAATGATGATAATGTAATAATGGGACCGTGGATAAAATTGTGTACTAGCAAGTACGAGGATTAAGCTTCTCCCTCTTGACAATGGTAAACAACCGGCTTTGGCGTTAGTTTGTTTTTACTTTTTACCTTGAATTCTTACTGCGCATACCCATCTGTGACTTTGCATACCTAAATTATTGTGTTAACTTTTAAGCGAAAAGCTTAAATGGCACAATAGATTTTTGATACACGAGTGTCATCAAATAAAAACCTTGAAAAAAAGAGAGGTCAAATTTTATCTCATCAATGTTCTAAATTTCCAAAGTGCGGAATTTTGAAGCCAATTTCAAAAGAACTCTGGGATTAATACAAAAATATTTACCATACCATTGGAAAGATTATCAAGTTAGGATTCCAAAACATTTTATTTGGACTTTTTGTGGCAAGTTATGGTTGTTTTTCTCCAAGACTGCCAAGCTGCCCTTTCTGTTACATAAATCTGTTAAACAGCGAACAAAACAAAGCAGTGTCCTAAAACAATTATACAGTATGCTTAAGCAGTAAAAATGACAGCGATGGATAGACAAATAAAATCAACGCCTTGGAGCCGAGGCCTGTGTTCAACACAGTGTCCTTAAAGCAAAATTCGCCCCCTCACCAAAGTAACGCGAGCGCTTGCTTCCCAGGATACAGCGGCTTGTACTGCAGCTGAGCAGTCGAACTGAGAATATGCCGGAACAGAATCACCAAGCGACTGGAAGTAGTCAGGAATGAGAATGCAGAGAGGTTTCGTGGAGTAAGAATTGTTATGTTTTGGACTGAAGATTGTTGCTGTATATATAGGCAAGGAGGAGCCTTGTGCATTCAGTACACTGCCTTTACTCCAGATGTTTTGGAGTTACAAAACGTTTTGATGTTACAGAATAAATGGATATAAGTTTTGGAGTTACATTTTTAAATGAAAAACGTAAAATAAAATTCCAAAACGTAGCTTGCACTTTGTAGCCAATTTTTGGTTCATTCGGTCCGACATTCGTGTACGCAGGTCGCGCCCGCACACAATTTCAAGGCTCGAAGGCCAAGTCGGTCCAAGATTTGCACCCCCCCCTGCGGGCGCGTAGGCCACGGAGGATTCTCTATGCAACAAATGGTTACACTTTACAAATTGTTAACCATATATAAATTGATCCACAATCTTGTTTTTATCCGATGTGGGACAACTATTTAAGTTTTCCACACATTTTCATATTTTATCCATTTTCCAATGTGGGATGGAATATTTATATTCCCCATAAATTCCCACTATTCCATTTGTAACCGATGTGGGATTGTAATCCCTTTTAAGGCTCCTCTTCCAATCCCACTTTTCAAGCAATGTGGGATTCAATTTCACTTCATTCGTGAAAATCTATTTTCCTCCAATATATTTTCCAACAATCCCCCACATGAAAGGAAATTGACAGAGATACGGAATACTTGATGATAAAGTTCCATAGTTGAAACCTGCATAGGATAGGTAGGAGTTACCTTTGAACCTTCCCTTGTTAAAGTACATTTACTTTACTAGCTGATTAGTAGACACGATGTCTTTGAACTATTCTGCCTTTTGTGTAAACGATGATGTACCTCACACAGGATTCTTCCTAACACATTTCAGTTCTCATTGGTATGTTCGTTTGTGGCCATGAACATATGCCTGGTTCAGTGAGAGTTATTAAGAATTGAGCCTCACAATTCCCTTCGAAGCGGCCCCACTTCTCTCTCACATAGGTGATTTCTTAATTAGGAGTAACCCGCATTACTCCGCTCGGATTTCCGACGCATAAGAATCATTAAAAGCCTATTGCTTATCCTCTTTCCACGGGCATCACTGTTATTACAGGAATGGACAGGAGTTAACCCCCACAGTGATCTTATTAAGTATTTGTAATTATGTTTTCTCATTGAACCTAGATCTTGGGATCTCCAGTCAGTTAGGTTGAGTTTCCATTACAATAACTTATTCTTTCAGAGGCTTAAGTCCCATTCCTCTAGATGAATTTGCAACTAACTCTCTATTTAACCCTTTGGTTAGCGGATCCGCAATGTTATCTTTAGACTTTACATAGTCAATAGAGATAACTCCAGTTGAGAGTAACTGTCTTATGGTATTATGTCTGCGACGTATGTGTCTAGACTTACCATTGTACATGTTGCTTTGTGCCCTTCCAATTGCAGATTGACTATCACAATGTATGCAAATTGCTGGCACAGGTTTTGACCATCTTGGAATATCCTCTAAGAAATTGCGTAGCCATTCAGCCTCTTCACCACATTTATCCAGAGCTATAAACTCGGATTCCATGGTAGATCTCGCAATAACTGTTTGTTTAGAGGATTTCCACGATATCGCTGCACCTCCCAAAGTGAATACAAATCCACTGGTAGACTTTGAGTCCTTGATATCAGATATCCAATTAGCGTCGGTATATCCTTCAATAACTGCGGGATATCTGGTATAGTGCAGTCCATAATCACGAGTATATCTCAAGTATCTCAGTACTCTTACTATTCCTTTCCAGTGGTCAGACCCTGGATTACTGGTATATCTACTCAGTTTGCTAACTGCGTAAGCTATATCTGGTCTTGTACAACTCATTAAGTACATAAGACTTCCGATTATTCTAGAGTACTCAACTTGAGAAATACCATTGCCTCTATTTTTCGATAGATGTTGACTTGTATCTATCGGTGTTCTAGCCACGCCAGTATCATCATTATTGAATTTTTCCAAAATTTTGTCCACATAATGTGACTGACTTAGAACGAGTCCATCTGATGTTCTTGAAATTTTAACTCCAAGAATCACATCAGCTAAACCCATATCCTTCATGTCGAATTTTGAATTCAACATATTTTTAGTAGATTTAATCATCTTATCGTTGCTACCAACGATGAGCATGTCGTCAACATAAAGACATAAAATGACATAACCATGTTCCGTGTCTTTGATGTAAACGCATTTATCACATTCATTGATTTTAAATCCACTTTCTATCATGGCATTGTCAAATTTTTCATGCCACTGTTTTGGTGCTTGTTTTAAGCCATATAATGACTTCACCAATTTACACACCTTGTTTTCTAGTCCTGGTGCAGAAAACCCCTCAGGTTGTTCCATGTAAATTTCTTCTTCTAAATCTCCATTTAGAAAGGTAGTTTTGACATCCATTTGATGTACTTCGAGATTTTGCAAAGCTGCAATCGCTAATATCATCCGAATGGAAGTTATTCTCGTTACCGGAGAATAAGTGTCAAAGTAGTCAAGGCCTTCTCGTTGCTTGTAACCTTTAATTACAAGTCTGGCCTTGTACTTATCAATAGTTCCGTCTGCTTTCATTTTTCTTTTGAAAATCCATTTGTAGCCTAGTGGTTTGCTTCCCGGAGGAAGATCCACCAGCTCCCATGTATGGTTTTGCAAAATGGAATCTATTTCATTTTTAATGGCCTCTTTCCATTGAGGTCCTTCTGAAGAGTTTACAGCTTCTTTGAAGCTTTGAGGTTCAGTTTCTAACATATAAGTCAGAAAATCAGGACCATAAGATTTTTCTGTCCTTTCTCGTTTGCTTCGTCTTGGTTCAATCTCAACTTCCTCTTCTACTTCTTTGTCCTGACTATTCTCAATCATAGTCTCATATGTTCGTTTAGAAGAGCTCGCTTCTTCTTTGGACTTGTATGGAAATACATGTTCAAAGAATGATGCATTTCTTGATTCCATTATCGTATTTTTGTGTATATCAGAAATTTTTGAATCATACACAAGAAATCGATAAGCACTGCTGTTATGTGCATATCCGATAAATATGCAATCAACAGTTTTTGGTCCTATTTTCACCTTCTTTGGTGTAGGTACCGCCACTTTGGCAAGACACCCCCACACTCGTAAGTATTTGTAGGAAGGCTTTCTTCATTTCAATAACTCGTAGGGGCTCTTATTTTCTTTCTTCCGGGGCACCTTATTTAAAAGGTAATTAGCTGATAACACAGCTTCTCCCCACATGTTCTGAGGTAATCCAGAACTTAACAACATTGCATTCATCATTTCTTTCAATGTTCTATTTTTCCGTTCAGCAACACCATTTTGTTGAGGTGAATAAGGTGCTGTTGTTTCATGTTTAATTCCGTGTTGTGCACAGAATTCAGCAAATGGTGATTCATATTCACCACCTCTATCACTTCTCAACACTTTGATCTTCTTGTTGAGTTGGTTTTCAATTTCATTCTTATAGAGAACAAATTTCTCTATAGCTTCATCTTTACTTTTAAGCAAATAGACAAAACAATATTTTGTGCTATCGTCAATAAAAGTAATAAAATATTTGTTACCTCCCCTTGTTTGTATAGATTTTAAATCACATACATCAGTGTGAATTAAATCAAGTGGTTCAGTTTTTCTTTGAACAGATTGAAATGATGACCTTGTCAATTTTGCCTCAACACAAGTTTCACACTTATGTTTATTATCAATTTGGAATGTAGGTATGCAATTCAAGTTAATTAGTCTACGCAAAGTATCGTAATTAACATGTCCTAGTCTACCATGCCACAAATTGGAAGACTCAAGCAAGTAAACGGAAGAATTTTTCATTTTATTCATTTTTGGCTTAATAGCCATAACATTGAGCTTAAAAAGCCCGTCACTTACATAACCCTTTCCTACAAACATTCCAGACTTTGACAAAATAACTTTGTCTGACTCAAACACTATACGAAATCCATGTTTATTCAACAGCGAGCCAGACACCAAATTCTTGCGAATTTCTGGTACATAGAGCACATTGTTTAGAGTCAGCTCTTTCCCAGACGTCATCTTTAGAACCACCTTTCCATGGCCCTTGATTTCAGAGGTTGCTGAATTTCCCATATACAGCTTTTCTCCATCTGCTTCTTCAAAACCACTAAACATCTCCTTGTCGGAGCAAACATGTCGGGTGGCACCGGTGTCTATCCACCATTCTCTCGGATTTGAACCCACCAGGTTCACTTCAGAAATGACAGCTGCAAGGTTCATGACAAATGTATCTTCAACCATGTTTGCTTCTTTTTTCTTCTTCGGCAAACGGCACTCCGTAGACTTGTGACCAATCTTGTCACAATTGAAGCATTTTCCAGAAAACTTCTGTTTAGAGATTCCACCTTTAGGTCCCAACTTGGGCCCTTTTCCACCAGATGGCCCATACTTGTTCTTGTAGGTCTTGGAGCTTTGACCATGCTCCACAACATTGGCTTTGGCCACAACCGGATTGAACCCTCTTTCAGAACTTTTGTTGTCTTCTTCAATTCGAAGTCGTACAATTAGTTCCTCAACGTTCATTTCCTTTCGTTTGTGCTTTAGGTAGTTTTTGAAATCCTTCCATGCAGGAGGTAGCTTTTCAATTATACATGCCACTTGGAAGGATTCACTCACAACCATTCCCTCGGAATGAATTTCATGCAAGATCACTTGTAATTCTTGTACTTGACTGATTACAGATTTGGAGTCCACCATTTTGAATTCCAAGAAGCGGCCAACAAGAAACTTCTTGGCACCGGCATCCTCGGTTTTGTACTTTTTGTCCAAAGACTCCCATAATTCCTTAGCCGTTTTTATTGCACAGTACACATTATACAATGAATCGGCCAAACCGTTCATAACATAATTTCGGCACAAGAAATCAGAATGCTTCCAAGCATCCACTGCACTGATTGCTTGAATGTCTCCTTGACCCTCTTGGAGCACTGGAGCATTCTCAGTCAAGAATCTTGCAAGATTCAAGGTCGTGAGGTAAAACAACATTTTCTGTTGCCACCTCTTGAAATTCGAACCGTTGAACTTCTCCGGCTTTTCCCCGTGATTAACCGGGACTGTCACAGTTGGACCAGTAGCCAGACTTGGCATAGCCACAGTCTTAGTCCCACTTGGGCCAACACCTAGACTTGGCATAGCCACAGTCTGTGTTACTGGAGCCATTACTTGAGCCACATCAGAACTTGGCATAGCCACAGCCTGAGCCACATTCGGTAGATTCGACACCATTGGAGGCACATTTTCATTTCCGGATGCCACAACATTATTGGTACTTGTATTTTCCATTTCTGAAACAATCAGAATATTAGTACAACAGAAATTGAATAAATCAAAAGCAGTATAAGAAAACTGTTTTTAAAACAGTAAGGAATCTGTTTTGAAAACAGTAAGGACTCTGATTTGAAAACAGAAAGAAAGGTGTTTTTTAAAACCAGTTTTGTAAACTGTTTAACAAAAAAAAAGAGTTTTGCTTTAAGATTGTTACATAAATCTGTTAAACAGCGAACAAAACAAAGCAGTGTCCTAAAACAATTATACAGTATACTTAAGCAGTAAAAATGACAGCGATGGATAGACAAATAAAATCAACGCCTTGGAGCCGAGGCCTGTGTTCAACACAGTGTCCTTAAAGCAAAATTCGCCCCCTCACCAAAGTAACGCGAGCGCTTGCTTCCCAGGATACAGCGGCTTGTACTGCAGCTGAGCAGTCGAACTGAGAATATGCCGGAACAGAATCACCAAGCGACTGGAAGTAGTCAGGAATGAGAATGCAGAGAGGTTTCGTGGAGTAAGAATTGTTATGTTTTGGACTGAAGATTGTTGCTGTATATATAGGCAAGGAGGAGCCTTGTGCATTCAGTACACTGCCTTTACTCCAGACGTTTTGGAGTTACAAAACGTTTTGATGTTACAGAATAAATGGATATAAGTTTTGGAGTTACATTTTTAAATGAAAAACGTAAAATAAAATTTCAAAACGTAGCTTGCACTTTGTAGCCAATTTTTGGTTCATTCGGTCCGACATTCGTGTACGCAGGTCGGGCCCGCACACAATTTCAAGGCTCGAAGGCCAAGTCGGTCCAAGATTTGCACCCCCCCCTGCGGGCGCGTAGGCCACGGAGGATTCTCTATGCAACAAATGGTTACACTTTACAAATTGTTAACCATATATAAATTGATCCACAATCTTGTTTTTATCCGATGTGGGACAACTATTTAAGTTTTCCACACATTTTCATATTTTATCCATTTTCCAATGTGGGATGGAATATTTATATTCCCCATAAATTCCCACTATTCCATTTGTAACCGATGTGGGATTGTAATCCCTTTTAAGGCTCCTCTTCCAATCCCACTTTTCAAGCAATGTGGGATTCAATTTCACTTCATTAGTGAAAATCTATTTTCCTCCAATATATTTTCCAACACTTTCCACATGGGAATTGAAGAAGTCTACATCCAGAGGTGTCAAGATGGACAGACCGGTCGAACTCGCATCGGCCCACCCATGTCGACCCGAAACTACGGGCCGACGTGTGAACCGGGCGGACTGTTCACTACCCCGGGCAGTTCAGCCTTTAACCACTGACCTATTTTGATTTTTTTTTTTATAAATGACAGAGAACCGTTTAAAGTGACAGATGCGTGATGTTTTAATCTTTATATATATATATATATATATATATATATATATATATATATATATATATATATATATATATAAAATAGAAATTGAATTAAAAAATTAACAAATGTAAATTTATCATTGTTATTTATTTTTATTTTGTAATTTAACACATTAGTTGCTATATATATAAATATTTTTTTTATAATTACAATAGGTAACTAAATTTTTTTAGTAATTTGAAAATTTTTTTTTATTCATACGAGCCGAACCGGATTGAACCGCGGCCCACATGGGCTCGACCTGGATGGGCCGGACTCGTATTTCAATTTTTGTGGACTGGGTTGACCCGGCCCGCAATTCGTCATGGTACAGACTTTTTCTAATGCGGGCCGTCACCGGACTTCATCGGAGTCAAGCCGCTTTATTTACATCTTTTCAAGGTTCCTAGAAGACTCTTTTATCTTTGAAAATTGTATGTACCAATTTGTCACTTAAAATTCCTCTATTTTCATTTATTTTTGTCTTGAAAATGCTTGGAGGGTTGTTCCAAGTTATTACCATATAAGTCACCAACTTGAGTGGTGAGCTATTTATACTCTTGTCCTCGTTTATTCATTCCAACCTGGTATCAATTTTGGAGGTGTAAATCAAGTAGTGGAAGGTACAAAGGAAAATACGTAGCTCAAAAGGATACTCAGTTGAGGAGTGGAGAATTGTGCCTTATAGATGACTTAGTATTCTGTGTTTGCATAATGAATATCAAATATACAGGTGCATTAAGAAAAATGTTTCAATTAGATGCTCCAAATTTATGAAAGAGATTGATTTCTTGATTAAGACCATGAAACGTAACTCTAGTTTCTAATACAGAGATTTGCTTCCAAAATAATATCATCATATTTACACGAAACTTAGGCGTACAAAGATGTCTAGATTTTGGAATAAAAAAGCTGACGTCACTTGAAATAAGTTTTCATTGTTTGCAAACAATATCACTTTAAAAGTTAATTTCTTTTCACTAATCAATTTATCTACCAATCAATCCAAAAATGGCGGTTCCGAAACAAACACCAAGTTCTTAGCCATAACAAAGACTGCATGAACAGTGTACTGTGTACAAGTCTAACTGAAAAGGCGATACTTTGCCCTAATGGTTTGACCGTATTAGCAACTTTTTCAAACACATTTAAGTCCACTTTTCCAGCCCCACCCCCATGAAAAGAAAATTCCAATTGGAATAATGAATGCATACATTGAACCTATGCTAGCAAGAGACGTCATTAAAAAACATTTTGAATTTTAGCTCAACCATTTTAGTAAAATACCAAACTAGAGTTCATTGACCGATACTAATTTGAAAAAACCGAGAGCAACAGCACACCTGAAAGTCGACAAATGCAAAAGGAGCTCCAATTGTGCTATGCATCTTCAATTTTAGAAATCCACGACATCTGAAGGAGGCCAAAACATGAAAATAATTTATTAAAATTCTCTAGTTTTCACATATTAAAATATCACAACACATATAGAGTTATAGAAAACCTTGAAAACACTGGGATCAGTTCTTCCTCTGAGCATGTTTGGCCAAGGTTAGCCACAAAGATTGTTGGACATGGAGTATTGTGCTGTGGAAGTGTTGGAAAGTATTACAATGCAAATATAAGGGTCAATCTAAAAATCAAAGCTCAGACTTGCAAATTATCCCCAAATATCATACCAAATAGTCGCATAGATAGATAACATAAAAAAACGTAAGGTTACATAATTAATACTCTTTTCGTGCAATGAAGAAGATTGTTTGGCCTAAGTTTGAACAAGCCTTTGGTGAGCCCACAATAGCTGAGCTAAGCAATGCTGGTTACTTGGTCAGTTATTTATTTACATTCAATTGAGTGTTCATTCATTTAACAAGCCAAGCACAAAATTTCATGAGCTTAATTGTGCTGTGTGTGTTTTACACGTGAAAGGAGCTTGAACAAGCTGTAAACAAGCCAATTCAGAGTTGCTGAAGACTTTTTACAGCCACCCCAGAGTCATTGCAATGAGAGCAGGGGCTATGAAGAGCAGTTTGATAATCTTTTGCATAAGTGTGGAGTCACTGACTATTTTATAGTTTTGGAATGATTATAATGATTACGATGCTACTGGATGTAGAAATCAAAGTGTTCTGGACCTCTCAAGTTGAAATAACAAATTTTGGTCTGAATTCTAATTCATTCCTCAAAAAAATCAATATGTTACTTTCTACCAAATAGAAGCAACAAATACAAACATAAAGAAAAGTGTTGAAGCACTAAATATATATCAAACTATTTAGAGTAATATATTAGAAAGTTTATTTGAAGGAACTGGAGTTACAAACATGTTGGAAAATAAACCTCACCAATCTTGTAGCAGCCTTATTCACTGCTCCATCAACATTTCCAAGACTGAAGCACGAGAATTGAAGAAATAAAAATTAGACAAAGTCTAATACCCCGAATATTTGTGGCGTGTGACTTAAATTAGTTTCAATGTTTGGAATTAAATTTAGTGGAAATTAGGCCCAACACGTTATTTCCAAAAAAAAATTGAAAAATACGTTTTTTTAAAAAAAAATTGAAAAATATACTTTCTTATAATAGTATGGGAGGGTAAAAAAGGAAAATTACTAACTTTTCATCTACAGTATCAAACCCTTTTCATCTACAGTATCAAACCCTCCCGTTTTCTCTCTGCGATTCCGGTGAAAACCTCATATTCCGTCAATAATCCATAATCTACGTACGTTTATTCTTTATTTTAACAATATAAGTTGAAATATGGTTGGAGAAGGTGATAAAATAGTTGCAGAATCTTCGGGGATAAAAAGAAAGTGCATTCTAGTCGAAGGATCTTCGAAGAAGATGAAAAACATTGCACAACCAAAGGTTTAGTTCGATTTATTCTTTATTTTTTTATATTTTTTCGATTTGCTTTAATTTTTACTTTTTAAGAGATTTTTTGGTTTTGTAAAATCGAATTTCTCTTTTTCATTATTATTCACTTGATGATGTTGCGTTTAGGAAAAACATTGATAATGGTTGCTGTATGAATTTTTTTCATTTTGAGAGATATTTTGTTCGATGAAATTGCATTTTCGTTTTCAATTATTAACTGGTTGATGGTGGTGATTTTAGGAAGCCAATAACACATTGTAACTATTGTCAAATGAATGATATATCAAAATGAGATTAAAGTGTAATTTCATGATATTCAAGTTTACCAAAATGAGATCAGTGTTTTTTTGAACTGAATGCAACTTTTTGATATGTTTGTCACTTTTTGGAGATGTTGTCACTTTTTAATTAAAATGTTACAGAGCATTCCACTTTCATCTAATATAATAAGTGAATGCAATAAGTTTGAACATCTAAACTAACAAATAGATTGTATAAAGAGATCCATGTCACTTATTGGAGATGTTTTGATATGTTTGTTACTATTTTTTAAGATGTATATCACTTTTAAAGAGATTCATGTCACTTATTGGAGATGCTTGTCATTTTTTTGATATGGTTGTCACTTTTTACATAAAAAGTGACAGAGCATGTCACTTTTATGTTATATATAAATACAATAAGATATTAACATCCAAACTAAGAAATAGATTGTATGATCACTGTTTTTTGAGATGTATGTCACTTTTAAAGAGATCTACGTTACTTTTTGGAGATGTTTGTTACTTTTTACTTATATAGGTACAATAAGTTTGAATGTGGAAACTAGTAAATAGACTTTATGATCACTGTTGTTGTAGATATATGTGACTTTAAAAGAGATGAATGTCACATTTTTAGATCTATATCATTTTGAAGAGATGTATGACACTTTTTGAAGATGTTTGTCAATTTTTGGTGATGTTTGTCACTTTATACTTAAAAAGTGACAAAGCATGTCACTTTTATGTAATATATAAATACAATAAGTATGATCATCCAAACTAACATATAGATTGTATGATTACTGTTTTTGAGATGTATATCACTTTTAAAGAGATCTACGTGTAGATACAATAAGTTTGAATGTGCAAACTAATAAATAGACTTCATGATCACTGTTGTTGTAGATATATGTCACTTTAAAAGAGATGAATATCATTTTTTGAAGATGTTTGTCATTTTTTACTTAAAAAGTGACAGAGCATGTCACTTTTTAAGTAAAAAGTGACATATCATGTCACTTTTATGTAATATATAAATTCAATAAGTATGAACATCCAAACTAACAAATAGATTGTATGATCACTGTATTTTGAGATGTATGTCACTTTTAAATAGAGCTACTGTCACATTTTTAGATATATATCTTTTTGAAGAGATGTATGCCACTTTTTGAAGATGTTTGTCACTTTTTGGACACGTTTGTCACTTTTTACTTAAAAAGTGACAGAGCATGTCACTTTTTAAGTAAAAAATGATATATCATGTCACTTTTATGTAATATATAAATTTAATAAGTATGAACATCCAAACTAACAAATAGATTGTATGATCACTGTTTTTTGAGATGTATGTCACTTTTAAATAGAGCAATTTTCACATTTTTAGATATATATCTTTTTGAAGAGATGTATGCCACTTTTTGAATATGTTTGTCACTTTTTGGACATGTTTGTCACTTTTTACTTAAAAAGTGACAGAGCATGTCACTTTTTAAGTAAAAAGTGACATATCATGTCACTTATATGTAATATATAAACTCAATAAGTATGAACATCCAAACTAACAAATAGATTGTATGATCACTGTTTTTTGAGATGTATGTCACTTTTAAATAGAGTTACTGTCACATTTTTAGACATATATTAGTTTTTGAAGATGTTTGTCACTTTTTGGACATGTATGTCACTTTTTACTTAAAAAGTGACAGAGCATGTCACTTTTTAAGTAAAAAGTGACATATCATGTCACTTTTATGTAATATATAAATACAATAAGTATGAACATCCAAACTAACAAATAGATTGTATGATCACTATTTTTTGAGATGTATGTCACTTTTAAATAGAGCTACTGTCACAGTTTTAGATATATATCACTTTTTGAACATGTTTGTCACTTTTTGGACATGTATGTCACTTTTTACTTAAAAAGTGACAGAGCATGTCACTTTTTAAGTAAAAAGTGACATTTCATGTCACTTTTATGTAATATATAAATACAATAAGTATGAACATCCAAACTAACAAATAGATTGTATGATCACTGTTTTTTGAGATGTATGTCACTTTTAAATAGAGCTACTGTCACATTTTTAGACATATATTAGTTTTTGAAGATGTTTGTCACTTTTTGGACATGTGTGTCACTTTTTACTTAAAAAGTGACAGAGCATGTCACTTTTTAAGTAAAAAGTGACATATCATGTCACTTTTATGTAATATATAAATACAATAAGTATGAACATCCAAACTAACAAATAGATTGTATGATCACTGTTTTTTGAGATGTATGTCACTTTTAAATAGAGCTACTGTCACATTTTTAGACATATATCAGTTTTTGAAGATATTTGTCACTTTTTGAAGACATTTGTCACTTTTTGGACATGTTTGTCACTTTTTACTTAAAAAGTGACAGAGCATGTCACTTTTTAAGTAAAAAGTGACATATCATGTCACTTTTTTGTAATATATAAATACAATAAGTATGAACATCCAAACTAACAAATAGATTGTATGATCACTGTTTTTTGAGATGTATGTCACTTTTAAATAGAGCTACTGTCACAGTTTTAGACATATATCACTATTTGAAGATGTTTGTCACTTTTTGAAGACATTTGTCACTTTTTGGACATGTATGTCACTTTTTACTTAAAAAGTGACAGAGCATGTCACTTGTTGAATATGTTTCTCACTTTTATTTAATATATGTTCATTCTATTTATATGTCACTTATATAGTAACTAATCATCTTTGTTATATATTTTTTGTAGGACTGCGAGCTATTGATTCCGCAGACCTATTGGTTTCCTGGGAAAGTCACATTTTACTCTCCCCATGTAGTCATCAAGACCTTAAACAACAAGCTTACAGAAACACAAAAGCAGATGTTTAAGGAAACCTGTTTTGGACCGTATCTTGATTTAAAAAAAACGGTTATTCAGGCTCAGTTGATTCACCAGTTGTTATTAAGGCAGGTGAAGCAACCAAATGTAAATGAATTATGGTTCAACATCGATGACAAAGTTGTCAGATTTTCTATTGAAGAATTTTGTCTGATGTCGGGACTTCGGTGCGTGGGGAATGGTGATTTTACCAAGTACAGAATGCGCAGTAGTACGATTAAGGACAAGTATTTCAAGTTTTTTGATAACATTTCAACAGAGTGTGTTGAAAATGTATTTAAAGAGTTGCCATCTGATACTGTTGACAAGGATGTGGTGGATGTTGGTCTTATATATCTTATTTCATCATTCTTATTTGCCACATCATACCATAAAAGTGTTGATGATTCAATTTTTGTACTTGTTGAATCGGGTGAAATGGAATCTTTTCCATGGGGAAAGGAGTTGTATAGTTTGACGTTAATGTCTCTGAAGGGTGCATTCAGCAAGAGGATCATGAAGTTAGATTCTTCAAAAAAAATTTTGGAGTATAGGCTGAATGGTTTTCTTCTTGCTTTCCAAGTTTGGATATACGAGTCTATTCCCGCAATAGCTGAGAAAAAATTTTGTGTGAAGTACAAGCCATCGCTTCCTCGGATCTTGAGCTGGAGTTCTAATGTGCATTTGACATCTTTACAATTGCACAAACGTATTTTTGACTTGATAAAAGTAAGCTCCATTTATTATTTATGTGATTTTTCTTTACATTTTTCATTACAGTTTGTTATTTTAAATATATGAATATGTGTTTTTGCAGATTGAAGTTAATGTTGTTAAGATCACTGATGCGGAGAAGGAAGTGTCATATACTGATGGGTTGTTTGAGAATTTAAAATCTCAAGGGCAGAACACTAAAGATGATGACAACTCTGAGCATCCTGTTATTCATCAGTCAACGCTGATGATTACAGCCGGTGATGACAGTTCTTCAAAGTTGAAGAAAAAAAAGGTAGTTGAGTTTTATGAGAATTTATTTACCTTTTTATGCTTTTTATACCTTTTGTATTTATTGTTTCTTATGATTATGTGTTTTTCTCTGATTTTTGTATTTTCAGAGACATTCTGAATCAAATGAAGTAATATTGAAACGTTTAGCAGAGATTGAAGTGAAACTTCAATCAAATGAAGAAATTTTGAAACGGTTGGCAGAAATAGAGGCGAAAGTGGAATCACATGACATTATTTTGAAACGGTTGACAGATATAGAGTCGAAAATGCAATCAAATGAAGAAATTCAGAATCGACTAGCTGAGCTTGAAATCAAAGTTCAATCGAATATTCAAATTGAAGAGAAAGTAAAACAACTTGAAGAGAAAGTAAGATTGAATGAAGAAATTCTACAACGGGTGGCAAATGTTGAAAGCAAAGTGAATGACTTGCAAATGTTGAAGGTATGTCACATTTTTAGATCTAAGTCACTTTTTTCATAAATGTATGTCACTTTTTAAGAGATGTTGTCACTTTTTTAGGTTTATGTCACTTTTTGCTGAGAAAGTGACACAGTGTGCTTTTTGCTAAGAAAGTGACAAACTGTGTCACTTTTTGGAGACGTGTATCATTTTTATTTTATTTTTGTAAAAATATTGAGAGAAATGGAATATGGGGATGATAGAGTTGATGTAGTTGATTTGGAAGCCCAAAATCTCTATATGTAATTTTTAATAAGAAAGTGCACAGTTTGTCACTTTTTGCTAAGAAAGTGACAAACTGTGTCACTTTTTGCTAAGAAAGTGACACAGTGTGTCACTTTTTGCTATATCACTTATTACTATAAGTATGTCATTTTTAAGAGATTTATGTCACTTTTTATATATATATGTTTGAGACTTTTTATTTATTCTTATGTCTAGAATGGTGCGGAAAATGTTGCTAAGGATACAGTGGACATGGAAAAGAATGCAACTGATTGCCCTAGTTTTTCATTGGGTGTTGAGTTTGATTCGACTGGAAAAAGTATTGAGATGCCGGTTGAAACTAATGTAGAAAAGGTATTATTCAATTCCAAATGCATTGTATTTATAATTTGAGATTTACTTAGATGTTATTGTGCACTATATAACGTGGCTTATTTATTTTTGATTTAGTCTATTGATGAAGATATAATAAATTTTAATGAAGAGGACTGGAAGATTGTTGATGATGTTGCTGCTCATAGTTTAGCCAAAAAAATGCAACAAGATGTATTTTTTTCACACTATATTTTGTGTTTTTACTTTGTTAGATCTGTTTTTTGTACTGCAAAAAGTAATCTTTTGTACGTTTTTATTCAGACTGTTGATGTAAATGATGATGATATTGAATTGAAAGATGAGGATTGGCAAAAAATTGATGAGATTGCTGCAGCTGTTTTAGCTGAACATAAACTTGAAGAGGCAATTGTTTGTTTGATTATTTTTCATTTAAAAGACTTATTTTTGTGTGTTCTGTACAATATAACTTGACACTTTTTAATTTTTTTGTGACATTTTAGACTGTTGATGAAGTCACTCCGGATGCACCCCTGAAGAGGCAAACGAAACCTGCTGCAATTCTTCAGTCCCCATTTGTTAATCAATATGATTCTACGGTGGGTACTTCTACAGCGGGAACTTCTACTGCAAAGCGTGTGGTGAAGGGTACGTTTGCATTCAAAGTTGGGTTGTGTCCCCCATACGCACCAGATGTGGAAGCATTCGAGAGTTGGTACAAGGAAGGGTTGGTGACGAAAAACAAGTAAGTATGTGACATAATGTCACTTTTTAATAAGAAAGTGACACATTATTTTTATCCAAATGTGTTTTGTGTAAAAATTAAATGAACTATAGAGAAGATTTTTTATTAAAATTTGTTTATCTAACTTGCATACATTGTTCTGTCATTTTTTGAGCAAAAAGTGACATAGCATGTCACTTTTAAGTTGCATACAAATGTTCTGTCACTTTTTAAGCAAAAAGTGACATAGCATGTCACTTTTATAACTCTAAGCTTCAATTCATATTCAAGACAAAAAAAAAACAATACATTAATGTTTGATTATGGTCAATAATTCATATCACTTCATAATGCACAACAAATATCAAGTTAAATCTTGCATTTAAATCAACCACATAGATGATACTGATTCAAAATTGTATGTATTACTTGCATACATTGTTTTGTCATTTTTTGAGCAAAAAGTGACAGACCATGTCACTTTTTGCTCAAAAAGTGACATAGTCTGTCACTTTTCTATCTGAAGCCTCAATTCATATTCAAGACAAAAGAAAAATGATGCATTAATGCTTGATCTTGCATAATTAATGTCACTCCATAATTCACAACAAATATCAAGTTAAATCTTGTAATTAAATCAACCACAGAGAAAAATTTGATACAAATGTGTTTGTATAACTTGTATACATACTCTGTCACTTTTTACTAAAAAAGTGACATACTTGTCACTTTTTACTTTAAGTATGTCACTTTTTTAGTAAAATGTGACACAGTATGTCACTTTTTAAAAGTTTGTCATTTTTATTATAAGTGTAATTGTATGTGACCTATCTTTTTTGTAATGCAGAGTTAGTCATTTCAATGATGACAATATTAAGATTAGCCCTTCCTTCTACTTCAGCGATGTTGCAATCTCTTTTAAAATCTGGTGGTATGAATTAGTGACAAAAGATGAGGCTTTGGATGACTCAGTAAGTCTTTGTTTGTTAATTGTTTGGTTTAAGATTTATGTATATAATTTATTAATACATTGCTGTTTCTTTTTATACATTTGTTTTGTAGCATATGGATGTATGTTTTTATTATCTCCGAAAGATGTTAAGGTATGGGAATGGTATGAGAATCAAAGCTACAACAACGGACTTTGCCTTTGACAGCCAAATTAGGGGGTTGTATGAAGATTTTTCAAAAGATCCACTAGTCCTTGTTAAGCAAACTTCTCTACTCTCGTATCCAATTGGATTGTACATGCCATGCAACACAAGTTGGCGAGAAGTTGACCATGTCCTTATGCCTTTGAGGATGTATAACTCGGCTCATTGGCTTCTTTGTCATTTTGACATCAAGGAGATGCGCTTGAATATATATAATTCATACAATAAGTTTATCAAGAAGTCTGATGTACTTGAAGCTCTGGAACCATTTTCAGTTATGATTCCTCATCTTTTGTATAACACTGGATTCTTCGACGGCAAAAATATTCCAGAAAAAGAGGCGCTAAAACCACTTGCTGTGAAGTTGGTTCCAAAACTACCACAGCAAAAGAACGAGTTAGTTTGCTTTTTAATAATTTGGCTTTTTATATGTTGAATAGATAGAAATGTATGGTTTGCCTTCAATTATTGGTTAATGTTCAATTTTGTTTGTTGCAGTGGCGATTGTGGAATCTATGTCATTAAATATGCTGAGTATTTCATCAATTCAATGTTGAAGGAAATGCCAAAGACATTCAATATTCCACAGATTCGGAAATACTTGGCCACTGAATTGTACGTGTATGCCAAGAAGAAGCAAGTGGAGAATTATGATACTGATAATGATTGGGTGCCAAAGGATATGTGAAAAGACACTGCAATTTTTTTGTAAATAATATTTTTGTACTAGGACTACATGTTACATGTAAATGTAGTGTATATGGTGAATGTAGTTTCATGTAAATGAGATTAACAATGTAGTTTTTGAAGGTTTCTTTGCAAAAGATGTAAGTACAAAATATTTTTGTGTACAGGTGATATGCTATTCATGTTGACAAAACATGATTATATTGATATATTACTTTAAGTATGGAAATCATGTATACACTTTGACAGCCAGGTTAGGGGTTTTAATAACGAACAAACGACATTTTGTCACTTTTTATTATAAAAGTGACAGTGTGTGTCACTTTTTGTTGTAAAAGTGACATAGTGTGTCACTTTTTGTTCTAAAAGTGACATAGTGTGTCACTTTTTGTTCTTAAATTATGAAAAACGTGTATACACTTTGACAGCGATGTTAGGAGTTTTGATAACGAACAAACGACTTAGTTTGTCACTTTTCATTATAAAAGTGACAGTGTGTGTCACTTTTTGTTCTAAAAGTGACATAGTATGTCACTTTTTGTTCTAAAAGTGACATAGTGTGTCACTTTTTGTTCTTAAATTATGAAAAACATCTATACACTTTGACAGCCATGTTAGGAGTTTTAATAACGAACAAACGACATAGTGTGTCACTTTTTGTTCTAAAAGTGACAAAGTGTGTCACTTTTTGTTCTAAAAGTGACAAAGTGTGTCACTTTTTGTTCTTAAATTATGAAAAACATGTATACACTTTGACAGCCATGTTAGGAGTTTTGATAACGAACAAACGACATACTTTGTCACTTTTCATTATAAAAGTGACAGTGTGTGTCACTTTTTGTTCTAAAAGTGACATAGTATGTCACTTTTTGTTCTAAAAGTGACATAGTGTGTCACTTTTTGTTCTTAAATTATGAAAAACATTTATACACTTTGACAGCCATGTTAGGAGTTTTAATAACGAACAAACGACATAGTTTGTCACTTTTCATTATAAAAGTGACAGTGTGTGTCACTTTTTGTTCTAAAAGTGACATAGTGTGTCACTTTTTGTTCTAAAAGTGACAAAGTGTGTCACTTTTTGTTCTTAAATTATGAAAAACATGTATACACTTTGACAGCCATGTTAGGAGTTTTGATAACGAACAAACGACATACTTTGTCACTTTTCATTATAAAAGTGACAGTGTGTGTCACTTTTTGTTCTAAAAGTGACAAAGTGTGTCACTTTTTGTTCTTAAATTATGAAAAACATGTATACACTTTGCCAGCCATGTTAGGAGTTTTAATAACGAACAAACGACATAGTTTGTCACTTTTCATTATAAAAGTGACATAGTGTGTCACTTTTTTATATAAAAGTGACATATTGTGTTCTAAAAGTGACACAAATGTAACCTTTTGTTCTAAAAGTTACAATTTCAGTATTTACAAATCCCTTTAATAGGTGAAGTATCATGTATACCATATAGTGTTAAATGATAAGTTTTACATTCTACTATAATGTCATGTCCTATAAAAAAGCAAAGCGCATGAATGTTAACACTATTTTGAATAGAAAAACCAATAAGAATGAATAAGTGATACTTTCCAAATAAAAAATAAAAAAACTCATAAATCTTGCAACTTTCTTTTCTTTTGTGGCTTCTTCTTCAAAGGTGCTGGAGTTTGACACGATCTTCGATTATGGCCGTACTTTCCACATCTACCACATTTTGTACTTTGCTTTTTTTCTCCTTTTGATGGTATTCTTTTCTCTTTAGGTCGTCCAGATTTCCTTTTTGGATCAGGAGCCAAGACTATTCTTGCTTTTACATCAACTGGTATATTCCAATCATTACGATCTCCAAGTGGGTAAACTGTACCACTGTATGTTTGGACATACATCTCTGTTGTGTAATATTTTGAACAATACAAATATGAATCGTCCTTTATCTTTGCAATAACTGCCAATGCATGTGCACATGGGATTTTGTCCACTTGGAAATGATTGCATGTACATGTCTTTTCTTCAATATTCACCAAATATGAGGCACAAACATCATTGACTTGGTATATTATTGAACTTGAAGCCGATGCCTGTGAAAATAATGCAAGAAAACAATGTATTAATAAACTACAACAATTAAATCATTATTTCATGATGTTTAATTCCCACTTACTGAAAAAGTGACACACTATGTCACTTTTTACTTAGAAAGTGACAAACTATGTCACTTTTATAGATAATCATATTTTCATTACAATAACAATCAGATATAATTAGATTTCAAAATCATAAACCTTCTACTGATATGTAATTATAAATAGAGCCATAGACGATATGAAATTTAAGTCATGTCACTTTTTACTAAGAAAGTGACACACTGTGTCACTTTTTACTAAGAAAGTGACACACTGTGTCACTTTTTACTCAGAAAGTGACACAATCTGTCACTTTTTTAGATAATCATAATTTTATCACAATAACAATCAGATATAATAAGATTTCAAAATCATAAACCTTCTACTGATATGTAATTATAAATAGAGCCATAGACTATATAAAATCCAAGTTATGCCACTTTTTACTAAGAAAGTGACACACTATGTCACTTTTTACTCAGAAAGTGACACACTCTGTCACTTTTTACTCAGAAAGTGACACACTCTGTCACTTTTTATTCAAAAAGTGACACACTATGTCACTTTTTTAGATAATCATAATTTCATCACAATAACAATCAGATATAATAAGATTTCAAAATCATAAACCTTCTACTGATATGTAATTATAAATAGAGCCATAGATTATATAAAATCCAAGTCATGCCTCTTTTTACTAAGAAAGTGACACACTATGTCACTTTTTACTCAGAAAGTGACACACTCTGTCACTTTTTTAGATAATCATAATTTCATCACAATAACAATCAGATTTTAAAATCATAAACCTTCTACTGATATGTAATTATAAATAGAGCCATAGACGATATGAAATCCAAGTCATGCCACTTTTTACTAAGAAAGTGACACAATATGTCCCTAGTTGGTATATGCATGTTTTCATTACAATAAAACTCAGCATATAAATGATATTTAGTTCATGCAATTTATCGCTTTTTACCTTCAATTTCTTTGATTCCATGGATTTCTCTCTCAATATTTTTTCTTGTTTGTTTGCAAGTTTTGTGAAGGTTGCCCGCGCATCGTTTAAGTGCTTCACAAACCATTCTTGCAACAAATATCTTAAGGATTCCAATAAAAGTTCTATAGGACAACCTTTTGTTGTTTTTGTTATCGAATTTACTGATTCAACTATATTTGAAGTCATTGTGGAAAACCTGTTATTTGTCATGTATGCCCTTGACCACTTGTGATAACCAATTTCTTCCTGCATAAAGAATAACCAAAATATTAATCATTTATTGTATATAATGTTATTAAGCATTCAAAATAAATATTTTTGAACATACCAGATGTGATCGAATCCCTTTGTGGATTTGATCGAGTTGTTTCATATGGAACTCAAAATCATTTTTCGTGTAGGCTCTAGCAGCTCTATTGAATGGTTGTGTAATGTTCTTTCCATTTCTTTTGCCAAATGTTGACTTTAAATTTTGTAGCAAGTGGTAGGAACATAGACCATGCATCGAATTCTTATACACCTTCTGGATTGCATTTTTTATGCTTTTATGACCATCTGAGATTATAGACAATCCTTCTCGCTCACCATAAGCTTCTTTTAACATAAGTAAGAACCACTCCCATGAATCATTAGTTTCTAAGTCACCAACTCCAAATGCTAATATGAAAATGTTGTTGTTTGCATCTTGTGTACATGCTGTAAATAAAGTTCCACCATAATTTCCCTTTAAGAACGTACCATCAATCACTATTATAGGTCTGCAATACTCCCACCCCTGAATAGATGCTCCTAATGCCATGAAGAGGTATTTAAATTTGTTGTTGTCATAAGTCTCAATTCTTGTAATTGATCCAGGATTTGTTTGTTCTATCATGTACAAATACTTTGGAACATTTTCATAAGACTCTGTCGGATCTCCTCTCACCAATTCCAAAGCTTTCTCCTTAGATCTCCAAGCTTTCTCGTAACTCATCGACACTCCGTATGTATTCATCATGTCACTTATTATGTCTGCAGGAGTGTATGTTGTTTTTGTTGAAACATACTTGTACTTGATGCATTCTCCTACTATTGAGCTTGTTGCTTGACGGTGATCTGCCAAGATGATGTTATTTGAGCATGTGTGATTGTTTCTAATATATCTTATTTTGAACATTTCTGTTCTTCCAAGTCTTGAAGCTCTAAAACACCATTTGCAATTATCATCTATGCATTTCAGCACATATTCTTTCTTGTCCGACTTACTTACTTTGAACTGAAAGTTTTTATGTATCGCATACACCGAAATACTTTTCTTAACCAATGTCTTGTTCCTAAAAACCTTTTTCTCTGCAATTTCATTCATACTGACAAATGAAATAATTTCACTACCTGTTTCATTACTCATTTCTTCAACCTCCGGTATGCATGAAGAAACATCTACAGCTAAGTCTTCAATACTTGGTAGACTTTGAACTGAGGTTGTTGCCGAACCATGAGTTTGAAAAACTTCTAATTGCATCATGTCATTTTCTTCACCAGTAGCAGCTTCTGAAAGTTGTATGTCTTCAAAACTTTCAATTCTTTGACATAATGAAACCGGTGTGACATCTATGCACAAAGGAAAGCTTGCAAGATGTTTCTCCCTTCTTTTGAGCTCCAAATAAAATGTGAGAGAATTATTGTCTGAAATCTTCATCAGAGGCAGGTTTTTCTTCACCTTATATTGTATTGTTATTGAGTGTGTTGCTGGACTTACGTTTGTAACTGAATATATCATGCCATTGAGTTCGCAGTATGTACATTCTATTGGAACGACAATTCCAGCCATTTTAAAATTTATATATTGGTTACAATGTTCCCATTTCCCTCCATAATGGATGAATACATTGATTTTATCCATATCTGCAAAAAAAACACCGATATATGATACATTAATGTTTGATCATCCTCAATAGATGTATCATTAAGTAAAAGGTGACAGAGCATATCACTTTTCTATCCCCCAAACCTCAATTCATGTTCAAAGCAAAATAACGATACATTAATGTTTGGTCATGCTCAATAATTGATGTCACTATAAATGCACAACAAATATCATACATTTAAATCAACCACATAAATGATTTT
Source organism: Forsythia viridissima (assembly GCA_030279155.1). NCBI lineage: Eukaryota > Viridiplantae > Streptophyta > Magnoliopsida > Lamiales > Oleaceae > Forsythia > Forsythia viridissima. The sequence goes on along the minus strand of CM059038.1, from coordinate 47,008,623 downwards.
GATTCAAATTTGTTTCTCTATCTTGCAAACATTGTTCTGTCACTTTTTGAGCAAAAAGTGACATGCTCTGTCACTTTTTAAGCAAAAAGTGACATAGCATGTCACTTTTCTATCCTCCAAACCTCAATTCATTTTCAAAGCAAAATAACGATACATTAATGTTTGGCCATGCTCAATAATTGATGTCACTTTATAATGCACAACAAATATCAAGTTAAATCATGCATTTAAATCAACCACATATATGATTTTGATTCAAATTTATTTCTCTATCTTGCAAACATTGTTTTGTCACTTTTTGAGCAAAAAGTGACATGCTCTGTCACTTTTTAGGCAAAAAGTGACATAGCATGTCACTTTTCTATCCCCCAAGCCTCAATTCATTTTCAAAGCAAAATAACGATACATTAATGTTTGGTCATGCTCAATAATTGATGTCACTTCATAATGCACAACAAAATCAAGTTAAATCTTGCATTTAAATAAACCACATAGATGATTTTTTATTCAAATTTGTTTCTCTAACTTGCATACATTGTTCTGTCACTTTTTGAGCTAAAAGTGACAGACCATGTCACTTTTTAAGCAAAAAGTGACATAACATGTCACTTTTCTATCCTCCAAGCCTCAATTCATGTTCAAAGCAAAATAACGATACATTAATGTTTGGCCATGCTCAATAATTGATGTCACTTCATAATGCACAACAAATATCAAGTTAAATCATGCATTTAAATCAACCATATATATGATTTTGATTCAAATTTATTTCTCTATCTTGCAAACATTGTTTTGTCACTTTTTGAGCAAAAAGTGACATGCTCTGTCACTTTTTAGGCAAAAAGTGACATAGCATGTCACTTTTCTATCCCCCAAGCCTCAATTCATGTTCAAAGCAAAATAACGATACATTAATGTTTGGTCATGCTCAATAATTGATGTCACTTCATAATGCACAACAAAATCAAGTTAAATCTTGCATTTAAATAAACCACATAGATGATTTTTTTATTCAAATTTGTTTCTCTAACTTGCATACATTGTTCTGTCACTTTTTGAGCAAAAAGTGACAGACCATGTCACTTTTTAGGCAAAAAGTGACAGAACATGTCACTATTTTGTTCACAAGCTTAAATTCATATTCAAGACAAAATGACAATACATTAATGTTTGGTCAATCTCAATAATTCATGTCACTTCATAATGCACAACAAAATCAAGTTAAATCTTGCATTTAAATCAACTACATAGATGCTTTTTTATTCAAATTTATTTTTCTAACTTGCAAATATTGTTCTGTCACTTTTAAACAAAAAGTGACAGAGCATGTCACTTTTTAAGCAAAAAGTGACAGAACATATCAATTTTCTATCCCCCAAACCTCAATTCATATTCAAGTTAAAATAACGATACATTAATGTTTTGTCATGCTCAATAATTCATGTCACTTCATAATGCACAACAAATATCAAGTTAATTCCTGCATTTAAATCAACCACGGAGATGATTTTAATTCAAATATGTTCGTATGACTTGCATATAATGTTCTGTCACTTTTTAAGCAAAAAGTGACAGAGCATGTCACTTTTTGAACAACCTAGCCTCAATTCATATTCAAGTTAAAATAACGATACATTAATGTTTTGTCATGCTCAATAATTCATGTCACTTCATAATGCACAACAAATATCAAGTTAATTCCTGCATTTAAATCAACCACGGAGATGATTTTGATTCAAATATGTTCGTATGACTTGCATATAATGTTCTGTCACTTTTTAAGCAAAAAGTGACAGAGCATGTCACTTTTTGAACAACCTAGCCTCAATTCATATTCAAGTTAAAATAACGATACATTAATGTTTTGTCATGCTCAATAATTCATGTCACTTCATAATACACAACAAATATCAAATTAATTCCTGCATTTAAATCAACCACGGAGATGATTTTGATTCAAATATGTTCGTATGACTTGCATATAATGTTCTGTCACTTTTTAAGCAAAAAGTGACAGAGCATGTCACTTTTTGAACAAAAAGCTATATTCTTATTGACATTTTTACAAACACATTGTATGCACCCCTGCATAAGCAAATATGTTTACAAACACATTGGTAACTGATATTCTTATTCAAATTTTTACAAACACATTGGTAACTGATATTCGCAAATATGTTTAGCTCAATACTAATGATTTATAACGAAGTGAATAAAGAATGATTTGTCTACATTGAAATCGGAATATGATATAATTTAAATCAAAATCATTTGTATGCATTTAACTTGATATGTTATTGAATATCTCCAATCAAAATACAGAAAGTTATCTAATTCAAATAGAAAGTATGAAGAAGAAGTAAAATTTAGCAAATTACCTGAGAATTTTGAATTTGAATTCTGATTTTGTGTTGAATTGGAGAAGAAACAACGAGAAATCCAGATCGGTTTTGAATTTGAATTCCGATAACGTGAAAGAGATCGGTTTTATTATGAATTTTGGTTTGTAAAGAATTTGGATATGTTTTGGGGTTGATTATGGAATGGAATTGGAATTGGAAATAATATTTACCGTATTTTTTACTGTTATAATTGTTTAGGATGATTTTCCAAAAAACCCTCAATTTTATGGGTATTTGTGTAATTTGCCCTTAAATTTAATTAGTCATTTAGGCGCCCAACTCTAGTTAAGGTCCAAAGCTATGAAATCCCAACCCACCTAGAAAGGTCTCCCAACATTTAAGCCCAATTACAAAAAATGAAAATGTTACTTATTTAGTTATTTATAAAGATTAAATTATTTCCAGCCATGAAAATTCTACTTATTATAAAGATTTAATTACTTTTCAGCATTTCAAATAGAAAAGTCAATTTTCCAAATTAGGCTAGAGTATTAATTATAATATATATAAATGTTATATACGCATAGGTGCACTTATATATGTGAAGTGTGTGTATTCATATTAAATACGTATTGTATTTATTTATTTTCCAACACTTAGTGATAAGCTTAAATTTTCAAACGTAAATTTGTTAGAGCGGACGACATTAATGTTGTTGACAAAGAGCGTGTGCTACCCTAGAGAGTATTCCAAATGTAAAATCTATGCCCGTTACATGCCACCAACCAGCTAGAACCTTAAAAGAGAACAGATAAATACCATGTGACCAGCAGCATAAAGTTAAGCAGGCAATTAGATAGGATAAAGCACAACAGGGCTGATCTCCAACCCGATCTCCAACCCCCAGGGGGTAGGATATCAGCTGCCTACCACTAATGTGGCATGGTGCCACATCAGCGGTGGGCTAAAGAAAACAAAAAAAAAAAAAAATTTCAGACACTCATTTTGGTTTTGCATTTCACTCTCCACGACTCCTTCTCTCTCCCGTGTGCCCTAGCTAGCCCCCTTCCCTCTGTCGCCGGCGATCGACCATCTCCAGTGCCCAATCCGGTCAAATTCTCCATCCTCTCTCTCCCCCCGCCTTTCTCCAGACTTCGTGACCTTCGCGCGACTGAAATCCGACCACATTCCGCCCGCATCCGACCGCGACTGAAATCCCTCCAAACACTATTCCCACATCCCGCGACTGAAATCCGACCACCATTAACGCAGTCGCGACATCTGGGGACTGAAATCCGAGCCTTGGGTTCGCGCATTCCGAGCATATTTTACGTGTGGAACCGCGGTATGTACCCTTAATTTCAAATACCCTGAGGGGATTGGAAGAAGCGGAATTCTTCCAGGGTTGTTACCCCTTCCTCCCCAATGATTTTGGCACTAACAACCCTTGATTGTGAGATAAATTATAATTGCTTGATGTGAGGTTGGTAGTCATTGCGTTGATGTTTGCTGTTACCCCTGTCTATCAATGATATTTGAGGAACTTTCTGTTGAGGTTAATTGTAGACGTTGCTATTAACTGTGAGGTTGGTAGTCATTGCGTTGATGTTAATTGTTGGTAGTGTCTGTTGATGTTAATTGTGGACGTGTTTGTTTATGTTAACTGTGCACCTTTATGTTCACTATGAGGTTGGTAGTCATTGCGTTGATGATGTTAATTGTTATCCCTGTATGTTGATGTTAAATGTGGACCTTTCTGTTCATGTTAACTGTGGACCTTGATGTTAACTGTGAGCTGGGTAGTGTCTGTTGATGTCAATTATGAACGTAGATGATAACTGTTTCGTTTGTCCGGGATTGTTGATGTTGTCGTATTTACAATGAACGAGGACGCAAGAGGCAGTGATGATGTTATGATGTCTGAAAATATGAACAACTGATATGGAGTAGAAGATAACGAGATCTGTATCTTGGCTTAGCATACCGGACGGCAGGTGATAACGGGTTACTGCAAACTTCATATCAAATGCAACCGGTATGCAGCCATGGCGGTGACGTACGTCTCTTGCCCGAAGAAATATAACTATCTGAGCCTCTTAGAATATGTAGAACTTATCTATTTTAACAACTTCACTCGTTAGATGATTGTTGGTTTTGGTTTGAACTCCATTTAAGATATAGGCACAAGAGATGTCTTCCTCTAGTGTGAATGACGCGCATTCCCGTGTTAGATGTAGTTGCGGTGCATATATGAAAATACACACATCGCATACTGAAAGAAATCCTCTTCGAAAGTACTGGAGATGTCATAACGTTAAAGTATGTTACAAATTTTCAATTATTTTTATTTCGTCATATTAGAATATTATTTTCATCTATTTTTTTTTTTTTTTTTTATGTAGGATGGTGTCATGTGTAGAGGTTTTACATGGGCAGATGAAGTTGGAGCACAAATGGGAAGTCAATTATTAGTATCAGAAATTCAAACGCCTCTGTTCAATGAATTGAAAGTTGATGTACTTAAGTTATCAGAGAAGCTAGACAAAGTCCTGTATGACGTAGCCTCCCTCCGCCGCGATATTAAATTAGTCTTTTGTTTTTTTATTTTCATCGTTGTTGTAAAACTAATATTGTAAGACAATATTTCAGCTATATGATTAATTTGGTGTTTATGTAATATCTGTTTTGACAATTTTACACATGTTCTAAATCCATCTACAATGAAGGCATGTAAAATATAAACTCCGAAAGACAATCCACACATGTATAAAGGCATGTAAAATATAAACTCCGAAAGACAATCCACACATGTATATTACAAGAAGCAACCAAATATTGTTACAATAACCATTCCATAAAGTTTCATTTAAACAAGCTAACAAGTCTTTCACAAAAACTATTTGATAAAGTTTAATTTAAAAACGCAAACAAGTCTTTCACAAAAACCAGTCGACAACACCATGATGACTACTTGCATTAGAGGCGAATGTTCCATCATCTCGTACAACGTTGTCCTCGGTACACACGTAGTCGTTGTCGGCTCGCGGTGTATCCGTAGTAGATCGATGAAAATGAGAAACTTGTAAATAAAAATAACCATTTATAAAATGCGAAAAAAATAAATACGTATTCAAAAAACATTTGAACATAATTGTACTAACCTTTCAAGAACTTGAGGACAAGTTCTCTTGTCGTGCCCAACATGTCCACATATACGACATTGTCTATTCCCTTTCACAATTGCTTTCTCTTTAGAAGACTTCAATCTTTTTCCACATCCTTTAGCTCGTACTGGATTAGGATCAAGAATCACAATACTGTCATCACGATTTCCACTCTTGTTTTGCCTCATGCTAATTGTACCTCCATCGTCTATATTCTTCACCAGTACATGCAAAGCCTCAAACTCGTCCTTCAAATAAGTGCTGCGCGCATTTGTCAACGCCGAGTCATCAACAATCAAAGCTGCCTTATTAGCCAAAAAACCATGTCGTGACATCAACGACGTACTAGAACAATCATCCATTCTGAAGGCCAGTGCAGAATCGCCAACACAACTTCCTTTTGCATTCTTAGTCCATCTCCGGAGTATGTATTTATCTGGTACAAGAAGTACTTGTTTTTTCCTCCAATAGCTAATCATGTGACAACACGGATATCTATCGAACTCATATGTGCGACAACTACAACAAATCAGATCAGTTACCGGATAATAAGTAAGTTGTCGATGCCGATCAAATGTTTTTTCCTGCTCAACACGCACCATATCATACACTTTTGCATCATCAGTAGTGTATAGCTTTGTGCAAATGTAAAAATAACTTTGATCAATTTCTTTTTGAAATATCACAAAAATCTTCTTTGTGTAAATATGCACCATTTGAGCCTCCAAGAACTTCAAAAATAACCACAAATGACTCAGTTGTCTCGTCAGTTAATAACCCACATGCAAACAGGATTGTTTGGCCATGATGGTTCACCCTTACAAATGGTGCAAATATCATCGAATACTTGTTCGTGTTGTAGGTAGTGTCGAAGACAACAGCATCACCGAAGAATGCATATGCTCTACGTGACTCAGAATCAGCCCAAAAACAACGAACTAACTTCCCCTGAGTCAGTATCGTAATCAAAAAAGAAATTCGGGCTTTTCTCTTTCTCAAATGTAAATAAGTCGATAAATGTTTCAGCAACGTGACCACGTGCCTCTTCTCGAATATTCCGCTCATGATTCCTCAAGTCTCGCTCCACACACCCAATGGATGATGGTCCACCTGAGTCAATCTCCATTAGTCTAATTTGCTGACATGTTGGTATGTTTGCATCAGAAAACTGTTGGCTTAGTGCCTTCTTCGTTGCAGATACATGCCAATGTGAACGTAGCAAATATACCCTACTTGGCGTTGAAAGAGCATGGTTGTGTTCCTCTACAAATTTATTCACAACCAACAATGACCCTTTTGTTGTTTCACAACAGATAATTTCGAATTGCATCCGACTCGAGTATGCCCTCGATTTCTTTCCCCAACCCGTACAACCGCATCTTTCTGTTTCTTCTGATATGTCTCATCTGTTTTACCTTCTTTTGAGCAAACAAATAATTTTCAGTACGTTTTATTTGTGTCTCTTTTTTTTTACTATTCGCTATACGTGCACTAAAACCAACTTCACGTGCGTAATCATTGTAAAATTTGTAGGCTTCTTCATGCGATTCAAATTCTTGTTCAATCTTTGGAATTCGAGTAACAGAAACTTGGGGAACAAACACATTATCAGCACTTTCAGCTTCCATTCCTGCTAAGAAAAAAAAATGAATGAATTAAATTAAATTCCAATCTAATCCAGATGAACAACCAATATGGAAGCAGCAACATTCAAAAATTTTTTTAGGCAGTTGAAATTTGAGCTCCACTTTCAGCTGAACTTTAACTATTGTAGTTTTTGATCAACTGAAATTTGACAATTTGAGCTCAAATTTCAGCTCTGTAAGACAATATTTCAGCTCACATTTGTACATTTTTTTTACCTTTCAAAAACTCTGTAGAAAGCACACGTGCGTATATGCTCAGAATGCGCGGGCAGAATGTGCTCGAATTTCAGTCCCCAGATGTCGCGACTGCGTTAATGGTGGTCGGATTTCAGTCGCGGGATGTGAGAATAGTGTTTGGAGGGATTTCAGTCGCGGTCGGATGCGGGCGGAATGTGGTCAGATTTTAGTCGCGCGAAGGTCGCGAAGTCTGGGGGAAGGCGGGGGGAGAGAGAGGATGGAGAATTTGACCGGATTGGGCGCCGGAGATGGTTGATCGTCGGCGACAGAAGGAAGGGGGCTAGCTAGGGCACACGGGAGAGAGAAGGAGCAGTGGAGAGTGAAATGCAAAACCAAAATGAGTGTCTGAAATTTTTTTTTTTTGTTTTCTTTAGCCCACCGCTGATGTGGCTGGGCAGCTGATGTGGCACCATGCCACATCAGCGGTGGGCAGCTGATATCCTACCCCCAGAGGGTAGGAGATCAGCCCCGTAAAGCATAAATAGATGAAAAGGGCTAAAATATTTTATTAATAGAGTAAAGGGAGTTCCAAGAAGAGACAATCTTATACATATTGCATAACTAAAAATGAAGAACAAATCCTACCAGTATCACTGATCTTCAAAAAAGCAGCAGATCCTTTCATCCTCTTTTCTGATCCATGTCTTTCAATCTTTCATCATCTGATTGTTGAAATCATGATTCCACGTGGTCAACAAGTAGCAAGTCAACCATAAAGCAAAACAAAGCATAGAAAAAAAGAAATGAAATTTCAGGTCATAATCTACCTGTTCTTAAGTGCTTTGACCGGGAGTTAGATTTCGCAAGATCAGTGTATAAGGTAGAACCCTTCTCAAGGTCAAACACCATCCTCTGATAAGAACATTCCATATTAAAAGCCATTGATTGCGGTTCTTAATTAGTATGCATAGATCATATATATCCTCATAACATGTATTTAATTCAAAAACGTATTTCATGGTGTGGTAAAATCGAGTGGGTATCTCACATCTTCAAGAGGAATTCATGAGGGTCTTTGCACAGTGCTGGCGAACTTGAAGTAACTTTTGCAGATTCTATTTGAAAGAATTCATGATTGAAAAAGTCACCATGTTCCACAGCTAATATCATTCAAACGACTCCAAATTGATAGAAGATCATAATATTCAAGTTATTCAAATTTAATCACTGATTCATTAGGAGGTGCGGTTGCTGTCACACGTGACAAACTTTCTTCAAAAGTTTCCATCGTTTCACGTTTTTCTTAGAGATCTTTGTTTGACTTTCAGTGTATTTTTCAATAAGGAGGTAAGGAGTATGTTCCTCTCCTCATTGTATGTGTTGTCCTTTTTCAACAAACAAGTAGAGGTTCCCACCAAACTTCCCATTATCCCAAATAAGCTTTATCTAAGGGAAAAGGGCACTAAAAGGCAATATTGATTCCACTTCCCATGTGGTACATGCCATTAATTTTGAGATCTAATCCTAATGTATACATCAACCTCATGCATGGGTATCTATATATACACGTGCATTCAACAATAACATCCAAAAGAAAATTATTTTCTAATAACAAAATAACACGCATGTTTCTAGTGCTTGGCTTGAAAAGGCTTATGGGACAATGTTATTCATTTAATGCATGCAAAGCCATGATTGCCTGACTGTTGATCCACAAAAGTCGCAAAAGCAAATGGCTGTATCATAGAAATTAAATTGCAAGTCAGAACACATTTTTAACCAAAAAAATTACATCAAAAGAACATGCAAAATAATTGCAGATTCACTGCAGCAAAATATATACAGTTAAACATCATTGATGACACATTTTGCCGAACCAAACTTGTATTCATACGTGGCAACTTAGTTGTAAAATGGTCCTCAAGACCAAGAGCAAAGAAAGTTCTATAAGCAACAGCAGTGTCCAAATCAAGAGAGTTCAACAGGTATGGCACGGACCCTTTAACAACTTTTATCAGGGATATTTCTACCTTTTCACAAACCAAAAATGAGAGCCTGTCTTGATCACAGGAACTTCAGACATTGACTCGATTATAGATGCATGGTGATGGTGATACTTCGTGATAGTGCAAAAATACTGGAAGTTTTGTTTCTCATTTCTCCTTGGGACCAGTATACTGTGACAAATGCGCTCAAATGCCAACTCCGTCTAGACCCAATTTAGATGTGTTACAGACGGGTTCAACAACAAATTTGACAACATATTTATTTAACTAGATACCAAATTCTTAGTTCTCAGCAGTTCAATTTCTTACTGAATTATAAATAAAGATATCAACTAGGTTCATATACATAAAATGTGATTATTTCTGATTCTCTCTGTTTACCTACCTGGTTACTAGATGAGGTAGGGGGCGGAGGTTAGAGGACTCGTATCCAGGTAATCACGGAAGAGATTGTAGATTTTGCGAGACTTTATGTCGTCAGGGAGCCCGGAGACGAAGAGCGTGCGTAGCTGATCGTGGGATAGAGTGGGGAAACGTAGGCAATGTACTGAGGTCGAACGTGATGTGGCTGGGCCACAGCGGCAGGAGTGGTAAGCACCGTACCTGGTGCCTGGTGGAGGTGGCTCATAGTACGGGTGGTGAATCGGAAGAACGTGGCAACTGGTCGGGTCACAGTGCGAAGAAGAAACGAATTGTTTTTTTTTTTTTGTTAACGGAAACGGGTTAATTTCAAGAAAGCCCGATGAAATATAAAAGCCCCCAGCTCTATGCCCAGGATTACTTTGAAAATTCCATTCCACATTATTTTTTGAAAATCAAAATCAAAATCTATGTGTTTATGGATTATCCTTTTCGTGTTGAAACTGATATGTTACTTTTCTTAATCAAAGAAGACAAATTTTAAGAGCATATTTATGTTATTAGTAGTCTATTACACTGTTTCGTGTGAATTTCAATATTATACTTTGAAGAATAAGGCATCTTTTAGCGAATATGGAACTTCAACATATGTTATACATAGTCATTAACCTTGCACATGCACACGTTTTTCATTGATGTAAAATTTGTTGCCACATATAAGAGAACAATATATGGGCTTATTAAATTTGTCTGTTATATTGTTATCACACCTCCCCCCAGCAACAATCCATATTTCACATTTCACGTAAACATTGTTTGAAAATTGTGATGTTCTTGGTGCAAATATAAGATGCTTTGTTCATATAAAAGTTGTAAAAAGGACGCATTCAATTCACAATTAATTGTTTAGAGAGAGTGTAGACTTGTCCGAGAATAATGTCGTGTGTACACAAAAGAAGAGTCCACATCAACTTGTACACAAAAAGAAAGCATCCAAAATTATCTGTAAAATAATATTAGCTACAAAATAAACCGTGGTGCGGAATCCCACAAATTATAATCTTACAATCATTCCTCATGTGTAGTTCCCCACAATTTTGAGAAACCAGTAGCAACTCAATCCAAGTTGGAGTCTCAATGCACATTGAAGATTCAGTTATCACTAAAACACACGCCAATTGTTGGGTAATCTATCATCACACACAAAATAGAACACTTTCTGGAAAAAAATAAAGTCTGCATAGAAGTTATTTTAACTTAAAACTGAAACAGTTCTATATTCAGACAAGTGGAGGATACTGCTTGGCCTGCTGACGAACTCTCTTCTTGTATTCCACAGCATCCTGCATATGTTTCACGATGAGTCAGTACATGGATGAAGATACCACTCCTAAACTACCTTCCTACTTATTAAACATGGCACTGGCTTTTCTATTTTAAGAATACTTGAATTAGAATCGTGACATGATCAATCCCATGACGGACATCAGTTTTCCTCCCGTTTTCTTTTCATTTTCATTCATGTCTTATGAGTTTTGTATGATATTCTGTTTGGGTTCATTCCACATGCCCACATGGGATGGGTGGGTTCGTGTTGGAGTTGATGGCTTGATATAGTGACCCATTTCACGCGACATAAATGGAACTATTTCAGCAAAAATCATCCAAGAAAGCTGCTTAACAAACTCCACCCACAAAAAACCAAGGAATAAAGAGAGAGAGAGAGAGAAAAACAGAAGCTAAGCAGAAAATCGAAGAAAACTAGCTTTATAAATCATCTCAACCAATTGAAACACTACCGGAGGCACAACGTGATTTTAATATGATTATGCCTAAACTCCTGACATTGTATTCTAATTTCAAAAGAATTCAGGTCAGGCCGTATTACCTGAATGAACAAATGATAACCTTCAGTTTGAGCTGGATCAGCAGGGTTTGGCTGATCCAACAAATCCTGAACGCCAACTAATATTTGCTTCACTGTAATGGCTGGTCGCCACCCCTAGGATTAAAAAAACAGACATAACCATGAGTGTAATAAATCACAGGATTAGCACTATGTCAATAGTTGGTAACATGTAAATAGTAGCACAATGCAGAGTATACTTACACTATCTTCATTGAGAATTGAGAGGCAAACAGTTCCAGATGGATAAACATTCGGATGGAAGAAACCTTGAGGGAATTTGCACTTTGGTGGCTTGCTTGGATAGTCTTCACTAAAGTTCATGGTCAATGGGTAATAACCGCCCTCCCAATCAGTCTGCAGCAGAAAACATGATTTAACATAGTTGCCACCAAGTTACAACAGCAATCGTGACAGTGGTGCAAGTGAAGCAGCTATGCTTTTCCAAACCCATTTAACACTCGTATAAAAGCAGACCAAATAACATGAGCTAAGGCTTTTATCGAGTTCAATTGAGTGTTTAAATCTCAGACCAACAAAAAACACGTAGGAAAGAACAATAGTTGCACATCAATCCTTACTCGTACCAGTTCCCTGAATATGACCTAGGCTATACTAGCAAGACTCATGGAAGAGTGTCAAGTGCAAGTAGGAGTGGGTATACTCCAGTTAATAAACGTGCGAAACCATTTGAAATTCGGTTTCTTTTATAGAGAACCATTCTAGTTGGTAACATAAAAGATGAACCGAATCAATTCCAGTTAGGTGTAGTTTGGGATTTAAGGCTAAGAAATGGACTAGATTAGGTGCGGACAGGTCAATTGTTATTAGAAAATCGACCAGTAAAATTGAAAATTTATTTATAAGTCAAAAGAAGGAAGAAAATGGGCATAACATGTCCAATTCTCAAGTTGAAAGACAGTAAATCAAGCTACTTCAGTGGGTTATATTTCCCATTTTTAGGCTCTAAATTAACTGGTGCATATTTTTAGCAATTCTTCAATCTATCTTCGTCACAATCTCCATCAACTTTATTAAAATTAAAGATATTTATATGCTATTTGAATTCATCATCAGAGCTAAGTATAGTAAACATGTTCATCAACTCATCCAAGTGTCAGATGTTCAACAGATCTACTGCATTGAGTGTAGCATTTTACATTAGTCAAAGTAACATAAAACCTATGTACTCTTTTCATCACCCCTCCTTCCTCCCTGTTCTATTTCTCCCCCACATGTTGTGACATTGCTGATTTGCATGTGTACAGTGCAGGTGTTTGGGTAGGTATGGATTCATTTACAACGGTTTGAAATTTTGAAAATATCAGTCACAACGGAAGCAAAGAAAAGGCGTTCATTGAGGAGCATATGACGCAGGCAGAAGAGTGGATAAGGAATACATGCTTTAGTTCATATCAAAGCATTAGGTTTTAAGTAAAAATCAACGGAAACCTTAGATAAGTCATAAGAGGATAAACTTCTCGACAATTCAGATTGAACTCAACAAAATCAGAACAATATATCATTGAATAAAGATGAATTAATTCACTACAAAGGAGATCCTATATTCTAACTTGTTGATCAAGGAGGAAGCAAGTCCAAAAAGTGTTCATGTTACTGCTCAGAATTAGTGTGAGCAGTAACCCTACAGTGCTACAACTTCTCTTCCTTCTTATTTCTCAGCGAAGTTATGGGGTACGTTTTAAAATTCAAAATCGGAAATATTAATGAAAACCCTGTGCTGCAGTTTATAACAAATTCTAGTACTTTGTGCATGTGATTGCAAACTATCACAACATGATGGAAATTTTAAACTTTTTCATGTTTCCTTTGCTACAGGAGTCATCATTAACCTTTATCAATATGATAAAATAGTCCCTAAAAATGCATGAAACGGACACTTTGTCCATATCATCAAAGTTTATCATGCAATATTTAAATTCTGAATCAGAAACATTAAAGAAAATCCCCTATGTCACAGTTGGACAATAGTATTTAGCAGTTCGTGCATGTAATTGCATACTATAACAATATGTTGGTGAAAAAGTTCACATTTCCATCACTACAAGTGTCATCATTAACTTTTATCATTATGGTATAATAGTTATAGCCAAAAACATGCTATGGACAAAGGACACAGACACACAGTTGATGCAATTACAAAGGTATAACACGCAAAGGACATAGAAAATTTGTATTTTTTTTTTAATTATCCAGCATTATTTAGTAACTAATAAATTTGAAAAATAAGCCAAGTGTAACTACATATGCAACAACAGTTTGTTTCCAATTTTCTTAATATTACTTCTTTTGGAACAAGTCAATTTTCAACTTGAAAGATATAAGGTCAGTGGCTTATGGATGGATGATTGGATAAGATAAAATTTAATAACTGATGGAATTCAAAAAAAGCACATGTCATTTCGCATGTCCGACACATGTCAGCCATTGAACAAGTATAAGTTCAAAATGCATCCAAACTGGACACTCTAGCCAAGAGAGAATGTTCATCATCCTAGGGTTTGAGCAAGTCGATTGTATTGCACGATCAGGAGTGTGATCGTTATTAAAGAAAAGAAGCACAATGCTACTTGGCAACACAGTTAACAGAAACAGAGGAGTTGCCCCCTAAGTTCCTAGAGAGGTCAAAGAGGGATCTTGGTAACAGTATGTTCACTAGTAAAAATAGGAGGAAAAGATGTAGTTGTTTCAAAATGCATACGATATCAAGGAGAAATGCAGGAATTATCAACGGTTCATTTTCCGTTTCAGAATCAAGTCACGCAACATCCTATTACCTATTACCAGAAACAACAAACTATCCATTAACTAGACATTAACTATGGCTGTCTAGGTGATTCGTTTAACAGTTTAGGTCAATGTTCAAAACATTCTGCATTAAACTAGGTTGGACCAAATCCAACCACTTGCATTCCAATCGCAATTCACCATGAAATAATTCAACTATCATCGTTCATCAGTAAAATAGAATTATGCAATAACTAAAAACAAGTCAGTATCTAACCAACAAACATATCCTAGTGCTTCGCCAATAAAACGCGTGCAAGTTTCCATTGAGCCATAGAAAAAGGCAAAAGCATCAACGTCACACATAACAGCATCTCTTACGGAAACTCGGAGAAGCAAATGGAATCCCTCAATAATCTTAAATATGCTAACTTTAATTACATAAAAAGGCTATTCAAGAATTAATGGTAAAATTGCCTGACAAAAACTAATAAACTATCCTAGCGATTAATTATCTTCAAAAAAATTGCACAAAATTAAAATGGAATCCTTCTTACAAGAAAACCTAAAATTCTCCAAAAGTTTTTAAAAGCCCAACTTATCAAAAGCATAGTAATTTTAATTATTGCAAATTGAAAGTGGAAAAGAGAAATAATATCGTTGAAATACTTACTCCTTGTTTACCAGGGATTGTACAGTGCCACGCCATCAAATTCACTGTGCCGTCAGGAAGTGTCTCCGGCTTAGCCACAAAACCCTGCGCCAAAAAAACATTAACCTAGAAATACACGAATCAAAGAGTACTAAAAAAAATAAGAAGATATTTCTCGTACATGAGGGTGATTTTTGCGCCAGGCTTTGCGTTCCTCCGCCAATCGTCCACGCGCAATACCACCAGACATTCTTGTCCAAAAAATTTCTCCTACTACAAATTTTCCAGAGAAATACCAAGTACCAACAACCTTTACAATTGTGCCTGTGCGGCTGACTTTTAAAGGGAAAGTTTTTTTATTTATCTACATACTAGTAGTATACGGCTCTTTGCCGGGATTGATATGGTATGATTTATAGATCTCTAAAATTTGAACAGTTTAACGGTAGTAGATTGTGGAGCTGAATAAAATTTGGAGATATAAATAGAGTGAGATGATCGATTAAGTGGGATTAATTGAAGATGTGAACTGATTTTAGTGATGATTAATTAAAAGAAATTGAACAAAGGAGATAGATTGAAGTGCACTACAAATTTTAAAAGAGATTATTTTGGGGGCGGGATGGGGATTGAAGATATAGAGATATATAGTAATTAAGTACTTTTTTTTTTTTTAATAGTGGAGAAAATTCAATATGATTGTGAATATACTACAATAACATTTAATTGGTGGAATCCGACTGTATGATTTGTTGTTAAACTAGTATCGTTTTTTTATGATTGGATCTGACTGTATGCTCTATTATGATAATGAATTGAAGTATTGAACAGATTTTAGAGATGATATGTGGAAGAAGATGGACTGAGGAGATAAGCAAATTTTGGACATGATCGAATGAGAAAGATGATTGAACAATAAATTTTGGAGGAGATGAAATTGAAGATGCAGTAACAGTGTAATACACGAATGTTTAACTATTTTTTTCTTTGATCGTGATAAAAAATTTGACAACAAAATTGTAATCAAAATAAAAACAAGAAAAAAGAAAATTTTAGGACGATGAGTTTAAAGATCACGGTTTGAGGGAAATGATTGAAGGGAGAGTTTATTTTGTAGGTAGAAATTAAAGACGCGGTTATATACGCACATTTATTTTTTTCTTTTCTTTGGTGATTGATTTCTTTTCAAGTGCATCACCCTGATCAAGTGAACGGACGGTTGAGATTGGATGGCGTGGGGGTGATGGTCTCGGCAAATGCTGAAATATTTGGATTGTACGCAAGAGAAGTTTTGCCTGCTTTGGAGACCAAAACGTTTACTGTGAACACGTTTTTCAAGAGGTTGTTGGGTTTCTATTTTCTTTTAAAAAAAGAGTTTTTTTTTTTTTTTTTTGTTTAGTACGACAAAGTTGACTTTTCAAATATCTTCAAAATAAAATAAGTATATTAATTTCACTATTTTCTAGTAAGGAAAGTCTCGAACACGAAGTCTCCTACCTGTTAGAAGTCCTTTGACCAGGCAGATTGTAAATCGAGGGATGTGCACGAGTGGTAGGGACGTGAGGGAGAGAGTTAATAGGCCAACCTCAAGACAAACTTTCACAATATTTCAGTGAAAATCTGCCCCACACAAGAATCGAACCTGCATTGTCGGAGGATTTCTCTTCACGTCACCTCAAGCCTTACCAACTCGCCTATCTCCCTGAAAGTTATTATTTTTACTAATTTAAAATAGAATTATGTTGATCAAAGCAAACTAGTCATTTCACTTTTAAATCTTTGCAAAATCAACTTTGTCGAGCCACAAAATCTATTTTTTGGAAGAAAATGGAAACTGAACAAACTCTAAATTTATTTTAAAATTATTTAATTGGTTAAATGATATTTTAAAATTACTTTTTATTAATAAAAAATATGTGTTTTACAAATCATTTCAATTGCTAATTGCTAGTCAAACTCTTAAACAAGCTCTTAATTTCAATTTTTTTTTAAAAAAACATTTTTAAACTTAGTTAAATATGCTAATTGCTAGTTTGGGCCGTATTTTGTAATTATACAAAATGTATAAATAAAAAATATATTTGATTTATTTAATTTATTTAAATTATAATTTAATTATAACCGAACAAGTTATTATTCAAGATCTAATCATCGACCAACTCGCTTAACCTGTACATTAGTCGAGTCAATGTTCATGTTCAGACCATGCATGATAACTATGTTCACCAAACTGTTGCATTTGCAAATTTGGGGTTTACCAACCAAAACTAAAGAGTGATGATGCACTATTGGTTAGTTTGTTAGTAGTCTATTTACAATTAATTTTTATAGTATTAGATATTCATAATTTTTTATTTAATTGCAAATCACATTTTCATTGATAGATTTTGACAAATTTTTCCTCTTCTTTAAATAAACAAAAACTAAAAACATACAAATGAAATCTCATAACTTTTAAAAACTACAAAGTAACTTCTTTCTCCACCAATCTCACATCATCCCATAATTTAGGCTTCGTTTGTTTTCAATTAAAATTTTACTAAAAAGCTAAAGTCAAAGTGAATAATTAATTTTAACCACACATTTCATGGACCTACAACTTTTTACAACTTTTCAACCACACATTTCATCAACTTTTCCAAAAAAAAATCTGATTTTAATCAAAATCAAACACACCCTTAATCAATTTTTGAACCCCGTGCCTATGTTCGGCCGTGACCAACCCCAAACGACACAATAACCTTATTCTTCTCGTCCTCTACTTTTGTTCAAATTAAATGGCGGAGAAAACTCACGAAAGCAACAAAAAGAAAAAATAAATCGTCATACATCGGGTCCCTGGGAGGTGTAATACATAGGAAATGAGATTCAATCCCTTTAACTACAAATTAAAAAGCTGTTTTATTTCACCATATAACTATCTGGTTTAGTTCTAGAAGCGTGCTACTTACAATCCATTGAAGTCATCAAGACATGTCTCTAGCTGGACCACTCCGGTTCATACAATGGAATTATCCACTACAATACCACTATAACTCGAAATGAAGGCGTGCTGGCTTTATGGAAGGGATTAACTCCGTTTGCCACGTATTTAAGTTTGAAGTATAAGCTCTGGATGAGGTCCAATACGGTCCTGTAGTCAGCGTTCAAGGACACATAAACGGGTAATCTCAGCCACCATGGGAGGCTGCTTTCTGGATTGAGAGCGAGCGTGCTCGAAGCTCTTGTTATCGTCACGCCATTTGAGGTTAGTTAATTTTCTTTATTTAATTAGCTAAAGGGTTTTAAATTCTAATAGCGAATGGTGGTGCTACGATTGCATTGGGTGACGGTGATTTGGATATGGGTAAGATAAGTTTTGGGAAAGATGAATTTTTTTTTCTTTTGGTGGGGTAAATGTTTGATAGCACGGAGGTGGTGGGAGTGGTGGGACGAGATGAAGTTGGTAGAAGAAGAAGTTATTTGTAGTTTTTAAAAGTTATGAAACTTCATTTGCAATTATCTTTTAAATTTTGTTGTTTTTAGTTTCTTCTTTTTTATTTATTTAAAAGGGAAAGCAAATTTGTCAAAATCACTTGATTTGCAATTAAATGAAATGTTAGAGATATCTAGTGCTATAAAAATTAGTCCAGAGTAGATTAGTAACAAACTGCAAAAGTTGGAACCGAAAGTAAAAATTACCCAAAATAAAATAAAATTGGCCATCTCAGCTGATCTTGATGAATGAAATAAAATAAGTGAACTCCAATTTAAACACAAGTATATCATACGAGTCCTCCAATAATTATAAATAAAATGTTCTACATTCAAAGTTCCATCGTTCAATGTTGCTTATTAAGATTCATGTCTGTAACTTGGATATTTGTTTTCAAAATACTTGCTCAAGGCAAAAGATTGCCCCAGATCGTATCCCTTTTACAAAATCATTTACGAATCTGGTTAACAAGGAACCAGAAATCAGTTTAATTTGGAGGACAGGCCTTGTACATTTCATGAACTTTCACACAATTTACCTCGTACCAAAAAATTGCAGTGGCAGATCGTGATGGGTGATCAGCTCGATATCAGAAGCCTGGAGAACAGAATCCATCACTAACCTCAGCTGAGCTCTGCAAAATTCATGAACAATTTTCTGCAAAACTTGACATCAGATAATTTCTTCACATCTCGAAATCTGATTCAGGAGTATCCATTCTGTGAATCCCTCGTGGTATCATCCATTATCTCCTTTATATTTGTAATCATCTTCAACACTTGCCACATTGTTGGCCTTTGCTCAGGTGAAGTCAAGCTACAAATGCTAGCAACCTTGACCAGCATTCTGAGTCGAGTGTCGTCTTCACTATCATCTTCTCTCATTGCCCTAACCCAATCCGGCATATCAGGAGGGGCGAGGAATGGATGCTGGGCCGGTGGTTTTCCAGTCAAGAGTTCTAGTAAGAGGATGCCAAAAGCATATACATCAGACTTGGTGGTGGCTCGACGTGGTGATTTGCGTATTTCAGGGGCTTTATAGCCTGCAGAATCGGGATCATCGTCCGAGGAGGTCTCTGCAAGAATGGCGAGGCAATAATCTGTGACACAGGCCTCAAAATCGGATCCCAGCAAAACGTTGGTTGATTTCAGATTTCCGTGAACGAACTTGGATGCTTGGTGGATGTAGGCTAGGCCCTGAGCTACATCTTCTGCTATCTTCAAACAGGACGTCCAATGAAGAGGCTTTGCACGAGTTGATCTTGAACCTAAAAGATATTTTAAAGGATTCTTGTTATGATACCAAGAGGTGTTGAAAACTTGAGCTCAATATTAACTATTCAAAGAACTTAAGAAATGAACCTACACGACAATACACTAACACTGCATATCCATATGATTTCCATGTACTTAACAAAATCAATTCAAAAAAATGGACAGATCTCATGAAATTTTGGCAACAAACTTGGTTTTCACTCCACAAATTCCTTCAACATTGGATCAAATTTTGCTTTTGTTCATTGCAGTATTATATGTAAAATTCCGGTTCCTTGCATAATGATATAGCAAGGAGAGAGAGATTGTGAGAGGGGAAGGGAAATGCGAAAGCAAAGTAAGAAATTGAAATGGCAGTTGCTGAGGTTGAGGCGATTTATTGCTCCAAAAGGTATATTTGGCATTTCAGGATTTAAAGGAAATTGCGATGAACAGACCGAATTTTGCTCTGACAATATTACAAATCATTATTAAAACTTATAACAATCATTTCAAAAAGGACTTTCCCAAAAGAAAGCACCATTGTGCACTAGGTTTAAGAAAACAACACTAGTGCTAATACTCAAGTGCTGCAATTGCACACCCAATATGATTGTCTAATCACAGCAAAAGAAGTTTGTTCTCCACAGTACTATATTCAGGACGAAAAGTAGTGTTAACTGCTAATTACAATTACTACACAATATGACTATCGAATCAAAGCACAAGAAGTTTTTTCGGACGGTATTCTGTTGACAAAAAATAGGAAATGTCATGAATGTGAAATAATATACCAAATAACCAGGATCTGAATAGCAAACTTAGATCCTATGCTCCTAATTACTCCCAAATTTAGCTGCCTTCAAAAAGATACTTTTTCTTTATCTTTGTTTATTAGAGTTTCCCTACTCTTTCCTATATAACACGTCCGTCTTATTCTATATGACACATCAAATGCAAAATTATGACATAAAAATAAATTAAAAGTTAAAACATCTGGTGCAATAAGTAATATATACACATAGAGGTGTTGAGGGGCTTTATTAATGTTAAAAAGTAAATTTGTTATTCTATTGAACTAACCAAGAAAAACAATAAAAAAAAAAATTAAAAAGCTGTTTGGGACCCATGGCCAAAAGGCCCTGGCCATGAGAGAGAGCATTTTTCATAGATGTCTGTGCCGGGCCTCATTTTTTCATAACGTATCAGTCCAACCCATCTCAAAAATTGTCGGGCTTCTATTTAGGCAGGACGGTCCGGCCTGGTTTACACCGATACAGATATTGCCACGACCCTTAGCATGGGTGGGGGCTTTGTATTCTATATACTATTCCTACTTGTATCATATGACTGATGCAATGCTGGCTCCATTTATTTAATAATCAATATGGTGGGCACCTAAATTAACAAAAATAGTGACAAATCACCTTTAGACCTACCAAAGCTAAGCATGTTACTCCCATGGCGTCAAACAATACCACATCAATTTGACTGATCACTGTCAACACCACCACACTACTGTCGGTACCAGCCTGTGGGCACCCATTTTCAAATCAAAGCCAAAAAAGTCTCTACAACACTAATTGAACCACTAGAATACAGCAGCTCCATTCATATCCTGGAAAAGAAATAGTTATTTCGGCCACTCTCACCATAACCCATCTCAATCCACTGGTCCACCATTCTATCAAACTCTCTCAGAACCAAGAAAGGAAAAACGCCGTACTCGCAAATTATTGATTAACATATAATGACTTGAGCTACCTCTCCTACTATCAAAGTTCAGAAGACTGAGGTTGGATTCTAAGATTTGTGTTCTAAGTCTCACGGTGACGGTGATCTTAGGTTACTCCTCTTAATTACCTAATCCAAAACTCTGGGCTGATAATCAAAATTAACAATTTGTGGTAAAAACGAAGAGTTAAAGAGGTCACCATGAATGAGATTGAAGAGGCTGCCATTGGGCTGATAATCAAAAATGATCAACCTTTCTTGTTTAGCCTGAAAATAAGCTCTAATAGGAACCAAATTGGGATGCCTCAATACGCCTACAGCCTCCATCTGCTGCTCAAATGCTTCTGCACTTGTAATGGCAGTTTTACATGCATCCAATCTCTTCACAGAGACTACCAAATTAGTACCCATCGCAGCTTTATACGTCGTCCCAATTGTACCCCTCCCTAGCAACTCGGCTGACGCCCTCATTAGTTGTTCCAAAGTGTATGATTCTTCTTCCCCAGAACAAAATATTAAGCTCCCACTTTTCACTATTCGTGGTTTCTCTGGACTTTTCATCTTCTTTATTTCAATTTCAGCATTAGCACTTTCATCTTGAAGTGAAAATGAATTTCTGTCTCTTTGACCTTTATTATCTGCAGTTGCATCAATAAAATATTCTTCTTCTTTTGCTTCAATTTGTTCTAACTCTTCTTTCCGCTTTTTGGCTAGAGCAAAGAGGCACAAAACTGCTGCTATTAGAATTAAAGTCCCAGTAACAAAGCCCAAGACTACTCCAACTTTTTTGTGATGCTTCCTTTGAGACGAAGGCGAAAGGGCAGTTAATCCTTGCTGTGACTGAGCATTCTGCAGTAGCGGCGTAGGAGGCGGAGCTGCGGCGGCGCCATCACCTGAAGTCACATTAAAGAACGGAGAACCGTGACATGGCTTGTTAATAATCTCGCCGCAGAGATTGGGATTGTTTAAAAATGAAATTATCTTGAACTTTTTGAGAGTGGGGGTGACAGGTATAGGACCGGTGAGGTTATTATTCGATACATTTAGGACTTCTAACGTGGATTGATTTAGTGGAGGAATTGACCCATAAAACCGGTTGGAATCGAGGCGGAGATAACTCAAACGGTCCAAAACCGTTAGGGTCTCCGGCAGCAAACCGGTAAAATTGTTGTGAGACAAATCAAGAATCAAGAGCCGGTGGAGGGACAAAAGGGAGTGAGGAAATACTCCTGAAAAATAGTTGTTATCTAGAAACAGAGTTTTAAGGCTGGTTAACGAGGAAAAATCCGGGAGGGGGCCAGTGAGCGAGTTGTTTTTGAGACTCAGAATTCGGAGCTGATCGAGACGAGTGAGGGTGGCGATGGAGAAGGTGCCCCGGAGGCCAAAACCCTGCACAACGTAGCGTACTACACGACCTTGCGCACATTTGACGCCTTGCCATTGGCAGTAATCAAACCGTTCGTTAATGGTGTAGAGGAGCTTATTATCAAGGTCAGCTTTTGACTTGAAGGAGAGAAGCGAAACTGCATCAGGTGGAAGGGAAGCAAGTGCGTCAGTGTCTTCACCACTGCTTCTGGTGGCAGTGGGTCTTGCAAGAATCAAAACTAGGAAGAGAAAACGGAAGAGTTGCATCACTGCTAGAAAAGGAGGTTGTAGAAGCGATTGATGCTTGTTTTTGTTCTTCTTAGATATTTGGCGGTGGGTTTCATTTGATGGAAAAAATGGGCGGTTTTCGGCGGAGGACTGGCGGAGGAGGGTTGTGGGTTTAGGGGGGAGAAGAAATGCGAAGCAGCTGGCGGAGAACGGGGGTCAATTGTCACGTGAAAGTGGGAAGAAAATATTTGGGGAACTGTTTCTTGGTTTTTGTTTTGGAATTGGTGCGTTCTACTGGTTCGTGACCTCAATGCACTTACACATTTTGCAGATGCTAACGTGATTAGTGCTGATAATTGTTTTTCGTCGCTTTTATTGTTTTTTTTTTTTTTTTTTTTTAACTTTCTTTATACAAATAATTTGTCTAGGGATATTTTAAACATAGCATAAAGTTCAGGAGCTTTAATTAATTTTCCGTGCTCTAAAAAGTGTGTTTATAGTGAAACGTAAATTTTACGTCTCAAATAGGTTCTAGACGCTCAAATTAAACAATCAATTGTATTTTTTTAACTAAAAAGTGTGTTTAGGGCATGCGCTTTTTTGTTTGAATATTTTTTATCATTTTTTTAATATTATCACCAAAATTTTGTCTAAGTTCGAAAAGCTTGAAATTTGACATTCACGCCTAATTACGCTTTACATTTTTTAGAACACATTTTATCAATAACGTTTGATTTTAAGTTGAACTAAAATAAATAATATGAAGAAAATATATGCTCAATTGATTCTACTTTTTAGATTTCCTACCATACTTGTGTTAAAACCAGTGTTTAGAAAATCGGACCGGACCGGCCGGTTCAACCGGAAAAACCGGGAACCGGTCCCAAAACCGGTCCGGTTTTCAACAAAAACCGTGTGTCCAAAAACCGGACCGAAAACCGGGTTTTTTACCGGTTGAACCGGTCTGGTTTTTAGCAGAAATCGGATTTTTTTTGGATTTTTTTTTATTTTTTAATTAAAACTTATAAAAACTCTATTTAAAGCTAAGTTTTGTGAGTAATTTTGTCTACAAATATTGATTTATTTACAAATAACTTAATTTAGAAATTTTTTGAGAGTTTTGGATTAATTTTTAATTTTTTAATTAAAAACGGTTCGACCTCGGTTCAACCCGGTTCGACCTTTTGACTCTTGACCCGTTGCCTTTTCCGGGTCGATGGCCGGTCCGATTTTCTGAACATTGGTTAAAACATGAGCGTGTTTTGTAGCTTTAACATATTTATTAGTCTTTTTGACGTGTACTTTTGTGGCACAAACTGGAGCTCTCATCTGGAATTCAACTTGGTGATTGTTCTAATAAAATTGGGATTTTGGTGAAAATGGTCCCTAACGTATACACTTAGTACAGTTTTGGTCCCTAAACTTTTATTTTTTGCTAGAATGTCCCTAACCTATGCATTTGGTTGCAAAATTGGTCCCTATAGACCGAATCAGTCCAATTGTGCTATTAGCCATTAATTTGTTTTAGAATTTTGACACAAATGATTCCTAACCTTTATCCTTAGTGTGGAATTGGTCATTAACGTTTATTTTTAGCATACATGTCCCTAACCTATGTGTTTTGGTGTAAAATTGGTCTTTATAGAATAAAAAACAAATATACCCTTAGTTAATTAGAAAAAATTGTATGTGGATTCTTAATCATTACAAAATGTGCAAATATGTCCAATACTTTTATTTTTTATAAAAAAAACTAATGAAAATTAATGATTTTTTTTTTAAAATTAACACTTTAGTAATAAACATGTCAAATAAAATTTTTATTTTTTTGAAATTAACACTTTAGTAATATAAAAATACTAATAAAATTTAATTTACACATTGTGTATTTTATTTTTGAACGAAAATAAAACGATAAATTAAAATATGAAGAATATAGTTGGATCTCTAATATTTATAGTTAATAAACGTATAATTCAATTAAATAAAAATATTTGTACATCAAGTTTGTGACAAAATTATTTTTTTATACAACAATAAAATAAATTTTTAAATTTTAAATAATATAATTACTTAATAATAAAAACAATAATTTTATTTGACATGTTAATTTCTAAAGAGTTAATTTAAAAAAAAATCATTAATTTTCTTTAATTTTTTATAACAAAATAAAAAGTATTGGACATATTTGCACATTTTGTAATGATTAGAAATCCACATACAATTTTTTCTTATTAACTAAGGACATATTTATTTTTTTCATCACATAAAAACTAATTTCGCACCAAAACACATAGGTTAGTGACATGTATGTCAAAAATAAACGTTATGGACCAATTTCACACTAAGGGTAAAGGTTATGGACCATTTGCGCCAAAATTCCAAAACAAATTAATGGCTAACGGTACAATTGGACGGGTTTGGTCCATAGGGACCAGTTTTGCAATCAAATACATAGGTTAGGGACCTTCTAGTCGGTTAGGGACCAAAATCATACTAAGTGCATACGTTAGAGACTATTTACTCCAAAATCCCAATAATATTTGATAATTTGTCTAGCTATACCAAGTCGATATGTCGTGTAATGTCATAAGAAATTATCTGTGTTAAATCAAATGTGATAATAATTCTTGATTTACATCTTTGGCAAAATGGTGGGAGTTTTAAGTATTTTTGTTTATTTAAATTTCTTTTCTCGTTACTGACATACTTCTATTATAATTAAAAAAAATATATGTTAATGAGTCATAAAATTGAAAATAATAAAAATAAATTCGAGTTAAAACTGTGTAAAAGGCTAAAAGTAAATATTTGAACAAATATTCGAGCATTGAATTATTTTTGCCTCTTTTTTTTTAACATTTTATTTGTCACGTGAATAGGCTGTAGATTTATCTTAGAGAATAAAACAGCGATATATGATTATGATAGATTTGATATTGCAATAATATTATTCAATTTTAAAACAGTAAAAGTATAAAACATCAATATCGTTCTTAAACAACTTAGACACTATTTGCCTATATAGTAATAAAGTTTTAGAATGACCATATTGTTGGGATTTTATCAATATTGCTCTATTTCTCACTTCCGTGTAAATTCAGAAGAAGAAGAAGAAATAGAATAATATAAAATAGTGTCTCTTTTTGGAAAAAAGTGTATTTAAGTATTTACGAGAGAGTGCCACTCGTTCACTAGGAGATTTGGAGCTCGTTTGGTATAGATTATAAATTAGTTTATTTGACCAAAATTTTTGTCTTTGTAACATAATATTTTTGACCATTCTTGATCAAATAAACAATTTTGATCAAATAAACCAGTTTATAATCCACACCAAACGAGCACTTGATGATTACAGTTATTGTGCGATTGTTACAATTTTTCACACATTAATATTTCAGTCCTTATTTTTTAAAGTTGGTGATTTTTAATTTCACTTAAGCATTTATGTTTTTATAAGTGAATTTGAAAATAAACCTAAATTCCCAACAATTATCAATTTAGTGCAAATTATAACAAACTAATCCAACGTGAGTTGTTGTACTCTTTTGCTTAAATGTCTGTTGAGATCCTGAAATCATTTAGTATTTAGAACGAAAGGTTTGGTGATGATCAATAATGGTTCTTGTGTTTGAAGGAAAAGCCGATAATTAAGGCATAATTTTTCTCTAAAGTTCCCCAATAGTCCAATACGTTGAAAATATGTGCACTTTTAATATTTTATCACTACTTTTAAGTTTAAAGTAAAGGTAAAAACTTAAAAGTAAAGGATGATTAACTTTAATGCGTGGCATCTCCTTGAAAGGCAAAATCTTTACGATTGTACCTGTACCACCTACGGTTCAATCGACCAACTCCTGCCCCATTTAAAAATGTGCTACAATCCAGTTTTCAAAAATTAGAGTCTCGTTTTGTTGAAGTCTTTTATTTGTTTTTATATTTCTTCTCGTTGTTTGTGTTGACGTCTCTTTTATCTAAAATAAAAAGCATACTTCAATTTGTATACGACTGACCCCTTATTATTTGAAGAATTGGAGTTGAATTATGTAAGTAGTAGTGTTTTAAAATGAAGAAATAGTTGTGCATACTACCGTAAACACAAAATAAAGGACATACTGAAATGCGGCAAAAAAATAGGAGTAAATTAGAAATGTTACTATTTTTTAGAACGGTTGTAAAAATGATCACTTTTAGACACACAATGTAAAATATATATTTTTGTAAGAATAGCCACTTTTTGTGTAGTTAAGATTTTATGGTATTTGAAACTAATACAATAGCTTCTAAAAGAATTTAACGATGTGGATCTTGTAATTACACAAAAGATAAATACGAATTAGCTTATAATAACGATATATATCTTGTTTTCATAATACTTTTTTCATGTTTGACTATAAGTTAACAACAAAAAGCTTTAATCCAAGTAGAATTTAATCAGCAATAAAATGTCGATATCGATAGTTTAAACTGTTGAATTTGAATTGTCGAAAATTCGACAGTTCATTTTCATTCAATTTTCATCAATTTTATGCTTAAACTATATTTAAGCTAATCAAGTTGATCAACCATACTTTTTATCCACACAATTATTAAGATCCACAATTTACTCTCTAATTTTTATTCACGTACTTCTTAGAATCTATAACTTATAAGTATTTAAAAAATAATTTTAACACTATCAATTATGCACTAAAACAAGTTTGTTTGGGTGTTAGGTGGAATAACTATTATGGGTCCCATCTAAGACTAAATGTGCAGTGATATTTGTTCATGTATTAGTGACTTGTTTACTTATAATGGTTATCTTATATATTGTCGTGTGGCTAAACTAACGTTTTACAATTTTTTAAGTTGTGTGGTGCAACTCTGCCCCCCAAAAGACAATTCATTGGATGAACGGTAGATTTTGACAATTCTTGAACCTGTGTACTCTACGTGCTGAAAATGATACGTTCAATCATTTGTAATTAGTTTACGAAAACGTTAAGTTGTTGTACTACATTCATGCCATCTTCATTTATTATGTATTGTTTAGAAATGGCCAAAATATTGAGTTTTATTGTATCGAGCGGATGAGATTTTCAGAACGATGATAACCAACGGAAGTAGCGTGGCACAAAAACAACGTCAATAGAATTTTCAAGTGATGGAGAACGAGAGTTTTAAGATGAAAAAAGTGGAGCTTCGAATGGGTTCTATTTTTTTCGATGGAGAACGAAGATTCTAAGAAGAAAATAATGTGTTTTCTTTTTTGTGGAAAATTCCCTTCCCTTCCCTTCCCTTGATATTTGAGTGCAAGTGGTGTTGGAGAGAGACTAGTGGTAGGTGGTTGAAGATGGAGATTTTTTTTCTTTTCCTCTAAATTTTTTAGGAGAGCTCTAATAGTTAGAGGCGTCGAATCAATTTTGAATAATGGGAGAGAGAGAGTATCGAATTGATTGTGAGGATAATGACATTAATTTTGTAAATTTGTTGAGGACGTTTTGGACACATTCTAAGTAAAATAACCTTCTGGATACATTTTAAGTAAAATGAATATTTGATCAAATATTTTAAAAAGTTACCACATTTCAAAATTGTTAGTCAAATTTAGACACTGAATGCAATTTCCTAAAAAAATGCAAAAAGAAAATATAATCCTATTAGGAATTACAAGAGATTCATATACTATTTTACTTTTTATAGACATGATTTAGATAGTTATTATTCAAGTCTACGAATAGCTATTTGTCATGTAATTTGTCTGTTTATTCGTACTTTGAGACAGGTGCAGAAGAGAAGACTCGTGACTATTGGTATGATGCTAAAAAAAAACTCAAAAATAAATTACTTTGATGTGGACATTTTAATGTATTTGGATATCAACTAGAATATTATAAAAGCAAAACATTTATTTGGAAATAAAATAATTTTTTAGGGAGCTGCGAAAAGTATTTTTTAACATTATATATTTGTCGAACTAAGCAACAAGATTTTTAAGCAATCCCAATATTTGAATTGGTTGAAAATAAATCATAGCTTTATAATGTGTCTTTAATAATTTCTACGAGGAAACTTTAGAAGTTAAAAATTAGTAAGGTAGACTTTATATAAAAAATAATATGCACCATCTATCTTAAAACTAAGGATCACATACAACTATTAAAGAGCAAAATGCTGCCAACTTTGGTATTGTGGATTGATCAACTCGATAGCCCCTTCTACAACGTTATTGGACCTATTGCATGTGTGCCAAGACATTTAATTTGAAATGGTGTTCTAGTCAATCTAATTCACACATTTCGTAATATTTACAATTTTTATATATTTTTTATTTACACATTTCGTAGAATCCACTACTTATAATATATACAAAAATTTACCAAATGAGCACTTAGCGAATCAGCCATCTGATGAATGAAAAATGATCAAGTTATTTCTATTGTTTATTTAAAGTGAATTTAGTTGAGTGAGTAAGTTAAGAATTGTGCTAACTTCAAATGAAACGATGAGTGGTTCATAGAAGAAAAGACGATTGGACTATTGGAGTATTATAATGGGGTAAGTATGTTGTACTGTCATTGAAATTTAAACTATGTAGACAATTACATTTTTTAAACTTGAAGTAGTTATTGCATTGCCTACGAGCTTAACGCATTTCTATCATGTCCCATTATATTTGGGCCATATTTGGTGAGTGTCGTGCCTTTATCTAGAATGGAAGACACACTAACATAAAATTGAGCTACAATACCTCACTAACGGTGTCGATATTTTATCAAGTTGATGTGTTGTGCTACTTTTAATTGTTTTGGCAAGACACAAGATTGATCTTCTTATGGTTTTGTATAAACTTATTGACTTCGACCGTGATCTTACCAAACACATCGTCTTTATAGATCTTGAAGTACTTTGATCGTTACTTGAACATTGGTGTTAGACATCTTTGTAGTCGAGAACTTTTTTACTAAATAACGTTTTTTCTAATTAACTCTAATTATTTAATAAAAAATAAAGTAATAAGAATATTGAAATTCAACTTAACTAATAAACCTAGTTAGAAGTTAGTCTAAACTCAAATTGGACAATTATTTATCCAAATTTAATATTTTTTAAGCTTGTTTATATCCTCAATCGTCTTTAAACATTTTTAAAACTCAACATAAATTCATATACTTTTATGTGTGTTTTGTACTACTATTAGTTAGACAAGATTAAAAAGTATAATTAACATAATTATTCAATCCACATTTTGTAGACATTTTTTATTTTCGTTATTGATCATTTTGAAATATCAAATATACCATTAATTACACATTTCTGGTCGGACGGGGCACTTAATCAGAAGAAGAAACGTCCAACATAAATCAAGCAGATAATTAGCAACTAAACACTATTTTTAATACAGAGTCGTTCACCAATTTATTTTTCAGACATATGAAAAATGAAGCAGGTAATTTGTCAGGTAATTTGTCTCCCTCAACTTATAATTCTAAAATAAGTAACTTGAAAAACGATCATTGAATGAATAAGGAAAAGCGACTTTTAGCTTGTAAATTAGTTACTGAGTCGCTGCAACCGTACCCAATACCTTACCTCCACCCGCTTCCCTCCAACCACCCCCTCAAATATGAATTTTTTTTTTTTTTTTTTTTTTGTCATTTATATTTTTATTAGTTGAGTATTAAATAAAAAATAAAAATTAATGGCCAATCAAATGTGGTATTAATGAATCAAATCAGTTTGAAAAATCAAAGGAGTCAACATTTTTAAAATTGGTGGGAATGTAACGTCGTCTTCATGTTAGCCGGCTATTAGGGCATAAGCAGCTTTAAAAATCACGACAATTTTCTCCAAATTCTCAGAAAACTTGTGAAAAATAATCTCTTCTCTCTCTCTCTCTAAAATCATGAAGAACAATCTTAGCAATAGCACTAAGCTTATTCTTCTCCATCCTTACATCCAAAAACAAGGAGGCTCCAACCGGCTATGGCTTCTGGCTTTTGTTTCATTTCTAACTTTGGCTTTCCTTCTTACCCTGATTTACACTAGAGAAACCATCACCACCACCGCCGTCGGCGGCGTCGCCACCTCGGCCACCACTGGAGCAACCAATCCACCACTTTCGAAGTCTGTGGTAAGAGCTCTAGTCCACTACGCTTCCAACTCAAACAACAGTGAACATATGTCGTACACGGATATCAAACAAATCTCTGACGTTCTCCGGCAATGCTCACATCCCTGTAATTTCCTAGTTTTCGGCTTAACCCACGAAACCCTTCTCTGGAAAGCCCTAAATCCTAATGGCAGAACCGTTTTCATTGATGAAAATCGGTACTACGCTGCATACATCGAGGAAAAATACCCGGAAATTGAAGCCTACGACGTGCAGTACTCAACCAAAATAAGCGAAATGAAAGATCTAATTTCATCGGTTAAAGAACAAGTGCAGAATGAATGCAGGCCAGTGCAAAATCTTTTGTTTTCAGAATGCAAGCTGGGATTGAATGATCTTCCGAATCAATTGTACGAGGTGGATTGGGATATCATATTGGTGGACGGCCCACGTGGGTACTGGCCGGAAGCGCCTGGTAGGATGGCAGCGATTTTCACGGCCGGCGTACTTGCCCGGAGCAAGAAGGCCGGAGCCAATTCGAAAACACATATTTTCGTGCATGATTTCAATATGAAAGTGGATAAAATTACAAGTGATGAATTTTTGTGCAAAGAAAATTTGGTGAAATCTAAAGACATGCTTGGGCATTTTATCCTGGAAAGAATGGATAGTAGCAGTACTCAGTTCTGTCGCAGCCATTCATCATCGTCAGCTTGATAAACTCTGTGATCATCAAATAATCTTTTAGTCCCTGCTGAAATTTGATAAATTAATTGTCAATGGTCAAAATTTTGACCTTTTTTATCTTGGGGTGGCTTGTGTAAAAATAATTTTTTTGTAACTTCTTTTATGAAAAGCAATTGTTTCGTCAATATCTACTAATATTCTTTTTCTTTATTTTTCATTTGATTTTATTAAAAATCATATTTTTTTTTTGTGTAAATTTTGATAAAAGTTATTGAAATATTTAATTAAAATTAATTATTTACTTTAACTTCAACTTTTCAACAAAATCAAACAAGTCATTAATTTTATACAATTACATAGAGTAAATTGTATTGATTAAAGATTTAGGGCTTGTTCGGTAGAATTTTTTTTGAGAAAAAATAGATTTTTTTGGTTATTTTTTGACTTTTCAAATTTTTTGGTAATGTAAAAAAAGTTGAAAAGTCAAAAATTGTAGGCAAAAATAGATTTTTTTGGAAAAAATAGATACTGAACAAGTCCTTAAATAAAGTAATAGAAATTAAATGGAGCAACAAAAAAATAATCGATAATTACTAAGCTTAGGTTAGTAATAATTCATAAAATAGTAGGGATCATCAAGTGTCCTATGTTTATAATGCTTTTTTAAGTCTTGATTACAATGCATAATTATTGAATAAACTCGTAGTTTTTTATGAAGCCATGATTTGCATGGAGATTCCACTTAATTGGAGAATGGAGAGCATCAAATTAATGATATCTAATTACGGCTTTTTCTTATATGGGAAGAACAAAATATTTAAACATTATTACGTCTTCAATTTTTTTTCTCACAAAATGAATTCTTCTAAAATTTGTTTATCGCTTTAATCCATCTTTCTAATTTGATCATTTCCATCAATCAATCATCTCCAAAATCTATTTATCGCCTTAATCCATCATCATAATATAAGCTATAGTCAAATCTCAACACAAAGAAGAGAAATCCTAAATAAATATAACTTACCTAAATCAAAAGTTGTATACTTGTATTAACTTTCTGCTTCACAAAATAGAAGAAACAATTTATTTCCAAAAGTCCTTCATAAAGTACTTATAACATGAAAATTTAACATCTTAATATGCAGTAAAATGTCAAAATTTGAGTAACTTTTAATCTTGGTTAATCCACATTCTGAATTAAGAAGTTTTTAATTTTTAAATTCTGGGTGCTGTCGTGATTTTCTAATAATAATCGACCCACTCTCTTTCAATATGAAAACAGTGTCCACAGGAATCTCTGCAAATTTAGCGACTCCTAACAATTCATCCCTATCCAGAGAAAAATATAGAAAACGCCATGGCGACCGACTTCAAATCTATCCCTTTAATCGGTATTCAAATTTCTACAGTTCTATTACAACTGTTTTCTTTTTAATTTCTCTTTCTGAAATTCTTGTTTTTATGTACTATCTTTTTCTGTAAATTCAAGAAAAATGGACTGTTCACTTGAGCGTGAACTGCTCAAAGAAACCCTTGTTGGGTAATTAATTTTATTTCATTTTTGGTTAATCATTACAGATATTAGTGCATTGTTGGAGAAGTGGGATGATCCAAACATGGCTCAAGATCAAGGTGTTGCCCAAGTTGTTAGACAGTTAGATCAGGCTTGCAGAGAAGCTGGATTCTTTTATGTGGTAAATTCGTTGTTCCTTGTTTACACACGTATCGGTTTAATTACATCGTATTATTTTGGAAGGGAAATATTTAATTTATACAGCTTATTTTGAGCAAAAGTCATTCTGATGTTGTATAAATCAAGATGATTACAAACTGCTGTGTACTTTTATTTCCCGGGAGTTTGTTTATATTGATGAATCAGTACTTGTGCAGAAGGGCCATGGTATCCCAGATTCTCTTGTTAAAGAAATTAGAAGCTTATCGCACAAATTTTTCGATTTACCTTATGAGGAGAAACTCAAGATAAAACTCTCTGCAGCAAGTGGATACAGGTTCTTATTCTGTGATAGAACTCGAGTATACTACCTTCAATATATGATGAAACGTGAAATTATATCAATAGAGTCGGCCTAATTCTTACAACTCGTAATCATTACGATTTTCACTAACAAAAGCAATGTCATTTACATGCAGAGGGTATCAGCGTGTTGGTGAAAACGTAACAAAAGGCATACCAGATATGCACGAAGCAATTGATGTAAGTTGAGATTCTACATTATATATCATCATTTGCAAGTCTTATTATATGGTTGATTTTCCAATTACTGTAGGCTTCAAATGGTAGAATTGGGTGGATAATATGTGACGGGTCCTTCTTCTTAACTCTTTTTCAATTTTGGAGATTACAAGCCCCTACAGTGAGACATGCCGTGATTTCTTTCACACGCATCTGTCTGATTCCGGGCGCTTCCCCCCCACACACACGCGCATTAAAAGAAGAAAATAATTACAATGTCATGGCAATAAAGTAATTTATACCTCCTTTAATAGTTCTGCTAATTCCTTTTTCCAAGTTATCTGAATCAAGTATGGACACGCATGCTAAATTAGGCAGTTCATTTCCTTCTTTTAATGTCGCCTTGAGCAAAGCTGATAGTGTTGATATACATAGCTAGTTAATTTTATACTTGTGAATCAAAATAAGCTTCAAGAACATTGAAAATATTGAAATGCGCTTTTGCTACTGAGCATGAATTATTTTCTACACTATCCAGAGATAAAAAATATCCAATTTAAAGAGTCCTGTTGCTTATATTCAATGTTATTTAATACATCCTTTTATGATTATTGATGTTACTTTCACTGAAAATGTAAATAATTCTTCCAAGGTCTATAGGTCTCGAACCTGTTCCTTTATTTTTAATAGGAGATGTACTTCCTGTGTATTAGAATTTTTTTGTAACTATACTTTTGGAAAACAGTGTTACAGAGAAGTGAAACCTGGAATGTATGGAGCTCTCGGTGAAGCCATGGAAGGACCTAATGAATGGTATGTCAATTTGAATTTGACCAGTTCGCCCCATAAAAGAGAAAGGAAATAATTATTTTTCGTAAAAGATACTCAGAACTGCAAGTGATTATTACAGGCATCTCTTTCCTGTATGCTTGATTTGAACATCTCCTAGTGTGAATCCTTAAATCTTCATTTATTTATGATTTTTCAGTTTCATGCTTTGTTTTTGCCTTTTAAAATCTGATTTACTTTCTGGAATTAATGGTTTTAACAATAAGTATAGTTTTCTCTTTGTTCGTGTGCAATTCTTTCTATATGCAGGCCACATGATCCCCAAAATTTCAAAAAATTGATGGAGGAGTATATTGAACTCTGCACAGGTGCTTTGGTGAATGAACTTAGTAACTTCATTGATCTTTGTCTTATTCTACAATTTATTTATGGAGTAATATTAAACAATTTATTAATATTACATGCTGGTAGATCTT
Source organism: Forsythia viridissima (assembly GCA_030279155.1). NCBI lineage: Eukaryota > Viridiplantae > Streptophyta > Magnoliopsida > Lamiales > Oleaceae > Forsythia > Forsythia viridissima. The sequence continues at coordinate 46,973,326 of CM059038.1, read as the reverse complement.
TCTAGAAAAATAATGAGAGGAATTGCTCTATCATTGGGTGGATCTATGGATGCATTTGAAGGGAATAGAGCTGGTGATCCATTTTGGGTGCTTAGGATAATTGGCTACCCCGGTGCATCCGTTGTACATTGTCAGGAAATGCCCATAAATGATGTTGGCTGGTAAGTCTGGGTGCCAGCATTCGAGTTTCTTCTGCTATGGTCTTTGCCTACTTCTATACTAAATGCTATTTTCATGTATTTGCTATCTCTCCGTCGTTCAAACTAATGCAGTGGAGCTCACACCGACTACGGTAATATTTCCATCTATTATGTGTTCTAGTCCTTGTTTGTTCCAAACATGTTTGGATACAGTACTTTTGTTTTTACTTCTCAATGGAAAAAGTTACTTATTTTGAAAGTAACTCTTACCACATTGTCAAAATAAGTAATTTATTTTCATCTTTGACTAATAAAAGAAATTATTTATTTTAAAACTTAATTACTCACAAGTAAACTTTTTAAGCTTAGCCAAACATGCGGTAAGGGTTTTGTGTTCTTGCATTACAGGTCTACTGACATTGGTCAACCAGGATGATGATATAACTGCCCTTCAGGTACTTCTATGCATTTTTTCCTTTATTCTAGCTGTTATTTTCCTCTTATTCTTGCATTTCTTTTCAATGTTGTTGGGGACACAGTCTTGCAAAACTTTTCTTCCAAAAAATAAATTACCATTACCCATCCATTGGATTCTTCCTGATGTCTGTATATATCAGGAAAGAATGTCCCATTTACCAATTCTTTTGAGTTACTGAAGGTGAGAAACTGCAATGGCGAATGGATATCAGCAGTACCAGTTCCCGGCACATTTGTTTGCAATATTGGTGACATGCTTAAGGTATCACCTTAGCAACTAAATTTGAACATCATACCCTACACGAAGATTTCTTCCTGAATATTTTGAATTTGCAGATTCTAACGAATGGTCTTTACGAATCAACTTTGCATCGGGTCATCAACAACTCTCCAAAATATCGTGTTTGTGTGGCATACTTTTATGAGGTCAATTTCTCTCCTATGTTATTATAGTATGTGTGGGCTCACACGTGTAATTGTGTGTGTGTGGGTTTATATGTGCAATGAAATCTTTTTGTTAAACTGTTCCCTGTGATTTTACTTCATGAACAGCCAAATTTTGATGCTACAATTGAACCACTGGATGTTTGTGTTAAGAGAACTGGTGGCACCAGAAAGTATGAAGGAGCTGTGTATGGAAAGCATTTGGTTAGTAAAGTGCTGACCAATTTCGTCGAGTAGGTTTTTCGATGCAGTTTTCTTTTTTTCCCTTTCTCCCCCCCCTAATTTTATTGTGTTATAAAGACATTTTCTGCATCCCATTTATGTTTATCTAGTTGGGAAAATTCAATATGTACGCTAATGTTTGTGTGACTTAAAAAAGGAAACAATGAATGAATAAATCAAGATGCGATGCTTTTATTCGGTCGTTAAATATTTTATTTCATTTGATCACAAAAACTTCAAAGTAGAGTATCAAGAAAATCTGATATCTTTTTACCAACAATCGCACAAACATTCTTGAGATTAATTTGTTCAGTTTTAATTTTTACAGTGTAAAGTGTACATGTTTTATTTGTGATGTTCAATTACTGCTTAATTCTTGAGAAGATGGCTGCATAAGCCCATTTCTTGGAAACTCTTATGCCATGTTTCATATGATAAGATTAGACAGAACAAATAATTATGTTTTTTACTGTCGGACATTCTAAACATGCTTTTGTAGTTTCTACACTATAGGATTACTAAACATTTTTTCACGGATATGGATTTTAAATCTTCATTTGATTTTTTTTTTTTTGGAGAAAATTAGGACTATTACTTAATCTTTCTTACTAAATTGAAATATACTTCCCTTACAAATATTATTGATAATTACCACAAAGAAAAAATGCGTATTGAATTTTACTTTCCCTACTTAGTTCGACGATTTCTCTATCCATATCTAACCTGTAATTAAAAGGATCCCAAACTCTTCCCTTTCATTTGATTCAGAATCCATCCCTCAAGAAGAAAATCCTTCCATTATCATGGGAAATCTGTGATTCGTCCTAATATTTCAAGCGATATCCATCACCTTTTTATTTTCTGATCAAAACTTAATTTCTATGGATATCCTTAATCGAATTCTGGAATCCATTTTCTTCATATTCGAGCTTTATGTCTGTCAAAACTGAAATTCTACTGTTCTTACAATGATGGATACACGGAGTAGGCATACAATTCGTTCAAAATTGAAAAGTAGGCTTCCCCAATGGGAGACGACAAAAAAGGAATAGTACTGACGTTAACGGTAGAAAAGTTAAAGAACCAGAAAATTGGTTTTGACGACAAAGTGTCTCTTATATGGCAAATTACTAGCATACCGCTTCTTTGTAGTGTAATTCGACCGTAAGTTCTATTATGATGATAGATTGAGGCGGTGAATAAATTTTGGAGATGATCGGTTGGGGGAATGATCGAATAAGGGAGATGGATTAAAGCGGTGAGAAAATTTGGAGAAGATGGTTTTATGAGGGGGAGAAATTGAAGATTTAGTGAAACACAGACGTTTAAGTACTTTTTTCTTCTCGTAGCGGAAAAAACTCTTTACAATCGTGATTATCGCAAATTTTGGGTGTTTTTACCGCATATTGATTTTGCACGTCATGATCTTTTCTGAACATTATTATTATTACTATTGCTATATGCTGTGATGCTCGGACATGGCATTTCGGCTAGAGTACACGTGTCGACACGACATGACTCGGGTACTGGTATGAAATACAGGTTGGATACTACTATCTTGGAACGGACACGGCAACCTAGAATAGCTGATTATGGCGGCGCCACCACCGAAAACTTACCAGCATCATTTTTCATCAAAGCAAGAATCTTGGATAAAACTGGACTAAATTATGTGAAGAGACAGATCGAAAAGTTCAAATCGGAGGAAGAAAATAAGGCTGTGTTTGATTGCCAATGGTAAGAAAAAAAAAACAATATTCATGTAAATTGGAAAAAAAAAATCCACCAAATCCATAAGAAAATATTTTTCATAAAAGTGGTTAAATTCATACTTAAAGTGGTTGTATCTTAGAATTTTTTATTTTTTTTTCATCTTGTATCAAACAGTCAAAGTAGAAAAATATTTTCCTCTTATGTAACATTATTTTCTTCTAATGTGACATTTCCATGAAAAATGTAAGAATCAAACACAAAGAGCGTCATTGTTCACAAGTGAAAAGCTTCTCTAAATAATTATGGCTGCTTTGTAAAAGGCTGAAGGCTGCTTTTGTATAAAGCTAAAGGCTAAAGGTTGCTTTCGTTATTTCCAAGCTTCTTTTTTACAGACTTTCGGCCAAATGCTACTTTTGTAATTAATTATGTCATTTTTATTTTTTTATTTTCTGCTTTTGTCATATAAACTTATGCTAAGCTAATGCTGTTTTTGATATTTTAATATAAACTTCTAGTTAATTTTAACTTTTAAGTGACATATTCTACTTTGTAAAAATTTGTAATTTAATATTTATTTAACTTTTTACATGTTAATTTTAAAAAATGAAGTTTGGAATCCATGCTTATGTACTTGTGTCCAAAATTTCGACTCTTTTTAGCTATATCTCCGTATTCTAAATTTTGAAAAAAAAAAATCTGACACTCAGATATGTACCCGTAACCAAGTCCGAGCATCATAGGCAATATGTTACTTGGAAATTGTTACTGAAAATAATGCATTTTATGAACATTTTTGTAACTACAGTACGTTGATATAAATTGTTGGATAATGCTTGTTGTACACCCACACTTACACCTTTACATGTGTCAAATAATGATTTGTTGAAATCATTATTTTATTGGCCAAATAAATAAAGTGAGAAAATCATCATTTGACACATGTAAATGTATAACTTATAAGTGTGGGTGTATAACAAGCATTATCCTAAATTGTTACTAACCAATTCGCATATTTGTGCATTGTGAAGGTTAAAATGCTTAGAATTGTGTTTTTGTTGTTTTTCGATAAAAGGTCATAGTTGAAAGGTGGGGGTGGGTCGGTTTTGGGCCCAACCCGACCCAAACTGAAAAGAAATTGCCAAACCGAAACCACAAAAACTCTTAAAAAAAGGGGCCCGAAACCGACCCGACACGGGTCGGTTCGGGTTTTTGGTTTGGCCAGGTTGAAGAATAAAAAAAATAAAAAAATAAAATTTTTTTTTCCAAAACCGAGTCAGTTTTGCATTGGGTAAACCGACCTGACCGGTCCCAAAAACCGACCCGAGTCGGTTTGGTTCAAGTCGGGTTGGTTCGTCGATTTCACGGATTTTTTCTCCAAACCTAAATGGTAGACATAAATCATATAAAAAAATTGTCTTTTTTGTTACTTACTAGTTGTAGGATGTGCAATGCACGTAAGGTGGTTTGTATGATACTTTTGTTATTGTATTTTAATTTGTAATCTACACAGATAGAAAATAGTCCGAGTATAATTTGCAGCAAATGGTTTAAGAAAATTAGCACTCAACAAATATAAGATGGATAATCAAAAGACACACTTCTTAAATATAAATATAACAAGCAAACAGTTATTTGAACAAACCACAATTTACAACCTAGAAGAACTTTTAGTTAATTGCATAACTTCAAATTGTTTACTAAGCAAAATAGTAGAAGTTGAGAAATACTAAGCATATGTTTGGTAGTTTGGAATCCATTTTTAAAGTGTTTATATTATAAGTTTTGAGTGAATGTGTGGATAAAAAGTAGGTTGTAATTTGTGAGTTCTAATTTTTTGAACAGTAATCATTATCAAATACAAAGATAAGATATACTAATTAATAGGCTGATGATAAAAAATGTGATAACAAATAGTTAGGGACATAAATGTTACTACAATTATAAAATGTGGTGTAGTTAAAAAAAATATTTTTACGCTCTATTAATTAATTTTTTGAACATAAATTATCATCAAAGACAAAGATAAGATGTACTAATTAATAGGTTGATGATAAAAAATGTGATAACAAATAGTTAGGGACATAAATGTAAAAATTAGATATTGTTGAAGATTTTTATTACAATTATATAAAATGTGATGTAGTTAAAAAAAGTGTAGTTTAAATATAAGAGTCCTGATCTGCTGCCCCCAGTGGGCAGCAATTTCTTGTCCACATGCTGACTTGTCAGCATATGGGCTGTTGATGTAAAAAGCAGTGTTTAGAAAATCGGACCGGACCGGCCGGTTCAACCGGAAAAATCGGGAACCGATCGAAAAATCGGTCCGGTTTTCCATTTTAACCGGGTATCCAAAAACCGGACCGGAAACCGGGTTTTTTACCGGTTGAACCGGTCCGGTTTTCAACAAAAACTGGATTTTTTTTTTATTTTTTTTTATTTTTTTTTTAAAACTTATAAAAACTCTATTTAAAGCTAAGTTTTGTGAATAGTTTTGTCTACAAATGTTGATTTATTTACAAATAACTTATTTTTAGAAATTTTGTGAGAGTTTTAGATTAATTTTTAATTTTTTAATTGAAAACGGTTCGACCTCGGTTCGACCTTTTGACCCTTGACCCGTTGCCTTTTCCGGGTTAATGGCCGATCCGGTTTTTTGAACATTGGTAAAAAGCAACAACCCACATACTGACAGCATATGGGCAAGAAAATCCTGCCCATTGGGGGCAGGAGATCATAATTCTTAAATATAATTAGCCAAAAAAAAAAAGGAGGAAGACAGTCACATGTGAACCTGACATGTAGCAAAATAAATAGTAAAAAATTTTGGCTCTTTTATTATAGGTAGAACTGAACTTGCTAAGAATACTGTGAATCTATTTATGTGCATTATTGAATCATTTTGACATCTTGTTGTATTTAGTGGGTTTGATTGTTCTGGAGGTTGGTTTTATGTTTTCTACTGATAATTTTTTCTTGTTAAGCCTGAAATGTGAAGATTAATGGACACACTAATTCACTGGAATGACTGACACGCCGAATTTGTTGCAGTAGAATTTTTTGGTTCACCGATCTATTTCTTGAATGGAGGCCTTTTTAATAACTTGCAAGAAAAATGGTTAAATTGATTTTGAGATCGAAACTTTCCTAAAAAAGAAATGGCTTCCTCATTTGAAGTAATTTTCAATAGAAATGTTGTTTGGGAAATATTTTTAAATTCCCAATCCTATTATTGTGTATTTATGTAAATTTCCCCTTTAAGGTTGTTTTTTTATGTGAGATCCAACAATATTTTTCATCTGCTACCTTGTTTAGTTTTGACTTTTGAACATTACTACGTCTACACCCACATAGATAAACATTATCAAGACAACAACATGATAATTTTTCATAATACATTACTTTAATTAGACATTAGTTACATAATTTGAATAATTAACAGTTGATTAAACTCCTCTTCACTGCTTAGTTTATACATAAGTCCATGCACCAGACTTGTGCTGGATGAAGAAGCAGTTATGAGTTTTACCTCCTTGAAAACATGAATGCATTCCCTGCTTTATTCATACTGATCAGATAAATGGAGCTATATGTCGTTGTGTCATGGCCGGTGCTGATGTAGAGCAGCGTAAGAGGGCGAGTGAGCCCTTGGATGATGCTCGTGAGCTGCAGATTTTTTCAGGGAAGTGGAATACTGGTTTTTGCAGGGCACATAATTCAGTGACTTCTGATCCGGGCAAGAATGAAGCTTCGAAAAGAAGGCTGCGCATTCCTCTGGACTCTTTTGTGATGGAAGATCTAAAATGCAATTCATGCTTATATCAAGCACTTCCTTCTTGATTAACTTCCTGCATTCTGGTCCAACTTGTGTGAAGTAGTTGAATTTCAAGGTCAGTTCACGGAGGTTGCTGAGTTTGCACAAAGTTTCTGGTACTGCCCCGTATAACTCGTTATAGGAAACGTTCAGTATTTTCAGATTTTCCAGGCATCCAAAGGAGTGCGGTATGGGGCCTGTTAAATGGTTTATGCTAGCGTCAAAAATAGTGGTTTTTTTCAATAATCCGATCTCATATGGAAGGCAACCGGAAAGCTGGTTGTTTAGCAGTAGTACTTCGAGCAATGTGTTGGAAGCTTGGCCGATGCTTTTCGGGATTGGACCGATGAACTTGTTGTTCGCTAAGCTGAGATAGAGTGCGGGAGTTTTGCCAAGGTTTTCTGGTAAATTCCCGACAAATTCATTGTTGTTGAGGTAGAGAACATCGAGGTCTAATGTGAATACCTGAGGTGGAAGATTTCCTATGAGATAGTTAAACCTAACATCCAAGAATGTTAGGTTTGTAGCAGCAAGAATTGCTTTTGGGAACTCTCCAATGAGCTTATTGTTGCTCAAATCGAGTTCATATAAAGATGGGACCATGGAGATTCTGAAGGGGACTTCGCCTGTAAAGCCGTTGGAGTTTACATGGAAGATGATCAAATCTTTAAGATCTTCGATGAAGCTTTGCAGTTTCAACGGTTTGCCATCGAAATTGTAGCCATTGAAATTGACACCTGCAACTCTAAGCTTCTTGTCTTGGATTGTAGTGTCACAAATGAAGCCCTTGTATGTAGAGCTGTCTCGACAAATTTTGTTGCCTTTCCAGGTTTTAGTAATGTTAAAGGGGTCCTTTTTTATTGTATTTTTGAACCTTTGGATTACTTTAATGGCCAGTTGGAGTTCAATGGGGAGAGGACTAGGTGGTTGTGGTGGTGGTTTTGGAGGGCTTGGTTGAGGTGATGGTGGGGGAGGCGGAGGCGGAGGCGGAGGCGGGGGCGGGGGAGGTGGAGGTGGAGGTGGAGGTGGCGGTGGCGGTGGTGGGGGTGGGCGTGGGGGTGGGGGGCATTCAGGCAGTGGAGGGGGAGGAGGAGGGGGGGGTATAGGTTCGGGACATACGGGCGTTTCGGGAGGTTGAGGGCAATCTGGACAGTCCCCATAATCAGGAGGAGGAGCAACTCCTATTCCTATGCCAATTTCTAGTGTCTGCCTATTGTTTTTGGTGGCTGAAGTTGTTCCATAACCATTGGCTTGGTGGTAAAATGAATGTAAAATGAAAAGCAAAATAAGTGGAATCATGGAGAAGAAAGCAGTGCCCCTTCTCCTTTTGCTCTCCATTTTCTACTTCCAATTCCAGGTTACATTAGTGAAGAGCTGACATATAAAGAGGAGCAGAAAAACAAAGGCACGTTAAAGGTTAAGGCAGTCGGCCCTATTTGTAAACAAGAGACATGTTCTGCATGTAGTGTTGGACGGTACAGTAGACAAAAATTTTAATTTAATTTTTGTTTTAAACTTGCACGAATGTGATGGCTTTTTGTCTTTTTGTCTTTCTTCATTACTTATTTTCTATCCCACAGTTGCACGGTCCTACTCTCACATGACAGCAAGAAGTGGATCGACCTCTCTTGACGTGTATAATCAATCACTCTATTGACGTATGCAATTAAAGACATTGCCCTTAATATCCCAGGAAGTCTTTGCATATTCATGTGAATGAAAATGCTTTACACCAAACCCTTCATAAAAGCAAAAATCGTTAAGGGAAGAGAAATAAATGACACTTGAAATTAATAAGGTAGTTGAATTTGAGTTCTCTATGTTATTGAATATTGAGGTCAACGTGAAATACATTTTACTTGTAAGAACTATTTATTTTTCTGTGGTCTTTTTTGGGAGAGATTCTGAATGTGGCAATGAATATGAATTAATATATATTTTTCTTAATTAATCGCTTTACAATGTTGGTATCATTAAGATATTGCTACCTTCCAACATAGGTCACAAAATTTGTACTGGATTCTTCACGTGGTCGTTGTGGGACTAGGATAGGAAGAAATAAAGTAATAATGTCCTTTTGGTAGACACAGATTGTAAAGGACTACAGGACTAGAGGGTAAGAACAAATGTTATGCATTATTAGAAGTGCTTTTTCTAATTAGCACATAATTCTTATCTTCAAACGCCCTTGGTCTTCCATCTTCAGAAAAGAAGGAATTGTTACAGTGCCATTGCTACTCATTGGCTATTTGACAAGTCCCTTTCAAGGAGGATATTTATCTCATTTCTACCAATCAACTATACAAATAGTTCAATACATCATAGAGTCTTTCTAGATCTACAAATCTTCCAAAACACGCCTCAAATAAAATAGAACAGTGTTACACTTATAATTATAAAAAGTGTATTGGAACAGGGAAACTTCGCAGAGAGCTTACAAGTCTTGGATCTTGCTGGCCACTTGAGGGCACGTTTTAAGTCAAATAATGAATAAAAGTAGAGGCACTCGAGCTCCATGGATGGTGGTTAATTAGGACAAACAATGCTTGAAAGACCATTCCAACCCTCCATTTCTCACTATAATTGAGAAAAAAAGATGCCACAGCCCACAGGTGCCAAGACAAACTCTCAAGGACAGGAGTGCGACGTTGAAATAGCATTTTTTTCTTTTAAAGAGACGACATTTCAACATGTTCCAAATTCTCATCTTGGTTTTTTGTAACCAAGATAAGGTAAAGGGCTCAAGTCACACAATAGAAATGAACAACTTAGCACATAATGCGAAACCCACTAACTGTCAAACCCTGACCCCCTTTCAACCCACTCTCATCCATTATTATTATTATTATTATTATTATTATTTTATTTTTTAATTTTTTAGGCCCTAAATTCCTAAGTTTCATCTCCGAAGCAGACTAATATCACCAATTAAACCATCTCAGAAGTTTGGTACCACTTCATTACTTTCGAACGACAATTATATAACCAACACTACAAAAAGCAAAATCAAGAATAACTTTTTAAGTTCAATTACTTTAAACTACCGGTTACATTACCAGTTACCTCCAACAAATTGCAACATATCAAGAATCTAAGGAGGGTGTATTCAATTAAAATTTGAAATGACTTTTATGGAGATTAAAAGAGTTTAAAAGTTTAGATATATTCAATTCAAACTTTTTAAACTCCATAAAAATCTTGGGGTATTCAATATAGATTTTTAAAGACTTTTACAAAGTCTTATAAAGTTATGCGATATTCAATTCAGACTTTTTAAAATTCTACGAAATTCAAGAGTATTAAAAATGTCGATAATTTTTAATGACTTCATAGAGAATTTAATAGTACTAACTTTAAAGTACAAAGTATAAATAAAAGATGTTACAATTTCTCTCACATTCAACCTAAGACTTTGAAAGATTTTAGAAGCAAAAAACGTTTTTCATTCCTTTATTTTTTTTATATGCAACATTTCTCTTTTCTTTTTCTTTCAACAAACTGTATAGTTAAGATTAATATTCTTATTTTTCTTCAATATGAATTTTTTCCTCTTTAATATAATCTCTTAACTTTTTTTTTTTTTCCTATTTCTTCTTTTAATATTTTTATCTCTATTCAATTTATTTTTTTTTCAATATTTTCCTAACTATTTTTCCATTTTCTTCTTTTTTTTTTCTATTAACTTTTAGAGACAATGTGATTTTTTTTCTTCAATATTTCCATAACCCCCTCCCTCCCTCACACACACACACACACTCTCTCTCTCTCTCTCTCTTATTTATCATTTTTCTATTTTTCATTAAAAATAAAATAACTTTACTATTAAATTATTATATAATTGTTAATTGTTGATTGTTGATTGCACTTTATTAATGAATTTTATCAAGATAAAAACTCTTTTTTACTACTGTATTTTTTTAATTTTTTTTTCTATTTTATTTTTTTATTCTTGTTTTTTTTATTTATCTTGATGAGCATGATTGTATTTTTTTTTCTTCGTCTAAATTGGTACTTTGGTTATTTATTTATGCAATTATGGTGACTAATGACGTGTTATCTATAGATTATTAATTATAATAAAGGAGATAATGAACTTGATAAATTTTTTTGTTGAAAAATATTTTAAAATGAATCGCATACCATAATTTTTTGAATTTAACCATAAGCTATTTGAAAATTTATAGTTTTACTCAAAAGAAAAAATAGAGTAAGTTATAACATTAATTTTTAACGTAGTTTACTTGCAGCAATTAAATAAAACATTAATTTTTATGAATTTATTAATATTAATATAATTAAATAAATTATTATTAAAATTTTCTCTTGTAACAATTTTTGTTAGCTGTGAGATACTAAATTTTTATATTCAAAAATTTTAACTAAAAAAACAAAGTCTATAAAAATCTATAAAAATATGTGAAAGTCTAAGAAAATCTTTCAAAATGAAATCCATAAAAATCCATAAAAGTCTGTAAGAGTCTATTAAAATTCATAAAAGTTAATGAAATCCATCAAAATCAGTCACTTGAAAATGTCAATCAAAATCTTTAAAAGTCTAGATTAAATACACGCCCTAACTAAATGTCTACAATAAAACGAATTTCCTGCTCAAGAGTGTACCAAGTATCTCGCCGTTTGATAAATATGTGGGGAAGGATCCGAGCATCATCGACCCCATTTGGATCTCCCCAACTGTTAGTTGCAGTGAAATGAATTGACAAACCAAAATCCATACACAGATTCCTGCAGCTTTTACCAGTCCTGTCTGGAACCACGTATTTCACACAACACTCCTGTTGGAAGAAAAGCTCTAATCATCACTGCCCATCACAAAAAGAGGCATCTTTACGCCAAGTTCCCTAAGTCGGTTCACAATATCATAAAGAAATTCAAATGTAAGCTTATATTGTGCATTAAGATCATCTCTTATATTTGGATGGATTCTAAACCACTCTCCCAACATCTTGTGCACATGAGAACGGATCATTCTCCACGGCACTGGATGTTTCTCACAGAACTTCAAATATTCCACGAGTAAGTCAGCCTGGTCCAGTTTCCCCTCTTTGTTTATTTCTTCACTGCCCAATACCCATTCTGCAGTCCGATATCCAGAAAAGAGAGCCGGATTCTCAAGAAGAGATTCGGCTGAAAGAACCCCTTCTGCACCAGTCTCTTCCAAACACTCCCTGACATCATCCATGTGGCGTATATTCCCATTAGCAAGAACGGGAATTCTAACGGCATTTCTAACTGCCTTGATGACGTTCCAGTTAGCCCGGAACTTCTTTCCATCTTTCTCATCTCTTGTTCTTCCATGGACAGCTAAAAGAGCACAACCAGCATCCTCCAACATTTTAGCATAGTTGATTGTATCTTGCAAATCTGGGAACATGCGAATTTTGCACGACACTGGAACGTTAAGGTTGTCAGCCAATTTTTCAACCAGAGACTTGATAAGAGGAAGATTATCCATAAGGAAAGCTCCATAGTGTCCACGTCTCGCAATGCGCTGGGGACACCTGCGAAAGTACATATAAGAAACTGAGCTTAGTGCAATTCAGACGAAAATCAAAAGAAACAGTTTGATACGCTAATCATTGAAGAGAATTCCAATACAATATACAGGTCAGAAGGTGCTTGAGAAAAGGTTCCAGATCAGTAAGGATATTTTCAACTCCTTGGAAACGATACTAATATTAATAGCTAATGATAGAGGAAAACAACTTGCAAGAAACACAATTATAATTTTATCCAAGTATGAAATTAATAGAACTATTAAGTCCCGAATTTGTCGACCATTATCATTTTACCTCGTTCTCAATCTAGAGTGAACTCTGTCAAAGTGAAGAATATTATTGCCAGCTATCACATTCAGGGTCGATGAAATTATTATGCTCGGTAAATGAAAAACGGAAGCTAAGAAGGAAATTTTCGATATATTTTAAGCAATGCCTACAGAGAAATTGAGAAAAAAAAAAACAGGTTCGGTACATGGATCAGCATTTAGGGTCTGAAGAGCAAAAATAAATACCAGAAAGCATTAGATATTCAAGCATAAGTAATTACAATAAAGATGGTTTACTTTTTACGTGCGGCAATTAAATAGTGGTCACTCAAGAAACAGTTTATAAGCAGTCAACAAGACAAAACGTATTTTGTCCAGCATATATATGGACCGTGTTCGATAAAACCATGTGTATGCATGGTTTAAAAAGGCAGACTGAGGCGAGCCTTGAGGTGCGCCTCCATCTAAGGTGTAATCATAGTACCTTGAGACGCTAATTGTGGTGCTTTAGGTTCAAGCGCCTCATTCTGTGAAGCGTAAGATTCACGTCTCACATGTCACTGAAAAATTAGTTATTTTTTTTTAAAAAATGAATTTATAATTGATTGATCCCTTTTTTCTGAACTTAAACAAAAATCAAAAGTTTGGACCCAAAAATATAAAATATAAAAACAAACATTTGGGGTCTCTTTACAAATTAAAAACACAAAAATATCCACCGTCACCCACGTCAACCAGGCACCCTCTTTGCCTCTTTGCAATTAGTGGATACGGGAGAATATTGGATAGAAATTGCCAATGAAGATGACAAATATAGATAGGAGAATTAGATATGATGATAATTCTATAAAAGAAGCTACAGATAGTGACGATGATAATCAGAGCACAACCTTCTAAATTTTGTTAGTTTAAGCTTTTTTTAATTGCAAAAAGAGAAAATTGTCGACAAACATATCATATTTTTGATAGTCTACTTATGTAAGAAATTTCAATTGAGGTTCTGTTCTTTATTGATGAAACCATTTTTATTTTAATTTACAGTTTTTTGACTAATTTTTTAGTTTGTAGTGAGGCTTACGCTTCAAAGTACCTAGAGGCTTACATCTTGCCTCACAAACGAAAACCACCTCAATACCTATTTCCACATTTTTAAAAATATGAGGTGCAATTAGTGCAGATTTCAACAGTCATATATCCAATAAGGTTAGGAAGACCTCAACAAAGGGTGACAGTAACACGACAAAAAATGCAAGATAAGTACCAGCATACTAAATAAGATCCTGGTATAGAGGCCATGCAGCAAAGCAAGACATAGATAAAAGAATTAATGATAAAAAGCCACGACAAATAAGGAAGCATAATATAATGCTTTTTTCCCCTTAACGTCCAAACTCCATTTTTCCACATAACTTGAAGAAAAAGTTCTTGTTCTTGTTCTCTATATTTTTGGCGCTAGAATATTACTCTTTCAGTTTCTAGCTTTATATGCATACTATCCCCTTTCGATTCAAATAGAGGAACAGGCATTTCGATAATCATTATCTGAAATCAGACTAAAACAGATTGTCGCCAAACTCGAAACTCCATTTCTTCATGAAAGAGAATTGCCAAGAGAAACCGAAATTTATTCTTGACAAAACCTGCTAATTACATTATTAAGGCCACCAAAACCTGCCACGCAGAAAAGAATGTGGAGTTTGACAGTTTGAAACAAACACACAAAAGTAAAACAAGGTATCTTCCTCTAGAACCGCCTTCGTGGATGATGACACCAGTGTAATAGAAGTCCACCAATTTTAACCAAAAACTTGATTGATGTAGAAATGTACAGTGAAAAGTTTCATAATCCACTTATCCACATGAAAGGTATAAATGAAATTTAGACGGCTGACATTAGGGTGTAAAGTTAAAATTTTCTCAACATGCAGCTTGAAAGAAGTTAACTTCAGATACTCGTAGGTGATCAATGTATAGATGTCAGTGCAATTGGGCTCCTTTCGTGAAGTAGCCAAGTGTGAAAAATTCTGGTTTGTTTTGGCTCTCTTCAGGAACTTCAGAAACAAAATATAGCAGATCCAATCTAACTTGAATACATCTTTATCGAGGTACCAACACTTTGTTTGAACAAGTTTTTGCTCAATCCCAGTTTGATTGAATGGAATCATAAATTAATTTACATTTTGAAAAGAGGCATAAGTTGCTTTTTTTTGCAAAAAAAAAAAAAAAAAAAAGATTAATGCTCCTACGGTTTAACTCTGTCCACAAATTTAAACCAAAAATAGGGCAAGCCAAACTGTACGACATAGTTTCAAGACCTATAATACCTAAGGCTCTGGGCAGAGACTGAAGAAACGACACCCAGTGAATTCTAGTTCAACACTATCTAGAGAGAACAAGACTCTAAGGTATCCCTTAAATCCAGTCTGGCTCAACTATGCGTCATAAACTGTTTCAAATTTCAGGAGAAGAAAGTGTTTCATAATCTAATTAGAAAGTTCACGTCTTTGTTTCATTAAAGAAAATAAGACAGACTCCCAAGGCCATTTATATTTTATTCAAATTTAGGTCAAATTACAGGTTGACAAAGCCAGGGTAGTTAAAAAACTAGGAGGGATCAAGAAATTTTCACCGACGAGCTCCAGCCATATGTAGTTTTAAGATTTTCCAAATTACTATGTAAACCCCATTCAAGTACTATCTCGCATGGAAACTTTTACTGATCAATGTAGTTCTTAACTCTTACAAGAGTATCAAAATCAATGTCCACGGGCTTTCATGAAACACAACAAAGTCATATTTCAAGTTTAGCTTAAAGAATTCAAGTGCAACCAGTATCTCAATTTCAAGATAAAATGCACTAATATAATTATCACCGACCGTAAAAAGATTTACTCCGCTACAAGCACACAAAAAAAGTACTTCTTTGTCCGTCAGTACGACTTCATCCTCTCAAACTAAAACCCATCTCTCTTTCTTAATTCCTCAATTTCTCCATATTATTCTCCATAATCATCAAAACCAAACTCCACTCAACAAAACTCACTCTTTCTCATTCTTCTCAACTCCTCAGTCCATTAAAATCATCTACGGTCGGATTCCACCACAAAGAAAAGTGGTATACTAGTTAGCTTCTAGAACCATAATAAGCATTGGACAAAATTAATAAGCAAACCATTTTCTTCCCGTGTAGAAGACAAGTTGGGTTAAAGTTGAGCCATGTACAGATTATCATACATAATTCACCATTTGAATAGGAATTCAATAAACAATTACCCCAAATTAATGTCAACATAGTCACAGTAAGGCTCCACTCTCCGTGCTGCCTCCAACAGAATATCTGGATCATTCGCGCAAAATTGCACAAATAGTGGTCTGTCCTCCTGCCATTTACCACCAAATCATTCTAAACAAACTAAACAAAATCGAATCTAATACCCAAAATCCATTGGTATGTCATAACATACCTTGCAGGTAGTGAATTCTTGGGAGCGATATTTTTCGTTTTCAGTGAAGATTCTGGAATGAAGCATGGGAGTGTACGCAGCTTGGGCGCCGTACTTTCGGCAAAGCATACGGAAGGGTAACTCGGAGTTGTCGACCATGGGAGCCACAATGAGTTTTGGCTGGCCCAGCTTCTTCCAGTGGGCCCAGGCACGCTCGATACGGGTCTCTCCCGTCAAGTAGCCGTTTGGACGGCCTATTTTCTCGGAGTGTTCAGTCAGTGAAGGGGAAATATCGGGGTAACAGAGGCGGTCATCGTCTTCGTTGTCGTTAAGTAGCTGGGAGGATAATGGTCGGGTTTGGGTTGCCATGAATGGATTCGAATGGATCTTGGTCGGAGTAGATAAAGAGGACAATTGTTTGATTTTCATGGGAAGGATGCAATGGAAATGGCGGCGGCGGTAAGACTCATCGCCGCCAAGGTTTTCAGCGACTGGGATGACCGGATGAATGTGGGGTGTAGATTCGAGTTGAGCGGCGATCCGCGTAATTGAAGTGCTAATATTTCCCACGGGCCAAAAAAATGGAAAATTGTAGGGAGGTCCAAACTTACAGTAGTTGTAGCAAGTTGATCCTTAATTTTTAATATATAGAGAGCACTTGTGTTAAGTTAACCGGCATCCTCGAGTCAGATTTTTAATATGTTTACTAGTATACCGTTTTCTTGCGGTAGGATTCGACCGTATGTACTATTATGTTGATGGATTGAGGCGGTGAATATATTTTAAAGATGATTGGTGGAAAGAGAATAGATTGAGGAGGTGAGCAAATTTAGAATATAATCGGTTGAGAGATGATCATAATAGAGAGATGAATTGAAGTTGTCAGCAAATTTTGGAAAATATGATTTTGTGAATGAAGAAATTGAAGACATAATGACACACAGAGTACTTTTTTCTTTCTGTAGCGCAAAACTCTCTATACGATCGTAATTAATATTTATAAATTTTTATAATTTCATAGAATTTAAAATTTGAATAGATTTTTATATTATATATTTTAATACATTCTCATAGATTTGATAAATTATCATGAATTTGTAGTTTTTTTATTAAAAATTGTACTTTTACCTTATCAACTAGTTGTAGGACGTGCGATACACGTAAGGTGCTTCGAATGATACTTACGTTATTGCATTTTAATTTGGAATCTATACAGATATAAAATAAATCTGATTATAATTGCAGCAAATGATTTAAGAAAATTAGCACTCAACAAATATAAGATGGATAATAAAAAAACACACTTCTAAAATATAAATATAACAAGCAAACAGTTATTTAAACAAACCACAATTTACAACCTAGAAAAACTTGTAGTTGATTGCATAACTGTTTTCAAATTGTTTACTAAGCAAAATAGTAGAAATTGAGAAATACTAAGCATATGTTTGGTACTGCTGAATTTATTTTTTAAATACTTATATTATAAGTTGTGAGTGAATGTGTGGATAAAAAAATGAGTTGTAAATTGTGGGTCCTAATTTTTTGAACAGAAATCATCGTCAAAGAGAAAGATAAGATGTACTAATTAATAGATTGATGATAATAAATGTGATAACAAATAGTTATGGACATAAATATAAAAATTAGATAATGTTGAGGACTTTAATGTGCATTAAAATGAGGGACAAATATTTTGTCAAATTTTTGTATTTTGTATTTATTTTGTTTATTTAAAAATATGAGAGACAAAAAAAAATATTTTTACGCTCCCTTAATTAATTTTTTGAACAGAAATCATCATCAAAGACAAATATAAGATGTACTAATTAATAGGTTGATGATAAAAAAAATGTGATAACAAATAGTTATAGACATAAATGTAAAAATTAGATATTGTTAAGGACTTTTATTACAATTATAAAATATGGCGTGGTTAAAAAAAGTTAGGTTTAAATATAATTACCTGAACAAAAAAAAAAATTGGTGAAAAAATAGAAGACAGCCACTTCTCAAGCTGACATGTGGCAATATAAATAGTAAAAATTTTTAAAAATATGAGAAACAAAAAAATATTTGTATGCCCCCTTAATTAATTTTTGAACAGAAATCATCATCAAATACAAAGATAATATGTACTAATTAACAGGTTGATAATAAAAAATGTGATAACAAATAGTTAGAGACATAAATATGAAAATTAGATATTGTTAATGACTTTTATTACAATTATAAAATGTGGTATGGTTAAAAAAATGTGATTTAAATAAAATTATCCAAAAAAAAAAAAAAAAAAAAAAAAGACAACCACATGTGAAACCAACATGTGACAACATGAATAGTAAAAAAGTTAACCTCTTTTATTATAAGTAGAAGTAAATTGTCAATCGAAATTTTTGAGAAAAAATTAAAATTCTGCCATACTATTTCAAGTCTATTTTTTCTTTTCGGACCAAAAAATTGATTTTTTAACAATGATTTTTTCAATTCTTATGCCTAGTTGACAATGATAAATCTCTTATTCGGATAACTTTTGTCTAAATAAATAGTTTATGGATAGTTTCACCGTATATCACAAAATATAAAATAATTTATAAAATACAATCTAACTTTTTTATTTTAAAAATACTATTTTTATTTTTGTAAGTTATAACACTTCTTGTTACATTTATTACGTTTCTTATAAAAAAAAATGTGTATTACATGTGTTACATTTGTTAGATTTGAAATTTAAAATGTTGAAAAAATAATTGTGAAATTTTAATATAAAATAAAGTATGTGGCAAAATTATCACATAGTTTTATCCACAAACCAAACGGGCCGTTATGACAAAACAATAAACTTGTAAATGGCTTTCAGATAAATTCAAAAACTATGGTATGTGATTTATTTTAAAAATATTTTTTAATAAAATGGGGAGAGAGAAAAATATTAATATTTTTTTCATAAAAAATTGAAATTAATCATGGCTAAAATGACAAAAAAAGAAAGAAAAATAAAATGATTAAGAAAATATGTTAATATTTTTTATTGGTAATTAAACTTCGCTCAAGGAAAAAGAAAATAGAAATATTGCAAAATAAAGAAAAATCATAGAATGAAAAAAGTATTAGGGGTGAATGAGGGTGAAATTATCATATCATTTATTACATTGTGCTTCAAAGTTAGTACATATAAAATTTTATAAAAAATCGTTAAAAGTGACATTTTAAATACACTTAAATTTCGTAAAATTTTAAAAAGTCTGAATTAAATATCTATGACTTTTAAAGACTTTTTAAAAATTTATATTAAATATATTAAAATTTTTATAGAGTTTAAAAAATATGTATTAAATACACTTAAACTTTTAAATTCTATAAAAGTTATATATAAAATCTTAATTATTTACTTATTGATTACACGATTTTAACTTTATAGGTAAAAAATGTATTGTAATCTAATATATCCTATGTGTATATCTTGAGAAAGGTGAGTTTAGTGAAGAAGGGAGGTGGGCTCATTCAGGCATAAGGCTGTGTTTGATTTGGTAAAATTTTTTATGGAAAATATTTTTTTTTTACCTATTTTTCAACTGATGTGTTTGATTGCACAATATTTTTTATGGAAAAAATATTTTTTCTCCCTATTTTCCTTGTTTTGTTTGATTGCAATCTTTTTTTTTTCATGTAAAATCTTTTCTTAGGGTGTGTTTGATTCCTTTCATTTTCCATGGAAAATGAAAATTTGCCACCCATTTTTCAGCTTTGGTCTGTTTGATTGGCAAAATTTTCCATGGAAAATGTATTTTCTCACTTATTTTCCATCTTTCGTTTGATTGGAACTTTTGTTTTTCCATAGAAAATTTTTTCCATGTTTTCCACTTTTGGCCATATTTTCCTTGTTTTCAAGGAAAATATTTTCTTTGTGGGATAGGAGAATTTATTTTCCATGGAAAATTTGTTAACCTTTTCCAACCTATTTATTTTCCATGGAAAATTTGTTAACATTTTCCAATCCAAATTTTTCATTTCCATGGAAAATATTTTCTTTCCACCCAAAATTTCCACTTGCAATCAAACACAACCTTATTTTCGTTGTTATCAAAGAAAATATTTTCTTAAGGAGGGATGAGGTTTTATTTTCCATGAAAAATTTGTCTTAGGTGTGTTTGATTGGTTTCATGAAAAATGGTGAAAAATGAAAAAATTTTCCATGTAAGGTGGAAAAAAAAATCCACCAAATAGGTGAGAAAATATTTTCCAAGAAAGTGGTCAAAAGTATGCTTTAGGTGATTGTACCTTGAAAATTACTTTCATTTTCCTTGCACAATCAAATAACAAAATGTGGAAAAGATTTTTCATGGATGTAACAACATTTTCCATAAAAAATGTGCCAATCAAACACAGCCTAAGAGTTTTTATATTTTTTCTAAGTCAATTCTCATTTTCGATTTTGTATACTTTAAACATATTAAAGACATCATTTTTATGTTTCATTAAGTACACATAACAAAATTTAGAGAAATCATCTATAAATTTTATAAAGTATCTATTTCCTCTCCTAGTTAGCATGCCATTTAATTCACATATGTCAGAATGAATAAGATCAAGTAACTATATTGATCTCTTTACACTATGAAAATGTTTTCTAATCATTTTTTTATTTAAGACAAATTTCAAATTTATTGTGTTTTTCAATTTTACAAGATATCATACCATCTTTCAACATTCTATGTAAAGACGAATATCTTATATGTCTTAATCATTCATGCCATAAATTAATATAACAAAATAAATAAGAAAAATTCACTTTATTACCGTTGTTATCAATAGTATATAGCTTGAACATTTCTTCAGTGGAATAGCATTTTTTCACAAAAATCACATTACGGGATAGTACAAATTTTTTCAATTCAAAAACAATTTTAATGCCCAGTTTTTCCAACAAGTCTCCACTAACAAGATTTCTATTCATATCCGGCACGTGAAGTATATTTAGTTAATAAAATTTTCTTCTCGGATGTGAATTGAAGTTCAACACTCTCTTTGCCTATGATTTTGGAGCATCTTCCATTTTCCCATTTGAATTTGTTGACAATTTTTTTGCACAAATGGTCCCTATTATTTGTCGTTATTGTGGGTTGATGACCTATCATTTTATTTTTTACAGTTTAGCCCCTATTTCAAACGTGTTTAGCAACGATGGTCATTTCTGTTAGTTTCCATTAATTTCTTCTGTTAAATGAGCGCTTGTAGTACAAATTTAAACTTTAAAAAGCCTTTGTACATAAACAATAAAAGAAATTTGCAACAAGGGTCCAAAATCTTTCAAAAAGCGTCGAAAAGTTCCTAAACCTTCTAATCCTAACACATATAACCCAAATCTTTTTGACAATTTTGCCCATAACTTAAATAAATTAAAAATTAACTCCTAAACCTTTTTAGAAGTACAAATAAATTCTGAATCTTTTTATTTTTTACAGATTTGCACTTAAAATAATAAAATGTGTCATCAAGTCTCAAAACTCCAATTATGTTCATCGAAATGGCATTTAGAGTGTCTACAAAATTCGTCCATTAAACAATTAGTGTGCATGTATCCCTCAATTTTTTTACAGTAGTATCAAAGCCTACCTTGTTACTTGTTAGAATTCGTTAAACTGCTTTGATGAATATAACTATAATTGTTATTGAAATATTAAGGGTAAATTTAATTAATGGCCACCGAACTTTGTTTGGATTACTACTTACTCATCCAACTGAAAATGGTTACCAAACACTCACCCAACTTTACAAACGGTTAACCATCCATCACCCGTTTGCAAAACCTATTCTAAAATAAACGGAAATTGCCACATGTTCGACGGAATGTCCACATGGCACTTTGACGGTGTTAAAAATATCTACGTAAGACGGGTAAATTTAATTAATGGCTACCGAACTTTGTCTTGGTTACTACTTACTCACCCAACTGAAAAATAGTTATCAAACGCTCACCCAACTTTACAAACGGTTAACCATCCATCACCCATTTGCAAAACCTATTCTAAAATAATTAAAAGATAATATTTGAATTTATTTAACCATGTATGTTGACAAGATACATGTTAAAAATATAATGGACAATTAAATAAGAGTATCTCCAATGCATTTCGTCTATTATAGTCTATGTGATAGGTAAAATAGACAGATTTTTAGTCTATGTGGCACTATGTCTATTGAATAGACGGTCAAATTATAAATTCGTTTCCAATAGATTCTGTCAAAAATTAATATTACTGCTTATGTGGCATTAAATTTTTTTAAAATTGACATATTTTCAATTTATATTTTCCTTGATTGGCTTTTTTTTTTTTAACAAAATGCTGAAATTGATTTAAATATGCTGAATCACTTCGTCTAGAATATTCGTTTAAATTTAGACAAACTTTTAAACGGAGTCTATTTTTTGTGTGCCAAATCAACTAGACGAAGTCTTCGTCAGCATGCATTAGAGAGATATTTTTATAGTTCCGTCTATATATGCTTATGTGACACGTCTATAATGTAATAAATGGAGTGCATTCGAGTTGCTCTAAACAACATAGAATTTTCTTATAATTTTCTACTTGATCACTCAAATATTAAATCTATTTATAATATGTATAAATGTAGAAAAAAGGTTTTTTTTTTTAAAAAAAAAGTTGTAGATAAAGGAAATAGTGGTAATTAATTAATAAAATAAATATTAGATATATATTTGGATTGAATCGTATGAATGAAAAGCAACGTGGCACATAATTTTCATTCTCACGTGGAAGGTTTGATTTTTCCGTAAACGTACATGATATATTTTTAAGAGAAAAATACTGCCATTGTAATTTTTATTTATATATTTAATATTAATTAGTTTTTTACTTGAAAATTAATATTAATATAAACGAGTTTATAACTTGACCGTCTATTCAATAGATATAATGCCACATGATCAGAGGTGTCAATCTGGGTCAGGCGGGTCGACTCGGCCCGCCTCTAATGAAGCCCGGTAACGGCCCGCATTAGAAAAAATCCGCGCCATGACGGTTGCGGGCCGGGTCAACCCTACCCACAAAAATTGAACAAGAGCCCGGCCCACCCGTTGGCCCATCCGGGTCGAGCCCATGTGGGCCGCGGTTCGACCCGATTCGGCCTGTATGAATAAAAAATTAATTTTTTTTGAAATTACTAAAAAAATTTAGTTACTTATTGTAATTCAAAAAAAAAATGTTTACATATATAACAAAAAATGTGTTAAATTGCTAAATAAAAAATAAATAACAATGATAAATTCACATTTGTTAATTTTTTAATTCAATTTTTACTTTAT
Organism: Forsythia viridissima; assembly: GCA_030279155.1. Taxonomy (NCBI): domain Eukaryota; kingdom Viridiplantae; phylum Streptophyta; class Magnoliopsida; order Lamiales; family Oleaceae; genus Forsythia; species Forsythia viridissima. The sequence continues at coordinate 46,949,964 of CM059038.1, read as the reverse complement.
ATATTTAAACACTAAAACATCACACATATGTCACATCTTTCACTTTAAACGACTCTCTGCTATTTGTTTTTTTATTTTTTTAAATATCATTTCAAATATGAAAGTTTGAATTTTCTGGCTATAATTTTTTTTTTAAATCAAAACAGTTCACGGGCCGGCCCGCGGGTTGGCCTCCTCGGCCCGTGAACAGCCCGTCCGGTTCACGGGCCGGTCCGCGGTTCCGGGTCGAGGCGGGTGGACCGATGCGGGTTCGGTCGGCCGGCCCGTCTTGACACCTCTACACATGACTAGAAGTCTGTCTATTTTACCTACCACATAGACTATAATAGACGAAATGCATTGGAGATACTTTATTTAATTGTCCATAAATATTTTTAACGTGTATCTTGTCAACATACATGGTTAAATAAATTCAAATATTATCTTTTAATTATTTTAGAATAGATTTTGCAAATGGGTGATGGATGGTTAACCGTTTGTAAAGTTGGGTGAGCGTTTGGTAACTATTTTTCAGTTGGGTGAGTAAGTAGTAACCAAAACAAAGTTTGGTAGCCATTAATTAAATTTACCCGTCTTACATGGATATTTTTAACACCGTCAAAGTGCCATGTGGACATTCTGTTGGACATGTGGCAATTTTCGTTTATTTTAGATTAGGTTTTGCAAACGGGTGATGGATGGTTAACCGTTTGTAAAGTTGGGTGAGCGTTTGGTAACCATTTTCAGTTGGGTGAGTAAGTAGTAACCTAAAAAAAGTTCGGTGGTCATTAATTAAATTTACCCGAAATATTAATTTAATTTGAGTTTTGACCGTTTAAAATAAATTAGTGAAATTTTTTAAAAAAAACAAGAAAAGAAAATCTAATATTGTTTTGGGTATGTTTGGAGTTAAATGTTTCATTGGTCATTGAACTATTACTTCCGTTTTCATTCAATCACTCAACTTTAAAATATTTTTTAGTACTAACTTAACTTTCAAAAATACCTCACTGTTACTCACTAAAGATAATTCTGTTACGACCAAGTGACAAAAAATCTACGTGGCAGATGGAATATACATGTGGCAGACGAAATCATCCACCAAACATCTGAAATCGTCTATGTCATCCAAAATTGCGCGCCATTTCATCATTTAAAAAATGTTTTACCAAAATAAATTGAGTGAAAACGTTTTTTAAATGATGACTTGGCGCTCGATTTTTGATGACATGGACGATTTTCAGATGCTTGGTGGATGATTCCGTCTGCCACATGGATTTTTTGTCACTTGGTCGTAACAGAATTGTCTTCAATGAGTAACAGTGAGTTATTTTTGAAAGTTCAGTGAGTACTCAAAAATATTTTGAAGTTGAGTGAGTGAATGAAGACGAAAGCAATAGTTCAGTGACCTATAAAACATTTAACTCTTATGTTTGGATCGAATCTAGTTGGCCGGAAAACAGTCAACCGACGGCATGGTTAGAATTTTATAACTGAATCACCATTCATCTTCCATGATTTTCTCTGGATTTGTCATTTAATGTGACACTATCTTCCATTTTGTCTGTTCAATATGGGTCTTCAGAGTCATGAGTTCCGTCTGTTATTTCTCTTATATATTTTGATTGATATATGCAGTGCCTTTTGAAGAAGACGACAAGGACCCAAGCATCTGGTTTCTTGACCACAACTATCATGAATCAATGTTTTCCATATTCAGAAGAATAAATGGTTTGAAGTTCATCTTTGTAATTTATAATAGATTTGGTGCGGTATGATTGACTTGTAAATTCTATCAGCCAAGGAGCATGTTGTTGGTTGGTACAGCACTGGTCCAAAACTTAGGGAGAATGACCTAAATATTCACGGACGTTTTAGCGAGTAAGAACACCCGTCCTTCCAAATGAAATTCATTTGCATTTGTTGGTTGTACTTATTTTGTGGGCAATTACATTTTGTCCTTTCCGCTGCATTGATAAAGTTGCAGAAGCAGATCTGTGAAAATACGTTCTGCCATATATACAGTCGAAAAAATTTATGTTTTTTCAGGAAGTATTAGTTCACGTGTTTGCTAAATAAGCAATGTTCTACGCCGGTAAGCGGTGGCGGCAGATGGCGGATCAGCTGCCTTGCGAAGGTAGTGGACTGGCGTCGCGAAATCAGCGATCGCCGCCGCTGCTATGGCCAGAACAGATGTTGTTGTTCGAAGGCCAGATGGGCCAACGCCGGAGGCCTAACCCACCGATCGGACTACAGTGCCGGCGCCGTATTGTGGACCCCTTTTAGGGTTTCACCTTCTGCGTTTTTTTTTTGGTTGGATTGGGGACGGGGGCCTCCGTGCAATTTTAAAAATTACATGAGAAGCTCCCTAATTTCAAAAAGATTTAAATGGGACTTCTATGCAATTTTGGAAATTGCATATGAAGGCCCACTGTTTTAAATTAAAAAAGGGACCTTCTGTGCAATTTCAGAAATTGCACCTTCTGGACTGCTGATTTTGGAATCAAGGGAGTGATTGTGTAATTTTAAAAATTGTATAGTAAGTCCTCAAATTTCTAAAGAAAAAATAGTCATTTCGATAAACATAATTAGAAGTTTTGAGATTTAATAACACATTTTTTATTCTTTTTAATTGTAAATTTGTAAAAAATAAAAAGATTTAAAATTTATTTGTATTTTTGAAAAAGTTTAAGAGTTAATTTTTAATTTATTTAAGTTATAGGCAAAATTGTCAAAAATATGTGGGTCATATATGTTAAGATTAAAAGGTTTATAGACTTTTCGACGTTTTTTAAAAGATTTTGGACCCTTGCTGCAAATTTCTTTTATTTTTTATGTACAAGGCTTTTTAAAGGTTAAATTTGCAACTACACGCGCTCATTTAACAGAAGAAATTAACAGAAACTAACGGAAATAACCATTGTCGCTAAAAATGTTTGAAATATGGGCTAAACTGCCAAAAATGAAATGATAAGTTATCAACCTGTAGTAAGGGCAAACGATAAGGACTATTTGTGCAAAAAAAACCATTTGTTGACCTTCATCAACCTGTTGATATGTTTGAAGAATGATTTGTCATAGCAAACATGAATGGTGGTGCAAGTATCATACCACCATTCCAGAGTATTTTCCTTAACAGCATTGATTTCACTTACAGTAGCAACAATGTTGTCATTTTCAAGATAATTCACCTTGCCCTCAATTTTACCCATTTTTTGGGTTCCAACAATCCTTTGTTTGATGTCAAGATTTACCACAAACATAACATTCTCTCTTGAACTTGTTTTTGAAATTGTTATCGTTCTTGAAAGATTTTCTCTTCTTGGACTTATTGTTTTCCTCCACGACATTGGCATTTGAAGTACCATTATGAGAATTTTCATTCTCATTTCTTGTCCTAGACCCTTCCTTAATTTGGAGATGTTTTTGAACTTTATCTAATGAAAAGTTTTTGATGTTGTGAAGTATTTACTTCCTATAACATCTCCAAGTTGGGGGCAATTTAGCAATAATTGCACCAATTTGAAAAGGTTTGAGAAGTTCAATCTTCATCATTCTCAATTTGTTGACGATAACTTTTGGTTCATGTACTTGGGGCAACAATAGAATGTTTTCAAGAAATTTAAAATCAAAATACTTTGAGGTTAGAAATTTCTTACTATCTTTTTCTTTTGCTTTATATTTATACTCTAGTTCTACCCAAATCTGCCTTTCCGATGTTGTGTTAGTATAGAGATCATATAATCTAACGAAAAGTCCATTTAGAACGTGACCCCTATAAATGAGTTCATCTTCTTGGCATTTCTACCTTTCAGCCCCCACTTCACCCGTTTCATCTTCTGTCAGTTCAGAGATTGCAAGAAAGTCGGTTCAGAGAGTGCGTTTATATTTATACTCTAGTTCTACCCAAATCTGCCTTTCCGATGTTGTGTTAGTGTAGAGATCATATAATCTATCAAAAAGTGCATTTAGAATGTGACCCCTACAAATGAGTTCATCTTCTTGGCGTTTATACCTTTCAGGCCTCACTTCACCCGTTTCATCTTTTGTCGGTTCAGAGATTGCAGGAAAGTCGAGATCAAGTATGTAGAAGATCTTTAATATAGTCACTAAGAATTTCAACTTGTCTTACCACCGGATGAAATTGGTTCCATCAAACCTGTCCAAACGAACTAAATCTTGGTTCATCAACTTGATTGTTGTCATTGTTGTTTCACTCTCGATTGCCATAACAAAATAAAGCTTTTAGATTGTTGGAAAATTTCTTCGATATGACTCGAACCCGCCATGAACTTTTAGAAGAAAAATCTGCAAATTAAACAATGAGCACCCGAATTTGTATCGTATAGAACGCTATCCTGCATTATTTGCGCCCTCTCGGTGAATGAGATGCTAAAGAGCCTTCAAACAAATAGTTTGGACGAATTTACAAGTGTCAAACCAGATTGCATAAGCACAAGTGAAATCCAGAAAAATGAAACAAATAAGCTTTTAATAAAATCTGAATATTAGAAAAATGTGTGGATAATAATACTTTTGATTTGATGATTTTCTTGTGTTAATATCAGAAATTTATGACTTATTTATAGATTTCTATCAATATATCACGAAATGGTGTTTAAACCATCAAGAAAATACACAATCTTTGATGAAAAGGCACCATAATTCAAATGCTAGTGCATTTTAAATCTAGACAATCGCCTAGCAGAATTTATGCTTCTGTATATCTCAAGTGGGCGATCGCCCACTTATTGTCGCCCAAGCCAATTTCAACATTTTTTTTTAAAAATCAATTTCTAATATTTGAATAATATTACAATACAAGTAACATATGAGTAAATAAAGAAGTGGCAAGAGATATGTTACAACTTGAATTATATATAGATGTGGCAAAACCGACCCGGGCCATATAACCCATATTTTTGGGTTGGGCTGGCCCTGACCCAAATAAAAATGGGTCAACATGGCCTGGCCCATCTAGCCCGCGGGCTAGTTGAGTTGGTCAGATTTTGATTTTGATTTTTTTTCTCCTTAACACTAATAACTTATTTTGTGAATAGACACAATACATAATCCAAATAATATCAATCTAAAATGATCTAAGTCCAATTCTCCAATAAACATTAGTTCAAAAATTCCAAATTCCAACATAAAATTATTTGGATTTAATTAAAACTTATGGGGGTGTATTTAATCCATACTTTTAAAGACTTTGATTGACATTTTTTAAGTGATTGACTTTGATGGATTTCATTAATTTTTATTGACTTTTCTAGATTTTAATAGACTCCTATAGACTTTTATAGATTTTTATAGATTTCATTTTGAAAGATTCTTCTAGACTTTCACATACTTTTATGGACTTTTATAGATTTTGTTTTTTCAGTTAAAAAGTTTAAATATAAAAATTTAATATCCCGCAATTAAAAAAAATTGTCGCAAGAGAAAATTTTAATAATAATTAATTTCAATAAATTTATATTAATAAATTCATAAAAATTAATGTTCTACTTAATTGCTGCAAGTAAACTACGTCAAAAATTAATGATATAACTCACTATATTTATTTATTTTTTGTAAAATTATAAACTTTCAAATGGCTTGTGGATAAATTCAAAAATTATGACATGCGATTCATTTTAAAATATTTTTCCAACAAAAAAATTTATCCAATTCATTATTTCTCTTATTATATTTAATAATCTATATGTAATACGTCATTAGTAACCACAATTGCGTAAATAAATAACCAAAGTACCAATTTAGACGGGAAAAAAAATACACAACCATGCTCATCAAGATAAATAGAAAAAACAAGAATAAAAATAAAAATAAAAAATACATTAATAAAAAAGAGTTTTTAACTTGATGGAATTCATTAATAAACTGCAATCAACAATTATATAAGAATTTAATTATAAAGTTATCTTATTTTTAATGAAAAATAGAAAAATGATAAATTAAAAAAAAAAAAAAAAAGATAGAGAGAAAAAAATGGTTATAGGAAATATTGAAGGAAAAAAATCACATTCTCTAAAGGTTCATAGAAAGGAAAAAAAAAAAGAGAAGAAAATGGGAAAATAGTTAGGAGAATATTGAAAAAAAAAATTAAATTGAATAGAGATAAAAATACTAAAAGAAGAAATAGGAAAAAAAAAAGTTAGGAGAATATATTAAAGAGGAAAAAAAATCACATTGAAGAATATTAATCTTAACTCTACAGTTTGTTAAAGGAAAAAGAAAAGAGAAATATTGTATATAAAAAAAATAATGGACAGAAAGATGTTTTTTCTTCTAAAGTCTTTCAAAGTCTTATGATAAGTGTGAGAGAAATTGTAACATCTTTTATTTGTACTTTGTGCTTTAAAGTTAATACATATTAATTTCTACATAAAATCATTAAAAATCATTAACATTTTAAATACCCCCGAATTTCGTAAGATTTTAAAAAGTCTAAATTGAATATCGCATGATTTTATAAGACTTTTTAAAAGTCTTTAAAAATCTATATTGAATACCTCAAAACTTTTATGGAGTTTAAAAAATCTGAATTGAATACACCTAAACTTTTAAACTCTTTTAAACTCCATAAAAATCCTATCAACTCTTAATTGAATACACCCTCCTTAGTTTAATTTCAATTTCAATCCAAAATATATTTGGTGTGACAAGTAAATTATTTATCTTAAATTTACTTATATGTAAATTTTTTAATTTAAGCCAAACATGCTTATATCTCAAAGCAATAAGACTAACATGCTTTTAATATTTATATATTTTTTAAAAGTGTCTACAAATAGTTTACAATTAAAAAAAATATTATTCTTGTGAAAGAAAATTGACGTTTATCTATTAACTAATACATGAGAGTCCCAATTTTATAAATTAATCTCTTTAAAAATCTCAAAATATATAGTCTAAATTTATCTAAAATTGTATTTGATATAATGTATTAGATTGTATAAAAAATTTATTTAAAAAAAAGAAAGTTAAGACTAAGTTGGGTCAATGAGCTGGACTGGACTAGCATATTTCTGACTCATACAAAACTGGGCTGGGTCGACCTAATCCAGTTTTATGTGTGGCCCTACTCTAGTGGGCTTGCCTGGCCCAACCCAACCCATTTGTCAGCTCTAATTGTATAGATTATGATAGTCAACAAGGGGTTACTACGTGTGATAGGAGGAGCGGAAGACGGGTTGAGATAAATAAAACTATCAAAATATATAGGAGGATGAGGAATTAAATTTTTTTTAAAAATAGAGATAATTGCATGAAAGGTCCCCAACCTTTCAAAATCGTTAGGGATATATCTCTAATCTAAAAAAATAGCACAACACATCCCTAACGTATAAAAAACTTGGCATGGTAGGTCTTTTATGGAAAAATTGTCTTTCCATTTAAATAAACAAAAAACAAAAAAACAAAAAACAAAAAACAAAAAAAAAATGATTAAAAAATAATCAAATGTACTCCCAACAAATAAAAAGTAAGAAATGTACCCCAAAAAATAAAAAGTAACAAATAGATTATCTTCTTTATCAAACCTCAAAATCCAAAATTCACCAACCATCCCCAAACCTCAAAATGTTCCCCGTTGATCCTTTGCGTCCTCGCTTCGACATTTTGGCTGATTTCTCTCCCTAGCTCTCTCTCCCTGATTTCTCTGCTAATTACCACTATTTTATTATTATTTTTGAACCCAAAAACAATTGAGTACAGAAACTGCTGAAGAACTGAAGAGTAGAAATTTCATAGAAATGTCTGTGTTATAAATTCGAATCAAAATAAACCATTTATACAAAAACCCTAAATTGAAACTGTAAATACCATTAGAAATAGCAGAACCCTAAGAAATTCTTTAGGAGCTAGTGAATTGTGTAACGGCCTTGGTACCCTAAAAAACAGTGTGTTTGGCCAATTCTCCAAGCAGAACCAACCAAACAGCAGTTTGAATTTCACGAGAAGTAATTGTAGGTTTCTTGTTATACCTGGCAAGTTTGGAGGCCTCATGAGCTAATTTATTGAAAATATCGTTGATGAAACTATTCATGATTCCCATGGCCTTGCTTGAAATCCCGATATCGGGGTGCACCTGCTTCAAAACTTTGAAGATGTAGATCTTGTAGGTTTCAATGTTCTTCTTCTTATCGCCGGCCGTAGCTCGAGCTTCCTTGGAGAGTTTTTTCTCCGCCAACACCTTCTCGAGGCGGGTTTCTTCTCAGCGGGCTTTTTGTCTGCTTTTGGTGCCATAGTTAGCGTGAAAAAAAATTGGGATTTTGAGGATTTTGAATGTTTTTAAATTTGGAGAGAAATGTATAGAATTTTTTAGGGTTCCGCTATTTCAGTGGCGGAGAGGGTGGTGGTGGTAGCAATGATTCTGCACAGTAGTAGTAGTGGTGAATCAATCTCTCATTTTTTTAAGTTTGATAAAAAAAAAAAAAGAGGGCCAGTTTTTAAATTTGGAGAGAAATGTATAGAATTTTTTAGGGTTTCGCTATTTCAGTGGCGGAGATGGTGGTGGTGGTGGTGGTGGTGGTGGTAGCAATGATTCTACACAGTAGTAGTGGTGAATCAATCTCTTATTTTTTTAAGTTTGATAAAAAAAAAAAAAAAAGAGGGCTAGTTTGTTACTTTTTATTTTTTTGGAATAAATTTGATTATTTTTTAATTATTTTTTTCTTTCTTCTTTCTTCTTGTTTTTTATTTTTTGTTTATTTAAATAAAGGACCTATTATGCTAAGTTTTCCATATGTTTGGAATGTGTAGTACTATTTTTTAAGTTAGACACATATCTTCAATGATTTCATTGAGAACTTTTCATGCAATTATTCCAAAAAAATATGAATAGGTTGATGATTAATTGTATAGATAGCACGCGTTTGTCGATTCCATGAAGCCGTCAATGTTTCTCCCCCATCGTCAATTAATGATAGCTATTGATGACCAATACATAGTTAACACTCAGCATGGTTGTCGTTTAGCAAAGACAAAACCAAAAGCAAAAGAAATAATAATAATAATAATAATCACGTAGGTCCCTCGTGACCTATAACTTGTCAATCTTCCCACCTGCATTCTTTGACTTAGCAAGCAAATCTTTATTTTTTCCAAGTGGGGTTCAACCCCTTTCAAACCAAACACTTTTTCTCTAAGCTCCTCCAAATATTTGGCCACAATCCAAAACTTCACAAATTTTTATAAAATTTCGAATTTTCTTTACAAATATTTAGCATTAAAAACACACCCATCCAGGATGATCCATGATCCATGATCCAACTCAAATAAATTAGCCGTCCCAACTGCCAACTTCTCCTTTTATTTCATAGTCAACCGTCCTAAAGACTATTCCATCATCACTTTTGACGAAGTTATTTTTCTTTCTTTTATTATTTAATTTGCTATTTTTAACAATTTCTCAATAAGAAAAGAGAAAGTCATTGATAAAGTGACGTTTAATTAATTAATACAAAGAATCGTAAACAATTTCTCAAGTGCGAGTACAGTCACGACCATTGATTTCCCTACAGTTCGTAGATTAGTAGCTCTTTTGAAATTTCTAATCCTATTACACATTTTTTAAAGAGCAATGGTCAATGCTACCTGACATTAAATTATATATTCAATATAATCAATTTCATATTTTTTTCATTTTATTAAATATATTATTTAATGTCAATTATAATTTATGAATATTATATAATGTATAAATAATAAATAACAGTACAAAATTTATAAATAAAAATTATTTTTAATTTATTTGACAAGTTAAAATTATAATTTCAAATTTGTCAAACAAGCTAAAAGATTCTAGGTTTAAAATTTGTTGCAATCAGGACATCTCCAACCGGGACTCTATTTTGACGTTTCATGCCAAAATGGTGTCCAAAATTCCTCCAATCCGGTGTCATCTAGAGACGCCATTTTGGAGATATGAACAGTATTGTGTCATATATAACGCAACACTGAAGGGATAGAGATTAAATTGGTGTGAAATATTATTTCAATATTTCATTTTATCATTGTTTATTATCATTTTATTATTTTAGTGATATCTAAGTAATTTGTGTTTCTTTTAATTTGATTATTGTTTTTATTAACATAACAAATTGTATTAATCGAGTAATATATAACAACCATTGAATATATTAAAATAAAATTACTTACTAAAATTAAAAAGATACAAATTCGCTTATTGAAAACGTGGACGAAAAATTAGCACACGACTAAATAGATATTGAAAAGGAAAAATAAAATTAAAATACGACATCAACTAAAAAACAATAATTTAATAGTCTAGTAAATCATTTTCAAATCTTTCAAGACCATCAAAATATTGACCAAATAGACTCGAGCTACTTTGAAATTCGTTGGCTTTCTGTTGAGCTCATTTTTAGATAATTCTAGTTTGTTCATTTCCAACAGACTTGTGCAAAATTAGATTCAGTATAGAACTCAAATCTTTAAATAAGATTTTATTCTCTTCTCGATATTCTACCATGTTCTCTTTTTTGGCATCGGTTTCAGCGAGTTGAGAATTAAAAAACAAAAAAAAATAGCATGTACAATGTTCAATTGGTTGGAGATGACATTTAAATTTTACTGTGAAAATTGTACCATTTTAAAAATATAAGTTAGAGATGGTTTAATAGCTACAAATACTATTGAGTAAAATTTGTCTTAAAATGATACAAGACTCAAAAATAATCAAAATTCACACTTCTTCAAATCAACGCCAACCCATTTGTTTCTTGTGCTTAATGAAAAGTTCTATATTATAAACATTTGATTTTAGCCTGCAAGTAAAGAAATATATATATTTGAAATAAAGAATAAAAATAAATAAATAAATAAATATATATATATATATATATATATATATATAAATTGAAAAATAAAAAAAAAGGAAAAGTGATATATAACCCACTTCTTCCATAGAGATTCACATAGATTTAGAGAGAGAGAGAAAGGAGGATCCATTGTTCTACAAGGAATAAACTAAACCCACTAAAAATCTCCTTCGAGATATTGAACTGATGACGGCATAAACCAGATTAGTTTCTAATGCTAAAGATTATGCCTTTCTGCCCACCACTTAATTACAAATTAAGAAGACTCTAAAATCATACTACTTGTTTCTGCAACAGATATGTTGTGATTATGCTCGCCTTCATATGTCACTATGAGCATTTTCGGATCATCCGAAGCCCGCTCCACGTGTTTACGAGCTGGACATCCCCTCACACTGCTGCACTTGTAGTAGCCCCTGTTGTAGCCACAAGAATGTATATACGTAAATCACCTCCTCCGAAAAATTAACATGTTACAGACAGAATACACGAATTTATTTGTAATCCTGCAAATCAGATTTTGTGACCAGTTCTCGACTAATATGTACAATATTGGATCATCTTGCATAAAAGGTTAAAAGATTGGGACGCACTATTTGTTCAAATTTAACCTTAAAAGTAACAAGTAATAGATTTTTACCTAGGATGGGGAGAACCTTTGATGGGCTTTTGTCCGTACTTTCTCCACGAATAATCATCTGGTGGGATGTCTGATAGCTTCATGCTTATCGCCGGAACCCTAATCACCCTTTTCAGTCTTAGCTTTCTGTTTATAGCATCAGAATTAATCATTAAAATCAGAAATATTTGTTTGTAACGAGAAGAAATGGAGTTGGTGTCTAATTACCTTCTTTTGGAACAGTGGCAGCGACCGGAGGAGGAACTGCACTTGCCGGAGAGGGCATTATCCGATGAACTGCATCTCCGTTTGAAGGAAGAAGAAGACAACGGAGGCTTTCCGGCAGAAGAAACCCGAGAAAGATTGGAAATCTGAAACGCTGAGGAAGATGAAGGCTGCTTACTATCCGTATCGCCAGTCAAAGACGAAATAAACGAGTTTGCACGAGAAATAACAGGCGAGTAAGAAAAACTAATAGTCTTCGACCCCAGTTCTTTCATATTTTCTATCACAATCGGAATCCCAACTTGGTGATGATTATAGGGATAATCTGAAGGAGGGACTTGTTGAATAGGAGTTGGACAGTAAATCTTAGTGTCAAGAGATTCTCCTGTAGACTCTTCTCTTAATTGATTCGGAGGTAAAGATGGAGCAGAAGAAGAGGAAACAACAGGGGCTCTTCTGAAACGAGCATGGCCAGTTCTGGTTCGACCCATAAGAGAAATAGCTTTCTTGAATTTGTTCACAGCCACATCCGCCACATCCACATAATCTGTCTCCATTTCCTTGGCAACTTTTTCTTCAGATAAGTGATTCTGCTTTTTTTGAGATGAAAATAATCTAATAAGCTTCTCGACACTCTGAAGTCCAGAAGCAGCTTCTTGCACTGCGTTTTCTTCTGATTGAGAAACAAAATTTCTGTGGTTCATCATGAGCTCCACAGCCATGGCTGACTGGAGAGGAAAGGGGGAATAATGTGCAGAGAAAGTGTTCGATAAATGATCAAAATGATGCCATGGTGAGGTTAAAGAGGGAGATAAAGTAAACAATAGATGACTGACCTGTCACTTTAAATCTAAAACCTGCCTCGTCAAATTTAGGTGCGAATGAGATTAGACGACGCATGGATCAGAGGGGTGGGGGGGCCATATTTCTTGAGTTTTGTGCAGAAATAATATTTTTTTAATTTTTTATGTGGAAAATGCTGACTATAGACGACTATAGACTATAGACTATAGTCCTCCCAGTTGCTGTGTATACTTTCATCATCATTTTATTTTATCTTGGAATTACTAATTTTTATAAAATAGTTGATCTAAATTATTTAAAGAAATAAAATTATACTGTAGTCCAGACTTTTGGGCGTAGGTTTGAAAGGATGCGTCGACGGCATTGACATTTAAGGTGTAACGCGGGGCCCAGTACAAATGAAATTGGTCTTTCATTGTGAGAGGACAGGTCAAACAGGTCCCGTGTTTGGATTGGAGGATTTGTTGTTTGTTTTCTTGTTTTGTATCTATTTACAATTTCCTTCAACCTACGGTATCGCTTTTCATAGGCCCACGATTATTGTTTGACAAACAAATATTCATTTATGAAAATACACCGACTGACTTTTAAGCACATTCGGACAAGTAATTGTATCTTATTAACTAATTTGTAAGCTTAGTCAAATATTCCATATAATCAAGATGCCTCTGTTGTATATTTCAAGTGTTTGTTTCATTCAGCTGAGAACCAGTTTTTCAGTAGAAAATTTTACTTTTAATTGGCTAGACTTTAATTTTGATTATATATTCTATAGAATTTTTAACTTTTATCAAACGAACCTTTACCTTTGCATTGCCTTTGACCCTAGTAACTTTGAAAATAACTAGTGAAAATTGTTGGATTCTTTTTCTTCTGTAAATATTCAGAAGAAAAATATATATCATACAAATTTTATGTAATATAATTTTACGTAAAATGCTCATTGATGCTTGTCTTGTTTTTTTCTCTTTAACCGATGATCTAAAAATCTCTATTGCTTAACCAATTTTGGTAAAAGTACTCTCTTGTTAGAGAGCGACACAATTTATTTAAAGGAAAATTGACCAAAAACGTCCTTAACGTATGGATCCAGCAACCAAATCATCTTTACCTTTCAAATTTTGGTAATTACATCCTATACCTATCTATGTAGTGTCCAAATCATCATTTTGAACGGAATTCATCCAAAATTCCGTTAAACCTTTGGTATTTTGGTGCAAATGGTCCCCAACTCTTGTTCTTATGGTGGAATTGGTCCCTAACGTTTATATTTTGGCAAACAAGTCCATAATTATATGTTTTGGTGCGAAATTGGTTTTTATGGAATGAAAAAGACAAATATACCCTTAGTTTAATTAGAAGAAATTATATGTGGATTCCTAATCATTACAAAATGTGCAAATAAGTCCAATACTTTTATTTTTTATAAAAAAATTTAAAAAAACTAATGAGTATTTTTTTTTGAATTAACACTTTAGTAATAAACATGTCAAATAAATTTATTATTTTTATTATGAAGTAATAAATATATTATTTAAAATTAAAACTTTTATTTTATTGTTATATAAAAAAAATAACTTTGTCACAAACTTGATGTTCAAATACTTTTATTTAATTGAGTTATATGTTTATTAACTACAAATATTAGAAATCCAACTATATTCTTTATATTTTAATTTATCGTTTTATTTTCATTCAAAAATAAAACACATAATGTGTAAATTAATTTTTATTAGTATTTTTATATTAAATAAAAATGTAATAAGATTAGTTAAATGTCATAAAATTATATACGTCATTTTGTTATTTGTTTAACTTAATTTTTAAAGTAGAGAGAGAAAAAATTATAAATAAAGAGGGAGAAAAATGATTTTTCACAATGATTTCTCTTTATTACTTAATAATAAAAATAATAAATTTATTTGACATGTTTATTACTAAAGTGTTAATTCAAAAAAAAAAAAATACTCATTAGCTTTTTTAAATTTTTTTTATAAAAAATAAAAGTATTAGACTTATTTGCACATTTTGTAATGATTAAGAATCCACATACAATTTCTTCTAATTAAACTAAGGGTATATTTGTCTTTTTCATTCCATAAGGACCAATTTCGCATCAAAACACATAGGTTAGGGACTTGTTTGCCAAAACATAAACGTTAGGGACCAATTCCAGCATAAGGGCAAAAGTTAGGGACCATTTGCGCCAAAATTTCAAAGGTTTAACGGAATTTTAGATGGATTCCGTTCAAAATGATGATTTGGGCACTATATGGATATGTAAGAGATGTAATTGGATTCCGTTCAAAATGATGATTTGGGCAATACATGGATATGTAAAGGATGTAATTGCCAAAATTTGAAAGGTAAATATGATTTGGACACTAGATCCATAGGTTAGGGACGTTTTTAGCAAATTTCCCTTTATTTAAATGAGCAACTAAGTCTTTTAATAACCCATCTTTCTCTTGAGTCAATTGCAAGAGACCAACAGTGGTTTTCTTATTTCTTTTGTTGCTAGTGAAATATTCAACAATGCTCTTATAGATCTGGGGGCAAAGTGACCACTCCAATCGTTCACTTATAACCTGAGCGTAGGAAAAATTGCTCTATATTTAAGTAAAAGAAAACGATGAATATCTTTATCATAGTGTATATGAAAATGATTGGATGTAATCTACTTCATATCTAGGATATGCATCGTACTAAAGGTATTTAGCTAGAGTGTTTGAATGAGATATTTTGAGTGAACTAACTAATGTATGTTTAGTCGATTGAGTCATACGAATGTTAGAAAAAATCAAACATAGTAGCGGAGGCTAGTACATACAATATGCTCAACCTTAACCTATAAAACTAACCTAGTCCTCCTAGTGACTTAAGTAAGGGTCACTCGATGAGTACCCTATGTTGGCTAGGTAGATTGATCAACACTTGCAGTTCGGAGAGAGATGGTAGTAGCTATGGTAGAGTAAGCACTAGTAAGCATCATTCATATTCATATATGATGATAGATATTTTTCTTCTTATCGGAGCACGACTGCGACGGTAGTGGAGACCTGCAAAAGGTGGCGGGACTTTTTTCCCTCGTGGCCACTCCGGTGTGATAATCAGTATATGATTAAAACATATGAGCAGAATAACAATATAGAGTGTATGAGAATTGTGTGTTCTATTTTTACATGGGGGGTAGGCCTCTATTTATAGGGATGGCCTGCAGTTATTGATGATGGGTGTCCCTTCATCTCCCTCATTTGATAACGGGTGTCCTTTCATCTTCCTCATTATTAGAAATTAATGAGGGATGTTTCAACTTTCTAATTGTTGAGAGATGTTTCGTCTTTCCGATAATTGGTGGCAACTGTCATTTCATGGGTCGCTTGTCTGGCTAATCTGATAACAGTTGGGTTATTACAGTCTTTCTGTCAGAAGCGTGCTCATGAGACCAACGAGGTGGACAAGCTGGTGAGGCAGACAAATCGTTGAGGCGAGCGTGTCAAAACGTGCCACCATAGCTAAATAACATATAGCAACTGTTATTATTTATATCATCAACATCTAAGAACGTCTGTATTTTAATTCTCTAAAATAAGTGACAAGTTTAGATATAAAATTGGAAAAAATACTCAATTATACAATGATAAATATTCACACGAATTCTTCTTTATTAATATATTTTTAATCTAATGTAACAAATACAATATTTCATTCAATCGTGGCAGCTGTATGAAATTTTGGTAGATTCTTAACTTAGACGGAACAAAAATTGGATGAGAAAATCTTGACAAGCCACGACTTTTGCTAATTCCGACAGGAAGTCAACAAAGTAACGTAATGAACTTTGCTTTATCAACTTCTTTGGCTTTGCAAAAGCTGTTGTTACTTGAAATGTAATTTTAGTCAGATCACGGGTTTCAATTTTCTCCGTTAATTTTTGTTGTTTTCAAACTTCCATTTATTCTAAAATATCTAATATATCATCAGTGACTTTTAAGTTTTCGTTTGAAATTAATTTTAAAACTCAACCTCTGATTATTAAATAATTAGAAATTGTTTTAAATGTTTGGTAAATATAAAAGAAATTTAAAAATAGAGAAATATATACCATCTTCCAACAGATTTTAAGAAGGAGCAAAATGGTAGTTTCTCAAATTTTGCTTTTAACTTATCAAAATTTCTATAATTAAAATATTAATTTTAACCATAATTAATTAACTCAATTCATTTCTACTATATGGACTATGTTTTATTTTGTAATTTTATAATTTTTTAAGATTAAATATTATTATTTTTATTTTACAATAACTATAGAAATACATTTTCTTAAATATTACATATAATTATAAAAATAAAAATAAATTTTAAAATACTATTGATAATAATAATATAAAAAGACATAATTGTAATTAATGTTCATTTTAATAACTGTATGCAAGTACACCAATAAATTTATCTTGTTTATCAATCGTTAAAATGCTTTATTATCATAAATAAACAAATCAAATTTAAATCTGTAACTCTAGAAAAACATTAATAAGAAGAAAATAAGACAGTTTCAAGCGTGTCGGCATTGCAAACAAAAGAAGTCTATTTTAAGAATAAAAAAAGTCCAGTGTTGTGTTAAATTGTAGACTTAAATCAAGCTTATATAAAAAGTGAATTCAGATATTTTGTCCCACAAAATAATTTAGTGTGAAATGTAAGAATCTAACATTTTTTTATATATGTAATAAGTTCTTTGCTAATCACATCTTCTTTATTATAGTGAATCGATCTATATTTTAAGAAATTTAAGAAATTTTTAATTTTTAAAAATTAAAATAAAGAGTGAATTTGACACCCTATATTTTCTACGCACTTATTTTGAAGGAAACAAGTGAAAAAGATAAGAAAAAATGTTAAAGTGATAATTGCTGGAGAAAATTGCGGTCAGGGCCCCAACTTCTTTAAAAAGTGTAACGGAATTCAAAATCTTTTATTTTTGACACGTCATTCCACACGTTGGCAAAAGTATGCAACACAAGGACATTTAGATGAAATCCGTTCAAATGTCCATTAGTTGACTATATATGTTGCTTAATCTTTAATTGATTATTTTGAAAAAGGACAAAAAAAATAATAATAATAATAGAATGAAGAAAAAATTACTTATCTACCCACCCCCGGCACGAAGACCATCATCGACATTGCCTGAAACTACCACCAACAGCCATCAAAACCTTCAATTCCATTAAAAGCAAAAACCATCACCACGTACCACGCTTGAGAACACTACTAAAAATTAGTGTTTTAAAACTCGGGTCGGACTAGCGGTTAAACTGGAAAACTTGTGACCTGGCTAACAATCCGATCTGGATTACTCTATTAGATTGATCTAGGATCGATTCAGGAGAAAATCAAAAAATTTGTCGGGTTTATAAAAAAAATCGATGACCCAAACTTATTAATCCGGTTGGTCACTGCTGATTGAAAATTTTCAGAATTTATTTAGGATTTAAATAGTCTTTTACCACTTTATACTTTAGCTTTCACTTTTTTATATTACTTTTTTCATTACTAATCATTTTTACTAACTTTGATTTTTTTTACTCCATATTGAAAATCTTTCATATGTTTGAGTTTTGAAATAAACATTGAAAATTAATGTATGATTAATGTAATAAATGATAACTAATGTACTATTTTATTATTTAATAAAAATAGTTATATTATATTTGACAGAAGTTATAGTCATCTATTTAACCATTGAATTAACAGTTGAATTACTACTTCAATGACCCACCTCTTCATCAAGATAAGTGCCTGGGTCAAGTATGAAAACTATCTTAAAAATAACTTCAATTTAGTCCCACACGAAACCATATTAAAAAATAAATAAATAATGCGCAAGGGAAATCAATTTCTGGTTCTTTACTGTATGTGTTTGAAATTACTTGTAGGGAATGGGCCATGATCTCCTACTCACATATAATACCCACGCTGATGTGGTATCACATAATTGACAGTTCATAGTCACACGCTCATTGTTTTTACCAATCATGTGATGTCATCACAGCGTGTGCATTATAAGTGAACAATTTAAGTGGGTAGGAGATCATGGCCAAGCAGGGAATATACATTAAAATTCGATCTTGGATCAGAAGTTGTTTGTACCAGCCTTTTTTTTCCCATCTTTTTATTTCCACGTTAATACAACTATTTATGTGGTTCAGACAATCGCGAGGGCAGGATTATCTTCTGATGTCATGACAACAATCGCACATTTTTCTCAACTTTGAAGGGAAAATGAGAAAACCCTCTTGATGCGAGCCAGGGACCGGCGGACCATGGACCGACTAACCAGGACTCAACACATAGTCCGATAGGAACATTAACAAGGGCAAGAGCTAAGAAGATCAATGAAGATATGCAAGGTCTTGTTCAAGCTACATGGGCTGAAACCGATACCAAGAATCCGATGCCAACTTTGGTACACTTAATTCAAGCTAAGGACTATATTGAAAGTATATCAGATTCTAATGGCAGTTCGGGGGACCAAAAGGAGCAGGTGACAAAGTTGGAGGACCATAATGCAAATATGGCAGAAATCCGCGCGGAGGCTCAAGGAAAATAGCCATGCGATCGCATGGTTATACACAGCTGCGATCGCACGAATGTCAATTTAAAAGCAGAATGTAAAGTGGCCAAACCATGCGATCGCAGGTATATTGCCTATGCGATCGCAAGGCATATTCTCGAATTAAATCCGAGTTTTGGCAAGTTTTAGTTTCCTTTAGGGTTTAGGACTCTTAATTCAATTTAGTTACTTAATTTCGATTTAGGTTAGAATTATTCATACGTTTACTATTTAAATGTCTTTCATTGTAAACATAACACAAATTACGTTTTTGAGATTAATCAAAGTGAGGATTCACTTTCTTCCTAGTTCTTAATCGAACTAACCTAAACTTATCAAAGAATTCGCATCTCTTTGTGGCGTTCATAACTTTGGTTCGTTGTTTCAAGAATTCATCGGGTCAAGTTTTTACGGTTGGATTTTAGCTTTCTTGGGGCTCTGATCTTGTGCCCAAAAAGGATGGGACTTGGAGGATGTGTATTGATTGCAGGACAATCAATAACATTACGGTAAAGTATCGTCATCCCATACCTAGATTAGATGATATGCTTGATGAGTTGCATGGATCTTGTATTTTTAGTAAAATTGATCTTAAGAGTGGATACCATCAAATAAGAATGAAAGAAGGAGATGAATGGAAAACTGATTGATGATATGCTTGGGGCATTTTGGTTTAACTAATGCCCCAAGCACTTTTATCAATGAACCATGTTTTGCGTGCCTTCATAGGCAAATTTGTGGTAGTCTACTTTGATGATATTTTAGTATATAGTAAGAACTTGGATGAGCACATTGAACAGTTGCGTTGTGTGCTTAATGCTTTAAGGCATGAGAAATTGTATGCTAATCTTAAAAAGTGTACCTTTTGCATGAAACAAGTTGTTTTTCTTGGCTATGTTGTTAGTACAAATGGTATTGAGGTCGACGAAGAAAAGATTAAGGCTATTAAGGATTGGCCAATACCGAGAAGTGTCACTGAGGTGAGGAGCTTTCATGGCTTAGCTAGTTTTTATAGGCGTTTTGTTAAAAATTTTAGTACACTAGCGTCACCACTCACTGAGATAGTAAAGAAAAGTGTTGGGTTTAATTGGGGCCTTGATCAAGAAAATGCTTTTAATATTATTAAGGATAGATTGTGTTCTACACCTGTGTTAGCGCTACCTAACTTTAACAAAACTTTTGAGATTGAATGTGATGCCTCAGGTATAGGTATTGGAGCTGTGTTAATGCAGGAGAAACGCCCAATTGCCTACTTTAGTGAGAAACTAGGTGGGGCTGCCTTGAATTACCCAATATATGACAAAGAATTATACGCTTTGGTGAGAGCTTTGGAGACTTGGCAACACTACCTATGGCCGAAGGAGTTTGTAATCCATACCGATCATGAGTCCCTAAAGCACCTGAAGGGGCAGGGCAAGCTGAATAGGCGGCATGCCAAGTGGGTAGAATTCATCGACACTTTTCCTTATGTCATTCACTACAAACAAGGTAAAGAAAATATTGTGGCTGATGCGTTGTCTAGAAGGTACACCCTCATTGCTACTTTAAATACCCGATTATTAGGTTTTGAGTATGTTAAGGACTTATATGCTAATGATAATGATTTTGCTGGTATGTATGGGGCATGTGAGAACAATACTTTTGGGCAATTCTATAGACTAGATGGCTACTTGTTTAAAGCAAATAAATTATGTGTGCCTTTTAGTTCCTTACGTGAGTTGCTTGTGCGTGAGGCACATGGGGGAGGCTTAATGGGACATTTTGGGGTGAGGAAAAATTTGGATGTATTACATGAACATTTCTTCTGGCCTAAAATGAGACGTGATGTAGAGAGATTGTGTGCAAAATGTATCACATGTAAACAGGCCAAATCTAGAGTCTTACCTCATGGTTTGTATACCCCTTTACCCGTACCTAACGAGCCTTGGATTGATATCTCTATGGACTTTGTGTTAGGCTTGCCTAGGTCAAAATAAAATAAGGATTCAATTTTCGTGGTTGTTGATAGGTTTTCTAAAATGGCGCATTTTATATCTTGCAATAAAACAGATGATGCTACTAACATGGTTTATGATCTTGATATCTCTATGGACTTTGTGTTAGGCTTGCCTATGAAGGCACGCAAAACATGGTTCATTGATAAAAGTGCTTGGGGCATTAGTTAAACCAAAATGCCCCAAGCATATCATCAATCAGTTTTCCATTCATCTCCTTCTTTCATTCTTATTTGATGGTATCCACTCTTAAGATCAATTTTACTAAAAATACAAGATCCATGCAACTCATCAAGCATATCATCTAATCTAGGTATGGGATGACGATACTTTACCGTAATGTTATTGATTGCCCTGCAATCAATACACATCCTCCAAGTCCCATCCTTTTTGGGCACAAGTAGCACTGGCACTGTACATGGACTCATGCTTTCTCTCACATATCCTTTGCCCATCAACTCCTCAACTTGCCTTTGAAGCTCCTTGGTCTCTTCTGGATTACTTCTGTACGTTGGACGATTTGGAATAACAGCGCCGGGTACAAAATCAATTTGATGTTCGATGCCTCGAATGGGTGGCAAGATACTAGGCATCTCTTCTGGAAACACGTCCTCAAATTCCTGCAACAAAGAAATAGCTAAACTGGGGAGGGAGTGGTTAATGTCGCTAATTACAAGGTTGGACTCCTTGTAGACTAGCAAAATCATTGGTTGATTTTCGATGAGGGCCCTCTTGATCTCTCTTTATTTAGCAAAGAAGCTCACTTTTGTTTTCTCTCGTGATTTTAAATTATTTCCACCCATACTCTCATTTTTTTCTTCCATCCTCGTTTGTTCTTGTGCCTCTAACTCACTCTTTTTCTTTTGATCCACATCGCCCTTTAATTTCATTTGGTCTTCATAAACCTGTTTTGGTGATAATGGGACAAGAGTCATTGGTTTTCCATCTTTGACGAAGCTGTACCTATTCTAAAACCCATCATGTATCACTTTCCTATCATACTGCTAAGGCCTACCCAACAAAAGATGGCCAGCATGCATAGGAACCACATCACACATCACACATCACATCATCAGTATACTTTCCAATACTAAAGCTCACTAAGACCTGCTTGTTAACCTTGATCTCTCCACATTCATTCAGCCACTGTAACTTATAAGGTCTAGAGTGTTTTATCATAGACAGACCTAGTTTCTCAACAAGTGTGGTACTAGCTACATTGGTGCAACTCCCCCCATCTATTATCAAACTACACACTTTGTTATTAACATAACACCTAGTATGAAATATGTTCTCTCGCTGCTGCTCCATATCATCTACCTTAATGTGTGCATTAAGAGCTCGCCTCGCAACTAGAGCTTCACCTTCTACAGGGTATTCTACACCAATATCCTCGAATTCAGGCATTTCATCACTATCACTCTCAACCTCAGATACCACTTCCCCATTGTCACGCAAAACTATCACCTTTCGGTTTGGGCATTATGAAGCAATGTGCCCGACACCCAAACATTTAAAACATTTAATGTCCCTATTCCTAGATGGTTGAAAATTGGATTTGGTTCTGTTATTGGTAGGTGCTACATTGGTTCCCTTAGGTGGTTCGGCCTTCCCTCTTGAAACAGTCATCTCACCCCTGTTATTACTATCCCCCCGTGGTTTCCAGGGAGGGTTAGATCCCGAAGAATACCGTGCTGCCCCTTTTTGTTTCAACTGTCTTTCTACCTTCATAGCCATGTGCACCATGTCCTCCAACTCCACATAATGTTGTAACTCCACTATATTGGCTATGTCTCTATTTAACCCATTCAAAAACCTAGCTAAGGTAGCCTCCATATCCTCCTCAATGTTAGCCCTAATCATAGCCATCTCCATCTCCTTATGATAATCCTCTACACTACTTGAGCCTTGAGTAAGGCTCTGCAATTTTTGATATAGGTCCCTATGGTAATGACTAGGTATAAATCTCCTCCTCATGAGAGCTTTTAAATTATCCCAAGTTTCCACAGGCCCTTCATGATTCCTTCTCCTATTGGTCACTAATTGATCCCACCACATGATAGCATAGTCAGTGAACTCAATTACTGCTAATTTGACATTCTTTTCTTCCGAATAGTTATGACAATCAAAGATCAATTCCATCCGCATTTCCCACTCTAAGTAGGCATCAGGATTATTCTTCCCTTGGAATGAAGGTATTTTCAATTTAATACTCCCAAGGTTTCTATCTATCCCACCTTGACCTCTATAATCAACCGGCCTAGGTGGTCTTTCACGCCTATCTCCCCGACGTCTCATTCTACCCATCTCAGCCCCGTAGTTATAGGCTTCACCATCCTCACTCCCTGCTACCATCTCATCCTCAAAAATTGACATGGTTTGGCCACTTTACATTCTGCTTTTAAATTGACATCCGTACGATCGCAGCTGTGTATAACTATGCGATCGCATGGCTATTTTCCTTGAGCCTCCGCGCGGATTTCTGTCATATTTGCATTATGGTCCTCCAACTTTGTCACCTGCTCCTTTTGGTTCCCCGAATTGCCATTAGAATCTGATATACTTTCAATATAGTCCTTAGCTTGAATTAAGTGTACCAAAGTTGGCATCAGATTCTTGGTATCGGTTTCAGCCCACGTAGCTTGAACAAGACCTTGCATATCTTCATTGATCTTCTTAGCTCTTGCCTTCGTTAATGTTCCTATCGAACTATGTGTTGAGTCCTGGCTAGTCGGTCCATGGTCCGCCGGTCCCTGGCTCGCATCATCCCCTCCTTCCCAAAAAGGATTCGACCTCGAATCATAACCTGCATCAAAGAGGGAAAGATTAGAAATATTGAAAGTAACGGAAACATTAAACTCACCTGGAAGATCAATTTTATAAGTATTATCATTTATTCGTTCAAGGACTTGAAAAGGCCCATCCCCCCTAGGGTGTAGTTTAGACCGTCGCCGGGCAGGAAACCGTTCTTTCCTCATATGCACCCAGACCCAGTCTCCAGGTTCCAAGATAACCCGTTTACAACCTTTGTGGCGTTTTCATAACTATGGTTCTTTGATTTAAGAATTCATCGGGTCAAGTTTTTGCGGCTGGATTTTAGCTTTCTTGGGGTTCAGATCAAAGCTTTGTGGGTCCGGGATTTTAATCCTTCGCGGGTTCGCATCAGTTGGTATCAGAGCTTTGGCTCTAAAATCAGGTTTATCTTTTACTTTGCTTTTATCAGATTCATCTTGAATCATATAAAAAAAAAAGGAACATTAACGAGGGCAAGAGCTAAGAAAATCAATGAAGATATGCAAGGTCTTGTTCAAGCTACGTGGGCTGAAACCAATACCAAGAATCCGATGCCAACTTTGGTACACTTAATTCAAGCTAAGGACTATATTGGAAGTATATCAGATTCTAATGGCAGTTCGGGGGACCAAAAGGAGCAGGTGACAAAGTTGGAGGACCATAATGCAAATATGGCAGAAATCCGCACGGAGGCTCAAGGAAAATAGCCATGCGATCGCATGGTTATACACAGCTGCGATCGCACGGATGTCAATTTAAAAGCAGAATGTAAAGTGGCCAAACCATGCGATCGCAGGTATATTGCCTATGCGATCGCAAGGCATATTCTCGAATTAAATCCGAGTTTTGGCAAGTTTTAGTTTCCTTTAGGGTTTAGGACTCTTAATTCAATTTAGTTACTTAATTTCGATTTAGGTTAGAATTATTCATACGTTTACTATTTAAACGTCTTTCATTGTAAACATAACACAAATTACGTTTTTGAGATTAATCAAAGTGAGGATTCACTTTCTTCCTAGTTCTTAATCGAACTAACCTAAACTTATCAAAGAATTCGCTTCTCTTTGTGGCGTTCATAACTTTGGTTCGTTGTTTCAAGAATTCATCGGGTCAAGTTTTTGCGGCTGAATTTTAGCTTTCTTGGGGTTCAGATCAAACCTTTGTGGGTCCGGGATTTTAATCCTTCGCGGGTTCGCATCACCTCTCGGAATGGTGAATACCAAATCTGTTTGCCCAAAACGGATCCAAAATTTGGGTGCAATGTGAAATTTAAGGAACCCGTTGGACCATCAAATTATTTAGACAATAAAAAATGAGAAGAATGTTGTATTACTATTTACTAATGTTAGTATTACTAGAGTATAATAGTATTAATATTAGAATATTTTAATTTATATAGATTATGGTTTGTTTTATTATATATTCTAGTTGTATAATGTTTGACTTAATAATATTTGTTCTTTTTCTCTTAATTTGATTTGACATATTTAAATACTTTGATTTAAAATATTCACAAAGAAAACATAAGTGTAATAGTGGGGCATAAGCTCTGGGAAGATTTAGATTTAGGAAATTTATTGCAAGTTTTAGATTTGGTGGTGGAGGCAATCGCCGGCAATTAGTTTTAGGAGGTCGTTAAGAGTGGCGGCACAGCTTGGGGTGGCGGGGTTTGGTAGTGGAGAAGGGATGAGGTGCATGGCAGGGTAGTGGGTTGCTGATGTTTTACTTTTTTCTTTCCTTTATCCATTTTCTTTCTTCAATAGGATTAAGTTGTTTACCTTTTTTACCTCTAGGCCTGCATGAGAGTTTTAGACTACTGTTGTTGTGAGAGGTTTTTAAAGTATCGATTTTGAGTATTTACGAGGGATTTGATTTTAGTAGCGATTTTTAAAACAGTCAAACTCATGCTTGAGTTTGTTATCTAACGGTTTTGAAAGTTTAAAAAAATAATATAACTACATATATAACTAGATATTAAAAAACACAAGTATGTCTAAACAACATGTATAATGTAAATATATATTCGACTGCAAAAATTTTCAAAAATAATTCAACAGTACATAAAAAAATTTATTATTTATAGAGAGAAAGAGGTAAAATGTGCATTTGGAGAGAAGATGAAAAGTCAAAAAAGTATTTTAAATTTATGGTAGATTTAGAAATGAAAAAATTGAAATATAATTTGAAGAACGAAAAAAAAACTAGCGATTTGAGGAGTTGAGAAATACATTTCAATTACACTACACCGGTTTTGAGTGGTTTTTAAACCACCAAAAACCAGTACCCAAAAAACTAATAAGCGCTAATTTTCCCAACCTCTCATGAACAATCTAAACCACTTAAAACCGGTGCCCAAAAAACTGATAAGTACTATTTTTTCCAACCTCTCATAAACAATACTACCTAAAATTGATTCGGAACTCTTATATGTCCAATGTTCAATATGAAAATAATTTCAAAGGTTTTCCCTGACTTTGTCCGTGTCATCAAACAATTTGAAACTCAAAATCAATGAAAAAAAAAAAGACTCGCAGCCAAACCATTAAGAAAAGTTGAGCATGTCACGCACTTATTTAAAGGAATTTTAGACGGTTTCGACTTTCCAATAAAACGCCATTGAACTGCATATTTTTGCAAATGTTGGTGTCAAAGACTCAAAATAATAGGTTTGGGACTTCGTTGAAATTTTCCCTAATTACTTATTTGAACCAAAAAAAAGAATAAAAATAGAGAGATTATTGGACATTTGTTAAAAGTTTCATTCTTTATTTTTTAAAACTAATTTAGATATTTTCTATTTATAAAAATATGCTCTTTAAAATAAGAGAAATTGACGCAAATGGTCCTTAATCTTTACCTTCAGTATAGAAATGGTCATAAGATTTTTTTAGCACATAAATCTCTAATATATGTATTTTGGTGCGCAATTGATAATTATTTGATGAAAAAATCAATATACCCTTAATTATAATAAGAAAAAATTGTAGTTGGGTTGCTAAACTTTGTAAATAGTACAAATAAGTCCAATACTTCTATTTTTTATAAAAAAAATTAAAAAAAATTAATTATTTATTTATATATTTTTTAATTAACAATTTGTTGACCAAATTGATAATATACTAAATTGTTTTGTATATTTTATGAACTATTATAAAATAACTAAAATTTAAACACATAATTATTAAAAAAATATGTTAGATAAAATTATTTTTTATATTATTAAGTAATTACATTATTTAAAATTTAATATTTTATTTTATCGTTACAACATAAAAAAATAACTTTGTTATAAACTTGGTACTAATATACTTTTATTTAATTGAGTTTATTGTTTATTAACTACAAATATTAGAGTTCCAATTAAATTCTTTATATTTTAATTTATCGTTTTATTATCGTTAAAAAATAAAAAACACAATGTGCAAATTAATTTTTATTAGTAATTTCATTATTATAATAAGATTGGTTCAATGTTATAAAATTATATATGCCATTTTGTTATTTATTTAATTCAATTTTTATTCAAAATTTTCATATCACATAGTAATTACATATATTTAAAGCACAATAATTTTATATTTTTCTATTATGAAAAAATTAATTGACACAACTATAGTGATATATTTAATATGCTAAATTAAATATTATTTAATAAATGTATACGACCAATTTGCACTTTTTACAAATGTTAGGAATCTAATTACAATTTTCTCTAATTAAAACAAATAGTATATTTGTCTTTTTAATCAAATAAAGATCAATTGCGCACTAAAATACATAAGTTATGAATTTTTGTGTTAAAAAAGATCATTCTATACTGAGGACAAATATTAAAGACTATTGTCGAGAATTTCCCTTCAAATAAAGAATATTGTTGGAAATAATCTGGCTGGGCCAATTTGATGGAGACGCGCCTCATCATGCTAAAAAAATTTAGTGGGCCAGCCCTTGCGAGCCATGTCCTTAGGGTGTGTTTGATTGGATTCCATGGAAAAGAAAAGATTTTCCATGTAAGTAGTAAAAAAAAAACCACCTATTTTGGCAAGAAAATATTTTCCAACTTTTCCTTCTTAACCATGCTTTAACTGATTGTACCTTGAAAATCATTTTCATTTTCCATGTGCAATCAAACAGCCAAAGATGGAAAATATTTTTCACTGATATGACAAAATTTTCCATGGATTAGACATTTTTCATGGAAAATCTTCCAATCAAACACACCCTTACTGTAATTTTTTGATGTTTTTTTTCATTGGACTCTGCATATGGAGAATCCAATGTAAAGGAGGAAAAGTGATATCGATATAACATCTACACTGATAAAACGTTTTGAACTTTTTAAAAAGTAACAAATGTGGCGATGTCACGTGGATAGTGGATACCATAATTAGTACCCACTGTATGTGTAATATCACTATCACCACTCTATAAAGGAGTCCACATAACTTCCATTCATCACTTTAAATTATGAGAGCATTTTCAATACAACAATGTGAATTATTGTATATATGATAAATAAAATAGATACATATAGAATATCATCTTTAATAGAAATATGGATTAAAAAAATTGTAATCCACATGTAGAAGAGAATTGATAGATAAATTAAAAATAATAATTAAAGAATTATTAACACACGTTTCGATAAAAATAAATTATAAAAAATTAAAATAAAAAAGACTTGACACACATTTCGATAGACATTAAATAAGTAGAAGATGTTTAGCACACCGTCTAAATGTAGACGGTATGTTAGACATCCTCCACTTTTTTCTTTGCCATGTAAGCAATTTATGGTGACGTGACATACTTTTTAGTGCAATACACAATTGCATTGAAGCATTGGAAATGCTCTGAGTATTTGTATTAATTAGTTAGAGATCATCGTCGATTTCATTGAATCTTTCAGTTATTGTCTAAATCGGTGATTATTTATTAAGAATGAATTGTATTATTCTTAAATTATAGGTTCACACGAACTCGCGTGACATGAGAAATATGGATCATGGGCTCATATACATGTACTCAACACCATCCAACTCCTGCACCGTGTTGTTCTATAGTCAATTTTTATACGTGTTGTTGAATCACGTGAATCTTGACCATATAGTCTAATTTTACAACACTACTTTTCTTCTATGGATGACATTTTCATAGTTCAAACATAAATATTTGAGTCAAGAGTCTTGTAAAATATTCTGTACAATATTCTACCATTTCTTCTCTAGATGAAATACACTTCGCAGCCGATTTCAGGATGGCACACAGCACGGACCGGGTCTAACTTGTCTGCGGATTTCGTCGGAAAATACTCATAGTCACCTTCATGTTACATAAGCCACATAGAAATTAGTGTTCACTTGGAATATTTTAATGGTTACGAATCTTAAGTGAAGAAATCTTGCGCTGAAATCTATTATTGTAGTTAAATCTAGCTAATACGTGATTAACATCCCAAATAATTTAGATCTAATAAGTATTAATCCGGAATTATTATAGAATTGCAACAACTAATTTTATTTGCTTAATTTGTTAATTATGCTGGTTTTGTTTTTTTTTTTTTGGTGGAAGAAAGTGTTAGATATTTTTATTGTTGTTTGCAAATTGTTTGTCGCTTCGAAATGGGGATCAATCTGTTGCCATCATAATTTATTTTTATTGTTGTTATATCCTCTGCAGTTTGCAGAGGATATAACAATTTCCATTCTTTATTTTTATTTTGTATTTTCTTGGCATCATCAATTTTAGTTAGAGTATTTTATTAGTTTGATCAAATTGTCACAATTTGAATCAAACATTTTTATTGTATCCTGAAGAAAAAAAAATTATTTAAAACTCCTTTGTGGCTTCGTTGAATAGGAGATAAAAATTTCTTGAAAGATAACATTTTACGTACTTTGGAGTTCATATTCAGAATAACAATTCCCTATATATTTTCTATAAGAAAGCACAAATTTTATAATCTTTCTCGTGATATAAATTTGAATAGGAAAACAGTTCTTGAGTTGTTTTTATTTTTTATTAAATAAAACGGTCAACCTAATATAGATGATAAGTGTGTAGAAATATTAACTAAGGGGGGTGTCCTCAACTCATATTTTAATAGATTTCTTAATATTTATAAATATTTATAAATTTCATAGAATTTAATAGAATTTGACATATTTGATAAGATTTTAATAGATTTCTATATAATAGATTTTAATAGATTCTCATAGATTTTATTGAATTTGTGGTCTTTTTATTAAAAATTATATTTTCATCTCCTCAATTGTGTCAACTATAAATTTTGAAAAAAAAATTAAAATTTCATCGTAAAATTTCAAGTCTATTTTTTTTTTTAAAACCAAATTATGTCTTGACGAAAAATTTGCTCTAAAATTAATGTTGACAAGTAAACTCACCATAAAAGCACAATTTATTTTTTTATTTTTAAAAATAGACTAGTAGCAAAAAAAAAAAAAAAAAAAAAAATTCACGATATATTGATACATATAAGTTACATTTTAAATATTAAAAATGAGTATCGAAACGTTTTACCTTTTAAAGAATTCTAAATTATAGAGGTTAATAGAGTTCGTATTTGTGATTTTTTTTAACCATAACCACTCATTGAGCATAAACGGATTATTATTATTTTCTTAAAAAGCTAAGAAAATAGTATAATGTCTGACTAGATCACTAAAAAAAATAACATTGTGATTAAAAAATAAAATTCATAATATTATCGTACGTTAAAAGAAATTCCTAACTTTATCATTTTAAACAAAAAATTCATGAAGTTGGAAATATGGGGTGAATAATTACATATTGATATAAAAGAGTTTCAGTAAAATTTTATGTGAAAGGTGAGAGGTTTGTGAGAGAAAGAAAGAAAAAAAGTCAATTGATACAAAATAGTTTCAGCAAAATCGTATGTAAAAAGTGAGATGTTAGAGAGAGAGAGAGAGAGAGAGAAAATCAATTGAAATTTTGAGCTTTGGAACAAGAAAAAAAATAACATTATGATTAAAAAATAAAATTCATAACATTATCGTACGTTTAAAGAAATTCCTAACTTTATCATTTTAAACAAAAAATTCATGAAGTTGGAAATATGGGCATCGTTTTGAAAAAAACGGAATAAAGACATGAATAATTACAAATTGATATAAAAGAGTTTCAGTAAAATTTTATGTGATAGGTGAGAGGTTTGTGAGAGAAAGAAAGAAAAAAAGTCAATTGATACAAAATAGTTTCAGCAAAATTGTATGTGAAAAGTGAGATGTTAGAGAGAGAGAGAGAGAGATAGAGAGAGAAATCAATTGAAATTTTGAGGTTTGGAACAAGAATTGTTTGAATTTTTAGTAGTTATAATTATAGTTCCAAATCTATTGAAATCTGTCAAAATCCATTAATTAATGAAATCTTTAGAAATTCATTAGTTATTGAGGACACCTAGATTTCTAAAGAATCTATTTAAATCCGAGTTGGGGACACCTAAATTTCAATGAATTCTATTAAAATTTGAGTTGGGGACACCTAAATTTATATGAATTTTTCAAATTCATTCAAATCTAAGTTGAGAACACCCCCCTAAATGTAAACGTGATCAATATATTAGACTTGGTGTGTTTTCTCATTCAATTTATAGATTTTTTTTATATATAATATACCTCATACTTTAATTATTGAATAATAAAAAAAAAGGAATGTTAAACAATTAGCATAAACCCTATTTTTATAGAAATATTGAAAAAATAAAGGGTTAATTGTATTGACGGTCACTGAAAATTCAGCAAAATTACAAAACGGTCACTAAAGTTACAAAATTTCAGCACCGGTTACTAAAGTATACTAACCCGTTCATAGATGGTCACTTTGTTAAATTGTCATAGTGAATTGATGACACGTCATCATTAAGTGTCCACGTAGCACACAATCGATAGACATTTGACAAATATGATGCCGCGTGGACTTAATGTACTAAAAATAATAAATTCAAGAAATGATGCACCTAAAACATGAGAATTTAACTGTAATTTCTGGATAATATCTAAATCATATCTTCAAACTATTTGCACAACCCAATTTAACCAATTAGAGGAAAATTAAGGTTTGAGATTGTTTTTGGGGAAAAATCGATTTATGCAAATAGTTTGAGGGTCTGATTTAGACATTTTCAGAAATTGTAGCTCGATCTTCATATTTTAGGTACACTTTTTATGGTTCGAATTTATTGTTATTAGTACATTAGGTTTATGTGGCGTCAATTTTTGTCTAATATCGACCGGTTGGCCAATTGTGTATTACGTGGACACTTAACGACAACACGTCATCAATTCACGATAGGAATTTAAACAAAGTAATCGTCTGTGAATGCGTTAGTATAATTTAGTGACCAACATTGAAATTTTATAATTTTAGTGACTGTTTTATAATTTTGCTGAAAGTTCAATAACTACAAGTGAAATTAACCCAAAAATAAAACATCCTGATTTTATTAAAATAGAATAAAAATAATAAAATAGGCAACTATATAAAGATCGCGACATGCGGGGATTCCATTTTCATGGAATGTTGAATTAGACACTTATCCGGCAATCACGGGGCATCAATTGTTCAATCAAAGACTTTGTTTCAGTAAGGTCATTGACCTCCACATTATTCCACTCGTCATAGGCCTATTGCCCTATCCACACGCCCTATCCACACTTAAAATTCTATTTGGATTGATTTTAGATTTTAACTTCTCAAGTGTCAAATAATTAAAATTATTTAAGTAGTTAATAAATTTTAAAAAATTAATTATAAAAAAAAAAGTATTTGACAGCAGATTTTGAAAAGTAAATAAATAGTAATTTCTCAAATTATTTATAATTAAAATACTAATTATAGCCCTAACTAATTAAATTAATTTCTTTTATACTATATGGATTATGCTTTCATTTTGTAATTTTATAAATTTAATTTTTTTAAAGATATTTTTTTTTCATTTTAAAATAATAATAATAAATACACTGTCTTAAATGTATTTGATAATATCATAATATTACATGTTGATATATAAATAAAAATAAATTTTACAATACTAAATAATAATAATATAAAAGCACATCACACTAAAATAAAAAATAGTGTGTTCTTCTCCTTGTCAAGGAGTCCTAATTAAGAGTGAGCTAATTTTGTAACTAGAACAAACATTATTATAGACTATTTAATAAGCAAAATATTTTTCCAATTTTTCACTAAATCATACTGTAAAACACAAATACTTAAATAGTAATTTTGAAATCTTACAAGTTAGAAATTAATGTTAGACCAACTTTTGCAAATCTTTTGACTTGTATAAAAATTATAAACCAGAGATTACAATAAAATACTAGCCAAATACTTCAATAAAATTAATGGATGATTGCATACTTGGTCTCCAGCCTCTCAAAAAGGATGGGGATATGCTCATAACTTTAACAAATAGCACCACACATCCCAGTGTTTGAAGAAATAAGTATCGTATGTCCTTTTTGACAGTTTCCGTCCGTTTTCTCTGTTAAACATTATAATTGGACTCCACGTACTTTCTTCCTTCAAATTAAGTGATTGAAATTGGACACCACGCGTTTATTCCTTGTCTGATTCTATTTCATGAACAATGCCTACACTATCTGATACCACAACGTTTGATCCTTTACCAATTACAAACCCTTCTTCTAACTCCGTAATCACAACAGATGTAGAAGCCCTTGAGCAACAACTATATCTGTTTTAGCCTCATCTCGAACTGCCATTCCATATAAGTATCAGCAGCTACATTTTTCTATATTTTCCACACACACACTTGAAACATTAGTAGATAAAGAGATATCATATACCTTTACGCGGCTAGTAGTAGACTCCGAATCACTCAACTTTTGAGACAAAAATAGCTTTTTCTTTAGACATATTAACGTTTTCAGCTTTTCTCTCATCACGAAAGCGAATAGTCTCCACTGGCACATAACTGATGCCAAAGAGCTGCCCGATCAACATTTGCAAGTTCAGCTACCTTTCGCAACATGCTCAGCACTGGTCTAACTATTTCTTGCTCTTCACACGCCAAGATCACCAAAATCTCTATTTTACGACTAGTATCTATAATACTTGTACCACAATTGACAAGTCTCTTTAGCATTCTAAATCTATAAGACTCGTCAGTATACCATTTGAACAACATAGGGTACAACATCTTTACAAATCCTTTGACACACATGTTTCTAGAGAATGCTAATATCTCTGCAAGGCCAAGAGCCGAGGTGAAATCATCTCGTTGGGTTGTGAGTTGCTCAAGGGCTTCTTCCTCTACAGCTAGATTCGGTAACTGAAAACTTTCAGCAATATATTGTGTGTTGAAATAGTGGACCGACATTTTTACCCCCTGTAATTCCAATCGTTTAATTTGGAGAAAGAAAGCACGTGGAGTCCAATTCTGATGTTTAATGGAGAAAACGGACAAAAACTGTCAAAAGAGACCTACGATGCCTATTTTTTCAAATATTGGAGATGTGTGGTGCTATTTTTTTAGATTAGGGGAATATCTCCAATATTTTTAAAAGGTTAGAAACCAAATATACAATTATCCCTAAAATTAATTATTGACTGATACCTCAATTTTTAAAAAAACTTTTTAAATTCTACCAAACAGATGCTTGATAACATCGAGCTAATTACACTTTCTTTAAGTAACCATCACTTTAGGAGTATTTATTTACGACTTTACGTACATTGGTACCAAATCTACTATTTTTTCATGTTCATTGTTTTTTCTTTAGTATCAATTGGCCTTAGATTTTCTCCTCCAAGCTTCCGTCATTGTCTCAACTTTTTAAATTTCACCGGGACAATTTTCATCTTTCAGAATTACTAGAAATCTGAAAGTTTGAGAATCAAAATGATCTGTTTAGAAGTTGAGACGAGTTGCTGTAAGTATTAAAAGCTGATAATTATTAGTGGAATTTTCTTTTACAATATTGATAGAGCCACAATTTATTGAAATGTTCTATTTTAGCAGGGTTAATTGATGCCTCGTAAAACCAATTTTGGCATTTGCCAAACACAGTCTTAGTTTGTTCTGTTTGATGACTAAGGAAATGTGGTTGTGCAGCCAACAAAACAGCATTGCAGAATATGATTTGTTTGTGTTTGTGTTTGTGTGTGTGTGTGTGTGTGTGTGGGGGGGGGGGGGGGGGGGGGGGCGCAGTCATTGAACATAATGAACTCCAGTTTCTTGATGAGTTTGTCACATACAATTTTGTTTAGTGCCTCGTTTGGTGTACGTGCTCGCCAAAATGAACTGCATTCCCAAAATTACAAATTCACGGAGAACTTGCAAGTGCTTGTTTGGTAAAGTTTTTAATTTGTAAATTATAAGTAATGAGTATTGTGAAATGTGTAGATAAAAAATGAATAAAAATTTTGGGTTCTACAAAATGTATTTTGTAGATAAAAATTATGTTTAACTAACTTATAAGCACTTATAAACTGTCAAACATGCTACTATTTTGAATAGGACAATTGGGAAGTTTTGATGGATGATCAAGTCCGCGGGAGATTTCAGATCAAGCAAAGGCTTGAAAATTCTATCATAGTGGGAAAAAGGAATAGACAATTTGGGCACTTATTTTGGCTTAAGAATATCATTCACAGTGACTAAGTGAGGCCATGCACAATGAATTGCATGACTAAATTGTTTCAACTAATATTTTGATTTTTGTTATTGTCATATGTTGGTGCTAGAAAATATATTCTAGGCACAGAGTAGTTCAGCGCGACAAACCAACAACTATTAATTCAATGCCAACACTTTTTTATTTGGGTGTGTGGATAATAGTATGTTTGGTCTCTGATTTTTGAAAAACGAAAAGAATACATCTTTATCATTTAAAAATAGCACCAGACATTCCCAATGTTTGAAGAAATAGGCACGATAGGTCATTGATAATAGAATCCGTTCATTTTCTCCCTTATCTGTCTCAAGTGAAATTTACGCGTTTTCTCACCAAAACATAAGCGATTGAAATCACAAGAGTACAAATGTCATACTAAACCAACCTACACATCCCTACCAACCGCACTCCCACCCCTCACACCAATGTCACTTCCAAAACAAAAATAAAAACAAGAAAAATTAGAAAGGTAAAAGAAAAACAAAAATCATGAGACAAGCCCTATACCCAACAACCAAAATTCGTGTTAGTGTGCGCCACAACCATGATCCTTCACTATCAGCATGGCCGGTTCTAATATTTTCGATGCCTAATGCGAAGTCTAAAAATTAGGCCCCCAAGACAAAGTATGATAAGTTATGGACATGACTGAATTTTAATGTTTTTATTTTTAAATGGGTCTCTTTGATTTTAGGCCACTATTTAATATATTAAATTAGTAATTGAAGAAAAAAAAATTAAATAAGTAAGAATGATGATTTAATCTATTAATACTCTCTAGATTAGATCTTGCAAGCCATTAAATTAATGGTTACGATACATTTAGTTTTGACATTAATTTAAAATTGAATTTCAAGCATTGATACGTCTGGAACTCGATGATTACATAATTGTAATTAGTGATTTGAGAAAAGTCAACTGCGAACATTTTAATTAGTGATACGGTAACATTGCTTAATGCTTTAATGTATTTTGTACACATTTTAATATAGTTAGGATTATGTGGGTGTTAATAGCATCTCCAATACACTTTATTTATTATTTTTTAGATATGTCACACAGGTATAAATAAACGGAATTATAAAAAAAACTATCTCCAATCACATAAGTATAAATAAACGGAATTATAAAAAAAACTATCTCCAATAGATGCTAACAAAGACTTCGTCTAATTGACGTGGCACTCCAAAAAATAGTAGACGGACTTCTAGACGTAATGACTTAGCAAATTTAAATCTAACTCAGCAATTCAATAAGAAAAATAAAGTTAGTTGAGGAAAATAAAAACTAAAGACCCGTCAATTTTTTTAAAAAATTAATACCACATAAATGATAATATTAATTTTAGACGAAATTCATTAGAGATGAATTCTTAATTTAACTGTCTATTCAATAGACGTAGTGCCACATATATTGAAAGTTCGTCTATTTTACATGTTACGTAGACTATAATAGACAGAGTGTATTAGAAATACTCTAACGTCCGAACTCCTGTGATTAATTATTTGAAATTACAACGTGATGATTTGATCGAATGTCTAACATATAATCCTTTCCATTGGTAAGGTTTTTTTTTTTTTGTTTTTTTTAAACAATAGAATTCTTTACCTAATTGTATTTTAATGATGATTGAAATTAGGTAACTAATTAGAGTCTTAGTCTTGTACAAATCATTTAATAGTTAGTTACGGCAGAATCCTTTTTGGGTTATTTCATCATTTTTATGAACCTCTTTTGTTTGGCTAGGAAATGATTATGTGAATTGAATTTATCCTCTCAGACATCAGTCATTTTCAGACAAGAAAGTATGTAGTGATAGAATTCATTTACGGCCCAGGGCCCCAGAAGACGAAATTTGTTTATATTTATGTTTTTTGAAAAAAATAAGGTATATATATAACAATTATAGACACACATTTTATTATTTTAAAAATTAAAGAAATTTCTCATATTAGCATAAGGTTTCCATTTTCTATTTTCTTTATGTTAAATATAAAAACTATATTATATCCCCGTATTTGTATTTTTCTTAATTTTAATTTAGACAAAAAAATTATTTTAGTTTAAAGAAAATTATATATATTTTTAATTCTTTTTGCACAAAGTAATTTAATCTTAATCATAGTTTTTGAAAAAACAAGAACAAATATGATCTAAAATATTTACTAAGAAAAAGGAACTAAAAATAAGCCTAACAAACCTTTCATGACACTTTTACTGCATTTCAGTGTCATAATACTATTATTTTAATTTTCTAAACTTAGGATAGTATAAATGTTAAGAGTATAAAAATATAAGAATTTGTGAAAATGCTACAAGATGAAGCGATATAAAATATTTAATTGATTTTAATTAATTTTATTAAATTATTCTAAAACATTTATTTTTGTTAATTTGCTAATTAATTGTCAATCGTATTTGTAAAACATATAACTTTTTTAATAAATAAATCATATTTTACACTTCCAAAAATTATAACAATAAATTTTTTTTTTTAAAACTAAAATGAAAGATCTCATCTACGTCAAATGTATAAAAACGGAGTTTTAAAATAATATAAAGTAAATGGTAAAGTAAAAAATTTAAGTAAGCGTAAAACGGAATTAGGCGTGGAGGCTGAGTTTTAAATTTTTCGGATCTAGGTGAGACGAAAAAGAACGTTTTCTTATTTTTAATTTTATTTTAATTATTAAAAAAATGAAAAAAAAAAAAAGAAAGCACATGCTTAGACACGACAGGTGGTTAAAAAACACATTCGACCGTTTAATTGCGCATCTATAAGTTAAGCGAGACGTAAAGGTCACGCATCATATTTAGACGCCATCTAAACGCACTTTTTAGAATATTGAATTTTTGTAATAGTCTCTAACTCATGATGGAATTTTTATAATTGTTCTAAAATATATTCTACTATATATGTCATTACAACCAATTATTAGGTAACAAATAAATATGTGACAATAAATTTTCAATAAAGTATGTCGATGCTAAATTTATTATAAAATTAGTGAATTTTTATTTTGTCAAGTGAGTAAATTCATAATTTAAAAGTGGACAATCAATCACAAAAATCGTTTGTCTTGTAAAATTAATTCAAGTATGGAATCCATTTCCTTCTAGACAAAATCGTTTCCAATTTTTGCAATCAAAAGACAATAAACATGAGATAACGCAAACGATATTTGATGAGGACGTTTAACTCTTTTTATGTACATTATTAATTAATTAATTATGTTTCTTACATTTCCCTTTTTTGTGATCATATATAAACCAGCTTTTTAAAAATATTTCGACTTCAATAAAAAAATTTTAATTTTTGGGATGTGCTGTTTAATTAATTTTTATTTTTTAATTACGATTTATATTTTAAAATATAAAAATAAAATAAAATAAAAATATTTGAGACGAATTCGGATAATTCGAGACAGGAACCATGATTTCCATCCTTACGAATAAAACGAGATATTTTAC
The DNA here is from genome assembly GCA_030279155.1 of Forsythia viridissima. Lineage (NCBI taxonomy): Eukaryota > Viridiplantae > Streptophyta > Magnoliopsida > Lamiales > Oleaceae > Forsythia > Forsythia viridissima. The sequence goes on along the minus strand of CM059038.1, from coordinate 46,910,932 downwards.
CATCCTTGTACGCTACTAAGAAAATTGAATTAATGACTTTAGTTTATCTCAGACATATTTGAAGAGAAATAACATAATGTGTTTGAGTTTTGGGTGGGTGAGGTATGTAGACGGATATTTTTTAATTAATTTTGATTATTTTTCAAAAAGTCAATAAAAAAAAACTAAAAAATAAATGTTACACATTTCAACTCGATCTAATAGAAAAATGTAGCATGTGTTAAATTCGTAGACGATTCAAGAACACAAACCAAATGAGTCCTGTGACAGGACTCCTGTCTAACCCATACGTGCCCATACATGTGGAGTTTGATTGCCTTCATTCTCCGCATGCTTATGATTGCCTCCAACTCTACTGATTTTTGACAAATAACCTAATAAATCCCAGGTAAAAACACTTTCCTTAAGTAACCATCATTTTAGGAGTAATTATTACATCAGCACCAAATCTGTATCTACCTGTGTAATCCCCAGATTACCCTTCATCATGTTCCTCGCCCGATTTCTTACCTGTATTTCAGTAATGAATTGGCCCTAGATTTTCTCCTCCAAGCTTCCATTTCATCCGTGTCCGAAAATTAACTTAATTTGCAAGATCTTTTTCACCTGAATTTTCTATTTGAACCAGATTTTATTGGATCATTAATGGAAACCAAACTGATTCGAGATGGAAATAGATATAGAAATAGAAGCTGACAATAAGCTAACAATTGAATCGTAAACTCAAAGAAATCTTTTCAATTAAATTCCACCAAACTCTTCAAGTTCAATCAATCACCGCATTTCTTCAAAGCCACTCTCCCCCCAATTAGCTTGCAAGTTTTTATCTCTCAAGAAGTTGTGTTTGACGGAGGAAGGGGAAAAATGAAGCAGCTGACGGCGTTGCAGCAGCAGGGCCGCCGGAGCAACAGTTTTCGAGGTGCATCTTTGCCGTTGGACACCTCTGTGGATGGCTCAGTAAAGTCGCCGGCGACGATTTTTTGGCTACTTCTTCACGGTTTCTGCTGCCTCATTAGTCTTGTTCTTGGGTTCCGATTCTCCCGTCTGGTATTCTTTCTCTTCTTTTCAGCTTCCTCTCCTTCTACTACTACCAATCTCTACTCGGCCCTTCAAACAACATTTCCGTCTTCCACCATCACGTCGCCTCCGGCGGTTAATGGTACAACGGTAGCGGTAGGCGGTGGTAGTCGAGTGGTGGTGGGCAGGCATGGGATACTGATACGGCCGTGGCCCCATCCGGATCCGGCGGAGGTAGTTAAGGCGCACCAGATAATCAAGAGGGTTCAGAGAGAGCAAAGGGTTCAGTACGGGGTTAAGAGCCCTAGGACTGTAATTGCGATAACGCCGACTTATGTAAGGACCTTCCAGACGCTTCATCTCACCGGTGTAATGCACTCCTTGATGAATGTGCCCTATGATGTTGTCTGGATCCTGGTGGAAGCTGGTGGAACCACAAATGAAACCGCTGCGCTAATTTCCAAATCTGGCCTCAAAACTATCCACATCGGATTTAATGGCAAAATGCCAATTTTGTGGGAGGACAGGCTTAAAGTGGAGTCCCAAATGCGATTTCACGCTCTAAGGTATGAGATTGATCCCACCGTATTTACTTTTCACGTTTAATTTTGCATTATTTCAGTGCAATTTTTGCAAGTATTTTAGTTAGACAGCAGCGTGGTTATTAGTAGAATTGAATTTTCATATAGCAAAGTGTTTGCAATGTGACAGAGTTGTGAGACAGAAGAAATTAGATGGGATAGTAGTGTTTGCAGATGAAAGTAATATGCATAGTATGGAGTTATTTGATGAGATCCAGAATGTAGAATGGATTGGAGCAGTTTCAGTTGGGATTCTTTCACACTCAGGTGGTTCTGAAGGAGTAGAATCTTCAGCTGTTTCAAGAGAGGATATCGACAAAAATGAGAATTCACAAATGCCAGTTCAGGGTCCGGCTTGTAATTCTTCAAACCAGTTGGTGGGGTTGCATACCTTTAATATGCTGCCATTCATGGAGAGGAGTGCAAAGTATGTTGGCGACAGAGCAGTCGTGCTGCCAAGGAAGCTGGAGTGGGCTGGGTTTGTTTTGAATTCGAGGTTAGTGTGGAATGATGTTGAAGACGAGCCCAGATGGGTTAAGGATTTGGATGAGGTTGGTAGGGAAGGAGGGGATATTGAGAGTCCGCTGTCTTTGTTGGAGGACCCTTCTGTGTTGGAGCCTCTTGGAAGTTGTGGGCGCAAAATTATGCTATGGTGGCTCCGAGTTGAAGCACGTGCAGACAGCAAATTCCCTGCAAGGTTAGTCTTCTATTATTATTCTCACAATGTGCAGTATTATGGTTCTTTTAAGGTTAGTCTTCTATTGTTATTCTCACAATGTGCAGTATTATGGTTCTTGTAAGGTTAGTCTTCTATTATTATTCTCACAATGTGCAGTGTTATGGTTTTTGTTGCTTATGCTAATCTCTGTGTTTTTCATCTATCAAGGGTCCATCTTTGATGTTCACATGACCATTGTTTATAACATGTGGAAGTTGATCTTAGGTTCAACCATAAGTACAAATGAATTTGTATGATACAAAGTTAGATAATGGTTGTTGTATGTAGCATGTCGTAGACAGAATTTAAATAAATAAATTTGCCATTTTCTAGAAGCTTAAGGTCTTAGATGTTGTTGCAGGCAAAGGCATAGTCTAGTTCCCACATATTTATGAAAATTGTGCACCTGTTGGGTTCTTGATGAAGAAATTGACATCCGCCCTCCCCAATTCTGTAGATCTTTCTTCTCCGCTTACTCGCAACACGCTTTTCATCTGTAGAATACTTCTTCCGAATTGTCCGATTTATTCCCCGATCTTCAAAGAAAACTTATTCCTCCTACTCCTCCTTCTCCTTTTGGATAGGATTGTCGTTGGTCCTTTGGCTTGCTACAAGCTGGGCTCAGGTATTGCAGTCAGCCGCTTCCCCTGTAGTCGTCAGCTCGTTCTTGACATATCTGATCGAGTGTTCATAGTCTGGAGTAAAAGGATTAGAACCTCTGGATGCCGGTACCAAAAACCAATGCCTTACCACTTGGCTATACTCCATAGGCCAGTTTTGGACTATGCTGTTCCACCCGAGCCCTCTCCACTCTTGGATCACCCCTTCACTGTTCTTTCAGTTCCTATTGAGGAGATATAGGAGTAGTTTGAAAATATATATCCAATGTCGATTCAAAAGTAATTTCTCAAGGAAGATGAATGAGGGAGTCAGATTCTTTAACAAACTATTCTCAAGCACCAGATTATAGGACAATCAATTCTTATTTATCAAGCCTAAAAAAGCCTTGTCTAAGGCCTCTTTCCTAGGAAGTCTTGGATAATTAATTCTCGTCTCGTCTGAAATATAAGTACGTTTTATCGCTCTTTACTTCGCAACACTCTCTATTTGTACTCACTCCTCCCATTTCCTCCCCGAATCCATTGAAACATCCAAGAGTGGAGTGGACTTGGGCAGAACAGCGTAGTCAGAGAGGGATAACCAATAGCAATCCAGGAATCAAATATTTGAACAAGGTTTTTTGGTTCTTCCACGATTCTCCTCCATCAAGAGGTGCGTTGAAGGCAAAATAAAAAATAAATAAATTTGTCACCTCTCTCAAGTAGCTTAGGTGGTGTTCTCTTTGCGTTTGTGTTTTGTGTTTTGTGTTTTGAATTCATTTTGTGTTTTGTGTTTTGAGATTTTGAAAATGCGTTCTTTTCGGAATTATCGAAAATTGTTTCTGAAAACAGAAAACTCGAAAACGCGTTTTCTTGAATTTTTTAAAAAATTTGGACTTACTTGGAATTAAAAACAATTATTAATTAAAAACATTTAAAAACAATTATTTAGAATTAAAAACATTTAAAAGCAATTAAAAGCATATAAAAACAATTAAAAACAATTATTTGGAATTAAAAATATTTAAAAACAATTATTGTTGGATTTAAAAACAATTATGTTTTGAAATTAAAAACAATTAAAAATATTTACAAATAATTATTAATTAAAAACAATTAAAAAAAACTATATTTGGAATTAAAAACAATGTAAAACAATTATATAAACAATTATTTGGAATTCAAAACAATTTAAAACAATTATATTAATTCAAAACACTTAAAAAAGGAGCCGCGCATGTGAGGAGTCGAACCTGTGACCTCCAGCAAACAATTAGCACGAGCTGACCGTTTTGGTAAGGAACCGCGTTTTGTTAAATAAAACGCGGAAAGTGATTATATTATGATATTTTTGCCCAGCTTAAAATAAAAAATAAAAAAAAACAGAAACGCCAGATGAATGACTCAAACCGCCGACCTCCATGGCCAAAATGCGCGTTTTGGCTGCTTTGGAAAACACACTCGTTTTGTTAAGGAAATCCAAAAACGACTAAAAAGCCATTTTCCGTTTCCTTTGATAATTGTTATGGTGTTTTGCAAAATAAATTTTCGAAAATGGCAAAGAGAACACGTTTCCACTATTTCCAAAAACACAAAATGTAAAATGGATTGAAAATGAGCAAGAGAACAGCTCCTTAAGCTTTTAGATGAGACGGATCAAAGTGGACAAAGAATGCAATCACTATTGAGTGGACATGAGTGTATTTATCATTTCAATTGTAATTCCTTTTCATTTGAAGACATAAATGCAGACTGGTCCTAAATTGTATAATTTTTCCATTAAATATTTAAGAAGAGTGAGGAACAAGCTAAATATTTGGAGAAGTTTCTTTCATATTTTTTTTCCTGTGTGTTTGGCGCCTTTGAAGCAGCTCCCTGGTAATGGAGAGAATACTGGATCCGCATTTTAACTAATATCTGTAATAGTTGTCTCTATTGACTGTACAAATAGTCAAATACACATCACAAAGTAAATTATGTGAACTCAAGCATTACACTTCCCTGCAACTTGGTGTAAGTTTTTCTTTGAGTTTATAACCTTATGCAATTTTTCGCAAGTTTAATGTGAACCAACAAATGATCTGTAATGGCAGAAAATATATAGTACAGCATCATATATATACCAATAAAATCAGTTTCACTTTAGACTTCAAATTTCTGATATTAGAATAGAACTGAAATGAGTCATCATTGTTTGAATACTGAAATAGGATATAGAATTGCTCCTAGAATTAAATGCATCCTCTGAGAGAGAGAAGCCCACATTTGGCTATGTCTGTAGCCTCATCTTGTCTTACGCAAACCATTTCCTCAGAGCGGAAATCTTTCAGTGAAGCTAGAGACTGTCTCTCTCCCCCATCATGTAGCTTGTCCTAATCCTATTATGTGTTCCGTGCCATGGTCCATATTTTGGTAAACTTGATTTTACATGCTTTATAACTAGTCTGCCTTTTCACATGTAAGATTAATATATCCAATTCGTTAAATGAAGGTCTACCAATCGCTGATTCCTACTGATTGACCTTTATAATACCGTTCCAAGCCCAATAACTAATCAAGTGTATACTTCAACTCCCTTATGCTCATGAAAGTATGACACTGATAGTCTCTCCAACTGCTTGACCTTATAACACCATTCCAAGCCCAAAAAATTGACCCAAGTGTATACTCCAACTCCCTTATGCTCATGAAAGTATGAGCATGCATCATGTACAATCTAAATACTTCTCTCGACAAAATTTCCCTCATTCCTTGATCTATAAGGACACTGCTAAAGTTCCTTCTTTCCTGTCCAGGCATGAGATGCAAGCTGCACTGTTTCTTCCACTCCAAGCTAACTAGCCCTTTTGTCTGTTCCTGTTGGGTCACAGTATCATACCCCCTTCCTCTAGAACAGGTCATCATCATAAATAACTCATTTCAATTGTTTCGCATTTCCATTATTTGATTTTCCTTGCCTAATGAACCCAAAACTAGAGGCTTAAAGGCATAAACCTGCAAAATTTCTGCTCAAGTAAACAGAGAGAAACTTATCAAAGAATAAGCAAGGTGGTGGCTGATGTCAGTGAGGTGGACATCATCCATGATATTTTGGGCTCAGCTTTACTTCTCTCTTGGCTCTAAACAATCGGATTCTTTGCTAATTAAATGTTGAAAGCATTATCTGTTTTCTGTAGAAAAGAATATTTTCTGTTAAAGCATGCCATCTGTAGATTTTCAAACCAAAATTATTCCAGATGTCAAAAGAATTAGCCTTCTATGTATTCCAGAACTTCATGACATATTTTTTCTCTTGCTTCTAGTCCACCTAGAGTTAGCATCATTCTATGTTTCACATGTATCTTTTTGATTCTCACGAAAGCTTATGAGATATAATTTTCAGTTTAAGAGGAGAGTGAAACAATTGTGGAAAAAGAATTCATTGTAGTTACACCTGTATGCATCACACACAATAGCAATATGATGGTGAATTTTCCATCCAGCTTATTTGCAAAATCAACATTTGTCTTCATATCTCCATAGCTTAATATAAGATTTCCCACTGATCCAAAAAATTTAGGAATCTATCATGCTTTTTGCAACTCCACGACCATAATGGAGGGTTGTGTGCTGTTGGTAAATTCAGATCATTTGGATTTTATTCGGTTTCGAATTTGGTGGAGATTCTTGGTAGTGATGGTGGAGCTGTTGAGTCCTAATGTGGGTTCTGTGTTGGTGGTGGCAGCTCTTTGGAATGGCAGTGTGTGTTGGTGGAAGGGTGAACTCCTGGTGATGAGTTTTGGTGGTTGTGAATAAAAGTAAACTAGAGGGTCCTTCGACAAGAAATTTCCAGCTCACATTGTGCATTTGTTTTGTGAGATGCAAAAAGTTGGTATTTAACTGAAAAGGGACAATGTTCAAGGTTTGGATAATTGTAGGGGGCTGAGTAACAAATTTTCTAACCACTGGGGAGTATTGAGCAGGTTTATGAAACCACATGGGGTAATTTCCTATGATATTTTTCGACTCAAATTCCACATAATTCTTGTCTCAGTTTCTAGAAGTAGATCTTTGGCTTAACGTAATAATCTTCATACTGTGAATGTGCTCCTCAAAGAACAGTTGAACTTTGACCTCTTTTGCCTTCAATTATAGTCCTTTGCCTGTAGCAACTGTGTTTTCCTGGAGTTATGGGTGCTTCATGCATATTTATATTTTGTGCTTTGTTGATTCGACAGCTTTCCATTTGTATATACTAGAATCTACATGCAGCACACGTCCAAAAATATTGAAGATCTAGACAGGGCTATCGAATTGACACCCCTCCCCCTGGTTGGGAATTGAGACCAATTATATGTTTAGCCCATATGATCTTTGTTCAGAGAAAAATTTAAAAAGATGAAGAAAAATTTACAGTTTGTCAAAGCTTTTCACTATATAAAAAATTGCTACAATCATATAGAATTTTCTATCACCAAAACCCCCCCATGTATCGTAGGAAAAATAACCTAAACTTTACCACACCACTAGTTTCTACTCTTTGTACACACCTCAAAGAGAACAAGAAAAACCTAGGATGCCAGGCTCATAATTTTTTCTTTGAAAACCCTCAAGTCACGTGTGCCAAAAGAATGAAAAACATCAGGGAACAATTGCTATGTAGAAGAGACCAATTTCCATTCAACCAAGGCAAGAGAAAGAAACCATTCCAAACTTCCAATTTTAAGGTGTTAACAATTCACGACCTAGTATAATTTGATGACCAAGGAATCATTTCTGCCAAATTGTTTCCTCTCCAAATTTATGGATGTATTGATTCGTCCTTATTCACTCTCTTACAATGTTTCCATGCTATTTGTTTAATTCAGGTGGATAATTGACCCCCCATTGGATGTAACCGTCCCAGTAAAACACACGCCATGGCCAGATGCTCCTCCTGAACTCCCAACTTCTGGTGGAAAAGTGATCAGCATCCCTGAGAACACCGAGAAACGTGTGCCCAAAAGATCAACAAGAAAACGCAGTTCGCGGAGCAAAAGGAAGCGTGTACCGAAAGTATTAGATGAACGTGTTTCCACAAGAAATTCTGGGGATAACTAGAACCTTTTCACGACTGAGTTCTCAGATTTATTCCACTATATGAATTCATGAGTATGAGCAAGCCTTCAACCTCAGAACTTTGATGACAAGACGACTATTCTTGTCGAGTAAATACAGAGGTATATGTTCCATATACCTAGCTGGTCGATACATATACATCTAATTTTCAGATTGTCTTTTAGGTGAAGTTTTTCCTTCTTTGATTTCTTCATTTTCAGTGTGTTGTGGTAGAGTTTTACGACTGAGCCCTGTTACACTTGCCAGTTGGCAGAAACATGTATTCACTATCTTCGTGTTTCATACGGAAATAGAAATCAAAGATCTATTCAATTGTTGGATCTCATAGAGTGTGCTTGTAAATTGTTTCAAGTCATTTGACCCCTAAACAAATTGCTTTATGAATTTTTAACCCAGTACATATAGCAGCTGCTTAGGTCCTTGAAAGGGTCTGCCTTTGATCAACAACCATTAGGTTCTACTATATTTCCCATATGGAATTTACAGTTTGCAAGATCTGTTCATAATTTACGTCGATGAATTGGACTGCGTGAAGTATAATCACACTTTTATACCCTATTAGGGTATACTGGTTATTCCAGCTTAATTCCTACACACACACGAATTTATAGGAGGCTGTTTTTCTGAGAAATTGAAAACTGAGCTATCACAATTCTAATGTTAAAATTATTTTTTAAATGCTTATATTATAAGTTGTAGGTAAATGTATAGATAAAAGTATGTTTGACCAGTTTAACCAATTAAAATTATAAGTTAAGCATCCCCAAATATTAATGCTTCTTTGTTGCAAAAACTTGTGGTGTTAAATGGACATGGTGCTCTCATGAATCACTATATTACTGTAAACTTTAATTATCTCTTCTAAAAATCAATTGGTGTTAACATATATGACTTTCGACCACCATCAAAGACTTACGAGCATTGTTGTTACTCCCATCGATTAAATATCTTTGATTTCGTTTTAAAAAACTGCATAGGGAAGGAGCAGTGCAGAAAAATATAATTCTGCTATTGCATTTCCAGAGAAGGTCATGTGTAAAACTCAAGTTGAATTATTATATTGTACATGTCGTGTTTTTTCTGACAATTGATTGAAATACTGATATTTAGTTTAGGGTTAACAAAGTAAATCAAGATATTATAGGCAACATTCTCGGAATTTCCATTTATAAAAGTGTCGACCAGGAAGCAGCATGTATAAAGCTGGGTTCTGAATTTTGATTGGCAGTAAGAAGCGGCCATAGTATCTTTCGGTGCATATTTCTCATTATAATTCATTCATTATTAACTGCAGCACTAAAATCTATTGATTCAAGGCTGAATCTGATTGGGAAAAAAAAAAAAAAAACCAATTGAGCCGCTTCTGTTGCCTCCCCGATTTTGGGCACAGTGAGTCACTGACTACTCAAAAGATGTCTAGGTTCATCCATTGCTCACATACTTTTATCAATTTTGATTTTTTTTTTTAAAGAGAATACATAATGAATTTGACAGGAAAAAGAGATGAATTATGCTAGTTGTACACCCACACTTACAGTCTCTCATTGTTTGACACATAGAGAGTGTTAGTGTGAGTGTATGTGTAGGGTGTACTAAATTTTAGAGCTTGCTTGATTGAGTTTTTAATAAATTTTGATAAAAAATTGATAAAATGTGACGAATAGTTAATAAAAAAATTGAAAAAGAAACTTAAATAAGTGCACATGACTATTGCAATAAAGTCAGCAAATTACAAACTAGTCCAATAAAGCAATTGCACATATTTTCGACAAATATGATTGTAACGCTTGAAATAGCCTAAAGGTCACTTAGCACGTAATATACAATATTTGGCCTCGAAAATGTAAGAGCTTGATAAATGGTGTTACAAAATTTTCCCCCTTTATGATTAATGCGTATTAATATTTTAACATTTTTATCGCCTACATAAACCCAAGTTCCCCTCCAACTTCTTCAAGCCTAAGCAATCCAACAATTCTTCCTCGTGGGCTTCGATTCCTACAGAATTCTCCTCTCTCCATTTCTCAGCCATGGCTATGCCCATAATCCCCTTTCTTTTCCTATTCTTCGCTACTTTATCGTATGCATTAGACATGTCAATAATAGATTACGACAATAAACACATCCATAAAACATCGTCGAAAAGTGTCGAAGAAGTGAAGGGCTTGTACGAATGGTGGCTAGCAAGGCATGGCAAAGTATACAATGGTTTGGAGGAGAAGGACAAAAGATTTGAGATTTTTAAGGATAATTTGAAGTTTATTAATGAACATAACACGGAGAATCGAACCTACAAGGTGGGATTGAACCAGTTTGCCGATCTGACTAATGAAGAGTACAGGTCCATGTTCTTGGGTACGAGGACTGAGTCTAAACGCCGGCTCGTGAAATCGAAAAATGCAAGCCAGCGTTATGCTATTCGAGCCGGCGAAAAGTTGCCGGAATATGTTGATTGGAGAAAGAGGGGTGCCGTTGCTCCGGTTAAAAATCAAGGAAGTTGTGGTAAGGGTTATTTTCACTGCACTTTTTCCGATCTGTTTCTCCTTTTTCCTTCAATATTCAATATATTCATTGGTGATTTGTGTATGGTCTTTGTTACACGTTTGGAATTTTACTTCATTAACAGCCTAAGTGCTTGTTTGGTAAAGCTTTTTAAGATTACAAGTAGTGTGTCGTGTAGAATATGCATAAAAGTAGATAAAAATTGTGGGTACTATGCTAAAAAAGATGTTTGACCAACTTATAAGCTTGAAGCCTTGAACCCTCCTTCAGTACCAGTCCATGGTGAAAACTGGCTAATCGACTGGATAAGAGCATCTCCAATGCAACAATGTCTAATATGTATATGTGGCAAAAGACATTGACATTATATCAAAAAACTTCTCCAATGCAACAATGTTCATTATGAAAATGTGGCAAATTATTATTAGCTTTTTAGAAAAAGAAAAGAGAGAGAAATCTATTGATTGAATATAAAATTTTAAATTAATGGTAGACATTGTCTTTGACAATGTCTAGAACTAGACATTGTGCTAGACACTTTCTAGCATTAATTGTGCCACATAAGCAATTTTTTGCCATTTGTCAAAAAAAGTACTAAACATTGTGCTTGACATTGTTGCATTGGAGATGCTCTAAGAGTCTTCGAAAGTGATAGTGTCATGGCCCATGATTCTTTCAGTATCCGTTGGAACTTGTTTTTTATGCTGACAGGAAGTTTTAAAATTGATTTCCAAGACAATTAATTTATTTGTGAATCAGGGAGCTGCTGGGCTTTCTCAACTGTTGCTGCTGTGGAAAGCATAAACCAGATAGTGACGGGGGAACTTATCCCTCTATCAGAACAAGAACTTGTAGACTGTGACAGAATTGAAAATTCTGGCTGCAATGGAGGCCTAATGGACTATGCCTTCCAATTCATTATAGCCAATGGTGGCATGGACACTGAAGATGATTACCCCTACAGGGGTGTTGATGGCAGATGTGATCCCACCAGGGTTCGTTTTGTTCGAGCTAATTATCTTATTATATGACTAATTATATAATAATAAATTATAAACGCGGGCTGGTTGTGATTTCTTGTATTTTTTTGATGTTTAATTTTGTTTTGATACAGAAAAATGCCAAGGTTGTTAGCATAGATGGCTATGAAGATGTGCCACCCCAGAACGAGAAAGCATTGCAAAAGGCTGTGGTACATCAACCAGTGAGTGTTGCTATTGAAGCCTCCGGGAGAGCTTTCCAGCTTTACTCATCGGTAATTAACCTATTCTCTCTGTTCCTGAGTGTGCAGTGTTATTTTTCTTTCTTTCTTAACCACTCCATGTGCATTGTATAGCAGTGTCGCGTTACAGTATTTTTTACTTTTTCTAATGGAATTGAGACTAAGATTGTGAAGCAGTTTGGAGAATATCAGCTAGATCAATGTATGCATCCTAAGACTTAGAGAGTGCATTGTGTCCCATATGTCATGCTCGACTTGAAACAATAATGTCAAATACTGTGTACTAAACATGTTCTTCTTCTTCTTAGGGTGTATTTACGGGTCGATGCGGGACAGATTTGGACCATGGTGTTGTAGTTGTCGGCTATGGCACAGAAAATGGGCTCGATTATTGGATTGTAAGGAACTCGTGGGGAACAAACTGGGGTGAAAATGGATATATCAGAATCCAGCGTAATGCATTTGGAACTCGTGCTGGAAAGTGTGGTATTGCAATTGAACCTTCATATCCAACCAAGACCAAGTCTAAGCTGGTTTTTGCAAGCGATTAATCATCTTCTCACGGCCAAGGAAGAATTCATGATACCGACTCAAAATTTATAAAAAACGAGGCATAGCCTGTTGTCGTTGTCTGTTGGATAGAATTAAGTTGTTGTTTGGCAGTATTGAATTTTAGTAGGTGGATTATGTTTAACTTAGTTTATGCTTACAGTAGATTGATTGTAATTTCAGTATTTCACTATCACAATTCACAATCAGCTTGTATATATATCATTTCAATTTGATTGTATTCCAATTAGTATTGGAAACAACTCATTTATTATATGCATTTTCTTGCTTTTTGTCACTTTCCTTCAACAACCTTTTTGATTGCAGAGGTGGCTCGGTGGTGGCTCGACAATCACAGTGTTTAAAAAAATTTTTTTTTTATAAGGAATAATTGCATAAAAGATCCTTATTGTTTTAAAATTGTTGGAATATATCAACAATTTAAAAAAAAAAAATCTTTATTGTTTTTTTTTTACACTTAATTTTCATTCAATTTTTTACTAATCTTGTTTTTTTATTTTACCTTTTACAAATTATTCTAAATAAATGCTAAAAAATGCAATTCAAGAATTACAAAATCCACGCTGTCAAATTTTGGTGGCAAATCGAATGATTTTATTTTTTTTACACTTTTTCCTTTATTTTTTACATATGTGCATTGCACGTAGCCAAAACTAGTATATATATATGTATCTATTAAATCTCAAAATTTATAAAATTTAAAAATAAAAGCGTAGTAATATTGTACAAAAATCAATTAAATTTAAATTTAAATTATTTGGGAAGATACATTATAATTAGAATAAATATGTGACATAAAATGAATTTTTTTAATTAATTAAGATCAAAATTAGTATTTTAATAATAGATAGATAGAAAAGCTAAAAGTAGAATTTAAAAAATTATTTTTTTATTGCTTCTCAAAATCTGCTACCAGGTGATACATATTTTTTTATAATCACTTTTTAAAAATTTACCAAACGCCTAAAACAATTTCTAATTGTTTGATAATCAGAAGTTGAGCTCCAAAATGAATCTCAAACAGACCCTAAGACTTTTCATTGTAAAAGGCTTTGTTTTTTAATAGAAAAATATCTTTTACTTTAGATTTATAATTTTATGAAAACATTATCTTTTTTAACTTAGAATATCTTTGCCTGTTTGGAAACCATCATTTGTTAGAAAAGAAGGTTTGCATTTTTGGAGGCAGTTCAAATAATTCACATCAACAAGACGAATGGTGCTTATTAAATAAGTTTAATAAGTAATTCTACACAATGGCATCAAAGTTAAAAAAGATAGTCTTTATATTGTTTAAATTTGATCAGTTTAATCTTTTTCAACTTATTGAATTGTTCTGCTAATATTTGGGATTCCATCTTAAAATGCCATGCTTTTTACGAGGAATAGCACAAGCCTTATATGTTGAAATTTTTTGTTTAACATGTTCTTGCAATATGGTTGCTCGTCTGAGAAAAACAATCTTGAAATTCGTGTGCTCGTTCAAGTATTAGTCAGACCAAATTGTTCTTATATATTTAATGGGCTCTGATACTATATTAAGACTTCAAGTTCTATCTAGAGGCGGAGCCAGGATATGCCAAAGGGGTGGGCCGGAGGAGGGAAAACCATACGGGGGTTCGGGAGCAGCGCCCCCGAAATTTTTTTGAGCCTATTTTAATAAGAATATAATATTTTCAAATAAGTCATAATCTTTAAAAAGTTTTCAATAAGTCATTAAACAAAAATATTCAAGATCTAAAATTAGTAAAAGAAAGTTGTGCACGACGATCTTTTACAACTGCGAATTCCTCTATAATAGAATCTATATCTATTTTATTAACAAGATCTCTCTCAACAAAAATTATCATACGATCAGCAAGAAACTCATCACCCATTTTGTTGGGAATTGACGTCTTCACATGTTTCATGGCTAAAAATGATCTCTCAGTTGTCGCAGTAGAAACAAGTAATGTCAACACAAGACGAATCAATTTAGTTATTATCTTGTAATCCTCAGACCTTCATGTTTTAACCAACATCTCGCATAATTTTTAAATCGTGGGTACTTCAAATTGAGGATCACGAACCACATCCTCGCGATAATATTTCAATTCGATCAACAAGACATTCTTCTCTTAGCATTCAAAATCCTCAAGATAAAACTCCACGGCAAGATCATAAATATCATTTGAATTAAATGATTCAAATGAATTTTTTGGATCCAAAGCCACACTAAGTTGAAGGAGTCGAATTGATATCTCATTAAATCTTGTATCCAACTCTGTCAACTGATAATCTATGGCTTCATTAAAAACACCAAAGTGATAATGATGCTCAATAGTAATTTGCTTGTGACCACGACTAATATTGGTGTCTAGGTCAGGTATATCAATGTCATGTCTTGAGCAAAAATCTTTCACTTCTTGAAGCAATTTCTCCCAACCTTGTTGTCTTAATTCTCGAAAAAGAGTTTTTGCAGTTGAAACATATCTCATAGCAGCCAGAACGTCAACAGATTCTTTTTGAAAGGTTTGACAAAGAAAATCAGTGATTCCCATAATTGAACTCATTAAATGCTAGCCAAATACAAAATCAAAGCTCTTGATATTTTTGCAAACACCACGAATTTCCGTCCAAGCCTTTGGATTTGAACAGTTGCCAAGAAGATCTTCAAGAACCTTGTAAGTTGCACATACATATATGTCATACTCTTAACGGCTTCATAATGAGAACCCCCAGCGAGTAGCTCTTGATCGCTACAAGGTTGTCATCTGATTAGCCCCACGTCCAGACTCGCGTTCTCATGTTGCTAACATATTCTTAATTTGTACTTTTTTGAACAGCTTGTAGCTCAGTATTGCGTTCAGCAAAAGATTTAACGATATTAATGACATTGTCTAATAGAGAAAAAAAAGTCCCAAATAGGATCGCATTGCTTGGCTGCAGCAACCAATGTCAATTGTAATTGATGAACAAAACAATGGACATAATACGCATATGGACAATCATTAAGAAACAATGCCTGAAGTCCATTCCATTGGCCACACATATTGCTTGCACCATCATACCCTTGACTTCTCCATTTATGAACCTGGAAGTTGTACTGAACAAAAACATCAGATATCTCTTTTTTTAGTGTCTCTGAAGAAGTTTCACTAACACTCTTGATAGCAAAAAAACGTTCTGTAAGAATACCTGCTGTGTTCACAAACCTCAAGATAATGGTCATTTGCTCTTGGTGAGATTCATCTTGTGCTTCATCAACAAGAAGAGAAAAATAAGCATCACCAATTTCATCGTGAATCATCCTACGCACTTTGTTGGCCATAATTCTCAAAATCTCCTTCTGGATATCCCCACTAGAGTATTTCGCATTTTTTGGTGCATTACCCAACACAACGTTTCTAACATCTACATTCATTTCTCCAAATGCATCAATCAATTCGATCACATTTCCACGCTTCAATGACTCTTCAGATTCATCTTGACCTCTGAAAGAACACCCATGCAGTGCTAGCCACCGAACACTTACAATTGACGTCTTTAGACGCAATTGATTTTTCATAACTTCCTATTTACTTGCCATATACATGACCTTATCAATATGTTGAGCCGATCTGATCAAATCTTGAGCATTTGCCACACACTTATTATGAGGTGATGAAGTTGAAGAACCAACATGTTGAAGAAATGCACACTCCTTTCCATGAACTCTCTTCCAGTTATCAAATCCAGGAGTTACTAATGCTAAAAAAAAAGCATGTTGTCCATCATTGCAAAAAAGAAAGCAAGGAAAACAATAAGCCTTATGAGTTGAAGGCGAATACTCCAACCAAGAAAATTGTAAAGGCGAATACTCCAACCAAGAAAATTGTGTAAACCAACTATATTGGAAATGACGAGCTTTATCTTTATACTTTCTTGCTGTATATTCTCGGAGTTTAGGTTGATAAGGTCCATCTATCAAATATGTTCATCTAATCTCATCCCTTTTATTAAGAGGATAGTCATATATGTTATTCCTTTTTCCTAGATCCCGCTCAATATCGAAAGATGGAGTTGGAAGAGATTGTTGATTATGAATTGGAAGAGTATGTTGATGTTGATTTGAATCTTCAGTTGGTGTATATATTCTTGGTTTGAAGAAAGAATGCAATGTCATTTTTTCTTTCTTCGTAGGAGGTGGTTGCGCGGCCATTATATATTCTAAAAAATCAAGAAATTTATCTATCAACATTTCAGCACAAATTTATCCCTCTAAATCTGAGCACATTTCAACAACATCATCAGCAGTAAGAAATAATCAATGAATAGCACCAAAATTAATCGATGAACAGCATGAATTCCCAAAATTAAAATTTCATCAGCCATTCAAAAACTTCAACATCACAAGTAAAATTTCAGTGGCATCATCAGCAAAATGAAAATTTTCAACAGCAAAATATAATCAATGAATAGCACCAAAATTAATCGATGAACATCATAAATTCTCAAAATTAAAATTTCAGTGGCATCATCAGTAATCCAAAAATTTCAACAGCAAAACTAATGAAGTGATGATTTCAAATTACAACAGCATCATTTTTAGCAATTAAAACATCATAAGCAAAATTTCAGCACCAATTAAACTTACTAAAATGCAAAATTAGGGCTGCTGCGATTTCTGAAATTAGGGATGCTGGCTTGCTGCGATTTATGAATGTGATGAAGATCAGAAAGCTGTGATTTGCGAACGTGATTAAGGGCAGATTTAGCAGAACGGACAATGGATTTTCGAACATAATTTAGCATAGCAGGTAATGGCTGATTTTGAAGAAATGGTTGTCCGCTAAATTCTAATGATTTAATCAGGAAAGGGTTGTGTCTTTTCCACTTATGGTTTAATCAAGAAAAATGAATAAAAGGGTTGGTTGTGTGTTATTGGTCCAAATAGAAATTTGTTTTTGGGTCCAAACATTTAGGGTAAATTAGGCCCATTACTGTTTAATGTTATAAGAATTGAAAAATATGGTTAAAAATAGGGTAAAATAGATATATACCCTAGTAAAAATTATTAATTTACAAAATACGATATAGAGTTAAAAAAATTGAAAATTAATTTCTTTGGGCCGCACTTATTAAAACTCCACACAGTTTAGTTATATAACAAAATTTTAGATTGAATTTGTGAAGTAGACATTGGGTTCTCTCCCTCTATAGCCGCTCTACGTATTAATTTACTGTTGCATGCTATTATTTAACTCTTTACGCTACGTTGGATGAAATATCAAGACCTTAAAAATAAAAATAAGTCAATTATTTTTCAAATAACTTTTTTTAAATATAAAAAGAATTATTTATTTTATATTTATAATTTTGATCGACAAAACATAGTTGTTACCACACGATTCTGATATGTCTTCCACGTCAGTAAGGACCCTATCCAAGGCCCATCAAGAACCTCAGCTGGGCCATGCTAGGGCCTTGGAAGTTCTGATAAAGCGCCCCGAAGGCCCATCGAACGCTTTGGCCTTCGGCAGCCAGAATTCTGCGGGGCTCATGGAGGGCCTCGACACTCACGGCCAATCCATAGGACCTCGCCAGGCTTCGTATCAATTATAACTAGCAGGCAGCATAATATGCCGAAATGACCAGAGAAGTAATTAAGGAAAGATTGCGTTGATTTGGCGCACGAATCCTCACAAGGAAACCGAATCATAATCTCCTAAAATCATGCAACGTGATAAACTCAAAAAGGAAGATAATCTCAGAGATTGCCTGGGTAAGGGATGATCTCTATCACATAAGGAAGGAGGATCTGATTGGGTATCAAATTGATTTGTTTCCTAAATCAATTAGAACTCTTGCGTTATAAATACAACGTCTCCGGTTGTTCCAAGGTATGCACTCTTTCACACTTAAGAATCCCATCCTAAACTCTGCTCAAATCTCTGCCTGCTTGTCTCTCCCACACCCCGTTATTTCTGCCTCCCGTGTATCATCCATATACCAACTGTTGACTTGATCGTCGGAGTGCCAACGATCACCAGACCTTTTTTCTCCAGAGATCTTGGTGCCTAACGATTGTCCTAGTGTGCAGGTAACATACGAGTTGGCAGAGGAGTGACTGAAGATCTGTTGACACGTAGACGTTGCAGGTTCCGACGTCAACAGATTGGCGCCGTCTGTGGGAATCGAAAAAACGTTACACAACCAAAAAACTTGTGGTAAAAATGTGTTTTCTACCAGGAGGAGCATGGCAACTGATAACTCTCGAAAAGAAGAGATTGAGTCCCACCACACGAATCAGCGGTAAGAGAACATTCATGACCGTCAGAATGTGACCCACCGTCAGATAAGGAGACAACGACAGAGGCGAAAGACCAAGCAAGATATCATGGATCTGAAAATAGAGAATGCCCAAATGAGGGCTGTCATGGAGCGGTTGGGATATCAATCCCCCATTCGAAGAAACAAACGTGACCGGGATAGACGAAGCCCTTCGAGGTACGGTTCCATTGAAAGCCGTCAAAATCCTCAGGGTGACCAACCAATACCAGACGTGCGAAATCTTCAGGGAAAGAGCCCAAGATCCTCGCATGATAGCCAACAGATGAAGCCTCTCCCCTTTCGAGAAAACAAACGCGACCAGGGTAGACGGAGCCCTTCGAGGTACGGTTTCATTGAAAGCCGTCAAAATCCTCAGGGTGACCAACCAATACCGGACGTGTGAAATCCTCGGGGAAAGAGCCCAAGATCCTCACATGATAGCCAACGGATGAAGCCTCCCCTATTCAAGGAAACAAACGCGAACGGGGTAGACGGAGTCCTTCGAGGTACGATTCCATTGAAAGCAGTCAAAATCCTCAGGGTGACCAACCAATACTGGACGTGCAAAATCCTCGAGGAAAGAGCCCAAGATCCTCACATGATAACAGTCAAAGGAGGTTTTCCCCGCGGCGAGGGAACAAGCCAGCCGGGTCCATCAGCGTATTTAACAGGTTGTGGGTCAGATCTTCTGTATTTGACAGGCTGGAGTGGAACCGCCCAAAGCGAGGAATGCAAGAACCGCCCAACCAATGGCGATGACCTAAACCTCGGCGTCAGGGTGAAAATTCTCGCTGTAAAGACAGAAACACAGGTCCCCCTAGACAAGACTGACCCGAATGCCCATCTATCATGTTTACAAGGTGATCCGTCCCGGGACCTACAAGTTTGAAGATACCAACAAAAAGGGGATAAAACACCTGCGATACATCATGCACCTTCGTCCATACAACCAATGGGTTTCATTTTGGCGCAAACCCGCACACCGATTTTAATTTTTGAAGTTATTCAGCTGTAGTATTCGGCCAATAAAGTCCAACCATTTGCAAGTTTCTGTTATCTCAATTATTCTAGTGAAAGCAATTCGGCAGTGAGTGAGTGTGGTTCGCGGCCAACTCTTTCAACTCGCTGGATAAACATTCAACGCGTATTTAAACAAGTACAAGCAATTCGGCAGTGAGGGAGTGTAGTTCGCGGCCAACTCTTTCAACTCGTTGCGTAAATATTTAACGCGTACAAAGGTAAGTAAAGTAAGCACAGCAGCGAGAGAGTGTGGTTCGCGGCCAGCTCTATCAACTCGCTGGATAAATATTAAATGCGTAAACAAGCAAGTAAATACAATTCGGTAGCGAGTGAGTGTGGCTCGCGGCCAACTCTATCAACTCGTTGGATAAACATTCAACGCGTATTTAAACAAGTGCAAGCAATTCGGCAGCGAGGGAGTGTAGTTCGCGGTCAACTCTATCAACTCGTTGGATAAACATTAAACGCACAAATATGCAAGTTAACAAGATTCAGAACAATCACAAAATTTTCACAAGTAATTCACGGGATAATTACACCATATAAAACTTTACAGTTGCATAACCAAGAGGCTTCACCACTAAGCACGTGCACGATTCCTACGGCTCGGCATAACCGGGGGCCCCAAGTTTGGCCAATAAGTCCTTAGCCTTTGCCAACTCGCTTAGCACCTCGGTCAGTTCTTTATCTTTGGCTTGAATCATACTCTGGCAAGATTTTAGCTGCGACTCAGCCTTCTTCTGGGCAACGACGCACGCCTTCTGGATTGTTTGGGCTTGCGTAACGTCATACGTGGCACGAGTCCTCGCGTCTTCAGAAAATGTGAGTCGTGCCCGAAGATGTTTGTTTTCGGCCCGCATTGCTTCGACATCTTCGTCCTCTCTAATGATGGAATGTATTTCATCAACTTTCATCTCCAACATTTTGTACAACTCACACTTTAGAACGTGACTGCGGGAGGTGTACATTTCGGCCAACTTCACCAACTTCGTCACTTCCGCAGTGTCTGCCGCCTTCCCAAAGGCAGAAGTCCAATATTTATGGACTGATGTAGCGGTAATGGCAACCGCTGGAGATAATTTTCCTAAGACTGTTGGATCCAGCTTGTCCTGGCGGGACCCAATGTTGATATATTTGCACTTACCAAGAGGGAGAGATGTGGATGTCTGGGACACCTCCTCCCCGCTCTCGGCTCCTGGTTTCCTTTTCACCGATTGTCTAACATTCCCGGGCGGAGGCATGGGTCTAGCAGGAATTGATGGGGATGGAACGCCTGTTGTCGCTTTCTGCACAGGAGAAATATAGGGGTTACCTATCGCCGTTTCTAGCTCTTGCAATACGGTGGGCCTGGAACCAGACGCCGTGGATGACGCCAAATGTGGAAGGGAGGCATCCTCCATTGAGACCGTGTTTTCTACGAAGCGCATTAGTATTCTTTTTATTCTCAAAAGTCCCACGCCCATTATGAAAAATAGGCTTGGACTTGGGAGACTATTGTTACCACACGATTCTGATATGGCTTCCACGTCAGCAAGGGCCCCGTCCAAGGCCCATCAAGAACCTCAGCTGGGCCTTGCTAGGGCCTCAAAAGTTCTGATAAAGTGCCTCGAAGGCCCATCGAACGCCTTGGCCTTCGGCAGCCAGAATTCTGCGGGGCTCATGGAGGGCCTCGACACTCACGGCCGATCCATAGGACCTCGTCAGACTTCGTATCAATTATAACTAGCAGGCAGCATGATATGCCGGAATGACCAGAGAAGTAATTAAGGAAAGATTGCGTTGATTTGGCGCACGAATCCTCACAAGGAAACCGAATCATAATCTCCTAAAATCATGCAACGTGATAAACTCAAAGAAGGAAGATAATCTCAGAGATTGCCTGGGTAAGGGATGATCTCTATCACATAAGGAAGGAGGATCCGATTGGGTATCAAATTGATTTGTTTCCTAAATAAATTAGAACTCTTGCGTTATAAATACAACGTCTCCGGTTGTTCCAAGGTACACACTCTTTCACGCTTAAGAATCCCACCCTAAACTCTGCTCAAATCTCTGCCTGCTTGTCTCTCCCACACCCCGTTATTTCCGCCCCCATGTATCATCCATATGCCGACTGTTGACTTGATCGTCGGAGTGCCAACAATCGCCAGACCCTTTTTCTCCGGAGATCTTGGCGCCCAACGATTGTCCTAGTGTGCAGGTAACATACGAGTTGGCAGAGGAGTGACTGGAGATCTGTTGACACGTAGACGTTGCAGGTTCCGACGTCAACAATAGTATATATCTTAAACTTTACCTATTTAGGATAATTAAAATGTTTAGAATTATTGAGGATGATTAATCATTAATGTAACTTTTTTTTCTTAAATATGAATTAATGTACTGGATAAGAAAGTGACATGTTCTGTCACTTTTTACTTAAAAAGTGACTAGACAATTTATACTAATGACATAACAACTTTAGATCATAAACTTTTGTGTGGTGGATTTAACTGTTTGATTTAATTTGATATTTATTGTGCATTATTGAGTGATATGAATTATCGAGGATGATCAAACATTAATGTGTCTTTTTTTTTTCAAACATTAATGTATCATTTTTTTGTCTTGAATATGAATTAATGTAATGGATAAGAAAGAGACATGTTAGGTCACTTTTTGCTTAAAAAGTGACAGAATATAACAACTTTGGATCAAAAACTTCTCTGTGGTTGATTTAACTGTTGGATTTAACTTGATATTTGTTGTGCATTATCGAGTGATATAAATTATTGAGGATGATTAATCATTAATGTATCATTTTTTTTTCTTAAATATGAATTAATGTACTAGATAAGAAAGAGACATGCTCTGTCACTTTTTGCTTAAGAAGTGACAGAATATAACAACTTTGGATCTCAAACTTCTCTGTGCATTATTGAGTGACATGAATTATTAAGGATGATCAAACATTAATGTATCATTTTTGTTTTCTTGAATATAAATTATTGTACTGGATAAAAAAGTGACAAGTTATGTCACTTTTTGCTCAAAAAGTGGCATAACAACTTTATATCACAAACTTCTTCGTGGTTGATTTAACTGTTATATTTAACTTGATATTGGTTATGTATTATTGAGTTATATGAATTATTTAGGATGATCAAACATTAATGTATTATTTTTTTGTCTTGAATATGAATTAATGTACTGGATAAAAAAGTGACATTATCTGTCACTTTTTGCTTAAAAAGTGACAAACAATGTATACAAGCGACATAACAACTTTGGTTCACAAACTTCTCTTTAATTGATTTAACTGTTGGATTTAACTTCATATTTGTTGTGCACTATTGAGTGACATGAATTGTTAAAGATGATCAAACATTAATGTAACATTTATTTTTATTGAATATGAATTAATATACACAATAATAAAGTGACATAACATTTTATACAAGTGACATAACAACTTTGGATCACAAAATTCTATGTAGTTGATTTAACTGTTGGAATTAACTTAATATTTGTTGTGTATTATTGAGTGACATGAATTATTGAGAATAATCAAACATAAATGTATCATTTTTTTTGTTGAATATAAATTAATGTACTGGATAAGAATGTAGCATGCTTTGTCATTTTTTGTTTAAAAAGTAACAGAACAATTTATACAAGTGACATAACAACTTTGGATCACAAAATTCTCTGTGGTAGATTTAACTACTGGATTTAAGTTGATATTTGTTGTACATTATTGAGTGACATGAATTATTGAGGATGATAACACATTGATGTATCTTCTTTCTTTTCTTTTTTTCTTGAATATGAATTAATGTACTGGATAAGAAAGTGGCATTATCTATTTCTTTTTTGCTTAAAATTGACGAATAATTTACACAAGTGACATAATAACTTTGAATTACAAACTTCTCTTTGATTGAATTAAAAATTTGCAACTTAAATTTAATTAAAAATCTAAAGTTGCAAAAAAATATAAAAAAAAATCTAACAAATTAAGTATCACATAACATCATTGGAATCTTTTACTAGAATTCAACAGCCCCTATCTTGCAAGAATCATCACCATATTTGATTATCCTAACATTGTTAAGTAACTTCAAACTTCACATGTTTGTTTAATTTAGAATTTAAATATTATCCTAATCCAAAGCCTTACAATTTTACAATTCTAATACAACATAGTTGAATCTTGGCAACCCATATCTGATTGCCCTGTAACCAACAAAAGGGTTGCTGAGAAGAGATTTCTCGACAACCAAATGGTCGCCGAGACATCTCGGAAACCACATTTTGGTTGCCGAGACAAGTATGGTTGCCGAGAAACCTTGGCAACCACAATTGGTTGCCGATGAACCTCGGCTACTATGTATTTGTTCATCTTTTGTATAGCTCACTTTTAGAAAAATAATCTTAAGCAATTTTCTGGTTATTTATTCATAAATATAAAACCTGCTAATAATATTTGTTATTTAGTTAGCTTCTTAGAATTTAAATTTCAGCTTCTTCATCTTTGTCAATTGCTCAAAAAATCTAACACAATTGCTAACTTTATGGATAATCGATATTTCTTTGCCCAGAAATTCAATCACTTGTATTAATATTAATGAGAGCTTACCACCTAACAAGAAAACCAAGTGAAATAAAAGTTGCCGAGATATCTCGACAACCAAGTGTGGTTGCCGAGATGTTTCTCGGCAACCATACTTGGTTGCTGAGAAACCTAGGCAACCACAATTGGTTGCCGAGGAACCTCGGCTACTATGTATTTGTTCATCTTTTGTATAGCTCACTTTTAGAAAAATTAGTTTTTGAACTAGACCAAACAATCACTCACTCATCCCCACGCATTTTTCTCCCTTAACATTTCATTTTCAGCTTTTTGTACAGTGTATGTATTCACGTACATTAATATATTTGAGCTTTAATTTTGATTTAAAGCGAACCCTAAGAATAGATTTTTGAATCCCAACTTGGCAACTGGAGTGTTTACGTAACTAAGAAGAGAGAAAGTAAGGAGACTGAGAAAATAGAATGCACGCAAATGCAGGATTCATGTGAACCCAACGTTGTTGAGTTGGCCAAGTTGACGGTTGATTAAGAGGTTAACTCAACAGTATTCTGTACCAAACAAGAGAAAAGGACAATTCTCTGACTGTCTTGTTAGTTTTAACAAATTCTTTAGTCATTTAGACTTAATTAAGTATTGCTATACTGAGAATCAGTTTTTGCTTTGCTAGAGAAATAATGAGTTGTAGAAAAAATCAAATAAGTCTTTGGCAAACTCTTATTTTATAATTGATGTATATTTCGAAATCAGTATTTAACAAAAGTAATTTATTGCTGTGATTGTATAAAATAACTAAAATGGATATTGATTATAATAATATTATTTTGTATTATTATTATTATCATGAGTAGTATTATAATATTTACTTTTATAACAATATGTAATATTATTAATTGTTTTTTCAAGACAATGTATTTACCATAATTATTTTAAAATAAAAATAATATATATCTATAAAATCTTAAAATTTTGAAACATTAAAAATTAAAAGCATACTAATATTGTACAAAAATCAATTAAATTTAAATTTAAATTATTTGTGGAAATGCATTATAATTAAAATACTAATAAATTTGTAACATAAAATGAATTAATGCCAAAATTGATATTTTAATAATAAATAGATAGAAAAGCTAAAAGCAGAATCTGAAAATCTACTATTTTACTGATTCTCAAAATCTGATACGATACAGATTCTTTTAGAATTACTTTTTAAAAATTTATCAAATGCATAAAATAATTTTTGATTGTTTGACAATCAGAAGTTAGACTCCAAAATAAATAACAAACATGCCTTTAAGGATTTCTTTAAATAAAATTAAGAGGACATTACAAAATTGTCCAGGGTAGAGGAGAGAGAATTGAACATGGCAAGGGGAAAATAGCAAAAGGAAGAATGAAGACAAGAAGAAATGTCAAAATGAAGAAGAAATAAAGGTACAAAGCTAAAAGGGCCTTAACTTTATTGAATCCACAAGTTCAGATAGGCTAGAAATTTTCTCTTTTTCAGGGTCAAACCCTAAAATTCTTGCTTATTTTCTAACAACTTTTAGGTCCCTTTTGGAACAAAATCCGAAAACCCAAAAAATCTTCTTCTGGGGTTTACAATATAGTTAGGCTTTTGAAGTGTGTTCCATTCTGTAGTTCAACTTCAATGTTCAAGCTCTACTCTAATGAAAAGTTGATTCTTTGCCTGCCTTGTCCCGTGAATTTTTTTACATGTAATTTGCATTAATTATTTGTAAATTATTTATACACATGGCATAATAGTTTAATAATTTATTCCAACAGAACATTCATTGACCCTTGCTAATGAAAGTGGACGTGACCATTTCTGGAATGTAACTTGATAATTATAGAAAACGATATATAATAAATATTCAACCACATTTGGTGTCCACGCCCATGTATCAATTTAATTTGTCTTTGTGACACTTTCAGACGTGTCTCGGTCGCAATGAATTTGGTAAGTATGTTTCCAACTTGTGTATTAATTTCAATTAAATTATAAAAATGTTTGAAATTGATATAGTGGCATTTAAATAGACAGACAATTCAACTCATTAAAAATCGAATCAAACGAGTTGATCTGTCAATTATGCCAAGTCGTGCTGGGTTGGATTTTTTTTGCCCAACTAACCCATGAAGATTGGGTAGGTCAGCTTGATTAATTAAGAAAAAAGTCCTATTACACATAAATTTTACTTTTATTTATATTTCACAAACAGTTTAACAATTTAATTTACAAATATGTCAAAGAGAATATTTAGTTTTTTTTTTCATTTTTATATTAA
The DNA here is from genome assembly GCA_030279155.1 of Forsythia viridissima. Classification (NCBI taxonomy): domain Eukaryota; kingdom Viridiplantae; phylum Streptophyta; class Magnoliopsida; order Lamiales; family Oleaceae; genus Forsythia; species Forsythia viridissima. Next base: position 46,884,451 of record CM059038.1, on the reverse strand, counting down.
AAAAGGACATGTTGGCTCGGCTACCTTGCAATTCGGGAGAGTTCGCTGCCAGTTCGATCCACAAATTTTAAAGATGGTTCAAGTTAAATGTACATCATATTTCATATTTTTAGATGAGTCGATCCGCCATGGGCTTGAGCTAGGACTACATACATGTGAGTGGATTTCACTCATTTTGACACCTTTAAATTGACAGCGATTTACAAAAATGTGAAAAATGACAACGCGTATTGACTAATTGACACAACTTTCAAATTAAATATATATAAAATAATATATTATTATAAAGTGATTTTAAAAGATTAATTCTTTATTTTATTTTTTTCTATTTATTGTCATGAACCCCATGTCATAGTATTAAAAATGCTTGTCGTGTCTTCACAGACATAGCGCAATGATAAAGTAGGAGGGTTCTCTACAGAGTATCGAAAGTTCGAATTCTCGCGGCAGCTGGAAAGCAACATTTTAAAAAAAAAAATGTTAGAAGACAATATCTATGTTGGAAGGCAGAGGTCTACAATGAGAAGAACCGTCGAATGTCTTGTCCAATTGTGTATAACATGTTACCCCATCCAAATTTACCTGGGTAGCGAACCAGGAGGGAATGCCGCCACTCCTCCAGATTAGTCAGACGAAACTTGGACACTTGAATCATAAATAAATAAATAAATAAATGCTTGTGGTATATTACATAACTTGAATTGAACAATATTTGATAGCATAATGAAGAAAAAACACTTCAAATATTTCTTCGTAGTTCTGAACCCTCACTAAATAATAATTTTTTCAGTTTTTGCTCCACTCTAGAAAATGCGCAATAAAAATGATTATTTGAAACATATTCAAAATACCCGTTACAAATTATAAATAGAAAAACAAATAATTTATATTTCAAAGTGGACGGTTCATAAGTTTGCTAGCACATAAAAGTTTGCAAAACAAGTTGGTACAAACCTAGGTTTTGCAACAACATATATTCCCTAATTATCATGATACTATAAGTATATGTATCATGTATGTATATTATATATTCTCAATATGCTAAAGTCGTTAGACAACAAAAGTCTTTCTTAACACCGTAGCGAGATTCCCGGTCAACCAACCTACCAGCTTCGACCGTCTCATGTTTTTGCAAATCTATGTCTTATTCTCCGTTTTAATTCCTACACAAATCCTTTTATTTAATCATTTTTAAGCAGAAGCAAAGTCTTGGCAAATATTAAATAATGCTAAGTGAGAAAGAAAAACTAAACACGTGGTCAACTAATGTATATTGGATTGGATACCTGATCCAATTATTTCTTTTCCTAAATTACTTTTTACAATAATTGATAATTGTATATAGATCTAAACTCGTACTCTTTTTTTTTTTTGGTACCCAAGTATCCTAGTTTCTTCAGACTAAATTCTGGACCTTCAAGACCCTTGCCACTAGAACCTTGGAGGAGGTAAATTGCTCAAAAAATCTAACACACCCAACAAGAAAACCAAGTGAAATAAAAATGAAACTAACAATTGTTGTGTCTTGCTAAAATTACCAGTACATGAATTAAAAACTTGCAAGGTAAATTTAATTAAAAATCTAAAGTTGCAAAAAAATATAAAAAAAATCTAACAAATTAACTATCACACAATGAATCCTTTACTAGAATTAAACAGCCCCTACAGGTATCTCACCAGGACTATGATTTTGCAAGAATCATCACCATATTTGATTATCCTAACATTGTTAAGTAACTTTAAACTTCACATATTTGTTTAATTTAAATATTATCCTAATCCAAAGCCTTATAATTCTAATACAACATAGTTGAGTTTATACCCATGATCAATCACATTAAGCTAAACAAATCATTTCAACTAACAAATTAACCAAACAAAAATCCTCTTATTCAATCAAATCACATCTCTTTACTTCTTTATACAATCAATTATAAATATACAATTTAACTTTGTTGAGCATTCATTTCATATAGAATGAAAAACAACTCCTTATTAAAAAAAAATCAAGCATCATTTTATACCTATAAATAGGTATTTTGTCTACTCTAACTGCATTCAAGGTTATTCCAGCTAATAAACACTCCACATATTTCATGACAAATATGCCGCTGTCACTGCAAATAATATTTTTTTAAAATTAGTAATTATACATAACTATTATTAGGAATAAAATAAATTATTTAAACTAATTACCTATATCTTTCAAGTTGAGGTATATCAGTTATCGATTTTCTCCAGTACTCCAAATGCTCATTTTTGTTTGTACCAAGTTCTGGTACATACCTTTGAATGATATCTGGAAGACCTCGAACAATAGGAAGTACGGAGATATATATGGATGCATCATCAGCTGATTTTTGATAATTATCAAACAATGTGAGCTTCCACCTCTTCAAATCCACATGAAACAACACCCAATATTTGTTGTCCACAAGATGGGGCAACAGTACATAATTACATTTCCTTCCATTTTTTGCCAAAATTTTTAGGAAAATAACCATTTACGTATTCCATCACACTGTTATCAAGGAAAGAAGAAGAAGCATGTTGTACAAATTGCCCTCTTGGATCCAAACTTTTAACTCTAACTTGTATCATAAGCGATCCAAAACCAGAATCCAAAACTGCATACTTATTTGAAAATATGTCTTCAAAATTTTTGCTCCTTGCTCTAATCAACATCAATGCAGCATCTATATCTTTTTCATACAATAGAAACAACAACATAAGGACATTTTCTTCTTATACATACTAACATTAAAAAATATAATTAATCTACCTCAGACTCCGTTAAAAAAGATAATTAATCTTTACCTCAGACTCGAATGGAAATTCAGGATTCCCAAGATTCATGAACTTCTCTTTATTCAAAGTATAACTCCCGTGCAGTCTTATAACATCTCTACAAAATTACAAATAGGTATTTAGGAAAATGGATAAGTTAGATAATTATATCAAATATTATAACTTACCGAATTTTTGCACGACAGGTCCAACTAGCAAAATCACTTTCTATTTTTTTTATCAATGTCGCACAAAATTGGAATGAAAACATTTTCATCAGTAGATGTCGTTCCTCCTTCAGTACATTCTATTTCATTACCAACACTACTACCAGGTTTTTGAACATTCATTCCTTCAAACATTATCTGGATTTGTCCAAAAGAACTTTGGAACTCATCCCGCAAACCACCAAATAAACTACTCTGTTCACCCCGAAATGAGTCAAATTTCCTATCTATATATTGCTGCAATTCTTTAACATCATTGTTGGGTTATAACTCATCTAAACGCAGCAATAACTCATCCTTTGTGTTATCAATGTAAGATCTTTGCTTATCCAATCGGGTATCAAAATAAATTCTTTGTTCATCAAACAAAGAACTCAAGTTTTCATGGATGACATCAGATTAGTTATAACCTGAAGTTGAAGGCCCTTGAGAATCAAGAATATTATTTTGTTCTTCATTGTAGTAGTCCATATAAATAACATTTCTTGGAGGCCAGTTATCATTGAGTAACTCATTACTTATATAAAGGGACCAACTATTATCAAAATTTTCATCCAACTCTGGTTCAGGTACTATATTTCTCTCATTCCTTTCTTCCTCATCCACTTCTTCTTGAACTCCATCAAAATGTTGTCCCCCATACTCAAATTGATCCACAATAGGATCAAAACGAATATCTGTTATATTATCTACTAAAACCATTGTATATACATATGATTGTTCTAATTCTTCTTCAGTTGGTAATAGTATTGGTACAGCAATAATCTGCAAAATCATAACAATAATATACAAAATCACTAAAAATATATATTCACAATACAAAATAAACAAACCTGTGTGGAGTTCAAAAATTCACAAACATCGCTTCTTTCTATTTTTTCAGGGATATCCCAACTCAAAATACGTGGGAACCTATTTTGCAATTTAACCCCAAATTTTTCACCAATTTGTGGGCATGTCTCATATATCCATAATTATAAAAATATAAATAAAATCAATATATATTAAATAGTACAATACTAAAAAATTTAAATATAATTAGTAATCTGAAATAATTACCAACCTGGAATACTGTATGACAACCATATATACTATAGGGTATAATATTACCATTCATGGCCCTAGCTGCCAAACGTTCCCATGATTTCATCAAAGAGCGGAGGAGTATAAAAAAGGAATGCCTTCCACATGGATAATCGTAACAAACCTCTAAATTATCAACTAATGATAATGTCTGTACATTTATTTTCTTCCATTCCATGGGTTTAAAAAATCCTTCAATAAATAAGGCTAATCCTAGCTTATACTTATCATTTTGATCTTCACAATTCAAGAATATCAAACAATATTCTTGAAGTCCAAATCCATTCAAAGATATCTGTAAGGCATTATTAAAATACCTCCTTCTAAATCTATGTTTACCCAAAGCATTATAAGTAGACATAGTCTCACAGTTGTTATGACATAACAATCCGAATATCAAACAATATTCTTGAAGTCCAAATCTCACTAATTGATTATCTATTTGAAACCAAGCTTCATTTCCCTTATTTGTATGTACCATATTGAAAAGAAATTCATGTACTAATTTACCGCTAAATCGCATTCTTCTATTTTCCAACTCTTCTAAATAAGAAAAACAACTATTCCTAAATTCATTCAATTGCTCCTCATTATAATTTCCAATAACAACATGTACATATCTAAAATTACTAATTTGTGTAACCTTTCTGGCAAATCTAACATTCTCATCAACAACATATTGTACATCCATATCTGCAAAAAAAAATTCACATAAATATTTCAAAGTATAAATAATCATGAAATATATTTCAGTTATTAGAACATATTTACAAAACAATTACTCCATTAACAAAAAATAAATATATTCTTTATCTCCATATTTAAAACCCGTAAAATTATGACAAATATTGCCTATTTATCAATTTACTCGACAATTGCCGAGCAACTCAGCATCCAAGGTTGCCGGTTTGCTCGGCAACCAACGGTTGCCGGGTTGCTCGACAACCAATCGATTTCCCAAATATTTAAAAGTTACATTTTAATATTTTCAACATTATCAAATATAATATATTACATAATAAATCATCATTAACAAATCAAATTAACATACATGTAATATAATTGTTTTACAATGAACGAAAGGAGAAGAAAAACAATGAAAGGAGAAGATAGAGAAGAAAGAAGAATGGCAAAGTAAGTATCAGAGAGAGAAAGAAAGAAAGTTACACAAAAAAACAAAAATGCATTCAATGCAAAAAAATAAAAGTGCATTCAATGTATTATTCAATTTGGGGTTTGAATTGGTTGGTAGTATGGTAGGGTACATAGAGTAACATAGGGTGGGTTGAATTCAAGTTTTTTTTTTTTGATTGCCAAGATAGCTCGGCAATCACTTTTTATTTTTTTTTATGTAAAAAAAAATAGGCTTAAAATTTTTTTTTATGAACAGTAAAATAAAATATTTAAAACAAAATTCCAAAAATTAAACACCCAGAATTAAAAAAAAAAAAATTTAGATTGTGGGCATATCCAACGATTTTAAAAGATATGGACCTCTTATTCAATTATTACTTAAATAAAATTTAAAATATAAACCGATGTAATACTATTCTTTTTATTCATTGCCGAGCAATAAATTTGATTGTCTAATTGCTCAACAATCAATTTAATTACCTCTCCCTTTTTTTTTTTTTTAGTTTGGTTTTTTCTTATTGTGTGAGACAAAATAAGCTTTACAAAAAAAATTCCTGTAAACAATACAATACATATCATTGCGGAGTTTCTGGGGAATAAACAATTCATTGATAATTTTACTATTCACAGTGTTTTTTTTTTTTTTTTTTTTTCTGTGATAACACTATAAAAAAAAAATAAATAACATTCAACTTGCTTAAGATAACATAATAAAAAAGATGAATAAAAAGGTGTCAAAAAAATAAAAACACTTTTTTTCGGCAATCAAAAAAAAAAAAAAAAAACTTGAATTCAACCCACCCCATGTTACTCTATGTACCCTACCACACTACCAACTAATTCAAACCCCAAATTGAATAATACATTAAATGCACTTTTGTTTTTTTGCATTGAATGCACTTTTGTTTTTTTGTGTAACTTTCTTTCTTTCTCTCTTTCTCTCTCCGATACTTACTTTGCCATTCTTCTTTCTTCTCGATCTTCTGCCATTCTTCTTTCTTCTCTATCTTCTCCTTTCATTGTTTTTCTTCTCCTTTCGTTCATTGTAAAACAGTTATATTACAGGTATGTTAATTTGATTTGTTAATGATGATTTATTATGTAATATATTGTATTTGATAATGTTGAAAATATTAAAATATAATTTTTAAATATTTGGGAAACCGATTGGTTGCCGAGCTGCTCGGCAACGAACCGTTGGTTGCCGAGCAAACCGGCAACCTTGGATGCCGAGTTACTCGGCAATTGTCGAGTAAATTGATAAATAGGCAATATTTGTCATAATTTTACGGATTTTAAATATGGAGATAAATAATATATTTATTTTTTGTTAATGTAGTAATGGTTTATTGTTTTGTAAATATGTTCTAATAACTGAAATATATTTCATGATTATTTATACTTTGAAATATTTATGTGAATTTTTTTTTGCAGATATGGATGTACAATATGTTGATGAGAATGTTAGATTTGTCGGAAAGGTTACACAAATTAATAATTTTAGATATGTACAAGTTGTTATTGTAAATTATAATGAGGAGCAATTGAATGAATTTAGGAATAGTTGTTTTTCTTATTTAGAAGAGTTAGAGAATAGAAGAATACAATTTAGCGGTAAATTAGTACATGAATTTCTTTTCAATATGGTACATACAAATAAGGGAAATGGGGCTTGGTTTCAAATAGATAATCAATTAGTGAAATTTGGATTTCAAGAATATTGTTTGATATTCGGATTATTATGTCATAACAACTGTGAGAATATGTCTACTTATAGTGCTTTGGGTAAACATAGACTTAGAATGAGATATTTTAATAATGCCTTACAGATATCTTTGAATGGATTGGAGTATGCTTTCTTGAATTGTGAAAATCAAAATGATAAGTATAAACTAGGATTAGCCTTACTTATTGAAGGATTTTTTAAGCCCATGAAAAGGAAGAAAATAAATGTACAGACATTATCATTAGTTGATAATTTAGAGGTTTGTTACGATTATCCATGGGGAAGGCATTCCTTTTTTATACTCATCCGCTCTTTGATGAAATCATGAGAACGTTTGGCAGCTAGGGCCATGAATGGTAATATTATGCCCTATAGTATATATGGTTGTCCTACAGTATTCTAGGTTAGTAATTATTTCAAATTACTAATTGTATTTAAATTTTTTAGTATTGTACTATTTAATATATATTGATTTTATTTATATTTTTACAGTTATGGATATACGAGACATGCCCACAAATTGGTGAAAAATTTGGGGTTAAATTACAAAATAGGTTCCCACGTATTTTGAGTTGGGATATCCCTAAAAAAATAGAAAGATGCGATGTTCGTGAATTTTTGAACTCCACACAGGTTTGTTTATTTTGTGTTGTGAATATGTATTTTTAGTGATTTTGTGTATTATTGTTACAATTGTTATGATTTTAATAATATGTTTTTGCAGATTCTTACTGTGCCAATACTATTACCAACTGAAGAAGAATTAGAACAATCATATGTATATACAATGATTTTAGTAGATGACACAGCAGATATTCGTTTTGATCCTATTGTAAATCAATTTGAGTATAGGGGACAACATTTTGATGGAGTTCAAAAAGAAGTGGATGAGGAAGAAAGGAATGAGGAAAATATAGTACCTGAACTACCAGCTGAACCAGAGTTGGATGAAAATTTTGATAATAGTTGGTCCTCTTATATAAGTAACGAGTTACCCAATGATAACTGGCTTCCAAGAAATGTTACTTATATGGACTACTACAATAAAGATCAAAATATTCATGATTCTCAAGGGCCTTCAACTTCAGATTGTAACTACTCTGATTATGTCACCTATGAAAACTTGAGTTCTTTGTTTGATGAACAAAGAACTTATTTTGATACCCGATTGGATGAGCAAAGATCTTACATTGATAACACAATGGATGAGTTATTGCTGCGTTTAGATGAGTTATAACCCAACAATGATGTCAAAGAATTGCAGCAATATATAGATAGGAAATTTGACTCATTTCGGGGTGAACAGAGTAGTTTATTTGGTGGTCTGCGGAATGAGTTCCAAAGTTCTTTTGGACAAATCCAGAGAATGTTTGAAAGAATGAATGTTCAAAAACCTAGTGGTGGTGTTGGTAATGAAATAGAATGTACTGATGGAGGGGGGACATCCACTGATGAAGATGCTTTCATTCCAATTTTGTGCGACATCGATAAAAAAATAGAAAGTGATTTTGCTAGTTGGACCCGTCGTGCAAAAACTCGGTAAGTTATAATATTTGATATAATTATTTAACTTATCCATTTTTCTAAATACCTATTTGTAATTTTGTAGAGATGTTATAAGATTGCACGGGGGTTATACTTTGAATAAAGAGAAGCTCATGAATCTTGGGAATCCTGAATTTTCACTCGAGTCTGAGGTAAAGATTAATTATATTTTTTAACGGAGTCTGAGGTAGATTAATTATATTTTTTAATGTTAGTATGTATAAGAAGAAAATGTCCTTATGTTGTTGTTTCTATTGTATGAAAAGGATATTGATGTTGATTAGAACAAGGAACAGAAATTTTAAAGACATATTTTCAGATAAATATGCAGTCTTGGATTCTGGTTTTGGATCGCTTATGATACAAGTTAGAATTAAAAGTTTGGATCCAAGAGGGCAATTTGTACAACATACTTCTTCTTCTTCTCTTGACAACAGTGTGATGAGATACGTAAATGGTTATTTTCTTAAAAATTTTGGCAAAAAATGGAAGGAATGTAATTATTTACTGTGGCCCCATCTTGTGGACAACAAATATTGGGTGTTGTTCCATGTGGATTTGAAGAGGTGGAAACTCACATTATTTGATAATTATCAAAAATCAGCTGATGATGCATCCATATATATCTCCGTACTTTCTATTGTTCGAGGTCTTCCAAATATCATTCAGAGGTATGTACCAGAATTTGGTACAAACAAAAATGAGCCTTTGAAGCACTGGAGAAAACCGATAACTGATATACCTCAACTTGAAAGATATAAGTAATTAGTTTAAATAATTTATTTTATTCCTAATAATAGTTATGTATAATTACTAATTTTTTAAAAATATTATTTGCAGTAACATCGGCATATTTGTCATGAAGTATGTGGAGTGTTTATTAGCTGAAATAACCTTTGATGCAGTTAGAGTGGACAAAATACCTATTTATAGGTATAAAATGATGCTTGATTTTTTTAATAAGGAGTTGTTTTTCATTCTATATGAAAGGAATGCTCAACAAAGTTAAATTGTATATTTATAATTGATGGGAAACCTTGCAACTACAGAGAGAAGCTGAATCTCTACCTCCAGGGAAGGGGAAATAAAAGCAAACAAAATATAAAAACTTAAAAAGGGAACTCACAGAACTGTTGGTAAATATCTGTGCCTTCATCTTTCTCAAATACACACTCCTATCTGCTTCGTGGAAAGAAACAAGTTGGCAAAGGACGGGCATTGCGGAGCTTGCAACTTCAGGGTGGGGAGTTCGATTCCTGGATGGAGCAGCTAGGTGATGTAATATTCATTTATGGGTGGAGCAGCTTGGTGATGTAATATCCATGGAGGAAGGCTCCCTTGGGGCCAGGAGTATAAAGGGTGCACGAACCCTGGTCAACTTGGGCATATCCCGCGATTTACCTCCACCCATCACTGAGGGGCCGGGGATGGGTGGTCCAGGATATAGTCTGGTCTAACTGGGATACCTGGGTATCAAAAAAAAAAAAAAAAAAAAAAAAAAAATAAAAAATGAGAAGACTGTAAGTCAATCAATAGCTCGCAAAAGAGTGAGGCACTGTCAAATCCAAAAATAATAAAAAATATAACTCCCACCCACCTTCATCAATGCCTTCCTTTTCCCACCAAACATCCAAATAGCGCAAAGCTTTCCTGTACTTCTTGAGAGCCATCTTATAGTCTTGTTTCTGCAAAAAAAAAAATAGAGAGGAATTCATCAAGAGAGCCACCAAGAGAAGGATGAATGAGCAATGGGTAAAGGACAATAGGATGCTTAATTACCATCCAGTGATATTTTCAACAAATATTACCTTAAAACACTCATTTCCATATCCCTTAATCAAATCCACAGAAGTAACCCACCAAGAGAGCTCACTAGAACTGTTGTCGAGATCAGCAGGCCAGTCAGGATACAAATCACCATCTTTGAAAAAGTTTATGATACCATCATCTGCCCCTTCTGGAATTTCTCCACAATCTGAAATTAGAACATCATCTGTGGGACAGTCATTATCTCCCATAGTGACATGCTCAATTGATCTCACGACTCCCATGCCTTTGATAACCCTCCCAAACACAACGTACTTTCCATCTAGATGGGAAGTGCGAGTTGTTGTGATGAAAAACTGGGATCCATTTGTGTTGGGTCCGTATTGGCCATAGATAACATGCCCTTTCTTTCATGTCTTAGTTCGAGATTTTCATCTTCAAATTTCAGTCCATAAATGGATTCCCCTCCGGTTCCATCACCAGCAGAAATATCGCCACCTTGTACCATAAAGCTTTTGATAACACGGTGAAAACGGCATCCCTGCAATGAAGATAAACTATCATGAGAAACTAATCACAAATACCTGTAATTACCTGTTCCAATGACAGACATCTTATGAAAGTAGCAAGACATTAGAAACCACGAGGTCTAATGTATACTACACTTGCATAAAATGAGATCAACTTCAAGAAATAGAGAACACTTGATAAACTACATTCAAAGCTCAATATGCTTTGATGTGAAGAATTATGGGGGACAACTTAGGCAGTTGGGCCATGTCTTGTGTATGCTTAAAGAGCATCTTTTTCACAGAGTGATGCTAACACAGTAAAACAGGTTTCAAGAGGAAGTGATATGCCAAAATAAAAATTGCCTCTTGTGATTGGAAATGATATGATTGCATTGAATCTTCCAGTGGTTTCATTGCGAATAAATCCTAGTTTGTTGTTCTTGTGCCTACAATTGTGAACATTGCTGATATGATGAAAGGATATAACTGTCCAAAACCCCAAATTTTTATCATCAATCAATTTAAATGTCCACAACATAAAAATGAGGAACTAAGTATCAGCAGTGCTCATTCTTTTGGACTACAGAGAACAAAATAAGGACATCATCATAAAATCCACCCTCCAAACTATGTTCCTTGAAAATAATGAAACTAAATCATTCTCAGCTTTCAGCTATTCTCTAGGGCATTGGCTAAAGTTTAGGCTGTAATTTTTGTAAAGATGATACAACTTTACACAAAATGCAGAAATATCCTATGTAATTCCACAAGTACGAAAATAACGGGACAAGAAAAAAGCCCAAATATACTTAACCAATTTACTAAATAGGTCTATATGATTACATAGGCCGAAAACTCTATTTCGCCTCTCTTCAGAGAAGATCAAATTGAACAGAACAACAAACCGATTCGTGACTAAATTAAAGAAAGTGCTTAAGAGCACATCCATATCCTCTAAATTAACCAGAGACACAACTCCAGGAAAAAAAAAAAAAAAAAAAAACATAAACTACAAACAAGCAAGCCCATAAATAGAATTAATCCATACAAATAAAAAATTCATGTATTTGTACGTATATGTGTATATATATATCTATACTATAATATAAGTGTCTATGGCATGTTTACTATTCACTCTTTCAACCAACGCGACGTCGTTTTCATGTAGTTTTAGTGTTGATTTTGTCTAAATCTTAGTATTAGTATTGTAAGTTTGTTTAACTTCTTAAAAAGACTGCTTTTGTTGACTTTTCTTCAATTTGTGGGAGCCGTCATTTTTTCAAAGGTTTTTACCTCTTTATTTATTATTTGTTTAAATCATTTGATTTGTTTTCTCTTCACGTGCGCAACTTTTGTTGACTTTGTATCTTGTTTTTTTTTTTCGTTTTTTTCTTCCGTTGTCGAGACTGGAAAATATTTATTCTGTTTACTTGTCAAGTGACTTGAACATATGTCCTCTCTGGTATTTTATCATTGGATTACTGTTGAGTCAGTTGTCTTAGGAGATTTTTTTAGTGTTAGATTTGGTTTTTGTTGTTCTTGAGTTCATAAACATATTCAATTTTGTATTTATATTAATTGTTAAATTTTATGTTTTGGTTATTGTTTTTTGCATGTAGGTAATTTCATAATTCAGTATTTTCAACTTTTAATTTGTTTATGTCATTGATAATTTAAGCATCTATATATTTTTTGGCCTCTAGCATTTATGATAAGATTTTATATTAGATTATATATGATATAAAATTATTTTATGTTATATGAAATTATGATTATTGATTATAAAAATTATTATTTTTTATTGTTTTTGGGTGGATATTTTCATGATAGAATATAAAAATAAAATAAAAAATTTTTTTCCCCACTTTTATCACGCAAAATTATTAGTATTAATTTTTTTTTATAGACAATTTTATGACAAAATATAAAAATGAAAACATAAATTTTTTTTTTTTAAAACATTTTTCGCACTTTGTCATTATAATTTAGAGCAAATGTATCCATGGTCTTTTTTTTTTTTTTAATATGTTATAATAAAATATATATTTTATGAAATTGTTGTATGTTTTATTAAATCTGTACAATATATGATACTATATTTTTCTTTATATTAATTCTTATGTTGGAAAAATAACACAACAAAATAAGAATAAAAAAATATGAAACTATATTTTTCATCGAGTTGCTCGAGTCGCTTAAAAAATGCAGATTTTTCATTTTTTTGTTTCATTTTCTTATTTAAATTATATAATACACATAATTTCTTTAATTTGTTTCTTTTGTCATCTTATTAAATAACCAACTCAATTAAATACAATTATGTATATGCTTCATTAATCAAAAAAGTTAAAAAATCAAAATTTTATTTTCACATGTTCCTACAACAATAATATTACAACATACAAATTAAACAAAATAATTAATGTATTAAATAAGTTAAATAAAATAATTTAAATACATAAAAATTATGCATCTAATTACTTCGTTCAATAACTCGGACTACTCAATTTTCATTTTGTCGAGTTTTGCAATACAATGAATAATAAGTTATTTTATAACAATAATATTTTATATTCTATAACTTAGTATAATATGTCATAATAAAGTAGCTATTATGAAAAATTTTTATGTATTATTTTAAATTAATCTAATATATCATAAATAATTTTATGAAATATAAAAACATAATACAGTGAAAAAATTTTCTAAAAATTAAATTTTTTTTTTACAATAATTATATCAAATTGCATTAATTCATTATAATATATATTCAATTTATATGATATATATTCTATTTAACTATGTTCTAATAAATGATTCACTAAATACAATTTTGTATATGTTTTATTTATCAAGTTACTCAAACAATTCCAAATACCAAATTCATGAATTTGGCAAAACATAATACAACAAATAAACAATAAAAATTTATTTAAATATATTACATATTTTAAATAAAAATTAAAAATAAATTAATCAAAATTTAAAATTTCATTCTTTTGCCGAGTCACTCGGAAAACTGGTGTTCCATTTTGTCGAGTTACTCCAGCTATTGAAAAGATTGATTTTGTATACCATTTCTCATCGAGTAACTCGACAAACATGATTTAAGGTTTGTCGAGTCACTCGAGTAGCTCAAAAAATACACATTTTGCATTATTTTGTTTTATTTTCTTATTTAAATTATATGATACACTTCATTTTTTTAATTTTTTTCTTTTGTCATGTTATTTTATAACCAACCCAATTAAACACAAATATGTATGTGCTTCATTAATCAAAGAACTTAAAAAATCAAAACTTCATATTGACAAGTTCCTACAACAATAATATTACCACATATAAATTAAACAAAATAATGAATGTATTAAATAATTTCAATAAAAAATACTAAAGAAATGAAAATTATTCATCTAATTACTTTGTTCAATAACATGGAAAACTCAATTTTCAGTTTGTCGAGTTATGCAATAAAATGAATAATAAGTTCTTTTATATAAATAATATTTGATATTCTATAAATTAGTATAATATGTTATAATAACATAGCTATTATAAAAAATATTTATGTATTATTTTAAATTAATATAATATAATATATCATAACTAATTTTATGAAATATAAAAACATAGAAGAGTGAAAATTTGTTCTAATAATTAATTTTTTTTTTAGAATAATTATATAAAAATTGCATTAATTCATTATAATATATATTAAATTTATATTATATATATTCTATTTAACTATGTTCTAATAAATGATTCACTAAATAAAATTTTGTAAATGTTTTATTTATCAAGTTACTCAAACAATTCAAAATTTCAAATTAACGAGTTTGTCAGAAAATAAGACAACAAATAAAGAAAAAAAAATTATTTAAATATATTAAAAATTTTAAATAAAAAAGAAATACAAATTAATCAAAATTTCAAATTTTCATTGCTTTATCGAGTAACTCGAGAAACTCGCGTTTCAATTTGCTTTATTTATCAGATTACTCAACAATTCGAATTTCCAATTCATGAGTTCGTCGACAAATAACCAACATAAGAATAAAAAATTATTTAAATATATTATGTCTTTCAAATAAAAAAGAAAAACAAAATAACCAAAAATTTAATTTTCCATGATTTTGTCAATTAACTTGTCCAACTCGTATTCGATTTTGTCGAGTTGGTTAATCTATTCAAGAGATTGATTTTGTATATCATTTAAAATCGAGTAACTCGACAAACACGATTTTCGGTTTGTCGAGTTTCTCGAGTAGGTTCAAAGATGCACATTTTTCAATTTTGTTTTCTTTCTTTTTTATTTAAATTATGTAATACACTGAATTTTTTTCATTTTTTTATTTTGTCGTGTTTTTTTTACCCAACTTGTGAATCTCAAATTTACCTTTGTCGAGTTACTGGATTAATTCATCATAATAAAAGAAAATATAATATATTATATTAATTCATTATCATATACATTAAATTTATAAAATGTATATTTAATTTTACTATGTTTTAATAAATAATGAATTAAATACAATTATGTATGTATTTGATTTATTAAATAAGTTAACAAATTCAAATTTCATACTAACAAGTTCCTTAAATAATAATATTACAACATACAAATTAAATAAAATATTTAATGTATTAAATAATTTAAATACAAAAAGTTTTAAAAAAATTAATTTATGTATATAATTAGTTTGTTGAGTAACTAATCAAACTCAATTTTGATTTTCTCGAGTTACGTCATATAATGAATAATGATTTTTTTTATATGATTAATATTTCATATTCTATAACTTCATATAATATGTTATAATATATCAGCTATTATTAAAAAATATTATATATTATTTTACATTAATATGATATTTGATACTTAATTTTATGAAATATAAAAACAAAGTGAAGTAAAAATTTGTTTTAATAATTATTTATACTAATTACAAAAATTATATAAAATTCTATTAATTCATTATGATATATATTAAATTTATATCATATATATTCTATTTTACAATGTTTTAATAAATGATAGACTACGTAAATTTTGTATATATTTAATTTATCAATTTACTCAAACAATTCTAAATAAAAAGATTCACGAGTTCATCAAAACATAACACAACAAAATAACAATAAAAAATTATTTAAATATATTACATATTTTAAAAAAAAAACAAAAACAAAATAATCAAACTTTTTACTTTCACTAATTTGTCAAATAACTCGAGAAATTCAAGTTCATTTTTGTCGAGTTACTTGAGTTATTCAATATATTCATTTTTTATACTATTTGTGATCGAGTAACTCGACAAACACGATTTTCAGTTTGTCGAGTTTCTCGAGTAGCTTGAACCGTGTATATTTTTTATTTTCTTGTTTCATTGTCTTATTTAAATTATGTAGATCACTTAAATTTTTTATGTTTTTTATTTTGTCAAGTTATTTTGTAACCATCTCGTAAATCTTAAAATTTCTATTTGTCAAGTTACGAGATAAATTAATCATAATAAAAAAAATATAATATATTGTATTAATTAATTATCATATATATTAAATTTATACAATGTATATTTAATGTTATTATGTTCTAACAAATAATCGATTAACTACAATTATATATCTGCTTAATTTATGAAATACGTTTAATTAATGTATTAAATAAGTTAAATAAAATAATTTAAATACATAAAAATTATGCATCTAATTACTTCGTTGAATAACTCGGACTACTCAATTTTCATTTTGTCGAGTTATGCAATACAATGAATAATAAGTTATTTTATAACAATAATATTTTATATTCTATAACTTAGTATAATATGTCATAATAAAGTAGCTATTATGAAAAATTTTTATGTATTATTTTAAATTAATCTAATATATCATAAATAATTTTATGAAATATAAAAACATAATACAGTGAAAATTTTTTCTAAGAATTAAATTTTTTTTTTACAATAATTATATCAAATTGCATTAATTCATTATAATATATATTCAATTTATATGATATATATTCTATTTAACTATGTTCTAATAAATGATTCACTATATACAATTTTGTATATGTTTTATTTATCAAGTTACTCAAACAATTCCAAATACCAAATTCATGAATTTGGCAAAACATAATACAACAAATAAACAATAAAAATTTATTTAAATATATTACATATTTTAAATAAAAATTAAAAATAAATTAATCAAAATTTAAAATTTCATTCTTTTGTCGAGTCACTCGGAAAACTGGTGTTCCATTTTGTCGAGTTACTCCAGCTATTGAAAAGATTGATTTTGTATACCATTTCTCATCGAGTAACTCGACAAACATGATTTAAGGTTTGTCGAGTCACTCGAGTAGCTCAAAAAATACACATTTTGCATTATTTTGTTTTATTTTCTTATTTAAACTATATAATACACTTCATTTTTTTAATTTTTTTCTTTTGTCATGTTATTTTATGACCAACCCAATTAAACACAAATATGTATGTGCTTCATTAATCAAAGAACTTAAAAAATCAAAACTTCATATTGACAAGTTCCTACAACAATAATATTACCACATACAAATTAAACAAAATAATGAATGTATTAAATAATTTCAATAAAAAAATACTAAAGAAATGAAAATTATTCATCTAATTACTTTGTTCAATAACATGGAAAACTCAATTTTCAGTTTGTCGAGTTATGCAATACAATGAATAATAAGTTCTTTTATATAAATAATATTTGATATTCTATAAATTAGTATAATATGTTATAATAACATAGCTATTATAAAAAATATTTACGTATTATTTTAAATTAATATAATATAATATATCATAACTAATTTTATGAAATATAAAAACATAGAAGAGTGAAAATTTGTTCTAATAATTAAATTTTTTTTTAGAATAATTATATAAAAATTGCATTAATTCATTATAATATATATTAAATTTATATTATATATATTCTATTTAACTATGTTCTAATAAATGATTCACTAAATACAATTTTGTAAATGTTTTATTTATCAAGTTACTCAAACAATTCAAAATTTCAAATTAACGAGTTTGTCAGAAAATAAGACAACAAATAAAGAAAAAAAAAATTATTTAAATATATTAAAAATTTTAAATAAAAAAGAAATACAAATTAATCAAAATTTCAAATTTTCATTGCTTTATCGAGTAACTCGAGAAACTCGCGTTTCAATTTGCTTTATTTATCAGATTACTCAACAATTCGAATTTCCAATTCATGAGTTCGTCGACAAATAACCAACATAAGAATAAAAAATTATTTAAATATATTATGTCTTTCAAATAAAAAAGAAAAACAAAATAACCAAAAATTTAATTTTCCATGATTTTGTCAACTAACTTGTCCAACTCGTATTCGATTTTGTCGAGTTGGTTAATCTATTCAAGAGATTGATTTTGTATATCATTTAAAATCGAGTAACTCGACAAACACGATTTTCGGTTTGTCGAGTTTCTCGAGTAGGTTCAAAGATGCACATTTTTCAATTTTGTTTTCTTTCTTTTTTATTTAAATTATGTAATACACTGAATTTTTTTCATTTTTTTATTTTGTCGTGTTTTTTTTACCCAACTTGTGAATCTCAAATTTACCTTTGTCGAGTTACTGGATTAATTCATCATAATAAAAGAAAATATAATATATTATATTAATTCATTATCATATACATTAAATTTATAAAATGTATATTTAATTTTACTATGTTTTAATAAATAATGAATTAAATACAATTATGTATGTATTTGATTTATTAAATAAGTTAACAAATTCAAATTTCATACTAACAAGTTCCTTAAATAATAATATTACAACATACAAATTAAATAAAATATTTAATGTATTAAATAATTTAAATACAAAAAGTTTTAAAAAAATTAATTTATGTATATAATTAGTTTGTTGAGTAACTAATCAAACTCAATTTTGATTTTCTCGAGTTACGTCATATAATGAATAATGATTTTTTTTATATGATTAATATTTCATATTCTATAACTTCATATAATATGTTATAATATATCAGCTATTATTAAAAAATATTATATATTATTTTACATTAATATGATATTTGATACTTAATTTTATGAAATATAAAAACAAAGTGAAGTAAAAATTTGTTTCAATAATTATTTATACTAATTACAAAAATTATATAAAATTCTATTAATTCATTATGATATATATTAAATTTATATCATATATATTCTATTTTACAATGTTTTAATAAATGATAGACTACGTAAATTTTGTATATATTTAATTTATCAATTTACTCAAACAATTCTAAATAAAAAGATTCACGAGTTCATCAAAACATAACACAACAAAATAACAATAAAAAATTATTTAAATATATTACATATTTTAAAAAAAAAACAAAAACAAAATAATCAAACTTTTTACTTTCACTAATTTGTCAAATAACTCGAGAAATTCAAGTTCATTTTTGTCGAGTTACTTGAGTTATTCAATATATTCATTTTTTATACTATTTGTGATCGAGTAACTCGACAAACACGATTTTCAGTTTGTCGAGTTTCTCGAGTAGCTTGAACCGTGTATATTTTTTATTTTCTTGTTTCATTTTCTTATTTAAATTATGTAGATCACTTAAATTTTTTTTGTTTTTTATTTTGTCAAGTTATTTTGTAACCATCTCGTAAATCTTAAAATTTCTATTTGTCAAGTTACGAGATAACTTAATCATAATAAAAAAATATATAATATATTGTATTAATTAATTATCATATATATTAAATTTATACAATGTATATTTAATGTTATTATGTTCTAACAAATAATCGATTAACTACAATTATATATCTGCTTAATTTATGAAATACGTTAACAAATCAAAATTTCATATTCACAACTTCCTTCAATAATAATATTGCAACATATAAATTAAACAAAATAATTAATATTTTAAATAATTTAAATACAAAAACTTTTACAAATTTAAATTCATGCACAATTCCAAATTTCATATTCACAAGTTTATCAACAAATAATACAACAAAATAAGAAGAACAAAAATTTTAATGTATTACATATTTTAAATAAAAAACAAAAACAAATTAATCAAGATTTAAAATTTCATTAGTTTCTCGAGTCACTCGAGAAACTCATGTTTCATTTTGTCGAGTTCCTTCAACTATTAAACAGAATGATTTTGTCTCCGATTTGTCATCGAGTAACTCGACAACCGTGATTTTGAATTTCTCGACTTTCTCGATTACCTTGAAAAATACACATTTTTCAATTTTTGTTTTATTTTTTTTATTTAAATTATATAATACACTTAATCCTTTTGTTTTGTTTCTTTTGTCATGTATTTTTTTAACCAACAAAATAATTAATATTTTACATACTTTAAATACAAAAAGTTTTAAAAATTTCAATCTATGCATATAATTAGTTTCTTATATAACTCGAGAAACTCAATTTAGAATTAGTCAAGTTATATAATACAATGAATAATGAGTTTTTTTATATGAATAGTATTTCATATTCTATAACTTAATATAATATCTAATAATAAAATAGTTATTACAAAAAAAATTTATATATTATTTTACATTAATATAATATATAATATTTACTTTTATAAAATAAAAAAACAAATTAAAATAAAAATTCCACAATTCATATTCACAACTTCGTCAAAAAATAACAAAACAACATAAGATTAAAATTATTTTCAATATATTACATATTTTAAATAAAATTGAAAAACAAAATAAGCAATATTTTTAATTCCACTGGTTTGTCGAGTAACTTAGGAAAGTAAAGTTTCATTTTGTCAAGTTACTTTAGCTACTGGATAGATTGCTTTTGTATCTCATTTGTAATCGAGTTACTCGACAAACATGATTTTGAGTTTCTCGAGTTTCTCGAGTAACTTCAAACATGCACATATTTCATTTTTTTGTTTTATTTTGTTATTTATATTATTTAATATACTTAAATTTTTTACTTTTTTATTTTTATCATGTTTTTTTGTAACCAACTTATGAATCTCAAAATTTATATTTGTCCAAATACTTGATAAATTAATAATAACAAATCAAAATATAATATATTGATTCTTAATATTTGCTTACACTATATATTTTATTCTACTGTAAGTTTATTTTATATTTTTGAATTTAATATAATATATATTACATATTTTTAATATATATTTTATTATACTACGCTATAATAAATCATATACAAACAAAAAATATATAATATGTTCAATTTATGAGATAGCTCGCCACACACATATTCCGAATTCACATAAATTACTACTTATTTAATCGTCAATCTAGATATATGCTTCATTTTCTGTTTACCAATTACCAATTCCAACCGTCCACTCTTTTCCGCATCGAGCCTCGTGCTCTGACACCATCTCCATGTTAGAAGTATCTTTGTCCAACATAAGTCATTTCGCATTAAATTGCATTTAATAAAACATCTTCTAAAAATTAAATTTCTAGATTTGCCATTATATGCTTATATTCAAAATTAAATCAAGATAATTATTATATATACTCTTACAAAACAACTACTTATTGAGTTACTTTATTAATTCTACTCATATAGAATACTTTTTTACCTATTACTTATTATAGTAAAATACAATAATTTATGATATGTCTTTATTATTGATAAAATTAAATATCACAACATTAATTATTATAGACTCTAATAATTTATAACGTCTCTTCATTTTTTAACCTACAATGTATCTTCGTTATCGATAAAATCAAATATATTAGAGTACAATAATTTACATTAATATATAATTTACCTATATAATACATCTTTTGTTATAATATATTATATCAAATAATGATACGATCAAACTTATATATAAGTTTATAAAGTTTCTCGATGGAAAATCTTATATATAGGTTTATCATGTTTCTCGATGAAAAATCTTACACAAAATAACATATCATCAAATCAAGATATTTTTGTGAATTAAATTCAATAAATAATTTTAGAGTTAATAATTAATTTCAGTTTTATATTTACTACTATTAATTAATAAATATTATAAATCTATGTGTTCATTTCCGTAAAAATTTAGCTTTTATATATTTTACATTCTATAGATTTATATATATTATATTATAGGTTTCTCTTCATTTTAAATAAAAATATTTTATAGATAACTTTACAAATTTTATTACAAATTTTTCAGTTATCTTAGTAATTAAATATAAAATATTGTTTTTGCTTTTAATTTTTTTTAAATAAAACAAAAATTATATATGTGTTACAATCTATACATAAAATAAAAAATAAATAAAAACTAAAGAATATACCCTTAATCAGTTATTCAACATCCGTGAAAAAATGTTACACGAAAACAAAGATCACAAATTGGGAATATTTATGTGAACTAAATAAAATAAATTTTTACATCAATTTTATGTTGTACAATTGAGTTACAAATATTATACATACACATGTAAATATAGGTAAAAATAATTTGTTTATATATTTATTACAAATGTATTCCAAAATATGTATTATTTAAGTTATTCAAATAACTCGACAAACATATATATCAGTTTATCAAGGTATTTCATGGAAATTACAAAAACAAATTAAAAATTATAAAATGAGAATATTTCTATCAAAGAAATTCAATAACAAATTTTACATAACATATAATACAATGAATTTAAAAGAATTGTAAATACATGTATTCATTTGTATATGAAAAATGATTGTATATATCTATTTTAAGATTTCATATATAATTAAAATATCCAAAGGAAACTAAAAATTCGAAAATATACATTTCATTAGTTATTGAACTTTATTATAATATTTTACTATCTATTTTATTTTTTCCCTTTAGAGATAGAATTAATCATTTCACAATTAATAAACTAGATTGACTATAATATATTATATTAAATAATAAAATAAAAATATTTTACTTTCGTTCGATTTATCACATAACTTAACAAACTAAAACTTGACATTACCAAGTTGTTTTATGAGGTAAATCGAAACAACCAACTAGAAAGTATATTTAATCATTTTATAATAATAACGATACAACATAATAACTAATAACTTACAAAATTAAATATTTCAAACTAAATATATTAAGAAATCATAAATTTCTTACCAAATCAAACAAAAATGATAAGCTAAAACAATGTTTTACATTCATTACTCAAATAACTCCACAAAATCTTTAGCATTCATTTGTGAACTGATTACACATACTTAGAAATTCAAAATTCCAAGCTACTAAAAAACAAACAAACGTACACCCACAATAATAATCAACAATATAACAAAATATATAAGATTTAAATAGAGAAAATTTCATAACACACAAATATATAAACGTGTTATAAAATCAATAACATAAGTTATGAATTCATCTGCTCATATTAAACCACAACACACAATAACTAATTTTGCTCTTGTTCATATAAAAAAAACAAATCAGCACTAATCTAAACTCAAAATATCATACTATAACTCAAATTTGTTAG
The DNA here is from genome assembly GCA_030279155.1 of Forsythia viridissima. Classification (NCBI taxonomy): domain Eukaryota; kingdom Viridiplantae; phylum Streptophyta; class Magnoliopsida; order Lamiales; family Oleaceae; genus Forsythia; species Forsythia viridissima. The sequence continues at coordinate 46,861,119 of CM059038.1, read as the reverse complement.
ATACACTAATAAACTTGCACAAACAATTATATATAACCAACGTATTTTACACTACATAAAATGTCAATCCATAACTACAATAAATAAAATTAAAATCAAAAACAGTTTTCACTTCAATATACAAACATCATAGCTATTCATTTTGTTCATTTGGAACAAAAAAAAAATTCATTGTAAAAAAAATCAATTACAAGCTTTCCTCTATACAAATCTACTTTCTCCAATTGAACAGCATCAATAGGTATTCCAGCAAGGAGACACTCAACATATTTAATAACAAATATGCCACTGTCACTGCAAGAATGATTGAAAACCTTGTAAGTATATATAAATATGATTACAAATACGAACATTTATTTTCATTTCTTACCTATGTCGAATAGACTGTGGTATCTCAACATAGGGTTTCCTGTAATATTCAAGCGGTTGAATGATCTTTTTGCCAAGGTCTGCCCGATCAGCAACGACATATTTTTGAATAATATCTGGAACAATATGTATGGCAGGAACAACATGTCGATATAACATTGCTTCATCATAAAAGTGGTAATTGTTATCATATACTGTCAGCCTCCAACTTAGTAGATCAACATCAAAAAGGACCAAATACTTATCATCAATAATATCTGGCCACAATATATGATTACAATCTTTCCAACTTTTACCAAAACTTCTGGGAATGGAACCATTCGCATATCTTTCCATAGAACCATGGTAAACAACAGGAACTTTACGAATCAGTTGTCCTGTAGAATCCAATATTTTCAAACCAATACCCCGAAGAAATATTCCAAACCCGCTATCTAGAATTCCATATCTTGATGAAAAAATATCTGTAAAATTTGCTCTTCTTTTTTTAAGCAAAAACATGGCATTATCCATATCCTATAAAAAAAAAATTTTTATAAGAATGTATTCCTAATAGTTTACAATAAACATGAGAGATGAAAAAATACAAATAGGACATACCTCAGCCGCCAATATATATTCACGTTGGCCAATAGATTCTAGCTTTTGCTTTGTCAATCTAATGCCACCACCCCCACCACGCAATCGGACAACATCTCTATAACAAGAAACTTATTATAAATAAAATAAAAATAAAACATATACATAACAAATAACCAAATAAAAAATTCAAACTTACTGATCCTTCGATTTGTGCATCCAACGAATAAATTCAACTTGTCTTTCCTCATCAATATCACAAAGTATAGGAATATGAATAGAACTAGATACCAGAGATGCACTTTCCTTGCTATCCTTTTTTTTTTCATCCACTCTCTCCTTCGTAGAAGCAGCCTGCTGTTCTATTCTACTACTCTCCGCAACCGTATGCTTTTCTACTAATGCTCCCTTCAACATGTCTTGAATCTTGAAAATAGAACTATCAATCTTTGTACAAAGTTCTTCACGTAAACTACCAATCATATTACTATGTTCAACTTCTAAACCAACTAACTTTGTATCAATATGTTCCTGTATCTCTTTTTTTTTTCATCAAAAAATAGTTCACTGCTCCTAGATACAGATGATTCAATCTCATTTAAACAACGCATCAAATCATCTCTTGTACCTGCTAATTGTTGATCAAAGTACAAACGTTGAGCATCAATCATGTCACGAAATTGATTATCAATATAATCTCGTTGCTCATCTCTAAAATTCCCTAACTGATAATCAAAATATGCTCTTTGTTCATCCCTTGTACTACCAAACTGCTGATTAATGTACACTCTTTGTTCATCAAATAATGATTGTACAAATTGATTTGTAGCATAATCATCATGATAATTATGCTCATAATCATCTTGATAATTATGCTCATAATCATCATGATAATCCTGCTGATCACTTTCGTGGCCTTCATCCACAATTCGTGCAGGCCAATTATTTACAGGTTCTTCCACAACTATATATGGAGACCAGCCCTCATTTTCACCATCATCTTCGTTCCCAAGTTGTCCAATCTGTTGATCACCTTCATAAAACTCTCCAGCCTCATGAACAATATTCTCACATGGTACTACAACAACTGGATGAACTACATTTACAGGCTCAAATTGTTCTATTTCTTGCCCTACCTCATCAATTTCTTGCGCCTCATACAAAAAATTTTGAACAACTGCATCAACTCGTATATCTCCTACATCCTCTATTAAGACCATCGTATACAAGTATGGTTGTTCAATCTCTTCTGCAGTTGGTTGAAGTATTGGTAGAACATGTATCTATAAATCATAGCAAAAAATAAACATCACTTTCATAACTATTAAACATTTCTCATAAATAATTAAAATTACTTTAACATACCTCAGTTGATTCCAAAAATAAGTCCAAATCTTTCTTCCCAACACGATGTTGTGCATACCAATTTATAATACGTGGAAACATATCATACACTTTTTCACCAAATCTTTCGCCAACCTCACGGCATGCCTCATATATCCAAATCTATAAACAAAATAACCAACACTTAGTCATGACACACATAATATTTTTATCGAGCATTCATTAAATATTAAAAATAATTATACATATTTACCTGGAACACAAGAGGACAACCATATATGGTGTACTTTGCAACTGCAGCACTATTATCAATGCACTTTAACGCACGTCTCTCCCAAGAAGTTAACAACGAACGCAGCAGTATGAAGTAAGAATGTCTTCCCCATGGATATTCATAACAAACATCCAAATCATCTACCAAAGACAGTGTCTCTATATTTATTTTTTTCCTCTCCCTAGGCCTAATCACTCCTTCAATCAATAATGCCAACCCTAACTTGTACTTATCTTCCTCATTGTCACAATGAATAAAAACATTCTCAAGCTCATTTAACGATATATGAGCAAAATTGTTGAACCACCTCCTACGAATTCTATGTCTCGCCAAAACTCTCATGGTACTAAGATTATCATCATTATCATGGCACAATAAGCCTGTTATCAAACAATACTCCTGCATTCCAAACCTACACAATTCACCTTGTATTTTAAACCAAACCTCATTTCCTTTATTCGAATGCACAGTATTCAGCAAAAATTCATGTACCAACTTTTCGCTAAACTGACATTTCCTACCATGAAAATATTCAAAATGAGCAAAACAGCTATTCTTAAATTTTTGAATCTGTTCCTCATTAAAATTTTCCATTATAACATCAATATATGTAAAATTACTAATCTGTGTAATGACTCCATCAAATCTGCGATTCTCACTTACCACGTATTCAACATCCATATCTGAAAAATATTTACGATCATTCTCATCAGCCAACTTCTTACCACAAATATAAGTACAAATTATATATTCTAAATACATAGTTTATATATAATAGAATACATAAACTAATATAACAAGGATTTATATATGTATAACTTTATGTATACATTAATTAAAATGAAACAATATTTACATTACATAGTGCCATACAAAATAAAAATACATACCTTAAGAAGATAATGTTATAATATGCCAAACGAAATAACGCCCAAAATCCAATTTTTTTGTAAACAAAAATCTTGCCTCCTTCCAACCTCTATAAACTGAAATGAAGAATAGTGTTTTTTCAAAATACACGGTAACAAATGAATAACCAGTTTAGACAGATTGAATGGCCCATTAAATGACAATGAATACTTTTTAACTTACACGTGTCCACCATCAACACTAGGGTTTGACACGTTTTTGACTTTTACCTCATTTTTCTTTTACTTTATATCTTCCTACACAAACTTATTTAATGTATATCTTAATATAAAATACGTTAAAACATTTTTGTTAATATATTAATAAAATTACTTCATCTATTAGTAAATATAACATAGTAAATAATATCACATATCAAATGTCCCATTTATTTTATACCAAAAATAAAAAATACACAAATACAAAAATTATTAATTATAAATTTTATTAATAAATTTACTCAACTAATTCCAAATTTAAGATTGACGAGTTTGTCAAAAAATAACACAACAAAATAAGAATAAAAACTATTTATATGTATTATATATTTTAAATTTCATTGTTTTGTCGAGTAACTCGAGACACTCGAGTTCCATTTCACCAACTTACTTCAGCTATTGAAAATATTGATGTTATCTCCCATTTGTCATCGAGTAACTCGACAAACATGAATGTTCGTTTGTATAAAAAATATTTAAATCAATTACATATTTTAAATAAAAAAGATAAACAAAATAATCAAAATTTTAAATTTCCCTCCTTTGTCGAATAACTCGACCAAGTCAAGTTTCATTTTCTCAAGTTGGTTCACCTATTGAATAGATTGATTTTGTACTACATTTGTAATCAAGTTACTCGACAAACATGATTTTTGTTTTATCGAGTTTCTCGAGTAGGTTAAAACATGCACATTTTTCAATTTTTTTGTTTTCCTTTTTTATTTAAATTATGTAATACACAAAATTTTTATCATTTTTTTATTTCGTAATATAATAAATAATGCCTTTTTTTATATGAATAATATTTCATATTCTATAACTTAATATAATATCTTATAATATAAGAGCAATTATAAAAAAAAATTATATATTATTTTACATTAATATAATATATGATATTTAATTTTATGAAATATAAAAACAAAGTGAAGTAAAAATTTTTTACAATAATTATTTTTTTTAATTACAAAAATTATATAAAATTGTATTCATTCATAATAATATATTTTATTTAATATATATTCTATTTTACTATATTCTAATAAATGATATACTACATAAAATTTTGTATATATTTTATTTATCAATTTACTCAAACAATTCTAAATTTAAGATTCACGAGTTCGTCAAAAAATAACACAACAAAATAAGAATAAAAATATTTAAATATATTACATATTTTACATAAAAAACAAAAACAAAATAATCAAAATTTTTACTTTCACTGATTTGTCGAGTAACTCGGGGAATTCAGGTTTATTATTCTCGAGTTACTTGAGTTATTCAATATATTCATTTTTCATACTATTTATGATCGAGTAACTCGACAAACACGATTTTCAGTTTGTCGAGTTTCTCGATTAGCTTCAACCATGTACATTTTTCAATTTCTTGTTTCATTTTCTTATTTAAATTATGTAGGACACTTAAACTTTTTGTTTTTTTTATTTTGTCAGGTTATTTTGTAACCATCTCGTGAATCTTAAATTTTATATTTGTCGAGTTACGAGATAAATTAATCATAATAAAAAAAAATATATAATATATTGTATTAATTAATTATCATACATATTAAATTTATACAATGTATATTTAATGTTATTATGTTCTAACAAATAATCAATTAACTACAATTATGTATATGCTTAATTTGTCAAATAAGTTAACAAATCAAAATTTCATATTCACAACTTCCTTCAATAATAATATTACAACATATAAATTAAACAAAATAATTAATATTTGAAATAATTTAAATACAAAAACTTTTAAAAATTTCAATTCATGCATATAATTAGTTTGTTGTGTAACTCGGGAAACTTGATTTTGAATTTGTCAAGTTATATGATACAATCAATAATGAGTTTTTTTTATATAAATAATATTTCAATTTCTATAACTTCATATCATATGTTATAATAAAATAGCTATTACAAAAAAAATTGATATATTATTTTACATTAATATAATATCTCATATTTAACTTTATGAAATATAAAAACAAAGTGAAGTACAAATTTGTTTTCATAATTATTTTTACTCATTATAAATATTATATTAAATTGTATTAATTCATTATGACATATATTAAATTTATATAATATATATTCTATTTTACTATGTTCTAATAAATGATATACTACACAAAAATTTTTATATATATATTTTATCAATATACTCAAACAATTCCAAATTTCAGATTCACAAGTTTGTCAACAAATAATACAACAAAATAAGAAGAACAAAAATTTTAATGTATTACATATTTTAAATAAAAAAGAAAAACAAATTAATCAAAATTTAAAATTTCATTAGTTTGTCGAGTAACTCGAGAAACTCATGTTTCATTTTGTCGAGTTACTTCAACTATAAAACAAAAAGATTTTCTATCCGATTTTTCATCGAGTTACTCGATGAACGTCATTTCCAATTTCTCGAGTTTCTCGAGTAACTTCAAAAATACACATTTTTCATTTTTTTGTTTTATTTTTTTATTCAAATAATGTAATACACTTAATGTTTTTGATTTTTTTCTTTTCTCATGTTATTTTTTAACCAACTCTTGAATCTAAAATTTTGATTTGTCCAGTTACTAAATAAATGAATCATAATAAAATAAAATATAATACATTATATGCATTGATTATAATATATATTAAATTTATACAATGTATATTTAATTTTGCCATATCCTAATAACTAATCAATTAAATACAATTATGTATGTACTTCATTTCTCAAATAAGTTAACAAATCAAAACTTCATATTGACAAATTCCTCGAATAATAATATTACAACATATCAATTAAACGAAATAGTTAATGTATTAGTTAATTTGAAGAAATCAATTTTTAAAAATTTAAATTTATGTATATAATTAGTTTGTTGAGTGACTCAGAAAACTCGATTTTGAGTTTGTCAAGTTATATGATACAATAAATAATAAGTTTTTCTATATAAATAATCTTTTGCATTCTAGAACTTAATACATTTCCCTTTCAAATTTTTTATGTAATAATATATTATTAATCAATTTTTACATTATTATAATAATTTAATGATTATAATCAATTTATTATAAGAATTTCATATTAAAAATATTTTTTTTTATAGATGATCATAAAATTTATTACATATTTATTTATAAATAATTATAAAATTTATTATATATTTTTTTATCAAGCAAGTAAATAATCTCGTTTTATTTATTAGAATATTTATATTAGATTATAGTATAAAAATCATTTTATATTTATAATTACTAATAATAATATCATTTATAATAAAATTTATATTTACATCTACAATAATAAATTATAAATAAATATGTAAAAAATTTTAGAATCATCTATAAATAAATTTATTAAATATCCATTTATTATATTAAATTGAATATAATCATTAAATTATTATAATAATATAATAATTAATTAATAATATATTAATACAGAATATCATTTTATTATGCTATAAATTTAATATAGTAATTTTTTTATAATATGTTATAGTAATTATTATAATAAAAACCAATTTCATATATTGTATTAATTTATTATGATATATATTAAATTTATATAATATATATTCTATTTTACTATGTTCTAATAAATGATACACTAAATAGAATTTTTGATATGCTTTATTTATCAAGTTACTCGACAATTCCAATTTCCCATTCAAGAGTTCGTCGCCAAATAACCAACATAAGAATAAAAAATTATTTAAATATATTACGTCTTTTAAATAAAAAAGAAAAACAAAATAATCAAAAATTTCATTTTCCATGATTTGTCGAGTAACTTGTCCAACTCGAGTTTGATTTTGTCGAGTTGGTTCATCTATTCAATAGATTGATTTTGTATATCATTTGTAATCGAGTAACTCAACAAACAGTATTTCCGTTTTCTCGAGTTTCTCGAGTAGGTTCAAAAATGGACATTTTTCAATTTTTTTTTCTTTCTTTTTTATTTAACTTATGTAATACACTGAATTTTTTTGATTTTTTTTATTTTCTCATGTTTTTTTTAACCAACTTGTGAATCTCAAATTTACCTCTGTCGAGTTATTGGATTAATGCATCATAATAAAAGAAAATATAATATATTATATTAATTGATTATCATATACATTAAATTTATAAAATCTATGTTTAATTTTACTATGTTTCAATAAATAATCAATTAAATACAATTATGTATGTATTTCATTTATTAAATAAGTTAACAAATTCAAATTTCATACTGACAAGTTCCTTAAATAATAATATTACAACATACAAATTAAATAAAATAGTTAATGTATTAAATAATTTAAATAAAAAAAATTTAAAAAAATTTAATTTATGTATATAATTAATTTGTTGAGTAACTCATCAAACTCGATTTTGATTTTCTCCAATTATGTCATATAATGAATAATGCCTTTTTTTATATGAATAATATTTCATATTCTATAACTTAATATAATATGTTATAATATAACAGCTATTATAAAAATATATTATATATTATTTTACATTAATATAATATATGATACTTAATTTTATGAAATATAAAAAAAAAAAGTAAAGTTAATATTTGTTACAATAAATATTTTTATTAATTACAAAAATTATATAAAATCGTATTCATTCATTATGATATATTTTATTTAACATATATTCTATTTTACTATGTTCGAATAAATAATATAATACATAAAATTTTGTATATATTTTATTTATCAATTTACTCAAACAATTCTAAATTTCAGATTCACGATTTCGTCAAAAAATAACACAACAACATAACAATAAAAAATTATTTAAATATATTACATATTTTAAATAAAAAAGAAAAAAAAAATCAAAATTTTTACTTTCACTGATTTGTCGAGTAACTCAGGAAATTCAAGTTTATTGTTATCGAGTTACTTCAGCTATTCAATAGATTGATTTTTTATATGATTTATGATCGAGTAACTCGACAAACCTAATTTTCAGTTTGTCGAGTTTCTCGAGGAGCTTCAATCATGTACATTCTTCAATTTCTTGTATAATTTTCTTATCTAAATTATGTAAGACACTTAATTTTTTTATATTGTCATTTTATTTTGTAACCATCTCGTGAATCTCAAAATTTATATTTGTTGACTTACAAGATAAATTAATCATAATAAAACAATATATAATATATTGTTTTAATTCATTATCATATATATTAAATTTATACAATGTATATTTAATTTTATTATCTTCTAATAAATAATCAATTAAATACAATTATGTATGTGCTTAATTTATCAAATAAGTTAACAAATCAAAACTTCATATTCACAGCTTCCTCGAATAATAATATTACAACATATAAATTAAACAAATTAATTAATATTTTAAATAATTTAAATAAAAAAAGTTATCAGAATTTCAATTCATGCATATAATTAGTTTGTTGCATAACTCGGGAAACTCGATTTTGAATTTGTCGAGTTATGTGATAGAATGAATAATGAGTTTTTTTATATGAATAATATTTCATTTTCCCTAACTTAATATAATATATTATAATAAAATACATATTCCAAATAAAATTTATATACTATTTTACATTAATATACTATTTCATATTGAATTTTATCAAATCTAAAAACAAAGTGAAGTAAAAATTTGTTTTAATAACTATTTATACTAATTACAAAAATTATATAAAATTGTATTAATTCATTATGATATATATTAGATTTATATCATATATATTCTATTTTAATATGTTCTAATAAATGATACACTACATAAACATTTTTATATATTTATTTTATCAATATACTCAAATAATTCCAAATATCAGATTCACCAGTTCGTCAACAAATAATACGACAAAATAAGAACACAAAAATTTAAAATCTATTACATATTTTAAATAACAAAGAAAACCAAAATAATCAAACTTTTGAATTTCATTATTTCGTCGAGTAACTCGAGAAACTCATGTTTCATTTTATCGAGTTACTTCAACTATTAAACATATGTTTTTGTCTCCAATTTGTCATCGAGTTACTCGACAACCGTGATTTTCAATTTCTCGAGTTTCTCGAGTAACTTCAAAAATACACATTTCCCATTTTTTTTTTAGTTTTTAATTTAAATTAAATGATACACTTAATGTTTTTATTTTTTTTCTTTTGTCATGTATTTTTTTAGCCAACAAAATAATTAATATTTTAAATAATTTAAATACAAAAATTTTAAAAATTTCAATCTATGCATATAATTAATTTCTTATATAACTCAGGAAACTCAATTTTGATTTTTTCAAGTTATGTGATATAATGAATAATGAATTTTTTTACACGAATAATATTTCATATTCTATAACTTAATATAATATGTTATAATAAAATAGCTATTATAAAAAAATATTGATGTATTATTTCAAATTAATCCAATATCTCATATCTAATTTTATGAAATATAAAAACATAATATAGTGAAAATTTTTTATAATAATTAAATATTTTTTTTTGAATAATTATATTAAATTGCATTAATTCATTATCATACATATTAAATTTATATAATATATATTCTATTTAACTATGTTCTAATAAATGCTTCACCAAATAAAATTTTGTATATGTTTTATTTATGAAGTTACTAAAACAGTTCCAAATTTCAAATTTACGAGATTGTCAAAAATTAATACAACAGATAAACAAATAAAAATTATTTAAATATATTACATATTTTAAATATAAAAAAAATGCAAATTAATCAACATGCTAAATTTCATTGTTTTATCGAGAAACTCGAGAAACTCGAGTTTCATTTTGTCGAGTTACTCCAGCTATTGAAAAGATTGATTTTGAATTCCTTTTCTCATCGAGTAACTCGAAAAACATGATTTCAGGTTTGTCGAGTTTCTCGAGTTGCTTAAAAAATACAAATTTTGCATTTAATTTGTTTTATTTGCTTATTCAAATTATATAATACACTTAATTTTTAAAATTTTTTTCTTTCGTCATCTTCTTTTATAACCAACCCAATTACATACAATTATGAATCTGTTTTATTAATCAAAAAAGTTAAAGAGTCAAAATTTCATATTAACAAGTTCCTGCAACAATAATATTACAACATACAAATTAAACAAATTAAATAATCTATTAAATAATTTAAATTAAAAAAATTGAATAATTGAAAATTTTGCATCTAATTACTTTATTGAATAACTCAGAAAACTCGATTTTCAGTTTGTGAAGTTATGCAATACAATGAATAACAAGTTCTTTTATAAAAATAATATTTCATATTCTGTAATTTAGTATAATATGTTATAATATAATACCTATTATACAAAAAATTTATGTATTATTTAAAATTCATATAATATATCATAACTAATTTTATAAAATATAAAAACATAGTACATTTAAAATTTTTTCTAATAATTCTTTTTGTTTTTTAAAATATTTATATCAAATTTAATTACTTAATTATGATATATATCAAATTTATATGATATATATTCTATTTAACTATGTTCTAATAAATGATTCAGTAAATAAAATTTTGTATATGTTTTATTTACCAACTTACTCAAACAATTCCAAATTTCAAATTCACGAGTTTGTAAATTAATAATACAACACATAAAGAATAACAAATTATTAAAATATGTTACATATTATAAATAAAAAAGAAGAACAAATTATTCAAAAATTTAACTATCATTTTTTCGTCGAGTAACTCGCGAAACTCAAGTTTCATTTTACCACGTTAGTCCACCTATTGAAAAGATTGATTTTGTATCCCATTTGTCATCGAGTAACTCGATAAACATAATTTCAGGTTTGTCAAGTTACTCGAGTACCTTAAAAAATACAAATTTTTCAATTTTTTGTTTTATTTTCCTATTTAAATTATATAATACGCTTAATTTTTTTAATTTTTTTCTTTTGTCAAGTTATTTTATAACCAACCCAATTAAATACAATTATGTATGTGCTTCATTACTGAAAAAAATTAAAAAATCAAAATTTCATATTGACAAGTTCGTACAACAATCATATTACAACATACAAAATAAACTAAAAAATTAATCTATTAAATAATTTAAATAAAAATTTTAAATAAAGAAAAATTATACATCTAATTACTTTCTTGAATAACTCAACCTACTCAATTTTCATTTTGTCAAGTTATGCAATACAATGAATAATAAGTTATTTTATAACAATAATATTTTATATTCTATAACTTAGTATAATATGTCATAATAAAGTAGCTATTATGAAAAATTTTTATGTATTATTTTAAATTAATCTAATATATCATAAATAATTTTATGAAATATAAAAACATAATACAGTGAAAATTTTTTCTAAGAATTAAATTTTTTTTTTACAATAATTATATCAAATTGCATTAATTCATTATAATATATATTCAATTTATATGATATATATTCTATTTAACTATGTTCTAATAAATGATTCACTATATACAATTTTGTATATGTTTTATTTATCAAGTTACTCAAACAATTCCAAATACCAAATTCATGAATTTGGCAAAACATAATACAACAAATAAACAATAAAAATTTATTTAAATATATTACATATTTTAAATAAAAATTAAAAATAAATTAATCAAAATTTAAAATTTCATTCTTTTGTCGAGTCACTCGGAAAACTGGTGTTCCATTTTGTCGAGTTACTCCAGCTATTGAAAAGATTGATTTTGTATACCATTTCTCATCGAGTAACTCGACAAACATGATTTAAGGTTTGTCGAGTCACTCGAGTAGCTCAAAAAATACACATTTTGCATTATTTTGTTTTATTTTCTTATTTAAATTATATAATACACTTCATTTTTTTAATTTTTTTCTTTTGTCATGTTATTTTATAACCAACCCAATTAAACACAAATATGTATGTGCTTCATTAATCAAAGAACTTAAAAAATCAAAACTTCATATTGACAAGTTCCTACAACAATAATATTACCACATATAAATTAAACAAAATAATGAATGTATTAAATAATTTCAATAAAAAATACTAAAGAAATGAAAATTATTCATCTAATTACTTTGTTCAATAACATGGAAAACTCAATTTTCAGTTTGTCGAGTTATGCAATACAATGAATAATAAGTTCTTTTATATAAATAATATTTGATATTCTATAAATTAGTATAATATGTTATAATAACATAGCTATTATAAAAAATATTTATGTATTATTTTAAATTAATATAATATAATATATCATAACTAATTTTATGAAATATAAAAACATAGAAGAGTGAAAATTTGTTCTAATAATTAAATTTTTTTTAGAATAATTATATAAAAATTGCATTAATTCATTATAATATATATTAAATTTATATTATATATATTCTATTTAACTATGTTCTAATAAATGATTCACTAAATAAAATTTTGTAAATGTTTTATTTATCAAGTTACTCAAAAAAATTCAAAATTTCAAATTAACGAGTTTGTCAGAAAATAAGACAACAAATAAAGAAAAAAAAATTATTTAAATATATTACAAATTTTAAATAAAAAAGAAAAACAAATTAATCAAAATTTCAAATTTTCATTGCTTTATCGAGTAACTCGAGAAACTCGCGTTTCAATTTGTCGAGTTACTTCAGCTATTGAAAAGATTGATTATTTTTCCAATTTTTCATCGAGTAACTCGACAAACATGATTTTACGTTTGTCGAGTTTCTCGAATGGCTTCAAAATTCTACATTTTCCATTTTTTTGTTTTATTTTCTTATTTAAATTATGTCATACACTCATGTTATTTTTGAACCAACTCATGAATCTCAAATTTTGATTTATCCAGTTACTACATAAATTAATCATAATAAAACAAAATATAATATATTGTATTAATTGATTAAGATATACATAAAATTTTTATACAATATATATTTAATTCTACTATATTCTAATAAATCATACACTAAATAAAATTTTGTATATGTTTTATTTATCAAGTTACTCAAACAATTCCAAAATAAGAATTAAATTATTTTTAAATATATTACGTATTTAAAAAAAAAAAATACAAACAATATAATCAAAAGTTTTAATTTCATTCATCTATTCAGTGACTCAGGAAACACAAGTTTCATTTTGTCGAGTTACTTAGGCTATTCAATGGATTGATTTTCTCTCCCATTTAAATTCAAGTAGCTCGACAAACATAATTTTCAAATTGCCAATTTTCTCGACTAGCTTAAAAAATGCACATTTTTCATTTTTTAGTTTTATTTTATTTTTAAATTATGTAATACACTTAATTTTTTTACATTTTTTCTTTTCTCGTATTAATTTTTAAATATATTATAATAAATATATAAAATCACTTTTTTCACATACATTTACATATGTATTTATCAAAATCATTTTTTTTTTATAATTACTATTTACAATATTCTTTATCAAAAATTTTTTATTAAAATTTATGAAAACAATTTTTAAATAAATATATAATAAATTTTATAATAATTTATACAATAAATTATTTAATATCAATTTCTTATAATATATTCATTTTAATCATTAAATTACTACAACATTAATTTTATTATCTTATAAATTAATTATAATAATTGTTTATTGAAATATGTTATAGTAATTGCTAAAACAAAAGTAAATATAATATATTGTATTAATTCATTAGGAAATATACAAAATTTATATATTATATATTTTATTATACTTTGTCCTAATAAAATATAGATAAAAACAAAGAACTCGACAATTCCAAATATGAAAATATCAAATTTATCAAATCTCATATGAAAATAAACAATTACCTACAAATTTAATATACTAACTAATGTAAATAAAAAAAAAATTATAAATCTAACAAAAACTTTACAATTTAACATATTCTGAAGAAACCCAATAAATTCATTTTTCAATTTGTCAAGTCACTCAATCTATTGACTTTATCCAGTTATTTCCATACTTATCCTCAACAAAATTATTTTTTTTTTATTTAAACTTACATAAGTCAAAAAAATAAATTTTTTATATACGTTCTTCACAACAGTAATCAACCACAAAATTTTAATACTCTTTCCTAATTTATAACGCTAAAATAACACTTACATTTAACTGAATTATCAACCTAAAATATTCTTTTCTAAACGTACAATTTTGTCCAACACATTTCACTGACGTGCAAAGCACGGCCTTAAAACTAGTATATATATATATATATATATATATATATATATATATATATATATATGTATGTGTGTGTGTGTGTGTGTGTGTGTGTGTGTGTATTATCTAACAGAATGAAACCTTGTAATGAAGAGGGACACCAGTATTAGGCCCAATGCCCTTCTCTCCAGTACAAAGCGCCCTGAAATTTTCGGCGGTTTTGGGGACTCCATCATTATACAGTTCCACCACAATTCTGCCCTCCAGCTCTCCTCCAATGGTGATATCCAGAAAGCATTTAGGCCTTCCCCCCATTTTCTCTCTCTTAACTCTCTTCTCTCTATATATTGGCTGTATATGTATATGCGAGTAGAAGAGTCTGGAAGAACGAAAAACCCTAGGGGGGTCCGGTCCCGCTATATATACTTTCGAACTCTTGGAGCTCTCGTCATAATTCAAATGCCTCCCTGTTAATTTTTCACAGGGGCCCTGGGTAAATTGCGCCGGGTGTTTACGTGTGTAGGTTTTGTTTTGTTTTTTTCCAATTGCCGTGATGTGCTGCTGCATTGCTGGTATTTTGAACTCTGCCTTCCTACTAAAGTTTTGGATAAATTACAGCCACAGTCCTCATTTTTTAATTTTGTAATAATATCATCCACATTTAATTTTATTAGCAACTATCATCCTCATTCTTTTATTAATTCATACATATGGTTCCAAATAATTTTTTTTTTACGATTTTTCTCTTATCTTAAATACATTAAAATAGCAAAAAATATAAACTTAATAAAAAATTATAATTCGAGTATATAATTTTTTTCAAAATACAAAATGTTGTGTTTACATTCTATTGTTTAAAATGATAAAAAAGTATTTGAAATTAAAATGTTTATTTGACAAAAAAAATAAAAAATTTGGGTTGCCGAGATGCCCGGTAACCAATTACATAAGTGAAAGGATTAGGCGTTGTTTTGTTGTATAACGAAATTCTGAACATAAATATACACTTAAAATATGTTAGAGAATTTGTAAAATTGATGTGTTAAATAAATGAATAAGATGATGATTGTGGAGAATTAATAAGATCTGGAAATTTTTTTTGGTTCCTGTGTTTACTTAATATTTATGGCTACCTGGAATGCAAATATGAAAAAAATGTAGTGATTTTTAAAATAAAATAAAAATTAAAATGGGTAATTTAATATGTATTAAAAAAATTTCAAATTAAAATATTTATTTGACAAAAAGATAAAAAGAAAAAAAAAATTTTGGTTGTCGAGATGCTTCACCAAGCAATGAATTTGATTGTCGAGCGCACTGTTCACTTTTTTTTATTTTTTAATTTTATTGTGTCAAAGAAAATGAGTTTAAAAAAAAATTGGTGAACGGTAAAATAAAGTTCATTGCCGAGAATTTTACTGTTCACGTTTTTTTTTTTTTTAAATGTGGCAACATTATAAAAAATAAAAATATTCAATTTGCTTAAAATAAAAAAAAAAGAATAATAAAAAAATTGAATGAAAAGGTGTAAATAATAATTTGTAAAAGGTAAAATAAAAAAACAAGATTAGTAAAAAATTGAATGAAAATTAAGTGTAAAAGAAAAAAAATAAGAAAAAAAATTAAAGATTTTTTTTTTAGGTTATAGGCATATCCCAACGATTTTAAAACAATAGGGACCTTTTGTGCAATTATTTCTTAAAAAAAAAAGAGAGAAAACAGTAAAATACTGTTCATCAAATTGATTGCCGAGAAATGTTCACCCTTTTTTTTTCTTTGTGTCAAAGAAAATGGGCTTAAAAAAAAATTGGTGAACAGTAAAATAAAGATCATTGCCGAGTTGCTCGGCAATGAACAATTCATTGCCAAGAATTTTACTGTTGACGCTTTTTTTTTTAAATGTGGCAACATTATAAAAAATAAAAACATTCAATTTGCTTATTTACTTAAGATAAAAAAAATTAATAAAAAAAATGAATGAAAATGTGTAAAAAAAATAAAATCATTCAATTTGCCACCAAGATTTCACAGCGTGGATTTTGAAATTCTTGAATGGCATTTTTTATCATTTATTTAGAATAATTTGTAAAAGGTAAAATAAAAAAACGAGATTAGTAAAAAATTGAATAAAAATTAAGTGTAAAAGAAATAAAAAATAAGAAAAATAAATTAAAGATTTTTTTTTTTTAAGTTGTTGGCATGATTCATCTATTTAGTAATAGAAAAGTTGTCCCCTAATGCTTTCTATGGGTAGATTGTTATTAGCAGTCAAAAATATAAAAACCAAAGCATAATATATAGTCATTGAGAATTTCATATTCTTTAATCACAAACATGCACTACTTGGCTTTGTTTTGATTGGTCTAACAAAGTCAAATTTAAGTCAAGTGATTAGCTATACTCCTGATATGAAAATCATAGGTTCTTATCTGAGAATGCTATGAGTCAGGATCAATTAGTTCAGTATTTTTGTTGACGTGCATTATTTGATGTTTTTTGGTCTTTTTTATCCATTTACCGTGATCATTTTTTTTTCTTTCCCTCTGTTTGATGATAGATGGAATCAGTTCTTTTGAAGTCATTTGAAGCTTGCTTGTAGTTGGAACTGGGAATTGGTGGAGCACTATTATGCTGTCGGTTTAATTTACTACCTTCATACAGTTTAATTAATGTGGATTACAATCAAATAATTACATGCACATTTAGTTTCTAATAGTGTACATTTCTATTTAGAAGCTATTTTGTGCTACTTGCTATTGTCTTCGGCTCCTGGAATTTCATGGCTTTGGCTCGACTTTGGTACTATCTGGGTAGGGTACAATGAGCATGCATACAGGATATACATGGCAATAAGTCAAAAAAAATTAAGAAATGAGCAGAGAATCGTCTCTCCAAATAAAAATAAATATTAATACAAGTGATTGAATTTCTGGGCAAAGAAATATCGATTATCCATAAAGTTAGCAATTGTGTTAGATTTTTTGAGCAATTGACAAAGATGAAGAAGCTGAAATTTAAATTCTAAGAAGCTAACTAAATAACAAATATTATTAGCATGTTTTATATTTATGAATAAATAACCAGAAAATTGCTTAAGATTATTTTTCTAAAAGTGAGCTATACAAAAGATGAACAAATACATAGTAGCCGAGGTTCATCGGCAACCAATTGTGGTTTCCTAGGTTTCTCAGCAACCAAATATGGTTGCCGAGGTTTCTCGGCAACCATACTTGGTTGCCGAGGTTTGTCGGCAACCACACTTGGTTGCCGAGATGTCTCGACAACCGCAATTGGTTGCCGAGATTTCTCGGCAACCATTTGGTTGTCGAGAAATCTCTTCTCAGCAACTTTTTTGTTGGTTACAGGGCAATCAGATATGGGTTGCCAAGATTCAACTATGTTTTATTAGAATTGTACAATTGTAAGGTTTTGGATTAGGATAATATTTAAATTCTAAATTAAACAAACATGTGAAGTTTGAAGTTACTTAACAATGTTAGGATAATCAAATATGGTGATGATTCTTGCAAGATAGGGGCTGTTGAATTCTAGTAAAAGATTCCAATGATGTTATATGATAGTTAATTTGTTAGATTTTTTTTTTTATATTTTTTTGCAATTTTAGATTTTTAATTAGATTTAAGTTGCAAATTTTTAATTCAATATTTTTAGCAAGACACAATAATTGTAATCAGTTTAGTTTCATTTTTATTTTCAATTCACTTAGTTTTCTTGTTGGGTGGTAAGCTCTCATTAATATAAGTGATTCAATTTGTGGGCAAAGAAATATCGATTATCCATAAAGTTAACAATTGTGTTAGAGATATAACATACAGGGATACAAGGATATGGGCAAAGATTTTTTGAGCAATTAACAAAGATAAAGAACAATAAGTGGCTGAAATTTAAATTCTAAGAAGCTAACTAAATTATTAGTAGGTTTTATATTTATGAATAAATAACGAGAAAATTGCTTAAGGTTATTTTTTTAAAAGTGAGCTACACAAAAAATGAACAAATACATAGTAGCCTAGGTTCCTTGACAACTAATTGTGGTTGTCGAAGTTTCTCGGCAACAAAATATGGTTGCCGAGATTTCTCAGCAACTATACTTGGTTGCCGAGATAGCTCGGCAATCATAATTGGTTGCCCAGACAGCTCGGCAACCGCAATTGGTTGCCGAGAAATTTCTTCTTGGCAACCCTTTTGTTGGTTGCAGGGTAGATATGGGTTGCCAAGATTCAACTTACACAACCCATACTTGGTTACCAAGCTTTAGCTAATAAAACATAAAACATTACCTGAGTTTTAGGGAGGACTAAAGCACATTTAAATTCTAACAAATATTTTCAAGTAATCACATTTAGCAAACAATTTAAAAAAATAACTTGAGAAAATAGTTATAGATTAAATTTGGGGCAACTAAAGAAGGTTGCAGAGAATCTCAGACTTGGTTTGGTTGCCTACGGTGAACGTTGTTACTACATAGTCCAAATATGGTTGCCAATTTAGTAAAAAAACAAGGTTGTCCAGATCATGGCAACTAAATAGCATTGAAATTTACCTTGTAACTTTAGATTTTTAATTAAATTTACTTTGATTCATGTAATGGTATTTTCAGCAGGACACAACAATTGTAAACCGTTTCGTTTCATTTTTATTTTTAATTGACTTGATTTTCTTGTATAATCTTGGCAACCTTGTTGAGCTCTCGTTAATATAAGTTATTGAATTTCTGGGCACAGAAATATAGATTATCTAGAAAGTTAACAGATTGTCTTAAAGATATGACATACAGGGATATGGGCAAAGATTTTTTGAGCAATAACAACAATAAGTGGCTAAAACTTAAATTCCAAGAAGCTAACTAAATAACAAATATCCTTCGCAACTGGTTTTATATTTATGAACAAATGGGAATATTGCTCAAGCTTATATTTCTATAAAAATGAGCTATACAACTACCAAAAAATGAACAATGAACATAGTTATGGTTGCCGAGGTTTCTCGGCAACCATACTTGGTTGTCGAGATGTCTCGGCAATCAAAATGTGGTTGCCGAGATGTCTCGGCAACCTCAATTGGTTGCCGAGATTTTCGGCAACCCTGTTGTTGGTTGCCGAGAATCTGTTGCCAAGATTTAAACGTCAATCCATACTAAACCATACTTAGTTACTAAGCTTTAGTCAAAAAAAGTTAACCAAGATTTTGGGAGGACTAAAGCACAATTAAATTCCAACAAATATTTTCAAGTAATCATATTTAGTAAACAATTTCAAAAAATAACTTGAAAAAATAGGTACAGATTAAATTTGGGATAACTGGGCAACGAGACTTGGTTTGGTTGCCGAGATTTTTGAACATTGTTAGTATAAAGTCCAAATATGGTTGCCGCAAAAAAAAAGGTTGTCATATCTTGGCAATTCCTTTTCTTTGAACAATGAAAAAGATGATTTAGTAGAATAAAATAGTAATAGCATTTCAATTTACCTTGAGATTTTTAATTAAATTTAACTTTAATTTATGTAATGGTATTTTCAGGACACAACAATTGTAATCCGTTTCCTTTCATTTTTATTTTCAATTAACTTGATTTTTTTGTCTAATTTTGGCAACCTTTGGTTGGTGAGCTTTCATTAATATAAGTGATTGAATTTTTGGGCAAAAAAATATCTATTTACAGAAGAGATATAACATAGGGCAAAGATTTTTTGAGCACTTGACAAAGATGAACAAGAATAAGTGGCTGAAATTTAAATTCTAAGAAGCTAACTAAATAACAAATATCATTAGCAACTGATTTTATATTTATGAATAAATAGCAACTGAGAAAATTGCTCAAGCTTATATTTCTAAAAGTGAACTACACAATTACAAAAGATGAACAATGAACATAGTTGCCTAGATTCCTGGGCAACCAAATGCGCTTGAAGAGGTTTCTCGTCAGCCATAATTGGTTGCCGAGATGTCTCGGCAACCACAATGGTGCCGAGAAACCTCAGCAACCAAAGAAGGTTAGCCGAGATTCTCGGCAACCCTTTTGTTGGTTGCCTCGGCAATCAAATATGGGTTGCTAACATTTAATCTTGGTAACCCATACTTGGTTACCAAGCTTTAGAGAATAAAAGTTACAATTTTTTAGTTTTTTGGGAGGACCAAAGAACATTTAAATTCTAACAAAAGATGTTTTTAAGTAACAATATTTAGTAAATAATTTCACAAAATAACTTAAAAAGTAGTTACAGATTAAGTAAAGACAGAAGGCTGCCGAGATTGCAACCAGACTTGGTTTGGTTGCCGAGATTTTCTTCAATGAACATTGTTAGTACAAAGTCCAAATATGGTTGCCCATTTAGTAAACAAAAAAGGTTGTCCAGATCTTGTCAATTAAATTTCATTGCTTCGTTTTCCTTGAGCAATGAAAAAAGATGATTTAGTACAATAAAATCTACACTCTCGAGGAAATGGCTGAAAGTTGAATTTGAAAAAGTTAACTAAGTAACAAATATCATAACCAAAATAGTAACTGCTTTTATGTTTATCTGAAACTTATATTTCAAAAAGTGAGCTACATCATATAATTACAATAACAAAAGATAAACCAAAAATATTTAAAACACATCTTAATTGGAAGTTGAACATTGTTTAGTTAAGATGGTTTGAAAATTCATTGGTTTTTTTTTGGCCTCGTCAATTGCACAGCTGTTGAATTTTTTCTTCGTAATTTGTGTATCATCTGAATGAAACAAAGATCTTTTTGCTATTCGTTCCAGGAGGCTAATAGGTTCACCTATATCCTCAACCGGAGCTTTTCCTTTGTCTTTGTCTTTGTCTTTGTCTTTTTTTCCTACTTCTGATGGATTGATAATAAAAAGTATTTCAAATTTGCACTGAGGAGACGACTGTTGTTGTATAGCCTTTACGTAAAAGATTTCATCTTCATCCATCGATAACCTCATTGAAGCAGCACTTGGTGTATATGTCTGTTAATATAAAATTTGATAAGTTGTGAAATAAATGAGTGTAAAACTGAAGTAAAAGAAAAAAAAATACCAATGGTTGCTCCATCATAATTTGAGCAGTTGATTGCAAGAAATATTATGCTGGATTTCCAATAGCTGTAGCATTAATGTATCCAGTAGAATCCATCAATTGCATATATACCTTAGCTCTATAAGGAAAAATGAAATAAATTTGTGTTATGAAATTTAAATAGAATATGTAAATAAATGTAAATAAAAGTTTAAAAATATTTAATTTGGTCATGATTACCTTGAAATTGCTTGAGCTTCAAGACATTTACAAAACACACAATGGTATATGTCACCATAATTTTCGCTTGAAATTTTGTTACAATTGTTGCAACTCATATACCAATAAGTTTGATTCAAAACTGTAACATATGCCTTCCCTTTTATCCAGAAAAATTGTTTCTGTCAATATAACAATATATAAATAAGTTATTATATTCACTATACAACAATTTTATAAATTTGTACAATTATTTGAAGTATAGAGAGTTGCACCACAGTTTTCAGCCCTTGAATATTCTTGATTTCTGTGAAGTCTTTTTCATCAGTTGGAATACAAAGCTTGGAAGATAGCTTTGATGGTGTTAAATTTAAATAATATTTGTCACATACAATTTCATCAATCAGTTCACAATTAGTATGTCCCCTATGTACACAAAAATACATGAGTTATAATTTGAAGTGAAATGTATAATAGATAAACAACTAATTAATATACATTTACCAAGATTTGAATTCTTCTACAATTTCAAATTCTCCATCTATGAAGAAAGAGGTGTCTGCTTTTGTGGATAATGATAAACCTGTACATTAAAATATAAATGGAATATATTAATAGTTATGCAAAGATAATAATAATAAATTTATAGAAGATGATGGATTACCATTGAATGAGGTTACTTTGAGGTGCTTTCCAATTAGAACATGTTTTCTTTTTAGATTTTGAGATATGTATTTGCATTCGTTATCCACAAAGGCTTCCCACATGGCTAACAGAATGGTGTCAAACCTATTATTTGTAAAAGAATAGTATGTCAAACTTGTAATTAAAACAAATTATATAGCTATTATATAAAAAGCTATAATGAAAAAATGTGTATGGAGTGTAATAAATATAGATATTATACTTTTTGTTTATCAGTACTAAATCTTGCACTTAACATTCTTTTCCATATCGTGTTTGAATAATCCTTCTAGGTTTTATATCAATTATCATCCCAGCAACGCCTGTAATACAAAAAAAAGTAATAAAAAATGTATATTAGCATTAAAAAGTTTAGTGTAATGTGTAGAAAACAGTATTATTGACTTACTTATATCTATGTTAGAATCCATATAGTTGGAGAAATCTTCAAAATCAGTAAAGGTATAAGTAGAAATTATCAGATTGTTATTATTTTCTTCAACTTTGCGTATTCTGGTTCTTCCTGAAATTATCCACTGCACTTCTCCAAATTTTGCCTTGTACTCTGGGTTTGTTATTTTAACCATTGCATTTGATATCAAATAAGTATTTCCTAATGTTAATTGATCTTGAAAAGCTGTAATATTTTGACCATATAAAGTTGCTTGAACCGTTGATCCCTGGTGCATAAAAAAAAATTGGAAAATTAATAATTTTGATGATATAACAAGTGAAATATATAACCGTAGTAAAATTTACCTCTTTGTCCATAAGAATCAAATTTTGATATTTGGTTGGACTTTTTTGAGCAATTCTAGGAGGAAATTTTTCAGCAACTACAACTTTAACTGTCTATCCACTACTTCTTGGAGAAACATTACGAATCAATTGAAACTCTTTACTCATTTTATAAAAGATTGTGCAATAGTGGTGACAATTTTGTTATATTTGTAGAGATAATGAAGAGAATTGGGAGAACAAGTAGGAAAATTTAGCTAAGTAATTGAGTGAGTGATAAAAGTTTGATTTATTGAAGAGCTATTTATAGATAAATATATATAGAGGGCACTAAACTGGAAAATCAAACAAATATAATAAACTTAGTCCAGGTTTTTAAGAAGTATACTTTTAGAGTTAAATAGGTTATGATTGATTTTGTTAAAAATTTAGATGAAAAAAAAAAATTTATTTGCAAGTGAATATTGGTTATATAGACCATATGGGATTTATGG
The DNA here is from genome assembly GCA_030279155.1 of Forsythia viridissima. Lineage (NCBI taxonomy): Eukaryota > Viridiplantae > Streptophyta > Magnoliopsida > Lamiales > Oleaceae > Forsythia > Forsythia viridissima. Next base: position 46,837,080 of record CM059038.1, on the reverse strand, counting down.
TTGTTCCCTAGTTTTAAATTAAAGACTATTAGTCGTGATTCAACTGCATTTTGGATTGTAATACTGTTGGCCGTGACTTTAATAAGATGTTACACTACTTATTTCCTTAATAAAAGTGGATAAAACAAATAGTAGAACGTAGGAAACATACTGAATCTTTTTTGATTGCTACTGCATTTGTTTGTAAATTGTCTTCTTGTAGGATATCTCTTTTGTGGCAATTAATTAGTAGCACTTTTAGGACATATCTTTAGTGGCAGTCATATATGTGAAGTGCAAATAACTGGATGCCTAGGAAATACAACATTGGCAAGCCTTAGTATTCTAAGTCCTGAGCAAATTTTTATTCTGTTACTATAAGGAAATTCTAATATCCAGATTGTCTTGTATCTAGATTGTTGTGTTATTTATGTACAGTATCAATTAACTTAGCAAGATATCTATCTTCAAATAATTGAGTATTAATATATTAATGTTGTAGAAATCCTTACAATATCACATTACAATATCAAAGATGATATAAATAAAAGATCATACATTTAATTGATTTGTGAAAGAAAAGAATTAGAAGATTTGTGGGATCCATATTCACTTCTTGGAGTTTTTGTTTTTCTGCAAAACAAAGATAAATGATAAAGACACATGAGATTATTTTATTAAAAGAAACAGTCATTTTAATGTAATAAGTCAGTTAAATAATTTATACCTTATTTATGAATATAGTCATGACTAATGTACACTAAAATGAAATATTTGGAAAAACTAAAGAATGATGATTACAAATAGAATGCAGTAAATTTTCAAAATGAAAGTAGGGAAAAAAAATAGGAGGCACAAAGTGGAACATGATTGTTACCACCCGATTTTGGTGAAGCCTCCACGTCAGCAAAGTTCTAGTAAAAGTCTCATCTAGGCCTCGCTAAGGCTTTATAGGCCCAGCGAAGGCCTTCCAGATTCATAAAGGTTCCATTGACCAGGCGAAGGCCTCGGAGGCCCATCGAACATCTTAGCATTTATGAATCAGAGTATTGCGAGGCCCATGAAGGGCCTCGGCATTCATGGCCGATCCAGAGAGCCTCGCCGGACTTCGTATTTATTATGGTCCGCACAGCTAAAAGGATATCTCAGGGAAGATTATATTTGATTGTCACAAGGAAACCATATCACGATCCAATAAAATCAGCAACACAATCTCAGAGATTGAGAGAGATGAGGATGCAATCTCGGAAGATCACGGCGAGATTGGAACCTACCTTATCTGATAAGGAAAGAGAATCCCAATAGAATTCTAATTGATTGCTTCACTGAATCAATTAGGATTTTCTCCCTACAAATATCATGTTCTGGCTATTCTAAGGGACGCACCATCTTGATTACGCAGATTTTTAGTACTGATATTTTATGACGCACTTTTTACGCTTACGATTCCCACCCTAAACTCTGCTCAAACTTCTGCCTGCTTGTCTCTCCCACACTCCTATTTCGTTCCCGTCCCCGCGTATTCGTTATATACCGGCTGTTGACTTGATCGTCGGAGTGCCAACGATCGCCAGACCCTTTTTCTCTGGAGATCTTGGTGCCTAACGGTCGTCCTAGTGTGCAGGTAACATACGAGCTGGCAGAGGAGTGACTGGAGATCTGTTGGCACGTGGACTGGTGCAGGTTCAGACGTCAACAATGATTAAACAATTACTAAACAATAACAATAATTACATTATAAATTCACTAAAGCTAAAATTTCTTTATAGACAACATTTTTTGTACACCTTAAATGTAAATGTGAATTCTCAACTGGTTTTATCCATACTTTAATAGAACTAATTGTTTTAGCTCTAGATAATGCCACATATAATTGTCCATGTGAAAATACATATTCGAGAAGATATAAACCAACAAAATCTAGAGTTTGTTCTTGAGCTTTATTTATTGTCATTGCAAAGCATGGACGAATAGGAAATTGTGTTCTTTTAAAAGAAAATGAATTTTTATCACTTTGAAGAGGTATAAATGGAATTCTTGGTAAGAAAACATGTTTTCCTTTATATTCTCCAATACAAATTTCAGCATGAATAACATTATGTTCAAATGATCGACAAACTAATCTTGTTCCATTACATAATCCTTCTGAAGGGTTAATATTTTTAAGTAATATAACAGGACAATTTTTTTTTTTAATATAAGTTCATGTGGTAGAATACCATTTGGAGTTAAAGTATTTAAAAAATCTTCATGAATACTTTGATCTATTTGTTCCAAAGTTTCATCATAACTATAATATGTACATGTTTCACCAGGTAATTCCTTAAGTAAAATATTGTTTATTAAATCAACACATTCATTTTTAGGAGTTAAAATAACACTATTAATCATTGTATCTAAATTTGTAATATAATGTTTTAAATTGGGAAATACAATGTGAATTAATTTTTTTAAAGATTTGTATTCTTCTTCAAATGGTATAATTATTTCATTAGGAAGCTTAATCATACCACATGTATGTTCAATCTGAATTCCATCACCAATATTAAGTAACAACTGAGAAAATAATGGATCTAATTGTGCTATCATATTTTGGATTAATTGAAATTTTCTAAAATGTGGCCATAAGCTAGAATGAACTAAACTTGCCAATAATATTTTCTCTTTGTTCCCTTTTTGAACAACTGGTAGAACTTGTCTAAAATCTCCACCTAGAACAATAATTTTCCCACCGAATGACAAATTACTTTCATTAATATCTTTTAACATTTTGTCAACAGCTTCAACAGCATAACGGTGCATCATTGGTGCCTCATCCCAAATGATTAAATTAGTCATTCGAAACAAATCTGCTAATGCAGATTGTTTACTAACAGAACATGTAATATCACAATTTATTTCTAAATGAATTTTAAATCTTGAATGTGCAATTCGTGCTCCAGGTAACAAAGAAGCTGCAACTCCAAAAGAAGCAGTAGCTAATGCTATAAGATTTTTGGATCTAACAAATGTAAGTAAGGCTTTATATAAAAATGTTTTACATGTACCACCTGGTCTATCTATAATGGGGCGGGTCCGGGGCGGGTCAGCCCCGCCCCGCGACCCGCGAATTCGCGGGGCGGCCGTTGGACCCGCCAACCGCCCCGCGAACTCTTTTTTTTTTTTTTTTTTTTTAAACTGAAAAATAATTAAAAAAATATATATACAATTTTTTTAAATATTTATACCAAGCAAAACAAAAAAATTATAAGATTTGGGTTGTGGTATAGTGGTTAATGTTAGTAGTTTATAAGTTTTAACCCGGGTTTGATTCTTTTTTAGTCTATTTTTAGTGAAAATCATAATTTCTATTATATTTTATGATTTTTCAAAAAAAAAAAAAAAATTTTTTTTTTTAGGGGGAGGTCGCGGGGCGGCGCGGGGTTGCCCCGGACCCGCCCCAGACCGGCTCGGGGCAGTTTTTTCCGCCCGGGGCAGTTTTTTCCGCCCCAAACCCGCCCCTATTGCTTCGTGGGGCGGGGCGGGGCGCGGGGCGGGTTCGGGTCGACGGGTTTTTTTGCCATCCCTATCCCCTAATATGATTGAGCAAAATTCGTAAATAATATCTTTCACCTTCAACTATGTTAGCTAAAACTAATCTTCCAATTACATTTCCACGTTTTCTTTTTGTCCATATTTTACCTTGTGTATCCCATACAAAATACTGGAAAAATTCTTTATACAATAATGTATTTACGAACTCATTGCATGTATTCATTCTAAAAAATTCAGTTAACATTGTTATTTTTCTATAATTTGTATCAATAATATTTAACAAATTTTCAGAATCTTTATATGTCACTAAATGGTTATTTTCAAGATGTAATTGTAACGATATAACTGATGGAAAAATTTCAGATAAAATAAATCCATATATTCTCCAAAGTGCTTCAGGTGGAGATATCCATCTAGCAGATTGATATCTTTCAATTTCATCAACATTATTTGTATTATTATTTACACAAAAATTTACCCTATCATGTCCTTTGTATACATATTTATATAAATATTTTACTGCTTTTACAGTTGAACATATTTCTACATTGATATGACAATCATATTTCGCACATAAATATGGATTATAAGGTACAACCCATCTATTATCTAATAAACTACCTCTAATAGTAATTGTTTCATAAGTATTGCAATGCCTATAATTTGGGTAACAATTTTCTCCAAGAAAAGTTTTTTTAATAAATTATTTTGGATATTTATTTTTACACTTTCCATCTTTATTCATACAAATATTGTTAGGATTTAATATACCACAAGGACCATGCATCATATGTTTAATTACAACAGAATGTAAATGAGAGTTATGATTTTTATTAGGTATTTCATATGAAACAATTTCATCAATTAAATCTGTGTTATTAATTTTACAATTTTTCTTAAGAATTAACAAAAAATGTGCATGTGAAAGGCCTCTTTTTTGGAATTCTATTACATAAATATAGGTAGCAACTTCACCAAAAATATGTCTTTGAAATAAATCAATTTTTAATTCTTCCAATTTTGCTCTAAATATACGAGTAATTAAATCGGGTCTATTTTGACTAATATCATTATATTTCAACTCATTTTTTATTTCACCCCAATTTGGATTACAAGTTATTGTTAAAAATATATCCGGTTTCCCAAACCTTTGAACCAAAGCCATTGCATCCATATATCTTTTTTTCATATTTCTGGGGCCACCAATAAAAGAAGAAGGCAAAATAATTTTTCTACCAATTTTATAACCTCTATTTTCACCATTTTCTACACTATCAACAATTCCTTGATACAATTCAGCACGTATTTCATTTTGATTTTTTCTAAAATAATCTAATCTACTTGTTTCAATTTTAACATACATATCAACCACATATTGTTGAAAAAGTCTTCCAACATGAAGTAAAATGCACTTATTAGTAGGTCTTACCTGTAACTTATAACAATAATATTCCCTGCAAGATACTTGCAATTTCATTTTAGACCTTTTCATAACTGCAAAGAAATAAAGAAAATTAATAAAGTTTCATAATAAAAATAAAATAATAGATTATGTTTAAAATAATAACTTGAATTCTCGTTTTCAATTAGTTGATTTGCAGAATTTATAACATTTATATCTAACAAATTATTCACAATATTATAAGAATCAACATTGTTTAGACTATACTTTTGGATACCTTCATACCATCCAGATTCACCATAAAAAAATAATAATGGATATTGAAGTGGATCATAACAACCAAAATAGTAATGTATTTTATGTATACTATCATAATGACAATGTATTAATATATCTCTTGATCTAGTGTTAGTGATAATAGAAGGATCTTTATCAACCCATATCGCAGCCACTTGTGATGCTGAAGGTGTATTGTATACTCTTTGATCAAGTCCTACATCACATCTAATTTGTATTTTACATAATTCTAAAGAATTAACACTACTCAATGAGCAAAAAAATTTTGAATATGGATTAATCTTCAATATATTGATTAATTTATTCAACATATATTGACAAAATTTATCTGATTTTTGTAACCTATGTTGTATTTCATTTTCAGCATCATAAAAGTACAATTGTAAAAATGAAGGATTGTTATCAGTAGGTATAATTGAATTTATATAATGATAAACTTGTCCTTGAATTCTAAATGTATATATACCTTTGTATGATTTTCCTAAATTTGGATCATATTTTACCCCAAATGATGTAAATGCAAAGTAATTATTATAATTGCGTACATTACTTTTAAAATGTAAGGATTCATTGGAATTGGTAGTATATAATTGATACAATTCATCAGGACAAGAATTTATTTTCAATTTCACTTTACCATCGCAACAACAAAAACCTTTAGTTTCTTTCTCAAATTTTATAGCTTTACAGTACCTACAAATTGTTGGTGGTGTTAATATATGAATTTTTGTGGGAATATTTCGTATATCAACATATTTACTATATTGTGTAATATTAGAATTGTTATTTAATATATCATCATCAACTATATCAAGTTCTTCAACAGCTATATTACCTTCATCAACCATTCTTTGATTATCAACTATAAAATGGAAATCCAATATTATAATGTATATTGAAAAAAATTTGAATATATAATATATAAATTTAATAAATACTTGCATGTTGATAAACTTGAACTACCCTGCAACCTAGTAACTTTCTTTTTTGGTTGAATTTGTCTCTCTGCATACAATTCTCTCCTTCTTTTATTGCGCAAATCTTTTTGTTCTTGTGTATTCATCTATTTACAACACCTATATAAAATAAAGCAAAAAGAAAATAGCTTCAAATAAATACGAAAATAATAAAAAAAAATTACCAGGTCTAATACAAACTAAAATAACCAAATGTAACTATCATTTTCAACTAATTTAGCAAGAACTGGAAGAGATTGAATTACTATTGTTGCCTCGACAATCACAGCAACCACATTTTGGTAGCTTACAACCACCACATGTGGTTGCCGAGCATCTGTGGTTGCCGAGCCACGAGCTTCGCGGCCAGCTTGGCAACCACATATTTCAAAATTTCCCTTTACTCTTGAAATTGGAAAAAATTAGGAAAAAGGATAAATTTTATTTCAAAACAAAACAAATAACATACACAAATCTAAATTCCAAGTCCAGAGAAAGTATAACAATATGCAAGATACAAACACGAACACAAAGACAAGAATGAAACATAATGAAATAGGTCAAAAATCAATGATAATTGTAAAAGTTAGACAACAACTGCACCTTCAAAATGTTGTAATAATACTTCCAATTAACACGAAAACTTCAAACTGTTGTAATAATACTTACAATGTCTACAAATCTTAACTGTAGGATATCTTTCAAAACTCAGCTCTCTGCTCTCAAAACTTGAAAAGTAATAGAGAATAAAACAAATTAAAATTGAAGTTGTAAAAAGACAGAACTCCAGTATGAATCTGAATTTCAATTGAATTCTAATCTAATTCCAATTGTAATAGTCAATAAAAGTCTGCTAAGCTTCAAAAGTAGCTTGAAAAATATTAGAAAATAAAGTAGTAAAAAGAAGTTGTAAAACAACGGCGTGTCAGACGAAAAAATGAACAGTAAAAAATTTAAGGCTCTTATATTATTGTAAAGATATATTGCTAGTCACATCACATAAGTTGATAGTGATACTTACTTTCTGAAAAGAATTTTGAGTCATCCCTCCCTTATTCCCTTTTAAATTAAATTGTAATTTTATTTTCTACATTCATTTTAATATGGATTTGATCTACTCTCCACCACGGAGTAGTTATAACACCCCACCCTCCCCCCAAAACACTGGACCCTCCCCCCAAAACACTGGACACTTGTCCAGTAGAGATTGGACAAGTAATTGACTTTTAATTCTCATCATTTTTGCTTGTCCAATACCCACGGAACACTTGTCCATAAAAAAAGAGAGGGAGGGGGGAGGGGGGGGGTTGTTATAAGAACTCTCCACGAAAGATGTCTTTGGAAAATACCTGGAGCTTGTTTTAAACCAAATGGAACCACTGTCCATTGAAGCCTTCTTGAATAATGATTTTATTCAAAGCCTTCTTGAATAAAACGTTATGTTTTAATTCTCAGACTTCCCAAAATTTATGTTTTACTTGATATTTTGTACGGATCCATACAGTCAAAATCCTACAGAGTACCTAGCAGGACAGGTGGTCCATTTCAGGAAAATCAAAGAGCAGACATTTGGAACTTTGGATAGAAAAGAAAAGAAAAGCAGTTGCTTTTAATTACTTACAAAAAAGATTTTCAGCAATATTCTCCCCTTAAAATTAGAAAAAGATTTTCTATGACATTGTGGTAAGGCAAAAAATTCATCCAAAACGTAAACACAAAGGGAAACCACCAATCATCTACAGTAAGAAGGTATTGAGTTGAGTTTATGTTTATACTTGTCTTTCCATATGTTTCTATTGTTGCGGAAGATGAAATTTGTAAAAATATATGTAAATTTTAGACAATAGAAACATATGGAAAGACAAGTATAAACATAAACTCAACTCAATACCTTCTTACTGTAGATGATTGGTGGTTTCCCTTTGTGTTTACGTTTTGGATGAATTTTTGCCTCACCACAATGTCTGCTCCTTGATTTCCCTGAAATGGACCACCTGTCCTGCTAGGTACTCTGTAGGATTTTGACTGTATGGATCCGTACAAAATATCAAGTAAAACATAAATTTTGGGAAGTCTGAGAATTAAAACATAACGTTTTATTCAAGAAGACTTTGATACAAAGTTTATTTAAATACAAGTCTTTTGATCCAAATGGATCTACTGTCTAAAGGGAGTATTATCTTTGATACATTGAAAAGTTTACACAAGTTTTTTGAAAGAAAATTTGCTAACCCACGGAACACTTGTCCATAAAAAAAGAGAGAGAGGGAGGAGGGGAGGGGAGGGGAGGGGAGGGGGGGGGGTTGTTATAAGAACTCTTCACGGTAGGGAGTAGATCAAAGCCCATCATTGAAAACTCAATCCCATTTTGCCTTTATTACGAATCAATATTGTTAAATCTCCTTAAATTAAATATATAAGGTAATTTGATCATTTGCAATCATAACATGTTACATTTTGTTTATTTTATACTTTTGTTGAGTTTAAAATTTGGTAGGATTAAGATGTTAATAAGTTACACACCTTGTCTACCTATTGTAGAACATGCATACGTAACATCGTTAGCTTGCAAAGGTAGTTGTTCAAAAGATGGTTTGGCAACCGTTTGTACTCAGATGGTCAAGTCAATGCCAAAAAAATAAGATAAGTATGTAAGAGAAACAAAATAGATATAGATTTAATTAGGAGTTTGATTTTTCATACATTTTCATTCATGTTGCAAAGTTTAGACCAAAGGTATTTCGGACATTTTAACATTCTTTTGCACTTTTTGTCTACCGATTGGTGAGGTTATTGAATTCTAGTATATTTTAAACATGTTTCACTTCTTTATTGGTGAAGTTGTTGTCAATCAATTGGTTTTTGTTTGACTCTGTTTACATTTTTAAACAGTTTCGACTTATGTGGTAGATGACCTCGTGACACGTGGTCAAAAGAGATATCATGTTATTCCTATATTTGATACAAACATGTGGGGTTGCATATTCTGTACTTGGCTAGTTTTTCCTTGATTTTTAGAGAATTCTCATAAGGTAGATAATTTCGTTATTCAACTTGCCTTTGAAGAAGAACAAGGCTATAGTTCACAATGTTTTACCTAGCCAGAAGGTTCGAGAATCGAACTACCTTGGCGAACCCCCTCTAGTAAGCAAACCGTATTTATAGCTTCACACAATCGAAGCGGTTCCGGCGAGGCATGTAGAGGTTTACGTAGCCTTCTAGATTTTGTTGGTGACATGGCCAATATGTGACACGTGGCATGTAGGGTGTGATGTAGGTCGCATGTGATATCTACGTGGGACGATGTAGAAACACTTTTTTAACATGTACTTTGAGATTGAATCACTATTGTGTACCCTTTTTTTTTTTTTTTTTTTTTTTTTTGCTGGAGCTGGTGGGGTTAGGTAGTGGGAACTTAGCACGAGGGATGAAACTTCCATGACTGGAGTCTGGATAAACAATGCGTATACACTTGAGATGGGCCAATTATTTCCTGTTTCCAGCAGGTACATGGAACCCACTCCCACCATTTTTATTTCTTGATATGCAATTTTTCTAATATTTTTGACATGGGAATCAAACAGATGCATTAAATAGCATTACTCTTTTAACACATGTTACTAAATAGTTTTGACAGATTTGTATGCAAAGGCATCTGAAATGCCCGATGCCTTTCGAAGTCCGATTCTCTAACAAGTTGAGTTTTTAAGAGTGAGAGTTCAGAACATATATATATATATGAAAATTATTCATGAGTTGAGCCATTGATTAAAATTCAACAACGTCGTAGTTCTAGTATTCAGATTAAGATAATTTTAAGGTAAATTCTTAATTTCTGATAAGAACAGTATGAGGAAACGTGAAGAAATTCTTATTCTTAATTAAGAGGGTCCACCAGGCTGCCCTGTTGGATTAGGTCAAATTCAACATCATATAAGTATTATCATTACTCCAAATGGTAATTATAAATAAAAACCTTTTAAACTTTATTCTAATGTAAAGAGGTAGCCCTCATGGAATAAGAATTTTTTAACACAGATTTTTGCTTATGAAGAATATATCTCCAAAACAGAGAGCCAAAATTCAAACAGCATTTGGATTTGTCCAATCGAAATGGTTGCTGTATTCAACAAAGAGCTTCTGAGTTGGTACCTCATCACCCTCAAGCTCAAAGAAACAGTTGAATCTGGGCTTCAGAATGCACAAAGTCCCACCAACACCAGATCAATTGAATTCCCTCAACAATCCCACCAAGAACACCCGCAGAAACAAGAAAGTCAAGTATGGAATTCATTGCAAATCGAGGTCAAGGATGAAACCCTGGATGATAATGATTATAAGGGTCCCACTTCACCGGAATCCGAGTGGGTGATCAGCATCAAAGGAAAACTCGATCAAGCTCGTCACGAGGATGCAGCCGGTTCGTGGGCAAAGCTCTGCATCTATAGGGTAAAGCTCAACCACTTTATCTAAAAACTGTAAAGAAATGTCCCGTTTATTTATTTAAATTTAGTGTTGAACAGGTACCGCAGTGCCTCAGGGAAGGCGATGACAAGGCCTACATTCCACAGATTGTCTCCTTGGGGCCTTATCACCATGGCAAGAGGCGTCTACGCAACATGGACCACCATAAATGGCGCGCCCTTTACCACATTCTCAAGCGTACGAATCAAGACATAAAACTATATCTTGATGCAGTAAAGGAACTCGAGGAAAAGGCGCGTGCTTGTTATGAAGGATCTATAACACTTAGCAGCAATGAGTTCGTAGAAATGATGGTGCTAGATAGTTGCTTCATTCTTGAGCTCTTTCGTGGCGTTGCTGGGGGATTTACGCACCTTGGTTACTCTAGAAATGATCCAATATTTGCTATGCGCGGTTCAATGCACTCAATTCTGCGTGATATGATCATGCTCGAAAATCAGATCCCTCTTGTCATACTTGATCGGTTATTAGGCCTTCAGATTGGAAATCCGGATCAGAAAGGGATGGTGGCTAAACTGGCACTGAGGTTTTTTGATCCATTAATGCCAACGGACGAGCCACTGACAAAGAGCGACATAAACAAATTGGAATCGTCTATGGGAAACTCGAGCACCTTTGATCCATTAACGGATTAAGGTGGGCTACATTGCCTGGAAATTTTCAGGCGGAGCCTTCTGGTTTTGCGTGCAGGGCCAAAACCGACGCCTAGAATTTGGATCAAGAGATGGTCGCACACTAGTCGAGTGGCAGATAAACGAAAACAGCAATTGATTCATTGTGTCACAGAGCTAAAAGATGCAGGGATCAAATTCAAGAAAAGAAAAACAGATCGATTCTGGGACATAAAGTTCAAGAATGGGATTCTCAAGATTCCTCGTCTCTTGATCCACGATGGTACTAAATCACTCTTCCTTAATCTTATAGCATTCGAGCAATGCCATTTGGATTGCACGAATGACATAACATCATACATAATTTTCATGGATAACTTGATCGATTCAGCTGAGGATGTGAGTTATTTGCACTACTGCGGGATAATAGAGCATTGGCTTGGGAGTGACGCAGAAGTTGCGGAATTGTTCAATCGCCTTTGTCAAGAAGTTGTTTTTGACATGAACGATAGTTATCTTTCAAGGTTGTCGGAACAAGTTAACAAATACTACGATCACAGATGGAATGCTTGGAGGGCCAGTTTGAAACACAGATATTTCAATAGTCCATGGTCCATTATTTCATTCTTTGCTGCTGTTGTGTTGCTGCTGCTCACCTTGGCGCAAACATTTTACGGCATTTATGGTTATTACAGACCAAGTTCTTGAGTTCATTATACTTTGAGTTCTTGAATTTGTCCGAATTTGATGTTTTTTAACATTTTTTTTTTTTTTGCTTTTTGGTTTTTGTGTAATCTAAGTTTGTAAAGTGATTTTGTTCACTTGTACAGGCATTAAGTTTTGATTTGACTCTCTTGTATACATGTGTACATTCTATCTTTGCGGCTATCTTATACCAAGGCCGGAGCTGCCTTTTCACAGCGAACTCACTTTCTTCAACTTTATTCACCAGTCATGACACAATAATTTGATCTGATAATCGATCTAATATCAGTTAATATTTCAAGGGAAATTTCTAAAACCCAATGTCATAAAGAAATGAAATGGAACGATATGATTCAAAATTTCATATGTTAAAAATAAAAACCTAACCTATAGGCATTTCCCCAAAGAAAATTTCTCGATCAACAAGCCAGTAGGTACCGGTAAACAACTTGTTGCTTCTATTATATTTATGTATTCAAAGGAAAAAAATGTCAGTACGATTGCTGTCTCCTGCAACTTCAAGATAACTGATGATAGCACCCTCAAAAGCTAGCCTGGAAATTCAGAAGAAAAACATTTAGAGGTGGGATTGAAAGATAATTCTGCAACAATTGCCCGTCTTTAAATGAAACAAATTACTCTGATTAACTGCAAAATTCATCTAAGAGGGAAGGCTTTCGTTATCAGCTGATGGTGCACTCTTTCTGTTGTACCTCTGAAACGAAAAATATAGATTAAAGTTCAATACAATGCGGAGGCTAAAATATTTGAACACTAGAATGGTTTCACCATACCTGCTTTCCAAAGGAAAATGGAACATATTTGTATCTTATCATGTGTAGAATCTGTCTCTTCATAGTAAGCATGCAAAGAATGATCCAGTAGAAAAGGAGAATTGGCCAAAAAACAGGCACATCAAAAACCCTGACGAATGTCAACGCAAAAGCGATACAGAAGGCTTTGGTGATTGAGTACCTTGAGAGTAGAAAACCATGAAAGTTCAATAAGCATAAATAGCCAGAGAACAAAAAAATTGGCCTTTAGTGCAGTTTATGACATCACACTAAAGTTTTTACTTGTGACTGCTTATACACAAACCGGGTTTGTGCAGAAAATAATAAATAGCGAGCTTAAGAAAAGTCACAACTCTTGTGAGGTTCCTTGTAGCTTTCAGACTGATTTAAGCACATAATAACAGATAATGGTGTTTCAATTTTTCAGTCAAAATAATGATATAATAAATAAGCAAGTTAACCCAACTTCCTCTCCAGTCCTAAAGAAAGACCTTCACACTTGAATCTCCAGACCACAACCTTACGAGCAGATTACAGTATGCTGTCCACATTGCCATTTTGGAACAAAAATCCATCCCAAAAACACAGAGCGACCCATTCGCACCCTAAGCCTGTTTCTAACTAGCAGACTATGGCCGATTAGCATAACCACCAACCATAAACCACAATATTATTATTCTCGTCAGAGCATCAGAAGTTTAATGCAAATAACCTAATAATAGAATGCAATAGAAAAGCAGCACCTTAGAAGCACCGTGGCTATTGCAATTACCACTATTAAGATAGCAAGGTCAATATGCAGACAGCATTTGTTGGATAAAAAGGATATAAGCAAAACAAGAATTTTGCCCTGGGTCTTTATTCAACATCAAAGCACCTAACAGAAAAATCACAAAAGTTCCAAGAAAATACTAACTGTGACATAAAGCATACTCCATGCTTATCAAGATCAGTTATAGTTTCTAACAATGAGAGCTCATTCAAATTACAAATTAAAAATAATCACATATATCAGTTCTTCATGAGCAACTAATGACAAAAGAAATACTAGCAATGCTAGAAGGGGAGAAAACTAAAGAAAAAAGAAAGGCTTTTTTTTTCCCTTCAAAACTAGAATATTGAACTACGCACTCAGACTTGAAAAGAAAAATCAAATGCAAAGTAGAACAGTAATATTTTGTGCATCAAAAACGCACAAACCATTTCTGGATGTAAATGAGCGAATAATTTACAAAAACTTGAAAAGGGGCTTCTCAATAACCTCCCTTGATGTATAAAACTTTCAACCAGACTAAAAATGCGTATCTTTATGTAGAACTAGTTACGCTACATTCAACCTCGTGATTAACAATTAATAGTATACGGATTATCGGTGGAATTCGTACCGTAGAAAAACAAAGTTTAGAAGGAAAGATTTGAAGAATAATAGTGAACAGAAAGGGAATTGGAAAAGAGAGATTTGAGGAAATTGAGAAATATTTTTTGAGAGGGTTGAAGAGGACCTCCTTACGGTCGGTGATAATGCACATAAAAAACAGTAATCCTTCTTCTAAATGTAAACAAGTATAATTTTTACAAACAATTAGAAATGTTTCCTGTAAAATCTGTCTCGATAAACAAAAGTTTCACCCAAAAAATATCCAGTGTTTAGCTACTTCTTGTATTAAAAATTTTAGTTTTCATTCCACATTCAAATTTATAATAAACCGCCGCAATACGCACTAATTTCTCAAACTTTAGATGCTCGAATGAAAATTACTAAAAATTCAAGAAAAATAAAAAAACCGAAAGTGGTCAAAACGGCGAAGTAACGAAAAAACCCACCAAAATTTGAACTCGGGAAGGCGGCGAACGAACGGTCGAAACTCGTCGGAGCCTCTAGTGGGGAGGGTCGGGCCGTCTGAGAATTCCGGGTCGACCTGCGGTGAAAGAAACCCGATGATGAGGTTGAGAATGTAGATGCTGAGGGCATAGGTCACCACGTAAAACCCTTGGATCAGATACACCCGCAACACGTACACGAATGCGACGAGGAGGAACGCAATCCACCGGTAGAGCACGTACGGGGTTGACTTGTCCAGGAGGTGCTGGTAGTGCTGCGAAATTGTGAAGGCCCACATGGACACGACGGTGGCGGCGGGAGTGGCTGAGTTAAGATCGGCGGCGGGTGTGGCGGAACCGCCTGGTATGGGATCCATGATAATTGGGGGATAGTACTATGTGTGCAGTCTGGACTCATGGTTGTAAACTAGCAAGAAATGGGAACGGAAAGAGTCATTTCCATTTTTAGTCCTTGGGTTTATGGTAAAACTTAAATTGGTCACTATAGGTCTAGAAATGATCAATTGGTCCCTGTAATAACAATATACTAGTATACCGCTTACACGTGGTGGAATCCGACCATAGGATTGCAATTCAAATTCAACAGATGAATTTTGCAAAAGAAAAAATAAGGATAGATTTGAAGCGAGGAGATTTGAGAAGATTAATTCTTAACAATTAATTTTGATGAAGACAAATGCATATGCTTTTTTGTATTCATAGGGGTGAAAAACTCAATCGTTGATCATTCATTTGAGTATAAGCTGAGCTTTCTTGGGTTTATAGGTTTTAAAATTTCTTTGATTTGTGTCTAGTGTGTTAGTACAGTAACATTTATAGTTTGTGTCGGGTACGACTCAAGACCAGAAAATTAAAAAAAAAAAAATTATAACACAACGCAACACATTGAGTTCAATTTTATGATTGCCAGTGTTAAATTAGGCACATATACTAGTACATTTAGAATTATTTCTGTAGATATTATTCTATATTTTTCTTATTCACTAATTTATAACTATTTGGAAAATTTTCGAGGAACGTAAACAAAACAATGATAATTTTTTTATATTAAATTTCATATTATTTGCATTATTTATAGCAATATTTATTTTGTTTCTAGTCTACTATTAGATGAATTGCTATTTTATAAACCTCGAACTCCACTATTGATTCTACATTTTGAACATTCTTCACGCTTACAATACTTTAAAATAATTTTATGGGGTTGATTTCTTACAATTTAATTACTTTGTTTACTTCGATAAAACACTTATAGAGTAATACATATAAATGTATAATACTGAACTAATATATAACATTAATTTTGATCCACCTTAATTTCGTATTTTTTGAACCTACGAAGCACATAAAACTAAATAAAAAAGTCCAAATAATTTAATATCCTAAATCTATTAATAATTAGGAAATATTCCAGTTGGGGTTCTCAATCTTTGAGACCTATGATGGTAGGATCACGAACTTTCTACTTGTAGAACTCTGGGTCCCTAATCAACTAAAAGTGTACTAACATCATCATCTTTAGCGTCAATTTGATTATTAAAATGACCCTTATTTTGAATAAAAATAAGAAAACAAAACAAAATAAAACAAACGAAATAGAAGATGAACCTGGTCCTTCTTTCCCAACCAACGCGCATTGTCACCTCCATCTCCACGCCGTTGTTACTTTTCCTCTTCCCTAATGTGTCTTGTAACATCCAAAAATTTTGTGTTCAATATTTAAAATTAATTAATTACAATATTTTAAAACCAACTAAAACTATTACGAGTCACAAAAATTAGAATAAATTTTTATATAAGAAAAAATTCAACAAATTATTTAAGTCAACTTTTATACTAAATTTTAGGTGATTATCTAATATGATGGCAAGATAAAATACGATACGTTTCTTCTCTCATAACTTATGTTTCTTTTGAAAGGTCACATTTTACCAGCTTAAAGGGTTACCAATTTTGTCTACAAATAAGATCACTTTGAATGCAAATAAACTACCAATAATATTAAGATCACCAATTTTGTTTATAAATAAAGTAACTAGTATAGTTGCTCATAAAGAATACTGTAAAATATCTAGTAATTGGAAGCAGTGAATTCATTGTTAGAATCCGATAGTTCAATGATGCCATTTGGATTTTTTTTGAATTTATTATTATTATTATTATTTTCTCTCATTATAATTCAAAACAAGGGTTCATCACTTAAGAATGACACTAGATCACTTTTGATGGATTAGGGATTGGAGTACCATAAAATAGAAGGTTTTGAACTCTATCGTCATAGAATTCAAAGATTGGCACCCATCTCAAATATTCCCTACTATTAACCTTTAAAGTTTAAATTCGGGAAATTGGCGCAAATGGTCCCTAACTTTTGCTTTCAGTGCAGAAATAGTCTATAACATTTACTTTTTGACACAAAAATTTATAATCTATATATTTTGGTGCGTAATTGATCATTATTTGATGAAAAAGACAAATATACTATTATTTTCAATTAGAGAAATTTTCAATTGGATTCCTAATATTTGTAAAAAATGTAAATGACTCTGATACTTTTATTTTTTATAAAAAAATTAAAAGAAACTAACAAATTGATAATATACTAAATTATTTTGTATATTTTACGAACTATTATAGAATAACTAAAATTTAAGCTCATAATTATAAAAAACATGTTAATTAAAATTATTTTATTATTATGAAATAATAATATTATTTGAAATTTAAACTTTAATTTTATCGTTACAACATAAAAAGAAAAATAATTTTGTCACAAATTTGATGCTCAAATATTTTTATTTAATTGGACTATTCGTTTATTAATTACAAATATTAGAGCTCAAATTGTATTCTTCATATTTTAATTTATTTTTTTGTTATCATTCAAATATAAAGAATATATAATGTGTAAATTATTTTTTTTTAGTATTTTTATATTAAAAAAACATAGTAAAATTGGTTCAATGTTATAAAATTATATACTTCATTTTGTTATTTAATTAATTTAATTTTTATTTAAATTTTTCACATCATATAGCAAATATATATATTTAAAGCGCAATAATTTTATATTTTTCTAATTAACACTACTATAGTGATATATTTAATATACTAAATTAAATATTATTTAATAAATATATCGGATCTATTTACATATTTTACAAAAGTTAAAAATTTAATTATAATTTTTTTTACTTAAAATAAAAGTATTTTTATTTTTTTTATTAAATAAAAATTAACTGCGCACCAAAACATGTAGGGTGTGTTTGATTCAAACATTTTCCATGAAAAATGTTACTTCCACGGAAAATTTTGTCAAATCAAACACTTTTATTTTTCCACTTTGTTGTTTGATTGGCACACGGAAAATCTAATACATTTTCTAGATACAAGCATTTAAAGCATGGATTTACCTTTTTTTCTTGGAAAAAATTTTCTCGCCTAGATAGTGAAATTTATTTTCTCACTTTTATAAAAAATGTTTTCATTTTCCACTTTTTTTCCATGCTACCAATCAAACACACCCGTAGATAATGTCAACAAACAAAACAAATGTTAAGAGATCATTTCCGCATGAAGGACAAAGGGCAGGCACATTCATCACCAAATCAATCGAGTTGGCAAAGGACGGACATTGCGGGGCTTGCAACCTCAGGGTGGAGAGTTCGATTCCTGGATGGAGCAGCTAGGTGATGTAATATTCATTTATGGGTGGAGCAGCTTGGTGATGTAATATCCATGGAGGAAGGCTCCCTTGGGGCCAGGAGTATAAAGGGTGCACGAACCCTGGTCAACTTGGGCATATCCCGCGATTTACCTCCACCCATCACTGAGGGGCCGGGGATGGGTGGTCCAGGATATAGTCTGGTCTAACTGGGATACCTGGGTATCAAAAAAAAAAAAAAAAAAAAAAAAAAAAAAAAAAAAAAAATCGTCGTCGACCGGTAAAATAGTTGTGGGACCTACAATGCATCGTGATTCGTGAAATCAGCCGCAGTGAATCATAGAGCAATAAACTTACACACATATCACCGATCTCACGCCATCGCTGCAAATAAACTGCACAGAAATCGTGTGAATGAGTGACTCAGTTGAAAATCAAAATCCTAAAAAGCCTCAAAGAAATTAACAGGAAGTTTTCGCATTCTTCAATCGAGGTTAGGATCCGTTTAATTGCTCACATTTTCACCATTTTTGAAATCGATCTAACCTCTACAGGCATTTGCGGTCAGATTTCTTTCCTCATTTGTACATTGTAAAAAATAATGCGCCTCGATATCATTTGCATCTTGTTAACACTTTAATAGTGGCAGTGCGCATTCTCTTATTTGCGTATAATACAGGATATACATTTATCCAATTATCTCTAGAAAATGTAGGAGATTTTTTGGAAACTTACACGAGTAATTATGTGAGAAGTAACTTTTCCTAAAATGTACGTGTAAAAATACTTGTTTGTGTCTAAAGCAGGAGATACATTTATCAATTATCTCCAGAAAATGTAGGAGTGCCTGGAAACTTACACGAGTACCGCACAGTAAAAAATATTAAAGAGTTCTGAGTCTGCTGAGTATTATCTTCAGAATTAAGGAGAGAAAAGGAAATGACTTGTTAGTTTAAAAGTGTGCCCTGGGATGATTTGGTCATAAAAATTGGAGCTGGGATGCAAGATGCAGTGCTTTTGCTGAACAAATTAAGGCTAGTTGCGAAAGTATTAGTACATGTCACAGTGTTTCCAAAAAAATGGATATTGTGCATAAGTACTTAACAAAAGATGGTCACTTTGAAATCAAATTCTCAACCGAGAGTGCCTTCCAAATGTAAGAGGGTTCATAGTGCTTGTGTGAAGAAGGATGGGAGAACATTATTGAAATTTAACAATGAATGCTTTTTTAATTGGTCAATGTCACTGTAAAGAGGGAAGAGAAATGTAGATATTCTTCAATAATCTATCCACACACGATTGAATTCCAAATCTATTACTGATGTTTGATATTCATAACAAACTTCTGCAAAATAAATGCAATGAGCGTATTGAAAATTGTTTCATCCATGTGACTTTCCCATTGGAGGTTAAGCTAAATTGGATTGGGATTTTCTTTTTATTGCTCTATTTATCAGAATGGATTCTGAAACTGCTCATGCATCTCCGTTACCGGAACCATCACCTTCCGGTAAAGTTTCTGATGTTGCACCTCCGCCTTCTGTTGTCTCCGAGAAAGAAAGTACGGCACACGATTCGACTTCTATGTTGCCTACATCTGCCATATCTTCTTGGGCCAAAAGTTTAAAACTTCGGCAAATGCAACAGGATTCACAGACTGGCAGTGCTGGGAGGATAACCTTTTCGCGACTCACCAGTGGGCTTGGATTCCAGCCGCCTTCAAATGTGAGTGACAGTGCTGAAAAGAATTCTGCAACTGCACAATCAGGCGTTCTTGGAACCTTTACCAAAGGAATAGTTGATACATCTTTAAATGCTGTGAAGGCTGTGCAAGTAAAGGCACGACACATTGTCTCACAAAATAAGCGAAGATACCAGGTAGTTGAACTGATACTCTTATCTAATCTGTAGCATTTCATCACCCCTTTACGAGGAAATGCTTTTACGTTGAGAGATTCTCTTTATTTCCTGGGTATTACATTCATTTTATTACATTGCCACTGGCCTGTAATATTTTAATGCACTCGTCTCTTTATGTGGCTATATCTCTGCTCCAGCTTCAATTTGCATCAAGTATTTCTAACCTATAATTTACATAACCACATTGCCTCACAAACAACCAGATATTGAAGTTCAAATGAAACAAGTGGAACAATAATCTTGACAGCTGCTAGCTTGTTAGATGACTTTTCTTTCAAGACAATAAGCATGAGGTATTATGTAGAATGGGCATTTTATGCATTTAAGATAATTAAGACTGAAGTCTCCGTCCTACCCATTCCATTTTTATGTGTGGTTTTTTATTTCTCTTCCATTCCATTCTGTTGTCATTTTCCTCTTTCCCCTATAACTTTCTCAGTGATTTTGATATCCAGAATGGAGGGAGTAAATAATGCCTTTTGGCTTTTCCAGGAGAACTTATTGGACTCGGTAATTAATGAATTGATGTTTCCTGCTCGAACTGTCTTTAATTTCGTAACGCAATGTTATTTGGCCAAAATTTGACAGGATGGTTACTTTTGGTGGGAAAAAAAATGGAAATATAGCTTTCATTGTGCAGATTATCTAATTGCTCATCTTCCACCGCATAATATCATCTTTTCCATTTGCTCATGTCCTACCATTGATATTCTATTGCACACCTTAAATTGAGAATCTCGTCTTCTTTCTGCATTTAGATGTTCGATGGTGATACAGTCATATACATACTTATGTGTTGCCTCTCTCTCTCTCTCTCTCTCTCTTCAGGAGGGAGGATTTGACTTGGATATGACATATATAACTGAGAATATCATTGCTATGGGGTTCCCTGCTGGTGACCTGAGTTCTGGTTTATTTGGATATTTTGAGGTAAAAATTTTGTAAATCACACAAGTGATTGTGTTTTGTAATTTAATTTTGTTGGTTTCCTAATAGTGTCTTAGAATCATGATGCAGGGGTTCTATCGGAATCACATGGAGGAGGTGATTAAATTTTTTGAGACTCATCATAAGGTATCAAGGACCATACATTTGTATTTTGCAACTAAAGAAATAGATTTGGGATATTTGGATAGAATCGACTATTTGTTAATCTTATGATGAGATCATTGCTCCAGGTAGAATTGTGTTATTCCTCAAACCAGGTCATGCTATGATAGTATTGCTAGTGATAATTCCTCTCAGAACCTCTTCGGACATAAAACAGGGAAGGCCTAAGAACATAAACACTCAATTAACTACTTAGGTCTATATCAACATGGCCCATAATGGCAATCCCAAGTTAATTGACGCCCAATAAAGACTAACCAGTGGCGGACATAGGATTTCAGTCAAGGAGGGGCACTATATAAATAATAAGCTAAAAATATTGAGACGAATTATATAATAAAGCAACAATTAAAAATTTCAATACAATAAAATTGTCTATGATGAGTTTTTATAATCTTAAATCGTTTAACAACATTATCATTACAAATATTATCAAAAATATTTTTTTTCAACGTATGCAATCATTCATCCATTCGTCTCTAATCCGATTACACAATTGATATTTTATGATATAGATAGCTAAAAACATACTTTCTACCGTAACAGTTGCAATTGATAAAAGAAAAACCAATTTGATGAGCAAATAAATCTAGTCTTTTTTTGTGTGTCTCAATCAGTTTTTGTGTAAGGCCACTAGCTTCTGATTCTTCTCAAACCTGAAAATTCTACATTGAGGAGCGTACATCTATTTTATAATTATATATCAAGTTGATCACCAAATAACACAAATTGAACATTAGAGAAGTTGTTTAGATAAAACTTAGCAAGTTAAACCAACTGGACTTATCAAAAAATGAAAATAAATTAGTTAAATACAAACATATCAAATAAATAAGCAATATGTGTAAATTTAATTATTATTATTTTTTAAAATTGAGCAGGGGCCTAGGCCCCCTCTTGGGCCCAAGTATATCCGCCTGTGTGTGAGATGTTATATGGTTTTGGTTCTAATAGTATTTTATGGCCTATGTCCTGGACGTATTCTCATTGTCGGTAACATTGTCTATCTGAAATCGTTTCATATGCAGGGAAAATACAAAGTGTATAACCTTTGTTCAGAGAGGTTATATGACGCTTCACTGTTTGAGGGAAAGGTGTGTTTTTTGGCTTTTTGGTCTACATTATAATTAAGTTCTGAATTGATCTTTTGCAATTTCAAAAGTTCACTAGAGCTTGGGCTACAAGCAGCACTGGATAAATCTTCAAATGTTATCAATACCATCTCTAGTATGAATTCAAAAATGGTAGGATCACTTTGTTTCACTAGTGGATAGTCATCAGGTAGCATCCTCAACTGTACTTGGTACAGTTTGATAGATCGAAGTTTTGTCCGAATTTCTTTTTTAAAAAATCAGAGAGATTTCATTCTACACGACTTCTTTAGTTCATCTTCTTCATTTTCCATTTTTTGTTGCATGGCCCTGCTGGCCCGTTGCTGCCTTGCCATTGACAATACATTCTATGTTAACTTCGTACAGTTACTTTATATTGGACCATATGGTATCTAGTTTTCTTTTCTTTTATCCAGGTTGCATCTTTCCCATTTGACGACCACAACTGCCCTCCTATTCAGCTTATAAAATTGTTTTGTCAAAGTGCTTACTCGTGGTTGAAGGAGGACATTGTAAATGTGGTTGTTGTTCACTGTAAAGCTGGCAAGGCAAGGACGGGATTGATGATATGTAGTCTTCTTCTATTCTTAAAGGTGAGAGTTGATTTCCAGCAACATCAAAATTCTGGGGAATCATCCATGGGAGAAAATTTGCTGCCATGATTTGGGTTATCAACCGCTATTATTTTGCCTTACCTGCAGTTCTTCCCTACAGCTGAGGAGTGCATTGACTATTATAACCAGAAAAGATGTGTAGACGGGAAGGGTCTTATTCTCCCAAGCCAGATTGTTAGTCAAATATTTCGTAGAAATTTGATTTTGTATAAGACCTGCATTATAAGTTGAGCTACTAATTTGTTTTTTGTGCTTTTGTTAGAGGTACGTAAAATATTTTGAGCGAATCTTGACTCACTTCAATGGTGAAATCCCTCCTGGACGTAGGTACTCTTCTGATTATTCATTTTCCAAATGCATCACGCTATCTTCGCAAAGGTACTAAAAGCTACATTGGGGCAGGTGCATGCTAAGAGGATTTCGGCTTCACAAGTGTCCATATTGGGTTAGGCCTTCCCTAACCATATCGAATCATAATGGTAGGCTACGAGAATCTCTTGTTCTCTTTTCATGTCATTGAAGGTCTTGTTTTCTATAGGTTGATCTTTTGCTGGCATCCTTTATATCAATGTATGATAATGCTTTTTTACTACATCTTTGTTTAAGATGTTCAAAACATTTTACTTTGTTCTGTGTTGCTGACTTTTAGTGTATTGTCTATTTAAGTTCTTTCACGACACAAAATAACTCAATGCACAAATGTAAATGTTGAATTCATTTTGACAAGGCCGTAGTGATTAAGAATTTCAGAACCTAGTTCAATGTTTTTGTTATGGAATTGCAATGGTGGAAATCTATACATTCTGAGAGAGGGCAGGTTATGATTGAGACACTCAATAGCAGCCGCCAAGTAATTTGTTTTTTAGTTTTAGTTAACTCCTTTACAGAATAACCATGAGAAAAAGAAAAGAAAAAAAAAAAGGAGAGAGAGTGATTCATCAAAGAAGAAAAATGGGCTGACATGCAACTCCCGATGCATTCTTGTAGTGAATTTTGAGAAGCACACAAATATAGAAACATATAGATTTTCCACTTTTACACATGGTTCTTGAACTTTTCTAACTCCCCATGTATCACGAGTTTTCTTACAGCATTGAAAATGCTGATTTCAATTACCACTGGAAGACTGTTGATGTGTTATATAGATACATCATGTTTTCTCATGTTGTTTAGTCCTGCATAACTATACTATAGTTCACCAATAGCTTAACTTGGTAAAACCTTATGAGCTTATTTATTATTCTACAGGAGTTCTGTTTTCAACAAAAAAGCATCCAAAAACCAAGGATCTCATGGTAACTTTTCTTGCTGATAGCGTTTCTGACATATTAAGAATATGTTTGGTAAAGTTTTTTTTAGATTATAAGCGGTGGGTCCTACGGAATGTGTAGATATAAAGCGAATAAAAGTTGTGGGTCCTACGAAATTTATAGATAAAAATGATATTTGACCAGCTTATAAGTGTTAACAAACATTCTCTAAGAATTCTTTACTGTATCTTCCCTTTAGATGGAAAAGAGTTTCTTTTTTTTTTTTTCTATTGTTTCGTATTTTTGGGGACGGAGGCAGTTGAGCTAATCTAATGACAGTTATTCATTTTTGCAGCCTGAAGATTTTTGGATTCGTGCACCGAAGAAGGGAATTGTGGTTTTTGCACTACCAGGGGAACCTGGTCTAACGGAACTGATGGGGGACTTCAAAATCCAGTTTCACGATCGCCAAGGAGATTTTTACTGGTCCGTGAATGGTTATTCTTGATCTTATTACAGTTTTATAATATCTCAACACAATATCTGTTGAAACAAGTGATATGATCCCACGTGGCCTGGTGTGGTTGTGAATGATTTGATCACATTAGATCTTCCTGTAGATACAGGGATATATCGAATAGTGGCAAAAAAATGCATCTACTCTAGTCTTCACCATCATCCTTCTTCATTATATTACAAGAAGCCATACTGTTTTGGCCCACTGACTGTTCCACATCTTGTTTTTGAAACTTATCTTTTTCTCTATTAGTGACCGTATTGATTTAACTTCTAATATAAACTTACAACATTTCCCTTCTCAGTTGGTTAAACACAACAATGATGGAAAACAGAATGATTTTAGATGGTGACGACCTTGATAGCTTTGATAAGGTAAATTAAGCTCCTTGGCCAAATGTATGTTGTTTCTGAGAATCTGCATCACTTGCCTTGACAATTCCAAAAATTAAAAATTCATTCCCCATTGATAGAACAGTTTTTCTTTTTTGAGTTTATTAGGTTTTCGTTTTCATTTCCTTCTTTGTTTCTTTCTTCTCACTTAATGGCTAATAAACTGTACTCTGCAGAGAAAATTGCCATCCCCGGGGTTTCAGGTTGAAATCGTGATGATAGATTATGATGGTACCATCCCGTCAAAGATCAAAGCTGATCGGGACACCAAGGGTGCTGCTGATGGAAGATCAAGAAATGCTCCTACCTCGAGTAATGAAAACAAAGCTAATTCTGAACAGAGTAATGCCTCTGGGAAACAAAAAAATCAAGATGATGTATTTTCTGACAGTGAAGGAGAGGAAAGTTTTTCTTCGAGAAGCACCATGGGTCACACGTCCTCTGCTGCAAAAACTGCAACAAATCCCGACTCTGGTAACTCAGTGGAGAGAATGTCCACCATGACAAATCAGACTGAACAGCTCTCTCTGGGAAACAATGAACCCACAAATTCACAGTCTGATGCTTCCAATGAAGTTAAAATTGATGGGGTTGAGAGAACTACTATTCCGAACCTGGACTCAAACGATATTAAGGCTATCGCTGCAGATGCTTCTGTTTTCGGTTTTGGAGACGATGAAGATTATGAGAGTGAATAAATAATTATTAGATCCATCTGGTGCCTCTGGACCATTTTGAGTCCATTGTTTATCTGGTATGTTGTCAGTAGCACAGGTGAGAAGGAAAAACATATAACTGAATTCATTTCATTTTCTTCTATTGCGTTTTATATTGTTTCTGAATTTTGGATTTTTTATATTTGTGATAGTAATGTTTATTCGCTTTTTTGCCGACTTTTAGCATGCATCTCTCTGTTGGGTTCAATGTCTGAATGCATAAATCTTGGCCGTTTCTGAAATTTGGCACTTGATCAGTAATGTACTGCGAAAGTTCAAGCATCAAATGATATTGTACTGAAGTTGACACGTTCTTAACGGAATCCCATTGAAGGTTAGGGAATCTATTGTAAGCTCGCAACATATCTAACCAAATAGAAAAAGTCCACCCAATCATTTTTCATCGTATCCTTAATACTTGTTTAGGTTAGATTTAAACCAAAGTTTTGAAATTCCCCATGCTCTCCAAGAAAACAATTGCAAAAATTGAGGGTAAGTTAGGCCGCCTGTTCGCAGCATGACTTTGTTAGATACTTAGATTCTTGCTCTCCATGATCAATAACTTGCTGAAATCGAGCTGGATTTTCCATCCATCTGCTTTTAAAAATTTGCTTCCGCATTCAGCTCCTGGTGCAGTTTATTAAGTGCCCGTGATGTTGGAACCTTTGCTAAAGCAAACCACGGGGCAGCTCAATAGGTATGTGGAATATCAATTGCTCTATGTTTTTCTTCCAGGTGCGGATAACCCAAAGGGGGATAGTTATTGTCAATCCCGTGGAGAAAGTGCCTCCTGAAAGCATTGGGTGAGTCGGTTGGGTAGTCTGTTTTCACTAGAAAAATGCAAGCTCTATGGGTAAATTCTACCCAATTACTTGTAACATTGATATCAAAATAAGCACTCTTCAGAGAGGAATTGGCAACTTGGAGATATATAGTTCCCAAGAAGATTGTTTTGTGTAGTCATCCAGTTTAAAATAACGAAGATTTCTATGTTTCATATTTTTTGTACATTTTGAAGAGGGGTAGATTTTAATGAAGACTTATATGGAAGGGCAGAGATAGGGGTGGCGGGAACAAATTATAGTCATGTCCTGCTCCGAAACAAATTAATTTTTGAAGTGCAGATTTTTTATTTATTTTGAAGTAATAATCCTCTTCCAAAAAATCATGGCTCTGCCCCTACTTATATGTCACATACTCTTCGTGGAATACTTGTCTTGTGAATTTATAAGTACATTAGACGTCATATCTTATAAGTCAGTTCTATCGATACTAGATTTTACTTAAGAATAGAGAGTAGAGAATAATGAACATTCCAGCTTGTATATCTTATTTTATCATGTATAGTCTTGCAATCCTGTGCATGCGCTAAATATCTTGCCCAAGTTACATGTTCAGCAACAAATTCATAACTATCTTGGGTAACAGAATCGCTCAAAGTGATATACTACTAACATTGTTTTCTTTTCTTTTTCTTACTTCACCTTTCCATTCAGAATTGCACGAGGATTCCACATCTTGGAATTAGATTTGGGAACTATAAATATTTTCTTTTGCCAAATTTTGTGATATAGTGCTTGAGCTTAAAATTTTGTCAAAAAGTTGCGGTCAAAGTCAACAACTAATTTTAACCACACACTGAATGAGATTCATAATTTTTATTAACTTTTTAACTACACATTTCATCAACTTTTTATCAAAATTTGCTAAAATACTATCTAACTCATAGTAATGTTATTCAAAGTCGCAAAAAGACCGTTAATTTATATTTTATGCTACATTATGGAATACAATCAAGAAGTCTATGAAAATCTTGTTTATTTCTCATCGAAAAGTCTTTTTGTTATCATTCGATGGAAGCATCCCAAGTGAACATTATGAACTGTAGAAGTCTACTCCCTCCTTACAGTGAGTCAGAGACAATGTAGGGTAGCTTTCCGTGGAAGCATAGAACCAACGAGGGAGCGAATATTAATTCAAGTAGTATGCGCTTGTTTGGTTTTGTTCAAAATGTCCATAAAAATTTGAAGCAAAATAAACAAATAATTTTAACTACGCATTGTATGAGATCAACAATTTTTGTCAAAATTTACTAAAAAAGTTAATTTTTAACAAAATCAAAATAAACTATATGTTTTTTACTAGCTCTCAATCCCCTCCAAAACCATTATGACAGAACTTGAAGTCCTGGAAATTCCCTTCATTAGATTGGTTAAAACTTACTTCTCATGGGAACATCAAGTCTGAACAATTTAGATAAAGCAAGTTAGAATGGGGAAAGAGTAGATAAAAAATAACACGGTATGCTAGTTGTCTTAAATCTTACAATAGTTCTGGGTGCTCGTCTACACTGACAGCAACATCAGAAACTATGACACCATTTGTTGGAAACTGGTTTAAAATTCGAGAAATTAACTAAGTGACTTCGTGTCAATTTGGCCAAAATATACAAACCCGACCCAATATGTTTAGACAAAATAGTTTGCCACTTCGCCGCTTTGGAGAAACGGGAATCGACCTGCCCGGTCAGGTCGCGAGGATCGAGGGGGCAGCGCCCCTCGTGGGGGTTGCCCCCAGAAAGAAAATTCAGATTTATCTGCATGTTTAAAGGGTATATTTGGCATCTCAAAACCAATATCGAATGAAAGAGAAATTACGGAAAAGGACAATTTTGGGTCAAAGTTTTGACCATGCGATCGCATGGGTTTTTCCACATGCGATCGCAATCTGCCTAAATTTTAAGCAGAACGTTTTTGGGTCCTTTTATGCGATCGCAATAGGCAAATTGGATCGCATGGTTAAATTGGATCAAGTTTTGTTCTGAATTTTGTACCTTGCGATCGCAGCTTGGTAAAGCCATGCGAGCGCATAGGTTTGCGTGAACAGACATGTCATTTTGAAGTGTTGCACGATTTGGTTCCTTACCTTTTCGTTTTTAACCGATCCTCAACGTTAAAAGGGGCCTCTGGACGTCCATTTTGACAGAGAATTAATAGAGAACTGATATGCAAAACAATCCACTCATATATTTCATCATTTGAACCAAAGTAATTGCATTTAGTGCACAACCAAATTCTGGTTTCATTTTCATTTCATCTTTTGGAGTACAAAACCAATTTTTGGTTCGTTGTACTTGTGTTTGGAAGTATTACAAACACAAGCGGAAGCCGTTGTATCTAGGGAGTCAATTGCCTTATACCGTAGGCACTATTGCGGGATAAAATTAACTTAAGAACAATGTGTTTAACACTTGCCTCGGTTTAATTGTCATCCATTTCATTCAGTTTGATTGCTTCGGAGTCATTTCACAAAAATTCCGCCAACACCATTTTATTACTACTAAGAAAAATTGGGACCGATCAGATTACTTGTGTAACTATGAAGCAATAATCGAATGACAATTTACTTTAATAAATGATGGGGCTGAACCTGTAAACAAACCAAAGATTCCTTTCACAAGACTTATTTGGTTGACTGCAGAACAGAGAGGACCAGTTCAAAGTCAAACAGTGTACCAAAATCAACATACTAGACATTCCAGAAGTCATATATGTGTAGCATACGAAGAAAAGCTTTAGGAAATTAGTATGTGACCTTCTCAATTGCCAGCCAGAAAAAAGAAAGCAGACTAAAACCATAAAACGCGCAAACATACACGGGCATACTTGAGGAACCAACTTCTTAGCTATTGAATAGATCTTCCCGGGCAAATCCTGTAGGTATGTTTTGATATCATATAAGAATTTCACGAAATCATGCTTTCGATATTAAGTGACAAATATAACAAAATATATGCGAAGAAATGGCGGAAAATCAGTAGGTCATTTGCCATAAAATGCAGTTGATCATATGCAACAAGGCTGAACAAAAATCTAGGTTTTCATTTAGCCTGCCCTATACACCACGGGCAACGTCTCAGAGGTTCTAGCATGAACTTCGTATAACCTTTTACGTGAGGAGTCCCAAGCATTTTTGCTTGACCAAAATAGAAGAAACAATCAAGTTGGTACACAGTTTCCATTATGGCGCCCAAAATTACATTATACCATGTTAACATTGGCACAAAATGTATGAAAGAAAGAACGCTGGAAGAAGAAACATGAACGCATACAATGTTAGGGTTCTCTAGCTAAACTATTCCTCCGCTGCCAAAAAAAAATCACATAACTTGCGTAGGGCATCCAATACAATCAAGCTATTCAACAGGCAAAAGACGCAATCTTGGTGTATATGTCATGGAAAAAGGACCGTACAAACAAAGTTGAGTGGCGGGTTATAAATGACACCACAGCGAAAGAAGCCCAAGATACAACGGAAGCACAAATATAAAATTGCAACAATACTATGGACTATGGTCCAATACAAACAAGAATGAACACTTGACAATGATTTATCCTTTCTAACTCTCATCCAGTTCATTTATAAGCTATCATGTGAACTACCATTACCATTTGACAACCTCCGAAAGGCGCAAGCTACTAACGTCCTTCCAGCAAAAAGGCTGAATCTTGACTTATTCGAGGATCGACCTCCATTACTAGTTGATGGAGCAGTAGCATCAGCTGCAGAAACATTTCCACCACCACTAATTACAGTTCCACTCACAATTGGTGGGAATTCCACACCGTCATCCTGTGGTCCTTCATCACTAGCGCTCACGTCCATGGCCTCTGGTTCAATCTCATCTGCGTCCAAATTCACAGCCAGTGACACCCTCCTTGCCCTCAACCAATCCGCAACTTCACCAGTTACTCCCCTACACTTCTTAACCTTTATCTTCACCAAATTGGGACACCCAAAAGCGAATGCCTCAATCCCTGAATCTGTAACGCGACACCCCTTTATACAAAGCTTCTTCAACGCCATACATTTTGCCGCGATACATGAAATCTCAGGATCCCCAATCGTTTCACTCCCACAAAGTGCCAACCTTTCCAACTTCTGACAATTTGTGGCTATTGCCATCAAACTCACAGAACTCGGGTTGACCCCAATAAGAACCAATTCCACAAGATTCACACTATTCTTCGCTATAGCAATCAATCCCTCGTCGCCTATCCTATTCGTCCTCCACCCATCAATATGTAGCTTCCTCAAAAGCTTGCAATTCTCAGCTACTGCACAAATCCCCTCATTCGAGCAATCCGGAGCCTTCACCAAGTGTAAAATCTCCAAGTCTGGGCACTTCGATATTGCCATTAGCCCAATATCACTAACCTGCAGCCTCTCCAAATGAATCTCTGTCAAACAATTCTTTCTCCCTGCAATAGTCTCCAACAACCTATCCCAGTCCCCCAAACACCTGAGAATCTTTAAACTCTTCAAGTTTTTGGACCCAATAATCAAGGGCCCAAAACACTGTCCGCTATAAAGCTCCTTAAGGGTAATTGACTTGAGCGAGGAAGCCGCAGCCCCAGGGCCAATCGGCTCAGCTGCAAAGCCATCATTGATGCCCCGTAAACGCTTAACGGAAAGTTCTTCCAAGGATGAGCAATTGTTTAAAAGGGCGTTCATGCCTTTAGCTCCGAACAAGCATGATCCACAAGAAAATTTGCGGAGGGATTTGCAATTCTGTGCCAAAGCATACATTCCCTGATCTGAGATTTCCCGACAGCCACGGAGCTTGAGGCGGGTGAGATTCTGGCACCTCATGGAGATCAAAGTCAAAGCGTCGTCGTTTATACTAACGGATTTGCGGTCACAGCGGAGGGCTAGCTTCGTTATGGAATCGAACCGCGTGAAGATAGCAGGGAGGTGCACGTTGACCTCGGCCGTCGCGTTAAGGGCCAGGCGGTGGCGACTCTGGCCCTCCACGACGAGCCACCGGCGACAGACCAAAGAACACTGCTTCCTGTCGCCGGAGCTTAAAGATTGAAAGATCAAAGCTAAGCATTCATCAGGAATCTCAGAAATATATTCCTGTTGTTGATTCACAAACACATCCTCCGTAATCTGTGAATTTATGTTCAAATCATTGACGGTGTAGCGGTGGTGGTGAAGGGCAAGGCTTGGATTACGCAGATGCGTTGAACCGCCGGGGGAATAACCCTGGCCAGTGGAGGCTCCTTGGCCCATAATTCAGACTCTATTCAGAAGTCGAGTGGAAGACACGCGCCGCCGCAGTAAACAGCAAAAATGGTTGTGGGTAAGAGTATGTGAGGCGGATGTGGGATGAATTTTGGATCTAGAGATGTGCATTCATTTTATGGCTTTTATTGAAGGGAGTGAAATTTGACCCGTCAAAAGGGGGGTGATGACTCCATCACCATGTAGAGGCTGAAGGGTGTTGCGCGTACACGCCACGACCAAATACCAGAGAAACAATTATTATTATTTATTACCACTCAACTCATAAAGTAGTCTTTCTGAAATGGGAAACAAAATTAAAATATCTTACCCTTACTAAATTACTTATTTACCAGTAAATTAAATAGTTTCCGAATTTGCGGCTGTACTTGGAAATTATGACCATTTCAATTATTTTGAATTTTGTATTTTATTTATCCACTTGTTAGATACTGGATTTTAAATCAAATATTTGACTCTTCTTAATTAGTAAAAAACAAATTTAATGTTTCTATTCTTGGATATTTCATTATTTTCCACGTTTACTTTTTTTTTTTTCTTCAGCAGCCTTAAATGTGGACGTAGTCTGCTTTGGATTCATCAAAACATAAATAAATACAAGAAATACACAATATGGAAATCCATGTATATAAATTTGGTTTCAATATAAATGTTAAAATGTGAATATTTTAATGCATGTGTACAATATGTATATAATACAACTCTTTTACGGATTTGTGTAAGAAAATAGTATATTTGGTGTTCAATTTTTAAAAAAACGTAATAAATATACATCTATTTTTCAAAAATAGTACCGTTTTTCATTCTATTTAAATAAACAAAAAAAATTGTAACAATTTATTCTTTCTAAAACGTTCATTCTGAAAAGAGAGTAGGCAACACAAGAACCAATAGTGCAATCCTAGGAGCCCATGTAGTCACTATCTAACGATTTAGTATAAGATACAGAAGGTGTACGGGTAAATGATTGATGCAGACAATCAAACACAACTCCCACCACTTCACAAATATCATTCATCTGACCTTGAAGGTTGTCATAATATTAGTCGGGGAATTGGACAATGATTTCTGATTAATTATCTTTTGGGAGATGAAGAAATGTGTTTGATAATGAAATTAGCAGTAGTGTAATTAATTATCTCTTGGAAGAAATTATTGTCAGGATATAGATTGCTTAGAACAACTCTTAAAGAAGTAAGCGCAACAATTTCTCTACGTGAATCTATAGACTCCTTACTTAGCGCAATCAAGATATCATATAAAGCACAAGTGACACAAGGATCGCTAACATGAAATTGAAGACTACAGTCGTGACCTTGACTATTGAAGATTTTAGTAGTAGGTGATATTTATGTAGCCAAAAGTTGGAGGTTGGATGGTTGGGGTGAAGAAAAAAGATGACATATTTGTTATTCTTCATTTTTGTGGAGTACGTACATTTGATTAGTTTCTTTTGCTCTATTTTTTTTTTAATCTTTTGTTTTGTTTTGTTTTTTTTTGTTTATTTAAAGGGGGCAATTTCGCATAAAGGACATACCATTCTTGTTTTTTTAAATGTTGAGGATGTTCGATGCTATTTTTAAAAGTTAGATGTGTATCTCTTACGTTTTTAAAAAGAAGTTAGGGGCCAAATATGTTTTTTTTTTTGTTTTAAATAAACCAGATATTGAAAGAAAAATATGAATTATTGTACTTATTTTTGAATTTTATTTTTGTAATCCGAATGTGGACATAGAAGTAGATGGCTTTCCTTTTTTAAATCTGGATATTTTAGTTTTTATTTTAATATTTATTAATTAATTAATTTACTAAGACTTATAATTATGTTTATGATAGACGATGAGCTAAGTTGCAGTTTTTGTCAAATGCTTTTTCAATAAATCAACAAACCCCTATTGGGTGCCTTTTGTATTTTTTGGTTATTTAATTAAACAAATAGATTTCATTTAATAACATATGTATACAAATAAAGATTGTCTGGATATTATGGATATTATTTTATAATCTGTAAAAATAATTATTTTTGCCCATTACTGGACATGAATGTCAGAACATGTGAAATTAACTTTATTTCCATGACTCAATAACGTATAACGTATTCCCTATTCTATTTTATTTTATTTTATTTTATTTTTGTATTTCGAGGGATGGCTCAGCTCAATTAGTGGTTCATTGCGTGGTCCGTCCATAATAAATGTCGAGTACATTGTGGGCATCACATTGTCCATTATAAAATTTTCAAATGATAAGGGAGGCAACTCCAAATCCAATGCGAAAAAAGGAGGGGATTTAAATACATATTTATATTTATATATATATATATATATATTTTTTTTTTGGTGAAGTAATAATTACATTATTAATAATTGGCCTTCTTTTTTAAAATGTTGTAATTGTTGTCAAATTTTCAAATTCTAAATTGAAATCAATCTGTTGCATTAATAGTCAATCGCAGTTTAACGTGATATGTATTCATTTTTTTATCAAAAACTTGAGAGATTCAAATTCTTTTAAACCCCCCCCCCCCCCCCCCCCCTTTTTGTTTTTTTTGGATATGATAAGTTTGAATGATGTATTTCGCATAAGAGACTTCTAGTTTGTTTGTTATATTTCTAGAGTCAACAATTTTATACAAATAATTGTACTATTTGGAGATATGCTTGAAAGTATTTTGGTATGCATAGTATAACTTAAATTATAATTTAAATTTGTTAAACATACTTTTTACTAATTTACTATTCACTTATTAACCATACATGATATATCTAAAATATTAGTAATTAGTGAAATAAAAAAACTTGTACAACCACTGAAGTAACTCCATCCATAACGGTCCAAAGATGAAAATCTTTTTAACATTTGGACCATTTATGAACATCACACAAAATGATTTGAATATTTATAGCTCCCGCATTAATAAGGAGTTTCACAGCAGCTACATAAGAGAATCTCCAATGTACTTCGTCTATTATTTTTTAAACGTACTACATAAACACAGATAGACAGAATTATAAAAAATCATCTTCAATACATACTGATGAGGACTCCATCTCGCTAATGAGACACACTAAAAAATAGACAACCCACATCAACTAGACGAAGTCCTCATCAACATGAATTTAGACGGACTTCTAGATATAGTGTCTTAACAAATTTAACTCAAACTCAGCATTTTATTAAAATAAAAAGTTAGATAAGAGAAATAAAAATTGAAGACCTGTCAGTTTTTTAAAAAAATTAATGTCATATAAGTAGTAATATTAGTCTTAGATGGAATTCATTGGATATGAATTTTTAATTTGACCGTCTATTCAATAGATGTAATATCGCATAGACTTGAAATCCGTTTATTTTACTTGTCACATAGATTACAATAGATTGAATACATTGGAGATGCTCTAATACAAATTTAATAGAATAAAGATGTACGGAAAAGAACCAATCACAATGAAAATGTCGAATAAATTATATTGTGAAATAATATTACTCATAGACTTCCTAATAAATTAGAATGGGAAGTAATACTACTCCTAAGTCTTTCTAATATAACACCCGGTCCCATAAAAACAAAACGAAAATCATGTATAGGCCAGGTAAATCCATTTGATTTTATAGAAAAAAATAGATAAATTGAAATATTTCATAGCTTTGTTGACCTAACCAAGAAAAAAGAAGGTATCTTCTAGGATTCTTTTTAATTGAATAAAATTTAAATGGAGTGTGATGCAGATTGATGTACTCTTATTCCATATCCAAAAGAGGAGTTGAAATTATATGTTTTAAAATCATTATTCGAATAGAAATCAATTTTAGGCACGATTTTCGCCAGTCAATCTATTGACTGAGAAAAAAATCTCGTTTTTTTAGATCCAAAATGGATGGAGTGGTTTTTGAATCAATGCTTTTATCCATTTTTGTTTGAGATGAATTCGAAATTGTTCGAATTGTGTAATCTGCAATTATTGACCCCAATAATTGAAGTAAAGCAATTTGATTATAATTCGATTAGTGACAATTATAAGAAAAAAATCATATTCTTCAGTCATTGATAAAATAATTTGTTGGACAATACTCAATGCAATTACCACAAAATATACAAATTCCAAAATCAATGATCTACAACTTATGAGCACTCAGAACATCTCCAGTGTAATTGTGGATTGCTAAAAAAAAATGTTACATAAGAAAAATAGATAATGCCTAAAAAAATTTAATATATAATGCAAGCTATCAAGGACTCTGTCAAGTTGACGTGGCAAAAAAATAAAAATATAGACAATGTATAAACTCTCGTCTAAATTCAGAAACTCTATTATGCTGATTGAACAAATTTTAAATTTTCTATGTAAATTTGAATTAGTATATGCATATTTAAATGTAATTTTGTTTTTATTTTAATAAAATAATATACACATCGATGGCAATCTATAGAATGCATTGGATGTCAAATTTGAATTTAAATATTTATATAAATTAGAAATCTTTCAATATTTGTGTCATCTATATACCAATATAAAGAATGCATTGGAAAATGCTCTCAAAAAATAATTCTAATACTGACAATCATGCACTTCGATATTCTATATTAGGGATGGAAAAAAACCCCCATACCCGAACCCGCCCCGCCCCGCTTATTCGGGTAATAGGGGCGGGTCCGGGGCGGATTTTTTCGCCCCGCGGAGTTCGCGGGGCGGGGCGGGGCAGGGCAGCCCGCGACCCATCCCACCAAGGAATTTTTTTTTTGTAAAATCATAAAATAGAATATAAATTAAAACTTTGTTGAAAATGAACGAAAGAAGAATCG
Organism: Forsythia viridissima; assembly: GCA_030279155.1. Lineage (NCBI taxonomy): Eukaryota > Viridiplantae > Streptophyta > Magnoliopsida > Lamiales > Oleaceae > Forsythia > Forsythia viridissima. The sequence goes on along the minus strand of CM059038.1, from coordinate 46,800,289 downwards.
AACTCGGGTTGAAATTATAAATTATAAATCTTAATCATTACATCATAATCCCATTTTTGAATTTTTTTCGTTTTGTTTGCTACAAATATTTTTTTTAATTATTTTTTTTCAGTTTTATAAAAAAAAAAAAAAAAAAAATTTCGTGGGGCGGTTGGTGGGTCAAAAGATTGACTCGCCCCGCCCTGCCCCCCGCCCCGCGAATTTGAGGGTCGTGGGTGGGGTGGGGTGGGGTGGGGCGGGGCGGGGCAGGGCGGGTAAAAAATTTCGTGGGGCGGACCCGTCCCATTGCCATCCATATTCTATATCTTGTTTTAAAAATCAAATCAGATAAACATTTGGGTAAATAGCACTAGAGGTCCCGAAACTTTTGAACTTTGTGACGATGAAGTTCCGAACATTTGATTTCTATCACCCGAGATCTCAAACCTTTCAAATGTCTGCGCAAAATATCGTTTGTGACGAAAAACGTCAGTTGACTGTTAAATGATCATTTTTATTGAAATGACAATTCTACTATTTATTTAATTTAGGACAAATAACACTGAGATTTCTTAACATATAACTTTTGTGACAATTAAGTCCCGAATCTTTGATTTTTAGCACATAGGATCCCAAATCAATCAAATGTCTGCGCTTGAAATTTTTTTGTGACGTAAAACATTAATTTGACCATTAAAAGAAAAAGAAAAAAAATAATTTTTTTTATCACCCCACTCATTCAAACCAATAATTTTATCAATAATTTGAAAATACAAATCAATTATCATGACATACACTTCCGCGGGAGTCAGGGTAGGTAGTTTGGAATTGATAAAGATGATTATTTCTTTTTTCTTTTACTTTTGTTTCTTCATTTTATTTTTATTTAATTCAAAAGTAAATACGAGTACACTAATCATTTTACTCAAATTTTGATATTTTAACGGTCAAACTGACATTTTTCGAATAAACTTTTAAAAGATTTAGAATATTGGGTGCTAGAAATCAAAGTTTCGAGACCTTAATATCATAAAGTTTAAAGATTAAGAATTTCCAATGCTATTTATACTAAATTAAAGTAAGGGTAAAATTGTCGTTTCAATAAAAAATGATATTTATATGGTCAAATTGACGTTTTTCGTCAAAAAAAAAAAAAAAACTTGAGACATAAAAATTTAAAAAGTTTAAGATCATGGTTCTTAGACATCAAAAGCAAGTTTAGAATCCTGTCGTTACAAAGTTTAAAGATTTGGAATTTAGTGGTATTTATCCTAAACAGTAAATTATATTTTCTTGCCACGTGAACGAAGAGCATTATTATTTATGAAAGTCACATAATACTTGAGAAGATAAAACTTTTACTTTCATGAAGCATGCTTTTGGGTTTTGGGAATGGGACAGCGGCTGACATTAGTAGTTACTACTATTTTCACATCTAATCATTATAAAGTTTTTTTTATAAACTATAGCCAATAAATTTTATAAAATGTATTAATAAAAAATAAATAAAAACTGTAAATCTTTCAAAATTTATGGATAAAAATAATATTTGACTAAATTATAAATATTTATAATTACTAATAGACATATTCGTAATAGAACGAATGTTGTTTTTATATTTGAAGAGAATACAAATACGTGTTTTTAATTTGATCCGAAATTTCTTCAAGCTTTCTAGCAGATTAATGCGACCTTTTTTTTTAGCCTAGCTATCCGTGTCACTGGGTTCATCATCCTTGTGGGGTTCAATGGGTCGACTTGATCTACTCATGACTACACGAGTAACTTTAGTAGGAATGTTCAAATAGAATAATATCTTCGACCTTTCAATTGAATATGGGTAGTTGGATTTAGTTCTACACATATTTGAATAAATTGTTATACGCCATCGTGCTTGAAAATATAAAGGAAAAATTAAATCGGGTTCTTTAATTTTTCATATGATATGATTTTGAGTTTTCAATCTTCAAAAACAAGGTTTTGAGTCCTCCAACTTATTTAAATTAATGAATTTGAATATCACGTGACATAAATCGTTAATATAGACATTACAATCGCATACAACTTTCACGTGACTAAAAGCAGAGCGAGATTATTTGAAGTGTTTGATATTTTTCTTATTTAACTTTAAATCAAAGTCACGTGTGATTTTAACTTGTTTCGTTACATTGGGACTCAAATTTAAAGATTTAAAGAAACTGGAGATCTATAAATTCCAATCTTAAATTTTTAAAAAATTAAATGACAGAACACATAAAATTTAAGAAAAAGAATGATTCAATAATTTGATCATATTTAATGGACAATTTAATTAAACGTCCTCTTACAACATAAAATTCCAATTTTGAGGTCCTCAACTTTTCAAGAGAGATGCAATTCAGTATTCACTAATCAGGCTCTCTAATTCTTAGCTTCTGACTCCGTATGGGTTTTGATTGCAATAAGAAGAATTTTGATGGACGAAGATGTTTGGCCAAGCTACTTGATAAGAGCATTTTTTTACACAATTTCAAGTTCTGTAGCTCCCAAAATAACTCATTTTAATGAGAAAAAAATTAAATAAAATAAAATTAGCTCTATATAACTTTTCTTAAGAAATAGCATACTAAAATGTTATTAATATTAAAATTTGTTCCCTTTCATTAACTCGAACATTTCTATTTTATAGTCTCCATTCAAATAACAAGTAGAAGTAAAAATTCTATATCGTTTTCATTTATAACATTTTTTATGTTAGTTTATTACCTTTCTTTGACCATGTTTAAGCGCTTTTCTTCTTCTTCTTTATTTTTTTTTTTATTTTTTTTTTTTTTTTTGGGTCATCGTCAATGATGAAAACTTGACTAACTCATTTATTAGATTGAACACGCTTTTTACCGGAAAAGATGACAAAAGCGAGCAAAGATAAATTAAAGATCTAAGTATCAAAGTAGACACTTGATTTATAAAAGAAGGTTTTCTAAATAAAAAACTTAAAAAATTATTGGTATTCACTTTGATGATTAAAACAGGACTACTTTGACCATTTTAAAATAATTCATTAGAAATTTTTTTTTTTTATTGTTGGACAGATGTTCAAACACGTCAGGACCAATTGTAGCGTGGAAGACTCTGACTGGTCCAAATTAAAGTTAAGATTAAAAAACAGGGATTCCGCATTTCGACTTTCCCAATTTGCTTAAGGTCACGGTTTTTACGGTACACTATTCTTCCAATCTCTTCCCAATTTGTTTATATTTGGTGACCACTTCTCCTTCACCTCATAGACATGTAAAAAATAATACCTGATAAATAATTACATAATTTTTTGTATGTATAAGTATCATTTTTTTAGTTTAATTTTTTTGCATGATTATTTGTTGCATCACATGTTAATTGTACTTAACGTTTTCAATTTTTATTTATTGTAACACTTATTTCCATGAATTATTATCTTTAATTTTCTATTAATTAGCACATTTTATCATTAACGATAGTTTCTGTCAAAATAATCTGTTTGTGTGCTTTAAAATAAAGAAAAAATATTTTGTCGTGTTTTGTAGTTATTATTATTTTTAAAATATGATAGACAAATAGTCATTCTGTGCTATTTTAACGAAAATTTTTTGGACGGAAACCATTATCAGAGAATATGTGTGCTAATTAATGGAAAAATAAAGACAAACACGACAACAAAAGTTGGGGACTAGCATGCTACAATAAGAAAAGATTGAGGACCTTAAGAGAAATTAAAATGTATTGAAATAAATAAAATTTGTAGTGTGAATATAATTACTCAAATTTTTTCATATCATGCATACGAGGAAATGACAAAATTATCCAAATTAAATTTTAGTAGATTTGATATATATTTTAAAACCACCCATAAATTGACTGAGAAATGACAAAATTATCCAAATTAAATTTTAGTAGATTTGATATATATTTTAAAACCACCGATAACTTGACTGAGAAAAAGTAAAAAATCAAAGACACAAATTCGACTCTAAGTCGAACTAGTGATAAAAAAATAAAAATATTGAGAATGAACCGATCAATTTTGAATTGAAAATGAGTTCCAAATTTTTAGATTTTTTTACTAACCACCATACTTGATTCTATAGAGGTTTTCAAATTTTCCAATCAAATCGACCAGTCTATTATGGTTGTTATGACATTGAATTTGATAAGTTAAACTAAGGAAAAAAAGAAAAATGAAACGCTTAATAATATTCATTTGAGCAAAATAGCTAAGATTTGAATTATACTATTGCCTCTCTCATTAAAAGCAAAAATAATGTTATTTGTGCATCGTTTATTATTGAAATATTTTATCAAGAGAAAGCAATAAAAAAAAAAAGTTAAAAAAAAAAAAAAATTTGTTATGTCCCATGTATAACCTAATTTCAGATTTTGGTTAAACTGCTCTTAGTAGAGTTGTTGCACGTCTAAAGGGTGTGACATAAGTGCAGAGACCTTTAATTATGTCGACAAATAAACATCCATTTCCATCTTCTACTTTAATGGTGATGACGATGCAACCATATAAAATTTTGTGCATCGTTCCACTATGACTGATAAGACTTTTGAAAATTACAATTACCCAATATGAAGGGTAGAGAGTCCTAGTAATTTCTTTGTTGACCAACTATCGGTTGAGAAATGGGTCCTTAATCTTTATTTTAGTAGAAAATGATTTTAAATGTTTATTTTTTGAACGTACAAGTTTCTAATTAATTTGTTTTAGTGTGTAATTGATCATTAATTAAAAAAAAAACTAATATATCTTTAATTTTAATAAGAGAAAATTGTAGTTGAATTGCTAACATTTGTAAAAAGTACAAATGAATCTAATAATGCTCAAATACTTTTATTTAATTGAGTTATTCTTTTATTAACTACAAATATTAAACATTCAACTGAATTCTTCATGTTTTAATTTATCGTTTTATTATAATTCAAAAATACATAACACATAATGTGTAAATTAAATTTTATTATTATTTTTATGTTAAATAAAAGTATAATAAGATGATTCAATATCATAAATGGAAATGTTCTAATGCCCACAGTGGGCAATCTTATAGTGCCCATTTGGACACTTGTCCAATGGGCATTGGACAAGTGAAAATTATATACGTTATTTTATTATTTATTTAACTTAATTTTGTTGAAATTTTTCAAATCACGTGGTAATTAATATACTTAAAGGACAATAATTTTATATTTTTCTCTTATGAAAAATTTAATTGACACGACTGTAATAATATATTTAGTATGTAAAATTAAATATTATTTAATAAGTATACTGAACGTATTTGCACATTTTGTAAATGTTAGAAATTTAAATGCAATTTTTTTTAATTAAAACTATAATCATATTTGTTATTTTGATCAAATAAGGATCAATTGCGTACCAAAATACATAGATTATGGACTTTTATATCAAAAAATAAATATTAGAAACTATTTTCTCATTGAGGACATAGGAAATATAAGTTAAGATTTTCGTAAATGATGTAGATTTTATTGTTATAGCAAATTTGTTAAGAAAAAATGCAAATGTTACTAAAATTGAGAGTAAGATAATTGGTGAGAAAAAAAGAAAGAGTGAAAGATTGGTGATGAAACAAAATTAATTGCGTAAAGAAGAACCCAAATATAAGATTATTCAAAAGGAAGACACCATAATAGCATGTGGGGTTAAGATTAATCAAAATCACAGAGCATTGAATTGACATGACATGACATGACATGATGATAGTATACAGTTAATTACCACAGATCCCAGTGGAAACTAAATTGGGTCACATTACAAGGCCGCTGCTTGTATTGGGCTTCATTCAAGAGGACGAATCCATTTCAAAACCTTGAAGAAATTGTAGCCTATTTGTTTCAGATATTTGTGGAATGAAGAATCATTAATATCCAATTTTTATTGAACCAAATCAAATAATCTAAAATAATTAAAGAAGAATACAACATCAAAAAATTTAAATTATCTTATTCAATAGTCATGTAAAATCCCCGTCCCAATTTAAGATAAACTCAATTTTAGCGAAATGAGGTGCTATAATTAGATAGAAAATAATAATAATAATAATAATACTACTACGCTTACTTGAAACTGAATTATTTGAATGCTGCCTGCGGTTTATAAAGTGTCCTGTTTTACGCAATTCAAAATTGAAAATGACACGTTATTCTCAGCCAAAATCACTAGGCAAAAAAAGGAGATTGAAAAAGGAATTCTTTGTGCAGCTGCAGCACATAGTAAAAGACAAACCTACCTGACCTCTCAATTCTTAATCTTCTCCACTAAATATTTCTTGTTTTGTGCAGCTAAACATCACTATAAATAATTACAATTAGATATAAAATAATTTATTATTTGGTAGACCGAAACAAAGTCGAACATAGAATTAATGTGATCGTGATAACAATTGGACTTGTCCAACCATAGAGATGTCGATCTTGATTCATGCCATAAGTCTTCACTTACTGACATCCAAAGCTTGATTTGAACATATGAAAAGGGCTTTTTGAAAGATTTCGTTAGAAAATTGAACTATTATGCCGTTATTGACTTGAATATCAGTTCGTGCCGGGGTAGTTTTATGCCCATTGGCACGGCTCAATTTTGACATCTCTATCAATACCAATAGGCTACGTTGAGGTTGGCATCTGTCTGGTCTCCGCCTCGCATGTCGAGCCATGAAAGAGAAGAAGTGCATAAAAGAAGAGAAAGGAGGTTGCAGTGTGACAGTGTCTGTGTATTGTATGGTCCATGGACTACAAATCCTGCATGCAAACACTATTGACCAAGAAAAGATGATATGTTTTTTTCTCTCGATCATCTGCAGCTAATTCAGTCACTTTAACCTGTGCACAATGCAAAATTTCAGAATTTTATGTCTCAAAAATTTTAACAAGTGTCTTACTTAATAAAGTTTGCAATAACTTTTAGCATGTAGCGAATGGGAGCCATAAAGGAACACACTTATGAAGCCAAGAAAAACCATTATTGTCTGCAACAAATGACATGCTTTACAAAGAATAATCAAACTTTACCTTTATATTTTTCTTTATTCATTTACCTATATATTCTTTTGACAACATGACCATTCTTTGTCATACATGTATATACTTGGATGAAATGAAAAAGGTCTTTTTTAAATTAAGAATGAATAAATACTCTACATTTTTTGTAGTTTGATTTAAAAATAATACTACAAATCACAAACATATGTTCGGTGTCAAAAATTTCTCGTCTCCAACAAAAAACCAATTTTGTTATCAAAATCAAATTATATGGATCGATTCAACTAGAATTGATTTGGAAATTGATCCAGGTATAGTCTACAAATCAAAATTTTAAAACTCGTTAAAATCAACTAAAAATCAGTCGGTTCAACCCCAAATTTAATTTATTAATTTTTTTCTATGACCTATTCTATTTGACCCTTTACCTATTTTAATCCAATACTCGATCTAATCATAAAATTCTCGATGCTTTTTTGACATTTCCACTAAAATTCTTAGTTATTGAAATTTTGTCAACCCTTTTTGCACACCGTTCAAAATCATTACCATAAGCTCCAATAATTGCGTAAAAGGCATAATTAGTTAGTTGATGTGGAATTAACAAGGTTATATAGCTGTCCTAAAAGCAATTATTAACATCACTACTTTACTTTTTGTGAGTTAATTTGATTAGAAAATGGGGAACCAATTTTACTAGGAATGCTACATTACATTTCGTACCCCATTTTTGGCCATCTACAATTTTATAATACAAACATACATATACTAAATTATTAAATAGGGCAGCTTGAAGAGAGTTGTAGGGGGAGGCAAATATTTGTAATGACAATGAATTTGAGGGCTATAAGCTATGGGGGCACGTGAGTAGTAATTAAAGTGTGTGGAATTGTGGGGATGGCAGCATTGTTGGAAACCGTACGCCGTATGTTTCAGGCAAACAATAAGACACGGTAATAAAACAAGAGATATGTCCCCACGGGCATGTCGCAATGATAAAGCAGGATGATTCTCTACAAAGAATCGAGAGTTCGAATCTCCGCGGCACTTGGAAGGCAACATTTCTTGTTGGAAGGCAACATTTAATGTTGGAAAGCAATAACTATGTTGGAAGGCAGTGGTCCACAGAAAAGAGAATCGTCGAATGTATGGCCCAAGTGTGTATAAGCTGTGACCGCATCTGAATTTATCTGAGTGGCGAACCAGGGGGGAATACCACCACTCCTCAAGATTAGTCAGGCGAAGCTTGGAACCTGAGTTATCAAAAAAAAAAAAAAAAAAAAAAAAAAAAACAAGAGAGATGGCTAAAATTTAATTTATTACAATTGGACACTTGTTATTATTAATTTTTGTTGCTGCTCACGCATAAACAATTGGACTCGACAAGATTAGATAGAACATTTAAAAGACAAACTCAAAATTGAGAAAAAAAAAAAATAAGGGCACATTATATATATGTCTACTATATATTTTCGATTAAGAAATAATGGTTTTAATATTGAAGATACGTTTAATAACTCTCGTTATTTCATGACAGTAAAGTCCATGACTTATTTTCAACGTCGTAAAGGTACCATATCACCATTGTTAGCCATTTTAGGAATCAAAGGTCTGCTATTACCAATAGCATAGATTTATAGGTAGAGTGTAGCACACGTTACTCGTTTTCTGCTTTCTTTTTGATTCAAACTATTTTAATTTTTTATTGCTAAAACTTAGAAATTAATTACTTGGTATACTTTATAAATTGAATAGATGGACTAACTCAATCGTCACGGCATTGACCTCGCTTCTCTCCAAACTCCAAAGGCATTACTCGTAAAAGAAACAAGTTCGCACCTCCCGATTGATTTCTTCCTAAAATATTCGAATTTTTTGGAGAAATAAACTTTGAATCTAAATTTTATATTTAGACATTTTTTGTTTTTATTCTAGATTTTAAAGATTCTTTAATTTTTTTAAAAAAAAATCTAACAACTTCTAATACTTTTGTCACGAATAAGTTTTTTATATTATGAATGAACAAGACTCATCCAAATTTTTATTGTTTGGTACAATATTTTCATTAATGTGTATTTAGAAACACAACACATAAAAATTTAAAGATATAATACAAGAGTACTTAGACCCCGTTTGACAGAAATTATAAACCATATTAGTTGTCCCCAGGACATAGTCTAGTTGGTTGAAAGATGAGAGTGAGGTAGTCTCAACTTGACTGGCAGCTGCAGGATGAATGGTCGATTCCTACCTTTGTATAGAAGAAGCTCATTGCAAGCGCAATTAAAAAGCAAGCTCTCAACCTTACTCTACTGAGGCAAATTTTACGATTTACATCTTTCACCAAGGCCTGGAAGCCCTCGAGTTTGGGGTTCAACCTTTATAAACCATATTAGTTTATTTGAGTCGAAATTATTGACTTTTCAAATCACTTTAACGTAAAAAGACAAAATTGCTATTTCTACTTTGAAATGAAATTTTGTTGTTTAAGGGTAATATGAGCATTTCATGTTAAAATTAATTTGAAAAGTTAAAAAATACAGTTAAAATAAACCACTTTTTGTTTATAATTCCTGTCAAACGACCTTACTTAAATTACTATAACTGGATTTTAAACTTTTACAGATTTTGTTCAATAAAATTATGAAATATATATTTTCACGTACAATTAAAAAGAGTTAGTTTACATAATAAAATGAAAATATTTGTACCTTTATCAATCAATATAGAGTATCGTGATCTTAGTTGTTGAATTTCTAATTCAAATCTTACTATTTTAATTGATTTGTTGAAAATTAGTTATACAAGTAGACTTAGTCTTCATAACTTTGTCATATAAAAATCAACCACAGTTAAAGTTTTAATGTTAAAAATAATCTGAATACAAGTATATTTTGATTTTGGATTTTGGTTAATCGTTTAATTAAGTTAATTTTTATATCAGTCTAATTTTTTTTTTTTACATTTCAGAACTCAATTTTGGACCTTTTTTTTTTTTTTTTTTTTAAAGTAGTTGCCACCTTGAGTTTATTGTTTAATTGTAGTTAGTTATAATTGTTAATTTGTTATTAAGAATTTTTCGACACTCACCTATGTTTAATATTTTAAATAATTAATATTTAATAGATCTTATTATATGATCGATTCGATCTACAAGACCTTTTTACCTACTAAATAAATATTTATTTCGTAGTTGAATTCTATTAAATTTCATATTGAGTGCACGTGGATTCCTACTAGATAGTGCAACACATGTTTTTCACACAAACTCTCTTTTTCAAAGGATATTTTCTTAAATTACCTCTATTTCTTTTTTTTTTTTTTTTTTAAATGAAGCGAATGAAATCGAAAAATAAAAGAAAAAGAAAACACGGAAGCCTTCCTCTTTTCTCCCTTTTTGCTAGCTCTAGAGAGAAACAATGGGTGGTTGTCGAAAATATATCTTCAACAAAGAATGTATTATTTTCATAATTTGCTCCTAAATATAGTTTTTTTTAAAAATTAATTGTTATAATTAGTTTTATTTTATTTGTCACCTGAAACCAAACACCATAATCTTGCATCGGCCCACGTTTTTTCCCAAAACTGAAGCAAGACACGACAATTTCGAAATGGTCAACGGTGTTAGCAAGTTCGCAAATATTCATTACACTAATTTTTGCTGCGTGTATATCATTCTCCAATCCATCCCTTCATTTCGTCGCCAAAAGGGTATGATTCAAACGTGCTCACACGCTCCGTAGCAGAGAGTAGAATGAGGGTAACAAATTAAAATAATAATTAAAGAGTTTTTTTTTTAACTTATAACTGTATCAAGTTGGTCGGAATACGAAATGTTTTTCTTTTACTAGAGCAGTGTGTAAATCTACTGTCTTCAATTAATTAATGCAACCCCATAAAAATGTCGACCATTTTTTTTTCAAAGTACAGACTCATCTCAATTATTAAATTTAATAAGTCTCAAAAAATTGTATATCTCCCGTGCACCCAATAAGATTTAAGCTCTACACTAATAGAATAGAGTGACAAATTTTTGTAAAGAAATCTGTTGATCTCAAAAAATGGCTGCCAATAAAAACTCCATGCTTCATCTTTCTACATGTATTTTCCTGTACATTTGACTACCACGTGGTTTATTCAACCACATAGATAAACTTAACAACGAATAGATATAAAGCAAAGGATATGGAGAAACACATTACGTCAGAGGTCGAAGCTTGATGGCCCATAACTAACAATTTTTCAAGTGGTTAAAGACACTTGGAGAACAATTAGCATAGAGAACTCTATGTTCTTGTGTGATAGTAATAATTTCAACCTCCATTTTTTGTGGAAATGAGTTTGTTATTTATAGGCAAATTTTAATTGACTCTCTCCCTTTCAATGTGCGACACGTGGCCAAATTTGGAGAGTTCTTGCGTCACTTCATTGGCTTTAATGAGGACATCCTTTCAAACGCACAATAGGAGACTACTACTATGACAAGCCGCATTGACAAGCTGTCCTATTAGTCTTTTCGAGTCTGATTTGTAATGTGTTAGGAGAAGACTTTCTCAATACGTAATCAGAGTAGGATTTTGACCGCCTCGCATGCCCAACTTTCTCGGTATGAAGAATAGCCTCGTTCATTCACCTCCTTGGCATAAACAACATCGATTGCTCAACCTCCTCGGCGTAGACAACCTCGGAGAAAAGGGTTGAGTCAACAAGTTCGACTTCGATCTTGCCCACGTGGAGCGTCAGGTGGGATTGCTTTGCCCACGTGAAATGCCAGGCAGGATTGAGGCGTAAGAATGTACATGTAATGTCAACAACAATGTTGATTATAAATTTGTGTCTATTATTTATTATCTATTAATATAACTTGCAACTACGGCACACACTTGCAAGTTAAATGTGGTTGCAAAAATAAAACATTCAATTAAAGTTTAATTCATGTCTTGATTTTATAAGTTAAAACAAACACAATAAGGCTTGAATTATTTTTTTCAAATTGATGGGTCACATAATATATACTAGTTAGAGTGTGCATACATCTAGTTAAGTAATTATGTATTGTATGTTGTAGGTAGACCAACAACACAAAAGTAGCCCACATAACATTTAGGATCCAACAAATAAATTTATCCAATTTCACACCAACCTTATTATCTTAATTAATCCAAATACATTTTTGGTCTATTTAAGTTTTAGACACACAAATACTTACTAAATTTACATTCATTTAATTCCAATTTTTACTTATAACCTTAGAGTTTACAATTGAATTTTAATATATGAAGTTTATTGAGCAGAATAATTCTCGACTCAAAATTTATTGATTATTTACAACATATTGTTGTTTAGAAACTTTGAATAGTAAGTATATAGTGTGACTTTGGTAAACAGTATTTGGCAATTTATGAGTTGTACCCTCTGCAGATGTACGAGTACTGTGCAGGCTGGACCATACCAATTTCTAATGGGCGCCAAAATTCCCCCAAAGTCGTGAAGAAAATCTTGAAAACAATATAAATACATCAAGAAAAGAGGAAAAAAATAAGGAAAAAAGGACAGGCGTGAAAGCTCTCTCAGATAAAACCCCTCGACTGCTTTCTTCTTTGGTTAGCCTCCCATTTCACCTTCTTCTTCTCTCTCTATATTTTCAGTCCCGTGTAGAGAGGAAAAAAAAAAAAGGAAAAAAAAATATTGGAACTACCATCAGCAGATATGATGTCCAGCCCGAGCCCAAGATTTAGTCTTTCGAGTTTGTTTTGAAGATAATGAGCAGAGGCTTTAGTGTCTTCTTCTCAGAAGAAGATGGTTTCCCATTTTCAAGAACAGGAATCCCTTGTACAAAATCCGATCTTTGATGCCCTTTACTGTGAAGAAGAGCGTTTTGACGAAGTTTTGGGAGGTGGGTTTGACTTCCAATCGCCAGAAATTGAGGATTCTAATGAGGTTCATAAAAAACACTTAGTTTTTCTATTTGAGCATGACCGTTTTTGGGAGGATGACGAGCTGGTGACCCTCTTGTCGAAGGAAAAAAAACAAGCCCATTTGAGTTGTAATGAAATGAACTCAGATGGATCTTTAATAATGGCGAGAAAAGAGGCTATTAAGTGGATGTTAAAGGTGATTGCTCACTATGGGTTCACTGCAATGACTGCTGTTTTATCTGTGAACTATTACGATAGATTTATTACAAGCCTTTGCTTTCAGAAAGATAAGCCATGGATGAGTCAATTGGCTGCTGTGGCTTGTCTTTCTTTAGCTGCCAAGGTGGAGGAAACTCAAGTCCCTCTTCTTCTGGACCTCCAAGTATGTCTATTCATTGGTTTTTTTCATCTTTCTTGTTTTTTTGTTTATTTGCACTATAGCTGTTTGTGTAAATGAGAATGTGGATTCAGCAGTGTTATTGATATTGGTTTTATTTTGTTTTTTTAAGGTGGAAGAATCCAAGTATGTGTTTGAGGCAAAGACTATTCAGAGAATGGAGCTTTTGGTGCTTTCTACTCTCAAATGGAAGATGAATCCTGTGACTCCAATTTCGTTCTTTGACCATAGTTTAAGGAGATTTGGATTGATGACTAACCTACAATGGAAGTTTATGAGGACTTCAGAAAGTTTTCTTCTCTCAATCATAACTGGTATGTGGATCAGTTAATTTTAATGTCAACATTGCTTTATATGGATTGGATGCATGATTTCTCTATAATTATAAGTGCAATGGTTTATAGGTGTTTGCTTTATATTCCAAATGCAGATCATAGGCTTGTGCATTATCTTCCATCTGTTATTGCTGGCGCAACAATGATATATGCTATTAGAGAGATTGAGCCTTGTAATGCAATGAAATACGAAAATCAACTAATGAATGCACTCAGAATCAGCGAGGTTCGGGTTCTGATTACTTTGATATATCTAGCATGGTTTTGGAAATTGAGTTAAAACTTTGCCACTTTGAAGTTAATTTAGACTTAAATTCTTGATCATAAATTACAACAGGAATCCGTTCATGAATGCTGTAAACTTATCCGGGAGGTAATGGATGGTGATGACAACAAGCCCTGCCTCAAACGCAAACATGAGTCTGTGCCAAGCAGCCCACACTGTGTCATCGATGCATATTTTAGCTCTGATAGCTCTCGAGATTCGTGGGTCAGTTCATCACCCGTTTTATCATCTCCTGAACCTTTGTTTAAGCGAAGTAGAGCTCGGGATCAGCACATGAGACTGGCTTCCCTAAGCAGTGTGTCTGTAGGCGTGGGTAGCACCCCTCACTAAATTCTCCCCTAAATTATCTAATATTGGCTATGGTACTTCATAATCTATCTTTTGCTATGGGTTCTTGTCATAATTCAATGCAATTATATGACATTCTATTATATATTACTGTATTTCTGGCCAACCCCATGTGATGAATCAGACATTTGTTGAGCAATTGACTCCACTGCCTCTTTGATTGGGAATGGAGAGTGAGATTGGAAAGAGAGATTATTGGAGTTTATTTTTCTTGAGCTAGAAATCCTTTTTATGTGTATGCTATAGTTGTCTCCTTGCATGTCATACAAAAATATAATACCTATTACCTAGTTTTGATGAAAAATCATACAGGGATGGGTGTCCCCGAGTCTTTGGTTGTTTTCTCAAAGGAGGAATTTGTGAATTGAGAAAGTTTTTCAATGTAGGACAGGTTGGCAATGGACAAGTTGCTGTTTTAACTGCTTTTTTATTAAATCAAAGGTAGAGATGTCTCGATGGGAGGACAATTTTGTCTATCAGTGGGATTTAGTTAGCTGTTGCATTGACTTTTCTTGCTTGGTTTTGACCTTGTTGACAAAAAAGACTTATTTGTTGAAATAATAAATCTAAAGCATCACTCTTATATGAACATATGGGTTTTGGTGAATTTGGGATTCAAGAAAGCTAAAAAGATCATTAAATACTTAACAAGACATTATAAGCTTGAATATGAGCTTAAATATTTTGTCACTATGGAGTTGAAAGTGATTGTAAGGCAATTCTTTTGAGTACTCTTTGATCTTCATATTCCGATTTTGAAAGGTGAAATAATTCTTGGGTGTAGACTTGACAGAGATGTGGAAAATTTATCTGAAGACGAAAGACTCTTATTATGATTATTTTTTAGTAGGATTAAAATGAGAGGGTTATCGACAAGAAAATTCATTCAACTTTGGGATTGCTGAGCATTGTTTGTGGGGATGAATGTGAACCCGCAATATGGTTTTGGGGTGTGTTAGATGAAAATCTGCAGAATAATTTGTGAGAATAGTTTTCAACGGCACAGCTAATCTGAAGGGCCCAACCAATAATTCCGGAATGATATAATAGTCTGCATTTTGACCAAATCAAGATTAACTTCACTGGGAAAAGCCTTTCCAAGATGTCCTAAAAATCTTGAGTTCTTTTATTTTTCCTTGTACGAAGCCTTGCATTTTGTATCTGTAATGCAGGATTTCTAGAATTCATACTTTCTACGTCTTGAAATAATATGAATTCATAATTTTGAGTTTATGATGGCCACAAAATAAGCTGTATAATTACACCCAAAAAGGAGGGATGGACAGAGACTAATATTTGATGCACACAACAATTTTGGATATTATTAGTTGTCTGTATTTTGTATCAATCATACATAGGAAATGGGATATTTTGTCTCTTTAACCTAAGACTTTTTTGTCCTAATCTCCTTTTCAAGAAAGGCTGATGAAAAAATGACAACACTGAAGCAGTAGTATTCATGTGAGTAAACACAAGAGGGTTAAATGGCTGGAAACAGCTAGAGAAGAGTTCTTCCATGTCATTTCAGCAATAAGGTTTTTAGTTCCGTACTTGTTTTGTCTTTTAGATGCATACACGATATCAAAATAGGAAAAAAGTTACAGAATCTTTTCAAAAAAATTCAAGCAGATGGTTATTTACGCTGTTGTACGCACAGGAAAGAAGAAAAACGATGACAAATCGAGCTTCGTTCTTAACAAATTTGGGTTTGGCTACATGATTTGTGATTTAATTTTTTTCCCCCCATTTTATTCAGTTTATTGCTATTAGATTTAGACGGACTAGATTTTTAGCAAGCACAACATGTCGTATTTCTAACATGTTCTATCAAGAAAGATCGTATTGTTCTCGCGAACGGGAACTTCTTTACGTCAACACAAAGAATATTTTTTCCTTCACATGCTTTTATGTTCCTTGATGGCATCGAAAACCATCTTCCGGCTTACTTAACTCCTTCCATTCCTCATGACGAACAAGGAGTAGTAACATGGATGTCGGCTTCTTGGCCGTCAATTACACCTTCAACCCGATCTTCACGTTCGTCATTAAATCTTTTCAATTTTCTTAATTATTTTGGTTCATAGTACAAAAGAACAAAGATAGCAGAAAATTAGAGCCAATGTGCAAAATATTTCAAATGAATAACTCATGTTACAGTAGACCTCAAACTGTTCAACAAAAAAAAAAAATTCTGTGTCTGTATGTATGTTTGGCCCTTCCTCAAACTGTTCAACAAAAAAAAAAAATTCTGTGTCTGTATGTATGTTTGGCCCTCCAACATTGAATACACACATGATAAGATTTGTAAGAATGTTAAAACCACTGATATGAATCTGAATTCTGAAAGGGTCAATTCAAAATTCTAAAGAAACAAACAAAAAATCTTTTGCAGAAAAATTTGTGAATCTGATTAATGAGGGTGTGTTGGATCATCTGATTCTTATCAATGTGCCACCAACTTGTGAAATTTCTGTAAGGAAAACTGATTGCCCATATTAATTCCATAGACTATACATAATAATGTACATGGGACATGTTAGTTCATGTATTTTATAACACTGAGAAAATAGTCCACTTTCCCAAATGTTCAGACATTAATATTCACCATATCTCTGCTGACTCCGGATTCTATGTCGTTCTTCAGGAAAAGCACAAACCAAAAAATATTTTTTATTTTTTATTTTTTTAAAATATTAACAACGTACTTAAAGGCATTGAAAATGGCCAAAATACTATTTTGCTGGCTAGCAATCTAGGGAGGGTTACTTCTAGTAGAAGACTGTTTCACGACGTTACCTAGTTGCAATATGGCCACTATGGACGATTTTTATAGGAGGACGGGTAGAATGTAACGACTCTAATTTTATTCTACTTTGTTAAATTAAGACTTCGTTCGATGGTTTATAATTAATTGTACACCCTCTCCGTATGTTGATTTTAAGGGTAAGTTTTACTCAACGTGATTGTTATGCTAGAATTACCCTGTACTAGATTCCTTAAGATAAAAATATGATGGTCCACTTCGCCAAACATATCCTAGAATTTTATATGCATTAGACAGTCTGAAATTTTACTTTATTATTCAACTACTTCTGATCCTAAGATTAAATACTGATGCCAAATGTAGAAATAGCATTATATATATATATAGGCCGTCCTCTCCACGATGTACAATATGACATGGGATTCAATATAAGTGTTATGTTTTTCTTCAACCTCTTAAATTTCAGGTAGAAATTGAATTAGAATAGTTCAGAATTCATCAACCCTTCTGTAAATGACCGAATATATTTAGATATACAATAATGAACTTACACTTGTCACACTCGTATAAAAATTTAAGTTTTTACAAAAAGAATACTTTTATTTATTTAAAAGTAAAATAAATATTTGATAAGTGTACAGTAAAATTAACTGAGTAGTTCTAAGATCAATCTCGTCACCATCCATGTGTACAAAATGGTGCGCTTGTATATGGTAAGTTGTCACGTTTATTCAGCATTGGTTGGTTTGGACTTTGGTTAGAGGCCATGGTTCCAACTATAAATGTTCTTGATTAATGATATATTGTCACCATAGACACTTTAGGTTGACGTGTCTATGCACATATAAATGCTAGTGGTGGTAAATTAGCTGTCCGGCCCTACATGGGACGGGCTATACATGAAACTAGATTGATTGGTTTTGATCCAATTTACACAAGTTTTGGACGATCAGGATAGTTCGACCTTAATATTTTAATTTTTTAAAAATATATTTTCAAAATAATAATAACAAAAAACAAAAAAAAAGTTCATCTTCACCTCCCAACCCCTTTCTCCCCTTGGTTGGTAGTAGGTTCCGGCGGGGTGGATGGACAGTGGGTTAGGGATTTGGGCCAGATTTTTATAGGACTATT
The DNA here is from genome assembly GCA_030279155.1 of Forsythia viridissima. Taxonomy (NCBI): domain Eukaryota; kingdom Viridiplantae; phylum Streptophyta; class Magnoliopsida; order Lamiales; family Oleaceae; genus Forsythia; species Forsythia viridissima. The sequence continues at coordinate 46,782,108 of CM059038.1, read as the reverse complement.
ACAAAACTTGCCCCGGAGTTAGCCTGATTAGCTCGATTGGCTAATCGTGTTAAGCCAAATAAGTCCAACTTTTTTTTGTTCAAAATTTTATTGGGCTAGCCGTCAAATAGTTCCATTTTGCCACCTGTAATCAGTGCCATGGGTATGTCCATTCCACTACGGATTTGAAATAAGAGAAAAATATACAAATTAATGATCCTACGACCAGATAATTCAATGTATACCTTTTATGCACGATGTTTTAGTCAAATATATTTTGGCAAAGGCATGAAAAATGGCTCGAATCAACCAAAAATGTTGATAACAGAGAGAGAATGTTGACACTCATTTAATCACTCGAGCTGGTTCTACAATCAAAACAGGAAATTTAAGTAGATTTTATTTACGCAAAATTTTAATAGATATGAATTTGTGGAAGAACCATATACATTCTTGAACAGTGATATATGTTCTAAAATACAGACAAAAGTATGAATCATAAAAGATAGAATTTTCGCAATGAAAGCTTTACACGTTAATACAATAACGCCTTATAAATACTGAAAACCAAGCACAGCCTTAAACTGCATTATGCCTGCAAGCAAACACAAATAGGTCCAGTTATTGATAGTTCTCAACACAAATTGCAGAAAGAATGACGAAAATAGTTTAAGTTTTACATCTTGCCTCGTTTGAAATATTGCTAGACAACCAATCAAGGCCTTCATAGAGTCCTTCGCCTGAGGTCGCACAAGTACTCTGTATATACCTGCACATCCATTAATTCTTCTCATAATCAAATTTATGTTGAGAATGTACGTAACGTATGTATGTAATGAATACCATTATTACTTACCAACGATGCTGACGTAATGATTGAAGGCCGAGCTTATCCGTGATTTCAGAAGCCCTCATTGCATTCGGGAGATCTTGCTTATTGGCAAAAACAAGAAGTGTTGCATCCCGCAATTCATCCTGCAAAACAGGAATGTGAGAGGGGGTTGGGATCAAATCAAGTAATCCGAGGCCACTGACTCAGAAACCAAGTGCTAATGGGAAATTCTAACAAGTTTTGTTGACAACTTTCACGAAATATAAAATATTTTTACCTCGTTAAGCATGCGATGGAGTTCGTCTCTGACTTCTGAAATTCTCTCTCTGTCGTTACTATCCACAACGAATATGAGTCCATGAGCAGGGGCGGAGCCAGGAGATGGCATAGGGGTGGGCCGGAGGAGGGGAAATTATATGGGGGTTCTACCCCCGAAAAAATTTTTTTGACCCTATTTTAATGAGATTAAAATAAGAATATAATATTTTCAAACAAAGTCATAATCTTTAAAAAGTTTACAATAAGTCATTACACAAAAATATTCAAGATATAAAATTTTCATGATTAGCACTAAAATTATATGATTTAAACAGCATTCCCAAAAATTAAATTGCAACAGGCACAGCAGCGCGGCCAGCGCCAGCATTTCTATCTATAATCTATTCAAAAACCATAAGCAAAATTCCAAGTTCGATTAAACTTACTGGAATGGACCGGAGAAGTGATGATTTCAAATAGAAGCTTCAATTTGGGAAATTAGGACTCGGCAGTCGCGGAATTGAGATTCGACAAGCCGACAAGGCCTACTGCAATTGGGAAATTAGGGCTCGTCAATCGGCAGTCGCGATTTGAAAATGACCTGAATGTAATCGTCAGTCGCGGTGGTGCAGGCAGCAGGCGTCGGTGCAGCCAGCAGCTTGGATGGATTCAGCTCTCGCCTCTGTGTCGACTTCCTTGGTTGCGCTGACGTGAATGATGGAAAATGGGCTGAAATGCTGAATGTAATCTGTAATCAATAGGCCGGTTAATGCTGATTTGAAAATTGGGATCTGGACTAATTAATTGGTCTTCAAATTGGGTCTTGGGTGTGGGCCGTGTGGCTGGGCCTTTGATTTAATAGCACTGGGCCAAGGCAAAAAAATTTTTTTTTTTTAACTAATTTTCACATGTGGTGGAGAATAGGGCTGGGCCTGGGCCCAGTGAGGCCCAGCCCTAAATCCGCCCCTGTCCATGAGTATTCTGGAAGTAATGCCTCCACAAAGGCCGAATCTGTAAATCAACGAGCCAAGGACCAAATATTCACATTTCACATTTGCTTGGGCTGTCTAGTATAATTGTATAAATGGTGGCATTCAGAATAACAACTGCATTAAATCTTAAGTATCATCATTATACGCACTTTAAAGTGGTAAATACAGTGAAATGCTGCTTAATAAGCTTCATCTTGATAGGCAATTTATTTGTACATACCTTGTCTTGGCCTCCTACATCCCATACTGTAAAACTCACGTTCTTATACTCTACAGTCTCCACATTAAAACCTGCTACATCAAAATTTAGCCTTGTGAAGAATATAGCAGCATGTTAAGCAGATATTCATAATATGCATTCTCAGTTAGATGAAGGGGAATAAATGGACCGGATCTGTTGGTAGTATTAGTGATACAAAAATGGTGTATTGTGTAGAATTTTTATGTTGTAATGTTTCAAGTTATCTGCATCAGAAAAATCTCTTTGCATCAAGCCTACTTCAAGCAACCATAGCTAAATGAATTTGTTCTTTTGATATGTGAATAAATCATATCACGAAGAGATTATCAAAATAAGTTCCCATGTCAATAAGATTAAAAGCTGAAAACAAAAGGAATAAAACAGTGTGGATGATAAATGCAGATACCAATTGTAGGAATGGTAGTAACAATCTCCCCAAGTTTCAACTTGTACAGTATAGTTGTTTTGCCAGCAGCATCAAGTCCCACCATCAGTATCCTCATTTCTCGCTTGGTGAAAAGCATTTTCACCAGCCGGGATATGGCCATACCCATTGCTGCAGCCAAGGCAATCAAAATACTGAACAAAATCTAGACATATGGAAAATAAACACGGTATAAATGAATTAATGTGAACTCACCAGGAGAATAGGAAGAGTCAAGAATAGAGAGACAAACTAGAGCAGATGAATTGCATTTGTTGCTGGCTTAATATTGAATCCATCATAGTTAGATATTGTCTAAAGAATCTAAGGATAAAAAAGAATAGGATTCTGATATGATCTAGATGGAATAAAGGCACCCATTTTGTTCTCTTTTTTGTGATTTTTATGGCTCTTTTTCATTTCACTAATTTTCAATCTTGCAGGGACTTCCACCAGAGAGGCCATGGCTTCTTAAGGGCATGTAAATCATATTCTTTTATTTAGGCCTCTCACATTCTGATATTAAACAGGTATATTCTTAAATAAATTGAAGAAGAGAGTATTCATTATAAGTTTGGGATTATTCCATTTGCAACTGCAATATAGCATCCTTTTCATCAGTTGCTATCAAAAGAAGATGTTTTTGACCAACTTACTAACAATGGCAGGCGGTCATCTGGATTTCGAATATATACCATTGTTTATCCATCTTCATTATGCACTGTACAACATTAGATAGAATTACACAATAAAATAAGCTTAAATCTTGTTATCCACTTACCTCCATAGAAAAACCTATACATATTCTATGTAAGGAATTTTACCCTTACTACATCAGAGATTACAGAGATGAATGTACAAATTACATAAAAATCAGATAACCAACAATACACGTTGACCTTCTTCTTTACATTCAGCCACCTGAGCCACGAACAAAGTTGGGCTCAATTTTAGCCACACGAGTCACTGCACAGCTTTCCAAGAGAACGGCAACCAAGTTTCACCAATTCTATACCCAAGAAACTCCAAATCACCCGTCTGAAACCAGAACCCTAGTGTAGGAATACCAAAGCACTGTTCACCAATAATTCAGCGAAACGCAGTCCAAGCTAAACCATAGTATCATCAAAGACTAAAAGCTTTGTTTGGTTAAGCTTAAATTTATAATTTAAATTGGGTAAATTCAACGAATACCCACCAAACTTTAACCTGGTTATTACTTAACCACCCAACTTTAAAATGTATCTCAATGCCCACTTTTCTTTCTATTATTTTACCCATTAACCACCTAATGCTTAACAATGTTTAATTATTAATGGAACGTCTTATGTGGCAAGTGAAAATATGACATGGCTTGTTTACATCATTAATTCTGACTCAATCATTAAAAACGCATGACAACACTCCCTTGACAAATAAACTATTCCAATAACACAAACAAACATAATGTTTTACAAATATAATTTGATCCCAAGTAAATATAATTTGATCAAGAAAATTTTTTCTACAAATTTGATGACCAAAAAAAATTCGTGTGGTCCATCCTTATTTTAGCAAGTGGGGTAGATTTAAGAGAGTGTTTGGCATGCGTTTTTAATGACTGAGTCACAATTAATAATGTTAACAAGTTATGTCATATTTTCACTTGCCACGTAAGACGTTCTATTAATAATTAAACATTGTTAGACGTTGGGTAGTTGATGGGTAAAATATAAGAAAGAAAAGTAGGCATTGAAATACCTTTTAAAATTGGATGTGGCTATTGGTTGAATTTACTCAATTTAAATTGATCAAACATACTTTTTATCAACACAGATCATTTCATAACACCCACAATTTATTGTCCACTTATTATCCACACATTCGATATAATCTACAACTTATAAGTAGTTAAAAAATAATTTCAGTACACTAGTTATTAGACGAGAGAGAGAAGAGAGCAGGGAGAAGATCTCTCACAGATGAAGAGAGATTTTCGAGCGTTTTAGACGAGAGAGAGAGAGAGAGAGAGAGAGAGAGAGAGAGAGAAGAGAGACAGATGAAGAGAGATTTTCGAGCGAGAGAGAGCAGGGAGAGAAAATTAATGCTGAATGAATGAACCATTTAAGTGACCTCAATGGTCACTTAACTCACCCAGTGTGATTTCAGCAGTTGATTTTCATTAATGATTGAGATAAAGATAAACTAGCACAATCCAGGACTCGTATAATTGTCCAATTATTTTGTGTCAACTGGACTCTAGGTAATCATGTAGAATTAATGTGTTAGTGAAATACGATTTCACATTCTTCACATTCGTTCACTAACTCAATGTCAAGTTCTCTAGTTGCATTGTGCTTATCTTTATGTGGCTGTTTTTATCATCATTGTCAATTATCTACAAAAGGAAAAAATTACCCAGTGCCAACATCTAATTTAGATAAACAAGCTTTAAACTTATTAATGGCAACATTTTAATACCTATATCAACTGAGTTCTCTTGTGTTCGAATTTTCAACAACATTACTTCACCTATAGCTAATTTTTCCCATACAAAGTGATATTATACTTTGATCTTTCATGATTTTTACTCAACATCAAGCCACTTTAGTTATTGGTAAACAAGTAAACTCTATGGTGCAAAATATTTAATTCATGAAGTAAATCTTTAAGACATAAACCCTCTTTCATAGCTTCTGTGATTGCCACATATTAACCCTCAGTACTTGATAATGCAACCAAGGACTGGAGCTGAGATTTCCATGTAATACAATTATTACCCAAAGTAAAGAAATATGCAGTTCTTTGATCTATACCTCCAGCAAAGTAAGAATAATATATTCTGACAAAATTAGTTTATCACAAGTCTTTTAATAAACTAAACTCATGCTTAGAGTCCCTGCTATATATATCTTAATAGCCTTTTTTTTTTTTTTTTTTATCGAAATGTAAATATTTATAGATAAAAAAAGAACCCTAATATAGAAACACTGGGCGTCCCCAGGCAAACAAGGAACATAGAAAAAATAAAAATAAAAATCAATTACATCAAAAGGACTAAATAATGTAAGGGATCAAAATATTAGGATACAAAGAAAACAATATTTTGTCTACGTGTGTTTTGATCCTTTTGATTACACTATTCGTAGTCGGTTTGATGTTCTCAAAAATCTCCATATTTCTAGCATTCCAGATGTGGAAAATTGTAGCTGCCAGCGCTATTCTCTTAGCCTTACTTTGCCATCATGTTCCCGTAGCTTCCTTTTTAATCTATTTAAGAGCACTTGTGACTGAAGACATAGATCTCGTAATTCCCAGCCACTGTTTAATCCAAGCCCAAACAGCAAAACTGAACCGGCAAGAGAAGAATAGGTGACCGGTAAATTCATTACAAACATTATACAAAGAGCAACTATTATCAATGTCAAATAACATTAATTTATCCTTAGTCAGCAGCTTTGTTTTTATTGTGAGCCAAAGGATGAATGAATGTTTTGGTGATACACACGGTTTCCAGACGTCTCCAGCCCAATGTTTCTTTGTTCCTTTGCCTCGGAAGTAAGCATAAGCCTTTGAGATACAAGAAACAGCTCATGTACTTCAAGAAGCAGCCCTAGTAACAGCAGCATGAACATTTCCTTTAGCGTGGCAGACTTGGTCGCGAATGGCAAACATTCGTTTCAGCAGTGGCGAATCAAATTTCCTCGGATTGTGATCCCGAATCGAGTTATCCCTCAAATACACATGATTCACCCATCTAACCCATAACGTATCTTTTTTGATCCATTCTTATGTGGTTTTCCAGAGTTTGACATAAACCTACTTAACAAGCTGATTGAATAAGCTAAGTCAGGTTTAGTTGCAATCATAAAATACATTACAGATCATATTGCACTTTCATAGTGTATATGTTCCATTTCCTTGATCTCTTCATCTGTTTTAGGAAATTGAACTGGAGATAACATTATGCGACCAGCTAAAGGGACATTTATTGTTTTGTCATTCTTCATAGCAGATTTAGTTGTTACTTTTTTCAAATAGGTCTCGTGTGATTGTTAGTCTATCGCCACTCTTATTTCTTTTAATAATAATTTCAAGTATCTTTTTTAGGCACTCCTAAATCTTTCATATCAAATTCAAGTTTTAAAGATTTTTCTATTTAATTATCTCATCTTTAGTATTGCTAGTCATCTACATACAGAGACACATTTCAATGCCCATTTTCTGATAATTAAAGGCAATCTTCATATTCATTCCTTCTAAAACCAATTTTAATCATATATATCTTTTCTACCATTGCCTAGGAGATTCTTTCAGTTCATATAATGATTTCTTAAGTAAACAAAATTTTCAGACTTATCTTTTACTTCAAACCTATGTTGTTTGGTCATATAGATGACCTCATCTAACTCCCCACAAAGAAGAAAGACAGTTTCAAAATCTAATTATTTCAATTTCCAATTGAATTACAATTAATGCTAGAACTAGTCTTATGTTTTATATTTGATCATGGGTGAAAAGACTTCATTATAATCAATTCTGTGTCTGAGTGAAGCCTCTAGCCACTACCTAATTTTGTATGCCACTACAATTATTTCCTTCTTTTATCTTGTAGAGCCACTTGCAAATTTGTATTTTTCAATTTCATTTTGGTTAGGGGTGCATGTTTCGGTCACAATTTGTTCAGCTCGTTGTTCAAAGGTTTCTTCTTCTTGCTGTCTTTATTTTAGTTTCTAACTAAGGATTAACTTCTACTTGTTGAACATATAGAGCACAAAAAACTCATGATATAAAAATTGAGTACTCAAGATTAAAGAAATTATCATTCTCCAGGACTAATGTTATGTTTGCTATTGATTATAAGTATTTATAAGCTGATCAAACATCATTTTTACTCGCACATTTCATAGGATGTACAATTTTTGCCCACTTTTTATCCACATTCTGAAGAAGCCACTGCTTATAATCTACAAAAATCTTTACTAAACATACTCTAAAGCAATAACTGGACTGATATGATAACCAGCAGAATTAAGAGAGAAATAATTTATAAACCAAATTACAGTTGACAAATGTATTACAAACAAAGTACTTGGATTGTGTTAAGTTATTTTCCTGAAATTGCTTCCTTGGCAGACTGAAGGGTGGATGCAACAGAAGCGGCAGCATTTGTTAGGAAACCACCGCTGGTGTTTGAGGCCCGTGGCTGTGGATGTGGCTCATGAATAACCTGAACTGGCTTGTACTTTTGACCTTGCCCTGCTGATGACTGCAAATCAACCGTGTCCACCTTCTTCTTACTTAGACATTGAGCACTCGCAGACTCAGTGCCCCGATAACAAAATTTACAACAATCTGGGTTAAAAGTTTTCTAACTTATAAGATGGTCAAATATTATTTTTATCAACACATATTATATAATCCACATCTTTTATTTATTTTTAATCTACACATTTCGTAAGATTTACTATTTATAATCTACTAGAAACAAGCACTATGTGACATTGATTTAAGTTTGGGTTCGAGTCGTGGTCAAAATTTTCCCACAGAAATACGAATATTGCATGTAATTTTTAGCAGATATTGGGTAGCAAATTTACCGTATTTACGTTAGAAAAATGATTATAAATATATAAAAAAAACATAGCAGAGGTCCTAGAGTTACACCTTGTCGGCAGATGCACTCATTTTGCTGCTGTTGTTCATTGGTTTTCTGGAGCTGTAGGATTAGTTTCTTGATAGGCTTAATTGGTCATTTGCTTCATGAACTTAATATATTTTGGGATAATTTTTTCCTGTGATTTTGGCAAGAGAAGTGGTCTTGCACTTGCACATAGCTATTAGTTCGTTTTAGTTATGGACAGTCAAATTCCACCTGTCAGTTACTAACAGGCTAGGAAATCATCCCATGATATAAAAAAATTTAAAAAACCAAAGGAAATTGGTCCATTTGTTCATATTGTTGTCCAACCATAGACTTGAGTACAATTTAGCAGCATGTTTAGAAGTATTTGTAAATATTTATAAATTGGTCAAACATTATTTTTATCCATACATTATATCTATCCATAATTTTTATCACACATTTCTTAAGACTCAATACATTACCAAACAAGCAGTACTAAGATGAACCAATGGAGAGAGTATTATTGGAAAACCTAAAATCAATAGGAAGACGACATTGAAAAGTATGCTCGCTCTTCTGCTTGATTTAACCTCCAAGAAGCGGGGAGGGAAATTTTCACGAGGAAGAGAATATATGCAATGCAAAGGACCATATGTAACCGTAACATGACAGAAAGTTCAATGCTATGATGCAGTTTAACCCAATTCAAGATCTAGACAATTCATCTGTACGGCAAAAATAATTAGAATGTACAATGAATAAAGAGAACATGTTAGCACCATAGTTTTTTCTATGTAACACCTTTTATGCTGATGAAATTGTCATCGTTCAAGAGCATTGCCTAAACCAAGAACAATAGCATGTGTACAATTACATATTGATACCAAAAGTCAAAAGTGTATGGTATAGATGAGTAAAGTAAATGCAGAAAGAAGATGGAGATTAAAAGATGAAGTACAAAACGAACTTCATTTTCAAGAAACATATGTATTATGTTGCAAATAGGTTCACTTCAAGGCTGAAACATGTTTAAACGGTTATCTCTCACAGATTTAAGTGAGGACATAGTAGTAATACAAAATAGTGCTGGAATTGTACGATTGTACCATGGCCGTCACATGGAGTTCGGATTGTAGGAGAAAAGCACCAAGTAATCCTCGAACAAGAAGATACACTATTCTTATGTCTGAACAGACAACAAGATTGGGATCTGTAATCCATTGAACCCCAGGTCCCTACAATTAAAAAGGAAGAACTCTTAATGCTTCTAACTAGGATTAGAAATAAAATGCCGAAGACAGCAAGGAGAAAAGGTCACAAACCTGGCGGAACCTTGTCTTCATCCTTGAGATGGAGGCTATGATCAGTGAGTCACAAGAGGTGAACCACTGCAATGGACATCACAGGCTTCAGAAACCCTTTGCCTTGGAGACAATGTGTTGCTGGCAGCAGCATCAACATCAACATCAACATTGACGATATTTTTCCTCATCTGAGAATCTGCTCTCACCTTCTCTTCTGCCTCCTGCGGTATGGAACCCAATGGTTCCGCTTGCTGCTGGTACTCTGATATGATATCATGGCTTGAGCGTCTTCAACCACAGATACATCATCATCTGTAGCGTATAAAATCCTTTTTATTGCTCTAATCACCTGAGATTCAGGCAATAATAAATACTAGCAGATGTAATTGTTTTGATCGCATATTAAGGAAAAATGATCCAATTCCTGCAAATAAATTTGAAACTCAATACAGCTAGGTTTTCAATCTCAGGACACTGGCACAAGATTTCGATCTCTCAACTTTGCAAAAGTAAAAATCCTTCTCCTTCTCAAGACTGTCCACTGATAGCTTCAACACAGTAACCTGCAATTCAAATATAGGAGTAAGTCTCCAAGAGTTATTAAGCCAAGAGTGCCTCCATCGTAGTTACAACTTAAAACCTGTTGCTCAAGTGCAGCACGTTCTGTTTCAGGATAGACAGAAGTCACTCCTCTAGAAGGTCGAGAGGCCTTCATGGATTGATACTAGTGTTGACAGAATGATAGCAACAAAAAATCAAACAACACATTTTGATACATATATTTTTGTTCCATGAAAAGCAACCATATCAAATACTACCTACGAATATTAAAAACAATGTCCAACAAAAAACCACATAAACTATTTTACGGATATACATAAGCATAAGCATTAGACAAATGCAAAAATAACATTTTCTCCAAGTCATGAGTGCCATGCAATGTCAAAGACAAATGGCAGCAAAGCAAAAATTGTCAATTTAGATCAACACCATCAAAGCTCTGTACCACATTTTAGGGTATTTGAAATGGTAAAGCATTACAAAAAATTACTTAAAAGAAAATATCATTCAAAAATATCAACTAATCTGCATAAGTTCACAGACTTCATTATTCACATCCAATTAAGCTCGGCAATACCATTGATTTGCTAATGCACAGAGCAAAACCAAGTCAACGATAATCCCTAAAAAACTACTTGTGATACATTGAAAAGAGAAAAATCGGGAAAGGAGAAAAATTAGTACAATAGAATGTCACACGATGGAAGAAAATCCCATTACACACGAATAACAGTCATGTAACAATAATATTTTTAAAGGTCCAAAATATGTATACCACTGCAGGTTTCATAACTGAAAGTAAGGAATGTTGGATTTGGAACACAAAAGGGAACTTGTTTTATTATATAAACACTTGTACAATACTTTTATTATGGAACACAACACACTCTTTAGTTGATCACTCTCCACTCATTACCCATTTCCTCATTTCCCTTTCTCATCACAACACTATGTCGTCATATAGTTGATTTTCTACTTATCTAGTATATTATTGTTCTATTTCAGTTTTGGACGCGTTTGTGAACAATTGGAAAAGAATGGACGAAAAGAGCAATAATTTGGCGAAATCGACGAGTAAGTTGAGTTTTTGAAGTGAATATCAAGAGCCAAACATTTGAGGATGAGGAAGAAGGGAAAATCAATAATTTTAAGGTGTTTTGGAGTGACAACGAAGAGTTTAATCAATGGATTAAACACCGGAAAGCCAAAGAACCGAATTGGGAAACTACCTACCAAAGCATGTGGAGAAATTAGAGTACAACTTTTGATATTAAAATCTCCACAAGGCAAATGATATACCATTGGAAAGATAATGGAATTACGAGTCCAACACTTTTTACGGATCTCAATTTGGAGTTTCCTACAAGAAGTTATGGCCGTTTGAAAATCAGCCGCCAGAAAAAATAAGCTGGGTGATTGCCCAGGCTTATATTTGGGCGAGCGCCCAGTACAATTTTTCGCCAACAGAGAGCAAAAAACGTGCCTGGCCGATCGCCCGGGAATGGCCTGGGCGATCTCCCAGGCCAATTTCGTCTGATTTTGTATTTTTTTGATTTTCTTTCCTTTTTTAGTTCTAATTTCTTTTCCTAACTCTTGGCCCACGAAATTTGTAATCTTTTGGGATATTTTGGGGGCACAACTAGGGTAGTATAAATATGAGTTATATTCTCATATCAAGGGTTGGATTTTTGGCGAGCAAATCAAGAGAAGACATCAAGAGAACAAGAGATCAAGACCTCCTCGACTATCAAGATTTCTTCTTCTTCAATCCATGCTGGGTTTTACCAATTACTGTTTTTCTAGTTTAATCATGTTCTTCTAATTTTCTTTAGCCAAGATAGACGATGAAACCTTGTTTTAATTAAGTGATTATTCCGTTATTCGTTTAATTCCTTCTTAAGAGCTTTAACGTCTATGGCTTGTTCTTAATTAAATTAATTAAACATGATTTCTTTTACCTTAAATATCATGTATTTTTTATAGTTAGATATTGATTTAATTGATTCATGCTTGGTGATATAATATGTTCTATTAATTGCTTTTGATTTTTCGTCATCTTCTATTCGAATTGGGATACATAGAATGCTTAGAACTTCTTTGATTCTTTGTTTTCTTTCAATTGAGCTTGATACGAAAAACGCTTAAGTGGTTTATGTTTGAAGCATAAGGGAAGCCTATATTTGATTTTCTTCTTCTGGACTTAATTGATAAATCTTTAAGGACGACAATAGATTGATTTCGTATTGTCGTGTGTGTTTTTGGGAATTAATGAATGATTGGATGATTGCTAAGTTAGACAATGGTGGATTCCGAAACCTTGGTCTTTTACACAACTTGAATTCTCAATTCATCTGTTTAGCATACATCTTTAGTCTTTTAGTTAAACAATTTCAACAACAAATCTTTTCAACTCAACTAGCCTAGAATAACAGTTAATTTGGATTAAATTACACCTTCCTCATAGCAGTCTCTGTGGGATCGACCTCGTTTTTACTTATCTATAGTCCAATAGATTCGTACACTTGCGAGTTAATTAAAATTTGACATCAACACCCTATTTATACTTGGTTGTTACATTTCTAGAAACATCTATAATGGAAGTTAACAATAAACTAGAAAGTTCTAGTCCTAATCATGAAAGCACCCCCATTGTTCTATATCCTTCTTGATTTATATGGAACATTCTAGAAAAAATCATATTAAAGAAAATAATGAGAAATATCTAGAACCCTCAAATAAGTTAGTGATAATCTTCAAGGAAAACAATTGTCAATAAGAAACTGAACGAGAACAATGAGAGTATAATATCTGTCCATGAATATAACTTTAGTGATACTAAGTGAATTAAAAGAAGCTTTACTGAGAGCTGCTTAAAACTTAGATAGGAAGGCTCTCCAAAGAATCACATAGATGATGAAGACAGATTTTCAAACAACAAGTACGGCATGTATCCAAGAGTAAAACTTGACAAAGAATGGGCTGAAGAAATAGTTGTTGATAAGACCTCCATTGACAGAATCACAGTATCGCTTCATCCACTGCATAATCTCCAAATTGTCCAGTGGCCTCCCTTTGGTTAATTTGTTAACTTCAAAGTACTGTCACGCAGGCCCAAAAAACAAACAAACAAATTCTGGTTTAGCCTCGCTCGACATCTTAACAAAAATTTCCAACAACAAGAAGATAAATAATTCAGTTTTTCAATTATTATTGACTGCGTCTTCGTCCCGATGAAGTTCAAATATCGTTTCCCTTACCGTGCACAATATAATTACAAAACCCAAGAAAAATAGTCAAAATATTTAAAATTTTTGGCACCTTGGTGATCTTCAGTTTGTTGAAGCCATCTTGAAGAACCTTGTAATTCTGGATTATTTCATATTCATTCTTCGCATCAAAATTAACTTTGTGCATCGGCACCATCTCTGGGTGAACCGCATCCATCAGCTGGCACTGAACCGCACCCATGCACGCCTGCAAAAATATAAACGAATTATATAGATTCATTGTTTATAATTGAAATTAGATTGAACAACCGATAATTTTACAAATACTAAAGGCTTTATAATATTTTTAGGATAAAAGAGGGAAATCAGGGCTTGATTATACAGAAACACACACCTCTTCGACTTTGCAGAGGTTGAGCTGGAGAGTAGAGTTGATCCAGGCCAGAATCTCCGGACGAAATAGGCTGAATCCATCATACCAATATTTGTCGCCATTTCTCTATTTTGCAGAGAGCGCGCGCGTTTGTAATAAGGTTAAGCGGGAGTTTCTCCCTTTTGAAATGGTATGGGATTCGGGCTTCGCAGTTTAGGGCTGGGCCTACCCATCATTTTTGCACTTGGACCAGCAAAAACTACGCACTGTATACGGAACGGAAATTAACAAAAATAGCACTAAATGGAAGCAAGAAGTTCCTTTTAATATTGTGGATTTTACGAGTAAAAGAAGAATAATGACATTTTTTAAATTCTTGAATCTTGACTCATCCAAGTAATCTCGATCTTTAGTAAAAATAGTGTAGTCCATCGTACATAGTTTATATTCTCGCTCCCGAGCCAAGAAATATCTTTTATCTTCTCATTTCAATTGACATGGATTGAGAGGAGAAAACAAAAAATAAAATAGATTTTTATCTACATATTCTCAAGAACCACTGTTTATAATTTAAAAAATACTTTACCAAGCATACACCAACAAATCTGCATTTTCTCTGGTCAACAAATAGCTCAAGAAATTAGACTTTTCTACATTTTTGCTTCTTCTATCTAATTTAATAAAGATGGACCACTTTGCTCAAATCATGCTCTAATGAGATGATGCATTGACCAAGAAGGTTTGGTTTAAAAAATTGTTATACTTGCAATTATTTGATTATTGTCCACCATCATTATGCAAATTTTAGATGGTGACGCATCTAGACAGCATCATATCAATTGTCGAAACATATCGTAATAGAATATATTATATTCATTTTCACAAATATTGAATGGAAAATTATATCAATTCCAAAATTTACGAAGAATAAAAAGATATGTAATTAGCATAATAATAAAGGTGCTATTATGTGATTTTACATGATACATTAAGGTTCTATGTGAACGTATAAAAAATTTACGTAGAGAACTACATAGCTTATCATAACAACATCACTACAAAATGAATCGAATTAAGTTTCGTCAAAGTTGCTTCGCAATGGCAAAGTTACAAGATGAATTTATATTTTACATAAAAAGAGGTTGACTTGGCAGACGAACCCTGATAGGCGAAGGGTTAAACTTAACGGCGAAAGTCAAATCCATTAAATTTGAAATATATTAGATTCTAATAAAATATGCCGGTTAAGGCCACAAGGGAACATACAAATATCTTATTGGACCATATGACAGTTAAATTTTGACGCTATATGACAAAATTATTAATAAACGAACACATAAGATAAATCTAATGAGATAACAATCAATGCTATACGTAAACGCCACGAGTCATACAATTATCTAGAATTGTAATTTATTATTAACTCTCAAATAACAAAGAGATACATGTCTAGATAATACAAAATGACCAAAATGCTCATTAACTTGAGAAATCTATAAATACTCCACTTAAATTATAAAGAAAGGAGAAGAACAATTGAAAACTATAACCAAATTCTTGCTTATTGAAATCTCAATTCTCAGACGGTATTTTTGAGAGATTGTTTTTAATTATTCAAGCAAGGAGGTGGTCGAAGATTTGTTGACTTCAATTCTTGTGGTCAACAAAAGGTCAGACAAAGATAAATTATGTGCGATCTTAGAAAATTAGAATATGGGCAGACAAATCTATCATCAATTATTGTAATAGGGAATTTTTCACAAAAATTGAAACATGTCAGTCAATCATACATACACATCTCTACAATCGGGTCCATCTATCATTGCTAGTGAACATAATGGTATGATGAAGAAAATGAACTAGATGGAAACCTCTCAAGTGCTTGAAGGACATCTTTCATGGATGGTCTCTTTTGTGGAACTGGAGATATGCAACTATACCCTAATTTTAATAGTGCCAACAAAGCTTCCTCTTTTCCCTCCACGTCAACACGGATTGCCACATCAGCCATCCTCAACACTTTTCCCTTTTCTTCGACCGATGAAGTGGTAGCCCCGAGTGCTAAGCCCGGGCCAATTTCATCCGATATAATGATTTTTCCTGTCAGCAATTCAAGCAACACTACACCAAATGAAAACACATCCCATTTTGGGTTGGGTTTGAGACTTCGCAATGACTCCGGTGCATGATAGGGTGATACACCTATTGCACTTGGGCTCGGGCTAGGGGTAGCCCCACTGGCAAAATCTTGGAAGCTTTCGCGGGAGGCTGTGGATCTCTTGCTACCCAAATTCCGAGCCGACCCACCAGCCTTGTAACTGTTATCACCTGCAACAAGCCTTTCGAGCCCAAAATCTCCAATCTTGGGCTCCATATCAGGGCCGAACAAAATATTGCTGGGCTTGAGGTTGCCATGCACATGCTTCTTCTCATGGATGTAACACAGTCCACGTGCAACACCTTTTGCTATCTTGAGCCGCATTTCCCATGGTAAATGACAAGGTGAAGAGCCAGCTTTCCCTAAAAATTACAAGCCATAACACGCAAGTTAGCACTTGTCAAGATCCTATTCGTTTCAAGGCTAGTCCTTTTCAATGCAATTGAGTCATTGAAAACTCTAATTACAAAACGACATTTGGCGTGTTATGCTTTGGGGGTACATATATCGCTATCATGAACCGTGGGCCAAGGTTAAGAAATAAAACAACAAGCTACAGACACGGTTGACTTCTAGCGGATTGCTGTTACAAATTTCAGTGCATTAAAGCCAAGGTTTCGGTTACAACAACTCCACCGTCTGATCTTAGTGCTGGCTCACGTTAGCAAAAACCATACGCTTTCTGCCAACTTGCGCCAATGATAATGGGCATGGTCCCTGTTCTAGTTTGCACGGATCGGTAACTTTGGCTGAGTCACCGTAAACTGTGTAAATAGATTAATGTTTTGTTTTTACAAAAAAAATCAATAATTAATTTTAATTACACATATTTGATTGTACTTACAAATTTTTAACCACACATTTCATTAATTTTTACAAAAAAAAATATAATTTTAATCAAAATAAATATACAACAAATAACATTTCACTAGATCCCATTCTTAACCTTGAATTAAGTGAAAATACAAATCTAAGAAATAAGCTAAACTGAATATCCATTCATGCATATTCTTTAGAAATAAGTCAAAAGGAAATTAAAAAAACATATTTTTTAAAGAAAATTGGTCACAAAGAACGAAGTTAGGTAAGGACTTACGGTAACGTGCATTAGCCAGGCTGCCATTTGGAACAAAATCGTAAATGACCAGCTTCTCATCAGTGCCCCAGTAGAACCCTCGAATCCGAACCAAATTTGGGTGAACCAATTTAGCAATTACGCGAACCTGGTTCTGGAAATCCCTGAACCTCTCCACGCCATTCTCCCCAATTCGACGGACTGCCAATGTGGTGCCATCTTCAAGCACTGCCTTGTACATTATACTAGACCCTGAGGCGCCCAAAATGTAGGCTGAGGCCTTAAGCAAAGTTTCTAATTCTAGCTGCTTTTCGCCATCGACAGTTACAAGTGAGCCATTTTTCTGTTCTTGGGGTGCGTGATTTTCTAGATCTTTTGAAAGAACCTCGTTCTCCTCGCTTTCTGAATTTGGTGATTCTGAGGCTTCTTCATCCTCGGCATGTCTCTGTTTCTTCAAACAAGTCCATGTTCTTAACCAGTGGTATTCTTCTGAGGAAGATGATGAAGATGCCCACTCAAAGTCTTTTGCACTTTCTGCCTCTTCTTTTATTGTACCTTCTATGCTTTTCCTTTTCTTCACGTGATATACGTGCATGCAAATCAGTGCTAGGATTCCAATTCCAGCCACATCTCCAATTACGATTCCCAGGATTGTTCCAGTTCTAAGCCCACTTCTTTTTCCTTGTGGTGGACTTGTGGTGGTGGCGTCGCCAGGTGAAGCGGTTGCCGGAGTTGAGTCAATGGTCTTGGGTATGGCGGCGATTGCTGGTGGAGAGTCTGGTAGTGTAGAAGCATTTGGCGGAGTCGCAATTGAAGATGGAATTGGACACAGATTCTTCAGTGGCTTTCCACATAATTCAGGATTGCCGGAGTATGAATCTGTGTCTTGATTAGAGAAAACGTTGGACTCTGGAATTGGACCGGTCAAATTGTTGAATGAAAGATCTATTGTTGCATTTGAAGGAATTTTGGTGGCAAATTCTGGTGGGATTTCACCGGAGAGTCTGTTAAACGAGACGTTAAAGTAACTAAGATTATTGCCTCCAAAATCTGGAGGTAATGATCCATTGATCAAGTTAGAAGACAGATCTAAAACTTGAACTGAATTAAACCCACTAGGAAGTGAACCAAAAAAGTAATTATTCCTCAAAGAAATGACTCTTAAATTCTGAAGGGCTGTTAGATTTTTCGGCATGTTTCCGACAATAGCATTGTCGGAAAGATTAAGAACCTGAAGATTCTTGAGTTTTCCGACAAGTTCCGGCAGCGTACCAGAAATTAAGTTGTTGGAGAAATCAAGAATTTGAAGCTCAGAGGCGCTGAAAAGAGAGGAGGGAATAGAACCATTAATGGAATTGTTGGAGAGATTAAGGTTTCTAAGATGCTGGATCATGCCAAGAGTGGCTGGAATTGAACCAAGAAGCCCGGAATCTGGAAGAGACAAGCCCGTGACACGAAAATACGTGTCGGTAGAGCCCGGAGTGCCACAGGTAACCCCATTCCATGAACATGGTGTTTGATCATGGTAATTCCAGCTCTGTAGAGCACCAAACGGATCACTCAAAATACTGTACTTGAAAGATAGCAAGAGAAGTCCGTCATTATTAAGCCCGAAACATTGAGCTCCAAGTAGAAAAATTTTGAGAATTCTCCACCACCATAAATGGAGGAAATCAAAACTTTGGGAGGTCATGATTTCTCAAAATGATCCCACATCTCTCTAATCAGGGAGAGTTCGAGAGAGAGAGAGAGAGAGATAGGGTGGGTGGAAATTATAACACTTGACTGAGATTTATGATACACAGGGGACCATGTGATGAGAACTGCTGTAAAAAAAAATATTGATACAAGTGCATATATATGTATGTATACGTAGAGAGAGAGAGAGAGAGAGACGCACAGACATACACAAGCACAGCTCACCAGAAACCAAACTCCCTCACCAATATGCTCTATTCAGACCTTTCTGATGGTAATAACATAAAATAATGAAGGGATAAATGATTAATTAATGCTCTCACTCTTTGATTTGTTTCTTGATTTCTCGATGACTTTGGGTAGCAAAATCAAGAATGCAGAGATTAATCTAGTGGAATAGCATCTTTGCTAGGTGACACAAGAGTGGAGTCAAGGAGTTTTGCAGTGTCTTTCTCACAATCATTTTTGACTTTACAAAAGGACACTTATATTATTGTCATTATTGGTGTCTTATTTTCCCTTTATTAACATGGGATGTCACATTATAGTAATCCTAAGATTTCATGTATTTTAGATCTGAGGTACTAAAAAATCTGACTGAATTTCAGGAATTAAATATTAAATACTTTACATAATAAAAATTCACCAGACGTAGATTATATATAGGTATAAGGTGAAGGGCTAAAGTACTAAAACTTTGTAAAATTGATACTAGATCGACTACATAAATTTTTTATTTATCATCTCGTTCAACTCATTGTTATTAGTTCTATAAAAGGAAATGGTAAACTTAATATATAAGTTAAAATCGGCGTGAGATTTTGCTTTACCATTAAATACAAAGTAGAAGATACAGTGATGAAGAGATGAGTTCTGGACCACCGAATGATCATTTGGCACTTGGCTCACTCAAGTCCATCAGCATAGTGTTGGCTTGTTTTTGGATTCACCACAAATGGCCATATTTTGAGTCCCTTATCAGCAAACTAAAGGCGTTTGGTCTTTAGCAATCAGTTTTCACATCAATTCTTGGAACTAGTCCACCATGAAAGGCGGGGGAGGGGCCTTTCCCGTGTCATTTCGGTACCACACTGTATCAATATAAGTTATATTTGATATACAATACATTATAAGATTAGACTACACCCAAGATTAATATTGAAAAATAAAAAACGCTGAAAATTATTTATCCCTTAAATCTTTTTTGAGAATTATTGTCCTTTCCTTGATTAGAAGTTTCAACTTTAATAATAGTCATTGGATCAACCAAAAAATCAGATAACCGACTGAATAGGACGGCCTGAATGTTATTGAGGATACAAGTTTAATGTCAAAAGACGACAATGTTTTTTAAAAATTCATTTAGAAACTAGTCTTCTACAAGGGAAAGGGGAATCTAATTAATGGTTAGCCAACTTTTTATCTCCCTTTTTCCTTTTCTAAATGTTGACGACAGCTTTATCTACTTTATAATTATTAATGATTCAACCTAAAGGCGGTTTACCCACTTAAATTGAACTAATACACTAATTTTGGATTAAAGTTCTGCTTTGGTTAATTAGTTATTGGGATCAGGTCAGTTTCCTTCTTTAGCTCTATTGTTGGAAATAATTGACTATCGGTGTTTAAATTATTTTTTAATTGCTTATAAATATAGATTTTATAGTTTTTTTTAAAGAAAATAAAGTTATTCATTTACCAAGTCGGCAAGAAGTACATTTGCAATAAATAAAGGCGGAAGATGAGACTAATAAGCAATACCGTGTAATGAACTAGCGGTCTTAGCTAATGTGTGAGCTACTTGGTTAGCTGATCGCCTAACCCAGTTAAATTTGAGATTCGGTAAATCTATAGCAAGAAGACGGCACTCTTCAATTAGGATACCAAAATAAGAATTGTCACCTCCATCATTTTGAAGAGCATTATAGACCAAGAGAGTGTCCATTTCAATGGTTCGGACCTCGGGAAATTTAGACTTAATCCAAGAAAGAGCCTCACGAACCCCCAATGCTTCAGTGATAAGTGGATCAACAATACCTTGTACTGTGACAACCATGGCTGCAACAAATGACCTCAAATAAGCACAGTCTTCCTTTGATTTTCAAAAATGGCTGCATCAATGTTTAATTTGAAAGAGCCCGTTGGAGGTGGATTCCATCTATCAATCTCCGGTCTGTGGGAGCTAGCCGTGGTCTGTGGTAGCGACTGATTAGCATCGCGCCACTGCTGGAGGAAGTTTGTTGCACTATTCACCACCTTAAACACTGTAAAGGACTTTGCTTTCCAAATGGTTTCATTACGGTTCATCCAGATGGCCCAACAAATCATAGCGATGATCTCTTGTTCTTGTTGATGATTTTTTAGGATGATTATAAGCCACTCTTTGAAATTAGCAACCAAGGGTGTTGCACTGATTACTCCCACTGCCTCCCAAACTTTTTGAACAAATTCACAAGAGACAAGTACATAGAGAACAGATTCTTCGTGCATTAAGCAAACCAAGCAATGGTTATCCATGTCAACTCTCTTAGCCCTCAATAGATCAGCAGTTGGAAGAATATTTAGCGATGCCCTCCAAAGTAAATGTAGGTCCCATAAAATATGTGTATAAAAATATGTTTGATCAACTTAAATAATAATTTAAGTTGTGACAAACAAGCACGAGCATCTCCAACGTAATAATGTGGACTGTTGTATATGTGACAAGTAATTAAAATAGGGAATAGAGAGAAGAGCATCTCCGAAAGGGTAGTGAATTGAAAAAATAAAAATGATTTACGTGTACAAAATAGAGTAAGTAGATAAATTATTGAAAATTAAATAGATGGTCCTTAGCATATAGAACACATTGTTCAAATGTGTACATCTGAACGATGTACTAAATAATTTTTTTATTTGGTCTATGTAAGTACGTATTTTAAAGTAATATTGTATGATTTTTAGTGCAATTCTGACGAATTGAAGATGATCCAAACAAAAAAGAAAATATAAGTTTCCTTTTTTCTATGCAAATCCAAATTCAATTCATAACGGTGATTATGATGGCTGGCAGTAGTCAGTGGTAAAGTATAGAAAGCACAGGGTCCTCTGTGCAATGCATTAATTTTTCATGTCAGGTAAAAAATGATAGGTGGGAAGCTGGGTTGGGTTTGGTCCCAGATTTACATTTTCGTGCGAGACTTTTCTGGTCAACGAAGCTCATTGTTGAAAAAATAGAATAAAATCTCATATATCAGTAATCATTAAGGTAACCTAAATAAATGATATCAGAATTAGGCTTCAAAATATCTTGATACTCAAGACGAATAAATAGTTTCAATAGTGAACAAAAATGTGGACCCCAATTAAGTTTGCTATAACCAGACTTATCTATCATTGTTTTTTAAAGATAGTTATGTTCACGTAAGATTATGACGTTTTACATATTGAAAGAGTTGAACATTCAAACAACTTGTGAGAAGGAAGAGATCCGACGTGGTACTTCGTTAATGAAAGAAGGATGTTGAAAAAATGCGAACAAAATTCTACGTCGTTTTGATAAAGTGAATAACGGGATTATAAATGAATTATACCTTTCTTCTTAATAGGCTATTCTTCTCGGCTGAAACTCAATTCCTAACAATATTAAAGGTTTGTTCGTAAACAATTAAAGTTTTACTAAAAAGTTGAAATCAAAATCTATAATTAATTTAAACCACACATTTCACATGACCCACAATTTTTTATAATTTTTTAACCATACATTTTATTAACTTTTACAAAAAAAAAAATATAATTTTAATCAAAATCAAACACACACTAAAAAATATATATTATAGATAATAATATTAAAAGTTATCTATATATTACAAAAAGAATAAACTAATTTGTAGGGTTATGCATACTTGTAAGGTAATTTTGTCTTCAACAAAAATTTTCTTAGTGTTGTCTAATGGTTTTTCGTTATTTATTTATCTAAGAATAAATATTTCAGCTATTAATTATGTGTTTTAATTTAAATAGAAAAAAAATTAAGTTTATTGATTATACTTAATTTGTTAAATGCATGTTACTCGTACCCGATAATGTCAAGTCATTAGTGCTTGTTTGATATGAATTTTAATGAGGTTTTAGTTTTTTATTTTTTTACTAAATGAATAAAATGATAAAAATGACCTTGTTGCTTGGAAGAAGAGGGCAACTTTTGACTTAAAAATTGACAATTTTGGAATGGAGTTTTTGACTAATCAAATTTTTGACTAATTAAATTTTAACTAGCCCAAAAAATTCCATTAAAATGGATATCAAACAAGCACGAGCAAATTACGGCTTATCGAGCATAAAACAATTGGACAATTTCAATTTCCCATGTCAAATCGGTACAAGAAAAAATGGGATTTTATGTGTGATGCGACTGAAACTTTATTAACTCACTGGAAAGTTAATATTTGAAAATGACATTTCAACAGTAAAGTCTTAATACAATTACTATCTAACATTATAGACACGCGTGTACACCATCTAGATGAACGAATGCTGATCTCCTGTCCTTAGTGGGCAGGAATTTATTGCCCACATGCTGACAAGTCAGCATGTGGGCAACTTGTCAGCATGTGGGCAAAGATTTCCTGTCCACTAAGAGCAGGAGATCAGGCCCGCTAGATGAACATGAAATCTGCTATTAACTACACCAAAAATGGAAAATTACTTTTTTTCCTTGTCAACTTTAATTTATTAAATTTTTTATTAACCTGCATAACATTAAGTCGGCTTTCGTACAAGGTTAGTTGGGTGCGTTGAAATTAACACCACCATTGTAACATAATTTTAAGAGAAATTAGCCTAAATAGTTCATAACTTTTTCCGTTAGTACAAAAATTATTCATAACGTTTGTTTTTTTAGTATAAAAATTATTAACATATGTGTTTTGATATACAATTGTTCCTTATTTGATAAACAATACAAATATGCTCTTAATTTTAAATAGACTAAATTATAATTGAATTCTTAACCTATACAAAAGGTGCAACTTGGTCCAATATTTATTAAATAATATTTAATTTAACATATTAAATATTTCAATATATTGGTTTCAATTAAATTTTTCATAATAGAAAAATGTAAAATTATTATGCTTTAAGTATATGTAATTCATATGCGCTCTGAAAAATTTGAATAAAAATTAAGTTAATAAATAACAAAATGACGTATATAATTTTATTACATTGAACCAATCTTATTATATTAATTTAACATAAAAATACTAATAAAAATAAATTATGCATTATTTGTTCTTTATTTTTAAACGATAGATTAAAATATGAACAATATACAGTTGGAGTTCTAATATTTTTAGTTGATAAACGAATAGTTCAATTAGATAAAAGTATTTGAGCATCAAGTATGTGACAAAGTTATTTTTTTTATATTGTAATGATAAAATAAAATTTTAAATTTTAAATAAGATAATTACTTAATAATAAAAAAATAATTTTATTTAACATTTTTTTTAATAATTATGAGCTTAAATTTTAGTTACTTTATAATAGTTTGTAAAATATACAAAATAATTTAGTATATTATCAATTTGTTCAATAAAGTGTTAATTAAAAAAACTCAACAGTTTCCTTTAATTTTTTATAAAAAATAAAAGTATCGGACTCATTTGAACTTTTTGAAAAAGTTAAAAATCCAATTGTAATTTGTTTCTAATTAAAACTAATAGAATATTTCTTTTTCATCAAATAAGTACTAATTACGCACTAAAATACATCGGTTAAGGATTTATGTATCAAAAACCAAACATTAGGGACCAATTATGCACTGATGACAAAAGTTAAGGACCATTTGTGCCAATTTCCCTAATTTTAATGGGTCAAACATTCATATGTTTTTGTCTTGAGCATGGGTGTTTTCATAATAGAAATTCTGCATATGACAATGTTGCAAATAATTTCAATTGTCTGAATAGACATATTATGATAGCTTTTTTTTTTTTTTTCTTAATTAAAATGGTTCGATATCAAAATACGATTTGTTACTCTTATGTTATACATACATAGAACACCATCATGTTAATAAAAATAAAATCGGCGTAAGATGTATCAAATTACATACATAACATAATAAAATAATAAAATATTATTAATTGTATTATTGAGCCACGTTTTGAGAATCTCACAAAAGACTTTATGTTAAATGATTCCCTTGAAATTTTCATATGTTGGAATGAAAAAGAGAAAGTTATAAACATTGCTAAACAAGATGCCCCATAATACTTTAAACTTTGATAATGTGGTGGGCCAACGGAAATTCCTTTAGAATTTATTCATTTGGGTTAGTTTTTCGCGGTAACTATTTGACATGTACGCGTTAGCTAGACTAACTTTATAACTTTTCTTAAAAGAAAAATGAATATATATTCTCAATATGTATAAAATCTTTAATTCGATTAAGTCCCACTAAAAAGATTGTTAAAAATGTCACATTGGTCACATTAATCACGAATATTGAGTAAGACTACATGCTATTTATAATTATATTGTTTCGTGATGCTTTAAAGATTTCTCGAGACAAATTATAGTTAAAATAAATAAATATTGAACAGAGAATACAATATTTCCTTTATAAAGGCAAGAAGGAAACTGGAATTTAAAGTGTGAAAAAAGCGAAGGTGAGCTGTGAATGCACGTGGTTTTGCCACCTTTTTGGTTGATTAATTAAAATAGTAATAATTAGCAAACCAAAGTAAGAGAATGTGGTGGGGATTATGGGTTGTAACGAGCATGGGAAGCTATTGAATTTGGTAATCTGCTTCGAAATTTGGAGTCTGACCCCGTGAAATAAGACGACGCCATTTAATCCATTCCTAATTAATCAATATAAATGTGTGTGTGTGTGTGTAAACCTTAATCAAATTGTGGTACACTTTAGATGTTCGATAATTGTTTCTTGTTCTGTTTTCGATAATTATTGCCACATCTCACATGCTTTGTTTTGGAATTGTTTTCTTGTCTCAAATATTGTCCATTCAATGAGCAGAGAAATGTGCTAAGACAAAATTGTTCCAAAGTTTTAAATTGAGTAATGATATTTATTATTATTAGTGATGAGATAATACATTCTAGTAATACCAATCAATTGCAGTAAATTTTACTGCGTTCATCTCAATTAATGAAAATTAAAATAAGTACGCATCACGCTTCGAGGTAAGTCTAGGGAGAAATTGATCTCTCTATGTACAGTGTATATGTGCGTGTGAATATGTATATTTAAGAATATATAGTAGACACACATACATGAAGTTTGACCAGTCGTGCTGTGTAAGTGTGCAAAATAACGTTCCAACCACGGATCCTTTATTAAATAAAGAAAACCAAGAGACGTTGGGCAAGTTGCAGTTTCACTTGACTAACTTGTTTTGTCGGTCTTAAGTTTCTATACGGTCTCTCTACCTGGTGTCACTTTTTTTCAGCAAAATTTATGTGATTAACTGAAACATAGAACATGAGGTACTTTAACCTTTTCAAATAATGACATAAAAAGTAGTGTATATTTTGATTTTTTGTGAAATACACTGCAACCAGCAATGCATGTGACAATTCTTCCTTCAAAATCAGCCTTTATAACTGCGAAAAATGGTGGAAAAGTCAACTTACGAATAGTTGCATTTTTATTTCCATTTTAACTTTCTCGCTACTTTCTTAAGTTAGGTGCGTATTAATGTCAAAACTTTGAACGCACAATGACACAAATTTGACCTTTATTTTTAATAAAAAGTTCACTTATTGTTTTGGCATGTTGTGGTACGTTAGATATTGACTAATTAAACCAAAAAAAAAAAAATGATATTTACAATAAAAAAGATCACATTATTTGACACCATATTACTTCTTAATTTTCATTTAGACGTAGCAAATCATTATTTTGTAGATATACTAGTTATAAATTAAGTGCTTTGTTAAGTAGTCGAGAACGCTCTAGTAGTAACGGACATATTGCACTTTCTTGCTTGATTTTCATTTAAATGATCACGACCATTCCAAGTGAGGGTATTGGTCTCACCAATTTCCTTCTAAATTTTACATTTAAGAGGTAGCAAATCATTGTTTTGGCTTGTAGTATTTTGTTAAATATCAATTGATTTTTAGTATTAACAAGTCGCAAAAAAATGATATTTATAATAAGAAGGGTGATATTATTTGGCACCAGATTCCTTCTTAGTTTTTTTTGACATGTCGCAAATCATTAACCTTGAGTTAAACTCTAGTCACAATCGCTTTAATTTTCAGTAAAAATAGTCACACTTTCTTTCTTTCTTGATTTTCATTTAAAATGTCACAAGCATTCAATGTGATGGTTTTGGTCACATGCATGTCACCAAATTCCTTCTTAATTTCCTTTTAAGAGGTGGCAAATCATTGATTGTGGATATCATTGTTTTGTCTTGTAATGTTGGTTTAGGTGTCAATTAATTTTATTTATTAAAGAGTCGCGTAAAAATAACATTTATGATATTAAAAAAATGTCACATTATTTGACACTACATCCTTTCATAATTTTCATCAAAACATTCCAAGTAGATATATTTAGTTGTAAATTAAGTTCTGCATTAAAGAGTCGCGAAAGTTTTAACTTTTAATAGAAATGGTCATTAAAAATGCCATTACATATCATGGTTTTGGGTATGTGTGTGTCACCTCCAATCCTATTATTTGTGAATGTGACATTGTTTTAATTCTGAATGTGACCCTTGATAACTAAGTTTTGGTTGGAAATCATATTTGGTTCAAATTCTTTATTAACTAGTGAACACTCACAAAAACAGTAATGACAACTTTGCACAAGGTCACCCCGTGCCATTTTGTATTAACTAACCATCCAATTATTTAAACAGATACAACATCTTAGGATGACCAATGACACATTTGAAGTGGTACTACGAATTCATTCATGCACTAAAAATAAAATATCAAATAAAAAGTACCTGTAAAAATCAATATGAAGTATGTTACCAATTATAAAAATCTGGTGAAAGTCAATTAATATTCACACAGTAGACATCTAAGTGGAGAAAAAACATAAAACTTGAAAGCTTCTGGTTAAATATCACATATTTGACTGTAAAATAAACAATTAATTCACATTGGACATGAAAAATAGTGTAAAAAAAACATAACAGCATTTTCCCCAAATTTTTGAATTAAATATCGAAATAAAATTCCTAATATACACTATTTACCTTCTTGACGTGCGAAACAACTTCAACAAACTCTTCTTTTCTTTTTGGTCCAAACCTTTTGACTTCGATTTAGGGTTGATCAACGCTTCGAGTTATGACTTATGACCATGAGAATGTTGGATTTGGGTCTTGTGGTTTAGAGTTTCTGTTGTGAAATTTCTAGAGCCGTGTAATGGAATTTCATGCAATTTTTTCTTTTTTTGAATAATTTTAAATTGCTAAAGTTTTCGAGCGTTACATTAGGAATAGATTAGTGAGAGATAAAACGTATAATGTAAATGATGAGAGAGTGGATAATAACAATTAATAACCAATAATTTTGTTTTTCAAATAAAAATAAATAAATAACAGTAATTATCAAGAATTTTGAAAATAACAGTCTTTTTCAGCGCAGGGCTTAAATTTCTCCCATTTTCAGTCATTGCAGCCACCAAAGTGAAAGCATAATTACTTAGGCCCAATAACATAGCACGTGAAGCCCAACAAAAGTATAATTTCAACTTCATTTGCAGAAATTACAAAAGCATGTTTAGTTGGAAACTTGGAATGTTTCTTTAAGCCGCCAAATCAATGAAAAATTGTTCTCCCACAAGCCCCAAATCATTTAAGGAGAACAAAAAATGTTACACAAAGGCAAGGATGAAGAATATGGATTTCAAATTGTGTAGTTTGACGTTTTTGAGTACCCACCAAACTTTGGTATTTTGGATTTCCATGTAATTTTCTCCATGATTTAATTATTTTTCATATTATAGTATGTTTGGCCAGTTTAAAAGCATGTTTTTTTTTTTTTTTTTTTTTTTTACTTTTATGAGTAATACGTGTCTCTATAACATCGAATTTTTTTTTTCTTTTACTTTTATGAGCAATATATCTCGAAAAAGAAGAAGAAGCTTTTGAGACGAATCAAGTGTGATCTTTAACTTCATTGAATGGTAATTTTGGAAAAAGACATGCCTACTGTTCGTGAAAATCACAAATACACAATATAGTAGTGAATAAAGTGTCAATCTCTCGAAGAGTATTATTAATTATCAATCTAATTAATCCTAACATATACTTGAACAAACTAAAATATTGATTGATTTTGTGATTTCTAAACTAAACTAAAGATTAAACTAAGTATAAGTTATCAACAATCCAAACTTTGAGAAAACTCGATGATTTGAATGTGTTAAGACTAACGATTTCACAATAGTTATCATGTTTAATTTCGCCTACCAAGTTATGGCAATTATTTCATTCATGTTGATGATCGAATTTATCTAAAATATTTAACTACCCCTTTCGAGTAGAATCAAACCTACTTAAAGATGCGAAGATACTATATCTCTATATATGTAACCACGACAAATCTAAGTGCATTAAATCACAATAAATTCATACACGATCACATAAATATAGAAGTATATCTCCATCTCTTATCAAAATTCATGATTTTTATCGCTAGTGCTAAATTGATATTTTACTTCTCAATTTCGACATGAATTCACAAACAATTCATAAGCATGTCAAATTTATGCTAAGCAATCAAAGTAATGTAAAATTTCAACACAAAATCATACTCGAAGTCAAAACTCGAACCTTGAAATTAAACCATCAAACTATGCTACATCAACTGTCTTAACTATAAGGAATTTACCCACTCATCGTTGAATTACACACACATTAAATTGTATTGATATGAATACATCATCGGGAATTTAAAGATAAAAGAAAAAAAATTGTTGAAGATCCATTGACAAATCTTGTAGCTAGAACTCCAATTTTCATCTTGATATCTTCTTCTTCAATTTCTAACTTAGAATATGTTTGATAAAGATTTTATATATTATAAACAATAGTCCTAAAGAATGTGTGGTAAAAGTTGTGAGTCTAGTGTGAATAAAATAATGTTTGACTAATTTATAAATATTTATAAGCACACACAAACATATACTTAGAATCCTAAATGAATTCGCATGTATCCATGTCTCGTTATTCATTTCTACTCATAACTAGAAATAATTTAAGACTAAATTATATATAACTTGTATCTCCTAATCACAATATATTGCTATTAACAAATTATTAAAACTTAATCTTCAATTCTATTATATTTAATTAACCAATAAGCAAAATTAAAATAACATAACATTAATACAATAATTAAATAAAGTGTTTATACCCCAAATAATGATGGGACCTCGAGCGTTTGACTGGCCGGTTTTACATAAATATTCACAATTAATCCAACATTTGAGATGCCGAAAGGAAGAACAATCCAAAATGAGGACACTGTACTAATGACATGGCGACATGGCTACATGGCGCGCACGCTCTCTCTTTCTCTCTCTCTCTCTCTCTCACATATTTTAGGGGATGATCTCCTCCTCATAGTGGAGAGGAGTTATAACTCCCACTAGACAAGTGTCCAATGAAAATTTTGATAAAAAAAAAATGTTTGACACTTTTGTCAAACACTTATCCAATCTCCATTGAACAAATGTCCAATGGGAGTTATAACTCCTCCCCACTATGGGGAGGAGATCATCCTCCATTATATATACACACACACACACACATACACAGTGGTTTGGTGTATTTTATAAATTGATTAATTTGACTAAAAAATTATTTTCACAACATGACATTGTTGACTATTATTAGTCAAATAAATTACTTTTAGTTAAAAAATTACCCCCACATTGTTTGATATCAAACATTTGTTTAATTCTGTTGGACACTTGTCCAATGTATTTTATATCTCCTATTTGGGTGCGTGGTTGGGTGTGGGTGTGGGTGGGGGTGGGGGGTTAGATCACTACCCTATATAAATGAGCACTTCAGCTGGGATTCAGTATATGCATACTTATCGAGCAAGAATGGAAGCAAAATATATTTACACTTCTCTCTGTTTATTCTTCACAATTCTCATTTACAAGTTTCTGTCAAATGCAAGAAAACGCCGCCTGAACCTGCCACCAACTCCACCATCAGCGCTTCCAATCATCGGCCATCTCCACCTGCTGAAACCACCACTCCATAGAATCCTACACCAGTTTTCACTGAAAAATGGACCCATATTTTCGCTCCGATTCGGTTCCCGGTTTGTGGTTGTTGTTTCATCATCATCTTTGGTCCACGAATGTTTCACCAAGAACGACCTCGTTTTGGCCAATCGTCCTCGTACCGCCATTAGCAAGTACTTCGGCTACAACAACACCACCATTATCTTCGCCCCCTACGGTGACCACTGGCGGAACCTCCGTCGCCTGTGCGATGTCGAAATATTTTCCCCCACCCGCCTCAACGAGTTTCTTTCTATCAGGCGAGACGAGATCAATCGCTTACTGTGTAGACTATACAGAATTTCATCAACAGGGTTTTCCAAGGTGAATTTGGAAGAAAAACTTACGGAGATGACCTTTAATAACATAATGAGAATGCTCGCAGGAAAACGGTATTACGGCGAGGATGCGGAGGACGATGAAATCGCAAAGCGGTTCCGGGAGCTTATAAAAAAGGGTTTGGAACTGAGTTCTGCTTCTAATCCTGGCGATTTTTTCCCCATTTTAGGATGGATTGGTTACGATAGTTTCGAGAAAAAATTAGTCATGCATAAGGAAAAAAGTTACAAATTCATGCACGGCCTCATTGAAGAACACCGGCGACGGCGGCGGCAGAGTGGCAAGCAGGAAAACACCATGGTTGATCATTTGCTTTCTTTGCAGGAATCACAACCGGAAAACTATACTGATCAAATCATCATTGGACTTGTTCTTGTAAATCTCTACTCTCAAATCAATATCTTTCGTTTCTCACTGCATTAATTTTCAAAAAATAAAATAATTTTCAATGGACAGGCGCTGGTGGTTGCCGGCACGGATGCATCGGCGGTGACTTCAGAATGGGCAATGTCCCTTTTACTCAATCATCCAGAAGTTCTGAAAAAAGCCAGAGAAGAAATAGACACTCACGTGGGATTCAATCGCTTGGTGGAAGAACAAGATTTGCCAAAACTGCACTACCTTCACTGCATCATTTTGGAGACTTTAAGATTATTCCCATCAGTTCCGATGCTCGTGCCACACGAATCATCGGAAGATTGCAAAATCGGAGGATACAATATCCCAAAGGGCACCATGTTATTGATCAATGCATGGGCAATTCACAGAGATCCAGCGGTATGGGAGGATCCCATGAACTTTAAACCCGAAAGATTTGTAAAAATGGAAGTGGAAACCCACAAACTGCTGCCATTTGGAATGGGTAGGAGAGCGTGTCCAGGGTCGGGTTTGGCTCAACGTATGATCGGGTTAGGATTGAGTTCATTGATTCAGAGCTTCGATTGGGAGAGAATAAGTGCAGAGAATATTGATCTGAGTGAAGGCCACGGAATCACCTTGCCTAAAGCCAAGCCATTGGAAGCCATGTGCAGACCTCGGGTTGCTATGTTCAGTGTTCTTCAAGAACTCGTCCCCAACGTTTGAGCAATATGTCTGTGTGTCTTCAAGTGTATTTTCGCCTTCTCAACTAGTGACACTAAGTATGAAAAAGGCTCATCGAAAATAAAGTTGATATTTTTTAGCTCTTTTGGTACCAGTCTTCTCGACTAGTTAATTTCGT
Organism: Forsythia viridissima; assembly: GCA_030279155.1. Taxonomy (NCBI): domain Eukaryota; kingdom Viridiplantae; phylum Streptophyta; class Magnoliopsida; order Lamiales; family Oleaceae; genus Forsythia; species Forsythia viridissima. The sequence continues at coordinate 46,749,552 of CM059038.1, read as the reverse complement.
TCTCCGAACCTCCCCAAAGTATATTTGCAAATATATTTGCATCGTATTTCAATTTTTGATTTGTGTTGCATAGTATATGAATTTTCGAAGTTATAATTTTATATCAGGCCCATGGTGATGGAGTTAAAAATGGAGATTATTTGTTATTTTGCATGTTTAAAAAGTCAAATTATCAATAAAATATATCAAAAAATGGTTAATGTCTGATTCCATGCTGATAATAACGGAGTTTGTTATCTCAAATACATGTTTCATTAGTTGTATTTCTAATAAAAACTTTTCACATCATCAAATAAATAGAGAATAAGATTATTATGGACAACATTTAATACATTCATACTTGCTGTTAAGTTAATTTATTTGATGATGTATAATTTTTTATTGAGTGGACAGTTAAGGAGACATATATTTAGAACAACACATCTAGACTCATAATAACGATACCTCTAATTTGTGATCCCATTTTTACCATTCATTTATATGTTGAAAAGATGACATTGCCCTCTTCAATGTGAGCTTTGAGATTTACGTACCCACAAGAGAAATGCTATTTCTACATAAAGTTTCTATCGAATTTTTTATAGATGCTGATTTGGCATATTTCTTAAATGACTATTATACTATTGTCTTACAATTCGCAATTTTGGAGAGAAATTCATTTGGTTGCATGGAGCAAGAAAATTCATTTTCTATTTGCAACTCAATTTCGACGAATTCCAAAATAGAGTTTAACCATCAATCAAGCCAAACGGGGCCACTGCCAACCCTGCGGCGGCCACAGCTACAACCAAAACCCAGTTCTATAACCCCATGCGCCATCCCTACCGTTCAAACCCCACCACCCACCGTGGCGACAACCTCCGCCGGTGCCGCTTCAACTACCTTCACTATTTCTGCCTCACATGCTTCTGGTCCATTCTTCTCATTGCTATTATCCTCTTTGCCACCGCAGCCTTCTACGTACTCTACCACCCCCACCGCCCCTCATTTTCGGTCACCTCCCTAAAAATGTCCCAGTTCAACCTCACCACTACCACCTCCGACTGCACAACGCAATTACCAACTCAAGAAACCTCACTCTCTCCTCCAAAAACCACAATAAAAAAGTGATATTCTACTACGACTCTATATCCAAAAACCTCACTCTTTCTGGTGATGATGTATTCGGTGGAGAAGAAATGTCGCCGGTGGAAAAGAAATGACGGACAAAAACTGAGGCTGAAATGGGCCTTTTTAATTATTAATTATTAATTTTTGATTCAAAATATGATGATATTTTGGTATTATTATTTCTTGCCGTATAATGGTCACCTGTAAAAAAATTAGGCAGGAACTTTTTGTACAAGTAGCATTTCTATTACCGACAAATGTCATTTCTGGTTTTTGCGATGATACGTTGGCAAATGCATGGCATGTGAGTCAGAGACAAAATAAAATTCTTCATTTTAATAAGAAATTATATTGCCTACTGGAATTCATACACAAACTAATTATATTCAGTTTAAAGATTTCAATGTGTCATAATCATTTTGACCTTTTCCCCATTTATTTCTCTCATTTTTCTACAACGTTCTTAGAGCCATTCACTTCATGCTTGATTTATGTATGTTATTTGTCTTTTATCCTTGTAATGTAAATGCCTTGTGTCCTCGTAAATTCGTAATGTACATTTGTCTTTTGTCCTTGTAATGTAATAATATATATGAAAGTTTTGGGTTCTTTTTTCTCAATATTTTCTGTCTTTTACGTGGTCTGCCAATTCTAATTCTAGAAGCCGGATTGTCAATCCTTCCTTGGAATGGAATCTTATATTGCTAAATTTGGTTTCAACGAAAACCCTATATGTGTGGGGTGCCCACTTCAACAAATACTAGTATCGAGCCATTTTTAGAAAATCGGACCAGACGATTCAATCGGGAAAACCTGAACCATTCGCAAAACTGGTCCGGTCTACCAATTTAACATGGCATCAGAAAATCGGACCTAAAATCGAGATTTTTAGCGGTAGAACCGGATCGGTTTTAGCTTGCGTTTGGTAGGGATTAAAAATCCATTTTGGTTTTTTTCAGCCGTAATTTTTGACTTTTCAACCCATTTTTAACATGAAAAATCAACAATTTCAACTCAAATAAACCACTTTTGATTTATAAACTGTTTATAATCTCTATCAAACGCACTTTCAATAGTTTTTCTAAAATTTTTTTGGGCAAAATCAATAATTTCTAATTTTTTCCTCATTTCTCCCATTCTTCTTCTTCTTCGGTTGTTTCTCATTTTTTTTGAGATTTTTGGATTAAATTTTAATTTTTAAATTAAAACTTATGAAAAGTCTATTTAAATCCAAGTTTTATGAGTAATTTTATCTATAGATGTTGGTTTATTTACGATAATTTATTTTTAGAAATTCTGTGTGATTTTTGGATTAATTTTTAATTTTTTAATTCAAACCAATTCGACAAGTTCGACTTTTTAATACTCGACTCTTGATTTGTTGTTTTTTTTCAAGTCGATAGCCAAATTTTCTGAATATTGGTATCAAATGGACAACATCGGCCCCACCTATAACGCTGCCGCCTTTACTGGAATCAGCACTTGTATTATGAATAATTATGATTGTCTTGTTTTACAATCCTTGCATTTGATGAGTCAAGATCTGCTGTCCCAAATGTATGTCCCCTAAGCTGTCCCACCAATTAAAAATGTACAAATCATCCAATAAATGATTTGTACATTTTTAATTGGTGAGACAGCTTAGGGGACATACATTTGGGACAGCAGATCTTGACTCGCATTTGATACATCATTTGTAGAAAACAAAAAACGTGTGAGAATTTATTGGAATGTCAAAGCCCCTACAAGAAGAATTAACATTAGCTATTTGGAAGTATATATTTAAACTTGACATGTTTGTACTTTAGTACATGTTTGGTAGTTTAAAATAAATTATTTTTTTTAAATTTATTTTCAATCACATATTTTATATGGTCCATATTTTTTATCAATTTTTCAACCACACATTTTACTAAATTTTTTCAAAATATTTTAAAAAACTAATTTTAAATTATACCAAATATACAATTAGTTTTTTTTTTTTAATATTTAATGCTTATATATTTAGTAGTGCTGAAATTATAATTTAAGTGCTTATATTATAAGTTGTTGGTGAATGTGTGGATAAAAAATAGTTATAAGTTATGGATCCCATGAAATGTATAAATAAATATTATGATTAATTAATTTGACCAGATGAAATTATAATTTAAATACCTCCAAACATTTACTAACTTGATATATTTATATTTTAGTTGTCTAATATTTATTGCTTATAAGGAGATAAAAGAGTGTGTGAGTGAATAATGTTTATGAGTCATTTGTAAAGAAAATTTTAATCGTCTCATGTTTAACCATTTTTTTTTTTATAATAATGTAATTGTAAGTGAATAATATTGCACACAGGTAATAAAGTGGATTTATTGAGTCCGAATTATCGTTCTCATAAAGACTATCATATTTATATACTAGTTCAATTAATCACAATCCTAATTTATTGAAAACAATTTGAATTAAGTTAATTTGAATATTTAAACTCGAACTATGTATTCTTAGAAAATAAGTGCGAAAGCAAATATCAAGAATTTAGAAAACAATGGTTATTAAAGTGTTTGGATTCACGAGTTCGCCATAGTTATCATCTCTAATTTTTCATATCAAAACTTATTCCTAAAGTTGTATTCGGTCGAATTTACAAATTTAACATAATTTACCTCTTTCGAGTTCAAATTAGTCATATCTAATTAAGTCAACTTATGAAGTCAGAATGGTCCTTAATTAGATGCATTAATTCTCCTAAGAATTCAATTCAAACCGCGACAATAACAAATGCGTATCTCTACCTTTTATCCAATTGCCGGATTTTATTAAGTGATTTAAATTATTAACTTACATCTCGATTTGTTACAATCCACAAATCAATGACAAATAATGGCCAATTATTTCAATCATTAAGAATAGAAGTAAAATCAAAATATAATTAATTTATAAGGAAAACTTGAGAGTCGAAAATAAAGAATTAAACTAGGTTACATCGTTCATCCAAATTAAATATTAAGCTACTCATAATCTTAGAAAAAGAAAAGATGAAGAGATTTGAATACATAACCATATTTTGAATAATACATGAGAAGAAGTTGAATATATTGCACCAAGAATTCTACGTCTTCACATTTCAATTTTCAAGATCTTAGTTGTTTTTCGTATTCTTCGCCGTTCGTTTCTTCAAAATTCAACAACTTTTTTTTTACCATAGATTAGGTCTTTATATAGTGTTTTACTAATTTTAAAATTTATGTACGTGAAAAGATGAAAAGGGCTCTGACTAGAATTAAAAATAAGCTAAAAAATATCCAGACGCGCAAACAGTGCATTGCCGCAGTCGAACTGCGATTGACCCGAGTCAAAGAGTGAGAAAGTCACCAAAATTGGTTCCAATCTCTAAATTGCATACTTAGTTATCCAAATTTTGATGTGTATTTTATGTTCATAATTTGTCCTCTTTACTCCTCTTATTTGTATTCAAGGTCCTTCAACTTTTAATTTTGTCCTCTAATTTTTTTTTATTTCAATTTAGTTCTCTTTTATTTGCAACCAAGTCCTTAAGCTTTTAGATATTTTCAAATTGATCCCCATATCCAAGTCTTCGTACGCATTCAATCTTTTTTTTCTAATTCCATCTGATTTCGAGTTTTGACCTAAAATAATTAAATCAACATACAATTAAATAGAAAATCACTTAAGAATACTTACAATTGTTCACTTTTGATAGTCCAAATAAGTGTAAAATCATACTTATCAACCACCCAAAAGAATGTGGAGAGTTCACTCACAGAATAAAAATAAAAAAATTGTAAGATATGTGAAAGAACGTATGAAGATAAATAAAAAGTCTTTATAGCCAAAGTACTTCATTCACCTTTGCATTTTTACCTACAAAGTTTAAATGTGAGGACAAAACTATAAAATCTGTTGACCTCAAAAAATGGCTGCCAACAGGATCTCCACGCCTCCTCTTTCCACGTGTCTTTCTTTTCTTACTTGGGCTGCCACGTGGTTTATTCAACCACGTAGATATTCCTCGGCTCGGGTGGTAGGTAATCAAGAATAAAGAGCAACACGCTATGAGAGAGGTAGTGGCTTGAGGGCCTCTAACTCGCAAACTCTCCGGTGGTTAAGACACTTTAGAATTGTTAGAATAGAGGACTTAGATATATGTGTAGTCAGAGTAATATTTTCAACATCCTTGTCTTGTGAAATGAGTTTGGTATTTATAGATAAATCCTATGGGAACGATCCCTATTGATGTGCGACACGTGGCTCCATCTGGGGGGGTTCTCAAGTCACACTCTTGGCGTCATGTCATTGGCATTAATGGGAAAGTCACTTCCAGCCGCAAACTAAGGAGCTATGACTATGACAAGCCGCCTTGGCAGGCTGTCTCATCACTCTTGTCAAGGTTGAGTTGCAGAGATGCTTCCTTGGCACGCAACTAGGGTCGGCAAAACCGGGCCGCGCCTCGGCAGCCAGCCTCCTCGGTTCAAAACGCCTCCAATAAGGTGCAAGCGTACTTGTTTCGACTATACTTACGTGGCGCGTGAGTGCCCTCGTGGGTTGCCAACTAGGATCGGTACATAACAAAATCTATATAAGAAATTTTTTAAAACCAGTGTAGAGGAACTATTCTCGTGCTATATCCGCCCCTGGCCTTATAATTGCAAACCATGATGATTATAAAATAGCAAGTGAAGATGGTGAACTTTTTGCACTACCAAGTTTTCTCGTGTTTTTCCATCATCTCACTTACAACGTGAACTTCCAAAATTTTTTCCATTGTATATTTTGAAGTCATTCTCTTAATATTAATCCAACTCCCAAACATCACGTTAGTCTCTCATACAAGGTCCTTATCCCAAAAACTTGAAATCTAGGCTTTAAAGTTTACTTATTCATGAATAATGAAAGAATTGCGGTCAGTTTAACAATTAGATTTTTATTTCAATATCCTAACGGCCACTTCTGACGTTTAATTTGAAATAAATTAATTACAAACGTAGAAAAATAAATCAAGTGTTTGATAAACTTCTGTTTTAAAATCAATATTTTAATATTTGGTAAAAATAATAATTTATTGTTGTTCATGTATATAATTACCAAAATAGACATTAATTATAAAGATGTCATATTGTATTATTATTATTATTATTGGTAATATTATAAAATTTATAACAATATTTATTATTATCAAATATTTTTTTCTAAAACAATTTATGCACTATAATTATTTTGAAATGAAATTAAATCTCAAAATTTATAAAATTATAAAATAAAAGCACAATCCATATATATAGTAGAAAATGAAATAATTCAATTAATTAGAGTTAAAATTTGTATTTTATTTATAGATAATTGAAAAAGCTAAAAAAAAAATATGAGAGGCTATCATTTTGTTGCTTTTCAAAATTCGTTGCCTGATGATATGAACAAAAGGACTCTGCAGAGTATTCCTTTTGTAATTTGGAAAAATAAATTCGACCACTACATGGGCTAGAATATAATACATTCTTGGGCTTCAAATGTTTTTTCTTGGGCTAAAACCCGCCCGTCCTAACCTACTCAACAATGTGTCAAATATAATTGGATAACGAATATAGCACCAAAATAAGACAGTTACCGATTTTTATCTTGATTTTTATTATTTCTATATTGGATCTTGACTGTAAAATCTCTTTGTATGATATTTTAACGTTTATAATTTATTTCAAACCCAAGAATATTGAAATAAGAATCTAATTGTTAAACATACTGCAATATTTTCACTTTTTATGAATAAGTATTGAGCTTTAGAATTGAAGCGTTCTGATAGAGGCCTTGCATAAGAGATTAACATGATATAGTCACCGGTTCGGCCTATTTAAGGACGAGCACAGTCGAGTGCCAAAATTTTTTTTACCAATCAAGTTTTTTTTTTTTAAAACATTTAAAACATTCAAAAAAAAAAAAAATTCATATATAAACTCCCACCACTTTATTTTTTTTTCCCCACAAATCTCTACTTTCTCAATCTCAAATATTATAATATACATATTAGCTCTTTTATTGTCTCATTTTTGTCCAATTATAATATAAATTCTCTTAATTTTGTATTTCTATCTCTTCTTACATACTAGTTACATATATTATTCCAAAAGCCAAATAAATTACACTACATAAACTACTCACGAATTAAGTGAAATTTTTAGTGGTTTAAATTATATTATAATTCCTGTATAATTGGGCAATGACTATGAGAGTATGAAGTCAATTGATTTTGATGATATTGAAGAAGATTTTGAAATACATACAAATACAACAATCGATTTGAGCACTAAATGACAAGCGAAAATATAAAAAGATAAATGTTGGGAATATTTCAATTTAGAGCTCACGGGTATAGCAACAAACGGGAGAGGAAGAATACAAAGCAATATGCAAACACTGCAAGTTTTCTTGGCAAAAAGGTGGAGGCACCACCCATCTGAACAAACGTTTTTCAAAGTGTACACTCAAAAACGGATGCTTGAAAACTAATCAGGCGCAAATCCAGGTCGGATCTCCTGGTGCAACTTCTATTTCTAGTCTGAATCTCAACAACTGGGTATATTTACAAAAAAACTTGTGCTGCAGAGACATGACGATGTTCATAGCTAGTGGTAAGTTTTCACTTAGCATAGTAAAAATGTTCAATTACCAACTTCATACAAATATATCTTCAACCTAGATACAATATATCTGCTAGAAACACTATTCGTTCATATAATATTAATTTTACAATAGAAAAAAATAATATTTATTGCGTGATTTAAATAAATATACTGGTAATGTTTAATATGTGATTTAAATAAATATATTAATATTTTCTAATTTATATCGGACTTATGGTCCGGTAATAACCATAAAAGTTATATATGTCACTACTAAGTTAACGTCAGTAATGGATCCTAGGTTAAATTTAGAGGGTACAAACATATTGTATCGACAATTTCGAATAAATTAACTTATGGAAATCCATTAACATATGGTAATCTAGAGAAAAGTTTATATGAGATGTATAATATATACGCTAAAAAGGCCAGTAGAAATGTTATACAACCCCCTATACCAATAGGTACTTCGTCGTCAAATGACGATAACGATCTATGGAGCCACCATATATCTGTTAGAGGAACTCAACATTCAAGTAGTTCTTCATTTTCCTTGTCCCATGCTACGAATATAGGAATACTAACAAGTGAAAATACTGTTAGAGTTAACTAAGTATTTTGCTCACGACATGCTCAGTATGTTAAATGATAAATAACGATTTTTTTTTACGTACTTAGATGGTGGAGACAGATTGTACCCAATCGTTTCTATTATAATACATGATATACTAACACCTCCGATATCTATTGCAGTGACGGAGTCAGCTTTTTAGTACAAGTAGCAAAGTTCTGTCTAATTATAAAACAACACTTAAAGAAAACGTACTAAAGAGTTTAATGTGTTTAAATGACTAGGAGGAGGCAAAGCTCCAAATCCAAAACAAATGTGGGCAGATTAATAGCAAGAATTTGAAGATATGACTTAATAACTTGTAATTATTGTTTGTGTAAATTTTTTCTAACTTCTTACAAAAATTTGTACAGGTAAAAACTTGTTCGTATTATATTATATTTAATTAAATTAAACAAACTCAAAATTTTAATTTCAAACCATAATAAAATATCACAACACGACTACTTCTCGTCCTCCTTCACATGCCTCAGACCACTACCACTACCACAATTGAAGAATCCACTCAAACCACCATAAAAAATCCAATCACTACCACCCATTAAGGCACTCGACCATCGCCAAAAAATACCACTAAATCTAGATCTGAAATTTCATCTTCGATCGAACTATTATTGCAACACACCACCACAATAGCGATCCACCACCGGCATAAAGATTTTCACTGCCGTTGCCAGACTAGTATTGCGACTGCGACCCACAACTATCGGTGGAGATAGTTTGTGAAATTGGATTTTTCAGTAGTTTAGATCTGATTTTTTTTACAGCTTCAGATCTGATTTGTAGACTTTCATCTTCAGCTCTGATTTTTTTTTTCTTTGTGATTGGTTTTTTGGTGGTTTTTGTGGTGGTGGAAATAGGTTGCGGCAGGTTTTGACATAGTTCTGTGGGTACGAATATGGTGGTGGCAACAACCGTTACACATGTTACAAGTGTTACACTTTGTGTAACGGTAGTGTCGACAATGGTGATAGTAAATGTGGTGATAACGGTGGTTGTGTAACATAGTTTGTTACTTGTGTTACAAGTATTATACTTTGTGTAATGGAGGTGTCGGCGGTGGTGATAGCGGCAATGACAGTGTAACACAGTTTGTTACAAATGTTACATAAGTGTAAAAAAAAAGTATAATTCTGTTGTTTTGGGTGTTCGTTGTCTCACTTTGAATTTTGTTGACGAAGAAGGGTCAGTTGGAGAATGCCGTTGGGTGGTACCATTTTTCTTCTTCCTCGTTATGGATGTTGACTTTCTTTCCATGCAAATGACCAAGAGCCTTTTTTGACAGTCGTCATTGATCCGAGAAGGACTCTATCTATTGGAAAATTTGCTACTGAGGCTTTCAGGACATACTCCTAAAGGATACAAACCTCTAGATGAGCATGTTTCTAAGTATCAAATGATTTCCTTAAATAAAATTTAAGACTCAGTGGGCACTATACATTATAGATATTATTTTCATGTCTTGTATTATTATACGAACTCTTCTACATAATTTGCGTGCTTAATTATGTTGTGTGGAATATTATGCATTGGATATCACATATTTCAAATCATGCTCGTATTTCAAATCATACTTTGAGCCTTGATCTAAGCTCCTCAAAAGGTCAGTGAAATCTTTTAATTGTAGGTCCATAACACGTTGTTTCCTTTTTCCACATGTTATGCTATCAAACGGACAGTGATAATTCAATTACTGCTTGTTGTGTACATTATAGAAAGAAAACAGAAATATTGTGCCATCAATTAAATAGAAAAATATTTGGGGATTATTTTTGTGACAATGTTCTTTACATTTTCTTTTGGTTTTTTTGTTAAAAGGGAATGATTCTAGAACATTACCACGATAGATTTATACTGTATTTTGTAATTGATGGTCAAGATTAATAGAAATTTTCACTCCTTTATCGATATGTTGCATTAAAATTGAAACCTTGAACTTTGTCCAAGCAAGTTCATGTTGCTCTTAAACTTAGTATTGGTTATAGATGATTTATGAATTTTGTACTGAATTAGCTGTTTCACTTATCACATGGATACATATTGAACCATGTATTTAGCACTTTATATGGCTCTGATCTTGAATTTGTTTCACAGGCCTTACTCCAAGTTCATTTTTTAAAGAATAACTGAAAGGAGAAACCAAGTGATAGCACATTTGAAATTAAATAGTTTTCTCATATTTTCCTTCTCTTTTTAGGGTTGTTGGTGGATGCTTTGGGTCAAAGGGACTGCAATTTATGCTTACGCTATATTTTTTGAATTTTTAATTATGCAGTTGAGAGTTGGGAGTTGGGAGTTGGGAGTTGGGATTGTGACTGGTGTTGTTATAGGATTAGGATAATATGAGCAATTCGATAGGGAATAAATTGCTGCATCAAAGTTTGCTTTCTCCAACGGTGTTGGATCATCAGAATCAAGTTACAATACTTAGACCTGCATTGGAGGAAATTCTTTATTTCAATCTCAAGGAAATTCTCTAATACTCAAATTGCCTTATTAACTAATACTTTACCAAATTGACTATGCAGAATTTCTAATGGGAAAGCAGCAGTCTGTTTCGTGATCTCCTCGATCAAGTTTCAGTTTTCATATTACATAAGTTGATTTATTTTATTATATATTTTTTTTCTTGTGTTTTTAAAAAATATTTCTGGGTTTTAATTAATATTTTTTTTAAATATTGTAATGTAGGCTGAAATCTTGAGGTCCATCATATTGTTGTAATGAACTAATCACATTAAGTATTAACAAATATTTACTTACTTTATTTATTATTTACCTTGTTGGTAGAATTGTAATTGTAGTAAGATATCATGTATGTAATATTTCTATTTTAGGTAGAATTCTTTTTTTATTAGTATATATACCTTGTACTCTTATTCAATTCATTCCATTCAATTGAATCAATACAGATAATTATTTCTTCACATATATTTTCTCTCATATTTTTACATGGTATCAGAGCGACGATTTTGAGCAACGATGTCTGGCACAAAATCCATAGAAGTGACGATTGCCTAATCGGATCCCATGGCTCTACAGCAATCCGATCATCCCGGCTTAATCCTCGTTTCTAAACCACTTGATAGAAACAATTATGGACAATGGAGTAGGACTATGAGAATTGCCCTCATTGCCAAGAATAAAATTAGCTTCATTGATGAAAAGATCAGAGTGCCAGAAGCAGAAGATGAGAAGTATTCTATTTAGGAACGGAGTAATCACATGGTACTATCATGGATACTTAATTCAGTACATCCAGATATTGCTGAAAGTATCATATACTCCGAATCTGCCACAGAAGTATGGAACAACCTACGAGATCAAATTTCTCAAGGTAATGATACGCAAATATATCAGATTCGCCAAGAAATTGCTGAGTACCGACAAGAAAATCAATCGGTGTCAACTTATTACACCAAATTAAAGGGACTATGGGATGAATTGGGTTGTTATCACAACCAAATTGGATGCACTTGTGGGAATCTTAAGGCATTGGCTGAAAGGGATAAGAAGGAGAAGACCATGCAATTCCTGATGGGGTTAAATGATGTAGAAACATACTTATGATGAGCCCCTTCCCAGAAACTAGAAAAGTCCATGCTATTTTAATGCAACATGAAAGACAAGTTGAGGTTGCAACAGATCGTGAAGGGCAACATTCAATCAATTAGGAGAAATCGAACTAGAAAAGTGACAATCGGCCCAATCGGTCGACCGGTTCATCCTACAGGTCGACCGTTTCGATGGAAACTGGACAGAAATAGTGCACCCACTGTGGGATGACTGGCCACGTTGTTGATACATGCTATTTCATCTATGGATTACCTCCAAGGCACAAGTTTCATGGGAAGGACGTGAAACCACGAAACAAACGCTTTACAAACACTGCCGCTGCTTCTACACCTGACCCAAAGGAAGGAAAAACCTAACAGCCAAGGAATACGAACAGATCATGACACTTCTAAAAAGCAAGACGGGTTATGATAAGTCTCATATTAATACCTCAGGTATCAATTTCTCTACTACCTATTTGAGTAATTCATGGATTATTGATAACGGGGCCATTGACCATGTGACGAATGATGAGATCGTTGAGAATAAATCCATGCCAAAGCACAAAACTGTTCAATTATCGGATGGGGGTCATGTCCTTATTAAATCTATTGGAGTCGTTAACTTAGGGAATAATATGACTGTTGATAATGTGTTTTTTGTTCCCAACTTCAAAGTTAATCTGTTATCTATCAGTAAACTTACTAGAGGGTTAGGTTGTTATGTGACATTTTCCCTGATTTTTATGTCATGCAGGATTTGACTACGAAGAAGACGATTGGCTTGAGAATGCAGAGTAATGGTCTATATTATCTTTCACAAAGACCGCAAATACATCATACTACCACTGGATCAACCAATCTATGGCATAAACATCTTGGACACCCTTCAGCCTCACCTCTTCAATTCCTAGTACAAAGTGTTCTAGATATTAGTTTTGATTTCCATGATAATTGTGATGTTTGTCATTTGGCAAAGTAATCTAGATTACCCTTTAAAGTTAGCCAAATTTCTAGCAATAAACTATTTGATTTGATTCATTGTGATATCTGGGGACCCCATATAGTTTATTCTTATTCTGGTACTAGATATTTCCTTACAATTGTTGATGATTTCTCTCGCTATACTTGGGTACACCTTATGCGTCACAAATCTGAAACTCAAAACATAATTAAGAATTTTTTTGCTTAGATTAAAACTCAACACAACCTGACTATAAAAGTCCTACGGTCTGACAATGGTCAAGAGTTCTTATCCTTAAAAACATTCCTAGATGAAAATAGTACCATTTTTCATCGATCATGCCCTTATACCCTCAACAAAATAGAGTAGTGGAGAGAAAACACCGCTACCTCCTTAATGTGGCTAGTACCATTAGATTTCAAGCCAATCTCCCGTTAAAATTTTGGGGAAAACATATCCAGACAACTTGTTACCTTATCAATTAGATACCTTCGCCATTGCTCTCACACAAAACACCATACGAACAATTGCACAAGAAACCACCATCTTATTCCCATTTACGTGTCTATGGTTGCCTGTGTTTTGCCACCAACCTCAAACTCAGCCATAAATTTGACACACGAGATAGACGATGCGTGTTTCTTGGATACCCCTTAGGACAAAAAGGATACCTCTTATATGACTTAACCGACAGAAAGCTAGTAGTGTCCCGAGACGTCGTGTTCCATGAAACCATATTTCTATACGCCTCTCAGCAAAATAATGAAACCAACTCCATCCCGTTGCTACAATCTATGCCTCTAAATGTTGAAATGCCACATTTAACTTACCATGAGGACCAACATATAGTAGAAACAGATAGCTTGCCTAAAGATCCTGCACACTGGTCAACAAGTCGACCTATCGGTCAGTCGGATAGTTCATCCGTTCCAACAAAGATCATAACTGGTCAACCTTCCGATCGACTGGTTCTCTCATCTGTTTCAACAGATAGCTCAAACGACTGACCGTCATCACCTATCGATCGACCAGTTGATCAGTTTTTCCTATCTTCACCTGACAACCAGCCAGACCAACCTCCTGTAGTACCAAATGACCAAATTCGACGTTCCACAAGATCAGTTCAAACCCCAATTCGCCTGAAAGATTACTATGTCAATCATGCTCTACCTACTCAAGCCGGGTCTCTTCTGGGCAAATCTAGTACTCGACATCCTATATCAAGGTATGTATCATATAGTAATCTTTCTTCCATTCATCGTGCTTTTACATACAATATTTCTCGCATCATTGAGCCAGCTACATATGAGGCAACATGTCAGGATCCCAAATGGGTAGCTGCTATGAACGATGAAATTCGTGCCTTGGAAGAAAACAATACTTGGTTCCTTGACTCGCTTCCTCCGGGTCATCATCCTATTAGTAGTAAGTAGGTGTTCAAGGTCAAGTTTCATTCTGACGGTATAGTTGAACAATACAAAGCACGGCTGGTGGCATAGGGATTTACAAAATGAGAATGGATTGATTATAATGAAACTTTCGCTCCAGTTGAAAAGTTAACAACAGTCAGATGCTTACTTGCTATTGTCTTTATTCGCAACTGGACACTTCATCATATGGATGTACAAAATGCATTTTTTTATGGTGATCTTGATGAAGAGGTCTATATGACTCCCCCACCTGGATTTCGTCGACAGGGGGAGTCACTTGTATGTCGACTCCATAAATCTTTATATAGATTAAAACAGGCATCTCGTTCTTAGTTTCAAAAATTTGTATTTGCTATTATTCAGTTTAGGTTCAAACAGTCACATGCAGATTACTCACTCTTTACCAAGGTCAGTGGTGATTCATTTACAACTATTTTATTATATGTGGATGATATGATCGTCACTGGAAATGATAAAGAAGAGATTTATTCCACAAAGACGTTCATTGCATCTCAATTCAAGTTGAAGGATCTTGGCACATTAAAATACTTTCTTGGAGTAAAAATTGCTCGCTCAAGATCAGGAATTTCAATAAATCAAAGGAAGTATACTCTTGACATTCTTCAAGAGGCAGGATTACTTGGAGCAAAACCTGCAGCATTTTCCATAAATCAGTCATTAAAATTTAATTTAACAGATGGAAAGTCGTTGAAAGATCCCACATATTATCGACGGTTGGTAGGGAATCTCATTTATCTCACCATTACTAGACCAGAAATCTCATATTCGGTTAATACACTCAGTCAGTTCATGCAGGCACTTAGGCAACTCCATCTTGATGTAGTTCACCGATTGCTCCGATACTTGAAAGGGGCACCAGGACGAGGATTATATTTCTCATCAAGTGGAAAATTGTAGCTAGCAGAATTTTTTGATGCAGATTGGGCTGGAGATATTACTACACAATGGTCAGTTACGGGATATTGTATATTTTTGGGAAAGGCGCTTATATCATGGAAAAGTAAGAAACGAACAACTGTGTCTAAATTTTCAGCAGAAGCAGAGTATAGGGCGATGGTTTCCATTACTTGTGAGCTTACATGGTTGAGACAGTTGCTGACAGACTTATGTATGGATTACCTACAAATAGCAACTTTATATTGTGACAATCAAGCAGCAGTACATATTGCGGTTAATCTAGTATATCATGAGAGGACAAAGCACATTGAAATAGATTGTCATATTGTTCGTGAACGAATCGTGAAGACTGCCTATGTTCCAAGCAGCAATCAGATTGCAGATTTATTTACTAAAGTATTGGGCAATGAGACATTTCACATTTTCACTTGCAAGTTGGGCACTTTTGACATACATGCTTCAACTTGAGGGAGAGTATTAACAAATATTTACTTACCTTATTATTTACCTTATTGGTAGAATTGTATTTGTAGTAAAATATCATGTATGTAATATTTCTATTTTATGTAGAATTTTTTTCCTATTAGTATATATACCTTGTACTCTTATTCAATTCATTTCATTAAATTGAATCAATATAGATAATTATTTCTCCACATATATTTTCTCTCATATTTTTACATTAAGTATTATTTGAAAATTCACAACTTTCACTACCGTAAGGTATCAATTTCTTATTATGCTCTACTGCCTGTGTGCGGAAGTTGTCATCTAGGTTTGGGACTTGGAGAGCAAGAATGTGGTCATGGATCTCAATGTGGACTTGAAGCAGGAGAGTGAGATATGGCTGCTAAAGATACTACTCATGCCACTAAAAATAAGGTATATTTGAGAATTACAATTATTAGAATCTATATATTGATTTTATTTTTGTTTAGAATTATTTTTCTGGTTGTTAATGTGATTCTTTTGTACATTTATTTCATGAAGATTTTTTTTTAAAAAAATTGTCCACTTATAAATGCCAAAGTGAAAAAAGCCATCTTTTAATATTTGTATCAATGCTATCTTTATAGTTTAATAGCCTATTTATCCTTGTTAAAAGTCACTATCACCATTTGTTTTTCTTATTTTTTGTGGTAGACTGACAATCAACTCAACTATTTGTTGAACTACTTCTTACTCAACTATCTTGTTAAGTTGGTTGAGCAACTTGTACGCAAGCGTTCTTGTTACATTTATCCATGTTGGTGGTAATGGGTTTGGATTGAAGTTATAATGACATTTCACATATGTTTTAGTTTCAATTTTTTTCCTTTGTGTTTTTTTTTTTTTTTTCCAGATTTCTTAGGTTTTGCTGTTTTTGCGACAGCATTTCAAGTCAAAAAAGTATTGTTTCCGTGAAGAAGATATTACAAAGGGCGAGCTTTTGAATTTGATAGAATGCATAATAGCTATATAAATTGTATTATTTCCTCATATTTCGATGATTACAATTGCTTAAGTTTTGAATTTTGATTGCATTTTGTGTTTTGTGGATTATACGAAGGAGTTGAATCGAGTTGGACTAAATTTCACAAGTTTAGGATAAGAGAATTTAAGCTCGAAAAGATGCACAATGCAGAAGCGAACTTTGCGTAAGCCGTGGACACACCTTACTGACTCGAGCAGCCAAAGTCTACATGTACGAATTTTTGGAAAAAAAAAATAATGGGATGACTACAAAAAGATATCCTATTTGATTTACACTTATTTCTAGAAGGAATATGAATATTTTTAAGAGATTATTTTATGTTATTTAAGGATCTTTGAATTTTAGGAATGAGGAGAATTAGACTAGAAATAGGAAACTAAATCTTACATTTTTTTTCTCCCTCATCCTTCCTCCTAGAAAAGAGGTTCACTCCTCTTCTCAAACACATTTATTTGTCCCCTCTCTCTTATCTCTTAGGTTTTTTTGAATATTTTCATGGATTGCTAAATCTATTCCAGTATAAGGATAATTAAAGTTTTGATTCTTCAAGAATTGTGAGATCGAATTAATTTTTATTGTTTTTCTATTCTTTCTCTATTTATATATCTTCTGTGTTTCTTGAAATTATTGTTTTGATTGATTATACAAAGTGCACCTTATTTGACTATCAAAACGATATATCACCAATTAAAAATATAAACCCGTAATTGTTAAAAAATTCTAATATTAGTGGTAAAATAATATAGTTGATTACAAATGGGGTTTTAAATTTATGTTATGGAGATATATAATCTAGCTTAAATGAATCACGCTTGTGTATTTGTTGGTTAGAATTGGTAGTCTCTTTAGAGATTAATGTTGTTGGTAAATTAAATCCTAAGATCGTTTTATTGGCAAGAGAAATAGTAAAGAATATCTCTTGATTATCGAGAAAGTAAGGAGAGATAGGTTATTAGATCGTATCAATGACCATAACTAATTTGGTGAAAGAATAAAGAATTTTATTTTTGCATCAATGATCGATTCTTCGAATCAATTCTGATATTATACCTTGGGCCTCCTCTTTAATTTGCATTCTAGAAAAATTGTTTTAATTCACAACAATCCAAAACTCCATTTCTTTTATTGTTTTAATTTTTCAAAGAATTAAATCTAACCAATCCATGTGGATACAACATTGCTCACCGCTATCACAATTTATACTTTAAGAGCGAGAATTTATTATTTGTTGGATTCGACACCCATCAGAATTAGAGGTAATTTATCAACCTCTTCCTTAACTTTATTTAGGATTTGTTAATATTGTAGTTTTGTTATGATTTTCTCTCAATATGCTTTACATTTACAATTTCTGTTGTTATTAAAATTTGGTATTCAAGTCGGGTTATATTAGAGTTATGGGTAGTGTTTC
Source organism: Forsythia viridissima (assembly GCA_030279155.1). Classification (NCBI taxonomy): domain Eukaryota; kingdom Viridiplantae; phylum Streptophyta; class Magnoliopsida; order Lamiales; family Oleaceae; genus Forsythia; species Forsythia viridissima. Next base: position 46,731,437 of record CM059038.1, on the reverse strand, counting down.
GTTTTGTTTTATGTTTCCAGATTGATTGGGCTGTTATTCTTTTTTCGACTGCATTTTTTCAAAAGAAAAAGCATTTGTGATGTCGATTATTAAACAACATCAGAAACAAAGAAAGCAAGAAGAATTCACTTTTTCTCAAATTCAAAATTTTTTCAACAGCTTCCTCAGGATCCTAAAAAAAATGACATAGTATAAGCTTTCTTGAAAAATAGACCTTAGTATTGTGTTCTTTACGTAGAACAAAATGAAGATTTTAGTTTTGAAACTTGAAAAGCTGAGAAAAACCTTGCCACTGGAGTTAAGAATTCCTTAATCACTGTTCTCCATTTACAGTGCTTCTTGTCTTTAGGATGCCAGATTTTCTGCAGAGAAAGGTCCAAAGGAATTAAATTCAGTGATAAATTTTGCACTTGAAATCAATCCGGGCCACAAGAATCCTCAATATCAACAAAATAAAACCATGAACCAATTCTTTACATGATTTTCTGCATTAAAAAGAAGAGAGCTTCCAACTGTTGCTGAAGTTGTTTGATCAATAATCAGTAATGAGGCTTAAATGCTAATTAGCTGGAAATTTCTGTAATTAATAGCAGAAGAGAATGCATTTGTTTAATATAAATAAGTTTTAGATTTGAAAACGATTAGGGGACAGGGAAACTAAGGTGATGTTCTCTTTGCTGTTTTCAACCCGTTTTTTGTTTTGGGTTTTTGAAAATAGTCAAAATGTGTTCTCTTTACCATTTTCGAAAATGCATTTTTGAAAACACACAAAAATTGCAAAGAAAACGGAAAACAGGTACTTCATCATTTTGGGCGTTCTGTGTAGAAAACGCGGAGTTGGCTAAAACGGCCAAAACATGCGTTTTGGCTGTGGAGGTCAAGGTTTCAATTCTTAGTAGCGGCTTTTTTTTTTTTTTCATTTTACGCGGGCGACAAAGTAATGATTTAATAATTTTCCGCGTTTTTTTAAAAGATGTGATTCCTAGTCCAAGTGGCCAGTCACACCATTTCCATAGCAAAGGTTAGGGGTTCAATTCCCTTTTCCTTTTCATTCTTTTTAATGGTTTTTAAATGTTTTTAATTAATAAATGTTTTTAATTCCAAATAATTAATTGTTTTTAATTGTTTGTAAATGTTTTTAATTGTTTTTAATGGTTTTTAAATATTTTTAATTCCATAATTAAATGGTTTAATTGTTTTTAATTTTTTTAAATATTTTTAATTCCATAATTAAATATTTTTAAATGTTTTTAATTGTTTTTAATTCTATAACTAAATGTTTTTCATTGATTTTAATTTTTTTTAATTCCATAATTAAATGTGTTTAATTCTTTTTAAATGTTTTTAATTTCAATTTTAAATTGTTTTTAGTTGTGTTTAAATGTTTTTAATTCCAAGTTTAAATTGTTTTAAATTGTTTTTAATTCCAAATCCAAATTTCTAAAAAATTTCAAGGAAACGCATTTTTGAGTTTTCTGTTTTCAGAAACAATTTTCAAAAATTTCAAAAAGAATGCATTTTCAAAAATCTCATAATAAACACTCAAAACACAAACGCAAAGAGAACACTACCTAAGCTTCTTGGTTCATAATTACTTCACAAGATCAACTTTAAGGACACTAATAGCATGTTTGATATACTAGATGGAAGACTAATAGACAAACAAATAGTTGGCTGGCAAAATGTATATTCATCATAATTTTTGCAACTTTTATACAAGCTGTTAATAAACTAAGTTCTGATTATTTCAATTTTTCAAGGCATTAGCTAACCAATTAGTTCTAACGAATGCTGTTTGGTGAATTAGAAATGCTGTCATTAATTTGGATGCATTTTTCGTGAAATCCAGTTTCAAGGAAAACAAAATGTAAGAGGTTTTCGAATCTTATGGTGAAGCGACAATAAGATGAAGGAAGATAATTGGTAGATTCGAAGTAGTTGTGAAATTATTTGATCAACTTTTTGGTTAAATTTGACAACACATGAGTTTTGATTTTGATTTTTAGTTGTTTTGGAGTTTGAATTTTGGGAAAAAAATGTAGTTTAGACTGTCAGATTTGCAATTTTTTTAATTATTTTGGAACGTTTTAACTTTTTATTGTTCTTTACTTTTATAGTCTTGTTGAGGATAAGTTATTTGCAACACTTGATCCTACTACAAGAAGGGTAAAGGTGAGGAAAATGAACTTGAAGAATTTGAGGAAAATTTGTTTAATTAAGTAGCTTATATTCCCAATGAGATGAATATTTTTTTTTTTCAAGTTCTCACCTGCATCATCGACACATGATACTGGCAATATGTACAACTCTCATGTATACTTGTAATTCTCATGTATATATATTACGAAAGATACTTCATTAATTTCAATGTTATTTTGTGACTTTGTGATGGTGCATGCAATTTTATTCTCTTGACTTCCAAGTTGGTGATTGTAGATGCTGTTGGTTTTTATTTTCAATTCTAATGGTACACACGGAAGACCTATTCAATAACATCTTGCTTTTATCAGATGTATATCATATGAGAAGACCAAAAAAAGTTGAAAGTACTGGAGGCTCCTAATGTTCTCACTATTGCTTTAAAGAGATTTCAGCTTATCTCATTTGAATCAAATGTGTTTTATTTGTTTTTAAGGTTCTACCATTTGCTTACTATTTTTGTATTACATGCAAACAAATTTGGGAAGTTGAATAAGAGAATTACACTTCCAGAAATTTTGAATAAGCCCCATATGTGAGCAAGACAAGTGACAAATCCCAGCTTTATGAGTAGTGGTACACTTGGATGTTATGAATGCAACAATCTCAGGTCACACTATGTTACATAAAGAATAATTAGGGCAAGTGGTTTAAATCTGATGATAGTACTGTATATCATTACATTCTCCTTCTAAGCATTTTTTTATTGTGCTACAACAATTCATATTCTGGGAATTCACTTCAATGTTTTAAACGTTCTATTGAGATATTTTATTTTTTCGTTCGAAGGCACAGACTCATCCATAATGTAAACTTAAAATTGTTTCGTTTTGACAAGATTTTGTTTCAAGAGGCTCTTTAAGCACGATATGTACTTCAGGGTAAATTGCAGCTAGAGTTCCCAACCTTTAACTTCATTTGCACTTGTATCCTTAGTATTAAATCTTGGTATCCATCACCCCAACCTTTTATATAATTAGCAGCCAATGCGAGGGCATTGGCTGCTAATTATATAAGGACTTGAGGACATTCACTTGGCTGCTAATTATATAAGGACTTGAGGACATTGACTGCTAATAATATAAAATGACGGGGTGATGGATGTCAAGAATTAAATACTGAGGATACAAGTGCAAATAAAGTTAAAGGTGGGACACTAGCTGCAATTTTCCCTATACTATATGTTATGTATAATGAAAAATTTGAAGCCACGGGTTAATTTAGCATAGATTTGAAGCCACTTTTAGGTTACTATGGTCACTACTTATTTTCGTTTTATAATTCAATGCTCCATTCGTTTTTCATGTTCTTTAGCCATATTTTCTACTTCCATTTGTATGCATGAGGTAGTAATTTTTGTTTTTAAATACAATCTCATTACGCTATACTTTCATGTTTACAAAAAAACAATTTTTTTTTATCTATATTACACTACTAATTCTAAAAATTACCATAATGATATTATAAAAATAGTTCAAAAAAAAAAAATAGTATTACAAATACAACACGTGCAACGCACGGGCCAAAAACTAGTATAATAATGTAACTTACATAGCTATCGTTATGGTAAACTGTATAAGTAGAATAACTTTAACAATGCAAATGACGATATTCGTTGCTTCAGATTTAGTGTTTCGAAATCATCATTACCTATTAACTATCAAGTGAGGTAGATAATGAGAATATGAAGTACTTGCTTGCTGATATGCATGAAAGCATAGAGTAGCAATGAGAGATCTAGTGTAAATCTACTTGACATTCAACCCTTGGCAAGAAAACGAATCAATTTCTACCTTCTTTATCTCATCAAATAATTCATCGCTCAAACTTATGAAATATGCTCTTTAAATGCATTCATAGATTTTCATATACATGTTCAAAAATAGGTGCTAACATTTTTTATGCAAAAATAATTGCCAGTTCAAAAAGAAATCCCACAGCATAAATTTTTTGGAAACTATGAAAACGATATTCAAAAGTACTATCTACACCAATATGTGGAGCTTCATTGGTGTGTTTTTTTTGTTCGTCTTCATTTCCAACTTCTAAACTTTTTTCTTGTTATATTTTGGTCTCATGTTATCATCATAATATATTGTTTGTGTATGTGGTGGTTGAGGGTTCTCCGGCCATCACCAAATATGATCATATGCTTAATGTTTTTACTTTTTAGAAATTGGATGTTGGGGCTCCCTCCTTCCCTCACTCTCACACACACCAATTTATTGTTGTTTTGTTTTTAAGGTTTTAAACTTTTAGGCATGGTGATATAACATGGTATTATTCACAAAGGTCACAAGTTCATGGCCACTGGATGCCATTTTGCCCCTCAACAAGTAAATATACAATTCTCATATGACAGTTAAATATCTATGAAGATGGATCTATTGAGGATTCATGTGCAACAAAATCAAAAGGTTGACAACCCAGATATATTTTATTTTAAAAATGTTTGGGATCCAATTGTAATTTTCTCTTTTGTTGCTTAATGACAATTCTAACATACTTTCACTCATTGAATTGAAATTGGCTATCATATGTGATGGAGTTACATCAATGGCAGGAAACTATTGACAATAGAAATAAAGACTTGCTTTTGTTACAACTCGAAATGATGTATTGTAGATGTATTTGTTAGCTGTAGTTGAATTTAGCTTGTCAAATGTTATTTAGATCATGTAGCATTCAAGAATGTAAAATATCAATTTTTTTTGTAAAATCTTACAAATTTTTCAATTGCTTTACAAGATTTCTAAATCGAATTCGATTATAAACGGAAAAAAAACAAAATTCTAAATGTATAATCTGTAAATAATAAATATAAAACATATGTAACCACAAATGCCTATAAGTTGAAGTAAAATATTTTTTATAGGCATTTGTGGTTAAAAATTAAGGGTAAGGGGGGGGGGGGGGGGGGGGGGGGGGGAATTGTCAAAATGGGCTAAAAGTCCATTTGCTTTGACAATTTGGGACAGTGCCGAGATTTTTGACAAAAAAAAAAGTATATTATTATACTTCAATTTGTCGAGTAACTCGACAAATTGGTAATTTAAGGGGGGGGGGGGAGGAATTGTCAAAATGGGCTAAAAGTCCATTTGCTTTGACAATTTGGGACAGTGCCGAGATTTTTGACAAAAAAAAAAGTATATTATTATACTTCAATTTGTCGAGTAACTCGACAAATTGGTAATTTGACCCAATTTTTCGAGTTACTCGATAAATGAGACTCCTATTTGTCGAGATGCTCGACAAATACGAGTTGTAAAAATGTCCAAAATTGGTCAAAAAAAAAAAAAAACAGTGAAAATTTTACGTAACTGGAAGTGGATATAAAAAAAACATAATTTTAAACATATGTAACCACAAATGCCTATAAGCTTTGGATAAGAAGATCATAGAAGTAAAATATTTTATATAGGCATTTGTGGTTAAAAACATGTTTTTAACATTTTAGTTCTATAGGCATTTATGATTAAAATTTAAGAAAAAAATTTAATTGTCCAAATGGGCTAAAAGTCAATTTGCTTGGCATTTGGGTAGTGTCGAGATTCTCGACCCAAAAAAAAAAAAATTATTATACTCCAATTTATCGAGAAACACGACAAATTGGTAATTTGACCCAATTTGTCGAGTTACTCGACAAATGGTACTCCTATTTGGATGCTCAACAAATGGGGAATTTGTCGAGTTGGTCGACAAGTGCGAGTTGTAAAAATGTCTAAAATGGGTCCCAAAAAAAACTGTGGGAATTTACATAACTTGAAGAAGATATAAAAAATATATTTTTAAACATATGTAACCACAAATGTCTATAAATTTTGAATAAGAAGATCATATAAGTAAAATGTTTTTTATAGGCATTTGTGGTTAAATATATGTTTTTAATATTTTAGTTCTATAGGCATTTGTGATTAAAAATTAGGGTGTGTTTGATTGGGAAGTGTGGAAAAGGAAAACAATTTCCATGTTACAAGGAAAATAAAAACTACAAAAATGGTGAGAAAATATTTTTCAACAAAGTGGTCAAATTCATGCTTTAAGTGATTGTACCATATAATTTTTTTTCTTTTTCCACATTGTATCAAACAGCCAAAGTTGGAAAATATTTTCTTCTGATGTGACATTATTTTTCATGAATGTGACATTTTCCATGAAATATGGTGCAATCAAACACAGCCTAAGGAAAAAAAAATTGCCAAAAGCCCATTTTGCTTGGCTTCATTTGCTTGACATTTGGGCAGTGTCGAGATTCTCGACAAATAAATAAATAAATAATATTATTATACTTCGATTTGTCGAGTAACTCGACAAATGGGACTCCTATTTGTCAAGATACTTGACAAATGGAGAATTTGTCGAGTTAGTCGACAAATACGAGTTGTAAAAATGTTCAAAATTGGTCCAAAAAAACTGTGAAAATTTTACGTAACTGGAAGCAAATCTAATAAAGATGAGGAAATAAGTAAAACTTGGACGAAAGTGTGAATTTTAGTATAGTCAAAGATATTTTTATTCTTCAGTCTTCACAACCACTATATAGTTTGTAAAAGTTTGTTGTTGTTGTTCTTCCTCAATGCTATAATAAATATATACCCACATAAATATATATACATTTTTTTAGAGTAACACAATACAAAGAAACAACACTTTATTTATGACCAAATGAAAGAACCAAATTAAAAGTGAAAACCCTATTTGAAAAATATAAAGAATTTATCTTCGAGTCGAGCCTTGGCGGTTTCGTAAAAACCACAAAGATGAGATTTTGAGCCTGAGACTCGCCATTTGTGGTTTGAGATTTGCAAGGAACTAGGGAGGTTTTGGAGAAGTTTTGGATAAAGGTTTTGGAGAATGGTGGATAGAGATATTGAGCCGTGAAAAAAAAATGTTGTCAAAACTACGAAAAATTGAACAGTATTTACCTAAAACTATGTCATATTGGACAAAAAATTGAATAGTGAACAAAATAAGACTCTTATATTATTGTAGTAAAATACTAAACAACTAAAATATAAATATATCAAGTTAATATCTTCTTTAATAAGCATTAAATATTTAAAAAAAAAACTAAGCGTATAATTTTAATAGAATTTAAAAATAATTTTTTTAAGATATTTTATATCCTATCAAACAAGTACTAAAGTACAAACATGTAAAGTTAAAATATATACTTCCAAATAGCTAATGTTAATTCTTCTTGTAGGGGCTTTGACATTCCAATAAATTCTCACACGTTTTTTGTTTTCTACAAATGATGTATCAAATGCAAGGGTTGTAAAACAATACAAGTGCATAATTATTCATAATACAAGTGCTGATTCCAGTAAAGGCGGCAGCATTATAGGTGGCCTAATGTTGTCCAAGACAACAAAACAAAGGCCAAAAAGTTGAATCAGGTGAAATTGATTTTAATTAAAAAATTAAAAATTAATTTAAAAACGTCAAAATTTTTAAAAATAAGTTATTTGTAAATAAACAAATTGCTCATAAAACTTAGTTTTAAATAGACTTTTCATAAGTTTCAACTAAAAAAATTAAAAATTAATCCAAAAATCTCAAAAAAAAAAAAAAAAAATGAAGAACAATTGAAAAAGAAGAAGAAGAATGGGAGAAATCAGGAAGAAATCAGGAATGAGTGATTTTGCCCTACAAATTTTTTGAACTGGAAAATTGTGAGAATATTAATTAGTTTAGCCAGCATCTGTTATGTTATTTTCTGTTATATAAGAGATGAGGTGTACTATTACTATTGGTTCACACTCTCTCTCTCACGTTTTCTTTTTTTGTTTTTGTTTTCTATATATGTAATACACCAACATTTCAATAGATAATAAATAAACTCCAGATTTCTTTTTCTATTTTCTGATATTGTTCATGGTATCAGAGCTAGAATTTCAAAAGCTCCATTGCTCAGTCTAAATTCTAAGCTAAGGAAGATCTATTCCTAGCTAACATAGACGAGAATGGAAGATAACACAGATATCTCAACTAAAGGAGAAAGGGAAAGGGAAACTGGAACTACAGAAGTTAGGAGAAGAGGATCAGGGCCAAATAATGGAGATCTACTACATCTCCAAGGATCAGACCACCCAGGGATGGTATTGGTAACATCACTGCTCATAGGTAACAATTACTTAAGCTGGAGTAGATCCATGAAAATTGCATTAGGGACAAAAGTCAAACTAGGATTTGTAGATGGAAGCAATGTAATACCAAATAGGGATTCACCTAATTTTGAGCAGTGGAAACGAGTGGATTGCATGATGATTTCATGGATTTTAAGTTCAATTTCGAAGAAAATTGTTGATGCCTTCATTTATGCTTCATCTGCGAGGGAATTATGGTTAGAATTGGAAGAGAGATTTGGTTAATGTAATGGACCACTCCCGTATCAGTTACAAAGAGAAATTAACAGCATCACGCAAGGAACATTGAGTGTAATGGTATGTTACACAAAGCTGAAGAAACTCTGGGATGAATATGCATGCCTTATGCCTATTCCAATATGTACTTGTGGAGCTGCTAAGGAAGTATCAGAGATCAACACATCAAACAGGCTGATACAATTCCTGATGGATCTAAATGAGTCATATGATCATATTAGGAACCAGATATTGGTAATGGATCCACTACCCAGTGTCAATAAAGCATATTCAATGATCCTATGAGTGGAAAAATAAAGAGATGTTCACCATTTATATCCTGAGGTTAATGAAAATTCAGCAATGATGGCTAAGATGCAAAATTCTGGAAAGAGTGGTTTTGGAAGAGGCAATTGGAATGGAAGAGATGGATCAGGAAGAGGTAGATGACTGTTCAAAAGAATGACTAATGAAGAAAAGGCAAATCAGTACTGTGATTATTGCAACATGAAAGGACATACCAGAAGCACTTGTTTCAAAATATATGGGTATCCAGACTGGTACAAAACTTTAAAGGAGCAGAAAGGCAAAACTATGAATCAAAATGGCAGGATTATGGCTAATTTAGCTGATACACCTCTGGATTTAGATGAAGAAGGTCAGAGTATAGAAGAAAAGAGTAATTCCCAAACCAGTAGCATGACAGAGCTAATACAGCAAGAAGTAATGAAATATATGAAAGAAAAGGCACAGATGGGAGCAAATAATCATGTCAACTTTGCTTATCTAGGAGACTTTGCAGGTAGTATCTCTTTCCAATACGTTTTTAGCTTGCTTGATAGTTTAGAACCTGGATAATGGATTATAGACACAGGTGCCAGCGGCCATATGTGCACTAACATACAATTTTTACATAAACCTGAACCAGTTCCTAATTTTACACCAGTTTACTTACTTGATGGATCAATAAAAGAGGTCAAACATATAGGTGATATTATCTTAAACCACAGACTACATCTCACAGAGACTCTACATATCCCAAGTTTCAAGTTCAATCTTCTATCTGTCCCTAAACTAGCTTACACAGCTAACATCAGATTTGTTTTTTATCCATCACATTGCCTTTTGCAGGACCTGGAGAGTGAAGAAACACTTGCTGTGGGAAAACTAATGGAAAAACTTTATATCCTAGATAAGTCTAGTCTACTCAGTTTTGATTCCAAACATCACATACCAGCACCTGTTGCTTTAGATTTGTATCCAAGCATTTGTAATACTCAACACTTTTCTAATAAAGCTTCTGTTAGAACTATATCTGATTGGCATAAAAATCTTGGTCATGCTTCACCTTCTGTTTTACTGCATCTTGACTTTCTTAAGAATATAGCTAATGAGCATGAATTTGATAAATTGAAAGACTGTGACATATGCCATAGATCTAAGCAACCTAGACTACCTTTCCTCAAAAGTTCTATTCACACAAATGATATTTTTGAACTGATTCACCTGGATGTCTGGGGACCCTACAGAAGACCCTCTCTTACTGGAACACCTTACCTATTGACCATTGTTGATGATTATAGCAGATCCATTTGGGTTTTTCTGTTTGTTCACAAAAATCAGGTTCCAAATACCTTAAATAATTTTTTCTTCATGGTTAATACCCAATTTTATAAGAAAATCAAAGGTGTTAGAAGTGATAATGGCACTGAGTTCACAAGCTCAGATTGTCAATTGTTATTTCAATCACTAGGTATCCCACACCAAACATCTTGTGTTTATACACCCCAACAAAATGGGATAGTTGAAAGGAAACACAAACATCTCCTACAAATTGCTCGTTCTTTGATGTTCCAGTCTAAACTACCAAATAAATTCTGGTCTTATTCCATTTTGATGGCCACATTCATTATAAATAGGCTTCAAAGCTCTATCATCCACTGAAAAACTCCATTTGAAATTCTTTTTTTAAAAAAGCTAGATTATTCTGTCCTCAAACCATTTGGATGCTTAGCTTATGCAACAAACACTAAACCAGGAAAAGATAAGTTTGATTCCAGAGCTTTTAAATGTGTCTTTGTTGGATACACTCCGGGAAAAAAGGGTTATAAGCTATACAACCTTGATATACATCAAATTTTTATTTCTAGAGATGTTCAATTCCATGAGCATATTTTTCCTCACATTCCTTGTTCTCATACTTCTACCTCTAACACTCTAACATTGCCCATCTATGATGATACATCTTCTCAAATTTCATTTACACAACCTCATTCACCTCCTAGCAATCTACCTCAAGTCCATCATTCACTACCTCTAGAACATCATCAACACTCTCCTTCTTCTCATATTGTTTCTCCTCACTCTATACCTCCTTTAGAGATTACCAGTCTAGCCCTTAAAAGAAGTACTAGACACGGAACTAAACCAACTTGGCTCCATGATTTCATTACTAATTCAGCCATCTCCATGTCTTCTATCACAGAAAATTATTCTGATTCTCTCCAGTCTTCTTGTCATAACCCCTACACACCACCAACTTTTCCCTACTTTGTCAATCCCACTTTCACACCCACATATAAAGCATTTTTAGCAAATATGTCTAGTATCCATGAGCCCACATCTTACTATCAAGCTAGTCAATCACCAGATTGGGAAGAGGCTATGAAAAAAAAAATTGACTGCCTTTGAAGAAAATCAGACCTGGGATCTTACCACTTTACCTCCAAATAAAAAGGCTATTGGTTCTAAGTGGGTCTACAAAGACAAATTGAATCCTAATGGTACTATTGAGAGGTTGAAGGCCAGACTTGTAGCCAAAGGATATCACCAACTACTAGGGGTTGATTATAATGAAAGTTTTTCTCCTGTGGCTAAATCTGTAACTGTTTGAATTCTTTTGGCCATTGCTGCAGCAAAACATTGGGAATTACACCAGTTGGATATTAATAATGCTTTCTTACATGGTAACTTGGATAAAGAAGTATTTATGGTGCCTCCACAGGGATACTCTAAAGCTAAACCAAATCAGGTATGTAGGCTTAGAAGAAGTCTTTATGGGCTTAAGCAGGCTTCAAGACAATGGAATCATGAACTGTGTACTAAACTTCTTGCTATGGTTTCACTCAATCTGCTCATGACCATTGTTTGTTTATCAAACACACCCCTCAATTGTTTCTAGCTTTATTGGTTTATGTGGATGATGTTCTCTTAACTGGGAATGATGTGTCAGAAATCATCCATGTCAAAACATATTTACACGATCTTTTTATTATTAAAGACATGGGCCAAGCCAAATATTTCCTAGGTTTGGAGATTGCAAGAGATTCTACTGGGGTCTATGTTAACCAACGTAAGTATGTTTTGGATATTCTTCATGATACTGGACTTATGGGTGCTAAGCCTTCTCCTACACCACTTCCAAAGGGTCTTAAGTTTCAGGATCATTCTGCTGCTTTGCTCTCAGATCCAGAGGCTTACAGAAGACTCATTGGAAGGTTGCTCTATTTGAACTTCACTCGCCCTGACATTACATATTCTGTCCAGCAGTTTAGTCAATATGTTCATTCCCTTACACAAGATCATTGGGATGCTGTTTTACATCTCCTAAAGTACTTAAAAGGATGTCCTTCAAAAGGCTTGTTCTTCCCAATTGATACTTCTCTTAATCTGCAAGGTTATAGTGATGCTGATTGGGCTTCTTGCCTTCAGTCCAAAAAATCTCTTACTGGTTATTGTATTTTCCTTGGTTTAGCTTTGGTTTCTTGGAAAATAAAGAAGCAGTCTACTGTATCTCGTTCTTCTGCAGAGGCAGAGTACAGAAGCTTGGCCACGACTGTCTGTGAGCTCCAATAGGTGTCCTATCTTTTCCATGATTTTCTTATCCCTGTCTCTCTTCTTATTCCCCTCTGGTGTGACAATCAGGCAGCACTTCACATTGTTGCCAATCCGGTTTTTCATGAGCGCACTAAGCATCTGAAAATAGATTGTCACTTGGTTCGAAATAAATACAAGGAGGGTTTCATCTTGCCTCAGCATCTTTCTTCCAAGTTGCAGCTTGCTGATCTATTTACTAAGTCCTTAGCTTCTCTTCAATTTCATTTTCTCCTCTCCAAGTTGGGTTTGGTTGATATCCACCAAAATCCAACTTGAGGGGGGATGTGAGAATATTAATTAGTTTAGCCAGCAACTGTTCTGTTATTTTCTGTTATATAAGAGATGAGGTGTATTATTACTATTGGTTCACACACTCTCTCTCTCACATTTTCTTTCTTTCTGTTTTCAATATATGTAATACACTAACATTTCAATATATACTTCCAAATAGCTAATGTTAATTCTTCTTGTAGGGGGTTTGACATTCCAATAAATTCTCACACGTTTTTTGTTTTCTACAAATGATGTATCAAATGCAAGGGTTGTAAAACAAGACAATCATAATTATTCATAATACAAGTGCATAATTATTCATAATACAAGTGCTGATTCCAGTAAAGGCGGTAGCATTATAGTTGGCCTAATGTTGTCCAAGACAACAAAACAAAGGCCAAAAAGTTGAATCAGGTGAAATTGATTTTAATTAAAAAATTAAAAATTAATTTAAAAACGTCAAAATTTTTAAAAATAAGTTATTTGTAATTAAACAAATTCCTCATAAAACTTAGTTTTAAATAGACTTTTCATAAGTTTCAACTAAAAAAATTAAAAATTAATCCAAAAATCTCAAAAAAAAAAAAAAAATGAAGAACAATCGAAGAAAAAGAAGAAGAAGAAGAAGAATGGGAGAAATCAGGAATGAGTGATTTTGCCCTACAAATTTTTTGAACTGGAAAATCATTAAAATCAGACTAGTTCTATCGGGTTGCGGTTGAACCACTAAAAATCCCGGTTTTCGATCCAATTTTTTGATGTCAGCTTAAATTGGTAGACCGGACCGATTTTGCGATCGGTTTCCAGTTTTCTCTGTTGAACCGGCCGATCCGATCTTGTTTTCTAAACATTACTCAATACTAGTATTTGTTGAAGTGTGCCCCCACACATAAAGGGTTTTGGTTGAAACAAATTTAGCAATATAAGATTCCATTCCAAAAAATGATTGACAGTCCGTCTTCTAGAATTAGAATTGCAAGACCACGAAAAAGACAAAAAATATAGAGAAAAATGAACCCAAAACTTTCATATATATTATTACATTACAGGGACAAAAGACAAATGTACATTACGAGGACATACAGCATTTACATTACAAGGATAAAAGACAAATAACATACATAAACCAAGCATAATGTGAATGACACTAAGAACGTCGTAGAAAAATAAGAGAAAAAAATGGGGGAAAGATCAAGATGCTTATGACACATTGAAATCTTTAAATTGAATATAATTAAATTTTTATTTAGTCTGCTATTTTGAAAATAATATCATATTGCTTAATTTAGCATTTGTGTAAAGATCCTATTTCAAAAAATCATTTTTTTTGTAAAATAGGCAATATAATTTCTTATTAAAATGAAGAATTTTATTTTGTCTCTGACTCACATGTCATGTATTTGCCAACGTATCAACGCAAAAACCGGAAATGACATATGTGGGTAAGTGCCCGTTTGATAGAGATTATAAACTGGTTTATTTGATCAATATTGGTTTATTTGAGTTGAAATTGTTGATTTTTCATGTTAAAAGTGGGTTGAAAAGTCAAAAATTACCGCTGAAAAAAACCAAAATGAGTTTTTAATCCCAATTAAACAAAGCCTAAATCTCAAGCACACGTTGAAGAAGGCAATGTCGTCTTTTTAACATATAAATGAAGGGTATAATGGAATCACAATTAAGAGGTATCGTTATTATCAGCATGGAATCAGACACGTGGGCTTAATATAAAATTATACCTTCGAAAATCCATATACTATGATTCATAGAAAGTGTGAATTTAGAAAGAAATTTCCATTTTATTTGTAGTTCTCATTTATACAAGAAACAAATGCAACACAAATCAAATTGAAATAGGATGTAAATATACTTTGGAAAAAAAAATCAAATCATATTAAAATATTTATTAATACGAAACATATTAAGGGTGTGTTTGATTTTGATTAAAATCAATTTTTTTTTTTAAAAGTTAATAAAAATTGATGAAATATGTAGTTAAAAAATTGTACAAATTTGTGGGCATTGAAATTGATTGTTGATCTTCACTTCAAATTTTTAGCAAAATTTTAATTAATATAAAACGGTGCCTAAAATACATTGGGAAGGGGAATGAAATTAACTAGTCGAGAGAAGGAGAAAATACACTTGATAGAGACGCACGAACATATTTCTCAAACGTTGGAGACAAGTTCTTTAAGAACACTGACCATAGCAACCCGAGGTCTGCACATGGCTTCCAATGGCTTGGCTTTAGGCAAGGTGATTCCATGGCCTTCACTCATGTCAATTTTCTCTGCACTTATTCTCTCCCAATCGAAGCTCTGAATCAATGAACTCAATCCCAACCCGATCATACGATGCGCCAAACCCGACCCTGGACACGCTCTCCTACCCATTCCAAATGGCAGCAGTTTGTGGGTTTCGACTTCCATTTTTTCAAATCTTTCGGGTTTAAAGTTCATGGGATCATCCCATACAGTTGGATCTCTGTGAATTGCCCATGCATTGATCAATAACATGGTGCCCTTTGGGATATTGTATCCTCCGATTTTGCAATCTTCCGATGATTCGTGTGGTACGAGCATCGGAACTGACGGGAATAATCTTAAAGTCTCCAAAATGATGCAGTGAAGGTAGTGCAGTTTTGGCAAATCTTGTTCTTCCACCAAGCGATTGAATCCCACGTTAGAGTCTATTTCTTCTTTGGCTTTTTTCAGAACTTCTGGATGATTGAGTAAAAGGGACATTGCCCATTCTGAAGTCAACGCCGATGCATCCGTTCCAGCAACCACCAGCGCCTGTCCATTGAAATTATTTATTTTTCGAAAATTAATGCAGTGAGAAACGAAAGATATTGATTTGAGAGTAGAGATTTACAATAACAAGTCCAATGATGATTTGATCAGTATAGTTTTCCGGTTGTGATTCCTGCAAAGAAAGCAAATGATCAACCATGGTATTTTCCTGCTTGCCACTCTGCCGCCGCCGTCGCCGGTGTTCTTCAATGAGGCCGTGCATGAATTTGTCACTTTTTTCCATATGCATGGCAAATTTTTTCTCGAAACTATCGTAACCAATCCATCCTAAAATGGGGAAAAAATCGCGAGGATTAGAAGCAGACATCAGTTCCAAACCCTTTTTTACATTCTCCTGGAACCGCTTTGCCTCTTCATCGTCCTCGGCGTCCTCGCCGTAATACCGTTTTCCTGCTAGTATTCTTATTATGTTATTAAAGGTCATCTCCGTAAGTTTTTCTTCCAAATTCACCTTGGAGAACCCTGTTGATGAAATTCTGTATAGTCTACACAGTAAGCGATTGTTCTCATCTCGCCTGATAGAAAGAAACTTGTTGAGGCGGGTGGGGGAAAATATTTCGACATCGCACAGGCGGCGGAGGTTCCGCCAGTGGTCACCGTAGGGGGCGAAGACAATGGTGGTGTTATTGTAGCCGAAGTACTTGCTAATGGAGGTACGAGGACGATTGGCCAAAACGAGGTCGTTCTTGGTGAAACATTCGTGGACCAAAGATGATGATGAAACAACAACCACAAACCGGGAACCGAATTGGAGCGAAAATATGGGTCCATTTTTCTGTGAAAACTGGTGTAGGATTCTATGGAGTGGTGGTTTTAGGAGGTGGAGGTGGCCGATGATTGGAAGCGCTGACGGTGGACTTGGTGGCATGTTCTGGCGGCGTTTTCTTGCATTTGACAGAAACTTGTAAATGAGAATTGTGAAGATAAAACAGAGAGAAGTGTAAATATATTTTGCTTCCATTCTTGCTCGATAAGTATGCATATTCATGGTAAATATATATACTGAACAGGAAAGATCTCCTCCATCTAATGGGAGAATTTTGCCCACTGGTGGAAGATATCAATTTCCATATAACGATAGGGTCCAAACTGGACCAGTGGGCAAAATAATCTACCCACTGAGTGGAAGATATCATTTTCCATATAACGACAGGATCCCAACTGAAGTGATACCCATATACAATGAGTCCCGATCTCTTGCTCAAAAGTTGGCAGAAAATCTTGCCCACATGTTGTCAGCATGTGAACAATTGATGTAAAAAATAGTTTTTTACATTAACTGTTTACATACTGATGTGGGCAAGATCTCCTGGCAGGAGATCAATATTCCTATATACAATACGTGTATGTAATAAGAGAGAGAGAGAGAAAGAGACGGCAACAAATAATAAGGCTACGTAGCCATGTCATTGGTAAAGTGTCCTCATTTCGGATTGTTCTTCCTTACGGCATCTCAAATGTTGGAGTAATTGTGAATATTTAGAGATCTCTAATGCACTCCATGAATTGTAGCTGATGTAGCATTTAAACAGAAGGACTTCTAAATGAATATGGAATAAATAGATGTGAAAGTTCAAAACTTCTCTCCAATGAGTTCCTTCTACAATTCAATAATAGTGATTACATGGCATTTATTTTTTTAATATGTTTGTTAGTGTTAAAATTACTTTTTAAGTGCTTATATTTTAAGTTGTTGGTGAATGTGTGGATAAAAAGTAAGTCGTAAGTTGTGGGCCCTATTAAATTAGTGGATAAAAAATATGTTTGATCAGTTTGACCAGTTGAAATTATAATTTAAGCTTTGCCAAACATATGCTAAATGGTGGTTATATTCACACCACATTTTATTATGAGTGCGTTTGATAGAGATTATAAACAGTTTATAAACCAAAATTGGTTTATTTGAGTTGAAATTGTTGACTTTTCATGTTAAAAATGGGTTGAAAAGTCAAAAATTATTGCTGAAAAAAACCAAAATGGGTTTTTAATCCCTACCAAACGCAAGCTATAAATGCACCACATTTTAATTATATAAAAAGTCCTTAATTTTTATTTATTGTCATATTTATTGCCTTAATTTTGTTTTCATCGGATTCTTATATTTAACATTCTATTAATTAACACATTTCGTTCCTACTAACGATTTTCCTCTAAAAATTCTATTAGTGTGTTTTAAAATGAGTGACAAATATTTAATCAAAATTTTATATTTATTTGTTTGTTTTGCTTATTTAAAAATACGAGGAGAAAAATGAGTCTTTTTTTTCTTTCTTAATGAAATTTTTGGACAGAAACTATTATCAGGTATAATATGTGCTAATTAATAGAAGGTTGATGATAAGAATGTGATGAAAAATAATAAGGATATAAATATAATAATAAGTAAATATTATGAACTTTTTATGCAATTTAAATGTGGTGCACTTATAAAAAAAATGTAGTGCGAATATATTTAACCTTTTTTTAAATTAAACAATAATAAAACTACTAAAATTTTTCTAATTACCCTTTTGTGAATTAAATTAAGTCCAAAATTAAAATAATTGTTGAGTCACCCAATCTTACAGGACTTCTACATGTAAAAAGAGTACCCCACATCTTCTATTTTATTTTGTGCCACATCAACCTAACATGGTGTTTTACATAGTGCATTAGAGATGTGATTTTAATACACATTATCTATTTGATGACATGACACTTCTTTTTTTTTCAATCCATGATTTGCATTGGAGATGCTCTTACATGGGACTTTGGCGCAGATAGTCTCTAACATTTGCTCTTAGTGTGGAATTGGTCTCTAACGTTTATTTTTTGACAAACAAATCTCTAACATATGTGTTTTGGTACAAAATTGATCCTTATGACAAATATGTTCTTAGTTTTAATTAAAAAAAATTGTATGTGGATTCCTAATCTTACAAAATGTGCAAATAGGTTCAATATTTTTATTTTTTATAAAAAAAAATTAAAGAAAACTAATGATTTTTTTTTTTTGAATTAACACTTTAGTAATAAACTTATCAAATAAAATTATTATTTTTATTATTAAGTAATTATATTATTTAAAGAGAGAGAAATCATTGTGATAAATCATTTTTCTCTCTCTTTACTTATAATATTTTTTCTCCCTCTTTACTTTAAAAATTAAGTTAAATAAATAACAAAATGACGTATATAATTTTATGATATTGAAATAATCTTATTACATTTTTATTTAACATAAAAATGCTAATAAAAATTAATTTACACATTATGTGTTTTATTTTTTAATGAAAATAAAACGATAAATTAAAATATGAAGAATATAGTTGAATTTTTAATATTTGTGGTTAATAAACATATAACTCAATTAAATAAAAGTATTTAAACATCAAGTTTTTGACAAAGTTATTTTTTTTTTATACAACAATAAAATAATAGTTTAAATTTTAAATAATATAATTACTTAATAATAAAAATAATAATTTTATTTGACATATTTATTACTAAAGTGTTAATTTAAAAAAAAACATTAGTTTTCTTCAATTTTTTTATAAAAAATAAAAGTATTGGACATATTTGTACATTTTGTAATGATTAGGAATCTACATACAATATCTTCTAATTAAAATTAAAGGTATATTTGTTTTTTTCATCCCATAAGGATCAATTTCACACCAAAACACATATGTTAGATATTTGTTTGCCAAAAAATAAACGTTATAGACTAATTCCACACTAAGGACAAAGATTATGGACTATTTGTGCCAAAATCCCTATTTATGTAAAGCCGGCCCGTCAAACTCTCGAGGTCCCATCATTATTGGGGGGTATAAATAAGATTTTTTTATACAAATGGTCCTTATCGTCGTCTTTTACTGCAGATTGAAGACCTATCTTTCGATTTTTGGCAATAACATTCCTATTTCAACATTTCTTGGTGCAAATAGTCATTTCTGTTTATTTCTGTTTAAATCCTTCGTTAAATTAGCGCGTGAAATCCCCATTTCTTCCTGGAACAATTTTGGACAGAAACTAATAAAGAAAAATTTGCAGCAAAGGTCCAAAATCTTTCAAATCTACATTAAAAAGTCCCAAATCTTTAAATAAATGTATGCCCAAAGGACCTCTTGACGAATTTTATCCAAATGTTCTTTAGTTGACCAAAAGTCAATGTTTCGACCTTAATTTGACTGGTATTAGAGCATGTTTGGATTATTTTCTTTAAACTTTTTTCTTTTTCCAAACTCATTTTCGACCACATATTTTATGGGACCCACAACTTTTATCAACTTTTCAACCACACATTTTACCAATTTTTTTAAAAAAATATCGTGAAAAACTACTTTTACTTTTAAACTCCATCAAGCATGCACTTAATAAGAAAAAAAGTAATCTTTTCACATTTCCTTATTTCAAACAACTAAAATATAAGAGACAAAAATAAAAACTAAAGAAAATTTTATGCACTTAATATTTTATTTCCTTATTTTCATGCACTTAATATTTTTATTTTTGTAATGTTACGTAATTATATTATAACAAACAACAGCTAAGGTTTTGACCATTTTTTTTTTGTTTCATTTCTTTAATTATTTTTTTCTTGAGTATTTGTTTTTGTTTCTTATATTTTAATTGTTTGAAATAAGGAAATATGAAAAGACTATTTTTTTTCCTTATTAAGTGCATGATTGATATAGTTTAAAAGTAAAAGTAGTTTTTCACGAGTTTTTGAAAAAAATATGGTGAAGTGTGAGGTTGAAAAGTTGATAAAAATTGTGGGTCACATAAAATATGTTATTGAAAATGAGTTTAGGAAAAAAATAGTTTTAAAAAAAATCCAAACATGCTCTAAAATCAATCAAATTAAGGTCGAACCATTGGCTTTTGATCAACTAACGAACATTTGGATGAAATTTGTCAAGAGGTCCTTCGGACGTACATTTATTTAAAGGTTTGGGTCATATGTGTTAGAATTAAAAGATTTGGGACTTTTTGACATATTTTTGAATATTTTTGGATCTTTGTTGCAAATATCCCTTTATTATTTTCTGTCCAAAATTGTTCTAGGAAAAAATTGGGATTTCACGTGCTACTTTAATGGAAGATTTGAACGGAAACAAACATAAATGACTATTTGTGCCAAAAAAGGTTGAAATAAAGACGTTATTGTCAAAAATAAAAAGATAAGTCTTCAATCTACCGTAAGAGCAAACAATGGAGTCCATTTGTGCAAAAAAAGCCAATAAGTAGTTGTCTCTTTTGAACCCTCAATGAGATAAAGGTCCACGCCATGAAAGATTGGGAGTAGTGGTGTCAATCCAGGTCAGGCGGGCTGGGTCGGCCCGCCTTCGATGAGGCCCGGTAACGGCCCGCGTTCGACAAAACTCGCGCTACTGCGGGTTGCGGGCCGGGTCGGCCCAGCCCACGAATTTTTTTCAAAAGCCCGGCCCACCCATTGGCCCATACGGGTCGAGCCCATATGGGCCGCGGTTCGATCCGGTTCGGCCCGTATGAATAAAAAATTAATTTTTTTTGAAATTACTAAAAAAATTTAGTTACTTATTGTAATTCAAAAAAAAAAATGTTTACATATATAACAAAAAATGTGTTAAATTACTAAATAAAAAATAAATAACAATGATAAATTCACATTTGTTAATTTTTTAATTCAATTTCTATTTTTTATTTATATATTTAAAGACTAAAACGTGAATGCATTTGTCACATCTTTCACTTTAAACGGCTATCTGCCATTTGTTTTTTTTTTTTTAAATATCATTTCAAATATGAAAGTTTGAATTTTCTGCCCATTTTTTTTAAAAAAAAAAAAAATCAAAGTGGTTCACGGGCCGGCCCGCGGGTTGGCTTCTTCGGCCCGTGAACAGCCCGCCCGGTTCACGGGCCGGCCTGCGGTTCCGAGTCGAGACGAGTGGGCCGATGCCGGTTCGATCGGCCCGCCCGTCTTGACACCTCTAATTGGGAGGTTGGGTATGACAGCTAGATTGCATTAAACTTTGAATTATTGTATAGGATTGTAAACGAACCATCCTGGAAAAAGACTGGAGCACCTTCGATTAAAAAAAAAAGACAGGAGCACCTCTGCTAATTGGGATTCCAAACCACACATCCCATGATTCCCGCTATCCTACGCCGTAGGCGTCCTATGACCCATACGTGCACCACTAATAAATTAAAAGCAAGACTCTTTATTTATAAACAGTGTATTTGACATTTTAGAAAGTATTCATAAATTTAAGAAGTAAATTTTTTTGAATAGTTTCAACAGTTTTTTTTATATTTAACACTTTATTTTATTTTTTCAATAAATATTTTTTTTCCATTTATTTTTTTCTAACATGTTTATATAATTTCTCTCTATTTTTGCTATTTTATTTTGTATACACTATTTAATTCAATTATTAGAACCACGTCTAAGTCTTAACGATTTGAGATTTGTCAAAGCGGGTGGAGCCACAAGTCCAAGTCTTTACAACTTGGGTTAGGTTGTGGGTCATTTTCATGTTACATTGAGAGTTTATTTTGAAAATTACAATTTTCTTCTTACAACTATATAAACTACGTTAGTGACTGCTAAGTCCAACTCAATTATCTTCCTTGTTGTCGGGTGTCACAAAATATCATAGCCCTTATCCATAGTGAAAAGCTTCAAATAATAAAATAAAATTTAAACCATTATCATTAATGTCTCATATTATAATTAAGATTTGTAGAGTTGTAGTGTAGGTTTTATTACATCTGTCAAACATGACACTTAGTGCATTGAAGTGAACAATTTTACAATCCGTACACGTTAACTTCCATTTACAATAAGATAGTCTAACTTAGAAGTGTTAATTAGACTCTACTGAATAAATACAATTCGATTTTGATGTGGCCAAAATTTAAAAAATACGAGCTCGTGTAGGATGAATGAGCTCCACGTGACAAGATTGTAAAAGTAGATTATGTCACACTGCGTTATTTATTGTAATTTTTACACGTCAAACATATAAACATAGGTAATTCGACAAGTTTAATACCAACAATCTAATTAGACTCGATGAAATCAATAGTCCTAGTGATGGCAAAAATATCCGATCCGCTTCGAACCCGATAGATACTGGAGCGAAAAATACCTGATCCGTGGATCGGCGGGCGGATCGGGGCGGATATACGTGATCCGCCACGGATCTCGGGGCGGGGCGGATCGGGGCTGCCCCGATCCGCCCCGCCCCGAATTAAAAAAAAAAAGGGATTCAATTGCCCCGCCCCGCCCCGCCCCGCTCCGCCCCGCCCCGAATTAAAAAAAAAAAAAAGGATTCAATTGTAAAAAGATAAAAAAATTGGGACTAGGATTGAAAATGCAATTTTAAACTTTCTAAACCAAATGAAATTGAAATCTGAAATGAAAATGTGAAATGTGAAATCTGAATCTCTCTCTCTAAGTCTCTTCCCTGTGCCTATAAGTCTGAAATCTCTCTCTCTAAGTCTGAAATCTGAATCTGGGTTCTCTCTCTCTTTCCCGCGAATAATTACCATCCACATGAATTCACTACTTTTCTTAGGATATTGATTTATAATATTCTTTTTTATTTTTTCTGTTGTCTGCATATTTGACTCTATATATATGTATTATGTAATGTTATTTTCTTGAAAGAGTAGTAATACCAATATATAATTTGGCATGTCCAAAACAATTATATTTTTTTAAAATTCATTCTTGGCTTTTCTCCTTTTCTTTTTATCTTTGTATTTTTCTGCAGCCTGTCTAAGAATGAACACCAACCATAGAGATATGTGAGAGAGAGAGAGAGAGAGATGTTGACACGTTTGTTTAGTTATTGTTTTGGACATCTGTATGTAGTTAGTGTGTGTACTGTGTGTGAAAAACATCATGGATTTCCTCACAATGTCTTTGGCCGATCCAAAAAAAAAAAAAAAAACGGATCAGTATACGGATCAGGAATCTGATCCGCCCCGAAAAATGGCGGATCGCGGAGCGGATTTGGATCTTATACAATTATTGCGGGGCGGATTTGGATCAGGCCGATCCGCCCCGATCCGCCCCGTTGCCATCACTAAATAGTCCGTACTCAACTATCTTATCATTTTCTTTAAATGAATGGTTAAATCAATGTATCAAGAGTTACAACTTGAATAATATAATCTCCTTGTAACTAATTTTCGGCCCCTTAAGTTAGTGGGGGAAGACTTGAGCTACTTAAAAGAAGAGTTTGACGAATCATTTTCATTTGTTTTGTTTGTTTGCATTGATATTGCTTATTTCAAATTGTCTGTTAATCAGTTATGAAATGGACGTCAATGGGAATTCGGATTTTATTTCTCATCCCCATTTTGCGGAAATTATTAAAAATTATCTTAGCCAACGTGTTGTTAAATGTAGTCATACGTTGAGTAGACTTGAATATAAGGCCACATAAGCTAAAACTTAAGAATACATCATCTTGTTATGAAACTAGAAAAGTAGAGAGAAAAAATAAGAGAATAGAGAGAGTTAAAATTCAAGTCTGTTAATTTACTAGAACAATGACCCTTATTTATAGGGTTCCAAAGGGAGTTACAACCTGATTAGAATACACTCTTATGGAGTAAGTAGATAACTACATAGACATCTAGATACAACTAAATAGTCATTCATCATTATCTATAATTTTACAACACTCTTCCTTGAATGACTTATTACACAATAACTGGTTCGTTATTTGGCAAAAACCCAATGGGATAAAAATACCAATACAAAGAAAAATTATCAAAAATTGGAGTACTCAAATGCTGCCTCATTAAAACCTTGTCAGGAAAACCCAGTGGGACAAAACCTGAGCGAAGAAAAAAGAGTACAGCTACTCCTCCTGATTTCAACCAATGTTAAAAAGTTTGTATTGAGCTATCTATATCTTGTACACCAATGTCTTTAATGTCGCTATCTTCTTAGAATTTGTATAAAACAATTCTGGTGAAATGTGCTCCATGTTATAACCTCCAGCAATATCATCTTCATACACTATCTCTGGTTGACTGTAATCAGCATGATGGTCTGATGCTATTATATTAAAAATAGATCTTCTTGTTGTTCCCTTCATGGGTCTCATATACAATTTATAATACACGGGAGTATAACCATAGGGTTATGATGAAAGTAAATATTTTGTAGGTTATAGACATCCATAACTATAAGAATTATAACACTTCTAATTGGATATCATTTACACAAAGAATATGCCTCATTAAAACCTTACTAGGAAAAAACCATGTGGGAAAAAATCATAGTAAAGGAAAAAGAGTACACAATTCTTTTAATACGCCATGCAAATTGCCTCATTAAAAACCTTGCCAAGAAAACCCAATGGGACAAAACCTCAGTCAAGGAAAAGAGTACAATGCGTATTTACTCCCCCTCATTATAATATTAGTTCAGATCTGTACTTTGATCGATTGAGTTCTCGAAAAGTTGAACCATATGCTTCAGGCATATTAAATCCTCCAGGGATTTACATACATTGTTTTATTAGTCATGCCAGATGAGTTGGTTATAACAATATTTATTATATGCATATATGTCATGCATTGACAGACTAATAAGATATCGACTTATGATTGCTTTACATAAGCCTTTGCAAAATTCATATTGTTAAAAGTCGTGCATTACATGTTACGACTTCATTTTTTCATTTCTTTTTCGCATAAATATACACCTTTAGGTGCTCTGACTATAGGTCCAGAAACTTCAGGTTTCTCTAGTCAGTTCAATTTATTTGGATTGCATCCTTTTATTTGGCCAATTTATTATTTGACAGATTTCTTTCAATATCCTTGCTACCTTTCATAATATGAAGCGCTTCATGATGTGCAACAATGTTGTCAACAACATTTATTTTTTGAATCCATTTATTTCTCATAACGACATAACTTAACGAGATCTTTTCGTTTTATTATTCCAGCTAGCTGAACCTCTTCTGGGATTTTATAATTAGTTATGTCTATATACACTTCAAGAGTATACACCTCCTCAATAGGACCATCCTTATAATTGGCTCCATTTTTTATTTGAGAATTTCTTTGGAATCAAATGTCACCACGCTTCAGGCGTGTCATTAATTTACCTGATATAATGTTAATGGATTGTCCTTCAAGGACGCTAATATAAATTGGAGCATTTAGAGCTGGTATATGAGATTTGATTTAATCTCTTTGGTCAGTTAATGCATCTGTCAATTGTATAACTTACAAATGAGTTATTTGTCGAACTTCTGGTTCATATTGTCTTGTGCAAGGATCTAGAAAATATAATATAATGCAATTTCATGTATTCTTTCCAGCTACTTAATTTCTCTCCCCTAATGTTGAGAAAACTGTCTTATCAAAATAACATTCGAAAGACCTTATTATAAAATATCACCATTTAAGACTTAAGATATTTTATAATGTTCCATACTAAACATGTATTCTCAACATTTTTCAAAGTCCATCTCAGTGCACTATGGTGGACCGATTATACATATATTGCACTATAAAAAATTCATTAGATGGATAATATTAGGCTCTGACCATAAGCCAACTATAGCAGGGGTAACTTTGATGTTGGCATGATGCGTATAAGTGTTACTGCATATAAAATAGCTTTCCCTAGACAAAAATGGGAAGTGCTTTGTTCTCAATAGTAATGGTTTAGAATTTAATTGGAGGTGTTGAAAAACAATATTGCTAAACCATTTAAAATCATCTCAACTTATATTTATTAAAAGTTTGAGATTTAGACTCACTAGTATTGACAAGACACACCACTGTCTTGGTTGTATAATCTGAAAATTATGCTCATAATTTAATATTTGAGCAAGTAATCTTGCAAACTTCAAGTTGCCAATAATAACACCATACAATCATCTAATAAATGTATTCATCAGATACAAATAATATATAGATGATCAACATGGAGGGTGATGGGGCCCCATAAATCACCTTAAATAATTTTCAGAAATGCAGAGAATTCAGTCCCGATTTTAGCTAGTGAATGTCTACTGGTTTATATACCATGAGAACAAGCATCACGTGATAATTCATTATATTGAAAAATCTTCTGGTTTTCAATAGATGAACCATTAATATTTCACATCATATTGATCCGGGATGGTCTAACCGGTAATGCCAATCAATAAAATTTTTAGGACATTGAACTTCTGGTTCAAATATAGTACTTCTTTAAGAGTATCAACACTATAATATTACACAACATTAATATTCTAAAATTGTAAAGTTGTGCTTCTTCAAGAGCAACAATACGATATTTTTTCCAGAATATTTTCCATACTTTGTGTTTCTTCAAAAACAATAATATATTTTCTTTTAAAATATTGATATTCATAACGTTATACTTCTTCAGGAGTATTAATACAATATTTTATAAAATAATAGATTTTATAAAATTACGCTATTTGATAACAAGTAATATTCGACTGAAATATTAATATAATATTGTGTTACTTCAGGAGCAACAATAAATTATTTTAAAATATTAACTTTATTCTGAAGTAAAGATTTATTCTTCATGAGCAATATTATAAGATTCTATAGAATATTATATCTTATAAAATTAGACTTTTTGGGAGCAATTAATATTCTACTGGAATATTAATATAATATAAAATTTTGTTTATTCTGAAGCAACAATAAAATATTCTTCTAGAATATTTATATATTAGGTTGTGATATAAAATACAATATTCTCTTACAATATTGATAGAATTGTAAAATTGTGTTTCTTCAAGAAAACCACAATTAAAACAAATCATTATAAATCATTATTCCTGAATATTTTAAAGTTGTGCTTATTCAGGAGCTATATTATAATATTCTTATAGAATATTATATCTTATAGAATTAAGCTCTTCAAGAGCAATTAATATTCTATTGGAATATTAATATATATAAAAAAATTGTGCTTATTCATAAGCAACAATATGAAATTGATATATGTAAACTATTACTACTTCAGGAGCAATAGTTCATATTCTACTAAAACAATAAAATATTCTTCTAGAATATTTATATGTTTAGGTTATAAAATATAACATAATATTCTTCTGGAATATTGATAGAATTATAATTCTTCAGGAAAATATAAAAATAAACAAATCTTGTTCAATAATATTTTAGAATAATAAACACATTGATTTGTTATCCATTGCCGTTGAATTAAAGTTAAAGCATTGTTATATCTAATTAAAGCATGAATATTTCTTTTAATTGCTTCTCATAAAAATGTTATAACAAAAAGTATAATATGAGTTGGACTCATAAATCAAAGCAAGGATAGAGATATGAACACTAACCAGTTGGTACCGTTTGAACTTCTTTTGGGATATTGACGCTTGAGAAAGTGGACTTTGGGCCACCAAGCTTTTGTTTGTTCTTTACGACGTTTTGATATCACAGTTTGGCTGTCTAGTTTTGCTTATCCTTTTTTCTTTCAAATAAAAGAAAATAATATCTAATTGCTAACTCAGTTGGCTAGAATCTCGTGCTGATAACGTGTTATGAAACTAGAAAAGTAGAGAGAAAAAATAAGAGAATAGAGAGAGTTAAAATTCAAGTCTGTTAATTTACTAGAACAATGACCCTTATTTATAGGGTTCCAAAGGGAGTTACAACCTGATTAGAATACACTCTTATGGAGTAAGTAGATAACTACATAGACATCTAGATACAACTAAATAGTCATTCATCATTATCTATAATTTTACAACACATCTCAAACTTTTAGAATTTACATATTTTTATTTTTACTTATGTTCTAAAAGGCATTAAAATGCAAGAACATGGAAAAATTGCCCCGCATAGAAATTAGGTGGGAGAAAAAACGGTTAACTTTATGTTAATCTCCTAAGACACTTGTGTATTTTGTAGATCGATTTTTCGAGAGTTCTTGATGTCGGGCACAAAGGAGACAGGAGACCGGCTTGAATCAGTAAAGAGAGTGAGCCATGGAGATGCACATGGATAGCCAAGAATGTGAAAACAACAGTATTCACCATATTCGACGATGACGCGAATCTAAACCACTAGTCTATAAACACTAGTAATATCAACAAGTAGTAGATGTAAATAATGACCACTGTAACAAGGATAACGTGAAATGAAAATCTAAACCCACAAACCATTTTTTAATTTTAGTTTTGCAATTCTTGTAAGGGCACTGGCGTAAGGGCAAGTTACCGCGGCATATCTGGTGGGGATTTGGAGAGAGGGGTGGAGTGCATTTGATTGGAGTTGTCTTTATTAACCAAGATCTTTTAACTTTTTTACCTTATTTTTGTTGTCTTATTTATTTGGAACCTACATTTCTTGTTTTCATTTCTTTATTCATATTTATTTTGGAAGGCTTATTTCTATTTTTTTTTTCAGGCATTTGGTGGTATTCTTTTTCTTTTGTTTTAATAAACTTAAGGGTAAATAGCACTAGAGGTCCCAAACCTTTGAACTGTGTGACGATGGGGTCCCGAACATTTCATTTCTAAGCCCCGACTCCTTAACCTTTAAAAAACTGCACGAGCAAAATCCTTTTGTTAAAAAAATCGTTAGTTTGACCGTTAAATGGTCAAGTTTTACTTAAAATGACCAATTTACTCTTTCCAAATTAAAATAAAAAGAATAGAAAAAAAAGCAAAAATTACATCAAACCCCTCATTCACTTTTTCTTCTCCAACCAAGCCTTCATCCCAAAACTTCTTCTTCTCGAAAACCCCACTTCCCACCACTAACTCTGATGACAATTTCTTGGCTGGTTCCCTTTATCTCCAGATTCAGTTATCAACACTTGGGAGCTCATGGAAGGGCTTGATGATTATGAATTCAATTTCCACATCATTGACTCCCTAAAAAAGCCCTACAGTATGGAGATGGGTGCAAGTGAGATAGTGAAATCCTATGAGTTTGTGGAGCACACAGAATCAAAGTCGTTGTGGAGGCACTTATCCGATGCAATAATTGGAGAAGATGTAATAATCTTGAAGCACGTAGTTGGATGATGCTTTAAAAGGGAAGACAATAATCTTAAAGAGGCAATTCATACTCAGAAGTTGGAGAAGATGATAATGGACGAGCCCACGTTGGGACTAGACTCAACGGTGGCATTCTGGCTGGTGGAGACGCTAGCGGCATTGGCGACGGAGAAGGGAAATACGGTGTCGTCGAGCTAGTTTTGATCTGGTGCTGATCTTTGAAAAAGGAAAAGACGGTGGCTGATGTTTGATCTGGTGATGGTTTTTTTCCTTTTTTTCCATTCTTTTTGTTTTAATTTGAAAAGGGTAAATTGGTCATTTTAAATAAATTTTGACCATTTAATGGTCAAACTAACAATTTTTTTAATAGAAGGACTTTGCTCGCGCATTTTTTTAAAGGGTAAGGACTTGGGATTAGAAATGAAAGGTTTGGGACCACATCGTCACAAGGTTCTAAAGTTCGGGATCTCCAGTGCTATTTACCCTAAACTTAATATACCATATCTAATCTAAGTGTAGGAATTAATTAGTAAATAATTATAGCATTTATAATTTTGAGAATTATGTTTTTGTTGGAAACTTGAAGATGTGTGTATGAAGTTGTTATAAATTTTCAAAGTATGCATTATTTTATTTAGTTATTGGTCAATAATATTAAAAATAGTAAACACTTTATTACGTTTGCACTTATAAGTTTAAGATTTGACGTCTATGTTGATGATAAATATGATTACACTTCGGTAGATGAATGCTGCTCTCCTTTGGACGCCTTTCTTAAGTGTTTGCTCGTCTCGTCAGTCCGCCCGCATTGTTGGTCTCATAGACTCGCCTATGGCAGGTAGACAGTCATAACCCAACTACCATCAAGTTTACCAGTCAGGCGATCCATAGAATGACAGTTACCATCGACCATTATGAAGATAAAACGCCAGCAGTTGGAAAGACGAAACGTCCCTAATTAATTCCTAATAATGAGGGAGAGGAAGATGCACCCTCCATAAATGACCATTGAAAGCTGCAACTACAAGTCATCTCTATAAATATAAATAAACCCTCCAGGTAAAGACAGAACACACACACTCAATATTGTTATTCTGCACATTTTGAGTTATTCACATACTGATTATCACGCCAGAGTGAAAACAGGAGAAAAATCCCCACCACATTTTGTAGGTCACCACTGCTGCTGTCGTCGCGCTCGGAGTAGAAGAAAACATTTTATTATCAATTGGCGCCGTCTGTAGAAAATCGAACTTGAAGTCATGGCTCGAACTAGAAGAATTAAGAATGCAACTGCGTTGCCAACCCCCGTCAGAGATGCAGACACCGAGTCTAACGCCGCCACTAATCACCCACAACAAGAATTTGCTTCTGCCACTCAACTTATGGCATTGCAAGCTCAGGTAGGGGCCTTAACAGCTTTACTCCAAGATAGGAACGCTACGGTTTCTCAGCCACCACAAGGTCCTAGCCCTCCACCTGTAGGACTTTCAGTACTGAATATTCTGCCCCTGGATCCTAACCCTACATCTGTAGGGCCCTCACCGACAGGGGCTCTTCCCCATCCCCATGCTCCTAACTTTCTAGCGATGGAAACATCGCCAACGATAGCTCCACCACTGGCTCCAATTTCATTGGCTCCACCTTCCACACTATACTTTAATTCATTAGCATCTAGCCCAAATCCACACTGGGGGCAACTATCATGGGTGCCCACGCCTACGCTAGTTGAGACACCCGTGTTAAGTCTGGAACAGCGACTAGAGGACATGATGGGTCACAAAATAGCTGATGCTATGTCTAAAA
Source organism: Forsythia viridissima (assembly GCA_030279155.1). Taxonomy (NCBI): domain Eukaryota; kingdom Viridiplantae; phylum Streptophyta; class Magnoliopsida; order Lamiales; family Oleaceae; genus Forsythia; species Forsythia viridissima. The sequence goes on along the minus strand of CM059038.1, from coordinate 46,700,105 downwards.
AAATAGTAGGTAGCAATCTATGGTGTTGGAAGAAGATCATTTTTCCCTAGAAGTGATGGTAGTCCTCTTGCCACGAGATTTTGAATAACCAAAGATGGAGAAGTACGATGGATCCTCTGATCATGTCGATCACCTCAGGATTTTTTTCGATTTGATGAGTTTGTTTCCCACCTACACTTAGGCGTGAGGCCAGGGATTGGGTAGCCACCCTTCCCCAAAATCAATTCGTACATTTGATGATTTTTCTATGAAGTTTGCTGCATATTTTTCCAGTAGCAAATGTGCTAAGAAAACTACTATCGGCCTGATGCAATTGACCCAGGACAAAGATGAATTGTTGAAAGATTTCATTGCTCGATTCAATAGGGCCATTTTGGGGATTAAAGATCTACAGATGTCTGATGTACTCACTGCTATGATGAATAGAACCCGCAGTCACCTTTTCAAAATGTCATTCTCTAAAAATCCACCTGATGCGATGCATGAGTTGCTAAGGAGATGGGATAAATATGTGGATGCAGAAGAGGCCTTTTTCATTACTAAGGGCATGAAGGATCGAAAATAGCCTGAGTCTAACAAAAGGAATACCTGAGACGAACCAAGGCCCCGAAAAGACAAAAGCAAGCAAAAACTGATCCATCTAGGCCCTAATCGGCCTAGTACTAGAAAGGAGGCGTATAGTACACCGCTGCACACTTTCAAGACTAACGTCCTGATGGAAATCCAAAATATGAAAGAGCTTGTATGGTCCAAAAAAGATGTGGGTGCCACCACATAGGAGAGATGAAACCAAGTATTTAAATTCCATCGAGATCATGGACATGATACGGAGGATTGCCAACAGCTGATGGAAGAAATGGAAAGACTTATAAAAAGAGGATACCTATCCAAATTTGTGAAAACAAATAAAGAAAAGGGAAAAGAGGCTGAATATCGACAGCAACCACTTTCTCGCGATGGTGTTATAAATGTCATAGTGGATGGCATTGCTGTATGAGGTGACTCTAATTCAGCACGGAAGAACTATGCCTGAGCCAGTGGATCTACTTCGGTAGATAAAAATGAAAGGTTTAGCCAGAATATCACATTGATTGATGAGGATTTGAAAGGTGTTACCTATCCACATGACGATGCTCTAGTAATAGTGGCTGAAATTGCTAATTTTGATGTGAAAAGAGTATTAGTAGACAATGGTAGTGTAGCTAACGTTATGTCCTAGAGAGTTTTCCTAAGATTGAAGATATCACCTAGCAAGATCAAACCTGTCACCACCTCACTCCATGGGTTTGGAAGAGCCACCGTTATACCAGAGGGAATAATTGAGTTACCGGTGACTTTGGGTACTTACCCAACTAGTGTGGTGATAATGACTAGCTTCTCGTTGGTAAAAGCTCATATGGCCTACAATGCGATTTATGGTCACCCACTTTTAAATGTAGCTAGGGCCATGGTTTCCATGTACTACCAAGTGATAAAGTTTCCCACTAGTCGGAGAGTAGGATGTGTAAGATGTGTCTAGTAGGCATCAAAGAGGTGTTATGTAGACATCACACTTCTCAAAAATACGGTAATGATGCTTGATATCGAACAGCCTAAGGGATGAATCGAACCGTTGGAACTCACTGAGAAAGTGGTGATAGCTGAAGGTCAGGTTTTGAAAATCGGAGGCAGGATAGATCCTAAAGAAAAACATAAACTAGTGGCGTGTTTATCTCACAATATAGACGTATTTGCTTGGGGACCCCTTGACATCGACGAGATCAACCCTATGATTGCTCAGCATAGAGTCGCGATCCCTCTTGGAATAAAACTAGTCAAACAAAAGAAAAGATAATTTGCTCCAAAACGACAACATGCCATTTCTACGGAGATAACAAAACTGTTAGAAGCTGGTTTTATTCGAGAAGCACACTACCATGAATGGTTGGCAAATGTGGTATTAGTAAAGAAATCGAATGAAGAATGGCAGATGTGTATAGATTACACAGACTGGAATAAAGCTTGTCCCAATGATTCTTATCCTCTTCTAAGGATAGACCATCTGGTGGATACGACTTCAGAACATGAAAGGCTAAGCTTCTTAGATGCTTTTCTGGTTACTATCAGAACTCCATAGCTGAAGGTGATCAGGATAAGACTTCTTTCATCACTGACAGTAGAACTTTTTGCTACACCGCCATGCCTTTTAGGCTAAAAAATGAGGGGCTACTTATCAAATGATGGTCAATTGAGAATTTCATGGACTCATTGATCGTAATGTTGAGGCCTATGTAGATGACATGGTGGTCAAAAGTCGATTAGCGAAAGATCACATAACGAATCTCAATGAAGTCTTTGGTGTTACCCAAAAGCTTAAACTGAAGTTAAATCTTAAAAAATGTGTGTTTGGCACATCTGGCAGAAAATTCTTGGGATTTATGATCATACACCAAGGCATTGAAGCAAAATCCTGACAAAATACAAGCTATCTTAGACATGAAAAGTCCAACTACCAAGAAAGAAGTTCAACAGTTGACTGGAAGGGTAGCAGCTCTCAATCATTTAATGTCGCGAGCTGCGGATAAATATCATCATTTCTTCAAAGCCGTAGGAGGGTCCAACAATTTTTAGTGGACAAAAGAATGTGAGGAGTCTTTTGAACAGTTAAAGAAATCACTGCAGCAACCGCTAGTATTGGCTCGGCCCAACCCCGGTGACAAGCTAAGCCTCTACTTGGCAGTATCTTTTCACGATGTTAGCATGGTATTGGTAAAAGACCTTTTGAAGGTACAGAAACCTGTTTATTATGTGAGTCAAGTACTGAGAGGACAGAAACACGGTACAACATAGTTGAAAAGCTAGTTCTAGCTTTTATAGTGACAGCTAGAAAGTTAAGACCGTATTTTCAGGCTCATCAGATACATGTGATGATTGACCAACCAATTAAATAGATATTGCATAGGCCGAAGACATCTGGATGTCTTTTGAAATGGGCTATTGAACTGAGCGAGTTTGATATTGACTTTAAACTGCGCACTGCTATAAAAGTACAAGCCTTAGTAGACTTCATTGTAGAACTCACTCTCCCTGAAGCACCACTCATATGCGACAAAGCAACCTGGATAATATATGTGGACGAATCATCTAATAGTGATGGTTCAGGAGCCGAGGTCATAATTATCTTCCCGAATGTTGAAGAACTTGAATATTCACTTCGCTTTGAATTTTCAGATACAAATAATGATGTGGAATATGAAGCTGTCATCATAGGGCTAAGATTAGCCATACAATTGGGAGCGACGGTTGTGGAAATTCACAGTGACTCACAATTAGTCGTTGGGCAAATTTTGGGAGAATACGAAGCCAAAGATGGCCGCATAGTTGTTTATCTGATGAAAGTAAGAGACTTGCAGCAAAAATTTAAAAAGTACAAGATTACAAAGGTCCTAAGAAAAGAGAACGAACGGACTGATGCTCTGATTACAAAGGTCCTAAGAAAAGAGAACAAACGGACTGATGCTCTGATTACAAAGGTCCTAAGAAAAGAGAACAAACGGGCTGATGCTCTCGCCAGGCTAGCATCAGTCAATCAAAAACATCTTCCAGCTACAGCTAGTGTTCAAGTACTCAGTGAGCCTAGCACGGTGTTATTGATTGCCGTTCTTGAATTGAACAATAAACCTTGCTGGATAAACCCAATCTTGGATTATTTCACAAAAGGTACTCTACCGACAGACCTAATTGAAGCGAAGCGGTTGAGGGTACGAGCTGCTATGTATTCTGTGATTGATGGAGAATTATATCGAAGATGATTTTCTGTGCCTTATCAGAAATGCCTCTGACCGACAGAAGTAGCTGAGGTACTATTTACGTAGTATGTCCATTTTATCAGTGGGGTATGGACATCCTGGGTCACTTGCCACTTGCTAAGGGTCAAAGAAAATTTCTGTTAATAGTTATAGACTATTTCACAAAATGGGTTGAAGCTGAGCCATTAGCTATCATAACTACCGCCAATATACAGAGTTTCGTATGAAAATATATAATCTGCCGTTTTGGAATACCATGGGTGATAGTCACGGATAACAGAAGACAATTTGATAACCACATCTTTAAGAATTTTTGTGACAGTTACAAAAATTCACACTGACTCACTTCAGTGGCACACCCTCAAAGCAATGGTCAAACTGAGTCATTAATCGTACCATACTTTGGGATTTAAAAATGAGGTTGGAAAAATAAAAATGATATTGGGCACATGAATTACCAAATGTATTATAGGCATATCACACCACCCCTAGAGGGCCAGTGGGAGAGACACCGTTCAAATTATCTTTTGGAATGGAATTAGTGATACCCGCTGAAGTTGTAAATCCAACTTTGAGAATGTATGTTGAACAGGCAGATGACTATATCACAAGGGCAGAAATCGACCTACTTGAGAAAGTCAGAGAAAGTGCTACAATCAAGACGATGGCTTACAAACGCAAGGCGACCAAATATTTCGACCAACGAGTTAAGCCCAGAAGTTTCCAACCTCATGATCTAGTGTTAAGAAACAATGCAGCTGCTGGACACCCACCATCTAAATTGGAGCCTAATTGGCATAGTCCTTTTGAGGTCATCAAGAAGATAGGAAATGGAGCATATAGTCTAAAATATATGAATGGTAAACTATTGGGACGATCATGGAATGCGGAGCACTTGAAGAAATATTATCAATAATTTATCAGCATTTTTCTTTTTAAGTAGAAGCAAGTATATGTAGTTGTATGAAATATTACTCATACATTTGATTTTCAATTTAATAAAATGCCAAGGCGGATGAATGATGAGGGTGCTACGGAAGGATCAGCCTAGCTGGGAAGTCCTGGTGCACCTACTGAACTCGACCTAAGGCAACAATTTGTTACTTGATATAGTCTCTATTAAAGTGTTATCGAGCAATACGAATATCTCTCCAACTGCTACTACAATCAAATCAAGGTGATGAGCCTATGTATCAAAAATTAAAGTGATGAGCCTTAATCAAAATATCAAGGCAATGAGCCTTAATTAAAAAATTAAGGCGATGAGCTTTAATTAAAATATCAAGGCAATGAGCATATGACTCGAAAATTAAGACGATAAGCCTTAATCAAAATATCAAAGCGATGAGCCTATGTCTCAAAAATCAAGGCGATAAGCCTTAATCAAAATATCAAGGTAATGAGCCTATGTCTCAAAAATTAGAGCGATAAGCCTTAATAAAAAAAAAAATTAAGGCGATGAACCTATGACTCGAAAATTAAGGCGATAAGCATTAATCAAAATATCAAGGCAATGAGCCTATGACTCAAAAATTAAGGCGATAAGCCTTAGTCAAAATATCAAGGCGATGAGCCTATGACTCCAAAATTAAGGCAATAAGTCTACATTTAAAAAATCAGAGGTGATGAACACTGGTTCGATAATCTAGACGACAAACCTTCATTTAATGAAAGGTGATAGGCCATTAAAAAAAAAAAAAAAAATTTAGAGACGCCCCTAAGGGGTGGGTGCACCCCTGCCCCCAACTGGGGGCAGGGTGCACATGTCCCTATTCAGGGGCAGGAGCGCCCTCCCCCAAGCGGGAGGGGTGGGGGCGCACGCCCGCCCCTAATTTTTCTCCACACGTTTTTTTTCCTCACACATTTTTTCACTTTCCTATGTTGTTCGGGTGAGTATACTATCATACATTACAAACAAACAATCAATGATTAGAAAGTGAAAAACAATTTTATTTTAATAAAGATGTATCTTTTATATCAAACATACAAAACTGAAATCCGTAGTAATCAACAATATTCGAAATGAAATAGATTGAATATTATAGTTTTCATGATTAAGCGGGACAACCGCCATGAAACTAACATAAGTAAAAATAAACAACTGTTTAATTATCAAGAGAGCCATCGGGTTGAGATCCAACCCCTCCATGGTCAATCACTTTGGCCTTCTGAGTGGCTAAATTTGCAACTCGACGTTTCCTCAGATACTTAACAAATTCATCCGGGTTTATCTCCGAATGATCATCAACCAGCCACTCTTTAGTAATTTTGATAGCAGCCTTCAAGGATTCTGCGCAATACATGTGCAAGTTGCTCTTATATTAGATAGACATCTTGTATCTTGCTATGGCTTTATCATTTGTAATCTCCAACTTTTTGCGAAACTGGTCAACCTCTTTATGAAGGTGAGTGATCTCACTATCTTTTTTCTTGGACACAGCTATTGTCTTGTCCAACAAAGACTGCACCTCAGCTACGGCTTTCTTCTTGTCATGATCCTTCTCGGCTGTACATTTCTCAAATTTTCCAAATCATATAGCACTTTCTCCTCCATATCAAGCATCTGTAGAGAATAAGAAGAAATCGAAATTATATAGATGATGAATATAAAATGAGAAATCAATAAAGCATCATCAAAATACAACAACTTATCCTGCGGTGGTTGGTATACATGATACGTAGCATGGCAGCCGCTACGTTATTTTTGAAATTCTCAATAAGTTTTTCATTCATCCAGCCCAACATGATCTCGGCTTCAACCGTCGAATCAACAGGAGGAAATCCAAACTCCTTGTAAGCACGGGCATTACCACCTCTGGTAGCAAGTGACCCAGAATGAGGGACGACTGTTGTCTCAACAGTAGATTTTCCTTTATCAGTCCGTCTTTTCTTTTTGTTTAAAGGAGATAGAGTCAGATCTTCAGCAATATCGTTGGAAAATCCAGCAACATCCATCACACCTCCAAAATCAAAATTATCCATGTCTGAAAGAGAAAAATAGAAGCTGATACAATAAATCTATGCAAAATGAAAAGTCAAAAAGAGGAATAAAGACATAAAAGTAGCCTACCTTCAGGTGATCCAATGTAAACCTGCTGCAAGTTCTCATTAGATAGCACCTCGCTCATATGCAACCCCAGAGGCATCAAGTGTAAAATCTTATTTAGACGTGCCTTCAACTCATGATCAAGATCCAGGGGCTCGTTAAAATGCTTGCAAAAAAGAGTTCTCCAACAAGTTTTAAAAGAGAATGTCCTACTTCAGGCCGAACTAAAAAACCGTCTCATCCAACCGCTATTTGAATTGGGAAAGTGATACTTTAAGTTGAATATACGCATAACAGTTACTCCCGAGCACATGATACATATCAAACACACTTCTAAAAAGTTTCAGACATAGCTCGATATCATTTGTAAGGGACAAGTATAAGAAATAAGTTGATATACGCCAAGATTTAGGAGTCAATTGGCCAGGAGTAACATGAAATTCGTTGAAGAAATAAACGAACAACGGATGAAGAGGAAATCTTAAACCAGCTGTCATGCTATCTCGGTAAACATCCACCTCCCTAGGGTTTGATCCTGGAATTCGCTCACTAGGATGTGGGACTCGATATAAATGACCAGGAGGCAATTCATATTTTTTCAACATTTTCACAAAACTTTTAGAATTGTAAACACAAGCATCCTTTGGTAGATCTACCTCTATCAAATTACCACTTGGAGAATGTTTTGTTTGAATATTGAGCGGATGGGATACTGTAGAAGAATTGACGTCAAAATCTACAAATCTAATAGAGGCAGAAATTTCAAGCATTGGATCAATACCAACCAAATGTGAAAGAGGCCCACCTGTGATAAGGGGCGAGCAGCTGCTAGGAGGAGGCCGCCCGCCCCTAGCTGAGGACGGGCGAGGTCGCCCGCCCCTAGCAAGGGGCTAGCTTGGCCGCTCGCTCCCAACATGGGGAGGGCGAGGCTGCCCTCCTTCCCGTAGCCCCGTTTTCGTCCCGGGTCAAATGGTTTCGAGCTACGATTGAATTTTCCTCGTCCAATCCTACATCAATTTCATCAACGGGTTCATTCCAACATCGAAGTCCACCACGTCTCAAAGAACTAACAAATGTCCATTTTTTAACTGGCGGAAAATTATTATATATTCCTATAGATAAGGTACGACAAGAGAGATCTCTAAGACTGTTAGATTTATTGGTTGAAGAGCTATTACTATAGGTGATTACCATCTTATACATCTAAGAAGAAGGTCGAAAAAAAAAAGAACTAAAGTGAAAATATTACCTTAGACGATGAAAGAAGAAAAACCTCTATAATTTAAACAAGAAAGAGGAGATCTGTCTGAAAAGAATTCCAGTCAAACGAGAATATATGAGAATACTACAAATAATATCCCCTCTACCTCTCTTATATATATAAAAAAATTCCCCCTAAATGGGGCTAGGATTTAAGCCCATTTCAAGTTTAAAATAGGCCCAAAATATCTATTCTATATTTGGCCGGCCACGTGGTAAATTGTTATCTGACCACGCCTCGTCAAGTAACACACTGCCTTGTAATTTTTGTTACAAATAAAAAAAATATGATAATAATAAAATAATAAATTATTTATTACATATGTTATTTTTTGATTTTTTGGCCAAGAGTAGCTAATTAAAAGATAATATTTCTACTTTTCATTGACAGCGGTCCATAAAAAGTAGAGGAGCTTATGATAATAAATATGATTACACTTCAGTATATGACTACTATTCTCATTTGGACGCCTTCCTTAAGTGTTTGCTCGCCTCGTTAGTCCGCCCGCCTCGTTGGTCTCATAGACTCTCATATGGCAGGTAGACAGTCATAACCCAGCTGCTATCAAGTTAACCAGTCAGGAGATCCATTGAATGACAGTTACCATCGATCATTAAGAAAATAAAAAGCCAGCAATTGAAAAGACGAAACGTCCCTCTTTAATTCCTAATAATGAGCTTAATATTGTTATTCTGCACATTTTGAGTTATTCACATATTGATTATCACGCCGAAATGGAAACGGGGGAAAAAATCTCACCACCTTTTGCAGGTCTCCACCACTGCTGCCACCGCGCTCAAAGTAAGAGAAAACATTTAATTATCATATATCTTGCTACAATTTTAAAAAAACTTTACTTTTTACTAATGAATTATTTTATTAAAATAAAGATTAAATTGAAACCCGTTCTAACCCAACACTTTAGAGATTCAAATGAAAAAGTGTTAAGCGGTTTAGTTCAACCTGTAGATACGACATTGTTTGGAGAATCAAGATCGCACAATTGGCCACTCTAGATATACTAGGCCAAATAAGAATAACTAGAGTCAACCGGAGCTCAAGAATGACCCATCTTTACAGACATGACACATCCATACATTTAAACTCTAGCTCTAATTTATATGCGGAGAAATCAACACATTGCATCTCTATCATGATTTTATAATTCATTCATGATAATCACATATTGATTTAGTTTAATTTTTTTGGTAAGTTGAGGTGTGTGGTTAACCTACAAACAATTTAATGCACGGTATAAAATTAGATAAAAATTGTAAGTGATATAAATAAAAACATGCAAAAAAATTATAAATTATTCTATCCCATCAATCCAGCAAAACAATTACTACAAAGGAAGACATAAATTCATAGAATAAATTACTTTATTCCATCAAAACATTTTAATGTATCACAATTTTATTGGACGGACTTCAACTTGCTGTCCAGCTGACTTTAGTTTACAATCGAATATCCAAATTGGTCTATATTTCGATGGTCAAAATTAGGCACAAGGCTGGCTTATGAAGGCATATTGTTGAGTGCTTGGATAATCGAGCAGTCTGGCTTAGTGGTAGGTTCAAAATATCTTTTTGCGCAGTTGGGGTGTCAAAGGGATGAGAATTTTGTATAAAAATGAGGCAAAAGAGGGAGTTTGTGTTGGGCCTTGGCCATTCACATAATTTCGAGTTGTTCTTTTAATAGTACTGAGCAATAAAAGTTAGGAAAAGAGTTTCTCTAATGCTGTATTGCCTCTGTTTTTTTTTTTTTTAAATATTTTTGTTCCTTCTTGTTTGTTTCGTTTGAATTGGGCAAGTATTGTGAGTTTTTAAGTTGATTGTGACGTGAAATTTTAGTGTCGTCGTAGATTCAATTTGAACTTCGTGAAAATATTTTCACACTTAACGTGAAACAGCTTTATATAATATGGTACAATTTTATATAGTTTTGAAGTACTTTTATTTCAACGGGGGAGGCAGTGAAATGGACAAGCACTAGTTTTGCGAGTTAACCCAATAGCGAATATTGGTCTGAGCTTTCTTCTCCTGGTCCATAGGCATGGCGGCATAGGGTCCTTTAATTTGCATGCATGGCAATAGTGAATAATAATTAGTGACACAAATAACAAACAAAAAGCAGTTTTTTTTTTCAACACCACCAATTAGAGATTAAATGTGTGCTAATTAACTCATAAATTAAAATTATCCATAATCAAACTCCACCCACATGTCCTTTCCCACTAATTTTCCTTTTGTACTTCAATCATTTTCATTAGTAATGTGACAATGACGTGAGCAATATGCTAATGATTTAAATTAACGATTTAAATTAGCATAAAGTTGTGTGTTTTTTTAGAGTTTTAGGGTAATTAATGGATTTTACTATTGGTCGAATAATTAGTGCTATCTATTTTATATGTAATGGTATTGTTGAGTTTTTTTTTTTTAAAAAAAAAATTATCTTTCAACCAGTTGTTGTAAGAATAAACCAAGTGTTTTGGTAAACTTCTGTTTCAAAATCAATATTAAACAAAAATAATTTATTGTTGTGCATGTATATAATTACCAAAATATGCATTAATTATAAAGACGTTCTATTTTATTATTATTATCATTGGTAATATTATCACATTTATAAAAATATGTACTATTATCAAATATTTTTTTCTAAAAAAATTTATGCACTATAATTATTATAAAATGAAAAAAAAATTAATATCTACTAAATCTCAAAATTTATAAAATTACAATATAAAAGCATAGTCCATATATATAGTAGAAAATGAAATAATTCAATTAACTAGAGTTAAAATTTGTATTTTATTTATAGATAATTGAAGAAACTAAAAGCATAATACGAGAAACTACTATTTTGTTGTTTTTCAAAATCTGATGATATGGTCGAAAGGACTCTGCAGAGTATTCCTTTGAAGAAATTAACCCATTACTATGTATATACAATATATTCTTAAATTTACTTTTCTAATGTAAATATTCTAAAAATACTGGGTATTATTTATATATTAATATTTATTTTTATATATTATAATATGTACAAAAAGGAAATACAATATATTTTCTCCATTAATTTCGCAGAGAGAGAGAGAGAGAGAGAGAGAGAGAGAGAGAGAGAGAGAGAGAGAGAGAGAGAGAGAGAAACAATAGTCATCTTCACAAATCCTATTTAGCACATAAAACCCATCGGAAATCATGATCAGAATTGGAAAAACAGCGAACAGATCTTCATCTCAAACCCACTTCATCCTAATCATCTATCCGTGAATGCACAATCCCAAAATCAGTCAATCCCCTAAATCTCTAGGGTTCTTCGCCACCCATATTACTTAATCCCCTAAATTACTAGGGTTCTACATTTAGATGTAACCAAAACCCCTCGATTTGCAAAAATTTCAGTCGCCGGACAAAGGAACCGCACATGGATGCAAATATTGAAGGAAGTCGCCGGCGAATAGGTGCTTACTAATCTGTTGCAAAAATTGTTACAAAATCAATTTGCATTGTCTCTGTTCCTAATCTGTTGCAGACGATATCACAAAAATCTATTTCGTTGTCTCTGTTATTAATGTGTTGCAAGCGTTGTTACAAAATCAGTTTGCATTGTCTCTGTTACTAATATATTGTTGACGATGTTACAAAAATCTGTTTCGTTGTCTCTGTTATTAATCTGTTGCAAACGATGTTACAAAAATCTGTTTCGGTTATAAATATGGGGATGTTATCATCAGACACGATTTGCACGAAGAAGACGCTTTGGAGTTGGCCGAGACGAGTTGCAGTTTATTATAATGTTGGAGAGATGTTGAAATGATTATGATTGTGAATGATGAAAAAGAGAGAAACAAGAGAGAGATTAAATTGATGAGAGATGCTATCTTAATTAGTTATATATAAAATATTAATCAAAATATTAAATGAGATAATTAAGGATTCTGTTACAATATTTAATCAATTAAATAATTAATTAAAAATTAGATAAAACCCAGTATTTTTGGAATAAAAAACATGTTACAGTTTTTTTCTTTTTTTTATAAATAATAACATAAGATGGCTTACTTGTAAAAATTTCCCTATTCCTTTTTGTAGTTAAGAAAAATAAATTTGGCCACTACATGGGCTAGAATATGATACATTCTTGGGCTTCAAAACATATTTTTCTTGGGCTAAATCCTAACCTACTCAACAATTCTGTCAAATATAATTGGGCAAACGAATATAGCACCAAAATGAGACAGTTATCGATTTTTCTCTTGATTTCTATTACTTCTATATTCGATCTTGACTGTAAAATTTCAATTTATGATATTTTAACGTTTATAATTTATTTCAAACAAAACGTCAGAAGTGGACATTTTCCAAGAATATTGAAATAAGAATCTAACCGTTAAACATACTGCAATGCTTTCGCTTTTTATGAATAAGTATTGAGCTTTGAGCTTTAGAATTGAATAGCTCGGATAGATGCCTTGTACAAGAGATTAACGTGATATAAGGGTAGCAAATGGCTGAGCAGTTTATAAACTCACCGGTTCAGCTTATTCAGGGACGAACGGGGTTGAGCACCAAATTTTTTTTACGAGTAAAGTTTTTTTTAAACATTAAAAAAAATTAATATATAAATCCCCCATCCGCTTTAATTTTTTTTCCACAAATCTCTACCTTCCCAATCTCAAATATTATAATACACATATTAACTCTTTTATTGTCTTATTTCTGTCCAATTATAATATAAATTTTCTTAATTCTATATTTCTACATCTCTTCTAACTTTACTAGTTACATATATTATTTCAAAAGCCAAATGAATTACACTTCAGAAACTACTCACCAATTAAGTGATCATCACCAATAATAATAAATAACATTAGAATCTATATTTTTTTACGGCAACTGGGCCATTCGATTCGACAGAATAACTCATACGACATGATTCTTGTTGTCGTCTGCTGTGCGTGATTTCGTGATTTGAAGTTCACAAACCAGAAGATGTGAAGTGTGTCAGAAGAAGATAAATATCAATATATTTTTTGGCCTTCATTGTTTATGTTATTTATTTTTGTTGGCCTTAATCGATTATTTGATTTGGACAATTAGACTTTGAGTTTGGCTGATTAATAAATTTTAAAAAATAAAAAAATTAATTTTAGAAAGTTGGAGGGTCCCCCGGCCCCGTTCCCCTCTGCCCCTGGATCTTGTATTTTATTTTCTTGGCCAACAATTCCAAACCTTGATATAAGGAATTAGATAATTTAATTTATATTTGATTTCTTACAATTAATTTCAGGGACGATGTTAGATACTGTTTTTATTTTTTCAGTGTTATCTTCAAGAATCTTTCAGAGTAAAATGTTGCCTGAAACTTATATTAACAAAAAGATACTGTGAATTAATTTAATCACATTTTGGCATTTTTTCCCAAAAGTCAAAAAATAAAAAACTATAAACCCATTAAAATGTACACCAAACAAGTATTTTAAAAATACTACATAATTAATATTATATTAATTAATAAAATAATAAATTAATTATTGCACGATAAGTCATTCATTTTTATAATATCTCCATTTTAGTCTATGTACTTCCTCTTTCATTTCAATTTCATCCTTTTTTATTTACAACTCAAGTCCTTGAACTTTTATATTTTTATAAATTGGTTCCCATATTTATACTTTTATATCAATTTAGTCCTTTATAGTATCACTATTTGATACAGATACTACAAATAATATTTTGTATCACTGAATATGTTACATATTATATTATGTTATTTTACACATCACATGTTAAATAAATTGATATTATGTATCACTGATGTTACATATGTTACAAATGATGAAATCAATAGTTTTATTTGTTAAATTTGGTATAGTGTTACATATCTTTATCATATTGATGTTATATAGTATCAATAGGTTTTTAGAGCCTAAAGTGTATATTAATACGAACTTATTGAAATTTAGAGTCGATTTTACAGTTGTAACGTTGTAATAGTTTCTATTTAGTATTGCGGTCTGATACAGATGTTACAAATGATATTGTGTATCACTATTTGATACAGATGTTACAAATAATATTTTGTATCACTAAATATGTTACATATTATATTATGTTATTTTACACATCACATATTACATGAATTGATATTTTGTATCACTGATATTTTACATCTTAATTTGTAACACAGATTGTTACAAAATATCATTTGTAACATTTGTATCAAACATTGATACACAATATCATTTGTAACATATGTATCAAATAGTAATACTACAAAAGACTAAATTGATATACAAGTATAAATATGAATATCAATTTGTAAAAATCTAAAAGTTGAAGGACTTAGGTTGCCAATAAAAGAGGACGAAATTCAAATGAAAGATAAAGGATATGGACTAAAGTGGATATATTATAAAGATGAAGGACTTATCGTACAAATAATCAAATACTCAAGCAGCAAATTTTCATATTCAATTACCATATATTATTTAATATAATAAATTAAAATAATAATTTTTTTAAAAAATAGTATTTTTAAAATAAATGAAACAAGAACGGTTTTTTAGAATTATTTTCAAAAAGTGGCTTATTTATGAAAAACCTCCCAAATTAATTAATTAGATTAATTAATTGGGCTCATTGTTGATGGATTCTAGTTGGACTAGAACTAGGACTAGGGTTAACCTCACCTATAAATATAAAGGCCACATCATATTAGGTTAAGTGTTGTTCTTCATTTACTTGCTAGTACAAACAAAAGACAATTCAATATAATTACTCCCAAAAGTTCTGCTTTCATCTGTTTTTTGATCGTGGAAGTCTAGATATGTTCTTACTGTGTGGATCACCATTGGAGACTGGACATTTGGACATATGTGGTATTGAAGATCGTACCTCCAACTAATCAGATAATCAGATTTCACGATATTTATCAAAGGTAAACTTGTATAACAAACTCTATCTAAGTACAAGGTTGATCCGACTTATATGAATTGTATATTTAATTTCTGATGTGCATGTATACTTTAATTTCTTACAGTAGTATTAGAGTCTACATTGTTACTTGTTAGAGTTCGTTAGATTGTTTTGATGAATATAACAATAATTGTTATTGATATATTAATTTAATTTGAGTTTTGACAGTAAAATAAAATTGTGAAATTTTAAAACGAAAATCTGAAATTGGATTGGATTTATTTAGAACGGGTCTAACTGGTCAGAAAAACACCACCGTCGGCGCGTGGCGGCAGTCGGAGTGGTGAAGGGGGCGGTCCGTTGCTTTTGGAAAGCATCGAACGCCGTCACAAGAATCAGATTCTCGCGGTGGTGACCCACAGCGCCACTGCTAGTAGCAGCGCGCAGAGGCAGTGCACGCCAATGTTAGACACCAGTGTGCCACTACAAACAAGATGTGTGCGGCGTCGGGTTGCGCGGACTCCGTCTTGAAGAAAGCGGCACGACTGAAGGCTAAAAGAAGCAGCATGGCTAAAGGGTTTCAGTGTGTTTATGTTATTGGAGAAGAGGGCTTCCAATGCAATTTTAAAAAATTGCATGGAAATCTCTCTAATTTTAAAATGATATGATGGGACCTCTTATACAATTTCTGAAATTACATAAGAAAGACCATTGTTTTAAATTTTTTTTTAAAAAAAATGGACCTTCTATCCAATTTTAGAAGTTGGATAAGAAGGCCCAAGTTTATTGAATCAATAGACATATTGTACAATCAGAAATTGTACAATAAATCCTCAAGTTTTAAAAGAAAATTAAGATCTTAAAAATAATTTTAAATTTTTGAAAATTTGTAATTATCATATCTTTTAAGGCTGGTCAAATATTCAAAATTGACTAAAATAGTTTTTATACTATATTTTAAATTTTTTACCATATTAAATTTTAACCTTTACTTTATAAAATTACAATTTTGACCATATACAAATTTTTTTGAAAATCTCATTTATGAATAACATTAATTGATTAATTTTATTGTTGAAAAATTAATTAATTAATTGAATTAATTATTTAATTCTGTCTAGTCCGTTCCAAATGTCTAAAAAGTTTAGACTTATACTTTCAAAATTGCAAATTTAGAAATTAATATATTTTTAAATTAGATTTGAAAATGGACGTTTAGTGGATGATTATGGACTAGACCTATGTGATTGATTGTATGGTTAATTATTCTTGTTGATTGTTAATTGGGCCACAAGAAAGTAACTAGTATAAGATACATGTTGCAGTAGGAGATTGAAATGTTTGCATTTAGCATTCGATGAACGAATGTAACGTCCCTTAGGATTTAACTGACCAATCTTCCTTTTGGCTCAGGAAGATTAGATAAATAAACTCCATAATCATCAATAGTTATTATTATGTATGATTGATTGCATGTTGGATGTTGCTTAATATACATAAATGTGATGAGAAAAACCCATCTTTATCAAAATATTAAATTCGTATTAAATAGTTAATACAACGTGCCTTCTATTGTTATAGTGAAAAATCAGAATCCATTATCGATGTCAGTTTGTTGAGTCACTCAAGGCTCCTCGCTAATGGATATGTTTATCACTATGAAACATTTGATGTTTTTGAACAATGAGTCGAATTTAACTAAAATTTTATTTTTTGTTGAGTCACTCAAGGAAATAGAATTTTAGGAGCACAATCAAATAAACACATAAGATGTGTGCGATAATAAGTTGTCTACTTGATGATCTAAGAGTTACATAGAGATGTGATTAATAAAAGTATCTACCATGATGTTTTATTAGGATTTGTTGAGTCACTCAAGGTTCTAATAAAACAAAAGGGATCATAACCCACTGAGAATCTAACCGGCTCTATTGATTAATGTTTGAGGGTCATTGTTCAATTTAAACAGTGAGAGTATAATTAATTTAATATAAGTTCATGTTAAATTAATTTTATGCATTTAATTAATTGTTCTATCTTATTATTTAATTATTGAATCATGAGTAACCATATGAGTTTGAGAGGAATATTGGATGCCAACAAACATATCAGATCAAATTTTCTGAACTGGCACTGCAATATGAAAATTGTTCTCAAGTATGAAAAAGAAAAATTGGATATGTCATTGAGCAGCCAATGCCGAAAACTCTTACCGAGGAAGCTATGTCGGAAAACGTGCAACCTTACAAAAAACACAGTGATAATAATAACACTGCAACATGTGATGCTTGCAGTATGTCACTTGAGTTAGAAAAACAGTACAAGGGTATGGATGCCTATACCAATATATCATTTCAAAGAGTTGAATGATGTACAGTCACGGACTGAAAGGTATGAGACATCCAAAAAGTTATTCAGAGGTATGATGGTAAAAAGATCTTCAGTCAGTGCTCATGTATTGAAGATAATTGGTTGTATTGAAAAATTAAACCAATTGAGTTTTAACATGGACCATGAGCTAAGTGTTGACTTAGTTATGTAGTCCCCACCTAGTAACTTTTCAAAGTTCATTATGAAATTCAACATGAATAAGATTCAGTGTACCCTACTCGAGCTGCTAAACATGCTGAAAACTGTTAAGCCCAAGGGAATGGGTAAATTTTGACCATTGACACTTCTAAGAGCATTAAGAAGAAATCTAAATAGACCTTTTAGAAAGGATCCAAGAAGGCCAAATATGTTGGAAAACAGTTAAGCAAAGACAAATCCAAGTTTGATGATCCGTGTTTTTACTGTGAAAATAAAAAGATATTAGAAGAAGAATTGCAATGCATAAAAGAGATAAAACTAACAACTCAAATCTTTGGCATCACTAAGTTAGTAACATAAATATAGATACTTGGATTCAAATAATTATGAATCATTTGATAAGTGTGAATCATGTCAATTGGGCAAACTGATCAATACACCCTTTTCTAGAAAATGGAGTCAGAGTTGTAGATATTTTGGATCTTGAACATATTGATGTACATGGACAAATATTTAAAGATGCTACATGTAGCTTTTCTTAATTTATCACATTTACAGATGACCATTCTAGATATGGTTTCATCTACTTGATAGAATTCAAGAGTGCAATCATTGAAAAGTTCAAGAAATTCAAGTAAGAAGTAGAAATGCAAACTGAGAAAAATATTCTAACACTTAGATCTGATTAAGGTGTAGAATATATGAATGGTGAGTTTTTAGACTATCTAATAGAGAACGAGATTCTCTCGCAGTGGACTCCACCGTATACACCACAACAAAATGATGCCTGAAAAGAAAAACTGCATCTTATTTGATATGGTGCGATCAATGATGCGCCGCGCAGTTCTTCCAAAATCACTTTGGAGATATGCACTTAACATTGCATGTCATACACTAAACCGTGTCCCATCTAAATCAGTCGATAAAACTTCATACGAGTTATAGAAAAGAAAAAGACCCAATCTTTCATACATAAAGATTTGGGGTTGTGACGCTTATGTGAAGTGCGTAGAATCAGACAAGCTAGAAGCTAAATCTGATAAATGTTTATTTGTGGGGTATCCAAAAGAAACTTTTGAATACTATTTCTACAATTCCATCGAGATGAATATCATCATATCGAAACATGCCATATTCTTAGAGAAATAGTTCATTATAAGAGAGGCCAATGAGAACAAAGTAGACCTTGAAGAGGTTCAACAAACCACAAATAAAATCGACCAATTAGATAAGCCAATGGATGAACATGCATTTGATGAGGCACATATTGGAAATGGTGAACTTTTTGTCCCCGACGACACAGCAGCTCTCCGTAAGTCGAGCAGGGTCATTCATTCTCCTAGGAGATATGATATCCTGATTACCAATGATGTATTGCTAATCAAAGAACCCACTACTTACGTAGAATTGAAGTCAAATATTGACTCAAAGAGATGGCAAGAAGTCATAGAATCCGAAATGAACTCCATGCATGAAAACAAGGATTGGACCTTGATTGACTCGCCTGAAGGGGTAAAACCTATAGGCTGTAAATTAGTTTACAAGAAAAATGTCAACATGGATGGTAATGTTCATACTTACAAGGCAAGATTGGTTGCGAAGGTTACAAGTAAAAACAATGGATTGACTTTGATGAAACCTTCTCACCAGTAGCCATGTCTAAGTTAATCGGATTCTGCTTGTGATAGTAGCATACCATAACTATGAGATCTGGCAAATGGATGTCAAGATCGCATTCCTTAACGAGAATCTTAGCGAGGATGTGTACATGACACAACCTGAAAGTTTTGAATCCACATGGTCAAACAAGGTATGCAAACTACAGAAATTCATATATGGATTAAAGCAAGCCTCTTAGAACTGGAATTTTCGTTTTGATGAGACAATCAAAATGTTTGATTTTATCAAGAATGAAGATAAACCATGTGTGTATAAAAAGGTCAGTGTGAGTAAAGTCGTATTTCTAATTTTGTATGTGGATGACATACTATTATCAGAAAACGATGACCCAATGTTAAAATCAGTAAAATTGTGGTTATCCAAAAAAAATTCTATGAAAGATATGGGAGATGCATCGTACCTTCTCAGAATAAAGATCTATAGAGATAGATCTAATAGAATGCTTGGTCTATCTCAATCTACGTACATAGATAAAATTTTAAGAAGATTTAGTATGAAAGAGTCCAAGAGAGGACTCTGTCCCATCGAACATGGGATCTATCTCTTAAAAGAGATGTATCCAAAGACACAAATTGAAAGAGATCGCATGGATATAATTCTTTATGCATCAGCAATATGATCTATCATGTATGTCATACTATGTACTCGACCAGATGTTTCATGTGCTTTAAGTGTTACAATCAGGTTCCAAGCGAACCCTGACGAGAAATATTGGATCGCAGTCAAGAACATCCTTAAGTACTTAAGAATGATTAAAGCAATGTTCTTAATATATGGAGGAAATGTACTTAGAGTTCAAGGTTATGTCGATGCCATCTTTCTGTCTGATAAAGATGATAGCAAATCCCAAATTTGGATATGTATTTACTTTAAATGGTGGTGCGATCAGTTGAAAAAGTTCCAAACAAGAAACGACTGCTGATTCAATTAAAGAAGCTGGATATATAGATGCTTCAGAAACAACAAATGAAGCGGTCTAGATCAAGAAGTTTATTATTGAAATTGGAATAATTCCTAGCATTGTTGATCCAATAATTTGTATTGTGATAGCAATGGAGTCATCGCATAAGCGAAGGAACCCATGTCTTATTAATGATCCAGATATATATTGAGGCAGTATTATCTCATTAGGGAGATAATATTAATAAATGACATAAAATAGAACGAGTCTCGACAGACAATAATATAGTAGATCCTTTGACAAAATTGTTGTCCCAACACAAGCATGATAGTCATGCTAAATTTGATAGTATTATGGTACCTGAGTGACTTGATCTAGTTTGTATGAAACATTTTGTGATATATTCTTTGTTAGACATTGAGGTATATAAACAAATTGATTAATTAATTATTAGTCTACATTTTAAATGGCAGATCTATTATTCTTAAATTTTATTATTTAAAATAGTAGAGTCTGAAAAAAAAAAGTTCATAATAACTTGTTAATCACAAAGAGTTGTAATTGTGAGATACAAATTATAAATGACTTATTCTTGAAATATCTCAAGTTATAGTAATAATGAGATACGAATATTACTATTGCGGATAGATTAGCATGTGTTGCATTTGTTTTGAAGAAAGTAGTTGATCTCACGAGCTAAGACATAGAGGGACATCTGAATAAACACATAAATGCATTGTTATGAGAACATGACATTGGATGATCCGCCTAGAGATTCCAAATGGATAACTATCCAAGGGTCAGTGGTAAATCTCTAATACACAGTTGTGGATTTGGTCCTTTGATTTGAAGACATCATAGAATCTTATTTGAGGACTACTATACTTTGGCGAGCGTTTGATGGGACTCAAAGATTTAAGTTACTAGGAAGACGTCCTACGGGTATAGTGAGTATCATATGAAGGTTGTAAATGTCCAATATGAGGATTTGTTACTCTTGGAAAGTAGGAAATTATAACTTGATTTTTGTCCACTTAAGTTGATATAAATTTCCTCGGTCGGGGTGGAGTTATGAGTTGAAAATGTTTCAATTATAACAAGATTAGATCAACGAAAAGTTTAGGTGAATAATATAATTGGTTGAAATGAGATTGACGCTGATTCATATCTCTTAACCAATTGTGTTATATTGATGAAGAGATTATATTTCCAAGGTAACCGCACATATATTGGTTTTTTCATACCACATGATATTTTCCTTCACATGGATTGTCTTGACACATTGCTAGATGTCAATCTTGGACGGCGACGTGAATTGATCGATCTTGGCGAATCGATGAGAATATCACTACGTTTGCCATCATGAATGGAAACCTAATGTGTCACACACATAAGGTGAGAATTGAGCATCAGGAGTTGGACCTTGTCCAAGTAGGAAATTGTAAGAATTAATGTTCAATGTCCAATTAGTTGGGTCAGACTTAATTACTTATTGGACCAAATTAATTAAGTAGATTAATTAATCAAGCCCATTTGTTGATGGCTTCTAGTTGGACTAGAACTAGGTCTAGGGTTAGCCCCGTCTATAAATATTAAGGCCACAACATATTAGGTTAAGAGTTGTTCTTCATTTACTTGCTAGCACAAGCAAAAGACAATCCATACAATTACTTCCAAAAGTTCTCCTTTCATCTGTTCTTGATCGTGGAAGTCCAGATCTATTTTTGCTGTGTGGATCAACATTTGAGGCTGGACATTTGGACATTTGTGGTATTGAAGATCGCACATCCAACTAATCAGATAATTAGATTTCATGATATTCATCAAATGTAAACTTCTATCACGAATTTTATCTAAGTACAAGGTTGATCCGACTTATATGAATTGTATATTTAATTTTCGCTGTGTATGTATACTTCAATTCCTTACAACCCTATCCTCTTCTCCCATCACCTCCAAATCTCCACCCCTCCCATCCAAATCTCCACCAATGACCACTGGAGATGCCATCGTAACTTTCCCTTACACGAGTGCCTCACCACTATTTCAAGAAATAATACGATTGTAAAACTAATATTAAAAAATGGTTTGTGGGTTTGGATTCTCATTTCACGTCAGCCTTGTTACGGTGGTCATCATTTATATCTACTACTTGTTGATAGTGCTAGTGTTTATAGACTAGTGGTTTAGACTCGGGTCATCGTCGAGTATGATGAATGCTTTTGTTTTCACATTATTGGCTATCCATGTGCATCTCCATGGCTCACTATCTTTACTTATTCAAGTCGGGCTCCTGCCTCCTTTGTGCTTGACATTGAAAACTCTCAAAAGATCGACCTACAAAATCCACATATGTCTTAGGTGATTAATGTAGAGTTGACCGTTTTTTCTCCCACCTTATTTCTATGCGGGGTAATTTCTCTATGTTCGTGCATTTTAACGCCATTTAGAACATAAGTAAAAATAAAAATAAGTAAATTCTAAAATTTTGAAATGTTGTCGAAATACGTATTGTTGACCCCCAAAAATAGCTGCCAACAAGAAACACACGCCTTATCTTCCTACGTGTATTTTCCTTATTGCTTGGAATGCCACGTGGTTTATTCAACCATGTAGATATGTTTAGGACCGGATAGATATGTAACAAGGGATAAAGAGAAACACACTTTGATAGAGGTAGTAGCTTGAGGACTCCTAACTAACAATTTTTTAGGTGGTTATAACACTTGAAGAATAATTAGTATAGATGATCTGATATTTTTTGTGAGAATAATAAAATTCAACAACATTTTCTTGTGGAATTGAGTCTGATATTTATAGATAACTTTTAATCAATTGTCTCCCTTTAGATGTGTGACATGTGGTTTGATCCGGAGAGTCCGCGAGTCACACCGTGGGTGTCGCGTCATTGGCTTTAATGGAAAAGTCCCATCAGGCCGCATGCTTTGGTCTAGTACAGAGGATCTGATATTTTTTGAGGACTTCTAACTAACAATTTTTCAGGTGGTTGTAACACTTGAAGAATAATTAGTATAGATGATCTGATATTTTTTGTGAGAATAATAAAATTCAACAACATTTTCTTGTAGAATTGAGTCCGGTATTTATGGATAACTTTTAATCAATAGACCTCTTTTAGATGCGTGACACATGGTTTGATCCGGAGAGTTCGCAAGTCACACCATGGGTGGGTGTCGCATCGTTGGCTTCAATGGAGAAGTCCCATCGGGCTGCATGCTTTGGTCTGGTACAGTGGCAAGTTGTAGTAGATTGTCCCATCAGTCCTTTCATATTTGAAGTGTTAGGGGAAAGCTTCTCCAACACGTGATTGGAGATAGCCTCTTCCTAGGCTACGTGGATGGGCCACGTGAACGACCACGTGTTATATGGAAACGGGGCGTAACACGTATTCTTAAATTTTAGCTTAAATGGCCTTACATTCAAGTCTGCTCAAAGTATGACTTTATGAGCACTTATGTGTTGTTCGATTCAGACATTATATATTTACTAATGACTACTGTTGACGTCGGAACCTGCAACGTCCACGTGTCAACAGATCTCCAGTCACTCCTCTGCCAACTCGTATGTTACCTGCACACTAGGACAATCGTTAGGCACCAAGATCTCCAGAGAAAAAGAGTCCAGTGATCGTTGGCACTCTGACGATCAAGTCAACTGCCGGTATATGGGTGATACACGGGGGTGGAAATAATGGGGGTGTGGGAGAGACAAGCAGGCAGAGATTTGAGCAGAGTTTAGGGTGGGATTCTTAAGCATAAAAGAATGCGTACCTTAGAACAACCGGAGACGTTGTATTTATAGCGCAAGAGTTCCAATTGATTTAGGAGACCAATCAATTTGATACTCAGTCAGATCCTCCTTCCTTATGTGATCACGATCCTTCCTTACCCATGCAATCTTCGAGATTATCTTCCTTCTTTGAGTTTATCACGTTGTATGATTTTAGGAGATTACGATTCAGTTTCCTTGTGAGGATTCGTGCGCCAAATCAACGCAATCTTTCCTTAATTACTTCTCTGGTCATTTCGGCATATCAAGTTGCTTGCTGGTTACGAATGATACGAAACCTGGCGAGGCCCTATGAATCGCACGTGAGTGTCGAGGGCCTCAACGAGTCCCGCGGATTTCTGGCTGCCGAAGGCTAAGGCATGTGATGGGCCTTCGGGCGTTTTATCAGAATTTTCGAGGCTCTAGCAGGGCTCAGCTGGGATTCTTGATGGATCTTGAACGAGACCTTTACTTAGTTTAGATGGGATCTTTGCTGACGTGAAAGTCATATCATAATAATCGTGTAGTAACAACTACATTTATTTAACAACACGTTGGCTAAGATAATTTTTTATAATTTCCGCAAAATAGGGATGAGAAATCAAATCTAAATTCCCATTGGACTCGTCGGCGGCCTCCAAAGATTGAAAAAAAAAAAAAAAAAGATTGAGCGGCCGTTCAAAAAGTTCAATAATTGACGTCCATTTCATAGCTGATTGACAGATTTGAAATAAGAAATATCATTACAAACAAACAAAATAAATGAAAATGATTCGTCAGACTCTTCTTTTAATTAGCTCAAGTCTTCTCCACTAACTTAGTCTTCCTCTAACTTAAGGGGCCAAAAAATTAGTTACAAAGGAATTATATTATCCAAGTTGTTACTCTTGATAAATTGACACATATTAAGCATTTCTTAAAGAAAATGATAAGATAGTTGAGTACGGACTATTGATTTCATCCAATCTAATTAGATCGTTGGTATTAAATTTGTCGAATTACCTATATTTATATGTTTTGACATGTAAAAATTATAATAAATGACGTAGTGTGATATAATCTATTTTTACAATCATGTCATGTGGAGCTCAACTGTAGAGATTCAGCTTACATGAGCTCGTATTTTTTAAATTTTGACCACTATAAAAATTGAATCGTGTTTATTCAATAAAGTCGAACTGACACTTATAAGTTACACTATCTTATTGTAAATGGAAGTTAACAATTACGGATTATAAAATTGTTCACTTCAATGCATTAAGTGACATATTTGACACATCTATAGAACCTACGACTCTACAAGCCTTATATATAATACTAGTAGTGTCTCGTGCGTTGCACGTAAAACTGTATAAATCTTGTTTGTGATAATGTGAATTGATTTGAGTCGTGAAGATAAGATTTTTTTGTGAAGCGAAATAGTTATTAATTCAATCAAAATTATGTGGAAATTTAATTATTCTAGGAATTGTTTGTAAAAAAATGTTTTTACCCCTTCATTAGTAATATTTGTACAGAAATACTCAGTTAGCATTGTTCTCTTAAAAAAAATCTGTTTTAGCAATTCTCTGAAGATCATCAAATTATCTATATGTTACCTGTTACCGCACGATTACGATATGGCCGCCACGTCAGCCAAAGCCCCATCTAAGCCCAGTAAGGGCCCAGTTCGCATTCTGTCAAGAACTCTATTTGGGCCCTGCTGGGGGCCCGTAACGCGCTTGGGCCTTCGGCGCCTAGGAATCCGCAAGTTACATAAAGGGCTTCGGCGCCCTCATGCGAACCATAAGGCCTCGTCGGGCCTCGCGTCATTCACAACCAGCAAGCGACTCGATATGCCAAGGCAGCCAGAGGAATAATTAAAGGTAGATCGCGTTGATTTGGCGCAAGGATCCTCATAAGGAAACCGGATCGCAATCTCTCAAAATCATGCAACGTGATAAGCTCAAAGAAGGAAGATAATCTCGGATATCTTTATCACATAAGGAAGGAGGATCCGATTGAGTATCAAATTGATTTGTCTCCTAAATCAATTAGATCTCTCGCGCTATAAAAACAGCACCTCCGGTTGTTCCAAGGTACGCACTTTTTACGCTTACGAATCCCATCCTAAACTCTGCTCAAATCTCTGCCTGCTTGTCTCTCCCACACCCCTCTTTTGTTCCCATCCCCGCGTATCCTTCATATACCGGCTGTTAACTTGATCGTCGGAGTGCCAACGATCGCCGGACCCTTTTTCTCCGGAGATCTTGGTGCCTAACGGTCGTCCTAGTGTGCAGGTAACATACGAACTGGTAGAGGAGTGACTGGAGATCTGTTGGCACGTGGACTAGTGCAGGTTCAGACGTCAACAGATTGGCGCCGTCTGTGGGAAACGAGAAGCCTTACACGACCGAGTGCTTTTGGTAAAACGTGTCTTCTACCCAAAGAAGCATGACGTCCGAACAGTCCACAGAAGAAGAGGTGGAGTCCCACCATACCAACCTGCGACAGGAGAGCGTTCAGGACTTACAGAACGTTACCCGTCGTAGAAAGAAAAGACATCAGAAGAAACGAACGATGGAGCAGGAGAACCAGGACCTCAAGATAGACAACGCCCTGATGAAGGCCACGCTTGAACTGTTGGAGAATCAATCCCTCCAACATGGACCCAAGCGCAGCCGTGCCCGGAGGAGTCCCTCACCCACTGGTTCGCTGGACAGCCATGGTTCCCGAGAGGAACCCCCTGTTTCTCACGATTGGAACCTTCAGAATCCGGCCCCGAAGCCTCCGCAGGACGGCCACAAAGGGAGACCCTTCCCTGTACGAGAGAGCCATCCTGTTCCTGCAGCTAGCGTGTTTGAGAAGCTGGGAGTAGGGTCTTCGATTGCGCCCCCCCAGCCCTCGCACAGCAGGCGCAGCGAGCATAGCGAGGCCCGTACGGAGAAGAAGAAGGACCCAAAGAATCAAGAAAAGACCGAGGATGACAAGGAAAAACTGGAGTGTTATGAGGACGACGACGACGAGAATCTATCCTTCACCAGCTACATAAAGGCGATGGAAGTGCCAGTCAACTTCCGAATGCCCATCATGGATAAGTATAACGAGAGAAGTGATCCCACGGACCACATAAACACCTACAAGACAAAACTCCAGGGCCAATCCCCCGCAGTAAAGTGTCGGAACTTCCATACCACGCTCACGGGTGATGCGAAGAGGTGGTACAACAAGCTAAGACCCGGGAGCATCCGAAGTTGGCCACAACTCAAGAGGGAGTTTATCAACGCCTTCATTGGCAACCGGACGATGATCGCCGACATCGCCCAACTTAATAATATCCGACAAAAGGAGGGAGAAACCGTCAAAAGCTACTTTAAACGATTCAGCAACATCATCAACAAGATCGAAACGGTGACCGACGAGAAGGCCCTGGATGCGTTGATAACAGGGCTCCACATGCGAACCCCCTTCTAGAGAGACGTCCAAAATAGTCAGCCGAAAGTCTACAGCCAGCTGGTGGACATGATAAAACGTGAAATCCGATCAGAAGAAACGATCGAGAACAGAGAAAGGGCTGAAAGAGAGAGAGGAGATCGATACAGGAGGGAGGGGCGTCGCTCTCCAGAGCCTCGGTTCTCACGCTTTCAGAGAAGGCGTTCCCCAGAACCCACCCACAGCCATTACCGGAGGTTCAATCAAACAGAGGTAGCCCCAGTCCCACAGGCACCAGTAGCGGCCTCCTTACCCACGGGGGCCCCACCCAAGTTCTGTCGTATACACATGACCAGGGTGCATAACACGGAAGACTGCCCAGATGTAAGGGAGTTGATCAACTGCGGGAACCACGGGCCAGGCGAGAAGGATCAGGCGGTGCGAGGACGACGAGGACCGCCCACACAAGGGCGAAGGCCCCCTCCTCAGCGCCACAATGAGGGACCTCGTCGCGAAGGAGGAAGGAACGAGAGGAATAGGGACCAACCGAGGGCCGAGAGGCCCCAAGGAGCCCCGCCTATCCGAGAGATAAATACCATCTTTGGAGGACCGTACGTCGGAGGAAGCACGATGAACTCACGGCGTAGCTATGCGAAGGCTGCCAGGGGGGAACCCCTGGAGAGTTGGCAGGTACACGGACATCGGCCTAGAATACCGCCAATCTCATTCACTGAGGATGACGAATCTGGGATTCATTACCCGCATTGCGATGCTCTAGTGGTACGCGCCGTTGTCGCTAGGAACGGCCTAGGCCGAATGCTGGTTGACGACGGAAGTGCCGTGAACATCCTATTCGGTAATACGTTTGATCAGATGGACGTGGATCACAAGCCGACGGCCATCGCCGAGCCGTTGTTTGGTTTTACCGGGGACAGTCTCGTCCCACGGGGAAGGATTACCCTGGCGGTAGATTTCGGAGAACCACCTTGCCACCTCCGGAAATACATGGAATTCCTAATAGTGGACACCCGCTCGGCCTACCACGGGGTTCTTGGTAGGCCCGCGCTGAAAGACTTGCAGGCAGTCACGTCCATACACCACTTGGCGATGAAATTCCTGACTCCCGGGATGGTAGCGAAGATCCGCGGTAATCAGACGGAGGCACGGGCATGCTACATGAACGCGTTACAAAAGGCTACCAAGCGCGAGGATATCACCCCAGCCACAACAACTTGAAACCCTGCCAACGGTATTTCTGTTTTGTCTTTTTCCTGCATTGTTTTGATCTCTCTAGAGACTTTTCCCTTTTGCCGGACGCCGGGAGACTAGGCGCTGCTCAATAAATATTCGTTTTGTATGCAACCAGCGCATTTCCTAAACAGAGAGCAACAACACGGCAGCGAGGGAGTGTGGTTCGCGGCCAACTCCATTAACTCGTTGGGTAAATATTTTACGCGTAAGAAAGCAATTACGAAGTACACGGCAGCGAGGGAGTGTGGTTCGCGGCCAATTCCATTAACTCGCTGGGTAAATATTTTACGCGTAAGAAAGCAATTACGAAGTACACGGCAGCGAAGGAGTGTGGTTCGCGGCCAACTCCATTAACTCGCTGGGTAAATATTTTTACGCGTAAGAAAGTAATTACGAAGTACACGGCAGCGATGGAGTGTGGTTCGCAGCCAACTCCATTAACTCGCTGGGTAAATATTTTACGCGTAAGAAAGTAATAACGAAGTACACGACAGCGAGGGAGTGTGGTTCGCGGCCAACTCCATTAACTCGCTGGGTAAATATTTTACGCGTAAGAAAGCAATTACGAAGTACACGGCAGCGAAGAAGTGTGGTTCGCGGCTAACTCCATTAACTCGCTGGGTAAATATTTTACGCGTAAGAAAGCAATAACGAAGTACACGGCAGCGAGGGAATGTGGTTCGCGGCCAACTCCATTAACTCGCTGGGTAAATATTTTACGCGTAAGAAAGCAATTACGAAGTACACGGCAGCGAGGGAGTGTGGTTCGCGGCCAACTCCATTAACTCACTGGGTAAATATTTTACACGTAAGAAAGCAATTACGAAGTACACGGCAGCGAGGGAGTGTGGTTCGCGGCCAACTCCATTAACTCGCTGGGTAAACATTTTATGCGTAAGAAAGCAAGTACAAAAGAACATGGCAGCGAGGGAGAATGGTTTGCGGCCGACCCTATCAGACCGCTGGATGAACAGCCAACGCAAAAGTACACAAGTAGAATTTATCCGGTTTTACTTCAAATTCGAACATGGAGCGCGAATCATCCCACGCTACCAGAGACGCTGTTCGTGACTTCGAACTTGTGCCCATAATTCCGTAAGCAAAACTAAATGCCAATGAAAACATACAATTCAGGGGCACGATAAGAGCACACGCAAGCAAGTAAAATAAAGGTACCTCGGCTCCCTTTCATTACATACGGTACACAATACAAAAGAAGATACAACTGCAGTATGTTCTAAAAATCCCCGCTGCCTCTCTGGGCCAGCACATGAATGGGATAACTAGATCTGCTAACCCTATCTCCTGATCCACGCTGGCCCCGTCCAGGTTGGAGAACCTAACTTCACCATGATTGGGAGTCTCCCAAGCCATATATGAGTTAATTTGATGGCTTATTAGACCACGCTGCTCAAAAAACACCGTTGATGCCTTTTTTGGCAGTGGGAGACCCCTCTAGACCGATCAACCGTTCAGAGAGGGTCGGGCTAAGGCTGCTAAGCCTAAGCCCCCACCCCGTACGTTTGGTCCCTTGAACGTTGATTGGTCGAATTTTTGGTCCTCTGAATGTTGATTCTCAGATTGATGGGCATCTTGATGGATGCCAGCCCTCCAGCCGCACCACCATCACACGTTTTCTATCCCTATCTCGGTCGCACGTTAATAGCAATGTCAATACAATCGTATCACGATAGAAAAGACTGGTTGGGCTTACATCCTATTTATAGAGGGCAACGTTGGAAAAAGGTGTAACGCAATAAATGCGGGTATAACCGAGAACCTGGAACGACGCACGGACGTTCTACATCCCCAAGGCATTGAAGACACCAACTTTTCGGGTTCCACCGAGAGTCTGCGCCATTAATGCTAGGGAAATAATTCCCAAATCTAAAAGCGTCTCCCTCCCCCACGCGCACACAGAATCGAATCGTCGGATAAACAAAAAGTCATATCCAATCATGTTTTTCAATTAATTCAGGCATAAAAATTTAAAGATTACAAAATATAAGTGCCCTGCCGCCTCTTCAAGGGCCGGCACATTGCGGGCCTCCCTCCGTTGGAGGAGATGTCTGATCGCCTACGGTACCAGGCTCGGCATCAGGGACCTGAGCCTCGGCAGGGCCTTGTCGAAGGAAGGAGAGATCCCATTCTGGGTGAACCTCCATGATGCTCTCCACCAATTGCTCGCCTCCAGCTGTTATCAAACGCTGGACAAGGTCCTGATACTCAGGCGTCTCCACAAACGCATCCTGGTAAGCCTCCACCGCCTTGGCTCCGGTGACCGCGCATTCGGCCCGGACCCTATCCAGTTCCAGCCTCGTATCCGCCAACAACTTGCCCTCCTCTGCGACTAGGGTCTCCATCCTGTTAGTCGCATGGGCAAGAGCTTCCTCGGCGGCAAGTGCCCGATCCTCTGCCAACTTTTGGGCCTCTTCAGCACGCTTCTGCACCTCTTCGGCACTCTTCTGAAGCTCCTCGGCTCTTTTCTGAGAGGCCTCGGCAGTTCGCTTTTGCTCCCGGGCGTCCTTCAGGCACTCTTTTGAGGCCTTCAATTCAATCTCATATTTCTCTTTGATGGCTGCCTCCCTACCTACAGAGGCGTCGAGCTTGAATCGAAGTTCCCTTCTTTCGGACTCCAACTGCGCCTTCTCGAGCTAAACAGCTTTCAGTTCCTCGGCCAGCTTGGCAGACTTGGCCCCCTCCTCATGACACTGGCAGTCATAACTTTCCACAATACTGAACAGCTCTTTGCTCAGCACCAGGCCCCGTATCAGGTTCATCTCCGCCATCTTCAGCCGCTCTCGTACGGTGGCTCCCTCGGCAGTCTTCTCCCATTTCTGGGTCCAGTACTTGTGCACGCTGGCCGCCACCATCGCGGGATGGGCCGGAAGCATTTCCAGGACGACAGTCTCTAGTTCCTCTCGACGTTGGGTTGTCCAGACGGGGCTCCCTTGGTCGGGCGGGGGACCAGGTTTCTTTAAACTCTCGGTTCGCCCCGACTTGCGGGCATCCCCCATAAACCCCCCTTCAGACGCGGGAGCCTTCCTCTTTCGCGCAGGAGCATCGCCCACATCCTCGGCAATGCCCTTCTTTTTGTCTTTGGCTGGGATGCTGCCGGGAGACGGGTCAGTTGCCAAAGGAGAAGGGGGAGGAGGAACGACCTGATGAGGGGCGGGCTCTGGTGGCGCAGCAGTTGGTATACCCTGCGATGGCCCAGGTGCCTCCCGGGCGGGCACTTGTGCGGAGGACCCCTCGCCGCCGGCAGGGCGGGCAAGGTGAAGTATGGGCACGCTTCTGAACCTAAAAGCTATTAAGAACATACGTTAGAAAATGGAGATCCCGGATCATTCCACGCCAGAGTACTAGAACACCAAAGCAAGTGAGACTTACACATTAGTCCACAGCTGGCCAAAAGCTTATCGTCTTTCAAGAGATTCCCAAGGCTCCGGAACTCGCTATTGAGGGATCGAACCTTATCCCACTTCAACCTCAGCTCTCCTTGGCTTCTCTTCGGGATCGGTGGTTTTTCGCAATCTGCAACAAGAAATAAATGCATCAAGTCAGGGATCATAATCAAAATTTCATATGACTGTGGGGAGTTATACCAAGATCCCCGAAGTGTCGAAGAATGGACACGTGCGGAAGAGGGTCCTCGGGCGTGAATTCCCAATCCCTGCCAACGAAGATGAACCTCTCTTTTCAGTTGTGCACCTTGTTGGGACTGTCGGTGGCCGTCCTCCATTTCTGACCCGACCGGGGAGATATATTGTACCAGCCGACGGACCGACAGGGTCGATAAATAGACTCAAAATCCCTGGGAGACAAGTCTCCTCCAACCTTGGAAACGCTCCACAAAATATAGGAGGCTACCATCTGCCCCCAGCCATTTGGTGTTATTTGACAGGGAGCCAGATTCCAGTCCCTCAACACTTGGCGAAAGAAAGGGTGCCTGGGTAGGCGAAGGCCTTGCTGCATAGCAGGCTCATAAACCACCACATACCCTTCGAGCGGATGGTCGGCACGCTCTTCTAGGCTCAGGGCTCGGAGCGTCATGGACGAAGGAATATCGTAGGACAACTGTATGTCCTCCAGCTCAGCCTCCGTGATCCTTGACTGAGCCATAGACGCTTCGGTTGACGACCGTTTCAACTTTTCGTCTAGAGCCCTCGCAGTCGGAGCATCCCTCTTGTCCAGCGATTCCCTCATTTCAGGCACCCCAGCACTCGACTTCCCCTTCACGACTGCCTCTCCCGCCGGCACGGGGAGACTGAGCTCTCTCCCACTCGTCGACGGAGCCGACAGATTTGCAGCCAGGGGATCTGGATTCACCCCTCCTGCGGCTCCAGGAGAAGAAGACGATGTGGAGGCCGACGAAGAAACACTCCCAATGATACTAGGGTTTGTGGGAGCGTCGGACAGATTCTGTGAGTCGTCGCCTTCAGAGGATATTTGGCCGTACCCAAGTAATGAAATCGTATTGTGGCAACGAAAATAAACAATGCAAACAAGTTTCTACCGCTGTCTGAACGCTTACCTCAACTTTACGGCTCAAATGGCACACCAGCGTCAAGCGTCCCAGCTATCGGCAGGAAAGCTACAGTAAGCACGGTGGTAGGAGGAAGGTGTAACTCTGGGGTGGAGGCCTGGCTTTATATAGGCGCGTTCACTCATCCACCGTGCAGATCCCAAGTGTTCAATCAGGGCATACGGACGGCCGACGCGTGTCTTCAATGGTGCAGCAGGCGGAAAAACAAAACCTACGCATTTAATGATTCGGGGGCGCACGCGCTCCACGCGTGTCCCAATATGTCCCTTTCACGCGCCTGCATTTAATGCACGCACCCCCTCACTCATGATTACCTGACCAGAGATTGATAGACTGGATAGACCGAATCACGCCATCAGAAAGCACGTCAGCATTGGCCTGTCCCCTTTAAGCCCTCACCCGTCATAAATGTTCGGCCTCGGACTTGGGGGACTATACTGAGTAGGACGAATTACTCCCTGCCGAACCACCTTAAGAACACATTTTCAGACAAGAGCACATTTTCCACAAGACACATTCCTGCAAGGCACGACCTCAGTCTGTTTATCCTCAAAAGTCCCACGCCTGTCATAAATAATAGGCTTGGACTTGGGGGACTATTGTTACCGCACGATTACGATATGGCCGCCACGTCAGCCAAAGCCCCATCTAAGCCCAGTAAGGGCCCAGTTCGCATTCTGTCAAGAACTCTATTTGGGCCCTGCTGGGGGCCGTAACGCGCTTGGGCCTTCGGCGCCTAGGAATCCGCAAGTTACATAAAGGGCTTCGGCGCCCTCATGCGAACCATAAGGCCTCGTCGGGCCTCACGTCATTCACAACCAGCAAGCGACTCGATATGCCAGGGCAGCCAGAGGAATAATTAAAGGAAGATCGCGTTGATTTGGCGCAAGGATCCTCATAAAGAAACCGGATCGCAATCTCCCAAAATCATGCAACGTGATAAGCTCAAAGAAGGAAGATAGTCTCGGATATCTTTATCACATAAGGAAGGAGGATCCGATTGAGTATCAAATTGATTTGTCTCCTAAATCAATTAGATCTCTCGCGCTATAAAAACAGCACCTCCGGTTGTTCCAAGGTACGCACTTTTTACGCTTACGAATCCCACCCTAAACTCTGCTCAAATCTCTGCCTGCTTGTCTCTCCCACACCCCTCTTTTGTTCCCGCCCCCGCGTATCTTTCATATACCGGCTGTTGACTTGATCGTCGGAGTGCCAACGATCGCCGGACCCTTTTTCTCCAGAGATCTTGGTGCCTAACGGTCGTCCTAGTGTGCAGGTAACATACGAGCTGGTAGAGGAGTGACTGGAGATCTGTTGGCACGTGGACTAGTGCAGGTTCAGACGTCAACATTACCGAATGATTGTTTTCAACATGTAATTGGAAAGAAATTACATATGGATTAATTTCATACAAAATAAATCCATAAATTCTCCAGCCAGCTTCAGGTGGAGAAATTCACCTAGCTTTGAAACATCTCAATCTCATCTATAACAACTGAAGGATCCTTAAGATTTATAGAAAAATTAACTCTATCATGTTCTTTGTAAACATATTTGTATAAAGACTTAACAGATTTAATCGTGGAACAAATCTCAACATTCACATGACAATCAAATTTGGCTAATAAATATGGATTATGAGCAACAACCCATTTGTCGCCAATCAATTACTAACTATTTCATTTCTTATTTCTCTTTTCTAAAATTTGGAATGTATCTAAGCTCATTTTGGACGTATTCAAAGTTAAAATTAATTTATAAGTTAATGACACCATCCTTTGGAAATTGCATCTGCAGCTCTTTGCTTGTCTCCTACCAAAACCACGAAATACTTAAATAAAAGGGATAATTGCATCAAAGGTCCCCCATCGTTTCAGAATCGTTGGGAATATGCCCCTAACCTAAAATAATAGCACCAGACATCCCCAACGTTTGAAAAACTTGGCATCGTAAGTCCTTTATAACAAAATTGACATTTCTTTTAAGTAAACGAAAAACAAAAAATAAGAAAAAAGAAAAAAATGATTAAAAACTAACCAAATGTATCCCCAAAAAATAAAAAGAAAGAAATGTACTCCCAAAAAATAAAAAGTAACAAAGAGACCCCACATTTCATAAATTCAAAAAAGTTTGGGGGTACATTTCTTACTTTTTATTTTTTCAGGGTACATTTGGTTAGTTTTTAATCATTTTTTTCTTTTTTCTTGTTTTTTGTTTATTTAAAGAAAATGGCAATTTCGTCATAAAGGACATACCATGTCAAGTTTTTCAAACGTTGGGAATGTCTGGTGCTATTATTTCAGGTTAGAGGCATATTCTAACGATTCTGAAATATTGGGGACCTTTGATGCAATTATCCCTAAATAAAACTCCAACTTTCCCTACCCTTCTCCTCACTTTACTGTATACATATATTAATAAATAATGAGGTTAATAATTTTATTCAAATTCAATCACAAATAGAATACAACTAACCCCAAACTTGCAATTTTATTTAGAAGGCAACTTCATTACTCATCAAGTGAACCAAAACAAAAAGCATGTGTCAAAAATAAAACAGGTCAGTTGCTTGAATTCTTACATACCAAAGAGCACGAAAGCTCAAAATTCAAACTCATTATACTGGAGTCATCATAGAACGACACTTTAAGAATATACATGAACATCTAATACACACGTCTCCCACATACAAATGTAGCACTTCCTCATTGTCAAATAAGCATAAATCTTACAGAACATTTACAAATAAGTTGTAAAATTCGAACCTAATAAACAATAAAATTATATATTTTTTAAAACTTCATGGTTCCATATTTACTTGCAAAATGAGCATAAGATGTAAAGATTATAATCTAACAAACCATTGGTATAAATTTGGTAAAACTTTATAAAAAACTTATTTGGTAAATTTGGTTCCAATCCATCTTGGCATAAATCTGGGTGTGGATTCTACAAGTTAAACTCCATATATGATTTTGTTTCATGTGGTGAGTATCTTATCAATGAGGGTTTTGTTCATAGATGTAAGCTCGATCGGTGCTCTAAATATTAGTGCATGATGCCTTCTTGTGGGGGCAGCCATCAATATGCACCCTGAATTGTTTTGTGCTGCCATTTTGTAAAATAAGCCGAGATACTAATTATAATTAGAAAGTTGAGCGAATGGAAGCAACAAATGCTTGTTTATTCATTATTATTAATTTTTGGGTTCTCGAAGTTTGAATAAACATTTTTTTGAAGAATGACTTTGTTCAATTTCTCTGTTAGGTTCCTTTGCTCTGACGTAATCAACACACTATTGGATCCCTGCTTACCTCTCACTACTTTGGACTATGAAGAAATCAAGAATCCTCAAATACAGTCCTACTTCGAGTATATTCTTAAGTATTCTCTTTATGATAATATATTCCTCAAGGAATATGCTTTCCTATTTATGCTATGAAAGAATCGGATTCCTATTACAAAGTAAAAACAATGACATTTAATGAATCAAATTTCAGGGATCATTTCAAACAACTTAACAACAACTGATATCACAACCATTATCTTGCTTCCACCACCAAAATCAACTACGCATTTGCATAAATAAATTAACAGACATGGAGAGTATACGAAATAAAATCTGCATATGCATAAATTAGAGTATAATAACCCGATCTCAATAAATGGTTTTATGGTTTTATTTAAATAACCATTGAATAAAAGTACGGCATTACCTCTCAGTACTAAAATGATAATTCTAATTAAGCATTCACTTTAGGCTCTGGCTAACATAGTGACACTGCAAACTTGCAACGGAGAAAATACAACCAACAAAAAAAACAGACTAAGAAATATGGGAAGATGGAAACCACAAAAAAAAAAAAAAAAAAAAAAATCCAACCCGAGGAGACAGTGGTGGCTACGACAGTGATTAGAGCTTATGATTCTTTCTCTAATTCAGGAAACAAGAACCAAGAAAATAAAAATTAGACAAAGAAGCAGGAAAATATTGAGAAACCACGGCCACATGAATTATTAACAGGAGATTAAAAAAAGAAGAAGAAGAAGAAGAAGTTGTACGTACCTTCTTTAATATCAAATATTTAGGAAAAGTGTGGACACTTTGAACACCCAAATGAATACTAACGAACTCAAACACAGATCGGACACCAAAAAAGATGAAAATACAAAAAAAAATCCCCAAATTTCTAAAACTGACCCAAACTAAGTTAATCTAAATAACGCAAAAAATCAACAAACATCGAATCAAACTGGCCCCAAATTCGACAAATCGATCAAAATCAATTAATGATAGATGTACTTCGTAACATCGAACTCCACAAAATCGAGATATTAAATAACCTAGCAACCACAACTCAGATCGAAGACCACAAACAATTGGACGACAACAGCGAAAAAACCCAGATCTAAGACATTTTTACCACTAGCTTATGTATTAAAACTGATGTTAATGAAGCAAAAGAAGAAATGTATAATACATACATTCGTAAGATATCTCCAGAAGCAAAAAAAAAAAAAAAAAAAAAAAAAACAATAAAAAAACAATAAAAAAACAAAAACTCAAATACAATAATACATATGGACGGAGTGTTAATAGAATATCATAATTTTTTAACTCAATCTCATACCCTGAAGTATCAATTAATGTTGAATTCATGAAACAAAATCTTGAATCAAATAAATTGAATACATACTGATTAATCAATATTTTCAGAACACAACCCTAGATGCTCGCAATTTGATGAGAGAACATAGTGGAGAGATCGGGCATGATGAATCAAACTAAATAAACTCTCATCTGAGCAAAACCAAACCGAAAACAAATATGAAAATTGTTCGATATAACCCTTGAACGTCTTACACTAAGGTTGTGTTTGATTCCTTTCATTTTCCATGGAAAATGAAAATTTTCCACCAATTTTCCAACTTTGGTCTGTTTGATTAGCAAAATTTTTCATGGAAAAGGCATTTTCTCACCTATTTTCCATCTTTCGTTTGATTGCAACTTTTGTTTTTCCATAGAAATTTTTTTCCATGTTTTCCACTTTTGGCCATATTTTCCTTGTTTTCAAGGAAAATATTTTCTTTGTGGGATAGGAGAATTTATTTTCCATGGAAAATTTGTTAACCTTTTCCAACCCATTTATTTTCCATGTAACATTTTTCAATCCAAATTTTCTTGGTAATTCATTTCCATGGAAACTATTTTCTTTCCACACAAATTTTCCGCTTGCAATCAAACACAGCTTAAAAGCCTAAAAAAGTCAGATCAAGAATCAAGAGAGAAAAACTTAATTTGTACCCAAAAAAATGAAAAACACGACCAACTTCGATGATGACAACAACCGGAAACAGATCATGGTAAAAATTTGCCTTTTTTTTTTTTTTTGCAAAGGGTCATTGGACAATTTTGCCCTTTTTACAAAAGAAGAAGAATTAAAGTGAAGGGACGTGAGTGAAGAAGAAGATAAGCTGACAGGGAATAAGTTGCTATTTTTTTTTTTTAAGTGTCTTGGTGATGTCATCAAAATGATTCAATGACCACATGAATAGTGATGATTTTAAGACTCTTTTATTTTATGTAGGATTTACAAAAGAAGAAGAATTAAAGTGAAGGGACGTGAGTGAAGAAGAAGATAAGCTGACAGGGAATAAGTTGCTATTTTTTTTTTTTAAGTGTCTTGGTGATGTCATCAAAATGATTCAATGACCACATGAATAGTGATGATTTTAAGACTCTTTTATTTTATGTAGGATGAGGCATTGATAATGGTTCGAATTTTATTTTATTATTGAAACTTTTCATTATGGCTGAGGGCAATGATATTTTGTGAATCCCAACAATACGAATGATAATTAAGTTGGGTCTAGCAGTCATTAACATAGTTCTACAGCTGGAAGAAGAAAATTGACTTGCAAAATAAGGTGTCAATGTAACATGAAAATGAAAATGAGTAGAGCTGGCAAATGGGTTGGGTTGGGCCAGTCCAACCCGCCAAAACAGGGTCACACATGAAACTGGACTGGGCTGGCCCAGCCCAGTTTTGTATGGGTCAGAAATATGCTAGCACAGTCCAGCCTATTGGCCCAACTTATCTTAAATTTTTTTTAAATAAATTTTTTATACACAATATCATTTGTAACATATGTATCAAATAGTGATATTATAAAAGACTAAATTGATATAAAAGTATAAATATAGGGATCAAGTTGCAAAAATTTAAAAGTTGAAAGACTTAAGTTGCAAATAAAAGAGGACGAAATTGAAATGAAAGGAGAAGTATAGGGACTAAAGTGAAACTTTTATAAAGATGAAGGACTTATTGTGCAAATAATCAAGGACTCAAATACAAATTTAAGTGAATTCACGTGAAAATATATATTTTGTGGTATAGATTTGATTTTAATTTATTATTTTATTAATTAATATAAATTTAAGAATGTAGTATTTTTAGAATAAATTTGTTAAATTGATAAAATTAGAATTATTTTTAAAAAGTGGTTTATTTATGAAAAAATCCCTTAATATTATTTGAATTATGTATTGGGGCTATTCACAAAATGAGTTAATTAGTGTTAAGGAGCCCAAAAAATTTTAAAAAAAAATTAAAAAAAAAATCAAAATCAAAATCAAAATTGGGCCGGCCCAACTAGCCCGTGGGCTAGATGGGCCGGGCCATCTTGGCCCAGTTTTATTTGGACTAGGGCCAACCCAGCCCAAGAAGACGGGCTACATGGGCTGGCCCGCGGGCCGGGCCAATTTTGCCACCTCTAAAAATGAGCCACAACCTAATCCAAATTGTAAAGACTTGGACATCTGGCTCCACCTGCTTTGAAAAATCTCAAATCGTTAAGACTTGGATGTGGTTCTCGTGGACTCTCTTTTTATACATGTTTGGACACCTCAACTGCCTTGGATGGATATATTATTCTCATTAACTGGCCTTACATTCAAGTCTGCTCAAAGACAATCACTTGTCCAATGGCCACAAGATACATGTCCTGTAGCCTTTATATCTCCTATCCACCATTGAGAAGAGATCTACCATAGGAAGGAGATCATTATCCGTTTAGTGAAATGATCTCCTCTCCACAGTGGAGAGGAGTTGTAAAGTACACAAGACACGTGTCATGTGGCCATTAAATCAATCACTTGTCCAATGGCCACATGATTCATGTCTTATGGCATCTATAACTCTTCTCTACCATGAGATCATTGCCCTTATAGTTTATGTGAATTTGTCCACAGAGTATCTTATCTGACAATTGCTTTATGTAAGCACACATTTATTACCCTACACTTGAGCTACAAATATTTGACTTTCAACTATGACAATTATTGCATGGAGCCAAAATTTGTCTGTACAGGCCTGGAAGTTGCAGATTTTGCTTTTGAATAGGGGCGTTTTGAAAAGTTTGTGTTGAAGATGAAATATTGTCATCTTACCAAGACGTGATGGTGAGCTCGACATCTACAGTTTATTTGACCACCCGAAATAAACTAATTTATAATTCTAAACAAACAGACGCTCATACTATAATTTAGCACTACACAAAGAATGAATTTTCTTTGATTTACCCAAATTATTCTATTCATAAACGGATTTAAAAAAAGAAAACCAAAATTTTAGCTGTATCGATTGTGCCTACAGTTAGTTGAACATAACTGTCATCCACTGCAAGAATTTTGTTTGTTAAAGTGTGTGTGTGTGTGTGTGTGTGTGTGATATTTAATTTTAATGGTCAGAATTTTATTTTTTATTTTATTTTGTCACAAAGTGCATGATTGAGAGGAAGGTACAACATCAAATAGAATTATTAACTATTCATATTCAACTTTAAAAATGGGAAATATTGCACCTACAATCTCATTCGATCAATTTTTGAATAATTTGATTTTTTGACCTTTAATTTTTATATTATTTGAAAATTAAATTAGAAAGAGAGCATCTTAAAAATTGTCCACTTCTCCTTAATTACTGATAATTATTCTTAAAGAACATGTCATGTACTAATTACATGACATCTAACTTCAAATGCTATAAAAATTAAAAAATTAAAATTAAAATATCATCCAAATTGAACGAAAACTTTTCAGAAGCAAGTGTAATTTTTAATTGAAAATAAATTTAGTGAATAATAAA
Source organism: Forsythia viridissima (assembly GCA_030279155.1). Lineage (NCBI taxonomy): Eukaryota > Viridiplantae > Streptophyta > Magnoliopsida > Lamiales > Oleaceae > Forsythia > Forsythia viridissima. The sequence goes on along the minus strand of CM059038.1, from coordinate 46,658,827 downwards.
GCGACATCGATAATTTAACATATTTTAAATGGATAGGATAGGTCGTAATAATTCAAATTAAATCTAGTTTTTTTAGAGTTCTATAAGAAGTGCAATCTGTTTTTGTTTTCTAACTAATTTCCTCTTCTAAATGTCTTTTTTTTTTCTTCTTTTTCATCGTTTCCTGCCCCATATTGTGGGAGAAAATATAATTAAATTTCGTTAAGATTTGGTTTGGTATTGTTGTGCTTTTAAGAGAATTAACTTCTGTTGTGCTGCATAAAAAATCAAATAAGTGTTTGGTAAACTTTTGTTTCAAAATTGTTGTATATTTCAAAAGCAGTATTTGAGCGTTTGGTAAACAAAAGTGATTTATTACTATAACAGTATTAAATTACTAAAAATGAAATTAATTATAATAATGTTATTTTGTATTATTATTATTATCACGAGTGATAAAATTCATTTTTTTTCCTAGTCAAATATTTTTTAACAATACAATGCATTTACTATTATTATTTTAAAATAAAAATAATAAACAACTATAAATTTCAAATTTTATAAAAATTATAAAATAAAAGTATATTCATCTAGTGTAAAAATTAATTAAATTTATTTTATTTTTATGCATCCAACTTACATCAATTTGATTTCTCAAATAAGTATTAAAAGAATTAATATAGTTAATTAGGGATAAAATGAGTATTTTAATAATATATAAATGAAAAAGTTAAAAAAAGAATTTGAAAAGCTGCATCTGCTTCTCAAAATCTGCTGCCAGGTGAGTCGAATTATTTTATAATCACTTTTAAAAATTTTGTCAAACGTTTAAATCAACTTTTGATTGATTGAGAACCAGAAGTTGGACTCAAAAATCAATTTCAAACGGCGCCTAAATACTGTTTTGGATTAGGTTGAAGACACTTCAATTATTGTGATAATTTCACCATATACTATAAAATATAAAATAATTTAAAAAATACTATTTAACTTTTTTTATTCTAAAAATACTGTTTTTTATTTTTTTAACACTTTTTGTTACATTTGTTAATAAGAAATGTAACAAATGTAACAACAAGTGTTACAAAAATAAAAAATAAAATAGTATTTTTAGAAAAAAAAAATATAACAATATTTTAAAAAGTATTTTATTTATTGTAGTTATTTCAAAAAATCCCTTGACAAAATGTTCAAATTTGGTTCAATTTGAATGGTTCAACTTTATCAGCAGATAGTGCAAGCAATTATCAAATGGAACTGTCTAATCAATTATTAAACCATGCAACTCTCTTTTTAATTAACTATTTAACTTTAATTGGAATTTCTTCTGACTAGAGGTGACAAATTTGGCCCGGTCTGTGGATCGGCCCATATAACCTGACCTTTTGGGTTGGGCTGGCCTTAGCCCAAATAAAATCGGGCCAACCCGACCGATCTAGCCCACAGATTAGTTGGGCCGGCCCGATTTTAATTTTTTTTTCTTTTCTCCTTAAAACTAATCACTCATTTTGTGAATAGCCCCAATACATAATCTAAATAATATCAATCTAAAATGATTTAAGCCTAAACCACCAATAAACATTAGTCCAAAAATCCTAAGATCCAACATAAAATTGTTTAGATTTAATTAAAATTTAGTTTAATTTAAGTTTCAATCCAAAATATATTTGGTGTTACAAGTAAATTATTTATTTTAAATTTACTTATAAGTAATTTTTTAATTTAAACCAAACGTGCTTATATCTCAAAGCAATAAGACTAGCATGCTTTTAATATTTGTATTTTAAAAAAAAAATGTCTACAAATAGTTTACAATGAATAAAAAAATATTATTTAAAAAAAAATGACGTTTATCTATTGGCTAATACATGAGAGCCCTAATTTTATAAATTAATCTCTTAAAAAATCTTAAAATATATACTCTAAATTTATCTAATATTGTATTTGATGTAATGCATTAGATTGTATAAAAAATTTATTTAAAAAAAAAGAAAAAAAAATTCAGACCAATTTGAACTAATGTGTTGGAATGGGCTAGCATATTTCTAGCTCATACAAAACTGGGTTGGACCAGCCCAGTCCAGTTTCATGTATGACCCTGCTCTGACAGGTTGGGTTGCCCAACCCAACTCATTTGCTAGCTCTACTTCTTACCATTACTTACCAACTAATGATTCTTAGCTTCGTCTATGAGCATCGGTGTTCCAATCTAACAATTTTTTATCTAGATAAGAATGTATTTTGCAATAGCTTAAACAATTTACTTATAGGACAGTTTTTAGATTAATGGATTGGCTTTATTGTTTATATTATACACAGTCTTAATATTTATTACATAGTTTTTGAATTATAGTGCTATGCAATATATTTATATATATAAAACAAATCATCACTAACTTAATTAATAGCTTATTTGAATTTTTGATTGTTTATATCAGTTTGAACTTTGAAGAATGGCCTTTTGATTGGTGGACCACAGAAATTTATGAACGGTCTATTTCATTTATTAAGAGTCTTAATATGCATCTCTCATCTTTTTTTCCACAACTTGTTTTTTGTTCAGCATGTTGAAAATTGTTCAAATATATTGACAAAAGTAATAGAGTTTTTGTATATATATAAAACAAATCATCACTAACTTAATTAATAGCATATTCGAATTTTTGATTGTTTATATCAATTTGAACTTTGAAGAATGGCCTTTTGATTGGTGGACCACAGAAATTTATGAATGGTCTATTTCATTTATTAAGAGTCTTAATCCACAACTTGTTTTTTGTTCAGCATGTTGAAAATTGTTCAAATATATTGACAAAAGCAATAGAGTTATTGTGGGCCAACCGTAGTCTAGCCGCGTCATATAGGGGCAAGATTGCCCATGTTCGTTTTACAATTTGAGACATCAAAGAGTGTCTCTTCCTCTAAGTGATGTTTCCCTCGAATTTTAGTATTTTTAATGTATACTATAAATTTATGTTGAATTTGATGTTAAACATAATATAAAATCATCTCCAAACAACATCAAATTCATATATCAAAATCTCCGATTATACATTCAAAAGTTCATTTTTTCAATTTTATTTGTTCTAGTGCAATCTGGTTTGAAGTTTGAAATCCGCTAAAATTATTTTTGTGAATACCTTTAGCATAACGAGAAGGTTCAAATAACACTTTTAAGACAATGTTCTATGCACTTCAAGTACCAAATTTTAATTACCTTTCCTTCTTCACGTAGTGATGCAGTAGATTTTCAAAGTTAAGTGTTCTATTCTTAGTTTCTCGAGAATAAGTTCAACGATATAATTCAATGAATTGTGATAGATTACATTCAACGTAAAATTTTGTCGAATCGTAAGACATGAATCTTAATAGACATTTAGTAACAACATCTTTACTTACAACACTCTTAGCCTAGAGTGATTACTAAGTTTTGATTTATTTTTAAATTTTATAGTAGATCTAATAATAAAACGAATAGGATACATATTCATGTAGAAATTGATTTGGGATGGGTCTTAATTTGTTATTTTATTTTAATTCGTTAAAGAGGTTAACTAATAGATTGAAGGACATATTTGTAACACTTTCAAAATTACGATATGATTTATGATTTATCCAAAACTCAGTGGAGGTAAATAGGAGCGTTATAAAAAGTTGATTAATTCAATTAACAGTTAGTAAAAAGAAGAAGAGGGGAAGAAAAGAAAAATGCATCTATCCTAGAGACTCTTTAAACACAAAATACTCTCTATTTTAAAGAATCAACATTTAAACTTATACTTCAAAAGATTCTCTAAATTAACTTTTTAAAGCAGAGACCAATGCATTCAAAGAGTTTTAATTTTCAACATTTTGTATAATAATTGAATTAAATACTGTATACAAAATTAAATAGCAAAAATAGAGAAAAATTATATAAACATGTTAAAAGAAAATAAATGAAAAAATAATATTTATTGAAAAAATAAAATCTAGCTGTCATACCCAACTTCCCAATCTTTCATGGCGTGGGCCTTTGTCTCATTGACGGTTCAAAAGGAGACAACTACTTATTATATATTTCCTCCATCCCGTAAAGATATGCTCATTTTATTTTTCACACAAATTAAAATATCTCATTTAATGTAATTAAAATTATAAAATTTTCACACACTTTTTCTATTATGCCCCCACTTAATATTAGTCATTCATAAATCTAATAAATTTAAATACTCATTAAGTTACAATTGGAATGCAAATGAAATTGAATTGCATTACATTAAAACAATAATGAAATCAATTGTTGAATTTGTTATTGAGGGATGAATGTTTCTAGGTATGGTGAAATTTATTGACTGACTACTTGAGTAAAATGTGTGAATAAATGTATGTAATTTCTCATTATAATTGGAAAAAATATGTTAAGTTTATTTGGGTTGATAATAATGTAAATTAAATAAAGATATATTAGGAAAAAGAAAAATTTAATACACTCTCTATAAAGTAAGTGGCTTATAATTTAGGACAGATAAATAAGGAAAACGAGCCTATTTATGTGGGATGGAGAGAGTATACAATTTTATAATACAAAACCTAAACAAACTCTCGAATAATGAGTATTCATGAATCTCATGCATTTTTCTATCCGAATCTAAATTGATTGTTTTTCCTAGTCATTATATAGTATCAAGTTGTTTTTTAAAAATGGAAAGAGATGAGGCAAAAATGTACTTAATCGTGAGAAAAGTGTTTCACATATACAGGAGACGTTACCAACTTAAACATCAGAAAGTATAAATATTTGAGCTTAAATGTCACAAAGCATGACTAATGCTGGCTTATGCAACCAAAGGTGTGCGCCTTTTTTTAAATTTTGTTTTTCATTTTTTTAAATGTTAAATAAACTTATTAAATTAAAATAACAATTATTAATGATCTTTAAATAATTAAAATAATTATTAAAGGTATTAGACTAACTAAAATAATATTAAAAATAGAAAAAAATTCATTACGCTTAGACTCCTAAGACTTGACTCTTGAGACTTGATTTTGTGATATTATAACACCTTATGTAATTTAGAACTTTCTATAATATATATGCATATATAGTCAATAAAAAGTATTTTTCAATGTCAAAACAAAAGAGATTTAAATGATATTTTCTTTAAGTCCAAGTCCTATATTACTATAACTTCCATATTGATGTTTTCGTTGAATAATTTTGTTGAGTGAAATATGTCACACTTTTGTAAAGACTTGTTTTTCTATGTTCAATTTCAACCCTTCATATTTTTTGGTCTTTGAGACTTTTTTCAATGACCAATTGGTTTTGAAGGACGACAAGTGAGATGAAGTGATTAATATATAAAAATAACTAAGAACTTGTTTGTTGGAGTTTAAAAATTATTAAAAAATTAATATTAAAAATTAAAAGTAAATAATTAATTCTAATTACATATTTTATAAGTCTCTGTCAGAGGTTGAAGTATCAACAGTTTGGGGAAAATTTAAGAAATACTCATTGAACTTTGAACATGTTAATACTTACTCACTGAACTTTTAAGTGTCACTGGTTACTCACTAAACTTTGCATTTCGTTAACCATCCATCACCCGTCTATTAACCGTCCGAAGAAGTTAACGGCAAAAGTCCACGTGTGTGACGGAATACACGTGGCACCAATCAGATGGGCCCAAATATCCAACTCAGCGTTGGGGAAAAAAATGCATGCCACATCAGTTATTTCCATCAGCAAATTAAAAATGAAAGCGTGAAAGAAATGCCCTACCCTGCAAATTGAAGGAAAAAAGCCAAATCAAGTGAAGGAAACAACCCAAATCTGCCAATCAGCAAGCAGCTACCTAGCAAATTGAAAGGAAGTTGTGGTTCATCCCTTTCGTTTTTTGTGGATAAAGGAGACCCACATATTGGAAATGGACTACACGGTGGGGAAGGATGCTGTCTTGGATACACACGAACATGGACCAGACCATGGGCCAGGTATGGGTTTTTTAATTGATTGTTCATCTTCTCATTTAATAAATAATTTGAATGTAGTTTTGTGTTCCCGTTTGTATTAGTTCCAGTAAAACCAAACCCAAACCCTAATCCTATTAATTCTCATTGCAGATAACTCCAAAGATGATGTGGAAGAGCTGGCTGCAAATTTTTCGGACTCCGAAGATGAGGTGAATGACGACGATTTTATGTATGACCGTAATGATCCAGACCGCATCGTAGTAGGTCTCAATGCTGACCCTATTGTGGAAGAGCAGCACGTCGATGCAATTGGTGAAGACACTAATTCAGATAATTCATATGATCCAATCGCAGAGGAATTGAACACTGACTACTCATCTGAGGTGGAGAATCCTGTGAGATATCCCATTTTAATGAAGAGAAGGAGTTGTAGGATCCCCAATTTGAAGTGGGGAAGACATTTACAGATGTACCTCAATTTAGGAAAGCTATATAGAACCATGGAGTAGCAACGGGGTACAATTTGAGATTGAAAACGAATGATGATAAAAGAGCACAAGTAGTGTGTAAAATAGGGTGCAATTAGAGGATATGGGCATCTGAGAATAAGAAGTTGGGTTGCATCCAAATTAAGTCATACAATCCAAACCACAATTGCATTAGAGATGGCACAAATAGGCATTGTACATCTAAGTATGTTGTCGAGCGATATTTGGAAACATTTAGGGTAGATCCCGGATGGAAACCTAGTGCAATTAGACTAAGAGTGTTGCAGGATTTGAAAATTAATATTGTTAGACAAACTGCGTGGAGGGCACGGAGAATTGCTAGGATAATGATTGATGGAAGCGATGACCACCAATTTGGTTTACTTTGGAGTTTTGCCGAGGAATTGATGAGGACAAATCCAGGTTCCACTTGTAGGATTGCTGTCCATGAGGGAAAATTTCAGGGAATATATGTTTGTTTAGATGCATGTAAGAAGGGATTTGTGTCAGGTTGTAGACAACTCATATGTCTTGATGGTTGTTTCTTGAATGGTACATTTGGGGGTCAAATGTTGGTTGCTGTAGCGCTGGATGCCAATAACTGCATTTACCCTCTTGCTTTTGCTATTGTCGAAAGGGAGAACACATCAAGTTGGAGATGGTTCATGAGGCACTTAGGTGGAGATTTGAAGATTGTGAATTCAAATGAATGGACGTTTATGAGTGACAGACAAAATGGATTGCAGAATGTGATAGAGGATATGTATCCTAATGCTGAGCATAGATTTTGTGTTCGGCATATGTATACTAATTTCTTTAGAGCAGAGTTTAAGGGGTTGGCACTTAAGGAATATATGTGGAAAGCGGCAAAATCCACTACTATTGCAGATCACAAGTTCTGGATGCAAGAGTTAGAAAATCATTCCAAGCCTGCTTACTAGTGGTTACTGAAAAGGGATCCGAAGGAATGGAATAAGTCCCATTTCATGACGAGGGTGAAAAGTGACATATTGTTGAACAATTTGTGTGAGTGCTTCAATAGAGTACTGCTGGATGATAAGGAGAAATCAATAGTTACAATGTTGATAGATATGCACATTAGTTGCATGAAGAGGATCCAATGTTGAAGGGATAAAATGAGGAGAGTAGTAGGACCTTTGTGTCCAAAAATCTATGCCAAGTTAGTCAACAGTATGGAAATGGCTTCGGGTAGTCATGTTGATTGGTCGGGGGGATCTCAGTGGTTTGTAAGGAGTAGAGATGGTGAGTATGTTGTCGATATTGACTCTCGAACATGCATGTGTAGAAAATGGGACCTGACCGGCATTCTATGTGGTCATGCTTGTGCTGCAATCCTGGATAAAAGGGACCAATCCATTCATTATGTACATGACTGTTATAAAGTCACCACATATCTCAGTTGCTATGAAAATTTTGGTGATGCCTTTAAATGGAAAGAAATTGTGGGCCCCGGTAGATAGAGAAATGATCAGACCACCTAGTTGGAATTCGGTCCGAAGAGGTAGAAGACAAAAAAAACGGAGGCTCCAACTCGAAGAGCTCGTGGTTCAGCAGACCGAAGGGAAGAGCAAGATGAAGAGAGTTGGGACGGTAACAATGACGTGTAGTCTATGTGGTCTATCCGGTCACAATAAGAGTTATCACGACAAAAGAAATGCATCAAATGAGGTAGACTATGTGCTCTTCCAGTATGCAACTGATGTGGCTAGCTAACACATTGTTGGGATTCTTTTGCAGTTATTTGTTGCCGAAGAAGGGGATAATTCAATACAAGATTGTGGGAGCCAAAGTGTAAACAAAATATGAACATCTAGGGTATTATTATGTTATAGGATTATAATAACATTACAGACTAATGATTTATGTAATTGTTTCTTGATCATAGGCTAAACTTCAACCACGGAGAGCTACGAACTTAGCTTTAAGTCAGTCTCACGAGCCACTCAGTGGACCAGCAGCTGAATTCCAATTTATGCCTACTCCAGGAATCATTCCATAGCACACGAGTGGACCAGCAGCTGTATTTTCTACAAATGATATGCAGCCAAACTTCTCTTTCGAAAATATGGTAGATGACTTGCAGCTCATGGAAAATGAAGAACAAGCTCGGATGAAAGCTCAAAGGGCAAAAAACAGAAGTATTTTGCGAGACTCGGTTCATTTTCACGCGCCACGGAAGACAAAGCCAGATTGAAGTCGACTTAGTAGTAGTGGTTACATAGTCTCCTACTTGATTTTCAGTTATATGTCACAGATTAAATCTGCTTTCAGTGGTTGTATTTCAGTTTGGAAGCCATGTTTGCTTCGGATAAATTTCCTTTTCTTTTTGCTCCAGTTTTCAGTTGGGAAGCCAGATTGAAGCCATGTTTTGGTTTGCTTCATCTCCTTTTTTTAATCTCCCATGTATAAATTAATGATATCAGATGTAATTATTCCACAGATGGAATTTAAATCAATGAAATCAGATTTCAGTTTTATTTTATTTTTTTGCAACAAATTTCAGTTTCAGGTTTCAGTTATAGTTTCAGTTTCAATAAATGAATGAATGATATTAGATGTAAAGCTAAATTGATGAAATCAGATTTCAGTTTTTTTTGCAACAGATGAAATTTATCAGCTTTGTTGACTCCATTTTTAACTGCCTATCTTCATGTTTCATTTTATCAGAAGAGTGAATGATTTTGGCAGTCAAATTTTGGTAGTCAGATTTGGTAGAATGAATGATTTTAATGGAAAAGCAGTAGGAACCATATCTACTGGCCAGTTGATGAATGTGCGTATATGTATATCCTCCAGCTCCAGATTCCATGGACTATCTGATATAGGCTTCCAGCCTCTTTCTAAATTGTTGCAAGACCAGATTCAAATGACAGCTTTAGTTCATGTTTCTTTATATGCCATACCAGGTTCAAATTTCAATGATATTGGCCTGTTAACTTCCAAATGGAAAATATTGTCTTCCATACATCACTGCTGCCATAGCCTATTCCAAATTTCGAGTACTGTGAATATAATCAAGATATGTATAATTTAGCTGAAATTTTCAACTCTGAATTGGTAGACTCACTCTCACCAATCACCATTGCCCATCATCATCACAAGGACGGAAAAAAGTGAATCACTTGTGTATGAAATAGAGATATAACTGCATTGTCCACAGCTAGGTTTGTCTTGTCTTTGATCATTTAAAAGAACAAATACTACTACAATGCACCAATAAATCTCAAAGCAACATCCTTGATTCACTAATTTATGCATCAAGAATTTAGAAGTGTGGCATCAAGAAGTATGCAACAACTTAGAAAGAGGCAGCCTCTCCAATCATAAGTCCACAGCTATTTCTGGAGGAAGGAAAAAAGAGATAAGCAAGACCAGGTTCAATTATTCTTTTGTGGGAATACCAGGAATGTCTCATGGCAGTGATAATAAAGAAACATGAACTAAAGCTTTCAACAAAAGAAAACAATGCTAAGCATAACAAAAGTCAATCAAAGTTAGCATTAACATTTGGTTTATGGAAAGTGTGGTCTTCCTATCTGAGAATGAATGAAAAAACACAGATTGAACACCAAAGATAGAAAGCTGTAACAGCCACATTTTCATTCCAAATTCATGTCACATTACAGTCCAGTTATGCATCATAACAGTGTTGATTACAATCCAAAACAACATGAAGTATCCTAAACATCCTACCATCTACTAACAGTGGTGATCTAACACAATTTGCACAAAGCCAAACAACTACCAAACCAAAACAACCAAATCTGTTCAACAACCAAACCCACCACTTCAATTCCCATGTTATCACAAGACATAGTGAACCAAAACCACCACCAACATAACAATCGCCAACACAATCCGATGATAGAATACAATTCGCTGCCACTTCTTCTCCAAAACATCTTCTCGGTTATCATTTTGCAACAGCCCATTGATCACACTCTTATATCGTGGGTGGAGAAGAGGATGATCCACCCATTTAAAGTAGTCACAGGCATCTGGACGTCCGTAATAACTGCACCCTAAGAACCTCCTTCCCGGGTTGTTCTCCATCCAAGCTGTCCTCATTGTAGCAATCCGGCCACACAAACACATGGTCTGCTCATTTACTTGAGTAGCACCATCATATTCCATCACCATTTGCAGCGTGCGCTGAGATGAATAGAAGTTAGGGTTCTTGGTTTTCAATTTGGGGAAAATGAATTACTCGGCCAATTTAGGTATAGATACATCGTTAGTGTTAAAGGCGTGTTTGGATTTTAATGGAAAATGATGGGTTTTGATGGATTTTGTTCGGCCAACTTAGGGCATTTCTTTCACGCTTTCATTTTCAATTTGCTGATGGAAATAACTGATGTGGCGTGCATTTTTTTCCCCAACGCTGAGTTGGATATTTGGGCCCATCTGATTGGTGCCACGTGTATTCCGTCACACACGTAGGCTTTTGCCGTTAACTTCTTCGGACGGTTAATAGACGGGTGATGGATGGTTAACGAAATGCAAAGTTTAGCGAGTAACCAGCGACACTTAAAAGTTCAGTGAGTATTTTTTAAATTTTCCCCAACAATTTGCAACGTAGACTATATATTATCCAATACGTGTCTTTATATAGTACTGAAAATACAAGATGTCCCACGCCGCCTTGTTAGACTTTTGACTTTCCACATCTTTTCTTTATTTTTTTTCTGGTTGAAAGACTTTGCCGAATATGGCTGATTTGTCACGTGCTTCAAAATTTTTAATCCAATAATGCTAACTTTAGGGGTCGACATAACCAATAAGCAAAATTAAAATAACATAACATTAATACAATAATTAAATAAAGTGTTTATACCCCCAAATAGGGCAATGATGATCTCCACAGTAGAAATGAATTATAAAGACTACTGGACAAATGTTAAGTTGAAGAAGAATTATAAATGCCACTAGACAAGTGTCAACTTGAAAAATTATAAAGGCCACTGGACAAGTGTTAGCGGCCTTTATAATTCTTGGCATTTGTTCAGTGGTCTTTATAATTCTTCCTTATTGTGGAGAGGAGATAAGTCCTCCCCTCCCCAAATAATGATGGGACCTCGAGCGTTTGACTTGCTGGTTTTACATAAATATTCATAATTATTCCAACATTTGAGATGAGAACAATCCGAAATGAGGACGCTTTACTAATGACATGGCTACGTAGCCTTATTCTTTTTTGCTATCTCTCTCTCTCTCTCTCTCCATCTGTAACATATTACATACACATATTATGGAGTATGATCTCCTACCCATAGTGGGTAAGAGATATAATGCCTACCGGTGAGGTGGCTAAACATAATTGGTAGAAATTATGAGTGTGGACCATGAACTACCAACCATGTGATGCCACCTCTGCGTAGGTATTATAAGTGGGTAGGAGCAGTGGCAGAGCCAGAAATTTGAAGTTGGAGGGTCCTCAAATAGTGGTGGGCCGGGAGGCTTCTTGGGGGTTCAGGGGCAGCGCCCTCGATTTTTTTTTCTCAAACCACGATTACTGAGCTAATTTTTATGAGAATCTAATCTTTTTTTATGTTATAATCTTTAAAAAGCTTACAAGAAAATATTGAATACAATCGATTCATGCAATTAAACGTATTCGATACTCACTTCGTATTTGTTTTGATTGCTTGAAAAGATTAACTTCAATACTTTCTTCTTGGTTATTGAATGATTCTAATTTAATTTGAGTTAGATTGGACTTTATTTGTTTAGTGGGATAATTGCATGAAAGGTCCCCAATCTTTTAAAATCGTTAGAGATATGTCCCTAACATTAAAAAATAGCATCAGACATTGAGCCCTTTCGGGGCCTTTGATTAGAGCTCTCTAACGTCCCCAACGTTTGAAAAACTTGGTATGATAGGTCCTTTATGACAAAATTGTCATTTTCTTTAAATAAACAAAAAACAAGAAAAAAAGAAAAAAATGATTGAAAACTAACCAAATGTACTCCAACAAATAAAAAGTAATAAAGTGACCCTTTTTTTTTTTTTTTTTTTTTATCAAACTTAAAAAAAATAAGAGGTTGATTCACCAGAATCACTGCTACTACCGAGGAAAGCAAAAGATGGTCATCACAGCCATATTCTTCCTCTAACCGCTTTATGGAATCCAAATTGTTGTACAGAACATCTTCACACCCTAAACCACAGCATCAGTCCCCACATCAGCTTCAACAGCAACACCTACACCATCACCATTCTATTGAAGCGAACCTTGTTCCAAATACACCATTCACTTCATATCCTCCCACTGATGGCAGATCTCTGCAAGCTTCAGCAAAAAGCCACCTTAATCTTGCATATCACCCTGGTGGGCACCAAATGGCAGTTGCTTATCCCAATATTTCTTCTTTCTCTAATCTTCAGTTTCATATGAATGCCTTACCCTATGGGTCACTGTATGGGAAAAATTTGCCTCTGGTAACTCGTGGTCTGCCAGTTGATAGTCGACTGCAGAATCAATGGGGAACCAACATAGTTTATATCCTGTAGACCGTCCTGTCCTCGCAAACAATATTTTGCAACAACAGCAGTTACCATATCAAAATGGCTTAATGGCTCCACAGCTGTAGTCCCAGCAACACAGAGTCTAGCATCTGTTTCAGTCGTTCTTTGGCCATCACTGGCCCAATTGGAAAAGAGTGTGCTGATCTTTGGCCTAGGACTGCTAGTGCTGCCAATGCTATTGGATTTTGAGGTTTGGGGATGATGGTGAATTTTATATTTTGAGATTTGATAAAGAAAATGACTTCTTTGTTACTTTTTATTTTTTTGAGTACATTTTCTACTTTTTATTTTTTGGAATGCATTTGGTTAATTTTCAATCATGATTTTCTTTTTTCTTGTTTTTTGTTTTTTTAAAGGGAAATGCAATTTTGTCATAAAGGACCTACCATGCCAAGTTTTTCATACGTTGGGATGTCTGGTGCTATTTTTTTAGGTTAGAGGCATATCCTTAACGATTTTGAAAGGTTGGAGACATTTTATGCAATTATCCTTTGTTTAGTTCATTCATTGTTGGGTTTGGACTTTACTATATTTTGTTTTGGTTGATTATTAAGAAGAAGAAGTGATCTTAAAAGCATATTTGATTATACTATTTTGAAAAAAAAAATCGATTTTTCCCAAAAATTTTTTTGGCCCACATTATATTCAATAAATTTGTAATTTCAATTTTACCCTTCTTGTGTGTGTCTAATTATTAAATAGATGGGCAAATTGGTAAATCAGTAATAAATAAAGTAACAAAAAGTCAACATGGGCCACAATTAATTAATTGGCTCCACTCGGAGTTTCGCCTTCGAGAATTTCCCCCTTAACAAAATTAATTGGTTCCACTCTTGCTGAGAATAATCTATCTTCCCACTAAAATAGTAGAATCAAACACAATATTTTTTTAAAAAAAATTTAAAAGTAAATTTTTTTTCTTCAGAAAGTTGGGGATCAATCCCACATGTATTATATACAGGGGCGGATTTACAACATGGCGAGATCCCGCGTCCGTCCGTGCTGGAATTTCGCGAAAAAATGGTCACTGAATTTTGAGAAATAAAGGAAAAATGGTGGATGGATATTTTCTCTGCGTGTAAGTATATGTGTATATATCTGAGAGTGAAGGGGAAGATGATATTTTAAATTCAAAATTTCTCTTATGGTCCTTGAAGTTTGAAAAATTAAAATGTAAGGTAATTGCATGACATAATTCTCAAGTAAGGATTTATTAATTTTTCTTAACGTGGATCAAAATTGAATAATACAGAAAGTATTTTTAGAGTTTTTACTCTCGATTTTTTATATTTATCATCAATTAGAGTTGTACTGAACATTTTTTTAGCATTATTACGGTTTGTATCGAATTATATTTCATTATTATATGATTTTCTTATTGCTTGATAAGTTGCGTATTTATTAAAAATATTTTCACATTATTTTTTTACAAGCATCGGCCGTTGACTGGTCAACGAGTCAACGCCCACCCTAGCTGAACTTCAACCCTAAATCCGCGACTGATTATATATATATATATATATATATCACTTCGGTTGGGATTCAGTATATATATCTACCATGAATATGCATACTTATCGAGCAAGAATGGAAGCAAAATATATTTACACTTCTCTCTGTTTTATCTTCACAATTCTCATTTACAAGTTTCTGTCAAATGCAAGAAAACGCCGCCAGAACATGCCACCAAGTCCACCGTCAGCGCTTCCAATCATCGGCCACCTCCACCTCCTAAAACCACCACTCCATAGAATCCTACACCAGTTTTCACAGAAAAATGGACCCATATTTTCGCTCCAATTCGGTTCCCGGTTTGTGGTTGTTGTTTCATCATCATCTTTGGTCCACGAATGTTTCACCAAGAACGACCTCGTTTTGGCCAATCGTCCTCGTACCTCCATTAGCAAGTACTTCGGCTACAATAACACCACCATTGTCTTCGCCCCCTACGGTGACCACTGGCGGAACCTCCGCCGCCTGTGCGATGTCGAAATATTTTCCCCCACCCGCCTCAACAAGTTTCTTTCTATCAGGCGAGATGAGAACAATCGCTTACTGTGTAGACTATACAGAATTTCATCAACAGGGTTCTCCAAGGTGAATTTGGAAGAAAAACTTACGGAGATGACCTTTAATAACATAATAAGAATACTAGCAGGAAAACGGTATTACGGCGAGGACGCCGAGGACGATGAAGAGGCAAAGCGGTTCCAGGAGAATGTAAAAAAGAGTTTGGAACTGATGTCTGCTTCTAATCCTCGCGATTTTTTCCCCATTTTAGGATGGATTGGTTACGATAGTTTCGAGAAAAAATTTGCCATGCATATGGAAGAAAGTGACAAATTCATGCACGGCCTCATTGAAGAACACCGGCGACGGCGGCGGCAGAGTGGCAAGCAGGAAAACACCATGGTTGATCATTTGCTTTCTTTGCAGGAATCACAACCGGAAAACTATACTGATCAAAGCATCATTGGACTTGTTATTGTAAATCTCTACTCTCAAATCAATATCTTTCGTTTCTCACTGCATTAATTTTCGAAAAATAAATAATTTCAATGGACAGGCGCTGGTGGTTGCTGGAACGGATGCATCGGCGTTGACTTCAGAATGGGCAATGTCCCTTTTACTCAATCATCCAGAAGTTCTGAAAAAAGCCAGAGAAGAAATAGACTCTAACGTGGGATTCAATCGCTTGGTGGAAGAACAAGATTTGCCAAAACTGCACTACCTTCACTGCATCATTTTGGAGACTTTAAGATTATTCCCGTCAGTTCCGATGCTCGTACCACACGAATCATCGGAAGATTGCAAAATCGGAGGATACAATATCCCAAAGGGCACCATGTTATTGATCAATGCATGGGCAATTCACAGAGATCCAACTGTATGGGATGATCCCATGAACTTTAAACCCGAAAGATTTGAAAAAATGGAAGTCGAAACCCACAAACTGCTGCCATTTGGAATGGGTAGGAGAGCGTGTCCAGGGTCGGGTTTGGCGCATCGTATGATCGGGTTGGGATTGAGTTCATTGATTCAGAGCTTCGATTGGGAGAGAATAAGTGCAGAGAAAATTGACATGAGTGAAGGCCATGGAATCACCTTGCCTAAAGCCAAGCCATTGGAAGCCATGTGCAGACCTCGGGTTGCTATGGTCAGTGTTCTTAAAGAACTCGTCTCCAACGTTTGAGAAATATGTCGTGTGTCTCTATCAAGAGCCCAGATGTGCTGTCTCATTTTGGTGTCCCATTTGCTGTCCCACCAATAGAAAATATACAAGTAATCAAATAAATACAATTATTTAATGTGTTCACACTTGTTGTTAAAATTAACTTGTATTTATTTGATTACTTGTATATTTTCTATTGGTGGGACAGCAAATGGGATACCAAATGGGGACAGCAGATCTCGGCTCCTCTATCAAGTGTATTTTCTGATGCAACCTAAAATAAAGGTTTAGACATTCAATTTAATTTGATTTAATTTTCAGTTTTAGGTTTAATTTTCAGTTTTTAAACAAATTCAAAACTCTTTAATTTCATGATTAAAATCAATTTGAATGACATAAATTTTCATCAAAATGGGGATTGAATTTTCTACTATAAAAGAGGTGTAGTTTTCATATTTTTAGACACATTACAAAAAACAACAAGATTAGAAAAAACACTCTCTACACTATACTTATTTTCTTGTTTTTGGCAACTAGTTAAAATACTCGTTCTTATCTCCCTTTGATCGTGCTCATAGAAGGAGAATCGGTTGTGAGCTAAAATGGTTTTATCTTTGAGCCATGCAGTACTGACAATACCCGCACGAAGGAAAAGCCACACAATTTTAAGACAGCGACTTTCGCGACTCTCTAAGACCATCCATTAGTAATTTTATTTATTTATTTTCTGTTAATTATATACTAATTAATTTATTACACAAATCACTTAATTCCAACAATCTAAAGTCGTGTGGTGATTTGTATAGTAAAATTCATTTTTATTTATGTTATCAATTTTCAGAATATTGAAGAATTTTAATTACTTTATTGTATGAACTTTTACATTGTGAAAAACTTACATACATAATCTTTCTTTTCATTGAAAATATTGCACTTCCATCAATATTTTAAGTTGAACACATATTTTATTTTAATATCTTAGTGCTTTTGTTTGAAAAGAAGATATCTTGTTATTAAATTAATTTTATTGTTTAGTATATAAAATATAATTGTATAACTAAATAGTTTGTAAACTTGAACATTTTTGTATCTTTCAAGGTGCTAATTTTGTTTACGTTACTCTTTGATTAGATTAAGAAAATAAAAATTGACATGTATTTAAGTTTTTATTATTTTCAATTTAGTGTGCTTTAATTCACTAGTAACTCAATTAGGTTTGCACTTAATTGAATTTTTAAATTTCAGTTTCAATTTAATTGCTCCTAATATTTTATCACTAGAAATTAATTTAGTCTAATAAAGGTTTTATTTGCACTTATTTGCCATTGTGAATTGTTATTTAATTTCATAGTGGGTGTTATTGTTTTATTTGAAACCTGAATTTTGATTTAACTAAATGTATTATTGGTTTAATTGTGATATTGACAAACTTATATATATAAAGTTATTTCTCTTCTTTGCCTTAGTAATTCCAGTGTAAGAAATGACATCTCTTGGAGATACAATTAGTGCTAAGCCTGAAAATTTTGATGGAAAAAAACATTAAGAGATGGCAAAAACAAATGAAATATTGGTTGACTGTTTTTGGGTTAATTTCTGTCATAGAAGAAACCAATGAAAGTGAAGTGTCCACATCATTGTTCAACTCCGAACAAATTGAATTCCATTATCATAATCGAATTCTTAGTGTTCTGATAGACTTTATGATATTTATCAAAATATCACTAGTTCTAAAAAGCTTTGAAAAACTTTAGATGATGAATATAGAATTGATGATGTTGGTGCAAATAGATTTAATGCATCAACATTTAATAAATATTTTATGGTTGATGAAAAATCTATTAATGAACAAACTCATGAATTTCAAGATTTGTTACGACTTGTGGAAGAGAAATGGTCAAATTTTAGTGGAGATTCTAAGGTGTTATGCCTTATAGATAAACTTCCACCTTCTTGGTCGGACTTTGCTAAAGGTCTTAAACATAAGCAATGGATTATGACATTAAACCAAGTATTTAATTCTTTGAGAGTAGAAGAACAACATAGAAATGTTTTAAGCCAATGTGATGGGATGAAGGCTAATGCAAACTTGGTTGAAAATTCTAAAAATTCTATTAATACTTCAAAACAGTTTAAGTATCAAAATATTAGGTTCAAGAAGAACTTTCACCATAATAAGAAAAATTTCCAGCCAAAGAATAATTACATTAGAGATGGCAAAGGCAAAGGCAAAGGCAAAGGCAAAGGCAAAGGAGAATCAAAGCCATGTTTTGTGTGCGAAAGGACGAATCACGTGGCGCAAGACTGTTACTTCAGGAAAACTAAGGAGTACAAGCGTAAGTCTAAATCTAAAAAAGATCAAGAGAATATGTTGGAAGACGGTGAAGCTTTTATTAGGTGTGAATTATTAATCCCTTTAGTCAATTTTACTTATAAAAGTAATGATTGGTGGTTAGATTCTAGAACAAATATTCATGTTTGTTTTGATAAAAGTTTGTTTAAATCTTATCAGACTTTAAGTGGAGGAAGCGTAACTTTGGAAAATGATACGATTGCTTGTGTATTGGGAATTGGAAGAATTGAGCTTAAAATGACTTCTGGAAAGACTTTGGTTTTAGATCAAGTTCGGCATGTTCCTGAAGTTAGAAGAAATTTAGTTAGTGGATCTTATCTTATTTAAAGAGGTTTTAAGGTTGTAAGGGAGTTGAATAAAATTGCATTAACCAATAATGATGTATTCATTGGAAAATGCTATATTAGTGATGGATTGTTTAAGTTGAATGTTGTTGATGAAAATTATCAAAATTCTTCTATTGTTCTTAATATTGAATCTAGTTGTTTGTGACATAAAAGATTGGGACATGTTAGTCTTAAGAAGATCAAGTGATTAATGGATCTAAATTTGATTCCAAAAACTCGAGTTGATAATAGAAAGTGTGAAATTTGTGTAACAAACTAAGAAACCTTATAAATCGGTTCAAAGAAATACAAATTTCTTAGAGTTGATTCATAGTTATGTTTGTGATTCAAATAGGTCTCCAACTAGAGTTGGGAATAAGTACTTTATAACTTTTATAGATGATTATTCTAAGTATTGTTATGTTTATCTATTAAAGACTAATGATGGAGTCTTTGATAAGTTCAAAATCTATAAAGCTGAGGTTGAAAATCAATTAGAGAGTAAGATGAAAGTCTTAAAATCTGATAGAAGAGGAGAGTATACTGCTTATGGTCTTAATGTTTTTTGCGAAGATAATAGTATAATATATGAAGTTACACCTCCTTATTCACCGCAATCTAATGGGGTTGTTGAAAGAAAGAATAGAACTTTAATGGACATGGTTAATGCTATGTTAATAAGTTCTGGAGCACCCGAGAATTTATGGGGTGAAGCTATTCTAGCTTCTTGTTATATATTGAATCGGATGACTATTAAGGACAATGTTAAAACTCCATATGAGTTACGGAAAAAAAGGTTTCCCAAGTTAGGTTTCATGAAAGAATGGGGGTGCTTAGCTAAAGTTATTATACCTGATCCTAAAAGAAAAAAAAATAGGACCGAAAACTATAGATACTGTCTTTATAGGATATGCTCAAAATAGTACTGCAAATCGATTTTTAATTGTAAATTCTGAAGTTGGCAGTTTTCGAACAATACTATTATAGAAGCTAGGGATGCTACCTATTTTGAAGATGTTTTTCCTTTTAAGACTAAGATTCCAAGTGAACCCTCTACATCTAGGAATGTGATTCTAAATAGTACTCCACCTAGTTCATCTTTAGAAGGTGAACCTGAACTTAGAAGAAGTAAAAGGAGTAGAACGGAGAAAATTTTTGGAGAAGAATTCTTCACATATTTAGTTGAAGGTGAACCTAAAACTTATAAAGATGCTATGTCATCTATAGATGCACATTATTGAAAAGAAGCTATCAATGACGAATATGAGTCAATTATACAAAATAATACTTGGGTTTTGTGTGATTTACCTCAAAGAAGTAATGCTATAGGATGTAAGTGGGTATTCAAGAAGAAGTTTAAACCTGGCGGTAATATTGATAAATATAAAGCTAGGTTAGTAGCAAAGGAATTCACTCAAAGTGAAGGAGTTGATTATTTTAATACATATTCTCCTGTTGCTAGAATAAATACTAGTAGGACTATGTTAGCATCAGCTACTGTTCATAAGTTGATCATTCATCAAATGAATATTAAGACTGTATTTCTGAATGGTGACTTAAACGAAAAAATATATATGGATCAACCAGATGATTATATAGTTAAAGGACAAGAGCATAAGGTATATAAATTGATGAAGTCATTATATGGGTTAAAACAAGCTCCTAAACAGTGGCATGAAAAATTCAACAAAGTTATACTAGGATATGGATTTAAAGTCAATGGACATGACAAGTGTGTGTATTGTAAAGAATATAATAATGAGCATGTGATACTTTGTTTATATGTAGATGATATATTAATATTTGGGACAAATATAGGTGTTGTTAATGATGTGAAGAAATATTTATCTAAGAATTTCAAGATGAAAGATTTGGGAGAAGCTTATATAATTTTAGGAATGGAATTAAGTAAAACATCTGAAGGAATTCTATTGAATCAGTCAAGTGCTATCGAGAAGATGTTAAAAAAGTTTGGGTATTATGATATTAAGCAAGTATCTACTCTATATGATTCAAATGTACACTTGAAGAAGAATTTAGGTGAACCAGTTTCACAGTTGAAGTATTCTCAATTAATTGGGTCTTTGTTGTATATAGCAAATAGGACAAGACTAGATATATCATTTGCTGTTGGGAGGCTTAGTAGGTATACTAACAATCCAAATAAGGAATATTGGTATGTACTAGAAAGAGTTCTAAAATATCTTCGAGGTACGCTAGATTATTCTATATGTTATAAAAAGTTTCCAAATGTGGTTGAAGGATATGCAAATTGGATAAACTGACAATGTGGATATCGAGTCTACTACTAGATATGTATTTATGTTCGGTGGTGCGGCTATATCTTGGAGTTCAAAAAGACAAACTATTATATCGAGAAGTACTCTAGAATCGAAATTAATAGCATTAGATACTACTTGTACCAATGCTGAATGGTTAAGAGATCTATTACTAGACATACCTTTAATAAGTAAACCAATTCCAGCTATCCCTATACATTGTGATTGTAAAGCTGTAATAGAACTTGTAAATCAATCTCATTCGAATAAAAAGGTAAATAGACATATACAAGCAAGACATAAGTCAGTTAAGGCCTTAGTAAAGAGAAGTGTGATTTCTCTAAATTTTGTAAGATTTGAGAAGAATTTGGCAGATAACTTAACAAATGGTTTACACAAAAAAGGTGTTGATGAATTATCGAGGTGGATGGACTTAAGCCCACAAGGGAGTCACCTACGGGAGAAACCCAAACTTTGTGATTGGAGATCTCATGAAGAAGGTTCAATGGATAGAAACAACCTGTGCTGCGTGACTTAAGATATCACTATATTATTTGTGCTCATCCCTATGGTGATAGTACTATATTATGTGATGAAATGTGCTAATTAATGAAAGTTGAAGATAAGAATTCGATGACAAAAAATTAAGAACATAATTGTAATAATGAACAAAAGTTGAGGATCTTAAATACAATTAAAATGTGGCGACCTTATAACAAATTGTAGTGTGAATATAACCACCCATTAATATTAGTTGTTTGGAAGTATATATTTTAACTTGACATGTTTGTACTTTAGTACTTGTTTGATAGGATTTAAAATATCTTAAAAAACTATTTTTAATTTCTACTAAAATTATACGCTTAGTTTTTTTTTTTTTTTTAAAATATTTAATGCTTATTAAAGAAGATATTAACTTGATATATTTATATTTTAGTTGTCAGTATTTCACTACAATAATATAAGTCTTATTTTGTTCACTATTCAATTTTTTGTCCAATACAACATAGTTTTAGGTAAATATTGTTCAATTTTCTGTAGTTTTGACGACATTTTTTTTTTCACAGCTCAATGTTTCTATCCACCATTCTCCAAAACCTTTCTCCAAAACTTCCCCAAAACCTCCCTAGTTCCTTGCAAATCTCATACCACAAATTGGCGAGTCTCAGGCTCAAAATCTCATCTTTGTGGTTTTTACGAAACCGCCAAGGCTCGACTCGAAAGTAAATTCTTTATATTTTTCAAATAGGGTTTTCATTTTTAATTTGCTTCTTTCATTTGGTCATAAAATAAAGTGTTGTTTCTTTGTATTGTATTGCTCTAAAAAGAAAGTATCTATATGTGTGTGTGTGTGTGTGTGTGTGTGTGTGTGTGTGTGTGTGTGTGTAGAGCGTTGAGGAAGAGGAAGAACATCAAACTGTTACAAACTGTATAGTGGTTGTGGAGACTAAAGAATCAAAATATTTTTAACTATACTAAAATTCACACTTTCGTCCAAGTTTTACTTATTTTCTCATCTTTATTAGATTCGCTTCCAGTTACGTAAAATTTTCACAATTTTTTGGGACCAATTTTGAGCATTTATACAACTTGCATTTGTCGACTAACTCGACAAATTCTCCATTTGTCAAGCATCTTGACAAATAGGAGTCCCATTTGTCGAGTTACTCGACAAATTGAAGTATAATAATATAATTTATTTATTTTTTTGTCGAGAATCTCGACACTGTCCAAATGCCAAGCAAATGATGCCAAGCAAAATGGATAGCCTATAGAACTAAAATGTTAAAAACATATATTTAATCACAAATGCCTATAAAAAATATTTTACTTCTATGATTTTCTTATTCAAAGATAATAGACATTTGTGGTTACATATGTTTAAAAATATATTTTTTATACCCACTTCAAGTTATGTAAATTCCCACAGTTTTTTTTGGACCAATTTTAGACATTTTTACAACTCGCATTTGTCGACCAACTCGACAAATTCTCCATTTGTTGAGCATCCAAATAGGAGTCCTATTTGTCGAGTAACTCGAAAAATTGGGTCAAATTACCAATTTGTCGTGTTTCTCGATAGAATAATATTTTTTTTGGTCGAGAATTTCGACACTGCCCAAATGCCAAGCAAATGGACTTTTAGCCCATTTTGACAATTATTTTTTTCCCCTTAATTTTTAATCACAAATGCCTATAGAACTAAAATGTTAAAAACATATTTTAAACCACAAATGTCTATAAAAAATATTTTACTTCTATGATCTTCTTATTCAAAGCTTATAGGCATTTGTGGTTACATATGTTTAAAATTACGTTTTTTTATATCCGCTTCCAGTTACGTAAAATTTTCGTTGTTTTTTTGGCCCAATTTTGGATATTTTTATAACTCGCATTTGTCGACTAACTCGACAAATTCTCCATTTGTCAAGCATCTCGACAAATAGGAGTCTCATTTACCGAGTAACTTGACAAATTGGGTCAAATTACCAATTTGTCGAGTTTACTCGACAAATTGAAGTATAATAATATACTTTTTTTTTTTGTCGAGAATGTCGACATTGTCCAAATTGTCAAGCAAATGGACTTTTAGCCCATTTTGACAATTTTTTCCCCTTAATTTTTATCCACAAATGCCTATAAAAAACATTTTACTTCAACTTATAGGCATTTGTGGTTACATAAGTTTTATATTTATTATTTGTAGATTATACATTTAGAATTTTGTCATTTTTCCGTTTATAATTGAATTTGATTTAGAAATCTTGTAAAGAAACTGGCAAATTTGTAAGATCTTACATAAAAACTGATATTTTACATTCTTGAGAGCTACATGATCTAAATAACATTTGACACGCTAAATTCAACTACAGCTAACAAATACATCTACAATACATCATTTCGAGTTGTAACAAAAGCAATATGGATCATGATTATCCAATATTTCTGCTAAAGCTCCATGTAATTTGTCTTTATTTCTATTGTCAATAGTTTCCTGCCATTGATGTAACTCCATCACAGATGATAGCCAATTTCAATTCAATGAGTGAAAGTATGTTAGAATTGTCATTAAGCAACAAAAGAGAAAATTACAATTGGATCCCAAACATTTTCAAAATAAAGTATATTCGGGTTGTCAACCTTTTGATTTTGTTGTGCATGAATCCCCAATAGATCCATCTTCATAGACATTTAACTATCATATGAGAATTGTATATTTAACTTTTTGAGGGACAAAATGGCATCCAGTGGCCATGAACTCGTGACCTTTGTGAATAATACTATGTTGCATCACCTTGCCTAAAAGTTTAAACCTTAAAAACAAAACAACAATAAATTGGTGTGTGTGTGTGTGTGAGGGAGGGAGGGAGCCCCAACATCCAATTTCTAAAAAGTAAAAACATTAAGCATATGATTGCATTTGGTGATGGCTAGAGAACCCTCAACCACCACATACACAAACAATATATTATGATGATAACATGAGACCAAAATATAACAAGAAAAAAGTTAAGAAGCTGGAAATGAAGACAGAACAAAAAAAAACACCAATGAAGTTCCACATATTGGTGTAGATAGTACTTTTGAATATTGTTTTCATAGTTTCCAAAAATTTTATGCTGTGGGATTTCTTTTTGAACTGTCAATTATTTTTGCATTAAAAATGTTAGTATTTATTTTTGAACATGTATATGAAAATCTATGAATGCATTTAAAGAGCATATTTCATATGTTTGAGCGATGAATTATTTGATGAGATAAAGAAAGTAGAAATTGATTCGTTTTCTTGCTAAGGGTTGAATGTCAAGCAGATTTACACTAGATCTCTCATTGCTGCTCTCTGCTTCCATGCATATCAGTGAGCAAGTACTTCAGATTCTCAATATCTACCTCACTTGATAGTTAATAGGTAATGATGATTTCGGAACATTAAATCTGAAGCAACGAATATCGTCATTTGCATTGTCAAAATTATTCTACTTACACAGTTTACCATAACAATAGCTATGTAAGTTACATTATTATACTAGTTTTTGGCTCGTGCATTGCACGTGTTGCATTTGTAAAACTCTTTTTTTTTTTTTTTTAACTATTTTGATATTATCATTATGGTAATTTTTAGAATTAGAAGTGTAATACAGATAAAAAAATTTGTTTTTTTGTAAACATAAAAGTATAGCGTAATGAGATTGTATTTAAAAACAAAACTTACAACCTCATGTATACAAATGGAAGTAGAAAATAAGGCTAAAGAACATGAAAAACGAATGGAGCATTGAATTATAAAACGAAAATAAGTAGTGACCATAGTAACCTAAAAGTGGCTTCAAATCTATACTAAATTAACCAGTGGCTTCAAATTTCTCATTATACATAACATAAAGTATATATCGTTCTTAAAGAGCCCCTTGAAACAAAATCTTGTCAAAACAAAACAATTTTAAGTTTATATTATGGATGAGTCTATGCCTCCGAACGAAAAAATAAAATATCTCAATAGAACGTGTAAAATATTGAAGTGAATTCCCAGAATATGAATTGTTGTAGCACAATAAAAGATGCTTAGAAGGAGAAGGTAAGGATATACGGTACTATCATCAGCTTTAAACCACTTACCCTAATTATTCTTTATGTAACATAGTGTGACCAGAGACTGTTGCATTCATAACATCCAAGTGTACTACTACTCCATAAAGCTGGGATTTGTCACTTGTCTTGCTCACATATGGGGCTTATTCAGAATTTCTGAAAACGTAATTCTCTTATTCAGCTTCCCAAATTTGTTTGCCTTTAATACAAAAATAGTAAGCAAATGGTAGAACCTTAAAAACAAATGAAACACATTTGATTCAAATGAGATAAGTTGAAATACAAAAATAGTAAGCAAATGGTAGAACCTTAAAGCAATAGTGAGGACATTAGGAGCCTCCAGTACTTTCAACTTCTTTTTGGCCTTCTCATATGATATACACCTGATAAAAGCAAGATGTTGTTGAATAGGTCTTTCGTGTGTACCATTAGAATTGAAAATAAAAACCAACAGCATCTACAATCACCAACTTGGAAGTCGAGAATAAAATTGCATGTATCAGCAGAATTGAAAATAAAAACCAACCTAAAGTCAAGAGAATAAAATTGCATGCACCATCACAAAGTCACAAAATACCATTGAAAATAATGAAGGATCTTTCGTTATATATATACATGAGAATTATAAGTATACATGAGAGTTGTACATACTGCCAACAAGTAGTATTATGTGTCGATGATGCACGAGAGAACTTGAAAAAAAGAGATATTCATCTCATTGGGAATATAAGCTACTTAATTAAACAAATTTCCCTCAAATTCTTCAAGTGCATTTTCCTCACCTATACCCTTCTTGTAGTAGGATCAAGTGTTGCAAATAACTTATCCTCAACAAGACTATAAAAGTAAAGAACAATAAAAATTTAAAACATTCCAAAATAATTAAAAAAATTGCAAATTTGACATCCAGTAAACTATAAAACTACATTTTTTCCCCAAAATTCAAACTCCAAACAACTAAAAATCAAAATCAAAACTCACGTGTCATCAAATTTAACCAAAAAGTTGATCAAATAATTTCACAACTACTTCGAATCTACCAATTATCTTCTTTCATCTTATTGTCGCTTCACCATAAGATTCGAAAACCTCTTACATTTTGTTTTCCTTGAAACTGGATTTCACAAAAAATGCATCCAAATTAATGATAGCATTTCTAATTCTTATGCCAGACATCATTCATTAGAACTAATTGGTTAGATAATGCCTTGAAAAATTGGAATAATAAGAACTTAGTTTTTTAACAGCTTATATAAAAGTAGCAAAAATTATGATGAATATACCTTTTGCCGGCCAACTATTTGTTTGTCCATTAGTCTTCCATCTAGTGTATCAAATATGCTATTAGTGTCCTTAAAGTTGATCTTGATCTTGTGAAGTAATCATGAAGAAGCTTAGACAGTGTTCTATTTGCGTTTGAATTTTGTGTTTTGAGTTTTGAATTCATTTTGTATTTTGTGTTTTGAGTGTTTGTTTTGAGATTTTTGAAAATGCGTTCTATTTGGAATTTTCAAAAATTGTTTCTGAAAACGCGTTTACTTGAATTTTTTTAGAGATTTTGACTTACTTGGAATTAAAACAATTATTAATTAAAAACAATTAAAAACAATTAAAAACAATTAAACCATTTAATTATGGAATTAAAAACATTTACAAACAATTAAAAATAATTAATTATGGAATTAAAAATATTTAAAAACAATTAAAAACAATTAAAAACAATTTAAACTTGATATTAAAAACATTTAAACATAATTAAAAACAATTAAACCATTTAATTATGGAATTAAAAACAATTAAAAACAATTAATTATGGAATTAAAAAAATTTTAAAATAATTTAAAAAATTTTAAAAATTTTAAAAACAATTTAATCTTGGAATTAAAAATATTTAAACACAATTAAAAACAATTAAACCATTTAATTATGGAATTAAAAACATTCAAAAACCATTAAAAACGTTGGAAGGAAATGGGAATTGAACCCCTGACCTCCACTATGCAAATCGCGTGTCTGGTCACTTGGAATAGGAACCGCGTTTTGCTAAAAAAAATGTGAAAAATGGTTAAATCATCACATTTTCGCCCAGCGTAAAAAAAAAAATGCCGCGACCAAGAATCGAAACCCTGACCTCCACGGCCAAAACGTGCATTTTGGCCGTTTTGGATACTGCGCGTTTTGGCCGTTTTGGATACCTTCGCATTTTGTGCACAAAACACCCAAAACGATGAAATAACCATTTTCTGTTTCCTTTGTAAATTTTTTTGGTATTTTGAAAATTGTATTTTCGAAAATGAGAAAGAGAACACGTTTTTACTATTTTCAAAAACACAAAATAAAAAATGGGTTGAAAATGGCAAAGAGAACAAACCCTTAATTTCCCTGTCCCCTAGTTGTTTTCAAATCTATGACTTATTTATATTAAACAAATGCATTCTCTTATGCTATTAATTACAGAAATTTCCAGCTAATTAGCATTTAAGCCTCACTACTGATTATGGATCAAACAACTTCAGCAACAGTTGGAAGCTCTCTTCGTTTTAATGCAGAAAATCATGTAAATAATTGGTTCATGGTTTTATTTTGTCGCTATTGAGGATTCTTGTGGCCCGGATTGATTTCAAGTGCAAAATTTATCACTGAATTTAATTCCTTCGGACCTTTCTCTGCAGAAAATCTGGCATCCTAAAAACAAGAAGCAATGTAAATGGTGAACAGTAATTCAGGAATTCTTGACTCCAGTGGCAAGGTTTTTCTCAGCTTTTCAAGTTTCAGAACTTAAATCTTCATTTTGTCCTACGTAAAGAACACAATACTAAGGTCTATTTTTCAAGAAAGCTTATACTATGTGAATTTTTTTAGGATCCTGAGGAAGCTGTTGAAAAAAATTTGAATTTGAGAAAAAGTTATTTCTTCTTGCTTTCTTTGTTTCTGACGTTGTTTGATAATCGACGTCACAAATGATTTTTCTCTTCAAAAAATGCAGTCGAAAAAAGAATAACACCCCAATCAATCTGGAAACATAAAACAAAACGAAACATTACACATAACTCTAACGTAACCCGACTTGAATACCAAATTTTAATAACAACGGAAATCGTAAAAGTAAAGCACATTGAAAGAAAATCATAACAAAACTACAATATTAACAAAATCTAAATTAAAGTTAAGGAAGAGGTTGATAAATTACCTCTAATTCTGATGGGTGTCGAATCCAACAAATAATAAATTTTCATTCTTAAAGTATAAATTGTCATAGCGGTGAGCAAAGTCATATCCACATGGACTTGTTAGATTTAATTCTTTAAAAAATTAAAACAATAAAAGAAAATGGGGTTTTGGAATGTTGTGAATTAAAACAAATTAAATTAAAGCAATTTTTCTAAAATGCAAATTAAAGAGGAAATCAATATTAGTCAAATATCCAGCCCAAGGTATAATCTTAGAATTGATTCGGAGAATCGATCATTGATGCAAAAATAAAATCATTCATTCTTTCACCAAATTGGTTATGGTCATTGATACGAACTAATAACATATCTCTCTTTACTTTCTCGATAATCAAGAGATGCTCTTTGACTATTTCTCTTGTCAATAAAACGATCTTAGGATTTAATTTACCAACAGCATTAATCTCTAAAGAGACTATCAATTCTAACCAACATATACACAAGCGTGATTCCTTTAAACTAGATTATATATCTCCATAACATAAATTGAAAACCATATTTGTAATCAACTATGTAATTTCTAAACAATTACGGGTTTATATTTCTAATTGGCGATATATCGTTTTGACAGTTCAACAACGTGCACTTTGTATAATCAATCAAAACAATAATTTCAAGAAACACAGAAGATATATAAATAGAAAAAGAATAGAAGAACAATGAAAATTAATTCGATATCACAATTCTTGAAGAATCAAAACTTCAATTATCCGTATACTGGAATAGAAATTTAGCAATCCATGAAAATATTCAAGAAAACCTAAGAGATAAGAGAGGGGAACAAAAAATCGTGTTCAAGAAGAGGAGGGAACCTCTTTTCTAGGAGGAAGGAATGAGGAGGGAGAGAAAAAGGTAAGATTTAGTTTCATATTTCTAGTCTAATTCTCCTACTTCCAAAAATTCAAACCTTGATGACAACTTCCGCACACAGACAGTAGAGCATAATAAGAAATTGATACCTTACGGTGAGTGAAAGTTGTGAATTTTCAAATAATACTTAATGTGATTAGTTCATTCCAACAATATGATGGACCTAAAGATTTCAGTCTACATTACAAGATTTTAAAAAAAATATTAATTAAAACCCAGAAATATTTTTAAAAAATACAAGAAAAACAAAATATATAATAAATAAATCAACTTATGTAATATGAAAACTGAAACTTGCTCGAGGAGATCATGAAACTGACTACTGCTTTCCATCAGAAATTCTGCATAGTCAATCTGGTAAAGTATCAGTTAATAAGGCAATTTGAGTATTAGAGAATTTCCTTGAGATTGAAATAAAGAATTTCCTCCAATGCAGGTCTAAGTATTAACTTGATTCTGATGATCCAACGCCGTTGGAGAAAGCGAACTTTGATGCAACAATTTATTCCCTATCGAATTGCTCATATTATCCCAATCCTATAACAGCACCAGTCACAATCCCAACTCCCAACTGCATAATTAAAAATTCAAAAAATATAGTGTAAGCATAAATTGCAGTCCCTTTGGCCCAAAGCATCCACCAACAACCCTAAAAAGAGAGGGAAAATATGAGAAAACTATTTAATTTCAAATGTGCTATCACTTGGTTTCCCTTTCAGTTATTCTTTAAAAATTAACTTGGAGTAAGGCCTGTGAAACAAATTCAAGATCAGGGCCACATAAAGTGCTAAATACATGGTTCAATATGTATCCATGTGATAAGTGAAACAATAAATTCATTACAAAATTCATAAATCATCTATAACCAATACTAAGTTTAAGAGCAACATGAACTTGCTTGGAAAAAGTTCAAGGTTTCAATTTTAATGCAACATATCGATAAAGGAGTGAAAATTTCTGTTAATCTTGACTATCAATTACAAAATAGAGTATAAATCTATCATGGTAATGTTCTAGAATCATTATCTTTTAACAAAAAAAAAAAAAAAAACCAAAAGAAAATGTAAAGAACATTGTCACAAAAATAATCCCCAAATATTTTTCTATTTCACTGATAGCACAATATTTCTATTTTCTTTCTATAATGTACACAACAAGCAGTAATTGAATTATCATTCTCCATTTGATAGCATAACATGTGAAAAAAAGGAAGCAACGTGTTATGGACCTACAATTAGAAGATTTCACTGACCCTTTCTCCTTTTGAGGAGCTTAGATCAAGGGCTCAAATTATGATTTGAAATACGAGCATGATTTGAAATATGTGATATCTAATGCATAATATTGCACACAGCATAGTTAAGCACGCAAATTATGTAGAAGAGTTCGTAAGATAATACAAGACATGAAAATAATATCTATAATGTATAGTGCCCACTGAGTCTTAAATTTTATTTAAGGAAATCGTTTGATACTTAGAGACATGCTCATCTAGAGGTTTGTATTATTTAGGAGTATGTCGTGAAAGCCACAATAGCAAATTTTTCAATAGAGACAGTCCTTCTCGGATGAATAACGACTCTCAGAAAAGGCTCTTGGTCATTTGCATGGAAAGAAAGTCAACATCCATAACGAGGAAGAAGAAAAATGGTACCACCCAACGGCATTCTCCAACTGACCCTTCTTCGTCAACAAAATTCAAAGTGCAACAACGAACACCCAGAACAACAGAACTCCAAGGAGAACGAATTGGGATGTAGATATGTATATCCATAGTCATTATTGCTAAAATAGTAAATTGGTAAGGATTTCAAAATAATCGAAATAAATATAAGGAAAAAATTGTTTACTTTTAACTTTTGAAAGGAAAAGGTTCTTAATGCCACAACTACTGGCTTGCACTTCCTGATGGCTTAACCAGAAATCAAGAAAAAGAAAAGGCACAGCGAGATCGAATATGAAAAAATAACAAAAAACACTTAGAGCATCTCCAATGCATTCAATGGATTGGGAGAAAATATGTGCCACATCATCAAATAGACAATGTCTATTAAAAATATTTCTTCAATCCACTATGTGGAGCATTATGTTAGGCTGTCATGGCACCATAAAAAATAGAAGCTATGTGAGATACTCCTTCTACATCTAGATGCTCGGTGAGATTGGATGAGTCAGCAATTATTTTAATTTTTTAAAATTCTGTTAAGTGGATTAGTTTTTTATTTTTAATTTAAAAAATAAATATCACATAATCAACATTATTGAATTGTAGAAGGAACCCATTGGAGAGAAATTTTGGACTTCACCGTCTATTTATTTCACATAATGTAGAAGTCTATCTATTTAATTATCACATTAACCACAATCCATTGAATGCATTGGAGATGCTCTTAGAAGGAATCCAAACATTGATGCCAAAAAACCTATTGGTCATAGAGAGTTAAAATTTAAGATCTTCATAATCTTGAAACTAACTTCAACTTTCCAGTTGATCCTGCTAATTAATTACCCTTTCCCATAAGATTTGATGCTTAAAACAAGATTGTTCTCATAAGTCATACAGTACACTTGAAAAACATTTGCTGATTTCAATTTTGAACAAGAGCAATGCACAAAGAAATTACCAAAATGAAAAAAGATCCTCGCCGAAAATAAAAATAAAAAAAATTTCACATGATTTCACGTTATCTCCATATGCCTCATCCTCCTCCTTCTTCTACAACCTTCACGAATCAACATTACCGAATCAAACATTCGAGGTACGATTATTTAGTTTTTTCTATTATATGAAAATGGAGAAATTGAGAAATCGAATTGATACAAGTTTGATGCATAAAAAATAATAACAATTCAATTAATTTTTGCAATATATATAACTATGCTTTTATTTTGTAATTTTTATTAGGTGTTTATTTTTATTTTAAAATAACAATAGTGAATGCATTGTTTTGTTAAAAAATATTTGACAATATTAGATGTTAGTGTAAAATAAAAAAATAAATTTTACAACTCGTGATGATAATAATAATACAAAATAACATTATTATAATCAATGTCCTTTTTAGTAATTTAATACCATTACAGCAATAAATCACTTTTGTTTACCAAATGCTCAAATGCTGCTTTTGAAACATTAAGCAATTTAAAACAAGAGTTTGTCAAACACTTATCTGATTCTTCCCACAGCTGATTCTCTTAAAAGTATAGCAATACCAAACAAAGCCTCAGTCTTATTGGTCACATGTGCTTTTTTCACCAAAAGAAATGACCAAATGACACTTACAAGACAAAGAAGCTCATACAAGTTCCACTCAGCATAAAATTATAATCTTTCATTAATAAAAGCCCTAAAATATATAACATGAAATCAATACAAGAGTTGGTCCTTTTAAAGTTTGATAACCTCAAATAATTAGACAAAACCAATGTTCGCAGCAATTTTCAATTGTCACATTCTCCAAGCCAAAATTCAACATATTAAATGTCTCAGCATCTAAAAACCTTAAATTTGTACAAGACTCAAAATTGACAACGAGTTGTCTCGAATTTAATGAGAATTTAATGAGTGCAATACACACACATATATTGAATAATTGTAGAAATTTAGTTTATTTAGCTAAAATGATGTTGAATTTTCACTTTCAGAACCCTCGGGCTGCAAATCAGTTGGCAATATTAGGGTGGTGTGTTTGTGTGTGTGTGTGTGTGTATATATATATATATATATATATATCTTTATTATAATATAAGTGTCTATCACCTGTTTACTATTCACCCTTCAACTAACACGACGTAGTTTTAATGTTTTATTTTCTTAATTTTGTCCAAATCTCACCGTTTTGTACTGTAAGTTTGTTTAACTTATTAAAAAAGCTGCATTTGTTGACTTTTTTTTCTTATTTGAGAGCCGTCATTTTTGACAATTTTTTGTAGACATTTTGGTGTTGTTAGAAAACTAAAGTGTGTTTTTTTTTTTCTTATCCAAATTTTAAAAATCAGCCGCTATTGTTGACTTCTTATGTGTTTTTTTTATATAGTTGGTCGAGTAACTCGGTAATCTCAATGTCGAGTTTGTCGAGTTACTTGAAAAATGAATCATATGCATGTTGGTTTTTTTTTTTATTTTTTATTATCATTTATATTAATTTTTAACTTAATTTTTGTTTTTTGTTTTTTTCATATAATGCATCGAGCAACTCGACAATATCAATTATGAGTTGTTCGAGTTACTTGATAAAGTAAACATATGTATAAATTATTTTATTCTATCATTTATTAGAAGATGTTATAGTAAAATATATATTATATAAAATTATTATATATTATATTAAATGCTTAAAGTATATGATATTTTATTTTATCAATTATTGTAAGATAGTGTAGCAAATATTTTTTTTAATAATTATATTAATTTATTATAGTAATTGTAATCATTGTATCAATTTTATTACAATAATCAGCTTTTATTATAATTAATAATGATGTTAAAATTTACTATGAATTTATTATAATATCAATTTGTTATAATATAAATTTATTATAAATATAAATTTATGTTTTTGAGATTGTGGTATGTGGCATACTGTTTTGATTTTAGTATGCTGAAATATGCCGTCGGACTATTAAATTTTGATATGTGGTAGCTATATCAGTATTCTATATTCCGTAAGAATGTCATATTGTTCGGTCATTGTTTTCTACGTGAAAGAAATTTTTTTTACTCCATCATTGGGTGAAGATGGATGATTGACAAAATTTTTTTTTAATAAAAGTGAAAATTTATTTATATTATATAGAAATTGTACACATGCAATTTTTAAAATTGTTTTTTGGTTTTTCTAGTAAC
The DNA here is from genome assembly GCA_030279155.1 of Forsythia viridissima. Taxonomy (NCBI): domain Eukaryota; kingdom Viridiplantae; phylum Streptophyta; class Magnoliopsida; order Lamiales; family Oleaceae; genus Forsythia; species Forsythia viridissima. The sequence goes on along the minus strand of CM059038.1, from coordinate 46,624,189 downwards.
TCGACATACTGAAATTGTAGTTTGTCGAGTTACTCGAAGAGTTAGTACTGTAAGTTTGTTTAAATTATTAAAAAAGCTGTATTTGTTGACTTTTTTTCCTTCTTTGGGAGTCGTCATTTTTGACATTTTTCTATAGACATTTTGGTTTTGTTACAAACCTAAATAATGTTTTTTTCTTATTTCTTAGCCAAAGCTTAGAAATTAGCCGCTATTGTTGACTTTTTGTATGTTTTTTTTTTTTTTTTAATAGAATTGGCTTTGATTTTGTCGATGTTGGACAAAATTTTTTTGGATTGATTGTCGAGTCGATCGAAAATTTTTATTTTGGCCATTTTATTTTTCTTTTTTCTTCGAGTCAGCTGGCATAGGCCAATATTTTATTATTTATATTTTTGTGTATATGTTGAGTTACTGGACAAAGAAAAATATGATAAAAAATTGAATAAAACATAAAAGTTGGGAGTAGATTAGTTACAGATTTAACAGGTTGGGACTAATTGTTAAATTTGTTATTTTGGTAATTGTTTTTGGCATATAATTGATCGAGCAACTTGGTAATCTCAAATTTGAATTTTTTCGAGTCGCTTAATAAATTAAGCAAATGCGTTGTTTTTTTACTCTATCATTTATGATAACAGTTTATATTAAATTATATATCATATAAAATTATTATATATTCTATGAAATTATTATTATTGGTTATATGCTATTTTATTTTATCAATTATTATAACAAAGTGTAAAAAAAATCTATTATTATAATTAGAGAAATTTTATTACAAGAAACATTTTTATTATAATTAATAATTATAATAAAATGTACTATCAATTTATTATAAAATCAATTTGTTATAATATCAATGTATTGTAAACAAAAATATTTATTTCCCACTTTTGTGGTTTGAGGCATATAATTGGTCGAGTAACTCGGCAAACTCAATGTTGAGTTTGTCGAGTTACTTGAAAAATGAATCATGTTGGTTTTTGTGTTTTTTTTATCATTTATATTATTTTTTAAATTATTTTTCCATATAATTCATCGAGCAACTCGACATTCTCAATTATGAGTTGCTCGAGTTACTTGATAAAGTAAACATATCCATAAATTATTTTATTCTATCATTTATTAGAAGATGTTATAGTAAATTATATATTATATTAAATTATTATATATTATATTAAATCCTTAAAGTATATGATATTTTATTTTATCAATTATTGTAAGATTGTGTAGTAAATATTTTTTATAATAATTATATTAATTTATTATAGTAATTGTAATCATTATATCAATTTTATTACAATAATCAGCTTTTATTATAATTAATAATGATGTTAAAATTTACTATGAATTTATTATAATATCAATTTGTTATAATATCAATTTATTATAAATAAAAATTTAGGTTTTTGAGATTGTGGTATGTGGCATATTGTTTTGATTTTAGTATGTTGAAATATGATGTTGGACTATTAAATTTTGATATGTGGTAGCTATATTAGTATTTCTGTGTTCCGTAAAAATTTCATATTGTTCGATCCTTGTTTTCTATATGAAAGAATTTTTTTTTACTCCATGATTGGGTGAAAAAATATCATTGACAAAATTTTTTTTAATAAAAGTTAAAATTTATTTATATTATATACAAATTGTACACATGCTATTTTAAAAATTGTTTTTTTTGTTGAGCCGATAAAATTTGATTTTATATTTTTTTTCCCTAACCAATTTGATATAATTTTATATTAAATTTCTACTGTAGATTTATTGTCTAAACGTTTTAATCCAGTACTCAACAACAATTTATTTTTAATATTTTATTTTTTCCATTTTATTTATTTATTAAATAACTCAACATGATTTTTATTTTCAAATTCTTTAGTGTTGTATTGCTCGCCAAACTTTGATACTGGACTATTTTTTCCCTTCTATTATCAGGCTGTATGAAAAATTTTATTTTCAATTTTTGTTCCCACTGTTCGTACAGCTACTTCACATACTTCAGTTAAGGTAACTGAACAAATGAAAAAAAAAATTATATTTTGTCTCTGTATTTTGTTTTTTTGATTGACTCGACATACTGAAATTGTAGTTTGTCGAGTTACTCAAAGAATTACGTGTCACCTAGCCCACCTAAATTTATACTTTTGTTGAATTTTGTAATCCTAATGTATAATTGTTTTTCCATTATAGCCGCAATGTTTGACTTGTTACTTTTTCCCTTATATTTTGTTTTCATTTTGTGAGAAATGGATATATTTATTTATTATTATTTTCTTTTCTGAGTTACTAGGCAATTATAAAAAAAATTAAATTTTTTTCTTTAAAATTATACCTAGTTCCCATTACATGTACTCATTTACAATTTAAAAGTAATTTGTTTTTGGTGTATTTTGAGTTCTTTATCTTTATCCTTATAGTTATTCTGAATAACTTATAAATAAAATCTAAAAAATGACTATTCACGTGTTAGAACTAAACGGCGTCGTTTTGGCAGTGAAATTTTCTATTTTCCCCTTGTTCGTTTTCTAGGAGACATAAATACTTTATTTTTGATTTTCGTATATTTTTCAAGTTCTCATCCTTGCTCTTTTATTTCTCCTCCCATCAAACCCTATAAAGCTTTGATTAGTTATTTTTGGTTCTATGATCTATGTTAGCTGAAATCAGTCCTAATTTCATTGTATTTCTCTTTTCCCCAGTTGAAATAATTGTAGATTGTCTCTTGTTTACGAATTTTTTATTCACCTAGCTGCATTCGAAATTATAATTCCTAACTCTTTTCTCTACTTGTTGAGTTTAAGCCTGGATTGTGGAAGTTCTAATTTTGATCTTATTGATTTGATCAGTTGTTTATCAGTGGTTTTAGAGCAAGTTGAAAACTTAAATTTAAAGGTATGTAATTATTCTTTCATAGAATTTTGTAATTAATTTTGATTTGTGTTATTTGGTTTAATATTTCCTTGTATCTTTATTAACAATTTTTTTTTTGATGTGATGTATTTATAGGCTATACTACAACATAAAAAAGAATTTCAATAAAATTTTTTTCTTTTGCTCATTCCATCTATGTAGTAATCTTATTGTTATTTGTGTTTATAATGTCTATATATAATTTTTTTACATGGAATCACACTAATTTTTATATTTTTTCTACGATACAATAAAATAGATGTCAGGCGAAAAAAGTATTGACTCAAATAAAGAAAAACAGAACAAGAAAATGAGACAGATGTATGCTCAGCATACACAGTATAAATCTAACAAGAACATTCGTAAAACGAGGATTCAGTTACTTGAAGATATTCAGTTAAATGATGTCAATACAACAGATAGTTTACAATTAACCGGTGAGTTAATGTTTATTTTTTTAGTTAATGTTTTTCCCATTATGAACATTTCGCTTCCATTTATTTATTTATGTTGTTCTGATTTTTCATGTTTTTTATAGCTGGCGAATTGAATGAAGATGGACATGGAGTTTCTTTTATTAGCTTTAACAATTTAGAAGATAATAGCATAGAAAAACAGATTTATATCAAGAACATGAAAATCAAAATCATGAATTCCAATGTACTTCTTGCATTTCAAATATTACTATGAGACATGTGCCTACAAAAACTTATGTATTACGTACTCCAACAAATTGTACTCATTGTCTTACAAAAAAGTTTGAAAAAGAAAGTAAAGGTTTTTGTTGTTATGATGGAAAAATAAAATTGCATATCAACTCTTCACCTTCTATTTTATATGATTTATATACTTCCAGTTCAGATGAGGCATTAGATTTTAAAAATAATGTACAAAATTATAATAACCATTTTGCTTTTACTTCTTTTGGAGTAAAGTTTGATAAAGATCTCTCTAAATCTATTAACTACAAAGGTATTTACACTTTTAGAGTTCAAGTACAAGTATACCATTATATAAATCCAATTCTAAACATTGATAACAATCCATCATATTTACAGTTATACTTTTACGATACAAACAATGAAATACAAAATAGATTAAATACATCTATCAATTTCTCATCACCTTTACTACACACATTAGTAAATCTATTAAAGATTAATCCATATTCTAGATTTTTTCGTTCCCTAAGTGACATTGAAAGTCTTGAAACATGCAAAATTCATATTAGATGTGATGCTGGTCTTGATCAAAGAGTATATAATGCACCTTCTGTGTCTCAAGTACTGTAGTTGGGTTAATGAGGACCCATCTGCAGACATAAGATATCGTGGTATATCAATTTATTGTCACTCTAATAATTCACATAGAATACATTACTATTATAGATGTTATGATCCCCTACAATATCCATTATTATTTTTCTTTGGTGAGACTAGTTGGCATGAAGGTATTGAAAAGGCAAAAAATAGTACATTTGATAGTCACAGAATAATAGATAATTTCCTGTCGTCTAATAAGATAACTTGTGCAGCTGATCTAATAGAGAAAGAGAAAAAAGGACTAACAATATGTTTGTTCACTTCAACTCATCAAATTTAAATTTTATTTTAATTAAATTTATGTGTATTTGTCCTATGCAGTTTTAAAGAAGAATAAAAAAGGTTTACAGGTCTCTTGTCGTGAATACTATTGCTACAAATTACAGGTACGTGATACACAAAACAATATTTTGCTTCATGCTGGTAGACTTCTACAGTAATATGTAGTAGATATGTATGTTAAACTTGAAACAAGTTGATTAGATTATTTTCGTCAAAATCAAAGTGAAATCCGTGCTGAATTATATCAAAGAGTTGTTGATAGTGTAGAAAATGGTCAAAATAGAGGTGCACAAATTGGTCGTCAGATTATTTTACCTTTCTCTTTTGTGGGGGGTCCTAGAGATATAAAAAAAAGATATATGGACGCCATGGCATTAGTACAAAAATTTGGTAAACCTGATTTATTTTTAACACTGACATGTAACCCTAATTGGGTAGAAATAAAACAAAAATTAAGGCATAATGATATAGGACAGAATAGACATAATTTAACTGCTAGAATATTTAAATCTAAATTAGAAGAACTTAAAGTTGATTTATTCAAGCACCAAATTTTTGGTCTTATATTTATGTTATAGAATTCCAAAAAGGGGACTTCCACATGCTCATTTCTTATTAATCTTACAAAGTTGTGCAAAAATTAATAATGTTGATAGAGTCGATTCTATTGTATCATGTGAAATTCTAGATAAAGTAAAATATCCCCATCTTCATTCAATTGTTGTTAAACATATGATGCATGGTCCATGTGGTAATTTGAATCCCCATAATGTTTGTATGGATAAAAAAGGTCATTGTAAGAATAAATACCCAAAGGAATATATCTCAAATACTTATATTGGTAATAATTCTTATCCAACTTTGAACGATAAACGATCATTTATGATTAGAGGACATTTATTAGACAATAGATGGGTTGTACCTTACAATCCATATTTGTGTGCTAAGTTTGATTGCCACATTAACGTGAAAATATGTTCAACAGTTAAAGATGTTAAATACCTTTATAAATATGTTTATAAAGGCTATGATCGTGTAAGTTTTTCAATTAATAATACTAATAATGAAAACCCTATTGATGAAATTGAAATATATCAAAATGGACGTTGGATTTCTCCACCTGAGGCAATGTGGAGAATATATGGATTTGTTTTGTATGAAATGTCTCGTTCAGTTATCTCATTATGACTACATCTTGAAAATAACCACTTAATAACATATAGAGATTATGAAAATTTAGAAACAGTAATTAATAATGAATCAAGGCAACGCTCAATGTTAACTGAATTTTTTCATATGAATATTTCAAATGAACTTGATAAAACATTATTATATAAAGATTTTCCTAAATTTTTTGTATGGGATGGCCAAGGGAAAATATGGTGTCAAAGGAAAAAAGAAAATGTTATTGGTAGAATAGTTACATCTAATATAACTGAAGGAGAAAGATATTACTTATGTATTTTATTAAATCATATTAAAGGAGCAACTTCATTTGAGAATTTAAAAATAGTTAATGGTGTTTATTTGTCGTCTTTCCGTCAAACAGCTATCTCACTTGGTTTATTAAAAAACAACAATTATTGTGAACTTTGTTTAGACGAAGCTATTAATTATCAAATGCCCTCTTCTCTTCGTAGATTATTTGCTACCATACTCATTCTATGTTCTCCTAATAATTCAGATACTTTATGGAAAAAATTTCGTCTATCTTTATGTGAAGATTATTTATCTAATGGTATGTCTATTGCAAATGCAGAAATAAAAGCATTACATGAAATGAATTCTATATTAGAAGCAAATAGTAAAAATATAAATGATTACCATCTTGTACCTTTTCAAATATATATGGAACAAGAAGACATATTAGCTAAGATTATTAACGAAGAACTAAACAATGTTATTCACGATGACAATACTATTTATACAAATAGCTTAAATGAATATCAAAAAATTGCTTATGATAAGATTCTAACAGATGTATTTAGTAATACAAGTCATATGTATTTTATAGATGGACCTGGTGGAACTGGTAAAACTTACTTATATAAAGCTTTGCTTTCTACAATTCGATCTAAAAATTTTATAGGTTTAGCAACAGCTTCTTCAGGTGTTGCAGCCGCTCTATTACCTGGTGCACGAACAGCACATTCAAGGTTTAAGATACCACTTGAAATAAATCATAATATGACATGTTCTGTTAGTAAGCAATCTGCTTTAGCAAGCTTATTTAGATTGACAAATTTGATTATTTGAGATGAAGCACCAATGGTCCACCGTTATGCAATAGAGGCTGTAGATAGGATGTTAAGAGATGTTAATGATTCTATATTGCCTTTTGGAGGGAAAGTTGTTGTTTTAGGAGGTGATTTCCGACAAGTTTTACCAGTAGTTCAAAAAGGAAATAAAGAGGCAATCATGCGATCAAACTTAGTTTATTCATACTTATGGCCAAATTTTATACAGTTAAAATTAGTACAAAATATGAGAGCTCAATTAGACCCATACTTTTCTAAGTTATTACTTGATATAGGCAATGGAATCCAACCTAAGCATACCTGTAACATGATTAAATTACCAGATGAAATAGCTATACCATTTGATGACAAAATAGTTTTTCTAAAAGAATTGATCACAAATGTTTACCCAAACTTACAGAATTATAGCAATGAATTAGATAAGATAATTAATCAAGTTATTTTAACTCCGAAAAATAATGCTGTGGATGAAATAAATAATATTGTACTTCATGAAATTGCTGGTGAAAATGTTATATACTATAGCTTTGATGAAACGTTAGAAAAAAATGAACAAAGTAGTCACGAAGATTTCCTGAATACATTAACTCCAAATGGTATTCCACCTTATGAACTTGTATTGAAAGAAAATTGTCCTATTATGTTATTGAGAAATATTAATCCATCTAAAGGCTAATATAATGGCACTAGATTAATTTGTCGTGGTTTTGAGTGTAATGTTATTTATGCTGAAATATCTATTGGAGAATGGTGTGGGAATAAAGTTTTTCTGCCTAGAATTCCATTTATTTCACTTGAAAGTGATAAAAGTACATTCCCTTTTAAAAGAACACAATTTCCTATTCGTCCTTGTTTTGCAATGACAATAAATAAAGCTTAAGGTCAAACACTAGATTATGTTGGACTATATCTTCCAGAACCTGTATTTTCTCATGGTCAACTTTATGTTGCATTATCTAGAGCAAAAACAAGTAAATGTATTGAGCATTAATTATACCACACGAGAAATTAAAAAATCTTTTAAGATGTACAAAGAATGTAGTTTATACAAAAATATTAGCAATTGTGCATTCATAGTGTTTTTTTATTATTATGCTTCATTTGTTTACTACAGGGTTTGTACTTTATACACGACAATTACAACTCTATTCATGAAGTATATTCCATGCGGCCTTTGAAGAACACTTCTACAAAGCTTTCAAATTAATGATAGTGCAGTGAATAAATGGTGAGTCTGCTCTTAGACCTCTATTGATGAAGAATATTCTACGCGGACTTTAAAGAAGACATCTACAAAGCTTTGAAATTATTGATAGTGCAGTGAATAAATGGCCAGTCTGTGCAAATATATGGCACTATAGTTATGTACATTTTGTAATAGAATGGACTCATAATCCAACATACAAAAACTCAACATTTGATGTAGATTAATTTTCATTTTTTTAGATAACCATGTGTTGTTTTTTTCTACAAATATTATGGTACAAATGGTGTAGATTTATCAATGATTATTGCTCAAATATTTTCCATTTGCTTTACTATCAGGAACTATATTCTCACATTTTGTTTTATGAATTTACTTTAAATTTACATTATGAATAATTTATTAAAAAAATAGTAGTATATTTATGTTAACTTAGCACCAATTTTTTACCATTTATTCTTAACTAAGTGAAACAACTTTTATCATTGTATTTTTGTTTTGCTCATATTCAATCTTATGTATGCATATATTAGTATCATAGATGTACTAATATTATATAACATGTTCATTTAGATAAGGAGTTCATGGAATATTATTATTATCAAATATTTTTTCCCCTTTTTATTAATACAATTTCTAATGATCACTATATATTGAATCTTTAAAAGCTATGTCAGCTTGTGTCAAATTCTATTTTGTAGTTGATATAGCTACAAAGTGTATTTGCTCGCCAGCATAATTACATCAACCAAATTGATATAAAATACATTATATTCATTCAAGTTGAGTTTTTGAAGTTACAAAATAAATTCATTTTCATTGATTAATTTAACAAACTTAATCAAGTTTCTAAGAATTTTGTATTGGTCGAGTTACTTGAGTAAATGGAAAAAAAAATAATGAACAAAAATTTGAAGTAAAAAAATCTAAATGTACAATCTAAGAAATTTATACTTAATTTGCCAATTAATGAGTTTGTTTGAGTTACTTTACAAAGTAAATAGTTATTCATAATATAAAATTTTCTTCGTATGTAATATGATTTTATTTAATTCTATATTTAAATGTATGCAAATCAACACCTGTAATTAAAAAATATCTAAATTTACTTTATTTCTTATTTTTAGGGAATTGGGACAAATTGATACAAGAAACTATGCATTACTACGTAGCCTACTCCTACATGTAATCATACCTCTAATAAAGACAACTAAATAATTACATCACAAATGTACACATATGTTTTATTTTACACATGTCAACATAATCTTTATTCTACTCATCCTCACCATACACGTATGAAAAATCTATATACACAAACATATACAAAGATCCCCGAATCGGGGTTCAGATCCTCATCCCCGAATCGGGGTTCATATCCTCATCCCCGATTGCTACGTGGCTTTCCACGCAACAATTAATAAATGCTGGGCCTCATCCCCTCCCCAATTAATTCAAACAAGCACTGCCCATCACCCATTCCCCACCCCCACCCCCACCCCCACCCCCACCCAATTTTTAATATAAGCACCTCTCGTACAAATTATTAATAGGGTTAATTATATTAATGATCCCCATTCTTTCATATTTGTAATGATTTCATCCCCATTCTTTTTGTTAGCAGATATCATCCCCTTTCTTCCACTTATACTCACAGATAGCCCCCAAATCAGTATTTTTCACTATTCTGACAATTCATGTATAATTTTACCCATTGACTTAAATAAATTAAAATAATAAAAAAAATATAATAAAATATTGCAATTGGACCCTTTAACTTTTCAAAAGTACAAATAAATTCTAAATTATTTTATTTCATTTAAGTCACTGGAGAAGAATTTTCTGGATTGTTGGGTACCCCAAAATTACTAATATAAAGCCCACCCCATCATAGATTTCCTTACTTATTGTTTTATTATTGTTTAATCCATTTATTTCATAACGTCTAATAATTTAATCTTTTAGCTTAGAAAATATTAGCCTCGAATCCACATAATTATGATACACGCTTCAACTCTCATTACAAATGTATTACTTCTTGTTGACGTCTGAACCCGCACTAGTCCACGTGCCAACAGATCTCCAGTCACTCCTCCGCCAGCTCGTATGTTACCTGCACACTAGGACGACCGTTAGGCGCCAAGATCTCTGGAGAAAAAGGGTCCGGCGATCGTTGGCACTCCGACGATCAAGTCAATAGTCGGTATATGAAGGATACGCGGGGGCGAAAACAAAAGAGGGGTGTGGGAGAGACAAGCAGGCAGAGATTTGAGCAGAGTTTAGGGTGGGATTCGTAAGCGTAAAAAGTGCGTACCTTGGAACAACCGGAGGCGTTGTTTTTATAGCGCGAGAGATCTAGTTGATTTAGGAGACAAATCAATTTGATACTCAATTGGATCCTCCTTCCTTATGTGATAAAGATATCCGAGATTATCTTCCTTCTTTGAGCTTATCACGTTGCATGATTTCGGGAAATTGCGATCCGGTTTTCTTGTGAGAATCTATACGCCAAATCAACGTGATCTTCCTTTAATTACTTCTCTGGCTGCCTGGCATATCGAGTCGTACCCTGGTTACGAGGCTTGACGAGGCCCTATGGTTCGCATGAGGACGCCAAAGTCCTCTATGTAACTTGCGGATTCCTGGCTGTCGAAGGCCTAAGTGCGTTACGGGCCCCCCGCAAGGCCCAAATAGAGTTCTTGAAAGAATGCGGACTGGGCCCTTACTGGGCTTAGATGGGGCTTTGGCTGATGTGGCGGCCATATCGTAATCGTGCGGTAACAATAGTCTCCCAAGTCCAAGCCTATTATTTATGACAGGCGTGGGACTTTTGAGGATCGCAGGAATGTGTCTCGCGGAAAATGTGTTCTTAAGGTGGTTCGACAGGGAGTAATATGTCTCGCTCAGTATAGTGCCCCAAGTCCGAGGCCGAACATTTATGACGGGTGAGGGCTTCAAGGGGCCAGGCCTATGCTGACATGTTTTCTGATGGCGTGATTCTGTCGATCAAGTCTGTCACTCTCTGGTCAGGTAATCATGAGTGAGGGGGTGCGTGCATTAAATGCGATCGCGTGAAAGGGGCATATTGGGACGCGCGTGGAGCGCGTGCGCTCCCGAATCATTAAATGCGCAGGTTTCGTTTTCCCGCCTGCTGTATCATTGAAGACACGCGTCGACCGTCCGTATGCCCTGATTGAACGCTTGGGATCTGCACGGTGGATGAGTGGACGCGCCTATATAAAGCCAGGCCTTCACCCCAAAGTTACACCTTTTTCCTACCACCGTGCTTACTGTAGCTTTCCTGCCGATAGTCGGGACGCTTGATGCTGGTGTGCCATTTGAGTCGTAAAGTCGAGGTAAGCGTTCAGACAGCAGTAGAAACTTGTTTGCATTGTTTATTTTCGTAGCCACAATACGATTTCATTATTTGGGTACGGCCAAATGTCCTATGAAGGCAACGATTCACAGAATCCGTCCGACGCTCCCACAAACCCTAGTATCATTGGGAGTGTCTCTTCATCGGCCTCTACGCCGTCTTCTTCTCCTGGAGCCACAGGAGGGGTGAATCCGGAGCCCCTGGCTGTAAATTCGTCGGCCCCGTCGACGAGTGGGAGAGAGCTCAGTCCCTCCGTGTCGGTGGGAGAGGCAGTAGTGAAAGAGAAGTCGGGCGTCGGGGTGCCTGAAATGAGAAGATCGCTGGACAAGAGGGATGCTCCGGCTGCGAGGGCTCTGGACGAGGAGTTGAAACGGTCGGCGACCGAAGCGTCTATGGCTCAGTCGAGGATCACGGAGGCTGAGTTGGAGGACATACGGTTGTCCTACGTTATTCCTTCGACCGTGATGCTCAGAGCCCCGAGCCTAGATGAGCGTGTCGACCATCCACCCGAAGGGTACGTGGCGGTCTACGAGCCTGCGATGCAGCAAGGCCTTCGCCTACCCATGCATCCGTTCTTCCGCCAAGTGCTGAGGGACTGGAATCTAGCCCCCTGTCAAATAACCCCAAATGGCTGGGGACAGATGGTAGCTTCCTATATTTTATGGAGCGTTGTCGAGGCTGGAGGGGATCTGTCCCCCAGGGAGTTTGAGTCCATATACCGCCCCTGCCGGTCCGCCGGCTGGTATAACATATCTCTCCGGTCGGGGCAAAAATGGGGGACGGCCACTGATAGTCCCAACAAGGTGCACAACTGGAAAGAGAGGTTCCTATTTGTTGGCGGGGACTGGGAATTTACGCCAGAGGACCCCCTTCCGCACGTGTCCGTCCCTCGACATTTCGAGGATCTTGGTATAACTCCCCACAATTATGTGAAATTTTGGTTATGATTCCTGACTTGATGTATTTATTCCTGTTTGCAGACTGCGGGAAGCCACCGATCTCGAAGAGAAACCAAGGAGAGCTAAGGTCGAAGTGGGATAAGGTTCGGTCCCTCAGCAGTGAGTTCCGTAGCCTTGGGAATCTCCTGAAAGACAATAAACTTTTGGCCGGCTGCGGACTAATGTGTAAGCCTCACTTGCTTTGGTGTTCTGATATTCTGGCGTGGAATGATCTGGGCGCTCCGTTTTCTTTTCTAACGTATGTTTTCGTTGACAGCTTTTAGGTTCAGGAGCGTGCCCACCCTCCACCTTGCCCGCCCTGCCAGCGGCGAGGGGTCCTCTGCTCAGGTGCCCGCCCGGGAGGCTCCCGGGCCATCGCAGGGTATCCCGACTGCTGCGCCACCAGAGCCTGCCCTCAATCAGGCCGCTCCTCCTCCTCCTCCTCCTCCTCCTCCTCTGGCAACCGACCCGTCTCCCGGCCGCATCCCAGCCAAGGACAAGGAGAAGGGCATTGCCGAGGATGCAGGTGATGCTTCTGCGCGAAAGAGGAAGGTTCTCGCGTCCGAAGGATGATTTATGGGAGATGCCCGCAAGTCGGGGTGAACCGAGGGTTCAAAGAAACTTGGTCCCTCGCCCGATCAAGGGAGCCCCGTCCGGACAACCCAACGTCGGGGAGAACTGGAGACTGCCGTCCTGGAAATGCTTCTGGCCCATCCCGCGATGATGGTGGCCAGTGTACACAAGTACTGGACCCTGAAATGGGAGAAAACTGTCGAGGGGGCCACCGTACGGGAGCGGCTGAAGATGGTAGAGATGAACCTGATACGAGGCCTGGTGCTGAGCAAAGAGCTGTTCAGTATCGTGGAAAGTTATGACGGCCAGTGTCATGAGGAGGGGGCCAAGTCTGCCAAGCTGGCCGAGGAACTGAAAGCCCTTCAGCTCGAGAAGGCGCAGTTGGAGTCCGAAAGAGGGAGACTTCGGTTCAAGCTCGATGCCTCTGTAGGTAGGGAGGCGGCTACCAAGGAGAAATATGAGATCGAACTGAAGGCCTCGAAAGAATGTCTGAAGGACGCCCGGGAGCAAAAGCGGGCTACCGAGGCCTCTCAGAAGAAAGCCGAGGAGCTCTTGAAGAGTGCCGAAGAGGCACGGACGCCTGCTGAAGAGGCCCAAAAGTCGGCAGAGGACCGGGCACTCGCAGCCGAGGAAGTTCTTGCGAACGCGACTAGCAGGATGGAGACCCTCGTCGCGGAGGAGGGTAAGTTGTTGGTGGACACGAGGCTGGAACTGGAGAGGGTCCGGGCCGAATGCGCGATTGCCGGGGCCAAGGTGGTGGAGGCTTACCAGGACGCCTTCGTGGAGACGCCTGAGTATCAGGACCTTGCCCAGCGTTTGATGACAGCTGGAGGCGAGCAACTGGTGGAGAGCATCATGGAGGTTCACCCGGAATGGGACCTCTCCTTCCTTAGACAGGGCCCTGCCGAGGCTCAAGTCCCTGACGCCGAGCCTGGTACCGTAGGCGATCAGTCATTTACTCCAACGGAGGGACGCCCGCAATGTGCCGACCCTTGAAGAGGCGGCAGGGCACTCATATTTTGTAATCTTTAAGTTTTTATGCCTGATTTAATTGAAAAAACAAAATTGGATTTGACCTTTTGTTTATCCGACGATTCGATTCTGTGCGCGTGGGAATCATTTTGGGAATCATTCCTCCTAGTATTGATGATGCAGATATCTGGTAGAACCCAGAGAGTTGGCGTCTTCAATGCCTTGGGGAGGTGGGACGTCCGTGCGTCGTTCCAGGTTCCTTGTTATGACCGTATTTATTTATTGCATTTACACCTTTTCCCAACGTAGTCCTCTATAAATAGGATATGAGCCCAATCAGACTTATCCTATCGTGGAACTGCTGTACATAACCTGTCATTATCGAGATAGAGATAGAGATAGAAAACGTGTGATGGTGACACGGCTGGCGGGCTGGCATCCAGGATGCCCGTTAATCAACATTCAGAGGACCAAAGGATGTGACAATCAACGTTCAGGGGACCAAACGTCCGGGTGGGGATTTAGGCCTAGAAGCCTTAGCCCGACCGTCCTCTGAACGGTTGATGGGACATGGGGGGGTCTCCTGATGGCTTGGGAGACTTCCTATTATGGTGAAGTCAGGCTCCCCAACCTGGGCAGGATCGGCGGGGATCGGGGGATAGGTTTAGCAGATCCATTTATGTGCTGACCCGGAGAGGCAGCGGGGTTTTTAGAACATATTATAGTTATGTCTTCTCTTGTATTGTGTATCGTATGAAATAAAAAGGATGCCGTGTTACTTTCATATTCGCGTGTGCTTGTCCTTATCGTCCCCCTGTATTGCATGTTTGCTATGAGTCTCATCGGCATTTAGTGTTTCTTATGGATTTGTGGGCACAAATCCGAGGTCATAAATAGCGCCCCTAGTAGCGCGAGGTGGCTCGTGAGTCACGATTAATTTTTCTCTTTATCAAATGGACCATAGTTACATACAGACGCGTAAAATGTTTACCCAGCGAGTTGGCAGAGCTGGCTGCGAACCACACTCCCTCGCTGTCGGATCATTTTTACTTGATTAATAACGCGTGAGATATTTACCCAGCGGGTTTGGTAGAGTTGGCCGCGAACCAAATTCTCCCGCTGCCGAGTACTTTGTAATTGCTTGCTTGCGCGTATAATATTTACCCAGCCAGTTAATGGAGTTGGCCGTGAACCACACTCTCTCGCTGCCGTGTACTTCGTAATTGCTTTCTTACGCGTAAAATATTTACCCAGCGAGTTAATGGAGTTGGCCGCGAACTACACTCCCTCGCTGCTGTATTTCCGTACTTACTTTCTTACGCGTAAAATATTTACCCAGCGAGTTAGTGGAGTTGGCCGCGAACCACACTCCCTCGCTGCCGTGTTTCCGTACTTGCTTCCTTACGCGTAAAATATTTATCCAGCGAGTTAATGGAGTTGGTCGCGAACCACACTCCCTCGCTGTCGTGTTTCCGTACTTGCTTTCTTACACGTAAAATATTTACCCAGCGAGTTAATGGAGTTGGCCGCGAACCACACTCCCTCGCTGCCGTGTTTCCGTAATTGCTTTCTTACGCGTAAAATATTTACCCAGCGAGTTAATGGAGTTGGCCGCGAACCACACTCCCTCACTACCGTGTTGTTGCTCTCCGCTTAGGGAACGCGTTGGTTGCATAAAAGACGAATATTTATTGAGCGGCGCCTGGTTTCCCGGCGTCCGGTGAAAGAGAAAAATCTCTAATGAGATCAAAACAATGCAGGAAAAAGACAACACAAAAATGCCGTTGGCAGGGTTTCAAGTTGTTGTGGCTGGGGTAATATCCTCGCGCTTGGCAGCCTTTCGTAACGCGTTCATGTAGCATGCCCGTGCCTCCGTCTGATTACCGCGGATCTTCGCTACTCCCCCAGGAGTCGGGAATTTCATCAACAAGTGATGTATGGACGTAATTGCCTGTAAGTCCTTCAGCGCGGGCCTACCAAGAACCCCGTGGTAGGCCGAGCGAGTGTCCACTATTAGGAATTCCATGTATTTCCGGAGGTGGCACGGTGGCTCCTCGAAATCTACCGCCAGGGTGATTCTTCCCCGCGGGACGAGACTGTCCCCGGTAAAACCGAACAACGGCTCGGCGATGGCCGTCGGCTTGTGATCCACGTCCATCTGATCGAACGTATTACCGAATAGGATGTTCACGGCACTTCCGTCGTCAACCAGCATCCGGCCTAGGCCGTTCCTAGCGACAATGGCGCGCACCACTAGAGCATCACAATGCGGGTAATGAATCCCGGATTCGTCATCTTCTGTGAATGTGATTGGCGGTATTCTAGGCCGATGTCCGTGTACCTGCCAACTCTCCAGGGGTTTCCCCCTGGCAGCCTTCGCATAGTTACGCCGTGAGTTCATCGTGCTTCCTCCGACGTACGGTCCTCCAAAGATGGTATTTATCTCTCGGACGGGCGGGGCTCCTTGGGGCCTCTCGGCCCTCGGTTGGTCCCTATTCCCCTCGTTCCTTCCTCCTTCGCGATGAGGTCCCTCATTGTGGCGCTGAGGAGGGGGCCTTCGCCCTTGCGCGGGCGGTCCTCGTCGTCCTCGCGCCGCCTGATCCCTCTCGCCTGGCCCGTGGTTCCCGCGGTTGATTAACTCCCTTACATCTGGGCAGTCTTCTATGTTGTGCACCCTGGTCCTGTGTATACGACAGAACTTGGGTGGGGCCTCCGTGGGTAAGGGGGCCGCTACTGGTGCCCGTGGGACTAGGGCTACCTCTGTTTGATTGAACCTCCGGTAATGGCTATGGGCGGGTTCCGGGGAACGCCTTCTCTGAAAGCGGGTGAACCGAGGTTCTGGGGAGCGACGCCCCTCTCTCCTGTATCGATCTCCTCTCTCCCTTTCAGCTCTTTCTCTGTTCTCGATCGTTTCTTCTGATCGGATTTCACGTTGTATCATGTCCACCAGCTGGCTGTAGACTTTCGGCTGACTATTTTGGACGTCTCTCCAGAAGGGGGTTCGCATGTGGAGCCCTGTTATCAACGCATCCAGGGCCTTCTCGTCGGTCACCGTTTCGATCTTGTTGATGATGTTGCTGAATCGTTTAAAGTAGTTTTTGACGGTTTCTCCCTCCTTTTGCCGGATATCATTTAGTTGGGCGATGTCAGCGATCATCGTCCGGTTGCCAATGAAGGCGTTGACGAACTCCCTCTTGAGTTGTGGCCAACTTCGGATGCTCCTGGGTCTTAGCTTGTTGTACCACCTCTTCGCATCACCCGTGCGTGTGGTATGGAAGTTTCGACACTTTACTGCGGGGGATTGGCCCTAGAGTTTTGTTTTGTAGGTGTTTATGTGGTCCGTGGGATCACCTCTCCCGTTATACTTATCCATGATGGGCATTCGGAAGTTGACTGGCATTTCCATCGCCTTCATGTAGCTGGTGAAGGGTAGATTCTCGTCGTCGTCGTCCTCATAACACTCCAGTTTTTCCTTGTCGTCCTCGGTCTTTTCTTGATTCTTCGGGTCTTTCTTCTTTTTCGTACGGGCCTCGCTATGCTCACTGCGCCTGCTGTGCGAGGGCTGTGGGGGCGCGATCGAAGACCCTACTCCCAGCCTCTCAAACACGCTAGCTGCAGGAACATGATGGCTCTCTCGTATAGGGAAGGGTCTCCCTTTGTGGCCGTCCTGCAGAGGCTTCGGGGCCGGATTCTGAAGGTTCCAATCGTGAGAAATAGGGGGTTCCTCTCGAGATCCATGGCTGTCCAGCGAACCAGTGGGTGAGGGACTCCTCCGGGCACGGCTGCGCTTGGGTCCATGTTGGAGGGATTGATTCTCCAACAGTTCAAGCATGGCCTTCATCCGGGCGTTGTCTATCTTGAGGTCCTGGTTCTCTTGCTCCATCGTCCATTTCTTCTGATGTCTTTTCTTTCTGCGATGGGTAACGTTCTGTTAGTCCTGAACGCTCTCCTGTCGCAGGTTGGTATGGTGGGACTCCACCTCTTCTTCTGTGGACTGTTCGGACGTCATGCTTCTTTGGGTAGAAGACACGCTTTACCAAAAGCACTTGGTCGTGTAAGGCTTTTCGTTTCCCACAGACGGCGCCAATCTGTTGACGTCTGAACCCGCACTAGTCCACGTGCCAACAGATCTCCAGTCACTCCTCCGCCAGCTCGTATGTTACCTGCACACTAGGACGACCGTTAGGCGCCAAGATCTCTGGAGAAAAAGGGTCCGGCGATCGTTGGCACTCCGACAATCAAGTCAACAGCCAGTATATGAAGGATACGCGGAGGCGGGAACAAAAGAGGGGTGTGGGAGAGACAAGCAGGCAGAGATTTGAGCAGAGTTTAGGGTGGGATTCGTAAGCGTAAAAGTGCGTACCTTGGAACAACCGAAGGCGTTATTTTTATAGCGCGAGAGATCTAGTTGATTTAGGAGACAAATCAATTTGATACTCAATTGGATCCTCCTTCCTTATGTGATAAAGATATCCGAGATTATCTTCCTTCTTTGAGCTTATCACGTTGCATGATTTCGAGAGATTGCGATCCAGTTTCCTTGTGAGAATCCATACGCCAAATCAACGCGATCTTCCTTTAATTACTTCTCTGGCTGCCTGGCATATCGAGTCGTACCCTGGTTACGAGGCTTGACGAGGCCCTATGGTTCGCATGAGGGCGCCGAAGTCCTCTATGTAACTTGCGTATTCCCGACTGTCGAAGGCCTAAGTGCGTTACGGGCCCCCCGCAAGGCCCAAATAGAGTTCTTGACAGAATGCGGACTGGGCCCTTACTGGGCTTAGATGGGACTTTGGCTGATGTGGCGGCCATATCGTAATCGTGTGGTAACACTTCTAATGTAGTAGTAATTACTTATTTTTGTGTGTAAATTATTAGTTGAAGCAAATTTAAGATTCGCGCTTTAACCCTCAATTATTTATTTTTAAATTTTGAGCTAATATTTTGTTAATTACTATACAAAATTACTCAAATATAAACTAACTAAATACACTCATTATAATCTTAATAAACAAATTTAACTCAATAATAATTTTTAAATATTATATTTATTTAAATAATATACAATGAGTATAATAATAAAAAATTATTTATTTTAATTTCATAAATTTACCTATATTAATAATTTGGAACGGAGTGGAGGTACTGAAATAAAATTTTGGGGTGCTTATATTAATAATTTGGGGGGTTGAAATCTATTATCAGTAGGGTAGGTGCTTGTTTTGAATTAATTGGGGTGGGGTGTGGGGTGTTAGAGCATCATTATTGGGGCCCCCATCATTTATTAATTGCTGCGTGACAAGCTACGCAGCAATCGGGGCTGACGATCTAAATCCCCATTCGGGGAACAGATCCTCACTCTTCAAATAATAGATACTATATACCTCTATATATATACATTCCCTCTGATTACAAAATAAACACAAAAATATTCTATATTTACATTTTTGCTCAAGTCTTTAATTGTCAATCTTCTCATACTCGGCTTTAAGATTTGAAATAGAAGTACGTACTATATTCAAACACATACTCTTACAATTCACTATTAGCATAAATATCATTTCATTTTGAAAACATATTTACACTCTTTAATTTACATTTTAATTTTTTATAGGATCAAACGATGGAGAGACAATACAAGTTAATACCAAATATTTCTCCCACTGATACAAACTGGACATCCAAAATTATTGTTGTGGAAAAATCATTTCCAAGAACAGCTCACCGAAGCCCAACAAAATACCAGAATATAGTCTTTATGGATCCAGAGGTATATTACTTCAATCCATTATTTATGTTTATTGATTTATTTAATTTGAGACACATAATATATTTACGAAATTTTTTTTCACTAATATGTTACAACTTTAAATTGTCTTTGCTCATACTAAATAATAATATCTAGCCAAAACTATATATATAGATATGTTTTTTACAAAATATCTAATTTCAATGCATAGTATTATACAGAAAAATAAAGTCCATGCAACTATCTATGATGTCAACATCCCAGCATACGAAGACAAGTTACTCCTTGGCAAAACCTACCTTGTCTCAAATGCAAATGTCAAGTTTACGAAACCTGAGTATCAAGCTTCTATGGGCGACATACAGTGGACGATATCTGGCAAACAAGAGTTGAGGAAATTGATGAAGACCATAGTGCTTTGATATCTTCTACATACAATTTTGTTCCTTTCAACAAATTGGAACCCTACATGGACTCAAAATCTGATATCAGTATTTGTTCTTATTTTACAAAAAATAAATTGTTTTCTTTCTATTTATTTAAATTATTATATTTACACGTTTTAGATGTCCACACTAGACATTTTATTCATAACATATTTCATTTGTAGCAATTTGTTATTTTTTGCCTTTAGGTATCATTGGAGTTGCAATCGACATAAAACCTAAAAGACTGGTTCAAACTAGATTTGAAACACAGACGTGTATTCAAGATATAGTTCTCATTGACATGAGGTTTGTATATACATAGCTATATTATTTTAAAATATAAATACATATTCCAATAATTACATTATTAATAAATAAATTCATATACTATTTTCTCACATATTTTCTTTGTTTCTATACTAGCTTCAACTTTGTGTTACTAACCATGTGGGATAATTTTGTGGAGAAAAAATGCCGTTTCATTGCCGATAACTTAAGGAAGAAACAAATCATTATTGGAAACCATCTGAAAGTAACATCTTTTAGTGGTACTATGTTATCTTTAATTTTTTTACTCATCAATGGAATATTATGACATTTATAGGCAATATTAGCTCTTTCAATGAATATATCTATATATTTATTTCATGCACAGGCCTTTCAATTTCAACAAAGGCAAATAGCATCTTCTCCTTCAATGCTCATTTGGAACAAGTGATTCAGCTAACATCTTGGTAACAATTTATTTATTCATTATCTTATATTCAATCTATATACATATATATCTGTGTGTGTGTGTGTGTGTGTGTGTGTGTATAAATTGCTAATATTTTTACACATTGTGCAAGGGTTGAAACAAATTCTGACAAATTAGATGAAATCACTACAATAAAATCTCTATTTCGCGACAAGATATTTTATGACATACATAAATTTGTCGCAATAAGTGATTTAGCGCGACGCGTTTTTAAAGTTTGTCGCAAAAATTTTGGTGAAAAAATAAGTACCAAAAAAAAATAAGGCAACATAAAAAGTTGTCGCGAAATGTCGAAATGCGCGACAAATAATAAAGATTGTCGCCAAAAAATAATGGGAAGCTTGGCGCCAAAATATATTTGGTGGGAAATTTATGGCGACAAACTTTTATTTATTGCAACAAAGTTTTTTGTGATGCAATAGGTCTACTTTTTGCAACAAGTAATATTTGTTGCTAAAAATTCTATGATGGAGGAAAAAAATTTGCGACACCAATATTTGTTATTGCTCTAACTTGTAAGGATTGTAGAAAACAAATAGTGATATTCACATTCGTCGCCTATTAGTCTTTGTAATTAACTCCATTTGTCACAAGTCTATTCTACTATTGTTCATAAATAAATATTTCAATTAATTAACAAATCACAGTAAATTATTAATAAGTATGCACAGACTTGCAATTGGGTTTTATTTTTTCAATATGAATTTATTTTTTATACTATTTTATTGCGTGTAACGTGTGAATCGTAAAATTTCAAAATATTTAAATTCGACCTGCAAAGATGAGGGAAGAGCCGTCAAATTTTTTTTTTTTTTTTACAAAGAGTTTATAGTGATAAGCAAGCCCAACTATAGTAATACCCAATGCATTAATCGACATAAGTAGGAAAACTTGTTGTCTAGTATGGCAGTAACTAAAAATGGTACCATAAAAAAGTGGCACTGAAAAACTGATAAGTTAGAAAAATAATATAAAGTTTAAATTAGTTTTAAGGGTGGCCAACCATAATAAATCTTCATTAGGCAACCCAAGTATACCTATACTTGAAAGAGTATTCCATCCAGACCATTTATCTTATGTACGTTAAAGTAGAAAGAAAAAGTAAAGAATCATGATACATTACGACCTTTGTGAAGAATCCACAATGAACTTCATAAATTGAACGTAAAATAATTCAAACTTGTCTTTTAACACGTACTGCTAAGTTTTAAGTGCATTCCTTTTACCATTTTTTACTAGCTTGCTTGTTAAATCTAAAAGTGGCAAACTTTCCATTCATGTGAAAGAGAATGAATAAGGAAGCAGAGAAGAAGACTAAAGATCCAAAGTTTTCGTGCAGTTCATACTTTGAAAAAACAAAGGGTTAAACATAAGTGGATGTTTGAAAGAGAACTCAACACAGAACAAGAGAACAAAGAAAATTATTTAGAATAAAAAAAGGAAGGAAAAATGATGAAAAATCTTGTAAGGAACAGAAGATAATGAAGATCTAGTCCATGATTTTTGCAAAAACTAAAACATGATTTCACCAATAAAAGAGAAAAATGAAAAATATAATAAAATTTCAAATATATATAGTTCACATTAATCATAAAAAGAGAACAAATAAATGGCAAATGTCTAACTAAAATCTATCAATCTATAAAACAGAAAAAACATGTCTCAATACGCAAATAAATAAACAAATTTGCAATACCTATACATGGTGGCAGGCGGTGGCATGTTGAAGCTTGTTGCTAGTTTAGAAATTTGTAAATTAATGTGGAGACATGATGAAAAAAAAAAACTATTTGATAGTCGAGGTAGATTAGCATGGGTAAATACTTTAACAAATTTAATAAGCAATACATAATTTTTATTAATATCCGCAATACACATTAATGTTGCTAAAATGACTGCATATAGGGAAACTTCATTTGATATAGCCATTGCATTTGCCAAAGAAACAGGATAATGCATCTACCGGGGAATCAACATTAACTTCATCATTTGAGCCAAATACAAAATCACCTACCTCCATGGCTCCCATGGCATTTAAGCCTCCTTCTCAAAGTTATCCTCAGGAGATGGCCATGAAGCCAAATATTGTACACATCGTTCTTCTATTACAGCCATACACTTCCTCTCTTGTACACAAAGAACATGTATGTTTAACTAGCAAGTTTTAAGACAGGCCAGCGTACATGATTTTCAGATAAAATAGTACTTGGTTAGCTCATCCAATTATGCTCCTTTTAAATCTTCGAAACAATAAGAATAGAAAACAGAAGCACAGAGGAAAATAAAATCAATGAGAATTCAAGTACACACCATGTTTGATTACCAAGAAATGAGTTCCTCCAATTGTATTTGATAATGTGGTGTAAGTGTGAGAGTGTGCGTGAATGAGGGAGGGAGGGAGAGAGAGGGGGTGTGAGTTTGACCCCTCAAAACAAGTGAAGCATTTTCAGTTGTTTCCCTCCTAAACTCGTATTCAGATTCAAAATTCAAAATTCAAACAGAGCATAAATGGCCACTAGAAGGGCTTTGACGTCAAAATACCAGTAAGGCCCTATCCTCTTCAGGGTCAAATGCTTCTTATTCTTCTTCTTCGTCACCATGTAGCAGTTGCAGTGAATACGACCCTTCTGCTGCTTCTTCCTCTTGAACCTCTTCATTCAATATGGGATCTAGAGACGGAGATTCAGCATCTATACATGTAATGACCATCAGTTGACTATATCTAAAAAGCCAAATGCAAAACTTGGCATAATCTATACCGTTTGCGTCCTGATCAGAATCCTCCTCATCAAGTCTTGAACTTTGTTCCATCATGATATCTTCACCCTCAAATGGTTTCTCAAGGCGCTCCAAATGCTTATGCGGCATCTTTGTATGGATTTCCTTCAAACAAGCCTGCAATTGCATATTTGAACTGTTATAGCCAACTAAATTTGCAAACGCCAGAGACACGTAAGATCACATCAAAATTACCTTTCCTTTGTATATGTGCAGACGTTTAAGAATAGTCTCCCAATACTCTACCACCTCGATAGTCCCAGATCACATTTGTGACTCAATCTTGGACTGCAGAGCTTCTAGTTCAGCATAGGTTTCCAGAGATAGTTGCACTCCACGCATTCTGACTTACTCTAATGCGTCCCTTTTTCTAGCTTCAGCAAGCTCCCAGTTACAAATGACTAGGAGGGCTTGATCAATTCAATATTAGAAGAGATTATTTGAAAGGAAATCCTATATATAAGAGTTGTAAGAATAGCACTCAAAAATGTCCAGGAGATATATAATTCATGTCACCGGGATAATAATTTATAGAAGCCTTTTCACTATGTTCCAAAAGTTTTGAATTGTTTTATTGTTTTATGTTGAGGCATATGCCTCACAGAGGCAATACATCTCAACTTAGCCTTTTTAAACACTGATCTCGATAGACGTCCAAAGTTACCCATTTACAATAGAAGCTTCAGTCCTGATCCCATCACCCAACTATCCCAAGAAATCGAATTATATTAGTTTGCAATAGAACAAAAGATAAGAAAAGGCAGATCACAGAACAGAATTCATATTTTAGGTGTTTACACACTATAAATAGCTACATAAGCTTGCATATACATTATTAACTAAGAATAATCAGGGAGAAATAATCAAATATCAAGAGCCTTTTTACTACTGCTTGGTAAAATAGGACCATACACTTGGGGAAAACCAATCAAAAAACCTTATAAGTGGGCGGTTTCAACAAATGCTTGTTCTTGGAGGACAATAAAGTGGCTAAATTCTTACTGATAATCAAAGCTTGGAAAAAAGTGATTACAGAATGTAGAACTCAGTATTTACAAATCACTAGTTTGATCAAAGCAGTGAAACGTCTAAGACCTAGGAAACAATAAGCAATAAGATGAAATAACTAGGGAAAAAATGCAACTAGATCTTAGAACATCTTGTAAACTCTGCGACAAAATCTATGAACTAATTTGACCAAAGCACTGAAGCATGAGCAATACCCTTAGTACAACAGTAAGAGAAGAAAGTACACAAACCTAATTGTCTGGGCATGAATTATACACCTGTATTTAGTGTAATATAAACTAACAAAAGTATAATTGTTTTTAATAGTTCATAAGAAGATATACTGTAACTCATCAGGCAATTAATCAGTAAACACTATGTGATACCTGTTCAGCATTATAAATAAGAACGGTTCCTTTTGTTACAGTTGCAGATGTATCAACACCCCCAGCAGAAACCTGTAACCAGCGAAAAATACAGATCACGAATGAGCTGCAATTTTGATTAAAACATTTTAGGTCAATCAACATAAATAAAATTATCAATGGATACAAAAGAATATCCCACGATCAAAGCATATGCTATTTTACTCACAAAGATATTCCTATTCTCAAATAAGTATATTGTGTCTTCTCGAAGTAGTCAAGCTACAACACTTTTCATTAAAGAAATACCTGATGAGCCTCTGGTCCTTCAGCAATGATGATGGCATGAAATACTACATATTGCATATCAGTTAATGTGCATATTGTATTGTAGACCAGCTTAGGCGGCGTAGCATTTATCTTCACAGTTTTCTACAGTGATGAGAGGTTTTCTGCAGACTCTTGAACTATGGGTCCATACTTCAGCAGCAACTACAATGCAGTTAAGGTCAGCAAGAACAACAAGGACCTCTAAAAGCAAGCTTGGTCTGTCTCTGCCCGACAACTCAATGGTTGTATGCTCTGCGGCAGATTGGACTCCTACGGATCTTGCCATTGTCTGGAAGCTGCGTCCCCTTGGTCCCAGTGACTGCACCATAATTTAGTCATTAGTACATCTTGAAGCTTATTCAGTTTGATATCAATGCCTGAGCTTTCTGTTTTAAATATATTGTTCTAAATCAAACTGCAATAATAAATTAACAAGTAAAATAGGTCAATCACTGTACTTAAAAACAACAAAAACAACCACCATAAATCAAATTGCTATATGAATTATGATAAAACTTTCTACCTAGAAAGCAATTGAGGTAAACACTTCCTAATAATATATCTATATGTAAAAGGTTAATTTAGAATAAAGCAATTCTGCAAACAATTGTGCCAATCTACCTGCTGAATTCGCTCAACAATGTTATCTTGGAAGACCTTATTTCCATCTTGATCAGTTACATGAAAAACTGCAGATGACAATTTAAAATGAGAAATATTGGTTAAGTAGGAAAGAATGAAATTCCTCAAAAGTAGAAGCATAATTCAATCATTAAAATTAAAAATTAACAAAGAAGTTTCATAATGCATACAACTTATGTTTTGTTGCAAACATAAATATTGAGCAATGATAATGATAAACATGATCCTCAACTTAGTATCCCCTGAAGCTGCATCTGATATACAATCTGAAAACACTTAGAGTGCATTTGGTATATCGTATTGATTAGGGAGGATAGGATTAGGGAAAGTCTCTTTCCTTGAAAGCATTGTTGTTCCAAAAGTATAATAGCAGAAAGCATGACTTATTGAAAACAACAATCTATTTATCTCTGCCCAACTTAAAAGCAACAAAAAAAAAAGTTTCTCACAGAGTAATATTGAGAAGAAATTCCCCAAACACATCCCTCCAACTGCTCTCAAATCCCTTAATTAAACAACAATTAACCAAATAGAGTGTTGTCATCATCGTCTAATCATTTACAATTTAAATATAATAACAAATAAAGTATGCACACATATGATTTTAACAACATGAATTCAGCCCTCCCCTCTCATAATCTCGGTCAAAAGAAGGGAGAAAATTAAAGTAATCATTCAATATATGTACTTCCAAACTTGAACAGAATGCCTGGAAACAGAGCAATTGAAGAATATGAGAAAACTAAGGGCCCAATTTTGCTAATTCACGGTTAAAGGAAAATAATGATAGTTTGATTTATGAAGTTAGGGCTCCCAGAATGTAAACATGGATGGTAGGATTCTGTAATATTGGATTGGGGTGGAGAATTATAGTAGATTTCCTTATCAGATAAAGATGAATTGAGGGAGAAATCATGGCAAAGATGAATTGAGGGAGAAATTTTGGTGCGTTCTCTTTGGGAGTTAAATGTTTCATTAGTCACTGAACTATTGCTTCCATCTTCATTCACTCACTCAACTTCAAAATATTTCTGATTACTCACTGAACTTTCAAAAATTTCTCGCCGTTACTCACTGAACGCCATTCAGTTACGACCAACAAACGGAAATTCCACGTGGCAGATGGAATACTTATGTGGCAGACGAAATCATCCACCACACATTTGAAATCGTCCAAATAAGCCAAAATTGTGCACCATGTCATCAATTCAAAAACGTTTTCACTTAAAATCACTTGAAACGTTTTCACTTGAATTGATTTTAAGTGATGACAAGGTGCATGATTTTGGTTGATTTGGACGATTTCAGATGTGTGGTGGATGATTCTGTCTGCCACATAAGCATTCCATCTGCCACGTGAAATTTTCGTTTGTTGGTCGTAACTGAATAGTATTCAGTGAGTAACGGCGAGACATTTTTGAAAGTTCAGTGAGTAACGGCGAGACATTTTTGAAAGTTCAGTGAATAATCAGGAACATTTTGAAGTTGAGTGAGTGAATGAAGACAGAAGCAATAGTTCAGTTACTAATGAAACATTTAACTCTCTCTTTGGCGGGGAGGGAAATATATGTGTGTGTATATTTTTATACATACGGTTTACGTATATACATATATATTCTTGAACCTTTTATATATACATTTTTGAAATGGTTTTTGTATATATATATATATATATATATATATATATATATATATATATATATATATATATATATATATATTATTATTTTTTTTCAGTGGGAATGACGATTATTTAGACCGTGGCAAATAATATTACATAGTAATAGAAATTATAAAACCATTGCAACAAATGTTGATTTTATGACAAATCCCGTAATTAAATTACATAATGATAGTTTGATTTATGAGTTTTTGTTTTTTCAATTTAGAACTCGAAATGATTTTCTCGTGGAATTTCGGGATACCAGCCCACCACTAGAAAAATAAACACAAAAACAACAGTATCATTTTTTTTGAAGTTTCGATTTTTTCAAACTTAAAATTTTGAATTTTAAGATTAATAATGAAAATAAATTAAAAAATTAGGGTTAGATTGAGCACACCTATGTTGTCAATTTGTATATCAAACAATTTTTGATAAACAAAAAAAAAAAGATAAAAAAAAAAAAAAAAATGACGAGGAATCAACATGAAATCAAGAAATGATCCTTTATGACATTTATTTCGGGTTAGTTCATTGAAAAATGTATCATCATAAATATTGGTTTTTCTTAGTGAGCACTATTTGAATTCTTCTTAGTCTTATTAGTCTAGGATATGACAACGAGTTAGGGTTGTGGTGGCCCTCCCCGTCTCTCGCCCCACCAGGGATTTTTCAGATGCATGACAAGGTGGGGATAAAATACTGTTTCCGCCCTGTTTACTTTTTAATTTTTTTTTCACTTTTTAATCAATTTAAAATTTAAAACATAAAATAAAATAAATATATTATTCAGGACTGGGACCACGTTCTTCACCCTTGTCCCCATAACTTGCCAAATCACTTAACGGTCACTCCTGAACAAATCTAACTATTATTCTGCAAGTGTTCCAACTCTAAATCTTTACCTTGGCTCTATAGCCTCGGAATAGAATCACTCCGGTTCATAATGATGGACCAGATCAGTCAATGGTGGCACCACGAACTATAACGCACCCGGCACGTACCCAGTCCCTCTAACCAAATGAGGGCCCGACGCTTTGTTATAGGACTCAATAAGCCCATGAACTCACATGAATGATTAAGTCATGTGCTTAGGGGACTAAATGTTACGTCTTAGGGGACTAAATGTTACGTCTCTCAATAACATATCCAAGTGGCATATGACGTGTAACCTTAGTTGCCAATTCGACCTAAAAGTGGACTGACGTGACTAATTGAAAGTGGCATAATGACACGTGGAAAGTAGCGCAAGTCCATCTGGACTCAAAGCAATCTAGGGCATCAAGTAAGTACCGGACCGGCGTGATTGATTGATGGGACATGAGTAATAAGGCCCGGTTAACCTGACAGAGGCAAATAGTGTAAATGAGATGAAGTGACTGCCTGCAAACCCAAAGTTAGACGGAGCGCATACGGTAGCCACTCAGGCTACCTATATTAGCTGACGATTTGTTGCAAAGTGTGTAGGGACAAAACGCTTGGAACAAAGGATCTCAACTTAATATCGACTTGGAATCCAGCTAGGATTGAGGGTCAACACAATTCATAATTAATAGCTAGAGTAGATATAAGTATGTAAATATATTTACACAAACACATACACAAAATATTGATTTCACTTTATCGAGTAAGAAAACCCTACATTCAACTGAATAGTTGTGGAGATTGATCTATAATTTTGATATCTTAACTAATTTAATTATAATGTCTTGAATCGAATTAAATTACCATTATCTTATTTTCAAATAATTGTTGTTATCGTGAATAATACGTGAACTAGATTTTTAAGTTAAATTAATTTATTTTTTTAATAAATCAACTATAATTTTTAAATTTGAGGCTCCAATTTGAATATAGTCTTAGTCCAAAACAAATTTAAAATTTTATCCCTTATAATTTTTCAAATCAATTCATAATTTTCAAATTTATTATTATCATATTTTTCCTTGAAAAATTAAAATAAAATATCTTGGAACCAAAAAAAAAAAAAATATATATATATATATATATATATATATATATATATTGAAGAAGAAGAAGCTGCTATAGCTGAGGCAGCGGTAAAAAATATCGCAAATCGAAAAAGCCTTGGTCGAAACCCTAGCCTCGCCCATCTTCATACCAAATCGAAGCGGCAATCGCCGCCGGCCACATTTTCTCTCTATCTCATATCTCTCTCCACCGACTATCTTGTCCGAATTTGTTAGAGATTGGAAGAAAACCCATAGGATATCTCCTCCAAAGCCGAACACCTCTTCTCTCTATCTTATCTCTCTCTCCACTGACCACCTCGTCCGAATTTGTTGGAGATTGGAAGAAAAACCACTGGACATCACATCCAAAGTCTGAAGCTCTCTGTCTCATCTTTCTCACTGGTCGGACACCTTCGCTCTTAGGTAAGAAAAAATTAAAAATGAAAATTATCTTAAGTTTGCTATTCGTTTTCCTTTTTCTTGTGTGGAGGCGCGGACAGTGTCAATTATCCAATGTTGCGATCTGCAGTTCTTGAAGGAAATGATTTCTAAAGTATAGTTTAATTTTTATTGTGATTTCTTGTTGTATAATGTAGTGATAATGGCGTTTATATATTGGATTGATGTTTATATATTGGATTATGAATGCTGAACGAATCATGAATTTCTGTCAATTTTTTGAATTGGAAGAATGGGTTTAATGGTGTTTATATATATACTAGTTTTGGCTCGTGAGTAGCACGTTTGTGAAAAATGTAGTGAAAAGTTGTAGGTTGATATGAACGTTTTATAGAATTATTTGTAAAATAAAATAAAAATAGGTCACCATTAGCATGTTGTCGAACAAAATTTCTGCCTTTTTGACCCAATGTATGTTGCAAAGAGCATATATGAGTTGTATTGATAAAGGAGGATGGGAACCTTTGACAACAACCAGCAAATTAAATACTGCTCTCCACATTTGCTTGAGATAAAATAAAAAAGATTAATAAAAAAATTGAATGAAAAGGTGTAAAATATTCAATTTGCTACCAAGATTTATGCCCTTATCTATTTTCCCATGTATCAGCTATTGCTCACTAACAATCATTTGTCACGCAATAAGTTGGACAATTGATGACAAAGTGGGAGAAATACACCAAAAAATATCTTTTACACAAAAAAATTGATGTTTAGTTTAGTGACCTTCTTGAAATTATGACTGAGAGCTCCAGTAGAGTATTTAAATTCCATATAGAATGAGAGTACAGAGGTTGACACCATACCCAACTAAAAATTCCATCAAACTGATGCAATAATTGGATGTTCTATGTATAATATGAATACAATTTAAGAACAATGGTGATAGCTTAAAACAAAAATTCAATTAATTTGTAACTTATTGCTGAGCTATTGAAATTCAGTTCGAACTTTTATTTTGAACTTTTATGCAGTGTACACTTATCAGTTTTGACACAATAGAATTAAAAAAATAAATAAATAAAACGTGATTGCCGAGCAATTGCTCGGCAGTTGTTGATTGCCGAGCCATTTCGGCAATCAACAATTGAGGAACAATATTTTACTCTTTTGTTTTTTTTTTAAAGAAATAATTGCAGAAAAGGTCCCTATTGTTTTAAAATCGTTGGAATATGCCAACAACTTAAAACAAAAAGTCTTTAACTAAAAATTTGATAATTAAAACTTTAGTATTATACTACTAAAATTTGTTAAAGAATTTTGCATTATAACTTCAAATAAAAATCTCAGTTCATCTCTATTCTATTGGACCGAGGAATCTCGGCAATGAACATTGCTTAAGTTCCTCGGTAATGAACAATGTTGAAAGGAAAATAATAAAAAAAAATTTGTAATTGAAAAAACGCTTATTAAAAAAGGGGAAAAAAAAAAAGAGTTGAGGTTGATTTCCAAAGTTTTATTATGTTTAAGAAAGATGTTTTTATCTTAATTAATCATGTTCATTTTATACATTTACCTACTACTTGTCCACCTAACTCTCAAAACTTTTATTTTCTTCACCTACCTCTCTATTCATCCTATATTTATTACCTAGATATATGTGTTATTATTTTGTATCTGTTGTTTTGTAGCTAAATTCTAAATCTATATCTTCATCTTCATCTTGATCTTGTAGTTTAACTAATCTATCAGGTATGTTTATTTTGAGTTTTGTTGTTTTATTAGAGATGAATTATTTTAATATATGGTTAATGATTAAGAATAGATTGCTGTTGAAAATTTGTAAAAATATTATGGAATGAAGAGGTTCCTTTTGTGTTTTTTTTTTTTTTTTTTTGTTTAATATATATTTTGTGAATTTTATTGCATAGAGTATCATATTTTTATAGTTTGTTATTATTATGTTTTTTGTATGTTTTTATCTAATTGATATATTAGTTTTTTGTTGTTTATTTGTTTAGGAAGATTTTTTTTTGTGCAGATATGAATGCTGGAAATGAAAGATTTGTGGAAACTGGGGATGAATTGGAGAAGGAGGATTTTAACAGTCAAGGAAAAGATGATAATGTTCAAAATGTTGGTGTTTATCAAAGTTGGTCTCCTTATATATCAAATGAACTGCCTACAAGTAATTGGTATACACAAGATGTTGTAGGTAATATAGATTGTTTTGGTGAGAAAACTATTCCTGAAGGATATGGCTCTCAGTATGCTAATAATGAGCATTTGAATTCACTTTTTGTTGAGCAACAATGTTATCTTGATGATCAATTAGGTAAGAATGATTATGTGATTGCTAAAACAAGAGAGGAGTTATTGGAGGGGGTTGATAATTTAGAATTTAGTAGGATGGGTAATAAATATAATGAAATGCAAGGTTATATTGATACTCAATTTAATTCAATACAAGTTGAACAAAATGCTCACTTTGATAGTTTGAGCAATGAGTTGCGGAAACAGATGGAAAGATGTGTACAGATGTTTAAGGGAAAGATGGTGGAGAAAATTGGTAATGATTCTGGGAAGAATAATGTAGGTTGTTCTTCTGGGAAGCATAATGTAGGTGCTACTTTATTTGATAAAGATGTTCCTTTATTATGTGATATAAATAAAGTTAGAGAGAGCGATTTTCTTAGTTGGGTTTGCAGTGCTAATGCTGGGTAAGTTATAATGTTTGATATATTTATTGATGTAATCTATAATGTTTGATATAATAAATTTTTTTTTTATAATGTTGTAGAGATGTTGTTGATATATCATGGGAAGTGATCTCTAAACTCACAAAAAGACGGTTACAAGATATTAATAAGTCTCAATTTGCATTGGAGCAATGGGTAAATATATTATATAAATTTTATTCTTGTTAAATGTACATTATATATATTAGATTGTTATATAATGTAATATTTGTGTATAGGATGTGGACTATGCAATGGATTTGATAAGAGCCAGATCTTTTAAATATCCCAACATATTTTCAAGAAAGTATGGAGTATTGGACTCTTCTTTTGGAGAAGTTATTCGATGTCATTTCACTAAGGCACATCATCAACTTGATTTCGAAGCATCTATGCGAGCATATATATATGGTGCTTTTCCTAGATATTATGGTTCAAAATGGGAGGAATGTGAACATTTGTTGTGGCCTTATCTTATGCATGATAAATATTGGGTACTCTTTCATGTGGATTTAAATGCTTGGAAGTTGACACTAATTGATAATTACCAGATGTTTTATAGTGAAAGTCAGAGATATATTCATGCTCTCCCAGGCCTTCAGATAATTCCAGAAATGATTTAAAAGTATGAGCTACAGCTTGCTAAGAAGAAAAAGTCTTTTCAATATAAGAGAAAATCACCTAGTGAAATAGAACAGCTCCAAAGATATAGATAATATATTGAAATTAGTAAAGTTTTTTCATTTATAACGATATTTTATTTACTTTTGTTTGTGCTAATATTTATTTGTGTTTGTTTTTGCAGTGACAGTGGATTTTTTGTGATTAAATATGTGAAGTGTTTTCTAGCTGGACTGCCTTTAGATGCTGTTGTAAGTGATAAAATTAATATTTATAGGCGAAAACTTGTGTTAGATTTCTTTCATAAGGACTTCTTTTTTTTCCAATTAGGAGTGAATAAAGTTAGATTTAAATGTTTGTATGTATTAGTTTAATAAATTAATAGTTTCATATTATTTGTAATTAGTTGAATTACAAGAATAGAAAATGTATATTTATAATGTTGTTGTGAAGTAATTGACATTTTAAAAAATAAAAAATAAATTGAAGTTTACCATTTGTCATTCAATTTTTTCATTAACATTTTTTTTAATCTTAAACAAATTGAATGTTTTTATTGTTTTTACACTTTTTCATTAATCTTTTTTTTTTTTTTTTATCTTAAGCATATTGAATGTTTTTATTTTTTATAATGTTGCCACATAAAAAGACAAAAAATAAAAAATCGTATGACAATATGGCAATGATACTTATTTCATTGTTTACCAAATGTTGTTTAGGCCAACTTTCTTTGACCCAAAAGAAAAAAAAAAATGTGAACAGTGCCCCGCAATCAAATTGATTGTCGAGCAATCTCGGCAATTGATTGCAAAGCAAATTGCCGCAATTAATTTGATGAACAGTAACAATATTTGACTGTTGTATCTCTTCTTTCTTTCTTTTTTAAGCAATAATTATAATTACAAAAAAGGTCCTTATTTTAAAATTGTTGGATATGCCCACAAGTAAAAAAAAAATTCTTTAATGTAGTTTTCTTATTATTTTTTTTCCTTTGACACTTAATTGTCATTTTATTTTTTACTAATCTTTTATTTAACCTTTCACAAAGTATTCTAAATAACCATTCAAGAATTGTAAGTAATGTATAAATCCACGTGGCAAATTGAATGTTTGTATTTTTTTTTACACCTTTTCATTCAAATTTTTTATTAAGCTTTTTTATGTTATCTTAAGCATGTTGAATATTTGCAATCAGACTTACTATTTTGAGTGGTACTAACTGGATTCTTTCATTCCTTCATTACATTAATTACTGCTGAATTTATCGCTGTCTTCATGAGGTTTGAAGGTATGGTCTTTTCTCATACAGTTTTGTTTACTAAGGAAATAACAGCAATGAATTTTGAGCCTATACCTTCTCTTATCTACTTGGTTGAGTAGCCTTTGTTTGTCCAAAACAACATGTTGTGAAAATTGTCTTTTTTCGAACCTCTTTTCTTTCAGCCAGCTTAATCTTTGTAAATGACCTGACTTTCAAAATTTATCATAAGATACTAATGGTTTCATGAAATGACAGGCCAAATATGCCATAAATCTCACTTTAGGCTTGTTCTCTTAGATTGTCCCCGCAACATTCAATCAGAGTTCTTATTGCAGGTGACAAAAATATACAATTTCAACCAGCTTGGTCTTGGTTTCCGATCAATTTGGCAACCATTATTGGTTGTTAACATGGTTGTAAATTGTTGGAATTTGGTAATGCAAATAGTATATAAAAAATAGTCCAAAAAATTGAAAGAATGTTGGGATGTTTATTGTTAAAAATTGCCATTGAAGAATTTCAGGTAATGTATAAATCCACGCACTGTAAAATCTTGGTGGCAAATTGAGTGTTTTTATTTTTTTTACACCTTTTCATTCAATTTTTTTATTAATCTTTTTGATTTTATCTTAAGCAAATTGAATATTTTTATTTTTTATAATGTTGCCACATTAAAAAAAAAAAAAAACCGTGAACACTAAAATTCTCGGCAATGAATTGTTCATTGCCGAGCAACTCATCTTTATTTTACTGTTCACCAATTTTTTTTGAAGCCCATTTTCTTTGACACATTGGAAAAAAAAAATTTTTTTACCGTTGCCGAGCCATCTTGGCAATCAAATTGATTGCCGAGCCATGGCAATCAATTGATTGCCATGTAAATCAATTTTTTTTTTTTAAATAAGGAATAATTGCACAAAAGGTCCCTATTGTTTTAAAATCGTTGGAATATGCCCACAACCTAAAAAAAATTCTTTAATTTATTTTTCTTATTTTTTTTTTCTTTTACACTTAATTTTCATTCAATTTTTTACTAATTTTGTTTTTTTATTTTACCTTTTACAAATTATTCTAAATAAATGCTAAAAAATGCCATTCAAGAATTTCAAAATGAAATCTTGGTGGCAAATTGAATGTTTTTATTTTTTTTACATATTTTCATTCAATTTTTTTATTAATTTTTTTTATTTTATCTTAAGCAAATTGAATGTTTTTATTTTTTATAATGTTGCCACATTTAAAAAAAAAAAAGGTGAACAGTAAAATTCTCGACAATGAATTGTTCATTGCCGAGCAACTCATCTTTATTTTACTGTTCAACAATTTTTTTTAAACCCATTTTCTTTGACACATTTAAAAAAATAAAAAATAAAAAATAAAAAAAAAATTTAACAGTTGTCGAGATGGCTCGGCAATCAATTTGCCAATTGATTGCCCAGCCATGGCAATTAATTGATTGCCATGTAAATCCAATTTTTTTTTTTAAATAAGGAATAATTGCACAAAAGGTCCCTATTGTTTTAAAATCGTTGGAATATGCCCACAACCTAAAAAAAATTCTTTAATTTTTTTTCTTATTTTTTTTCTTTTACACTTAATTTTCATTCAATTTTTTACTAATCTTGTTTATTTATTTTACTTTTTACAAATTATTCTAAATAAATGCTAAAAAATGCCATTCAAGTAATGTATAAATCCAAGTGAAATCTGGCAAATTGAATGTTTTTATTTTTTTTACACCTTTTCATTCAATTTTTTTATTAATCATTTTTATTTTATCTTAAGCAAATTGAATGTTTTTATTTTTTATAATGTTGCCACATTAAAAAAAAGAAAAACTTGACCAGTAAAATTCTCGGCAATGAATTGTTCATTGCCGAGCAACTCGGCAATGATCTTTATTTTACTGTTCACCAATTTTTTTTAAGCCTATTTACTTTGACACAATAAAATTTAAAAAAAAAAAGAAAAAAAAATTAAAAAGTCATGGCTCGGCAATCAAATTTAAAAAAAAAAATTTTAAAAGTGATTGCCGAGATGGCTCGGCAATCAATTGATTGCTGAGATAATTTATCAGCAAGATGTTGGTCAAATTATGAGGACTCTTTTTAGGTTTTTTGGCTCTTATCTGATTTATCTTTCTCTAATTGTGATTATACTCTCATTTCCAGATGACCATCGCTATAGCCATTGAAGACGTAAGAAAGGAGGTGAAAATATTGCGAGCCTTGACTGGATATAACAATCTAATACAATTTTATGATGCATAT
Organism: Forsythia viridissima; assembly: GCA_030279155.1. Classification (NCBI taxonomy): domain Eukaryota; kingdom Viridiplantae; phylum Streptophyta; class Magnoliopsida; order Lamiales; family Oleaceae; genus Forsythia; species Forsythia viridissima. The sequence goes on along the minus strand of CM059038.1, from coordinate 46,587,369 downwards.
GAGGACCACGATTATATGTCTTTTTTAAACAATTAATTAACTGAAAATTATTGTACCAATAAATCCCTAAAAAACAGTCACCTTGTTACCCAATAACCAATGTTCAAAAAATTAGATCGGCTATCGATATAAAAAAGACAACGAGTCAAATGTTAAAAGATCGAATCAGATCGAACTATGGTCGAACCGATTTCAATTAAAAAAATTAAAAATTAATCTGAAAATGTCAGAAATTTTTAAAATAAGTTATTTGTAAATAAATCAACATTTATAGATAAAATTACTCATAAAACTTGGCTTTAAATGAAATTTTCATAAGTTTCAATTAAAAAATTAATACAAAAATCTCACAAAAAAATGAAGAACAACCGAAGAAAAAGAACAACAGGAGAAATGGGAAAGAAATAAAAAATGAGTGATTTTGCCTTAAAAAATTTCAAACCGGCAAACTATTAAAATCTTTTGTTTTACTGTTCACAAAATTTTTTTTAAGCCTATTTTCTTTGACACCAAAAAAAAATTAAAATTAAAAAGTGATTGCCAAGCTATCTCGGCAATCAAAAAAAAAAAAAAAAACTTGAATTCAACCCACCCCATGTTACTCTATCTACCCTACCACACTACCAACCAATTCAAACCCCAAATTGAATAATACATTGAATGCACTTTTGTTTTTTTTGCATTGAATGCACTTTTGTTTTTTTGTGTAACTTTCTTTCTTTCTCTCTTTCTCTCTCTCTCTCTCTCTCCGATACTTACTTTGCCATTCTACTTTCTTCTCTATCTTCTGCCATTCTTCTTTCTTCTCTATCTTCTCCTTTCATTGTTTTTTCTTCTCCTTTCTTTCATTGTAAAACAGTTATATTACAGGTATGTTAATTTGATTTGTTAATGATGATTTATTATGTAATATATTGTATTTGATAATGTTGAAAATATTAAAATATAAATTTTAAATACTTTGGAAAACCGATTGGTTGCCGAGCAACCCGGCAACCGTTGGTTGCCGAGCAAACCGGCAACCTTGGATGTCGAGTTGTTCGACAATTGTAGAGTAAATTGATAGATAGGCAATATTTGTCATGTTTTAAATATGGAGATAAAGAATATATTTATTTTTTGTTAATGTAGTAATGGTTCATTGTTTTGTAAATATGTTCTAATAACTGAAATATATTTCATGATTATTTATACTTTGAAATATTTATGTGAATTTTTTTTTGCAGATATGGATGTACAATATGTTGTTGATGAGAATGTTAGATTTGCCGGAAAGGTTACACAAATTAGTAATTTTAGATATGTACAGGTTGTTATTGGAAATTATAATGAGGATCAATTGAATGAATTTAGGAATAGTTGTTTTTCTTATTTAGAAGAGTTAGACAATAGAAGAATGCGATTTAGCGGTAAATTAGTACATGAATTTCTTTTCAATATGGTACATACAAATAAGGGAAATGAAGCTTGGTTTCAAATAGATAATCAATTAGTGAGATTTGGACTTCAAGAATATTGTTTGATATCCGGATTGTTATGTCATAACAACTGTGAGACTATGTCTACTTATAGTACTTTGGATAAACATAGACTTAGAAGGAAGTATTTTAATAATGCCTCACAGATATCTTTGAATGGATTGGAGTATGCTTTCTTGAATTGTGAAGATCAAAATGATAAGTATAAGCTAGGATTAGCCTTACTTATTGAAGGATTTTTTAAGCCCATGGAAAGGAAGAAAATAAATGTACAGACATTATCATTAGTTGATAATTTAGAGGTTTGTTACGATTATCCATTGGGAAGGCATTCCTTTTTTATACTCCTCCGCTCTTTGATGAAATCATGGGAACGTTTGGCAGCTAGGACCATGAATGGTAATATTATGCCCTATAGTATATATGGTTGTCCTACAGTATTCCAGGTTAGTAATTATTTCAGATTACTAATTGTATTTAAATTTTTTAGTATTGTACTATTTAATATATATTGATTTTATTTATATTTTTACAGTTATGGATATACGAGACATGCCCACAAATTGGTGAAAAAGTTGGGGTTAAATTGCAAAATAGGTTCCCACGTATTTTGAGTTGGGATATCCCTGAAAAAATAGAAAGAAGCGATGTTTGTGAATTTTTGAACTCCACACAGGTTTGTTTATTTTGTGTTGTGAATATATATTTTTAGTGATTTTGTGTATTATTGTTACAATTGTTATGATTTTAATAATATGTTTTTGCAGATTCTTGCTGTGCCAATACTATTACCAACTGAAGAAGAATTAGAACAATCATATGTATATACAATGGTTTTAGTAGATGATACATCACATATTCGTTTTGATCCTATTGTGGATCAATTTGAGTATGGGGGACAACATTTTGATGGAGTTCAAGAAGAAGTGGATGAGGAAGAAAGGAATGAGGGAAATATAGTACCTGAACCACCAGCTGAACCAGAGTTGGATGAAAATTTTGATAATAGTTGGTCCCCTTATATAAGTAACGAGTTACCCAATGATAACTGGCCTCCAAGAAATGTTACTTATATGGACTACTACAATGAAGAACAAAATATTCCTGATTCTTAAGGACCTTCAACTTCAGGTTATAACTACTCTGATTATGTCACCTATGAAAACTTGAGTTCTTTGTTTGATGAACAAAGAACTTATTTTGATACCCGATTGGATGAGTAAAGATCTTACATTGATAACACAAGGGATGAGTTATTACTGCGTTTAGATGAGTTACAACCCAACAATGATGTCAAAGAATTGCAGCAATATATAAATAGGAAATTTGACTCATTTCGGGGTGAACAGAGTAGTTTATTTGGTGGTCTGCGGGATGAGTTCCAAAGTTCTTTTGGACAAATCCAGAGAATGTTTGAAGGAATGAATGTTCAAAAACTTGGTGGTGGTATTGGTAATGAAATAGAATGTATTGATGGAGGGGGGACATCCACTGATGAAGATGCCTTCATTCCAATTTTGTGCGACATTGATAAAAAAATAGAAAGTGATTTTGCTAGTTGGACCCGTCGTGCAAAAACTCGGTAAGTTATAATATTTGATATAATTATTTAACTTATCCATTTTTCTAAATACCTATTTGTAATTTTGTAGAGATGTTATAAGATTGCACGGGGGTTATATTTTGAATAAAGAGAAGCTCATGAATCTTGGCAATCCTGAATTTCTACTCGAGTCTGAGGTAAAGATTAATTATATTTTTTAACGGAGTCTGAGGTAGATTAATTATATTTTTTAATGTTAGTATGTATAAAAAGAAAATGTTCTTATGTTGTTGTTTCTATTGTATGAAAAGGATATGGATGCTGCATTGATGTTGATTAGAGCAAGGAGCAGAAATTTTGAAGACATATTTTCAGATAAGTATGCAGTCTTGGATTCTGGTTTTGGATCGCTTATGATACAAGTTAGAGTTAAAAGTTTGTATCCAAGAGGGCAATTTATACAACATGCTGCTTCTTCTTCTTCTTCTTCTTCTTCCCTTGATAACAGTGTGATGAGATACGTAAATGGTTATTTTCCTAAAAATTTTGGCAAAAAATAGAAGGAATGTAATTATTTACTGTGGCCGCATCTTGTGGACAACAAATATTGGATGTTGTTCCATGTGGATTTGAAGAGGTGGAAGCTCACATTGTTTGATAATTATCAAAAATCAGCTGATGATGCATCCATTATATCTCCGTACTTCCTATTGTTAGAGGTCTTCCAGATGTCATTCAGAGATATGTAACAGAACTTGGTACAAACAAAAATGAGCATTTGGAGTACTGGAGAAAACTGATAACTGATATACCTCAACTTGAAAGATATAGGTAATTAGTTTAAATAATTTATTTTATTCCTAATAATAGTTATGTATAATTACTAATTTTTTAAAAATATTATTTGCAGTGACAGCGGCATATTTGTGATGGAGTATGTGGAGTGTTTATTAGCTGGAATAACCTTGGATGCAGTTAGAGTGGACAAAATACCTATTTATAGATATAAAATGATGCTTGATTTTTTTAATAAGGAGTTGTTTTTCATTCCATATGAAAGGAATGCTCAACAAAGTTAAATTGTATATTTATAATTGATTGTATAAAGTAGTAAAGAGATGTAATTTGATTTGATTGAATAAGAGGATTTTTGTTTGGTTAATTTGTTAGCTGAAATGATTTGTTTAGCTTAATGTGATTGATCATGGGTATAAACTTAACTATGTTGTATTAGAATTGTAAAATTGTAAGGCTTTGGATTAGGGTAATATTTAAATTCTAAATTAAACAAATATGTGAAGTTTGAAGTTACTTAACAATGTTAGGATAATCAAATATGGTGATAATTCTTGCAAAATCATAGTCCTGGTGAGATACCTGTAGGGGCTGTTTAATTCTAGTAAAGGATTCATTATGTGATAGTTAATTTGTTAGATTTTTTTTATATTTTTTTGCAACTTTAGATTTTTAATTAAATTTACCTTGCAAGTTTTTAATTCATGTACTGGTAATTTTAGCAAGACACAACAATTGTACTCAGTTTAGTTTCATTTTTATTTCACTTGGTTTTCTTGTTGGGTGGTAAGCTCTCATTAATATTAATACAAGTGATTGAATTTCTGGGCAAAGAAATATCGATTATCCATAAAGTTAGCAATTGTGTTAGATTTTGTGAGCAATTGACAAAGATGAAGAAGCTGAAATTTAAATTCTAAGAAGCTAACTAAATAACAAATATTATTAGCAGGTTTTATATTTATGAATAAATAACCAAAAAATTGCTTAAGATTATTTTTCTAAAAGTGAGCTATACAAAAGATGAATAAATACATAGTAGCCGAGGTTCCTCAGCAACCAATTGTGGTTGCCTAGGTTTCTCAGCAACCAAATATGGTTGCCGAGACATCTCGGCAACCAAAATGTGGTTGCCGAGATGTCTCGGCAACCACAATTGGTTGCCGAGACAGCTCGGTAACCACACATCTCGGCAACTTTTATTTCACTGGGTTTTCTTGTTGGGTGGTAAGCTCTCATTAATATTAATACAAGTGATTGAATTTCTGGGCAAAGAAATATCGATTATCCATTAAGTTAGCAATTGTGTTAGATTTTTTGAGCAATTGACAAAGATGAAGAAGCTGAAATTTAAATTCTAAGAAGCTAACTAAATAACAAATATTATTAGCAGGTTTTATATTTATGAATAAATAACCAGAAAATTGCTTAAGATTATTTTTCTAAAAGTGAGCTATACAAAAGATGAACAAATACATAGTAGCCGAGGTTCCTCGGCAACCAATTGTGGTTGCCTAGGTTTCTCAGCAACCAAATATGGTTGCCGAGGTTTCTCGGCAACCATACTTGGTTGCCGAGATGTCTCGGCAACCACAATTGGTTGCCGAGACAGCTCGACAACCCCAACCACAATTGGTTTCCGAGACAGCTCGACAACCACACTTGGTTGCCGAGATGTCTCGGCAACCGCAATTGGTTGTCGAGATTTCTCGGCAACCATTTGGTTGTCGAGAAATCTCTTCTCAGCAACCCTTTTGTTGGTTGCAAGGCAATCAGATATGGGTTGCCAAGATTCAACTATGTTGTATTAGAATTGTAAAATTGTAAGGATTTGAATTAGGATAATATTTAAATTCTAAATTAAACAAACATGTGAAGTTTGAAGTTACTTAACAATGTTAGAATAATCAAATATGGTGATGATTTTTGCAAGATAGGGGCTGTTTAATTCTAGTAAAGGATTCCAAAGATGTTATGTGATAGTTAATTTGTTAGATTTTTTTTATATTTTTTTGCAACTTTAGATTTTTAATTAAATTTACGTTGCAAATTTTTAATTCAATATTTTTAGCAAGACACAATAATTGTAATCGGTTTAGTTTCATTTTTATTTTCAATTCACTTAGTTTTCTTGTTGGGTGGTAAGCTCTCATTAATATAAGTGATTCAATTTGTGGGCAAAGAAATATCGATTATCCATAAAGTTAACAATTGTGTTAGAGATATAACATACAGGGATGCAGGGATATGGGCAAACATTTTTTGAGCAATTAACAAAGATGAAGAACAATAAGTGGCTGAAATTTAAATTCTAAGAAGCTAACTAAATAACAAATATTATTAGCAGGTTTTATATTTACGAATAAATAACGAGAAAATTGCTTAAGGTTATTTTTCTAAAAGTGAACTATACAAAAGATGAACAAATACATAGTAGCCTAGGTTCCTCGGCAACTAATTATGGTTGCCGAGGTTTCTCGGCAACAAAATATGGTTGCCGAGGTTTCTCGGCAACTATACTTGGTTGCCGAGACATCTCGGAAACCAAAATGTGGTTGCCGAGACAGCTCGGCAACCGCAATTGGTTGCCGAGAAATTTCTTCTTGGCAACCCTTTTGTTGGTTGCAGGGCAGATATGGGTTGCCAAGATTCAACTTCCACAACCCATACTTGGTTACCAAGCTTTAGCTACCTGAGTTTTTGGGAGGACTAAAGCACATTTAAATTCTAACAAATATTTTCAAGTAATCACATTTAGCAAACAATTTTAAAAAATAACTTGAGAAAATAGTTACAGATTAAATTTGGGGCAACTAAAGAAGGTTGCAGAGAATCTCAGACTTGGTTTGGTTGCCTACGGTGAACGTTGTTACTACATAGTCCAAATATGGTTGCCAATTTAGTAAAAAAACAAGGTTGTCCAGATCTTGGCAACTAAATAGCATTGAAATTTACCTTGTAACTTTAGATTTTTAATTAAATTTACCTTGATTCATGTAATGGTATTTTCAGCAGGACACAACAATTGTAAACCGTTTCCTTTCATTTTTATTTTCAATTGACTTGATTTTCTTGTATAATTTTGGCAACCTTGTTGATCTCTCGTTAATATAACTGATTGAATTTCTGGCCACAGAAATATAAATTATCTAGAAAGTTAACAGATTGTCTTAAAGATATGACATACAGGAATATGGGCAAAGATTTTTTGAGCAATAACAACAATAAGTGGCTAAAACTTAAATTCCAAGAAGCTACCTAAATAACAAATATCCTTAGCAACTGGTTTTATATTTATGAACAAATGGGAATATTGCTCAAGCTTATATTTCTATAAAAATGAGCTATACAACTACCAAAAAATGAACAATGAACATAGTTATGGTTGCCGAGGTTTCTCGGCAACCAAGTATGCTTGCCGGGCAACCATACTTGGTTGGCGAGATGTCTCGGCAACCAAAATGTGCTCGGCAACCTCAATTGGTTGCCGAGATTTCTCGGCAACCCTGTTGTTGGTTGCCGAGAATCTGTTGCCAAGAATTAAACGTGAATCCATACTAATCCATACTTAGTTACTAAGCTTTAGTCAAAAAAAGTTAACCAAAATTTTGGGAGGACTAAAGCACAATTAAATTCCAACAAATATTTTCAAGTAATCACATTTAGTAAACAATTTCAAAAAATAACTTGAAAAAATAGGTACATATTAAATTTGGGGTAACTGGGCAACCAGACTTGGTTTGGTTGCCGAGATTTTTGAACACTGTTAGTATAAAGTCTAAATATGGTTGCCGCAAAAAAAAAGGTTGTCATATCTTGGCAATTAAATTTCATTGCTTCCTTTTCTTTGAACAATGAAAAAAGATGATTTAGTAGAATAAAATAGTAATAGCATTTCAATTTACCTTGCAACTTTAGATTTTTAATTAAATTTACCTTTAATTTATGTAATGGTATTTTCAGGACACAACAATTGTAATCCGTTTCCTTTCATTTTTATTTTCAATTAACTTGATTTTTTTGTCTAATTTTGGCAACCTTTGGTTGGTGAGCTTTCATTAATATAAGTGATTGAATTTTTGGGCAAAGAAATATCTATTTGCAGAAGAGATATAACATAGGGCAAAGATTTTTTGAGCACTTGACAAAGATGAACAAGAATAAGTGGCTGAAATTTAAATTCTAAGAAATTAACTAAATAACAAATATCATTAGCAACTGGTTTTATATTTATGAATAAATAGCAACTGAGAAAATTGCTCAAGCTTAAATTTCTAAAAGTGAACTACACAATTACAAAAGATGAACAATAAACATAGTTGCCTAGATTCCTCGGCAACCAAATGTGCTTGGAGAGGTTTCTCTTCAACCACAATTGGTTGCCGAGGCATCTCGGCAACCACACTTGGTTGCCGAGAAACCTCGGCAACCAAAGAAGGTTAGCCGAGATTCTCGGCAACCCTTTTGTTGGTTGCCTTGACAATCAAATATGGGTTGCTAACATTTAATCTTGGTAACCCATACTTGGTTACCAAGCTTTAGAGAATAAAAGTTACAATTTTTGAGTTTTTTGGGAGGACCAAAGAACATTTAAATTCTAACAAAAGATGTTTTTAAGTAATAATATTTAGTAAACAATTTCACAAAATAGCTTAAAAAGTAGTTACAGATTAAGTAAAGACAGAAGGTTGCCGAGATTGCAACCAGGCTTGCTTTGGTTGCCGAGATTTTCTTCAATGAACATTGTTAGTACAAAGTCCAAATATGGTTGCCCATTTAGTAAACAAAAAAGGTTGTACAGATCTTGTCAATTAAATTTCATTGCTTCGTTTTCCTTGAGCAATGAAAAAAGATGATTTAATACAATAAAATCTACACTCTCGAGGAAATGGCTGAAAGTTGAATTTGAAAAAGTTAACTAAGTAACAAATATCATAACCAAAATAGTAATTGCTTTTATATTTATCTGAAACTTATATTTCAAAAAGTGAGCTACATCATATAATTACAATAACAAAAGATAAACCAAAAATATTTAAAACACATCTTAATTGGAAGTTGAACATTGTTTAGTTAAGATGGTTTGAAAATTCATTGGTTTTTTTTGGCCTCGTCAATTGCACAGCTGTTGAATTTTTTCTTCGTAATTTGTGCATCATCTGGATGAAACAAAGATCTTTTTGCTGTTTGTTCCAGGAGGTTAATAGGTTCACCTATATCCTCAACCAGAGCTTTTCCTTTGTCTTTGTCTTTGTCTTTTTTTCCTACTTCTGATGGATTGATAATAAAAAGTATTTCAAATTTGCACTGAGGAGACAACTGCTGTTGTATAGCCTTTACGTAAAAGATCTCATCTTCATCCATCGATAACCTCATTGAAGCAGCACTTGGTGTATATGTCTGTTAATATAAAATTTGATAAGTTGTGAAATAAATGAGTGTAAAATTGAAGTAAAAGAAAAAGAAATACCAATGGTTGCTCCATCATAATTTGAGCAGTTGATTGCAAGAAATATTCTGCTGGATTTCCAATAGCTGTAGCATTAATGTATCCAGTAGAATCCATCAATTGCATGTATACCTTAGCTCTATAAGGAAAAACGAAATAAATTTGTGTTATGAAATTTAAATAGAATATGTAAATAAATGTAAATAAAAGTTTAAAAATATTTAATTTGGTCATGATTACCTTGGAATTGCTTGAGCTTCAAGACATTTACAAAACACACAATGGTATATGTCACCATAATTTTCGCTTGAAATTTTGTTGCAATTGTTGCAACTCATATACCAATAAGTTTGATTCAAAACTGTAACAGATGCCTTTCCTTTTATCCAGAAAAATTGTTGCTGTCAATATAACAATATATAAATAAGTTATTATATTCACTATACAACAATTTTATAAATTTGTACAATTATTTGAAGTATAGAGAGTTGCACCACAGTTTTCAGCCCTTGAATATTCTTGATTTCTGTGAAGTCTTTCTCATCAGTTGGAATACAAAGCTTGGAAGATAGCTTCGATGGTGTTAAATTTAAATAATATTTGTCACATACAATTTCATCAATCAGTTCACAATTAGTATGTTCCCTATGTACACAAAAATACATTAGTTATAATTTGAAGTGAAATGTATAATAGATAAACAACTAATTAATATACATTTACCAAGATTTGAATTCTTCTACAATTTCAAATTCTTCATCTATGAAGAAAGAGGTGTCTGCTTTTGTGGATAATGATAAACCTGTACATTAAAATATAAATGGAATATATTAATAGTTATGCAAAGATAATAATAATAAATTTATAGAAGATGATGGATTACCATTGAATGAGGTTACTTTGAGGTGCTTTCCAATTAGAACAGGTTTTCTTTTCAGATTTTGAGATATGTATTTGCATTCGTTATCCACAAAGGCTTCCCACATGGTTAAGAGAATGGTGTCAAACCTATTATTTATGTCAAACTTGTAATTAAAACAAATTATATAGCTATTATATAAAAAGCTATAATGAAAAAATGTGTATGGAGTGTAATAAATATAGATGTTATACTTTTTGTTTATCAGTACTAAATCTTGCACTTGACATTCTTTTCCATATCGTGTTTGAATAATCCTTCTAGGTTTTATATCAATTATCATCCCAGCAACGCCTGTAATAAAAAAAAGTAATAAAAAATGTATATTAGCATTAAAAAGTTTAGTGTAATGTATAGAAAACAGTATTATTGACTTACTTATATTTATGTTGGAATCCATCTAGTTGGGGAAATCTTCAAAATCAATAAAGGTATAAGTAGAAATTATCAGATTGCTATTATTTTCTTCAACTTTGCGTATTCTGGTTCTTCCTGAAATTATCCACTGCACTTCTCTAGATTTTGCCTTGTACTCTGGGTTTGTTATTTTAACCATTGCATTTGATATGAAATAAGTATTTCCTAATGTTAATTGATCTTGAAAAGCTGTAATATTTTGACCATATAAAGTTGCTTGAACCGTTGATCCCTGGTGCATAAAAAGAATTTGGAAAATTAATAATTTTGATGATATAACAAGTGAATTATATAACTGTAGTAAAATTTACCTCTGTGTCCATAAGAATCAAATTTTGATATTTGGTTGGACTTTTTTGAGCAATTCTGAGAGAAAATTTTTTAGCAACTACAACTTTAACTGTCCATCCACTACTTCCTGGAGAAACATTACGAATCAATTGAAACTCTTTACTCATTTTATAAAAGATTATGCAATAATGGTGACAATTTTGTTATATTTGTAGAGATAATGAAGAGAATTGGGAGGACAAGTAGGAAAATTTAGCTAAGTAATTGAGTGAGTGATAAGAGTATTTGATTTATTGAAGAGCTATTTATAGATAAATATATATAGAGGGCACTAAACTGGAAAATCAAACAAATATAGTAAACTTAGTCCAGGTTCTTAAAAAGTATACTTTTAGAGTTAAATTGGTCATGATTGATTTTGTTAAAAATATAGATAAAAAAAAATTATTTGCAAGTGAATATTGGTTATATAGACCATATGGGATTTATGGTTGTTCCCTAGTTTTAAATTAAAGGCTATTAGTCGTGATTCAACTGCCTTTTCGATTGTAATACTGTTGGCCGTGACTTTAATAAGATGTTACACTACTTATTTCCTTAATAAAAGTGGATAAAACAAATAGTAGAACGTAGGAAACATACTGAATCTTTTTTTAATGCTACTGCATTTGTTTGTAAATTGCCTTCTTGTAGGACATCTCTTTTGTGGCAATTAATTAGTAGCACTTTTAGGACATATCTTTAGTGGCAGTCATATATGTGAATTGCAAATAACTGGATGCCTAGGAAATACAACATTGGCAAGCCTTAGTATTCTAAGTCCTGAGCAAATTTTTATTCTGTTAGTATAAGGAAATTCTAATATCCAGATTGTCTTGTATCTAGATTGTTGTGTTATTTATGTACAGTATCAATTAACTTAGCAAGATATCTATCTTCATTGATGCAAGTGTGAGCATTTCTACTTCTTTTTCCTCCCTTGGTCTGTTCATTACCGGGAAGTTTGTTATTGGAGATTGGTGGATTGGCATACACGTTTGGTTGCCAAGGTTGCAACCTCGGCAATCAATTGCCGAGGTTGCTCGGGAACCATGGTTGCCAAGGTTGCAACCTGGCAATCAAATGTGGTTGCCGAGGTTGCTCGGCAACCAGTTGTAGTTTAAAAAAACTTTTTTTTTCTTTCCTTAGAGCGATCTCGGCAACCATAAATTGTAGTAAAATGAATGAACACTCATTTTGTATACTGGTGTTGGCTAAGGAATATCTGTGGAAAAACTTTATACTGTAGATTGATACCACTCTAATTTGTAATTTTTTTGTAATAATCTTCATTAACCATTCTTTAAATATTATGGTACAGACTAAGACATTGCAGACTAAGACATTGCCATAAATGTTGATAACAGCTACATGGCAGCAGTAATCAAAAACATTTATAGGTAGCAGCATAATCTAATGCTTAGCATAGCTGCAGTAGTAATAATATGAGTAAACAAAGTATGTATTATTGTAGAAAGTACAGATGATGGATGTTGTTATGTTGTAAAAATCATAGCTTTTATTTAAAATAATATTATAGGAAAAAAATTATGTTTTTATTTAAATTTTTTTTAGTATAAATATATATATTTATGAATATTAGAAAATCAACAGAATGGGAAAAGAAAATAAAAAATAGTTAGTAGTTTGACAATGAATGTATTAAATGAAGAAACACTGTCTATTAGTCATCAAACATGTTCAGTTGATTCTCAAGTTGTAAGTTAGTTGTTCATAAAATAAGTGATCTGTCAAAAAAAAAGGATAAGAGAAGCACCACTTATCTAATAAGCACAAATTCTTATAATTTATTTTCAAAGATATATATTCAATATTCATTTTCTTCTTAAGAATCAAAGAACCCAGATATACATCAAATACTGACAATCTAGACTTCAATAATTAAATACCCTACTAAGCAGCTGCTGCTGTAGTAAGAACCAGAGATATACATGAAAGATGCAGCAATGAAATAGTAGCAATACTAATCTAATAGTTTTAGAGCAGAGTAATAATTTCAATTTGACCTAAAAGATATGTGGATGACATGTAATAAAAGTTGGAAAAAGTGTAAATTCAATAGATGATTTCAAAGTGCTGGAATTTGAAAGTAGCTGTGCAACCACCCCGGTTATCAAACAAGCTATTGCTGAGCTGGCTCAGCAAGTATGCTGGCTGCCTCAGCAAACATGTAGTTGTTGAGCCATCTAGGCAACAGTTGCGGATGTAGCTAGGAACCACTTGATAAGTAACTGTAATTGTATTAGTGCAGTTGTTATATTAAAAATTTTGTATTAATTTTTATTTCTTATTAATAAAAAAAAAAAGATAGACATGTCTAGAAAATAAAATATACAATTCAATTGTATACAAATTAACAATGATAACAGCTACATGAATTTGATTCAAAATTAAAGGCTGTAGTATATCCAGAACAGCAATCATATAGCTAGTAGCATAATTTAATGTTTAGCATAACTGCATAATAATATAAGTAAACAAACTATGTATTATTATTGACTGTATCACAATAGTGACTAATGGATATTGTTGTGTTTAATATTATAGGAAAAAAAATTAGGTTATTATTCATCTTTTTATTAGTACGAATATATATATTTGTGAACTTTAGAAAAACAACAAAATGGGGGAAAAAAAATTAATGGAAACTACTGAACAAAAATAATTGAAGTTGTTGGGTTAAGTTTGTAACCTAGTTGTTCTCTTTAATTGGTCACTTTATCTAATAATCATTTTTTTGTTAATTATCAAAGAACAAGATATACATTCATTATGATTCATTTAACTAAAGATATACATCAAACTGACAATTTAGGTTGCAATAATTAAATACCCTAGTACTTTTACGGCTGCTGCAGTAACAGTAAGAACCAAAGATATACATTATATCATATCATAGCAGTAGTAATCTAATAGTTTAGAATAGTAATAAATAAAATTTGATCTGTTAAAGACATGGAATAAAATTTCAAAAATGCATAAATTTTATTAAAAAAAGTACTATAGAAAAAAAAGTCTATATTCATACATAATAATTATAAAATTGTTGTGTAGGTAATTTTCAATTCTCTATATATTAAAAAAAAAAATTGGGCGTATTTAATTGTCTCAGTATCAATTTTTATTAGTAAAAAATATATATTTGTAAATTTTAAAAAAATGTGAAAAAAAAAAAGTTGCAGGGAAGAGCTATACGTTTAGTTTCACTCAAGTCAAGTCATTGTTTATTGGGTGCATAATCAGCACAAAAAGAAAAAACTAATTTGGCAAAATAGATATTTATAGTTTCAATCCTCTACATTTCCTATTTTGAAGAAACAATTAGTACAATGCACTAACTATTGGAATAACAATACAAATACTTAGAAAACAATGTCGGCACTAATGGAAAATATGGAAATTATAGTATCAGTTCAAATAATTGAGTATTAATATATTAATGTTGCAGAAATCCTTACAATATCACATTACAATATCAAAGATGATATAAATAAAAGATCATACATTTAATTGATTTGTGAAAGAAAAGAATTAGAAGATTTGTGGGATCCATATTCACTTCTTGGAGTTTTTGTTTTTCTGCAAAACAAAGATAAATGATAAAGACACATGAGATTATTTTATTAAAAGAAACAGTCATTTTAATGTAATAAGTCAATTAAATAATTTATACCTTATTTATGAATATAGTCATGACTAATGTACACTAAAATGAAATATTTGGAAAAACTAGAGAATGATGATTACAAATAGAATGCTGTAAATTTTCAAAATGAAAGTAGGAAAAAAAAAATAGGAGGCACAAAGTGGAACATGATTAAACAATTACTAAACAATAACAATAATTACATTATAAATTCAATAAAGCTAAACTTTCTTTATAGACAACATTTTTTGTACACCTTAAATGTAAATGTGAATTCTCAACTGGTTTTATCAATACTTTAATAGAACTAATTGTTTTAGCTCTAGATAATGCCACATATAATTGTCCATGTGAAAATACAGATTCGAGAAGATATAAACCAACAAAATCTAGAGTTTGTCCTTGAGCTTTATTTATTGTCATTGCAAAGCATGGACGAATAGGAAATTGTGTTCTTTTAAAAGAAAATGAATTTTTATCACTTTCAAGAGGTATAAATGGAATTCTTGGTAAGAAAACATGTTTTCCTTTATATTCTCCAATACAAATTTCAGCATGAATAACATTACGTTCAAATGATCGACAAACTAATCTTGTTCCATTACATAATCCTTCTGAAGGGTTAATATTTCTAAGTAATATAACAGGACAATTTTTTTTTAATATAAGTTCATGTGGTGGAATACCATTTGGAGTTAAAGTATTTAAAAAATCTTCATGGATACTTTGATCTATTTGTTCCAAAGTTTCATCATAACTATAATATGTACATGTTTCACCAGGTAATTCCTTAAGTAAAATATTGTTTATTAAATCAACACATTCATTTTTAGGAGTTAAAATAACACTATTAATCATTGTATCTAAATTTGTAATATAATATTTTAAATTGGGAAATACAATGTGAATTAAATTTTTTAAAGATTTGTATTCTTCTTCAAATGGTATAATTATTTCATTAGGAAGCTTGATTATACCACATGTATGTTCAATCTGAATCCCATCACCAATATTAAGTAACAACTGAGAAAATAATGGATCTAATTGTGCTCTCATATTTTGGACTAATTGAAATTTTCTAAAATGTGGCCATAAGCTAGAATGAACTAAACTTGCCAATAATATTTTCTCTTTGTTCCCTTTTTGAACAACTGGTAGAACTTGTCTAAAATCTCTACCTAGAACAATAATTTTCCCACCGAATGGCAAATTACTTTCATTAATATCTTTTAACATTTTGTCAACAGCTTCAACAGCATAACGGTGCATCATTGGTGCCTCATCCCAAATGATTAAATTAGTCATTCGAAACAAATCTGCTAATGCAGATTGTTTACTAACAGAACATGTAATATCACAATTTATTTCTAAAGGAATTTTAAATCTTGAATGTGCAGTTCGTGCTCCAGGTAACAAAGAAGCTGCAACTCCAGAAGAAGCAGTAGCTAATGCTATAAGATTTTTGGATCTAACAAATGTAAGTAAGGCTTTTTATAAAGGTGTTTTACCTGTAACACCTGGTCCATCTATAAAAAACATTCCAGGTTTCCTGTTTAAAACATGCTCCACAATTTCATCATAAGCTATTTTTTGTTCTTTATTTAACATATTTGTATATAACATATCACTATTTTCAATTACATTATTTGCCATTTCTTCACTAGCTAATCTTTCTTATTCTCCCATAGTTATTTGAAACGGTACAACAGAATATTCATTTATGTTTTTACCACTTTCTTCTAATATATGATTGATATAATGTAGAGCTTGAATTTCAGCATTTATAACAGATAAACCTTCATTGACATAATCCTCATACATAAAGCTACCAAATTTGATCCACAGTGCTTTTGGATCATCAAGTCCACATAAAGTTAATATTGTAGCAAATAAACGTCTTAAAGAAGAAGGCATTTCATAAACAATAGCTTCTTCCAAACACATTTCACAATAATTGTTACCATTTAGTAAACCATGTGCAACAGCTGCTTCACGAAAAGATTGCATAGAAATACCATTTACTATTTTTAGACTTTCATAGAATGTTGGTCCCCTGATATGATTGAGCAAAATTCGTAAATAATATCTTTCACCTTCAACTATGTTAGCTGAAACTAATCTTCCAATTACATTTCCACGTTTTCTTTTTGTCCATATTTTACCTTGTGTATCCCATACAAAATATTGGGGAAATTCTCTATACAATAATGTATTTTCGAACTCATTGCATGTATTCATTCTAAAAAATTCAGTTAATATTGTTATTTTTCTATAATTTGTATCAATAATATTTAACAAATTTTCAGAATCTTTATATGTCACTAAATGGTTATTTTCAAGATGTAATTGTAACGATATAACTGATTGAAAAATTTTAGATAAAATAAATCCATATATTCTCCAAAGTGCTTCAGGTGGAGATATCCATCTAGCAGATTGATATCTTTCAATTTCATCAACATTATTTGTATTATTATTTACACAAAAATTTACCCTATCATGTCCTTTGTATACATATTTATATAAATATTTTACTGCTTTTACAGTTGAACATATTTCTACATTGATATGACAATCATATTTCGCACATAAATATAGATTATAAGGTACAACCCATCTATTATCTAATAAACTACCTCTAACAGTAATTGTTTCATAAGTATTGCAACGCCTATAATTTGGGTAACAATTTTCTCCAAGAAAAGTTTTTTTAATAAATTCTTTTGGATATTTATTTTTACACTTTCCATCTTTATTCATACAAATATTGTTAGGATTCAATATACCACAAGGACCATGCATCATATATTTAATTACAACAGAATGTAAATAAGAGTTATGATTTTTATTAGGTATTTCACATGAAACAATTTCATCAATTAAATCTGGGTTATTAATTTTACAATTTTGTTTAAGAATTAACAAAAAATGTGCATGTGGAAGGCCTCTTTTTTGGAATTCTATTACATAAATATAGGCAGCAACTTCACCAAAAATATGTCTTTGAAATAAATCAATTTTTAATTCTTCTAATTTTGCTCTAAATATACGAGTAATTAAATCGGGTCTATTTTGACTAATATCATTATATTTCAACTCATTTTTTATTTCATCCCAATTTGGATTACAAGTTATTGTTAAAAATATATCCGGTTTCCCAAACCTTTGAACCAAAGTCATTGCATCCATATATCTTTTTTTCATATCTCTGGGGCCACCAATAAAAGAAGAAGGCAAAATAATTTTTCTACCAATTTTATAACCTCTATTTTCACCATTTTCTACACTATCAACAATTCCTTGATACAATTCAGCACGTATTTCATTTTGATTTTTTCTAAAATAATCTAATCTACTTCTTTCAATTTTAACATACATATCAACTACATATTGTTGAAAAAGTCTTCCAGCATGAAGTAAAATGCACTTATTAGTAGGTCTTACCTGTAACTTATAACAATAATATTCCCTGCAAGATACTTGCAATTTCTTTTTAGGCCTTTTCATAACTGCAAAGAAATAAAGAAAATTAATAAAGTTTCATAACAAAAATAAAATAATAGATTATGTTTAAAATAATAACCTGAATTCTCGTTTTCAATTAATTGATTTGCAGAATTTATAACATTTATATCTAACAAATAATTAACAATATTATAAGAATCAACATTGTTTAGACTATACTTTTGGATACCTTCATGCCATCCAGATTCACCATAAGGAAATAATAATGGATATTGAAGTGGATCATAACAACCAAAATAGTAATGTATTTTATGTATACTATCAGAATGACAATGTATTAATATATCTCTTGATCTAGTGTTAGTGATAATAGAAAGATCTTCATCAACTCATATCGCAGCCACTTGTGATGCTGAAGATGTATTGTATACTCTTTGATTAAGTCCTGCATCACATCTAATTTGTATTTTACATAATTCTAAAGAATTAACACTACTTAATGAGCGAAAAAATTTTGAATATGG
Organism: Forsythia viridissima; assembly: GCA_030279155.1. NCBI lineage: Eukaryota > Viridiplantae > Streptophyta > Magnoliopsida > Lamiales > Oleaceae > Forsythia > Forsythia viridissima. The sequence continues at coordinate 46,568,782 of CM059038.1, read as the reverse complement.
ATTAATCTTCAATATATTGATTAATTTATTCAACATATATTGACAAAATTTATCTGATTTTTGTAGCCTATGTTGTATTTCATTTTCAGTATCATAAAAGTACAATTGTAAAAATGAAGGATTGTTATCAGTAGGTATAATTGAATTTATATAATGATAAACTGGTCCTTGAATTCTAAATGTATATATACCTTTGTATGATTTTTCCAAATTTGGATCATATTTTACCCCAAATGATGTAAATGCAAAGTGATTATTATAATTGCGTACATTACTTTTAAAATGTAAGGATTCATTGGAATTGGTAGTATATAGTTGATACAATTCATCAGGACAAGAATTTATTTTCAATTTCACTTTACCATCGCAACAACAAAAACCTTTAGTTTCTTTCTCAAATTTTATAGTTTTACAGTACCTACAAATTGTTGGTGGTGTTAATATATGAGTTTTTGTAGGAATATTTTGTATATCAACATATTTACTATATTGAGTAATATTAGAATTGTTATTTAATATATCATCATCAACTATATCAAGTTCCTCAACAGCTATATCACCTTCATCAACCATTCCTTTGATTATCAACTACAAAATGGAAATCCAATATTATAATGTATATTGAAAAAAAATTGAATATATAATATATAAATTTAATAAATACTTGCCTGTTGATAAACTTGAACTACCCTGCAACCTAGTAACTTTCTTTTTTGGTTGAATTTGTCTCTGTGCATACAATTCTCTCCTCCTTTTATTGCGCAAATCTTTTTGTTCTTGTGTATTCATCTATTTACAACACCTATATAAAATAAAGCAAAAAGAAAATAGCTTCAAATAAATACGAAAATAATAAAAAAAAAATTACCAGGTCTAATACAAACTAAAATAACCAAATGTAACAATCATTTTCAACTAATTTAGCAAGAACTACTATTGTTGCCTAGGCAATCACAGCAACCACATTTTGGTAGTCTACAACCACCACATGTGGTTGCCAAGCTAGCAGACCGTCGAGCATCTCGGCAACCACAGTGTGGTTGCCGAGATGCTCTACATGCTCGGCGACCACAGTGTGTGTGGTTGCCGAGCATCTGTGGTTGCCGAGCCACGAGCTTCGCGGCCAGCTTGGCAACCACATATTTCAAATTTTCCCTTTACTCTTGAAATTGGAAAAAATTAGGAAAAAGGATAAATTTTATTTCAAAACAAATAACATACACAAATCTAAATTCCAAGTCTAGAGAAAGTATAACAATATGCAAGATACAAACACGAACACAAAGACAAGAATGAAACAGAATGAAATAGGTCAAAAATCAATGATAATTGTAAAAGTTAGACAACAACTGCACCTTCAAAATGTTGTAATAATACTTCCAATTAACACAAAAACTTCAAACTGTTGTAATAATACTTACAATGTCTACAAATCTTAACTGTAGGATATCTTTCAAAACTCAGCTCCGTGCTCCCAAAACTCGAAAAGTAATAGAGAATAAAACAAATTAAAATTGAAGTTGTAAAAAGACAGAACTCCAGTATGAATCTGAATTTCAATTGAATTCTAATCTAATTCCAATTGTAATAGTCAATAAAAGTCTGCTTCAAAAGTAGCTTGAAAAATATTAGAAAATAAAGTAGTAAAAAAAAGTTGTAAAACGACGGCGTGTAGGACGAAAAAATAAACAGTAAAAAATTTAAGACTCTTATATTATTGTAAGGATATATATATATATATTACTATAATATATTATAATAAATAATAGAATAAAAAATATTTTGCATGTGTTTACTTTGTCAAGTAACTCGACAAACTCGAAAATTAGATTGACGAGTTGCTCGATCAGTTAAATCCCAAAACCAAATACGAAATATATTTGATGATTATAATAATAACCATGCAACATAATAATTAATAACCCAGAAAATTAAATATTTCAAAATAAATATATTAACATATATTTAAGAAATCAACCATTTTAATTAATTGAATTCAACACAAATAAAAATACCAAAATAACATATTTCATAGGTAATTAGTAAACTAACTCGACAAACTCATAATGGAATTTGTCAAGTTACTCAATTACCGACGTGCTAAGTAGATCAAATTTATATATATAGAAATTTTTTTATTAAAATCAAGAAAAATATAAAATTTAATATGCACAAACCCAAAAATATTTAAAATATCATTCCATATAAAACATATACAAACATTTTTATGAATAAATTAACACAATTATTTACAATAGTTGTAAATAATTTGTACTAAATAAGATCACAAATTAGGTATTCCGCTTATTTAACAAACTCTAATTATCGCTTTTCATATGATAATTAAATTACTAAAAAAACTTTTTACATTTCGACGCAACAGAGTATTTTTCTACAAAATTATTAGTATCACTTGCATTTTTTGTATACAAACTACAAAAACTAATAAATAGTATAAAATTAGTAATAAATAAAATTGATCACGCAAGACATGATCAAGCGTTATTACACAAAAAAAATTTACTAATTAATATAAGAATTATTTTATATGAACATATATTTAACAAATCAAGATTTTTTAATTGAACTAAACACAAATCAAAAACCAAAACAATATTTTACAATTAATTACTCAAGTAAACTCGACAAACTCAAAATAGAATTTGTCGAGTTACTCGATTACCTACATGCTAAATACATCAAATTTATATCTATAGAAATTTTTTATTTAGAATAAAGAAAAACCTAAAATATAATATACACAAATCCACAAAATATCAAATATATTAAAACATTTTTTTTAATAAATTAACACATTTATTTACAATATTTGTAAATAAATTGTATTAATTAAAATCTCAAATTAGTTATTTCACTTATTTGACAAACTCGAAACTCCAATTATCGTATTTCAGATAATATTTAAATTACTAAAAAAAATTATATTTTGAAACAACAAAATTGTGGCATGTTATTAATCGAATAACTCTGCATTCTGAAGTTTGAGTTTGTCGAGTTACATAAGAAAGTAATCATATGGAAATATTCTTTTTTAATTTTTATTTTTATATTTATTATTTGTTAAAGTTAATTTTTCGTATTTGTTTTTCGCATCTAATTCATCGAGCAACTCAGCAATCTCAATTTTTAATTTGCCAAGTTACTTCATAAAGTAACCACATACGAAAAAAATTTTATTCTATAATTTATTATAACATATTATAGTTTTATATATATTATATAAAATTCCTATATATTATATTAAATCATTCAAATATATTATATTTTATTTTATCAATATTTATAAAAAAGTGTAATAAAAATTTATTATAATAATTATACCATTTTATTACAATAATCATTTTTTATTATAATTAATAATTATACTAAAATTTAATAACAATTTATTATAGATAAAAGTTTGTTTTTTGAATTTCCGATTTGTAGCATATTATTCATTGAGTAACTCGGCAATCTTAAATATGAGTTTGTCGAGTTACTTGACAAAATGATTATTTCCATATTTTTATATTTTTTTGTACTAACTCGGCAATTTCAAATACGAGTTTGTCGAGTTACTTGACAAAATGATCATTTGCATGTTTTGAAATTTTTTTGTAGTAACTCAACAATCTCAAATATTAGTTTGTCGAGTTACTTGACAAAACGATCATTTGCATATTTTTAAAATTTTATTTATTTATTTATTTATATTATTTTTTAAATTTACTTTAAGTTTTCATATACAATTTTGTTTTTTATATAATTGAGATTCTACACCATTATGACTTTGTTTACATTATTTTTTTTTTAATGTTTAATTTCGGTAAATTTATTTGTCCACCACACACACATCCTATAAGTAAAATATTCTAAAACCTAATTCGCTTCGAGTTCGTCGAGGTACTTCATAAAGTAAGCATATACATAATTTTATTTGTTCAATCATATATTATAAAATATTATAATCAAATATATGTGATATAAAATTATTATATATTATATAAAATTATTCAAAAATATTATATTATATTTTATCAACTACTATAACAAAATGTAATAAAAATTTCTTATAAAAAATATATGATTTCATTATAACAATTATATCAATTTTATTACAAATAATAATAATAATAATAAATTTTAATATCAATTTATTATAATATTAATTTGTTATAGTATCATTTTATTATAGATAGAATTTTTATTATTGAGTTTCTTGTTTGTAGCATGTTATTGATTGAGTCACTCGGCAATCTCAAGCTTGAATTTGTCGAATTACTTGAGAAAGTGATCATGTGCAAATATTTTTTTTATTTATATATTTTTGTATATTATGTGTAAAAGTGAAATTTTTTTATTTGTTTTTCGCATCTAATTAATCAAGCAACTCGGACATCTCATTTTTGAGTTTGTAATATCAATTAAAATAATTATATATTATAATACATTATTCAAATATAGTATATTTTATTTTATCAAATTATAACAAAGTGTAATCAAATTTTTTTATTATAATTATATCAATTTATTTAAATAATTATATCAATTTAATTACAACGATAAAATTTTTTTTAATTAATAAATATAATGAAATTTATTATCAATTTATTATAGATAAATATTTTTATTTTTTATTTTGTGGTTTCTGGCATATTATTCATCGAGTAACTCAACAATCTCAACTTTGACTTTGCCGAGTTGCTTGAAGCGTCTGAATATTTTTAAGTTTTTTTTTGTTTAATTTTATTATTTATTAAATGTACTTTCTTGGTATCTGTTTTTCGCATATAGTTGATCGACGAACTCGGCAATCTAAAATCTGAGTTTGTCGAGTTCCCTGATAAATTAAGTATATGCATAATTTTTTAACTCTATCATTTATTATAATATTTTATAATAAATTATATATCATATAAAATTCTTATATATTATATTAAATTATTATAATATATTATATTTTATTTTATTTTATTTTAACATAGTTTATTGGAAATTATTATAATAATTATGTCTATTTAATATAATAATTATATCAATTTTATTACAATAATCAATTTTTACTATAATTAATAATTATAGTAATTGTATATGATATATATTTTATTAAAATATATTATAATAAATGATAGAATAGAATTTTTTATGCCTTTGCTTACTTTATCAAGTAACTCGACAAACTCAGAATTGAGATTGCCGAGTTACTCGATCACCTCTATGCCACAAACCACAAACTCAAAAATGAATTTTTATTTATAATAAATTGAAGTTAAATTTTATTACAATTATAATATAAATTGAATATTGGAATAAAATTTATATAATTATTATACTAAATTGATATAATTATAATACTAAATTTTTTTTACACTTTGTTATAATAATTAATATAATATAATATAATATATTTTAATAATTTAATATAATATATAATAATTTTATATGATATATATTTTACTATAATATATTATAATAAATAATAGAATAAAAAATATTTTTCATGTATTTAATTTATCAAGTTACTCGATAAACTCAAAAATGAGATTGTCGAGTTGCTCCATCATTTAAATTCCAAAACCAAATACGAAATATATTTTATGATTATAATAATAACCATACAACATAATAATTAATAACCCAGAAAATTAAAAATTTCAAAATAAATATATTAACATATATTTAAGAAATCAACAATTTTTAATTAAACTCAACAAAAATAAAAATACCAAAAAAACATAATTTATATTTAATTAGTAAAATAACTCGACAAACTCAGAATAGAGTTTGTCAAGTTACTGAATTACCTACGTGCTAAGTAGATAAAATTTATATATATAGAATTTTTTTTATTAAAATCAAGAAAAATATAAAATATAATATGCACAAACCCAAAAATATTAAAAATATCATTCCATATAAAACATATAAAAACATTATTACGAATAAATTAACACAATTATTTACAATAGTTGTAAATAATATGTACTAAATAAGATCACCAATTACGTATTCCACTTATTTAACAAACTCCAATTATCGCATTTCATATGATAATTAAATTACTAAAAAAACTTTTTACCTTTCGACGCAACAGAGTAATTTTCTACGAAAGTATTATTATCACTTGGATGTTTTGTGTACAAACTACAAAAACTAATAAATAGTATAAAATTAATAATAAATAAAATTGATCACGCAAGACATGATCAAGCGTTGTTACAAAAAAAAATTTACTAATTAATATAATAATTATTTTATACTAACATATATTTAAGAAATCAAGATTTTTTCATTGAACTAAACACAAATCAAAAACCTAAACAATATTTTATAGTTAATTAGTCAAGTAACTCGACAAACTCAAAATAGAGTTTGTCGAGTTACTCGATTACCTACATACTAAATACATCAAATTTATATCTATAGAAAATTTTTATTTAGAATAAATAAAAACATAAAATATAATATACACAAATCCACAAAATATAAAATATATTAAAACATTTTTTTAAAATAAATTAACACAATTATTTACAATATTTGTAAATAAATTATACTAAATAAAATCACAAATTAGTTATTCCACTTATTTGACAAACTCGAAACTCTAATTATCGTATTTCAGATAATATTTATTACTAAAATAAATTATATTTTGAAATAACAAATTCAAAATGTTAGTGATTATCAAAGTTAGTCTCCATATATATCAAAATTGTGACATGTTATTAATCAAATAACTCTGCATTCTGAAGTTTGACTTTGTCGAGTTATATAAGAAAGTGATCATATGGAAATATTGTTTTTTAATTTTTATTTTTATATATATTATTTTTTGAAGTTAATTTTTCATATTTGTTTTTCGAATCTAGTTCATAGAGCAACTCAACAATCTCAATTTTGAGTTTGCCGAGTTACTTCATAAAGTAACCACATGCGAAAAAAATTTTATTCTATAATTTATTATAACATATTATAGTAAAATATATATTATATAGAATTCTTATATATTATATTAAATCATTCAAATATATTATATTTTATTTTATCAATATTTATAACAAAGTGTAATAAAAATTATTATAATAATTAAATCATTTTATTACGATAATCATTTTTTATTATTAATAATAATTATACTAAAATTTAATAACAATTTATTATAGATAAAAAGTTTGTTTTTTCAATTTCGAATTTGTAGCATATTATTCATCGAGTAACTCGGCAATCTTAAATATGAGTTTGTCGATTTACTTGACAAAATGATCATTTCCATATTTTTATATTTTTTGGTACTAACTCGGCAATTTCAAATACGAGTTTGTCGAGTTACTTGACAAAATGATCATTTGCATATTTTGAAATTTTTTTGTAGTAACTCGACAATCTCAAATATTAGTTTGCCGAGTTACTTGACAAAACGATCATTTGCATATTTTTAAATTTTTTGTTTTATTTATTTACTTATATTAATTCTTAAATTTACTTTAAGTTTTCATATACAATTTTGTTTTTTATATAATTGAGATTCTACACCATTATGACTTTGTTTACATTGTTTTTTTTTTTATAAATGTTTAATTTCGGTAAATTTATTTGTCCACCACACACACATCCTACAAGAAAAATATTCTAAAACCTAATTTTAACATTTATTTATTTTCTTTTATTCAATTTTTTCCCCGAATTTCGTAACAAAACATTTTTTATTTATTTGCTTACTCATTTTTTTCCTTTTGATTATAACGAAATTATTTACTACGACAAACTCAAAATTGAGATCACCGAATTACTCGATCTAATATATACGAAAAACAAATAACAGGAAAATTTAATTTCAAATAATATACATAAAAAATAAATACAATTTTTATGCATAGGGTCACTTTCTCGAGCTACGTATGCAAACAACAAAGACTAATAAATAGTATAAATTTAAGAAATAAAAAAATTTATCGGACTACACACAACATTGTTAGAATATATATCATATAAATGTAATATATATCATATTGAATTAATATAATATATTATATTTTTTTTTATTTTAGCAATTACTATAACATATTATAATAAAAATTATTATAATAAATTTATAGCACAATATAATTGATATTTTAGTTAAATATTATTAATCAATTATTACTTTATTATAATTATTAATTGATTATAATCAATTTATTATAACAAATTGATATTATATACATTTTATTATAAATTATTATAAAATTTATTACATATTTATTTATAATTTTTTAATAAATATTATTACCAATTCTGTTATAAATAATATTATAATTATAAATAAAAAATAAAAAATAATTTTAATAATATAATTTGATATAATTATTCTAATAAATAGGTATAATTATTATAACACATTTTAATTACACTGTGTTTTCATAATTGATAAAATTAAATATGATATATTATAATAATTTAAAATAATATATAATTATTTTATATAATAGCTCTTTTATTATAATATATTATATTAAATGATAGAATAAAATAAATTACACATCTGCTTACGTTATCAAGTAACTCGACAAATTCAAATTTGAGTTTGCCGAGTTGCTTGATTAATTAGATACTAAAAAACATATACAAATTAATTTAATTAAACAACTAATATAAATCAATAATCAAAACCAAAATAAAAAATGCTAAATCCATATAATCACTTTGTCAAGTAACTCGACAAACTCAAAATTGAGATTGCCGAGTTACTCAATAAGTTATATGTCAAAAACAAATACCAACAACTTAAATTTACACAATAATATAAATAAAAAAAATACATTAATGTATATACTCACTTTCTCAGGCAACTCGAGAAACTCAAAATCGATATATACGTTCTTCACATCTAATCGATCAAGTAAACACATGAATACATTTTTTGATTCTATTATTTATTATAACATATTATAGCAAAAAATATTTTCAACTTACAATTTTTTCATACATCTATCACATATGTGCAACGCACGGGCTTAAAACTAGTATATATATATTAAATGATAGCCTTTAAAACTAGTGTGTGTGTGTGTGTGTGTGTGTGTGTGTGTGTGTGTGTATACATATATACATACTAGTTTTAAGCCCGTGCCTTGCACGTCCGTGAAAGGTGTAGGAAAAAATTGTAAGTTGAAAATAATGTATTGATGGGATATAAGATATGGAAGGCAAAAAATGACTGATTTTGATATATATATATAAAATAATAAAGTAAAATAAAGAATATATATGTACAATGCAAAATAGACAATTGCCGGAATTAATGCATATCTAAAAGCGATGGAAAGAAAGGAAATTGGTGCATGAATTTCTTCTTTCCCTTTATTATTTTGTTGATTTAGGATGTTAGGATTTCGTGCGTTGTGGCAAGCCAAAATTCAGAGGCCATAAATAGGGAAAATCTCTTATCTATGTTGTAGTCAATGAAGCACTATTGAATGTACTTAAATGTTAATCTTATTTTAGCCCGACTTTGATGTGATTGCTTGCTGATTTTTTATTGATAATATAATTATCATTTCAAATATGATAATTGTGATTTGTAAAATAAGTGGAATATGTAATTTGTGAGCTTATCTATTATAAATTTTTTGCAAATTTTGTAAATAATTGTGTTGATTTATTAGTAAAATTATTTGTATATATAATATATTTGTAAATAATTTATTAGTAAAATTATGTGTATATACAATATATAGTATTTGAAATTAGAACTTATTTAATTATATAGATGATTATAATAAAGTGTAATTTAAATTTATCATAATAATTATATTAATTTGAGTACAGTAAACAATATTTATTATAATTAATAATTATAATAAAATTGAATATGAATTTATGATAATATTAATTTGTTACTGTATCACTTTATTATAAATACAAATTTGTATTTTTAAGTTTATGATTTGTAGAATCTCGAGTTACTTGGCAAGTGATTATATGGATTTAGTTCTATTTATTTTTGTTTTGATTATTGATTTATATAAGCTGTTTAATTAAATTGATATTTATTTGTTTTTTAGTATGTAATTAATGGAGAAACTCGACAAGGTAAAATTATATCAAATTATATTATGAAAATAATTGTCTATTTATAATTAATAATTATAATATTATTTATAACAGAATTTGTAATAATATTTATCACAAAAATTATAAATAAATATGTAATAAATTCTATAATAATTTACACTAAAATTTATATAATCTCAATTTGTTATATAATAAATTGATTATAATCAATTAATAATTATAAAAAAATTGAATAATAATATTTTACTACAATAATAATTGTATTGTAATATAAATTTTATTGTTATAATTTTTTATTGTACTATGTTACAGTAATTGCTAAAATAATTTTAGATCCACGTGTTGTTTGAAGGATAACACGACAAAATACAAAGTAAAAAATAAATAATTTAAATAATAAAGCAAATACAAAAATTGAAAAATATACAAATCATCACCTACTCGAGTAACTCGAAAAACACAAATCTGAGTTTGCCGAGTTACTCGATCCATAATACGCCAGAAAATCATAAATCATAAATTGGAAAAACAGAATATGTATATATATATATATATATATATATATATATATATATATATAACATAATATTAAGTACTAATTATAATAAACTTTAATGACACTTTGTTATAACAATTGATAAAGGAAAATAAAAGTTGCTCAAAGAAGAATATAAAAGAATACAAGTAGGAAAAAAATAAATTTAATTAATAATTAAAAAAACAACCAAACAAATGAAAAATTTGCAAAGAATCAATTAGTCAAGTAACTCGAAAAACTCAAATTTGAGTTTGACGAGTTACTGGACGAATAATATGACAGACAGCAAAAACTACAAAATCAAAAGTTTATTGATTATAAATGTATATTATAAAAAATTAATACTATAATAAATGATAGAATAAAATAAATTATGTATTTGCTTACTTTAATATTTATTTATTATAATACGAATTTGTTGTAAAATGCTGTTATTATAAAGTTAAATTGATTTTAATTTCAGTCTATGTATTTTTTGATATATGTAATCGAGTAACTCAATAGGCTGAAATTTGAGTTTCTCGAGTTAGTTGAGAAACTGAGCATATGTATATATATATATTTTTGTATTTGGGTTTATTTTAATGTATAATATTTGTTAAATTCAATGTGTTGTTATATACTTTTTAGCCATTTTTTTACAATACTTACTTTTTATTGTAATGAATAATTATTATAAAAGTCATAATTATATAACATAAATTAAGAAAGAATAATAATAAACTTTATACTAAATTATAATATCCTAATAACTATAATTAATTAGTATAATAACAATTTGTTATAACAAATTTATCATAATCAACTATTAATTATAATTGGGAGGAATAATTGATTATGAATCTATATTTTTATATGAATTTGTTGTAGGTTTACTTTATTATAATATCAATAAAGATTTAAATTTTTTTATTCTTTATGTATTCTTGTGGGTGATCGCTGTTGTGAAGAACGAAGATCAAAAATTCAATTTTATGAATTATATATCTTGTGAGTTTATCGAGTTACTCGAGATATGACAGTAAGCAAAAACTACAAAATCAAAAGTTTATTGATTTATGTATATTATAACAAATTAATAATATAATAAATGATAGAATAAAATAAATTATGTATTTGCTTACTTTAATATCTATTTATTATAATACGAATTTGTTGTAAAATGCTGTTATTATGAAGTTAAATTGAGTTTTCAATCTGTGTATTTTTTCATATATGTAATCGAGTAACTCAATAGGCTGAAATTTAAGTTTTTCGAGTTTGTTGAGAAACTGAGCATATATATATATATATATATATATATATATATATATATATACACTAGTTTTAAGGCCGTGCATTGCATGTCAGTGAAATGTGTAGGAATATATTGTATGTTGAGAATAGTTTATTGATAGGATATAATATGAAATAATAAAGTGAAAAAAAGAATATATATGTACAATGCAAGATAAACAACTGTTCGAATTAAGGTAGAACCTTTTATCTATGTTGTAGTTAATGGAGTACTCTTGATTGTACTTAAATCAGTTAAATGTAAGTCTTATTTTAGCCTCATAAATTAAGAAAGAATAATAAAATTTTGTGGTTGATTGCTGTTGTAAAGAACGTATATCAAAAATTCATTTTTATGACTTATGTATGTATAATTAAAAAATAATAATATTTCTGTTGATGATAAGTTATGAAGTAACTCGATAAAAATATGAATTTATTGAGTTACTCGAGAATGTGTTAAGTTGCAAAGTTTTTGTTATATTTGTATTTTTGATTTATTTACATTAGTTGGTAGATTAAATTTTTTGGTATTTGTCTATTTTCATATGAGATTTGATAAATTTGACAATTTCATATTTGGGATTGTCGAGTTATTTGATAAATGAAGTATATCCATTAAGTTATAAAAAATTTATATTATCTAAATTTTAGTACGAATATTTATACAAATAATAAAATTTTTATTATAAATATTTATTATGTTTCGTTATAATAATCTACACAATGAAATATGTCATAATTTATGATAGGGAAAAAATAATTTTATATGATGAAAAAAGTATTTATCATCGAGTAACTTTAAAAAATCACAAATGAGTTTATTGAGTTACTCGAGTAACTGATGAAATTGATATTTTTCATTTTTTTTGTTTTTGATTTTTATTTTGTCATGTTTTTTTGAGCAACTCGTGCTCAAATTTGGATTTGTCGAGTTACTTGATAAATTAAGCATATATATTATTTTCATCTATGATTTATTAGAACATAGTATAATAAAATATATGTTATATAAATTTAATATATATCATAATGAATTAATACAATATATTATATTTTATTTTATTTTAGCAATTACTATAACATATTACAATAAACAATTATTATAATAAATTTATAACATAATAAAAATAATTTTGTAGTATTAGATTATTAATCAATTATAATAATTTAATGATTATAATCAATTTATTATAACAAATTGATATTAAATAAATTTTTTTATAAATTATTATAAAATTTATTATATATTTATTTATAATTTATTTTCATAAATATGCATATAAATTTTGTTATAAATAATATTATCATTAGTAATTATAAAAAAAATTTATAATATAATTTGATATAATTATTCAGAAAAATAAAAATAACTATTATAACAAATTTTTATTACGCTGCGATTTTATAATTCATAAAATTAAATATGATATATTATAATAATTTAAAAGAATATATAAAATTTTGTTATAATAGCTCTTTTATTATAACATATTATATTAAGTGATAGAATATAAAAAATGGCTTACCTTTTTACGTTGTAAAGTAACTCGACAAGATGAAAATTGAGCTGATTGATACATTCTAATTCTCGGGTAACTCGACGAACTCAAATTCGAGTTTCTCGAGTTACTCGACAAACTAATGAAATGCAAATTTTTCATTTTTTTGTTTTGCTTTTTTATTTAAATTATGTAATACATTTTAATATATAATTATTTTATATGATAAAAAATAATTTTCATCGAGTAACTCGAAAAAATCAAAAATGAGTTTATCGAGTTACTCGAGTAACTGATGAAATCCATATTTTTCATTTTTTTTTCTTTGTAATTTGAATTATGTAATACATTTAAATCAATATTTTTTTTATTCTTTTTTCATGTTTGTTTTAGGGCAACTTGTGAATCTCAAATTTTGATTTGTCGAGTGACTTGATAAATTAGGCATATACATCATTTATTAGAACATAGTAAAATAAAATATATATTATATAAATTTAATATATATCATAATGAATTAATACAATATATTATATTTTTTTTATTTTAGCAATTACTATAATATATTATAATAAACAATTATTATAATAAATTTATAACATAATAAAATTAATTATGTAGTGATATATTATTAATTAATTATTACATAATTATAATAATGTATTGATTATAATCAATTTATTATATAAAATTGATATTAAAGAAATTTTTTTTAAATTATTATAAAATTTATTACGTATTTATTTATTATTTATTTTCATAAATATGAATAGAAATTTTGTTATAAATAATATTATCATTAGTAATTATAAAAAAAAAATATTTTTCATAATATAGTTTCATATAATTATTCTGAAAAATAAAAATAACTATTATAACACATTTTTATTACACTGTGATTTTATAATTCATAAAATTAAATATGATATATTATAATAATTTAAAATAATATATAAAATGTTGCTATAATAACTCTTTTATTATAACATATTATATTAAGTGATAGAATATAAAAAAAGGCTTACCTTCTTACGTTATAAAGTAACTCGACAAGATGAAAATTCACCTTATTGATACATTCAAATTCTCGAGGAACTCGATAAACTCAAATTCGAGTTTTCCGAGTTACTCGACAAACTAATGAAATGCAAAATTTTCATTTTTTCGTTTTGTTTTTTTATTTAAAATATGTAATACATTTTAATATATAATAAAAAAAAATTCATCGAGTAACTCGAAAAAATTAAAAATGGGTTTATCGAATTACTGAAGTAACTGGTGAAATCCATATTTTTCATTTTTTTGTTTTTCTTTGTAATTTGAATTATGTAATACATTTAAATAATTTTTTTTTGTTTTTTTTTTCATGTTTGTTTTGGAGCAAATCGTGAATCTCAAATTTGGATTCGTCGAGTGACTTGATAAATTAGGCATATACATAATTTATTAGAACATAGTAAAATAAAATATATATTATATAAATTTAATATATATCATAATGAATTAATACAATATATTATATATTCTTTTATTTTAGCAATTACTATAATATATTATAATAAACAATTATTATAATAAATTTATAACATAATAAAATTAATTCTGTAGTGATATATTATTAATTAATTATTACATAATTATGATAATGTATTGATTATAATCAATTTAATATATAAAATTGATATTAAATAAAATTTTTTTAAATTATTATAAAATTTATTACGTATTTATTTATTATTTATTTTCATAAATATGAATATAAGTTTTGTTATAAATAATATTATCATTAGTAATTATAAAAAAAAATTCATAATATAGTTTGATATAATTATTCTGAAAAATAAATATAACTATTATAACACATTTTTATTACATTGTGATTTTATAATTCATAAAATTAAATATGATAGATTATAATAGTTTAAAATAATATATAAAATGTTGTTATAATAGCTCTTTTATTATAACATATTATATTAAGTGATAGAATATAAAAAAGGGCTTACCTTCTTACGTTATAAAGTAACTCGACAAGATGAAAATTCACCTTATTGATACATTCAAATTCTCGAGTAACTCGATAAACTCAAATTCGAGTTTTCCGAGTTACTCGACAAACTAATGAAATGCAAATTTTTCATTTTTTTGTTTTGTTTTTTTATTTAAAATATGTAATACATTTTAATATATAATTATTTTATATGATAAAAAAAAATTCATCGAGTAACTCGAAAAAATCAAAAATGGGTTTATTGAGTTACTCGATTAACTGATGAAATCCATAATTTTCATTTTTTTGTTTTCTTTGTAATTTGAATTATGTAATACATTTAAATATTTTTTTTTTCATGTTTGTTTTGGAGCAACTTGTGAATATCAAATTTGGATTCATCGAGTGACTTGATAAATTCGGCATATACATCATTTATTAGAACATGGTAAAATAAAATATATATTATATAAATTTAATATATATCATAATGAATTAATACAATATATTATATATTCTTTTATTTTAGCAATTACTATAATATATTATAATAAATAATTATTATAATAAATTTATAACATAATAAAATTAATTCTGTAGTGATATATTATTAATTAATTATTACATAATTATAATAATGTATTGATTATAATCAATTTATTATATAAAATTGATATTAAATAAATTTTTAAAATTATTATTAAATTTATTACGTATTTATTTATTATTTATATTATTAAATATGAATAAAAATTTTGTTATAAATAATATTATCATTAGTAATTATACAAAAAATATTTTTCATAATATAGTTTCATATTCTGAAAAATAAAAATAAGTATTATAACACATTTTTATCACACTGTGATTTTATAATTCATAAAATTAAATATGATATATTATAATAATTTAAAATAATATATAAAATTTTGTTATAATAGCTCTTTTATTATAACATATTATATTAAGTGATAGAATATAAAAAAGGGCTTATCTTCTTACGTTATAAAGTAACTCGACAAGATAAAAATTCACCTTATTAATACATTCAAATTCTCGAGTAACTCGACAAACTCAAATTCGAGTTTCCCGAGTTACTCAACAAACTAATGAAATGCAAATTTTTCATTTTTTTTGTTTTGTTTTTTTATTTAAAATATGTAATACATTTTAATATATAATTATTTTATATGATAAAGAAAAATTTTCATCGAGTAACTCGAAAAAATCAAAAATCAGTTTATCGAGTTACTCAAGTAACTGATGAAATCCATATTTTTCAAATTTTTTTTTTCTTTGTAATTTGAATTATGTAATACATTTAAATAAAATTTTTTATTTTTTATTTTTTCATGTTCGGTTTGGAGCAACTTGTGAATCTCAAATTTGGATTCATCGAGTGACTTGATAAATTAGGCATATATATCATTTATTAGAACATAGTAAAATAAAATATATATTATATAAATTTAATATGTATCATAATGAATTAATATAATGTATTCTTTTATTTTAGCAATTACTATAATATATTATAATAAACAATTATTATAATAAATTTATAACATAATAAAATTAATTCTGTAGTGATATATTATTAGTTAATTATTACATAATTATAATAATGTATTGATTATAATCAATTTATTATATAAAATTGATATGAAATAAATTTTTTTTTAAATTATTATAAAATTTGTTACGTATTTATTTATTATTTATTTTCATAAATATGAATATAAATTTTGTTATAAATAATATTATCATTATTAATTATAAAAAAAATATTTTTCATAATATAGTTTGATATAATTATTCTGAAAAATAAAAATAACTATTATAATACATTTTTATTACACTGTGATTTTATAATTCATAAAATTAAATATGATATATTATAATAATTTAAAATAATATATAAAATTTTGTTATATTAACTCTTTTATTATAACATATTATATTAAGTGATAGAATAAAAAAAATGGCTTACCTTTTTACGTTATAAAGTAATTCGACAAGATGAAAATTCACCTTATTGATACATTCGAATTCTCGAGTAACTCGACAAACTCAAATTCGAGTTTCCCGAGTTACTCGACAAACTAATGAAATGCAAATTTTTAATTTTTTTTGTTTTGTTTTGTTATTTAAATTATGTAATACATTTTAATATATAATTATATTATATATTGTTTTATTTTAGCAATTACTATAATATATTATAATAAACATTTACTATAATAAATTTATAATATAATAAAATTAAATCTGTAGTGATATATTATTAAATAATTATTACATAATTATAATAATTTAATGATTATAATCAATTTATTATATAAAATTGATATTAAATAAATATTTTTTTAAATTCTTATAAAATTTATTATGTTTTTATTTAATATTTATTTTCATAAATATGAATATGAATTTTGTTATAAATGATATTATCATTAGTACTTATAAATATAAAATGATTTTCATAATATAGTTTGATATAATAATTCTAATATATAAAAATAAATATTATAACAGATTTTTATTGCACTGTGTTTTCATATTTCGCAAAATGAAATATAATATAGTATAATAATTTTGAATAATATATAACTATTTTATATGATGAAAAAGTAATTTTGATTGAATAACTTGACAAAAGCAAAAGTGACTTTATCGAGTTACTCGAGTTACTGATGAACTCTATATTTTTCTTTTTTTGTATTTTTTTTATTTTAATTATGTAACACATTTAAAAAATGTTTTTTTTTATTTTGTCATGTTTGTTTTCGAGCAATTCGTGAATCTTAAATTTGGATTTGTCGAGTTACTTGATAAATTTAGCATATACATAATTTATTTTAATCTATACTTTATTAGAACATAGTAAAATAAATTATATATTATATAAATTTATTATATATCATAATGAATTAATACAATGTATTATATTTTATTTTATTTTAACAATTACTATAACATATTATAATAAACAATAATTATAATAAATTTATAACAAAATAAAATTAATTCTGTAATAATATATTGTTAATTAATTATTACATTATTATTATAATTTAACAAAGTTTGATGAGTAACAAAATATTAGAAAAAATTTTGCAAAAGTTTTTCGAGTTATTTGGCAAGTGATTAATAACATTGTAAGATGCCTAAGTTAATTTTATTATAACATTTAATATAATATATTATAATAAAAGATCTATTATGTAAAATAATCATATATTAGTTTAAACTATTATTGTATATTATATTAAATTGTATTCATTATGAAAACACATTGTAATAAAAATGTGTTATAACAATGATATCTATTTATTAGAATTATTATGTGAAATTATATTATGAAAATATTTGTTATTATTATAAACAATAATTTTTTATTTGTTTATTTTAGTCGTAAAATAAATGGAACATTTAATGTGTGACATTGTTTAGCACGTTATATTTAGTAAGACTATAAGTAATTGTGTTAATTTATTCTAAAAAATGAATTTATATATTTTATACAAAGATTAACATAAAATAGGTTCTTATAGGAGGAAAAAAACAAAAAACCTAGATATAAAGTAAAAAAAGTGTGTCAAACCCTAGTTTTTAGGTTGGACACGTGTTAGTGAAAAGGTATTAACTGTCATTTAATGTAGCATTGAGTTTGTCTAAACCGTTTTTTCTTATTTTCAACGTCCATTTGCAATTCAAAGTTCTCTCTATTTCAGTTTTGAGACGTTCGAAGGAGGGGAAAAAAATTTTCGCACAAAATTTCTATTTGGGGCGTAATTTTTGTTACAGAATCATAATATTATCTTTATAAGGTATGTATTTTTATTTTGTATGAAACTATGTAATATGGATAAAAAAAATTTGTGAATTTATGTGTAGATATAGTTATATATATACAAATGATTGTTATATAAGTTTATGTATTCTATTATATATACATTATGTATTTAGATTATACAGTTTATTTTTATATTTGTGGTAGAAAGTAGCTGATGAGAATGATGAATTTTTTTTTCCAGATATGGATGTTGAGTATGTGGTCGGTGAGGATCGCAGGTTTCGTAGAGTAATTACACAGATTAGTAATTTTACATATGTTGATGTTATCATGGAAAATTATAATGATGAGCAGATTGAGAATTTTAGGAATAGTTGTTTTGCACATTTTGAATTTTTTCATGGTAGGAGATTTCAGTTTAGTGGCAAGTTAGTACATGAATTTTTGTTAAATACTGTGCATACAAATAAAACAAACGAAGTGTGGTTTAAAATAAAAGGTCAGTTATGTAGATTCGGAATGCAAAAGTATGCTTTGATAACAAGATTATTATGCCATAATAATGATGATAATCTGAGTACAATAAGAGCATTGGCGAGACATAGACTTCGCAGAAGATGGTTTATTAATTTTGCACATATATCCTTGAATGAACTTGAGAATGTTTTTATTAATTGTGATGATGAGGAAGATAAATATAAGTTAGGATTGTCATTACTAATTGAAGGAGTTATTAGGCCTATGGAGAAGAAGAAAATAAATATACAGACATTATCTTTAGTAGATAATTTGGATGTTTGTTATGAATATCCATGGGGCCGATATTCTTATTTTACACTTCTTCGTTCTTTATTGACTTCTTGGGAGAGACGTGCATTGAAGTGTATAGATAATAGTGCAGCGATTGCAAAGTATATCATATATGGTTGTCCCCTTGTGTTCCAGGTAAATACATATAATTTTTTTTAATATTTATTTCATGTATTATAAATATATTATGTTGTTCATGACTAAGTTGTATTTATTTTGTTTATAGATATGGATTTATGAGGTATGTCATGAAGTTGGTGAAAGATTTGCTGAAAAAGTGCAGAATACGTTTCCACGTATTTTAAATTGGGATGCACAGCATCGCATTGGGGAAAAAGCTTTGGATGTATTTTTGCAGTCAACTGAGGTTTGTGAGTGTAATTTTAATTATGGAAGAGAAATGTTTAATAGTTATGAAAGTGATGGTTAATTTTTTGTTATGGATTTTAGATGCGTATTTTGCCAATACTTGAACCAACTGCAGAAGAGGTAGAACAACCATATTTGTACACAATGGTCTTGATAGAAGATGTAGGAGATGTACGTGTGGATGCAGTTGTTCACAATTTTGTATATGAGGACCAAGGAATTGATCAAATTGGGCAAGGAATGGAACAATTTGAGGCTGAAAATGTAGCTGGTCCAGATGTTGTAGAGGGATATGAAAATATTGTGTATGGGGCTGAACATTTTTATGAAGTTGGAGAAGAAATTGAACAAGTTAGGGAAGAAAATGTTGGTGAAAACCATAGTTGGTCTCCATATATAGTTCAGGAAGAACCTGTTAATAATTGGTGTACACAAAATGTCGATGAAGGGCAGCAAGGTTATGAGTATGATCATCATGATGATTATGTGACAAATGAACAGTTACAGTCATTATTTGATGATCAAAGAGTGTATATTGATGATCATTTTGGTAATACGAGGGATGAACAAAGAGCTTATTTTGATTATCAGTTGGGCAATTTGAGAGATGAGCAACGGGATTATATTGATAATCAATTTCGTAATATGATAGATGCTCAACGTTCATACTTTGATGAACAACTGGCAAGCACAAGAGATGATTTGATGCACCGTTTTAATGAGATTGAGTCATCTGTATCTAGCAGTAGCAAAAAAAATTTTGATGAAAAAAAAAAAGAGATTCAAGAATATATTGATATGAAGTTTGTGGCATTTGAAGTTGAACATAGCAGTATGATTGGTAGTTTACGTGAGGACTTGTGTACAAAGATTGAAAGTTCTACTGCGAAGATTGAAGAAATGTTCAAGGGGACATTGGTAGAGAAGCATGCTACTGTAGGCAGTCATACAATAGAACATCAGGCAACTTCTGTAAAGCAGAAAGTGGATCATAAAGATAAAGGCAAGAAGAAAGTGAATCTTTGCCATCTAGTTCTATTGATGTTCCAATACTATGTGATATTGAAGATCAAAGACAGGTTGATTTTCTTGGTTGGATGCATAAATCAAAGGATCAGTAAGTTTTAATTTTGTATATGGTTATTTATTGTATATATTTTATTTTTCTATGGTATTTATAATATTTTTAATCTTATAGAGATGTTGTCCGGTTGCGGGGTGGTGGTGGTGGCATTAAATTGACAAAGAAAAAGCTAGAATATATTGGGAATCCTCAATATATATTGGCGCCTGAGGTATATGTTATTTATATTTTTTTATTTATGTTGTCTATTGTAAGGTATTAGTCTTATATTGTTAAAATTTAATTTTCTTTTGTTTTATAGACTATGGATAATGCTATGTTTTTAATTAAAAAAAGAACAGCAAATTTCTCAGACATATTCTCATTAAGATATGGGATTCTAGATAGTGGATTTAGATTATTTCTTCGAAGTATTGGTTCCAAAATTTTGGATTCTACAGGGCAAGTTATGCGTAAAGTTCCAGTTTCTTACCTTGGTTCTATGGAAAGATATGCAAATGGTTCTACTCCTAGAAGTTTTGGTAAAAGCTGGAAAGACTGTGATCATATATTGTGGCTGGATATTATTGATGATAAACATTAGGTCCTTTTCCATGTTGATTTATTGAGTTGGAGGCTGACAATTTATGATAGTAACTATCATTTTTATGATGATGGAACACTATATCGATATATTGCTCCTTCTCTACATATTATTCCAGATATGATTGAAAAATATGTGGTTGTTGATAGAGCAGACCTTGGGAAAAAGATAATGCAGCCTCTCGAATATTTCAGGAAGTCATATGTTGAAGTACCACAGTCTATTCGATTTAGGTAAGAAATTAAAATAAATGTTGGTTTTTGTAATAATATTTATATGTACTTATAATCTTTTTAATGTTACTTGCAGTGTCAGTGGCATATTTGTTATCAAATATGTTGAGTACCTTCTAGCTGGAATACCTATTGATGCTGTCGAACTGGAGAAATTAGATTTGTATAGAGGAAAGCTTGTAATAGATTTCTTTTACAATGAATTTTTTTTTGTCCCGAATGAACGAAATGAATAGATATTATGTTTGTGTATTCAATTTGCAATTGTTTTCTTATTTATACAATTTTGATTCTATTCAGGGTTGATGTTGTACATAGTGTAAAATATGTTGGTTTTTTTTTATTGTTTGTGCATGTTTATTAGTCTATTTAGCAGATTTCAGTTTTAGTATATCATTTTGAGTTGAAATTGGTGTTGTCTTGATTTGTTCAGAAGACGAAGAGAAAAATTATTGATTATTTGTTATGATTTAATATTAGTAGAAACTGGTGTGAGATATTTTATGAGCAATAGAAATGGGAAATTTGTTCAAGTCATGAGTTATGTAATTCAATATAGGATAGATGAACAATGAGCATATGTAATTTTTGTATTAAAAAGATTTGTGGAAGAAGTTACTTTGTTAGTCATATTTAATTAATTGTATTTATGTTTTATGAAGTGTCAATCTTGTTTGTCAATGTACTTGAGAAAGTAAGTATATGCATATGTTATTTTATTCTATATTTATATTAGTGTGTAAATTGAATTTGTTGTTATTTGTTTTTGGTATATAATTAATTAATTGACAATAATATGTACAACAACAAGTGCAAGTGATATTAATAAGTTTGTAGAAAAATACTCTATTGTGTCAAAATCTAAAAAGTTTTCCTAGTAATTTAATTATTATATGAAAAGCAATAAATAGAGTTTGTTAAATAAGTGGAATATCTAATTTGTGATCTTATTTAGTAGAAATTATTTACAAATATTGTATATAAGTGTGTGAATTTATTCATAAAAATGTTTATATATGTTTTATGTAAAATGATATTGTAAATATTTTTAAGTTTGTGTGTATTTAATTTTATATTTATGTTGATTTAAAAAATAAAATTCTATATATATAAATTTGGTATACTCAGCACATAGGCAATTGAGGAACTTGACACACTCCATTCTGAGTTTGTTTAGTTAGTTTACTCAACCTATGAAATATGTTAATTTGGTATTTTATTTGTGTTCAATTCAATGAAAAAATGGTTGATTTCTTAAATATGTGTTAATATAAATTTTTTCGAATTTTCGAATTTTGTAGTTTATTAATTATTATATTGCATCGTTTTCATTATAATCATGAAATATATTTATCTATAATGAATTATATTATCTGTGTAAATAATTTTTTTTGTGTTTGTTTTTTATTATCTAATTAATTGAGCAACTTAGCAAGTTCAATGTTGAGTATGTCGAGTTACCTTATAATTTAAGCAGATGTATAAATTTTTATATTTTAACATTTAATATATTGCATTATAATAAAAGAGCTATTATATAATAGAATTATATATGAGATTAAATTATTATAATATATTATATTTAATTTTATGAAATATGAAAACACAGTGTACTAAAAATGTGTTAGAATAATTATTTATTTATTAGAATAATTATATAAAATTATATTACGAAAATCAAATTTTATTTATAATTAGTAATTATAATATTATTTATAACAAAATTTATATTAATATTTATGAAAAATAATTATAAATAAATATGTAATAAAATTTATAATAATTTATAATAAAAAATTTTTTTAATATGAAGTTGTTATAATAAATTGATTATAATCATTAAATTATTATAATAATGTAATAATTGATTAATAATATATTACTATAGAATTAATTTTATTATGCTATAAATTTATTATAATAATATTTTTTTTATAATATGTTATAGTAGTTGCTAAAATAAAAGACAATATAATATATTGTATTAATTCATTATGATGTATATTATATTTATATGATATATATTTTATTTTACCATCTTGTAATAAATGTTAGATTAAAAAATATTATGTATATGCTTAATTTATCTAGTAACTCGACAAATCCAAATTTGAGATTCACGAGTTGGTTTAAATATAACATGACAAAAAAAAATTTATAAAATTAAGTGCATTACATAAATTAAATAAAAAAAGAAAACGAAAAAATGAAAAATATGCATTGTTGAAGTCATTCGAGTAACTCGACGAATTCAAAATCACATTTGTCGAGTTACTCGATGAAAAATGTGATACAAAATCAATCTATTCAATAGCTCAAGTAACCCGACAAACTCAAAATCGAGTTTTCCATGTTACTCGACAAACCAATGAAATTTACACTTTTAATTATTTTGTTTTCTTTTTTTATTTAAATTATGTAATACATTTAAATATTTTTTTATTCTTATTTTGTTGTGTTATTTTTCGAACAACTCGTGAATCTGAAAGTTGAGTTTGTCGAGTTATTTGATAAATGAAGTATATACAAAATTTTATTTAATGTATGATTTATTAGAACATAGTAAAATAAAATATCTATCATATAAATATAATATATATCATAATGAATTAATACAATATATTATATTTTATTTTATTTTAGCAATCACTATAATATATTATAATAAAAAATTATTATAACAAATTTATAGCATAATAAAATTAATTCTGTACTAATATATTATAAATCAATGATGACATTATTATAATAATTTAAAATTTGAGATTCATGAGTTGGTTTCAAAATAACATGACAAAAATTTTTTTTTTAATAAAATTAAGTGTATTACATAAATTAAATAAAAAAAGAAAAAGAAAAAATGAAAAATATGCATTGTTGAAGTCACTCGAGTAACTCGACAAACCCAAAATCACATTTGTCGAATTACTCGATGAAAAATTTCATACAAAATCAATCTATTCAATAACTCAAGTAACTCGACATACTCAAAATTGAGTTTCCCGAGTTACTCGACAAACCAATGAAACTTAAAATTTTCATTATTTTGTTTTTCTTTTTTATTTAAATTATGTAACACATGTAAATAATTTTTTATTCTTATTTTGTCGTGTTATTTTTCGAGCAACTGATGAATCTCAAATTTGGATTTGTCGAGTTATTTGATAAATGAAGTATATACAAAATTTTATTTAATGTATCATTTATTAGAACATAGTAAAATAAAATATATATCATATAAATTTAATATATATCATAATGAATTAATACAATATATTAAATTTTATTTTATTTTAGCAATTACTATAACATATTAGAAAAATAAATTATTATAATAAATTTATAGTATAAAAAATTAATTCTGTATTAATATATTATTAATTAATTACTACATTATTATAATAATTTAGTAATTATAATCAATTTATTATAACAAATTTATATTAAATAAATTTTTTTAGAAATTATGATCAAATTTATTACATATTTATTTATAAATTGTTTTCATCAATATTAATATAAATTTTGTTATAAAGAATATTATAAATAATAATTATAAATAAAAAATGATTTCCATAAAATAATTTAATATAATTATTCTAATAAATAAAAATAATTATTATAACAAATTTTTACTCCACTGTGTTTTTTAATTTCATAAAATCAAATATAATATATTATATTAATTTAAAATAATATATAATTATTTTATATGGTAGCTATTTTATTATAACATATTATATGAAGTTATAGAATGTGAAATATTATTCATTTTAAAAGAACTCATTATTCATTGTATCGCGTAACTCGACAAACTCAAAATTGAGTTTCCCGAGTTACTCGACAAACTAATGAAATGCATAATTTTTATTTATTTAATTTTTTTATTTAAATTATTTAATACATTGACTATTTTGTTTAATTTGTATGTTGTAATGTTATTATTCGAGGAACTCGTCAATATGAAATTTGAATTTGTTAACTTACTCGATAAATGAAGCACATACATAATTGTATTTAATTGATTATTTATTAGAATATAGTAAAATAAAATATATATCATATAAATTTAATATATATCATAATGAATTAATACAATATATTATATTTTCTTTTATTATGATTAATTTATCTAGTAATTTGACAAATCCAAATTTGAGATTCACAAGTTGGTTAAAAAATAACATGACAAAATAAAAACAAAAGAAAAAAAATTAAGTGTATTACATAATTTAAATAAAAAAAGGAAACTAAAAAATGAAAAATATGCATTGTTGAAGTTACTCGAGTAACTCGACAAATCGAAAATCACGTATGTCGAGTTACTCGATGAAAAATATGATACAAAATCAATCTATTCAACAGCTCAAGTAACTCGACAAACTGAAAATCGAGTTTCCCGAGTTACTCGATAAACCAATGAAATTTAAAATTTTCATTATTTTGTTTTCCTTTTTTATTTAAATTATATAATACATTTAAATAATTTTTTATTCTTATGTTGTCGTGTTATCTTTCAAGGAACTCGTGAATTTCAAATTTGAATTTGTCGAGTAACTTGATAAATAAAGCATATACAAAATTTTATTTAATGTATCATTTATTAAAACATAGTAAAATAGAATATATATCATATAAATTTAATATATATCATAATGAATTAATACAATATATTATATTTTATTTTATTTTAGCAATTACCATAACATATTATAAAAAAATAATAATTATAATAAATTTATAGTATAATAAAATTAATTCTGTATTAATATATTATTAATTAATTACTACATTATTATAATAATTTAGTAATTATAATCAATTTATTATAACAAATTTATATTAAATAAATTTTTTTATAAATTATTATAAAATTTATTATATACTTATTTATAAGTTGTTTTCATAAATATTAATATAAATTTTGTTATAAAGAGTATTAGAAATAGTAATTATAAATAAAAAATGATTTCTATAATATAATTTAATATAATAATTCTAATAAATAAAAATAATTATTATAACACATTTTTACTGCACTATGTTTTTATATTTCATAAAATCAAATATAATATATTATACTAATTTAAAATAATATATAATTATTTTATATGATAGCTATTTTATTATAACAAATTATATTAACTTATAGAATATGAAATATTATTCATCTAAAAGAACTCATTATTCATTGTATCGCGTAACTCGACAAACTCAAAATCGAGTTTTTCGAGTTACTCGACAAACTAATGAAATGCATAATTTTCATTTTTTAATTTATTTTTATTTAAATTATTTAATACGTTGACTATTTTGTTTAATTTGTATGTTGTAATGTTATTATTCGAGAAACTCGTCAATATGAAATTTGGATTTGTTAACTTACTTGATAAATGAAGCACACACATAATTGTATTTAATTGATCATTTATTAGAACATAGTAAAATAAAATATATATCATAATGAATTAATACAATATATTATATTTTCTTTTATTTTAGCAATTACTATAACATATTATAATTAAAAATTATTAGAATAAATTTATAGCATAATAAAAGTAATTCTGTAGTAATATATTATTAATCAATTATTACATTATTATAATAATGTAGTGATTGTAATAAATTTATTATAACAAATTGATATTAAATAGATTTCATCAAAAATTATGAAAATAAATTGTAATAAAAATTTGTTATAATAATGATATTTTTTGTTAGAATAATTATGTAAAATTATATCACGAAAATAAATGTGTTTTTTATAATTAATACTTGTAATAAATATTTTAACATAATTTAAATATTTATTACAGAAATTATAAATTAATATATAATAAATTATATAGTAATTTGTATTAAAATTTTTATAATAGTATTCTGTTATAATAAATTTATTATAATAAAATAATAATTATAATAAAAAATTAATTAAATAATAATCTTTTATTACAATATAAATTATAACGAAATAAAAATTGATTATAAGAATTTTTTATTATACTATGTTACAGTAATTGCAAAAAATCTAAAATTTAATATAGTCTATGACTTGAATATAATATATATTACATTTACATAATATATATTTTGTTGTAGTATGTTTAAATAAATGATAGATTAAAAATTTTTATTTATGTGCTTAATTTATTACGTAACTCGACAAACCGAAATTTTGGATTGATGTGTTGCTCGAAGGATAGCATGACAGATTACAAATAAAGAATAAATAATTTAATATAAATTTTGAATAAAAAATACAAACAAATATTTTGCAAACTATATAAATCATTATTTAGTCGAGCAACTCGAAAAACTTAAATATGAGTTTGTCGAGTTGCTCGATTAATAATATGATAGGAAGTCATAAACTGAATTTTTAGTTTGTCGAGTTACTTTATAACATGAGTAGATGAGTAATTTTAGATGAGGAATTTTTTATATTCTATCATTTAATATAATATGTTAGAATAAGAGAACTATCATATAAAATAATTATATATTATTTTAAATGTTTATAATATATTATATTTGATTTTATGAAATATGAATACACAGTGCAATAATAATGTGTTATAATAATTAATTTTATTTATTAGAATGATTATATCAAATTATATTAGCAAAATCATTTTTTATTTATAATTACTTATTATAATATTATTTATAACAAAATTTATATTAATATTTATGAAAAAATTTATAAATAGATATGTAATAAATTTTATAATAATTTATAATAAAATTTATTTAATATCAATTTGTTATAATAAATTGATTGTAATCATTAAATTATTATAATAATTTAATAATTGATTAATAATATATTACTATAGAATTAATTTTATTATGCTATAAATTTATTATAATAATATGTTTTTATAATATTTTATAGTAATTGCTAAAATAAAAGACAATATAATATATTGTATTAATTCACTATGATATATATTTTATTTATATGATATATATGATATTTTACTATGTTTTAATAACTGGTAGATTAAAAAATCTTATGTATATGTTTAATTTATCTAATAACTCGACAAATCCTAATTTGAGACTCACGAGTTCGTTGAAAAATAACATGACAAAATAAAATTAAACAAAAATTTAAATGTATTACATAATTTAAATAAAAAAAGAAAACAAAAAAAATGAAAAATATACATTGTTGAAGTTATCCGAGTAACTCGACAAACTCAAAATCACGTTTGTCGAGTTACTCGATGGAAAATGTGATACAAAAGCAAAAATCATAAAACGAGAATATTTTTGTCAAATAAATTGAATAAGTAATTTTAGATTTCACTTAGTATAATTGATTTACAAATATTATAAATAAATGTGTGAATTTATGTAAAATAATTGTTTTTATTTATTTGATATTTTGTGGACTTGTGTATATTATATTTTATGTTTTTCTTTATTGTAAAGAAAAAATTTGTATACATATAAATTTTATGTATTTAGGATGTAGGTTATAGAGCAATTCGAAAAAATTTATTTTGCGTTTGTCGAGTTACTTGAGTAATAAATTGTAAAAGATTGTTTTGTTTTATGATTTATATTTAATTTTATTTGAGCAATTACTATAACATATTATTAAAAAAAATTTTATAATAAATTTATAGCATAATAAAATTAAATTCTGTACTAATATATTATTAATTAATTATTACATTATTATAATAATTTAATGATTATATTCAATTTAATATAATAAATTGATATTAAATAAATTTATTTATAAATTATTATAAAATTTATTACATATTTATTTATAATTTATTTTCATAAATATGCATATGAATTTTGTTATAAATGATATTATCATTAGTAATTAAAAATATAAAATTATTTTAATATTATAATTTGATATAATTATTCTGATAAATAAAATGAGATTATTGAATTACTCAATAAATAAATATGTAATAAATTTTATAATCATTTATAAAAAAAAATTATTTAATATAAAATTGTTATAATAAATTGATTATAATCATTAAATTATTATAATAATGTAATAATTGATTAATAATATATTACTACACCAATAATTTTATTATGTTATAAATTTTGTTATAAATGATATTATTATTACTAATTATAAATATAAAATATATTTCATAGTATAATTTGATATAATTATTCTCATAAATAAAAATAACTATTATAACATATTTTTATTACATTGTCATTTTTTAAATCATAAAATTAAATATGATATACTATAATAATATAAAATAATATATACAATTTTTTTTTATAATAGCTCTTTTATTATAACATATTATATTAAGTGATAGAATATAAAAAATTGCTTACCTTCTTACGTTATAAACTAACTCGACAAGATAAAAATTCAGCTTACCGATTTGCTTGATGAAATAGAAAAATAAAAACAACCATATAAAAAAATAATTAAAGAACTAATATAATTCTTTGTTATAAACCAAAATATAAAATACTAAATTCATCTATTCAATATATCGAGTAACTCGACAAACTCAAGATCGAGTTTCTCGAGTTACTCGACAAACTAATGAAATTTTATCATGTTATTTTTCGAGAAACTCGTGAAGCTGAAATTTTGATTTGTCGAGTTACTTGAAAAATTAAGCATATATAGAAATTTTCTTAAGATATCATGTATTAAAACATAGTAAAATAAAATATATATTATATAAATTTAATATATATCATAATGAATTAATACATTATATTTTATTTTATTTTATTTTAGCAATTATTATAACATATTAAAAAAAATTATTATAACAAATTTATAGTATAATAAAATTAAATCTGTAGTAATATATTATTAATCAACTATTACATTATTATAATAATTTACTAATTATAATCAATTTATTATAAGAAATTGGTATAAAATAAATTTTATTATAAATTTTATTATAAATTATTATAAAATTTATTACATATTTATTTATTATTTTTTTCATAAATATTAATATAAATTTTATTATAAATAATATTATAATTAATAATTATAAAGAAAAAATGATTTTCATAATATAATTTGATATAAGTATTCAAAAAAATAAAAGTAATTATTATAACACATTTTTATTGCACTGTGTTTTATATTTCATAAAATAAGATATAATATATTATAATAAATAAAAATAATATATAAATATTTTATATAATAGCTTTTTTTATCATAACATAATATATTAAGTGATAGAATAAAAAAATTTATTCATCTAAAAGAATTCATCTAGTCACGTTATAAAGTAGCTCGACAAACTGAAAATTCAGACTGCCGAGTTGCTCGATTAGATAGATAATAAAAAACAACGACATTAAAAATTAATTAAACAACTAATATATTTCATTATTATAAATGAAAATATAAAATACGAAATCCATTTTTTCATTTTATCGTGTAACTCGACAAACTCATTTTCGAATTTTCTGAGTTACTCGACAAATTAATGAAATGCATATTTTTCATTTATTTTATTTTATTTTTTATTTGAATTATTTAATACATTTACTATTTTGTTTAATTTGTATTTTGTCATGCTATTTTTCGAGCAACTCCGGAATATGAAATTTAGATTTGTCAATTTACTTGATAAATTAAGTGTAATTTAATTTATCATTTATTAAAAGATAGTAAAATAAAATATATATCATATAAATTTAATATATATCATAATGAATTAATACAATATATTATATTTTAATTTATTTTATTTTAGCAATTACTATAACATATTATAATAAAAAATTATTATAACAAATTTATAGCATAATAAAATTAATTGTGTAGTAATATATTATTAATCAATTATTACATTATTATAATAATTTAATGATTATAATAAATTTAGTATAACAAATTGATATTAAATAAATGTCATTATAAATTATGAAAACAAATTGTAATAAAAATGTGTTATAATAATGATATTTATTTTTTTGAATAATTATTTCAAATTATATTATGAACAAAAATGTTTTTTTTATAATTAATAATTATAATAAATATTTTAACATAATTTATAATAATATTTATTACATAAATTATAAATAAATATGTAATAAATTCTATAGTAATTTGTATTAAAATTTATATAATAGTAATCTATTATAATAAATTGATTATAATGAGTTAATAATTATAATAAAAAAATAATTCAACAATAATATTTTACTACAATATAAATTATAATGAAATATAAATTGATTAGAATAATTTTTTATTATACTATGTTACAGTAATTGATAAAAAATATAAAAGTTAATATAGTCTATTACTTGAATATAATATATATTAAATTTATATAATATATATTTTATTGTATTATGTTTTAATAAATGATAGATTAAAAAAATGTATTTATGTGCCTAATTTATTAAGTAACTGGACAAACCCGAATTTCAGATTCATGTGTTGCTTGAAGGATAGCATGACAGAATACAAAAAAAAGAATAAAAAATTTAATAAAAAATTTGAATAAAAAATACAAACAACAAAATTGCAAACTATATAAATGATTATTTACTCGAGCAACTCGACAAAATCAAATATGAGTTTGTCGAGTTGCTCGATTATTAATATGACAGGTAGTTATAAACTCAATTTTCAGTTTCTCGAGTAACTTTATAACATGAATAGATATGTAATATTAGATGAGTAAATTTTGATATTCTATCATTAAATTGATTATAATCATTAAATTATTATAATAATGTAATAATTGATTTATAATATTTTATTACAGAATCAATTATATTGTGCTACAAATTTATTATAATAATTTTATGAATTTTTTTTTTTTTGTAATATTTATTTGAAACCTTCACTTAGTCATGGATTAATAAAAACCCATTTGAGATAGAAAACAATCACTGAAAAATATGAAATTTTGAGAGAACATAGAGTACTGATGTAGCCAAAAGTTTAAGAAGATATTTACACAACCTAAAGTTTTTTATTGGTTTATAATAGCAATTCCGGCACGCTGACAGCATAAAATCAAAAAATAGCCTAGGAGATTTCGCAGTGATTATTTTAGTATGCCTAAACATGTCGTCGGACTATCAATTTTTGATATGTGGTAGCCACATGAGTATTCTATGTCCCTTGAAAATGTCATATTGTTCGGTGATTATTTTCTATGGCAAATAATTTTTTGTTACTACATGACCAGGTGAATTAATTTTTGAAAATAAGGGCAATGTTATCAAAATGTCTTTACCTGGTCATGGAGTAACAAAAATTTGTTTAACATAGAAAGCGATCACCGAAAAATATGAAATTTTCAGGGGACATAGAATACTTAGGTGGCTACCACATATTAAAATTTTATAATCCGACGGCATGTTTTGGCTTACTAAAATAATATATGAAAAACAAATAGAAAAAAAATAAATTTAAGGAATAATATAGATAAAAAAAAAAAAAAACCAAAGACGTTTAAATTATGCAAGTTATTACTGTCTAAAGTAACTCGGTAAATTCAAACTTAAATATGCAGGTGTACTTGATGAATAATACAATACAAATCACAAAGTAAAAAGGTGTATTTATTAAAAAGTTATATTCTAAAAATTTAATATTATCCTTTAATATACTCTGTATATTTATAGTTTTTAGGGCTTATGCTTATTATTTTGTATAGATTTTTTTATTTTCATAAGAAAAATATATTATATATTTATTTAGGGTAAAAAAAAATTTTTTTTGTATTCTGTTTATTATTATTAATAAGTATATATATCCAATAATATAAAGTTAATAGTAAAAATAAAAGTACATAAAAATATAAAATATATAGATTTGTTAAATATAATTTACATCATTGCACTGCATGTAAAAAGGCTTATATCTAGAAACGACAAAACCCTTCAAATATTACAAAAAAAAAACCTAACATCCATTCATAAAAATGGAAAAAGGTGGCAATGCATACAAGGATATGATTAGTTTTTAAAGTGTGTCTTTGTCTTTCGAAACTCGTGTATATCTCTCTGTTCTTGACGTAGGCAATTTTTTTGGGTTGACTTCATTCTCAGATGAGATTGGATGTTCTTCAATTTTTCTCTTCTTGGATTTAGACACAGGTGAAGAAGGAAAATTAAGCTGTTTCACTGCACTTGGAAATGTTTGCCCTTGAAGAGGCATTGGTGTGTCAGTGGTGTACGCTATATCTTTTCCTTTGTTAGTCTTTGATCTTGTACTTGTAGAAGTGGTCGAAGTCGAATGAACTGGTTCGTTGAGGAAGATAATGTCATACTTGTATTCATTGTCGAAGACATTTTTCTTCATTCCTTTAATATAAAAGAATTGTTCCTCTTCCAACGTGAATCTAATTTTTTCCAAGACTTCTGATCCACTATCCATCAGTTGTTTGCCTGTGTACTGTAAGAATTTTTCCGCTGTATCTCCAATCATAGTCCCAGAGAATGAACCTGTGGAGTCCTCAAGTTCCACATATACACGTGCCCTAACATATAAAAGATGTTAAAAGTGTTGCATGTATAAATAATTGTAAACAATAAATAATTTGTAAACAATAAATAATTTGTAAACAATATTATACCTTGGTACTGCAACTGCATGGGAAAATTTGCAGAAGACACATTCATATGTTTCATTGAAATCGGCACTTGATATTTTGTTGCAAGTATTGCAAGACATGTACCAAAAGGCTTGCTTAAATACTCTCACATATGCACGTGCGTAAACCCAGAAATATCCATGTCCTGTTAGCTATTTTTGAAGAGAAATTGTATAAATATTGTGCAATAATTAAATGCATTTGTCTATATATTATTTTAATTAGGATTAGCCTTACTCCAGATAACAAATTTGGAATTTGTTGAATCTCTGTGATGTTGTTCATGTCTGGGGTTGAAATATTCTTTGTTGCTGAGAATGGATATATCTTTGTCAAGATCATCTCATCTAACTTGTCAGAATTTGTTTCAACCCTTGCACAATGTGTAAAAATATTAGCAATTTATACACATGTATATATATATATATATGAGATATAGTTTGAATAAAAGATAATGAATAAATAAATTGTTACCAAGATGTTAGCTCAACCACTTGTTCTAAATGGGCATTGAAGGAGAATATGTTGTTGGCCTTGGTTGAAATTGAAAGGCCTGTGCATGAAATAAATATATAGATATATTTATTAGAAGAGCTAAGATTGCCTATAAATGTTGTAATATTCCATTGATGAATTATAAAATTATTGACAATATATTACCACTAAAAGATGTTACTTTTAGATGGTTTCCAATGATGATTTGTTTCTTGCTCAAGTTATCGGCAATGAAACGGCATTCTTTCTCTACAAAATTATCCCACATCGTTAGCAACACAGTGTTGAAGCTAGTATAGAAACACAGAAAATATATGAGAAAGTGGTATATGAGTTTTTTTAATAATATTGAAATTATTATAATATACATTTATAGTTGAAAATAATATAGCTATATATATATAAACCTTGTGTCGATGAGAACTATACCTTGAATACACGTTTGTGTTTCAAATCTAGTTTGAACCAGCCTTTTAGGTTTCACATCGATTGCAACTCCAATGATACCTAAAGGATAAAAATAACAAAGTAGGACAAATGAAATGTGTTATGAATACAATGGCTAAGATAAACATGTAAAATGTGTAAATATAATAATTTAAATGCATAAAAAGAAAAAAAAATATTTTTTGTAAAATAGGAACAAATACTTATATCAGAATTTGAGTCCATGTAAGGTTCCAATTTGTTGAAAGGGACAAAATTGTATGTAGAGATATCAAAACACTGTGGTCTTCATTGACTTCCTCAACTCTTGTTCAACCAGATATCGTCCATTGTATGTTGTCCATAGAACCTTGATACTCAGGCTTCGTGAATTTGACATTTGCATTTGAAACAAGATACGTTTTGCCAAGTAGTAGCTTGTCTTCATATGCTGAGATGTTGGCATCATAGATAGTTGCATGGACTTCATTTTTCTGTACTATGCATTGAAATTAGATATTTTGTAAAAACATGTATATAATTTTGGCTAGATATTATTTTTAATATGAACAAAGACAATTTAAAGTTATAACATATTAGAGGAAAAAAAAATTTGTAAATATTTTATGTGGCTGAAATTAAATAAATCAAGAAACATAAATAATACATTCAAATAATATACCTCAGGATCCATAAATACCATATTCTGGTATTTTGTCGGGCTTCGTTGAGCTGTTCGTGGAAATGATTTTTCCACAACAATAATTTTCTAAGTCCAATTTGTATCATTTGGAGCAATATTTGGTATTAATTTGTACTGTTTTTCCATTGTTTGATCCTGTACAAAATGTCAAATATAAATTAAAGAGTATAAATACGTTATCAAAATAAAATAATATTTATACTAATAATAAATTGTAAGAGTATGTGTTGAAATATAGTACAGACTTGTAGTTAAAATCTAAAAGAGGAGTATGAGGATATTGAGAATTAAAGACTTCACGATAAATGCCAATATAGAATGTTTGTTGTGTTTGGTTTGTAATCAGAGGGAATGTATATATATAGAGGTATATAGTATCTATTATGTCAAGAGTGAGGATATGTTTACCCAATGGGGGTCTAAATCCTCTGTCTTGATTGATGCGTGGCTTGTCACGCAGTAATTAATAAATGATGTAGGCCCCAATAATGATGCCTTAAGAACTCATTCGCACTTGTCCTCATTCTATCCTACTCAGCCCCAAGTAATTCAAAAAAAGTACTGACCATATTAATAATAGATTTTAACATCCCAAAATATTAATATAAGCACTCCAAAATTTTAGGTCAGTACCTCCACTCTTATCTTAAATTATAATACAGGCAAATTTATGAAATTGAAATGAATAAAATTTTATTATTATAATGTATATTATTTAAAATAATATAATATCAAAAATTTATTATTGAGTTAAAAATGTTTATGAAGATTTCAATAAGTATAATTAGTTATTATATATTTGAGTAATTTTGTGTACCAATTAACAAAATATAAGATAAAAAATTAAAAATAAATAAATAAATAAATAATTGATGGTTAAATTGTGAATATGAAATTTGCTTTACCTAGTAATTTACAAACAAAATAAGTAAGTACTACAACAGAAGTAAAAAAGTGGTCATGAGAGTTCAAGAATGTATGAGACTTGAGTAGATTCGAAGCTATTATTTTCTAAGCTGAAAGATTAAACTATTAGATGTTATGAAATAAATGGATGAAACAATAATAAAACAATAGGTAAGGAAATCTATAATAAGGTAGGCTTTATATTAATAATTTTTCAGTATACCACAATCTACAAAATTCTTCTCCAGTAATTTAAATGAAATAAAATAATTTAGGATTTATATATACTTTAAAAAAGTTAAAGGGTCCAATTACAATGTTTATACTGTAAATTTTTCTATTATTTTAATGGAGTTAAGTCAAAGGTAAAATTGGTCAAGAATTGTTAGATACATGAGAAATAGTGGTGTTGAGACTATTTGTAACTATAAATAGAAAAATGGGAATGATATCTAAAATAAAAGAAGGATTAGGGATCAAATTGTTACAAACATGAAAGAATGGGCAGTGCTTGTTTGAATTAAATGGAGAAGGGATGGGGCCCAGCATTTATTAAGTGCTGCGTGTCTTGGAGGGGATGGG
The DNA here is from genome assembly GCA_030279155.1 of Forsythia viridissima. Taxonomy (NCBI): domain Eukaryota; kingdom Viridiplantae; phylum Streptophyta; class Magnoliopsida; order Lamiales; family Oleaceae; genus Forsythia; species Forsythia viridissima. Next base: position 46,530,832 of record CM059038.1, on the reverse strand, counting down.
GTCCAGCATTTATTAATTGCTGCGTGGCAAGCCACGCAGCAATTGGGGATGAGGATCTGAAACCCGAATCGGGAGTAACGAGGTGAAGCCCGATTCAGAGATATTTATATATGTTTATGTATATAGATTTTTCATACGTGTATGGTGAGGATGAATAAATTAAAGATCATATCGACATGTGTACAATAAAAAGATATTTATACATTTATGATGTAAATTTTTAGTTGTCTTAGGTATGATTACATGTAGGAGTAGACTACGTAGTAATATATAGTTTCTTGTATCAATTTGTCTCAATTTCATAAAATTAAGAAATAAAGTATACTTAGATATTTTTTAGTTACAGCTGTTGATTTGTGTTTATTTAAATATAGAACAAAAAAAAGTCATATCAAATATAAACAAAATTTTATACTGTTAATAGCTAATTATTTTGTAACATATCTAGACAAACTCGTTAAATGGCAAATGGAGTATAAATTTATAACATTGAATATCTAGATATTTGTACTTTAAATTTTTGTTTGTTAAATTTTTTATTCCATTTATTCAACTAACTCGATCAATACAAAGTTCTTAGAAACTTGATTAAGTTTGATAAATTAATCAACGAAGATAAATTTAGTTTTAAACTTCAAAAATTCAAGTTCGATGAATATAATGTATTTTATATGAATTTCTTTTATATAATTATGTTGGCTACCAAATACACTTTATAACTATATCTATTATGGAAATGAATTTAATAGAAACTGACACATCTTTGAAAAGTTCAATATATAATCATCATTACAAATTGTATTAATAGCAATAGAAAAAAATATTTGATACTAATAATATTCCATGAATTCCTTATTTAAATCAACATGTTATATAATATTAGTACATCTATAATACTAATATACACATATTCAATATTAGCAAAATAAAAATACAATAATAAAAGATGTTTCACTTTGTTAAAAATAAATGGTCAAAAATTGGTACTAAGTTAACATAAATATACTAAAAAAAATTTAATAAATTATTGGTAATGTAAATTTAAAGTAAATTAATAAAATAAAATGTCAAAATATAATTTGTGAGAGTAAAGCAAATAGAAAATATTTGAGCAATAATCATTGATAAATCTACACTATTTGTAGTATAATATTTATAAAATAAAACAACAGATAATTATAAAAAAAATTCAAGAATTATCTAAATCAAATGTTGAGTTTTATTATTTTGGATTATAATTCGATGCTATTAGAAAACGTACATAACTATAGCATCATACATTTGAACAGACTGACCATTTATTCACTGCACTATCAATAATTTCAAAGCTTTGTACATATTTTCTTCAAAGTCCTATACAATATCCTTCACCAATAGAGATGTAAGAGTAGGCTGGCTATTTATTCACTGCAATATCGTTAATGTCAAAGCTCTGTAGAAGTGTTCTTCAAAGAACACATGGAATATACTTCAAGAATATTCACTGCAATATCATTGATGTCAAAGCTTTGTAGAAGTGTTCTTCAAAGAACACATAGAATATACTTCAAGAATACAGTTGTAACTGTTATTTATAAAGTACAAACCCTGTAATAAACAAAAAATGTATAATAATAATTAAAACACTATGAATGCACAATTGCTAATATTTCTGTATAAACTACATTCTTTGTACGACTAAAATGATTTTTGAGTTTATCATTTGGTATAATTAATGCTCTAATACATTTACTTGTTTTTGCTCTAGATAATGCAACATAAAGTTGATCATGAGAAAATACAGGTTCAGGAAGATATAGTCCAACATAATCTAGTGTTTGACCTTGAGCTTTATTTATTGTCATTGCAAAACAATGACGAATTGGAAATTGCGTTCTTTTAAAAGGGAATGTACTCTTATCACTTTCAAGTGGAATAAATGGAATTCTAGGTAAAAAAAACTTTCTTCCCACGCCATTCTCCAACAGATATTTCAGCATGAATAACATTACGCTCAAATCCACGACAAATTAATCTAGTGCCATTACATAATCCTTCAGATGGATTAATATTTCTCAATAACATAATAGGACAATTTTCTTTCAATACAAGTTCATGAGGTGGAATACCATTTGGAGTTAATGTATTAAGAAAATCTTCATGAATACTTTGTTCATTTTTTCCTAACGTTTCGTCGAAGCTATAATATGTAACATTTTCACCAACAATTTCATCAAGTACAATATTATTTATTTTATCAACAGCATTATTTGTAGGAGTTAAAATAACTCGATTAATCATCTTATCTAATTCATTGCTATAATTCTGTAAGTTTGGGTAAACACTTCGGATCAATTCTTTTAGAGAAACTATTTTGTTATCAAATGGTATAGCAATTTCATCTGGTAATGTAATCATATTACAGGTATGCTTAGGTTGGATTCCATTGCCTATATCAAGCAACAACTTAGAAAAGTATGGGTCTAATCGAGCTCTCATATTTTGTACCAATTGTATTTGTATAAAATTTTGCCGTAAGTATGAATAGACTAAACTTGATCCAATGATTGCTTCTTTATTTCCTTTTTGAACTACTGGTAAAACTTGTCGGAAATCACCTCCTAAAACAACAACTTTCCCTCCAAAAGGCAATATAGAATCATTAACATCTCTTAGCATTCTAACTACAGCCTCTATTGCATAACGGTGAACCATTGGTGCTTCATCCCAAATAATTAAATTTGTCAATCTAAAGAAGCTTGCTAGAGCAGACTGTTTACTAACAGAACAGGTCATATTGTGATTTATTTCAAGTGGTATCTTAAACCTTGAATGTGCTGTTCGTCCACCAGGTAATAAAGCAGCTGCAACACCTGAGGAAGCTGTTGCTAAACCTATAAGATTTTTAGATTGAATTGTAGAGAGCAAAGCTTTATATAAATAAGTTTTACCAGTTCCACCAGGTCCATCTATAAAATACATACGACTTGTATTACTATATACATCTGTAAGAATTTTGTCATAGGCAATTTTTTGATATTCATTCAAGTTATTTGCATACATAGTATTGTCAGCATGAATAACATTGTTTAATTCTTCATTAATAATCTTAGCTAATATGTCTTCTTGTTCCATATATATTTGAAAAGGTACAAGATGGTAATCATTTATATTTTTATTATTTGCTTCTAATATAGAATTCATTTCATGTAATGCTTTCATTTCTGCATTTGCAATAGACATACCATTAGATAAATAATCTTCACATAAAAATAGGTGAAATTTTTTCCATAAAACATCTAGATTATCAGGAGAACATAGAATGAGTATAGTAGCAAATAATCTACGAAGAGAAGAAGGCATTTGATAACTAATAGCTTCATCTAAACAAAGCTCACAATAATTATTGTCTTGTAATAAACCAAGTGACATAGCTGTTTCACGAAAAGACGACAAATAAACACCATGAACTATTTTTAAATTTTCAAATGAAATTGCTCCTTTAATATGATTTAATAAGATACGTAAATAATATATTTCTCCTTCAGTTATAGTAGATATAACTATTCTACCAATAACATTTCCTTTTTTCCTTCGACACCATATTTTCCCTTGGCCATCCCATACAAAAAAATTTGGAAAATCTTTATATAATAATGTTTTTGCAAGTTCATTTGAAAGATTCATATGAAAAAATTCAGTTAACATTGTGCGTTGTCTAGATTCATTATTGATTACTGTTTCTAAATTTTCATAATCTTTATATGTTATCAAGTGGTTATTTTCAAGATGTAGTTGTAATGAGATAACTGAGGGAGACATTTCATACAAAACAAATCCATATATTCTCCACATTGCTTCAGGTGGAGAAATCCAACGTCCATTTTGGCATATCTCAATTTCATCAATAGGGTTTTCATTATTAGTATTAGTGATTGAAAAACTTACACGATCATAGCCTTTATAAACATATTTATAGAGGTATTTAACAGTTTTAACTGTTGAACATATTTCCACATTAATATGGCAATCAAACTTGGCACATAAATATGGATTGTAAGGTACAACCCATCTATTGTCTAATAAATGTCCTCGAATCATAAATGATCGTTTATCGTTCAATCGTCTATAAGTTGGATAAGAATTATGGCCAATAAAAGTATTTGAGATATATTCCTTTGGGTATTTATTCTTACAATGACCTTTTCTATCCATACAAACATTATGAGGATTCAAATGACCACATGGACCATGCATCATATGTTTAACAACAATAGAATGAAGATGAGGATATTTTACTTTATCTGGAATTTCACATGATACAATAGAATCGACTCTATCAATATTATTAATTTTTGCACAACTTTGTAAGATTAGTAAGAAATGAGCATGTGGAAGTCCTCGTTTTTGGAATTCTACAACATAAATATATGCAGCAACAGGCCCAAATATTTGGTGCTTGAATAGATCAACTTTAAGTTCTTCTAATTTAGCTTTGAATATTCTAGCAGTTAAATCAGGTTTATTCTATCCTATATCATTATGCCTTAATTCTTGTTTTATTTCTACCCAATTAGGGTTACATGTCAATGTTAAAAATAAATCAGGTTTACCAAATTTTTGTATCAATGCCATGGCGTCCATATATCTTTTTTTCATATCTCTAGGACCCCCAACAAAAGAAGAAGGTAAAATAATCTGACGACCAATTTGTGCACCTCTATTTTGACCATTTTCTACACTATCAACAACTCCTTGATATAATTCAGCACGGATTTCACTTTGATTTTGACGAAAATAATCTAATCGACTTGTTTCAAGTTTAACATACATATCTACTACATATTGCTGTAGAAGTCTACCAGCATGGAGCAAAACATTATTTTGTGTATCACGTACCTGTAATTTGAAGCAATAGTATTCACGACAAGATACTTGTAAACCTTTTTTATTCTTCTTGAAAACTGCACAAGAGAAAAATACAAAGAAATTTAATGATAGAAAATTTTAAATTTAATGAGTTTAAATGAACAAACATATTGGTAGTCTTTACCTTTTTTTTCTCTCTATTACATCAGCTGCGCAACTGATGTTTTCAGTAGAAAGGGAATCGTCTATTGTACTCTGAATATCAAATGTACTATTTTTTGCCTTTTCAATACCTTCATGACAACGTCACCAAAGAAAAATAATAATGGATATTGTAGGGGATCATAATATCCATAATAGTAATGTATTCTATGTGAATTATTAGAGTGACAATAAATTGATTTATCACGATATCTTATGTCTGCAGATGGGTCCTCATCAACCCAAACTGCAGCCACTTGAGATACAGAAGGTGCATTATATACTCTTTGATCAGGACCAGCATTACATCTAATATGAATTTTGCAAGTTTGAAGACTTTCAATATCACTTAGGGAACGAAAAAATCTAGAATATGGATTAATCTTTAATAGATTTACTAATATGTGTAGTAAAGATGATGAGAAATTGATAGATGTATTTAATCTATTTTGTATTTCATTGTCTGTATCATAAAAGTATAACTATAAATATGACGGATTAATATCAATGTTTAGAATTGGATTTATATAATGGTATACTTGTCCTTGAACTCTAAAAGTGTAAATACCTTTGTAGTTAGTAGATTTAGATAAATCTTTATCAAACTTCACTCCAAAAGAGGAAAAAGCAAAACGGTTATTATAATTTCGTACATCATTTTTAAAATCTAATGCTTCATCTGAACTTGAAGTATATAAATCATATAAATAGAAGGTGAACAGTTGATATGCAATTTGATTTTTCCATCAGAACAACAAAAACCTTTACTTTCTTTTTCAAACTTTTTTGCAAGACAATGAATACAATTTGTTGGAGTACGTAATTCATAAGTTTTTGTGGGTACATGTCTCATAGTAATATTTGAAATACAAGGAGTTAATTGGAATTCATGATTTTGATTTTCATGTTCTTCATAATAAATATGGCTTTCTACGCTATCATCTTCTAAATTGTTAGAGCCAATGAAAGAAATTCCATGTCCATCTTCATTCAATTCTCCAGCTATAAAAAATATGACAAATCAGAACAACATAAATAAATAAATAGAAAAAAAATGTGCATAATGGGAAAAACATTAAAAAAAAAAAACCTTAGCTCACCAGATAATTGTAAACTATCTATTGAATTGACATCATTCAACTCAATATCTTCAAGTAACTGAATCCTTGTTTTTCGAATCTTCTTGTTAGATTTATACTGTGTATGCTGAGCATACATCTGTCTCCTTTTCTTTCTTTTTTTGTTCTTTATTTGAGTCAACAAATTTTTCGCCTGACATCTAATATATTTTATCATACAACAAATATAAAAATTAGTCTCAATCATTGTAAACAAAAAAATTATATATAATATAAACATTATTAACACAAATAAGAATAAGATTAGTACATAGATGGAATGAGCAACGGGGAAAAAATTATTATTGATTAAAATTCTTATGTTCTAGTATAGCCTATAAATACATGATATTAAAAACAAAACTTGTGAATAAAGATATAATGATAGAATAAACCAAATAACACAAATAACAATTAACTTCAAATTTCTATCAGTGAATAATTACATACCTGTAAATTTAAGTTGTCAACTTGCTGTAAAACCACTGATAAAGAACTGATCAAATCAATTAAATGAATATCAGAACTTCTACAATCTACACTCAAACTCAATAGATGGACGAAGGAAATGGAAATTATAATTTCGAATAGAAGAAACAAGCTACAATGATTTGAAGTGAGAAAAAGAGAAATTCAACAAAATTAGGACTGATTTCAGCAAACATAGATCATGAAACCAAAAATAATTAACTAAAGCTTTCTAGGGTTTGATGAGAGTAGAAATAAAAGAGCAAGGTTGAGAACAAAGAAAATAGAAAAGAAGCAAAAACTGTGTATATATGTCTCGTACAAATCGAACAAAGGAAAAATATAAAATAATACTGCCAAAACAACGTGGTTTATTTCTAATACGTGAATAGTATAGATGTACATAAAATTTTATATGTTATTAATAATAAGTACAAAGATAAGGACAAAGAAATGAAAAAAACCGAAAAACAAGTAACTTTTAATTTCTAAATGAGTACACGTGTTAAGAACTGGGTATTATTTTGAAGAAATCAAGTTGAATCATTTTTCGTAATTGCCTCGGAACTCGAAAAGATTGACCAATATAAAAATATATGCATCTGGTAAAAAATGAACACCAGATATAATAGATAAATTTTCAGGTCAAACAATGCGGCTAGTATGGAAAATAAAATTATACAACAGAATTGCAAAATCCAACGGAAGCAAAAATTGAGGTAGGAAAGTTGACATCTAATTACTCGAGCAAATCGAGAAACTACATTTCAGTTTATCGAGTTAATCGGGAAAACAAATTACATAAACAGAGCAAATTCAAGTAAATTTCACAATCATTATTAACAATAATGAAGGCTGATTATTAGATTAGAAATGATATGATGACTACAATTATCATAATAAATTAATATGATGATCATATCAAAAATTAACTACACTAACATAAAATAATTGACAAAAATTTTATATCATATACTGTAAGGATTTAATATAATATATAATAATTTCATAAAATATATATTTTACTATAACATATTCTAATAAAAAAAAGAATAAAATAATTCATGCATATTTTTACTTTATTAAGTATCTTGACAAAATCATAATTGAGAATGTCAAGTTGATCAATGAATTATACAAGAAAACAAAAAATTTTTAATTTAAGAATTAATATAAATAAAAAGAAAAAAAAAACCAAATGCATAAAGACAATTTTTGTAATTTTTTCTTTATTGTATTTTTTTTAGAGTTACTCAACAAAACCAAAGTCAAATCTAAAAAAAAAAAAAAAAAAAAAATTGCAAAGTTAAGAAAAGCCAATTTTATAAAAATTTAACGCAATTTTCTAGGACAAAATAGTGATAGTTGGATGGCCAATAAAGCGCAAATTAATAAAATGAAAAAATGTCAAAATAAAATAGGGCTACTTTTTAAAATTTGTAGGACTTCATTTACATTTTTATTTTATTTTTTTGTTATTAGTTTTTTTGTTTTTTATTCAAAGAGGTGGACAAAATAAAATCCGTAACAAAATTTAAAGGTCGGGGATGGCCAAAACAAAAAAAGGTCATGGGTAAATTTGTTATAAAATGAAAAGCATGTGGACTAAAAGTGCAAATGACAAAAAAAAAATAAATAAATAAATTGCTAAGAGCCCACAAAAATAAAAAAATTAAAATTTTTTTCCCAATGTTTCCCACTTTGCCGAGTTACATAAGTAAAATGTTTTTAATTTTCCCACTTTGCCGAGTAACTCGGCAGAGTGGGAAAATTTTTTAAAAAAAATTAAATATTTTAAAAAAATTAAAGAATGTGAAAATAGAATTGAGCTACTTTTTAAAAGTTGTACGACGACTTTATTTACATTTTAATTTTATTTTGTTGTTATTAGTTATTTTGTTTTTTATTCAAAGAGGTAGACGAAATAAAATCTGTAACAAAATTTAAAGGTCGGGGATGGCCAAAAAAAAAAAAAAGGTCATGAGTAAATTTGTTATAAAAGGAAAAGGATGTGGACAAAAAGTGCAAATTACAAAAAAATAAATAAATAAATAAATTGCTAAAAGCCCACAAAAATTAAAAAATTAAAAAAAAAAAAAATTTCCAATGTTTCCCACTTTGCCGAGTAACTCGGCAAAGTGGGATAAGTAAAATGTTTTTAAATTTCCCACTTTGCCGAGTAACTCGACAAAGTGCGAAAAATTTAAAGATTATATTTTTTGGTTTTTATATTTTGTCATGAAAATGTCCGCCAAAAAAAAAATAAATAAATTTGCGTGAGCAAAGTGGGAATTTTTTTTTTTTTTTTTATTCTGTCATGAAAAAGTCCACCTAAAAAAAATATTAATTTTTGCGAGAACAGTAATTTTTCCATTGCACGTACATGGAAAATTTATAAAAAAATTGTGAGTTTTAAATATAATTGAAATAAACAAAACAAAAGAAAATATAAGTTAAAAATTAATATAGGAAAAACAAAAATATAAACATAAAAATAAACGAACATCCATATGATTCATTTACCAAGTCACTCAACAAACTCATGAATCGAGAATGCCAAGTAACTCGGAAAAGAAATTATAATAAATTGATAATATATTATAATATAATTATTAAACATAATAAAAAATGAAAAAAAAGTGAAAATTGAATTCGGCTACTTTTTAAAAGTTGTACAACTTCATTTACATTTTAATTTTATTTTGTTGTTATTAGTTTTTTTGTTTTTTATTCAAAGAGGTAGACGAAATAAAATCTGTAACAAAATTTAAAGGTCAGGGATGGCCAAAAAAAAAAAAAGGTCATGGGTAAATTTGTTATAAAATGAAAAGGATGTGGACTAAAAGTGCAAATTACAAATAAATAAATAAATAAATAAATTGCTAAAAGCCCACAAAAATAAAAAAATAAAAATAAAAATTTTTTTTCCAATGTTTTCCACTTTGCCGAGTTACTCGGCAAAGTGGGATAAGTAAAATGTTTTAAAATTTCCCACTTTGCCGAGTAACTCGACAAAGTGGGAAAAATTTATAAAAAAATTAAAGATTATATTTTTTGGTTTTTATATTTTGTCATGAAAATGTCCGCAAAAAAAAAAAAAAAAATTATTTATTTTTGCGTGAGCAAAGTGGGGAAATTTTTTTTTTTTTTTTTTTTTATTCTGTCATGAAAAAGTCCACCTAAAAAAATATATATTAATTTTTGCGAGAACAGTAATTTTTCCATTGCACGTACATGGAAAATGTATAAAAAAAAAATTGTAAGTTTTAAATATAATTGAAATAAACAAAACAAAAGAAAATATAAGTTAAAAATTAATATAGGAAAAAAAATATATAAACATAAAAATAAACGAACATCCATATGATTCATTTACCAAGTAACTCAACAAACTCATGAATCGAGAATGCCAAGTACCTCGAAAAAGAAATTATAATAAATTGATAATATATTATAATATAATTATTAAACATAATAAAAAATGTTTCTTGTAAGAAAATTCATAAAATTATAATAGTACAATTATTAACAAATATGTTATAATAATTGATAAAATATAATATAATATAATCAATAATCATAATTTCATATAATATAAAATAATTTTATATCATATATAATTTAATATAAAATCTTATCATAAATGCTAGAGTAAAAATATATATATAGATGCCTAATTTATCAATCGACTAAAAAAATTCAAATTTGAAAATACTAAGTTATTCAATTACGTACATGCAAAAAACAATGAACAAAACAGGAAATTTAACAATTAATATAAATACAAAATTATAATGATAATAATAATAATAATATGCAGATACTCAATATCTTGACCAAATTAAGAGGGGACTAAAATTGCAAAGAAAAACAAATGAAGTTAAAAAATGGTACAAATAGAATATGTTTATTAAGTCGAAGATAGCAAAAAACAAATCTAATGATAACAAAATCTCCTATGCCAAGTGAATCGACAAAAATCAAATGATAAAATGGCAGGGAGGAAAAATGTTCGAGTCACTCGACAACTAAAAAAAAAATTAATTTCCAATCTCGACAAGAAAGAGAAAAAACGACTAAAACAAACCAAGATACAAATTCAACAAAAGTTGCGCCTGTGTAGGGAAAAAATATCAAATGATTTAAAGAAATAAAAAATGAATACATAAAAAGCTTTGAAAAAATGACGGCTCCCAAAAAAGAAAGAAAAGTCAACAAAGGCAGCCTTTTTAGTAAGTTAAACAAACTTACAGTACAGAACGGTCAAATTTGGACAAAATTAAGACTAATACAACATCAAAACGACGCCGTGTTGGTTGAAGGGTGAATAGTAAACATGTGATAGACACTTATATATATACTAGTTTTTGCTACGTGCATTGCACGTCCGTAAAAAATGTAGGAATACGTTTTAGGTTAAATATCTAATTGAAATGACAAATTTCTGGTATTTGTGGGCTTTATGCACAAAGTTGTCTTTCACAATTTATATAAATATTCTACACATTTGAGGAAATTAGATAACAAAGATCTAGTACATGAAGGAGTAAAGTGAAAAAGAAGTTATTTATATTGCTATATAATATTTACTTTGAAATAAATTAAAAAAAAAATTTGTTTAGAATTTATAGAAATGTATAGAAATGAAAGTAAATTATGAAAGAAGACAACAAAATTCTACTTGAATAATAAATAAAGTTTAACAAATATGGAAGAAGACAAAAAAAAAAAAAAAAAAAATAACAACATGTAAACATGTTTTCGAGTATGGTTGTTGATTTAACGATACATATTATTGTAGTCGACAAATATTTAAATTTTTGTTGTATTTTTTATTTTCTTTTATTGTTTAATTTTGTTTGAAACTTAGTTAGTTGTTAGGGAAATTGGCGCAAATGGTCCATAACGTATCACGTTAGTGCGCAAATGGTCCCTAACCTTTCATTTTTGGCGCAATGGTCCCTAACCTATCCATTTAGATGCGGAAATGGTCCTTGTGGTTTTCTCCGTTGGAAATTTTTTTGAGTTTTGGATAGGTTATCTGGTGGTAGTTAGTTGTTTGAACAAGAAGAAAATTCAACGAAGAAGAAGACTCATGTTTGGCTACATAGATATATCTTGTTTGGTTCAACGGATAGGTGTTGTTTGGAAAATAATTAAAAATTTTGTTTGTGACAAAGTTATTTTTTTTTATATTGTAACGATAAAATTAAAGTTTGAATTTCAAATAATATGATTACTTAATAATAATAAAATAAATTTAATTAGCACATTCGTTAATAATTATGAGCTTAAATTTTAGTTATTTTATAATAGTTTGTAAAATATATAAAATAAAATAGTATATTGTCAATTTGTTAGTTTTTCTTTTAATTTTTTTAATAAAAGAATTAAAGTATCGGACTCATTTTCACTTTTTTTAAAGTTTAGGAATCTAATTACAAATTTTTTTAATTAAAAGTAAGGTTAGGGGACCATTTGCGCCAATTGAAATGTTGAAAAAAAATGTAACTTGACAATTTTACATCTACTAATAAAGACAAAAAAAAAAAGAGAAGAACCATTGGCGCACCTAAATGAAAAGTTGTGTAACGGATTTTTAACGGAATCCGTCCACAAGGACCATTTCCAAGGACCATTTCCGCACTTAAATGGATAGGTTAGGGACCATTGCACCAAACATGAAAGGTTAGGGACCATTTGTGCACTAACGTGATACGTTAGGGACCATTTGCGCCAATTTCCCTAGTTGTTATATGATTCGCTCAACAATTTTATTTTTTTCCCGACAACGTTTTGTTTTTTTTCCAATAACTTGAGTAATAATTTAAATATAACAAATACAAAAGGAAAAAAAAAAAAAAAAACAAAAAAAACAATTTTTTTTTAAGGTTGTCGAGTTACCTCGTCAACCAATGTTGTCGAGTCAACTCGACATCAATGATGATTTTTTTCTAATACTCCACAAAATTGGTTTGTTTTTTTTTTCCTATTTAATTTTTTTTCTAAACCTGTTTAATTACAAAAAGAATATAAGTCAAATTTTTTTAATATATATAAATAAAATTTAACATAAACAAAAAAATTAAAAAATTAAAAATTATCTAGATTGTTGTTCAGTAATAAATAAAATTTAACAAATATGAAAGATGTAGTTGAGTAATTACTTGACAGCCATGTTGTGATATATGGTTGTGAGGTTATTGGTCAATTTTTTTGTTAGTTTTTTTTTTTTTTTAATTTTTATACTTTCAGTTTAATTTTGTTTGAAACATGGTTGATTAAATGAAATGAAATTTAACAAATATAAAAAAAAATTAAAAAAATCTTAGGGTGTGTTTGATTGCAATACATTTTTCATGAAAAAAAAACTTTTTTTTCCACCTATTTTCCAACTAAATGTATTTGATAGCCACATTTTTCCATGGAAAACACTTTTTCTCACTTATTTTTCAATTACGCGTTTGATTGATTAGTAGTAAAACATTTTCTCATTTGCGTTAAAAAGGTAACATTTTATTTTTATTGTTTAACTGTTTTTATTACAATGAGTTGCTCAAGAAATTTTTTTTTTCACAAAGTTTAATTTCTTTCCCTAGTAACTTGTAATAAACTAAAATTTAACAATTTTTTGCTTATTTTTGTCTCATATCTAGTAATGTTATAGGAAATCGCTCAACAAATTTTAATTTTTTTGGACAGTTTTTTTTTTTGTTTTCCAATAAGTCGACACACTAATAAAATAAATTTATCAAATAAAAAAAAATAAAAAATAAAAAAATAATTAGGGTTGTTAAGTTACTCGACAATTTATTTTACTAACTTGATTATACAGTAATCATAAAAATTTATGAAAAAGAAAACAAATAAAGACAAAATATTCAATGCAGAAATTAACTTATGTTTATATAAATCAAGACAAATAAGAACTTATAGACAAATAAAAACTTACAGATAATGAGTGAACTTACATAACACAAAAGCTAAATATCAAAGAATTGTGTACAATTTGTTTATAACATCAAATAAAAAAATAAAAAAATAAAAATTGGTGAAAAATTGAATGAAAATCTAGACGAATATGTGAATAGTAAAAGAAAAAAAATTAAGGAAAAAATAATTTTTAATGATTTGCTTATAACATAAAAAAAAGATTAATAAAAAATTGAATGAAAATTTGTAAAATAAAAACAAATAAGGAAAAAAATTGTCAAAATAAGTAGGGGGAAAAAAAAGGAAATGGGCAAAAGCCCACATACACAATTGATTAAATAAAAATAGTGGTTCTTCCTTCTTGCCGAGTTACTCGATAAGAAGAAGGAGAAAAAAAAAATGTGGTTCTTCCTTCTTGTCGAGTTACTCGACAAGAAGAAGGGAACAAAAAATGGTTATACAAAAGTGGTCTTCTTGTCGAGTTACTCGACGAACAAAAAAAAATGTTCTTACTCGACAAGAAGAACAAGAACAACAAGAACAACAAAAAACAGTCACAAATACCCAACAAGTTAAACATCATCCTATGTGAATACCCTTTTTTTTTTTTAATGATGATATCTAATCAAGAATCGGTATCTGTACTTAAATAGCTGGAAGTGAGACAAAGATCACATATATCACCAAATAAATCAAACCCATTCTTATATTTCGAGTAGAATTACTTATTAAGCAAATAGCAAATCCTTTATAGTGAACAAAGAAAAGAGTGAACAACAAACACTGATTAACAGAAACCAAATAGCTCATAACAAGAATAAGCAATTAGCTCAAGCCTTCAAAACATTTGACAGGGAAATTTTTAAATGCAAATTGAGACCCTATCAGTGATGGTAATAATAGAATTTCTAAAAAAATCCACAAAGCTTTATGTGCAACATCAGGATTGGCATGGCAATGAAGGTTTCTCGAGTGTAGTTTTAATGAGGCTAATGATGCATTGTTAAAGAATAAAGACCATAAAGCCATCCAATAGAGCATTGTAAGTGACAATATCCTTCTTAATGCCCATACTCTCCATCTCCTTGCCAATATTCAAAGCCTCCTCACACCTGCCAAGGCTAGCATAAATAGCAGGTAAGGTATTATAAGACACTATGGTCTGACTATTTAAGTTCATATGGTTAAGGCTTTTTCTCTGTTTTCAATTTTTTGCAGGCTGGGGTTGAGGTTCGAGGTGTAAGATGAATAAGCATAAAATACCTAGCAGTACATACCAAAAAGGGTTCCATCAGGGCTCCACATTACACGGTTAACTGATGCAGTATATTCATTAGCCAAAGAAGCCTACATGTTAAAGGCATAAAATTGATCCCATCAACAGTCAAAGTGGAGCGAAGAGGAAGCAACTAAAGACTTTATGAACAATACCTGCAGAGTCATTGTGCATGCTCCAAGATCCCAAACCTTAAAATTTCTAAAAGCAAGCCTCTCCCTGCTAGCCACTTCCCATACAACAATGTCGCCAATGTTTGTACCTACTATAATGATAGGAAGACATAAATAATTTTATATGCACAATGTACATATATTTCCTTCCACATATGGAATATCATCTATTAATATGAATAACAGATCCAACCACACGTGGATGGATATACTTTCCAAACTACAAAACCTTTTTTCTGGGCCCCTTAAATAAAATAGATATATCAAAATTGGTGTTATAATGCAAAGGTAAATGG
Source organism: Forsythia viridissima (assembly GCA_030279155.1). Taxonomy (NCBI): domain Eukaryota; kingdom Viridiplantae; phylum Streptophyta; class Magnoliopsida; order Lamiales; family Oleaceae; genus Forsythia; species Forsythia viridissima. The sequence goes on along the minus strand of CM059038.1, from coordinate 46,515,519 downwards.
CTTTTAACATCTTGTTGAGGGGAAAAAAATGAAGTACATGAACAAGTTCCTAAATCAAAATTAGTCTAAGTACTAATAGCAATCTGGAAGACCCCCATACATTGTATCATTATCGTCACTCTTAACACTAATTTGTCCAAAAATGCTAACAATAGCCTTACAAGGCAATTATGACTACCACAAAATAAGATCAACTTAGAAGTTTTTGAATCGAAAATATAAATAAATAGATTAAAGTTCCTTGATTCCAACCATCATATCACACATGATTGATAATTTCACTACCAAAATAAAAATGTTGTTAATTTCAATTATTAACATATCTCCTTTGCGACAAAATCTCAAACACCTTGAGAGCACCCACTAATTCCATGTCGGATTAACTTGACAACCAACATGGTTGTCGAGCAACTCGAGAACCATGATTGACAACCATGATGGTTGTCGAGTTGCTCGACAACCATGGTTGTCTGCAAGCACGGCACCGGACTACGGCCTGGCGCCGGAGCACCGCCTCCCCGCCGCCTTGGATAATACACTAAGTGAAACTTTTGACAAGATATACATACACGCACTCTATTTTGTGTGCTCGGCAACCAAAACTGGTTGCCGAGTTTTGGTTGCCGAGAAATACATATATAAAGGTGGTATATATTTTTATAGAGTTGTTTGGGGAGGTGGGGTTTGAAGGAGAAGAAAATGAAGATGAGTAATGGTGGTAAAGGTACAGCAGGTAGAGCTACAATGATTCCGAGCAGCGTTAAGAAAACGATCGAGAATATAAAGGAGATAACCGGCCAAAGTCACAGTGAGGAAGAGATTTACGCAATGCTCAAGGAATGCTCTATGGATCCCAACGAGACTACCCAGAAGCTCCTCCTTCAAGGTGCCCACGTGCGCTTTTTGCAACACGCACTCTATTTTTTGTGTGAATTAATGTGTTTGATCTTGATTTCGCATTTGATCTGTGGTGTCTCTGCCGCAAGTTTATATGTTTTTTGATGTGCATGTTGAAGAATTGGTGTAATTAGCCTTTAAGGAAAATAAAGAAAATTTGATTGATGGGTTTAAAATTTAAAATTGCTGATGAACTTCCGGGGAAGCTAATGGGAATGCATTCGAGCAGAAAATGGGGATTTGCATGGAGGATAATGGGGGAGAATCTGAGCCAATTGGTGCAATGGGGTATGGGGATTTGCACTCTTTAAGCTTATCCATGAGCCCAGGCACCCAATCTAGCTGTATTAATGGTTCACAACACATTGCGCCTTCTATGGGCTTGGAAAATAAGAAAAGGGATTCTGAAAAGGTTGCTCAGAAGCACATTGTTCATAGGAAGTCCATAGATACATTTGGGGAAAAGACTTCACAATATAGAGTTGGTTGCCGAGTTGCTCGGCAACCAAAACTGGTTGCCGAGCAACTCGGCAACCCCTTTGTTTTTTCTTTTGTGCTTTTTATTTTTCGTTTTTTCTCTTGTTAAAAACAACAATAATATAAACATATTTTTTGTGTTAATTTTTTTGGAGGTCAACTAATATAAACCTATTTCACTTATCATTTTGGAATAAAATGTTTCATAATTAATTGTTTTCTGCCAAGTAGGAATAAAATGTTTCATAATTAATTGTTTTCTGCCAAGTATACAAATCTCTTGATTGATATATTCAAGTTTTGCATAACAACTGAACTTAATATCTAACAGGCCAAGACCAAGCTGGTTGCCGACTTAAAAAAAAAAAAAATTTGGTGAACCATACAAAGGTATATATACATTTGATCTATTTTTTTTTTTATGTTGGATCTTTTGGATTTTCTGGATATCTGGATTATGCAATAATCTTATGCGATTCAATTAAATTGATGGCGTGCAAATCATATTGTTCTTGATTTGATTCTCACATTCGCAGGATCTGACTGTTCTTTGTGATTATCAGTAAATTGTAATCAAATTGTGTGTTCATATTTTGCTTCTTTAAAATTCTTTGGTTTGATGGAAGATTATTGAATTCTTTGGCAATTGAATACGGGATGCAGAAAAGATGGAATCGGATCTAAAAAAAAAAAATTGAAGTGATTGCCGAGCCATAATCATATTGTTCTTGATTTGATTCTCACATTCGCAGGATCTGACTGTTCTTTGTGATTATCAGTAAATTGTAATCAAATTGTGTGTTCATATTTTGCTTCTTTAAAATTCTTTGGTTTGATGGAAGATTATTGAATTTTTTGGCAATTGAATACGGGATGCAGAAAAGATGGAATCGGATCTAAAAAAAAAAAAATTGAAGTGATTGCCGAGATGGCTCGGCAATCAATTGATTGCCGAGGTGGAACAGTGTTTATTTAATTTTTTTTAAAGGAATAATTGCACAAAAGTCCCTATTGTTTTAAAGGAATAATTGCACAAAAGTCCCTATTTTACTATTCACATTTTTTTTCTTTTTTTTAATGTGGCAACATTATAAAAAATAAAAACATTCAATTTAAGATAAAAAAAAAGATTAATAAAAAAATTGAATGAAAAGGTGTAAAAAAAATAAAAACATTCAATTTGCCACCAAGATTTCATAGTGGATTTTGAAATTCTTGAATGTCATTTTTTAGTATTTATTTAGAATAATTTGTAAAAGGTAAAATAAAAAAACAAGATTAGTAAAAAATTGAATGAAAATTAAGTGTGAAAGAAAAAAAATAAGAAAAATAAATTAAAGATTTTTTTTTTAGGTTGTGGGCATATCCCAACGATTTTAAAACAATATGGACCTTTTGTGGAATTATTCCTTATAAAAAAAAATAAAAATAAAAACAAAAAACAATTGGATTTACTGTTCATGGCTCACGTGTAAACAAAACATGGATTCCACCAAACACACAAAAGTCAAGAATTGCGGCTAGGTGAGATTTAGACAAAACTAAGAATAGTAAAATACCAAAACTACGTCGTGTTGGACGAAAAACGCTACAGTAAAAAATTAAGACACTTATATAATTGTAAGGATATATATATATATATATATATATATGTGTGTGTGTGTGTGTGTGTGTGTGTGTGTGTGTGTGTGTGTGTGGGTTTGTTTTAATGTATAATATTTGTTAAATTCAATGTGTTGTTATATACTTTTTAGCCATTTTTTTACAATACTTACTTTTTATTGTAATGTATAATTATTATAAAAGTCATAATTATATAACATAAATTAAGAAAGAATAATAATAAATTTTATACTAAATTATAATATCCTAATAACTATAATTAATTAGTATAATAACAATTTGTTATAACAAATTTATCATAATCAACTATTAATTATAATTGGGAGGAATAATTGATTATGAATCTATATTTTTATATCAATTTGTTGTAGGTTTACTTTATTATAATATCAATAAAGATTTAAATTCTGTTTATTCTTTATGTATTCTTGTGGGTGATCGCTGTTGTGAAGAATGAATATCAAAAATTCAATTTTATGAATTATATATCTTTAAAAAAAATTATACAATGTCGATGGTCAGTTTTCAAATAACTCGATAAACTCAAGAAATCGAGCAACTCGACAAACTCAAATTTGAGTTTATCGAGTTACTCGAGATATGACAGAAAACAAAAACTACAAAATCAAAAGTTTATTGATTATAAATGTATATTATAACAAATTAATACTATAATAAATGATAGAATAAAATAAATTATGTATTTGCTTACTTTAATATCTATTTATTATAATACGAATTTGTTGTAAAATGTTGTTATTATAAAGTTAAATTGATTTTTCAGTCTGTGTATTTTTTCATATATATAATCGAGTAACTCAATAGGCTGAAATTTGAGTTTCTCGAGTTAGTTGAGAAACTGAACATATGTATATATATATATATATATATATATATATATATATATATATTGTATTTGGGTTTATTTTAATGTATAATAATTGTTAAATTCAATGTGTTGTTATATACTTTTTAGCCATTTTTTTACAATACTTACTTTTTATTGTAATGAATAATTATTATAAAAGTCATAATTATATAACATAAATTAAGAAAGAATAATAATAAACTTTATACTAAATTATAATATCTTAATAACTATAATTAATTAGTATAATAACAATTTGTTATAACAAATTTATCATAATCAACTATTAGTTATAATTGGGAGGAATAATTGATTATGAATCTATATTTTTGTATGAGTTTGTTGCAGGTTTACTTTATTATAATATCAATAAAGATTTAAATTTTGTTTACTCTTTATGCATTCTTGTGGGTGATCGCTGTTGTAAAGAACGAAGATCAAAAATTCAATTTTATGAATTTTATATATATATTGTCGATGATTAGTTTTCAAATAACTCGATAAACTCAAGAAATCGAGCAACTCGACAAACTCAAATTTGAGTTTATCGAGTTAATCGAGAATGTGATCATTTGCATATTTTTCGTTATTTTTGTATTTTTTTTTATTTATTTATATTATTTGCTACATTCACTTTTTTGGTATTTGTGTTTTTTCATATCAGTTTTGATCAATTTGACAATTTCATATTTGGGATTGTCAAGTAATTTGATAAATTAAGCACATCCATAATATTATAACAAATCGATATCATCTAAATTTTAGTATAAATTATTATAAAATCAATTATATTTTTATTTATAAATTTTATAATAAATATTATTATAGATTCTGTTATAAATATTATTATAATTATTATTTATAACAAAATTTCATTTCCATAATATAAATTGATACGATTATTTTAATAAATAGATATAATTATTATAACACATTTTAATTACACTATGTTTTCATGATTGATAAAATTAAATATGACATATTATAATAATTTAACATAATATATAATTATATTACATGACAAAATAAAAAAAATTTACACATCTGCTTACTTTTATCAAGTAACTCGAGAAACTGAACATTGAAATTGCGAAATTACTGAACCAATTAAGTACTAAATAAGAAATACAAAAAAATTAAATTGAACAACTAATATAAATCAAAAAACAAACCAAAAATAATATGCTAAATCCATATGATCACTTTCTCAAGTAACTCGACGAATTCACAATTCATATTGCCGAGTTACTCAATTACTTATATGCCAAAAACAAATAACAACAAATTTAATTTACGCACTAATATAAATATAAAATAAAATAAAATGTGTATATACTTATTTTCTCAGGTACGTTGAGAAACTCAAAATCAAGATAGCCGAGTTACTCGATCTATAGTATACACCAAAACTATAAACTCAAAACTACATATTCTTATTATTAATAATTATGTCAATTTTTGAATATATGGTATGTGTCATACAGTTTTGATTTAAGTATGTCGAAACAATGCCGTTGGATTATCAAATTTTGATATGTGTTAGCTACATGAGTATTCTATGTTCTCTGAAAATTTCATATTGTTCGGTGATTGTTTTTCAGTCTATGACTGAATGAAGAAATATGATTGACAAAAGGAAAAAATTAATAAAAATGGAAAAAGGAAAGATGAAAAAATTGTCCTTTGCCAAGTAACTCGAAAAACTCCCAAATTGTGAAAAATTTTATTTCCCTTTTTCGAGTTAGTCGAGCAACTAACTTTATTCTTGTTTGATAAATTTGTTGGGCTTTCTTAACTAACTTGTTTTTCGAGTAAAGTAGAAAATATGTAATTGTAAATATTCTTGAATAATTTAATATAATATATATTTTACTATAATATGTTATAATAAATGATAGAATATAAATATATATATGCATATGTTTACTTTATCAAGTAAGTCGACAAATTCAAAAATGAGATTGCCAAGTTGCTCGATGAATTATATGTGAAAAAGAAATATATTTAACAAATAATTGTAATAAAATTTTTCTAATTATTATACTAATTTCATACGATATATAATAATTTTATATGATATATATTTTATTAAAATAAGTTATAATATATAATACAATAAAAATTATTATGCCTTTGTTTACTTTATCGGGTAACTCGACAAAATCAAAAGTGAGACTGTTAAGTTGCTCAATGAATTAGTTATGAAAAAAAAAATACCAACAATTTATTTTCTTCATAATTATAATAATAACCATATAATATAATAATCACTAACCCAGAAAATTAAACAATTGAAAAAATAACAAGTCAAACACTGCGGGTATAATGTAAAAAAAGTTATAAATTAAGATTATAAAATTCAACAAAAGTATAATTTTGTTGGGGTATTTGACATGTAATTCCTCGAGTAACTCGACAAAATCGAATTTTAGCATGTTGAGTTACTCGAAAAACAAAGCATAGAAATAAATAGTTTCTTTTTTCTTTTAATTTGTTTATTTACCTTAAATAAAATATGTCAAGTAGCTCTACTAACAGTGGAAAAAATATATAAAAATCAAATTTTGTCTAGAACTTGATAAAATATGGGAAAAAATAGTCGAACATCAAAGTTTGGCGAGCAAAACAACATTAGACAAAATCTTGCAAAAGTTTTTCGAGTTATTTGGCAAGTGATTATATGGATTTAGTTCTGTTTATTGTTGTTTTGATTATTGATTTATATCAGTTGTTTAATTAAATTGATATTTAGTTGTGTTTTAGTATGTAATTAATCGAGAAACTCGGCAAGGTCAATATTGAGTTTGTCGAGTTACTTGATAACATAATAAGATGCCTAATTTAATTTTATTCTATCATTTAATATACTATATTATAATAAAAGATCTATTATATAGAATAATTATATATTAGTTTAAATTATTATAGTATATTATATTTAATTGTATCAATTATGAAAACACATTGTAATAAAAATGTGTTATAACAATGATATCTATTTGTTAGAATAATTATGTCAAATTATATTATGAAAATAATTGTTTTTTTTATAATTAATAATTTTTGTATTTGTTTCCTTTTTATTTTAATTGTGAAATAAATGGAACATTTAATCTGTGACCTTATTTAGCACGCTATATTTACTAATAATGTAAGTAATTGTGTTAATTTATTCAAAAAAATGATTATATATATTTTATATAAAGATTGACATAATATAGGTTCGTATAGGAAAAAATAAAATAAAAGAAAAAATAGAGAAAAGTCAAAAAAGTGTGTCAAACCCTAGTTTTTAAGTTGGACACGTGTTAGTGAAAAGGTATTAACTGTCATTTAATGGACCATTGGTTTTGTCTAAACCGTTTATTCTTCATTTCAACGTCCATTTTCAATTAAAATTTTTTTACATTTCAGTTTGTAGAGGTTTGAAGGAGGCAAAAATTTTGTTCGCAACAAAATTGTACTTGGGGCGTAATTTTTTTTAGAAAATCATAACATCATCTTTATAAGGTATGTATTTTAATATTGTATAAAACTATGTAATATGAATTTATATGTGAATTTCTGTGTAGATATAGTTATATATATATATATACAAATGATTGTTATATAAGTTTATGTATTCTATTATATATATATATATATACATTATGTATTTACATTATATAGTTTATTCTTATATTTGTGGTAGAAAGCAGCTAATGAGAATGATGATAATTTTTTTTCAGATATGGATGTTGAGTATGTGGTCGCTGAGAATCACAGATTTCGTGGAGTAATTACACAGATCAGTAATTTTAGATATGTTGATGTTATAATGGAAAATTATAATGATGAGCAGATTCATAAATTTAGGAATAATTGTTTTACACATTTCGAATTTTTTCATGGTAGGAGATTTCAGTTTAGTGGTAATTTGGTACATGAATTTTTGTTAAATAATGTGCATACAAATAAAGCAAACGAAATATGGTTTAAAATAAAAGGTCAGTTATGTAGATTTGGGATGCAGGAGTACTGTTTGATAGCAGGATTATTATGCCATAATAATGATGATAATCTGAGTACAATAAGAGCCTTGGCCAGACATAGAATTCGCAGAAGGTGGTTTAATAATTTTGCACATATATCCCTAAATGAACTTGAGAATGTTTTTATTAATTGTGATGATGAGAGAGATAAATATAAGTTAGGGTTGGCTTTACTTATCGAAGGAGTTATCAAGCCTATGGAGAGGAAGAAAATAAATATACAGACATTATCTTTAGTAGATAATTTGAATGTTTGTTATAAATATTCGTGGGGCCGATATTCTTATTTCACACTTCTTCGTTCTTTATTGACTTCTTGGGAGAGACGTGCGTTGAAGTGTATTGATAATAGTGCCGCGATTGCAAAGTATACCATATATGGTTGTCCCCCCGTGTTCCAGGTAAATACATATAATTTATTTTAATATTTATTTAATGTACCATAAATATATTATGTTGTTCATGACTAAGTTTTATTTATATTGTTTATAGATATGGATTTACGAGGCATGTCGTGAAGTTGGTGAAAGATTTGTTGAAAAAGTGCAAAATACGTTTCCAAGTATTTTAAACTGGGATGCACAGCATCGCATTGGGAAAAAAGCTTTGGATGTATTTTTGTAGTCAACTGAGGTTTGTGAGTATAATTTTAATTATGTAGGAGAAATGTTTAATAGTTATGAAAGTGTTAGTTAATTTTTTGCTGTGGTTTTTAGATGGGTATTCTGCCAATACTTGAACCAACCGCAGAAGAGGTAGAACAACCATATTTGTACACAATGGTCTTAATAGAAGATGTAGGAGATGTACGTGTTGATGCAGTTGTTCACAATTTTGTATATGGGGACCAAGGAATTGATGAAATTTGGCAAGGAATGGAACAATTTGAGGCTGAAAATGCAGCCGGTCCAGATGTTGTAGAAGGATATGAAAATATTGTGTATGGGGCTGAAGAATTTTATGAAGTTGAGGAGCAAATTGAACAAGTTGGGGAAGAAAATCTTGGTGAAAATCAGAGTTGGTCTCCATATATAGTGGTGGAAGAACTTGTGAATAATTGGTGTACATGAAATGTGGATGAAGGGCAGTAAGGTTATGAGTATGATCATCATGATGATTATGCTACAAATGAACAGTTACGTTCATTATTTGATGATCAAAGAGTGTATATTGATGACCAGTTTGGTAGTATGAGGGATGAGCAAAGAGCTTATTTTGATTATCAGTTGGACAATTTGAGAGTTGAGCAACGGGATTATATTCATAATCAATTTCGTGATATGATAGATGCACAACGTTCATACTTTGATGAACAACTGGCAACTACAAGAGATGATTTGATGCACTGTTTCAATCAGATTGAGTCATCTGTATCTAGCAGTAGCAAAAAAAAAGAGATTCAGGAATATATCGATATGAAGTTGGTGGCATTTGAAGTTGAACATAGCAGTATGATTGGTAGTTTACATGAGGACCTGTGTACAAAGATTTAAAGTTCTACTGCGAAGATTGAAGAAATGTTTAAGGACGGACATCGGTAGAGAAGCATGCTATTGTAGGTAGTCATAGAACAGAACATCAGGCAGCTCCTGTAAAGCAGAGGGTGGATAATAAAGATAAAGGCAAGAAGGAAAGTGCATCTTCGCCATCTAGTTGTATTGACATTCCAATACTGTGTGATATTGATGAGCAAAGACATATTGAATTTCTTCGTTGGATGCATAAATCAAAGGATCGGTAAGTTTTAATTTTGTATATATATATATATATTATTTGTCTATGGTATTTATAATTTTTTTAATCTTATAGAGATGTTGTCCGATTACGTCGTGGTGGTGGTGGTGGTGGTGGTGGTGGTGGTGGCATTAAATTGACAAAGAAAAAGCTAGAATATATTGGGAATCCTCAATATATATTGGCGGCTGAGGCATATCTTATTTATATTGTTTGATTTCTGAAGTCTACTGTAAGGTATTAGTCTTATATTGTTATATTTGTGTTTTTTTTATAGGATATGGATAATGCCATGTTTTTAATTAAAAAAAGATCAGCAAATTTCTCAGATATATTCTCATTGAGATATAGAATTCTAGACAGTGGATTTGGAATACATCTTCGAAGTATTGGTTCCAAAATTTTGGATTCTAATGGACAAGTTATGCGTAAAGCTCATGTTTGTTACCATGGTTCTATGGAAAGATATGCAAATGGTTCTACTCCTAGAAGTTTTGGTAAAAGCTGGAAAAACTGTGATCATATATTGTGGCCGGATATGATCGACGATAAACATTGGGTCCTTTTCCATGTTGATCTATTGAGTTGGAGGCTGACAGTTTATGATAATAATTATCACTTTTATGATGAAGGAACACTATATCGATATGTTGTTCCTTGTATACATATTATTCCAGATATGATTGAAAAGTATGTGGTTGTTGATAGAGCAGACCTTGGGAAAAAGATAATTCAACCTCTCAAATATTTCAGGAAGTCATACGTTGAAATATTGCAGGCTATTCGATTTAGGTAAGGAATTAAAATAAATGTTGGTATTTGTAATGATATTTATATATACTCACAAGGTTTTTAATGATATTTGCAGTGACAGTGGCTTATTTGTTATCAAATATGTTGAGTGCCTTGTAGCTGGAATACCTGTTGATGCTGTCGCACTAGAGAAAATAGATCTGTATAGAGGAAAGCTTGTAATAAATTTCTTTTACAATGAATTTTTTTTTGTCCCGAACGAACGAAATGAATAGATATTATGTTTGTGCATTGAATCTGCAATTGTTTTCTTATTTCTATTTTATTGATTGTATTCATGTGTTGATGTTGTATATAGTGTAAAATATGTTGGTTTTCTTTAATTGTTTGTGCAAGTTTATCAATCTATTTAGCATATTTGAGTTTTAGTATATCATTTTGAGTTGAAATTGGTGTTGTCTTGATTTTTTCACAAGAAGAAGAGATAAAACATTTATTGTTTGTTATGATTTAATATTAGTAGAAACTGGTGTAAGGTATTTTATGAGCAATAGAAATGGAAAATTTGTTCAATTCATGAGTTAGGTAATTCAAGATGGGATAGATGAACAATGAGCATATGTAATTTTGGTATTTAAAAGATTTGTGAAAGAAGTTATTTTGTCAGTCGTATTTGATTGATTGTATTTATGTTTTATGAAGTGTCAATTTTGTTTGTCAATGTACGTGAGAAAATAAGTATATACATATCTTATTTTATTTTATATTTATATTAGTGTGTAGATTAAATTTGTTGTTATTTGTTTTTGACATATAAGTAATTAATTGACAATAATATTTACAACAAAAAATGCAAGTGATACTAATAATTTTGGTAGAAAAATACTCTATTGTGTCAAAATGTAAAAAGTTTTTTTTAATAATTTAATTATTATATGAAAAGCGATAATTGGAGTTTGTTAAATAAGTGGAATACCTAATTTGTGATCTTATTTAGTACAAATTATTTACAACTATTGTAAATAAGTGTGTTAATTTATTCATAAAAATGTTTGTATATGTTTTATATGGAATGATATTGTAAATATTTTTAGGTTTGTGCATATTTAATTTTATATTTTTCTTGATTTTAATAAAAAATTTCTATATATATAAATTTGATATACTTAGCACGTAGGTAATTGAGGAACTTGACAAACTTCATTCTGAGTTTGTCGAGTTAGTTTACTAAATCTATGAAATATGTTAATTTGGTATTTTTTTTTTTTTTTGTGTTCAATTGAATGAAAAATAGTTGATTTCTTAAATATATGTTAATATATTTATTTTGAAATATTTTAATTTTGTAGGTTATTAATTATTATGTCGCATGGTTATTATTATAATCACGAAATATAATTATCTATAATGAATTATATTAGATGTTTAATTAAATTTTTTTGTATTTGTTTTTTATTATCTAATTAATCGAGCAACTCGGCAAGTTCAATGTTGAGTATGTTGAGTTACTTTGTAACGTAAGTAGATGTGTAAATTTTTATATTTTATAATTTAATATAATATATTATAATAAAAGAGCTATTATATAAAATAATTATATATTATTTTAAATTATTATAATATATCATATTTATTTGTATGAATTATGAAAACACGGTGTAATAAAAATGTGTTATAATAATTATTTTTATTTATCAGAATAATTATACTAAATTATATTATGAAAATTATTCTTTATTTATAATTACTAATTATAATATTATATATAACAAAATTTATATTAATATTTATGAAAAAAAATTATAAATAAATATGTAATAAAATTTATAATAATTTATAATAAAATTTATATAATATCAATTTGTTATAATAAATTGATTATAATCATTAAATTATTATAATAATGTAATAATTAATTAATAATATTTTACTACAGAATTAATTTTATTGTGCTATAAATTTATTATAATAATTTTTTATTATACTATGTTATAGTAATTAGTAAAATAAAATAAAATATAATATATTCTAGTAATTCAATATGATATATATTAAATTTATATGATATATAAATGACTTTACTATGTTATAATAAATGATAGATTAAAAAATATTATGTATGTGCTTAATTTATCAAGTAACTCGACAAATCCAAATTTGAGATTGACGAGTTGCTCGAAAAATAACATGAGAAAATACAAATTAAAAAAAAAATTAAATAATTTAAATAATTTAAAAAAAATAAAAACAAAGAAATGTAAAATATGCATTTCATCAGTAACTCGAGTAACTCGAAAAACTTAAATTTGAGTTTGTCGGGTTGCTCGATGAACAATGTGATACAAAAGCAAAAATCATAAAACGGGAATATTTTTGTCAAATAAATTGAATAACTAATTTGAGATTTTATTTAGTAGAATTTATTTACAAATATTATAAATAAATGTGTTAATTTATGTAAAAAAAATGTTTTAATATATTGATATTTTGTGGATTAAAAAAATTTATGTATGTGCTTAATTTATCAAGTAACTCGACAAATCGAAATTTAAGATTGACGAGTAGCTCGAAAAATAACATGACAAAATACAAATAAAAAAAAGAAAATGTATTAAATAATTTAAATAAAAAAGAAAAATAAAAAAATGAAAAATATGCATTTTATCTGTTACCCGAGTACATATTCTATTAATTCAATATGATATATATTAAATTTATATGATATATATTTTAATTTACTATGTTATAATAAATGATAGATTAACAAAAATTATGTAAGTGCTTAATTTATCAAGTAACTCGACAAATCCAAATTTAAGATTGACGAGTTGCTCGAAAAATAACATGAGAAAATACAAATTAAAAAAAAAGTAAATGTATTCAATAATTTTAAAAAAAAAAAAAGAAAAACAAAGAAATGTAAAATATGCATTTCATCAGTTATTCGGGTAACTCGAAAAACTCAAATTTGAGTTTGTCGAGTTACTGGACGAACAATGTGACACAAAAGCAAAAATCATAAAACGGGAATATTTTTGTCAAATAAATTGAATAACTAATTTGAGATTTTATTTAGTAGAATTTATTTACAAATATTATAAATAAATGTGTTAATTTATTTTTAAAATAATGTTTTAATATATTGATATTTTGTGGATTAAAAAAAATTATGTATGCGCTTAATTTATCAAGTAACTCGACAAATCGAAATTTAAGATTGACGAGTAGCTCGAAAAATAACAAGACAAAATACAAATAAAAAAAAAGTAAATGTATTAAATAATTTAAATAAAAAAGAAAAACAAAAAATGAAAAATATGCATTTTATCTGTTACCCGAGTATATTTCTATTAATTCAATATGATACATATTAAATTTATATGATATATATTTTACTTTACTATGTTATAATAAATGATATATTAAAAAAAAATTATGTATGTGCTTAATTTATCAAGTAACTCGACAAATCCAAATTTAAGATTGACGAGTTGCTCGAAAAATAACATGACAAAATACAAATAAGAAAAAGTAAATGTATTAAATAATTTAAATAAAAAAAACAAAAAATTGAAAAATATGCATTTCATCAGTTACTCGAGTAACTCGAAAAACTCAAATTTGAGTTTGTCGAGTTACTTAATGAACAATGTGACACAAAAGCAAAAATCATAAAACGGGAATATATTTGTCAAATAAATTGAATAAGTAATTTAAGATTTTATTTAGTACAATTGATTTACAAATATTATAAATAAATGTGTTAATTTATGTAAAAAAATGTTTTGATATATTTGATATTTTGTGGATTTGTGTATATTATATTTTAGCTTTTTTTTTATTCTAAATAAAAAATTTCTATAGATATAAATTTGATGTATTTAGCATGTGGGTAATAGAGTAACTCGACAAATTCTATTTTGAGTTTGTCGAGTTACTTGAGTAATGAATTGTAAAACATTGTTTTGGTTTATGATTTGTGTTTGGTTCAAATAAAATATCATGATTTGTTAATATATTTATTTTGAAATATTTAATTTTCTGGATTATTAATTATTATGTTGTATGGTTATTATTATAATCATTAAATATATTTCGTAATTGTTTTTCGGATTTACTTGATCGAGCAACTCGACAATCTCATTTTTGAGTTTGTCAAGTTACTTGACAAAGTAAACACATGCAAAATATTTTTATTCTATTATTTATTATAATATATTATAGTAAGCAGAAGAGTATATTTTTATATTCTATAATTTAATATAATATATTAGAATAAAATATATATGATATTAAATAATTAGATATTATGTTAAATTATTATAATATATCATGTCTAATTTTATTCATTATATAAAAACAATGTAATTGTAATGTGTTATAAAAAAATTATATATTTATTATTATAATAATAGCAACTTATATTATGAAAATGTAATGTTTTTATATTTAATAATTATAATTTAATTTTTAAAATAATTTATAATAATATTTATAAGAAAATGTATAAAAAAATTTATACTAAATGTTATTAAAAATTATGCTAATATTTATATAATATAAATTTGTTATAAAAAAATTTATTTGTACAATATTAGTTTCTGTAGTAAGTTGACAAATTAAAACTTAAAATTGCTGAGTTACTCGATGAATAACATGCCACAATTCACAAATAAAAAAATAAAAAATTGTATCTATAATAAGTTGATATTATAACAAATTAATGTTATCAAAATTTGTGAAGTTGTAATATAATTATTATTTATAATAAAAAAATGATTATTGTAATAAAATCGATAAAATTTGTATTATAAATTTTTATTACGCTTCGTTATAATAATTTATACAATGAAATATGTCATAATTTTATATGATGTATAGTTTGTTAGAATATTTTATAGTAAGGATATGATAGGAAAAAATTATCTATAGATGTGCTTAATTGTATATGTTTAGATTTTGTAATTTTTCTGGGTTATTCATTAATATTTTGTATGGTTTCTATTAGTTTATTAATAAGAATTTCTAGTTTTGAGTTTGTGGTTTTGATATATATTTGATCGAGTAACTCAGTAATCTTGATTTTGAGTTTCTCGAGTTACCTGAAAAAGTGAGTATATATATATTTATGTAATTTTTTTGTAGCTATATTATTGTGTAAATTGAATTTGTTGGTATTTATTTTTGACATATAACTTGTCGAGTAACTTGGGCAACTCGATTTTGAGTTTGTCGAGTTACTCAAAAAATTGAATATTGGCAAGGAGATGGAGAGTATGGGCATTAAGAAGGATATTGTCACTTACAATGCTCTATTGGATGGCTTTATGGTCTTTATTCTTTAACAATGCATCATTAGCCTCATTAAAACTACACTCGAGAAACCTTCATTGCCATGACAATCCTTATGTTGCACATAAAGCTTTGAAAATATGGTATGTGGCATACAGTTTTGATTTAAAAATGCCGAAACATGTCATCGGATTATCAAATTTTGATATGTGTTAGCTACATAAGTATTCTATGTTCTCTGAAAATTTCATATTGTTCAATGATCGTTTTCTATGACAAAATTTTTTTTTTCAGTCCATGACTGAATGAAGAAATATGATTAACAAAAGAAAAACATTAATAAAAATGGAAAAAGAGAAAATGAAAAAATTGCCCTTTGCCAAGTAACTCGACAAACTCGCTAATAGTGAAATTTTCTTTTCCCCTTTTTCGAGTTACTCGAGATATATTTGTCAAATTAGGCTTTGTTAACTAACTCGACAAAGCGAAAGATAATTTTATTATAATTTATGTTTAAGTCCCTTTGCTTTTGTTTTTGAAGTAAGTAGAAAACATATAATTTTATTTACTTTCGTTTTTCAACAAATAATATTTTTTATATTTATATTGTAAACAAATTGTGTAAATATTTTATTCCAGTACTCAACAACAATTTAATTTTAATATTTTTGTTTTCCATTTTACTTATCTATGAAATAACTCAATATGATTTTTATTTTAAGATTTTTCCTAATGTTATGTTGCTCGTCAAACTTTGATGTTGGACTATTTTTTCCCATATTTTCTTGAGTTCTAGACGAAATTTGATTTTGAATTATTTTTTCCACTGTTAGTAGAGCTACTTGACATACTTCATTTAAGGTAAATGAACAAATGAAAAAAAAAAAAAAGAAACAATTTATTTCTATGATTTGTTTTTCGAGTAACTCGAGATGCTGAATTTCGAATTTGTCGAGTTACTCGACGAATTACATCTCAAATACCCCAACAAAATTATACTTTTGTTGAATTTTTTAATCTTAATTCATAACTTTTTTTACATTATAGCCGCAGTGTTTGACTTGTTATTTTTTGAATTGTTTAATTTTCTGGGTTAGTGATTATTATATTGTAGGGTTATTATTATAATTATGTAGAAAAAAAAATAGTTGGTATTTTTTTTGTCGTATCTAATTCATCGAGCAACTTGGCAATCTCACTTTTGAGCTTATCGAATTACTCGATAAAGTAAGCAAAGACATAATATTTTTTATTGTATTATATTATAGTAAAATATATATTATATGAATTTATTATATATTATATTAAAATATTAAAATATATTATATTATATTATATTAATAATTATAACACAGTGTAAAAAAAATTATTTTCATAATTATATCAATTTAGTATAATAATTATAAAAATTTTATTCTAATATTTAATTTTTTTTATACTTATAATAAAATTTATTTTCAATTTATTATAAATAAAAATTCATTTTTGAGTTTGTGGTTTGTGGTGTAGATCGAGGTGATCGAGCAACTCGGCAATATAAATTCTGAGTTTGTTGAGTTACTTGATAAAGTAAGCAAAGGTATAAAAAAATTATGCATATAGTTAATTTATCAGGGAACTCGACAAAGTAAGATTTTAGATTGCCGAGTTCGTCGATCAACTATATGCGAAAAATAGATACCAAGAAAGTACATTTAATAAATAATAAAACTAAACAACAAAAAAATTTAAAACTTAAAAATATTCAGACGCTTACTTTCTGAAGTAACTCGGCAAAGTCAAAGTTGAGATTGACGAGTTACTCGATGAAAAATATGCCAGAAACCACAAAATCAAAAATGAAAATATTTATCTATAATAAATTGATAATAAATTTCCTTATATTTATTAATTACATAAAAACTTTATCGTTGTAATTAAATTGATATAATTATTTAAATAAATTTATATAATTATAATAAAAAATTTTGATTACACTTTGTTATAAATTGATAAAATAAAATATACTATATTTGAATAATGTATTATAATATATAATTATTTTGATTGATATTACAAAGTCAAAAATGAGATATTTGAGTTGCTTGACTAATTAGATGCGAAAAACAAAGAAAAAAATGTCACTTTTACACATGATATACAAAAAAATATAAAAAAAAAAAAAAAAAAAAATCTTTGCATATGATCACTCTATCAAGTAACTCGAAAAACTCGAACTTGAGATTGCCGAGTTGAACGATGAATTATATGACAAAAGGAAAATTATATTTAATAAATATTATTAAAAAATCCAAAAAACAATATGCATATCATTCAAGTGACTCAATAAATTAAAATTTGTGATTGCTAGTTAGTCGATCAATTGTATGACTCCAATCAGAAACTGTAAAATAACAAATATTTCTTTTATAATAAAATATAATTATATGAAATTGATATTACATTTTTATGATCATTACTAATTATAGTAAAAAGTTATTATTGTAATAAATTTGATATCATTTGTATAATATATTTTTATTATACTATGTTATAATAATTGATGAAATAGAATATAATATTATATATTTTAATAGTTTAATACAATGTATAAAAAATTTGTATGCTATATATTTTATTATTATATGTTATAACATATGGTAGAATAAAATTTTTTATGCAATTGCTTCCTTTATCAAGTAACTCAACAAACCTAAAAGGGAGATTGACGACTTGCTTGATCAATTATATGCTACTAACTAAAGACGAGAAAATAAAATTTTACATTTAATAAATTGATATTAGAAAAAACTGATATTATAATAAATTGTTATTAAAGTATATTGTAGTTATTAATTATAGTGAAAATTTATTATTGTAATAAAATAAATAAAAATAAAATAATAAATTCGTATAATATTATAATAAATTTTTAATACACTATATTATTATAATTCTAAATATTACACTAATTTTTTTCTACACTAAATTTTTATTACAATAAATGTTTGATTTATATTATGTATGAAATTTTAATTTTCAGCAATTGGTATTGTAGTAAAGTCAGTCAACGAACTTAAATCAATTACGCAATATATAATACAATGTATTTTCAGAAATAGTTCATAAGCTACTAATTGTTGCATAAAAAGTTTAAGTTTTTTTAATATACTCTGTATAGTTATACTTTTTTTGGGTTTGTACTTGTTATATTGTATGGATTTTATTATTTTCATAAGAAAAATATGTTATATATTTATTTAGGGTAAAAAAAAATTTTTGTATTATGTTTATTACTATTATTAAATATACGTATCCAATAATATTAATTTAATAGCAAAAAGTAAAATTACATAAAAAAAATACATTATATAGATTCGTTAAATATAATTTACATCATTGCATTGTATTAAAAAAGGCTAATATCTATAAATGACAAAAACCTTTTAATATTACAAAAAAAACCTAACATTCATTCCTCAAAATGAAAAAACATACCAATGCATACACGGATATCATTAGTTTTCAAAGTGTGTCTTTGTCTTTTGAAACCCGTGAATGTCCATTTGTTCTTGACGTAGCCAATTTCTCTGGGTTGGCTACATTGTCAGATGAGATTGGATGTTCTTCAATTTTTCTTTTCTTGGATTTAGACGCGGGTGAAGAAGGGAAATTAAGATGTTTCACTGCACTTGGAAATGTTTGCCCATGAAGAGGCATTGGTGTGTCAAAGGTGTATGCTATATCTTTCCCTTTGTCGGTTTTTGATCTTGTGCTTGTAGAAGTGGTCGAAGTCGAAGGAACTGGTTTGTTGAGAAAGATAATGTCGTACTTGTATTCATTTTCCAAGACATTTTTCTTTATTCCTTTAATGTAAAAGAATTGGTCTTCCTCCAACGTGATTCTGATTTTTTCCATTACTTCTGATCCACTATCCATCAGTTGTTTGCCTGTGTACTGTAAGAATTTCTCCGCTGTTTCTCCAATCATAATCCCAGACAACGAGCATGTCGAGTCCTCTAGCTCCACATATATGTGTGCCCTAACATATAAAAGAAGTTAAAAATGTTGCATGTGTAAATAAATGTAAATAATAAATAATTCGTGAACCATGTTATACCGTGGTATGCAACTGCATGGAGAAATTTGCAGAAGACACATTCATATGTCTCATTGAAATCGGCGCTTGATATTTTGTTGCAGGTATTGCAAGACATGTACCAAAATGCTTGCTTAAATACTCTCACATATGTTGGTGCGTAAACCCAGAAATATCCCTGCCTTGTTAACTATTTTTGAAGATAAATTGTATAAATATTTTGCAATAATGGAATGCATTTTTCTATATGTTATTTTAATTAGGATTAGCCTTACTCCAGATAACAACTATGGAATCTGTTGAATCTCCGTGATATTGTTCATGTCTGGGGTTGAAATATCATTTGTTGCTGAGGATGGATATATCTTTATCAAGGTCATTTCATCTAATTTGTCAGAATTTGTTTCAACCCTTGCACAATGTGTAAAAATATTAGCAATTTATATATATATACACACACACACACACACACCCCAGTTAGAGTTTGAATATATGATAATGAATAAATAAATTGTTACCAAGATGTTAGCTCAACCACTTGTTCCAAATGAGCATTGAAGGAGAAGATGTTTTTTGCCTTTGTTGAAATTGAAAGGCCTGTGCATGAAATAAATATATAGATATATTTATTGAAAGAGCTAATATTGCCTATAAATGTCGTAATATTCCATTGATGAGTTAAAGAATTATTGACAACATATTACCACTAAAAGATGTTACTTTTAGATGGTTTCCAATGATGATTTGTTTCTTGCTTAAGTTATCGGCAATGAAACAGCATTATTTCTCCACAAAATTATCCCACATGGTTAGTGACACAATGTTGAAGCTAGTATAGAAACACAGAAAATATGTGAGAAAGTAGTATATGAATTTATTTAATAATATTGTAATTATTGGAATATGTATTTATATTTGAAAATAATATATCTATATATATATAAACCTCATGTCAATGAGAACTATATCTTGAATACACGTTTGTGTTTCAAATCTAGTTTGAACCAGTCTTTTAGGTTTCACATCGATTGCAACTCCAATGATACCTAAAGAAAAAAAATAACAAATTACTAGAGATGAAATGTGTTATGAATAAAATGTCTAGGGTGGATATCTAAAACGTGTAAATATAATAATTTAAATGAATAGAAATAAAACAATTTTTTTTTTGTAAAATAAGAACAAATACTGATATCAGAATTTGAGTCCATGTAGGGTTCCAATTTGTTGAAAGGGACAAAATTGTATGTAGAAGATATCAAAACACTGTGGTCTTCATTGATTTCCTCAACTCTTGTTCGACCAGATATCGTCCACTGTATGTCGCCCATAGAAGCTTGATACTCAGGCTTCGTGAACTTGACATTTGCATTTGAGACAAGATACGTTTTGCCAAGGAGTAACTTGTCTTCGTATGCTGAGATGTTGGCATCATAGATAGTTGCATGGACTTTATTTTTCTGTATAATACTATGCATTGAAATTAGATATTTTGTACTAAATATGTATACAGTTTTGGCTAGATATTATTTTTTAATATGAGTAAAGACAATTTAAAGTTGTAACATATTAGAGAGAGAAAAAAACGTAAATATATTATGTGTCTGAAATTAAATAAATCAATAAACATAAATAATGGATTCAAGTAATATACCTTTGGATCCATAAAGACCATATTTTGGTATTTTGTTGGGCTTCGTTGAGCTGTTCTTGGAAATGATTTTTTCACAACAATAATTTTGGATGTCCAGTTTGTATCAGTGGGAGAAATATTTGGTATTAATTTGTATTGTCTTTCCATCGTTTGATCCTGTAAAAAAATTAAAATATAAATTAAAGAGTGTAAATAGGTTTTCAAATTGAAATGATATTTATGCTAATAGTGAATTGTAAAAGTATGTGTTGGAATATAGTATGTACTTCTATTTCAAATCTTAAAGAGAATATGAGAAAATTGACAATTAAAGACTTGACGAAAGATGTAAATATAGAATGTTTTTGTGTTTATTTTGTAATCAGAGGGAATGTATATATATAGAGGTATATAATATCTATTATGTGAAGAATGAGGATCTGTTCCCCGAATGGGGGTCTAAATCCTCTGTCTCGATTGATGCGTGGCTTGTCACGCAGTAATTAATAAATGATGTGGTCCCCAATAATGATGCCTTAACACCCCATTCCCACTTCTCCTCACCCCATCCCACCCACCCAACCCCAATTAATTGAAAAAAAAGTACCCACCCTACCGATAATAGATTTTAACACCCCAAATTATTAATATAAGCACCCCAAAATTTTAGGTCAGTTCCTCCACTCTCTTCCAAATTATTAATATAGGTGAAATTATGAAATTGAAATAAATAAATTTTTATTATTATACTGTATATTATTTAAAATAATATAATATTGAAAAATTATTATTGAGTGTAATTAGTTAGTTTATATTTGAGTAATTTTGTATACTAATTAACAAAATATTAGCTCAAAAATTATAAATAAATAAATAAATAAATAATTGATGGTTAAAATGCGAATCTTAAATTTGCTTCAACTAATAATTTACAAACAAAAGTAAGTAAGTACTACGGTAGAAGTAATAAATTGGTGACGAGAGTTCAAGCGTGTATGAGATTTCTGTAGATTCGAGGCTACTATTTTCTAAGCTAAAAGATTAAATTATTAGACGTTATGAAATAAATGGATGAAACAATAATAAAACAATAAGTAAGAAAATCTATAATGGGGTGGGCTTTATATTAATAATTTTTGGGTATACCACAGTCTACAAAATTCTTCTCCAATAACTTAAATGAAATAAAATCATTTAGGATTTATGTGAACTTTTCACAAGTTAAAGGGTCCAATTGCAATGTTTTTATTGTATTTTTTTTTATTATTTTAATTTATTTAAGTCAAAGGGTAAAATTGTCCAACAATTGTTAGATGCGTGAAAAATAGTGGTTTTGGGGTTATTTGTGAGTATAAATGGAAGAATGGGGATGATATCTGCAAAAAAAAAAATAGGGATCAAATCGTTACAAACATGAAAGAATGGGCATGCTTGTTTGAATTAATTGGGGAAGGGATGGGGCCCAGCATTTATTAACTGCTGCGTGGCTTGGAGGGGATGGGACCCAGCATTTAATAATTGCTGCAATAATTGCTGCGTGGCAAGCCACGCAGCAATTGTGGATGAAGATCTGAAGCCCGAATCGGGAATGACGATCTGAAGCCCGATTCGAGGATATTTATATATGTTTATGTATACAAATTTTTCATACGTGTATGGTGAGGATGAGTAGAATAAAGATCATATTGACATGTGTAGAATAAAAGATATGTGTACATTTGTGATGTAATTATTTAGTTGTCTTTATTAGAGGTATGATTACATTTAGGAATAGGCGACGTAGTAATGCATAGTTTCTTGTATCAATTTGTCTCAATTCGCTAAAATTAAGAAATAAAGTATAATTAGATATTTTTTAGTTATAGGTGTTGATTTGTATTGATTGAAATATAGAATCAAATAAAATCATATTACATATGAAGAAAATTCTATACTATTAATAACTATTTATTTTGTAAAGTATCTCGACAAACTCATTAATTGGCATGAAGTATAAATTTCTTAGATTGAATATTTAGATATTTGTACTTTAAATCTTTGGTTGTTAAATTTTTTTTTTCCATTTACTCAAGTAACTCGATCAATAAAAAATTCTTAGAAACTTGATTAAGTTTGTTAAATTAATCAATGAAAATGAATTTATTTTAGAACTTCAAAAATTCAACTTGGATGAATATAATGTATTTTATATTAATTTAGTTGATGTAGTTAAGTTGGCCAGCAAATACACTTTGTAACTATATCAACTACAAAATTGAATTTCACACAAGCTGACATAGCTTTGAAAGGTTCAATATATAGTGATCATTGGAAATTGCATTAATAAAAAAGGGAAAAAAATTTTTATACTAATAATATTCCATGAATTCCTTATGTAAATGAATATGTTATATAATATTAGTACATCTATGATACTAATATATGCATACATAAGATTGAATAATAGCAAAAAAAAATATAATGATAAAAGATGTTTCACTTAGTTAAGAATAAATAGTAAAAAATTGGTGCTAAGTTTACATAAATATACTATGAATTTTTTAATAAATTATTCATAATGTAAATTTAAAGTAAATTAATAAAATAAAATGTGAGAATATAATTCGTGATAGTAAAGCAAATGGAAAATATTTGAGCAATAATCATTGATAAATCTGCACCATTTGTACTATAATATTTGTAAAATAAAACAACACATGGTTATAAAAAAAATTAAAATTAATCTACATCAAATGTTGAGTTTTTCTACTTTGGATTATAAGCCCATCCTATTACAAAACATACATAATTATAGCGCCATATATTTGAGCAGACTGGCCATTTATTCACTGCACTATCAATAATCTCAAATCTTTGTAGATGTTTTCTTCAAAGTCCGATAGAATATTCTTCATCAATAGAGATCTAAGAGCAGACTGGCCATTTATTCACTGCACTATCATTAATATCAAAGCTTTGTAGATGTGTTCTTCAAAGAACGCATAGAATATACTTCATGAATAGAGTTGTAATTGTCGTTAATAAAGTACAAACCCTGTAGTAAACAAATGAAGGATAATAATAAAAAAAAACACTATGAATGCACAATTGCTAATATTTTTGTATAAACTACATTCTTTGTACATCTTAAATGATTTTTTAATTTATCGTTTGGTATAATTAATGCTCTAATACATTTACTTGTTTTTGCTCTAGATAACGCAACATAAAGTTGACCATGAGAAAATACAGGTTCTGGAAGATATAGTCCAACATAATCTAATGTTTGACCTTGAGCTTTATTTATTGTCATTGCAAAACAAGGACGAATAGGAAATTGTGTTCTTTTAAAAGGGAATGTACTCTTATCACTTTCAAGTGGAATAAATGGAATTCTAGGTAGAAAAACTTTATTCCCACGCCATTCTCCAACAGATATTTCAGCATGAATAACATTACGCTCAAATCCACAACAAATTAATCTAGTGCCATTACATAATTCTTCAGATGGATTAATATTTCTCAATAACATATTAGGACAATTTTCTTTCAATACAAGTTCATGAGGTGGAATACCATTTGGAGTTAATGTATTAAGAAAATCTTCATGAATACTTTGTTCATTTTTTTCTAACATTTCGTCAAAGCTATAATATGTAACATTTTCACCAGCAATTTCATCAAGTACAATATTATTTATTTCATCCACAGCATTATTTTTAGGAGTTAAAATAACTTGATTAATCATCTTAACTAATTCATTGCTATAATTCTGTAAGTTTGGGTAAACATTTCTGATCAATTCTTTTAGAGAAACTATTTTGTTATCAAATGATATAGCTATTTCATCTGGTAATGTAATCATGTTACAGGTATGCTTAGGTTGGATTCCATTGCCTAGATCAAGTAATAACTTAGAAAAGTATGGGTCTAATTGAGCTCTCATATACTGTACTAATTGTAACTGTATAAAATTTGGCCATAAGTATGAATAGACTAAGCTTGATCCCACGATTGCTTCTTTATTTCCTTTTTGAACTACTGGTAAAACTTGTCGGAAATCACCTCCTAAAACAACAACTTTCCCTCCAAAAGGCAATATAGAATCATTAACATCTCTTAACATCCTATCTACAGCCTCTATTGCATAACGGTGGACCTTTGGTGCTTCATCCCAAATAATCAAATTTGTCAATCCAAATAAGCTTGCTAAAGCAGACTGCTTACTAACAGAACAGGTCATATTATGATTTATTTCAAGTGATATCTTAAATCTTGAATGTGCTGTTCGTGCACAAGGTAATAGAGTAGCTGCAACACATGAAGAAGCTGTTGCTAAACCTATAAGATTTTTAGATCGAATTGTAGAAAGCAAAGCTTTATATAAGTAAGTTTTACCAGTTCCACCAGGTCCATCTATAAAATACATACGACTTGTATTGCTAAATACATCTGCAAGAATTTTATCATAGGCAATTTTTTGATATTCATTCAAGCTATTTCTATACATAGTATTGTCATCGTGATTAACATTGTTTAGTTCTTCATTAATAATCTTGGCTAATATGTCTTCTTGTTCCATATATATTTGAAAAGGTACAAGATGGTAATCATTTATATTTTTACTATTTGCTTCTAATATAGAATTCATTTCATGTAATACTTTTATTTCTGCATTTGCAATAGACATACCATTAGATAAATAATCTTTACATAAAGATAGGTGAAATTTTTTCCATAAAGTATCTGGATTATTAGGAGAACATAGAACGAGTATGGTAGCAAATAATCTACGAAGAGAAGAGGCATTTGATAACTAATAGCTCCGTCTAAACAAAGTTCACAATAATTATTGTCTTTCAATAAACCAAGTGAGATAGCTGTTTCACGGAAAGACGACAAATAAACACCATTAACTATTTTTAAATTTTCGAATGAAGTTGCTCCTTTAATATGATTTAATAAAATACGTAAGTAATATCTTTCTCTTTCAGTTATATTAGATGTAACTATTCTACCAATAACATTTCCTTTTGTCCTTCGACACCAAATTTTTCCTTGGCCATCCCATACAAAAAATTTAGGAAAATCTTTATATAATAATGTTTTAGCAAGTTCATTTGAAAGATTCATATGAAAAAATTTAGTTAACATTGAGCATTGTCTAGATTCGTTATTGATTACTGTTTTTAAATTTTCATAATCTCTATATGTTATTAAGTGGTTATTTTCAAGATGTAGTTGTAATGAGATAACAGAATGAGACATTTCATACAAAACAAATCCATATATTCTCCACATTGCCTCAGGTTGAGAAATCCAATGTCCATTTTGGTATATTTCAATTTCATCAATAGGGTTTTCATTATTAGTATTATTAATTGAAAAACTTACACGATCATAGCCTTTATAAACATATTTATAAAGGTATTTAACAGCTTTAACTGTTGAACAAATTTCCACATTAATATGGCAATCAAACTTAGCACACAAATATGGATTGTAAGGTACAACCCATCTATTGTCTAATAAATGTCCTCTAATCATAAATGATCGTTTATCGTTTAACCGTCTATAAGTTGGATAAGAATTATTACCAATATAGTATTTGAGATATATTCCTTTGGGTATTTATTCTTACAATGACCTTTTCTATTCATACAAACATTATGGGGATTCAAATTACCACATGGACCATGCATCATATGTTTAACAACAATAGAATGAAGATGGGGATATTTTACTTTATTTGGAATTTCACATGATACAATAGAATCGACTCTATCAATATTATTAATTTTTGCACAACTTTGTAAGATTAATAAGAAATGAGCATGTGGAAGTCCTCGTTTTTGGAATTTTACAACATAAATATATGCAGCAACAGGCCCAAAAATTTGGTGCTTGAATAAATCAACTTTAAGTTCTTCTAATTTAGATTTAAATATTCTAGCGGTTAAATCAGGTATATTCTGTCCTATATCATTATGCCTTATTTCTTGTTTGATTTCTGCCCAATTAGGGTTACATGTCAATGTTAAAAATAAATCAGGTTTATCAAATTTTTGTACTAATGGCATGGCGTCCATATATCTTTTTTTCATATCTCTAGGACCTCCAACAAAAAAGGAAGGTAAAATAATCTGACGACCAATTTGTGCACCTCTATTCTGACCATTTTCTACACTATCAACAACTCCTTGATATAATTCAGCACGGATTTTACTTTGATTTTGACGAAAATAATCTAATCGACTTGTTTCAAGTTTAACATACATATCTACTACATATTGCTGTAGAAGTCTACCAGCATAGAGCAAAACATTGTTTTGTGTATCACGTACCTGTAATTTGAAGCAATAGTATTCATGACAAGAGACATGTAAACCTTTTTTATTCTTTCTTTAAAACTGCACAAGAGAAATACAAAGAAATTTAATGAAAGAAAAATTTAAATTTAATGAGTTTAAGTGAACAAACATATTGTTAGTCTGTACCTTTTTTTTCTTTCTCTACAAGTTATGTTGTTAAAAGAAAGGGAATTATCTATTATATTGTGACTATCAAATGTACTATTTTTTGCCTTTTCAATACCTTTATGACAACCAGTCTCACCAAAGAAAAATAATAATGGATATTGTAGGGGATCATAATATCCATAATAGTAATGTATTCTATGTGAATTATTAGAGTGACAGTAAATTGATATATCACGATATCTTATGTCTGCAGATGGGTCCTCATCAACCCAAACTGTAGCCACTTGAGACACAGAAGATGCATTATATACTCTTTGATCAAGACCAGCATCACATCTAATATGAATTTGCATGTTTCAAGACTTTCAATATCACTTAGGGAACGAAAAAATCTAGAATATGGATTAATCTTTAATAGATTTACTAATATGTGTAGTAAAGGTGATGAGAAATTGATAGATGTATTTAATCTATTTTGTATTTCATTGTCTGTATCATAAAAGTATAACTATAAATATGGTGGATTATTATCAATGTTTAGAATTGGATTTATATAATGGTATACTTGTCCTTGAACTCTAAAAGTGTAAATACCTTTGTAGTTAATAGATTTAAATAGATCTTTATCAAACTTCACTCCAAAAGAAGTAAAAGCAAAATGGTTATTATAATTTCGTACATTATTTTTAAAATCTAAGGCCTCATCTGAACTGGAAGTATATAAATCATATAAAATAGAAGGTGCACAGTTGATATGCAATTTGATTTTTCCATCAGAACAACAAAAACCTTTACTTTCTTTTTCAAACTTTTTTGCAAGACAGTGAATACAATTTGTTGGAGTACGCAATACATAAGTTTTTGTAGGCACATGTCTCATAGTAATATTTGAAATACAAGGAGTACATTGGAATTTATGATTTTGATTTTCTTGTTCTTCATAATAAATTTGGTTTTCTATGCTATCATCTTCTAAATTGTTAAAGCTAATAAAAGAAATTCCATGTCCATCTTCATTCAATTCTCCAGCTATAAAAAATATGACAAATCAGAACAACATAAATAAATAAATGGAAACAAAATGTGCATAATGGGAAAAACATTAAAAAAAAAAAAAACATTAGCTCACCGGTTAATTGTAAACTATCTGTTGAATTGACATCATTCAACTCAATATCTTCAAGTAACTGAATCCTTGTTTTTCGAATGTTCTTGTTAGATTTATACTGTGTATGCTGAGCATTCATCTGTCTCCTTTTCTTGTTTTGTTGTTTTTTATTTGAGTCAATACTTTTTTCGCCTGACATCTATTATATTTTATGATACAAAAAATATAAAAATTAATCTGATTCCATGTACAAAAAAAATTAAAAATATAATATACACATTATTAACACAAATAAGAATAAGATTACTACATAGATGGAATGAACAAAAGGGAAAAAATTTTTATTGAATAAAATTTTTATGTTGTAGTATAGCCTATAAATACATGATATTAAAAAAAAAACTTGTTAATAAAGATATAATGAAAGATTAAACCAAATAACACAAATAAAAATTAACTACAAAATTCTATGAGTGAATAATTACATACCTGTAAATTTAAGTTTCCAACTTGCTTTAAAACCACTGATAAAGAACTGATCAAATCAATAAAATGAAAATCAGAACTTCTACAATCTAGACTCAAACCCAATAGGTGGAAGAAGGAGTTAGGAATTATAATTTCGAATAGAAAGAGACAATCTACAATGATTTCAACTGGGGAAAAGAGAAATTCAATGAAATTAGAACTAATTTCAGCTAACATAGATCATGGAACCAAAAATAACTAATCAAAGCTTTATAGGGTTTGATGAGAGTAGAAATAAGAGAGCAAGGATGAGAACTCGAAAAATATACGAAAACCAAAACTAAAGTATTTATGTCTCCTAGAAAACGAACAAGGGAAAAATAGAAAATTCTGCTGCCAAAACGACGTCGTTTAGTTCTAACACATGAATAGTCATTTTTAAGATTTTATATAGTATTTAGAATAACTAAAAGGATAAGGATAAAGAACTCAAAATACATAAAAAAAACAAATTACTTTTAATTTGTACATAATTACACGTGATGGAAAATGGTTATAATTTTTAAGAAATAAATTTTAATTTTTTTTAATAATTACCCAATAACTCGGAAAAGGAAATAATCATAAATAAATATATCTATTTCTTACAAAATGAAAACAAAATATAAGGGAAAAAGGAACAAGTCAAACATTCCGGCTATAATAGAAAAACTAGTACACATTAGGATTACAAAATTCAACAAAAATATAAATTTAAGTGGGCTAGTTGACACGTAATGCTTCGAGTAACTCGACAAACTACAATTTCAGTATGTCGAGTTACTCGAAAAACAAAATACACAAACAAAGCAGTAAATTTTTTTTTTCATTTGTTCAATTACCTTAGCTGAAGTATGTGAAATAGCTCTACCAACAATGGGAAAAAAATTCAAAATAAAAATTTTCCTACAGCCTTATAATAGACGGGAAAAATTAATTCAGTATCAAAGTTTGGCGAGCAATACAACACTATAAAGAATTACAAATTAAAAATTATGTTGAGTTATTTCATAAATAAATAAAATCGAAAAAATAAAATATTAAAATTAAATTGTGGTTGAGTACTGGATTAAAACATTTAGACAATAAATCTACAGTAGAGAGTTAATATAAAATTTTAAATCTGTAACTAATCTACTTCGAACCTTTATGTTTTATTTAATTTTTTATCATGTTTTTATTTATCCAGTAACTCTACATATAGGGAAAAATATAAATAATAAAATATTGGTCTATGCCAACTGACTTGACAAAATGAAAAATAAAATGGCCAAAATAAAATTTTTCGAGCGACTCAATAATAAATACAAAAAAAATTTGGCCAACCTCGACAAAATCAAATCCAATTCTATAAGGAAAAAACATACAAAAAAGTCAACAATAGCAGCTAATTTCTAAGAGGTGAATAAGTAATAAGAAAAAAACATACTTTAGCTTTGTAACAAGACCAAAATGTCTACACGAAAATGGCAAAAAGAACGGCTCCCAAACAAGGAAAAAAAGTCAACAAAGGCAGCTTTTTTAATAATTTAAACAAATTTACAGGACTAACTCTTCGACTAACTCGACAAACTACAAATTCAGTATGTCGAGTTACTCAAAAAATAAAAAACAATTTTAAAAATTGCATGTGTTCAATTTCTATATAATATAAATAAATTATCACTTTTATTAAAAAAAAATTTGTTAATGATATTTCTTCACCCAAACATGGAGTAAAAAAAATTTCTTTCACATAGAAAACAACGACCAAACAATATCAAAATTTTACGAAATATAGAATACTAATATAGCTATCACATATCAAAATTTAATAGTTCGACGGCATATTTCAACATACTAAAATCAAAACAATATGCCACATACCACAATCGCAAAAACCTAAATTTTTATTTATAAATAATTTATATTATAACAAATTGGTATTATAATAAATTCATAGTAAATTTTAACATCATTATTAAATATAATAAAAGCTGATTATAGTAATAAAAATGATATAATGATTACAATCACTATAATAAATTAATATAATTATTATAAAAAATATTTACTACACTATCTTACAATAATTGATAAAATAAAATATTATATACTTTAAGGATTTAATATTATATATAATAATTTTACATAATATATAATTTACTATAACAACTTCTATTAAATGATAGAATAAAATAATTTATGGATATGTTTACTTTATCAAGTAAATCGATCAATGAATTGATATTTTCATATATGTTTTTTAATAGTTGTTTTATTGTTTTAAATTGTTTTTAAACTTAAACTTTTTATATGTGTTGTTGTAGTCAATTTAGTTGAATAACTCAAGTTTACTACTTGACAAAATTCTATGAATAAATAAGTACATACCTTTAGATTTAAGTTTTTAACTTGCTCTAAAACCACTGATAGATAAACAATTGATCAAACCAACACAATCTGAATCTGAACTTTTACAATCGAGGCTCAAACTCAACAATACAATTAAAAATAGGATTGATTTCGATTAAGATAGACCATGGAACCAAAAATAACTAACCAAAGCTTTATAGGGTTTGATAGGAGGAGAAATAAAGCAGCAAGGCTGAGAACTCAAAAAATAGACAAAAAGCAAAAACTAAGTATTTATGTCTCTTACAAATCGAACAAAAAAAATAGAAAATATTACTGCCAAAACAATACCGTTTATTTCTAACACGTGAATAGTATTTTTGTACATAAAATTTTATATGTTATTCATAATAAGTACAAAGATAAAGATAAAGAAATGAAAACAAACGAAAAACAAGTAACTTTTACTTTCTAAATGATTACACGTGTTGGGAAATGGGTTTCATTTCTAAGAAATCAATTTTAATATTTTTCCTAATTGAATCGTAACTCGAGGAAATAATAATAATAAATAAATATATCCATCTCTTACAAAATGAAAACCAAATGTAGTAGACAAATTATCAGGTCAAACATTGCAGCTATAATGGGAAACAAAATTATACACCAGAATTGCAAAATCCAACAAAAGTAAAAATTTAGTTGGGCTGGTTGACACGTAATTCATCGAGTAAATCGAGAAACTACATTTCAGTTTGTCGAGTTAATCGGAAAAACAAATTACAGAAACAGAGCAAATTCATAGTAAATTTTACCATCATTATTAATTATAATAAAAGCTGATTATTATAATAGAAATGAAATAATGACTACAATTATTATAATAAATTAATATAATGATCATACAAAAAATTAACTACACTAACTTACAATAATTGATAAAAATATAATATCATATACTATAAGGATCTAATATAATATATAATAATTTTATTAAATATATATTTTACTATAACATCTTCTAATAAATGAAAGAATAAAATAATTTATGCATATGTTTACTTTATCAAGTATCTCGACAAATTCATAATTGAGAATGTCGAGTTGCTCGATGAATTATATGAGAAAAATAAACAAAATTGAATTTAATAATTAATATAAATGAAAAGAAATAAAAAAACAAATGCATACAGTTAATTTTTCAACTAATTTCACAAACTAAACATTGATACAGCTGAGTTACTCGACCAATTATATGCCTCAAACCACAAAAGTAGAAAATAAATATTTTTATTTACAATACATTGATACTATAACAAGTTGATACTATAATAAATTGATAGTACATTATATTATAATTAATAAACATAATAAAAACTGTTTCTTGTAAGAAAATTGATAAAATTATAATAGTACATTTTTTAAACACTTTATTATAATAATTGATAAAATAAAATATAATATAATCAATAATCATAATTTCATATAATATAAAATAATTTTATATGATATATAATTTAATATAAATTGTTATCATAAATGCCAGACTAAAAAAATTATACATGTGCCTAATTTATCAAGCAACTCTAGAAATTCAAATTTGAAAATACTGAGTTGCTCGATTACCTACATGCCAAAAACAATTACCAAAATATCAAATTTAACAATTAATATAAATACAAAATTATAATGATAATAATAATAATAATATGCAGATAATCAATATCTCGAGCAAAGTAGGAGGGGACTAAAATTACAAAGTAAAACAAATTAAGTGAACAAATGGTACAAATGGGATTTGTCCAGTAACTCGAAAAAAGGCAAATAAAAATTTAATAATAAAAAATTCTCCTATGCTGAGTGACTCGAAAAAAATCAAATAAAAAAATGGTCAAAACAAATTTTTTCGAGTGACTCGACAATTAACAAAACAAAAATTTGGCCAACCACAACAAAAACAAAGCCAAAGCTATAAATAGTAAACGAGAAAAAAGTCAACAATAACGGCGGCTCCTTTCTAATATTTGGATAGGGGAAATAAATAAAATATACTTTAGTTTTGTAAGATAAAAAAAATGTTTAAAAAAACTGTCAAAAAGGACGACTGCCAAAGAAGGAAAAAAGTAAAACATATTTAATTTTTCAGGTAACTCGACAAACTCAACAGTGAGTTTGCGAAGCTACTCAACCAAATATATGCCTCAAACCACAAAAGTGGGAAATAAATATTTATGTTTACAATACATTCATAATATAACAAATTGATTTTGTAATAAATTGATAGTACATTTTATTATAATTATTAATTATAATAAAAACTGTTTCTTCTAATAAAATTTCTCTAATTATAATAATAATTTTATTTTTACACTTTGTTATAATAAATCATAAAATAAAATAACATATAACCAATAATAAGAATTTTATAGAATAATAGATCATAATAACTAAGAATTGTCTCCATTTTTCATCTATCTTCATCTGATTATGAATATGCTTATTTGACTAAATCACTCTTTTTTTTTTGGTAAAAAAAAAAAAATTGATTCTTAAACATATGCAGCATTTATTTAGAATAATCTGTAAAAAAAATATAAAAAATTTACCTTACAATTCAAAGGTTTTCAAGATTAAAATATATATATATATATATATATATATATATATATATATATATATATATAAACAAAAAAAATGTAAAGTAGAGCCCATTTTGATTGATATGAGTGTGTGTTTGTCTAGAAACTCGACAAACACACACCCAAATTTGCTTTTTAAAAAAAAAAAAATTTTTAAAAAAAATGTATGTGGTCCACTTCTTCACTTAAAATCAAAATGGGCTTTTAGCCTAGTTTGAACTTTATTAAATTTTTTTTTTTTTTTATATATTGGGGTGTGTATTTAACAAACACAACCCCCAAACAATAAAAAATGGCTTTTTAGCCCATTTTAAACTAAATTTTTTTTTTTTTTAATTTGGGTATGTATTTGTCGAGCGCATTTGGACCTTTGTTGAGTAACTGATCGACAAAATGATATGAAGCATTAATCTTATTTTTAAAAAAATTAGTCGAGTAACGCGATAAAAACCCAAAAAAAGAAAAAAAAATTCAAACATAAAAAACATATTTAGAAAAAATAAAAAATAA
This sequence comes from Forsythia viridissima, assembly GCA_030279155.1. Classification (NCBI taxonomy): domain Eukaryota; kingdom Viridiplantae; phylum Streptophyta; class Magnoliopsida; order Lamiales; family Oleaceae; genus Forsythia; species Forsythia viridissima. The sequence goes on along the minus strand of CM059038.1, from coordinate 46,480,577 downwards.
TGTTGTCCAGTAAAAATAAAATATTTACAATTTTATTTTATATTGTTGTTATTAGTTTTAATCTTGTTTATTTAAAGAGGAGGAAAAACTAAAATTTGCAACAAAATTCAAAAGTCGGGGATGGCAAATGCTAAAAAAAAAGTTATGGATAAATTTGTTATAAATTGAAAAAGTTGTGGACCAAAAATGCAAGTTACAAAAAAAAAATAGATAAAAGCCCACACAATTTTCAAGTAACTCAACAAACTCAACATTGAGATTGCCGAGTTATTTGACCAATTATATGCATCAAACCAAAAAAGTGGGAAATAAAAAATTTTGTTTACAATACATTGATATTATAATAAAATTCATATTACATTTTATTATAATTATTAACTATAATAAAAACTGTTTTCTGTAATAAAAACTATCTAACTATAATAGTAAATTTTATTTACACTTTGTTATAATAATTGATAAAATAAAATAATATATAACCAATAACAATAATTTCATAGAATATATAATAATTTTATATGATATATAATTTAATATAAACTGTTATCATAAATGATAGAGTAAAAAAACAACGCAATTGCTTAATTTATCAAGCGACTCGAAAAAAATCAAATTTGAGATTACCGAGTTGGTCGATCAATTATATGCCAAAACAATTACAAACATAACAAATTTAACAATTAGTCCCAACCTGTTAAATCTGTAACTAATCTACTCCCAACTTTTATGTTGTATCCAATTTTTTATCATGTTTTTCTTTGTCCAATAACTCGACATATACAAAAAAATATAAATAATAAAATATTGGCCTATGCCGGTTGACTCAAAAAAAAATAAAAATAAAATGGACAAAATAAATTTTTTCAACCGACTCGACAATCAATCCAAATAAATTTATTCCAACCTCGATGCATTATATGAAAAACAAAACAAAAAAAAAATTAAGTTAAAAATTAATATAAATGAAAAAAAAAAAACACAAACAAAAACCAATATGCATATGATTCATTTTTCAAGTAACTCGACAAACTCAACATTGAGAATGCCGAGTTACTCGACAAAAAAATTGTCAAAAATGACGGCTCCCAAAGAAGAAAGAAAAGTCAACAAAAGCAGATTTTTTAATAAGTTAAACAAACTTACAGTACAAAACGGTGAGATTTAGACAAAATTAAGAATAATAAAATATCAAAACTAACTTTACATTGAGAATACCGAGTTACTCGACAAAAAAATTGTCAAAAATGACGGCTCCCAAAGAAGAAAGAAAAGTCAACAAATGCAGTTTTTTTAATAAGTTAAACAAACTTATAGCACAAAACGGTAAGATTTGGATAAAATTAAGAATAATAAAACATCAAAACTACGTCGTGTTGGTTGAAGGGTGAATAGTAAATAGGTGATAGATACTTATATTATATACCCAAAAAAAAAAGTTCATCGCCTAAAACAAAACAAAAAAAAATCACACAATTTCATCAGAAATTCATACTGTAAAGTGAGGAAGAGTGAAACCAGTCACAACAACCCAGATAAAGGAAACTAAAACCGAAAACACCATAAAGACCTTAGAATCGATGAACAAACAAAGAAATTCGAACAATCACTATAAGAAAAATAGCCTTTAACATCTAAATAACAACATTAATTGTATGTTGCCAAAAAAGATTTATCGCAAAAAGAATTTATCGCAACAGACAGTAAATGTATGTTGTCATTAGTTAACTTAATTAAGATTTGGCAACATCATTAAAATGAACATTGCCAATGTATCTTTTTGCAACGTTCATAGTCTGTTGCAATATTTTTTTTGATATTTCATCATATAACAACGGACTGTGACCGTTGTCAAAAAATAATGTATTTGGTAACGTTCATGCATGTTATTAAAATATATACTTTTAGTGTCTTTCGCAATATTCACCGTCTGTTGCAAATAATAGCTTCTTTGGGAATATTCATCGCGCGTTGTTAAAATATTTACTTTTAACAATAAATATAGTCCGTTGTTAAAAATAACATGGGCATTTGTTATACTTTTATTTAAGTGCTTTTAGACAATTGTTTTTATTTCAGCCCATTTAATAAACAACCTAACCCGCAAAATCTAATTATTTTTCTCCAAGTTAAACCATTGTTGCCTTTCCTTTCTCTGCTTCGGGTAACCCTATCATCATTGATGTCCTAATCGTTTAGGCTGGGATGAGGAGTTTTTGGCGTGGAGCAACCTTGTTCATCAATCTACCAGAGATAAATTCCTCCTGACGTTTTGGACCATCACCAATATCATATAGGTATGTAAATCGAACTCTATGATTGGGTTTAGCTTTGGGTGAAACTGAAATGCACAGAATCACAATCAATTTGAGTGAAACTTTTCCCCAATTTCTGTCTTCATCTCACTTTTCCCCTTTCTGTTAAACACATTATTCAATTTCGATGCATACATATGTATGAGTTTGTAACAATTTTGGTGGCAGAATTTACTTTCAGGTTGTGGTTGTAGTTGAGACTTAAGTTGTCTGATCAATTCACTTCCCGAACTTTTTAAGATTTTACACTTCATTTGAATCTAGCAAAAACTTATCTAACTGATTTGTGTTCTGATACTGTAATTTATTTTATTTCATCAGTGGGTCTGTGAGATCGATTTCTAAGCATCTATGTAGTTTTGCGTTAAAAGTTTTGTCCATTTGCAGGCATCTGACGAGGAAGCTGAAAACTATGAAAGAGCATTTATTCTCCAATTGTCAGGCTCGTCCAGCACTAAGAGTAGTGGAGAGGTCTGTCCTCTGTTTCTTGCATTTATATATGTTGATTCTTGTTGGTTTACTTCTTTTTAGATTTTGACCAGCAATATATTTCACTGTGTCAAATGTGTCCTTAATTATGATCTTTATGTGAGATATTTTTGTTTAGTTACTCTTGTCTAGCAAAGCAAACAAATGCTTAAAATATTTCCATCGATTGTGATGATTTTTTTGTTTAAAAAAATGTACGGTCACATAACAGAAGACCCAAAAGAGGAAAAAAAAAAAAAAACCCGCAAATATCAAAATAAAAATAAACACTAGAATCCATGAACACACACAGAATTTGAAACAATTTTCCACAATTTGTGATGAATTTTCTGAACAATTGAAAAGCGAGACGTCGACAGTGATAGGGTAGAGGATAGAGAAAACGTACATCGAACAAAAATGTGGTAGGAAGAGGGCCGCTTCGTTTTATATCAAGGTACAAAATGACATCATTTTAGTCACAACTGGAACTACATCGTTTTGGTCGAAGTATGAATAGTATCTTTAAAACTCACTCTTATAATATAGTAGGAGATATATGCCAAGTGCAACGCACGGGCCAAAAACTAGTATTGCTTATAAGGAGATAAAAGAGTGTGTAGTTTATATTTTTATAGAGTGAATAATATTTATTGAGTCATTCATAAAGAAAGTTTTAATCGTATGATGCTTAACCACTCAAAAGAATGTAAATGGTTTACTCAGAGAATATAACACACACACACACACACATATATATAAGGATAGGTGAAAGAAGGTGTGAAGATAAATGAAAAGTCTTTCAAACCAAATTACTTTATTCACCATTGCATTTTTTCCTACTGATGCTAGGTATATGTTTATTCCAATCGGTCGAATTGTTCGTAATTGTCTATTTGTAAAGTTAGTCGATGTATCCGAAGTCTACTCAAATGATAATAACTCAGTCAGTCGAGTTATGTCATTATGCCATCTACTCAAATGATAATAACTCAGTCAAGTGACTATCTGTAATCTTCGTCTATAAATAAATGGCCCCCCTCTCAGTTAAAGAAGGCAAGAAACATTTTCTTTTAACATTTTTAAAAGTCTCATAATCTCTCTCAAGAACACAAAATCGATCAATTGGCGCCATCTGTAGGAAGTATTCTTTTCTTTTCCTAATAAGAAGAACTAGAAGTCATGTCAGGTAGAACAAGATAAAGGCCTAGAATAGAACATTCAGATGCTCCATCACAAAAAACGGAAGAAGAACAACAACCTCCGTTGCAATTCGCCACTGTCCAGCAAGTCACGATTTTGCAAGACCAGATATCCACCATTATGGAGATGTTGCAGAGAATGATCGCTGCGTCTCATACATTAGAGGTGCCACCGACAGCAGAAGTTCCATCAACAGCAGAGCACCCAGCAGCTGCGGAAGTTCCACTGGGAGTCAAGATTCCACCATCCGAGAATACACAAACACAAGAGATGACATCTACCAGCCGTTCCTCGATACCAGTCAACTAGGAAAGCATTCTGAATGAAAAGGTTGAAGATGCGATCGCTCAAAGAAAGAATAGAGGTCGGTCGATCTCTATAAAGGAGAATTCGTTTACTGAAGACGTAATGAACGTACCTCTACCTTTAATATTTAAAGAGCCAACCAGAGATTTTGATGGCACAACAGATCCTATTGACCATATCCGAACTTTTCAGGATCAAATAAGATTGCATGGCTGGCCAAACGCTATATCATGTAGGGCGTTTCCCATGGCATTGCGAAAAGATGTTAGAGAGTGGTTTGACACGTTGCCCCCACGGTCGATCTCTTCGTTTGCGAACTTCGCAAACAAATTCGTGATTTGTTTCTCTAGTAGCACGCGAAAAAAGAAGACAGTGATGGGGCTTATACAAGTAACACAAAATAAAGAAGAGTCTGCGTAAATATATGTAGCGGTTCAACCGTGCCACATTAGGCATAAAAAATTTGCAGATGCCATCAGTCATGACTGTCCTACTGGATTGAAGAACTACAGCTTCAGAGCCAGCCTCTCGAAAAAACTGCCCGAGTCTATGACAGATCTCCTTAGACGAGGAGAGGAATATATTGATCAGGATGAAGTATTGAAGAACTCCTCAAGTTAGAGATGAACCTTAATAAAGAAGAACTCCTCAAATTAGAAGATGAAATGTATCTTAATAAACAGATCAAAGATAATGAATTCTTATATTTTGATTCAGAACAAAACATAAGATTAGGAACTACATATGAAGAAGATGATAAATCAGAATGTAGTTATGAGAAAAACTTTCTGGATACTCAAGCTTATAAGACTATAGATGACACTCATTTTGATAAGACTGTAAAACATGAACCATTTATATACGGACAAGGATTTCTCCCTAGAAGACCATATGATAAATATAATGAACCTCCAGAAGACTCAAAATATGTAGCTAAAGGTAGTGAGAGACCCTTAGAAAATAAGATAGAATTCCAATCTGTAGCTAAAGCACAAATTTTAAATTTAACTGCTCATGACCCTCAAATGTGGACAAATGTAATAGAAGTATGGAAAAATACTATTATAGGACATTACATTAGAAATTTTCAAGAAATAGAAGCTTTAGACATATATAGATACTTAGAAACATTCTTAGGAGAAAGTACAAAAGAAATGTAGGAAGCTTATAAACAAGAAAAGAAAGAAGAATTTGAACAGTTAGTTAATTTAGGAAGTAATCTTTACAACTTTGTTAATAAGATTCAAGTACTAATTACAGGATCAGACCCAAATTTAGGACAGATGAATGTACAAAGAAAAGCTATGAGAGACTTAGAACAACTTAGTTTATACAAATGGACCAAAGGTAAATATGTCAAGAAATTTTTAAATGAATATCATTATCTAGTTTCAATATCAGGAAATACTTTTAACCAAGAAATAGGACAGAAATTATTCCATAAACTCCCAGGCCCTTTAGGACTTGAAATAACAGAACAATAGAATAACTTAGCATCAGTAAAAAAATTCCCTGATAAGAAATTGAGTATAGGACATAGAATACAACATGTAATAAGATGTTTAGAAGACAAATGCGTAACTTTACAAATTCAGAAACAACTTAAGAAGACAGATTATAAATTTTGCAAAGACATTTTTACACCTCAGACTTATGGTGCTACAAAGCCCATAAAGAAAAAATATAAAAATGATAAAAGAAGTAAAAGAAGGCCTATAAAGAAAAGATTTTTTCTTAAAAAATCTAATAAGAGAAAGCCTTATTTAGACAAAAATAAACACGTTAGAAAATTTAAACCAGATAGAACTTATAAAAATAAGCTTAGTTGTTTTATTTGCAATAGTAATGAACATCTAGCAAGAACATATCCAAAAAGAATAAACAGCTATGATAAGAAAAGCACTTTAGTAGAATGTACAAATGAAGACTTAATTCAATTAGACGAATATATTTCAGACAATGAGTCAATTTATAGCATAGTGTCTATAGAAGATAAAATAGAACTTCAAGAAGATTCAGATAGTGAAATTTTAGATGAATTTACAAATTTCAAAATTAGAGAAGAATCAGAATCTGAAGAAGAATTGAATTTAGTACAGACTATAGTAAACGAATGTAATCATAATTGGCAAAAAAGATCAGGTAGTGATAGTACAGCTTGTCTTTTGTGTAATTGGTATCCAACTAGAAAGCTTAGAGCCAAATGTATAGAATGTTATAAAGAAGCATGTATAAAATGCTTAGAAATATATAGTTTAATTGAGAAAGAAGAAATTAAACCAAAAATTACAGTTGAACAAATAGAAATTTCTAAAATTAGAATTCTTAGAAAAAGAATTGAAAATATTGAAGAAATGCAAAAATTATTAGTTCAAAGATTAGAAATCTTGGAATCAAATAATAAAGGTAAATGAATTATGATAGAAGAACAAATTCCAGTACACCCAGAATTAGTTCAAATAGTTTGTAATTCAGAAAAACTGAAAAGTATTAAAGTAAAATGTCAGATTAGGATAGGAAAATACATTATAAAATGTTTAGGTTTAATAGACTTTAGATGTAGTAATTGCATAATAAATAAGAAATTAATCCCAAAAAGATATATAGAAAAGTCAAAAAATCCAATAGATGCTCAGCAAATGGATGGAGACCATTATACATATACAGAATTACTTAGGTCCAATAGTTAGATTAGTTTTGAGACAAACTGTGGATTAAGTATGGAATACACATTATCAAAAGACTCTACATAGGTAAGACCTTTAAACTTAAAAGACATAGATTTTATTTTAGGATTAAGTTTCTTATTAAAAGACAATAGTAGTATTACAATTACCAAAGACTTTATACATTTCTAGAAACATACATTATTCAGTCCAACCCAAACTATATACTTTCCATCAGAGTGCGCTAATAAGCGTGGTGGGAATAGTAGCAAAAAAGATATTTTTTTTTTTAAATTCACCACCTAAGACATGTTAACTTTAACCTGATTTCTTTCATTAAGGTTACCCGAGGCACTTCCTTAATAAATTTCTAAATTAATTTTTCCCTTTCCCCAACATCTAAAGGATATCACAAGCTCCCTCTAGCCAACAATCCTTATCTATTTGGGTCACTCAGGATTAATTTAGAAACAGTATGGCTTCTAAAAATCAAGTTATGCTTTTATAACATGCATAGGATGAAATGATTTCAAAAACAAATATCAACAAAACATTTCAGTTAGAACATTTTATAATTCGTAAAATTAAATACAGATAAAACATTTGGAGATCTGATAATACATAAAAGAAATTATTACTAAGGATTTCCCTTTCGGAAAATCTCGAAAGTAACTGAAAAACAAGTTTAAAAATAAGCTAAAAACTATGTACCTTCACAAGTTTTTTACAACCTTTGGATTGAGAATTTTCTCTAAGTAAGAAAGAGGTATTGTAAGAGCAGAGTGTGTATTTGATTTTTTCTGAGGAAAACACTTGCTTCTTATGAATGAAACATCCTTCCTTATATAGCAAAATTCTTGGGAGCAGAAACAAAAGAAATCTAATCTAAATCTTGAAGGACGATTTACTTTTCTAAAAGTTTTCTGCTTTTGTAAAATTTTCTTCACTACTTTTGACACGCGTTTCACCGAGAAACTTCAGGTCAAAAGTTCAACAGTTCTTTGTCTGGGCATTTTCTCTGAAAGCATCTTCTTTTGTAAAGTTCTTTGGCAGCGTTTGAAAATATCTTTTTTTTTTTCAAAAAAATCTACAGAACTTTGTCTCTTCTTCTTAGTAGAGCATCTTCTGACATTTAAGAGCATCTTCTTATTTGAAAAAGTTCTTTGTCTTGAAGCAAAGATCTGGCACGAAATTCAAAGGTCTGATTTTTCTTTGTCTGCCACTTTCTTTATTGCCTTCTCATGTATCAAGGTTGTGTAGTGCAGTAGGGGATAGAGACATCCCACTATTTGAATTATCACACCCGTACCTTTCATCTTCTCCTCTAAATTCATTACCTTTTGAATTTTCTGAAGATTTTTCTGGTTCTGGATTTCTGTCTTGCTGGCACTGAATGTCTTTTTCTTGACTGCTTTCTCTTTTTGCAAAAATCTTTTCTAGAGCTTTCTCAATAATAGAATCAAGATTCTTTTCGATACTCTTTTTGTTTTTCTTCTTTTTTAAAACTTTCCTTTTTAATGTTTTTTCTTTTTTCTGGAACTCTTGCATTTGGGAAAGGATTTTGTCTAAAGATACAATATCATCATTTGGGTCTTGGCTATCGTGTAAAATTTCTTTTCCTTTACTATTTTGGGAATCTGGTTCTTGGGATGGGCTTGCAGAATAGTCTACTAAAAAATCAAATTTACCATTAGGCTGGCCAAGAGTATCCCAGATTGGGGTCTTTTCTGAATTTGTAGGGAAATCAACAGTTCACTGGGTCTGTTGGGCTTTTGGCAAGTCCACAGCCATCAACGGGTTTGATATGTCTTTACCAGCTACCGTTTGAGCTGGATTAGCTATTGATTTTTTGGGCTCAATAGTACCCTTTAGATAAACCATTTTAAGCTTGACAATTTCTTGTTCTAAAGCAGAAACTTTCTTCTGTAAATATGTTCTTTCTTCTAACAAAGTCTGGTTAGATTCATTTATAACTTTGAAGTTGTTCTGCATACATTCGCAGTGAGTACAAAAGATTTTCTTATCTTTGCTTGGAGAAAAGTCTAAATGAGGATCTTGAAAATTTTTTAATGTTGGAGAAATATAAAAATTTAATCCTATTAACTGTCTCGCAGTATCTAATGCTTCTTGGTAACTAGAAAATCCTTTATAAGGAGGATCTTTAAAATCTTTTATGCAGTCTAAAACTTCTAACCATGAATGAAAAACTCCTGGGTTTTTTCCTTTAATTATGACATAGAATTTATACCTAATTCTATTCTGATTAAAATGTTCTGAAAGTGCATTCAAAGAAGCAAGGAAATACTTCTGGTCTTTTGGATTTTTGTTGAAAGAAATCTATAAATTATCTAAAAGACATCTTTCTTCTTTTGAAACTGAAATATGAGGTAAGACTTTGAATGAAATATTACTAGACGGAAAGCAAATTAATTCTTGGTTACCAAATCTTAAACGTTCTTGATAATAAGGTCTGTTCTGACTAGTTGCAGTCTGAAGTGAAGCAGAAGAAGCAAAACAATTCCCTGGGGGAATTCCTGGTCTTAAAGGTGGTCTGGACATCTATAAAAGAACATTAAACAGTTAAAAACATTTAAATTTCTTTAACTGAAATCATTCTACTTAAAATGTCTGCTGTCTTATTATCTACTCCTTTTATATGTTCGAATAGAAAGAGAATATCAGTTAATAGAAAAACAGACAATAGAAGAAGAGGAATTAGAAAATGAATTTGATAACTTAGAAGACTCTGATTTTAGCCCAATAGAATTTTTAGACAACGAAAAGATTTACTATACTTTAGTAACAGAACAAGACATAGAAAGCTTAATTTCTAAATTGGAAAAAATGGAAATTTTAGGAGAAAATGTTTTAAAGCATTGGGAAAAAGATAAGGTTACATGCGAGCTAAAAATTAAGAAACTAGAATATATAATCAGATGTAAAAATATAGAAGCAACAAACCTAGACTTAGAAGATTTTAAAATGCATGTAAAAGATTTATTAAAATTAGGAGTAATAAGAAAATCAGATAGTCCACATAGATCAACAGCCTTTATTGTTAGAAAACATTCAGAGATAGTCAGAGAAAATAGTAGAATGGTTTTTAATTACAAAAGACTTAATGATAATACGATTGAAGATGCTTATAAATTGCCAGACAAGATGGTTCTAATAAATAGAATTCAGAATTGTAAAATATTTAGTAAGTTTGATTTAAAATCAGGATTTTGACAAGTTAAAATGCACCCTGATAGTATAGAATGGACAGCCTTCACTTGTCCAGAAGGACATTTTGAATGGTTAGTCATGCCATTTGGATTAAAGAATGCTCCAGGAATTTTCCAAAGAAAGATGGATAGTATTTTCAATAAGCATAGTAAATTTGTAGTTACATACATAGATGATATTTTAGTATTTAGTAAGAATAGGAGAGAACATAGAGGTCATTTACAAATTATTTTCTCAGAATTTATAACACACGGATTAATTATAAGCAGGAAGAAAATGGTTTTGTTCAAAGAATTTATAGATTTTTTAGGAGTAAAGATAGGACAAGGGAAAATATCCCTTCAGCCTCATATTGCCCAGAAAGCCCTTGAATTTCCAGACAAATTAGAAGACCTTAAGAAAATCCAAAAATTCTTAGGACTAGTAAATTATGCCAGACCTTTTATTAAAGATTTAGGAAAAATTGCAGGACCATTGTATTCCAAGACTTCCCCTACGGGACAAAGAAATTTTAATCAGGAAGATATAAAACTTGTCCAGACAATAAAAGAAAAAATCAGAAGTTTACCAGAACTTGCTATGCCTTTAGATACACGTTTCTTAATAATAGAAACAGACGGTAGTATTTTAGGATGGGAAGCAATTCTTTTATGCAAACCCAATAAATATGCAGACAAAAATACAGCAAGAATTTGTAGATATAATAGTGGTAATTATAAAGAAAAAAGAAATTTAAGTAGCATAAATGCTGAATTATTAGCAATAAATTACGCATTAGATAGTTTTGAATTATTTATTGTTTCTAAAAAAGAAATTTTAATAAGAACAGATTGTGCAGCAATAGTTTCTTTTTATAATAAACTTAAGTTAGATTCAAAAAAGAGTAGTAGAAGAAGATGGCTAAATTTCATAGATAGAATTACAAATACGGGAATTAATATAGAATTCGAACATATAAAAGGAGTAGATAATAAGGCAGCAGACATTTTAAGTAGAATGATTTCAGTTAAAGAAATTTAAATATTTTTAACTGTTTAATGTTCTTTTACAGATGTTCAGACCACCTTTAAGACCAGGAATTCCCCCAGGGAATTCTTTTGCTTCTTCTGCTTCACTTCAGACTGCAACTAGTCAGAACAGACCTTATTATCAAAAACGTTTAAGATTTGGTAACCAAGAATTAATTTGCTTTCCGTCTAGTAATATTTCATTCAAAGTCTTACCTCATATTTCAGTTTCAAAAGAAGAAAGATGTCTTTTAGATAATTTATGGATTTCTTTCAACAAAAATCCAAAAGACCAGAAGTATTTCCTTACTTCTTTGAATGCACTTTCAGAACATTTTAATCAGAATAAAATTAGGTATAAATTTTATGTCGTAATTAAAGGAAAAAACCCAGGAGTTTTTCATTCATGGTTAGAAGTTTTAGACTGCATAAAAGATTTTAAAGATCCTCCTTATAAAGGATTTTCTAGTTACCAAGAAGCATTAGATACTGCGAGATAGTTAATAGGATTAAATTTTTATATTTCTCCAACATTAAGAAATTTTCAAGATCCTCCTTTAGACTTTTCTCCAAGCAAAGATAAGAAAATCTTTTGTACTCACTGCGAATGTATGCAGAACAACTTCAAAGTTATAAATGAATCTAACCAGACTTTGTTAGTAGAAATAACATCTTTACAGAAGAAAGTTTCTGCCTTAGAACAAGAAATTGTCAAGCTTAAAATGGTTTATCCAAAGGGTACTATTGAGCCCAAAAAATCAATAGCTAGTCCAGCTCAAACGGTAGCTGGTAAAGACACATCAAACCCGTTGATGGCTGTGGATTTGCCAAAAGTCCAACAGACCCAGGGAACTGTTGATTTCCCTAAAAATTCAGAAAAGACCCCAATCTGGGATACTCTTGTCCAGCCCAGTGGTAAATTTGATTTTTTAGTAGACTATTCTGCAAGCCCATCCCAAGAACCAGATTCCCAAAATAGTAAAGGAAAAGAAATTTTACACAATAGCCAAGACCCAAATGATGATATTGTATCTTTATACAAAATCATTTCCCAAATGCAAGAGTTCAAGAAAAAACATTAAAAAGGAAAGTTTTAAAAAAGAAGAAAAACAGAAAGAGTATCGAAAAGAATCTTGATTCTATTATTGAGAAAGCTCTAGAAAAGATTTTTGCAAAAAGAGAAAGCAGTCAAGAAAAAGACATTTAGTGCCAGCAAAACAGAAATCCAGAACCAGAAAAATCTTCAGAAAATTCAGAAGGTAATGAATTTAGAGAAGAAGATGAAAGGTACGGGTGTGATAATTCAGATAGTGGGATGTCTCTATCCCCTACTATACTACACAACATTGATACATGAGAAGGCAATAAAGAAAGTGGTAGACAAAGAAAAATCAGACCTTTGAATTTCGTGCCAGATCTTTGCTTCAAGACAAAGAAATTTTTCAAATAAGAAGATGCTCTTAAATGTCAGAAGATGCTCTGCTAAGAAGAAGAGACAAAGTTCTGTAGATCTTTTTGAAAAAAAAAAAAAGATATTTTCAGACATTGCCAAAGAACTTTACAAAAGAATATGCTTTCAGAGAAATGCCCAGACAAAGAACTGTTGAACTTTTGACCTGAAGTTTCTCGATGAAACGCGTGTCAAAAGTAGTGAAGAAAATTTTACAAAAGCAGAAAACTTTTAGAAAAGTAAATCGTCCTTCGAGATTTAAATTAGATTTCTTTTGTTTCTGCTCCCAAGAATTTTGCTATAAAAGGAATGATGTTTCATTCGTAAGAAGAAAGTGTTTTCCTCAGAAAAAATCAAATACACACTCTGCTCTTACAATACCTCTTTCTTACTTAGAGAGAATTCTCAATCCAAAGGTTGTAAAAAACTTGTAAAGGTACATAGTTTTTAGCTTATTTTTAAACTTGTATTTCAGTTACTTTCGAGATTTTTCGAAAGGGAAATCCTTAGTAATAATTTCTTTTATGTATTATCAAATCTCCAAATGTTTTATCTGTATTTAATTTTACAAATTATAAAATGTTCTAACTGAAATATTTTGTTGATATTTGTGTTTGAAATCATTTCATCCTATGCATGTTATAAAAGCATAACTTGATTTTTAGAAGTCATACTGTTTCTAAATTAATCCTGAGTGACCCAAATAGATAAGGATTGTTGGCTAGAGGGAGCTTGTGATATCCTTTAGATGTTGGAGAAAAGGAAAAATTAATTTAAAAATTTATTAAGGAAGTGCCTCGGGTAACCTTAATGAAAGAAATCAAGTTAAAGTTAACATGTCTTAGGTGGTGAATTTAAAAAAAAAATAAAAAGGAGATTTGTTAAAACATTTAAAGAATTTATGAAAAGGAAAGTACCAAGTAGGATAAAGTACAAATTTTTGAAAAACAAAAATTTTTTTATGAGCAACACATTAGAACCTTCTTCAAGCAACCCATCTTCTTCAGATAATATTTATATTAGACTTCCTCCAAAAATTCTCGAAGAATTTAGTTGTCTGTTAATAGGACACCAGAAAGAATTAGAACGTATAAGAAAAATTTTAGGAACAAATTATAAATTATTAGATTTAAAGTTTAGAAGACACCCAAAAATTAACACTTCTAAAATTCTCGAAGAATTTAGTTGTCTGTTAATAGGACACCAAAAAGAATTAGAACGTATAAGAAAAATTTTAGGAACAAATTATAAATTATTAGATTTAAAGTTTAGAAGACACCCAAAAATTAACACTTCTTTATTTGAAAGAGCTATAATAGAAAAGAATAAAGATGTAACATTTTTAGAACAAAAAATTGAACAATTAGAAATAATTTTAGAAGAGAAGACAATACAACAAAATAGTCAATTTATTGAATTCCTTTTAAAAATAGCAGAAATTTTAGAAATAAAATTATAAAGACTTCCGCATTTAAGCAAATCTCTGCATCCAACTTTAAGATAGACCCTTTTACGCCAGTGGCTAAGTTTATCTTTTAGCACCCCTCCTCCCCCCCCCCCTCCCCGCCCCTCCCCTCCCCCTCTCATTTTGGTATCAGAGCCATATATAATAAAAAGAACTTAGAATTTTTAAACTTAAAACTAAGTACAAATTATAGAAGAGTAAAGACTATAGACAATAATATTTTAGGGTGTAATTTAGAGACAACTCATAAATTACATAGTTTGTTTTCAGATGAACCTAGCCAAAACCTTATTATAGATTTAATAATTAATTTATCCAGAAATTTAGAACTAGAAAATAAAAGAAATTTTAAATCTATAGAAACGGTTTTAGAACTTCTTAAAACAAGAAATTTAGAATTAAAAAATATTAAAGAGAGCTTAGATTATATTAAAGACCAAAATTGTGCTATTTTAGATAAAGTTTCCAAGACTGAAAAGATCCAAAAACCAGACTTTTCAGAAATAGCAAAAATTTTAGATCTTAATAAATCTAGGGAAGTAGAAACCGAAATAAGAAAGATTGTCATTAAAACATAAGAGTCTGTTAAAAAATTAAAAGGCTTAATTCTCAGTTAATGAACGAAAACTCTATAACAAATAAAAATTACAAAGACGCTTTAGAATTTTGTAATTCTTTTCATAAAGAACCAAAAGGCATTACTAGTTTAGATTCTCCCAAAGTTTCAGAATCAATTTTAATTAAACAAAATAATTTAATAATTGCATTATTAATTTCATTACATAAGAAAATTGATAGTTTAGATAAATCAAAAGTATCAACTTCATCAGTTAGTATAGAAAACGACTTAAAAACTATAACAAGACAGTTAGGAAGTTTAAATCTTCAACCCACAGGAAAGGAGAAAATAACTAGAAGATTACCTAAAGAATTTAAGTTTCCAGGATGAGCTTACAAACTCCATTATATATATATACAAAAAGAAAAATCTTTACCCGCCGCTCTTCCACCATAATTGACCGTTCTAAGCTTTTAGGAGATTTATCCTTACTCGTCCCAACCACCTCCCAATCCAGGCAAGATGAAATCACTTGGCAATCTTCAGTCACCTTCTCGATCGGCCGTCGAAGATTGCAAGTTGGCCTACTTTCTGCAGACCGTCAAGTATTAGGTATTCGCAGAGCTTCTAATGTACTAGTCAGGAGAATCACAGTAGGAGCAAGTGGTGATGAGTTGACTGAGTTAGGCTCTTGCCGATTAGCTGATGGAGCAACATCAGAAGAAGGAAGGTCAGCAGAAGCCTGGTCTCTGCTCCTTTTTCGCTAACCTCGAGCATTCATTCTAGCCAACTCTTCATGAAAATTCTCACTGAATTTATCTACAGACATATTTGATGAAAACAAGACGGTCAATCGCATAACAAAAACGTCAATAACACAATACCAATAAGAAGAAAAATTCTCCCACCATAAGGACGGCCGATGCTAGCGGATACCAGGGCATTATCTGTCTATACATCATTCATTGAGCGACTGAGAGGTGCAATCGCCCGTAAGATAATCATGGAGTCGATTTCAAGTTCAGATAGAATTGGTGTAGAATTAAAATCCTCAAGTGGAGGAATACTCCAGTTAACATGGAAGGTAAAGGGGCCATCAACTGGTTTGACAAAAAAATACATATTCTTCCACCCACTATTGGAAGTAGGGCAATTTGGTATCCTAAAGTGGTCATGAGTAGGAAGTCCTCGGTCACGATGGGAGTAACGATCTAACAATTTCATTTCAAAAAGCACACGGAAGATGTCGACCGATGGTTCCAAACCATGGCGTAAACAAATAAGGAGATAATAATTTAGCATTCTCAAGGCGTTTGGCACTAGTTGGCCGGGTGAGAGACCAAAGGTATAGAAAAATTCTACTAAAAAAGGGTGAAGTGGGAATCTAAGGCCGGCCTTGAGACTATCTTGGTAAATCGCCACTTCTTCCGACAGGCCAACAGGCAGATATTCGTAAGGTCGAGGAGCCCTATAAATATAATTGCGACTAAGGTAAAAATGATTAATTGTGCATTTGAGAGTCGTTTCAGTATATGTACTTGGGTGTTTAGAGATGTTCTGAAGAGTACTACTCGGACGATCGTCTGTTGGGATTTGATTCGTGGGTGTTAGAATCGATCGACCGGTTATGTCGTTTCTATTATGCCTTATCACCATTTTTTACCAACACAAGATGATAGAAACAATTCTAAAAGGTCGAAGAATAGAATCATAGTAAAATTATAAGATAAATAAAGATGGATGAAGTGAAGATAAAGACCTACCGTGTGTTAACAATCCAGAGGTCTGTTGGCGGTCAAAAAAAACTATTTACTTCCGGCGCTGAACAATCTGGAAATCCAAGATATTCAATAGATTCCAAATAGTCAAAAGAAAATTATACTTCAGAAAAGGTGACAGATTCTTGTTCATCTGAAAAACTCTCTAAATTGATAACATTGATGAAAAATCGGGGTAATGTGTGAAAAAAGAAAAAGATTGTTGAAGAAGAAGAAGAGATATGAGCCCTAACGTAGCCTTTTTGGACAACTGTCAACATATGGAATACGCGAGTTATTAATGAAGCCACCAGTCGATGAAACCCATTTCGAAGTGACAAGCGGCCGATAAATGGAAGGCATCATCACACCACGTTAGACCAATAAATAGTTGATAAAATCCCTTATATAAGATAACTCTCAAGATATAAGATTTTATAAACTTGAGAGTGTGGGTCTACTGATGCTAGATGTATGTTTATTCCAACTGGTCGAGTTGTTTGTAATCGTCTATTTGTAAAATTAGTCGATGTATTCGAAGTATACTCAACCGGTCGGTTATGTCATTATGTCACCTACTCAAATGATAATAACTCGATCGAGTGACTATCTGCAATCTTCGTCTATAAATAAATGGCATCCTCTCAGTTAAAAGAGGCAAGAAACATTTTCTTTTAACATTTTTAAAAGTCTCATAATCTCTCTCAAGAACACAAAACCGATCACCTACAAAGTTTAATATAAGAAATTTTTTAAAATCAGTGTAAAGGCCACTGTTCTCGTGCTAAATTTCCCCCTGTCCTTATAATTGCAAACTATGATGATTATAAGATAGTGAAGATGGTGAACTTTTAGTACTACCAAGTTTTCTCATATTTTTCCATCATCACTTACAACGTGAACTTCCAAAATTTTCTCGATTGGACATTTTGAACTCATTCTCTTAATATTAATCACAACTCCCAAACATCACGTTAGTCTCTCATACAAGGCCCTTATCCCAAGACTTCAGTTCTAGGGTTTAAAATTTACGTATTCATAAAAAAACGAAAAAAAGTTACAGTCTGTTTAACAATTAGATTCTTATTTCAATATCCTGACGGCCAGGGGCGAAGCCAGAAAATTTACCCTGTGGAGGCGCTATGGCGGTTAGCAGGACTACAGTGTTGATCGATGACAGTAAAGTGACCTGTGGCACCTATAACATTAGGCGATATAGCGGTAGCTAATAAAGATAGCGGTATGTGAATAAAACAATAAAATTACTTATTTTATTCAAAAAAATTATTTTATAAAAGTAATCGACTTTGTGTTAGCTGACATAAAAAAAGAATAAAAAAATAAAAAATGAAAAATTGAATCAATATTTTGTTTATAAAAAAATTATCAAGTTTTAATTAAACCAAACTTGAAAAATAAAAATAAAAATGTAAAAAAAATGAAAATCATAGTTAGTCATGTAATATACATACGAAAATAAAGTGAACAAAATATAAAAGAAAAGTTATTCCCCATAAGTGAAGGAAAAAAATTATGTTCAAGTTAAGTAAAAATTAAAAAACTCAACCATATTTTCACGAGATTTGTACGAAAAAAAAAAAAAAAGAAAATGTAATTTCAAATTACTAATTTGTTTTTTTTTTTTCAAATTTTGGAATTAAAATTCAAGAAACATTATGGTCTAAAAGATTAAGTTTGATGTTAAGCATAGTATTTTGCCAATTTTATCTTTCTAAAACGTGAAAAAATTAGTGTTGAAATTTATAAAATTACGTAAAAAGGTGGAATATACAAATGAAATTAAAGATTGAAGATTTAAAAGATATTTTTTTAAAGTTGGAGATCAATTGAACAACTTTTTTAAAAGAAAATTAAAAAAATAGCATTGCTGGGACTTGATCCCAGATTTGCCAAAATAAACGGTAATCTTTACCACTAAGATACCAGCATTTCAAATAAATTTGTCTACATATAAAGCTTTTATTTTTATTTCAGGGACAAAATTATAAAATTCAAATTACCACTAAGATACCAGCATTTCAAATAAATTTGTCTACATATAAAGCTTTTATTTTTATTTCAGGGACAAAATTATAAAATTCAAAATTGTTAAAACAGAACAAAAATTTTGAAATGAGTGTGGGGGCAGTCGCCCACACTGCCCCCACACTAAATCCGCCCATGCTGACGGCCACTTCTAACGTTTTGTTTGAAATCAATTATAAACATCTAAATGAGATTTTACAATCAAATTCAATATAAAAAGAATAAAAATCAAGAGAAA
This sequence comes from Forsythia viridissima, assembly GCA_030279155.1. Classification (NCBI taxonomy): domain Eukaryota; kingdom Viridiplantae; phylum Streptophyta; class Magnoliopsida; order Lamiales; family Oleaceae; genus Forsythia; species Forsythia viridissima. Next base: position 46,461,872 of record CM059038.1, on the reverse strand, counting down.
AATCGGTAACTGTCTCATTTTGGTGCTATATTCGTTTATCCAATTATCATTTGACGGCATTGTTGAGTAGGTTAGGAGGGGACGGGTTTTGACCCAAGAATGTATTATATATTCTAGCCCATGTAGTGGCCAAATTTGTTTTTTTTTCGAACTACATAAATGTGGGAAATTTTCATACATAAACTAAAAAATAAAATAATTCTCAAAATATTTTCTAACATATTTTTCACTAAAATACTATTTCAGTTATTCTTTTTCTTACAGCGATATCTGATTCTTTTATAACAAAATTAGACATTTTTTTACACTCACGTAACATTTATAACAAATTGTGTTAAACTGTCATTGCCGCTATCACCACCATCGACACCTCCATTATACAAAGTATAACACTTGTAACACAAGTAATAAACTATGTTATACAACCACCGTTATCACCATATTTACTATCACCATGGTCGACATTTTCGTTACACAAAGTGTAACACTTGTAACATGTGTAACGGTACCCACAAAACTATGTCGAAACCTGCCGCAACCTATTTCCACCCCCACAAAATCCACCAAAAAATCACTCACGAAGAAAAAAAAATCAAAACTGAAGATGAAAGTCTACAAATCAGATCTGAAGCGGTAAAAAAATCATATCTAAACTACTGAAAAATCCAATTTCACAAACTATCTCCACCGATAGTTGTGGGTCGCAGTCACAATACTAGTCTGGCAACGGTAGTGATATTCTTTATACCGGTGGTGGATCGCTATTGTGGTGGTGTGTTGCGATAATAGTCCAATCGAAGATTAAATTTCAGATCTAGATTTAGTGGGTTTTTTTTTTTTTTTGCGATGGTCGGGTGCCTCAATGGGTGGTAGCGATTGGATTTTTTATGGTGGTTTGAGTGGATTCTTCGATTGCGGTAGTTGTAGTGGTCTGAGGTGTGTGAAGGAGGATGGGAGATAGTCGTGTTGTGATATTTTATTATGGTTTGAAATTAAAATTTTGACTTTGTTTAATTTAATTAAATATAATATAAATAATACGAACAAGTTTTTACCTGTACAATTTTTGTAAAAAGTTAGAAAAAATTTACACAAACAATAATTACAAGTTATGAAGCTAAGATCTTCAAATTCTTCAGCTATTAATCTGTCCACATTTGTCTTGGATCTGGAGCTTTGCCTCCTCCTAATCATTTAAACACATTAAACTCTCTAATACGTTTTCTTTAAGTGTTGCTTTATAATTAGACAGAACTTTGCCACGTACTAAAAAGCAGACTCCAACACTATAATATATATCGGAGGTGTTAGTATATCATGTACTATGATAGAAACAATTGGGTATAATTAGTCTCCGCCATCTAAGTACGTAAAAAAAATTGTTATTTCTCATTTAACATATTGAGCATGTCGTGAGCAAAATACATAGTTAACTCTAACAGTATTTTCACTTGTTAGTATTCCTATATTCGTAGTATGGGACAAGGAAAATGAAGAACTACTAGAATGTTGAGTTCCACTAACAGATATATGGTGGCACCATAGATCGTTATCGTCATTTGACGACGAAGTACCTATTGGTATAGGGGGTCGTCTAACGTTTCTACTAGCCTTTTTAGCATATATATCATACATCTCATATAAAATTTTCTCTAGATTACCACATGTTAATGGATTTTTATAAGTTAATTTATTCGAAATTGCCGATACAATATGTTTGTACCCTCTAAATTTAACCTAGGGTCCATTACTGAAGTTAACTTAGTAGTGGCACATATATAACTTTTATGGTTATTACCGAACCATAAGTTTGATATAAATTAGAAAATATTAATATATTTATTTAAATCACGTATTAAACAGTTACCATTATATTTATTTAAATCACGCAATAAATATTATTTCTTTCTATTATAAAACTAATATTATCTAAACGAAGAGTGTTTCTAGCATATATATTGTATCTAGGTTGAAGATACATTTGTATGAAGTTGGTAATTGAACATTTTCACTATGGTATAGGGGTCGTCTAACGTTTCTACTAGCCTTTTTAGCGTATATATCATACATCTCATATAAAATTTTCTCTAGATTACCACACGTTAATGGATTTCTATAAGTTAATTTATTCGAAATTGCCGATACAATATGTTTGTACCCTCTAAATTTAACCTAGGGTCCATTACTGAAGTTAACTTAGTAGTGGCACATATATAACTTTTATGGTTATTACCGAACCATAAGTTCGATATAAATTAGAAAATATTAATATATTTATTTAAATCACGTATTAAACAGTTACCATTAAATTTATTTAAATCACGCAATAAATATTATTTCTTTCTATTGTAAAACTAATATTATCTTAACGAAGAGTGTTTCTAGCATATATATTGTATCTAGGTTGAAGATACATTTGTATGAAGTTGGTAATTGAACATTTTCACTATGCTAAGCGAAAACTCACCACTAGCTATGAACATCGTCATGTCTCCGCGGGACAAGTTTTCTTGTAAATATGCTCAGTTGTTAAGATTCAGACTAGAAATAGAAGTTGCACCGAGAGAACCGAACTGGATTTGCGCCTGATTAGTTTTCAAGCATCCGTGTTTGAGTGTACACTTTGAGAAATGTATGTTCAGATGGGTGGTGCCTCCACCTTTTTGCCAAGAAAACTTGCAGTGTTTGCATATTGCTTTGTATTCTTGCTCTCCCGTTTGCTGCTACACCCATGAGCTCTAAATTGAAATATTCCCAACATTTAGCTTTTTATATTTTCGCTTGTCGTTTAGTGCTCGAATCGATTGTTGTATTTGTATGTATTTCAGAAATCTTCTTCAATATCATCAAAATCAATTGACTTCATACTCTCATAGTCATCGCCCAATTATATAGGAATTATAATATAAGTTAGACTACTAAAAATTTCACTTAATTGGTGAGTAGTTTCTGAAGTGTAATTCATTTGGCTTTTGGAATAATATAGGTAACTAGTATGTAAGAAGAGATGTAGAAATACAGAATTAAGAGAATTTATATTATAATTGGACAAAAATAAGACAATAAAAGAGCTAATATGTAGATTATAATATTTGAAATTGAGAAGGTAGAGATTTGTGGGAAAAAAAATAAAGTGGATGGGAGTTTACATATGATTTTTTTTTTTTTTTTTTTGAATGTTTTAAAAAATACGTAAAAAAATGTTGGCACTCAACCCCACTCGTCCCTAAATAAGCCGAACCGGTGAGTTCATGAATTGTTGAGCTCGTTTGCCACCTTCTATCATGTTAATCTCTTGTACAAGGCCTCTATCAGAACGCTTCAATTCTAAAGCTCAAAGCTCAATACTTATTCATAAAAAGCGAAAACATTGCAGTATGTTTAATGATTAGATTCTTATTTCAATATTCTTGGATTTGAAATAAATTATAAACGTTAAAATATCATAAAATGAGATTTTACAGTCAAGATCCAATATATAAATAATAAAAATCGATAACTGTCTTATTTTGGTGTTATATTCGTTTATCCAATTATATTTGACAGCATTGTTGAGTAGGTTAGGAGGGGCGGGCTTTAGCCCAAGAAAAAACATTTGAAGCCCAAGAATGTATTATATTCTATACCATGTAGTAGACGAATTTATTTTTCCAAACTACAAAAAGGAATACTCTGCATAGTCCTTTCGTCCATATTATCAGGCAACGAATTTTGAAAAACAACAAAATGATAGCCTCTCATATTCTGTTTTTAGCTTTTTCAATTATCTATAAATAAAATACAAACTTTAACTCTAGTTAATTGAATTATTTCATTTTCTACTATATATATGGACTATGCTTTTATTTTGTAATTTTATAACTTTTGAGATTTAATAGATATTAATTTTTTTATTTTAAAATAATCAATAGTGCATAAATTGTTTTAGAAAAAATATTTGATAATAATACATATTGTTATCAATTTTATAATATTACCAATAATAATAATACAATATGACATCTTTATAATTAATGTCTATTTTGATAATTATATACATACACAACAATAAATTATTTTTGTTTAATATTGATTTTGAAACAGAAGTCTTTCAAACACTTGGTTTATTCTTATAACCACTAATTGAAAGATATATACTTTTTTAAAATCTCAACAATACCATTACATATAAAATAGATAGCATGAATTATTCGACCAATAGTAAAATCCCTTAATTACCCTAACACTCTAAAAAAACACAAAACTTTATGCTAATTTGAATCGTTAATTTAAATCATTAGCATATTACTCACGTCATTGTCACATTATTAATGAAAATGATTGAAGTACAAAAGGAAAATTAGTGGGAAAGGACATGTGGGTGGAGTTTGATTATGGATAATTTTAATTTATGAGTTAATTAGCACACATTTAATCTCTAATTGGTGGTGTTGAAAAGAAACTGCTTTTCGTTTGTTATTTGTGTCACTAATTATTATTCACTATTGCCATGCATGCAAATTAAGGGACCCCATGCCGCCACGCCCATGGACCAGGAGAAGAAAGCTCAGACCAATATTCGCAATTGGGTTAACTCGCAAAACAAGTGCTTGTCCATTTCACTGCCTCCCTCGTTGAAATAAAAGTACTTCAAAACTATATAAAATTGTACCATATTATATAGCTGTCTCACATTAAGTTAAAAAATATTTTCACAAGGTTCAAATTGAATCTACGATGACACTAAAGTTTTACGTCACAATCAACTTAAAAACTCACAATACTTGCCCAATTCAAAAGAAACAATCAAGAAGGAACAAAAATATAAAAAAAACAGAGGCAACACAGCATTAGAGAAACTCTTTTCCTAACTTTTATTGCTCAATAATAAAAGAACAACTCAAAATTATGTGAATGGCCAAGGCCTAACACAAACTCCCTCTTTTGCCTCAACACTAATCATTTTTATACAAAATTATCATCCCTTTTGACACCCCAACTGCAAAAAGATATTTTGAACCTATCACTAAGCCAGACTGCTCAATAATCCAAGCACTCAGCAATCTGCCTTCAATTGCCAGTCATATGCCATCCTTGTGCCTGATTTTGACCATCGAAATATAGACCAATTTTGATATTCGATTGTAAACTAAAGTCAGCTGGACAGCAAGCTGAAATCCGTCCAATAAAATTGTGATACATTTTAATGTATTGATGAAATAAAGTAATTTATTCTATGAATTTATGTCTTCCTTTGTTGTAATTGTTTTGCTGGATTGATGGGATAGAATAATTTATAATTTTTTTGCATGTTTTTATTTTTATCACTTATTACAATTTTTATCTAATATTTTATACCGTGCATTTATATGTTTGTAGGTTAACCATATAATTACTGCACACATCAAATTACGAAAAAAATTAAACTAAATCAATATGTGATATTATAAAATCATGATAGAGATGCAATTGTGCGATCTTAGTTCTCCAAACAATGTCGTACATGCAGGTCGAGCTAAATTGCTTAACATTTTTTCATTTGAATCTCTAAAGTGTTGGGTTAGATCGGATTTCATTTTGATCTTTAATGTAATAAAATATATCATTAGTAAAAAATAAAGTTTTTAAAAGCATAAGGTTGCAAAACTAAAATTAAAATATGGTTGCAGAACTAAAATTAAAAGCATAAGGTTGCAAAACTAAAATTAAAACTAAAATTAAAATATGGAGGTGCCCCCGTAACTTGCTCTTACGCCAGTGCCTCACCACTCTTTCAAGAAATAATACAATTGCAAAACTAAAATTAAAATATGGTTGTGGGTTTGGATTCTCATTTCACGTCAGCCTTGATATAGTGGTCATCATTTATATCCACTATTTGTTGATAGTGCTAGTGTTTATAGACTAGTGGTTTAGACTTGGGTCATCGTCGAGTATGATAAATGCTTTTGTTTTCACATTCTTGGCTATCCATGTGCATCTCCATGGCTCGCTCTCTTTAGTGATTCAAGTCGGGCTCTTGTCTCCTTTGTGCCCAACATTGAGAACTCTCAAAAGACCGATCTACAAAATCCACATGCGTCTTAGGTGATAAACATAGAGTTGACTGTTTTTTCTCCCACCTTATTTCTATGCAGGGTAATTTCTCTATGTCCGTGCATTTTAACACCATTTAGAACATAAGTTAAAATAAAAATAAGTAAATTCTAAAATTTTGAAATGTTGTCAAACGTATTCTTAAGTTTTAGCTTAAGTGGCCTTACATTCGAGTCTGCTCAAAGTATGACTTCATGTGCACTTATGTGTTGTTCGATTCGGACATTATATATATACGCATGTCTACATTTAATAACACGTTGGCTAAGATAATTTTTAATAATTTCCGCAAAATGGGGATCAGAAATCAAATCTGAATTCCCATTGGACCCGTCGGCGGCCTCCAAAGAATGAGCAGCCGTCCAAAAAGTTCAATAATTGATGTCCATGTCATAACTGATTGACAGATTTGAAATAAGCAAATATCATTACAAACAAACAAAACAAATGAAAATGATTCATCAGACTCTTCTTTCAAGTAGCTCAAGTCTTCCCCACAAACTTAAGGGGCTGAAAAATTAGTTACAAGGGAATTATATTATCCAAGTTGTTACTCTTGATAAATTGATACATATTAAGCATATTCGTTAAAGAAAATGATAAGATAGTTGAGTACGGATTGTTGATTTCATCCAGTCTCATTAGATCGTTGGTATTAAATATGTTTTGACATATAAAAATTACAATAAATGACAAGATGTGACATAATCTATTTTTATAATCATGTCATGTGGAGCTCAACTTTAGAGGTTCAGCCTATACGAACTCGTATATTTTAAATTTTGGCCACATCAAAATCGAATCGTGTTTATTCAGTAGAGTCCAATTAACACTTCTAAATTAGATTATCTTATTGTAAATAGAAGTTAACAAGTGAGGATTGTAAAATTGTTCACATCAATGCATTAAGTGACATATTTGACATATCTAGTAGAACATACACTACAACTTTACAAGTCTTAATTTTAATATGAGGCATTGATAATGGTTCGAAATTTATTTTATTATTTGAAGCTTTTCACCATGGATGAGGGCGATGATATTTTGTGACACCCAACCATACAGATGATAATTGAGTTGGGTCTAGCAGTCGCTAATGTAGTTTATACAGTTGGAAGAAGAAAATTAATTTGCAAAATAAGGTCTCAATGTAACATGAAAATGACCCACAACCTAACCCAAATTGTAAAGACTTGGACATGTGGCTCCACTTGCTTTGACAAATCTCAAATCGTTAAGACTTGGACGTGGTTCTCGTGGACTCTCTTTTTATACATGTTTGGACACCTCAACTGCCTTGGATGGATATATTATTCATATTATAATTTAGCACTACACAAAGAATGAATTTTCTTTGATTTACCCAAATTATTCTGTTCATAAATGGATAAAAAAAAACAAATTTTTAGCTGTATCGATTGTGCCTGCAGTTAGTTGAACATAACTGTCACCCACTGCAAGAATTTTGTTTGTTAAAGTGTGGGTGTGTGTGTGATATTTAATGGTCAGAATTTTATTTTTTATTTTTTATTTGTCACAAAGTGCATAATTGAGAGGAAGGTACAACTTCAAATAGAATTATTAACTATTCATATTCAACTTTAAAAATGGGAAATATTGCACCTACAATCTCATTCGATCAATTTTTGAATATTTGATTTTTCGATCTTTAATTTTTATATTATTTGAAAATTAGAAAGAGAGCATCTTAAAAATTGTCCACTTCTCCTTAATTACTGATAATTATTCTTAAAGAACATGTCATGTACGAATTACGTGACATCTAACTTCAAATGCTATAAAAATTAAAAAATTAAAATTAAAATATCATCCAAATTGAACGAAAACTTTACAGAAGCAAGTGTAATTTTTCATTAAAAATAAATTTAATAAATAATAAAACGACATCGATGATTTAGTTCAATTTACTTTAACATATTTTAAATAGATAGGATAGGTCGCAATAATTTAAATCAAATCTAGTTTTTTTAGAGTTCTACTACGAGTACAATCTGTTTTTGTTTTCTAACTATTTTCGTCTTTTAAATTTGTCTTTTTTTTTCTCCTTTTTCCTCGTTTCCTGCCCCATATTGTGGGGAAAATTACAATTAAATTTCGTCCTTTGAATAAAAAAATATAGCATAATTGATTATGTTTGGCCCAGTAAATACTGTTTTGGATTAGGTTGAAGACACTTCAATTATTAGACGACAAAATGTTCAAATTAGGTTCGATTTGAATGGTTCAACTTTAACAGCAGATAGTGCAAGCAATTATCAAATGGAACTGTCTAATCAAATATTAAACCATGCAACTCTCTTTTTAATTTACTATTTAACTTTAATTGGAATTTCTTCTGACCATTACTTGCCAACTAATGATTCTTAGCTTCATCTATGAGCATCAGTGTTCCGATCTAATAATTCTTTTTTCTAGATAAGAACCTATTTTGCAATAGCTTAAACAATTTACTTATAAATAAAAAATTAATTTTAAAATAAATTAAAATGTTAAATTATATAATATAATTTATTCAATACTATATATATACCAAACACATTATTATTTATTATTTATTAATGATGCTGACACATACAAATGAACTTTATGAATTTAAAATACCTTTGAACTTTAATTGGGAAATTAATTGGCTACAAATTAAAAACTAAGCCTAAGATATTGAAACCACTTGTTGGCCAACTTGCACTAGTTAAGTGTGCTTTCACAATACTTTGAAAAGTGAATAAAATTTGTAAAAGTGAGAGATTCAATCTCACCCGTATAACTCAAAAAGCATTTTCTTTCGTAATTTCAATCAAAAAATCGAATAACAATATTGTTAATGGAAAAGGCATCACAAATAAATAGTTGAATTGACAGTGGCTTTCCCATGCCCGGAGGATATATCATATATGACAGTTTTTAGATTAATGGATTGGCTTTATTGTTTATATTATACATAAAGTCTTAATATTTATTACATAGTTTTTGAATTATAGTGCTATGCAATATCTATATATATCTATATATATTATATATATCAAATCATCACTAACTTAATTAATAGCATATTCGAATTTTTGATTGTTTATATCAGTTTGAACTTTGAAGAATGGCCTTTTGATTGGTGGACCACAGAAATTTATGAATGGTCTATTTCATTTATTAAGAGTCTTAATATGCATCTCTCATCTTTTTTTTCCACATGTTTTTTTGCTCAGTATGTTGAAAATTGTTCAAATATATTGACAAAAGCGATAGAGAGATTGTGGGCCAACCGCAGTCCAGCTGCATAATATACGGGCAAGATTGCCCCCGTTCGTTTTACAATTTGAGACACCAAAAAGTGCTCTTCGTCTAAGTGATGTATCCCTCGAATTTTAGTGTCTTTAATGTACACTATAAAGTCATGTTGAATTTGATGTTAAACATAAAATAAAATCATCTTCAAACAACATCAATTCAAATATCAAGATCTCCGACTTTTATACATTCAAAAGTTTATTTTTTTCAATTTCATTTGTGCTAGTGGTTTGATGTTTGAAATTCACTAAAATTATTTGTGTGAAGACCTTTAGCATTACATTTTAACGTTGTTTCAAATAACACTTTTAGGATAGCATTTTACGCATTTCATACCAAATTTCAATTACCTTTCCTTCTTCTTCAGGTAGTGTTGCAGCAGATTTTCAAAGTTAAGTGTTTCATTCTTTGTCTCTCAAGAATAAGTTCAGCAGAATAATACAAGAATTGTGATAGATTGACATTCAATGTAAAAATTTGTCGAAACTTATGACACGAATTTTAATAGACATTTAGTAAGGACATATTTACTTACGGCACTCTTAACCTAGAGTGCTTACTAAGTTTTGATTTATTTTTAAATTTTATAATAGATCTAATAAAACGAATAGGGGTGATATATATTCATGTAGAAAATGATTTGGGATGGGTCTTAATTAATTTTTTATTTTATTTTAATTCGTTAAAGAGGTTAACTAATAGGTTGAAAGACATAATTGTAACACTTTCAAAATTACGAGGGCATTTACGATTTATCCAATACTCAGTGGAGGTAAATAGGAGCGTTATAAAAAGTTGATTAATTCAGTTAATAGTTAATAAAAAGAAGAAGAAAGAAAGAAAATAAAAATGTATCTATTCTAGAGGGCTCTTTAAACGTAAAATATTCTCTATTTTAAAGAGTCAACATTTAAACTTATACTTCATGAGATTTTTCAAATTAACTTTTTAAAGTAGAGATCAATGCATTCAAAAATATTTAATTTTCAATACTCTATATAATAATTAAATTAAATAATGTATACAAAATAAAATAGAGAAAAATTATATAAACACGTTTAAAAATAATTAAAAATAATAAATATTTATTAAAAATTAAAATAAAGTATTAAAAATAAAAAAAAATAAAATTGTTGAAGTACTTCAAAAATTTTACTTCTTTAAATTTATAGATACTTTTTAAATTGTCAAATACACTCTTTATAAACACACTAGTGTTGCTCTTAATTTGCGGTGCACGTATGGGTCATAGGACGCCTACGGTGTAGGATAGCGGGAATAATGGGATGTGTGGTTTCGAATCCCAATGAGCAGAGCAGAGGGGGCTCCTGTCTTTTTCCAGGATGGTTCGTTACAATCCTATATAATTTTGTGTAGTATAATAATTCAAAGTTTAATGCAATATAGCTGTCTTACCCAACTTCCCAATCTTTCATGGCGTGGGCCTTTATCTCATTGATGGTTCAAAAGGAGACAACTAATTAATTAATTATTATATATACTTTTTTATAATACAAAACCTAAACAAACTCTCGAATTATGAGTATTCATGAATCTCATGCATTTTTCTATCCGATTCTAAATTGATTGTTTTTCCTAGTCATTATATACTATATAGTATCAATTTGTTTTTTAAAAATAGAAAGAGATGAGGCAAAAGTGTGCTTAATCGTGAAAAAAGCGTTTCACATATACTGGAGACGTTACCAACTTAGCGTATGTTTGATAGTGTTAAAATTATTTTTTAAGTGTTTATATTATAAGTTGTTGGTGAATGTGTGAATAAAAAGTAGATTGTAAGTTGTGGGTCCTATGAAATGTGTGGATGAAAAATATGTTTGATCAATTTGACCAACTGAAATTATAATTTAAACATGTCCAAACATATGCTTAAATATCAGAAAGTACAAATATTCGAGCTTAAGTGTCACAAAGCACGACTAATGCAGACTTATGCAACCAAAGGTGCGCGTCTTTTTTTTAAATTTTGTTTTTCATTTTTTTAAATGTTAAATAAACTTATTAAATTAAAATACAGTTATTAATGATCTTTAAATAATTAAAATAATTATTAATGGTATTAGACTAACTAAAATAATATTAAAAATAGGAAAAAATTCATTATGCTTAGGCTCCTAAGACTTGACTCTTGAGACTTGATTTTGTGATATTATAACACCTCATGTAATTTAGAACTTTCTATAATATATATGCATATATAGTCAATAAAAAGTATTTTTCAATGTCAAAACAAAAGAGATTTAAATGATTTTTTTTTTAAGATATCCAAGTCCTATATTACTATAACTTCTATATTGATGTTTTTGTTGAATAATTTTGTTGAGTGAAATATGTCACACTTTTGTAAATACTTGTTTTTCGATGTTCAATTTCAACCATTCATTTTTATTTGTCTTTGGGACTTTTTTCAATGACCTATTGGTTTTGAAGGATGACAAGTACGATGCAGTGATTATTATATAAAAATAACTAAGAACTTGTTTGTTGGAGTTTAAAATTTATAAAAAAATTAATATTAAAGATTTAAAATCAATAATTAATTTTAATTATATTTTTTTTAAGAGTCATAAATTTTCTCAACTTTTTAAATACACATTTTATCAAAAACTATTAATAAGATATACTAAACAAGTTCTAAATGAGATGTTTATTATGCATCAACCTAAAGTAGGAGGTTTTTTTTTTTATAATTTGTAAAAATAAATAGCTCGCTTAACATATATTATTTTTTTAATTTTATTTATTTGTTCGACACGTTACAATAGCCAGGGAACGAGGTGTAAAAAAATATTTTTTAATTAACACGCATTTTAAATTTTATCACAAGCCAAATGTTGTGTGATTTCAATCTCGTAAGTGGACAGATCGTTAACAAGTAATAAAATGAGAAGTAGAGTATCGAACTCACGAAGACTAGTTATCAATTAACCAATTAATTTATAACTCGAGTTTTAATAATGCAAGAACACATATTTGTTTATGGTTTTAATTCCTAACTATTCTAATTATTTAATTAAATCTAAATTATCAAGAAATCAAAGTAAATTTGTGAGAACGAATTCGAGTTTTACCGACACTAGAATTCACGAATCCACCTACACGTTCCTTAATCAATTATCCGTTTAATCACTTTAGCTTATAATTACCTTGAATTAAAAATCGGTGATCCTATTATAATCAAAAGCCTCTCTCGATGTTCAATCAATTCTATATCGATATGTGAACTTAATTATCTCTAATTAAACTTCGAACATAAACATATGCATTAAAATCTCAAGAAACACATAACCGAATTTCACAAAGCATAATAGTAATTTCTATCTATTATTGGATTTTATGTTATTCAATACAATGTGCTTAGTCTATATTGAATTTCTCGACTTCAATATAGATCACAATATATTCTAATGGTGATCAAGTATTAAAATAATAGAAATAAAAAATAAAAAATAATCAACTAAAAAGCAATTAATTACTAAAACGGAAAAACTTCTAATTAATTAAAAATGTGAGGTTTCATCATAACAAATAAGTAAATTAGCCAGACATAATTTCGTAAAATAATACAAGAACTATATCAATCATGTTTCAGAGAAAGAAGAAGAAAAATAAATAATAAAACACGTGATCCCGGCTCAAGAATCTTCAATCTCCTTCTTCGATCTTCGATTCTTCTTTTGTGTCTTGTTCCCAAAATTCGCCTCTTCCGTTTTTGTGCTATATTCTACTTTTTATACTCTTTCCCCAACTCTCCAAAACGTGGCTTAGGCAGTTGTATAAATCTGAACTTCGTAGAGTTTTAATCCCCTCAAGAAACAACTTAAGTTCTGCCCGAAATATCAATACTGTCGCATGGTTAAAAACCTTGCGATCACATAATTTTGTCTATTTAGGTTCTGCAGAATTTCTTGGAGCCTTACGATCGCAGCCGTGGTTAACCATGCGATCGCATGGTTAACTTGGCTGCAGTTCCTGATTTTATTTATTTGATATTTATATGCCAAATCCTTCAAGTCTCTTCATCTGTTCAATTGAGTCTCTTTCTCTTTCGTTTGCATTCTTTTCGTTTGATCGACACTTGAATTTGGTTATTATCCTATAATGAAAAAAAACAACACACCATTATACTGAAAATAAATAATTATTCTCATAATTGTCCCTTTTTGTAAACTCAAATAAGTACGAAATTGCACTTATCACCAAACAAAGAAAAAATAAAAATCTATCTAATCTAAACAATAAAAAAAACTAACTTTCGGTCATTTTCCTTTCCTCCAAACACCCCCACATTGCTTTTGTGTTCCTCACTCATGTTGTACCCTGAGGAAAACGACAAAATTTGATGGGCACATTTTTAACTAACTTGCTTACGTGGCGGTATAACAAGACAACCGGACATTACTTAGCTGTACGCCTTTGTCTGAGGTTGAAGTATCAACAATTTGAAACGTGGACTAGATATTATCGAACACGTGTCTTTGGATGGTACTGAAAATACAAACTGTCCCACGCCGCCTTGTTAGACTTTTCCACATCTTTTCTTTAATTATTTATTTTTTTTCTGGTTGATAGACTTTGCCGAATATGGCTTATTTTTCACGTGCTTAAATTTTGTTAATCCAATAATAATGCTAACTTTAAGGGGTGGAGGCAAATTGCTAATACCAGAGCATCTTTCATGTAGCCACACAATTAACTCCTTTTACCCGTGTGAAAAGTTTGAGATAATTTAGAAGTACTATTTTGTAAATATTTTTAACATGCTTTAAAGTTTCAAGGGTAGTATACCTCATTATGATTTTTATAAAAACGACATGTGAGCATTTATTAATGTAGAAATAATGAAATATAAAGTGGTGAATCGAGTTTTTTATTCTAAAATTGAGAATAATAAAAACTGAGCCAATTAAAAAGTAAGAAATGACATCAGAATAAAATAAATAGCTAAATGAGTGTTAATATAGTAGTAAAAAGGATAAAGTGGAAGAAAATGAACTCATAAAGGTAGTGCTAACCTCTTTGAAAGTATTTATCTTACGATTGTTTCGAATGTTAGTAAATTTTTTTAGTTGATAGTTGGTCACTGATGATATTAATAATGTATATGTTTATTGAAGTTGCATTTGGAAAATACACTTTCTTCTTCACACGTCTTTACAACTGTTGTTCTTTATTTGGACCGTTGGATCAAGAAAGTCTTATCTCATCCTGATTCTTTCTCTTTTTCATTTTGAGTGAAAATTTATGTTGAGAATGGTTTCTGTTCAGAGTTGTGAATAGTAACATTGTGTAAATCATGAGTGATATTGAAGGCCTTGTTGTTTGTGGGTTAAAACTAGAAGTTTTGGTTGGAACATTGCTTTACTTGTGTTCATTTTAATGCAGATAGATAGTAATTCTATTTGGGAGCTTCAAAGGTAGAGTAGACAATTTTTTTATCGAACTGTCTGTTTAACCGACAAACCAAATCTGGTGTTCTTGATCTTGTTTTTTACGTTCCACGTTTATTCTTCTATCTTGAATGAAATACGTGAATAACTTTGTGAAATCCCAACAATCACTTTGCCATAAATTATTATAGATAAAAATATTGTGTGATCCCTAACTTGCAACATATTTCTAATCTAATAAGACTGCTTTATGAGTCGTTAAATTATCTAAATTTATGTACCTAAACATTTATGTTGATAATTGAGTGCTTAGAATTATTTGGACTTTATGTCTACATCACCATTAATTTTAACTTCAATACTGAGCATTGAGCAACAAAGCCATCCTCAAGGTGCCTGAACGCGTTAAAATGTTCTAGGTCTTACCGCTTGTGCTGGGTTTGTGACCCGTGTGGGCCTGTTAAAAAAGAACTTCGGGCTAAAGAAGCTTAATGTTGGCCCGTAAGCTAATATGATCTAGGTCGTGCTGGCCACATAAATTTTTGTGTGTTAATCTTTGTTCGGGCAAGTCTATAAACAGAGTCGTGTTAGGTTGAAAGGTAATATAGCATGATTCATTTTACGTATCTAGATGCACTAACAACAAGAATATAATTATTTGTAAAATAATAACCAAGTGAGCAATGTCTAGTTTTAAAATAACACAACATTGTGACTAAATGAAATTTGAAGTTTCGATTTTGATTTTTTATTATTATTACTTCAATTAAATTATTTGAATTTGATTTAATTGATCGGTACATTTTAGTAAGTAGTCAATTGTTTCTCAAATATTTTTTATTGACGAGCAAGTGCATCCATGCTTCCAAATATTAAGATAATATTTGATATGCAGTATTAATAATATAAATTATAATTTTTTTCTTATAAATATCGGTTCCTAAATACACATGAAAACACTTGTTAGGATTTATGCATATTATTCACCCAATGGATTGCCCACCTGCTGACACTTCAGTAGGTAGACAAGATTTTCTTGCTCCAAAAGAGCAAGAGATCATGACTCATGTTGAGAAATAGGGTCGATTTGTACTGTCCATGATTTGGTTAAAGGTAGGTATCACAGAAATGGACCGACCATTAGTTGTCAGGTTCGGAAGTTTGTAACCAAAGTCTAATAATGCGGCTTAATTATTATTAATTATGTATAAGGCATCAATTAGTTTATCCTTGATAAAGGTTAAGGAAATCCCCTCGATACTTCCTTATCACGTGAGGTATGACTCGTTCCACCGTACTACAAGACAGTACACTGCCATTACCATCTTTAAGTGGGAATATTTCCTGAATTTAAATTGTAAATAATACTAAATAAACTTATTTGTAGTACTCTGTATCTTTTATTTTTCTGACAATTTGTAGATCCTTTTCTTATTTTAATCTGTAATTAGGAGAGAGTAATTAAATCTTGATTTCATTATGTCTTGGAATTTACGAGATATGGATAAAAACTAAGAAAAATGTGAAATTTGATTAGTTAATCTTTGTGGGATTTCCAGTGCTGCAACACAGGTTGCAAGACGCACGTGTGTCTCCTTTTACTTGTTCTGAAGCACGTGACAAAGCACTCTTTGCATGTGCCCAAACGGTTTAAGCCTTAAAGGATAAAAACTGGTTTAAGAATACGTGAAATAGGTTAACAAAAACGGTGATATGGGACACAATGGTTTCGTCGACAGCTGTCATGTTCTAACGGTTATAAAAACGTTAAAATGTGATTTCCAGTATCTTGCTTATCTCTTTTGTCGCTTTTTTTCCTTTACTCGTTTTTTCTGTTGTTTGCCTTCTGTAAGGACTCATAAATTGGTACCGATTATGTCACGTCTTGAGGCATTTTGTCATATTCTAGCGCATGTTTAATAGTATTGAAATTATTTTTTAAATATTTATAAATTGTATGTCGTATAGAATGTGCAGATAATAAGTGAATAATAAATTGTGTATCTTATAAAATATACAAATAAAAAGTATGTTTGACCAGTTAAAATTAATTTAATAGCAAACAAGTACTTATTAGGGACATCTATAATTATATGGTTGCTTTTCAATAACATCTTTTGACACCGAAATTTAACTAATACAAAATTTAGTTAGGAAAATGATATTGACTGTAAGTTATTAATTGCTTAATTGTATGTTGATGAGATAGACATATCAAGGGACCATTTTTGACGCAATAACACTTTAAATGACATAAATTGTGAAATCAACGGAAAGAATAGAATTGTGTATTTGTCTATTTAATATTAAAATAAAAGTAAATATATTTTTGAGTTAGAATACATAATAATTAGTTTTGCATTACGAAGTTGGTCATAATTTAAGTTTAAAAAAGAATAAAGTTAACTGATCGACATTTAAAGTTATTTAAATAAAAAATAAAAATTACGGAAGAGATCCTCATCATATTGTTTATTCAGCAAGTTAATTATTACCTAACACGTACGTAATTTAAAACATTTTTATTCTCAACTTTCGTTTTTTGATTTAAAATGGTCTAATTAACTTGTATATTATTATTAATTTATTTTTATGGTTGACTAAAAAATTGGGGCACCATCAGTTTTGTGGAATAGACTAGAAAAAAATCGTAGACCTCTCAATGTTTATTCTCTTTATTCTCTCATTTTCTTTGGTGGATCGGTGGGCGAGGGCCGAGTTGTGGTATTACTTTTTTGAATATACATGAATTATATAATGTATATTTAATTTAAAAAATCGTTATTTATAAGTACAGTTTATAAAATAACTAAAAGGGATATTATGATATTGTTATGAAATATTATAAAGATTAATATATTCAGATTGACTTTAAATAGAGGAGATTAATGACATTTTATAAATGTGATGGTGTCTCTTTAATATTATCATAAAGTTCAAGAGTGTCTTTGATATTGTCTCAATAAAATAAATTCATAAAATTAGAGACAAAATAAATTGTGTAAATTGAAGTTCAATAATTCACTAAAATTAGAACATAAATCCAGTTACTTCTACTTCCGAAAATAATTACAATTCACATGGACACCGTGTAAATTCTAAAGAACACGTGGCAAGGGTGATCGACCCCACGAATAAGTCCAACCGAAGCCTCTATGTCAAAGGTTGAAGCTAGAAACCTTGGACCAATGCTACGCATCGATCTGGATGCAAAAACAGAAATCATTAAAAAAAATAAATAAATAAGAATATTACATCATAAAAAAGTGAAATGACTAAATTACACTTTAAGAATCTATTATAAATAAAAGACGAAATTTTAAAGATAAATGTTACAAAATTTACATTAAGAACTTCCATTAAAAAATACTGTCTCTTATAAGAAAGATTATACATTTTCGTCTAATAGCATACGTTTGGCAGCTCAACCAAAATGAAGCATACATTATACATTGTCGTCTAATGCTAAGGCTGCCTCTTAATTCGATTCGTCGGAGAAGAATGGTTATCCAACCCACTACTTGCCTGTTAGCATTTACCTTGACAGTTGACCTTAAAAAATATTATCCATTTTATAATGTCAACAGTTATGTTTAAAAATTGTGATCACTATTTCTTGCAAATGATACTAATTTAAAAAGTACGTTAAAAACTTGCGTCATTAGGCTTTGTCGATGAATTGAGCTAAGTAAAAAAATACAAAAAATTAAAAATTTATTAAAAATAAAATTTAATTTATTGTATGTCAAAAGTACGGAAAAATGAAAAAATAAATGCATATTATGAAACCCAACACTCGTACGAACAATCGAATGGCTGAACTTGATCTATTCTCTACTGTGGAGAAGATTTATCTTCTCTACTGCATATTTGTCCACTTTTTATTGAATAAGTGGAACTCGTTTAATGTTAATCACTTTTTATTGTCCAATGAAAAGTGACATATGTGTAGTGGGGGAAGATAAATCTTTTTCATTGTAGAGTGGAGATTAGTATTGTACGAATAATATAGTATCTTGCAGTATATAAAAAGTACGAACAATTGAAATACAAAAGAAATCTCCTTCTAACTTCTAAGTAACACATTTTATTCTTATTAAGCATCATTTTTGTCAATACACTATTCAAATAATTAATTATCGTAATATTATCTAAAAACATATTTTTTAATATAGTAAAATAATTTTGCGCTCAATATTAATACAACCAAAAAAAAAATATTTTGATTCTTCAAAATTGTTTATATTTAATCTAGACTTTGATAGATTTTATTAATTTTTATTGACTTTGATAGATTTTAATAGACTACTATAAACTTTTATAGATTTGTACAAATTTCATTTTGAAAGATTTTTCTAGAATTTCACAGACTTTTATGAACTTTTAAAAAAAATTTAATTAAAAAATTTGAATATAAAAATTTAATATTCCACAATTTAAAAAAATGTCGCATGAGAAAAGTCTAGTAATAATTTATTTTATTGTATTAATATTATTAAATTCATAAAAAATATTCTATTTAATTTCTACAAGTAATTACGTTAAAATTTAATGATATAAATTATTAACTCATTCTATTTTTTCTTTTGGGTAAAATTATAAACTTTCAAATGGCTTGTGGACAAATTCAAAAAATAATGGCATACAATTTTTTAAAAAAATATTTTCCAACAAAAAAATTTATCCAGTTTATAATCTTTATTTTTATATTTAATAATCTATTAGTAACATATCATTATTAATTACAACAATTGCATAATAAATAACCAAAGTACCAATTTACGAAAAAAAAAATACAACTATTATATAGAAAAAAACAAGAATGAAAATGGAAAAAAAATACATTAATAAAAACTAATTTTTAACCCGATGAAATTCATTAATAAACTATAATCAACAATTAAATAAGAATTTAATTATAAATTTTTCTTGTTTTTAATGAAAAAAAATAGTTATAGGAATATTGAAGAAAAAATCACAATGTCTCTAAAAGTTCATAAAAGGAAAAAGAAGAAAATGAAAAATTGGTTAGGAGAATATTGAAAAGAAAACAAAATCAAATCGAGTACAGATAAAAATATTAATATTCTTTTTCATAAATAATATTGGTAATTAATCATAGTTATAGGATTTGTAGAAAGAAAAATAAAGAAGATAAAAAAATAGTTAGGAGAATATATTAAAGATGGAAAAAAATCACATTGAAAAAAGATAAAAATATTAATCTTGACTCTACAATTTGTTAAAGGAAAAGAAAAGAGAAATGTTGTAAAAATAAGGAAATTGATTTTTTTTTTCCAAAGTCTTTCAAAATTTTAGGGGTGAATGAGAGAGAAATTGTGATATCGTTTATTTATACATTGTGCTTTAAAATTTGTTAATATAAAATTATTAAAAATCATCGATATTATGAATATCCTTAAATTTCGTAAGATTTTAAAATGTCCGAATAGAATATCGTATGATTTTATAAGAATTTTTAAAGTTTTTTATAAATCTATATTGAAGGTCACTGATGGGGGCAGAATAAACTGCCCACCTGATGAGGTGTCAGCATGTGAGCAGTTGATGATAAACTGCCCACATACAGAGGTGTCAGCTCTCCTATATTGAATACTCCAAGACTTTTATGAAATTTAAAAAATATTAATTGATAATATGTTCATTAGTTATTTTTTTCCAAAAAAATTATTTTTTTACCTATAATATTTGACTTTTCAACTTTTTTATACTACAAAAAAATTTGAAAATTCAATAAAAAAAAAAAAAAAACTTATTTTTTCTACAAAAAATTACACCAAATATGTCTGAATACACTTACACTTTTAAACTCTATAAAAGTATTATAAATTCTTAATGGAATAAACCATCGTTGTACTATTTGTATCCAGTATCCGTATTAAGATACTAACAAGGAAGGTAGTAGGAAAGTCCGGTTCCGGTGGGCATGGGATTGCGTGTGAGTTAGTGAGTGATTAACTGAATCCGTACAGGTAACCTTTAAGAGTAAAGGACGGTTACATGCAGTTTTTCAAAAAGATAGGTGACCGACTCACCGGTTTTAGCCGGTAAAGGAATTAAAGAAAGAGAAAAATATGGGCGTTGCAGGGTAAAAGTTAAAAATTACAGGCTGGATTGACAGAATAACCGCAATGATTCGCCCTCTGATTCGGTGACCAATCTTGTCGTTTTGTGCCACATCAGTATTTCCGTGAGTTCGTTTCCTTTTTTCTCCTTCATTACTACTAATTAATTTTGATAAAATAATATAGTTAACTAAATAGAGATAATATCACTTTCACACGAAAAGGAAATGCTCTCCAGGCTGTCTCTTTTTCTCTCTCTTTCAGTCAAAGCTGATCGCCTCCTCTTTCTTTCTTTCTCTGTCTGTTTTATTTTTTTTTTCATTCTCCCAACCGTTACTCGAGTGTGAACTCATTTATTAGGGTAGTGTGGTACTTGTTGACTTTATTAGTTTATGCTCAAAAATAAGTTATTAGCATATATAAGATCAATAAATAAAAGGAAAATTTGCATTTTTAATCCCCAATTTTTACATTTTGTTACTAATATATCCTTAATTAATTTTTATAGCATCGTCTATCTTCAATATTTATAGTTTGTTACAAATCACGTTTCTATTGAAAGATTTTAACGATTTTGTCTTTTTTAAATAAACAAAAATAGAAAAAAGTTAAATAAAATAAAATTGCAAACAAAATCACATAGCTTTAAAAAAATACAAAGTAATTTTTTCCTCCACCCTACCTAATTCATTTTGGTCTGATTCTGGAGCAAGTGGAATTCCGTGATTGGAAATTTCATCGGAGGCGAGAGGCTCTTCTTTGATGTCGTTCATGGAGGATGAGGAAGAAGAGAAATGGATACCAACATTCTCCGATTTCACACACATATACGGAGGAGGAAGAAGAAGATTCCCCTTCAAAGAAGCAAAAACAACTGTCAGACATGCCCAAACTTGAACCCCTAGAAAATGAAATTGTCGAAATACCTTAGACTATGAAAGGCCAAAATGGAAAAGCCACAGCCGCGAAAACAGTCACAAATTTACCCTTTTGTGCACAACAACAAGGCCACCAGGAGTTGTTGCATTTCTCCTGGGCGGTGGTTGATCGTCGATACTATTCTACCATCCACAAATCTAAATTGTCGGTGCTATGTCCCTTTTCGGGATCACAAAATTGATCTATTATTATAATTAAAATGATTTTCAGTGAAGATGGGGTATGTGGATGTGGTGTAGATTTGTGGCTATGATGGGGTGGGTGGGTAAAAAAGTTATTTTGTATTTTTTATAAGTTATGTGACTTCATTTATAATTTTATTTTTATTTTTTGTTGTTTTTAGTTTTTTTATATTTTTGTTTATTTCAAGATAATGACAAATACGTCAAAATCTATTAATAGAGACGTGATTTGCAACAAACTGCAAAGGTTGTGAATGTTTAATACTATAAAAATTAGTTGAGAGAAGATTAATGACAAATTGCAAATGTTAGAAATCAAAAGTACAAATTTTTCAAAATAAAATTATTTGTTATATCTAGGTTATATATAGATAGATAATAACAAGTAGAAGTATGACCATTAACACATCTACGTGAAGATAGGCAATATTTAAAAAATATGCTATGTTACAATATCAATGAATTTAAGAATAACGATAGCTTGTTTAAAAAAAAAAAAAGAAAAAAATAAATAAATAACGATAGCTTGTTTAACAAATTCAAAAATAATGATGGCTTTTATTTATATTCTTAAAAAGCATGCTAACATCCTTTAATGCCGAACAAGCCACATTGACCAGGCAAAAGTAGCTACGACTACCACGCAAATTGATTGACGATAAATTAAAAGATTTATGATTTTGGCCATTGATTATCTTGTGAAGTCTAAAATAAGCTCTCATTTTAAAATGATGCAATTTACTTAGAATAAGTTAGATCGGGGTTTGTACGTTACATTAATTCGACTTGTTGTTGTGATTAAGAATCTAATTATTTTCAATCTTTTAATAAATTTAATAATAAACTAAAAACAGTCTTAACGAGTTAATAATGTAATGATGTGTTTGATTGGAAATGGTGGAAAATAAAAAAATTTATATGTAAAAAAGAAAATAAAAACTACTAAAATAGTGAGAAAATATTTTCCATCAAAATGGTTAAATTCATGTTTCGTAATTATACCTTAGAATTCATTTTTCTTTTCCACCTTGTATCAAACAATCAAAGTAAGAAAATATTTTTCTTTAATATGACATTATTTTTCTCGAATATAACATTTTTCATAAAAAATAGTGCAATCAAACGGATCTTAAAGAGTTTTCTATTTTCCCGAGTCACACATACTTCTTTTATTTTGTTGTAGTTTGCATTAAATAGAGTGCTTGAGTTGTTAGTGGTCATAATTCTTCCAGTTAAAAAACACTGAATTAATTATTTTAATAATTAGCTTTGTATCAATGTTTCACGTGCTACTAATCTCAAATTTCCAGAAAAACTCGATTTAGTAATAAAAATAAATTAGTAGAATTAGTCCAATTGACGTGACTACTAAGTTATTAAAATGTCAATTTTATTGATATAAAGTATGTTTATTATTGTTTATAAATTAATTAAATATTATTTTTATTTATATATTTTATAAAATTTATTATTTATAATTTATAAAAAAATTTATCAAACATATATTTATAATTTAAATACTTGTTACGATAATGTAAGTTTGATGTGTCAAACGGGAAAACATTTGGGGAAACAAATAATTGGATCTATATTGAACAAAAAAAATAAAATACAAGTTAAAAAAGAGAAGAGGGAGAGAAAAGACAAAAGTGGAGTGTGTGTTGGTTACGCTAGTAAAGGAGAGTGTGTATATGTGTAAATGTAAATAATTGCAGAGTTCGGATGTGACGCGTGTCCGTTTTCCAGCTGTATCCCAAATCCCACAAAAATCAACCGCCTCCCTTTTGTTTCCTTTTAAGCGGTGCCCGTAACGCCCCCGTCACCCCCCCCCCCCCCCACCACACCCGTCCAACACCTCATTCATTCCTATCTCCTTTCCCAACCCCCATATATATATACCCCTCTCCTTAATCCCCCCATTCATTTCCTCTTAATATATACTCTGTAACTCTTCTTCCTCCTCTCATTCTTGCTCACTTTCATCACCCCCAATTCCCCCCAATTCAAGAATCTTCGTTTCTTTTTCATGTTTTGGTGAAAATGGCTATGACAAATACAACAGCTGTTTGCAAGAAGATGGATATGGATCGGATCAAGGGTCCATGGAGTCCTGAAGAGGACGAGCTTTTACAGCAGCTGGTACAAAAGCATGGTCCGAGAAACTGGTCCTTGATTAGCAAGTCTATACCTGGGAGATCCGGGAAAAGTTGCCGCTTGAGGTGGTGTAACCAGCTTTCGCCTCAGGTCGAGCACCGGGCCTTTACGTCGGAGGAGGATGAGACGATCATTCGGGCCCATGCCAAGTTTGGTAACAAATGGGCCACCATAGCCCGGCTCCTTTCAGGTCGGACCGATAACGCGATTAAGAATCACTGGAACTCCACTCTCAAAAGGAAGTGCTCTTCTATGAGTTCTGACGAAGGGACTAATAATGATGGGAATGACTTTATGGATTATAACCAACAGCCTTTGAAGAGATCTGTGAGTGCCGGGTCGGGTGTTCATATCTCTGGTCTCTACTTGAATCCTGGTAGCCCATCCGGGTCGGATGCCAGCGAGTCAAGCTTACCGGTGGTGTCGGCCTCTCGTGTTTATAAACCGGTGGCGAGAGCCGGTGTTGTTTACCCGTCTCCGGTCGAAACCGGGTCGTCCAATAATGATCCTCCGACTTCTCTAAGCCTGTCGCTTCCTGGAGTTGACTCGTCACGGTCAACGAATTCCAAGGCCGACTCAACTCAGTCGAAGAGTCCCCTCCAACTTCTCTCTGTCTTACCACCCGTCTTGCCCAACGCACCGCCACCGCCTCCCCCTCCGCCTCCACCGGCTCCAGCAGCATTGCCACAGGCTAAAGCTGTTACTGCAATCCAATCTCAAACCCCAATTAATCAAAAGGTGGCATTTGGATCAACATCCGTAGCGGCAGCACCATCACCACAGACGCAGATTCAACAGCAAGATAAAGTATTTGTGCCTTTTACAGCAGAGTTGATGTCGGTGATGCAGGACATGATAAGAACAGAGGTTAGAAATTACATGATGGGGCTAGAACAGCAAAAGCAGCAGCAGCAGCAGCAATATTTCCAACAGCAACAACAGCAATTTCAGCAGCAACAGTATCAGCATCAGCAACAGTATCAACAAATTGGGATGTGTATGCAGCAAGCAAATGCAAATGAAGGATTCAGGAACGCAGCGATGAATCGCATTGGAATCAGTAGAATTGATTGATTTTAGTTTCTGAGAGAGAGGGATGAGGTGAAAGAAACAATCTTCGTTTCTGATTAGTGAAGCTTCTAAGTGAATATTTCCAAAAGAAATAATTTTGGTTAGTGTACAGTGAGAGAGAATGGGTAGAAAAATACTTGTTGAAAGAGGTGAGAGGGAGTATAAAGTTTGGATCTTAATTCTCTACCCATTTCTGAGAAAATCTTTAGGACAACAGAAAATGAGAAACCAAAAAAAGAAAGGAAAAAAAAAAAAATCTAATTTCAATCAAGTCCAAGTTGATTTCTGTGTCTGATTCTCTGTTTTTTATTTTATTTTTTTTCAAGTTTTAAAAGTTTCTTTTAATTGTATGTGCGAATGTTTATGGAAATCTGGGAGGAGACTTGGGATGAACATAATTTGAATGGAGTGATTAAACAAGACAAGGAAAAGAAGTGGACAGAAGTAGAAGTTGGTTTTGTTTCCCCAAAGATTATTGGTGACAGATTGAAAATGCCTTGAGATTATTCTTGTTTGTGTTTGAATTTTACTGCAGTACAAGGCACAGTTTCTGGTTCAAAATTTATGACCCTGCAGAAACAAAACCAAATTGAAATTAAATGGACAGATATTTCAAAACAAAATTGAAGGAAAAAGGGATTTGGATCATTTTGATTCTGCCAATTCTGGACTATAATAAAGAATGACAGGCATATTTAAAAGCTCCCATTAAAACGGGGCATCTTTTACTGATCCTGAAAGTATACCTTTTACTAGTATGAATATTGGCTGCATTCTCTTCATAACCAAGGCTAACTAAGGTTGGAAGTGCAGTAAAAAAAGTATATGGGGATTTATTATATTGAATGAAAATGAAATTATTCATTATATTGAACTTAGTTGCAAAATGTCTTTTCTTTTAGGTGTGACCTTGAGATTGAGTTGTAATTATATGGGTGTAAGTTCAATAGCGACCAGTAGATAATACTTTAAATAAAATAAAAAACTTGTTCTTAGATAATGTTGATTTCAAAATTTGACTCGACTTAATTGCCAAAGCATTCTTTGCCATCTTTTCGTCTACCTATGTTTTACCTTGTACTGTTAGCATTCAAAGGCAATGGTTACATAAAGAGGTCAGGTAGTCGTTTACACTTTGAAGGCGAAGTCAGCTGCAAAAAAGTATAGATATGGGTGTGGAAGAAATAATGGATGGAGTTTTAACTAAAATTTGAATATTGCATATATTTTCTTTCAATATGCATAGATTATTTATAGAGTAGAAAATATTTCAGACATTTACCCTTTAAAACTCGTGTCGACCGTTATCACCACCCCCTAGGCAGCTAGGGATCGGCTTCGCAAAAACCTACAAAAGGCCATTTTTGCATCCATTTAATACTCTTGCATTCTCAACAGACCTTCAACAAAGACTCAAGCAAAAGGCCATTTTTGCCCCCATTATTAACTATTTCCACCCCCCCCTTTCTTCTGGAAAGTAGTTTTGGCTCCAACTAGCTGCTCAAACAATGAGGTTGTTTAACGCTTATTAGGTGCCTGTGGTTCGCACGAAGCACTAACATGACAAATGACCCACGAGGCTTCACATTCACATGTGGGGCAAAGTAGTAACAAATAATACTAACAAAAAAACGAAATTAAAATTTTGTATTGAATGTTTTTAGACAATCTCAAGAGTGATAAAGTACCACGATGGTTGGAATTTTTGTTAGGGTGTTTTTGATTGGAAGAAAGTAGAAAATAAAACAATTTCTATGTAAGTTAGAAAATAAAACCTCATCCCTTCATAAGAAAATATTTTTCATAGAATTGATCAAAAACAAACTTAAAGTAGTTGTACCCTAGAATTCATTTTCCTTTTCCATCTTGTATCAAATCGTCAAAGTAGGAAAATATTTTTTTTAAATATGACATTATTTTTCTCATATGTGACATTTTCTATGGAAAATGATACAACCAAACTGAACCTTATTTCTTTTGGCCATAAAATAATTTTGAGTTTACGGATTATTTTGGACTCTTGACCATGGTTTTAAGCTTTGACACGTATGTATTAGAAACTTCCAACAAAATTTTCATTTTAGGATATTTAGGATAATGACAAAGAAATGTTAAGTCATTTTATGAAATAATGTATTCTTGTCAGTAAGCAAAGGTCAAATCATTATTTGTACTTATTATTATTTGAATATCAAATTAATTTGCAATCATTATCTAATCCAATTAATGAAATTCTCGAATGTCTTGTTAAATATTCTAATCCACATGGAAAAAAAACCACTTGAAATTGCAAAAGCAGTGAAGAAAAAAAAAATAGTATTCCATTCCAAGTTCAAATTTGACTCCTAAAGTGGAAGCTTCAACAAGTAAACAGAGATTATGATGATAATGATAACAGAAGTTGGCTACATATATTCGTTTTGATATCGATTGGGGGTTTTCGTTTTCAATCAAAAATGAAATAAAATAAAAAAGGCAAATTCATAAAGGTATTTACAGGTGAAATTACTAAATTAGCCTGTCAACCTCAAACTTTTAACGAGGAACCACAATCCTCAAGAGAATTCAACTGAACCTATTGACCGGTGCAAGGACCCGAAGCGAACGCCATCAAACTATTATGGCATATGGTGTGTAATTATAACGGTGCAGCTTGGATGGTGCCATGTTTTTTGAAGAGTTGAAATAGTGATTTTAATTTTTCAATGTGTGTCTGAATATCGTGCCTCCAGGACCATGTTGGGGCTTGTAGAGCCCGGATTGAATTCAAACATACAAGAAGAGTACCGCCTTCGTGTAGAAGAACCTGCATGTTAACGTCAAGATAAAAAGATTATGACTTCGAGTACAAAGTAAATTGACGCTGATATTAACATGGGAAAACATTTCACTTCAATCACAAATATCATATGCAGTCAGCTGACAGTGTCCGTAATACATTTTCTTTGATGCAAGACAAAAAAAATCGCAACAGCTTAAAGTAATGAAAACTGAAGCATGCGTATGCAAAATTAAGTTCTTGGATTAAACATACCGTTAACCAGAGAGGGAGAAACCCCAAAACAGATGTAAAAGATGCCAAAACAATGCTAGATAATGCAAGGGCCACATTTTGCTTAACCTGCACGTTAAGGAGCATAAATATTTATAATAGAATGGACAACACAAAGCGCACACATGCACAAAAACAAACAAAAGGAAAATTAAATACCAAAGAAGTCGTTTGCCAAGACTTAGCAACACAAAATGGAACCCCCGAAATATTGTCCTGCAGCAACATCACATCTGCAACAGCTATAGCAGCTGCACTGGCACGTTCCGCTAGAACAACACCCACAGTGGAAGCAGCCAGGGCAGGTGCATCATTGATACCGTCACCTACCATTATAAGGCCTCCCCCTGCCCAAAAATGTAAAAGATGAAGGAGATCATCATGATATATTTATTCTTAAATGTTGGTTGTAATAAGCAATTGGATATGCGTGGTTTAACTGTTTATAAGACATCAGTTTCCAACCAGCTAAAAGAAACTATAATGGAGCAATGTAATTCTCAAGTACATTTACAAGTGCAAATATAACAAGAGAACAATTTTCTTAATTATGCAAGTCAATAATCAGGATCTGTTCATTGATGATATATTTCAGGAAGAAGCCACTGTCACAAAAATAGAATAGATTCTTGCTAGGCATGACGGGCGATCATAAACTTGAATACAAGTATTGCTACTAATAAGTAATAACACAGTGGAGGGAGCAAGAAAAATAGAAAGTTAACTCTATTAGGGACTGAATAAGATAGATATTCTCACCTGTATCTCTGGAAATACTTGTAACGTGATAAAGTTTATCCTCAGGCTTTAGGCCGCAGTGAACTTCTTTGATGCCCACAGCATTTGCCACTCTCCATGCACTTGACTCATGGTCACCAGTTAACATCATGACACGGAGCTTTCCATAATCTTGCAATGCCTTTATGACATCTGAAGCATCATGTCGAGGCTTATCTTCAAAATGGAATAGAGTTACCTGCATTTCAAATATACAAAAGTTCACGAGCTCCGTTTTTTCTCTCATACGGGCTATTGGATACAAAAGGCCTTAAAACATTTAGTCGAAAAGAATGTCAATATGACTGAACTATTTTGTTATCTTCATTGATTCCCATGTTTTACGAAGGAAATTTGAGTGCTGGATTACATATTTATATAACAATGAGAACTAGCTATTTGCTCAATAATACAGTAGCAACCACGATCAATGATGTCTGAATGCAAACTCTTTGCTCCTTGTTCTGCTTATTCGATCATATCCCCCAGTCTTGTTTGTACGCTTCTCTCGTGGCTTTTTGTTGAAGACAAAGGTTTAAAGGGTATTGTAGAAGACAATATTTAATTGACATACATTTGGCTATCTACTAGCTTAAGCTTTTAGATCAAATGATTCCACATGGTATCAGAGATTGGTTTGGACATGATACGGCTTTCTTCCTAGCCTTCATTGCTAGAGAACAATATTCTATTTTTCTCTGCCAAATAGTTTGGCCTTTAAACCCAATTACACAGAAAAATTTCTGGCCCTAGGCAGCCCCGTTTCTTCTTACATCCAATCAACTTTCTTCTGACCAGAGAGTCATTCTAGAAGATATAATTTGGAGAAGAGAAGAATCAGCGACTGTGATCTACAAGCAATCCTTTTCACTTGTTTGAAAGTTTCCAGCAGAGAGTTAATTTGGAGAAGAGAATCAGTTAATACAATTTACCATCAATTCTTTTAGCTCGCTGGAAAGTTTCTAGCAAGCTAAAGTTTCCACTGTTTACTAAAGAAATTATTTCGCGTAAAAGTCACCATTTGTTGCAGGCATCTTTTTTTTTTTTTCTCGACGTTCTTTTAAGGATGAAAGTGATAAACTCAAAGAATCATGAAGAGCATTTTTTTACCTAGTGACAGTTAGAACCACCATATAGATCCTTGAATAAGAATCAAAACTCCTCTCTCTATTCTCCCATAGTCCGATATATTATATGTTGTCTAGCTCAAACATGTATTTTTTCGAATGCCTTAAATGTTGTTTCTCTCCCGATTTACCCTTGGATCATTGATTCGGGGGCTACGGATCATATGACTAGTCATTTGAAATTATTTAATTCTACTCCTTGTTCAGGTAAGCAAAAGGTCAAAGTAGCCGATGGTTAGTTATCCTCTGTAGCAAGCAAAGGTTGTATTCCCATCTCAAAAACAATTTCTCTTCAATGTTTTTTGCATGTTCCGATTCTTCCATGTAATCTGCTCTCAATTAGCAAACTCAGCAAAGATCTCAATTGCATCACTAAATTATTCCCTTCTGAATGTGAAAGTCACGATATGTGTACAGGGAAGTGATTGGACGTGCTAAGGAAGTTGATAGACTTTATTACTTCGAAAGTGAATATACAGATTTAGGTAATCTATCTAAGCATACTCAACTTCTAGTGAAATTAAACTTTGGCATAAGAGATTGGGTCACCCAAACTTTCCATATCTAAAGATGTCCCTTTCTAATTTGTTTCAAAACAAGAATCTTCGTGGTGTACAATGTGAAATATGTGAGTTGTCTAAACATCATCATGCTCACCTTCCTGCACTGCACAAACCTATACTGAATCACAACCTTTTTCTCTTATTCATAGAGAGATTTGGGGACCATTTCGCGTTGTTAATGTCTCGGGGGCTAAATGCTTCATTATGTTCATTGATGATCATACTCGTGTGTGTTGTTGGGTCTACTTGCACAAAGAAAAATCCGAGACAAAACATGTCTTTCAAGTTTTTCATTAAATGATTAAAACTCAATTTCAAGCCAACGATCAAATTCTTCAAAGTGATACCGAGAAGGAATGTTACACATCAATTCTCAGTTCAAATCTTGTTGAAAATGGGATTATACATCAAAGTGTGTGGATTCTCCACAACAAAATAGGGTAGCTGTGAGAAAATACCAACAAGTTCTCGAGGTAGCTAGGGGTATAATGTTTACAACAGGGGTTCCAAAATATTTTTGGGGTGAAGCCGTTCTTACTTCAACTTATGAGTACAGTGTCATCATGGGTCTTTAATTTCAAAACACCTCTGGATACCCTTAAACATGTGTGTCCAACATCCGAACTTTTTTGTTCTCTTCTACCTAAGGTCTATGGTTGTCTTGCATTTGTTCATGCGACAGTCATAATAGAGGAATATTGGACCTAAGGGCTCTTATTATTATTATTTTTATTATTTTTGTTATTTGCCTACTCAAAAATGATATTATCATGTGTTGCATGTTCAAGAACACCTCTTTTTCTCCGGTTGTTCAATCTTCTATTAATGAGTCTCCTGTCTTTCCTCGTATTCAATCTTCTTGGGATCATGAGTCCTGTGTTGTTGAACCTTCCCACGAGCCTCCTATCGTCCAGGCATCTAATTATAACCCTAAGAGTTCTTATTTGGATCCTAGAACTCCAGTTGACTGTGTACAAGATAGAGACCAAAATCTAAAGTTTTCTTAAGGAGGAACATTTTCCCCAGAAGCAAAAAATGAACTCAATCATAATTATCGTCCCGTCCTGTCCCTTACAGTAAACATGGACTGGAGTCTTGAACAACTTGTTGTGCATAATGCTTTTTCGGAATAGAGGAATACTAGCTTAAATTTTTGGATCAAGTAGTTCAACAATATACATGCGGCCTCTCTAACAGCTCAAGCTTTTAGATCAACTAGTTTAATATGTTTGGTAAAGGTCCTGGGTTCAAGTCTCCCAGCTACCCATTTAATAAATTGTGCACGTGCTAAGCTTTAATGAAAAAAAATGAGCCAGCCTCCAAGTAAAGGGACACGATGAAGACGAGATTTAAATAATATATATGTAGCCTTGTCTAACAACTTAAACTTATATATCTAGTGGTTCAACACTTCTTGTATTTTAGGGAACAATCTACGGATTTCGTTCACTCAATGTGTTGTGCAAACTTATTAATTTCAGTACATTGTTATACCTTTATACTTTAACTTCGATTTGATCTTCATTCCACCTAAAGAAACATATTTTATTATTTCGAACAGTGCAACGCATCATCACATTCAACAGCTTTTAACATCTTTTACAATATATCAGCAATTTAGAGCTCAAAATCAGAGGGATGCCCAAATCAAAATTAAAAAATGATAAAAAGAAAAAAGGGAAGAAACACTGGAATTGTCAGTTGACCATAATTTAACCACTGCAGATCTTAGTCCGCGTGCTTGTCATATCTATTGGAAGTGTACTTGTACAAAATAGTAATACCCAACAATAATTTTGCATCACTCAAAAATAATTGGCAAAAAAACAAAAAGGAAAGTTCACCTTTTTGTTATTGACCGAGAGAGCAGCACGAACGAAGTCCTCTCCATAAGAAGAAGTGCTAACAGCCTCCTTAATCTTCTTTGATTCATCGTCTGACTGAAGAAGTGATGTGATATACTCCACAGAGCCAAGTGAAGCTTTCAATGGCTTACCATCTCCAAGTCCTGGCTATAGTGAAATAAAAATTATTTTAGACTTGATTCGACTGTTATTAAGTACTTACAAAACAATCCAGAAATAAAATAAACAATAAAGGGTTAAACACAGCATATGACTACACCATCCACTACACATTTTTTCTAGACGCACGTCTAAAATGTTGTTAACCCATCAAAACATAGGACAGAGCTAAAAAGAGTGGCCACAAACACTAAGGAACACATGAAACTGCCAAATGCCCACATACTAGATATGATGGACATTGGACAGACCTGTGTGGTTGGAAAAGATAGTGTCCAACACAAAACCAAGCTACCTAAATGTAAAACAAATTTGTTAATGACATTTTCATTTCATTATCTCACCGAATTCACAACAAGAATTCCCAAAAGCACAACACGTCATATATCTAATCAGTTGTACCAGAATACGCCGTGAAATCAGTAAAATAATCTTATGTTGAGAGAACTTAATGACACCATGAAAAAAACAAATGTCTGTCACCTATGAAAATCAACTAACAGAGAATTGAAACAGCTTTTCCAAAAAGCACCACTTAAATAGCAGACCAGTCTCATTAAGAAGGTATCCTGTTGCTAGAACACTTACTACAAGAAAATATTAGTGAACAGTGGATCTATAAGGCATTGATGAACTCAATGAGCCTGAACACAGTTTTCTAGTAACATAAAAAAGTGAAGCCTTCTCATGGATACAGTGAGGTTGACACGATAGTCTATTTATGGAATCACACAGCAAGCTTCCAAGATGGATAATTAGGTGATAAAGATCTTCCTTGAAAAGTGGACCTCCTCTATCTTAGTGGAACCAAAGATGAAGATTTCTTCATTAGCTAGACAAGCAAAAAATAGGACAAAACAACACGGAAAAAGGCAGCCAGTTACAACATCAATTTAGCTACGTGAAGCACAGGGGATTTGGCTCTCCATACCAGCTTATAGTTTGTTAAAAAGGGGGATAGTCTAGGAAATATTCTGGAATAAATTGAGCGCCAAAAAGAAAGGGTGGGGGGGGGGGGGGGGGGGGGGGTATTCTGTTATTGTTCATTCATGTAATTGGAGTGAAAAATGATGGAGAGATATTGGCCACTCGAATGCATATCATTTCTGTAATTCATTTCATTTTATACATCAATAAAATCACAGTTTTCCTTATTTTTACATCAATACAACCACAGCTCTTTTAAATTCCTGTTACCATCAACTGGGAATCTACCAGAATTTTGACCTAAAACTAATTGGCCCCAAGTAAAGAGGCTGCCAAGATCACATACTAGATAATAGTCTTAAAACAGGTGTCTAGTTATATAAAATTCAGTACCTCAATGCAAGAAATTGTTGCAAAAAGACCCCTGCCAGGCAAATTTTCAAAACTCTCAACAGAAACAGAAGGGAGATCTTTTCCCATGCTATGATCCACAACAGCTCTGTACCAATGAAGAAGATGTTAATTCAATTATAAAAATTGGCCAGAGTGGCACCATGCTTGAGCACAAACACGTAAAAATTAGGAGCAAGGAATTTCAACTGATCCATGGAAATTACCTAAACACGCATCAAAAATCCAGCAGAGATATGAGCGAAAAATGTGAGTAAACCTTAACCAATGTACACAAAAGCAGCCCCTTCTCTATATTTCATTTTTATTGTCCTTTTCCTATTCTTATTCTTCTAAAGCAAATTTTAGCACTAGTGATACCCAGTCTGACTGATTTATTAGAAGAATGTGGTGGTCGTGTCACACGGTAGGTCTGTAGGCATTCATTTGCAATACCAAGGTGAAGGGGAAACGGCACTAATATTATCAAAATTCAATCTTGTGAATCTGACACCATTGCTTCTCAAGATAATATGTACTGTATTCTTGTTTATGGAAGTAATTTTTTTAAAAAAGAACCAATCTTTTCAACCATAAACAGACAGGAAAGCAGCATTAAGGGTCATCTATCCAAGTTTAAACTTAAGTAGTTAGATGAACGAAAACAACTAAACAAGACTTCAGCTTTGAGTTGTATATATAGACTTGCAATGAAATCGACTAATATTAGCAAAACAAAATTGAGCACAACTGAACAGTAAGTTATGAGAGATATTCCAGATGAATAAAACAACCTTCCAATGGGGTGAGTTGTTCCCTTCTCCAGGGCAGCAGCCACGGCAAGAGCTTCTTTCTCACAGCTAGGCACACAACATGAAGCAATTTCTTTCTCACTGTTGCTAACATGTCCATGTATTGGTTCAATTGCTTTGCATGAGAATTTTCCAGTCGTTAATGTGCCAGTTTTGTCGAATGCAATAGTGTGACATGAAGCTAGAGCATCCAAAACATGCCCACCCTTAAGCAAGATTCCCTATCAAAACTTAAAATTTATTTATGATGAGGGTAAAGGATGTAACAGATAAAAGTGCAGATTTATGCAAAGTTCATTCTCCTAGGATTCTGGTCATTTTCTTTTCTTTTCTTTTTTCCAAATATTGCCAGATCATCATTCCCTCTGAAATTTCCAATAGAAAAAATAAAAGTATAGGTTGTTACTACCAGACTTGGATAAAGCCAAAGCCAGACGCCCATTGCATGACATTGGCTGACATCATGAAAAAATTTAAAGATTTGAAATCACAACATGACATTTAGGCAAGTCAACCAGGGAATGTTAGGTGCGTTTCGGAAGCACAAAAGGGATGGTGTTCTTTTTCTGTATTCAATCAAGAGTAAACCCTCTAATAAAAGGCTATACCAACACTAAAATATTAGAAATCAAAATACCTATTCATTATCGTACATTTGAATACTTGTTCTATTCTAAATCACTAAGAAAAAAACGACATACTCCGAATTCTATTCCTACAAAAATAGAAATCTATAAAGATTTAGTATAATATATATAATTTAAAAAATAATAAGTTAGAAATTCTAAACACAAAATAAGAATTATATTTTGCTTTTATTTGAAACCTTGTGCACAAACCCATAAACATCTATATTACATACTAAATAAGATTGATAAATACCTTTCTTGCACAGGCACTAATTGCTGTAGCATATGCCAGTGGGGCTACAGCCAAAGCACATGGTGAGGCGGCCACCATAAGCCCCAGTGCCCTGTAAACTGATCCTCTGCAAACTAAAAGAATAAAAAAATATAAAAAGCATATAGATTAACATAAGATCCACATAAATTATACACGTGCATACATGTACAATAAACAAATAGACAAGTGATTGCATATTCATGTTGAAGACACAGGCAAGCTTAAACTCGGGCAAAAAGCAACAATCTGTTTCAACCTTAAATTATGATACATATGCTTCCTTTTGTTTACATAAATCGCGTGACTGACTTTATTAAAATCAAATTGCGGGAAACCCCCTATACAAGGCATACAAAACAATTCAATAGCGTCTCACCAAGTAAAAGCATCCATCCATGTACTTTATTAAAATCAAATTGCAGGAAACTCCATTTACAAGGTGTACAAAACAATTCAAGAGTGTCTCACCAAGTAAAAGCATCCATCCATGTACCTAACATACGCAAATAGATTGTGCGCAGCAAAGACAGAAAAAACAAAAAAAAAGAGAAGCATCAAACTTTTGAACCCCCAGACCGAGTTCTCAACCCCCGCAAAGGCTCATCTATTTCTCTCTCCACACAACCAACATCAGACAAAGTGGTGCCATATTCCACCACCTGAGGCAATCTATCGCAATAGCAAGTATGACCCGTACCAGTCCACATAACTGAAAATGTAAGATAACAAAGGAACCACCATTTGGAGACAGGTGGCAGGGGTTTGGAGACATCAACACAAGTCATAGGGTAAATGGATGTGCAGATAAATGAATGGTCGAGAAAATAGATATATAATATACCTGATGTACTGAAAAATGGCCATTTGAATAGCAATGGCCCCATTAATGCAACTGCAAAGGATAACACTACAACTGCTTTACTGTAATGCTCGCCAAACTTATCAAGCCATCTTTGAAGTCTTGGTTTACTCAATTGAGCTTCTTCAGTCAACTGCACAATTCTGCTCAGCATTGACTCTTTCCATGTCTTCATTGCCTAAATTGAATTTAACAACTTAAAAACAAATGATGTAAACTAGAAAGCACATTTCCTGGGGAGTAACGAAACTACAACTGTGGATGTGTTCATATCCAGGGGTGATCAATGGAAAGAGGGCTGTGAAAATCAAAATAAGAATAAGAAATACAAATTTAACAAAGGATCTCCCAGCATTAACTGAAAAACTAAAATCACAATAAAACTAACATGAACTGTGCATAACACTCCAATTGGCATTAATATCAAGGGACAAAGCATGATAGTAGACAAACAGCAAAGAGAAGACAGGCAGCGGACCAAGGCAATTTTCCATAATGAAACCACATGGTGTGAAATGATGAACAATAAAAGATGTGAGATTGGCCTTCCACAGACTATGGTCATCCCTTGGCCCTTCTTTGCAAATCACAACATTATCACAGCAAAACAGTGTTACTAAACAAGAAATAAGACACATAATTCTACATTTCACTCTGTCAGAGCTCCAAATTCCCAAAGTTACAATTAAACAACACTACTGCTAAATTCCTTCAATAATAGCTGTCTGACTATTATAATAATCAAGAACATCTTTTACATCACTCACAGGACATAACACTTTTTACATCAAATTACAATTATCTGTCACGATAAAGGAACCAATTTGAGGAATGATTCAGCTCATTTAGAAGCATGTAAAGAGTAACCACATTCATCTAGTTTCTGAGTCAAACGTTTGCATTGATAAATAAATTTTAAGAGAAAGTTTGTCAGACAAACTTCATTTAGAATGTTGCAGGAAAATCAAACTACTATTTTAACAATGCTGACCATTTTAACTTCCAAAAGTTCTACGTCAATCCAATGAAACTAAAAAAATAAATTAACTAAAAATGCAAATATCTTCATGAATCTTATTTGGCACATCCTCAACATTTTTCAACCTAACAATTTTATGATTTGTCGCAAGAAAGTTTCAAAATACATACCTTAACAATCATCATACCATCAATGTTCCGAGCACCCCCAGGAATGCTGTCCCCAACTTTCTTTACTATGGGTTTGACTTCCCCAGTCAAGTGCTCAATGGTAATTGTTGACCTACCTTGGAAGACTTCACAATCCACCGGCACCGACTGCCCATTATAAAAACCAGCATTATGACAAGTTTTAGATGATCTTTAACAAATACAATCGAGTAATACTGAGAATGGCAGAGTTTACGTCAAGAAGGCCATGAACTTCTCAGAGATTCTGTACAAGAAGAAATTCCAATAAAGGAAACAAAATTTACATAAAAACTCATCTCTGAACTATGACATTGTAAGACTAAGAGATTGAAATAGGTTGAACTACCAACCACATATAGAAAGAAGTTGCTAGCTTCCCTTTCCAAATCATCAAAATACAACTTTTAGGCAACAAATTCACATATCACTACACAAAGTGAAGGATATGTGTGGAGGTTAAACAACTCAAAACTTGATTGCACCAAAACACAAGCTCACATTGACACAGCTCAATATAGAAATTCTTCAGAGAAAGCAGATAAGAAATATCTTAGCACTTATTAGTACTCCCATGCAATTTATCATCAATTAGCCCAATATAACTTTAGTCAACTCTCCAATGTACTTATCACTCTATCTCTCCTTGTTTTACCCCAATCAATGTCAACGTTCATATCCTAGTTACACCTAACTTATGTATTTATTGTTTCTTGATAACCCAAAATTAGATCTCATATAACATTGTAGCTGTTTGTAGCAGACTACAGAAGCACCATCCACTTAACCCGACCAACCTTATCCTTTGTGTTACATCATCTCCAAAACCCTTTCCTAATCTTTAACTCTTCGCAATTATTTCTGAATTGAGCAAAATTATAATCCATGTAATAGGTGTTACTCTGACTAATTTTCGATCCTTTCATTTCAAGAACTTCTCTCTAGAACTCGAAAAGTGGTCCTCATAGTCTCATCCACAAACAGTGGCGAAGCCAGACTTTTGAAATTGGGGGGACCCAAATAGGAGTGGGCCGGGGAGGGTTTTTGGAGGTTCAGGAACAGCGCCCCTGAATTTTTTTTTTTCCCTCAAACCACAATTACTGAACTTATTTTTATAAGAATCTAATATTTTTTTTATAAATCATAGTATTTAAAAAAATTACAAGAAGTCATTACACAAAAATTGAATCTATATCTATTTTATCTAAAATTAAACTATGTAGTTGATAGACACAAATTTAAACCCTTTTAATAGTATTGTATACAATTATTATTTGAACACGATATGTATTAATAAGCAAATGCCTTTATTAATTTTGTATTATCATTTGAGGAATGGGCCAATCATTTGTAATTTTGTATTATTAATTTTATTAGGCCAATATGTCCAATTGTCTTACATTAAGAATCAGTTTGGTCTAATTTATAAACTAGTTTATTTGACCAAAATAACTTAATTGATAAAAAAATAGATTATTTGACAAAAAATTTGTCTTAGTAGCTTGATATTTTTTACTATTCTTTGTCAAGTAAACTATTTCAGTCAAATAAACTAATTTATAAACTAAACCAAACAAGCTCTAATTAATATTGGGTCAATGGATCCAATTGTCATCTATTAAACTGATATTAAATAAAAATTAAATTATATATTAAAAAACTTTTAAAACAAAAAAACAAAAAAACAAAAAAAACACCCAAAAAGTTGGGGGGTCCAGGCCCCCCCCCCCCCCCCAACTCTACCCTTGTCCACAAAGATACTATCGTCTGCAAAAAAATAAAAAAATAAAATATAAACTACACTCTATAAAACCTTATTCTATGTGCCTTTACTCAATTAAAAAAGCATTATGCATTAGGAAAGGAAAAATCCACTTAAAAGCACATTCATGGAGGATTGAAGCAATATCTGGGCATAAAAGGCTAGTCTTTTGCAACTGATGTAGTATTCCGCAAGTTTTAATCTCATTTTAGAGCCATAAGTTCAAGGTTCAGCACAAGCATACTAATCCTCGAGAAAGACAGTACAGAAAATT
The DNA here is from genome assembly GCA_030279155.1 of Forsythia viridissima. Taxonomy (NCBI): domain Eukaryota; kingdom Viridiplantae; phylum Streptophyta; class Magnoliopsida; order Lamiales; family Oleaceae; genus Forsythia; species Forsythia viridissima. The sequence continues at coordinate 46,422,014 of CM059038.1, read as the reverse complement.
GCAAGAGATTTCTATGAAGGAAACAGAAAATTAGTTCATCATGGTTTCTTAACATTTAGGGTGTCTTTTTCATTAGTTTAGATTATTCCATGAATATTTCATTCTTTAGAGCATGCTTAGAAAATTCTCATTATCACCTCATACAACCTTTTTCAGAAAAGTAAAAATGATAAACTCTCGGGCGTTTACGCCTCAATTAAGACAGGTTATACAAATAAGCCAACACCTTTCCTTTTACTGTTGACAGTCATGTAAGTGGATGCCTTATTGCAGTCGAGGAAGAGAAATGTGAAAGTGTATTCATAAATTTTATACGTGGAAAAGGGACCAGAAATAGACATCAGCTGGTAATAAAAATTAACCAATTAAATTAAAAGGGAAAGGCTAATATGAAACCGAAAATTCTCATGCAAATATTTTCTTGTCCGTGACAGAAGCATTCTCCAACTGAAAGTCAAGGGGAACGAATGATTGCATTCTCAATATACTGAAATCAATATTTCAATTGGATTAATTATAATACAGCATACAAGCAACATAAATATTACATAAAGCAGCATAATATTTGACAGATCAAAAGTTCAACTATAAAGTGCGATATGCTCATCTATAAATAGGGTTCATAAGTGATGGAAATTCAAGCCACAAAAAATTCAGATGGAATTAAACGATGAAGATCAAATGTTCATGAAACACAGACCTCACCGGCTTTAACCAACATATAAGATCCAACTTCCAAATCATTCACAGGAACTTCATGGTACGTAAAATCAGAGAAACTCGGTAACTTCCCATTCTTCACATCCAGCACTAGTGCAGATTCAGGATGATTCTCTTTTAACTCCTTGACATCAATCCTAGACTGGCCAGTAAAATACTCCTCTGCAATGTGGGCCAAATTGAACATGGCTAAAAGCAATCCACCTTCCAAAGCATTCCCCATCAAAACAGATGCAAATGCCGCAAGAGCCATAAGTACATGAATATTAATCTTGCCACCCATAATATCCATTACAGAATCAAACAATGCTGAAACCTTAACATCAAAATATACACGTAGAATTAGGAAGTTCATGAAAAGAAAAGAAAAAAAAAATGGGCCGGGGGGGGGGGGGGGGGGGGGGGGGGGGGCGGGGAAGGGAAGGGGAGGTCATTCACTACAAGGAGAAAAATCAGTTTTAAGCTAATTATTACCCCCCACAAGAGGAAAGGCAATCAAAATGGAACCTTAACATCAAAATATACACTTAGAATTAGAAAAAGGTCTTTCACTACAAAGAGAAAATTCAGTTTTAAGCTAATTATTACCCCCACAAGAGGAAAGGCAATCAAAGTGAAGGCTTGCTGAAGCGGCTTGACTGCAGGCTTGGGGATCAAGTAAGGGCAAGCTGCAGCGGCTAAAAATAGAGCAGCTGAGCAGCAGCAGAGCTCCAAATGTTCCCTCAAGAAATTAGCCAGGTGGGTCCATTTAATAGCCTTCGCAAAACTTAGAAAAGTTTCCTGAAATTTGGTCACCCGGACACCACACCCGTCATTACTAGGACCGTGTTGGTGATGGTGGTGGTGGTGGTGGTGGTGATCGTGGTCATGGTCATGGTGGTGGTGGGTGGAGCATTTGATGACGGGAAAATGAGGGGTGGAATTGCGGGAGCTTAGGGGTGTGTAGCTATTACGAAAATTTTGGTTAACTTTGAGTTTGATTCTTCTGGTTTTGTAGAGTGGGGTGTTTCTTGATATAATTAAACTGGTGGGGAGATGGAGGGTTTCCATGACTTGATAATTTTGGAGACTTTAAGCGTTCAAGACTTCGATTTCATAGTTGAAGAAAAACGGTAGAAATACAGTCTCTCTCTCAATCTCTTCTTCTCCGAGGGCCAGAGACTGTACTCTTTTTATGGGGATTCTTGTGGGTCGTTGGATGTGGCTGTAATTGTACAACTCTAATAACATCATGTGCTCACTCTGATTCATAACCAAGATTATCTATCTTCTTTCTTGGGTCATTCTCAAACACAGTCAAAAGTAATGTGAAAAACACGTGGTAACAAACAGTGTCGAAATGGTTAGCATTTGGATTTGGGTAAACATACTTGGTGGTTTTGTTTAAAGCCCGTTTGAATCAGAACTTGATTTAAGTGTTCACTAAAATTCAGAAAAATAATTGTACATTGGCTAATTAGGTAATTTCGTCCCGATGTCTATTGTGCAAATTGTTCCTATCATTTGAACTTTAGTATTTGAGTTCTTAAATCACCTATTCTTTACGCATATCGTCCATACCGTCTAAATCTTTTCTTTTTGCTGTTAGATCAACGCGTACAGTGCAATCTTTCAATTTTTTTAAAGACAATTTCATCAAATCAAAAATTATAATGTTCTCATACCATTACCATCAAGAAACTCACACTTCCAGCCACTATCAGCTCTAATTATTGAGGTCAGCCGTGTATCTGGTTATTAAGGTCAACCGTGTAAATACGTGTGTGCTGTTTGTATTTCTGATAATTAATATCAAGATGCCGAAGGAGAAACCAGTGATGACGGAGTTTTCGATAGAGACAACAGCGAGTTCGAGGGTGCCAAGATGGCCGGCAAAGGTTTGGATAATGGCGTTGAGTGAGTATTGGCAAAGGAAAGTGAAGATGGCTGGTCCGGCGAGGTACCAGAGCTTTCTTGATTCAACCATGAATTCTTTGAAGAAATCATAGACGCCGGCGATTGGAGGAATGTCATCTCCGTCGATGACGAAGGATGAAGCAAAAGAAGGGTTCGACCGGCGAATGAAATGTAAATACGGTGGCTGGTCATCTTCTTTGGGAGAAATAAGTGGCTGCTTGGAATAGTTATCCATTTTAGAAAGGGGGGGGATTTATGAGAGAGTGATGGTTCTTACGTGGAGAGACGGAGGAACAGGGAGGAGCTGATGGCAGTGGTAGAGTCTTGCCTCCAGTTGGAAGTGTGGATTTCTTGGTGGTAGTGGTTGGGGAACAGTATAGTTTATGATTTGACGAAATTATCCTTAAAAAATTGAGAGTGCAATGTACGCGCTGATTTGACGACAAAAAGTGACAGATTTAAACTGTATGGACTATTTGCGCAAAGAATAAGTGATTTAAGGATCCAAATGCCAAAGTTCAAACGATATGAATGATTTACGCAATAGACCTAAAGGATATGGACGAAATGTGCTAATTACCCTTATACATCAGTAGATTTTGAAAAATAATAAAAGCGTAATTTTTTATATTCTATTTTTATAATTTTTTTGGAATTGATTTTAGAATTTAACTTCTGATTTCAAATTATCATAAATTATTTTAGGCATTTGATAAATTTTAAAAATTGATTATAAAAGACTTTGTATCATCTAGCATCATATTATAAGAATCGGCAAAAAGTAATTTCTCAAATTATGATTTTCGATTTTCTACTTAACTATTATTAAAATATCAATTTTAATTATTATAATTTAATTAGTAATAAGTTTATTAATATTCTAATTATAATCCATCTCCACAAATAAATTAAATTTAAATTTAGAGCATATTTGGAAGATATTTTTTTAAGCTCTTTTTTATTTTTTTAAACTTATTTTCAACCACATATTTCATAGGATCCAAAATTTTTATCAACTTTTCAACAACACGTCTCACCAATTTTTTTTAAAATTTTCTAAAAAATTATTTTTAAACTCCACTAAACAAACTCTTAATTGATTTTCGTATTATATGACCATGCTTTTATTTTGTAATTTTCATAAATTTTGAGATTTAATTGATTTTTATTATTTTTCTTTTAAAATAATTATGATGATTGTATTGTCTAGAAAAAAATATATGATAATATTACATATTGTTATAAAAGTAAAAATAAAATTTACAATACTACTCATGATGATGATAATAATAATAAAAGATATTATTATAAATAATGTTGTTGATATCCAATTCGATCTGTCACGTCAGCTAAGCAATTCTTCATCGGCGCTAGGGCTGAACAACGAAACTGCCAAACCGTAAAATCGAACCGAAACCGCCTTTTTAAAACCGTTGGTTTGGGTCCACGTGGATCCGTCAACGTTTTGGTTTTGAACCGAACCAAACCGCTTCGAAGGGGTTTGGTTTAGGTTTCAATTTTTTCAAACCGTTTCAAACCGCCAAACCGTTTAAAATAAACAAAATTAAAAATTAAAAAATAAAAAATAAATTAATTTTAATTTTATTCAACTCAATTAAAACTAAATCAATCCATTATCCATATTAAACTCAACCCAATTAAAACAAATACCCAACTTAATTAAAATCCATCAATTATTCATATTATCGTTTCTCTCTCTCTACAATTTTTTATCGATCTCAACCGCCGCTCCCGAAACTCTTGATTTGATTTCGTCTAAACAACCACTATACTCTAATTTTCTTTCACCAAACTTCCTATGGGTTTTAAGGAGTGATTTGATCTGTAATTCAGGAAAATTATCTATTTTCTATGTAGCGATTTAGTTTATTTTCTGCCAGATTTGTAGATGTTATAAAGAAATTGTGACTTCATCATTAGCTCTATCAAAAAAATGCTACTCAATCTGGTAGCCCAAGTCCTTTACAAACTCTTTTGGGTATTTCCAAACTCATTCCATCAATTTTAAAGCTAGACTTATTCGAGAAGCTCAAGCTGAAAAATAATGATTCAAACACCAACAATTTCTTCTTTTCTATTAGTGGTCAGATTCTTGATTCCTTTAGGAATTCGTTGAGTACAAAGATGGTTGATGCGGTGATTTGCACTAAGAATTGGTTGCATAGTAAAAAGGAATCTATAGTGATTCGTCAATATTTGAATGAAGTAGAGGCATTAGATAATTCAAAGAAAGCTATGGTATGTATTATCGTATTTGATATTTTTATTCATTTTCTTTTATTACTAGCATTATATCATTTAATTATAATTAATGAATACATTTACTATATTCTTATCTTTATGCTAATATTTTTCTTTGTCTTTTATTAATATTAATATTTATGTTTTATTATGATATTGTAGACTAATATTTATGATTTAACTTGTTCGATATTTTTTATTTATTTATTTGTTAAATCGTGGTTTTAAACCGAATTAAACTGAAAAAAGTGGTTTGGTTTGGTTTGGTTTTGAAAGTGAAGTGGTTTGGTTTGGTTTGGAAAAATTTCAAACCGCTTTAAGTGGTTTGGTTTGAAAATTTATCACAAACTGCCCAAACCGAACCGTGTTCACCCCTAATCGGCGCTATAAGAGCATGTCGGATGTCATTTCCATCTAGGTCTTACTCTAGGTCGGACCTCATTCTCATGCGGGTCTTACTCTAAGTCGGACCTTACTCCCAAGTGGGCTTTGCTCCAGATCGGAAGACCTCTCATCCAGGTCTTGCGGTTAAATTCATGTCATCAGTATGGCATATCCTGTTATGTGTCAAACGTCAGACTAGTTGCCACAATTAATACAAATGTCACTTCACAATAAATACCAAAAAATGGAAATGTCTAGTAGATATTTAATGTTGAACTTGTCATTAAATACTTATAATCATTACATATCTTCATATAAATATGAAACATAAATGTCCTATAGGTCGGACATTCAATAGCTGATAATAAACAGCATACTCGAAAAAAGCTTACAAACACGTCTTCTGTTACAATTCCCGTATTTAGTTCAATTCGACCATGTTCGACCTAAATTTTTAACATTAAGTTGACTTGGGAAGTGCGTCATCATTTTTCAACGTCAATAAATGTCAATTTTAGTAATTTTATATAATCACAACAATAAATAACTTTTTTATACCAAACATTCAAATATTGATTTTGAAACATGTAGGAATATCAACAATAAATCACTTTTTTTATACCAAAAGCTCAAATATTGATTTTAAAACGTGTAGGAATTTATAAATAATAGATTACTTAATAGATTACCAAACACTTATATGATTATTCCAACAATTAATTATTTCTACATGACAACAAATTTGATTCTCTTAAAAGTATAGCAATACCAAGTCAAATCTTAGCTTCTCCGATTATCTATAATTAAAATATTAACTTAACATTAATTAAACTATACTTTTATTTTGTAATTTTATATATTAAAATTTATTACTTTTTTTTTTCATTTTAAAATAATTATTGTGAATATATTATCTTGAAAAATATTTAATAATATTACATATTGTTATCAACATAAAATATAAATTTTACAATACAAAATAATTATAGTGAATATATATTTTTTTTAAAATTATTTAATAATATTACATATTGTTAAAAAAGTATTCTACAATTCTACATATGATGACAGTAATACAAAACTACAATCATTATAATCAAATAATTAATGTCCATTTTAATAATTGTATACACGTATAACAATAAATCACTTTTATTCATCAAATATTAAAATACTGATTTTGAAATATACAAGAATTTTGAAATAAAAATTTACCATATACTTAAGTAATTTTTCTCACAACTGATTATTTCTTCAACATAACAAAAATTGAATAATATTAAACCAAATCTAAGAATTATCAAACAAGCGTAGATAAGTAAAAAAAAAAAAAAAATTGATTTTTTGATATTAACCGTTTCCAAAATTTAAATAAAATATGTCAAACAATAATTCTCTCTTCCGTACTAATCCACATGAACTCTCTTTTCATAATTATTAACTTATCTCATTAAAGCGATTCCGACAAAACATACAAAGTTCACATAATCATCTGAATCATTCGTAATGATGTAATTAATATGTAATATGTAATCTTTATATTTGATATAACTTGAGTGACACCCACGTAAAACGAGATATTAATATCATACAATATATTCACATAGTACCTCATGGAGCATGTTTAGCGTGATTTTTTTGATTTCTTTTTCAAACTTATTTTCAACCATATATTTAATATAAACTCAATTTTTATCAATTTTTCAATAATATATTTCACCAATATTTTTAAAATCTCTTTAAAAATTTATTTTTAAAATCCACTAAACAAGTAATTAACTAATGACGTTGGCAAGCCCCATCCACCTTCTACCCGGTATGAGTATTTGGGCTCAGGAATTCTGTAATACAATTTTGTACTTGATATTTCGTTGATTTCGAAATTCCAGAACAAATATTAATATAACTGGGCACGCAATTTCACGATTTCATTTAATTAACAATATAAGAGACGTATTCAGCATACATCAGCTCCAAATGTGCATTTGGCATTTGACAGTGGGCTCACGGCAGCCAGCATTGAATACACTGGTGCACATATTATTTCTAGGAAAATGTACTGACGTGCGCAATGACCTCTACGTGGTGCAAGTAGTTAATGGCTTTCAAATTCCACCTGCCAACAGCATCTAACATGCTCTATAGTAGAATTGGACGTAAAATATATATTTAACTTCTTTTTCAATCACATCAATTATAATCCAACTTGTCAAACATCTCATTAGAGACCTCACTTCTTAAAGGACTAATTGATCAACACTAACAAAACTTTTTAGCTAGTTGTTAGCTATTTTACCATCATGACATCATCAAATATAAAAGAAGCACAGAGAGAGAAAAGAAAAAAGGAATTGAAGACCAAATATTAATTTAAATCAACCTTTGCAGCCGGCCACAGATGATGGAAATTTGACGAATGCATTATTGGGTAGTCAAATAAATACTCCATATAAGCCGCCCTTACCATTCATCAATTTATTCTAAATTAAACATTGAAGCTGAATAATATGGTGGGAAGAAAAGCCAATGCCTGGGCTGCTAGAGACACTACTGGTCATCTCTCTCCATACTCATTCCATCTCAGGTCTCTCACTTACCCCCCCCCCCCCCCCCCCCCCCGCGCCCTTTTCTCTTCCTTTTCCAAGTATTTCGGCATAATAGAAAAATATGAAAAACTAGAAGTTGACACATGTTTACTATTCACATGAACAGGGATACAGGTATCGAGGACGTGGTCTTAAGGGTTATGTATTGTGGAATAGACCACACAGATCTTCATCAGATCAGGGGTGAACTAACTAGTAATACCAAGTACCCTTTGGTACCAGGGTATGCAACAACATATGACTACACATTACATGGCTTCATACCATTACAACCTATTATATTTCATGCATTATGAATTTTGGTAATTAATTTCAAGCTGACACGATTATATTTAATGGATTTTCTTAGTCATGAAGTGGTTGGGGAAGTAGTGGAATTGGGCTCAGAAGTGAAGAAATTCAGAGTGGGGGATATAGTAGGTGTAGGCGGCATTGTTGGCTCTTGTGGGGAATGTTCCTTGTGCAACTCGAATCTGGAGCAGTACTGCAGTCACAGAATTTTGCCCTACAATGCTGTCTACAAAGATGGAACTCCAACGCACGGAGGATTCTCTTCAAACATGGTTGTCCATCAGAGGTATGCACACAAAACCTACTTACGTGCACTCGCATGTGCAGAAAATTCAGGCACTCAGTGCATGTGCAAACAAACAAATATAAATGTTTTAAGACTAAATTTAAATAAATAAATGTATCTCATTTTTAATAGCTTAAGCTTTTAGATGAGTGGGGAAGTGTTAAAAAAATCTAGATAAATAAAGATTTCATTCTCTAATTGCTTGTTTTTAGATGAAGAGGTGGTTTAATACAGAGAAATAACATTAAAATGAATATATTGGGAGCAGGTTTGCGGTCAAAATTCCAGAAAAGTTAGCACCAGAACAAGCAGCACCCTTGCTATGTGCAGGTGTGACAGCTTATAGTCCTCTAAAACAGTGGATGGGGTGCAATGAGAATGTGAAGGGGGGAATAATGGGCTTGGGAGGAGTTGGTCATCTAGGTGTTAAAATAGCCAAGGCAATGGGGCATCATGTTACCGTGATAAGCTCGTCTGATAAGAAAAGAAAGGAAGCCATGGAGGATTTGAATGCGGACGCCTTTCTAGTGAGCACTGATGAGGATGAAATGAGGACGGCTGCAAACAGCCTAGACTACATTCTCGACACCATACCTGTTTTCCACTCTCTGCAATCATACCTTTCGCTGCTGAAAACACAAGGAAAGCTGATACTAGTTGGCGCACCCCAACAGCCTCTTCATATTCAAGCTGGAGACAAGATACTGGGTATGTTGTCCTGCATAATCAGACCAATCAGTTTCTGATCACAAAAACACAAACATGGACGAGTTATTTCTAACCTTACGGAATTAAATCTGTGTATTTATGCAAATTGTATTTTGTTTAATACCTAGGAAAGAAGACAATTACAGGAAGTTTCATCGGAAGCATGGAAGAGGTGCAGGAATTGTTGGAGTTCTGGGCAGGAAAGGGAATGACGACAATGATTGAGTTGGTAAAGATGTCCTACGTTAGCAAGGCATTTGAGAGGATGGAAAAGAATGATGTAAGATACAGGTTTGTACTGGATGTAGCCGGCAGCAATCTTGAGTGACAGTGCACGACAATCATGCAATTTTGAATTCAAATCCCTATTCTATACACAATAACTTGTCAAGTTTTCTATACTGAGAAGGAGGACAGTGCTTTTGGTTTTTACTACGCTATTTTGGCATCAAATAGTAATCTTAATAAAGAGTTACGGGTTGATTCCATAACTGTGTGTAATTGAATTAATGAATAATGTTCTGAGGTGGCTAAGTGATTGGTTCAACTTCATGCCAGCTGAAACAAAAAGGAGCTCTTTTTCTGATTTCCATTTGTCCAACTAAATGAATGGGCAATTTCGTTTTAATTGATTATATTTCAAAATCAAGAATTATATTAATCGGGAATACATTTACAAGAAGATATGGAAGAATCAGAACATATTGGGACACAAATGTTCCATCCAATTTCCCAATTTCTTTCACAATATATTTGATACGAGTATTTCGTAAAATTTAAAAATGAAGAAACTGCTGGCTTACCATTCACAAAAGAAGTTGTGCGATGCAGTGTGCAGCTTTAAAGGGCACTGCTTCAACTTATGCCACAAATTTCATGACAATCTCATGAGAAAAAGGAAGAAGTGCACTGCTCAAACTGAAGATATTCGGAATTCACAATAGCACCATCAAATTATATGCTATACAAGCTAATTCCAGAAACTTAACTTTGACATCTAATCTTTTTTCCAGTGTGTGGGTGTTTGATGCCAATGTAAACTACCATAAAAAATTCAAAAAATAGTAGGTAACGTCAATAATAGAGGGTATCTCTAAGACTAACAAAACTAAGTTTATAGAGTATATGATAATGTCATTGTTAAAGAGCATGGAACATAACCAAAAACCCGCTGTCTTTATATAAGCATATGCAAATTATAAAAGGAAAAAGGAAAACAAGCAGCGGTTGTTGCAACAACAGATTAACATTTATCATGTGGACTATCAACATATACTGGTCGGTCAAGAAACTCTGCCAATGCTTCTGCTACCTAACATGAAAGCTAGTATTACAATTGATGTGAAAACCCAGTTGTCGAGTCAGTTATCCTTCCCTTTGCCACTTCCTTCAGTTATTTTAGGGCCATCGTACGTAGCAAGAAAGAAAGTGCTTTCATTCTTTTGCAGAAACCTACATCAAACATACACCCAATAAATAGGTCAAGCATTGCTAACTCAAAGGTCTTTCAGATTTAAATAGAGATTAAACAATATTCTTCATTCCAAAAATATCTGAAGATAGGACAGACTTGCTGGAAAATGACAGCCTAACCGGCCCATCTACAAAGAAAGTACATAGTAAGTCAAGTGATGAAACACATGGAAAATAGAATCTATATCATGACCCTAGATTGCCTCATTGAAACAAAGATTAAAAAACAGCACATACTCAAGGACCACATCAAAATAATAATTGTGCCATTATCTCACCAACAATGCATCATTCTAAAGCAAGAGACTCTTCTTGATTAATAGTTTTTTCTTAGACTAACAATCAAATTGAACCTCATATTCACCCCAAGTTCCCAAAATCATCACAATTTATCACATAGGAGAACAAAGAAATTAAATAGAGCTTATATACTTGAGAAATTCGTGCAATTTCTGCTGCATCCGAATCAAAGTCTCCGCGTCAATTTTCACAAACGCCAACAATTCCGGCAACTTCACTGCACACAGCAGAAACTACATAAACACAGAATTTCTAAAATTGGAATTAGACAACCACCACCACCTGAGAGCCTTGTTATCAATTAAAAAAAGAAAAATTGGAATTAGAAAAGAAGGTAAAATTAATTTTTTGAAAAAGGTAGAACTATGACAAGAAGCTCATTGTCTCACACAGCAGAAAAAATCAATCATCAACACAGATCGGAAGTTCATCATTTAGATAATAAGACAAGGAATAAGCTTCTAAAATCACAAATCTTCCTGAAGAACAGAACTTGCTAAAATATTACATAAGATAAATTTACCGAAGAGGCGTAATAAATGTTCGGCACCATATATATTTGATGGAGTGACATTATCTGAAACTGCTTCATGGTACTGATCGCGCTCCTTTTGGTACAACAGAACAACTGGCAATGCTTTGTTAAAATAACATCGCAGTCCCTTCAAAATTTCTCCAACTGCATCAGTCTTCCTGTATTTACGAAAAACATAATCAAGGACCAAACACTTTTGAATTCCAAAACCATATTAAATCCACTAATACCACAGCTACTAATACAAGAAAGTACATCAGACCAGAAATACACGAATATGATTATTCCCAACACTGCAATAAATCTGCAGCTAAAAAGAAATGAGAAGCGTTGACACAAAAATTTATTAACATAGATCACTTGGTGATACTGTATTTCCACAAGGCACGTCTTCCTTTCACTGGAATGTCATCACACACTAAACAAAGTTGTTATTTTTCTGTTACATAGACATCTAGCCAAACAATAATATTGAAGGGAATATAGCTTTAACTGAATATGTTCCCCAAGCTTTGTATCAAAAGGCAAAAAAGAAGAGAGAGAAAAAAACTTATGGCAATAATCTGTTAATAATCAATCCTGTAAAGTGCTTGTCAATCTCACAGGTAACAATTGATGACATCTTTTAAAAGTATCCAAAGAATTGAGTTAAAAAAATTGATTAGACAAAGGGAGATTGCTTTATTTATTACATTTTAAGCTTTAGGGAAACATGTGATAATTTTGCCATGTACTTGATTTTATATAAAAATTCTACAATTACTTTTTAATATTTTAAATTTCAAATATTACAAATCTAACACATTTTTTATAAGAAATGTAACAAATGTAACAATAAGTGCTACAAAAATAAAAACAATATTTTTAGAATTAAAAAAGTTGGATAGTATTTTTTAAATTATTTTATATTTTGTAGTGTATGGTGAAACTATTGAAACGCCCAACTAAACACAAGAAGGCTATGAGTGGATAGTCCACCTAAGCTCATACACCAATTGTGCAAGAATACATCCCTCTAATAGGGCCAAAGACCTTAGCTTAGAAGGAGTCTTTGCCTTAGAGGCTTACTTTAAGTTACTAGTTAGTTTAGCTTCCCTCCCCCTACTTCGACAGCTAACTACAAACCCAGCTCACGCCATTGAGTAGTTTCTTTGCTTCCCGCAGATGAATATACGGGAACACTTCCAGAAGTGAGCAACGGGCTATTCACTCTAAAATTTGTTTATCCTGAACCTACATAGCTCCGCTGTTGCGCAATCTCAAACACAAAATTCACCATCACAAAGAAGTGCCACATATAGAACCAATGTTTGATCAATTAACAAATATTTGAGAGATAAACAGATTCTAACTCTAATTTGGATTCTGCGTGACTCTGCTTAATGAATATTCTCGATAAGAAATGAAACAGAAATTGATACTATCCCAGCAAAGCAATGTCCAGATCCTTTAGTTGGGTTGTCTCTTTTGTGTACCCTCCCTAATCCTAATGGAATTGCATGTTATCAGCCTTCTGCTGGCACATTTCTTTACAGGAAATAAATGGCCCTGGTCACCCAGTTGTAAACAGGCCTCTAGAGAGCTCGTACAAATTTCAAACAGTATGTGCAAAATAAATAAAAAAATTCACAGGTTGATCAATCCTTTAGAAATTTAGAGATAGAAACTTACATGCCATCCTTTTTGGACCTGTAATCGAGGTACTTCGTAAATATATCCTCAACATTAGGAGATCGAGGAAGTTTTACAAGCTGCAAGAAAAGAATGAAAGAGCAACCCTTTTATGTACTATTTCACAGATCTCATTACACAAAAGATGCAAATTTAATTCACAGGCAAACTAGAATAAGCAACAGAACGGCCCCATTAATTGCCCTTCAACAATCCCACATAGCATAACTTATTCACAGTGAAAGAAGAAGAAGGAAGGACACATCTGAGATGTAATACACTTAAATTGCAATTTAATACCAACATCATAACTCATGCCCAAGCAGCAAGAGTAAAGCACTTACGTGAAATCGACCATAAAATGAGTCCAGATGATATTTACATTGAACAACCCCTAAAAAGCATGCCAATTCCATATTAGGAGAAAGATGAGCTACAGTCCCATGTTTTATTGTGTCTTCAAGGTTGGATAGAAAACAGTGTTCAGCTAGAGTTTCAATAGAGTAAGGAACCAGGATTGGTGCAGCAAGAAAGGATTCTTGTAGCATCCTGATAAAATTGAACGACAGAATGACAATTAACACAATACATAAGTTCAACAGATCTATATACGTTCACTTTTTCTACCACAAACGATACACTTCACTCCAAGCCAAGAAAAATCTATTTGAAACGCTCGACAGAGAACAGGGATTTATCTCTTTCACTCAAAAGTAAATAAGATTGGCAAATCAAAGGAGTCCTTCCCAGGCCCAGCTTGCATTCTATGATTTCATTTTATTTAAAAATAACATTTTCAACTGACATATGCCAATCAGAAGAGTGTTTCCAGCTAACATTCTATCTTCGATGAGGTGCTCTTAATTATAAATTATTCTCATCGCTAGGCTGGAATTTACACTCAAGTGAAAATGGGTAATTTTTCCTTTTATTGTTTGGTGTATTCTTTCTTGGGATGGTGGGGTGGATATGGCAGCCAACCTATACAAGTTGTGAAGTACCTTATTCTGCTGAGTGATGAACTCCCAATCATCAACCAATTGTTTCTTTAGAGTTGATGGAATTTGGATTTTGAGGAGTTTTTCTGCCGCTGAATTATTTTTCTAACAAAAACAGAAAGACAATTAGGATTAATATAAGCAAGAGAAAATTCACAAGCTTAACAAAGTAAAAAGAGACTGAAAGCACTCAACAATTTGAGAAGAGAATAGCAGAATTTTTGCAAATAAAATACAGCGAACTCTTGATGCAAATAGGAGATGGTTTAATATTTTATTTTAATTAATTAGGTGTGTTTAATTTGATTAGGAGTTGTGCTTATTTCTATTAATTAGGATTTATGGTTTGTTTTAATATTATCAGGATATGTTATTAATTAGGCTTTATGATGATTGGGAGTTAAAGCTACAAGGTTTGTTGATTGTAAGACATGTCGAATTAAATGAAAAAAAAAAGGTGAGACTTCCTCAATCTTTACAATTTTCGGAATTCTGAGAAATTAACAAATCTTTGATCCCCAAATTCTCGGGTATTCGTAGAATCAACGAGTCTTTTGGACCTTATCTCATGTTTTTATCACTTCCCGCTGCATCAACTCTGGAAAGAGGAGTTATGAAATAGACTGTCTGAAGTAAGTTAAGCTGCTGTAGCCACGTCATTAAGTTGAATAACTATATGGCCATCATTAGCACAGTACTATCTAACATTTTGAGATCTATTACTACTCTTGTATAAATTCTCTCCTATTTTTCCACATTTCATTGACCCTAAGGTGGTTGACTAGGAGCAGAACAGAACTCATATAATATAGTACCCCAGCAGTAGACTTGGACATCCCCCACAAATTCGTACCATTTTTCAACTAGATCTCTAAACATTAGGTGCTAACTCGCTGAGTCTCCAACTTCTTCAATTGGTTACCTCGGTGCTCCCCTTCTATCCCCCTCAAAGAAAGGGGACAAGATCTACCACTTCCTACATGCATACTTTCGGAAAAGAGTTTTGAAAATAGAACTTCTAAACAAAACCAAAAAAACTGCCTATAATGCTTGAACTCCAATTGTCCATAACATAAATGTTTCAGCCTAGATCCAAGCCACAATCTAAAACGAAAAAAGCAAAATACTTTGGTGTCAAAAGAACTGAGATCAGAAAGTAGAAACAAAAATTAAATTTATTCAAACTAATAATAGCTCAGAACAAACCTCAATGCCCGAGTCAGCTTTTCGCTTCTTCCCTTTTGCAACTGCAAAAATATCGTAAGGAGAAAAGGGTAATTTTCTCTAAAGCAGATGCTACCAGAAACTAAAAAAGGATAAAACCAAAAGTTATGGCGACCGATAAAAACCACAATGGTTGAACATATCAATATGGCCAGGTCATTGGTCCCAGTCTTGACTATACGTCAATAAATGTAGATTGAAGGCAGTGACCATCATTTACATGATAAAGAATCATAACTGGCGAGTTTCAATATAGTCGAGTTCATCTTCCACAGGATATGGAAGGTGGTAAGTGCAGATAGAGAGGAAAGTAAATTGATAGGAACAAAAAGAACAGCATACCATTGTTCTTAGTCTCCTCTTTATCCAATTTACTATCTGTAAAATCCAAGGGAGAAATAGAAACTCAGATAATAGAAAAATGCAAACCATCAACAAACATCATACAGAAATATCTGATTACAATTGTCAAAAAAACAGAAATATCTGATTACCCCTTCAGTAGAAAAAGGATAGAAACTGATTTTCTAAATCAGTGTCATTCCCATGATAGGCAGAGACAGTGCAAAGGTGCAAGGACAGCTGTGTATATTCCTATTGGGTATTGTCCAAATTTACATTCTTATAGTTGAAGATTCAATGAACTCGATGGGTTATGCTTGGCAAAGTTCAGTAGTACGTGAAGGCCTTTCCACCTAAAGAGAATCTAGCCAAAATGAGATGGCAATTATCATTCCCAGTTCCTTGTTTGGCTGCAAGAAAAACTCCCGCAAACAAAGACCCACAGAACAACCACCAATAGCAGAGATGGTTAGCTGGTATTCTGAACTCAAACGAATGGAGATTCAAGAATTTTTCTAGGACGGGCATTCCTTTTGGAAGGAGGTTCTGCTTTACTTTGGCATAACAAAGAGAGTCAATTTACATTCCTATTGGGTATCCAAATTTACATTCTTATAGATGAAGATTCAATGAACCAATGGGTTATGTTTGGCAAAGTTCAGTAGGACATGAAAGCCTTTCCACCTAAAAGAGAATCTAACAAAAATGAGATGGCAGTTATCATTCCCAGTTCCTTGGGCTGCAAGAAAAACCCCACAAACAAAAACCCAAAGAACAACCACCAATGGCAGAGATGGTTAGCTGATATTCTGAACTCAAACAAATGGAGATTCAAGGATTTTTCTACAACAGGCATTCCTTTTGGAAGGGGGTTGCTACTTTACTTTGGCAACAAAGAAAGAGATGGTGGAAGAACACTCCATTCCAGGCCTTTCCAGCAGATCAAACACAGACTTATGGTGGATTATGAACTCTCATGAGCTAATCACGAATATTATCAACACAGTCCTCAGGCACGAACAACACGTTTTAAAAATATAAGGAACCATAAGTTCTATTTCTTGAGTATATCACATCAAATTGAGAAAGAAAAAGATATACCAGATGAACTTTTTGGTTTCACTTGTGATGAACGCCCTGACTTCGCATTCTTGTCCACACCAGCTTTCTTATCAAGGGCCTGCTGCTTCAAAACGTTCTCTTCAGTATGCTTCATCAACCGATCCATGCCTACCCATTCATCCCAACTATTGGCAAGATATTTAGAGTTTCAGTGAGTACTTCTGTATGGATCATTTGATGTCAACGACATTCAATATGCTGCTTGATAACTTCATTGGTTTTTAAAGTAAATTTAAAATCCAAAATAAATTATTTGTCATGGCAGCATATCATTGCTAGGCTCTTGATTGAATTTCCATCTCTAAATTGGAAGTTTATTTAGAGAAAATTGCAGCCGATGTCCCCACCTTGGAAGTCTTGATTCTTTCCTCCTCAATCTTTTCTTCTTGGCACGAGTATTTCCAACGTTTCATTTATTAGCAACCAACGTCCTTACTAACTGAATCCGTCTTAAGTTTGCATAAATAGACATATTTTACCTTTTCATTAAATAGAAAAAATTGCAGCCGCCGTCCTCACTTCGGAGTCTTCACACTTTTATCCCTTTTTTTCTTGACACACTTATCCTTAGCGTTCGTTTATTTGCGGCTTTTCTCTCTACAGATGGAATGTTTGAAAAGAAAGAAAAAAAGAAAAAAAAGTTTTATATATTTTTATTTCATCTTTTTTGTGCAAGTACCCCAACCCAACTTAAAGCAATGACCACATACTCCCACAAGCCGTGGCTGCTGCCGAAATCCACCACGGGTCCTACAAGCCACGCCGATCCTGTAAACCATCATCACCACCGATGCTTTGTAGGATCAGTGGTGGATTTCGACAGCGGCTATAGGTAATTGGTTGTTGCTTTGGGTTGGAGTGAGAAATGTTTGCATGAAGAAGACGAAGTAAAAATGTATTTATCTTTTCTTTTTTGTATTATTTATTTATTTTGCTTATTGAATTGAAAAGACAACTATTTATTTTCCTATCAACTTAACAGATTTTAGATATATTCCGCGTGTAAAAATGAAAGTTGCAAATAAGCAAAATATTGAGGATAAACGTGCGAAGAAAAAAAGTAAGAATAAAAGTGCCAAGACTCCAAAAGTTGAAAACGGTGTCTCCAAATTTTCCATATTTAATGTGAGTAGTAAATATGTCTTTTAATGCAAATTTAACACCATTTTGGACGGATTCAGTTAATAAGGATGTTGGCCACTAATAAACAAAATGTTGAAAATACTCGTGCCAAAAGAAAAAGATTGACGATAAAAGTACCAAGACTCCAAAGATTGGAGACAACGGCTGCAATTTTCCCGTTTATTTATTACATGAAAGGATTAGAATGAGTTGATGGTCAACTCACATTTGTGACAAAGTACAATTATCATTTGTAGTTAATCCAACTCTTAGTCTATAACCTATCAATGTAGCATGTGGTCCACATCAAGGGTTAAGAATGCGAAGACAAACTTTAGGGACATGAAAACCACCCAATGGATCTTTATTATGCTCCTATTCAGATTTCTTGTACGCGGTCCTTCAAATCTAAAAGCTCAGTCAATCCCTTAAATATACAAATTCACCGGGTGAACAAACTAGAAACAGATAATTCCATTACTTGCATGCAACACAAGACAAATGATGTTTCCACCATCGACTAGAATATTACACTTAATTTACTAGAAAAATAAATGTATTGTGACTGAACTTAGTTTACAAGAGAGAATAGATAAAATGCATTTCCCAAACTTCTCTCTGTACTCTTGACGATAAGTAAAATCTTTTCATTTTTTCACCCTTTCCTTTAACAAAAGGCATCAAAGATAGCATTGGAAAATCATGTTTCACACTGAGACAGTGACAAGTCCATTTACTCCTTCTCCCAACAACCGTATCAGTATGAAGTGATTTAAATTCGCATGGGACTTGAGATAAGTGGCAAAATGAGATGTATCTTATACCAACTTTTAGAATCGTATGGATAGTCGAACTGGGTTTGATGACCTAGAACCATTAGCCATCATTAAACATGTAACTTTCCTTTCTTGTTTAATCATTTCACTTGGCTAATAGCACGCCCCAACCTATGCAAAAGTGAAGCTAAGTCCAACCAACTTGTTGGTAAATCACATGCACAAAAAATAAATTTTATGAAGAACATTTTGGAAAAGAAAATGTCCATTCCAGAATACAAGTACAAGATGGAAAAATGTGTAACCTTACCTCCTTTATCAAAATATTTCACATTATTGGCATTTATTCAACAACCACCAAAACTTACTCCGTGCAAGTGGAGGTCATAATAAGTACAAACAAACTTAAGTGCTCAAATTCCAATTCATTTTAGAAAGTCTTCTTTTATCGATCAAGAATCTTCTCTCGTGCAGGTGCACTCAACTTTCAGACATCAGCCTACATTTTTGTATCTTTCCTAATTATCTTACTCATAGTCATTCACTCACATTCTCTTACAATTGTGGCTTTTTTCTACAGTAATTCTAGATCATAAAATTCAAAACGTTACTTCATTACTGTTCTAGTTTAAAATATTATGAACTAATTTTTAAATTGATCTCTTCCTGCCGTCAAAATACAAACAATTATGTTCTAGTTATTTGGTATTCTGCATTACCCTCAGTTCAATCACTGTCGTAGGGTCATATGATATGTTAGTTCCAACTAATGCATCATTCATACAATGAGCAATAACAAACTTTACATATCTGATTCTATTTCCAGAATACAATTAAAACCTTCTTTTGTAAGTAAAATTTCATAGAAGCAGCAGACAATGTGAGAACCCGAATACATAAACCGAGATCAATAACTCAAAGTATTAGTAACAAAAGGCTGTAGCAATCATTGACACAGCTTTCGCCTTCCAGAACACAGAAACAGAATTTCGGTGCGACTTCACTGATGGAAAAAGAACCTGTGATATATCACTAAGGATCTTTCTCTTCTCCTTATACTTCCTCCGCAGTTCACTAAGAATTCTAATCTCCAAAGTAGCCAAAATCAATTTTAAAATTTCTTCATATGATCATCGTAACTTCCACATGAATTCATTGTTTGCTATTTTTTAAGAATCTTCTAATTAGTATTAGTCCCTTTGTTTCAACATACTAACAAATATTAAACACACACACACTAACTCCATTTCTACTTGACTAAGTTAGTCATGGTACACTATTGTCTTCGTCTATCTAATTTGCTAGTGCTGCACTTGTTTTTTAGTTGAAAGTCAAAGACATAAGGCGTCGCTGTAGGATAGAAGAAGAGAAGCCGAGAAGGCATCCTACACAAGTGTAGCTTATTTATCCTAGAATAAGTTTTAGAAAGAATGAAGACTTTACAACTGACCACTTTTTGAATTATAGAACAAAAACCCTAAATTAGAAGAGATATAAAATGAAATGGTAGACCAAGTAGGATTTTGACAACTGGAAAAAAGGGTATCAGAGGAAAGAATAACCTGTTCATTCTTGTTCTTATTCAGTAGTCGAAATTTTGAATCAGAAAAAGGAAATTCACTTGAAGCAGCATACTCACTTTTTATTCCAACCCTGCGAGAACGAAAAGAATATATTCAGTTTGACATCACATGAAGAAAACGGCAAGTCCTATGTAAATTAGTCTGGGACAGCACAATCTAGACTAGTCATACTGGTATACGGAAAACAAATAAAACGCACAACATCACAAAGTCATAGACAAATAAACCAAAATAATGACCAGAAAAGTGGAAAAAACAAATGCCAATAATCCTACTTACAAGGTAATGGACATGGTATTTCCATTCGTTCTTCCGAAAATCTACTTTTTGAACCTTGCATGTAAAAAAAGCAACAGATCAATTAATTTAACTTAAATAACGTAAAAGATCATGAAAAAATGCATTTCAAGTAAAAAAAATAAAAAACCCTAAAGAGGGTCGGTTTAGGGCATTGCCTTGGCTTCGTAGATGCGGGGACCATGATAGGCAAGGACCTTCTCGCCTCCTGTAAAGAGGCATTCTGAATTGGACTCCGGCGCGTTTCCAGAGGAGTTCTCGCCGTCGCTCCCCGACTCATCCTTCGAACTACTCACCATTTTCTTTTTTATCACTTTTTTTTTTCTTCCCCAAAATTTTGACGGATTTTTTTTCTTTTTCCAATAAAAATAACAACAAGCGAAGAAATTCTACTCTACTTTGCCTTCGCGTTTTTGTTACGCAACTGCAATTGAACGTTCAGCGGATACAGAGACAGTTTTGGAATGGTTGTGGTGGTGGAGGGGGGCAACGGACAGATATTTGTTTCCCACTTCTTCGCCGGAGTTTCAAATTAAGATACGGGTGCAGAGTAATTAAACAGGGACAGTCCGTGCCCGAATCCGACTATCCGGCCCTCCGGGTTAATTTGGACCACAAAAGCAAGTGATTGCGCTGTATCAAATTAATTAAGGGTCGTTAATCATTGAAATCACACTTTTATTGTGTTAAAAGTCCTTAATATTTATTCATTGTTACATTTCTATCCTTAAGTTTTTAGTTATTTTTAACATTTCATTAATTAGCACATATTATCCCTAATTATAGTTTTCATCAAAAAAAATATATATTAACATGACTTAAAATGATAAAAAAAATATTGAATTGTAATTTTGTATTTATTTATTTTTTCTTATTTAAAAATACGAGAAACAAATAAGTCTTTTATGCTCATAGAATTTTTAGACGAAAACTATCGTTAGTGCTAATCAATATAATGTTAAGGATAAGAATACAGTTAATAAAAATTAAAGACATAAGCATGATAATGAGTAAATGTTATATATTTTTTATATAATTAAAATGTAGTTCAATTGTAAAAAAAAATTGAGGTCAAATATGTTTAGCTAATCATTAATTATATAATTAATGAATAATATTGTTCACAGTCGCTCACTATCCATAGTTATTCTACGTAATATTACTCTACAATTAATCCTAATTCATAATAAACTACTATCTATAATCTAACAAGGAAAATTTACAAAATACATATATAGTGTACAATTACACTTATATACTGTGTTTTTTTAAAATGACTATTAAGATACTGTTTTTTCATAAACGGTAACACACACAATATATATCATGTGTTAAATTTATATTAAAATAGAATATACATAATTGCCAATGTGTCGTTATAAAATGTTAAAATATACCAATTTGTTTATTGTGTTATTTTTCTAGTTTTGGCCATCATGTATTGTCAATAAGGGTCTGCTTGATTTTTATTGAAAATGGTGAAAAATGAAAATATTTTCTATGTAACGTGGAAAAAAAAATTCACTAAAATAGTGAAAAAATATTTTTCAAGAAACTTTGAAAATTATTTTCATTTTCTAAATGCAATCAAACAACTAAAGATGGAAAACATTTTCCATGGATGTGACATTATTTTTCATGGATATAACATTTTTCATGGAAAATTGGCCAATTAAACACAATCTAAATTCATCTACCTGGGTGTAGTGAGCGTTATAATTCGTGTTACAGTTTGTGTTATTTTATTAATTGATTGTTGCAATGTGTGTAATTTTTATTATCCTCTCGATT
This sequence comes from Forsythia viridissima, assembly GCA_030279155.1. Taxonomy (NCBI): domain Eukaryota; kingdom Viridiplantae; phylum Streptophyta; class Magnoliopsida; order Lamiales; family Oleaceae; genus Forsythia; species Forsythia viridissima. The sequence goes on along the minus strand of CM059038.1, from coordinate 46,399,627 downwards.
GTACACTATTTGACGTGATACGGCTAGATTCCGTATTACTTGCTATGTTTATGCCATCATTAATGAAATATAACCCTCTTGAGTTGTTACATGAATTTTTATTCTGATGGTAGTTGTTGTTACACTTTCGTTAATTTGTTAAAGCGTCTCTAAGAAGTTTTTCAAATTAGAGATTGCAATTGGACCGGGGTGACCATTATCATCCCTTTCATGTCGGATATTTTTGAAAAGCTGGGCGGGGATCGGGAGCGAGGATTGAAAAATCTCTATTTATCGCCACGTTTTAATTAAACTATTTAATTTTTTTATATTATTTTTTATTTTTTTAAATACGATTTAAATTTTAAAATATAATAAAAAGATTCGAAGCGGGTTCGAAAAAATTTAAGACATAGACCATAATCCCCGTCCAGCCTCGATTACTAACAATGTGGGGCAAGACAAAACGGGTTAGGAGCGGGTTTTTTTGCCAACCCTACTTTAAATATAAGATATTCTCTATTTTAGATAGTCAACTCTTAAAATTATGTTCCAAAAGACTTTCTAAATTAATTTTTTAAAATTGAGTCGAAAAACCAAACTCACTATCTATAATTAAATGCATTCAAATAATTTTAATTTTCAATTCTTCATATGTTAACTGAATTAAATAATATATACAAAATAAAATAGAGAAAATGAAGGAAAATCATATAATAATTAAGAGATAAAAGCATCTACAACAGCTTGTATATATTTAAAAAGTATATTTAACATTTTAAAGAGTATCTATAAATTTAAAGACCAGTTTTTTAAAAACATTTCACCACCATCTTTATCTTCATGCTCTTCATTTTACTTCTCCCAATAAATATTTAATATCTTTCCCCCTCCTCATTTTTCCCCATATATTCCATTTCCAATTTGTATATACTATTTAATTAAAGTCAATATATCAAGAAAAATTAAAAATTAAAATTAAAATTGCTTCAAATACATTTAATAATAAAAAGTGAGTTTGACTCTCCAAATTTGATATAAGAAAAAATCATAAAAACTTGATATAAATACTTAGAAGAAGTAAAGTGTTAAAAATAAAGAGGCAGTTGGACTTCAAAAGTTTTACTCTCGAATTTTATTAATGCTCTCTAAAATATAAAATATACTATTTATAATTAGAAAGTAACTTAGAATTGATCTTACAACTTAATTCATTTCTCATAACACAATTAAAAAATAGGAGAAATTGCTTATAAGTCACATGTAGGTGATTTGTTCTAAATTAAGTCAAAACACTTTTCAAAATTACAATTAAGTCATACTTTTCAGCTATATTTTATATTAATCATGAAATTACCCATGTGATCTATATTTAAACCTCATATCAACAACACATGTGGCCACAATCTTCTCCCGCACCTCTCCGCCGGCTATTGCACCTTGTCACCGGCATTTCACGACTCGCCGCCAAGCACCAAAATCTTTCCCATTGTTTTTTGTAAGTGAGATTCACAAATTTTTTTTTATTATTTTTCTTCTCAATCATGTAAAAGATAAAATTTTAAACTTTAATAACCTACTATTGTTATCAGATAATGACGGTAATTTTGAGAAGTGTTGGACTGTCACTGGATTGCAAAATTCTATAAACAATTGCTTATTGAATGTTATTTTGTACATGAATTCAATTTTTATGAATGTGTTTTTTTTTAAATGGGTTGTTTTTTTTTTAGATATTATTTTTTTGATATATAGGAATACAATTGTTTTGTAATCATTTTTTGTTCGAATAAAAGAAAACAACATTTTTTTCACATACATCAACATTTTTATGTGTTTTGAAATGTTACTGTTATACATTCACGTATGTTGTTTGATACTATATCATATAAAATAGTATTTTCATAAAACAGTATCAGAAGCACATTTGTATCAATACTATAAATAACAGTATTGTTTGATTAAAGATAACAAATATAACAATATTATAAATACATTATTATCAAGCATATGCTTAAGTGAGCACAAATGTTATGTTTTAATATCAACCATGTTGACGTCGGAAAATGGTTTGCACTAATCCTAAGTCAACTTAATGATGGTGTTCAGGTCGGCTGGATCCGTACTGAGTTTTAGCTAGGTAAACGTGAATAGGGAGAACTAAATGTACGTTCTTTGTATAAGTGTCTTTTTTTTTTTGTTCTTTTTTTTGTGTCCCTCTCGGATATTTATTTCCTCATACTTATAGGGAAATTTACAATGATTATTTGCATTTAATGCCAAGCTAGGCATTTAATGCATAGCTTGGCCATTTAATGCTTACAAGACATCCCCTTTTTGGGGCATTTAATGCAGGCTTATTTAAGTAACATAAACTGCAGCTAGACTGTCACCTGACACTCCAAAGGACAACCTACATTGATGATGTCAACCACGACGAATCTGATGTTGATCCGACCTGAAGAGCGAGGACGGTCCGGGCTGAACAAAGCCGGTCCGAACTGAAAGTTCACTTGTCAGTCCGGACTGACTTTCAGTTCGGACACCAACAATTGCCCCCTGAGGACCTGTTTTAACATCGATGAAAGGAGGTCTTCAATTGCTCTGTCAGTTCGGCTGAAGCCGTCCTGATCTGTGCCGTTGACTCTGACAATCCTGACTTCATTTAATGCTGTCTGACACGTGGAGCAAACCCAATGGAGGTGTCAGGTCTGCGCGTGGCTCGAGGACACGCCTTAGCTGTCGCGTCATTATTACCTCATGAATGGTGCTGACCTTTCATTTTCCCGCCCTATATATAGGGGGCGAGAGTCATTTGAAGCCTTTGCTTATACGTAATTTCTCTACTGAAACTCTGGTGCACTCCGAACTCATCGTCAGAGCGGTCAGCCTTTTCCGATCTTAAACCCACTTCAGCCATTCCTTTCCGATCTAGGGGTGAGAACGGTCAGTACAGAATCCTTCTTCACATTTCTCCTCTTCTTTCTTTTTATTCAATAGAATGTCTAGCAAGGTCGGTAGTGACAGTGGGAGAGAGGCTCTTTCTTGGGGTAGGGGCCAGGATGAGGAGCCGGCGAGTTCGGGTAGGATAGTAGAGGGATTAGACGAGGACGAAGTCCTCAGCCCTGCTCCTATCGCTGCTGTTCCCCCTCGAGTTAGGCCGTTCGAACAGGCCGAGACCAAGGGTGAGCGGGTAGTAGAGCCCGGTAGCGTAAGTAGGAGGGAGGCGGAGGTCGCCTCGGGGCTTAGGACGGCCCCTGTATGGAAGTGTAGGTTTTTCCCTTCCGAGGTGAGTGAAGGGCAGCTTAGGGAGTGGCACCAGATGTATAGGATTCCCGACGACATAGAGTTCGTCGTTCCAGGTCCTGATGACCGGGCTGATGAATCGCCCTTGGGTACTGTCGCCCTGAATCAGGCCATCCTGGCTGCCGGACTCCGACTACCCTTTCCCAGAGTAGTCAGGAAGTTCCTGCGAGAGTGGGGAATAGCTCCCACTCAGCTCTGCCCCAATGGGTGGAGGATCCTGATAGGCCTCATGGTTCTTTGGGACCAGCTCAGCTTCTCCCGCCCTACTATTGGGGATTTCCACAGTCTGTACTCTTTTAAGTCAGACGGGAAGAGGTCGGGCTGGTAGTACGCTTCAGTGAAGGCGAGGACGGGGGGCAGCGTCGTCACTCAGACTCCGGACTCGATCAAGAATTGGAAAAAGTTTTGGTTCTTCGTCCGTGGTCCGTGGCAGTTCGCTGAGGACGACACCAGGCCTGATCTCAGCATCACAGTTCGTTATCACGAACTAAGTAAGCGTATTACTGTTCCTCTTTACAACAATTACCTTGTATCCGTACTGAACTGTTTTATTCATGCCGGTTGTAGGACACGTCGCTCAGGAGCCCACAGCAGAGTCTTCAGAAAGAGCTCGGCGAGCACGGGAGATCAGCGAAAGCCTTAGGTCGAGCGCCGTCCTGATAACCGAGGAGAATCTAGTATCTGCTCGGCTCTTCCGCCCTCTCTCAGACCGTCCCACAGCCCGTAAGTCTGAACTCATTACTTGTGAAAAATATATTTCATGTAAAGATTTGTTCAGGTCTGTGAAAAATATATTTCATGTAAAAATTTGTTCAGGTCTGACTACTTCCTCTATGATTTCAGACCGACCCGAAGGAAGCATGAAGGACATCTCCGCCCTTCTGAGGAAGAAACACCAAGGCCCCAGCCAGGCCGGCAAGGGGAAAAGAAAGGTCCCTGCTGGGGACCAGGATCGTTCCTCGCGGCCGAGACGGGAGGCCGATCTTCCTACTCGCCCTCAGAGAAGTCCGACGGGGAGCGTGGAGGAAATCACAGCTCCGACCACCGTGCGAGCCGGACCGTCCTCCTCCCAGCCCGTTCGTTCTCCAGCCGGGCCCCAGCTCCAGCCCACGTACTTGGGCTCGACCCCGGAGAAAGACGGGGAGTTCCTTCGTCTACGGGGGACTGTTCCGAAGCCAGTCCGGGACTTCATCAGGTCGAACTCGCCGACCAGAGAAGAGATAACCGGTCTCCCCCTGTCAACGAGAAGGGCGATAAGGTCGGTCGCCAAGTGCTGGACCCCAGTCCAGCAGAAGTACTTGGACGGCATGGGGGTAATGGACTCCGTCATGGCCGCCTCGGTGAACGTTTCGAGGGCTGCCATCCAGTTGACCTCGGCCTCAGAGAAAATGGCCAGGCTGGTGTCCGACGTCCAGGTACTGAGGGACGAAGGCGGAAGGTCCTGGAAGACCTTGAGAAGGAGAAAAGGCTGCGAGCTGCCTCGGAGGACATCCTGCTGAGAAGGGAGGAGGAGCTCAACGCCAAGGCAGACGAGCTGGTGAGGGCGGCCAAAGTCCGGGCCGATTTGGAGGCCCAGGTGGAGGCCGAGAAGAAGAAGAACTCTGAACTTCAGGCTGCATTGGAGAACAGTACTGCAAAGGAAGAAGCAGTGGCTGAGTTCAGAGCTTCAGATGCCTATCTGGCCGAGCAGGAGGTGGTCTACTTCCTGACGATGGAGGAGCTGATTGATTCGACCGCGAAGAGGCGGCCGGACTGGGACCTCTAGTTCCTTAAGGACGAGCTCGCTGATCTGAAAAGGAAGTCTACGCTCAATCCTCCATCTCCAGATGAGGCAGAAACCTCTTAGGCCGGTGCTGATCCAGATCAGGCCGGGGCCGACCCAGATCAGTCCGGAGATGAGGAGTGAGCTCCAACTTGTTCTTTTTAGTTTCCCTTTTGTTGTAGTCAAAGTAGTTCGGATGTAAATATGTAGACCTGAATGCAATGAAATATTTTCGTTCCGTTTACTTCACTGTTATGACGATTTATTCAACTTCTGACTTCTGACTTCGGACTTCGACTTCTGACATTTGAACTTAATGAAAACCGAACTGCCAAGAGTTAAATAACTTCAACGATTTATTCAATTTCTGACTTCGGACTTCGGACTTCGACTTCTGACATTTGAACTTAAAGAAAATCGAACTGCCAAATAGTTAAATAACTTCAAACATAAAGTGTTTACTTCGGCGAGGACGAACTAATCCCGAGCTCAATAGTGCAAAAAGGAACTTAAACCGAACTGCCAATAGTTAAAAAACTTCAAACATAAAGTGTTTACTTCGGCGAGGACGAACTTAGCCCGAGCTCAAATGCTTTGAGCTTCAATTAACTTCTGAATTCTGACTTCAGTACGTGGGCGATCTGGAACTTTAAGAACGAGGCCCAACCTGTAGTCAATGCCAGGTTGGATGGGTGGAGGCCCCCCAAGTTTCCAGATCGGCATAGTACATTACTGTTCAGGACGGCGTGTGGGGCGACCTGAAAGTTGAATAGTTTCACATATTTGGAAAACTAGTTCGGTCTCACGGACGAACTCTGTTCCTCGGACTAGTTCGGTCTCTTGGACGAACTATATTCTTCAGACATAGTATGTCTGAGATAAATAAGCTTTAGTTTTGGCGTTGGTGACGCAGCACTTACGCCACCCAACCGGGTCACACGTTCATGTGTTCAAGAGGATTGCGACCTTAGTCATTCTGTGTAAGGTCGGGTCCTTTCTAGACTTTCAGATTTCAATGTGAGCCCTTTATTTTGCAAAATTTTCTTCATTTCATAAATTTGAGAAACGGTTACAAGGTGGAAGCCGTGGCTTCTTTTGACAAAAGTAGCTTACGCCCTTGGACATAGATGGATAGTCTTCATTGGTAATACTTCTTTAGATGCTCGGCGTTCTATGGATGCGCGAGTGATAGTCCTTCTGTATTCTGGAGCTCGTAAGCTCCATTTCTTAGAACAGCAGTGATCTTGTAAGGTCCTTCCCAATTTGGGGCGAGCGTGCCCGCTTGACTTTCTTTCGTTGCTAGGGATACCTTTCTCAGGACCAGGTCCCCAGCTTTGAATTTCCGCTCCTTGACTTTGCCATTGTAATACCTAGCACTTCTTTGCTTGTAGATGGCAGTTTTCAGTTCTGCCTCCAGCCTTCTTTCCTCCAGAAGGTCGACCTCGGATCTCAAGCCTTCGTCGTTGTGATTTTCGTCAAACGTCCGAACTCTATAAGACGGGAGCTCGAGTTCGACCGGTATGACGGCTTCTGTGCCGAAGGCCAGTGAGAAAGGTGTCTCTCCCGTGCTTGACCAGCATGTTGTTCGATAAGACCATAGCACACTGGGGAGCTCTTCCGCCCAAGCTCCTTTCAGCTCATCCAAGCGTGTTTTCAGTGTATGCTTAATAATCTTATTTATTGCCTCGACTTGTCCATTTGACTGGGGGTGGTTTGGAGTGGAGAAGTGCTTTCTGATATTGAGGTCTTCGCAGAATGACCTGAGTCTAGCGTTGTCGAATTGCTTGCCGTTGTCTGTAATGATCGAATGCGGGACTCCAAACCTGCAGACAATCGATTTCCATATGAAACTGGTAGTTTTCTACTCAGTTATTTTGGCAAGCGGTTCTGCCTCTGCCCATTTGGTGAAGTAATCAACGGCAACTATGGCATACTTAGTTCCACCTCTTCCTACTGGCATGGGACCGATGAGGTCAATTCCCCATTTGGAGAAAGGCCATAGACTGAGGATTGAGGTCAGCTCTTCCGGGTGTGCTTTGATGGAGGGACCAAATTTCTGCATTTGTCGCATTTCTTTGCGAAATCGATGGAGTCTTTCTTCATTGATGGCCAGAAATATCCCTGCCTCAAGATCTTGAGTGCGAGTGAGTGCCCCCCAGTGTGGTTGCCGCATACTCCTTCGTGGACTTCACTGAGGGCGTATTTTGCTTCGTTTTCCTTTAGGCACCGCAGTAGAGGGAGCGAAAAACCTTTTTTGAACAGGATGTTATCGATTATAGTTACCTTGCTGCCCTGATTCTTAACTTTCTAGCTTCCCCGCTATTTGGGGGTACCTTTCCATCCTTCAGGAATTGGATGATCTCGTCAGTCCAGCTAGAGATCAGTTCGGACGTGTTGCTAATTTGCTAAGGCTGAGATATAGCTGGGCTACTGAGTCTTCCAATCGGGATGCTCTCCAGCTCTTCTATGCCCTCGCTGGTAGAAAGTCTTGCTAGTGCATCAGCGAGGCCATTCTGTGTCCTTGGAATCTGGCTAACCTCGACGATGGCGAATGATTTCAGTTCCTGCTCCACAATGAGTGAGTAAGACGCCATCCTATCGTCTTTGGTTTGGTAGGACTTGTTGATTTGGTTGACCACCAGCTGAGAATCGCTGTACACGAGCAGTTTGAGTGCACCCATACCTTTCGCAAACCTTAGGCCGGCAATTAGGGCCTCATACTCAGCCTCGTTGTTTGAGGCATGAAAATTAAATCGCAGAGATTGGCACAGTGGCTCTAGGTCCGGGCTCATCAGGACTACTCCGGCTCCAGCCCGAGTCTCGGTCGAAGAGCCATCCACAAAGAGAGTCCAGACTTCCTCCTTTCTGGCACTGGGCTCGTGCTCCAGGCTGAACTCAGCGATGAAGTCTGCGAGAGCTTGACCCTTGATTGCAGTCCGTGGTTTGTAGTGGAGCTCAAACTGGCCAAGCTCAACTGCCCACTTCATAAGTCTCCCGGAGGTGTCTGGTTTCTGCAGGACCTGTCTCAGAGGATAGTTTGACAGGACCTGTATTGGATGTTGCAAGAAGTAGGGTCTGAGCTTTCTTGCGGACATGATAAGGGCGTACGTCAATTTTTCCATCGGGGTGTAGTTCAGTTCGGCATCGTGTAACGCCTGGCTGACATAGTACACTGGGTGTTGGATGCCCTCGTCCGTCCTTATGAGTACGGAACTAATTGAGTGCTTCGAGATTGCTAAGTAGAGAGTGATGACCTCCTTTACTAGAGGTTTGGAGAGTAGTGGAGGTCGTGCCAGTTGCCTCTTCAGCTCTTCGAATGCTAGCTGACATTCCTCGCCCCACTTAAACTCCTTTCCTCCGCGTAAAGTGTCGAAGAAGGGTTTGCACTTATCGGTCGATTTTGAAACAAAACGACTAAGCGCTGCTATACGCCCAGTAAGACTCTGTACCTCTTTGATCTTAGTGGGGGGCCTCATCTCTTGGAGAGCTCTGATCTTTTCTGGGTTGGCCTCGATTCCTCTTCGGTGGACCATGTACCCCAAGAACTTCCCTGACTTTACACCGAAGGAGCATTTGTTAGGATTGAGCTTCATTTTATATCTCATCAGTATGGAGAACATCTCGGAGAGGTGTTCTACGTGGTCTATTTCCTTGGTGCTTTTGACAAGCATATCGTCAACGTACACCTCCATAGTTTTCCCAATGAGTTCGGAGAACATTGAGTTCACCAGCCGTTGATAAGTGGCTCCGGCGTTCTTCAACCCGAAAGGCATAACTCGATAGCAGTACAACCCTCGATCAGTGATGAAGGAGGTATGCTCTTGATCATCCTCATGCATTGCAATTTGATTGTAGCCTGAGTACGCATCCATAAAGCTCAGGAGCTCATGCCCGGCAGTGGCATCCACCATTTGGTCTATCCGAGGGAGTGGAAAGTTGTCTTTAGGGCAAGCTTTGTTCAGATCAGTAAAATCTATGCACACCCTCCAAGCTCCGCTGCTCTTTTTTACGAGAACAGGGTTGGCTACCTACCGGGGATAAAGCGATTCCCTAATGAAGCCGCACTTGAGTAGTTTATCGACTTCCTTAGCTAGGGCCTCGTACCTCTCTGGATTTAGAGGACGTCGGCGTTGCTGTTTTGGTTTGACGTCCGGACTGGTATTCAGTTTGTGGCACGAGAGTTTGGGATCAATTCCTTCCATGTCCGCGTGTTCCCATGCGAAGACGTCAGTGTTGCTTTTCAGGAAAGTTGTAAGTTGGGACCTTACTGGTTGTTTGAGTTCCTTTCCGATGTGGAGGACCTTTTCAGGTCGGTTGGGATCGATCTCTACCTGCTCCAGTTCTTCAACTGGTTCAGCCTTCCGTAGCACTTGTGCCGATCTGGGGTCGAGGTGACCCAGATCTCCTACTGTGTTCCTATCCAAATCATCCTCGGACTTGTCAGCTGCAAGCTCAGCGTCAGTCCGGATTGTGTTTACCCCCGTTCGGGCGAAGTTGATATTGCAACTCCTTGCTACCAGCTGGCTTCCCCGTACTACTCCTACCCCATGTGGAGTGGGGAATTTGATAGTGTAGTGATAGATGGACGCGGCTGCTTTTAGCTCATGCAGGATTGGTCGCCCTAGGATGGCATTGTAGTTGGATGGGAGATCTACAATTACAAAATCCGCAATGATCCTTCTGTGACAGGGAGGCAATCTGAGCTCAACCACCAAGGCGATCTGGCCCTTGGGATTTACACAATCCCCAGTGAACCCCTGCAGGAGCTTTGGGAAAGGCCTAACGTGCCGAATGTCGAGATCCATCTGGTGGAATGTTCTGAGATATAGGATATTTACGGAGCTCCCGTCATCCACCAATGTTCGATGGATGTTGACGCCGGAGACCGGCATAGTAATGACGAGTGCATCTGAGTGTGGTTGCAATACATGGGATGCGTCTTCCTCGGAAAAAGAGAATTTTTCCACGTCAGGGTTAGCTGTTGCACCTGCTAACACTTGGTAGCTATTGTGAGCTTCCCTGGAGGACCTACGGAGCTGTCTCCTTGATCCTTCCAGGTACTGACTTCCACCGACTATCATGTGAATTTCACCTCGTCCGGGTTGGGGTTGAGGTGGAGGTGGAGGTGGAGGTGGAAGTTTAGCTCGGTCATGGACCTGGGAAGGCTCAGTTCCGCCAGATGGCCGCGCTAGGAACTCCTTCAGGTGGCCTCGTCTAATGAGGCTTTCAATTTCTCCTTTTAAATCACGGCAATCATCCGTGTCGTGCCCAGCCGATCGATGGTACCTGCAGTATCTCCTTTGGTTTAGCCCTGATGAGTTCGCCTTCATAGGAGCTGGGCTTTTGAGGATGCCCTTGCCCTTGGTTTTCGTTAGGACATTCTCAAGCGAAGTGTTTAGGATATGGTACCCCTGGTACCTCGGCGTGGTGGGCCTTGGACGCCCTGCACGCTGAAAGTCTGGTGTTTTCTTAGGACTCTCCTTTTTCTCCGCTTTCAGGTCCTTCTCTTTACCCTTCGTGCTGTCCTTACGATCAGGTTGGTCATTCTCCTGGTCCGAGGTGGCTTCCTCAGCGCTGATGTGTATTTCAGCTCTAGCCAAGAAGTCTTGGTAAGTAGCAGGTCCGTCTTCGTGAACGGACCACCAGAACCGAGTCCGTGTTCTTAGTCCTGACAGGACTGCCATCAGGGTGGCATCATCTGATATTTTGTCCACCTCTACTATCCTCTTGCTAAATCGATCCATGTAGGACCTTAGTGTTTCAGTTCGGCCTTGTTTAATGCTGATAAGGCGCTCTTTCGGGGTGGATCGAGTTCTTGCCCCCATGAAAGTAGAGACGAACTGACCTGAGAGGTCATTCCAGCTTCGAATGGAGCGTGGTGGTAGTTTTTTGAACCACCTCATCGCTCTATTCCCGAAGGTGAGGGGGAATGCCCTGCACATGATAGCGTCAATGGCTCCTTGGAGTTCCATCCAAGAGGTATACCTGTCGAGGTGGCCCACAGGATCATTGCCATCCTCATAGCTAGCTAACTGCGGCATTTTCAGCTTCTCCGGCAGAGGTTTTGCCAAGATGTCCTCCGTGAATGGGGAACGCCTGTCCGTGGTGACTTCTTCCGAGGTATTCTTTTGCTTTGCTTCCAGTTCGGCCAGTCGTTGCTTCATGAGTTCAAGCTCATCCGGAGTGTCCTGTACACTCGAGGCTGCCATGGACGGAGCTTTCTTCTTTCTTTGTGCCTCTCGTTCGTGAGGGACTTGAGAAGAATGACCTAGACGGTCAAATACGCTAACTGACCGTTGCGTGGAAGCTTTCCTGTGGGGACTGGAGCGCACACTTTTTCCTCCCTCACTTTCTGATGGGCTTTTCGCTTCAAAGTCTAGTCTTCGTTTTACTCGACGGCTTTTAGACTCATCGTGTGCCGGTGACTCAGCTTCTGAGTCAGAAATTCGTTTGGTGGTGGCTTGATTTCTCTCGAGCCGTTCAATAGCTCGAGTTAGGTATTCAAGCTTTTGTAGGACTGCATCTCCCTCGGGCACATGTGTTCGAGCCGAGGTTTCTCCCTGTTGTCTACGACGGAAGACCTGGGGAAGGTTGACCTGCTGACTCCCAGTTCTTCCGTGGCTACGAGCCCTTGAGTCATGACTACGACTCATGTTTGGATAATTTTTGAGTGTTTTGGTGTGGTGTATGGTAGTTGTGGAAAATGGAGAGTCTTTTTGGAAAAGCCCTCCTTCTAGCGCCAAACTGTTGACGTCGGAAAATGGTTTGCACTAATCATAAGTCAACTTAATGATGGTGTTCAGGTCGGCTGGATCCGTACTGGGTTTTGCTAGGTAAACGTGAACAGGGAGAACTAAATGTACGTTCTTTGTATAAGTGTCTTTTTTTTTGTTCTTTTTTTTGTGTCCCTCTCGGACATTTATTTCCTCATACTTATAGGGAAATTTACAATGATTATTTGCGTTTAATGCCAAGCTAGGCATTTAATGCATAGCTTGGCCATTTAATGCTTACAAGACATCCCCTTTTTGGGGCATTTAATGCATGCTTATTTAAGTAACATAAACTGTAGCTAGACTGTCACCTAACACTCCAAAGGACAACCTACATTGATGATGTCAGCCACGACGAATCTGATGTTGATCCGACCTGAAGAGCGAGGACGGTCCGGGCTGAACAAAGCCGGTCCAAACTGAAAGTTCACTTGTCAGTCCGGACTGACTTTCAGTTCGAACACCAACAAACCATAGCATAGTATCACAAAATAGTATAACATAAATAATATCATAAGCATATTAGTAGTAATATCATAATGACAGTATTATAGATAACAGTATCGTTTGATTAAAAATAGCAAATACAACAATATCAGAAACACATATTATCAAGCATATGCTTAATTAGGTGAGCATGCAAATGTTATGTTTTAATAAAACCATAACACATTATCACAAAATAGTATCATAGAAATAGTATCAGAAATACATTTGTATCAATATCATAATAATAATATCATAGATAATAGCATCGTATGGTTAAAGATAGCAAATATAACAATACCAGAAGCACATGTTTCTGTGAGCACAAATGTTATGTTTTAACAGAAACTACAGCACAATATCTAAATAAAACAGTATTATATTATAACAGTATCACAGAAAAAATTATTTTAATATATCGGTATCATACATGACAATATCTTAAATAGTATATTGCTTTCTTTACAACGAGATCCTACCGTAAACTTTATTATGATGATGGATTGAGACGGTGAACATATTTTAGAGATGATTAGTAGAGGAGAATGATCGATGAGAGAGATGGATTGAGTAGGTGAATAGATTTTGGAGATGATCAGTTGAGGGAGATGGTCGAATCAATGAGATGGGTTGAAGCGATCGGTAAATTTTGGATGAGATGATTTTATTAGATGAAAAATTGAAGATTTAGTGATATACAGACGTTTAAGTATTTTTTTCTTCTCATAGCGGAGAAAACTCTATATGGTCGTGATAAAACAGTACCACGTACACAAATTACAATTTAATAGAAGAACAACAGCACCTATTGAAACAATATCAAGCATTTTGAATAAAAACAATATCAATGATCTTGTATTACTAATTGAGTATTTTGAAACAGTATCATTACTTCAACCATAAAATATTTAACTTTGAATGTGCGTTTGTTTGATGGAGTTTAATAGTTTTTTTTTTTTGAGATTTTGAAAAAAGTCGGTGAAGTATGTGGTTAAAAAGCTAATAAAATATGTGGTTAAAAATAAGTTTGAAACAAAAAGAGTTTATAAACGTGGCCAAACATACTCTAATGTAACGAAAACTATTGTACAATATTAAAAGTAAAACAGTATCAAGTATTTTTCATAAAATATTATTTTAATAAAACAGTATCATAAAAAACATTATCATAATAAAACAATACCGTGTTTGATTAGCACTTTTTGTTATTGTAAGAGTACATGGGTCTTTTAACGCTAAAATATGACTTTAATTAAATTAAATTTGGACAAAATAACTTAAAAGCCCATAAATACATGTTCAGTGGCCGAATCACAATTTGCCCTAAAAAATATGCAATCCAATAAAATTGGGGCATAAACGTTACACTCAGAATTGTCACTTGTTAATTTAGAAAAAGCTTAGTCCATTTGTCAGAAGATGATTCAATTGTTTTTATATTAAAAATGAACAATTGCATGTATGTATGAACCATTGAATTCGATTGTTTTTACTTGGAAATAAATGTTGCACTCACAACTCTCTTTGTAGATTGAATGAGCAAATTAAATGAATTATGGGTAGGAAAAAAATAAACAATTCGTGTAATAGATAAAATTGAACTGTATTTGTACACTTTTTTCAAATGTAATCATCCTCGTCTTGAACATTCTCGTCATACGAATTGCGTTCACATGGGGAAAAAAGCATCACACCATACCTTCATCAATTTTAAAAGGTTACTTGTGAGCATTGAATAGAATAAAAAATGGGACAGAAGATTCTGATGTTGACATTGCTTGAAAAGTAAAATATGAAAATTATGTATATATGCTAAGATTTTGATCTCTTACTCACTTATTCTATTTACTTATAATATTTATACTGATAGCATTACATAATTGATAAAACTAAGAACATCTCCAATGGGCTCTTTAAACATAAGATTTTCTCTATTTTAAAGAACCAAACTTTAAAATTATGCTTTAACAGACTTTCTAAATTAATTTTTTAAAATTTGAAGAGCCAAACCTAATTTCTATAATTAAATGCATTCAAAAATTTTTAATTTTCAATACTCTATATAATGATTAAATTAAATAGTGTATACAAAATAAAAGAGAATAAATGGAATAAAATCATATAATAATTAGGAGAGAGACATATTAAAAAGAAAATAAATGAATCAATAATAAATACTTGTTGGAAGAAGTAAAATAGAGTGTTAAAGATAAAGATATTGTTTGAGCACTTAAAAAATTTTGCTCTCTAAATTTATAGATACTCTCTAAAATGCCAAAGATGTTCTTTATAAATAGAAAGTTTATTGAAGATGTTATAATGAGTGTGGGACCATGAACTACCAATCATGTAATGCCACTTCAACTTGGACATTGTAAGTGAATATGATAAGTGGGTAGGAGATCAAAACCCATACACACTAACATGTAACTAAAAATTTAAATTTACTTGACTTTAAAAAAAAATTAATAAAACACCCACATCAAACTTATTAGTTGAAAAATATCAAATTTAATGAAACATTGATTTTAGCAATGTTAGTATCCAAATTATCTACTTGGTCATTTCGTTTTGTTGCTGTCCAAGAATATCAATGGAAATTTAAAATTTGTTCAATATCAGTAATTTTATGTCTTTAATATTTTGCAAGTGTACGGATCGCTCAAGTAATAAAATAGATTATGAGTTAAAGTATCGTTCCAACAAAAATTTAGATAATTCAGTTGCAATTATACTAACATTAACTGAATCTAATGAACTTTAGAAAATTGGTTATTAAAAAATTCTTAGAATAATAAACTAAGAACAATTAAATAATTATAACTTAATTAAGTAAAAGACGATTTATGAAAATTACTTTAACTTGAAGAAAGAAAAGTAATAAAATCTCGAATCCACTTATAATTGTTAATTCATATATCTTGATTTTTGGTTTTGACAAATTATATCAGTTATAAAGATCAATATCCCTAGATTGTTTAACAGTTTCTTTCGAATCAAATTAAACATATTCATAAGTATGACTCGACTATATTCTCATGACGAATGCGAATACAAACGAATGCATTAAGTCTATGGATAATTAAATATCACATAAAGCATATCAGTATATTTCTATCATTTATCAGGCTTTAAGATAATTAAAATATTGTCTAGCATACTTTCGATCTTTCGATAATAAAACAAACTACAATACTAATACAATTACTACGTATATAATTGTAGATTCAAATAAATCAAAATTAATTATTCAAAACTATATTGAAATAAATCGTTAAAAACCAAGTCTTTAGATAGAAGAATTTAAACTAAAACTTCATCGTAATATTAGCACTAATTAAACTAGCTTAGTATACTAATAATAACAAGAATAAAATATGGAATTCATCACCCGTAGAAGAAGAAAATTTAAAAGAGATGATGTCTTGATCTTGATCTTCGTTGAATTCTTAAAAGAGCAATTCTTGATCTTCGGTTGGTGTTTTCGTCTATTGTTTTTTTCCCCAAAATTACCCCTAATTATGAGTATATAACTCATATTTATACTTCTCTAATGGTGCCCCAAAAGATCCCTAAATATTCCCAAATCCGCGACCAATACGTTTCCTAATCAAATTAGAAGTCTAAAAAAGAAACAAAAATAAAAGAAATTTTCGTTGGCAATAAATAGGATCGTCCAAGCCATTCCATAGCGATTGCCCAGGCAACGTGTTTTGCTCACTGCTTTGGTTGGACATTGTTGAGCTATAAGTTGGGTGATCGCTCAGCTTGGTTATTTTCAATTCTCACAATTTAGTTCTTCAACTTTAGGTCTTGGTCATTTTAGTCCTCAAACTTTCATATTGTCTTCTTTTGTCCTCCAATATTTCATAAACTTCAATTTGGTTCTCAAGCTTCAAGTGAATGCACTTTGATCGTCAAATCTTCTCTAATTTCTTATAGACGGATCCAAAACTGAAATAGAAACAATAATACACTAAATTAAATAGAAATTTAATAAAATAACGAAATAAAAACTAAGTTAAATGCCTGAATAAATGCACAAAATGTACTTATCATTCAACATTTAGTATAAATTTACTTCAA
Source organism: Forsythia viridissima (assembly GCA_030279155.1). Classification (NCBI taxonomy): domain Eukaryota; kingdom Viridiplantae; phylum Streptophyta; class Magnoliopsida; order Lamiales; family Oleaceae; genus Forsythia; species Forsythia viridissima. Next base: position 46,383,235 of record CM059038.1, on the reverse strand, counting down.
CTGACAAAAAATTACAATTCAAAGTATGATACTACAAAGTGCTACTGAATTCAATATAACAACTTGTTCGTCCCAATATAGCAATATTCGGTAAAATTAACACGGCACAAGTTGCAGTTCATGTGAATACTTTAATAATGTATAACAACAACAATTAGTATCAAGACAAGTCGTTAATTTCTTCAGTGTTTATAGACTTATTTATGGTTACATCTATGCCGCTTTAGGGTAGAGAGAACGCATAATCTTATTTTTGGATCTTGAATTGTTACTATTGTGAGTGACTACCATTACCATAAACCTAAAAAACTACGGAGTGGATCAGAAAATTAGAGAAAACTTGAAAGATTATAACCCAAATATGGACAAATTCAATAACTTGCAAGATCTGGTTTAAACAAAAAAATATGAATGTTAATTTTCGTGCAGCGTTTGTCTCTTTCTATGATTATAGGAAAAAAAAAAGTCTAAAAGATTAAGTGAGATTTACAATAAACAATCGAGAATTCTAGAGATAATGTGAAGATACTATAGTTTGGTAAAGTCCGAAAAATAAAGGAGATGATACTGTGAATTGAGATGAGAGATAATGTACTATAAATATAGGAGTAATTATATTCACACTATATTTTAATTGCAATAAATGTCTTCCAACTTATGACAATTTGGCACTTAGGTCCTCAACTTTTATTCGTCGCATTTTTATCATTAAATTTCAATATCTTGTCTTTGATGATAATTTTTGTATAAATATTCTACTAATGTGTATTGAAATGAGGGGTAAATATTTTGTCAAAAAATTTTATTTGTTATTTATTTTGTTTATTCAAAAATACAATGTGAAAATTAATGGGTTGATAATAAGAATGTGATAAAAAGTAGTTGGGGATATAAATGCAAAACTGAGCAATAGCTGAAGACCTTCATTGTAATTAAAATGTGGTGTAGTTAAAAAATACTGTGATGCGAATATAATTACCCTAAATATAGAAGTTACTTTAAAGGATTTCTTTTAATTACGATTAGTCTTTTAAATTCGTAATTAATGAAAAAATACCAAAAAAATTAAATTATAAGTATTCAGTAATTGTGAAATACATTTGTAGGGTGGTCAGTATTTTTCAAAATTTTAAAACGAGTCAATATATTTCATTTTTTCAATTATAACTAAGTAGATGGCATAACATTCTCACGTAAAAATTGCCCGAAAGCACATGCCCAAAGCATGGGGTGCCAGCAACAAATTGTCATATTGGAAAGTGATAATTTTGCTACATAATTAATTTTATATTAAAATTATACAATTATTTTTCAACATTTTAAATTTCAAATTTGCTAAATGTAACAAATATTTTTTTGTAAGAAATATAACAACAAGTATTACAAAAGTAAAAATAGAATTTTTAGAAAAGTGAAATAAATCAATAATATTTTCTAATTTTTTTTTTTACGATATATGGTGAAACTATCCCTTTTGAAAATTCCGCCCAGTCTATGCATATTGGTTATTCTGTTTCCGTTTTCATAATTTTATGCGCTTGTTGTATTTCTTTATTTGGAAATTCAATATATATACTTGGCCTCACTATCATCAATGTCGTAGTGGTCCTAGTTGGAAAAATTGATTCAATTTCAAATGCTTAAGCGTCATTTTCACGATTGTAACAAGGTTTGAATTAATTAACCATAAATTCATACGTGTTCAAAAACTGCTTCAAAATATCAAAATTAAGCCTAAAAGTTCTTTATTTTGATTGAAAAAAACAATTCAAACCTAAAAAATTAAAAATTAACATACATTGGTTCAAAATAAATAAAAATTGACATTACATGGAAAAGAATTATAAATAAATTAAGTATGAGAATACAGCAAAACCCTAAAAAGAATCAATATACTTGGTGTCCCATTATTACCAATAAAGAATTAAAGTAATGTAATTAAAGAATAAATATGAAGAATAGATATTGAATTAGTGTCCAACTCCAGGGCTTGGACCAGATTCCTTAACTCCTCCAAGTGTGTGAGCATTAGTAAATTTGTTTCCTTCACCAGGGCTCGGACCAGAATCCTTAACTCCTCCAAGTGTCTTAGCATTGGTAAATTTGTGTCCTTCACCAGGGCTCGGACCAGATTCCTTAATCCCTCCAAGTGTCTTAGCATTGGTAAATTTGTGTCCTTCACCAGGGCTCGGACCAGATTCCTTAATCCCTCCAAGTGTCTTAGCATTGGTAAATTTGTGTCCTTCACCAGGACTTGGACCTGCCTTTACAGCATTGATCAAAGACAAATTATAAACCGATGCACCATTGAGAGGGCGGGCCTCAACTACGAACTGGACTGAAAAAAGCAACATAAGGACGACGACAAAGGAACTAAAGGATTTCATTTCTCTTGTAAGAAAGAGCCCCATAGAAAAACTGATAAATGTAGACAGAGAAAAAGAGAGAGTTTATAATAATACAACGTATCGAAAGTTTAGTTAGTTGTGGACGAATGGAGAATCCGGAGGCTAATTATTTATACTGTATAATTTCTTGACTAACAAGGGAGGAGGAGACGGCTATTTGCAGTCCAATTCAAAGCCAGCGTGAGAAATGAAATATTTAGAAAACGAACTTGCATGTGAGGTTCATAAGCAAAGAAAATAATAGTTTGCGAGTCTAAGTTGGATAGCATATGTTTCTGAATTTCTGAATTCACTTCTCCTAAAGGGCTGCATTGCGTAATGGAAATTCTTCATTTCAAGTTGTTCTATTCTATTTTTAGGACCACGACCATGCACATATGTTTGAATTCAACTTTATATATTTTTCTCCAGTGATGGTCAATTGTCAACAAGTATGGTAATTCTTGGTCTCCAACACAATATTGACTGTCCGATTTAGTCTACCAATTTAATAGTAACACATGTAGGATTCTCAAATTCGTACAAGACTTAACCCGATAATTTGTATTTGGATTTTTAAAGTAATAGCTAGCCGTCTTCTATATTTCTTAGTTGAATTAGGACTTTTACTCTGAGCATTCACTTTGATTTCTACTTGTAACATTTTTGTCAAATATATCTAAAATAACTACTGACATGCGAAATTTCTACCATCTTGCATGAGAATTTTAGTAGGGCCACTCATTGCATCCAACTTTAATAAACAATATATATATATCACATTCATTGATATTAGTAATGAATAATATTACTCAATAAAATGTATTCTATTCAAATTGTAACTGTTATTGAAATGATTGTCGTTGTTATAATAAATTTAAATACTTAAATTTCGATTCTTTCAATTTTCTTGTATATATTCTTAATTTCATAACATTTGTATATCATTGCCAGAAAACTTATAAGAAATTTGTTAGTGAGAATATTATTAAATAGATAACTTATATAATTAGCTTAAATATTTGAATTTAGCACTTCAACATGACATCGCACAATAGGATCATAATTAGACAAATTTCATCATTCATTTATAAAACTTGTGTACATATCCAACATTTGATTATAAATCATGCCTGCATCATCTTTTGTTACAAAACTATAGTAATTTAATTAGAGTATGTTTGTATGTACTTGTAAATATTTGTAAGTCGGTCAAATATCATTTTCATTCACACATTACAATTTTTATTCATTTTTTATCTACACATTTCGTAGGACCCACTATTTATAATTTATAAAAAAATTTATCAAACATATTCTTAATTAGTTTGAAATATGAAATTGCAAAAAATTAAAGTTGAGTTCCAACTCCCTAGTCAACTTGTGGATTTTAGAATTGTAAGATCTTTGGAAGTACCATTTACACCCACACAGTGCACTGAATCCGACCCGGAACTCCAATCCTTTGATCTATTATTATATCATTTACATAAAGTAGTCAATGGAAGGACCCCTCTAGAAGTCATACGTACCCTGCAACTAGGCTGAACTATTTATGCATGTTTATGATATGGTCTGCTTTGATTTATCATAAATTATATTATATTTAATTAGTTAAAAGTACTGCAGGTAGTCGTGAACTTTACGCTGATTATTAAACTTTTCTTTTGCTTCAATATTGTTGAACTTAAAATTTATGATAATTGAGTCATTCTGTCTATATTCTTCAGTTTTCCAAGTACAAAATCTAAAGTAACTTTATATTTGTGAACAATATTACTGTTAATCTAGCACGTCAAAAATGAATATGATGTACCATTAATGAATTGAACTAAAAAATAAAGGAATGTTTATTGACTAGACTGATTTTTTTATAATACATCGATGAGCTCTATTGTTTTATCTTTAAAAATAAAAAGTAAGTTAAATAAAAAGAAAACTAAAAAAAAAGGTCATGAAAAGTAAATGTAAATAAAAACTAAAAGAAAAAGCATCCCATCCCATTCCATCCTATCCCATCTATCACCCCATTCGCCGGTATTTGTGTGTAAACTATAAGTGGCATTATCTACAACATTATAATAGCAAAATTTCCAAAATTGGCACGAGTGTTTGAGCAATTTTCCTGGCCACTTTAACAAGACTGGTTCTCACGTATTTTTTTCTTAAAAATTAATAATTTTTAGGAATATCACAAAAAGATTTCTGCATCACTAATATTCACTGTCCTAAAATATTCATATAAGTGTGAAGCGCAGTCTTCACGCTTAACCATGACTTATATCTTATCTAGGCTCGAAAAATATGAAATCTAACCTTCACCCATAGTCACACTTAGAACTGACAAATGAGCTGGGTTGGGCCAGTCCAGCCCGCTAGAGCAGGGCCACACATGAACTGCCCAATCCAGTTTTGTATGGACTAGAAATATGCTAGCCCAATCCAGCCCATTGGCCCAACTTAATTTTAATTTTTTTTTAAATAAATTATTTATACAATCTAATACATTATATCAAATACAATGTTAGATAAATTTAGACTATATATTTTGAAATTTTTAAAGAGTATAATTTATAAAATTGGAGCTATCATGTATTAGTCAATAGATAAACGTCAATTCTCTCTCAAAATAATAATTTTTTTTTGTTAATTGTAAACTATTTGAAGACACTTTTTTTAAAAAAAATATAATTATTAAAAGCATGCTAGTCTTATTGCTTTGAGATATAAGCATGTTTGGCTTAAATTAAAATGTTTACTTATAAGTAAATTTAAAATAAATAATTTACTTGTCACACCAAATATATTTTGGATTGAAACTTAAATTAAACTAAATTTTAATTAAATCTAAACAATTTTATGTTGAATCTAAGAATTTTTGGACTAATGTTTATTGGTAACTTTGGCTTAAATCATTTTAGATTGATATTATTTGGATTATATATTGGGACTATTCACAAAATAAGTTACTAGTGTTAAGGAGAAGGAGAGAAAAAAAAAAAATCAAAATCGGGCCGGCCCAGTAGCCCACGGGCTAGCTGGGCCGGGCCGTATTGCGCCGATTTTATTTGGGTTAGGGCCAGCCCAATCCAAAAGGTATGGTTATATGGGCCGGCCCGCGGACTGGGCCAATTTTGCCACCTCTAGTAACACTTTACGCTTTTTAAAACACTGCTAATATCTATGTCTACAAGTCGAACGTATAAAGTGGTCTAGACAACCTCCCGACACTCATTCTATAATAGGTGATTATCAAGAAGATGATAATTGAGAGGGTGGTTATATTGACACCATGTTTTTTTATAAATGCACATTATTTTAATTGCATTAAAGGTTCATAACATTTATTCACTATCACATTTGGCGTTTAAAAAAAATTTATCACATTCTTATCCTTGACATTTCATTGATTAGCACAACTTGTCTCTAATGATGGTTTTTGTTCAAAAATTCCATTAACGTGCTTTAAAATAGTAATAAAAAAGTTTAATCGTAATTTTATATTTGTTGCTTTTTTTTAACTTATTTAAAAGTATGAGGGGAGAATAATTCTTTTTTTCTCTATCATTAGTGTGGCAAAATATGCTAATTAATAGAAAATTGAGGATAAGAATGCAAAGAAAAAAGTTGAGGAGATAAGTGTGAACAAATAAAGGTTATGGACATTTCACACTATTCATGCTTCGCTAGCCTTCATTTAGCCTTGTACAAGTCTTAAAGGACTTCCTCAAGTCAAATAGGTACGCCAACCTTTTCGCCTCTAGATGGCGAGGCTAAGATTTATCTTTTCTTACCTAGCTAGAAGGTTCGCCAAATGATGAACCAGAACCACCTTGATGACTCCCTCCTCGTTGGCATGGAACGTTTTGCTTTGGTCTCTACGAAGCGACGTTAGCGAGGCTTATATGAGATTCGTCAAATTTCAAAGTTGTTTGGATGACGTGACGTGCGTTTAATACGTAGTATTTTAGTCTTTTGTCGAAATCTATGTGGGATGAGATAGTAATAAGTAGCACTAGTTTGATTTATATCCAAAGAAGAACAATGTCTCATTTGCACAATAATAGCCCGCGGTTGTATTAAGGGGAAAAAAAACTTAATATTGTGAAAGTATTTCGGTGAACAAAATCCAAAATCAGAAAGCAAGAGTACACATGTGAAAGTATACAACTTTCAACCTCACCGTCCCTTTGCCAACTTCAAATTGAAGGGTCAAAGGAAACGTATCTTATAAGGTCCCATTAAGAAAAGGCACTCACCGTCCATAGCCAACAAAACCAATCCTTATATAAAGTCCAATACCATAGTACTTAGGCCATGCAGAAGCCATTCCAATATTTTTAGTGATTCTCATTTTCTTTATTCTAAGGTGATTAAAGAGAGACTACATATTGGAACTAAAACAAGAATGTATAAAACATCAGCTATGAAATGTTCTAGTTTAGTACTATTAATTTTCTTAATTATTATGATGGCCTGCGGAAATGTTCATTCAAGAATTCTTAGTTCAACTTTTGCTGCAAACAATGAGATTTCCAGAAATCTGCTTGATGATCAGCTCAACTTCAGTTCGAGTTCACCATACGATAAAAATGGCAGCCATTTTCAAGAAACACACCGAGTGTATACTCAAGTTTCGGGCCCTGATGGAAGAGGAATTGGCCACTAGAAAAGTCTGTTTCAGTTCACTTTTTACCTCTGTTGTATCATGCATATACATCTATATTAGATTAAATGTGCTATAGAAATTCTTTCATTTTCTATGATTTCGGCTATCTTCTTCCCCCAAGTGACTACGTATCATATATAATTAAGCTGAAACAATCGTGTGGGAGCACGCAACATGTCAGTAAGTTTATGGAAAAGAAAAGGAGCATTCTTATAACCGAGCTTCCATTTTTGTTTCTCGTATTATTGTTATCCTCGAGTAAAGATTGTCAAGCAACTATTAGTTTTGTGTCCTACCTTAAAGTCTTCAAAAAGACAAAATGAATTACGTCCAATAATTCCAAGTTTCAAATATTTGAACAACTAGAAAGAGAGAGTTTCAGGAACTTTTTCTGTCAGCAGCATAATAAATTCTTAGGCTATCTCCAACCCATATCTTCATATTGGTGCAACTTTCACACCAAATCCAAATGTCATTTCCAACCTATTACTTTAAATATTGCACCAAATGAACAGTGTATATTATCATATATTTATATTTGTAATTTTGAACAATAATTTAATTCAAAAATTAGTTAAGCATATAGTGTATTTATAATTTTATATTAAATATATAAATTTTATATTAAATTTAATTTACGTAATAATTGCATTCATTAAAAAAAATAAGAAAATGCACGATACTAAATATCTCAATTTTAAAAACATTTAACATAATAAAATAAAAACATTGGACAATTCACAATGATACTGTACTGTAAAGAAAAAAGGATACAAAAGGTAAACAAAAGTTCAATTCAGCCAAGCCGAGGGTAAATGTGGAATAAAAAAAAACGCCAATTTCATCTTCATTGTTACAGTGCTGGCGCAGCACTGTTCATCTCCTCAACATAGGGCTGTGTTTTGACGTCCGATTGGAGAACTGATTTGCTCCATTTTGGCATCTTCACTTCAATTTATAGATGGGTTGGAGATGCCCTTAGATACAAATAAACAATACAAACAAAAAAACTTCAGTTTTCCACAAGAAGGAAACAAAATTTATGTTATGAAATTAATAGCATTATAATTTGGAATCTCTTGTGTAAATTGAATCCAAATTAATTCTTTCTACAACACTTGTTATCTGCACCGGCCTACACTCCAATAAGCATCCTTTTCTTTTATTGTTGAAGATGCAAAAAGAGATAACAGTACCAGATATAAGAAAGAAAGAAGCACTAACCCTACTAACCTGAAGAGGCAAAGATGAACTATCATCTGGCTTCATTCATTTTCAATTGGGAGAATACTTCACTAGCATTTACTCGGCCATCATCTGATAAACTATACAACTCGTGGGATAGTTCATCTTCACTAAATGTGGTGCTTTGATTAGGTAGTTGTTGAACAACAGGCATAGGCAAGTCCCAAGTAACATCTGTGGTGCTGTCTTCATGTGGTTCTCGAGGCATTGCAGTGTGTTGAAGCTGTAACGCATATTCTAAGTCCCACAACACATCGATCACATTAGGCCTATCGACTCCATTTTCTTGCAAACACTTCTCGACTGTTTCACCAAATTTCCTAAGCGAGTTAGGATTAATTTTACCCACAAGCAAAGGATCCACAATTTTCTCTAGCTGCCCCTGCTTTTGCCAGGACATTCCCCAATCAGCCAAGTTGATTTGCTCCCGTGGAAGCAAGTTGTTAATGGCCGGCCTTGCACAAAGTACTTCAAGAAGTACCACCCCGAACGAGTACACATCAGATTTTTGTGTAAGTTGCAAGCATCTAAAATACTCGGGATCGAGATATCCGAAGCTGCCTTTGACATCAGTACTTACATGAGTTTGATCAAGAGGACCTGATCTCGAAAGACCAAAATCAGCAACTTTAGCCACATAGTGTTCATCGAGCAAGATGTTTGTCGATTTGATATCCCTATGGATGATTGCGCCATTAGAACCAGTGTGCAGGTAGTGTATACCTTTTGCTGCACCGATGCAAATTTCAAGCCTTTGATTCCAAGATAATTCAGAAACCGAAGTGGATTTTCCCGATTCTCCCCCCAAAATGTAGAGATGATCTCTTAAAGTACCTTTCTCCATAAACTCATAAACTAGTATCATTTCAGACCTTTCTTCACAATATCCAATCAACGAAACAAGATGCCGGTGGCGAATTTTGGATAAAACCATTATTTCGGTTTGAAACTCGGGAAGGCCCTGTCCACCTCCTGGTTCACTTCTTTTTATAGCTACTCTTGTACCATCCCGAAGCATTCCCTTGTAGACTTTCCCAAAACCCCCCTCGCCAATCAACAATTTGGTGTCAAAATTGTTTGTGGCATAGACAATATCAGACAAAGGCACCTTCAAACCGAGGTTTAAATCAGCAAGAGGGGTTCCATTAACAGTTCTATCTGTAGTCCTACTATATGAATTTCCCCCATAGAGATGTCTCAATGGCCAGTCAAAAATCTCAGCAGGTTTTGATTGTTTCCGTTTCAAAGTAATGAAAAGCACACCTAAAACGACGAAAATTAAAATTGTAGCTCCTATACATGAACCAATGATTATAAACAAACCCTTTTTCGTTGAATCACCTTCCTCTGGAGCCGACCCCAAGTCCTTGATAAGCTCCATGATTTCGACTCCATTTAGAAAGGATGTTTTATGACGTGAATCACTTCGAGGCCCAATACTGATATTCATAAAACCAGAATCATCTGAATCAACTACAGTATTAACGAGGAAAGGTGCAGCCGTCACAGATCGATATCCATATGGATATATCTCCAGACTAAAGTTACTGTAGATAAAGAGATTGAATTTGAGAAATTCGTTCGTGGTTTGGCTAACAATGTCACAAAAATGCACTCGGACAAAGTGTGTAGCTCTTTTCTTCACATCGAAATTCCATGAAACATTGAAATTATTGTTTGGACTACTTTCATTTCTGTTCATTTCTTTGGCAGTCTTGTAAACAGAATCAGGGGCGTCAAAATCAGTGGCTCCTCCAGGCTGGTATTTAGGCTTTTCACCAAAAACTCCACTGTTCTTTGCTGAACCCTTGTTGAACAAATAACCATCATCAGGTATCCAACTCCTCAGCAAGGTGTCATTATCCGGCATAATATTTGTTCCCCCAACGTTAATCCTATGAATTACGTGTAAGGGACTAGACAACAGACTGTTGTAGTCTGTCTTGTTTCCTTCTGGAGTTGTATATGGTGCAGAATCAGGAATGAACTCATTTGGGGTAAGAAACAATTCAATTGCATTGACAAAAGCAAGAGGGTTCTGGGGTAAGAAATGAATTTTGAACTTTCCAGGTGTATTAATTGTGAGCAAGAACTCTTTGATGACCGGTAAATTACTGCCATTTTTGACACTGAAATTAGATAAAAGATAAAACCCAGAAGCCAAAACATTGAATTGAGCGTCAAAGAGATTTTCCGGGTTTGAAAAGGGAAAGAAATGGAAACGTATCATATAGGTGCCATTTTGGACTATATCTAGCTCATACCAAGATGGTTTCTTGAAAATTCTGGCACTTTGATAGAGTTCCGGAGCTGAAGTAGGGTCTTTAATTGTGGTGCTTTTGCCCGATGACACGGTGAAAGTGCCGGAATTGACATCGCCGGTGAAGGTCCGGCTGGCGAACACGAGTCTTGAAGCTGAACCACAGTTGATGAAGTACTTTTCAGGTAAAGCATAACCTGAGGTGAGAGAGAAGATAGAAGAAAAATCAAAAAGGAAAAGAAGAAAGAGAGAAAGGGAAATCTTGCGGTACAGAAAGTTTTCCATAGATAACATTCTGATGGAGAATTATTGTTTACGATATAAATGGTGATAATACAGACAGTACATCATGCAACTACATGGAAATTTAAACGTCAACTTGTAGTTGTTTGTTTCTTTTTGATGAATTTTGATTCCAAAATGAGAATAATTAAGGATTTTTTTAATCTTAAATCTCCAGTCACGAGCTTAACAGTCGAAATAAACCAGCTTTAACAGGATTTTATCAATTTTTTTCAAAATCTACTAAAAAAAAATTTATCAAACGACCCCTAAGTTTTAGTTAAATAACAAGTTTGGAATTACCTTGGTGGGTGATGCAATTCTACCTTTTATTACACGAACAATGACAATAGGTGAAATTAGAGAGATATTCATTAATTTATAAACGCATTTTATTTAGAGACAACTGGCTTAATAAATTCATTTAATTTTTTTTTGTATATTTAAAATTTAAGATGGAATTTACAATAATTAATATTGCAAAATGTCATTGAACAATCAGTAAATCGTTCGTTACTATATAAAACATGTCTACTGTATTTATAACTGTGTTAGAAATTTGTTTAATAATGTTGATTTTGACCAACTTTGACCAATTATTTAAGCGGAGCCTGTTAGTTGAGTACGGAAATTATAAGGTCAAATGTGTTCTACTACGCAAGTAGATTAACAAAGTATATTTAGTTTCTCGAACCAATTTCGGGTGAATGAGAAATTAAGGCCCAAAGTGAATCGCTTAAATACACGAATATTGTTGAAAAATAAGATTAGAATATTGCGGTATATTCTAGAATCCGTTTGGATGAAAAGACATGTTTTTTTGGACATGTCATTTTTTAACAGTCACATCTTTTCATCTTAGAGACATGTCATTTGGACATATGTTTTTGCAACAAGACATGTCTTTTGGACATGCCTTTTTATAAAGTTGTGTCTTTTGATACACAATCTTTCAGATCTTATAAATAGGCCCGTTATGTTTGGAAAAAAAAACCTCACTTTAAACCAAACGTTTCTACACGATTTGCATAAATCATTTTAGTATATAAATAATTTCTGCATAAAGTCAAGAAACCGTAAGCAATGATCCTTGTATCTTAGGAGACGTGTGCCAAGAAACCGTAAGCAACTGTGCGGCGCAATTTCGTTTTAAGGAGAAAGAGTCGAACTTTTATCTCGACCGAGTTTTCATTTACAGAGAGTAAAAATGATGTCTGGTTCGTTGTTCTCGTAAATTGGAGTGCTCCTATTACGAGAAGTGGTCGTTGTATCTTGGGAGACGTGTACCAAGAAATCGTAAGCACCTGTGCGGGGCAATTTCTTTTTAAGGAGAAAGAGTCGAACTCTTGTCTCGACCGAATCTAATTCTTCATTTCTTGATATTTTTGTAAGTCGTTATTTTGCTCATTTGAATGCATGTGATTAAATTGTCAGAATATAAATAATGCACAAATTTCACCAACAATCTTAAGACGAATTTTGTTTTTTCTGTCCTATTTATTCTGAAACAGATTTTCTTTGTATATACATGTTCTGATTAATAATTGAAAAAACAGTACAGAAAAATAATAAAGTTATTTTACGTGCTTTTTATATTCTGAAAACTCGGGAAAAAAAAAACTGTGTGCATTCTGAATTTATTACTGGTTGCATTCTGAAATTTAGTTTTCAATTTGTATTCTGAGTTCTTTTACTGTTTGCATTTTACATACGTTAAACTTGATTACATCAGTTTTATATGTTATTCAAGTGCAAATAATCATTCTTCGGTTAAGTAACTTTCTGAGTCTGCTTCCAGCAATTCTAAAATTTACATTATTTGACATTTACTTAAAGCACTGTTGTCCTTAATAATTAATCATATGCTTAATTCTGAATTTTTTTTAATTGCATTCTGAATCAATTTACATGCAATACATTAATTCTGGATCAAGTGCATATAATTAAATTATCTATCTATTCTGAAAAAAGTACTAATCTGGCATTTTACTGCTTTGAATTGATTTACTTACATACATTTAATAATTCAATTTTTTAAAATTGATTTACATGCATACATTAAATAATAATATACTAAAATTTATTTAGTTCATTTAGTGTTTTGTACACTAATTATATACTCCTATCTTAAGTATTGAATTTGTGTTGTTAAATCAACTATAAAATGTTATCTACTTCAACTAACTTTTTACTCCATGAAACTCAAAAATTTTCTGAGTGGATTTGAAGAGATGACAACATAAATTGTTGTTTATCTCACGAATTCGAACCTAGCAAGATTTTGGCGTGAAAATGCCTCAACCAATGAGCAAGGTTTTGGCGTGAAAATGCCTCAACCAATGAAGACAAATTGTCTAATAGGATATCGGATATAATTTTCTTGGCAATGGTGTTTGAAACCAGTATGGTAGATAACATAAGAATGATATATCGACACGGACGTTGCTTGTCATGTTTGTGTTGATAAAAAAGATGTTTTCATCTTACACTTCGATAAGTGGAATAGAACTCTATATGAAAAACTCTTTTACTTTATAGATTATTGGACTAGGCAAAGTAGTGGTGAAAATCTTCCAAATAAGCTAATGGAATGTTTAATATGAATAGAATGCTTGTGCTGCATGATATTGACGAAATTATGTTGCTAAGCACAATTCTACCCAGAATTGTGGGGGTATGATTGTTGTTTGTATTATATATTCAACTTAAGTTCAGATTTTACCCAAGATTTGTAGAAGATGGTGTTGTTGTCTTCAAATTAGAGTATTGAAATATTGAAACAACATTAAACTGTTGAATTGCACTGTGATGAATCCCTTATTAAACTTGAAAATCATATGATGTTGTAAATTGGATATCGAATGCAAGGGAATCAAAATCTACTATTAAATATGTTTTACTATTGAGAGTGCATTTGTTTCTTGAAAATCATCCAATTAACTTGGGTATTGGAAGATCATGATAGAATCTGAATTTTGAGCTTTAAATGAAGCAAGAAGAAAGTATGATCTATTTAAAATTTCTTAAAAGTCCTCAAATCAACATGTATAGCTCGATTCACGATGGAATCTAAGTTCATAACTTTAAATAAAACCAAAAAAGAAGCAAAGGCTTCGTAATTTCTTATAGGACATTTCGTGTTGGCCTAATCTAGTGCTTGCAATATAGTATGCATTGTGATAGTCAGTTGGCTATTGAAAGAGTACAAATAGTATGTATAATGGAAAGTCTCGGCATATACATCAAAGACAGAATACCACAAAGCAGTTGATCTCAAATTGTGTAATCTCCATTGATTATATAAAATCAAAGGAGAATATCGCGGATCCGCTTACTAAAAGTTTAACAAGAGATCAAATATAATGCGTATCGAGTGAAATAAAATTAAAAACCTACTACGTATAAGTCTTTATAATGGTAACCCAACTTTGTTGACTAGAGATTCAAAGATCTTAGTTCAATGGGACAACTAAGTTATGAAGATTCAGTTAAGCATTTGTGAGTTATAAGTCAGAATACTCTTAATAGGAGATCACATATGTAAGTGTGAAGTGGGGCCGCTTCTATGAGAATGTTTTGAGGCTTGAATTCTCTAAAGTACTTATGAAACTCACTAGTTGTTCAAGGACAAAATGAACACAACCGTGAGAACCGAAGGTATTAGAGAGGTCATTGTGTGGGTACTATTGTCTTGGTTTATACCAACGACTGAACAGTTCAAGACATCGCGTTCACTGATTAGCCAAGTAAATCCGATAGTATTCTATTAAGGAAGGTTCAAAGCCAGAAACCACCAATCCCGATGCAACAGCTTTCCGCTTGTACTCTCTTTTAGTGTCTGCATAATCGTTTGCATTAATTTTCATTCATGTGGGAGATTGTTGGAAATTTGTTTAATAATATTGGTTTTGACCAATTTTGACCAATTATTTAAGCGAAGCCTGTTAGTTGAGTATGAGAATTGTAAGGCCAAATGTGTTCTACTACGCAAGTAGATTAACAAAGTATATTTAGTTTCTTGAACCAATTTCGGGTGAATGAGAAATTAAGGCCCAAAGTGAATCGTTTAAATACACGAATATTGTTGAAAAATGGGATTAGAATATTACGGTATATTCTAAAATCTGTTTGGATGAAAAGTTGTGTATTTTTTGATATGTCATTTCTTAACAGGCACATCTTTTCATCTTAGAGACATGTCATTTGGACATGTGCTTTTTCAACAAGACATGTCTTTTGGACATGCATTTTTATAAAGTTGTGTCTTTTGATACACAATCTTTCAGATCTTATAAATGGGCCCCTTATGTTTGGAAAAAAAAAAAAAAAAAACTTCACTTTAAACCAATCGTTTCTACACGGTTTGCATAAATCATTTTAGTATAGAAATAATTTCTGCATAAAGTGTTAGTCGAGTTTTCATTTAAAGAGAGAAGAAAATGATGTCTGGTTCGTTGTTCTCGTAATTTGGAGTGCTCCTATTACGAGAAGTGGTCGTTGTATCTTGGGAGACGTGTGCCAAGAAACCGTAAGCACCTGTGCGAGGCAATTTCGTTTTAAGGAGAAAGAGTCGAACTCTTGTTTCGACCAAATCTAATTTTTCATTTCTTGATATTTCTGTAAGTCATCATTTTACTTATTTGAATGCATATGATTAAATTGTCAGAATATAAATAATGCACAAATTTCACCAACAAACTGTTATTTCAAAAATTGTACAAAAGTAAAACTAATTAGATTGACAATGGGACAACTTTTCCCATTTTAGATTTTCCTATTTATTGTAGATTAGATTAGATTAGATTGATAATTACATAATTTGTTTATTAATTTATTTTTGTAATTGTATATTAAACTGGCAATTAAATAAATAGTTTGTATTTTTCTATTAGATGGACAACTGAATAACTTATTTTCTATATCTATTCAACATTATATTTGAATAACAACAATTAGTCAATTATATTAGAATTGCTTTGTAAATTCAACACGAATCTTTCTCGAGTTTTAGTATTCGCATTTCAAATTAGGGATGAACACAGTTCGATTTAGATGGTTTATGGTAAATTTTCAAAACAAACCACTTAAAACGGTTTGAAATTTTTCCAAACCAAACCACTTTTTATGATTTGGTTCAGTTTAAAACCACGATTTAGCAAACAAATAAAAAAAAAATATCGAACAAGTTAAATTATAAATATTAGTATTAATAAAAGACAAAAAAGTATTAGCATTAGAATATATCAAATATATTCATTAATTATAATTAAATAATATAATGCTAGTAATAAAAGAAAATGAATATAAATATCAAATACGATAATACATGCTATAGTTTTTTCTTAATTATCTAATGTCTCTACTCATTCTAACATTGATGAATCATTATAGATTCTTTGTTACTATACAACCAATTCTTAGTGCAAATCACCGTTTCAACCATCTTTGTATTCAACAAACTTCTAAAGGCATAAAGAATCTGACCACTAGTAGAGAAGAAGAAATTGTTGGTATTTGAATGACTAACACATCTTTGACAATTTGGGAGACAATCTTGTACTTAATTGTATTCAATTTCCACTAATGTAATATGTCGAAAGGCTCGTTGGTCAAATCTTCACAATGATCATTTAAAAATCCACAAAATCATTATTTTCAGCTTGAGCTTATCGAACAATTCTAGTTTTAAAATTAATAGAATGAGTTTGGAAGTACCCAAAAGAATTTGTAAAGGACTTGGGCTAACAGATTGAGTAGCATCTTTTGATGGAGCTAATGATGAAGTCACCATTTCCTTATAACATCTAAAAATCTGGCAGAAAATAAACTAAATCGCTACAAAGAAAATAGAGAATTTGCATGAATTACAGATTGAATCACTCTTTAAAACCCATAGGAAGTTTGTTGGAAAAAAAATTAGAGTATACTGGTTGTTTAGGAGAAGGCAAATCAAGAGTTTTGGGAGCGGCGAGATCGAGAAAAAACTATAGAGAGATAAACGATAATATGAATAATGGATGGATTTTAATTGAGTTGGGTATTTGGTTTAGTTGGGTTGGGTTTAATATGGATAATAGTTGGATTTAGTTTTAATTGAGTTGAATAAAATTGAAATTTTTTTTTATTTTTTTGATTTTAAACGGTTTGGCGGTTTGAAACGGTTTGGAAAAATTGAAACCTAAATCAAACAATTTCGAAGCGGTTTGGTTCGGTTCAAAACCAAAATGTTGATAGATCCATGTGGACCCAAACCAACTGTTTTGAAAAAGCAGTTTTGGTTCAATGTTACGATTTGGTGATTTCATTGTTCAGCCTTATTTCAAATTGTTCTTCAAAATATTGATTGTTTAACAAATTATATCTTTGAATTTCCTTTCACGTGAGGCTTTTATAAAATGCATTAAAACTTACATCTTGAGGCACAATTGTGAAGCTTACGCGTTGGAACCAAAATATTTGCTCGTTTGTCTTGTATTTTCTTGACTTTTTGTTATTGACCTTAGTCTTTTGAAATATATATTTATAATCTAAAATATTTTACGAGTTTTTTTATTTTCTTTTTCCTGTCTTTTCACAAGAGGGAAGGGAGGGCATATTATACATCAATGGGTAGTGGAAGATGATGATAGAGAATGAGAAGAAACCAAAAATGACTAGGCGATGTTGATCATTTCCTTAAATGGAAGATGATGATAGAGAATGAGAAGAAACTAAAAGTGACTAGGCGATGTTGATCATTCCCTTAAATATTGTATTACAGTTTACTAACTTGAGAACGTATTGTTTTGAAACGGTTTGAAAAAATTGAAATCTAAACCAAATAACTTCAAAGCGGTTTGGTTTGGTTCAAAACCAAAACGTTGACGGATCCACGTGGATCCAAACCAACGGTTTTGAAAAAGCGGTTTCGGTTCAATTTTATGATTTGACGATTTTATTGTTCAGACCTATTTCAAATGGTTCTTCAAAATACTGATTGTTTAACAAATTATATCTTTGAATTTCCTTTCACGTGAGGCTTTTATAAAATGCATTAAAACTTACATCTTGAGGCACAATTGTGAAGCTTACACGTTGAAACCAAAATATTTGCTCGTTTGTCTTGTGTTTTCTTGACTTTTTGTCATTGACCTTAGTCTTTTGAAATATATATTTATAATCTAATATATTTTACGAGTTTTTTTATTTTCTTTTTCCTGTCTTTTCACAAGAGGGAAGGGAGGGCATATTACACATCAATGGGTAGTGGAAGATGATGATAGAGAATGAGAAATAACTAAAAGTGACTAGGCGATGTTGATCATTCCCTTAAAGATCGTATTACAGTTT
The DNA here is from genome assembly GCA_030279155.1 of Forsythia viridissima. Classification (NCBI taxonomy): domain Eukaryota; kingdom Viridiplantae; phylum Streptophyta; class Magnoliopsida; order Lamiales; family Oleaceae; genus Forsythia; species Forsythia viridissima. The sequence goes on along the minus strand of CM059038.1, from coordinate 46,365,063 downwards.
GTCTTGTGTTTTCTTGACTTTTTGTCATTGACCTTAGTCTTTTGAAATATATATTTATAATCTAATATATTTTACGAGTTTTTTTATTTTCTTTTTCCTGTCTTTTCACAAGAGGGAAGGGAGGGCATATTACGCATCAATGGGTAGTGGAAGATGATGATAGAGAATGAGAAATAACTAAAAGTGACTAGGCGATGTTGATCATTTCCTTAAAGATCGTATTACAGTTTACTAAATTGAGAACGTATTGTTTGAGACAGTATATGATTTATTTTGAGCATATTTTTGTAACTTATATCATTTTAAATATTTTATGCAATTATTGTTATATTTTCTTCAATAATGAACTCAGATTTATAACTGTTCAAAAAAAAAAATACTTAAATAGTTATCCTATCCATTTTTCAAGATGAAAGTTCCCGACGCGAATCTGTGTTCTTTTTTTTTCGCTCATCCTTAAACTCCCAACTTATCGAGATATTTGATCAACAAAATTGATTTCACTCACCATTAAACTCACGAAAAAAATATACACAACCTTGTCAAGTGATTTAGAAGAAATACCTGGTGATCTATTAGATTTAATTCTCGACACGATTATACTATGAAATTAAACTGCACATACTATCAGTTCAATACACTATAAGTGTACTAGATCACTGCTAGTGCCACTATTAAATAATTTATGCAATAAAGACAAATCGTACATCTAAATAGTGAATAATTAGTCTACACTACAATCTTTCGATACAATGTGTCAACCCTCATATATTAGCGGGGCTGAGAGTATTTGGCCCACCTGCTGAGGTGTCAGCAGGTGGGCCGTTCATGATAAAATCAGCATGTGGCCCATCTTTATCATGAACGGCTCACCTACTGATACCTCAGGTGGGTCAAATATTCCTGCTCCTAAGAGGCAGGAGATCAGCACCACATACATTAGTTGTAAATAATTTAATTCACGATCAAATTATAAGTTGTATAACACTGTACTTTTCAACGCAATCACCCAAATAATATATTGTCACAAGTAATCACTGTTACTTTTATTTGTATGTTCAATATTAAATAAATAGAACAATGATATAAAATTATAATTTTATTACAACAAAATTTATACTACATAAAAACACAACACAACAATTAAGGGCTTGTTCGGAATCCATTTTTTCCAAAAAAACTCATTTTTTTGCCTACAATTTTTGACTTTTCAACCCTTTTTACACTACCAAAAAATTTGAAAAGTCAAAAAATAACCAAAAAAACCCATTTTTTCCAAAAAAAAATTCTACCGAACAAGCCCTAAATTAGAAAACTATAAACACATGCATAACGGTGATGACAAATATCCAGTAACATTTCAGGCATTGCTGGAAAAATGATTGTGCAATACATTGCGTGCTCTGCACCTTGCCTCCAGTGGCACAGCTTTGGGCATGGAGATCCCTTTCCCTTCTGTCAAATCAATTTTCTTTTCATCAATCCTTTGCCACTCAAAACTCTGTATCAAAGATCCCAAGGTCAAACCGACAACCCGTTGGGCAAGGCCACTTCCTGGACATGACCTCCTCCCCATTCCAAAGGTAATCAATTGTGACGGTCCAAATTCCCCAACTTCAAATCTCTCTGGCTTGAAGCTTGTGGGGTCATCCCAAACCAAGGGATCCCTGTGAATAGCCCAAGCATTGACGAGCAACATTGTGCCACGCGGTATATCATAACCCCCAATTTTACAGTCATCTGATGATTCATGTGGAACAAGTAATGGTGCTGCCGGGAACAATCTGAATGTCTCGGAAATAATTGCTTGAAAGTAATGAAGTTTGGACAAATCAGATTCCTCGATCAGACGATCATTGCCCACAATACTGTCTATCTCGGCTTTAGCCCTTTCCAGCTTCTCTGGGTGGTTCAGCAAAACCGACAAAGCCCATTCTATGGTTACTGCAGATGAGTCTGTCCCGGCATTTAGCATAACCTGTCATTTGCAAATTATAAGTTAAATACCAAATTATTTTTTATATACACTTCGAAAGGACATGGGAAAAAGAATTGAAAATTTACCATCATACATGAGTGATCTACTCCCCACAGGTGGGGAGCTTATGCTCCCCACCTGGACACTTGTCCAACTTTGGTTGGACAAGCAAAAAGTAAAAAGTCCAACCAAAGTTGGACAAGTGTCCAGGTGGGGAGCATAAGCTCCCCACCTGTGGGGAGTAGATAAGTGGTGTACCATCATAACCCCTTTAATGATTGTATCTGTATAATATTCTGGCTGTGATGCTTGCAAAGATAGCAAATGATCGATCATGGTATTTTCATTCTTGTTATGGCGGTGCTCATCAATCAGACCTTGCAAGAATGCATCCATCTTCTTACTTAGACTAGCCAAATTCTTCTCATACCCTTTGTAGTCTATCCATCTCAAAAATGGAATAAAATCTCCTGGATTTGATGCAATGCCAAGTTCGAACGCTTGATCAATAAGTTCCCGGAAATGCTTTGCCTCCTCGCTGTACTCATCTTCTCCAAAATATCGTTTCCCAGCCACCATTCTCATGATAATGTTAAAGGACAGTTCTGAAAACAAAGATTTGAGTTCCACTTTTGAAAAGTCACTACGCGAGTTTCTGTATAGCTTTTGCAAAAGAAGTTTGATTTCATCTTGTCGTATGGACAGGAACATGTTGAGGCGACTGGAAGAGAATATTTCAACTGTACTGAAGCGGCGGAGGTTGCGCCAGTGCTCGCCATATGGGGCAGATGCAAGGCTTGTGTTGTTGTACCCAAGGTACTTGCTCTTGAGGGAACGAGGGCGATTGGCCAACACAATATCATTCTTTGTGAAGCATTCTTCAGCCGCCGTTGGTGATGAGAGCACCACCACAAGGCGGTTACCGAAGCGGAGGGAAAATATTGGGCCTAATTTTTGAGAGAAACGGTGGAAGGTTCGGTGCAAAGGTTGTTTCAAGAGGTGCAAATGACCTATAAAAGGTAGGGCCGGTGCAGGACTTGGTGGAAGATTGCTTTTTCGTGATGACCAAAACTTAAACGCCAGAACTCCAAGAAAGACAGACAAAACTGTGTATAGCCAAGTTGATTCCATGCCTGAATCCATATAATTATGTACAAATACATGTGGCATATATTATATTTATAGTAGTACCATATTAACAATTCTTGCACGCAGCTTTTGGTGAGACCTTTTGACTGAGGATAATATTTGACCTAGAGTTGTCAATTCGGGTCAGGCGGATCGAGTCGGTCCAGTCCACGAAATTTTTTCAAAAGCCCGGCCCACTCATTGGCCCATACGGGTCGAGCCCATATGGGCCCTGGTTCGACCCGTATGAATAAAAAATTAATTTTTTTTGAAATTACTAAAAAAATTTACTTACTAATTGTAATTCAAAAAAAATGTTTACATATATAACAAAAAATGTGTTAAATTATTAAATAAAAAATAAATAACAATAATAAATTCACATTTGTTAATTTTTTAATTCAATTTCTATTTTTTATTTATATATTTAAAGACTAAAACATGAATACATATGTCACATCTTTCACTTTAAACGGCTCTTTGTCATTTATTTTTTTATTTTTTTTAAATATCATTTCAAATATGAAAGTTTGAATTTTCTGCTCATTTTTTTTATAAAAAAATCAAAGTGGTTTACGGGCTGACCCGCGGGTTGGCCTCTTCGGCCCGTGACGGCCCGCGGGTTGGCCTTCTCGACTCGTGAACAGCCCGCCCGGTTCACAGGTCGGTTCGCAGTTCCGGGTCGAGGCGGGTGGACCGATGCCGGTTCGGTCGGTCCGCCCGTCTTGACACCTCTAATTTGACCCATCTCAATGAGTTCATACGGATCAAATTCGCTTTGTATATGAATAGTACGTGAAATCTTAGATATATAACTGGATGGATGGAATATTTTTTTTTAATAAAGTTGACTTTTTAAAATAAAATCACAAATCTTAACTGATGATAAATATAAACACACTTTGCTAAATGACTGCTGCTCCCCTTGGGATACCTGCCTAAGCACCTGCCCACCTTGTCGGTCCGCCCGCCTTTCGGTCCGCCCGCCTGGCTATTCTCATATGCCCGCCTCCAGTAAGCAGACAACCATAACCTGTCTGCTTTCTAACCAATTAGACAGGTGATCTATAAAACGGAAGCTACCATTGTCCGTTGGGAATGTGAAACACCAGCAGTTGAGAGAGGTGAAACGTCCCTAATTAATTCCTCATAAAGAGGGAAGATGAAAAGGCACCCACAATTAATAACCGTTGAAGGTTACATCAGCAGGTCATTCCTATAAATAGGAGACCAACCCCTCAGGTAAAATCACAACACACAACTCTAATACATTCTATACTGCTATTTAGCACAAGTATTCTAATCACATACTGATTATCACACCGGAGTGGTCACGGGGGAAAAAAGCCCCGCCACCTTTTGCAGATCTCCACCACTGTCGCCGCCGTGCTCGGAGGAGGAGAAAATCAACTATCATCAATTGGCGCCGTCTGTGGGAAACGCACAAGTAGCTATGGCTCGAACCAGAAGAGCTAAGAATATAACTGCTCCACCAGCCCCCGTCGGGGATGTAGGCACCGAGTCCAACGCCGCCACTAATCACCCACAACAAGAGTTTGCCTCTGCCGCTCAACTCGCGGCACTACAAGCTCAAGTGACGGTCTTAACGGCTCTGCTCCAAGATCGGAACGCTGCGGTTTCTCATCTATCACAGGGTCCTAACCCTCTGCCGGTAGGATTTTCACTACCAGGGGCTCTGCCCCAGGGTCTTAGCCCTCCACCGATTGGGCCATTACCGCCAGGGGCTCCTCCCCATATTCCTAAATTTCCAGCAATAGAAACACCGCCAACGGCAGCTCCGCTGCGAGCTCCAGTTTCTTTAGCTCCACCTTCTGCACCCCACTTCTATTCACTGACATCTGGCCCAAATCTATACTGGGGGCAACCATCATGGATGCCCACACCTACGCTGGTTGAGACACCAGTATTAAGTTGGGAACAGAGATTAGAAGAATTGATGGATCGCAAAATAGCTGAGGCTTTGTCCAACAAAAGTAATAGGCAACAATCCATGGTGTTGGAAGAAGACCCCTTTTCCCTAGAAATAATGGCAGTCCCCTTGCCACGAGATTTCAAACAGCCAAAGATGGAGAAATACGACGGGTCCTCTGATCCTGTCGATCACCTCAGGTCTTTTGTTGACTTGATGAGGTTACAAGCCACCCCCGATGCAATTATGTGTAGAGCTTTCCCACCGATGCTTAGGCGGGAGGCCAGGGACTGGGTGGCCACCCTTCCCCCAAAATCAATCCGTACATTTGACGAGTTTTCTAAAAATTTTACTACACACTTTGCCAGCAGCAAACGTGTTAAGAAAACTGCTATCAGTCTGATGCAATTGGCACATGGCAAGGATGAACAGCTGAAAGATTTCATTGCCCGGTTCAATAGAGCTGCGCTAGGAATCAAAGAACTACAGATGTCTACTGTAGTCACTGCCATGATGAGTGGAACTCGAAATCATCATTTTAAGATGTCACTCTCCAAAAACCCGCTAAGTACTATGCATGAGTTACTCAGGAGAGGAGAAAAGTATGTGGATGCTGAAGAAGCATATCTCATTACAAAAGGTATGAAAAATCGAAGTGAGCCTGAGTCTAACAAAAAAAATATTCCAGGTGAGTTCAAACCTCAAGATAATAGAGGCAAGCACACCCAAGATGAGACAATGTGACCTCGCCTTATCTTTAAAAAAAAAAAAAAAAAAATTTTTTTTAGAGGTCACAGGCGGGCGGGCGACCTCGCCCAGGAGAGGTGACCTCCTCTCATTTTTTAAAAAAAAAAAAAAAAATTTTTTTTTTTGAGAGGTCACAGGCGGGCGGGTGACCTAGCCCAGGAGAGGTGACCTCCTCTCATCTTTTAAAAAAAAAAAAAAAAAAATTTTTTTTTTTGAGAGGTCACAGGCGGGCGAGGCGACCTCGCCCAGGAGAGGTGACCTCCTCTCATCTTTAAAAAAAAAAAAAAAAAAAATTGAGAGGTGACAGGCGGGCGACCTCGCCCCAATTTTTTTTTTGAAAAAAAAAAAAATTTTTTTTTTTGAGAGGTCACACCTGCCCAGGCGGGCGGGCGACCTCGCCCCAAACTAAAAAAAAAAAAAAAAAAATTTTTTTTTTTTTTTTGAGGTGAGCACGTATTTCTACTTCCCATTGACAAACGGTTTATGAAAAGTAGTATATGGGAAGTAGAGGGGCTTATAAGGCCAAGTTCAGCTGCCTATGTCAGAGAAACAGGGCGATGAGCCCCTGTCCAAAAATCAAGGCGATGAGCCCCTTGACGATGAGCCTATGTTTAAAAATCAAGGCGATGAGCCTTTGTTTAAAAATTAGGGCGATGAGCCCCTGTCCAGAAATCAAGGCGATGAGCATATGTTTAAAAATCAAGGCGATAAGCCTATGTTTAAAAATTAGGGCGATGAGCCTCTGTCCAAAAAACAAGGCGATGAGCCTATGTATAAAATCAAGGCCATGAGTATGTGAGAAAAACAGGGCGATGAGCCCCTGTCCAAAAAAAAAAGCGATGAGCCTATGTTTAAAAATTAAAGCGATTAGCTTGTATCTGAAAAAGTTAGAAAATAGCAGGTGCAGTAGAATATTTCTACTTCCCATTGACAACAGTTTATGAAAAGTAGTCTATGGGAAGTAGAGGGGCTTATGATGATAAATATAAACACACTTTGCTAAATGACTGCTGCTCCCCTTGGGACGCCTGCCTGAAGCACCTGCCCGCCTTGTCGGTCTGCCCGCCTGGCTATTCTCATATGCCCGCCTCCAGCAAGCAGACAACCATAACCTGTCTGCTTTCTAACCAATTAGACAGGTGATCTATAAAACGGAAGCTACCATCGTCCGTTGGGAATGTGAAACACCAGCGGTTGAGAGAGGTGAAACGTCCCTAATTAATTCCTCATAAAGAGGGAAGATGAAAAGGCACCCACAATTAATAACCGTTGAAGGTTACATCAGCAGGTCATTCCTATAAATAGGAGACCAACCCCCCAGGTAAAATCACAACACACAACTCTAATACATTCTATACTGCTATTTAGCACAAGTATTCTAATCACATACTGATTATCACACCGGAGTGGCCACGGAGGAAAAAAGGCCCGCCACCTTTTGCAGATCTCCACCATTGTCGCCGTCGTGCTCGGAGGAGGAGAAAGTTAACTATAATCATTAACTATATCACATTTTAATTTGGATCGTCAATGCCACAAATTTGAAGTGATAAATATTTTCACAATTACAATATTCCCTTCAGAGAAATGCAAAAGAAATATTTTCAAGACTCATCTTTTACACACGTGCATGATGTCGCAAGCACTGACCAAAGAGTGTGAAGGGAGGCGGCTTCTTGCGGGCCAAGCCCTCTATTAAGTGGTTGATTTTTATTTGTATTTTGTGGAGCTGGTCAAGATTTGACGTTGTAGTCAATGCTAAAAATTCATGGCCATCAAGACATGGACTACTTTTTCTATTGGTTTATTTATTTTTAATTCCAGAAGATGTCCACATAATCCCCTTATCTTTGAACTAGTGGACGCAGGTAATTTATCTATAATAATGCATTTAATAGTGTTACTAATTTTTTTTTTACAATATTTAACTTCTTATAAATGTACTGGAGAAAGTTTTGTAATCAAAAAATAATTAAGGGTGATTCTTAATTAAGCCTGAATTATATGTTTAGGCGTGTAGCATATTAAGATACTACTTATTGGGTGGACTTTTTTTGGTACTTGCATATGCATATGGCTAATCATCCCTTTCTTGATTTTTCACCATACAAGTGGCTATCTAATTTCAATTTCAAAGTATAAAAAATGGGATGACAAATATGTACTATGCAGTTTGGTAGTGTTGCGTTCTTACGTGAATATGGTGTGTTACATATTGCAATGTAGTAGTTCGAAGTTATCACTTGATAAGACTATATGTGATACGACCCATCTCGAGTCATCCTAGTAGACCCAAGATGTGCCGTGCGCTGATGATAGATGCCAACTGAATGTCGGACCCATCATTAAGACTACTTAGACTTTTTTTATAACTTATTGACTTTTCTTAGACTAAAAAGATCTTATAAAAATTTTGGTAGAATTTCTCTAGTAAATTGTACTCAACCAAACCTGAAAAACAATAAAATTTTCCAACAACATACTTAAAATAACCAATAGGGATCACCTGTCCCACAACAAACATAATAACCATTATCAAGTACTGCCAATTCTATCATTTCTACTATCTTTTACAAAATGACCCAAAGGCATAGTCGGTCCTCCCTTGAGGCAATGGAGGCGCAGACCTCATGCCCAAAATGTAGAGGGGGCCCAAAATGAAAAAAGAAAAAATTTGAATAGCCCAAAAATTAAACAAAAAATTGAACAGCCCAAAAAAATTGAATTTCTTGATTGTTTCAGCCTTTAGCCTTCACGTCATTATTGCTTCAGCCTTCAGCCTTCTACCTTTTTCCAGTGACGGCAAATCACAGAAATTGAAGATTAAAAAATATTATCTAATCAACAAATCGTTAACTGGAAAAAGAAGGTGGCACTCTCAACTACTCAAGTGGAAAGAGGGTTTTCCATTTCATCCGCATGGACCGCACCTATATCTTTGCCAAGTAAATTTTTTTATATATATTTTCTGTTTTTGTTCCTAAGTTCCTTTCAACAAGATGAATTTTGTTGTTGGTTTTGGTTAACTCAGAAAAATAGGCGGAAATTTGGTTTTGGTTTTGGTTAACTCAAAAAATAAGCGGAAATTTGCCAAACTTCTCCAAGAGAATGCCTTGTGATTGCATGGGCTTATTCTGTGCGATTGCATGGTTTGTAGCCATTACGTTCTGCCTCAGAAAAGTCAGACTTGCGATGGCATATTTTTTAACCTTGTGATCGCATGGGCTTATTATGTGCGATCGCATGGTTTATAGCCATTATGTTGTGTCTCAGAAAAGTTAGACTTGCGATCGCAAATTCTTTTACCATGCGATCGCATGGTTAATATTGTTGTGTTGTCCTGCGCAAATTTCAATGTTGTCACTAGATAAATCTCGTATAATTTGCTTTTTCTCTATTTTTTGACTTAAAGCATTACTCTATAAATAATAGCCGTGAATGATAAAATTTAAGCATTTAATGTCACGGTCTGCTCGGCTTTGAATTTTGTTGTTTTCTCTATGTCACATAAAAGATTGAATAGATTGGCCATGTTATCAATTGAGAAAGAAATATTTGAACAACTAGAACATTCAAATTTGATTAATATTTTTGCTTCTAAAATTGTAAGACGAATTGTATTTAAGTGATCATTTAGAACACTTTTGATACTGTTACTTTATTATAATATAAATATTTTGTATAATATATTTTGTTTGTCATTTATTGTTGAGTTTTAAGTTAACATTAGTTTTGTAAAAATCTTATAGGTTTTTAATGTATAATATAATTTGCGACTCATAAGGGGGCCCAATTTACGAAGTTCGCCTCAGGCTCTGAAAATCACAGGACCGGCCCTGCCCAAAGGTATATGAATTTACAAAATGAGTAGTGAGCCTATCCAACCATATACATATAATCTCAAAATAATCATCAAGAAGACCTAGAACAAGTATCCCAAAAATGAATGATGACATGCTCAATGGAGATGAATCATACAACTAATCTTTGTGTAGCTCTGGCTCGACGATTAACAGACTCTTCAAAAGCTGCTCAAAACTTAACTATTAACTGAGTAAGAAAGTATAGAAAATATGTGAGCTAATAGCTCAGTGAGTGGAGAGTTCGTAATTAATCATAATTTTCAAGAAACTAATTTCTCATGTTATATATACATACTGAGTAAATACAAATCGTAATTCATAAAAAAACTGGATAATCTGATAATTTAGTAAATCTGCAAAGAAGTGCCATCTGATAACAATATATGTAAACATGTGTTTTTGTAAACTAAATAAGCTGTCATATATTGAAAAATTACACCAGAAAGTCTCATGAATTACTGATAATCTGTAATCTGGTCATACACGCGTAGATTGGCTACGCACTCTCGTACACGGCCCAAAGCTCCTCTGTGTACGAAAATGGGTCCCAAAGACCTTTGAAATAAGTACCCTTATACACGGCCCAAAGCCCCTCTGTGCATAAGAGTGGGTCATAAAGACCTCTCATAATACACCCTAGTTCACGGCCCAAAGCTCCTATGTGCACTAGAGTAGATAACAGTATCATCAAATACTTTCTGGTGATTTTATAAACTGTATCTAAATAATGGCATATCTCATGATGAAACATAATAATAATTTGCACTGATAGAACTGAATTTATTTATAAAATCTATTCCAAACTGAAAATTGATAAGTGCGTTTTATGCACATATTTTGGCCTTTGAATTAATCATTTATGCCGCAATATAGATGCTTTTCTACTTAATCTAGTTTATTATCGTTCTATTTCAGTTTTGGACGCGTTTGTGAACAATTGGAGAAGATTGGGCGAAAATAGCAATAAATTAGAAAATATCTCATAAGTTCGAGGACTCAATTGCACTCAACCCAAAGTTGAGGGACCAAATTGGAGATTATGTAAAGTTGAAGGACCAAATGGGGTGTTATGAAAAGATGGAAGATTGAAATGACCAAGACCTAAAGTTGAAGGACCGAATAGAAGGATGTTGAAACAAAAAGGACCAAACTGCAAAGAGTAAAAGAAGCAAGCTGGGCGATCGCCCAGTGTGGCCAACCAGAAGCAGAGACCAAACATGCTCGCCTGAGCAATCGCCCATGGTAATTTTTTGCTGCGATTTTTATTTCCTTTTTTAGGTCTAATTTCTTTAGGAAACTTTTGGCCCACGAGTTTTGTAATCTTTTAGGATATTTTGGGGCATAATGAGGGTAGTATAAATATAAGTTATATTATCATATCAAAGGGTTGGATTTTTGAGAGCCGAATCAAGAGAAGACGGAAGAAAACAAGAGAAGACAACTACTTGGCGATCAAGAACTCTTCGAAGATTTCTTCTCCTAAAATCCATGCCAGGTTTTATTAATTCTTTTTTTTTTCTAGTTTAATTATGTTCTTCTAAGTTTCTTTAGCCAAGGTAGACGATGAAACCTTGTTTTATTTAATTGATTATTTCGTTGTTCGTTTAATTCCTTCTTAGAACTTTAATGTTCATGGTTTGTTCTTGTTAGATTAATTAAATAAAATCTCTTTCATCTTAAATATCATATATTTCTAATAGTTAGATATTGATTTAATTAGTGCATGCTTGATGATTAAATATGTTCTATTAATTGTTTTTGATTTTTTGTAATCTTTTATTCAAATTGGGATACATAGAATGCTTAGAGATTCTTTGATTCTTTGTTTTCTTTCAATTGAACTTGATACGAAAAGTACTTAAGTAATTTATATTCGAAGCATAAGGGAAGCCTATATTTGATTTTCTTCTTTTGGAATTAATTGATAAATCTTTTGGGACGGCAATAAATTGATTTCATGTTGTCGTGTGTTTTTGAGAATTAATCAATAATTAGATAATTGCTAAGTTAAACAATGGTGTATTCTGAAACCTTGGTATTTTACACAACTTGATTCTTCAACCTAAGTGTTTTTAGCTTATTTAAGTAGTCTTTAAGTTAAACCTTTTCAACAACAATCTTTCGACTCAACTAGTATAGAATAATAGTTAATTAGGATTAAATTATATTTTCTCCATTGCACTCTGTGGAATCGACATCGTTACTACTTTTCTATATTCCAATAGATTCGTACACTTGCGAGTTAATTAAAATTTGATATCAAAAATCATGCTTGTCCTCATAATCATTACATAGCTAATACACATGGTATTTAAATTCTTATATTTTGAAAAATAAGTTTTTCCACTCACAGAGCTTTGACTAGGATTAAGTTGGTCGGTACACAGCACCAACTTCCTCGTCACTTCCTGAAATAAAATATAATTGCTTGAATAAATAAATAATCATCCCAAGTAACTCTAATTATTAAAAACAATACTAAGCTTAACTTACTGTACTTAAATAAAACTTATTCAAAATTTCTTTACTCACTTGGAGCTAATCCTCATTCTAATTCACCACTATTCATCTCTATCAATTATATGTGAACAAGAATAATTTTTTTAAATTTCGTAGTAAAGTCACCAAGCTAGAATACTATTTCTATTTATTCAATAACATATAAATCTCCTTAAATTCTTAACCATTTTTAATATTCCATAAGGCTTATAAATAATCTCTTTTACATCACATTCAATTAAAGGACCAAATAGAAAATATAGGGTTTGCTAAAATCATTATTCTAAGTTTTAACATAAATGAACCGATAAAAATCCTTAAAATACTTAAAATAGCTTAAATTTCTAATTAAACCCACTAAATCAAGAATCCTAAAATTTCATCCATTAAATCCTTCATTTAACATGTAATTATAGATCGTGCCATTAAAAATAACTTATCTCCTTTCATAACATTCATATTGAAGTCCAAAGTAAAAACCCTAATTTTTAACCTCATTTTTAAAATAAGTAATTTCTTACTTACCTCTTAAAATTACAAACAAAATGGACAATTCAAACCTTAGGATTGATTTTCCAACCACATCTAGGTTTGGCCGACACCTTCTTCTTCTTCTTCCTTTTTCTCTTTTCTTGCTTTTGCTTTTTCTTTTTCTTTTTCTTTCCTTTCCTTTCCTCTCCTCTTCTCTTCTCTTCTCTCTGCTGCGATTTCCTCTCTCTCTCTCCCCTCCCCCTCTGAAGTTTCTGGAAAATAGTCCCAAATTCATTTTAAAAATAAACTTAATTGCAACCCAAGTCCTCAACTTCCCTGTGGTGATATTTAAATCTTTAACTTACCATATTTTACAAAATAACCCCAAACAAAATTATTACTTAAATTAAGTCCAACTTTGACTATGGACTTGACCAAAAATTCCATTGATTTTGACTAAATAAATTTTGACTTTGACTAATTTAAAATGAGTCGTAACAATATGCTTACCAAAGATAGAGACACATGGATGAAAAAAAAAACAAGTATTCTCTAAAATGCTTTTTAATTTTTGAATGAAGTAAGACAAAATGTAATTTTTATAAGACCAAAAATAATAAAAGACAGTACTGGTAAAAGGGGAACAATACAAATTCTAATTTAAAGCAGGAACATTATTATTCACCACATTGATTGGACTTCAGCAAAAAATAATTCCATTACATACTTTAAAAAAGTGTTGGCCATTTTTCCAATGAGAGCACGAACATATTCTTTAAAAGATTCTAGGTGTGGTAGACTTAAACACTAAATAAAACAAAAGTTATCTTGTTGATTTTAACAAGATAATTTATGTATTGTTGATTAAGTAATAAACTGGAACGTAACACAAGTAGACATGAATCAAAATAATATAAAGATAGACACTATAATGTAGTAAAAAAACTTGTTGCGAATGATGTCTTTGTATAGCATTTGGACCATGGCTCGTGAACATTAGAGTCATCATATTTGCAGGTCAGTGCAGAAGTTTGAATTTCACTAGCAGCAAATGAATCAGAGAAAGCACATCATCATCATACATTTTTCGTTTTATCTTTTTGACTTTGATCAAACTCAATTATTGGTATAAAGAGAGATCACCACACTGGAATAGCAATAGATTTATTCTTTTTTTTGTTGGGGATTTTGTTTATAGAAGGCAAAAGATTCTCAACAGTATTGCTTTTTGTATTTGTAGATATTTCTAAGACATATACTGGACATATACTAGATGAAGGATGGACACAACTTCACACTTGATTTGGCCGACACATAGGTCTCTAGTCAAAGCTTTTAAATATAACTAGTGAGCGCACGTGCATTGCACGTAGTAGAGTAATAAATTTGACAATAATAATAATATATATGCTGCCTCCCATTATGATTTTCCTCTATTTTTTAATGCAAACGCAATGTCAAATAGGAAGGCAGGCTCTAATCCTTAAAATGTGTGGTTAATTTGTTTTTTATTTTAAAGCCAAATCTGTGCTATGTAAATGAGATTTTTGTGTAACGTATAGGTGGACCACTTTTGGCTTATGGTAGAAGGGAAAAGAATTAAAGAATTAATCGAAGGAAACATAACAAGAAACAATGACTAAAATGGCATCCTTGACTGAATCTTCAGAGGATGACCATGAATTCCCATAATAATGTTGGAAACATATCAAAGCCATCTGCAAGACATAGCCTTAATATCATATTAATTCCAGTTTGAACATCAATTTTCTCTTGAATAGATAAATCGCTTGAACATTTTCCATATGTACGCAACAAAATAATCCAACATAATCCTGAGAATCGCAACACAAGAAAAGGAACCATTGTTGAACAAATGATGCAAAAAATATATTTATCTTTAGATGGAACTCAATCAGATGACTTGTACTTACCAGAATCAACTGGTGCAACACGGCCAATTATTGCCTCTCCAAAGTCAGGATGTAGTATCTATTTTGTTGCAGAGTTATCACTATCCAAAGAAACTGTGCGCACTTTAAAAATGGCAGGCATCAGCCCTTGTACAGGGCTATGTCAGTCCATGGTTTTCTTCATGCTTTGCAAAATGAGAGGTGTTTAAAGTCTTCCCTTTTTTTTTTTCAATGCTTAATGATATTTCAGCTAGGTGATCGAAAGAGAGACTATTGTAACACTTTGTAGTACATAAGTAGTTACCTTTCAGGTTGAATGAATATGAGCACCTCCTGCAGGTTGACAAAATATGAGAATCTTCTTAAAATCCTCATAACAAACTAAAATCTATCATGCTTGTTCAAGAAAAAAAAATTCCATATTAAAATGACACAACTGAACTTTGAACATCTAGAAGATATAAATCAACATAAATAATTTTCTTTAACAATCATTGGATAGAAAAATATAACATGATTTCTACTGGAACAGAATGGAAGAAATATCATAATTGTTCTCTTCTTAAAATACAAAAACTATATAAGTGATGAAGTGATTACTCCATACTGAAGAGACATTTGCAATTGTTGTTTTATCATGCTAATGACAAACAACTGGGTCATGCCTTTACCTACACATGTTGTATGTACCCAGATGAAAAAATATTATAGCTAAAATTTTTTTCAACCATTTCAGTTAATAGATGTTACCGTAAAACTCAATGAACTTGTTAACCACACCATGCTTTCTCAACATTTGGGTCACAGTTAAAACCAAATCAGTAGCAGTAACTGTGAATCGCTGCAATTAATTTTCACTTTTCATGACAACAAAAACAAAATAATATCATTAATAATCGAGGATTTATCATTAACTTCAGTAAAATATAGGCTAGTAATATTTAGAAAAAGTCGGTAAGAACAGTTTGCGAATGTGTTACTTGGCGTTCGTGTTTCTCAAAGAGCAAGGTCCTGACAATTCAGTTTTCCACATGCAGTCCAATAATATCAGACTTTGTGGAGTTTGACCACGGCAAAATGACTTGCTGTATTAACTTTGAGAAATTATAACGATCATTAAAATCCTAAGCCATTATAATGTTAACATACAATATACTTGAGGATGAAAACAAATAAATATTTCATACTTACACGTCAAGACATATGCCTATGTTGCACTAACTTTTCCACCAGAAAAGCAGGAAGTGGGAAATTTGGGAGACTCAGATTGCAATGCATAACATTAAAAAAATTAGCCTAACCAAAGATAATGTGTTAAGCAAGTTGTTTCTTAAGCCAATACTATGATGAGAGAAAAAAGGTTCACAATAGAATTATCAGCACATTAGAATTGCCCAATAGCTCAATGACTTTGAACTAAACCAAAAGCTTGACTTGATCAAGCAGCCATACTGCAAATAAGCAAACAAGAATACAGCAAAAGCTGTAATAAGGCGTGCAATATTTTGTTCTTTAATTTGTCATTATATACTAAAATTTAACTGCTCTAGCAACAATAATAGGAACACATATATGTCGATTGTGATATTTAATACAGATGCATTAAGTAAACTGGAATTTTCGTCAAGTAATGCAAGATATATGTACTAAGTGACTTACATTTATGTTAAATATCCACATAAACCAAAATGAGAGACTAAGTGTAAGAGGCACACTTTCATTAAATTTTCAATTATAAGTGTGTACGGCAACAAGCACCACCATACAAAGGTTGATGAGACCTGCATACTCTGTCATAAGATGCCAGTTGGTCTAAATACTACAAAGTTCTATGGAAACTTAGTTTCAAACAATTGGTTATAATTTACAGAATGAAAGTTGTAGGCAATTTATTTAGAGCCATGATGAGAAAACTTAATCAAAAACACATCGTTGGGATATAATTATTTAGTCTGGTTTTATATATCTGTTGACAAATTTCACCAGAAATAAAAGTGATCAATATTCATTACAATTCAATTAGTATATTCGAAAACTATAATTTTCTCGAGTAATTAATAGCAGTTCCGATCTTTTCACACAATATCGCTTTGGACATTGTCACACAAACATAAAACCAGGCAGAGTGACATCATCATCATAATCATTTGCTCTGAAATCTCAAGTGAGAACTACTATTTTTGTATTTTCTGCTTATATAAATTACTAACAAATCAAGACATAACCAAAAAGTTTATAAAAGGACTACCAAAGGCAAATTGTTAAATACAAACCATGTAAGATTCAAGCTGCTAATTCAATCCTTGCATCAGATGAATTTTTTGCTATCATCCTTGTCATGTTTCATCAGAAAATCAGTATTTAATCCTCCAAAAAGCTAGAAATCTTGAAAAATGTTTATGCAATCTATTTATCAGTTTTTGGAAATAATCTAAAATGCTCCGAAAGTGTTTGGTAAATGAAAAAAAAATGAAACTGTGTGTGCAGAGAGATAGATTACCATCCCATGTAAGCCATGGTATAAGCTAAGCTGAGAACGGCTGCACCAACCATGGCAGTGACAGTGTGAAAACCACACGTACGTCTAACCTCATGATTATAGCAGGTACATTTATAATTCATATCTAATTGCATATGCTTATGCTAGTGGAAGACATAATTAAATAAATTTGGTTGATCATGCATTGTGACACTTTCACGAGTACTTTCCACCCCATGATACAATGGTATTGAAACATGTAAATGTTGTTTAATATCTAAAAAGAAAAACACAATTGTGTGGAGCCTAGAGAAAATTGCACTTTGTGTCTCAATGATGACACAAGTAGTCCTTTAGTGATCATTTATGGCAGGATTATAAAAATTATATGAATGATCCAATTGTTTGCATGCTCCCATAACTTTCTGCCTTGTTTTGGAAACTATATTTTACGAAATACGAGAGTTTTAAAAATTGTCCCAAGTCCAAATATATCCTATTGATTATGATGGTACTTAAGAAGAGATGCCCTGTCTTGGAGTTTATATTCTACATATTGCACTTAACAAGAGCTAATTCATGCTATTTCAACAATAAAAACAAGATATAAGAGCTGCATATTATTCAAATGACCATTAAACGTCGGCTCAAAGCATCAAAATATGCCACAACAATGAAAAAACATTTCAGTATTACGAAGTTCTCCCAAGTTATATGCACAATCACTTGATCAGGCAATCATAACCCAACAATTAAAAGCATCATGTATTATGTCTGTATAGTTGTTTGAAGAAAAAAAAGGCATCTACTTATTGAGGCATTGAGCAAATATACGAAACCACAACCATTAAAATAAGTCCTTCGTAAAAAATAACTACGCATAACTTCCCATTTATCACGAAGAGTACATACTACTTAAATGTGAATAACAAAAGCAAATATGTTTCAAAAATAGTGGAGCTGCTTGGTAAGTTAAATGTTCATCTTCTTGGTCAAGGGGAAAAAATGATATTTTCATTATATGTCACTTAACAACCCATATGTCAAAAACCCACAAGTGAAATGTTATATTTTTAATTGAAAAGCAAAAAAAAAAAAAAAAAAAAAAAAAAAAAAAAAGAAAGAAAGCAATATGAGCAAAAACCAATGTCAACCAATAGATATTCATAATCATTTCAACCTGCCAAAAATCAAATAATACAAGTTTATTCATCAAACACGAAAATATGAATAAATTAAATCACCTATGAGAACACTAACGAAAATCAAGTCTCATAACACAAAAGAAAAAATTCTATAAATTTACCATATGAAAAAATCTAATCACGTGTTCAGCACAAGTCCAATTTTACCAATTTGAGGCCAAATCCACAAATTAGAAATCATGAATGTAAAACTTACTCTCTACAAATGGTAAGTGATACTACTCAACAACATAAGCTAGGCAACTTGTTCTTCTATGATAAGAAAATGGAGTATCCGATATGAAAATATTTTATTTCCAACAATGGACGAGCATCACTCCAATTCTCTTGGAAATTATTAAACTATTTTTATAGTGTGCATGATTATCTACTCAGATTGCTTACTTCCAATTACAAGGAGAAGCACAACATCAATTAGAGTACATCTGCCCCCATATTATTTTATTTCAATTAAACTCATACTTTGAGTTGGATTATAAGAGCGAAGCTCCCATTTATATGAGGAACAATTCCATTATCAGCTTCGATTCCAAACCCAAACCATCAAGACGACCAATACACTTTTTTGCGTCTGCATATCACTCTCTTTCAACATGCCTAGAACAAGCTACAAGGGCAGAATCTCCAAGTACTTGGATATTGTTAAGTTTGTCAGTTTATTGTGCAGGCGTCTACAAAACCATAAAGACCTAGATTTAGTTTTAGGCAAAATACATGATTCCACTATTGGTTTCCAAATGTACCGAACTATATTGATTAATTCTATATGCAAGTTCATCGACCTATATTACGGAGAGGGACAAAAAAAAGCAACTACGGAGAGGGACAAATGTGTGGAGCCTAGAGAAAATTGCACTTTGTGTCTCAATGATGTGAAAAATAGATATAACTTCAAGTTGAAGCACACTTTAATATTGTAACTCAAATGCAGCAGTAATATTGGACATCCATTTTATAAGGTCAGATACCAGAGATCTAGAACTGCTGGACCAGATAAATGATGTGCGCAGTGCACGGTAAGGGAACTCGGTGAGAGAATGATAATACATCTAAACATGCGAAAATGCAATAAAGTGATATATTTATGCAAGTTACTAATTACAGTGAAACTTTTGATTTTCTTACCTGAGCTGTTAGACAGAAGAATGAACAATTGCAAAACAGAAAAATGCATTTCTACCAAGATGAAACATCTGTAAGGGAAAACAAGTGAAAATCAAAAGAATCTCTTGCAACTCCATTCTCCAAAGATTCATCAGATGATAAAACCTTCCTATTTAATTTGAAGTCACAACTCAAAGGTGGACAACTTTGCCTTCCCTTCTTACATGACATAATTCAGTCTTAGATATTAAAGTGATCTAAAGAAAACCAAATGCACGTTAAGTGATTATCCACACTTTCTTCTCCAGCCAGCAGTATCAATAAAATTATGCCTTATTATATGTTCAAGAAAGTCTAGATTATATTTTGAAAGCTTATCCTGATCAGTTTAACTAATCAAACCGTGTTTGTATGCAAGCTTAAAATAAAAGCATGTTTGTATTGCAAACTTTGAATCTTGAAATTGTGATAAGCTATTTGAGGGATTATGATGATACAGAGAGACTCCAGTGTGATCTATACCAAGTACTTGGAATTAGCCATGCACCAGAAATCCCAACAAGATCAAATCATAATTTTCCACCACTTTTGAAGATATAGAGCGACATGCACAATCCTTATCGTTTTCAATGTGAAGTTCTAATTACCACCGAAGTGTCGATAAAAAGTAATTTGAGTCTTTAAAAATGTGTACCAAAAGATTTAAATTAGAGTCTTCTTATCCATTTTCCAATTCAAAAATAAATAAATCACCTTCATAACCTTGTTTAGGAATCATGAGAATATGTAGATACCCACAAAGCAATTTATTCAACTAATACAATTTGTTGCATACAGCTGGTAGCTTACTAAATTGAAAAATATTATAGAAACTTCAGTGTCGTTGATTATGCACTCCACTCCATATACATCCATGGTTTTGCATATACATATACATCAATGGTTTTGCATAATTATGCAAACTGAAAATACAATTAAATAAGCATACTTTCGATATATGAATCTAGAGAGAGAGTAAGCGGCCCAGGTTGCAAAATGAAAGAGATTACTTAGAAATTAGATAAAAACATAATATTGCAAAAATATTGACCCATGTTGGATCAAGCGGAATATAAGAAATAACCATCGTCAAGTTCAGCACCGATTATTTTCTGGTGCAAGTTGCAGGAGCAATGTAGAACGGAGGCTGCCCAGATGCTGGCAGCAGGACAGTGCAAACGACCGATGAAAGGGGGGGGACCAAAATCGGAGACCAACAGAAGAAGAGAGCCAGGGACGAAGATGGTGTGAAGTGACGCCAAGAGATATGGGTGACCCGTGTTGGATCAAGCAGAATAGGAGAAGTACCCGTCGTCAATTTCAACCCCGATTCTTTTCTACTGCGAGTCGCCGGAGTAACGCTGAACAGAAACTACCCATATGTTGGCGGCAGGGAGGTGCAAATGCCCGACCGATTAGATTCGGAGATTGCAGAAGAAGAGAGCCAGGGAAGAAGTTTGTGGGAAAAAATGGACATAAAATAAAACAACCCACACGTGAATACGACGTCGTTTAAGGTAGATGGAGACGGTGCCGTTTTGGTCCTTTGGAGACCATCTGGTGAACAGTGAAAATCCTCACTTTGGCTCTTATATTATAGTTAGATTAGATTAGAAATGTAATCTTCATTAGTTGAGTTGTGGCACGTATAACTTGAAATATCTAGATTTGCATTCCACATGCATAAAATATTATTTGCAAAAAAAGGACAAAAATATGGAGCTATTTTTCAGGATTGTTCATACTTGCATTAATTTGTCTGCAGTGCACTACAAAATTTTCTCTAGAGATGGTTGCATTGATGGAGCCAGTCAAATCCCTTAATTCCACGCAGGTTCTAGCCCTAATAATTAGAATGAAAAAAACTGTGTAATTAATATAAAAATAACTAAAATAACATTGCCAAAAAAAAAATTTGTTAGAGGCATTGAAAGCGATAAAAATATTTGAAAGAAAAAATTAATTTACCTTGTCGTGGCCCTTGCTTGTGGAAACTTGCAATAACCAGCATAACCTTAGTTCAAAAAATTAACTTATGAGGTCGTATGAGAGCCGCCTAAAGATGTTCTAGGCAGTAGAAGCCGCCAACCTCGTGTTAATATATACCATATTGATTTAGAGTCACATGTGCTCATTTAAACCATATGAAAAACTCACAAAAGTTAGTCATATAAAATAAATTCATCATACATAGTACAAGAATAAAGTTAACTAATTGATTAACAAGTGCTCAAGCTTAGAATAATCTACTTATCATAACACAAAGGTCTAAAAACTCAGATCTATCAAAGTGTCATGGAATGCTACAACAATAATCATTGCTTGGTAGCAAGTAAAATATGTTGAACTCTAATCGTAGGCAATCAGTGATTGTTTAATTTTGATGAGTTGAGTTTGGAAACTCTAATTTTCGATGTTATAAATATGCTCTGAGATTCACATAAGCACATTTAGAAGTAGAAAAATATATTTATTTGGCTAGAACTAAAACAATATTCAATTATAGATCATATTCAATAATTTAAACACAACCACTACAGATTCATATATTAAATAGACAGATTATGATAAAAAATCAATTTGATGAAATAAATTTCTAGGAGCAATTTTTGAAACATCTAATTGAATACATTATAGATATTTAGTGTGAGATTCTAAAGAGTTTTCAGAGAACAATAATGACTAATGACTATAAAAATCATTGTCATCAAAAGTAATAACAATGAGTTTAAATACAGAAACTTATTTTGTGCAAGTAAATAAAACTTTGTTCAATTCAGTTTAGTCATAATATAGAACTACCAATAATTCTTCTCAATACTTAAAATTGTCGATCCATAATTTTTGAACAAATATAAGAATGGTTGTTAACTTTTCAAGAAAATCCATATATCAAGAACCGTAAGAATAAAAGGGCAAAAGACAATAATTTGATGGAGAGAAGTGACGGTAGGGAGTAGAGGGTGGGGAGATGAGAGGATCTGGTAGAACCATTGCAATAATCGACGTCATTGTTAAATCGTAATTCTACAAGTACTTGGGAGAGAAAACAGGAAGAAAAGACTGGAGTTGATGAGGGAAAGCATATATTGAGCACACACAACTTTATTCCCGTGCATATTCTTGTCATAGTTTTCAATAGAGTCTAATGGAGAAGAAGATCTAACGTTAGAGAACTACGGATTCTGAACTCTCTGTAGATCAAGCAAGTATTTGTCTTCACGGGTTATGTAAAGCTGTAAAAAATAAAAAGCCACCCAAGAGACATTAATCAGGGATGGAATAAATAAACAATTAGCAAATACAATGCGGGAACTTTTTTTTAATGACTTAATAGCCGTAAATTACAACTGATGTAAGATAAGCAGCTATCAAATTTAGTTGTGTGAACACTCAATTTTCAAAAGAACGCAAGTTTCACATTGTGATTATCATACAAGCCAAACCGTTAAAGCATGATCATTCAGTAATTGAACTTGAAAATGAAGAAATATGTGAAGCATATTCTTAGAGAATGACACCTTTAACGAATCATGAACTTTTGACTAATTTATTTTCCATCTAATATACTACTGCTCCTTTTATAAATGTTGCGCTTCGGCAGGTTCAATAAAGGGAATACTGTTATAAACAGAATATATTATTAAAAAATAATTACTTGCACTTCAAACTTGATCACAGTTTGGGATAGCACCATCATTCTTTATGATAGCAGATTCGTCACCAGAGTAACCATTATCGTGCATATAATTGTTTACCATGCCTACGTGATGACCATGAATGCCAGAAATCTATTGGCATTTCATGCTGTATAGCTCAATCTTTTTCCATCAGACATCCAATTCTTGTAATGCTTTGGGAACTTCAGTCCTTATCTCACGACAATGGGATCGAGACGGGCAAAATAGCCAAAAAAATAGAAATAATTATCGTACCAACAATTAACTGTATTTATCAAAATAAGTGAACCAAAAAATGCCCAATTTTTTGTTTACCAAATAAAAGAAAATAATGACATGTAAATTTAATTACAAAGTCATACCAACTAACCTGGAGTCCAAGAGCCCATTTCTGATTGACTGGAAAAAGAGGTCTTCCTTCAAATTGTAGATAATCAACAACTTTAGGATGCCATTTCCTTACAGGCAATGTTATATTGTCACTTGAATTTACATAATTGTAACTAAATTCCCATAGAGAAATAGATTGTTTAGACACATAAACTTCAAAAGAAATCATATTTCAAAGCGAAAAGCACGTAAATATCCCAACATGATACAAGAAGTTCCAAGATGGAAATAAGAATTGCGAAAAGTAAGGATCCCGCAGTATCTAAAGCTAGGCGAGATAATAACACCTAATGTAATAACATTCTTGGCTTTACAAATATTAATAAATAAATTACAACTTTACTTATTAGCTTGAAATTGAAAAGGCGCACCATGGTCTCATAAAATTTAGCTCCAAGGTAGTATTTGGAAATACGAAGCTGGTTGTCTAGACAACAAATAGTATGAAACCCTGAAATATAGTCAATAAATGGAAAACAAAACTTACAATATAGAAAAATAAGATATAACCAATTAACCATATAATTACCTCATTTTAAACTCTGTTGAGAAGAGCATTCTTGTCAAAAATCATCTTGACCACTTCCTGAAGAATTTCTTCAAAGATCTTCTCCAGGAAAAACTACTCAAATTAATCAAGAAAATTTTTACTTGTTAGGATTGCAAGCAGCAAGTCTAATCTGTGAAAACAAGTGCATCAGGAAAAGATCAGATCAAGCACATAGTAGAAGCAAGAGGACAAAAAATAGCCAAGTTATTAGGAAGGATAGAAGAAGAAAGAGAGCAAAGGAACGAGGAAAACTAGTCAATCAGATACATGCCCACACATTTAGATCCGTAGTAGAAATTACATCGATTTACTTTTCTTTATAATCCTGAAGTTGATTGTCTCATAAGAGTAAATATGAGTTTTCATATTGAAAATTTTTGTAGACCAAAAGAAGCAAAGACAATAGTATTTTCCCTCTTTCTCCATGTACACACTATTGTCTTTTATTCTTTTGGTCTACAGAAATTTTCAATAAGAAAGCTCCTATTTACTCTTATGAGACAATCAACTTCAGGATTATAAGAAAAATAATTTGATGTAATTTCTACTACGGATCTAAATGTGTGGGCATCCCATGACACATTGTAATATAAAGTATTAACTTTGCTCAGAAAAATAGAACATCTAGATAAGAAATTACAAGTTTTACGCATCGGCACTATCGATCCCTAAAACAGTAAAAAAACTTGTTTGAAGGTCTCAATCACTACTTTAATCAAAACAAAAAATTCAGCATAGTTTAAAAAGTATAAATAATCACAAGTGTACAAATAAATTAAAACAGTCGAGTCAACAAGGTTACCATCACCATACTCGTTGTCTGGGAGAACTCAATCGAGTCACTAATTTGATCAAATAAGTTTCCACAGTAAATTTGTATATATATGCACAAAAACACACACATTCATATAACCAAGAATGAGAGCAAGGGCCAGCAAACCACCAGAAAATGTCGAAATTATTGTTGAAGAAATTTGGATTCTTGTACATAGTAATTTAAGATTTACGCTACTATATAGGGAGAATTTGATTTTTTAATTTATTTATTGTAAATTATAGACAATCTTAAACAACATTAGTGGAAAAAAAAATTAAATGCGAACATTGTCCTTGTAATAGAGTGGACCAACAAATGCTAAAGCCAAAACCATAAAATTCAAGAATTCAAATGCAGAAATGTTAACAAACCTAGTTTTTCGTTTGCAAAGGCAAAATTTGAAGAACCGAAAATGGAGAGAGCTTGAGAGTGTAAAAAATCATCAGAACTCAGTTTCTACTACACTAAATTTCCTGCATTAAAATGGAAGAAATGGTAATTGGCTGACTCTTCTGGCTAAAGAAATCTACCCCCCGTCTCTGCTAGGTTTTTTCATAACAATCAATAAATAATACAAAATAGGGAGAAAAAAAAACCCACAAATAACACTTGATTTTCTGAATAAAAGAAAGAAGTAGAAAGTGAAAAACCCTAACACAAATCTAAAAAATGTAAGATATTTACCTCAGATTTGAGTCCTTATATGGATATTTGGGGAGATTTCCTTGTCTTTGCGAGCCAATTTCTAAATTTGGTGATTTTTTTGTCCGGGTTCTGCAAGTAATTTGGAGAGATTTGGAAAAATTATGAAGAACATAAACGATGGAAATGCTAGGTGGGAGAGAGAAATGAATCTCTACATTCAATTGAGGAGAGACAAATGCTTGAAACCGCGTTGTTTTGCCTTCATAACGGTCAAACGACATCGTTTTGTTGTCCAAAGAAAACAAACAAAACGTTGTCGTACAGGCCAAAGTGTGAATAGTGACCCTCACAAACGTCTTATATAATGTAGTGATTATGTCAATTTAGCGGTTTTATTTAAAAAGTTAATAAAAAAACTAAAGTTAAAATTTACAATTAATTTTAATTCGTAGGATCTATATTTTTTTATCAACTTTTAACAATATAATTTTTTTTATAATTAAAATCTGATAAAAAATTGATTTTTAACAAAATCAAACGTACACTTATTCTTATACACTAATCTAACATGTCTAATTTATAATTAATTTTGTTTTACAGTAAGAAAATGATTATTATTTTGGAGAATGACGAGTAAAATCACTCAAAAACTCTTACTCGTTTGTAATATTACAAATCAAATCATAAATCTAATATTATAAATAAATTACTGAAAAATTAATATAAGATATATAAAGTTTTAAATCTTACTATTATGGTTTTAATTTTAGAATGAGAAATTGTTAAACTAATGTGAAATAATAATATAATAATCTCATATAGTAACAATTTTGAAAGTTGTTTATTACATTAATAATAATTCAAAATTTAATAAATTTAAAAGAACCTACGTTATTAAATTATTATTCATTCTACTTTCTAAAATTTGAGAATACTAAAGATCAAGTTTATAGGTTGTTTTATGATAATTGAAGTGAAATTTGTTTGAAATTCAGTATTAATTTATTGAATAACTTAAATACTAAAAAAACTTACAAAATGATATAACAATTATATTCTTAAATTGATAAGTTAAATCAATACATTACATATTAATGTCCAATTTTTGAAGATGTCATTCAAATAAAACTTAGGTCGAAATAGTATTCTATCAATTTATCAAGTCAATCTCACTAGATTTTCTTATATGTTTTTAAGAGCTTGTTTGGTATGGATTATAAATCGTTTTTAGTTTATTTTAGGCGTTATTTTTTACTTTTCAACTCACTTTTAACATAAAAAATCAACAATTTCAACTCAAATAAATCAATATTAGTTTATAAACTAGTTTATAATCTCTGTCAAACGGACCCTAAATATGTTTTAGTAATAGAGGTGGTTCAAGCCATTTGAAAGTCTTAGGCAAAATTTGTTAGTGGATCAAAAAAATAAAAATAATTAAATAGAACATATGACAATCCAAAGAAATTTCATCAATGATCTTAATTGTATTATTTTTTATGATTATAACATGAATCAATATTTATCGATGGTTGAAAAAGAATTATTAATAACAAGAAGTTAATAATGTTGTTGACATATGAAATAACAAGGGCCTAAAAAGAGACTTAAGAAAAATTGTACATATAGGCCCATAAAAAGTACCTAAGCATATAGGCCTAGAAAATATGTCGGCCAGGCCCAACGGATGCCCAAATAAATTTGTATATAGGCCCAATGGAAATTGTCCAAGCCAGGTAGGGCCCAAAATGGACATCGCCCAAATCATAAATGCCCAGGACGTTGGGCGATTAGAACGGTCAATCACCGCATAAGAGTAACTGTTCATAAGCAGTTTTTCTCATTTTTTATCGTTGTTCCCATGTTGTCAGGAGTTACAAACTTGAATTATCGTGGAGGAGTTACAAACTTGGATTATCATGAAGGAGTTACAAGAAGTTGGATCATCATGGGGAAGTTACAAACAGTTGGGATCATTATGAAAGAAATGGGCAGTTATTGGGCGACAAGGTGGTTGCTGGGTATATACGGCTGGATTATCATGAAGGAGTTACAAGAAGTTAAATCATCATGGGGAAGTTACAAACAGTTGGAATCATTATGGAATGAATGAGCAGTTATTGGGCGACGAGGCGGTTGCTGGACGATGAGGAAGAAACTGGGCGATGAGAAGTTTTTATGCAAGATTGAAGGAAAACGTGTGGTAAAACCGTTTGGCAAGGTATAATAGAAAGGAGATTGAATGACAAGGAAGAAAAAAGAAGACAACTCTCAGAAAACAGAGAAATGTAATTTCATTCCATTTAGTTTTAAATATTTCTTTACAGTGAATTCTAGTGTGCTTGTGCCCCTTGGAGGCATTTTGTTTTGTTTTTTCATCCTTTGTCACTATTGTAATCTTCATAAATCAAACACTCCTTGTTGGGACTTTGTCTCAAAAGGTTTGGCGTCCCTTACACATCGTCTGAATCCTTTAATTGTTAGCGAAAGATACACTTTCTGCGCGAAACAATTTGGCACGCCCAGTGGGACCACTTTTGGTGTTAGAAGATACAAGAGGGTGGCACAATATGCCTCACAAGAACCCAGATAAGGAACCAGCAAGCCAGCGAATTCAATCCGTGATCGAGCGATATGAAGAACAGTAAAATACACCAGCAACGAAGGGATAAAATCAAAACCGTTATGAACCAATGACGGAATTGAGTCCACGAACCATGCGCGCATTACTTGGCGAACTCACACAAGATGTCGTGGGACAGGTAAGCTTGCAAAATGTTCATGATATGGAAAAATTTGTTCAAACTGAAAATGTGCATTATGACAACATGGCCGAACAATTAAGTACTTTAAATGAACTTATAACTAGGTTAGTAGGCCAGACATGTCAACCAAATTTGCCAAATATAGGGAATCATTTCCAAGCTAGGATGGTTGTGGGGCATAATTCACCGACAATGAACCCTATGAATCCTAGTCAGGGAATAGAAATGCCCTTTATACCATCGACGTCAAATGTGGATGGAGGCGGCATGGCCAATTTGAGTGGTCATAATGTGGGGTCGTCCAACTTGGGGGGTAGCCCGAATGCAAGAGAAAATATGTCAAATATAGGACAAAACGCAACACGTGTTAGCGAAGGGGCAAATGTCCAAGTAAATGGCAATAATACCTTGAATAATGGTAATTTGGCCACAAATCCAGGGTTAAACAATAGACCTCAGATGATTCCACCTGTGAATCAACCTATAGGAGTCCCGTACGATCCAAACATGGCCTTAAGAAACCAAATCACCGAGATAATGCAAGATCAGATGGCTTTTGGAATGCGTCCTTTCATTAGGCCGACCTATAGGAAGCCATATCCCGATTGGATAGACCAAGCCTATCCGTGGCCTAGGGGATATAAAGTACCGGAATTTTCACTATTCACAGGTTTAGGAGAGGTCTCAACATTGGAACATGTAGGGCGATTTACACTGCAATGTGGTGAAGTAAGTGATTATCATAAAATAAGGTTGTTTCCTAGTTCGCTAACAGGGTAGTCTTTTCATGGTTCATTAATTTACTAGCAAACTCTGTTCAGACATGGCAACAATTAGAGCAGTTGTTCCACGCCCAATTCTATAAAACTGAATCTGAAGTCACCTTGGCCGATTTGGCGAATTTATGGCAAATGCCAACTGAATGGGCAGAAGTTTTCCTTCAAAGATTTAAGATTGCTAGGAGTAAGTGCTTCGTGCCCTTACCTGAAAAAGAGTTTGTTAAGATCACTCAGAGTTGTTTAAGTTTCGACTTGAAAAAGAAATTTCAGGATAGGGAGTTTCCTGATCTCTTCCAATTAACGGACAATGTAATTAGGTATGAGCGTTTGATAAGGGAAGAAGAACAAATGAAAAATTCTAGCAAAGGGACTTACTATAGAGATCCAAACTTCGACGTTCATATTGTAGATGAGTATCATGATCAAACTGAAATATGTCTGGCCGAATTGATTAAAGGAGATGCTTATGAATGTCCGTTAATAATTAGCTCAGGGATGACGGTGAAAAACGAGCCTCTAAGAGATACAAGCAAGAAGGCTAGAACGTTTTCGTTCGATATAACCAAAGCAGATACTATATTTGATAGATTGTATAAAGACAAGCAAATAAAACTGAGCGATAAGCACAAATTGCCAAATCCTGAGCAAGTTAAGGATAAAAAATATTGTAAGTGGCATAATGCATGGTCTCATACAACTAATAATTGTTTGGTTTTTCAGCATGTATTACAGGATGCCATCGAATTAGGGCGAATCACTTTTGAAGCTAAAAAGAAGATGGCAGTAGATGAGAATCCTTTTCCGCGGCCACTAGGAGTCAATATGTTGTCAGCAGGTTTCAAAAGTGGTTTACCTAAATTCAAATTGGTAGTCGATAATGGAGACGAAGATCTTGGACAGCATCCCAGCGTGTTCGAACGTCTCAAAGGTAAAGAAGTTGAAAGGAACAAAAAAGTGTTGTGTGCTAGATGTAGCAGAGAAATGGATGAAGATGAGGAGAAAATAGAAATATGGGGGCGTCACAATCATCCAAACACGACCCAAAATTTCCAACCTATTCAAGGACGAAAGGTATCACGGTCTCCTTTTGAAAGACAGGTCAGACCGATGTATGATGGCAGGCCGATGTACAACGACAGGCCGACGCTCAACAATAGAACGTTCAGGCCACAGCCTCATCGATCGAATGTATGGCACTCATTCCAATACAGTACGGAAAGGGTGATACCCTTTGATCAAATTACTAGGACACAGCAAAGACGTCATCAGAGAAATTATGGACGAATGATGAGGTAGCAACAAGAAGTGATACATCCCAAATTGCCCAATTTATCCAACACTGTTGCTAAAGAAAATCTTGAAGATGAGAAGGAACATAATGTGAACGATTCAACAGAAGAATTGCCAGAAGATTCTTCTGGTAGGTCGAAATTTGAAAGACGCAACAAAGACGAAGATGAAGATGATCCTGGACAATCCATCACCATTCAGTTTGGTTCTTTACCCCCAATATTGGCTAATAATTATCTGCTTGCTAATGAGTTTAAAAGCAAAGGGGATGAGGAGCCACAAGACGATGAGGGGGAGGAAGCATGCACGTTGGAATGTAAGGGAGAAATCGGGCAAACCTCTGGAGATATCTGTGGAGGAGAAGAAGAAGATGATGGCTTGACCGATGTGGAAGAAGAGATTGACTTAGAATCAGAAAGAAGAAAAAGAGGAGTTTCATATAACAATTTGCTAAAACAGCTGTATCAAGAAGGTGTCCGAGAAGTAGATTTGTTGGGCGAGCCATCTGGGCGATCTTTTGATTATTATGTGTTATACGGGACGCCCAAGAGGAAAATAAGGGTACCACGCTCTGAAAAGTATGGATCACCTCCAATGATATTGCCACCCCCTACAGGTTGGGAGGAAGTGAGCGACATAGAAACTCAAGAGCCTGGCATGGAAGATCAGTACGAAATGTTGCACGTGAACCTGACACAGCAATTTGATCCAGAGGATGATGGGAGACAAGAAGTGGAGATAGAGGCGACCGAAAAGGTCATCTTTAAGAAACCAACGGCCAATTTAACCAAACATTTGAGACCATTATATGTAAAGGCTCTAGTCAATGGCATCCCTGTAGCCAAAGTTCTCATCAATAATGGGGCCGCTATTAATACCATTCCATCCAGAATGATAAAGAAATTTGCAAAGACGGAGAGCGATTTGATCCCTACAGAAGTTATTCTTACGAGTTTCAATGGCGGGGCGACTTCGGCCAAGGGAGTAATACCTTTGGACGTAACGGTAGGAACTATTACCAAAACCACAGTATTCTTTGTAATAGACGGGCCGACTAGCTACAATGTGTTGTTAGGAAGAGATTGGATTCATGGAAATCGTTGTATACCTTCATCACTCCATCAATGTCTAGTTTTTTGGAATGATAAAGGTGAGGCCGAGGTGGTGCAAGCAGATCATAGACCTTTTGTTGCAGAAGCGAACTCGATATAGAAGTTCATGTTTGAGGGAAATTATGGGCCTGTGAGAGTAGTCCAAGATGGTGAAGAAACTCGAATCATCGCGCAGAGTGAGGAGCCACTATCAGTAGATGCATTTACTGAAATGTTCGATCAAATGAGGCCAAACATAGTGACCCTTGAAGAGCCAATCATTGGCAAAAAAGACATTCAATAAATGTTGAAGAAGGTGTCTAGCCTTCAGGATGTCGAAGCCAAGTCAATGGCTTTCGAGAAAATGTGCTAAGGAGAAGTAAAAAAGAAAACGGCTTTAAAAAATTTAAGAGACAAATTAGCAGTGTTCGAGTTAGAACAGAATATTAGCCGAGAAGTAAATAAGGTGGATTGTTTGGATGCAGAAGACATCACTATAAGGAACTTGGACGATGATGTGATAGGAGTTATGAAGACCGGACACGCTCAAGCACAAGACCCTTTGGTGAAAGTAAATATTGGAGATGAACGAGAAGATCGCCCAATGTTTATAAGTCAGATGCTTAGCAAAGAGGTAAGTGACCAGTTAATTGCTTTGTTAAAAGAATACAGAGATTGTTTTACTTGGGAATATGAACACGTGCCTGGTTTAGATAAAAATTTGGTAGAACATAGGTTGCCAACTAAGCCACACTTTAAACCACATAAGCAGCCCTCCAGACGTTTTGCTCCTAATGTATTGCCCGAAGTAAAGAAAGAAATAGAACGATTGTTAAAGGCAGGTTTTATCAGGACGGCCAGATATGTTGAATGGTTGTCTAATATTATGCCTGTATCAAAGAAAAATGGTAGTATTAGGGTTTGCATAGATTTCAGAAATTTGAACTTGGCAACGCCCAAAGATGAATATCCAATGCCAACGGTAGATTCCTTAGTAGTTTCTACTGCCGGACATGTGATGTACTCCTTTATGGATGGATATTCAGGATACAACCAAATTTATATAGCTGAAGAAGATATACATAAAACTGCATTCAGATGCCCAGGCGCTCTAGGATGTTTTGAATGGGTGGTCATGCCTTTTGGTTTGAAAAATGCATGAGCCACTTATTAAAGGGCAATGAATCTAATTTTTCATGACATGATAGGAGAATTCGTTGAAGTTTATGTTGATGATATAGTGGTTAAATCGTTGAAAGAAGAAAACCATTTCCAACAATTGAAACGTTCATTTGAACGGATGAGACAGTATAAATTAAAATTGAATCCATTGAAGTGTGCGTTTGGTGTTAATGCAGGAAATTTCCTAGGATTCCTAGTGCATGAAAGAGGAATTGAACTTGACAAAAATAAAGCAAAAGCCATTTTAGAGGCTAAACCACCTAAGAACAAAAAGGAATTGCAAAGATTCCTTGGGCAAGTGAACTTCTTCCGACGTTTTATCTCTAATTGTGCAGGGCGAACGAAAGCTTTCTTGCCTCTTTTGAAGTTGAAAAATCAGGACGACTTCGTCTGGAAGGAAGAGCATCAAGAGGCTTTTCATAGCCTGAAGACATATCTATCAAATCCACCAGTGTTAGTTTCACCTATCCAAGGACGGCCAATGAAAGTCTACATATCGGCCGAGCAGGAATCAATAGCTGGACTAGTCGCCCAGGACGATCAGTTTGGAGAAGAAAGGGCGATATATTATCTTAGTAGAAGACTAACTGCATGTGAATGTAATTATTCTGTTATTGAAAAATTATGTCTTGTTCTATATTTTACATGTACAAAATTAAGGGCTTACTTGCGGCCTGTAACTATTTACTTAATTTCTAAAGTAAATTTAGTTAAGTACATGTTCTCTCGTCCTGTTTTGCATCAAAGGATTGGTCTTTGGACTCTAGCACTATCAGAATTTGAAATACAGTTTATACCACAAAAGGCGGTCAAAAATCAAGCGTTGGCTAACTTCTTGGCCGATCATCCATGCTTGGACGTGCCTAAAGAAATTGAACTAGAAGTCAATTCGCTCGAGCTAAAACCCTGGATTTTATACTTTGACGGCTCAAAAACTGCTAGAGGTGCAGGAGTAGGGGTAGTGCTAATAAACCCAGTAGGGGTTCGTTACAGGTTTGCTTTCGCCCTGACTGAAATGTACACTAATAATCAAGCCGAATACGAAGCTTTGATTGTCGGTTTAGAATTATTATTAGATTTGGGGACGAAAAATGTGCTTGTCAGAGGTGATTCTCAACTAATAATTTATCAATTGAATGGCGATTTCAAATGCCAAAGTGATTCTGTCATAAGTCAATATGACATCGCTCAAGAGCTCTTGGACGAGTTCGACCAAGTAGAGCTTCAATACGTTAATAGGATGTATAACGATTTGGCAAATGAGCTGGCCCAAATGGCATCAGGTTATTCGAAAATGTTAGATAACGATTCTGCATGCGAGTACGGAACGATATTGCCTGTAGTTCAACGAAGGGCGAAGGAATTTAATGTGCATTGTATACAAAATGGAGACGCATTGGATTGGAGAGAAGAAATACAAAAATTTCCGGAAGAACCCAATAAGAAGAGCGATAGGAAGTTAAAATTACGTTCACTGAACTATTTTCTGGTCGAGGGAGAATTATATAAGAAACGCTCAGATGGTATACTTTTGAAGTGCATAAATTTGCAAGAAGCTAAAGTGGTTATGGCCGAAGTGCATGAAGGAGTGTGTGGAGCACATCAAGCCGGCCAAAAGATGAGATGGTTGATCATCAGGAGTGGGTATTACTGGCCTAAAATGGGCGAATTATGCGTGCAGTATGCTAAAAGTTGCTTGGAGTGTCAAAAACATGGCCCAGTCCAAAGAGTGCCAGCAAGGAAAATGGTACCTATTATTAAACCATGGCCCTTCAAGTGTTGGGCGATAGACCTGATAGGAAAGATTTACCCACCATCGTCCAAACAACACACTTTTGTAATAGTCGCTACGGATTTTTTCACTAAATGGGTAGAAGCGATACCTTTAAAAGAAATTTCCCAAGGAAGTGTCATAGAGTTCATTCGTGATCACATCGTATATAGATTTGGGATACCTCAAACTGTAGTGATGGATCATGGAACTTCTTTGAATGGGAGTCAAGTGAAAGAATTTCTAAGCGAGTTTGGAATCAAGTTGGCAAACTCTACACCTTATTATGCCCAATCCAACGGCCAAGCTGAATCGTCAAATAAGGTTTTAAAGAGTATCATAAGGAAAATGATAGGCGAAAATGCTAGAAATTGGCATGAGTGTTTGAATAGAGCGTTATGGGCCTATAGGACTTCTCCGCGATCTAGTACTAAAGTAACTCCTTTCCAGTTAACTTATGGGCAAGAAGCAATGCTGCCTATGGAAATTAATGTGCAATCGATCAGAGTACGTTTGCAAAGTAGTATAGATGAAAATGAGCATACTGAGTTGCTCGTCCAGAATTTGTTAGATTTAGACGAATTGAAGTTGAGCGTTTTAGATAGATTGCAAATTCAAAAAAGACAAGTGGCTTCATATTATAATAAAAGGGTCATAGCCAAATGTTTTAACACGAAGGATTTGGTCTGGAAAACAATACTTCCATTGGAAAGTAGTAATCCAAAGTTTGGGAAATGGTCACCAAATTGGGAAGGACCATACAGAGTTAAAGAGGTGTTACCAAATGGGGCCTATCATTTAGAAAATTTGGATGGTATGAGGCACATGAGGTCTATTAATGGCAAATATTTAAAGAAGTACGTTCCGTCAGTTTGAAATTTTGAACGATTAGAGGTTTAAACATTAAAGGACACAATTCTATAAATGAATAAAGCCATTCATTTCATCTGATAATTTGGTTGCCATAAGTGGCTACCATTACAAAAGGAAATTGGATAAAACAAAAGTTGTTTTTAAAACCTTAAAATCTTAATTACATCCTACCCCAAATAGAGTGCATTTGCTCTCTAAGTTTCTCCCACTCATCGCGCTGTTGAACAGAAGCGGCGGATAGTTCATCCATAATCCCATCGTCCACTTCTAGACCTGAATAACACTCAAGCAAAGATCTAGCCCGCTCAACTTTCTGTGAAGCATTGCGCTTTTTGGCTGCCAACCTGGCCTTACAGTCGTCCATCTTCTCTTGGATTTCTTTCATCTGAGCAGTCAAACTCATCATCAAAGAATCCTCAACCATGACCTTGGAGGAAATCTCATTCAGATTGTTTTTGGCTTGATCGATTTCCTGGTGAAGGGAGTCCCTCTCGTTCATAGCATCGACGTATTGAGTTTTCTTGGCTTTGAGCTCCACATTTTTGGCCAACAGTGCGCTTATCTCCTGATGAATGACTTTCAAAGATAACTTGAGATCCGTGGGGAGTTTGAGCAAAGGAAGCTCAAGTGCTTGAGCCATTTGGTGGCTTAGACGCTCGAATTTATCTCGGTGGTTGGCCGCGCTGGCGTGGGATATATCCATGTCCATGAAGGAAGTGTATTCAAGTACTGCCTGCTTAAGGATATTCAGGTTCTCTATGGAAAAAGCACTAGAGGCAGAAGAGGGACGACTAGCCGAGGATGAACGAGCGGTCTGGCTGGCCTTCACTTGTTCCCATGACGTAAACAGGTCCTGAATAGAGCGCAAGATGGTATCAGCATTCTGTAAAGGTAAGAACGATTATTTAGTGTCTTTATGGCAATAAACAAAGTAAAGAAAATCGAAAGAAAAATTACCTCATCAGTGGTCTGGGAGGAAGAAGGGGGAAGTGTACCGCTGGGCAATTTGACAGCCTGCGAAGATTCACCCTTATCTGAACGTACTGGCTCTGGTACAACCGGCAAGTCAATTGGTCTTTCTACAAAAGGACGAATGATGATAAGTGCTTCAAGAGTAAAGCCATGTCAAATGGTAGAATTAGAAAAATGTTATAATTATAAGCACATATTACCATCCGGTTCTACACCTGGAGGGGAAACGCCCTGGAATGATGGAGATTCTTCGACTGTCTGGGCGATTGAAGCAGCTGGGTCTCCAAATCCCTGTTCAGGCAAGTCCACTTCTATGGATGGCTCGGAGGATCGAAGAATTGAAGGGTCGGGTGGCGTAGAATCTTTCAAAGGAGAAGGGACCCCCTTCTGATTCAGAATACAAAGAGAATATCAATATTTATACCAAAGTGTTCTTTAAATGAGGGGAAATCATATTACCTTTCTCCTGGTCATAGGAGGAGCATCATCATCATCATCACTTTCATCACCGGGCTGATCTGATGGGTCCAATGCAGGCCGTTTTCGACTGGATGCACTTCTCGCAACTCCAGTTTGGGCGGGAGGAGAACTAGATTGGATATAAATGGCAGTAGAACGTCTAGTACGCACTGTCGAAGGCTTTGTAGGAGAAGATGAAGGAGCAGGTTGTTTAACAGATATGGGCACAGCAGGGATAGGAATTGGAGTAGAAGAAATGGAAGTTCTAGAAGACCCTGACCCCTCAAGTATGTGAAATGCATGGTTAACATTAGTAGTGAAGAATCTACGTTTCACCGAAGGCCAAAACTGTTCAAAAAGAGGATGAACTGCCAAAGTGGGATTGAAAGGAGCCAAAGAGAACCCATTCATCAGGGAAGCATTACGCTCATCTATAGCCTGTGCTTCTACTTTGGTAATAGTATGGAAGCGTTCTTGAAAATTCTTTGAGTAACAAGGAGGAAGAGGCCAAATTTGGCCAAAACCAAGCTGTCAGGCAAAGAACTGGGGAGCATAGACCTCAACCCCAGCCTTGGCATTAGTGCCCGTGAGAATGTCATGAAACAATTCTCGCCCAGTCAAGTATTGGACCCAAACGGGCAAGACATTACTCACCTCGTTCAAAGTAAGAGGGGGTTGGACGTAGACTGGGACTTGATGAATGGAGAAAGGAAAGAAAGAGGGAATTGAGTTTAAATTGTAAAAGAATGTAAAGACGTCCCGGTTAGACATATCAACGGGAGCTAATTGGTTAATAACTAGCCCGAAACAACTCACGGACCTAGGAGGGATTGAAGGAACACCAAGTTGTGGAAAATATGCTCTCAACCACAATTGAGCAAGCCAAAGAGGCCCACTTCCAGTAGGAGAAGCATTGGTCCTAAG
The DNA here is from genome assembly GCA_030279155.1 of Forsythia viridissima. Lineage (NCBI taxonomy): Eukaryota > Viridiplantae > Streptophyta > Magnoliopsida > Lamiales > Oleaceae > Forsythia > Forsythia viridissima. The sequence continues at coordinate 46,327,519 of CM059038.1, read as the reverse complement.
TTGATATTGAAGGTAGGCCATACCTCTATAGAAGGCGGCCAGAAACAGAGAACAGAGGTTTAAAGACCTACCAAGAGCCAACTCATGAGCGATGGGCAAATAGGCCATGGAAGGTTTAAGACTGGGAACACAAAGAATGTACCTACACAGCCAAACTTGGAGGAAGGCTACACGCTCTGCATGAGTGGGATCTTTGCCCGTGTTGTCATAAAGTTCCTGCATGCCTGAATAGGAGTCCGTATACCTCTTTTCAAACTTTGGGGCTAGGGAGGATATCAGTATGGCAGGAGAAATGGTATCGCCCAGAGGAGGAAGATTGACCAAAGCACCAACGTCCCTTAGAGTAACTGACATTGGGCCAAGAGGAAAAATGAAGGTATTGTACTCGGAAGACCAGAAGCTTAGAGCGATTGGAAAAAGAATTGAGTCATAGAGAGGGGGACGTGTGGCGATTTCTAAAAGATCAGAAATCCTAGCACGATCAAAAAGAGCCTTCGTGGGAGCATGCTTCATCATACGCGCATGCCAGAGACGGAAAGTGGTATCCGATTTAGGCCATGTGCGAATGCTTTTCTCGCGGATTGGCTTCAACGAGAATGGGTCCAAGAAAGGAGGTTCTTGGGTGCAAGGGAATAATTGGGCCATGGCCAGTCGCCCAATAGAGTCTGCATCCCTGAACGACGGGCCCAAATAAAACTCGTTCTTATCAGGCCTAGAGGGTAGAAGATTCGATGGGTTTATATAAGGTTTAGTTATGAGGTCCTGGAAATCCTCGAAAGTAATGCTATTACTCAAAGAAGCTTTGGACGTCGACATGGTTTCAGCGAATGGACGAGAAGATTGCAAGAGAGATGATCAGTTTGGGAAGGTAAGTGAGAGTTAAAGAAAAGATGAATGAATAGTGCCCTTTTTATAGAGGGAGAAAAGGGACAGCGATATGATGGGGGCTGGACGTTGTCATTGGTAATGGCGCCTTTTTTGGAGTTTATATAAATCGTGCTCTTGGGATTTCTGAATTAAGGCGCCAAACACTTTTTCAGAAGATGAAACGCCACCAAGTGAATATGGCTAATTAATAAGCAATTATATTAATTAAGCCATATTGGGGGGTAACTGTTGACATATGAAATAACAAGGGCCTAAAAAGAGACTTAAGAAAAATTGTACATATAGGCCCATAAAAAGTACCTAAGCATATAGGCCTAGAAAATATGTCGGCCAGGCCCAACGGATGCCCAAATAAATTTGTATATAGGCCCAATAGAAATTGTCCAAGCCAGGTAGGGCCCAAAATGGACATCGCCCAGATCATAAACGCCCAGGGCGTTGGGCGATTAGAACGGTCAATCACCGCATAAGAGTAACTGTTCATAAGCAGTTTTTCTCATTTTTTATCGTTGTTTCCACGATGTCAGGAGTTACAAACTTGAATTATCGTGGAGGAGTTACAAACTTGGATTATCATGAAGGAGTTACAAGAAGTTGGATCATCATGGGGAAGTTACAAACAGTTGGGATCATTATGAAAGAAATGGGCAGTTATTGGGCGACGAGATGGTTGCTGGGTATATACGGCTGGATTATCATGAAGGAGTTACAAGAAGTTAAATCATCATGGGGAAGTTACAAACAGTTGGAATCATTATGGAAGGAATGGGCAGTTATTGGACGACGAGGTGGTTGCTGGGCGATGAGGAAGAAACTGGGCGATGAAAAGTTTTTATGCAAGATTGAAGGAAAACGTGTGGTAAAACCGTTTGGCAAGGTATAAAAGAAATGAGATTGAATGACAAGAAGAAAAAAGAAGACAACTCTCAGAAAACAAAGAAATGTAATTTCATTCCATTTAGTCTTAAATATTTCTTTACAGTGAATTCTAGTGTGCTTGTGCCCCTTGGAGGCATTTTGTTTTGCTTTTTCATCCTTTGTCACTATTGTAATCTTCATAAATCAAACACCCCTTGTTGGGACTTTGTCTCAAAAGGTTTGGCGTCCCTTACACATCGTCTGAATCCTTTAATTGTTAGCGAAAGATACACTTTCTGCGCGAAACAAATGTCGATTCTCATCGATACACTTTCTTCATACAATAATGCCATTGAAGATATCAGCTGTGGGCACTAATCCTTGTCATACAAATCAATTGTTCGATGGGCCCTATTTAATGCAGTTAGCCAATGATTTTACCATCCCAATTAAATCCGACCCACAAGCTTGAAAGCTTTGTTAGTATGTATAAGTATTTGTAAACTGTTTAAACATTATTTTTACTTACATATTTTGTAAGATATACCATTTGTATCTACTTTACATCTACACATTTCGTAAGTCCACTACTTATAATTTACACAAAATTTTACCAAACATACTCTGAATATCGTCCATTTCCATCAGAAAGTGGAGCTTAATATTTTTCTTTCCTAAATTAGCTCATTCAAATTCAAATATTACCGTTATTTATTTCTCTTTAAAAAAAGAATTATGTTTTTTTATCTCTATTGCTGATCATCAACAGTATACATAGTAATCCATGTGGCGTGGGGCCAACATCTAATAGGCAATATACTCATTTATTAAAAAAAAAAATCAAATGAACCTTTGAACCCATTACTCTCCATATGCATCTATGTTTGTAATGAAAAAACTCATCCTCAATCCGCCAACTCCACTCTTTTTATAGTGACGGGGTCAAATTCTAGTAACTTGAAGCAATACAATCAATTTCCTCTTTTTCTGGAGATGGTTGTACTGGTGGCGATTGGTATAAAGAGAGTTGAACCGACAAATTGACGATGATTTTTTTTCCATTACAAACATAGATACGTCTGGAGAGTAGTGGGTTCAAAGACCCATTTGAAATTTATTTTGGGGCCCATGCCACATGGACTGTCACATCTATTGCTGATAGATGATGATGATCAGCAATAAAGATAAATAGCATTACTTTTAAAAGAATAGTCATTTTCTTGGGCCGAAACAACAGTATTCTACTCTCATTTTTTTTTTTTTTTACGATTTTAGCTCATGTGATAGTGAATTTCTTGCCATGTGGCAAAAAAGATATTTTGTTATTTCTTCATTTGAGCAAAAAAAAAAATATATGAGGTCACATGTTTCGTACTTTGCCAACTTTCGTTTAGCTTTGCATGAGACTTGGAAGGTTTCAACAAGGCAAAAATGTTCATCTTTGATCTGTCTCTGGAGAAAGATTGGGTTAAGGTTTGCATTGTTTTGCCTTGATGAGAGGTACTTTGGTGAACTCTCCCTCGTTAGCAAATCAGATTATTAGATCTGCATCATCGATGCAATTCCAATGAAAGTATAAAGAGGTTCATTAAACTTTGAGTCTCTTTGGTGGCATTGCCCATATGTGACATGTGATATCTTCAGTTTGACATGGCTTGCACACATCTCCACATTGGATGAGGTAGTAACAATAATCTCTAGTCAAAGTCTAATATTCATGTTAGGCTTAATTATGACCTAAAATGAGTGGAATTAAGATCGCAAAATTTGTTAGGAATTGAGACCAATTCTTTTATTGCCTATAAGATCCTTGTTCTGAGAAAAATAACGAAACAAAAAAATATAAAAGATAGAGAAAAATTATGAACTGTCAAAACTTTTACTATTATGGACTGTCAAAAATATAATATTATATTATATTATATCATATTTTTTCTTTTTCAACAATTGGTGCATCTTTTGATTTTGGCAAGTTTTAAGAAAATATCCCAACAAAATTTAGGAGTTGTTCTCTTTGCGTTTCAATTTTCAGTTTTGATTTTTGAATTCATTTTCAGTTTTCTGTTTTGAGAGCCTATTTTAAGATGGCTGAAAACGCATTTGGTTCGTGATTCTGAAAAACTATTTCTGAAAATGGAAAATTGAAAAATACGTTCTGTTTGAAATTTTGAGAAATTGTTTTATTCAATAAATTTGATTATTCAGTAAAATAGAACAATTTTATGCTAATATATGACAAAATAATATATACATTTTAAAGTCAGTGAATTTAACAATTTTTTTTTTACAAAAATAAAATATAAACAAAAAAAAATTAATGACATGGACTGAAAATTTTAATCAATTTTCATTTAAATTAATTTTTTAAATTTTTTATTTAATTAACCAATAAGGGCTTCAATTATTTTTTTTAGTATTTAGAATTTTAAATTTTTTTCATAATTTTTACTTTTTAAGAATTTAGATATTTTTTAGAATTTTTCTTATTTATAACTAGTCCAAGTTGGAACCAAATTTTGTTATTTAGGCGTATCACCAAAAACTCCACTGTTCTTTGCTGAACCCTTGTTGAACAAATAACCATCATCAGGTATCCAACTCCTCAGCAAGGTGTCATTATGCGGCATAATATTTGTTCCCACAACGTTAATCCTATGAATTACGTGTAAGGGACTAGACAACAGACCGTTGTAGTCTCTCTTGTTTCCTTCTGGAGTTGTATATGATGCAGAATCAGGAATGAACTCACTTGGGGTAAGAAACAATTCAATTGCATTGACAAAAGCAAGAGGGTTCTGGGGTAAGAAATGAATTTTGAACTTTCCAGGTGTATTAATTGTGAGCAAGAACTCTTTGATGACCGGTAAATTACTGCCATTTTTGACACTGAAATTAGATAAAAGATAAAACCCAGAAGCCGAAACTTTGAATTGAGCGTCAAAGAGATTTTCCGGGTTTGAAAAGGGAAAGAAATGGAAACGTACCATATAGGTGCCATTTTGGACTATATCTAGCTCATACCAAGATGGTTTCTTGAAAATTCTGGCACTTTGATAGAGTTCCGGAGCTGAAGTAGGGTCTTTAATTGTGGTGCTTTTGCCCGATGACACGGTGAAAGTGCCGGAATTGACATCGCCGGTGAAGGTCCGGCTGGCGAACACGAGTTTTGAAGCTGAACCACAGTTGATGAAGTACTTTTCAGGTAAAGCATAATCTGAGGTGAGAGAGAAGATAGAAGAAAAATCAAAAAGGAAAAGAAGAAAGAGAGAAAGGGAAATCTTGCGGTACAGAAAGTTTTCCATAGATAACATTCTGATGGAGAATTATTGTTTACGATATAAATGGTGATAATACAGACAGTACATCATGCAACTCCATGGAAATTTAAACGTCTAACTTGTCGACTTGTAGTTGTTTGTTTCTTTTTGATGAATTTTGATTCCAAAATGAGAATAATTAAGGATTTTTTTAATCTTAAATCTCCAGTCACGAGCTTAACAGTCGAAATAAACCAGCTTTAACAGGATTTTATCAATTTTTATCAAAATCTAATAAAAAAAAATTATCAAACGACCCCTAAGTTTTAGTTAAATAACAAGTTTGGAATTACCTTGGTGGGTGATGCAATTCTACCTTTTATTACACGAACAATGACAATAGGTGAAATTAGAGAGATATTCATTAATTTATACACGCATTTTATTTAGAAACAACTGGCTTAATAAATTCATTTAATTTTTTTTTTTGTATATTTAAAATTTAAGATGGAATTTATAATAATTAATATTGCAAAATGACATCGAACAATCAGTAAATCGTTCGTTACTATATAAAACATGTCTATTGTATTTATAACTGTTATTTCAAAAATTGTACAAAAGCCTTGGAACTAATTACATTGACAATGGGACAACTTTTCCTATTTTAGATTTTCCTATTTATTGTAGATTAGATTGGATTGATAATTACATAATTTGTTTATTAATTTATTTTTGTAATTGTATTAAAATTGTATAATTTACAAATTATATTAAAATTGCTTAATTTGTAAATTCAACACGAATCCTTCTCAAGTTTTAGTATTCGCATTTCAAATGGTTCTTCAAAATACTGATTGTTTAACAAATTATATCCTTGAATTTCCTTTCATGTGAGGCTTTTATAAAATGCATTAAAACCTACATCTTGAGGCACAATTGTGAAGCTTATGCGTTGAAACCAAAATATTTGCTCGTTTGTCTTGTGTTTTCTTGACTTTTTGTTATTGACTTTAAACTTTTTGAAATATTTATTTATAATCTAAAATATTTTACGAGTTTTTTTTTTATTTTCTTTTTCCTGTCTTTTCACAAGAAGGAAAGGAGGACATATTACACATCAATGGGTAGTGGAAGATGATGACTGAGAATGAGAAGAAATTAAAAGTGACGAGGTGATGTTGATCTTTCCATTAAAGATCGTATTACAGTTTACTAACTTGAGAACGTATTGTTTGAGATGGTATATAATTTATTTTGAGCATATTTTTGTAATTTATATCATTTTAAATATTTTATGCAATTATTGTTATATTTTCTTCAATAATGGACTCAGATTTATAAATGTTCAACAAAAAATACTTAAGTAGTCTTCCTATCCATTTTTCAAGACAAAAGTTTCCGACACGAATTTGTGTTCTTTTTTTTTCGCTCATCCTTAAACTCTCAACTTATCGAGATATTTGATCAACCAAATTAATTTCACTCATCAGTAAATAAAAAACTATTAAACTCACGAAAAAAATATACACAATCCTGTCAAGTAATTTAGATGAAATACCTAGTTATCTAGTAAAATTTAATCCTCCGCAGAGTCATGCTATGAAATTAAACTCCACATACTATCAGTTCAATACACTATAAGTGTACTAGATCACTGCTAGTGCCACTATTAAATAATTTTTGCAATAAAGACAAATCGCACATCTAAATAGTGAATAAATAGTCTACACTACCATCTTTCGATACAATGTGTCGACCCTCGTACATTAATTGTAAACAATATTATTCACGATCAAATTATAAGTTGTATAACACTGTACTTCTTAACGCAAACACTCAAATAATAAATAAATAGACACAGAACACAAGTAATTACTGGCACTTTTATTTGTATGGTCAATATTAAATAAATAGAACAATAATATAAAATAAAATTTTATGTATTATAAAATTATAATTTTATTACAACAAAATTTATACTACATAAACACACAACACAACAATTAAATGCCTAAATGACATTGTTTGGAAAACTATAAATACATGCGTAACGGTGATGACAAAATATCCAGTAACATTTCAGGCATTGCTGGAAAAATGATTGTGCAATACATTGCGTGCTCTGCACCTTGCCTCCAGTGGCACAGCTTTGGGCATGGATAGCCCTTTCCCTTCTGTCAGATCAATTTTCTTTTCATCAATCCTTTGCCACTCAAAACTCTGTATCAAAGATCCCAAGGTCAAACCGACAACCCGTTGGGCAAGGCCACTTCCTGGACATGACCTCCTCCCCATTCCAAAGGTAATCAATTGTGACGGTCCAAATTCCCCAACTTCAAATCTCTCTGGCTTGAAGCTTGTGGGGTCATCCCAAACCAAGGGATCCCTGTGAATAGCCCAAGCATTGACGAGCAATATTGTGCTTCGCGGTATATCATAACCCCCAATTTTACAGTCATCTGATGATTCATGTGGAACAAGTAATGGTGCTGCCGGGAACAATCTGAATGTCTCGGAAATAATTGCTTGAAAGTAATGAAGTTTGGACAAATCAGATTCCTCGATCAGACGATCATTGCCCACAATACTGTCTATCTCGGCTTTAGCCCTTTCCAGCTTCTCTGGGTGGTTCAGCAAAACCGACAAAGCCCACTCGATGGTTACTGCAGATGTGTCTGTCCCGGCATTTAGCATAACCTGTCATTTGCAAATTATAAGTTAAATACCAAATTGTTTTTTATATACGCTTCGAAAGGACATGGGAAAAGGAATTGAAAATTTACCATCATAACCCCTTTAATGATTGTATCTGTATAATATTCTGGCTGTGATGCTTGCAAAGAAAGCAAATGATCGATCATGGTATTTTCATTCTTGTTATGGCGGTGCTCATCAATCAGACCTTGCAAGAATGCATCCATCTTCTTACTTAGACTAGCCAAATTCTTCTCATACCCTTTGTAGTCTATCCATCTCAAAAATGGAATAAAATCTCCAGGATTTGATGCAACGCCAAGTTCGAACGCTTGATCAATAAGTTCCCGGAAATGCTTTGCCTCCTCGCTGTACTCATCTTCTCCAAAATATCGTTTCCCAGCCACCATTCTCATGATAATGTTAAAGGACAGTTCAGAAAACAAAGATTTGAGTTCCACTTTTGAAAAGTCACTACGCGAGTTTCTGTATAGCTTTTGCAAAAGAAGTTTGATTTCATCTTGTCGTATGGACAGGAACATGTTGAGGCGACTGGAAGAGAATATTTCAACTGTACTGAAGCGGCGGAGGTTGCGCCAGTGCTCGCCATATGGGGCAGATACAAGGCTTGTGTTGTTGTACCCAAGGTACTTGCTCTTGAGGGAACGAGGGCGATTGGCCAACACAATATCATTCTTTGTGAAGCATTCTTCAGCCGCCGTTGGTGATGAGACCACCACCACAAGGCGGTTACCGAAGCGGAGGGAAAATATTGGGCCTAATTTTTGAGAGAAACGGTGGAAGGTTCGGTGCAAAGGTTGTTTCAAGAGGTGCAAATGACCTATAAAAGGTAGGGCCGGTGCAGGACTTGGTGGAAGATTGCTTTTTCGTGAAGACCAAACCTTAAACGCCAGAACTCCAAGAAAGACAGACAAAGCTGTGTATAGCCAAGTTGATTCCATGCCTGAATCCATATAATTATGTACAAATACATGTGGCATATATTATATTTATAGTAGTACCATATTAACAATTCTTGCACGCAGCTTTTGGTGAGACCTTTTGACTGAGGATAATATTTGACTCTTCTCAATGAGTTCCTACGGATCAAATTCGCTTTGTATAGGAATAGTACGTGAAATCTCAGATATATAACTGGATGGATGGTCTATTTTTTTTTTTTAATAAAATTGACTTTTTAAAATAAAATCACAAATCTTAACTATATCACATTTTAATTTGGATCGTCAATGCCACAAATTTGAAGTGATAAATATTTTCACGATTACAATATTCCCTTCAGAGAAATGCAAAAGAAATATTTTCAAGACTCATCTATTACACACGTACATGATGACACAAGCACTGACCAAAGAGTGTGAAGGGAGGCGGCTTCTTGTGGGCCAAGCCATCTATTAAGAGGTTGATTTTTATTTGTATTTTGTGGAGAGGGTCAAGATTTGGCGTTATAGTCAATGCTAAAAATTCATGATCATTGAGACATGGACTACTTCTGTTGGTTTATTTATTTTTAATTCCAGAAGATGTCCACATAATCCCCTTATCTTTGAACTAGTGGACACACGTAATTTATCTATAATAATGCATTTAATAGTGTTACTAATTATTTTACAATATTTATCTTCTTGTAAATGTACTGGATAAATTTTTGTAATCATAAAGCAATTAAGGGTGATTCTTAAATAAGCCTGAATTATATATTTAGGCGTGTAGTATATTAAGATGCTACTTATTAAGTGGACTCTTTTTGGTACTTGCATATGCATATGGCTAATCATCCCTTTCTTGATTTTTCACCATACAAGTGGCTATCTAATTTCAATTTCAAAGTATAAAGAATGGGATGACAAATATGTAACATGCAGTTTGGTAGTGTTGCATTACTGCCTCTTATGTGAATATGGTGTGTTATATATTGCAATACAGTGGTTCGAGGTTATCACTTGATAAGATTATATGTGACATGACTCGTCTTGAGTCACCTTAGTGGACCCAAGATGTGCCGTGCATCGTTGATGGATGTCAACTGGATGTCGGACACTCAGACCCACCATTAAGGCTATAACTTATTGACTTTTCTTGGACTAAAAAGATCTTATAAAAATTTTGGTAAAATTTCTCTTGTAAATTGTACTAAACCAAACCTGAAAAACAATAAAATTTCCCAACAACATACTTAAAATAACTAATAGGGATCACCTGTCCCACAACAAACATAATAACCATGATCAAGTACTGCCAATTCTATCATCTTTACTATCTTTTACAAAATGACCCAAAGGTATATGAATTTACAAAATGAGTAGTGAGCCTATCCAACCATATACATATAATCCCAAAATAATCATCAAGAAGACCTAGAACAAGTATCTCAAAAATGAATGATGACATGCTCAATGGAGATGAATCATATAACTAATCTTCGCGTAGCTCTAGCTCAACGATTAACATGCTCTTCAAAAGCTGCTCAAAACTTAACTACTACCTAAGTAAGAAAATATAGAAAATTTGTGAGCTAATAGCTCAGTGAGTGGATAGTTCGTAATTAATCATAATTTTCAAGAAACTGATTTCTCATGTTATATATACATACTGAGTAAATGTAAATCGTAATTCATAAAGAAACTGGATAATTTGATAATTTAGTAAATCTGCAAAGAAGTGCCATCTGATAACAATATACGTAAACATGTGTTTCTGTAAACTGAATAAGTTGTCATATAATGAAGAATTACACCAGAAAGGGTCATGAATCACTGATCATCTATCATCTGTAATCTGTAATCTGAAATCTGGTCATACGCGCGTAGACTGGCTAAGCACTCTCGTACACGGCCCGAAGCCACTATGTGTACGAAAGTGGGTCCCAAAGACCTCTGAAATAAGCACCCTTATACACGGCACAAAGCCCCTCTGTTCATAAGAATGGGTCATAAAGACCTCTCATAATACACCTTAGTACACGGCCCAAAGCCCCTCTGTGCACTAGAGTAGATAACAGCATCATCAAATACTTTTTGATGGTTTTATAAACTGTATTTAAATAATAGCATATCTCATGATGAAACATAATACTAATTTGCACTGATAGAACTAAATTTATTTATAAAATCTATTCCATACTGAAAATCATCATTGTCTTCATAATCATTACATAGCTAATACACATGATATTTAAATTCTTATATTTTGAAAAATAAGTTTTCCACTCACAGAGCTTTGGCTAGGACTAAGTTGGTCGGTACCAACTTCCTTGTCACTTCCTGAAATAAAATATAATTGCTCGAATAAATAAATAACCATCCCAAGTAACTCTAATTATTAAAAACTAGACAAAGCTTAACTTACCGTACTTAAGCAAAACTTATTCAAAATTTCTTTACTCACTTGGAACTAATCCTCATTCTAATTCACCACTATTCACCTCTATCAATTATATGTGACTAAGAATAATTTCCTTAAATTTCGTAGTAAAGTCACCAAGCTAGAATTCTATTTCCATTTATTCAATAACATATAAATCTCCTTAAATTCTTAACCATTTCCAATCTTCCATAAGGCCTATAAATAATCTCTTTTACATCACATTCACTTAAAGGACCAAATAGAAAATACAGGGTTTGCTAAAGTCATTATTCTAAGCTTTAACATAAATGAACCGATAAAAATCCTTAAAATGCTTAAAATAGCTTAAATTTCTAATAAACCCAATAAGTCAAGAACCCTATAATTTCATCCATTAAATCCTTCATTTAACATATAATTATAAATCATGTCATTAAACCTAACTTATCTCATTTCATAAAATTCATAGTGAAGTCCAAAGTAAAAACCCTAATTTTTAACCTTATTTCTAAAATAAGTAATTTCTCACTTACCTCTTAAAATTGCAAACGAAATGGACAACTCAAGCCTTAAGATTGATTTTTCGACCACATCAAGGTTCGGCCGGCACCTTATTCTTCTTCCTTTTTCCCTTTTCTTTCTTTTTCTTTTTCTTTTTATTTTCTTTTCTTTTCTTTCCTTTCCTTTTCTCTTCTCTAATTGCAACCCAAGTCCTCAACTTCCCTGTGGTGATATTTAAATCTTTAACTTACCATATTTTACAAAATAACCCCAAACAAAATTATTACTTAAATTAAGTCCAACTTTGACTATTTGACTTGGACTTGACCAAAAATTCCATTGACTTGGACTAAATAAATTTTGTCTTTGACTAATTTAAAACGGGTCGTAACAATATGCTTACCAAAGATAGAGACACGTGGATGAAAAAAAACATGTATTACTCTGAAATGCTTTTTAATTTTTGAATGAAGGAAGACAAAATGTAATCTTTATAAGGCCAAAAATAATAAAATACAGTACTGGTAAAAAGGGAAACAATACAAATTCTAATTTAATGCAGAAACATTATTATTCACCACGTTGATTGGACTTCAGCAAAAAATAATTCCATTACATACTTCATACACACTTCATCTTTGAAATGTTGGGCGCTAGTGTGAGATTCTAAAGAGTTTTCAGAGAACAATAATGACTAATGACTATAAAAATCATTGTCATCAAAAGTAACAACAATGAGTTTAAATACATAAACTTATTTTGTGCAAGTAAATAAAGTTTTGTTCAATTCAGTTTAGTCATAATATAGAACTACCAATAATTTTTCTCAATACTTAAAATTGTCGATCCATAATTTTTGAACAAATATTAGAATGGTTGTTAACTTTTCAAGAAAATCCATATATCAAGAACCGTAAGAATAAAAGGGCAAAAGACAATAATTTGATGGAGAGAAGTGACGGTAGGGAGTAGAGGGTGGAGAGATGATAGGATCTGGTGGAACCATTGCAATAATCGACGTCATTATTAAATCGTAATTCTACAAGTACTTGGGAGAGAGAACAGGAAGAAAAGACTGGAGTTGATGAGGGAAAGCATATATTGAGCACACACAACTTTATTCCCGTGCATATTCTTGTCATAGTTTTCAATAGAGTCTAATGGAGAAGAAGATCTAACGTTAGAGAACTACGGACTCTGAACTCTCTGTACATCAAGCAAGTATTTGTCTTCACGGGTTATGTAAAGCTGTAAAAAACAAAAAGCCACCCAAGAGACATTAATCAGGGATGGAATAAATAAACAATTAGCAAATACAATGCGGGAACTTTTTTTTAATGACTTAATAGCCGTAAATTACAACTGATGTAGGATAAGCAGCTATCAAATTTAGTTGTGTGAACACTCAATTTTCAAAAGAACGCAAGTTTCACATTGTGATTATCATACAAGCCAAACCGTTGAAGCATGATCATTCAGTAATTGAACTCGAAAATGAAGAAATATGTGAAGCATATTCTTAGAGAATGACACCTTTAACGAATCATGACCTTTTGACTAATTTATTTTCCATCTAATATACTACTGCTCCTTCTATAAATGTTGCGCTTCGGCAGGTTCAATAAAGGGAATACTGTTATAAACAGAATACATTATTAAAAAATAATTACTTGCACTTCAAACTTGATCACAGTTTGTTGGCTGATAGCACCATCATTCTTTATGATAGCAGATTCGTCACCAGAGTAACCATTATCGTGCATATAATTGTTTACCATGCCTACGTGATGACCATGAATGCCAGAAATCTATCGGCATTTCATGCTGTATAGCTCAATCTTTTTCCATCAGACATCCAATTCTTGTAATGCTTTGGGAACTTAAGTCCTTATCTCACGACAATGGGATCAAGACGGGCAAAATAGCCAAAATAATAGAAATAATTATCGTACCAACAATTAACTGTATTTATCAAAATAGGTGAACCAAAAAATGCCCAATTTTTTGTTTACCAAATAAAAGAAAATAATGACATGTAAATTTAATTACAAAATCATACCAACTAACTTGGAGTCCAAGAGCCCATTTCTGATTGACTGGAAAAAGAGGTCTTCCTCCAAATTGTAGATAATCAACAACTTTAGGATGCCATTTCCTTACATGCAATGTTATATTGTCACTTGAATTTATATAATTGTAACTAAATTCCCATAGAGAAATAGATTGTTTAGACACATAAACTTCAAAAGAAATTATATTTCAAAGTGAAAAGCACGTAAATATCCCAACATGATACAAGTTCCGAGATGGAAATAAGAATTGCGAAAAGTAAAGATCCCGCAGTATCTAAAGCTAGGTGAGATAATAACACCTAATGTAATAACATTCTTGGATTTACAAATATTAATAAATAAATTACAGCTTTACTTATTAGCTTGAAATTGAAAAGGCGCACCATGGTCTCATAAAATTTAGCTCCAAGGTAGAATTTGGAAATACGAAGCTGGTTGTCCAGACAGCAAATAGTATGAAACCCTGAAATATAGTCAATAAATAAAAAAAAACTTACAATATAGAAAAATAAACATGATATAACCAATTAACCATATAATTACCTCATTTTAAACTCTGTTGAGAAGAGCATTCTTGTGAAAGCTCATCTTGACCACTTCGTGAAGAATTCCTTCAAAGATCTTCTCCAGGAAAAATTACTCAAATTAATCAAGAAAATTTTTACTTGTTAGGATTGCAAGCAGCAAGTCTAATCTGTGAAAACAAGTGCATCAGGAAAAGATCAGATCAAGCACATAGTAGAAGCAAGAGGACAAAAAATAGCCAAGTTATCAGGAAGGATAGAAGAAGAAAGAGAGCAAAGGAACGAGGAAAATTAGTCAATCAGATACACGCCCACACATTTAGATCCGTAGTAGATATTACATCGATTTACTTTTCTTTATAATCCTGAAGTTGATTGTCTCATAAGAGTAAATATGAGATTTGAAAAAATTATGAAGAACATAGACGATGGAAACGCTTGGTGGGAGAGAGAAATGAATCTCTACATTCAATTGTGGAGAGACAAATGCTTGAAACGGCGTTGTTTTGCCTTCATAATGGTCAAAACGACGTCGTTTTGTTGTCCAAAGAAAACAAACAAAACGTCGTCGTACAGGCCCAAAGTGTGAATAGTGACCTTCACAAGCGTCTTATATATTGTAGTGATTATGTCAATTTAACGGTTTTATTTAAAAAGTTAATAAAAAACTAAAGTTAAAATTTACAATTAATTTTAATTCGTAGGACCTATATTTTTTTATCAACTTTTAACAATATAATTTTTTTTTAAAATTAAAATCAGATAAAAAATTGATTTTTAACAAAATCAAACGTACACTTATTCTTATACACTAATCTAACATGTCTAATTTATAATTACTTTTGTTTTACGGTAAGAAAATGACTCTTATTTTGGAGAATGACGAGTAAAATCACTCGAAAACTCATACTCGTTTGTAATATTACAAATCAAATCATAAATCTAATATTATAAATAAATTACTGAAAAATTAATATAAGATATTTAAAGTTTTAAACCTTACTATTATGGTTTTAATTTTAGAATGAGAAATTGTTAAACTAATGTGAAATAATAATATAATAATCTCATATAGTAACAATTTTGAAAGTTGTTTATTACATTAATAATAATTCAAAATTTAATAAATTTAAAAGAACCTACGTTATTAAATTATTATTCATTCTACTTTCTAAAATTTGAGAATACTAAAGATCAAGTTTATAGGTTGTTTTATGATAATTGAAGTGAAATTTGTTTGAAATTCAGTATTAATTTATTGAATAATTTAAATACTAAAAAAACTTACAAAATGATATAACAATTATATTCTTAAATTGATAAGTTAAATCAATACATTACATATTAATGTCCAATTTTTGAAGATGTCATTCAAATAAAACTTAGGTCGAAATAGTATTCTATCAATTTATCAAGTCAATCTCACTAGATTTTCTTATATGTTTTTAAGAGCTTGTTTGGTATGGATTATAAACCGTTTTTAGTTTATTTCAGGCGTCATTTTTGACTTTTCAACCCACTTTTAACATAAAAAATCAATAATTTCAACTCAAATAAATCAATATTGGTTTATAAACTAGTTTATAATATCTGTCAAACGGACCCTAAATATGTTTTACTAATAGAGGTGGTTCAAGCCATTTGAAAGTCTTAGGCAAAATTTGTTAGTGGATCAAAAAAATAAAAATAATTAAATAGAACATATGACAATCCAAAGAAATTTCATCAATGATCTTAATTGTATTATTTTTTATGATTATAACATGAATCAATATTTATCGATGGTTGAAAAAGAATTATTAATAACAAGAAGTTAATAATGTCGATTCTCATCGATACACTTTCTTCATACAATAATGCCATTGAAGATATCAGCTGTGGGCACTAATCCATGTCATACAAATCAATTGTTCGATGGGCCCTATTTAATGCAGTTAGCCAATGATTTTACCATCCCAATTAAATCCGACCCACAAGCTTGAAAGCTTTGTTAGTATGTATAAGTATTTGTAAACTTTTTAAACATTATTTTTACTTACATATTTTGTAAGATATACTATTTTTATCTACTTTACATTTACACATTTCGTAAGTCTACTACTTATAATTTACACAAAATTTTACCAAACATACTCTGAATATCGTCCATTTCCATCAGAAAGTGGAGCTTAATATTTTTCTTTCCTAAATTAGCTCATTCAAATTCAAATATTACCGTTATTTATTTCTCTTTAAAAAAAGAATTATGTTTTTTTATCTCTATTGCTGATCATCAATAGTATACGTAGTAATCCATGTGGCGTGGGGCCAACATCTAATAGGCAATATACTCATTTATTAAAAAAAAAAATCAAATGAACCTTTGAACCCATTACTCTCCATATGCATCTATGTTTGTAATGAAAAAACTCATCCTCAATCCGCCAACTCCACTCTTTTTATAGTGACGGGGTCAAATTCTAGTAACTTGAAGCAATACAATCAATTTCCTCTTTTTCTGGAGATGGTTGTACTGGTGGCGATTGGTATAAAGAGAGTTGAACTGACAAATTGACGATGATTTTTTTTTTCCATTACAAACATAGATACGTCTGGAGAGTAGTGGGTTCAAAGACCCATTTGAAATTTATTTTGGGGCCCATGCCACATGGACTGTCACATCTATTGCTGATAGATGATGATATTAGCAATAAAGATAAATAGCATTACTTTTAAAAGAATAGTCATTTTCTTGGGCCGAAACAACAGTATTCTACTCTCATTTTTTTTTTTTTACGATTTTAGCTTATGTGATAGTGAATTTCTTGCCATGTGGCAAAAAAGATATTTTGTTATTTCTTCATTTGAGCAAAAAAAAAAAAAAAATTATATGAGGTCACATCACATGCTTCGTACTTTGCCAGCTTTCGTTTAGCTTTGCATGAGACTTGGAAGGTTTCAACAAGGCAAAAATGTTCATATTTAATCTGTCTCTGGAGAAAGATTGGGTTAAGGTTTGCATTGTTTTGCCTAGATGAGAGGTACTTTGGTGAACTCTCCCTCGTTAGCAAATCAGATTATTAGATCTGCATCATCGATGCAATTCCAATGAAGTATAAAGAGGTTCATTAAACTTTGAGTCTCTTTGGTGGCATAGCCCATATGTGACATGTGATATCTTCACTTTGACATGGCTTGCACACATCTCCACATTGGATGAGGTGGTAACAATAATCTCTAGTCAAAGTCTAATATTCATGTTAGGCTTAATTATGACCTAAAATGAGTGGAATTAAGATCGCAAAATTTGTTAGGAATTGAGACCAATTCTTTTATTGCCTATAAGATCCTTGTTCTGAGAAAAATAACGAAACAAAAAAATATAAAAGATAGAGAAAAATTATGAACTGTCAAAACTTTTACTATTATGGACTGTCAAAAATATAATATTATATTATATTATATCATATTTTTTCTTTTTCAACAATTGGTGCATCTTTTGATTTTGGCAAGTTTTAAGAAAATATCCCAACAAAATTTAGGAGTTGTTCTCTTTGCGTTTCAATTTTCAGTTTTGATTTTTGAATTCATTTTCAGTTTTCTGTTTTGAGAGCCTATTTTAAGATGGCTGAAAACGCATTTGGTTCGTGATTCTGAAAAACTATTTCTGAAAATGGAAAATTGAAAAATACGTTCTGTTTGAAATTTTGAGAAATTGTTTTATTCAATAAATTTGATTATTCAGTAAAATAGAACAATTTTATGCTAATATATGACAAAATAATATATACATTTTAAAGTCAGTGAATTTAACAATTTTTTTTTTACAAAAATAAAATATAAACAAAAAAAAATTAATGACATGGACTGAAAATTTTAATCAATTTTCATTTAAATTAATTTTTTAAATTTTTTATTTAATTAACCAATAAGGGCTTCAATTATTTTTTTTAGTATTTAGAATTTTAAATTTTTTTCATAATTTTTACTTTTTAAGAATTTAGATATTTTTTAGAATTTTTCTTATTTATAACTAGTCCAAGTTGGAACCAAATTTTGTTATTTAGGCGTATCACCAAAAACTCCACTGTTCTTTGCTGAACCCTTGTTGAACAAATAACCATCATCAGGTATCCAACTCCTCAGCAAGGTGTCATTATGCGGCATAATATTTGTTCCCACAACGTTAATCCTATGAATTACGTGTAAGGGACTAGACAACAGACCGTTGTAGTCTCTCTTGTTTCCTTCTGGAGTTGTATATGATGCAGAATCAGGAATGAACTCACTTGGGGTAAGAAACAATTCAATTGCATTGACAAAAGCAAGAGGGTTCTGGGGTAAGAAATGAATTTTGAACTTTCCAGGTGTATTAATTGTGAGCAAGAACTCTTTGATGACCGGTAAATTACTGCCATTTTTGACACTGAAATTAGATAAAAGATAAAACCCAGAAGCCGAAACTTTGAATTGAGCGTCAAAGAGATTTTCCGGGTTTGAAAAGGGAAAGAAATGGAAACGTACCATATAGGTGCCATTTTGGACTATATCTAGCTCATACCAAGATGGTTTCTTGAAAATTCTGGCACTTTGATAGAGTTCCGGAGCTGAAGTAGGGTCTTTAATTGTGGTGCTTTTGCCCGATGACACGGTGAAAGTGCCGGAATTGACATCGCCGGTGAAGGTCCGGCTGGCGAACACGAGTTTTGAAGCTGAACCACAGTTGATGAAGTACTTTTCAGGTAAAGCATAATCTGAGGTGAGAGAGAAGATAGAAGAAAAATCAAAAAGGAAAAGAAGAAAGAGAGAAAGGGAAATCTTGCGGTACAGAAAGTTTTCCATAGATAACATTCTGATGGAGAATTATTGTTTACGATATAAATGGTGATAATACAGACAGTACATCATGCAACTCCATGGAAATTTAAACGTCTAACTTGTCGACTTGTAGTTGTTTGTTTCTTTTTGATGAATTTTGATTCCAAAATGAGAATAATTAAGGATTTTTTTAATCTTAAATCTCCAGTCACGAGCTTAACAGTCGAAATAAACCAGCTTTAACAGGATTTTATCAATTTTTATCAAAATCTAATAAAAAAAAATTATCAAACGACCCCTAAGTTTTAGTTAAATAACAAGTTTGGAATTACCTTGGTGGGTGATGCAATTCTACCTTTTATTACACGAACAATGACAATAGGTGAAATTAGAGAGATATTCATTAATTTATACACGCATTTTATTTAGAAACAACTGGCTTAATAAATTCATTTAATTTTTTTTTTTGTATATTTAAAATTTAAGATGGAATTTATAATAATTAATATTGCAAAATGACATCGAACAATCAGTAAATCGTTCGTTACTATATAAAACATGTCTATTGTATTTATAACTGTTATTTCAAAAATTGTACAAAAGCCTTGGAACTAATTACATTGACAATGGGACAACTTTTCCTATTTTAGATTTTCCTATTTATTGTAGATTAGATTGGATTGATAATTACATAATTTGTTTATTAATTTATTTTTGTAATTGTATTAAAATTGTATAATTTACAAATTATATTAAAATTGCTTAATTTGTAAATTCAACACGAATCCTTCTCAAGTTTTAGTATTCGCATTTCAAATGGTTCTTCAAAATACTGATTGTTTAACAAATTATATCCTTGAATTTCCTTTCATGTGAGGCTTTTATAAAATGCATTAAAACCTACATCTTGAGGCACAATTGTGAAGCTTATGCGTTGAAACCAAAATATTTGCTCGTTTGTCTTGTGTTTTCTTGACTTTTTGTTATTGACTTTAAACTTTTTGAAATATTTATTTATAATCTAAAATATTTTACGAGTTTTTTTTTTATTTTCTTTTTCCTGTCTTTTCACAAGAAGGAAAGGAGGACATATTACACATCAATGGGTAGTGGAAGATGATGACTGAGAATGAGAAGAAATTAAAAGTGACGAGGTGATGTTGATCTTTCCATTAAAGATCGTATTACAGTTTACTAACTTGAGAACGTATTGTTTGAGATGGTATATAATTTATTTTGAGCATATTTTTGTAATTTATATCATTTTAAATATTTTATGCAATTATTGTTATATTTTCTTCAATAATGGACTCAGATTTATAAATGTTCAACAAAAAATACTTAAGTAGTCTTCCTATCCATTTTTCAAGACAAAAGTTTCCGACACGAATTTGTGTTCTTTTTTTTTCGCTCATCCTTAAACTCTCAACTTATCGAGATATTTGATCAACCAAATTAATTTCACTCATCAGTAAATAAAAAACTATTAAACTCACGAAAAAAATATACACAATCCTGTCAAGTAATTTAGATGAAATACCTAGTTATCTAGTAAAATTTAATCCTCCGCAGAGTCATGCTATGAAATTAAACTCCACATACTATCAGTTCAATACACTATAAGTGTACTAGATCACTGCTAGTGCCACTATTAAATAATTTTTGCAATAAAGACAAATCGCACATCTAAATAGTGAATAAATAGTCTACACTACCATCTTTCGATACAATGTGTCGACCCTCGTACATTAATTGTAAACAATATTATTCACGATCAAATTATAAGTTGTATAACACTGTACTTCTCAACGCAAACACTCAAATAATAAATAAATAGACACAGAACACAAGTAATTACTGGCACTTTTATTTGTATGGTCAATATTAAATAAATAGAACAATAATATAAAATAAAATTTTATGTATTATAAAATTATAATTTTATTACAACAAAATTTATACTACATAAACACACAACACAACAATTAAATGCCTAAATGACATTGTTTGGAAAACTATAAATACATGCGTAACGGTGATGACAAAATATCCAGTAACATTTCAGGCATTGCTGGAAAAATGATTGTGCAATACATTGCGTGCTCTGCACCTTGCCTCCAGTGGCACAGCTTTGGGCATGGATAGCCCTTTCCCTTCTGTCAGATCAATTTTCTTTTCATCAATCCTTTGCCACTCAAAACTCTGTATCAAAGATCCCAAGGTCAAACCGACAACCCGTTGGGCAAGGCCACTTCCTGGACATGACCTCCTCCCCATTCCAAAGGTAATCAATTGTGACGGTCCAAATTCCCCAACTTCAAATCTCTCTGGCTTGAAGCTTGTGGGGTCATCCCAAACCAAGGGATCCCTGTGAATAGCCCAAGCATTGACGAGCAATATTGTGCTTCGCGGTATATCATAACCCCCAATTTTACAGTCATCTGATGATTCATGTGGAACAAGTAATGGTGCTGCCGGGAACAATCTGAATGTCTCGGAAATAATTGCTTGAAAGTAATGAAGTTTGGACAAATCAGATTCCTCGATCAGACGATCATTGCCCACAATACTGTCTATCTCGGCTTTAGCCCTTTCCAGCTTCTCTGGGTGGTTCAGCAAAACCGACAAAGCCCACTCGATGGTTACTGCAGATGTGTCTGTCCCGGCATTTAGCATAACCTGTCATTTGCAAATTATAAGTTAAATACCAAATTGTTTTTTATATACGCTTCGAAAGGACATGGGAAAAGGAATTGAAAATTTACCATCATAACCCCTTTAATGATTGTATCTGTATAATATTCTGGCTGTGATGCTTGCAAAGAAAGCAAATGATCGATCATGGTATTTTCATTCTTGTTATGGCGGTGCTCATCAATCAGACCTTGCAAGAATGCATCCATCTTCTTACTTAGACTAGCCAAATTCTTCTCATACCCTTTGTAGTCTATCCATCTCAAAAATGGAATAAAATCTCCAGGATTTGATGCAACGCCAAGTTCGAACGCTTGATCAATAAGTTCCCGGAAATGCTTTGCCTCCTCGCTGTACTCATCTTCTCCAAAATATCGTTTCCCAGCCACCATTCTCATGATAATGTTAAAGGACAGTTCAGAAAACAAAGATTTGAGTTCCACTTTTGAAAAGTCACTACGCGAGTTTCTGTATAGCTTTTGCAAAAGAAGTTTGATTTCATCTTGTCGTATGGACAGGAACATGTTGAGGCGACTGGAAGAGAATATTTCAACTGTACTGAAGCGGCGGAGGTTGCGCCAGTGCTCGCCATATGGGGCAGATACAAGGCTTGTGTTGTTGTACCCAAGGTACTTGCTCTTGAGGGAACGAGGGCGATTGGCCAACACAATATCATTCTTTGTGAAGCATTCTTCAGCCGCCGTTGGTGATGAGACCACCACCACAAGGCGGTTACCGAAGCGGAGGGAAAATATTGGGCCTAATTTTTGAGAGAAACGGTGGAAGGTTCGGTGCAAAAGTTGTTTCAAGAGGTGCAAATGACCTATAAAAGGTAGGGCCGGTGCAGGACTTGGTGGAAGATTGCTTTTTCGTGAAGACCAAACCTTAAACGCCAGAACTCCAAGAAAGACAGACAAAGCTGTGTATAGCCAAGTTGATTCCATGCCTGAATCCATATAATTATGTACAAATACATGTGGCATATATTATATTTATAGTAGTACCATATTAACAATTCTTGCACGCAGCTTTTGGTGAGACCTTTTGACTGAGGATAATATTTGACTCTTCTCAATGAGTTCCTACGGATCAAATTCGCTTTGTATAGGAATAGTACGTGAAATCTCAGATATATAACTGGATGGATGGTCTATTTTTTTTTTTTAATAAAATTGACTTTTTAAAATAAAATCACAAATCTTAACTATATCACATTTTAATTTGGATCGTCAATGCCACAAATTTGAAGTGATAAATATTTTCACGATTACAATATTCCCTTCAGAGAAATGCAAAAGAAATATTTTCAAGACTCATCTATTACACACGTACATGATGACACAAGCACTGACCAAAGAGTGTGAAGGGAGGCGGCTTCTTGTGGGCCAAGCCATCTATTAAGAGGTTGATTTTTATTTGTATTTTGTGGAGAGGGTCAAGATTTGGCGTTATAGTCAATGCTAAAAATTCATGATCATTGAGACATGGACTACTTCTGTTGGTTTATTTATTTTTAATTCCAGAAGATGTCCACATAATCCCCTTATCTTTGAACTAGTGGACACACGTAATTTATCTATAATAATGCATTTAATAGTGTTACTAATTATTTTACAATATTTATCTTCTTGTAAATGTACTGGATAAATTTTTGTAATCATAAAGCAATTAAGGGTGATTCTTAAATAAGCCTGAATTATATATTTAGGCGTGTAGTATATTAAGATGCTACTTATTAAGTGGACTCTTTTTGGTACTTGCATATGCATATGGCTAATCATCCCTTTCTTGATTTTTCACCATACAAGTGGCTATCTAATTTCAATTTCAAAGTATAAAGAATGGGATGACAAATATGTAACATGCAGTTTGGTAGTGTTGCATTACTGCCTCTTATGTGAATATGGTGTGTTATATATTGCAATACAGTGGTTCGAGGTTATCACTTGATAAGATTATATGTGACATGACTCGTCTTGAGTCACCTTAGTGGACCCAAGATGTGCCGTGCATCGTTGATGGATGTCAACTGGATGTCGGACACTCAGACCCACCATTAAGGCTATAACTTATTGACTTTTCTTGGACTAAAAAGATCTTATAAAAATTTTGGTAAAATTTCTCTTGTAAATTGTACTAAACCAAACCTGAAAAACAATAAAATTTCCCAACAACATACTTAAAATAACTAATAGGGATCACCTGTCCCACAACAAACATAATAACCATGATCAAGTACTGCCAATTCTATCATCTTTACTATCTTTTACAAAATGACCCAAAGGTATATGAATTTACAAAATGAGTAGTGAGCCTATCCAACCATATACATATAATCCCAAAATAATCATCAAGAAGACCTAGAACAAGTATCTCAAAAATGAATGATGACATGCTCAATGGAGATGAATCATATAACTAATCTTCGCGTAGCTCTAGCTCAACGATTAACATGCTCTTCAAAAGCTGCTCAAAACTTAACTACTACCTAAGTAAGAAAATATAGAAAATTTGTGAGCTAATAGCTCAGTGAGTGGATAGTTCGTAATTAATCATAATTTTCAAGAAACTGATTTCTCATGTTATATATACATACTGAGTAAATGTAAATCGTAATTCATAAAGAAACTGGATAATTTGATAATTTAGTAAATCTGCAAAGAAGTGCCATCTGATAACAATATACGTAAACATGTGTTTCTGTAAACTGAATAAGTTGTCATATAATGAAGAATTACACCAGAAAGGGTCATGAATCACTGATCATCTATCATCTGTAATCTGTAATCTGAAATCTGGTCATACGCGCGTAGACTGGCTAAGCACTCTCGTACACGGCCCGAAGCCACTATGTGTACGAAAGTGGGTCCCAAAGACCTCTGAAATAAGCACCCTTATACACGGCACAAAGCCCCTCTGTTCATAAGAATGGGTCATAAAGACCTCTCATAATACACCTTAGTACACGGCCCAAAGCCCCTCTGTGCACTAGAGTAGATAACAGCATCATCAAATACTTTTTGATGGTTTTATAAACTGTATTTAAATAATAGCATATCTCATGATGAAACATAATACTAATTTGCACTGATAGAACTAAATTTATTTATAAAATCTATTCCATACTGAAAATCATCATTGTCTTCATAATCATTACATAGCTAATACACATGATATTTAAATTCTTATATTTTGAAAAATAAGTTTTCCACTCACAGAGCTTTGGCTAGGACTAAGTTGGTCGGTACCAACTTCCTTGTCACTTCCTGAAATAAAATATAATTGCTCGAATAAATAAATAACCATCCCAAGTAACTCTAATTATTAAAAACTAGACAAAGCTTAACTTACCGTACTTAAGCAAAACTTATTCAAAATTTCTTTACTCACTTGGAACTAATCCTCATTCTAATTCACCACTATTCACCTCTATCAATTATATGTGACTAAGAATAATTTCCTTAAATTTCGTAGTAAAGTCACCAAGCTAGAATTCTATTTCCATTTATTCAATAACATATAAATCTCCTTAAATTCTTAACCATTTCCAATCTTCCATAAGGCCTATAAATAATCTCTTTTACATCACATTCACTTAAAGGACCAAATAGAAAATACAGGGTTTGCTAAAGTCATTATTCTAAGCTTTAACATAAATGAACCGATAAAAATCCTTAAAATGCTTAAAATAGCTTAAATTTCTAATAAACCCAATAAGTCAAGAACCCTATAATTTCATCCATTAAATCCTTCATTTAACATATAATTATAAATCATGTCATTAAACCTAACTTATCTCATTTCATAAAATTCATAGTGAAGTCCAAAGTAAAAACCCTAATTTTTAACCTTATTTCTAAAATAAGTAATTTCTCACTTACCTCTTAAAATTGCAAACGAAATGGACAACTCAAGCCTTAAGATTGATTTTTCGACCACATCAAGGTTCGGCCGGCACCTTATTCTTCTTCCTTTTTCCCTTTTCTTTCTTTTTCTTTTTCTTTTTATTTTCTTTTCTTTTCTTTCCTTTCCTTTTCTCTTCTCTAATTGCAACCCAAGTCCTCAACTTCCCTGTGGTGATATTTAAATCTTTAACTTACCATATTTTACAAAATAACCCCAAACAAAATTATTACTTAAATTAAGTCCAACTTTGACTATTTGACTTGGACTTGACCAAAAATTCCATTGACTTGGACTAAATAAATTTTGTCTTTGACTAATTTAAAACGGGTCGTAACAATATGCTTACCAAAGATAGAGACACGTGGATGAAAAAAAACATGTATTACTCTGAAATGCTTTTTAATTTTTGAATGAAGGAAGACAAAATGTAATCTTTATAAGGCCAAAAATAATAAAATACAGTACTGGTAAAAAGGGAAACAATACAAATTCTAATTTAATGCAGAAACATTATTATTCACCACGTTGATTGGACTTCAGCAAAAAATAATTCCATTACATACTTCATACACACTTCATCTTTGAAATGTTGGGCGCTAGTGTGAGATTCTAAAGAGTTTTCAGAGAACAATAATGACTAATGACTATAAAAATCATTGTCATCAAAAGTAACAACAATGAGTTTAAATACATAAACTTATTTTGTGCAAGTAAATAAAGTTTTGTTCAATTCAGTTTAGTCATAATATAGAACTACCAATAATTTTTCTCAATACTTAAAATTGTCGATCCATAATTTTTGAACAAATATTAGAATGGTTGTTAACTTTTCAAGAAAATCCATATATCAAGAACCGTAAGAATAAAAGGGCAAAAGACAATAATTTGATGGAGAGAAGTGACGGTAGGGAGTAGAGGGTGGAGAGATGATAGGATCTGGTGGAACCATTGCAATAATCGACGTCATTATTAAATCGTAATTCTACAAGTACTTGGGAGAGAGAACAGGAAGAAAAGACTGGAGTTGATGAGGGAAAGCATATATTGAGCACACACAACTTTATTCCCGTGCATATTCTTGTCATAGTTTTCAATAGAGTCTAATGGAGAAGAAGATCTAACGTTAGAGAACTACGGACTCTGAACTCTCTGTACATCAAGCAAGTATTTGTCTTCACGGGTTATGTAAAGCTGTAAAAAACAAAAAGCCACCCAAGAGACATTAATCAGGGATGGAATAAATAAACAATTAGCAAATACAATGCGGGAACTTTTTTTTAATGACTTAATAGCCGTAAATTACAACTGATGTAGGATAAGCAGCTATCAAATTTAGTTGTGTGAACACTCAATTTTCAAAAGAACGCAAGTTTCACATTGTGATTATCATACAAGCCAAACCGTTGAAGCATGATCATTCAGTAATTGAACTCGAAAATGAAGAAATATGTGAAGCATATTCTTAGAGAATGACACCTTTAACGAATCATGACCTTTTGACTAATTTATTTTCCATCTAATATACTACTGCTCCTTCTATAAATGTTGCGCTTCGGCAGGTTCAATAAAGGGAATACTGTTATAAACAGAATACATTATTAAAAAATAATTACTTGCACTTCAAACTTGATCACAGTTTGTTGGCTGATAGCACCATCATTCTTTATGATAGCAGATTCGTCACCAGAGTAACCATTATCGTGCATATAATTGTTTACCATGCCTACGTGATGACCATGAATGCCAGAAATCTATCGGCATTTCATGCTGTATAGCTCAATCTTTTTCCATCAGACATCCAATTCTTGTAATGCTTTGGGAACTTAAGTCCTTATCTCACGACAATGGGATCAAGACGGGCAAAATAGCCAAAATAATAGAAATAATTATCGTACCAACAATTAACTGTATTTATCAAAATAGGTGAACCAAAAAATGCCCAATTTTTTGTTTACCAAATAAAAGAAAATAATGACATGTAAATTTAATTACAAAATCATACCAACTAACTTGGAGTCCAAGAGCCCATTTCTGATTGACTGGAAAAAGAGGTCTTCCTCCAAATTGTAGATAATCAACAACTTTAGGATGCCATTTCCTTACATGCAATGTTATATTGTCACTTGAATTTATATAATTGTAACTAAATTCCCATAGAGAAATAGATTGTTTAGACACATAAACTTCAAAAGAAATTATATTTCAAAGTGAAAAGCACGTAAATATCCCAACATGATACAAGTTCCGAGATGGAAATAAGAATTGCGAAAAGTAAAGATCCCGCAGTATCTAAAGCTAGGTGAGATAATAACACCTAATGTAATAACATTCTTGGATTTACAAATATTAATAAATAAATTACAGCTTTACTTATTAGCTTGAAATTGAAAAGGCGCACCATGGTCTCATAAAATTTAGCTCCAAGGTAGAATTTGGAAATACGAAGCTGGTTGTCCAGACAGCAAATAGTATGAAACCCTGAAATATAGTCAATAAATAAAAAAAAACTTACAATATAGAAAAATAAACATGATATAACCAATTAACCATATAATTACCTCATTTTAAACTCTGTTGAGAAGAGCATTCTTGTGAAAGCTCATCTTGACCACTTCGTGAAGAATTCCTTCAAAGATCTTCTCCAGGAAAAATTACTCAAATTAATCAAGAAAATTTTTACTTGTTAGGATTGCAAGCAGCAAGTCTAATCTGTGAAAACAAGTGCATCAGGAAAAGATCAGATCAAGCACATAGTAGAAGCAAGAGGACAAAAAATAGCCAAGTTATCAGGAAGGATAGAAGAAGAAAGAGAGCAAAGGAACGAGGAAAATTAGTCAATCAGATACACGCCCACACATTTAGATCCGTAGTAGATATTACATCGATTTACTTTTCTTTATAATCCTGAAGTTGATTGTCTCATAAGAGTAAATATGAGATTTGAAAAAATTATGAAGAACATAGACGATGGAAACACTTGGTGGGAGAGAGAAATGAATCTCTACATTCAATTGTGGAGAGACAAATGCTTGAAACGGCGTTGTTTTGCCTTCATAATGGTCAAAACGACGTCGTTTTGTTGTCCAAAGAAAACAAACAAAACGTCGTCGTACAGGCCCAAAGTGTGAATAGTGACCTTCACAAGCGTCTTATATATTGTAGTGATTATGTCAATTTAACGGTTTTATTTAAAAAGTTAATAAAAAACTAAAGTTAAAATTTACAATTAATTTTAATTCGTAGGACCTATATTTTTTTATCAACTTTTAACAATATAATTTTTTTTTAAAATTAAAATCAGATAAAAAATTGATTTTTAACAAAATCAAACGTACACTTATTCTTATACACTAATCTAACATGTCTAATTTATAATTACTTTTGTTTTACGGTAAGAAAATGACTCTTATTTTGGAGAATGACGAGTAAAATCACTCGAAAACTCATACTCGTTTGTAATATTACAAATCAAATCATAAATCTAATATTATAAATAAATTACTGAAAAATTAATATAAGATATTTAAAGTTTTAAACCTTACTATTATGGTTTTAATTTTAGAATGAGAAATTGTTAAACTAATGTGAAATAATAATATAATAATCTCATATAGTAACAATTTTGAAAGTTGTTTATTACATTAATAATAATTCAAAATTTAATAAATTTAAAAGAACCTACGTTATTAAATTATTATTCATTCTACTTTCTAAAATTTGAGAATACTAAAGATCAAGTTTATAGGTTGTTTTATGATAATTGAAGTGAAATTTGTTTGAAATTCAGTATTAATTTATTGAATAATTTAAATACTAAAAAAACTTACAAAATGATATAACAATTATATTCTTAAATTGATAAGTTAAATCAATACATTACATATTAATGTCCAATTTTTGAAGATGTCATTCAAATAAAACTTAGGTCGAAATAGTATTCTATCAATTTATCAAGTCAATCTCACTAGATTTTCTTATATGTTTTTAAGAGCTTGTTTGGTATGGATTATAAACCGTTTTTAGTTTATTTCAGGCGTCATTTTTGACTTTTCAACCCACTTTTAACATAAAAAATCAATAATTTCAACTCAAATAAATCAATATTGGTTTATAAACTAGTTTATAATATCTGTCAAACGGACCCTAAATATGTTTTACTAATAGAGGTGGTTCAAGCCATTTGAAAGTCTTAGGCAAAATTTGTTAGTGGATCAAAAAAATAAAAATAATTAAATAGAACATATGACAATCCAAAGAAATTTCATCAATGATCTTAATTGTATTATTTTTTATGATTATAACATGAATCAATATTTATCGATGGTTGAAAAAGAATTATTAATAACAAGAAGTTAATAATGTCGATTCTCATCGATACACTTTCTTCATACAATAATGCCATTGAAGATATCAGCTGTGGGCACTAATCCATGTCATACAAATCAATTGTTCGATGGGCCCTATTTAATGCAGTTAGCCAATGATTTTACCATCCCAATTAAATCCGACCCACAAGCTTGAAAGCTTTGTTAGTATGTATAAGTATTTGTAAACTTTTTAAACATTATTTTTACTTACATATTTTGTAAGATATACTATTTTTATCTACTTTACATTTACACATTTCGTAAGTCTACTACTTATAATTTACACAAAATTTTACCAAACATACTCTGAATATCGTCCATTTCCATCAGAAAGTGGAGCTTAATATTTTTCTTTCCTAAATTAGCTCATTCAAATTCAAATATTACCGTTATTTATTTCTCTTTAAAAAAAGAATTATGTTTT
Organism: Forsythia viridissima; assembly: GCA_030279155.1. NCBI lineage: Eukaryota > Viridiplantae > Streptophyta > Magnoliopsida > Lamiales > Oleaceae > Forsythia > Forsythia viridissima. Next base: position 46,297,168 of record CM059038.1, on the reverse strand, counting down.
TTTATCTCTATTGCTGATCATCAATAGTATACGTAGTAATCCATGTGGCGTGGGGCCAACATCTAATAGGCAATATACTCATTTATTAAAAAAAAAAATCAAATGAACCTTTGAACCCATTACTCTCCATATGCATCTATGTTTGTAATGAAAAAACTCATCCTCAATCCGCCAACTCCACTCTTTTTATAGTGACGGGGTCAAATTCTAGTAACTTGAAGCAATACAATCAATTTCCTCTTTTTCTGGAGATGGTTGTACTGGTGGCGATTGGTATAAAGAGAGTTGAACTGACAAATTGACGATGATTTTTTTTTTCCATTACAAACATAGATACGTCTGGAGAGTAGTGGGTTCAAAGACCCATTTGAAATTTATTTTGGGGCCCATGCCACATGGACTGTCACATCTATTGCTGATAGATGATGATATTAGCAATAAAGATAAATAGCATTACTTTTAAAAGAATAGTCATTTTCTTGGGCCGAAACAACAGTATTCTACTCTCATTTTTTTTTTTTTACGATTTTAGCTTATGTGATAGTGAATTTCTTGCCATGTGGCAAAAAAGATATTTTGTTATTTCTTCATTTGAGCAAAAAAAAAAAAAAAATTATATGAGGTCACATCACATGCTTCGTACTTTGCCAGCTTTCGTTTAGCTTTGCATGAGACTTGGAAGGTTTCAACAAGGCAAAAATGTTCATATTTAATCTGTCTCTGGAGAAAGATTGGGTTAAGGTTTGCATTGTTTTGCCTAGATGAGAGGTACTTTGGTGAACTCTCCCTCGTTAGCAAATCAGATTATTAGATCTGCATCATCGATGCAATTCCAATGAAGTATAAAGAGGTTCATTAAACTTTGAGTCTCTTTGGTGGCATAGCCCATATGTGACATGTGATATCTTCACTTTGACATGGCTTGCACACATCTCCACATTGGATGAGGTGGTAACAATAATCTCTAGTCAAAGTCTAATATTCATGTTAGGCTTAATTATGACCTAAAATGAGTGGAATTAAGATCGCAAAATTTGTTGGGAATTGAGACCAATTCTTTTATTGCCTACAAGATCATTGTTGTGAGAAAAATAACGAAACAAAAAAATATAAAAGATAGAGAAAAATTATGAACTGTCAAAACTTTCACTATTATGGACTGTCAAAAATATAATATTATATTATATTATATCATATTTTTTCTTTTTCAACAATTGGTGCATCTTTTGATTTTGGCAAGTTTTAAGAAAATATCCCAACAAAATTTAGGAGTTGTTCTCTTTGCGTTTCAATTTTCAGTTTTGATTTTTGAATTCATTTTCAGTTTTCTGTTTTGAGAGCCTATTTTAAGATGGCTGAAAACGCCTTTGGTTCGTCATTATGAAAAACTATTTCTGAAAATGGAAAATTGAAAAATACGTTCTGTTTGAAATTTTGAGAAATTGTTTTATTCAATAAATTTGATTATTCAGTAAAATAGAACAATTTTATGCTAATATATGACAAAATAATATATACATTTTAAAGTCAGTGAATTTAACAATTTTTTTTTTTACAAAAATAAAATATAAACAAAAAAAATTAATGACGTGGACTGAAAATTTTAATTAATTTTCATTTAAATTAATTTTAAATTTTTTTTATTAAAATAACCAATAAGGGCTTCAATTATTTTTAAGTATTTAGAATTTTTATTTTTATAGAATTTTAAATTTTTTTAGAATTTTTACTTTTTAAGAATTTAGATATTTTTTAGAATTTTTGTTTTTTAATAATTTTATATTTTTAAAATTTGTGTTTATATAAATTTTATTTTCCTTGTTATGAGTGTTTTCTATATTTTCACTGAAAACGTCAAAAACCTGTTTTGAGTTTTGTGTTATAAATTTAACTATGTTTTCGAAAATAAATTTTCAAAAACAACATAGTAAACAATTTTGAGTGTTTTGCAAAATTGAAAACTGAAAACAGCTTGAAAATAGTAAAGAAACGGGAGCTTAGGTTCTCCCCTCTAGGAAGCAACAGGGGAGGTCCCTGCCTAGCCTACCACACGAGCTGGTGAAAAATGTGAAGTTGTTTCTGTAGGCAGATTTTGTGTTAATGTCTCCAAAGTTACAAGAAAATCGAAAAAGGATGAAATGATAGTCGAGGCAAGTGTTGAACACTTTGTGCTTAAGTCAAATTTACCCCGCAAAGGTGCCTACGGTTTATGGCAACCGCTTGTATTTGTAGCACTTCAAAATACAAACACAATGAACCAAAATTGGTTTTTGTACTCCAAATGATGAAAGTGAAAAGAAAACCAGAATTTTTATGCAACTAAATACAATAAACTTGATTCAAATGATGAAATATATGAATGTATTGTTTTGCATATCAGTTCTTTGCCAAAAAGGACGTCCAGGGGTCCTAAATATAAAAGATGATTGGTTGAAAACGAAATGGTGTGGAGCCAATTCGTACAACACTTCAAAATGACATGTTTGTTTGCGTAAACCTATGCGATCGCGTGGCTTTACCAAGCTGCGATCGCAATGTACATTTTTTAAAACAGAACTTAATCCAGTTTAACCATACGATCGAATGGCTTTGTCTCCTGCGATCGCATGGGCGACCAAAAAACATTTTGCTTAAAATTTAGACAAGTTGCGATTGCAGGTTTAAATCCCCATGCGATTGCATGGTCAAACTTTGAATCCCACGACCTAACCGGGCAGGTTGATCCCCGTTTTGATTCTTCGAAGTGACGAAGTAGCAAACTAATTTGCCTAAACGGATTTGGTTGGGTCTTGTATATTTTGGCCAAGTTGATACGAAGTCACTTTAATTGTTTTTAAACACTTAGTTAATTTTTCTACAAATTAAACCAATTTCTAACAGTTTCTTATTTATAACTAGTCCAAGTTAGGACCAAAATTTGTTATGACTACATAAATGTTATTCTTATATAGAGTATCACTCTACATAGGTCTTGTTATAGATAAATCTATGAAATGTCTATGCATGTTTCGTGGTATTAGAATTTATGTCTAAGTGGATTGGTTACATTGTCTCACGCATTTTTTATTTTTAGAAATAGTTTTAATTTACACAATATAGAAAAATTAAGATTTTTGAAATAATCTTCCTCTCAAAGTATTACTGGCGGCAGTGCTTTTTGGAATCGTGGCAATAATTCTTGATGATTTTCTTTAGATATTTTAGCTGTTCGTATTTAACTGTCTTAGATTTTAACATAATTTTGATAATACATCGTGTGATATTGGTATATTATTTGGGGTTGGGGTTGGGGTTGGGAGAGATTAGTCGTATGTGTGTCGGCCTAGTTGATTTTTTCTTTACAGGTTTAATCTATTTGAGAAAGTTGAGAAAAGCAATGCCTTTTAGGGTTCAGAACATTGGTGTCGGTTCAATTTTAAAGGGTAAATTCAGGCCGGTCACTATTTGGGCACTTATGGACTCTAAAGTCATATACTCAAAACTTAATTCAATTAAAGTCATATTTTAGAGCTAAAAGACCAACATACCCTTAATTGTAAAAAAACGCTAATTGTGATACTGTTTTGTGGTGATACTGTTTTGTGGTGATTTTGTACTACTAATGAAACATTTTAAGAACAATATTATTCTCTTGTTTATTCTCTATTGATTAATTCGTCTATCTACCATTAAACACCTAATATATTTATATTTATGTATCCAATGGGAATCTATGTCCTAATTGAATCTCAAACACGTTATAATTCAAGGGAAGAATTAGAAACATTGTTTATAGTTTTAGATGAGAACCATTTGCATAACTTCTCATTAACTTGATAATGATTGACAGTTCTTCTTTCTTCATTTTAGCATTGCTCTAAAGTATGTGTTTGCTTTTAAGGGACTCAGATATCTTGGAAGAACTTTAATTTGCAGTAAAAAGATGTACATTTATTTGTGATACTGTTTTAGAGGATTTGTGATACTGTTTAAAAAAAATTAAAGATTGTCATTTTAAGCTAAAGAGACGACTTCAAACAGGTAAAATCTATCATAGGCAGTGACAAAGTGACTGGTCTTGACCGTCTCGTCGAGACCATTCCGAAAACATATTATAATAAAAATTTTGAGCACGTGTGCAAATTCTATGATCATTTCTATTGTAATACTATTTTTTGTGATACTGTTTTGCATAATAGAGTATCAAACAACACACATGACTATGATATCATGTTTTTATCTTTGATACTGTTTAATTAGTCATATGTTTTGTTTGATACTGTATTATGCAAAACAATATCATATGTTAAAACATGGATTAAAACAGTATCAATTTATATTAATGCACATTACCTAAACAAAATATTATCATGGATTAAAACTAAGACATTCAAACAGTATCACAAGTTCAAACCTTGCCATAATTAAACAATATCAAAGATCACATAGATTCAAACAGTATCACAGGATTAAAGCAGTATCATAGATTAAAACGATATCAAAATATACTAATTACCTAAACAAAACAGTATCATAGATTAAAACTAAAACATTTAAACAATATCACAGGTTCAAACCTTGTCATAATTAAATAGTATCAAAGATCAGATATATTCAAATAGTATCACAGGATTAAAACATGTTTCAAATGATAGTGAAATATTATGACAAAGTTTCAATCTATTAAACCTTGCCATAATTAAATAGTATCATAGATTAAAACTAAGACATTAAAACAGTATCATGGATTAAAACTAAGACATTGAAACATTAGATGATGAAACATTCAAACTCCTATTTACAACAATTCTATATCCATTTATATTGTGATACTGTTTTCTGTGATACTGTTTTGTATAATACAATATCAAATAACATACCATGACTAAACATTAGATGATGGACCATTCAAGCTCCTATTTACAGCAATTAGATGGTGGAGCATTCAAGCTCCTATTTATATAAGATAGTGGAGTATTCAAGTTCATATTTACAGCATTCAAGCTCATTTCTGTTGTGATACTGTTTTGTATAATACAATATCAAACAACTTTCATAACTAATTAACAACACAAAGAAATAATCTAATGACCAACTTAATACAATATCAAGTTGCTATTCTATAAAACATTATCAACAACAGATGTTACATCATTGTTTACATAACTGGAAAATGCTCATTGTTTACATAACTGCTAAAATACTCAACCCAGGTTAATCATATTGGTTAGCCTCTCTTGCAGCACAGATAGATCAATGCTAGATGTTAGATAATCAAATACAAGAATTAAGATTAAAACAAAGAAATTAATAACAATATTCCTACGTTAATTTGTTACCTCAATCTGGATTCTATGAAGTAACTTGTCATTTACTTTTGTAGTTTCACAGCTAACAACATTCAGTCTCCAACTGAAAATTGATCCAAAATCTTCACCAAAAAACTGTCTAAAAAGTGACACTGCGCCGTAGAAGCACTCGCCGGAGGTGGAAGCGGTTGTCACCGGAGGTGGAGGCGGTGGTCGCCGGAGGTTGTCGCTGGAGGTGGAGGAGGTTTGTGGAGTTGGAAGATTGTGTCAATGAAAAATATGGTTAAAAGGGTGATTTTAGAATTAATATAAAATATTGATGTGAAGTATGACTTAATCACAATTTAAAAAAAAGTTTTGACCTAATTTGAAACAAGTCATGTGGAGATGACTTATTGGCAATTTTCTCAATTTTAAAAGATGGAAATTAAGACAAAGCAAGATTTTTAGTAGACCTCTTTGAGCAAAATTTTGCTCAATGAAGTGAACTTATAAGGGATAATTGCATATTTGGTCTTTAACCTTTCAAAAACGTTGGAGATATACTCCTAACTGTAAAAAATAGCACTAGACATCCCAAACGTTTGAAAAACTTGGCATGATATATTCTTTATGACGAAATTACCATTCTCTTTAACTAAACAAAAAACAAAAAATAAGAAAAAAAATAATTGAAAAATAATCAAATTTACCCCAAAAAATTAAAAAATAACAAAGTGGCCATCTTTTTTATCAAAAAGCAAGCACACTAATATTTAATATCGTTGTTTCACCGAAAAGTTCACTGGAGATATAAGAATTTCCCAGCTAATCGAACATGAGGATTTATGAAATTAAGTAGCACGTGGTTTGTTTCATTGAAACTGTTCCTGATTTTAGCTGGAGTTGTATCTTTAGCTGTGGGGGTAAAATTCTTTGTCTCGATAATTATATGCTTTATCGTTCATGAAATTTCGGTACTGTGGTCCGTTTTGCTCTCATGGATGAAGCCTCCGTATTTATATGTCATCATCAATGGAATTATCATCATCATTACCACTGCGTCTCGCTTCTACCACAGTGAATCTGAGAATTTAATTTCAATGAAAACATCCCCATCATCTGAGTTTGCATTATTATCAACTCCGATTGAGATTAGCAATGTTGTGGAGGAACATCCGGCGGCGGTGGATGCTGCTTTGGTGTGCGAGAGTGAAAATAGAGTTGTCGAGGTGAAGCATGTGTTGGTGAACGATTCAGAGGTTGCAAAAGTTGAAGCTGAAGATGTGGACGAGTTTATTGTGTCCGATTCGACGTAGACTTCGCCCCAGGGGATAATTTATCCGACGTTCCTCTTGACGGTAAGGGAGAAACTTCTGGTTTCTTCTAGATTCGGTAATCACTGGAAAACTCTCAAATCCAGTCCCGAAGGTACGCCAACTTCTTCCGTATGATTTTTTAAAAATTAATAATATATAATCATACAGAAGAAGTTGAACAGAGTTATTTTTATTTTAAAATTCAAATTATTTTTCAGTAGCCATCGATTAGTGGTTCCTGTCGATTCTATGCTTTCCAGCAGCCATTTTGATTTGCTTTGAAAAACAGTTTCTCTCATTTTTCCAAAGTTTGATGAAAAAGAGGACCACTTTGTTACTTTTTATTTTTTAGGGTAAATTTGGTTATTTTTCAATCATTTTTTTTTTCTTGTTTTTTGTTTATTCAAAGGAAATGACAATTTCGTAATAAAGGACCTACTACGCCAAGTTTTTCAAACGTTGGCCTGGTTCTATTTTTAAAGGTTATGGGTATATCTTCAACGTTTTTGAAAGGTTGAAGACCAAATATGCAATTATTCCAACTTATAAGAATGCATAATGTTACCACCAGATTTCGATAAGGCCTCCACATCATCAAAAGCTCAACGAATGCCTCAGGGGTCCAACAAGGGCCTTGTAAATTTTCAGAAAGTCTCGAAGGTCCATTGAACATCTTAGCACTCTCGAATTCATCACAGCAAAGTCCATGAAGGGCCTCGACATTCCTGGCCAATCTGGAGCGCTTCGCTGGTCTTCGCATTCTCGTAATCCACATGCAATATGATATTTTGGAATAACTCGATAAGTAATTAAAAAAAGATTGTGTTTATGGCAATTAAATAAAGATTGTGTTTGATTGCCATAAGGATTCTCACAAGGAAAACGAATATCAATCTCCCAATAATTATGCAACACAATATTGAAAATCTAATCAGATAAGGACCAAAATCTGAGAGATTGTGTCCATGTCCAATTATCCTTTATTCTATAAAGAAGGAGAATCCAATCAGAGTTTTAATTGATTATTTTCCTAGATCAATTAGGACTCTGTAGCTATAAATACGAGGACTCCGTTTATTCCAAGATACACATTTTTAGACGCTCTCTTTATGCATTAATTTTATCTCTAAATTATGTTCAAATCTCTGCCTGTTTGTCTCTCCCACACCCAATTATTTTTATTATCCGTATATCATCCCTTATACCAGTAGTTGACTTGATCGTCGGAGTATCAACGATTGCCGAACCCTTTTTTCCCGATGATCTTGGTGCATAACGGTTGTCCTAGTATACATGTAACATATAGGTTGGTAGAGAAGTGATTGGAGATCTGTTAACGCGTGGACAGTGCAAAATCCGACGTCAACATATACAAAGCAAAATCAACATCTCCTATCCCTCCAACCCGTGTCTGCAGGGTGTGAAACCCAGTGGGGGTGTTGGGAAAGAGGATGCAATTTATTTTATTTTTCTTTTGTTTTTTCTTTTTATTTATTTATCATTGAAATCAAGTTTTTCAAAGTGCAGTGCAGGGGCCTAAAATTCTCCAATTTAAAAGTTGAGGACGAAAATGCAAACTTGAAATAGTAGTAAAAGAATTTCTCCCAACAACACTTCCTTCCAATAGCATTCCCATAAGCCGGAGACAAGCTTTCAAAGAGATTTCAGCCTTGGAAAGTGATATTGGTGTTTGTATTTTAACTATAGTGCCTCTTGCTTTTTAGCCCTTGATTCGTTCAACTTAAGAAATTATTAAAAAGTTAAGATTAAAGTCAATGATTGATTTTAATCACACAACACATGAAATTTACAATTTTTATTAATTTTTTACCCACATATTTCATCAATTTCTATAAATCTATTAAAAATTTTATCAAAAACTTTATCACACAAGTCCTTATTGTTTAAAGGCTTTATTGACAAGTACACAATTGTATTCTTTGGTGCCTTGGTTTACATGGACAAACATTATATTGTGTAATTTCTACCAATTTTTTTTATTATAAAACTTAAAAATTACATGGCGAAAAATGATATTTATAATCATTGGTGATGTCGTAACATAATTAACTGAGTGATTATCACATCTACTAATAAAATAAAAATTACTCTATCCAAAAACATTATGAAGTACATTGCGTGATTTGCACCTTGCCTTGAGTGGCACAGCTTTGGGCATTGTGAGCCCATTCCCTTCTGTAAAATCAACCTTCTCTTCATTAATCCTTTGCCACTCAAAACACTGTATTAAAGATCCCAAGGCCAAACCCACCATCCGTTGGCCTAGAACAGCTCCGGGACATGACCTCCTTCCCATTCCAAATGACAACAATTTTGATGGTCCAACTTCCCCAACTTCAAATCTCTCTGGCTTGAAGTTTGTGGGGTCATCCCAAACCATGGGATCCCTGTGAATCGACCAAGCATTGACAAGCACGATTGTGCCACGCGGTATATCATAACCCCCAATATTACAGTTATCTAATGATTCATGTGGCAGGAGTAATGGTGCTGCTGGGAACAATCTGAAAGTCTCAGATATAATTGCGTGAATGTAATGAAGTTTAAACAAATCCGATTCATCAACCAGACGGTCATTGCCCACAAGACTGTCGATCTCAGCTTTAGCCTTTTCGAGCTTCTCTGGGTGGTTTAGCAAAAGCGACAAAGCCCATTCTACGGTCACAGCAGATGTATCTGTTCCGGCAGTTAGCATATCCTGCCATTTGAGAATATTCATACACCATGATAAGATATTCCTTACATACTATTGCTTAATTCATGTATATAAGGAAACCAATCGTAACTTACCATTATAATTCCTTTTATGATTGTATCTGTGTAATATTCTGGTTGGGATTCTTGCAAAGAAAGCAAATGATTAATCATGGTATTTTCTGTATTTTTAAGGCGGCGTTCTTCAATGAGACCTTGCAAGAATGTATTCATTTTCCCATATAGCCTAGTCAGATTCTTCTCATGCCCTTTGTAGTCTATCCATCTAAAAAATGGAAGATAATCTCCAGGATTTGATGCGTCGGCAAGTTTGAACACTTGATCAATAAGTTCCCGGAAATGCTTTGCCTCCTTGCTGTCTTCGTCTTCTCCAAAATATCTCTTCCCAGCTATCATTCTCATGATAATGTTAAAGGACAGTTCTGAAAACAAAGATTTGAGTTCCACTTTTGCAAAGTCACTATGTGAATTTCTGTATAGCTTTTGCAGAAGAAGTTTGATTTCATCTTCTCTTATGGACAGGAACACGTTGAGGCGACTGGAAGAAAATATTTCAACAGTACTGAAGCGGCGGAGGTTGCGCCAGTGCTCACCATATGGGGAAGTGACAAGGGTTGTGTAGTTATAGTTAATGTATTTGCCTATGCTAAAACGAGGTCGATTGGCTAACACAATATCATTCTTGGTGAAGCATTCTTCAGCTGCATTCGATGATGATATCACTACCACAAGCCGGGTGCCAAAGCGGAGGGAAAAGACTGGACCTAATTTTTGAGAGAGATGGTGGAAGGTTCGGTGCAAAGGTTGTTTCAAGAGGTGCAAATGGCCTATGTAAGGAAGGGCCGGAAAAGGGCTTGGTGGAAGTCTACTTTTTTTGGCTGACAAAAACTTAAAAGCCAGAACTACAAGTAAGAGAGACAAAGCTGTATATAGCCATAGGCAAATTGATTCTTCCATGATTAATGTGGAAGACTTGTAAAAGTCTATATAATTTTGTATGATTGCATCAATTTGGATGGGGCGTATATATAGTAGATTGTGTTAAGACAAAGGGCATTGATTAATTTTTGACTGCCCGTCCAGAGATGAAATTGTTTAGAAACATGGGGATGATGACGCAGGCACCGATCTTGTTATGTGAAGGGAGTCAGCTGCTTGCAGGCTAGATGCTGATCTCAATTTGGATTTGTGGAGTGGGACCAAATGTTGGCAAGTTGGTTTGGTTTGGTTTAGCTTGGTTTGTAATGATATCTGTACTAGTACAATCGAATTTGGCGTAGTAGTCATCAGGGAAATTTATTTACTTCCGTATAATGTTAGTTTAATGGTTGAATTAATAGATAAAATTAATGAAATTGATATCTGTATATTGTTATCTCGTATAAAAATATATTCTAAAAATAAGAATAATTTTTTTGTTTTTATAAAGAAGAGTATAAAATATTTTATCCAAAATAAGAATTCCCTTTTTCTTGAAAAAGAGAAATTGGCGTAGATGATTCATTACCTTTGTCTTCAGTGCATAAATAATTCATAACGCTTATTTTTGGCACAGAAGACCTTAACATATATGTTTTGATGCGCAATTCATCCTTATTTGATGAAAAAAATAAATATGTCATTATTTTTAATTAAAAAAAATTATAATTGGATTCTTAATCTTTGCAAAGAGTACAAATGAGTCCGATAGTTTTATTTTTTAAGAAAACTTACGAGTTTTTTTTTTTTTTTTTAACTAATACTTTATTGACCAAATTGAGAATGTATTAAATAATGTTGTATATTTTACGAACTATTATAAAATAACTAAAATTATAGTTCATAATTATTAATAAATATGATAAATAATTTTTTTTATTATTAAGTAATTATATTATTTAAATTTTAAATTTTTATTTTATCGTTACAACATAAAAAGAAAAATAATTTTGTCACAAATTTGATGTTCAAATACTTTTTATTTAATTGAGTCATTTATTTATTAATTACAATATTAGAGCTCCAATTGTATTATTCATATTTTAATCTATCGTTCAAAAATAAAAAACACGTAATGTGTAAATTAATTTTTATATTAAAAATAATAATAATATTGGTTCAATGTCATAAAATTTTAAATATTATTCTGTTATTTATTTAACTTAATTTTTATTCAAGTTTTTCAAATTAGATAGTAAAAATTTTACATTTTTCTCTTTATGAAAAATATAATTAACACGACAATAATGATATATTTAAGATGCTAAATTAAATGTTATTTAATAAATGTACCAAATTTATTTATATTTTTTGTAAATATTAAGAATTCAATTTTATTTATTTTTTAATTAAAATTAAGGATATATTTGTTTTTTTATTAAATAGGACCAATTGGGCACCATTAATTGATATTTACACGCGTGGACCAATGCGTGCAGTTGCTGTTCTTAGTGGTCTATTTTTAAGTGTGCAGCGCGTGCTAGAAGGTCCAATATTCACAACTTAATAATTTGCACTTTCGATACTCTTAAAATGTATTTATTCAATATTTGTAGGTCTACCATCGAATCGCTGCCACGAAGAAATTTAGCGCATGTTTGATAATGTTGAAATCATAAGTTGTTGATGAATATGTAGATAAAAAATATGTAGTAAATTGTGAATCCTATAAAATATATGGATAAAAAATATGTTTGACTAATTTAACCAGTTTAAATTATAATTTGAACAACCTTAAACACGTGTTTAATATTGAGGGCCAAGAGGTTACTAGATAAGGAAAATGATCGCCTCTCTATGGTGGGGAGGGCCATTGAACAAGTGATTATCAGTTTTCTTTTTTCAATAGACAAATAACCTAAAAAGTTTGAAAAGTTTGAAAAATACTGTCTAATCAATCATTAATTGATACTTACACTCGTGGACCAATGCGTGAAGTTGCTGTTCTTAGTGGTCCATTTTTAAGTGTGCAACGCGTGCTAAAACGTCTAATATTCAAAACTTAATAATTTGCACTTTCAGTACTCTTAAAATGTATTTATTCAATATTTGACCACATATATTTTTGTTTATGTTGTACATTTGCTTTGAACAACTTGAATTATACACAATAACCAACCACCAACTTACAGTATGTTTGTTAGTATTTATAAGTTAATTAAATATTATTTTTATTTTTATATTTCGTAAGATCTATATTTTTTATTCATTTTTTATCTAGAGATTTCATAGTACCCACTATTTATATTCTACAACAAAATTTACCAAGCATACATTGAATTGAAGCACCCAATGTTGTGATGGAAACTCGAATTTAGCAGCTAAGATAGAAGACAATTTGAAATTAATTTTTAATAAGTTTCGAAAAGTGTAGGTCTTAGAGTGTGATTATTGGAATACGATACTTAACTCTATGTTTTATTATTTTTCTTGCAACTTACATGTGAATTAAAGTGATGCATTAGAAAGTCACGTATTATGTAATTTTTAAAAATAAAAATAAAAATAAAAGTCGAGTAATACTTATTTTGATATAACGTGTTTGGCTAAGCTCAATTTGTGATTATAGAGACTATTTCAGATGATAATTAGAATTATTTTTTCTTATTTGTCTCGCTGTAGATGAATTAAAGTGATGCATCATAAAGCTAAATGGTGTAAAAATTTTGTTAAACAGTCACGTGATTTTCATAGACTTAGCAACCATTTGACATACTTTATAAACCAAAGTTTATTTCAACTGTTATATTTGACTTTTCAACTTACTTTTAACAAAAAATATCTTTGACTATATTACTCTTAATCAATAAATTGTCATTTCAAATCTAAAAAGACAATTTTGTCATTGTACGTTAAAATAGTTTAAAAAATCAACAATTTCGTCTTAAATATACCAATATTAATTTATAAGCTGATTTATAATATCGGTCAAATCAGCTCTAAGTGTGATTACATAGAATGTTGACTAAGTGTGATTACATGGATTCTTTACTTAGATAGTTAGATGTATCTTTCTTGTTTTTTTTGGCTGCCTGATATAGTAGAAAGTCTCGTGTTCATATTGTATATTTTGACTTATTTGACATGTCATGCTCGGCTAACTTTAAAATGTGACTGGTGGGACCATTTAAGAAAATAATAGATGTATATTTCTTGTTTTGTCCTACTGTCTATGAATTAAAACAACATATTAGAAAGTCAATTGTTGTGTAACTTTTCTTTAAAAAATCACATATTATTTATTTTTACTCATTTGATATAATACGCTTTGCCAAGCTTAAAGTGTGGTTATAAGGACCCTTTATGCATTTCTGCATTCCTTTTTGTAACTCTTCTACAAGAAATTATAATTTTTTAGATGATTTCTTTATGCTGTGTTTGATTCATATATTTTCTATGGAAAATGTCACATTCGAGAAAAATAATGTCACATTAGAGAATTTTTTTTTTCTACTTTAGTTATTTGATACGAGATGAAAAGGGAAAATGAATTCTAAAGTACAACTACTTTAAGTATGAATTTGGCCACTTTCATGGAAAATATTTTTTTATGGGTTTGGTGGATTTTTTTTTCCTCAACTTACATGGAATTTTTTTTCATTTTCCACCGTTTTCTACACTTGGCAATCAAACACAGTAGGTCTGCACAAAAAAACTGCGAAACTGCAAACCGAACAGAAACCGTTGGTTCGGATCCACGTGGACCCGCGATTTTTTTTCTCTTAAACCGAACCAAACCGTTTCAAAATGGTTTGGTTTAAGTTTCAATTTTCAAAAACTGCACAAAACCGAACCAAATCGCTTTTAAATTTTTAAATTAAAAAATAATTTTATTTAATTATAAATATTACAATTTTAAAAAATGTAAAGTTGGCATGTTGCTAGATGCTAACTTGCTACTACTTTTTTGTCTTTTTGTTTGTATTTCGAATTTTAGACAAATGTAAATGTAATTTAACGTTTAACATTATTATTTCTCGTTTAAACTTATATGTTAACTTGTTTTAAATATATTATTATAATATCGATAGGTAAACCGCAGATTAAAACCGAACCAAAACGCAAATAATGGTTTGATTTGGTTTGGTTTGAAAAATAAAATGGTTTGGTTTGATTTGGAAAAATTTCAAACCGCATAAAATGATTTGAGTTGAAAATATGGCACAAACCGCCCAAACCAAACCGCGTTCACCTCTAAAACACAGCCTTAGTGTTTGTTTGGTATATATTAAAATTTGATAAAAAATTATAATTAAAAGTCAACAGTTAATTTTAATCACACATTTCAAAAGACCACCTATCTTTCACACAGATACGTATGAAAGTTTATTAGAATCAAAAGGCCAGATAGAAAAACAAACGGTGGTCACATCGATTAAGGCAACTTGTCCGTGTTCGATGTATAATTTGTTGTCTAGATTCATCATGTGTGGCCCGAGAACCTTACAATCGAACTTGAAAAGCTAAAGTTACTATTAGCACATGTTGGACATTCCACAAAGGTTAGAGTTGAGCACGCTTCACAAGATTGCTTGAGTGAACGTGGTGTCCCAGCACAAGTAATGTTGCTGTACGAGGAGATGAATAAAAATAAGTTAGAAAATGGTCATCATTTGGAAGCTATAAAGTTGAGCACAGAAGTCAATAATTGCTCGGCAATCCAGGGAATTATGGCCATGTCTTATTTGGCAATTCAAGCATTAGCCTTAACCATTTATCATCCCAAACAAAATGATTTTGAAAGAATTCTCTGTTGGATAAAATTCGATATGTGGGGCCAAACATGTATATATTAAAATGTGTGGTGCTATCTTAAAATTTTAGTCAATAAAGTGATCCACTAAAGACTATTTTAGACTAATGGGTATTAAGTGTCATGAGATTAAAGTGTAGAGACGGATACAATGTTTTAAATTGATGAGGGGCCAATTTAACAACATTAAAACTTAATAACTGCCCTGCAGTTATATATACAGGTCATGGTCCCCAATTGAGCGTGGCTTTTCATAACTCTTTGTATCCCCATCAACAAGAGACACTAAGGAGAAAACCACGGATCAATTGGAAGACCATAACCCAGTTCGATCAAACAGAATCATGAATTCAGGTACGCTTCCGCTTCAGTTTTAATCTTGGTAATTACAGCATGATGGTTTTAAGTTATAGATGTATAATCATCTGTATTTATGAATTCGGTAGATTTAAATCTAACAAGTGGTATCAGAGCCACCTTCATATTGTATTATCAGATTTATATGGACATGTATTTTCAGAAATTCTATTAATTTTGAAATATGCATGTATACGGTATTGAGTTCACGTGGAATTTAAAAGTTCAAAAAAAAAATTAAATTTGTATATTGTTTTTCCACGTTCAGCCGTTTATGAAATCTATGTAGAAATCGTGAACTGTAAAAAATGGAATTCCAATTTTATGCATGTATATTCCAAGAATATATATATATAGATGTGTATATATATTGTTGTTCTAGAAATATGGGATTTCAATTTATGCAATCTGTATGGATTTTCGAATTGGGATTTCGTTTTTCAATGATCGAATTGATTGGATTTTGTGGTCGGATTTTGGTGGTTGTTGGTTGTTGGATCTTGGATGATTGCCGTCGTCGGAGAAAGAACCTCACAGCGCCGGACGGCACTGCGTGCGGCGGGAGGCAGCGTCGCTGCCGTGAAGAAAAAAAAAAAAAAAAAAACTGCAGCGCCGGAGATGGCGCTGCAGGCTGGTCAATCGCCGGCAGTGGCGCCGCGATTTCCGCGGCGCCATCTTCGAGTTACGATGGCGGCGGCGGCAGCTAGGGTTTCAACCCTAGTTGTCGCGTTTTTTTGATTTTTGGCCAAGGGACCTCCTTCGGAAATTAGAACTTCTAAAGGGCTTCTTTGTAATTTGTAAAAATTTGGTTTATTTAACATATGGTCCTCATGGTCATTCCTCATTTAATTAAACCCAAAAGTCTTAAAATCATTTAAGTTGGCCCTTTAGACTTCTAAATTTATAAAATAAGTCCCTATAGTTTTAGTAATCACTTAAGTTGGACCCTTAAAGTTCTGAATTTTATGATTCAGTCCCTAAAGTTTAAGATTTTAATTAATTGGCCACTAAAGTTTTGGTAAAATTGCAATTTAGTCCTTCAAGCTTAAAATCTTTAATAATTGGCCAATCAAGTTTAATTAAATTGCAATTTGACCCTCCAACTTAATGATTACTTAATCCTAAAGCTTTGAACTTCAAAAATTCAAATCCTAAGGCTTTAAAGATATGCAAAACAGTTAATTCAGGTTCAAATTTTGGTATGATAGACTCTTTTGAGAAATATAATATTCCAAAGTGAATTAATTGAAGCAACATGTTGCCAAAGTAACCTCTCTTGTGGAAATTAATTCACTTAGAATATTAGAAGGTTTTGTGTGTGTGCTGTTCATGCGGATATTGATCGGCCCAAAGGAAGGTCAATGTTTGGCTGGAATTTCACATGCACATGTGGTGATAAATGCGTGACGATTATTTGGTTTAACGTGTGATCAATAAATCGGTCCAAAGAAAGGTTTATTGATTGACATGTCTTTTTGTCAGTGTTTGATTGCTACATCGAGGTACCACTTACGAGTCAATATTTCTGTCCAAAGACTAAATATTGATGTTGTGCTGGGTATCTTGTGATGGGCCTTACCAATATATTTGAAATTATTATTTGCATAATAAAGTACTAATGTAAGCTATTTCTATCTCTTTCTCTATACAGCTCATTCATCCACTTCCACAATATCTGCAAATATCAATTCAATCCCCATGCTTAATGGGTCAAACTTCAAGGATTGGAAAGAGAACGTTTTAATTGTTCTTGGCTGCATGGATCTTGACCTTGCTCTTAGGATTGAGAAACCTGCTTCTCTTACGGATGCAAGTTCACCTGATGACAGGAGGAACTTTGAGAAGTGGGAACGCTCAAATCGCATGAGTCTTATGATCATTAAGCGCGGCATTCCAGAAGCCTTTAGGAGCGCAGTATCTGAGGAGGTAACTGATGCCAAAGAATTCCTTGCTGAAATTGAAAAGCGTTTTGCGAAAAACGATAAGGCTGAAACAAGCACGCTTCTGCAAAGCTTGATTTCAATGAAGTATAAAAGCAAGGGGAACATAAGGGAGTACATCATGCAGATGTCTCATACTGCTTCAAAACTTAAGGCACTAAAGCTCGATTTGTCTGATGACTTGCTCGTGCATTTAGTATTAATATCGCTTCCTGCACATTTCAATCAATTTAAGGTCAGTTACAACTGTCAAAAGGAGAAATGGACTCTAAATGAGCTCATTTCTTATTGTGTGCAAGAGGAAGAAAGGTTGAAGCAGGACAGAACTGAAATTGCTAATTTGGCAAGTTCCTCCAAAGATAAGGGCAAGAAAAGAAAAACAGAATATGAAGCTGCTAAGGGTCCAGAACAAAAGAAACCACATAAAGACAAAGAGGGTTGTTTCTTTTGCCAGAAGCCTGGACATTTAAAGAAGGATTGTACCAAATATAACGCTTGGCGTGCAAAGAAAGGTACATTTCTTAATTTGGTCTGTTCTGAGGTTAATTTAGCTTCAGTACCTAGAAACACTTGGTGGTTAGATTCTGGTGCTACTACTCACATAAGTGTTTCTATGCAGGGTTGCCTGTTCTGCCGAAAGCCAAATGATGCTGAAAGTTTCATCTTTGTGGGCGACGAAAAATCGGTGGAAGTTGAAGCAATAGGCACTTTTAGGTTATTGTTAGGAACTGGTTTTTATTTGGATTTGAAAGACACTTTTGTTGTACCGTCATTTAGACGGAATTTGGTTTCTATTTCCTTATTGGACAAATTTGGATATCATTGTTCTTTTGGAAATTGTCAGTTTAGTCTTTCTTTAAATTCAAATATTGTTGGTACTGGTTCATTATGTTCATACGATAACTTATATTTGCTTGATACTATTGCGTCATATAATGAAACCTTGCATGTGGAATCACGTGGTACTAAGCGAAAATTAAATAAAGAAAATTCGGCAAAACTATGGCACAAGCGCTTAGGTCACATCTCAAAAATAAGAGTTGAACGACTTGTGTCAGATGGCATTTTGGATTCCCTGGACTTTACGGACTTTGATGTTTGTATTGATTGTATCAAGGGAAAACAGACCAAAACAAAAAGGTTAGGTGCCAATAGAACTTCGGACGTCTTAGAATTGATACACACAGATATTTGTGGACCATTCCCTACGGCTTCTTGGAATGGTCAACAATATTTTATATCATTCATAGACGATTACTCACGTTATGGGCATCTATATCTTATTCATGAAAAATCTGAGTCACTGGACATGTTCAAGGCTTTCAAAGCTGAAGTTGAGAATCAACTCAACAAAAAAATTAAAAGCGTTAGGTCTGATCGTGGTGGTGAGTACTACGGCAGATATGACGGTTCAGGTGAACAACGTCCAGGACCATTTGCTAAATTCCTAGAGGAATGTGGAATCGTCCCACAGTACACCATGCCAGGATCACCTAGCATGAATGGTGTAGCTGAAAGACGAAACAGGACTCTTAAGGACATGGTAAGGAGTATGATTAGTCATTCTACTTTACCAAAATCACTCTGGGGAGAAGCATTAAAGACTGCAGCTTATATTCTGAATAGAGTACCAACTAAATCTGCTGCTAAAACACCTTATGAGCTTTGGACAGGCAGAAAACCTATTCTAAAGCATTTTCACATTTGGGGATGTCCAGCTGAGGCTAGGCCTTATAGGCCACATGAAAATAAATTGGACTCCAAAACAGTAAGCAGCTATTTTATTGGTTATTCTGAGCGATCAAGGGGCTACAAATTTTATAATCCCACACTTAAGTCAATTTTTGAAACGGGAACTGCAACATTTTTTGAGGATGTTGAGTTTGGGGGGAGAAATAAGGTTAGAGACATTGTCTTTGAGGAAGAAACTGAGGAAGGATCGAATTCGATTCCTACTATTACTTTTGACAATGTGCAGGTGTCATTGATCAAGAAGTATATCCGGAACCTCAGCAAGATAATGTTGAAGAACCTCCCACCATTCCAGAAGTACAAACTCAACAACCTCAAGAACCAATACCATTAAGGAGATCTACTCGAGAAAGGAAAAATGCTATTTCAGATGATTTTATAGTATTTCTCCAAGAACATGAGGAAAATAATGGAATGATGGAAGATGATCCAATCAACTTCCATCAGGCCATGAAGGGTTCTGATTCTCAAAAGTGGATTGATGCCATGAATGAAGAGTATAAGTCTATGCAAGACAATAAAGTTTGGGATCTTGTCCCATTACCAGAAGGTGCGAAGCCCATTGGTTGTAAATGGATTTTTAAAACCAAACGGGATTCGAAAGGTAATGTGGAAAGATATAAGGCTCGTCTTGTAGCTAAAGGCTTTACACAAAAGGAAGGCATTGACTTCAAAGAGACTTTCTCTCCGGTTTCAACGAAAGACTCTTTCAGGACAGTCATGGCACTTGTTGCACATTTTGATCTTGAGTTACATCAGATGGATGTTAAGACAGCGTTTCTCAATGGAGACATTGATGAAACGATTTATATGGTGCAACCAGAAAACTTCGTGTCAGGAGACTCGAAGAATATGGTTTGCAAATTAAAGAAATCTATCTATGGACTCAAGCAAGCTTCCCGTCAGTGGTACTACAAATTTCATCAAGTGATTATCTCGTTTGGTTTTGAGATAAATATTGTTGATGATTGTGTATATCACAAGTTCAGTGGGAGTAAGTGTGACGACCTCTGAATTTTCGGATTTTTTTTTTTTTCCTTCTACAAGTCTACTGAGGGTCCTTGAAAGCGGAAACGGAAAACTAATTTATTAAAGGATTTAGTATCTTTAAAGAAAACAGAATTTTTTATTTTTATCTTTTCGCTTCAGGTATTAATGCTTCTAGTATCATTGAGTTTAATTGGAAAATCGTTCTCTGATGGATACTAGTATCCTTAATTTAATCTTAAGTCAGATATGTGTCTATTCATTTTTCAGGTTGTTCCCAATGCTTAATTATAACATACAATTTGTAAGACTTTGAAACTGAAACTAGAAATTAAACTATAAAAATGAATAACGAAATTAAAACCTTAAATTTGTTATACGAGTAATAACTAGATTTCATTTCATGTATCGGTTTTCTATACTTTACAAAATATGGCTTCCCGATTTCTATACAAAATGTCATCATTCTTTTCGATTCATCCTTGTGATGATGTCAAGGAAAGTACAAAATATTTTAACCAAGTATTTTCATGAGAGGAAAACAAGAGTCCTCAAATGGTTTAACGTTATAGCATGATAGATACAAACGGTTTTATATGTCCTTTCTTTGATATAAAGATCCGGCCACAAAGGATGTCGAAACCATACATCCCTCTTGGTGATAACGTGATACTCATTCCCATCAGCTGACGTTCTACTCCATGAGCGTACAACATCAGTATAAACTCGATCCATTTTCTACAAAAGTCATGAAACGACTTATAAGCGGCGAAGCTTAATGAGTAAAACAACAATTAAGGCACATAGCATATAATGTATGAATACTACTTCTTATAATCTCATAGGTTCTAAATAAAATCAATATATAAACATCCAAGATCATAGGCGAACATCATATTCCAATTAATATATACTTATGTAAGAAACATAAGGTTACCATTAATAAAATATGCATTCAAAATTCATCTAAACACCCATCAATTATATTTGAATATAGGATGCATATGCAACAAATTTTATCTTATCTTTGGGCCCGTTCTATATATAAAACTTATACACCGAGCGCTCAATCTTTGTGCTTGAAATAGCACTAAGGTCATCATACTTTCTCGAGCAATTCTTTGCTCGTTGGGATCCCAAGGCTCTATGGCCTTAACTCCTTAAATAGCCCTCGTGGCTAGGAGTCTATAAAAAGGCCCTCGTGGCCTTAACTTTCATATGGCCCTCGTGGCCGATGACCTTACTATATGGACCCTAAAGTCCATGAGGCATCAACCTCCTTTGGTGTATGTCTATTTATAGAACTTAAATATGATTCATGCTTCTTTCATTTCTCATAAATAAAAACTATTAGTGATCATGAATTCACAAGAATATCTTGTCAAGTATATTTTCCGATAAATTCAAATAACCATATACTTGAACAAAACAAAAATCAGAATCTGCATAGTTCACTGGACTTATGCCACGAAAGGGCTACTAGATGCATATGATCAGAATACCAGAAGCATGAATACAGGATATTAGAAGCACGTTTTCAGGGAATACTTTGAACTGAATCAATTCACTGCATCTTATCATTAAATTAAACAACACAGGGATAGTTCACATCTAATCTGACAGAATTTTTTTTTTTAAAACTAAGTAAGGTACTTACTTGAACATTTAATAAATCAATTTAGAAGGATCTGATCTGCTTAGGGTGAAATCATTCAACTTAACCATTACAAAAAGTTAGATTAAGATCCTATGAAACTTTATAATAAGTGGGTACATCAATTCTCTATAACTGATCAACAGAGAATTTATACTGGTGGAATTAATCTACATATGGAGTATTAATCCCTTTTTCCTTAACAACTATCTGAAATTATAAATTACTTACTTGCAATAAGTGAAATTATCATAGATTTGTAAGTATAATCATCCATTAATCACAAATAACTTTAAGAATAAACATGAATAACTTATAATCTACTGCAGAATATTTCCTAACTTACAAATAAAATGAACATATAAGCAAATAAATGTTTTACTCACATAAGATAAATTAGAGTTGCTTAAAGTAAAAATATTCTATTTAACTAACTCCAAAAGTTGGATTAACTGATATAAAACTTTTGAACTTTGGAAACATTTAATTTTAATGATTTAATTGTAGAAATTCAGCCAAAAGAAGCAGTACAGCTGCTGGTGGTAAAAATCAAGAGATTAAATACATGTAAGGAAAGAAACTAACTTTTTAGAACATTAAAAATTTATAGATTTGATTTAACCATTGTGAATGAGAAGAAACATGGTTTTGAGGTAAGAAATCCTACTGTCAACACATACTGAAATTCCGACAATAATGCAAGAAACAACAAGTTGTAAATGATGGAAAAGAGTAAATAATTTCAAGAACACCATAGCTGAAATTTCTGGAAAAAAGATTGAATAAATTGCTAAATTATTATAAATAAATAGAGACATCTAAGGAAAATTTCTTAGTTCTAACATAGGTTGAGCAAAATTCTATAATTTCAGCATGAATATCAATTAATTAAACATAACTAAGGAGTAAACATGAATGAATTATTGAAGAATTTCTTCTTATGAACACATAGAGCAACAAATCTAAAATTCTAGCATAAACATTAAAAGTAAAGAAAGAACAAAATTAAAAGTATTAATTACTGCAGAATTATAAACACATAAATGTTTTACTCACTTTGTTTTGCTGTGATTTTCTAAAGGTGGAGTGGTCTATTTATAGGAAAATTAAAGGCCAAGTTTGGTTTTACTTATTTCTTTGTTTTCACTTATTTAATGTTTGATTTGTCCAAATTTCGTTATTTCATACGAATAAAGTATCGTGCTATTGGATTAATTTAATTTTTGATTTTAAGTTCAGCCAAACAACCCTTAAGAAGTCATGATGACTTCTTGACAAGTGTCCCTCAAACCAATATTTTAATAAAAATATAGGCAGATTTTCATGTTTTAGAAGCCATGTTCGGGTCAAGATTTGAGGGTCTTAACGATATCCAAACCGAGAGAACTTTATACCGTTGCGAAGATCTTGTTACAAGCTTTGCAACGCACACACATGTAAAAAGAACGGATCATCCGACTGCTCGCACGACTCACTCAAAGTAGGCTGCTAGACCACGAAATTTCACACTTAGCCAAAATTCCAGATTTCACTTAACTTTGATTCAACTTTGGTTTGATTTTGTGTGCTTCTCTCGACTTGAAAAGTCTACAAATTTGATACCAAAACGAAGGTCTCGACATGAACTTTGAGGTGGTATGACATGCATTGCCCATACATTAACGTGCTATTCACGAAATGCTTATAAAGTAGGTTCGAACACAATGGCAAAACTGTAATTTATCCAAAATTTCCAGATTTCCTGATTTTAGTTCTTGCCTTCATCTATTAAAGTATGACTAGGTTGGTCCTAAAATTCCAACTTCAATTTCTTCTAATTTGGTCCTTAAAACTTAATTTACACATTTACCTCTACTTTTTACATCATATGCCACAGAAAATTTCAATTCTTGAAGAAATTTCTCTTTCGAACTTGAAATATATTAATATACAATAGAATTTAAATATGAAAGTTTTCGGGTCGTTACAGTAAGCATATTTTCCTGGTTTTGTATGTTGACGACATACTGCTTGCCACTAATGATATAGGCATGTTGCACGAAACCAAGAGTTTTTTGTCAAGGAATTTTGAGATGAAAGATCTTGGGGACGCCTCTTTTGTATTAGGAATTCAGATACACCGGGATCGCTCTCGCAGTATTCTTGGATTGTCACAAAAGAGCTATATCGATAAAATTCTTAAAAGGTTTGGCATGCAGGATAGTAAACCAGGGGACACCCCTGTTGCTAAGGGAGACAAATTCAGTCTCAATCAGTGCCCGAAAAATAATCTTGAAGTTAAGGAAATGCAGAAGATTCCCTATGCATCAGCTGTTGGGAGTCTGATGTATGCTCAGGTTTGTACTCGTCCAGACATAGCATTCATTGTTGGAATGCTGGGCAGATATTTAAGTAACCCTGGGATGAATCATTGGATAGCAGCAAAAAGGGTTATGAGGTACTTGAAGAGAACAAGAGATTGCATGCTTACATACAGCATATCGGATCAGTTAGAGATCGTAGGGTATTCCGATTCTGATTTTGCGGGATGCCAAGACAGTAGAAAATCCACTTCAGGCTGCATATATCTGCTAGCTGGAGGAGCTATTTTCTGGAGGAGTGCTAAGCAGACACTCGTAGCTTCTTCCACTATGGCAGTAGAATTTGTAGCATGTTATGAGGCATCTAATCATGGGATATGGCTGCGAAATTTTGTCACTGGGCTGCGCATTCTGAATGGCATTGAAAGACCATTAAAGTTATATTGTGACAATAACTCTGCAGTGCTATATTCAAATAACAATAGGAGTTCAACTAAGTCAAAACACATTGACATTAAGTTCCTGGTTGTGAAAGAAAGGGTACAGAATGGACAGATTTCCATAGAGCATATTGGGACAAACTCCATGATTGCGGATCCACTTACTAAGGGATTACCACCCAAGGTTTTTCATGAGCACACTGCTCGTATGGGTGTTGTATTTCCTGAGGATATCATGTTTTAGTGGGAGTTTGTATTTTGGTCGCTTTATGTTTGTTTTTGGACACATTTGTGTATTTGGATAATTTTCTGTACAGAAATAAAGTATTCAGTTTATTCCATTCTGTTACATTATGTTTGGTATTGATCTCACTTAAGAAATAAAGTTGGACCAATTGAAAATAGACATGTTTGGATCACATAACATGTAATTTTCATACTACACTCTCATGATTGATCTATGTCATTTGGTTGTATTAGTGTATGTGACCATTGATGGATTTAGTTACGATTAATGTAACGAAAGTCGCTTTGATCCTACATTGATATGATTGATGGACGAGATTGTTTGGAAATACCCTTAACAGTGATAGCAAAATTTTGAGCTCATAAGGTTGTGCACATTTGTAAGGATACATGTATGGCCCAGTGGGAGATTGTTGGATAAAATTCGACATGTGGGGCCAAACATGTATATATTAAAATGTGTGGTGCTATCTTAAAGTTTTAGTCAATAAAGTGATTCACTAAAGACTATTTTGGACTAATGGGTATTAAGTGTCATGAGATTAAAGTGTAGAGACGGATACAATGTTTTAAATTGATGAGGGGCCAATTTAACAACATTGAAACTTAATAACTGCCCTGCAGTTATATATACAGGTCATGGTCCCCAATTGAGCGTGGCTTTTCATAACTCTTTGTATCCCCATCAACAAGAGACACTAAAGAGAAAACCACGGATCAATTGGAAGACCATAACCCAGTTCGATCAAACAGAATCATGAATTCAGGTACGCTTCCGCTTCAGTTTTAATCTTGGTAATTACAGCATGATGGTTTTAAGTTATAGATGTATAATCATCTGTATTTATGAATTCGGTAGATTTAAATCTAACATTCTCAGCTTTGGAGCTTCATTTATGGAGAGGACCCTTTTAGCGACTGCATTACAACAATTAGAGATTCTAAAGCATAATTTTGGTTTGGAGTCTTAACGGGTCAAGCAGGGATGGAGTCAGGACACGACGAATGACTGTGTTAGAGGAGGAGGAATCCCTCTCACCTAAATTTTTTTTTCTCAAACCACAATTACTTAGTTCATTTTTATTCAAAAAGTCATTACACAAAAATATTCAAGATAAAAAACCAGTTAAAGAAAGTTGTGTCCAATGATTTTTTACAGTTGCGAATTCTTCTATAGTAAAATTTATATTTATTTTATTAACAAGGTCCTCTCAACAAAAATTGTTATCTGGTTTGCACAAAAATTATTTTATAATATAATCTATATTTATTTTAGGTTTTTTTGCACAAATGGCCCCTATTGTTTGTCAATACTGCGGGTTGAAGACTTATCATTTCATTTTTGGCAGTTTAACCCTTATTTCAAATGTTTTTGACGACAATAGTCATTTCCATTAGTTTCCCTCAATTCCTCCGTTAAATGAGCACGTGTAGTGCAAATTTGACACTTGAACAATTTTGGACATAAAAAATAAAAGAAATTTGCAGTAAAGATTCAAAATCTTTCAAAAAATGTTGAAAAGCCCATAAAACTTCTAATCCTAACACATATGACCCAAACCTTTTTGACAATTTTACCTATAACTTAAATAAATTAAAAATTAACTCCTAAACCTTTTCAAAAGTATAAATAAATCAGATTTGCACTTAAAATAATAAAAAATTTAGAATTTATTTGTACTTTTGAAAAGATTTAAGAGTTAATTTTTTAATTTATTTAAGTTATGGAGAAAATTTTCAAAAAGATTTGGGTCATATGTATTAGGATTATAAGGTTTATGGACTTTTCGACACTTTTGAAAGATTTTGGACCGTTGCTGCAAATTTCTTTTATTTTTTATATCCAAAATTGTTCAATGGTCAAATTTGCACTATATGCACTCATTTACCGGAGGAATTGAATGAAAACTAACAGAAAGGACCATTGTCGCAAAAAACGTTTGAAGTAGGGCTAAACTGCCAAAAATGAAATGATAGGTCCTCAACCTGCAGTAAGGGCAAATGATAGAGACTATTTGTGCAAAAAAACCTTTATTTTATCTAAAACTAAGCTATGTAGTCATTGCACAAAATATTTAAATCGTTTAATAGTGTTATATATAATTATATTATAATTCTATATTTAATAAAACGACATACAAGTAAGCCATATACAACAGGATAATATTACAACCAAATTAGAAAATAAAATGACATTTCAACACCAAATAGTGAAAGGCGCAACAAATTAAAAAATATAAGCTTACTTTTGAAGTTTGAATTTCGTGGAATTAGGAAGTGCTAATATGTAACAGTTCTAGTTTGGGTCATGTGAGTATTTAATTGGTAAAGAAAAAATGAATTAAAAAGTTGAACTGAGCTAAACTAACATAATTTTTTTTTAATAATTTGTATTGGGCTTTGGATTTGGACTTGGGCAGCCTTGGACTACAGCCCAGGGCCGCCCCCGACTCCGCCTCCGCCTCCGCCTATAGGGGCAAGAAAGGAAGCAATGGCTTACAATTTGTTTGTCTAAAGCTTAAATTATAATTTAAATTGGTCAAACATATTATTTATGCACACATTTTGTAATATCCACATCTTACTATTAACTAATTATTCACACATTCCAAATGACCAACAATTTATAAGTATTTAACAAATAGTTTTAGCACTGAAAAATATGCATTTAATGCTTTATTTCGCATTTATTTATTTATTCAATATGACATTTTATTAAGTGTGGTCTTTTATTTATTAGGGGTCAAAATTGTATTTTGATGAGAGTCTAGGGACTAGAAGTTCAATTACAATTAAGTGTATGAATTAGGTTTTTAAACTGATCAATTTGGTTGTTGTTTTTATTTTTCAAATTAATAAAAATGAGAGGGTTTTCTCCAATTCTTGATTGGTTTTCGATATTTGATTGCGAATTGTAATCACGTGTTATTATTTTTGTTTACTTCTATCTGCGTCAGATTTAATTAAAAATGAAAGAAAAGGAAAAAGGTGGAGAATTGAGATGGAACGAAAACCCAACGGCAATCACATAATAAGGGAGAAGTGCCGTAGTGGAGCCGAGGAGAGTCATTGATTCCATTAGAGAAAAATTAAGAGAGAGATTTGGGATTTGGGTTTGGTTTGATATTGCTATACATTTAAAAGAATCAGCTTCTGTTGTGCTGTAGAAGGAATTAGTTGTAGAAAGAATTAAATAAATGTTTAGTAAATTCTTGTTTCAAAATTGTTATATGTTTCAAAAGTAGCATCTGAGTGTTTGGTAAACAAAAGTGATTTATTAATATAACAATATTAAGTTATTAAAAAAGACATCGATTAATAAAATGTTATTTATTATTATTATTATTATATTATCACGAGTGGTAAAATTTATTTTTTTTCTAGTCAAATATTTGTTAACAAGATAATGCATTCATTATTATTATTTTAAAATAAAAATAATAAAAACCTAATAAATTTTAAATTTTATAAAAATTACAAAATAAAAGTATAGTCATATAGTTCAAAAACTAATTAAATTTATATTATTTTTTATGATCCAACTTGCATCAATTCGGTTTCTCAGATGGTATTAAAGGAATTAGTTTAATTAATTAGAGGTAAAATGAGTATTTTATAATATATAAATGAAAAGGTTAAAAGCAGAATTTGAAAAGTTGTCTTTTTGCTGTTTTTCAAAATCTACTGCCAGGTGAGTCATATTATTTTATTATCACTTTTAAAAATTTTGTCAAACGCTTAAATCAACTTCTGATTATTTAAAAATTAGAAGTTGGACTCCTAAATAAATCCGGGGCTTGAGGGTGGAATAACCGTATTTTTCAGCTAACAGTAATGGGCCTAATTTGCCCTTAAAACTATCTGAATTGGACCTGAAGTTTCATAGGGAGATTGGGCTACTTTTGGCCCATCCAGAGTTACTTTCCTGGTCCATGGCCAAAGATTTGTGGCCCCATAGCCCGTAGCAATTAACGCCCACGTAGAGTACTTTTGAACACGTGACAAAAGGAGAACGAGAACAATACAAATGGCACAATGCGATTGGCTAGCTGTTGATGCTTCACGAGTTGTACGTTTCCGACTTTAACTCGCGCGTCCTTAACTCTCATCCTCTTTATTTTAAATCACTCCACATAAACAATAACTCACTTTTCTGAGAACAATACAGGAGCCTCCGGTGCCGCTCCAAAATTCAGTAAAAATTATGCACTGATTTCTATTCCCTTTTCGCTCAAGAAAAATGGCGTCCATTACTTCCGTGGAGTTGAATTATATCCTCTTTCGTTATCTCCAAGAATCAGGTTTGTCTCTCTCTAAACATATGAAAATATAGTTATGCACATGTGTATGTGTATGTATCCATGCTTTTATGTATATAAATAAATATACGTTTGTGTATGAAATGCTTATGCATGTGTGCAATGTTTTAGAATTTATGTTTAAGCGGGAATTGATACATGTTACTTTGCCACACGCTTTTTTAATTCTTAATTAGGGTTTCGTTTTCACGACATAGACATTTCAAGATTTTCAAAATGATCTTCCTCTCAGGGAATTACCACTGAGTGATTTTCGTGCCCGTGGCCATGATTCTTGGTGATTTTCTTCGGATTTTTAATAGTTCTTGCTGAATTGCATTGGGTTTTAGCAGAATTTCGGTATTAGAACTTGTAATATTGATTTATTGTTTTTGGGGAAAAAATTATCCATGCATGATGCATTGATCCAGTGTCTAAATTAATTTTTTTTGTGTGTGTGTGTGTGTGTGAATATTTAATTGCTTTTCAGGTTTAATCTATTTGAGAATCTTATGAAAGTTGTGGGAAAAGGAATATCTTTGAGGGTTTTCAAGAGCTTTCCGTGAGTTTAACTCTACAAGATGGGAATTAAGAGAGAGAAGATTATAAGTGGACTTCTTTGAGCAAAATTTGGCTCAAGACGTGTGTTCATAATAAGTATACAAAATGGGGTTGCTCAATACAACAATAACTATAATTAGTCGCAAAACCTAAAATGCTAACTCCATTAAATAATATATTAAAGCTTCAACTAAAAGAATAATCATTTGACTCCCTCATACTATTTCGTAATTTGATGCCTGCATAGAGGAAAAACCACGAAGAAAGAACTTAAATTCTTGCAAGCTTACTTAGTCCATCCAACTTTAGCCCTAGGCCTTATATTAGTATATCGAGTAAAATTTGACCTTAGAAAAATAAATAGAAATTGATAAGAGGAACAAGATTAAAGATGAGAAGGAAAGATTTGAAGAAGAATGGTGAAGAGAATTGAGAAAATAGAAAAAAAAAATTGGAATGTGAAAACAGACACGTATATGAGTTTTTTGGACTAGTAGAGGAGAAACTCATACTGATGTCATAAATTATTTGGATTGAGCATGGGCATAAGATACATAATTTTGATTCCATAAGCTTGTGCCGGAACATATTAATTTCCCCATGGGGTGCGCTTAAACAACCTGAGTTTGCATATTTAACCTAGATGCATTTGAATGCTACTTTCTTTAATGCCCAAAATCCTAGGAATGTTTAAGGTGGCTGCTTATTTATTTTTTATGTACAAAGAGAAAATGCTTTCTTGGGCAAGGAAGGTCTTTCTATCCTCCTCTCTCTAACCTGTGATGTAAAAAACTTCCTGGTAGGTTTTACCCACACAGCATTTGTTTTTGGCTATGAGGCTGGTATCAACAAGTCCCCTATTGACGGAAATTTAGTTCCACCCGGAGCTCTGATCAGATTTGTGCAGAAGGGATTTCAATACTTGGAAATGGAAGCAAATTTGAGTAATGTTAGCAAATGCATAATTCTTCTGTACATTTTGTCCCTTCTCAATTGTGGTTACAGTCTTCTCAATTGTGGTTACAGTTTATATTCATCTAATTTCCTTTTAATAAAAAAAGGAACATCTTTATGTCAATTAATGTTTGTTTTACACCGATCAGGCGGAGACTGACGTGGATGAAGACTTCTCATTTCTACAACCTTTGGATCTCATTACAAAGGATGTTAATGAACTACAGAAAATAATAAAGGACAAGAAAAAAAACCAACAGGATTCCAGGGGAAAGGAATTAGACAGAAAAATTGAAGGTGCAAGTGGGTGTATAAAAGCTAATGAAGATAAAGGAAGGGATAAAAAAGATAAGGAATTGGACAAAGAACATGAAGGAGCTAGTGGGCATGTGAAAGATAAGGAAGAAAAAGTGAAGGGGAAAAAAGATAAGGAGAAACGGGACGGTAGGGAAAGAGATTATGAAAATGGAAAAGATAGAGTTGAAAAGGATAATAAGCGATTCAAAAGGCTGCACGAGGATCGGAACAGCAGAGAAATGATTACTTATCAAGAAAGCAAGGAAGGCGTCAGACAAGAAGAAAATGCGACTTCTGGGGGTAAAACCACCTTGGGTAACCTTGAATGAATATTCAAGTGCATTGTGTTTTTCTCCTCGCTTTTGAGTCTTTATTTGGGTTGTCATTCAGTTCTTTCTTTTTAATCTCCCTCAGTTAGGTTACCTGTTCTTCACTTATGGGTGTTTCATGATGCCATCGTATTGTACAAAAATGTGAATGACAATAAATTTTTGCTTTCTTAGTTACAGTTTTGATTGCTTGCATCTCAAACATTGTCACTGTTACTTCTGAAAATGGAAAAAGAAAATTTGTTTGGCTTTATTCTTCATGTGTCATCATCAGTATTCACTTTCCTTATATGAGAATTTGAAATATAAATGCTAAATCCTTTGCAATGTCATAGATTAAAGCTGCATGTTCAATGTCAGAGGTGTATCAATTAAATGAATATTCTAATCTTCTGATCATGGTAGTAGGACCAGAACCGATGGATATCTCTGTCAGCTCACCATCTCCTACTTGTGAGATCCCTAGTTCTGATGTGTTAATTTTGGAAGGACATACTTCTGAGGTCTGAATACACGTACGGTTTTCAATCCACTTGGTTTTTCATATGCCAAACTACATATTCCAATCTGCATTTTTCCCCTGTTGTAGGTTTGTGCTTGTGCGTGGAGTCCATCAGAATCCCTACTTGCTTCTGTGTGGGTATTTTCTCCTGTGTCGGAAGAGATACTGAAGTACTGTTGATTGAAATTTTCTTACCTGTGCATTGGAGCACTCCCTTATAATACTCATTTTATCTCCGTGTCCTGTTGTTTGAATCTTTTTTTGTAGCTTCCAGCCGCTAGAATGAATTAATTATGGACCATGAACTGTTATATTTTTGCTAATCTAAGTAGTGATTCCGTAGTAGCATGACTATCTGTGAATGGCATTTACACAATCATGTTTGAAAACTAATGACTATCCGTGAATGGCATTTACACAATCATGTTTGAAAACTAATGACTATCCGTGAATGGCATTTACACAATCATGTTTGAAAACTAATGACTATCCGTGAATGGCATTTACACAATCATGTTTGAAAACTATCGGAACTGTTAGGGTGCTCATAAATTCCTTATGTGAATTAGCAATTAGAATTCCTACCAGATGGGTGTAGACGTGGGAAAATGATATTCTGACGTAATTCGCATCATGCTAAATAGAGGGGTGGCATTCATGCTGACACTGAACTTAATTGTTTTGATCTTCTCATATTACATGGTTAAAAGTTATATAAAATTTAATTTTCATCAATTAAGTCATTTATGGAAAGAAAAAAGAAACAGCTAGGTTAATACTTCTACATTTTGTTTTACGGAATTAAAAGCCTTTGTAATTTTGCTATAATTCAATTTTCTCTTTCTGTTGCAAATACATGGAACGCAATATTTGTAAGAATGATACTGGTGAGAAAGTTATCTTTAAAAAAAAGAAAAAAGATTTTTGGGATGTGATATGGTGAGAAAGTTGATAGTATTGAATATTGATTGCCTGGTTCTGCTTGGTACTCCAAATTTGGCATTGCTAAGCATGATGGTTGTTTAAGAACTTCTACTTATTATTCTAACGTGGTTCCTGATTTAGTTTTATTCCTTGGATTTATTTGCGTATCTTTAATCCAAGAAGACTGTACCAGCTTTAATTTGAAAATTAATAATGCATTTTGGACAATAATTTAGCAAGTTACTCTCGTTTCAGTGATGCCATATGAAAGTAATCATGATGTTCTTTTTGCCATATTTAACAGCTGTGTTAGGATCACAGGGACAATGTAAGAGGTTGATGGGCTACCTTTTTAATTTTGTCTTACATTTACTTTAATCTAGATCCGGAGATTCAACTGCTCGAATTTGGACAATCACCGACGGAACCAGTAGATCGAGTTTACAAAGTTGCCTTTCCAACGTGTTGGTACTTAAGCATGTCAAACCTAAAACAAATGAGAAAAGCAAAGACGTGACAACCCTTGATTGGAATGTGAGGACAGTTCCTTTATAGCTTAAGTGCTGAAATAGTTTTGTTTCTCTTATATTCCTTCTGATTGTTTCTAACATACAGTTAACCATTAGGAATGCACTTAGTTTGGTGTCTACTGTTCCTCGTGAAGGGAGAAAGGGGTTGAATGCTTTCATTGTATCTTGTCACCAACCAGAATAAAGCTAAAATTATTTTTTCATTTTTTTCCTTTATAACCATTTGTTGGATTGGTTCATACTCACTACAAACCAAAAACAATCATGATTTAAAGCTATATTTTCTCATCAACTTTCAGTTGATTCATTAATGGGTTTCGATTTGATTGGGCTAATATCTTTCTATTGAAATAGGACTGTTAATATGGTGTGTTTATGCCTCAGGTAGAAAGTAGTAGATTGCTACAGTGGTAATAATAAATGGAACTCTATTGTCATTGTTGATAATAACATTGGTGAATATTGGCTGTCTTGAAGATAGCACATTATTTTGGAATTTTGTTGTCAATGTTGATAATTCACATTGCACGCTGGGTGGATGTTAGTAGGCTGGAAGATAACGCATTATATTGGCAGTGAGGGAATTGCTTGAACTAAAGGATTTAAGGATGATGTGTGTTTTTCTGGAAACTAGCTCTGTCTCTCTGGATCGTTTTCTTCAGATTTTGTCTTTTCACTTTACAAGTAAATAAAGTGATAAAAATGCACTCGTTTTATGTAGGGGGATGGGACATTACTTGCAACAGGTTCATTTGATGGACAAGCTAGAATTTGGAGTAAAAATGGTAAGCTATTGAAGCTTTTCCTTTCTTTACATATCCCAATGCCATTGTAAGTGTAAACAGATGGAAATACGTGACTTGTGTGAATAAACAGTAAATGGGAAATGTTAGTAAGTAGTTCTTGTAAAGAAGTGACTTCAATACCAGCATGTTATCAGATTTTATCCAAACGCTATTATTAAAGCATGCCTAATACGAATTGTATGATTTCATATGATTTAGGAAAAATGTAGAATATCTTGTTGTGATGAATTGCCAGTTCACTAAGACCTGGATTTTAATTATTTTCCTGCTTTTCTAAAATTGATATACTGTCGCAGGGGTTGTTGCTATTTGAACATTGAAGATTGTCTCTTTCTTTGCCTCCAAAGTTTGTATTGGTTTTTTAATACCTTTACTTTCCTGAATCACGGTATAATCTTAAAGTTATCTCTTTCTCCTTTGTGACTCTTCAAGCAAATTTTGAGTCTTCAATCTTCAGGTCACAAGTATCAATGTTTTTCCTCAAGTTTGTCTTTATAAATGTCAAATCCGTGCACTTATTATGAATAGTATCGAATCCTAAAATTGGATATCAAATTTAAGAAACTTGAAATTAATGTTCTCGTAAAAATTCATATAGAGAAAAAATGCTATCATAACTTGGAGGCAAAGTTCCACTTAGGAGCAAAAATGATATGATAGTTAAAATGCTATCATACGTAGTATAAAATGCACACGTGGCCCTCAACTTTTGACCTCCCTTTTGCACTTTTATTCCCAGCCTTTTTCCTTGACATTAAGATCTCCGATCTTTATTTTAGGTTAAGTACTCCTTACTCATGGTTTGCGTCCAAACGAAACCGATAAGTTGACTGAAAAGACATATTTCTCCTCAAATTTGAGTAAGGAAAAAATAAAATAAAAAAGAATTAAAATAACATATTCCCCAAGCCCCTCAACATCACATTGTAACATCCCCCCACCCCACCCCACCCCACCCCTCGCAGCCTGCACTGCCCACCACCCACCACCCACCCCCAAATGATACCCAAATTGGGAGAAAACTTATTAACAAAATTGAAATGGAGAGAAAGACCTTGATTTTCTGAACTCATGCAGCCATCTCATCAATTCTAGATATCAATATTAATACTAGGCCACAACTGTAATCATGGATCCTGTATTAAAGCATATTTGAAAGAATTTTAATTTCTTAGTTTCTGCTGAAGTGGGGTTTAATTGTAAACAGATAAGAGCTTATCTTCAGTTCCCACAAACATTAATAAGAGGGTTAAATATTATCGCTTTGATAATTTTCTGGTGCTTAAAAATGTTCGAATTTTCCTGGTGTCCAAATAGACCTAACAGTACACATTGATAATTGATAGAAATTTTTCTAGTATCATTTTGGGGTGGTTGTGTTTGTGTTGTGTGGTGGGCTTGGGTAAGATGATTTTTTTCTGCTTTTTCTCTTTTATTATTTTTATATTTATTTTCCCTTATTTAAATTTGAGGGAAGTTTATCTTTTGAGCCAACACAACTGTTTTTCTTGGACGGATCCGTGACTAGGGACGAATTTTACCTAAGAAAGGAAGATTGAGAAGCTTAATGCCAAGAAAAAAGTTGGGGACAAAAGTGCAAATGTCGGGGACTGCACATTGCAATTTATTCTAGCATAAATCATGTGTCCTAAATGGTACAGCTTTTGTCTTCATTACCAAAGCACAGAGGTTTGCCTCTTGAGCTTTGTGTGAATTGTGATCAATTGAATTGCTGAAAAATCAATAGGAAACTGTTGTAGGACTGCTATAGGATCTACAATGTTTTACAGGCTCAATGTCGGACTATCAATAAAAATCTGTGGAAATATTATCGAGATGAGAATGTTAAGATGGGTCTGAGTTATAACATGAAGAGATTGGATAAGTATTAAGCATATTCCAAAATGATTAAGTGATTAATTTGCAAGAGCATTTGAGACTGTTGGAGGCACCAATTAGGAGGAGAAGTAACGGGACTGGTATTAATGGTAAACCTAGAGGAAGAGGTAGGCCTGTTATTGCCTCGAATGAGGTGATAGTTTAACTTTGGAAATGACCTTTGATCAAGCGAACAGAAGAAAGGATCTATGTAGCCAGAGTAAGCGTTGGATTCTTAGAGCTGTGCGCTTTGGCCTTTTCTATACATGGAGGGAATACCTATGGTTTTGTTTTTGTTATTCTTATTAAATATCCAATGTTATTTGTGACACATTTTTTATTCTTTTTGGCCTGTCTTATGGGAAGCATCTTTCAGGTGAATTAAAGAGTACTTTAAGCAAGCACAAGGGACCCATTTTTGGTCTGAAATGGAACAAGAACGGTGATTATATTCTTACTGGAAGCTGTGATAGAACAGCCATCGTATGGGATGTGAAAAATGAAGAACTGAAACAACAATTTGAATTACACTCAGGTGCTGTATTGTAAATTTAGTTACCAGATCCCTCCTGAGGTCTTAGCCAAATGAAGTTAGTGTTGACATCACGGTATTACTGATCTACAGGTCCAGTGCTTGACATTGATTGGAGAAACAAGGTTTCATTTGCAACAAGCTCAAGTGATCATATGATTCATGTTTGCCAAATCGGGGAGACTAATCCTATCAAAACATTCTCTGGTCATCAGGTTTGGCTTTGCAAATATTTGGTCATGATTATTGAAGTCACCAAAACATCATACCATCCATGTTGCAATTGCTCTTGATATAGACCTTAATGGACTAGCTTTAATTACTCCTGTGCTGCGAGTTGCATGATAATAGTTTGTAAATATGTTTGTGAACAATATGCAGCTAAGTTAATAAGTAGATGTGACTTCATTAGGCTTAAATTTCATCGAGTCTGAATTACTTCTGAGTGCTTATGATGTAGGTTTAAATCCATGGCTAATAACAGTTAGTGTTCGGCGTTGCTTCAGGAATAATGGAAATGACTGCTTTCAAGTGTGTTGTCTGTTATGATGCACTATGGAAATTAGATTCATACTATTTGTAAAACTTCAAATTGAATTCCTGAACTTTCTGTTCTGATTTCAGGGTGAAGTTAATTGTGTCAAATGGGATCCCATGGGTACACTGCTGGCCTCTTGCTCTGATGACATTACTGCAAAGGTTTATTTCTTGCTTTCTTTTCTGTGGCACTAACAGACGTATGTTAGCTGCTTCCTAAAGCACTGATGTATTGCCAATTCACACTTTAAGTTATATTCTCATTAATTTACATTTTCCAGTTATTTGTCTATTATACGATGTCGATGAAGTATGTAGCTTTTTGAAGTTTTCCAACCTTAAAAAGTTAGATTCTTTTCTTCTTCTTTAGTGGCAACATATGTGCTCAGTTTTTTATGTTCTCCCATGTTTCATTTTTTGTTGGGGATGCAGATATGGAGTATGAAGCAGGAAAAGTGTGTCCATGATTTGAAGGACCATGTGAAGGTACAACCGAAATTTTACCTTGTATATTTTTATCTTTCTTCTTCATTTTTGTTTGTTTGCTTATTTCTTTTGAACCTCAATTTTTTAACAGGAGATATATACAATCAGGTGGAGTCCCACTGGACCTGGCACAAACAACCCAAATCAGGCATTAGTATTGGCCAGGTTGCTCCGTAATCATTTGTGTCATAATTCTCAGATCTTTTTCCTTGTCTTAACAATGATATAAGCATACCATCTGGCAACTATTTGATTGCAACTTCTCTCAATATAATGGACAAAAGGATCTGTTTACTGTGCTTAAGCCTCGGGGTAGATCCAATTTAGATTTTGGTGGACAATTCGAGGTTGGAATTCCTTTGTGTCTATTCACTTCATTTGTATTAATGCTGGAAAGTTACTGCTTCTTAACAACATTCTGAGTATCGACTAGCTCATTTTTTCTTGACCCTCAACTTAATGTAGACATTAACAGTGTAATGATAAAGGTTTCTGTTAGAATATGATGATTGTATTTGAACCTACAGCATAGTATCCTGTTGGGAAATAATTGGCAATTTGATGGGCTTGTTTTTCAAAAAATTTCCTTGTAAATTTATTGTTTTATATAATAGTAGAGAAAGGGTTTGAGAAATTTATTGTTTTATATAATAGTAGAGAATGGGTTGAGAAAGTATTCCTTTACTGTAATTGAGACCATGGACAGTACTTGATTTGAGTATTCCGTAGAATACTGGAGGTTGGAATTCTTATCTGAGTTCTCGATCCAAGTCATGTTGTTTGATGATTGATCAGATACATAAAAAAAATATAAATTTAAGAAATACTTGGAAAAACAGATTTTGGACTCATAGAAGATTCTATGCAAATGTTACCCTTTTCAATAACACACTGCATTGTTGTTTCTCTATTTATCTATATGTACTTTTTCAGTGCATCATTTGACTCAACAGTGAAGCTGTGGGACATTGAGCAGGGAAAACTTCGCAGCAGCTTAAATGGACACAGGTGCAGTACTTTTTTTTTTTGCATTAATTTACCTATCTTGATTTAGTGGTATTTGGAAATATGACCGTCAGAAAATTTCACTGGTGTCATAATTAAATTGAATATTATATTTTGTAACTGAAATATGATAAGACTGGATAACTAATTTTAAAACAGTCGGTGGAAAAAAGAATAAATGAGCAGAAAAGGATTTATCATCTGGTACGAACAATATTTATCCAGCATCCATCTGGGGTTTTCTATTCACAATGAAGCGCATGAATCTTCTTACCAGAGATTTGCCTTCTGTGTTCTGAAATTATCACCTTTATTTATCAAGCACTAGATGACATTGAGACTGACCGATGGCCTTTCATTTTCTTTTGAAGTATTAACTGTTTATATAAGAAAATTCCGAGTAATGATCTCCTACCCACGGTGGGTTGGAGATCATTTAATTTACCCACTGTGTGTTGTGTGGGCTGATGTGGGATCATCCCACATCATCAGTGGGGAAATGATCTCCTGGGTAGGAGATCATTTCTCAGAAAATTCCTCTATTGAAGACAGTTTATTTAAAATGAAACTAACTGCAAATAGAATTCAGCGGAGAATTAAATGAATTTGTCTGACTTTTGAATAGTTCTGTAAGAAAAGAACTATTGACTTTCGGTACTGGCATTTATGCTCATGTAAGCCCCCACACGATTCTCCAACTATCTGCACTGCCAAAGGAATATTGGCAGATCTAGATGAAGGCCAGCATTTTGATAACAAATTACCAGCTGGAATTTTTTTTGTTTAAATATGATTTCTGTAATTTTAATTTGCTTCCAAGCTTCGTGTGCTTTTGTTGTTTCGAAATTTGAATCAATGACCTGATGGTTGATATTTAGCTGTCTACGCAACAGTTCGTGCAGTGGATGCGCTCATCAGTAATATAATCCAATTTGCATTTTTCAGGAATCCTGTTTACGCTCTTGCTTTTAGTCCAA
The DNA here is from genome assembly GCA_030279155.1 of Forsythia viridissima. Lineage (NCBI taxonomy): Eukaryota > Viridiplantae > Streptophyta > Magnoliopsida > Lamiales > Oleaceae > Forsythia > Forsythia viridissima. Next base: position 46,257,823 of record CM059038.1, on the reverse strand, counting down.
ATGGCGAGTACTTGGCCAGTGGGTCTCTTGATAGATCACTCCACATTTGGTCACTGAAAGAAAGCAAGATCATCAGAACATATACCGGTAATGGTAGCATTTTTGAAGTCTGCTGGAACAAGGAAGGTGATAAGATTGCTGCTTGTTACGCCAACAACGAAGTGTGTGTTTTAGATTTCAGGATGTAGGGTGAAATAGAAGGGATTTCTTCCCGTGCTTGGAGGGGGGATGAACTTTCAGTGCTTTGATTTTTACATTTTGTATGTAGGGCGACAATTATTCATTTTATTCATTTGGCAACTCCCTAGTTTGGTTTTCACCCAAAAGACAACCATTTCAATGCAGCATTTAACATGTAGCTATTTATGCACAGATTAGCTAGATTAAATTCAAAACTTATTTCCATCCGTTGGTTTTCATTCATCAATATCGTCAAGTTCTTTTGGCATTCAGCTTTTGCTTTTCAACCTTTTTGCTTTGACAGGGCTCTGGTTGTGTGAATTTGTGCAATAAGCTTTATTCATTCTCCCCATCTATGGAGTTTCAAGAAATGAATTTTGTCAACATTATTTGGGAAGTAACCCTCCCGGCAGGAACAATCTTTTACTTTATTATGGAACTGAATTTATGTGAACGACTACAATGTAAAATTAAACTCGCCCATCTATATGTATGTATATAAAAGAACCAAAGAATTGGTTCATTTCCCTAATTCTCTTGTTATTCCACAAAATCAGCCCATTCTTTTTCCAGCTTGATCCTCCTCAAAACCTCATCAACAGCTATATCAAATGCATCCCTAAAACTTCCCAATCCTTTATTAGGCTTGGCATAAATTATCCTGGGAATTGTCTCTATCAAATTTTCTCTCTTCCTCCTAATCTCCTGTTTACTGTACCTCATTAAAACTTCTTTTATGGAAGTCCCATTTCTCACGTCCTTGTGGTCTATGAATACCGAGTAACTCTTCGGGTCACTCGGCAAGAACCATTCGTATTGATCATAAGCGGTCCTCTTCCAGAAAAAAACCGGAACCGAACCGGCCACCAAGCAGTCAAAAACTGACCGCCGCGTAAAACTATCCCCCCTCGGCTGCAAACAGAAATCTGACCCGAGTAATGCTTTATGAATCACGGATGAATCGGTGGAACACTGAGCCACTCCACAGTCCACCACTCGGCACGAGTCCGACTCGTTGTAACAGTAATTTAGTAAAAGCCCTCTAAAATCGTCCTTTATCTCGCGTTTCGCCCCGATGAAGGTGAAGAGACTGGTGCGGTTGTAGTAACGCACGAACTTTTGCCATTCATGGAGATGTTTCTCTGTCTTGGGGTGGAATCCAGTGGGGTAGGGTACACTTACATCGTAGTAGTCCCCTGGGGCTTTCTCTATGGTAAAGCGGGTAACTTGTTGCATTTCCGGCATGTTCAGAAAGCTGGATCCCCAGAGCTTTCCGGGGTCCGTTAACCTTCGGAAATCCCATGTAATTCTGCCTACCGCCATGAAATGATCTGAACCGTTGGATCTTTGCCAAGACTTTTGCTTCTTTACCCATTGAATCATCATGCGGCAATGCCAGTCCCGTTTAGAAGTGTCATTACCCCACAAGAATTTCCCAACAGCAAGTCCAGCGTAAAATGGTATGTAGAATGCCGTAGCAGATTCTGGCTCTAATGTTCTACATTTATGGTGCAACATCCGGTTGTGAAATATTGGTTCTAGGGAGAACTGATTGGTACGGTACCAAGATGAAGAAAGAGTCCCCGGCAAGATTCCGGTCAATTCCGTCGCTGCGCTGCCGTATCCGTGGTTTGGAACTATGCCGCATTCCCAATTCCACGGGTTAAGGTCAGTGCAATTGGCGAGCACCAAGTCTTTGTTGAACATGGAAGGAAGATCGTACACATAAATTTTCCCGGTCCCACATTCTTCTGTATCCGAAAGCGGCTTCTTCTCAGACTCAAGTTGAGTGTTGTTGCAGACGATGGTGGTTTGAGGGTGGAAATGATTTTCGGAGGCGGAGATGGCGGTGTATTCAGCCGGGAGAGAGGGTGGAGGAGTGCGAGCAATAAAAATGACGAGGGCTTGAATCAAGAGGAAAGTAATGAAGAGCCAGAAACGGGGGTGCAAAGAAAAGTAGGCCTGTATTGAATTCAGAGTGCTCTTAAAGAAATTGAGGGTTTTGGGTTTGTTTGATTTGTGGAATTCTGGTGAGAAATTATGTGAATTTGCAGGAAGCATTATTGAAATTCGGAAGTAGAGATGTTGAATGGGGGAACTGAAAAATTTGTAGCAAAAACAGTGGAGAAAGTGATTCGAAGAGTACTACAAGAGTTATCTGTGGCACCGACAAGAAAACAAGGTAATAATAATATCAAAAATTAAGAGGAAATTCGAAGTCTAAGCAGAAATAGTAGTAAATTGTATTCAATTGGTGTTGTTTAATCAGTTAATGCTATTTGCTTTATGAAAAGTCAAAAAAGAGGGAGAGATTAATGGCGTGACTGTGAATATTCTTGATGCTGACTCTGACTCCGACTCCATAATTAAGGAAGATTTTCAGGAAAGTAGAACTGATTATAGGAATTAATGAAATTTTCAACAAATAAGAGCTATAGGATAATCAGTCTCTTTTCTTTTTCTTTTTCTTTTTTCTTTTTTTCTTTTTTTTTTTTTGGGAAAAAGACAGGTATGCATGAGTGATTATCAGCGGGCAGCATCCTCGTCTAGTTTTTGGCTTTACACCAGTGAAACACGGAGGAAAGAGAGGGCAATAATTGAATAATTGATATATATTTTGGTATATGTTGATTAATACAAAATTTGAGTGGTTCAAAGAATAATGATATTTATTATTACAGATAATTATTGTTAATTTTTGTGACAATTATGCTGATATTAAATGATATAGCCAATTAAATGTAAAAATATAAAATTTATTTTATTGGATGTATTATTTAATGTCACATTAAATGGGAGATTATCACCAACATCGCTCTTGTTGAAAAAGGTGAAGAGAAATAAGATTTGGTAAATAAAATGGTATATTGCACTATTCGTCCTTCATTTTTGGACAAAGTAGTAGATTTACTCTTAAATTTTTTTTTTCCCGATTTTTCATTAGAGTGTCGAGTTGTACTAGTGAGAAAATTTTGTAAACCTTTTTTTAATAATCAATTAAAGAATTGAAGATGCTCTTAGCACCAAGTTTTTTAAACTGATAAAAATTTGCATTGTGCTTTCCTTGGTTGGAATGAAGTGATACTTATATGGGATAATTGCATCAAAGGTTTTCAACGTTTCAAAATCGTTGGAGATATGTCCATAACTTAAAAAAATAGCACCACACATTCCGAACGTATGAAAACCTTAGCGTGGTATGTCCTTTATGACTAAATTACCCTTCTCTTTAAATAAATAAAAAAACAAAAAACAAGAAAAAAGAAAAACAAGATTGAAAACTAACTAAATGTACCCCAAAAAATAAAAAGTAAGAAAGAGGTACATCTTCTCAAAAAACCCAAAATCCAACCCAAAATTCCTCCTCTTACAATCCAACACTTGTTTTAAGTTAGGGGCATATCCCCAACAATTTTGAAACGTTAGGAACTTTTGATGCAATTATCCCTACTCATATTTAAGAAATTTTACTAGTATACTATTTTCTTGCTGTGGAATTCGATCGTAAGTTCTATTATGATGATGGATTAAGGCGGTGAACAAATTTTGGAGATGATCAATTATGGGAAATGGATTGAAGTCATGAACAGATTTTGGAGATGATCGATTGAGAGAGATGGTCAAATCAGGAAAATAGATTGAAGCAATCAGCAAATTTTGGAGGTAATGATTTTGTGAGAAGAGAAATTAAAGACGTAATGATACACGAATTTTTAAGTACTTTTTTTTCGTAACAGATAAAATTTCGTACGATCGTGATTATATGATAAATAACATTTTTATACTATCATTAAACAAGAAGACAAAGTTGACCACATATTTAGAGATTTAACGGGAGCACTGCTTCCCATCAACTGGGCTCACTAGCCGAGATTACGGGGCATGGACATAACGAGATTCACGGGAGGTGAGTAAATTAGTAAGCAGTTAAGTGTTGATATTTGCGTCCGTGTCAAGTTTATTATTGGGTTACACTTTATAATTGATAACTCAATAAATGTGAAGACAGTCTCTTACATGTGACACCTCTGTAGGGCTGCCTTTCAATTTAAAGTTGTCGGCTCTTATTTTGTTTTTTATGTTTACTTTTTCACATTTCAAATATATATAAAAAAATAAATTCAATTTTTGTAGATATGAGTAAAATTGTGTAAATTATAAATATGTATTTCTCTATATTTTTCACATTTTGAACTCTAACAGTGCACCAAAATTTTGTTCGATTAATATAGAAAAATAAGTAAAATTGAAATATAATTATTTCTCTAGAAAAATTGAAGGTTAGGATTAAATAATGAGAGCTAAACTAATGAAACAAATATGTTTAGAAGCTAATGACCAAGAGAAAAATCCTATTGATCATAAAATATATTTTAATTGCTTAAATAACCACATATACGAGTTTGCCTTTTTCTTTTCTTTTTTATAAAAATAATTTTTTGGGTCCTCCCCTCTTGAAGTAAACAAACTAGTTATGGGCCCTGAACCTTGTTCACCGCAATGAAGGCCCGATTGTGCAAAGAGTTTTAGGGTTATTAAGTTGGGCTCACTTAAATCTATCCAAGCTGTGTTTGATGTTATTTTTTGTTCTTTGTTGTGTGTTATTCTTTGATTTATTTTTTTTTTTAAAGATTATATGTAGTAAGTCTTACCAAATGTGTAGATAAAAATTATGGATTTTATAAAATATATAAATAAAAATAATATTTAACTAATTTATAAGTACTAAACATGATGTCAATAGCATGCGCGGTTTGAAAATTAGATCTACTACTTGTCTTGTTTAAGTAAATTGAAATGTATTTCCTTTTAAAATATTATTGATAATTACTGCTCACTTTTAAAATAGGATAATTAGCAAATTTCGTCTTTATCTTTTGCTTTCATTGTACATATCGTCCCTATCGTTTAAATTTTAGCATCTGAATCCTAAATAAACGTTTCTTTGCAGAAAAGGTCCCTGCCGTCTATATCCGTTGACAGTTGCCGTTAAAATTATCAAAAGGTTAATTAGCGCAAATAAATCTAAACGATATGGATGATTTGTACAAAAAAACAGTAAACAATAGGGACTTTTTTTGCATACAAACGTTTAAAACTAGATTCTAGATATTCTTCTTCCAACAATTATAAAATTCCACACAAACCGATAAAATCACATACATTGTAATATCACACTTAAATATAGTGAAGAAAACACATAGACATTATAAGAATTTGACACATTCAAACAAATGTATACTGCCATCTACGCATTCTTGCATAGCATATTTAGCAAACAATATGGACAAAGTGTATCACAATGGAGATAATAACTGATTTGCTTTGATCCAGAAATGCGTATGAAGAACAATTATTGAATTTGCAGAAAGAGAAAAAATTGTTCAATTTTAAGTGGTGTTTAGTTTTTGTGTGCGTGTTGTTTATAATGTAGCTTATTAAAGTGTTTAGAATGTATTTGTCAGTATAGATTTGTTTTGATGTGTCTTATTCTTGTAATGTGTATAAATTTTCTTCACCATGTATAAGTGTAATATTACAATATTTTATCTATTTGTATAAAATTTTATAGTTGTTGGAATAAGAAGACCCAAAATCTGGCTTTAAACGTTTGTGGGAAAATTGGCAAAAATGGCCCTTAACATTTACTCTTACTGCGAAAATGGTCCATAACGTTAGTTTTTTTATAAAGAAATTCATAACATATGTGTTTGGTGCGCAATTGGTCCTTATTTGATTTAGGATAATTTGCAGCCACCATCCCCAATCTTTGAAATTTTGGCACTTTTATCCCCCATTCTTCATTTTTTGCACCCACATCCTCAACCTTTCTTAATTTGGTTGCTGAAGTCCCTATTGACAGATTTACACTTTGGTAATTTGCAGCCTCCATCCTCAACTTTTAAGTTTTTGACATTTTTATCCTTATTCTTCATTTTTTACACTCATATCTCCAACATTTCTTAATTTGGTGGTTGAAGTCCCTGTTGATGAATTTACTTTTTCATATATTATCAATTTATTAGTTTCTTTTAATTTTTCATATAAAATAAAAGTATTCAGACTCATTTGTACTTGCAAAGGTTGGGAATCTAATTGAAAATTTCTCTAATCAAAATAATGACATATTTGTCTTTTTCATCAAATAATGACTAATTACGCATCAAAACACATCAGTTAGATACTTATATATCAAAAAATAAAGGTTAGGGACCATTTGCACAAAATTTTCGTTTCTTTTAATTTTCATATATAATTTATTAGTGATAAAACTATTCATTTTTAATAATGAGAAAAGTATTTCTTAAGTATTATTACTTAAATAGATAAATAGTTTTATCACTATTATTCAGATAAATAGTTTTATTCAGGTAACTATATTTTGATTCTCACTTTTAACAAAAATGAATAAAATCTAATAATTATCTTAAGGGTCCGTTTGGCTTGTAGATAAAACTATTTATCTGAATAATAGTTATCAGGATAACAAGTTTATCATTATCCTACTTGGTTTAGTTATGTATAAGAATTAAAAAAGTCAATGTTAAAAAATCAACTTTTCGTTCTACCCTTATTATTAATTAAATGAAAAAAAAATAACATAAAATTTGTGCAAAAGGTCTCTAGCCTTTATTTTTTGATACAGAAGTCTCTAATTGATGTGTTTTTGTGCGCAATTAGTATTTATTTGATGAAAAAGTCAAATGTCCTTATTTTGATTAGAGAAATTTTTCAATTAGATTCCTAACATTTGCAAGTACAAATAAGTCTGAATACTATTATTTTATATGAAAAATTAAAAGAAACTAATAAATTGATAATATATAAAAGCTAAATTTGTCAACAGGGAATTCAGTCACCAAATTAAGAAATGTTGAGGATATGAGTTCCAAAAATGAAGAATAAGGATAAAAGTGCCAAAATTTCAAAGGTTGGGGATGGAGGCTACAAATTACCAAAGGGTAAATCCGTCAACAGGAACTTCAGCCACCAAATTAAGAAAGGTTGAGGATATGGGTGCCAAAAAATGAAGAATGAGGATAAAAGTGCCAAAATTTCAAAGATTGGGGACCGCAGCTGCAAATTACCCAATAAAAAGACAAAGATGCCATTTGTTTTTATTAAAGAAAATTGTAATTGGATTCTTAACTTTTGTAAAAAGTACAAATGAGTCTCATATTTTTATTTTTTAATAAAAAATAAAAGGAAACTAATTTTTCTTAATTAACACTTTATTAACCAAATTAATAATATACTAAAATATTTTTTATATTTTACGAACTATTATAAAATAACTAAAATTTAAGCTTATAATTAACTGTTAGATAATTTTTTTTATATTATTAAGTAATTACATTATTTAAAATTTAAAATTTTATTTTATTGTTACAACGTAAAAAGAAAATAACTTTGTTAAAAACTTAATACTCAAATATTTTTATTTAATTGATTTATTCGTTTATTAAGTACAAATATTAGGGCTCCAACTCTATTCTTCATATTTTAATTTATCATTTTATTATCATTCAAAAATAAAGAACACATAGTGTAAATTAATTTTTAAAAATATTTTTATTTCAAAAAACATAATATGAGTTTTCAGTGTTATAAAATTATATGTGACATTTTGTTATTTATTTAACTTAATTTTTATTAAAAATTTTCACATCACATAGCAATTACATATATTTAAAGCACAATAATTTTATATTTTTCTCTTATGAAAAATTTAATTGACACGATTATAAATATATTTAATATGCTAAATTAAATATTTTTAAATAAATGTATTAGACCTATTTACATAATTTATAAAAGTTAGAAATCTAATCTCAATTTTCTCTAATTAAAACAAAATGCATATTTCTTTTTTTCATTAAATAATGATCAATTGCGCACCAAAATACAAATGTTAGAGACTTTTGTGGCAAAAAACAAACGTTTAGGATAATTTCACACTAATGGAAAAGGTTAGGGACTATTTGCGCCAATTTTTCAACATTTGTGTGTGCAAAACATCTCTATTATTTACTATTTTTTGTACAAATCATCCTTATTATTTAGATTTATTTGCGCTAATAACTCTTTTAATAATTTTAACGGCAAATATTAACGAATATGAACGTTGCATATATTTTTTTAAAAGAAACATTTATTTAGGACTCAGATGTCAAAATTTAAACGATGTGAACGCTTTACACAATGAGAACAAATATTATCAACGAAATGTGCTAATTATCTTTTAGAATACTATTGATTTTAACATTTCCACCACTTGTTTCCTCACATTAAAATTCCACCTGGACCATCCATTTCCATATAAATTCGGTAATCAGATCAATTGCCAATTCACCACGCAATTTTAATTCTCCAATTCTAAGGAACATTTCCTAAAAATAATTTGCTACATAAGTAAAAATAGCAATAATCTATATAAAAAAAAAAAAAAAAACTCATCTATGCAGTACCTAGCACGTGAGGTGTGACTTCCACACCTAGCCCCACATCATAGCTCGCTCTTATCTTGTCTATGCCTAAAAAGTTTGAAACTCAACCTCCACGCCTAATCACGCTTTACGCTTTTCAGAACATTGAAAATTAGGTGATATTTAAAAAAAATTCATCTCCAATACAAAATGACAAAAACTCTATCAAGTTGAGGTGGCAAAGGAAGATGGAATTGTTTAGATATCCGTCTAGATTCAAAAGTTCTATTAAACATACTGACTCTGTAAATTTTGTATTTTCACCATAGATGTATATTTTTTATGCAAATTCAGACATGATTCTATTTTTATTTTGAAAAAATAAAAGATATCTAAACATCATAATTGGATGCAGATAAAACCCAATTGGAAATCAATTTTGGATTTGAGGACCTGTTTGGTATTTGGTTAATGATTAAAGATAATTTATAAAAATTGTCTTATTGTGTTTGGGTATAATTGATGTTCGAATACACTTTTATTTGGATACAATTTAAGCCAATAAATTTTGTCCTTGGAAATAGGATGACAATTTTTTTTTTTTTACTTGGATAAAGATTTACTCATTTATTTAAAAGAATAATGTACTTTTATAATATAGAACAAATTTATTTTTGAACATCCATACTCCATGATAATCGCCATCGTCGGCAGCCACCCCTCTTTATTTTTTTTTATTTACCTTTTTTCATTCAATTATGAATAGGATAGAGTTATAATTTACAAAAAACTGTCTTTTTAATAGTGACATTTTATATTCTTATACATAGTTGAACTAAGCATGAAAATGATAAACATATTATGTGGATATCAATTATCCATATAACTTTAATCCAAATTAACAGTTTTATCACAAACAAATGGGTCCTAAGTATCTATTCATTAAACGTTAATGCTCTGATGCCACGTAAATTGAAAGTTTTTCAATTTACATGCTACCAAGATATCAATCTATACATTGCATTAGACAATAAAAAATATATCATCAAAAAAAATTTTTTGAACTTGAAAAAGTTCACCAGTCAATTGCGACACCTGCATATTATCTTTTTAAACTATAACATAATTTTTTATACAAGATAGTTAAACAACTAATTTTAGAAGAGAAATAATCCTAAATATCTATCATCTAATATTGAATATGAAAGAGAAAATGTTATAAAAAAAGACAAGTAGAAAGAAAGTTAAAATTAAACTTTATTTCGATTTTTTTTCAAGAAGCTTTGCTTTTTAGTCAATTTTCTTTATTCAAAACTGAGAAAGAGATTTTCCTTCACTATATTTCAAAAAAAAAAAAATTATCTTTTCAAAATTCCATTCAAAATATTTGTTTATGTTAGCCACTTTGAACTATTTCAAATAAAGACAATTTAAAGTTATCATTTTTAATAAAAATACCACAAATTTATGAAAATTCACATAAATCTATAAGAATATATTGAAACCTATAATATATAATTTTATTGAAATCTTATAAATTCTGCAGAATTCTATTAAAATTCATAAATATTAAAAAAAAAATTAAAATCTAAACTGAAGTTACCTTAGACTCTTTTTTTTTTTTTTTTTTTTTAACTATGAATATTGTGCCGAGAATGAACTAAAACAATTTTGGGAAAGATTGGAAAGAATTTGACAAGGGTTGGAAATAATAGAGGAATACCTTTGGGTCCCGTTTCTTGGAAATAATTTTGTGATAATTTCATCATGTACTATAAAATATAAAATAATTTAAAAAATATTATTTAACTTTTTTTATTTTTGTAATACTTATTGTTACATTTGTTATGTTTGTTAATAACAAATGCAACACATTTATTATAAGTAAAATAATAATGTAACAAATGTAATAACAAGTGTTATAAAAATAAAAAAACAGTTTTTTTAGAATAAAAAAGTTAAATAGTATTTCAAGAAATATTTTATTTATTGTGGTTATTTATGGAAAAAAAAAACTCCAAGAATTTTTGCTGATATTTTTGGAACGAATTGGAGTAATTTTCGAGGGTTGGCATTCCCACTTAGGCCCATTAAAAATTGGGTAAATTAGTTGTAGTACGGAATTTTTACTCAAAATTTAAAAAATACGTTCAAATTTTTAATTAATTAAAAAATACGATTTTTATCACTCTTTATTGAAAAAGTGACATACTGACATAGTACGTCACTTTTTTAATAAACCAACTTAATTGATATTTTAATTAAAAAGTAACACATCACGTTACTTCTTAAATGCACAAACTTAATTTAAATCTAACACAAAAAGAGTAGAGAGCAATATCGAAATATCAATTAAAAGGTTTCATAAGCTAATGATATCCTTAAGAAAAGATGTTATATTGTAAAAAACTCAAAATTGATTGTTCTGTCACTTTTTCAGTAAAAAGTGATAGAACATGTTACTTTCTTATCTAATACATTAATTCATATTCAAGAAAAAAAAAAGACACATTAATATTTGATCATCTTCAATAATAATGCACAACAAATATCAAGTTAAATCCAGCAGTTAAATCAACCATAGAGAAGTTTGTAATCCAAATTTGTTATGTCACTTGTATAAATTATTGTGTCACTTTTTAAGCAAAAATTGATAGAGCATGTCGCTTTTTTATCCAGTACATTAATTCATATTCAATACCAAAAAAAAAAAAGATACATTAATGTTTGATCATCCTCAATAATTTATGTCACTCAATAATGCACAACAAATATTAAGTTAAATTCAGCATTTAAATCTACCACAGTAAAATTTGTGATCCAAAGTTGTAATGTCACTTGTATAAATTGTTCTATCACTTTTAAGCAAAAAGTGACAGAGCATGTCAATTTCTTATCCAGTACATTAATTTATATTCAAGTAAAAAAATGATACATTAATTTTTGATCATCCTCAATAATTCATATCGTTCAATAATGCACAACAAATATCAAGTTAAATCTAATAGTTAAATCAATTACAGAGAAGTTTGTGATCCAAAGTTGTTATGTTACTGTATACATTATTTGTTACTTTTTAAGTAAAAAGTGACAAACATGTCACTTTCTTATCCAGTACATTAATTCATATTCAAGACAAAAAAATTATACATTAATGTTTAATCATTCTCAATAATTCATGTCACTCAATAATACACAACAAATATCAAGTTAAATTCAGCAGTTAAATCAACTACAGAAAAGTTTGTGATCCAAAGTTATAAGAAAGTTTTTATGTTACTTGTATAAGAAAGTCACAGAACATGTCATTTTCTTATCTGATACATTAATTCATATTCAAAACAAAAAAAATGATATATTAATGTTTGATCATTCTCAATAATTCACGTCACTTAATAATGTAAAACAAATATCAAGTTAAATCCAACAGTTAAATCAACCACAAAAAAGTTTTTATCAAAAGTTGTTATGTCACTTTTATATATTGTTCTGTCACTTTTTAAGTAAAATGTGTCAGTGTATGTCACTTTTCTATCAAAAGTCTCAATTTATATTCATATTTACATTTTTACAAACAACTTGTATGCATCACTGTAATTGATATTTATACTCATTTTCATAAGAACTAACTCAATATCATTGATCTAATAAAGTTTAACTTTTGATATATATTTACACAAACAAAAATTTTAGAAATCACAAATCTATAGTAAAAGTTAATGAAGAATGATGTTTCGAAATTGAAATCTATAACGTAATGCAGCAACCAGCTTTTTCAAAGTAGATTGTGTTGATAATTTACCTTTGGAGAATGAAATCAGAATATGAGATAAAATTATAGTTGGATATTTGATATTTTCAATATGAATATGCTTGTAACTTCTGAAATTTTGACAAAATTAAAGAAGAACATGCTTGAATTGAATTATGTTTGTGACTCAGTAATTTGTAGATTTTGAAGATAATTTGAAGAAAACGATCTCGCCGACACTGTGGATCTATAGTTATGTTTGATTTTGGAATTGAAAACAATAAAAAAAAATACGGTTCTTATTATATTTTTAAGAGTATTTTATATTGTAAACTTTTATTTACAATGACTTCTCAAAAAACCCCTAAATTTTTGTGTAATTTTTCCTTAAAAATTAGAAGTAGGGCCCAATTATATGCAAAGTTTGATCTTTTTCCTATTTAAAATCAAAATCTCTCTATTGTTTTCACTTGCAGTAAGAGAGTTTGTTTGATTGAATTTTCGTAAAGTTTGATAAAATATTGATGAAATATATAGTTGAAAAGTTAATAAAATTTGTGAATTCTATGAAATATATGTGGTTAAAAATAATTGTTGACTTTTGACTATAATTTTTTAAATTTTAACAAATTAAAATATAGACCAAACGAGCATTGAATATGAAAAAACGTAACCTTAAATTTCTTTATTCTTCTCATTCAAAAAATGAAAAATTAATCTTACAAATTTGGCTTATTAAAGAATGCACTCTAGGTCATATTGTTTAAAAAAATAAAAAAAAAAAAATTGGTTTCCTTAAAGATGAAGAGACTGATATTTCTAAAATTGAAAAGAAAGAATCGATAACAATACAAGACTTGTTACGAGTGGAGACAAGAATGAAAAAAAAAAAAAAAGTATATACATAACACACCTTTTTATAGCACCCAAGCAGAATGTGATCCCTTCATCATTTCATTCCTCCTTTAATTGTGCATTGTGGGACCCTTTTTCCCCCTTAATCCTCTTTAATACTCCATCAATAGCAAGATCAAAAGCATCGTTTTTATTGCCCATTTCATCACTGCCCATATAACTATACACAAATCTTGGTATAAATTCAATTACCTTCTCTCTCATCCTTCTTATTTGTTCCCTATTATACCCTTCCAACACTTTCTTTATAGACACTCCATTTCTCACATCTTTCCGGTCTATAAAAACCGAGAATTTTTCTGGTTCGTCGGTCAAGAACCATTGATATTGATCGTATATACTTCTTTTCCAGAAGAAAACCGGGATTGAACCGGCTAACATGCAATCAAACGTGGATTTTCTTGTATATGCATCACCCCTAGGCTGTAAACAAAAATCTGAGTCCAAAAATGCTTCAAGAATTTCCCATGTCCCGTCATAGCACCGAGTTCCGGTACAATCCACGACACGACATGAATCGGACTCGTTGTAACAGTGACTCAGTAACAGACTTCTGAAATCACTTTTCACCTTGCGTTTCGCACCAGCAAATGTGAATAAGCTCCTCCTTTTTCGAGTTTGTACAAAATTAAGCCACTGATCAAGGTCTGATTTTGACTTTGGGTGGAATCCAGTGGGGTAAGGTACACTGATCTCGAGATGATCCCACGGATTTCTTTCAACGCATAGCCGTAGGATTTGTTTCATCAAAGGCATGTGAATGAAACTGGACCCCCAATCTTCATCATTTGAACGTCTAAAATCCCACGTCATCCTACCAAGCATGATAAAGTGATCTGAGCCGTTGGATCTTTTCCAATAGGGTTGATCCTGGAGCCATTTCAGTAACATCTCACTATGCCAATCCCGTTCTTTTGAAGTATAATTTGTGAACAAATATTTTGCAACTGCAACTCCAGCATAAAATGGTACGTAGAAGGCTGTAGCCAATTCTGGCTCTGTAGTTCTACACTTATGCTTCAAGATTCTTGCATGATAAATGATCTCGCCGGAAAACATGTCTGTCCAGTACCACGCCGGAGATAGATTCTCCGGCATGCCGGCAGAGAGCCCAGCTGTAATCGGGCCAAGCCCATCATTGGAAACAGCGTTGCAACGCGAATGCCATGGGTCTAAATCATGGCAATTGTCTATTAGTTCTTTGTTATACATAACTGGAAGATCATAAACATATACCATTCCTGACTGGCATTGATTGGATTGAAGAGATGGCAACGGCATGACTGTCTCTTGTAGAATTTGAGTATTAATGGATATAGATTTTGATGGAGCGCCAAGAACAAAATTTAGGATGACAATCTGGAAGAGAAGAATAATTGAGAGCCATAGACAGCGGTACAAGGAAACTTTAACTGAATTTAATTTATTTTTTATCCAAATATTCTTGGATTTTTTGAGGGATTGAGATTCAAAAGATGAGTGTTCCACCATTGGAACTCGAAAGGATCAAATTTAATGTCTGTTTCTGTTTGTGTGTGTGTGAAAACGAGCGAACCAGTAGAGAGAGAGAGAGAGAGAGAGAGAGAGAGAGAGAGAGAGAGAGAGCGAGCGAGCGAGCAATAGGAGTGGTAGCCGGAGCAATCGCTATATAGTGAGAAAAGCATATGCAGCCATCAAATGTAGGTTTAGTGGTCGGCAATTCCAAAAATTAAACAACGAATAATCTAAACCAGAGTTTCATTGGTGTGTGTGTGTGTATTTGTATTTGTATGCATTATATGTATGGATAGTGATCTCCTGCCACTTTTGGGCAGAAAATTCTTGCCCACATGCTGATTTGTCAGCATGTGGACTGTTGATGCAAAAAACAACTTTTTTGCATCAACAGCCCACATGCTGGACAAAAAATTGTTGCCCACTAAGGGCAGCAGATCAGGACCCTTATATGTATATGTTTGTTTATTTAAGAGCTTGTTTGAAAAAACTTAAAAATTAGTTTATAAATCAATTTTTGGTTTATTTGATCAATATTTGTTTATTTGAGTTAAAATTGTTGACTTTTCATATTAAAATTAAGTTGAAAAGTCAAAAATTAATACTGAAAAAAACCAAAATGGGTTTTTAAGCTTTGTCAAACAATTTCTAAATCATTTAACTTTCCATTTCTACGTTTGTATATACTACAAGTAATTTTATAAAATAAAAAAATGACTAAGATAATCAGCGAATATGAATAGTATTATTATTTTTTAAATGTATTATTTAATTTCTTTAATTTTTTCCTCCCAAAAAAGATATTTTCCATTTTTGTTTTCACAGAGTGGCCACCTTGGTTAATTAGATTTATGGGTTTTTTTTATGGCTATATATATAGCTGGTTGTTTGTCAATGATATTGAGTTTCCACTGGTACTGTTGTAATGCACGCCATGTATAGTCAATATAATGGTTGCGTGTTAAATAATATTTAAATTTATTAGTCAAATAAATCTTGTTTAATGAGGCCACATGAAACACTTGGATTGGTTTAATTAATTGAGTTGACAATAAGATTGACTTTAGGGAAATTAAGAATCCATATGGGTGTGGCGCTAAATATTTGCGCAGTGAGCGGAGGATACATGTTCTTGCCTCCTGATGCGGCCAGCATATTGAGATTTACGAGCCTCCAATTCATTAATTAACGCCACAAAGTGGCTCCAGATTAGTACATTTAAATTGCTTTCTTTTTGTCCAAAAAATATGTATAATAGTTATAAATGAATCTAATAAGAGTGGAGATTAGAGTGAGCTAGAGAGAGACCGTATTATGTAGACCACAGCATGTGACTTATTTCACCGACTTTCTAGTGCTGGAATATTTTAGATTGGCTCAATTCCTATTTGTCACTTGTAGAAGTGGTGCTTAAGGCTATATTTAGTGATGAGAGAGAGTAACGCGGATAAAATTGTTGTCAACGTATGATTAATCGTTAAAAAAAACTAATACAAGTAACAACGACAATAAAAATAATTTAATTACCTGTTGAATTAGATCATTATGGGCATATCGTAGATCATTCATATATTTGGGTTGTACATCACTATGGACAGATCACTATGTCTTCGTATTGTCTTGTATTTGAGAAGGGATACCACTTATCGGTTGAGTTAGAGCAATGAGCCTATTGGGTCGTTAAGATTGAATTTTGAAATTAAGATGGGCTGTGAAAAGAGATTTCTATAATTCAAAATAGATTAGGGTCCGTTTGACAGAGATTATTAAATAGTTTATAAATCAATTTTGGTTTATTTGAGTTGAAATTGTTGACTTTTCATGTTAAAAGTGGGTTGAAAAGTCAAAAATGACGGCTGAAATAAACTAAAAACGATTTTTAATCCATGCCAAACAAGTTCTTACTATAATTTAATGAGACGGATGAGTTTTACTTAGAAGCGTGTAAGAAAGCTAAACTTTTCAAGGAGCTATAAAAAAGCAGCACGATCAAAATAATCAAAATAGAGAGTTTGAAATCGGTAAAGAAAATCTTTTTTCACAATTCCCGACTCAAACTTTTTCTGAGAAAATTACGTTCTAGGTGGTCGGGCCTTTCACAGTGGTAAAAATGTATCCATATGGGATGGTGGAAGTAACTCATGCATGAGAGCGAGAGAACTTTCAAAGTCAATGGTCAAATGCTAAAACCGTGTTGGGAAGCCGGTTTTTAGAAAGAATGGTTGTCTGTTCATCTTGCTAAACCCCAAGTGATCATTGCAACAAAGAGCTAACGACTTTAAACAATTGCTTATTAAGAGGTAATTCAGGGCTTGTTCGGTAAAGTTTTTTTGGGGAAAGAATGGGTATTTTTCGTTACTTTTTGACTTTTCAAATTTTTTTGTAGTGTAAAAAATGTTGAAAAGTTAAAAATTGTAGGCAAAAAAATGATTTTTTTTTGGAAAAAAACTCTACTGAACATGACCTTAATTTTTTTTACCATTATACTTTTTGTTGTTTAGTTTATAGGTTTGAGTCGAAATTTTTTTTTTTTAGAGTGCATTTTGAGCACATTAAAATCTAGGTTGCCGTCATCATTTTGTGTAAATTTTTTCTAGCATCACGTAAAGTAAACTTTGTTGAGTTATGTGGTGAACTTTCGTGTCAATCAACAATCGGCATTGGAGGTGTTTAATAGAAAGGGCGAAAGTGGGCTCATATTTTGATTACCGGGCTCGTTAATTGAAATTTTGCAATGCATTTGGGCATATGAAGATAAAGGTCATTCCGATGTGTTTGTGTGGTTTTGCTCAAGCATATAATAGTTTACGGTATATTGAAGTTCGTGTCAAAATTTCATTCAAAACGGCTTGGTTTGAAGGAAGACGGATGGGGGATGAAAGCAGACGCAAGAAGAATCAAACAGCTTTTGTTGTGCTGTTGAGGGTGCCTTGCAGCGCAAGACTGCTAATGCAATGTTTGGTGGTGCTTATAAGCATGGGCGGATAGAGGGGAGGGCTGGGCCTGACTACAGCCCGTATCAGGCCCAGCCGAGAACAAAAAATCCAAGGAAATTTTTTTTTTTTGGTTATGTAGCCCATGTGAAAAAAGTCTAGCCCTTGCGCCGTGGCTGCACTGCGAACACATTCTGGCCACCGGCTTACTCTTCTGATCAACCAAAAAGCAGAAGCAAACCGACCTCTTCCAATAAGTAGAAAAAGACCAGAAGAATTATATGGCCTCTTACTCTCTCTCTCTATATATATATAGAGAGAGGGGAGATTATCTATACAGAGGAGAAAGAGACATGGACAGTTATGGCCTTATGGGCTGCAAGTCAAAAAACAATGATGAAGTTTGTTGATCAAATGGGTTGATGAATGCCACGTGTCAGGTACAGTTGGAATTGTATTAATAAAGTTCAAATATACATAGTACAAACATACGACGCTTCTAAAGATTTAATGTCTTAACGAGATGGGTTCTTAAACACTTTTTTGAAATGAATAATGAAATAGGTAGAACCGTATAAAATAAGAATTAATGTCTTAATGAGATGAGTTCTTAAGCACCTTCCTAATATAACTTAATATTTATTTTTATCATTAATCTAACTTACTAGCTTCAATCAGTCAATGTTATTTTATGTTATTTTTGGACAATGAAATGAGTATGAAATGCCTCTCAAAAATTGCACCTTTTGACTTTTTGTGTTACTGAAAAGGGTATGAAATAAGGGTTGATTCATGGACAAAATATTATGTTAATATTTATAGTCTATTACTTGTCGGCCTATTTTGTTGCCTTGTTGATTTTTATTAGATTGTTGTGTTTTACTCATATATTGTTTGAATTGTTGATAGATTTATTGTATGTGTGTGTGTGTGTTGTTTTTAGAATTTACAAATGGAATGTCAAGTGTCGGACACAAAAAAGAAACACTTATTTTTATTCTTTAGAAAGACTTGGTAAAAAAAAATTTAGCCCCTGCGAGCTAAATTTCTGGATCCGCCCCTGCTTATAAGTTATGAATCCTATGTAATGTGTGAATAATAAGTATGTTGTAAGTTGTGAGTCCTACAAAATGTGTGGATAAAAAGTATTTTTAACCAATTTCACCTACTTAAATTATAATTTAAGCATTGACAAACAAGCACTAAATCTTAGATTTTAAACCACCAATTCAAATACTCACACACCCATATTTTATATCTCTCTCTCAACTCACGCACATTCCTCTGAGCACTCGTTTATCTTCTATTACATCTTTATTAGAGACATTCAATCATTTTGTATTACATTTTTGTTAGAGACATTCAATCATACATTGCATCCATCAACATCAATCTCCAAAGAAACTCAAGGTAAATTGACTCACCTCTCTATTTTAAAGTTTTTGAATTGTGCTATTTTGAGGTTTGAATTGTGCTATTTCTATGTGATTTTGAAACACGGAGGTTGAGATATGATTTGATGTCTTTACAATTTTGGGTTATGATTGAGCTTCGAACATTATGATTCTAGGCAAAATTTTCAATCACCCGTTAAATGTTCGACAAAATGTTTCAACGACTCGTCTCTTTGATAGGGTTTAGACTAGTTGTGGAATTTAATAATCATGCTCGGGAGAAATCGTTAGATAACTTATTATCATTGATTGTCAACATAAACATGAATTGGCTCAATTGCAAGAATTTGCGAATTAAAGTTGATTCTGTATTGCAGTCGAATCTTAATACATTTTTATCTTTGAATTTTTTCTACAATTCAATCTTAACTTGCTTTCGAAAAAAATGATAGAATAATTATATCAAAACATTCAAATCAATTGAAATCTTGAAATCTGTGTGCATTCAATTAATGTTTATTAAAATCAAAAATAAATTATCGATCTTCGTATTAATTTTTAACTATATCATATATTTGCTGGATTTTCACTTACGCAAACACTAATTATATTTCCTTCCTAATTTACTTATTAATCAAACACGTGCGTCCTAAAAACTTGGATCTGAATTGTACTAAAACCACATTGCTGGTAGTTATCGAGGAAGACTTAAACGTGTCAATTTTAGAATAAAAGGAATGAATCAAGAGGTGACTAGTGGACTATTCGGGCTGGCAAATTTGGCATATCAAGGAAGGAATCAAACAAGTTTTCCAACTTGTTAAATAAATAAATTAAGATTGTGCAACAATTTGATATATACAAGTATATCAAAATCACTATCAATAAAATAATTTTTTAAAAAAAAATTGTATCTTTCAAATGAAAGTTGGAAATTAAAAATTTAGCAAGTTTCTAAACACTTGTTTTAAAATATAAAACTCAATAGTGACCATCAACTAAAAAATATGGACCAATGGCCAGCACGATAAGGATAGAAATGAGAAAATTAAGTGCTTGTTTGGAATGAATTTTAATGGATTTTTAGTTACTCATTTTTTTACCAAATGAGTAAAATGACCAAAATGACCTTGTTGCTTGGAAAAGGAGCCGCAATTTTTGACCCAAAAAAGGGCAATTTTGGAATATGAATTTTGACTAACCAAACTTTTGACTTATCAAACTTTGACTAACTCAAAAAAAATCCATTAAAATAGATATCAAACAAGCACTAAGTAGAATATTGAAGATTAAAATGATTCAAATTAAAAGTCACGGGCGAGCTTGTTACATAAATCATAAGTGAAAATGTCTACGGCAATTTTTCCTTTCAAATATACATATTCGTACATCAATAAATTATAAGATTTTAAAATGTAGCATTGATTCACTTCATTTAAAAGTTTAAAGTATTACAAAAATAAATAAATTTATTTACTTAATTGTCTCCGACTCTTTGTACAAACTCTTTCACAGGCAATTATGTTGAACCATCTTTTAAAAAGTAAAAAAAAATAAAAAATTATTTTAATTATGTCTTCAACAAGTATATCTTGACTATTTAAATATATTTAATTACTTCAATTATAGGTGGTAGCGTGTCCATAGCATAAGTTAAAGTACAATGTTTGGATTTTGTATACTTTGTCTATATACAAGAAATAGAACAAAACCTTGAGACGTCGTGGAAGCGAGTATGGGGTAGAGGTTACTTTCCACTTCAACTTCATTACACGGGGACCATCCTTGCACTAAGAAGACGTTCAAACAACTACTACTAGAATATTATTTACAGCCATTTTCAAATGTTTAGCCCAATTGGAATGAGAATGAGAATCTCAATTAAATTAATTTATAATTATTGATTGTATATTAATTTTATAATTGAAGTAAGGGACCTAGCTTCGTTTTCGTCTTTTATTATGGGCAGTTGAAAATTCTTTCATGGAGAAGATACTAAGTACAATTTAAGGAGGTGCAGTACATAGAGGCAAGAGCTAAGGAGGAAAACTGGGAGGGCTTGA
Organism: Forsythia viridissima; assembly: GCA_030279155.1. Lineage (NCBI taxonomy): Eukaryota > Viridiplantae > Streptophyta > Magnoliopsida > Lamiales > Oleaceae > Forsythia > Forsythia viridissima. The sequence continues at coordinate 46,236,667 of CM059038.1, read as the reverse complement.
AAGCCAAGTAACTAAGTGACAAGAACCAACAAAGGTCCAGGTTGTAGCAAGACCAGAATAAATGGCCCTACACTGTATTTCTGGCCAAATATTGCAATATATGGCATTCTCACTATTAGAATTTTATTTATTGTAAAGTACCATGTAGTAGGATGCCATACATGTAATATTCCTATTCTAAGTAGAACTCTTTTCCTTTTCTTATTAGGTTTCTATTAGTCATTCATTAGTATATATATATCTTGTACTCTATTCATTATTTACATTACATCAATATACAGAGAGAATTATTTCTCCACATATATTTTTTCTCATATTTTACATGCTATTTCATCCATGGCTTCCCTCCAGGGCACAAGTTTCATGGAAAAGACGTGAAGCCACGAAACAAACGCTTCACAAACACTACTACCGCTTTTACTCCTGACCCAGAGGAAGGCAAAACGCTCACAACCAAGAAATATGAACATATCATGACACTTTTAAACAACAAGTTGGGTAATGACAAGTCTTGTGTTAACACCTCATGTATCAATCTCTCTACTACCCCTTTGAGTAATTCATGGATTATTGATAGCGGGGCCACTGACTATGTGACAAATGATGAGATTCTTGAGAATAAATTCATGCCAATGCACAAAATTGTGCAATTACCGAATGGGGGTCATGCTCTTATTAAATCTATTGGTACAGTTAACTTTGAAAATAATATGACTGTTGATAATGTGCTTCATGTTTCCAAATTCAAAGTTAATCTATTATCTATCAGTAAACTTACTAGAGATTTAGGTTGCTATGTGACATTTTTTCCTGATTTTTGTGTCATAAAAGATCTGACTACGAAGAAAACGATTGGCTTGGGAAAGCAGAGTAACAGCCTATATTACCTTTCACAAAAACCACAAATACATCATACTATCAGTGGATCAACCAACCTATGGCACAAACATCTTGGACACCCTTCAGTCTCACCTCTTCAATTCCTAGCACAAAGTAGCTTAGGTATTAGTTTTGATTCCCACGATATTTGTGATATTTGTCATCTGGCAAAACAATCTAGACTACCTTTTAAAGTCAGTCAAATATCTAGCAATAAACCCTTTGATTTGATTCATTGTGATATATGGGGACCTCATATGATTTATTCTTATTCTGGTGCTAGATATTTCCTTACAATTGTTGATGACTTTTCTCGTTATACTTGGGTACACCTCATGCGTCACAAATCTGAAACTCAAAACATAATTAAAAATTTCTTTGCTTGGGTTAAAACTCAACACAACCTGACTATAAAAATCCTGAGATCTGACAATGGCCAAGAGTTCTTATCCTTGCAAACATTCTTAGATAAAAATGGTACCATTTTTCATAGGTCATGTCCTTATACCCCTCAACAAAATGGAGTGGTAGAAAGAAAACACCGCCACCTCCTTAATGTGGCTCGTGCCATTAAATTTTAAGCCAATTTTCCGTTAAAATTTTGGGGAGAACATATCAAAACAGTTTGTTACCTTATCAACCGGATACCTTCACCATTGCTCTCACACAAAACACCCTACGAAAGATTGCACAAGAAATCACCACCTTATTCTCATTTACGTGTCTATGGTTGCCTATGTTTTGCTACCAACCTTAGACCCAGCCATAAATTTGACACACGAGCCAAACGGTGTGTGTTCCTTGGATACTCCTCAGGACAAAAAGCATACACCTTATATGACCTAACCGACAAAAAGATAATAGTATCCCGAGACGTTGTGTTCTATGAAAATATATTTTCATACACTTCCCAACAATATGATGAAACCAACTCCATCCCATTGCCACAGTCTATGCCTCTAGATGTTGAAACACCATATTTCACAAACTCAGAGGACCAACACATAGCAGAAACAGATAACTTGTCTGAAGATCCCGAACCACCATCTGGACCAACCAGTCGACCAGACGGTCGACCGGTTGGCTCATCCGCTTCAACATAGAGTCCAATCGGTCGATCCACCGATCGACCGGTTACATCATCCAGTTCAACAGAGAGTTTAAACGGTCGACCGTCTTCACCTACCGGTCGACCGGTTGAGCAGTGTCCAACCACAATTGATCCACCTACCTCTTCTTACCCCCAAGATGACCAACTTAGACGATCCACAAGATCAATTCAAACCCCATTTCACCTGAAAGATTACTATATCAATCATACTCTGCCTACTCAAGCCGGGTCTCTTCCAGTTAAATCCAGCACTCGACACCCTATATCAAGGTATGTATCATATAGTAACCTTTCTTCTATTCATCGTGCTTTTACATATAATATTTCTCATATCAGTGAGCCAGCTACATATGAGGCAGCTTGTCAGGATCCCAAATGGGTCGCTGCTATGAATGATGAAATTCGTGCCTTGGAAGAAAACAATACTTGGTCACTTGTACCACTTCCTCCAAGTTCTCATCCTATTGGTTGTAAGTGGGTGTTCAAAATTAAATTTCATTCTGACAGTACAGTTGAACGTTACAAAGCACGGTTAGTGGCAAAGGGGTTTACACAACGAGAAGTGATTGATTATAATGAAACTTTCGCTCCAGTTGCAAAGTTAACTACAGTCAGATGTTTGTTTGCTATCGCTTCTATTCGTGACTGGACGTTTCATCAGATGGATGTACACAATGCCTTTCTTCATGGTGATCTTGATGAAGAAGTCTATATGACTCCCCCTCCTGGATTTCGTCGACAGGGGGAGACGCCAATTGTATGTCGACTTCATAATTTTTTATATAGATTGAAACAGGCATCTCGTTATTGGTTTCAAAAATTTGTGTCTGCTATTATTCAGTTTGGGTTCAAACAGTCACATGCAGATTACTCACTCTTTACAAAGGTCAATGGTAATTCATTTACGGCAGTTCTGTTATATGTGGATGATATAATTGTCACAGGAAACAATAGAAAAGCAATCTCTACTACAAAAACCTTCCTTGCATCCCAATTCAAGTTGAAGGACATTGGCACATTAAAATACTTTCTTGGAATAGAAATTGCTCGCTCAAGATCGGAGATTTCAATAAACCAAAGGAAGTATACTCTTGACATTCTTCAAGAAGCCGGATTACTTGGATCAAAACCTGCAGCATTTCCCATGGAGCAGTCATTGAAATTTAATTTGACTGATGGAAAGTTATTGAAAGATCCCACATACTATCGACGGTTGGTAGGAAAGCTCATTTATCTCACCATTACCAGACCAGAAATCTCATATTCAGTCAATACACTCAGTCAGTTTATGCAGACACCTAGACAACCCCATCTTGATGCAGTTCACCGATTACTCCGATACTTGAAAGGGGCACCAGGACGAGGATTATATTTTCCATCAAGTGGAAAATTACAACTAGTAGGATTTTGTGATACAGATTGGGCCGGAGATATTACTACACGACGGTCAGTTACAGGATATTGTGTGTTCTTGGGAAAGGCACTTATATCATTGAAAAGCAAGAAACAAACGACTGTGTCCAAATCTTCAGCAGAAACTGAGTATAGGGCAATGGCTTCTATTACATGTGAGCTTATATGGTTAAGACAATTACTAACAGATTTATGTGTAGATCACCCACAAACAGCAATATTATATTGTGATAATCAAGTAGCAATGCATATTGCTGCTAATCCAGTATATCATGAAAGAACAAAACACATTGAAATAGATTGTCACATTATTCGTGAACGAATTGATAAGTGGGAGATCAAGACTGCCTATGTTCCAAGCAACAATCAGATTGCAGATTTATTTACTAAAGCATTGGGCAAGGAAGCATTTCACAATTTCACTCACAAGTTGGGCACTTTTGACATACATGCTCCAACTTGAGGGAGAGTATTAGAATTCTATTTATAGTAGAGTACCATGTAGTAGGATGCCATACATGTAATATTCCTATTCTAGGTAGAACTCTTTTCCTTTTCTTATTAGGTTTCTATTAGTCATTCATTAGTATATATATATCTTGTACTCTATTCATTATTTACATTACATCAATATACAGAGAGAATTATTTCTCCACATATGTTTTCTCTCATATTTTACACTCACAATTCTTTGAAAGATAGATGATCTCCTATCTATTTATAATGCTCATTTATAATATATACGCTAAGATAGCATCACATGATTGGTAAAAATAATGAGTGTGGGACCATGAACTACCAATCATATGATATCACATCAGCGTGAATATTATAAGTGAGTAGGAGATCAACCATCTTCTTTGAAAATCCCACGTCTCTAAGTGTGTGTTTGGAAGGGCTTTTTTGAAGCTTAAAAGCACTTTTGAAAGAATAAAAGTGCTTTTGATTAAATTTATGATTGTTTGGTAAAAAACAATAAGTATTTGTTGACTAAAAAAACAGCTTAAAAAAGCTGTTTTAGAGAAGCCCAAATTTTGAGCTTCTCTAATTAACATTTAATGAAATATTAAAATTATCAAAATTATCATTAATTATCATTAATAAAATAGAAATAAAAACTTTCTAACTTATATCTTCTTTAACGTTTCAATTATTTCATCCTTCGCTCCTCTTCCTTTTTAGGTAAACAAAATCTAACATTCCTTCTTGAAATTTATTCTTTGATCAACTTTAAAATTACAATATATTAATTTAAACCATTCTTATTTGTGTTTAAATAATATGATATATACTAAAATAATTGTGATATCATAACGTTATTTTTGTTATTTTTTCCATGATTTGTTGAATTAATATGAATTAATGTCATGAAATTACATGTTGTGTTATTTTTCTTGTAGATGTATTATTTGTCATTAAAAGATTAGATGTTGTATCATTTATATGGTAAAAAGTTGCAAGTTGGGTTAATTTTCTAATATTGTGTTTTTAAAATGGTTAGCTGATGTATTATTCATATTATAAAATTACACCCCTTCTTGTTATTTTTGTGTTGTTGACAACCAGATTGCTAAGTTTAAATGATATATTGTTATTTATAATTTATTTTATTATAAGGTTATATATTGTATTATTTATTAATTCGGAAGTTAAGATGTGTGTATTTTTCTTTGTTTTTGTTTGATTTATTAATTTGTCCAGTATTTAAAATGTGCTATGAGTATAATCACAATCACACGCATCTGAAATAAGTCAAATATAGTTAGAATTGCAAAAACATACTGAATTTCAGCTTGTATGATTTCTTAAACATAACACACAAAGTCAAAATCAGAAATTTACGATAAGTGAACTCTCTCATAAATTACAATAATTATAACTCATCTATCGAAATATAAGAAATCTAGATAGTATGTATTAATTCAAAATTCAAATTATAAAAAAATTACATACATTGTAATAGAATTAACACAAAACGTAAGTTATACTCATGATAACTTATTAAATACAGGTTTTCTAAATTACTGTACTTCCTTTAAATGGGGAGTCTATCTTGTAATTTTGTAATATTTTTTTTTAAAAAAAATTAAGATATATATTTTTGCACTATTTGTATAATTTACCCCAATAAAAAGGCCAAAATCAACCAACCAATAAAGGCCAGACCAGAGGCCCAGAAGAGTTTGGGTCCAACGTAACGCCGTTTGGGTTTTCATACAACAATGAGTAAAATAATGAGAAAACATGACATTGTGGTTAAAAATTTAAAGAATGAATTTAATAATAGAATTGTGTCTTGAATAAATTTAAAAGATATTATTATGAAAGCAATAACTTAGAAAATAAGGAGGTAAAGTAAAATTAATATGCTATATTCATTGAATCTTGCAGTTGTAGTACGACATCAAATAGAAGGCTAAAAAACATTATATGATCCTCCAACTTTATAGTAAGTTTCTTTCTTTCATTATTTTATTTATTTCTTTGCTTTGATTTTTCTTCTCTTTCTTCCTATGATGAGCCAGACATTTTTATTATGAGGCAAAAAATTAAATTGCAAATTTTTTTAAAAACATTATAACATTAATAAAAAAAATTTCAATACATTACTAATTTATTGCTACAATTTTTAGTTGAAACACAACAATAATGAGAAGAGAGGTGGTCTGCACTCTGCAGGTCTGGTGGCTGAAAATTTGCAGCCGGTGCTGACGGCTTGAGGAGTTGTGGAATGTTAGATCTTATTAATGGTATTGGCATAAGCTTGGGAAAAATGTGTTTGATTCTCAACGGTGAAAAATGGTGGAAAATGAAAATAAAAATTTATATAAGTTAGAAAAAAAAATCATTAAACCTATAAGAAAATGTTTTCTATTAAAGTGGCCAAATTTATACTTAAAGTGGTTGTAACTTAGAATTCATTTTTCTTTTCTATCTTGTATCAAACAGTCAAAATGGGAAAATATTTTCTTCTGATGTGATATTATTTTCTTTGGATGTGACATTTTTCATAAAAAATGTATGAATCAAATACAGCATAATTGATGATTTGGGGGGAAAACTCATGTACAATTTGTTGAAAAAGTAAAAAGAGAAATTAAAAAAAAAAAAAACCAAGAGAGAAAATGTGTGGAGTCGATGGCCCCCACATGATGCCACGTGGCTCTACACTTCTTTCTGCCTTTGCACAATATTTTCCTCCTTGTCTTTTACGTCTTCCACCTTCCTCATGAAAGCAAATTGCAGAAACAATTCAAGACAAATAAGAGTTGATATAGTTTATAAGTTAGTTTATTTGATTAGGAATGGTAAAAAATGTCATGTTATGAGAACAAATTTTTTTGTCAAATAAGCTATTTCTAATTAAATAAACTATTTTGGTCAAATAAACTAATTTATAAAGTATATCAAATACGATCTAACTTATAGTTGGCTAGAGTTTCGAACTCTCTATCGCAAATAAAACACAAAATATTATCATACCCAAGGTAGACTTTAAAAGTTTAATGCATGAACTTGTGTTGTAAAATTATTTTAAAAATAATAATACGATTACTGTTTAGTGAAATAAATATAAAATTTATGCACAAGTATTTTAAAAAATTTAATTTAATATTCACAGCACTTTTTAAATTCATATCCAAACAGCTTTTTAACAAAATTTCTATTGTTAAAATCTCTACTACCAGAAGCTGTGTCAGATATAGTAAATAAAAAGCGATGAAAAGTGAAAACCATGGCATTCTGAGATTAACGCAGCTGCCACTTAGATACCCTATAGAAAAGCTATGCCACATATGCATACAAAAAATTCGAGTTGATATATGTTGTCCTAATTACATATCTCTTTAACTGTCTCTCTAATAAAAATTTTACACATCATCAAATAAATAAGTAAAAAGATCATTATGAACAATATTTAATGTATTTACATATGTTGTTATTGATGAGGTGGAAAGTTTTATTGAAAAGGCAGCTAATGAGACGTCCAATTAGGATAGCAGGTGTCAACTCAAAAAAATCACAGCAGAACTTGGACAGGTAACATAAATACAAACAAGAAACTATAAGTACCAACGTAAATAGTGTAATCTCTGCTAAGTTCGACAGCAGCTATATAATTTTTTAAAAAAAAAGGATGTTATCCAGTACCCAATATACGGCGAAGTTTGGAGGAAAATGTTGCAACTTTGATTCCCTATATAATCAAACCTTCATCCTCCAATATTTCACCAAATCATTGGAAATTCTACCCTTTTGTATTCTCAGTTTCTTCATTTCCGATTACCGGTGATTCGTCTCTCTCAATGCCACTCGGCCAGGCGTCTTGCGAGAAATTTGCTAAGGCTCTTCGATTTATTGAAGACATAACTATAAATGCAGATAAGGTGCAAGAGAAGGTTTTGAGTGAAATACTTAGCCAGAATGCCGAAATTGAGTATCTACAGAGGTTTAATCTTAATGGCGCTACAGACAAGGATACGTTTAAGTCCAAGGTTCCGGTTGTCACATACGAGGATCTTCTGCCGGACATCCAACGTATTGTCAATGGCGATCGCTCTCCTATCCTCTGCTCTCATCCTATTTCCGAATTCCTCACTAGGTAAATGTATATTCATACATATTTATGTGTAATTATGTATATAATCGAACTTACCGAATACCCATTAGTGGTTTCAGAAGTCTATTAATTAGTGTGACGTGTTATTTGTATTTGCAGCTCAGGGACATCGGCCGGTGAAAGAAAGCTCTTGCCGACAATTCCTCAAGAGATGGAACGCAGACAGCTTTTGTACACCCTTCTCTTGCCAGTGATGCACCTGTGAGTATTTATTAAACTCTTTTTTCAACTTATAATAAAATACTTATCTAATTATTAATTAAAAATTATTATCTGTGATCAACAGTTATGTACCGGGACTAAACAAAGGAAAGCCCTCTACTTCCTATTTGTGAAGGCAGAAACAAAGACTCAAGGTGGACTACTTGAACGTCCAGTCCTTACCAGTTACTACAATAGTGACCTCTTCAAGTACAGGCCATATGAACCTTACAATGTTTATACAAGCCCTATTGAAGCCATTCTTTGTTCTGATTCCTGCCAAAGCATGTACACACAAATGCCATGTGGCCTCCTCATGCGGGAAGAGGTCCTCCTGTTAGATTAATTTTAATCTACCGAATTCATAAATATGGATGATTACATATCTATGACTTAAAACAATCATGCTGTAATTATCAAGATTAAAATTGAAACGGAAGCGTACCTGAATCCATGATTCTGTTTTATCGAACTGGGTTATGGTCTTCCAATTGATCCGTGGTTTTCTTCTTAGTGTCTCTTGTTGATGGGGATACAAAGAGTTATGAAAAGCCACGCTCAATTGGGGACCATGACCTGTATATATAACTGCAGGACAGTTATTATGTTTCAATGTTGTTAAATCGGCCCCCTCATCAATTTAAAACATTGTATCCGTCTCTACACTTTAATCTCATGACACTTAATACCCATTAGTCCAAAATAATCTTTAGTGGATCACTTTATTGACTAAAACCTTAAGATAGCACCACACATTTTAATATATACATGTTTGGCCCCACATGTTGAATTTTATCCAACAATCTCCCACTGGGCCATACATGTATCCTTACAAATGTGCACAACCTTATGAGCTCAAAATTTTGCTATCAGTGTTAAGGGTGTTTCCAAACAATCTCGTCCATCAATCATATCAATGTAGGATCAAAGCGACTTTCGTTACATTAATCGTAACTAAATCCATCAATGGTCACATACACTAATACAACCAAATGACATAGATCAATCATGAGAGTGTAGTATGAAAATTACATGTTATGTGATCCAAACATGTCTATTTTCAATTGGTCCGACTTTATTTCTTAAGTGAGATCAATACCAAACATAATGTAACAGAATGGAATGAACTGAATACTTTATTTCTGTACAGAAAATTATCCAAATATACAAATGTGTCCAAAAACAAACATAAAGCAACCAAAATACAAACTCCCACTAAAACATGATATCCTCAAGAAATACAACACCCATACGAGCAGTGTGCTCATGAAAAAACTTGGGTGGTAATCCCTTAGTAAGCGGATCCGCAATCATGGAGTTTGTCCCAATATGCTCTATGGAAATCTGTCCATTCTGTACCCTTTCTTTCACAACTAGGAACTTAATGTCAATATGTTTTGACTTAGTCGAACTCCTGTTGTTATTAGAATATAGCACTGCAGAGTTATTGTCACAATATAACTTTAATGGTCTATCAATACCATTCAGAATGCGCAGCCCAGTGACAAAATTTCGCAGCCATATCCCATGATTAGATGCCTCATAACATGCTACAAATTCTGCTGCCATAGTGGAAGAAGCTACGAGTGTCTGCTTAGCACTCCTCCAGGAAATAGCTCCTCCAGCTAGCAGATATATGCAGCCTGAAGTGGATTTTCTACTGTCTTGGCATCCCGCAAAATCAGAATCGGAATACCCTACGATCTCTAACTGATCCGATCTGCTGTATGTAAGCATGCAATCTCTTGTTCTCTTCAAGTACCTCATAACCCTTTTTTGCTGCTATCCAATTATTCATCCCAGGATTACTTAAATATCTGTCCAGCATTCCAACAATGAATGCTATGTCTGGACGAGTACAAACCTGAGCATACATCAGACTCCCAACAGCTGATGCATAGGAAATCTTCTGCATTTCCTTAACTTCAAGATTATTTTTCGGGCACTGATTGAGACTGAATTTGTCTCCCTTAGCAACAAGGGTGTCCCCTGGTTTACTATCCTGCATGCCAAACCTTTTAAGAACTTTATCGATATAGCTCTTTTGTGACAATCCAAGAATACCGCGAGAGCGATCCCGGTGTATCTGAATCCCTAATACAAAAGAGGCGTCCCCAAGATCTTTCATCTCAAAATTCCTTGACAAAAAACTCTTGGTTTCGTGCAACATGCCTATATCATTAGTGGCAAGCAGTATGTCGTCAACATACAAAACCAGGAAAATATGCTTACTCCCACTGAACTTGTGATATACACAATTATCAACAATATTTATCTCAAAACCAAACGAGATAATCACTTGATGAAATTTGTAGTACCACTGACGGGAAGCTTACTTAAGTCCATAGATAGATTTCTTTAATTTGCAAACCATATTCTTCGAGTCTCCTGACACGAAATTTTCTGGTTGCACCATATAAATCGTCTCATCAATGTCTCCATTGAGAAACGCTGTCTTAACATCCATCTGATGTAACTCAAGGTCAAAATGTGCAACAAGTGCCATGACTGTCCTGAAAGAGTCTTTCGTTGAAACTGGAGAGAAAGTCTCTTTGAAGTCAATGCCTTCCTTTTGTGTAAAGCCTTTAGCTACAAGACGAGCCTTATATCTTTCCACATTACCTTTCGAATCCCGTTTGGTTTTAAAAATCCATTTACAACCAATGGGCTTCGCACCTTCTGGTAATGGGACAAGATCCCAAACTTTATTGTCTTGCATAGACTTATACTCCTCATTCATGGCATCAATCCACTTTTGAGAATCAGAACCCTTCATGGCCTGATGGAAGTTGATTGGATCATTTTCCATCATTCCATTATTTTCCTCATGTTCTTGGAGAAATACTATAAAATCATCAGAAATAGCATTTTTCCTTTCTCGAGTGAATCTCCTTAATGGTATTGGTTCTTGAGGTTGTTGAGTTTGTACTTCTGGAATGGTGGGAGGTTCTTCAACATTATCTTGCTGAGGTTCTGAATATACTTCTTGATCAATGACAGGTACAGAGACCTGCACATTGTCAAAAGTAATAGTAGGAATCGAATTCGATCCTTTCTCAGTTTCTTCCTCAAAGACAATGTCTCTAACCTTATTTCTCCCCCCAAACTCAACATCCTCAAAAAATGTTGCAGTTCCCGTTTCAAAAATTGACTTAAGTGTGGAATTATAAAATTTGTAGCCCCTTGATCGCTCAGAATAACCAATAAAATAGCTGCTTACAGTTTTGGAGTCCAATTTATTTTCATGTGGCCTATAAGGCCTAGCCTCAGCTGGACATCCCCAAATGTGGAAATGCTTTAGAACAGGTTTTCTGCCTGTCCAAAGCTCATAAGGTGTTTTAGCAGCAGATTTAGTTGGTACTCTATTCAGAATATAAGCTGCAGTCTTTAATGCTTCTCCCCAGAGTGATTTTGGTAAAGTAGAATGACTAATCATACTCCTTACCATGTCCTTAAGAGTCCTGTTTCGTCTTTCAGCTACACCATTCATGCTAGGTGATCCTGGCATGGTGTACTGTGGGACGATTCTACATTCCTCTAGGAATTTAGCAAATGGTCCTGGACGTTGTTCACCTGAACCGTCATATCTGCCGTAGTACTCACCACCACGATCAGACCTAACGCTTTTAATTCTTTTGTTGAGTTGATTCTCAACTTCAGTTTTGAAAGCCTTGAACATGTCCAGTGACTCAGATTTTTCATGAATAAGATATAGATGCCCATAACGTGAGTAATCGTCTATGAATGATATAAAATATTGTTGACCATTCCAAGAAGCCGTAGGGAATGGTCCACAAATATCTGTGTGTATCAATTCTAAGACGTCCGAAGTTCTATTGGCACCTAACCTTTTTGTTTTGGTCTGTTTTCCCTTGATACAATCAATACAAACATCAAAGTCTGTAAAGTTCAGGGAATCCAAAATGCCATCTGACACAAGTCGTTCAACTCTTGTTTTTGAGATGTGATCTAAGCGCTTGTGCCATAGTTTTGCCGAATTTTCTTTATTTAATTTTCGCTTAGTACCACGTGATTCCACATGCAAGGTTTCATTATATGACGCAATAGTATCAAGCAAATGTAAGTTATCGTATGAACATAATGAACCAGTACCAACAATATTTGAATTTAATAAAAGACTAAACTGACAATTTCCAAAAGAACAATGATATCAAAATTTGTCCAATAAGGAAATAGAAACCAAATTCCGTCTAAACGACGGTACAACAAAAGTGTCTTTCAAATCCAAATAAAAACCAGTTCCTAACAATAACCTAAAAGTGCCTATTGCTTCAACTTCCACCGATTTTCCGTCGCCCACAAAGATGAATCTTTCAGCATCATTTGGCTTTCAGCAGAACAGGCAACCCTGCATAGAAACACTTATGTGAGTAGTAGCACTAGAATCTAACCACCAAGTGTTTCTAGGTACTGAAGCTAAATTAACCTCAGAACAGACCAAATTAAGAAATGTACCTTTCTTTGCACGTCAAGCGTTATATTTGGTACAATCCTTCTTCAAATGTCCAGGCTTCTGGCAAAAGAAACAACCCTCTTTGTCTTTATGTGGTTTCTTTTGTTCTGGACCCTTAGCAGCTTCATATTCTGTTTTTCTTTTCTTGCCCTTATCTTTGGAGGTACTTGCCAAGTTAGCAATTTCAGTTCTGTCCTGCTTCAACCTTTCTTCCTCTTGCACACAATAAGAAATGAGCTCATTTAGAGTCCATTTCTCCTTTTGACAGTTGTAACTGACCTTAAATTGATTGAAATGTGCAGGAAGCGATATTAATACTAAATGCACGAGCAAGTCATCAGACAAGTCGAGCTTTAGTGCCTTAAGTTTTGAAGCAGTATGAGACATCTGCATGATGTACTCCCTTATGTTTCCCTTGCTTTTATACTTCATTGAAATCAAGCTTTGCAGAAGCGTGCTTGTTTCAGCCTTATCGTTTTTCGCAAAACGCTTTTCAATTTCAGCAAGGAATTCCTTAGCATCAGTTACCTCCTCAGATACTGCGCCCCTAAAGGCTTCTGGAATGCCGCGCTTAATGATCATAAGACTCATGCGATTTGAGCGTTCCCACTTCTCAAAGTTCTTCCTGTCATCAGGTGAACTTACATCCGTAAGAGAAGCAGGTTTCTCAATCCTGAGAGCAAGGTCAAGATCCATGCAGCCAAGAACAATCAAAACGTTCTCTTTCCAATCCTTGAAGTTTGACCCATTAAGCATGGGGATTGAATTGATATTTGCAGATATTGTGGAAGTGGATGAATGAGCTGTATAGAGAAAGAGATAGAAATAGCTTACATTAGTACTTTATTATGCAAATAATAATTTCAAATATATTGGTAAGGCCCATCACAAGATACCTAGCACAACATCAATATTTAGTCTTTGGACAGAAACATTGACTTGTAAGTGGTACCTCAATGCAGCAATCAAACACTGACAAGTCAATGTTTCTGTCCAAAGACTAAATACAATGCAGCAATCAAACACTGACAATAAGACATGTCAATCAATAAACCTTTCTTTGGACCGATTTATTGATCACACGTTAAACCAAATAATCGTCACGCGTTTATCACCACAGGTGCATGTGAAATTCCAGCCAAACATTGACCTTCCTTTGGGCCGATCAATATCTGCATGAACAACACACACACAAAACCTTCTAATATTCAAAGTCAATTAATTTCCACAAGAGAGGTTACTTTGGCAACATGTTGCTTCAATTAATTCACTTTGGAATATTATATTTCTCAAAAGAGTCCATCATACCAAAATTTGAACCTGAATTGACTGTTTTGCATATCTTTAAAGCCTTAGGATTTGAATTTTTGAAGTTCAAAGCTTTAGGATTAAGTAATCATTAAGTTGGAGGGTTAAATTGCAATTTAATTAAACTTGATTGGCCAATTATGAAAAATTTTAAGCTTGAAGGACTAAATTGCAATTTTACCAAAACTTTAGTGGCCAATTAATTAAAATCTTAAACTTTAAGGACTGAATCATAAAATTCAGAACTTCTAAGGCTCAATTTAATTGATTACTAAAACTGTAGGGACTTATTTTATAAATTTAGAAGTCTAAAGGGCCAACTTAAATGATTTTAAAACTTTAGGGTTTAATTAAAAGAGGGAATAATCAGGAGGACTAGTTATTAAATAAACCAAAATTTCGCAAATTGCAAAGGAGCCCCTTAAATCTTCTAATTTCCGCATGAAGTCCTTGGCCCATAAAAAAAAAAAAAAAACGCAAACAGCTAGGGTTAGAAACCCTAGCTGCTGCCGCCGCCGCCCACAATCGCCGGAGATGGCGACGCGGGGATCGCGGCGCCACTGCCGGCGCTCGATCAGACTGCAGCGCCGTCTCCGGCGCTGCGAGGTCCATTCTCCGCCGACGGCTGAATCCATCCAAGATCCAACAACCAACAACAAAATCCGATCATTGAAATCCACAAATCCGACCACAATACATAAAACCCAATTCGAAAAATCAAATCATAGATTGCGAAAAAAATGAAATTCCATATTCTCGAACAAGATATATATTTATATCTATATATATATATATACATGCATATTTGAGAGTTAATATGCATACTGAAATTGGAATCATATTTTTGCAACTATTGCGCGTATATACATGCATAATATATATACGAATTGTTCGTTAATTTCCAAATCCATGATTAAAGAATATATAGATACACCATGAATTTATTATTTCGAAAAAACGAATCATGACCATATACATATAAATATTGATCTGATAATACAACATGAAGGTGGCTCTGATACCACTTGTTAGATTAATTTTAATCTACCGAATTCATAAATATGGATGATTACATATCTATGACTTAAAACAATCATGCTGTAATTATCAAGATTAAAACTGAAGCGGAAGCGTACCTGAATCCATGATTCTGTTTTATCGAACTGGGTTATGGTCTTCCAATTGATCCGTGGTTTTCTCCTTAGTGTCTCTTGTTGATGGGGATACAAAGAGTTATGAAAAGCCACGCTCAATTGGGGACCATGACCTGTATATATAACTGTAGGACAGTTATTATGTTTCAATGTTGTTAAATCGGCCCCTCATCAATTTAAAACATTGTATCCGTCTCTACACTTTAATCTCATGACACTTAATACCCATTAGTCCAAAATAGTCTTTAGTGGATCACTTTATTGACTAAAACCTTAAGATAGCACCACACATTTTAATATATACATGTTTGGCCCCACATGTTGAATTTTATCCAACACCTCCGTCTAGGGGCAATTTTCGCATCCGCCCTCCTCCGAGCCATCCGATTCCTCCAGTTCAATTTTGGAAACAACTTTCCGATGACATCTCGTCTGGAACGTTAAACCCTAAAATTACTGACCCTTCTCTTATTGAATGCATGTCCAAATTCTCAAACCCAACCCAGAACTTGCTCAATTCATCGTCAGAGAATGTGAAAGTGAAAAATGGGAGAGGATAATCACAAGAATTTGGCCCAACACAAAGTACCTAGAGGTCATTGTTACAGGAGCAATGGCTCAATACATCCCAACCCTTGATTACTATAGTGGTTGCCTGCCAATTCTTTGTACATTGTATGCATCATCCGAGTGCTATTTCGGAATCAATTTGAAGCCAATGAGCAAGCCTTCTGAAGCGTCTTATACCATTATGCCTAACATGGTATATTTTGAGTTCCTCCCGCATGATCCGATCAACTCGGTGCTCCTGTCACATGACTCACCACCCCGCCTGGTAGACCTGGTGGACGTGGAGGTGGGCAAGGAGTACGAGCTAGTGATCACCACCTATGCAGGGTTATGCCGCTACAGAGTTGGTGACATTCTCCGAGTCACCGGGTTCCACAACTCAGCACCCCAATTCAAGTTCATAAGAAGACAGAACGTGTTACTGAGCATTGATTCTGACAAAACCGATGAATCTGAATTGTAAAAGGCCATTGACAATGCTTCGGTGCTTGGTGCTCCTTCATGAATTCAACACTTGCATAGTCGCGTACACTAGTTACGCTGATACCAAAACAATCCCGGGACATTCTGTTATATACTGGGAATTGCTTATAAAAGACCAAGAAAACTCGCCCAGTCATCAAGTCTTGGACATGTGCTGCTTGGTTATGGAAGAGTCGATGAATTCAGTTTACAGACAAGGACGAGTGGCAGACAATTCAATTGGACCACTTGAAAATTGGGTAGTGAAAAATGGCACATTCGAGGATCTCATGGACTTGTCAATTTCAAGGGGTGCTTCCATTAATCAGTACAAGGTTCCAAGGTGCGTCAATTGACATCAATTCTGCAGCTGCTCGATGCCCGGGTGGTCTCTGTCCATTTTAGCCCGGCCGCGCCACACTGGACCCCGGCAGGCCGCAGTTGATTGTGGCTATGGAAGGGAATAAAAATTACATCAAAAATATATTTTACTCACACTCTAGAATGTGGATTGTTGAGCTTTAGAATGTTTAGTTCTTGTAATAATTTGGAACTTTCGTTGCCACGGTTCCACTCTCAGTACTAATTTGAAACTTTATCCCCTTTTAGGCTGAGGAAACTCTATAACTGTAATATGATTTTGGCGCATATCAACGTCTTTTGCCCGTGGATTATTGTGGCTGCGTAATTCCGTTACTGCTCGTTGTTTATTTATTTATTTATCTTTTAATAGCATATCTTCAACCTATTTTGGATAATTGCACAATTGGTAACCAATCAATAGAGTTGCCTTAACCTATATAAGAAACAAAATACCACAAATGCTCTTAAAAAGACTTTGAAAATGTTTTTAAAATATCAATGTGCTAAAAAATAGTGTAAATTACATTCAAGGTCCCAACTTTTGAAGGTTATCGCAATTTCATCATCTATTCAATTTTATTCGTATTTATTATCCTCAACTTTTTAGTATTTCGATAGATGGTCTTTTCTAACAATTTTTCCATCCAACTTAAATAAAATAAAATAGAAAAAAGGAAAATAAATTGAAAAAATTGCAGTTAGAGTTCATAACCTTTTTAAAAGGGAAAATAGATTATGAACCTTTATTTTTGACAGTTTTACACCTAAAACATGTTAAATTGCATTCGAGATTCCAAATCTTCAAAAAAGTATTGTGGGGTCCCAAACTTTGAAATTAATATGGAGTAAAAACAGAAAATAATTAAATAAGAAAAGAAAAATATCCATCTTCCCAACAACCCCACCCCCACACTACAGCCCTATCCCAACCAAAAATGCTGGCAGCCGCTACACCCAACCAGATTATAGGAATGAAATTGCGACAACATTCAAATGTTGGTGACCCTAAGTGTAATTTACCCTAAAAAAATAAAACATGACATTGAAATTTTGTAAAATAAATTCATTATCTTCGTGATCAACAATAAACTATTTAAATTTTATATTATATTTTCAATAATAGTTGAGATCTAGCCTAGAGAACCTTTAGGTTGAGCCATAGACTGTCTCTTAAATATATCCATTCAAAAATGTATTATTAATGTGAATTTATTAAATATCCTGGCCAAAAGTCACGACAAAAGTCAAAATAACTCTAAATGTGGATGACTTAATAACTGAACTAAAAATTTTAAAATTTTAAAATAGTCCACACCAAGAGTATTGAAATCCTTTAGTTACATCAAATTATAAGTACATTTACAAGTTCTACAATTTTGGATAGATTGGGGATGTCTAATACTAGAGGTAGTTAATTGCAAAATAGATGATGTGTAGTCTTTACTTTAATAGATATAGTTGTAGACGTTTCTTTTTGCATAATATTGGAAGTAAAGTGGTCAAGTTCTAATTCTCTGTGACACCATGATAAAGAGTAATACCTAACCCCCATTTTAAAATAGGCAGGTTAACTTAAATATCCTTGTATTTGAATGAAGTTTTGAAAAAAAAAAAAAAAAAAAAAAAACTAACATGTGTCTAGAATAAAAGTTAGAGACCTAAATACTACAAGATAAAAAAAGTATTATAGTCTAGATTTCACGTACTAAAATTGAATGACAAAATATATAATATAATTGAACGCACGAAACATATTTAAGGAGGTATTTATGTTAGAATGGCGAGTTGCATAAACAAACAATTTTCACACCCACTTTTATAAATTGGTTTTTGTTCTGTTATATTTGCTTGTTTATATCTTTGGCCAATTCAAAATTTTTGTCCAAGTCAATTGATAGTAAGTGTGTAAAATATTTTTTTTGGATCATGTTAAGTGAAATCTTATTAGTTACATATATAATGATTTAAGAAAAACGAAGAAGATTACAACATTAGAGATAAGGCTGTATTTGAGTTTGGCGTACTATAAAAGTTAAAATTCGAAAACAAAATTAAAAAGATAGCAAGATAATTATTTTGTTTAAACAAAATTTTATTGTTTATCTTGGCTCAAGAAAATTAGAAAAACATAATTAAATTAAAAACAAAAGATTTTATACAACCCATCATAGATTGAAAAAGGAGAAATCTTCTAAAAGTCTTCTTCGCTGCGTGATTTTCACCCTTGATTCTAACCATCGTCATCTTCTTATTTGATCTACAAAAGGACTTTATATAGTATTTTATCTATCTCGAAACTTGTGTACGTGAAATGATTGAAAAAGACCCCGTCTTACATCTGAAAATAACACAAAAAAGAGCCAGATAGACCGGCAAATAGAAATTCTCTTTAATTCCCAGATTTTGCATGTTTGATTCTCAAAGTTTCAATAGTTTTACGATTTGGTCCACACTTCAAGTTTTGCATGCATATTTAGTTATTTTTGCTTCAAAACTTTAAACTTGATCCCATAATTTTAAAAACTTCTACCTTAGTCCCCAAATTTTCATAATCGTACACAATTGGTTCTAATCCAAAAGATTTGATGCAACCTGTCATGGATTGAAGGAGAATAAATCTTCCAAAAGTCTTCTTCGCCACATGATTTTTTACCCTTGATTCTAATCGTCGTCATCTTGTTATTTGATCTACAAAAGGTCCTTATATAGTATTTTATCTATCTTGAAGCTCGTGTACGTGAAAGGATTGAAAAAGACTTCGTCTTACAACTGAAAATAACACAAAAAAGAGCTGGACAGACTGCGGTTTGTTAACCGCGGCAAATAGAAATTCTCTTTAATTCCCAAATTTTGCATGTTTGACCCTCAAAGTTTCAATAGTTTTACGATTTGGTCCCCACTTCAAGTTTTACGTGCACATTTAGTTATTTTTGCTTCAAAACTTTAAACTTGATCCCATAATTTTAAAAACTTCTACCTTAGTCCCCAAAATTTCATAATCGTTCACAATTGGTTATAATCCAAATAAGACATTCATTAGTGCTTTTATAACTAAATAATTACTGACAAAATAAAATAAGTGGGTAACATGTATACTAAAATTGTGCTCATCAAACACCCCAAACCTAGATTTTGCTAGTTCTGGAGCAAAAATTGAGCTATTTATTCTTTTTTTTTTTAATAGGCACTTTGCATTCAATCCATCAATCAAACTACTAACAACAAATAGATAAAAGTACAAATATTATCAAAGACATGGAGAAATATCACTCATACATCCATTAATTTACACATATCAGTTAATAGACTTGTGCAGTTAGATTAGCTATCAAGGCTACATTGACTAAACAATTTTCAAGAATATCATGTCAATTTCCAAATCTCACAATATGAATGTAAGAAAATTACTCTCAGAAGAAAATAATCTCAATTTATATGTCCTCAAATAACATGATAAAGTGAGCGACATTGAATAAAAATGTTATCACACACTCACTCTCAAGATGTGCATGTACATGAAACTTGTCCATGATTTAGAAGAGAGTATAATCTCTCAGATATTGGTAGACATGTAAAGAACTAAAAAAAAAAACTCCTAAATATCAACTACCCTTACGACCCATAGTGCTAGCATCGACTTTAGACTCGTGTTTTCTAAAATCTAGATGGACTTTTATTTGGTTGTAATGTAGGCTTGAGACACGGTAATCAAATAACTGGATAAACAAAGTATGAGTGAGAACGGTAAAGATTGTTTAGACTAGGGTTATTGTACATTTTCTTCCTTTTTTTTTTTTTTTTGTAAGTGCATCATATGTAGCGAGTGCACGTTTTTCACCTTTTTTTTTTTTTTTATCTTTTCCATAAGAGATACTTTTTTATGTTGTAGTATAGTGGTGAATATTCCCGTCTGTCACGCTAGTGACCGAGTTCGATCTCCGACAACATCGTCAAAAACTTGTTGTCAAATTTTAAATAACTCGCAAGTGCACGAAGATATTGGAATATAGAAAAGTAGCAACAAGATTAATCTCAAAGGGACTATAATGAAGAAAGTATAATTTAATCCAGATTAACCATTATTATAGGCTAGTTCGATCGAAATGAGTTTAGTTGAAATAATTTAACTTAAAGTCTAATTAACTATTGCTAGAAAGTTAAGTTGAAGGTTCAAGTTGTTTAAAGTACCACGGTTTTCAGAATCCATCGTTGTTTAACTTAGTAATTATCCAATTATTGATTAATTCTAAAAAACAAACGACAACTCGAAATTAATCTATTATCGTCTTAAAATATTTATCAATTAAATCTAAAAGATGAAAAACCAATATCGACTTCCATTTGCTTCGATCTTAAATTATTTAAGTGTTTCTCATATCAAATTCAATTAAAAGAAAACAAATAATCAAAGGTTTCACATATTAAGCATTCTATGTATTCCAAATCGAAAACAATGTAATGAAAAATCAAAATAAATTAATAGAACATGTTCAAACAACAAAGCATGAATTAATTAAATTAATTTATAATTATCAAGATTATGCGATATTTAAGATGAAAGAGATTTTATTAAATTAATCCAACCAGAACTATAAAAGTTAAAGCCTGAAAACAGGATTAAAAGGATAACAAGATAATCACTTCGTTTAAATAAAATTTCATTGTCTACCTTGGCTTAAGAAAATTAGAAAAACGTAATTAAATTAAAAACAAAAAAATTGATAGAACTCGACATGAATTGAAAGAGAAAAAGTTTTTTAAAAGTCTTCTTCGCCACATGATTTGTCTCTCTTGTTTCTAGCCGTCCTTCTCTTATTTGACCTGCAAAATTTTTTATATAGTGTTTTATCTATTTTGAAACTTGTGTACGTAAAAGAACAGAAAAAAGGCTCCGATTTATAACTGAAATTAATACAAAAGTAGTCAGGCGGGCCGCGATTTACTTTAATGGGAAAATTGTCAATAAGTCATCTCCACATGACTTGTTTCAAATTAGGTCAAATTTTTTTTTTTAAATTGTGATTAAGTCATACTTCACATCAATATTTTATATTAATTCCAAAACCACCCCTTTTAACCATATTTTTCATTGACACAATCTTCCAACTCCACAAACCTCCTCCACCTCCGGCAACCTCCGACGACCACCGCCTCTACCTCCGGCGACCTCCGACGACCACTGCCTCGACCTCCAGCGACCTCCGGTGACCACCGTTTCCACCTCCGGCAACCTCCGGCGATAACCGCTTCCACCTCCGGCAACCTTCGGCGAGTGCTTCTACGGCGCAGTGTCACTTTTTAGGCAATTTTTTGGTGAAGATTTTGGATCAATTTCCAGTTGGAAATATTGTTATTAATTTCTATGTTTTAATCTTAATTCTTGTATTTGATTATTTTTTCAGGCTAATGATCTAACAGCTAGCATTGATATATCCGTGCTGCAAGAGAGGCTGACTAATATGATTAACCTGGGTTGATTTTAGCAGTTATGTAAACAATGAGCATTTTCCAATTTATGTAAACAATGAGATAACATCTATTGTTGATACTGTATTATAGAATAGCAACTTGATATTGTATTAAGTTGGTCATTAGATTATTTCTTTGTGTTGTTAATTAGTTGTGAAAGTTGTTTGATATTGTATTATACAAAACAGTATCACAACAGAAATGGGCATAGAATGCTGTAAATATGAGTTTGAATGCTGTAAATATGAACTTGAATGCTCCACCATCTAATTGCTGTAAATAGGAGCTTGAATGTTCCATCATCTAATGTTTAGTCATGATATGTTATTTGATACTGTATTATACAAAACAGTATCACAATATAAATGGACATAGAATTGTTGTAAATAGGAGCTTGAATGTTCCATCAACTAATGTTTCAATGTATTAGTTTTAATCCATGATACTGTTTTAATGTCTTAGTTTTAATCTATGATACTGTTTAATTATGGCAAGGTTTAATAGATTGAAACTTTGTCATAATATTTCACTATCATTTGAAACATGTTTTAATCCTGTAATACTGTTTAAATATATGTGATCTTTGATACTGTTTAATTATGGCAAGGTTTGATACTGTTTGAATTTATGTGATCTTTGATATTATTTAATTATGGCAATGTTTGAATAAATGATACTGTTTGAATGTCTTAGTTTTAATCTATGATAATGTTTTGTTTAGGTAATGTGCATTAATATAAATTGATATTATTTCAATCCATGTTTTAATCTATGATACTGTTTTGTATAATACAGTATCAAACAAAACATATGACTAATTAAACAGTATCAAAGATTAAAGCATGATATCATAGTCATGTGTGTTGTTTGATACTATATTATGCAAAACAGTATTACAAAAAACAGTATCACAATAGAAATGATCATTGAATTTGCACACGTGCTCAGAATTTTTATTATAATATGTTTTCGGAATGGTCTCGATGAGACGGTCAAGATCAACAGCTTCGCCGCTGCCTATGATGGATTTTACCTGTTTGAAGTCGTCTCTTTAGTTTAAAATGGCAATCTTTAATTTTTTTTTTCAAAACAGTATCACAAATTCTTTAAAACAGTATCAGGGATAAATGTGCATCCTTTTGTTGCAAATTAAAGCTCTTCCAAGGTATCTGAATCTCTTAAAAGCAAACACATACTTCAGAGCAGTGCTAAAATGAAAAAAGAAGAACTCACAATCATTCTCAAGTTAATGGGAAGTTATGCAAAGGGTTCTCATCTAAAACTATAAACAATGTTTCTAATTTTTTCCTTGAATTTGAATATGTTTGAGATTCAATTAGGACATAGATTCTCATTGGATAGATAAGTATAAATTTATAAGGTGTTTAATGGTAGGTAGAAGAATTAATCAGTAGAGAATAAACAAGAGAATACTATTGTTCTTAAAATGTCTCATTAGTAGTACAAAATCATAGGTTTAACAGTATCACAACAAAACAGTATCACCACAAAAAATTCGCGTTTTTTACAATTAAGGGTATGTTGGTCTTTTAACTCTAAAATATGACTTTAATTGAATTAAGTTTTGAGCATATGACTTTAGAGCCCATAAGTGCCCAAACAGTGACCGGCCCTGAATTTACCCTACTTTAATTACTTACCATGGCCCAAACAGCAAGTTTCAAATGACCGCGGTCAACCACAATTTGCTTGAAAGAGAGAGAATTCTGCCCAAATTCATTTTTATTTTCAGATTTTTCATGCTCAGTCCTCAAAGTTTCAATAGTTTTACGATTTAGTCTCCACTTCAAGTTTTAGACTTGATCCCATACTTCCAAAAACTTTCCCCTTAGTCCCCAAATCTTCATAATTGTTCACAATTGGTCCTAATTCAAATATAACATTTATTAGTATTTTTATCAATAAATAATTACTAACAAAATAAGAAAAATGGATAACATGTATATTAAAATTGTGCTCACCACCAATATACCAAAATGTACTGAATTTTGTTTTCTACAAAATGGAAAAAGCTTGACAAATATCACAAAGCAAATTTTTCATATGAAGAACCCATAAGAGCAGCTACAATGCACTCCGTCTATTGCTTTTTAGAAGTGTCACATAAGCATATATAGACGGAGTTATAAAAAACTCTCTCCAATGCATGTTGACGATGACTCTTTCTAACTGATTTGACACACCAAAAATAGACTCCGTCTAGAAGTCCGTTTAAACTTAAACGGACTTCTAGACGGAGTGCTGATAGAAATTGTGATATAAGAATAATTTGTAGCTGTGAAAGCTTACTTTATTCAGTGAAATGATGAGGCTTTTATAGAGCCATTACAAACTGAAAGGAGATAAAAGTGTAACCATGATTTAACCAACTATATCATGATTAATTCAAATGCTAAACTACTACCTACAAACTAGGGGTTATTTGAACAGAATGATAACAAACAGCAAATTCAAACTAACAAGTCCACAAGACTTGGTCTTTAACTAATCGAATTCCCAACAATTCCTCCCTTAAACTGAACTGTCTTGAGCACTGCACACTCCGAGCTCACTTCTCAGTTTTAAGAACACATCCAACTTCAATGACTTTGTCATGATGTCAGCCAGTTGATCCTTTGTACCACAATGTATCAGCTCTACCACTCCATCATTTGCTAAGTTTCGAAGAAAGTGAAATCGAACATCTATATATTTACTTCTACCATGAAGAACAGGGTTCTTTGAGAGTTTGATAGTTGAGCTATTATCACAGTAAATAACACACTTGTATTGCTTCACTCCAAGCTTCTCAAGTACTCGCTGCATCTATACACTTTGACACGCACAAGCAGCAGCAGCAATGAATTCAGCTTCGGTGGTAGATAATGACACCACTGGTTGCTTCTTAGAACTCCAAGCAACAACCCCACAACTCATTTTAAAGACATAGCCAGAGGTGCTCTTGCGGCCATCAAGGTCTCCTGCGTAGTCACTGTCAGAATAAGCAACCAAGCCTTCATCCCCTCCTTTCCTATAAAGCAATCCTAGCTCAGTTGTCCCTTTCAAGTAACGAAATACCCTCTTTACTGCTTGCTGATGCATCACCGTAGGAGCCTCCATGAACCGAGCCACTAAACACACTACATACATGAGGTCTGGTCTGGTGGCAGTCAAATACATAAGGCTGCCCACCATTTGCTTATAATCTGTAGCATCAACCTTCATGCCTCCTTCATCTTTGACAAGTCTGTTTCCAGGAACAATAGGGTTCTTTACTGCTTTGCAATTCTGTAAACCAAACCTTTCCAACACCTCATTGGCATACTTCTTCTGACTTATGAAAATTCCATCCCAACTTTGTGTTACTTCCACACCAAGAAAGTACCTCATACAGCCAAGATCAGACATATCGAACTCCTCCTTCATCGAGCTCTTGAACTCTTGAAATAATTGCTCATTGTTTCCTGTGAAGATGAGATCATCAACATATAAACTTACAATTAGAATACCTCCATTAGCATTCTTCTTTGTGAACAAAGTGTGATCGCTCATACTTCTTTCAAAACCATTTTTGATAAAATACGATTCAGTCTTGCTAAACCATGCACGCGGGGCTTGCTTGAGCCCATAAAGTGCTTTCTTCAACCTGTAAACTTTATTTTCTTCACCTTTTACCTCATATCCCTTCGACTGCTCTACAAATACTTCTTCATTGATTTCTCCATGCAAGAAGGTACTTTTGACGTCAAGTTGATACACCTTCCAACCTCGACTAGCTGCAAGTGCAAGAATTAAGCGAATGGTATCCCAACGAGCTACGGGAGCAAATACCTCAGTATAGTCGATTCCGGCTTGTTGTGTGTATCCTTTTGCTACAAGTCGGGCGTTGTATTTATCGACTTCCCCTTTCTCGTTCAATTTGGTCTTGAAGACCCACTTAACTCCGATCTTCTTTGCTCCCTTTGGCAGCTCTATCAACTCCCAAGTCCCATTCTTCTCAATAGCCTGAATCTCACGGTTCATTGCTTCCATCCAAACTGGACTCCTAGTTGCTTCTTCAAATGTTGAAGGATCATTAGATGCAAACACTGCAAGTTGTTGCATCTCCATGGTAAGCTGCTCCACTCTATCCACTTCTTCAGATAAGTTAGATACATAATCTCTCATCCACACAGGTTCTCTTCTTCTTTTCATCCCTTGAGTTGGATTGTCTCTTGCACTAGCTTCTTCTTCTTCTTCATCTGCCCCATTTTCTCTATTTGCTCATTCTTCTGACATTTCATTTTCTTCATTTGCTCCATCTTCAGTACCTTCTTCACTTTCTTTCTCATCTTCTCCCCACTCAAGAATATCACACCGAGTGGCTTGCTCTGTTTTTCCCCAGTCCCATTTTTCTTTCTCTTCAAACACTACATCTCAGCTAACAATTATCTTTTTTGTTTCTGGATCATACAACCGAAAAGCTTTGGATTCTTCACTGACCCCCAAGAATACACACTTGAAACTCTTCTCATCCAGCTTTTTTCTCTTGACACCAGGAATGTGGACATGCCCTATGCATCCAAACACCTTGAAATACTCCACCGAGGGTTTAACCCCATTCCATGCCTTCTCTGGTGTCTTATATTTTACTGTAGATGTGGGACATCGGTTGAGAACATGGACGGCCCAGTTGACTGCTTCCGGCCAATACTCTTTAGGAACTTCTCGTGTAATAAGCATGCACCTCACCATGTTCATTGGGGTTCTTCTCTCTGTGACTCCATTTTGTTGTGGAGAGAAAGCCGCAGTGAGTTGACGACCAATCCCATTTGAACTGCAAAAGCTATTAAACTCGGAGGAAGTGAATTCTCCACCGCGGTCAGTGCGCAAACAGCTTATATATCTTCCTAATTCCTTCTCTACCAAATTCTTGAATCTTTTAAAGACATCTAGAGCTTCTGACTTAGCATGTAGGAAATAGGTCCACATCTTACGACTATGATCATCAATGAATGTAATGATGTACCTTTTATGGCTATTGGATTCAGGAGTGATTGGACCACAGATGTCTGAATGTATAAGCTGTAAAGGCCTTGAAGCCCTCCACGCACTCTTCTTTGGAAATGGATCGCGGTGTTGCTTGCCTACTACGCAATCTGTGCATAGTATAGAACTGCTTTTTAGAATTGGTAAGCCCTTAACCATCTTCTGGTATGCCAAAGTTCGTAATCCTCTCATGTTGAGATGACCAAACCTGGCGTGCCACAAGTATGTGGATTCATTTGAGGATGCTTGAAAGCAAGCTGGTCCGGCGGCTTTAGTAGGAACAGAGGCTAGCAACACAAACATACGATTTACAGACATAGCTGTTTGCATAATTAAACCTCTCACATGATGATAAATCCTACAGGAGCCATGCTGAATCAAGATAGCCAAGTTTCTCTCCTGAAGCTGTCCAATGCTAAACAAATTGTTTTTGAGATCAGGAATGTAAAATACCTCAGGGATGACTTGAGTAATACCTTCAGCCTCTATTCTGACATTCCCTTTTCCCATGACAGCCATCTTCGAGTCATTTCCCAACTTCACGATTTGTCTGAAGGATTGATCAAGCTCAACAAACCACTTCTTATCTCCACTCATATGGTTGCTGCAACCTGAGTCCAAAAACCACACCTCATCTCTCTTAGCATCATGAGTTTCCACATAGGACATAAGCAACATCTCCTGACTCTCATCAAAGTCTGTATGTTCAGCATAATAAGCATAGTTGGGGCACTCATATTGGAAATGTCCCAATTTGTGGCAACCATATCACTCAACAATAGCCTTGTTGAATGTTCTTCCTCGACCCCTTCCTCTTCCTCTGAAGCCACCACGACCTCTACCTCTGCCACCAAACTTCTCTTCCTATTTTGTTCCAGACCCTACTCCTCCTGTGACCTTCAATGCTTGTTTCTCCACACTGTTCTTCTTAAACTTCTGTTCATGGACCAACAATGAACTCTGTAGTTCGTCTACGGAGAGGCTGTTGATGTCTTTGGACTCCTCAATAGAGCACACAATGTAGTCATACTTCTCTGAAAGTGTGCGTAGAACCTTCTCAACAATTTTTGCATCCTCTATTCCTTCCCCTGCGTTCCTCATATCGTTTGCAACCATCATGACTCTAGAGAAATAATCATTGACACACTCACCAGACTTCATCTCTAGAATCTCAAATTCTCTTCTCAGCTTCTGGAGTTGAGCTCGTTGAACTCGAATGTTCCCTTGGTACTTTCTCTTCATAGAGTCCCAAATTTGTTTCGAAGTGGATCTCTGAGTGATGGTCTTCAAGATGTTCTTGTCAATGGACTGGAACAAATAATTTTTCGCCCTTAGGTCCTTCAGCTTCTGCTCTCCCAAAGTTCTTCGCTGTGCTTCAGTTAGAGTCTCTGGATCCTCAGGTTCTTCATATCCATTCTCCACAAGGCTCCAATACTCTTTGGAGCGCAACACATTTTCCATCAACATGGACCAGTGGTCATAGTCTCCATCAAACTTAGGAATGCTCAGAAAATTGTTGCCGTCAGCCATCTTGCTCTGCTGATCTTTTTTCTCTCAGTGTTTCTCTCTCTCTCTCTCTATTTCTAAATATCAGGCCCTTTTGTGAGCTCTGATACCACTGATAGAAACTGTGATATAAGACTAATTTGTAGCTGTGAAAGCTTACTTTATTCAATGAAATTATGAGGCTTTTATAGAGCCATTACAAACTGAAAGGAGATAAAAGTGTAACCATGATTTAACCAACTATATCATGATTAATTCAAATGCTAAACTACTACCTACAAACTAGGGGTTATTTGAACAGAATGATAACAAACAGCAAATTCAAACTAACAAGTCCACAAGACTTGGTCTTTAACTAACCGAATTTTCAACAGTGACTCAACAAATTTAAATCAATCTCAAGATTTTATTTAAAAAAAGCAGAACAAGAAAAATATAAATTGAAGACTTGCCAATTTTTTTTTTAAAAAAAATTAATGCTACATAACCGGTAATATTAATTTTAGACGGAACCCATTGAAGACGAATTTATAATTTGACCGTCTATGCAATAGACGTAGTGCCACATGGATTGAAAGTCTATCTATTTTACCAGCTATATAAATTACAATATACAGAGTACATTAGAGATGTTTTAATAAGTTTGGGACAAAAAATTATGGTACAACAAGCAAAAGCAAGGAACAGTACTTTTTTGAGAGGGACAAGCTTACAAGAGGTTATTTTCGATGTAATACCACATAATTTTTTTTGTCTGTTTGTAATAATTAATGCTATGGTTTCAAAATCTATTATTAGACAACGATGCAATTGTTTGTCAATTTGTATCATTGTAGGTCATAAATTGGTGCAATGCCGTGCGTTATTTTCGCGATAAGGACAACGATTTTCCATATTTAAATTTTGGATAACGATTCTACTTAATTTATATGTTGTGCAATTAAAATCTTTAAATTTTAAATTGTACTTTATAGTTCTTCAATTAAATGGAGTGAATCTCATTAATCTTTTCATCTATCTTCACTGTTCCAACTAACAAAAATAATAAGCTGGCAAACAGAATTTCTTATATAACTGTTAATTCTGTCCAACTCAACATTTAAAAAATATAGTTAGCCTTGAACTATACACTTTGCACGTAAAATGTCCATTAATTTTAACAACATACATGTTTAGTCATTTAACTTAACAACATTAATCACATTAGTCACTTAGATTGTCTTTGTCATTCCAACTAACGAAAATATTGAATTGGCAGACGGAATTACTTACGTTGGATTTCATCGAACTTAGCATAAATCTTGACAAAAAAAATAAAATGGTGAAATTTTGTCGAACTAAACGAAATTTCTCACAAAGGTGGTAAAAGGGCTTCGTAAGACGTATAAAGTGATAGATGGTACCCACAATAAGATTGGGTGTTGGTGCACTATATTTTTTTTCTTTGTTTATATTATGATTTTTTTTTCATGTCTAATTTTTATTTTTATTTTTTGGCCGAGGTTGATGCTGAGTTGAACGGAAGTAACCTTCATGTAAGTAATTTCGTCTCTCCACTCATTGTTTTTGGTAGTTTGTTAAAAAGAAGGATGATATTGGCTACATCGGATATAAATAACCCTATTTTTTTAAAATGGAGAGATAAAAGAAGCAATCACAAATGATGAAAATGCTAAGCTTACTAGAACACAAAAATAGAGGAAAATTGAAATTTTTCGTAAAATGGGTATCTCGATTTACTATTTGTACCTGTATTATTTATTTTTCGTAAGAAAATATCTTATAATATTTATTTATTAATTAATTATATATATATATATATATATATATATATATATATATATATATATATATATATATATATATATATAAGTGAACATATGAAGTGACAAGCAGTGTTGACATTGTTAAAGTTTAGGAACCTTTTTTGTGTGTAAAGTGTATAGTTTAGGGAGCAACTATATTTTTTAGATGTTGAGTTGAACAAAATTAACGGTCACACAAGCGATTATGTCTGTCAACTCATCATTTTCGTTAATTGAAACAGTAGATACAGACGGAGGGACTAAAGAGATTCACAATATTTAGTTGAAGGACTAACGAAATAAAATTTAAAGTTTAACAATTTTATTCGCACAAAGTGTAAAGTACATGGACCATTCAAGTTTTTTGCCCTTTAAAGTTTTTAGCCTTTAACTATTTTTAGTGCACAATTTTTCTTTGGGAAATTCGGGTCAAATTTAATAATTGTGTCTTACAATCATAGAGAAATTTCAAATAAGTCTCTAATTTTTTTTATTTACTTTTTTTTTATAAATTGGTTGCATTCTTATAATTCGTTTTAATAATTTCTCAGTATGTTACATGAAACACACATATAGTTTACAGCACATCGATTTAGAACTTGGCTGTTTCAATCAAATTTGGCTCGGGATAATCCCACGTGCTTAACTAACACTAATAATTCTTTAGTTGATATCGCAAAATAATTGAAAGAAGGAAAATGTATAGATATTTTTAGAACATTGTGCAACCCCTTTTAAACTATTTAAAATCACAGACTATTTTTATTTGAACAAAATGACCTTTTGAAATATACCTCACAGATCTGTTACCAGTCAATTGCTTCTTTTTCCATGTATAATCATGTCGACATGGCTTAGAAAACAATAGGTGTCAGGGGAAAAATTCCAGACATTTCAAATTTGATTCTCTGAACAACAGCCTTTGCAATCTGCCATTTAGGATCAACCAATAGAAGATAAGTCCAAATTGGTTCCTTGTCAATCCTAAAGAACCATCGCTTGAAACAACGTGCAACCCGCCTTCCAACACAATGGGAGGATTAGAAACGGTTCGGATCTTGAATCGGGTCTCATACTATCAAAAATTGTACTTTGATAATTGTGGTAGGCATGATGCCTAAGCAGTATGATCTAGCACAGTCCGATCACAAATAATGTTTCTACTATCTGAAATAAAGACTTCAAGATGCCACCTCATAACTCTTCCAATACTTAAGTCAGCAGATAAAAAGGGAGAAATATGTGAAATGTTTAAATTGAATGTAGTGCAAGAGAGACAATGTAATGTTAATAATAATGCAAAAACACCCATATATAATAATTTGTAGTGTATCTTTTAGGATTGAGATTGTTTTGGGGGCGTAGATTGACTCATGAGCCTAGGAGACTTGGCCTCTTGGTGAATAAGGATTAAGATGATTAGGAGTAAAGATTGTTTCTAGGACAATAACTTAAGTTGTAGGGACAATCAGTGACGGAGTCAGGGATTTAAAGTTGGGGGGTTTTAAAAAATGGATGTGCATGGAGGTTTCTCGAGGGTGCTGCCCCCCAATTTTTTTTCTTCTTCAAATCAATCACAATTACTGAGCCTATTTTTATGAGAATCTAATGTTTTTTATGTTATAATTTTTAAAAAGCTTATAAGAAGATATTGAATATAATCGATTCATGCAGTTAGACATATTCTATATTCACTTTATATTTGTTCTCATTGCTTGAAAAGACTAACTTCAATACTTTCTTCTTAGTTATTGAATTATTCTAATTTAATTCGAGTTTAATTGGATTTTATCTGTTTAATTCATTCATTGTTGGGTTTGGGCTTTACTATTTTTTGTTTTGGTTGATTATTTAGAAGAATAAGTGATCTTGCATGTCTGATTGTGCTGTTTTGGAAAAAAATTGATTTTTCCAAACAAATTTTGGGTCCACATTCCATTCAATAAATTTGTAATTTCAATTTTGCCCTTCTTGTGTGTATCCAATTATTAAATAGAGGGGCAAAGTGGTAATAAATAAAGTAACCAAAAGTCAACATTTGTGGGCTATAATTAATCAATTAGCTCCATTTTTCTGCTAAGGGGAAAGTCCCGAAAGAGAAGTCCCCCACCTATGTCAGAGACCCCTTGACCAGGCGGGTTATAAATCGAGAGATGTGCACGAGTGACAGGGACTTGAGGGAGAGAGCTAACATACCAACCCACAGGACAGACCCTCACAATATTTCAGTAAATATATGCCCCACACGGGAATTAGCTCCATTCTTGCTAGGATAATCCATCTTCCTTCCAAAATAGTCGATGACACAATATTTAAAAAAAAAAAAATCAGAAATTTGTGGGGTCCTGGTCTTCCCGAGGACCCCCTGTCTCCCTCAGGACCCCCTGTCTCCCACCTCCGCCCCTGGGGACAACATGTCATCGAATCAGGTACATGATGTTCTCGAACAATGGTCACCTGCACCTTACTTTGAATGCACACACTGGACAAGGTTGATCTTCAGGTCTCAAGTTTCATATATATCTCAGGGACCCAAAGTACTATCAATCTATGAGGGGTGTTCTGAGAGGCCTTGAATCTTAAGATAGGCCGGGAGGGGTACTGTAACTTCTAGCACGATCAGGATTCAATTTGACGTGGCTGTTTTTCTTTATAATTTCTTTTGTTTTATTATTTTAATTGAAATTATGGCAGAATGAATAACTAGCAATTGTTGGAAAAGAATGATTAGAATTTTACTTCATTCTAGGAAAGAAATTCAGAAAAACCCTTATAATAGACTAAAATTGATTATTCATTTGTATAATAATACATGTTGTAATTGCAATGTGATATTTGTATAATCGAGAGTGGAGTTGGCAAATGGGTTGGGTTGGCCCAACCCGTAAGAGCAGGGCTACACATGAAATTGGACTGGGCTGGCCCAACCCAGTTTTGTATGGGTCAGAAGTATGCTAGTCCAGTCCAGTCCAGTCCAACCCAGCCCATTGGCCCAACTTATCTTAATTTTTTTTTTCTTTTTTTTTAAAATAAATTTTTTATACAATCTAATACATTACATCAAATACAATCTTAGATAAATTTAGACTATATATTTTGAGATTTTTAAAGAAGTTAATTTATAAAATTGGGGCTCTCATGTATTAGTTAATAGATAAACGTCAATTTTCTTTCAAAATAATAATTTTTTTTGTTAATTGTAAACTATTTGTAGACATTTAAAAAAAAAAATACAAATATTAAAAACATGTTAGTCTTATTGTTTTGGGATATAAGCATGTTTGGCTTAAATTAAAAAGTTTACTTATAAGTAAATTTAAAATAAATAATTTATTTGTCACACCAAATATATTTTGGATTAAAACTTAAATTAAACTAAATTTTAATTAAATCTAAACAATTTTATGTTGGATCATGAGATTTTTGGACTAATGTTTATTGGTGACTTTGGCTTAGATAATTTTAGATTGATATTATTTGAATTATGTATTGGGGTTATTCAACAAATGAGTGATTGCTGTTAAGGAGCCAAAAAAAAAAAAAATCAAAATCAAAATCAAAATCAAAATCGGGCCGACCCAACTAATCCGCGAGCTAGATGGGCCGGGTCATCTTGGCTTGGTTTTATTTGGGTTAGGGCCAAACCAACCCAAAATGGCGGGCTAAAATTTTGCCACCTCTAATTGAGAGTCAATTATTATGTAGTTCTTAATTATTTATTAAAATTAGAAGATAGATTTTCATGTTTAAATATAAATATCGTATTTTAGAAAACAAATATAATGACGAAGTATATTTGGAAATTGTTAGCTTTGGTAGTGCTGAAATTATTTTTTAACTGATTATATTTTAAGTTATTAGTGAATGTGTGGATGAAAAATAGATTATAAGTTATGGGCCCTATTAAATATGTGGATAAAAAATATGTTTGACCAACTAAAATTATAATTTAAGCATTGCCAATATTGAATAAATAGTATTCAAAATATCGATCAAATAACTATAACTTAGTTATAATTTAATGAATAAACCCATTAAGCATTAAAAATCTTCATATTGTGTTTGATTTTTTGTTCAGTTTCCAAATAATTTGCGTTTTTAAAAGTTTGTTCGTGATCATTTTTGTTAATACTTGACATTTAACATTTGATAATAATTAGAATCGACGATTTTACATGTGAAATTTACGTTTTGATTACTCCATTCTCGATTCCACTTAAAATCATATGCATTCGTATGAGTTAAAATTGGGGAGATATAGTTATGAATCAAACAACAATACAAGAGAGGGTACCTGTACCGACCCATTTGTTCTTGGTAAGAGCGTGAATCCACGCACGAAGGAGGCAAGTTAAAAAGGAATTTAACGTTGTGGTCTTGTGGATACCATTTGTCCACAGCTTTGTCGTGAAATGGGAGTAGGGACCGCGTGTGCAAGCACAGGCCAAGCGTGACAGTGACACACGCTTGCTTGTTTAGCAAATGAGCCCACACACGTGTCCACAATTTACTCGTCCTCCGCAGCCATTTCTTCATTGTCCAGTCATCACTGATATCAGCTTATCGCCACGTTTGGTGCTAATCCGATGATGGCACTAATTGCACAAGGCATTCTTTTTCGGACCATGTTATATGTACACTTTCAATTACACCATCACTTACATCATGTGATATGTCAAAAATTAGTTGGGTGAAATTATTATTTATCTGGCCAAATAAATAAAGTGATCCAATCATTATTTGACACATCCCTATAGTGTAAGTGATAGTGTACATTTTGGGTGTACAACTAGCATTTTCCTTCTTTTTCAGTATATTATGCTTTTGTGGGCCCATGAGGATTATTTAGAGGTTTAAATTATTTCAATCGAGATTCTTATTGAAAATCGCGTTGGCATGAATGCGAATGGCATAAATTCTTGTAACACTTTTATTGGGCAAAATGCAAATAATAATCTTTTTTATTAAATTGTTCAATGTCTACTTGGAATATTCTTTTTGTAAGAAATTGAATTTTATTTGTTTAATATCATGACATTGTTAAATAAAGTGTGAAAGAAAGCAATATTTGAACAATAGAATTGTGTTAAATTTGTGGTGCAAATGAAGTCCACTTTGATAATTCATTTAAAATTTTTAATTTTTAATTTATGCACCAAACTCATTCATACATGTAAATGATCATATATTTCATTTCCATACTTTTTGGACCAAATTTTTAAAAGCCACTTCTTTTTTTTTTTTTTTTTTTTTGGACTAAAAGCCACTTCTTAATATAATACCTAGTTGTTCCATCATCAATTTGTATGTTGCAATTTTACAAAATATGATGAAAAATAAAAATAAATTAATTTTAATTCGAACTCAAGACAATGTTATAAATACAATGTATTCTTGGATTGAGATGTAACAAATTGTCTCAACTTTCTGCATTTGGTAAGAAAGTGTTCTTAACAATGACATTTCACTCGTCATGTTTTATTTATTACAAATGTTTGGACAGTAATGGCATAGTAAAAGCAATATTGTAAAAAAACGTAAAGTATGATTAATTGTAGATGTTGAATTTCAAATTTTTTAGATCGAGACGAGGGCGAGGTAAGGACGAGGTGAATGCGATGCGTGAGGTGTGAGATGTGGAAGTCTTGCCTAATGCTTAAGTGGAGTTTAGGCGGTCTAGACGAACTTTATAGAACAATAAATAAAAAAAAATTAAAATTTAATATAACACGCGATAATATCTTTTTCCAAAATTAATTACATTTCTTTTAATTTCTTTTGCTCACGTGGCATTTAAAATTCTCCAAAAATCCCTCATCCCATTCTAAAAATATAAAAAAAATAATAAAAAAAAAAAAACTGGGACTGAGATAGGCAGCGGCAGTTTGCTTCAACGATAAAATGCCCCATAAAGCAACCACCATAATCCACTCCCCCCATCACTTTACCAAAACCAAACTCACCATATTCCATTCTTTTCCTTCTTCAGTTCTTGATTAGGGAAAAGAGAGAAGAAAATGCCCCCAATCGAGGAAGAACAACACCAGCGATTACTTTCTGAACGATCTGTTGATTTGTACGAGGAAGATGAAGAAGAGAGGGCATATGACTCCACGGAAAAAATCCATATCATTGGAGTGGACGAAGAAAACGAAGCGGACGAGTATTCCACCAAAGCGCCGCCGTTTTCGTGGCGGAAGCTTTGGCTGTTTACTGGGCCGGGGTTCTTGATGAGTATAGCCTTTCTGGATCCGGGCAACCTGGAGGGGGATCTCCAATCGGGCGCAATTGCGGGCTACTCTTTGCTTTGGCTGCTATTATGGGCCACCGTCATGGGCCTCTTGGTCCAGCTTCTGGCGGCCCGGCTTGGCGTGGCTACTGGACGGCACCTTGCCGAGTTGTGCCGGGAGGAGTATCCTAATTGGGCCAGGCTTCTGCTTTGGGTCATGGCGGAGCTGGCCCTGATTGGGTCTGATATTCAGGAGGTGATTGGTAGTGCTATTGCTATCAAGATTTTGAGCCATGGGTTATTGCCTCTTTGGGCTGGTGTTATCATCACGGCTCTGGACTGGTAAAATGTTAAACAAAAATTTTATCTTCACTCATTCACTTTTTACTTAATTTAAAAGTTGCCGTGCAATATTAAAAAATAAATCTTGGAGTGGTAATTGCATGACTGCATGGATTGAGTCGGAATTGGAGTTTGACGTGATTAAGATTTTTTTTTTTGTTTTTGGGGGTGATGAAGTGATTTGCTAGCTCTGAAGTGTCTTGTTTATATCTACTAGTCAACTTTAACTTCTGGGGTGCAAGTAATTGGGATTCTTTATTGTTTATTTCATTTAAAAACTTGATTATTTAAAAGTAGTAAGAAAGAGTAAACCAAGTTTCAATTTTGCTAGAAAAAATATATTAGTTTTTACTTGCTCATTTCCTTATGATTGGAATGTTGAAGTTAATAGCATGGAACTTATAGAGTAGGAATGTTCTATACCTAGTTTTTTTTTCATTTTCAATTATATTCAGGAATCTTATTGAGGCTAATCCAGAATTATATTCAGTATCTAATTTGTGAGTTCCCATTTTCTTCTTGATGCAGCTTCATTTTTCTGTTTCTGGAGAACTATGGGGTGAGGAAATTAGAAGCTCTTTTTGCTGTCCTTATAGCAACTATGGCACTCTCATTTGCATGGTTGTTTGGTGAAACAAAACCCAGTGGCGTCGAACTTTTAGTAGGTGAGAAAATGCTATTTTTGAAACAGAATTCAATGTACTTCTTAATACTTAACCATAAGCTTCTCTAATACAACCAATGTTATTGTAGGTGTCGTGGTTCCAAAACTCAGCTCCAAGACAATAAAGCAAGCAGTAGGAGTTGTGGGATGCATTATAATGCCTCACAACGTATTTCTACACTCTGCTCTCGTACAATCTCGAGAAATTGACAACCGCAAGATAGGCAGAGTTCGAGAAGCTATCACCTATTACTCGATAGAGTCTGGCGTTGCCCTCTCAATCTCTTTCATTATAAATCTGTTCGTGACAACAGTTTTTGCGAAGGCATTTTATGGTTCGGAACAAGCCAATAACATTGGCCTTGGAAATGCAGGGCAGTATCTTCAAGAAAAGTATGGTGGAGGATTGTTCCCAATCTTATACATCTGGGCTATTGGATTACTAGCTGCCGGACAGAGTAGCACACTAACTGGCACCTACGCGGGGCAATTTATTATGGGGGGATTTCTAAACCTACGGTTGAAAAAGTGGATGAGAGCACTGATTACAAGAAGCTGTGCTATCATCCCAACTCTATTAGTTGCTCTTGTTTTTGATGCATCTGAGGGCTCGTTAGATGTTCTAAATGAATGGCTTAATGTGCTTCAGTCAATTCAGATACCATTTGCTCTTATTCCGCTCCTTTGCTTGGTGGCCAAGGAGGAAGTCATGGGCATTTTCAAAATTGGCACCGCTCTCCAGGTTTTTTATTCTTGTGAAAATTCGATACCATTATTAGATCTATACATTTATTTTTGCATTTGTATTATTTTACTTGACCTAAATTCTTATATCATGCTAGCATCCGTCGATTTTTTATTGCATTTCCCATCATAAATGGGGCTTGAGTAAAGGGGATTGCAGGGCATCTTCCTTGGATGAATGCCTGAGTAAAAAAATTGATGGTGTTATTTTTATCAACCGACTTGAGGTTTTGTTTTAATTAATGCGAATTCATGCATTTGTCGGGTTTGTTTCCCTGAAAGATAAAGCATAACTCTTTGCACAACCGAAAAAGAATGGAAAATGATAGTTGGGGGAAAATGTATTTTTTCAGGGGGGAAAGAAGGTTGAGATAAATGAAAACACCTTGTGTGCCTATTCTGCTTAAACTTAGATGGGTATGTGGTCCTACACCCTGAAATAGGAGCAATTCTCGATTAATTTAGTGACTTCTCGAGAACCAGATAAATGAACTAGTCTCTTCACTGACCAATTTTTCAGTTGATATGTTTTTATGCATGAGAACGAGCATAAATTTGAATCATTTCTTTTTTATTAGCGAACAATTAGATACTTTTACCATTTTAACTTTTATATTGTAGGTGGAGCATATCCATCCAAATGTCATGATGTTCTTGTCATTGTTTCATTTGAAGTGTTTGAAATTGATGAAGAAAATTGTAACCTACTTTTATATTGGGATTTGATTTTACTTTTCATTTTTCATCGGTGGTCCCACTCCAATGTGGAAGATCATGGCTGTCCATCTTCCCTTGCAAGTCATAACTAAATGCTACGCGCTCATTTTAATTCTGCAGTTCACATGTTCTTAAGAGTGAAGGATATTGATTTATCATATTTCAAGCGTACCTGTTTTATTGCCTCATCTTGTTTATTTCAGCTCTTACTTGGACAAGCAACATATGATTTTTAAAGTTTATGAATTTCTGCTTGTAGATAATATCATGGCTCGTGGCTGCTTTGGTGATCGTGATCAACGGGTACCTTTTGGTGGATTTTTTCTCTTCTGAAGGGAGCGGAGTTATTTTTACATCTGTGGTACTTGTCTTTACAGCTGTATACGTCTGTTTCATTGTATACCTCGTTGCACGGGGAATTAACTTTACCAAGTGGCTCGGAAAAACCAAGTTGTTGACAACTACAGGAAACTGACAGATCAGCACTTTAACACTACTTTCAAATGTGCAATAGTCGAATAATCCAGTAATCTTTGTGATCTCGGATTCCAGACTGGTTCACTTTGAACGTTTGCTTCACAACGCATAAAATATAAGCTCTTTGAGCCTTTGGGGGGGTTTGATATGGCTAATCATTTCTATACCGTATTTTTTTAAGTCCTCGTGCAAAGGATTGGAGGATGGTCAAGGTTTGTTTCCTGAAAATGGTATTTATTCTTCCCGTAGAAGGTTTAAAGCCATATGTATGTATCAGTAAACTTGTTAATATTCGGTGTTTACTGCTATTAGCAAAACAGTGTGATCGTAGTAAGGCAGTCTTGCTGGCAGTGACCCTCGGCCGGTAATGGTAGAAATGCAAAGTTACTCGAATGTTTTTGGCTTATTTTGACATAGTACATTAGTGCGTGACATCTTACATATGCTTTTGTCCCTCATTCCTTGTTAAAAGCACCCTCCCCTATTATTTTGTCATTTCGCTTATATGCCTATGTGAGAGAGACATTTGATAAACTGGTGCACGTATGAAATTTCACAGAAGAGCTCAAAAGTACGAAGACATTACTAGGTGACAAGAAGTTGAAAAGTACTCTTTTAAGTTATTTCAGTACAATATGTGCTCAAAACAAATTTTTGAACATCATTACACATGCATGTATTGGAGAGGACATGCAAATTAATGAGGTTTTAAGGGCACTTGGGTTTGCCCTTGGAGTTGAGCATGTCTCTGTAACAGGGGCACTCCGACTTGTTTCCATATGTTCCAGAAGGAACACATTTGCACTTACTGCAGCATATGCCGCAGCAGTTCAAGCAACGCTTCTGTATTCCTGCTTTCGCACACCTTGTCTTGCACATTGCATCGCAAGAACCTGCCAACCATCAAATAAAACAAGATTACTCTTAATCTCTTCTTGCAATAGCAATAATAAACAGAATCAAATTTGCGAAAAAGCAAACGAAACATAGATTTAAAATGGTTTATGCCAAAGACGAGTGTGCCATAATGGAAAAGAAACATACGAACTTTTCCTCGTGCAACTCTCACACAGTCACACACAAAACCCAACCCCTAAAACCCTTTGCAACACACTCCATTTCAATCTTTCTCACATAGTAAAAGTATAGTTTACGCGATAGAGAGACAATGGTTTAGCTATATTATGGAGAGTAGAACATTGATGAGTGTAGATTCTAAATACCTGGGATTGGCGTTGGGGTTGGGGCTGGGGTTGGTGTTGGTGCTGCTGCAGTTAGTGTAATAAAAGAAGAGCTAAGAATCAAGGAAAAAAGAAACAAAGTGAAGAAAAGAAGCTTCATTTTACAACAAGCTAACAATAATTAGAATATATGCTTCTTGACTTGTGAACTGAAAGTGATGGCTTAATGAGGCTGCACTCCAGTATTTATAGTGGTAATCTGGGATTCAAAATGTATGAATTAACAAGGTAATTTCACCCTAAGTCCCTAAGCGTGTATTGGGATTCTAAAATGTGTACAGCCCATAGACAGACTGTAAGTGTGAGAGATGGAGACCCTCTTGCTCTTGTTGACTCTTTAGGACACAAATCTATTGAGGTCTTTGTTGTAAAGAAGGTTCCATGAAGTTTCTAAATCCAAGCTTTTTAATTAAAAATCCCTACAAGTTGTTTGTCATATCTTGGTTAGAGTAGTGATATAGCATCCACAGTGGATACCAATTATGGTACCCACGTTAGGTGTTATATAAAAAGTTGTTGACAACTTTTTTAACTTTTTAAAAAGCACCCAATGTGTTAATGCCACTTGTACAGTGGGCACCATAATTAGTGCCTACTGTAGGTACTATATCACTACTAATCTTGATACAAAGACAATACACTCATACTGTTTGTGTAATTTTGTTATATTTTGCCACTTGTATTTTATAATCACCTCCTTGGAACAAAACATAATTATGGTATTAGTTTTGACAGAGGAATACAGCCTGTTTGAGGTTGTTTTAGAAGCGAGATCATGTTGGCAATTGAGGCAAGTGGGCATGGAAATAGGTGCAACTAAGGTAGTAATCAATTGTAGGATATGAGGAGGTTGGTGTTACTTATACCGGTGTTAAATTAGTGGTACACCGTAACATTATTCAGTTATTCTCTTGAAAAAGATTCACTAGTGTTTGTAAAAATTGCAAATGTACGAATCGCGAAAAGTAGTATAGTGATAAAAAGATGATCGTTTCCAAGGAAACTGTGTTACACAATATTGATATAAATTAATCCTAATTGATTATTCGAACCCATACTAAAATTGAACACGGAATGATTATTTCAACTAGTGTCAAATTATTTATAGAGCAATGAGCAAATTCAATTGGAATTTAATAGATGATTTAAAGTGTTAGTATTCACAATTTCAATGTAGTTATCCACTTCAATTTCACTTATCAAGTTTCAACAATAATTAACATGTATATCTGGTCGAATTTCTCTAAGTTAATTGATTACATGTATCTATATGTAAAACTAAGAGCATCTCCAATGCAACAATGTCAAGAGTACTTTTTTTGACAAATGGCCAAAAAGTGCTTATGTGGCACAATTAATGTTAGAAAGTGTCTAGCACAATGTCTAATTCTAGACATTGTTCTTGACAATGTCCACCATTAATTTCATTATTTAT
Source organism: Forsythia viridissima (assembly GCA_030279155.1). Classification (NCBI taxonomy): domain Eukaryota; kingdom Viridiplantae; phylum Streptophyta; class Magnoliopsida; order Lamiales; family Oleaceae; genus Forsythia; species Forsythia viridissima. The sequence continues at coordinate 46,194,454 of CM059038.1, read as the reverse complement.
ATCTAATCAATACATTTCTCTCTCTTTCTTTTTTCTAAAAAACTAATAATAATTTGCCACATTTGCACAATGAACATTGTTGCATTGGAGAAGTTTTTTAATACAATGTCAATGTCATTTGCCACATATACATAATAGATATTGTTGCATTGGAGATGCTCTAATTCTACTGAGATAAGCAAGTTCACTATATCTATATGTAAATTAAAACATACCTAAGTGCATTCAATTACCAATAAATTCATTTAAGCATGACATGTCTCGAGATTCGAGATTCGCATTCAGTTGAGACGACTATGAAATTATAAAAATTCATATAGCATTTTATAGTTACAATTTGTGTACAAATGATTTGTTTGATATGATAGACGATATATTATCTAGTACTATGTACCAAACATGTTCATTTCTTACTTTTGAGTCCATTAGAACTTTTTGACTTATTACATTAATGCAAATTATTTACTAACAATAAAGCCATCTCCAACTCATATTTTCAAATTAGTTCAACTTTCACATCAAATTCATATGTGATCTCCAACCCATTACTTCAAATTTTATACTAAATGAATATTGTATATTCTCATATATTTATTTTTTAAATTCTCAACAATAATTTATTTCAAAAATTATTTAATTATATAGTGTATTTATATGAAATACATAAATTTTAAAATACATTTATTTACCGAAATTATTGCATTCATTACAAAAAAAAAAAAAAAAAGACACGATACTTAATATCACAATTAAAAAAAAAAACATTTAACATCACAAACAAACAAAAAATTGAACAGATACAAACGTCCAAAAAACAAACATAAAATATAATTAATTTCGTCATTAAATTCTCGAAATTAGTATATACATCCCACAAAAATAATAAAATGATAATCAATAAGGACACAAAGGAAAAAATAATCTTTTGTACAATAATAGAATGACAAAATTAGAATTATATTTTACACCAAAACCATCTTCAAATGAACAGTGATGCGTAGCACCGTTCACAATATCAAATTAGCGCAGACATATAGCGTAGGGTTGGATAGCTTTGATATTCCATTTTGAAGTTTTCACTCCAATATAGCGTACTATTGGAGATTCTCTAATGTGTACTAAAAATTTATTTGTCCCTATTACAAATGGGATATAAGTGGCTAAAGTGGAGGTTTTTAGTACACATTAGGGCATCTCCAATCATACGCTATATTGGAGTGAAAAGTCCAAAATGGAATATCAAAGCTCTCCAACCCTATGCCACAAGTCTACGCTAACTATATAAAGTGGTGGAAAAATATTAATTAATTGATTTTAAATTTATTGGAAAAAAAAAAAATACTCAACTTGTTGTTGCCACTGCCTTAATTTCTGATTAACTATTTACAAAAATAGTGAAAAGTAACAATTTGAACTTTAAAATAGTAAAATACTATATAGATATGGTTCAAAGTTGTAGAGCATGTGTTTCCTCCTTAGATTTGGTTTAAGATTACAATACAAAGAAAGCGACCAATGTTTTTTCTAATCAAAGTTCTCTCATTTTAATGCATTCAATTAAAAAAGACCAACATTGCAATTCGACTATTGAATAATTTAAGTGATATTGACATTAAATAATAGGCCGAATAAAAATATGGAAATATGAAACTCAATTTATCAAACTTATAATTTAATGCAATATAGACTGATAAATTATCAATTATCACCAATAATAATAATAATTGATCTTGTTCAATGTTGTGTCACAAAATTGTTTTTAAATCAAATTAAAGTTATTAATACTTAATAGTACTTTTATAACTTAATATTCGATTTTGTATAACAAAAAAAATATCAGATGGGACACGCTTTCAAATGGTGCTAGTGTTGTGTGCACACGCTTTCAAAATCATCCGTGATGACTGATGACCAATAAATCAACATTAGTGGAATTCCTACTTTACACAAAAGTATATATAAAAATAAATAAATAAATAAAGAAGAAGGTAGGTAATACTTTAATTAATGAATAATGAAATAATAATACAATAATTGAAGAGGTACAGAGATAGTTGAAAACAGTGAATACAAAAAGTACAACTCTCCTCTCAAACTGTATACCAAAAGAATACAAAGAGAGCCAATGTGGCAAAATCCCCAATCGATCAGCGAATCAACCCCGTGAATTATATAGATAATAATAAACATATAAACAGACAAACTATAAATATATGTTAATTATCCGAATAATGAACATGGTTTTTGTTTTGGGGACAAAAGATTTGCAAAATAATCATTTCTTCTAGAATAGGAGCCAGCCAAACACGGCCCCTCCCAATACCAAACTTCCCACCAGCTTCTTCTGCATGCTCATCAATTTCTCTGCTCCACTCTGCACCAAGTTGGAAGATTTTTCAATTTATTAATAAATTCATCTCATAACCCACATGTTAATCTTTACTATTATCTACTTAATTAAATTAAACTTGTGTAAGTTTAATTCAGTACAAGTGTACAGGACCCGGAAAAAAAGTGTTCTACAGTTGACTTGACCCCATATCCTCTATTGGGCATTGTATTCTGCAATGTTAGATTTTTTTTTTTCATTTTAATGCATTCATAGATCCGCCGTGTTTATCGGTATAGTCCTGCAGGCAGGGGGGCCCTGCCGTACGATTTAAAGTTTTCTAAAATAATTCAGATCAACAGATGCTAACGTGCGCCAAGTGACAAACTTTACCGCAGTGAAACAGTGTTGGTGGGTATTGTACATTACTACGTTTGCTTCTTTTCTGCCACCCATTTGTTCATCAGTTCATGCTACAATGCTAAGGTGTACCGCCGGTGCGCAAATTAAGAGAGAGCGCCACCAAGAAACACCGGCATTCTTTGATTAGCTATGTCACTATACAATGCGTTAGCTTAATATATTCATGATTTAATATCAATGGCGTGGCACGAAACACTATGATCCTGTTCATTTTACAGATCTAACATATGAAAAATCGTTTTACGTAATTTCCAATAAGCATTGTCTTCGTTGAATCTCCGTTTTTAGCAAGGATTTATAGATCAAGGTAAATAATGGCACGTGTTACCAGATCTGGATGAGCATTGCCGATTCAGCACTAAACGACAGATAAAACTTAAAATTAGGAGGAATCAGAAACGTACCTCATCGCTAAGTGAAGTAGGAGTTGGAGCGTTGGAATCGGCACTAGGTCCGGGGGCTTCTGATGGAGGTGCCGGTGGGCCTAGAAGCTCCGGAGCCGGAGCAGGTGAAGTGTGCTTCTTGCTCTTCTTCTTGCTGTGAGCTGGAGCCTTAGCCGGGGTCTCACTCGGGGGCGCAGAAGCCGGAGCGGGTGGAGAAGACTCAGTTGGTGGTGTTGCCGCCTCGGGAGCCGGAGATGGTGGGGACTGGACTGGAGCAGCCAGCGGTGGTGAGCTCACTGGCTCCGGAACTGGAGGCGAGCTCACTGGAGCCGGCTTGGAAACAGTCGGTGGGGAACTTACAGGAGCCGGAGTGGAAACAGTCGGTGGAGAACTTACAGGAGCTGTGGAAACTGTCGGTGGAGAACTTACAGGAGCTGTGGAAACTGTCGGTGGGGAACTCACAGGAGCTGAAGCCGGAGGAGTTGAAGTAGGAGCCGCTACTGGAGCTGGAGATTTATGCTTCGTAGGTGAAGCAGCAGGTGGGGTAGAAACCTTCGGTGCTACCGGAGCTTTGGCCGGTGCAGTTGCCGGAGACTGGCCTCCAACACCAGCGACAACAATGCAGATCAATGCAACTACAAATCCCACCTTAAACTCCATGGCAACTCTAGAGAGAGAGAGAGAGAGAGGAAATGGCAGAAAATTAGAGGACAATTGTTGGAGAAAGTGAAAGAAAGAGCAACATAAATAGTGCGAAAATGTTAGTAATAGGAATATATAATATAAAATGCTAAAGAAGTTTCGACATTTGAGCGGGCCCATGCAATAACGAACAAAAGCGGACACTGTAATGTGGCTATTAAACAGACTGGACAGGGCCCATTTTCCATGTGATTCGTTTGGGCTGGCCACATTACGGTGACGGCGTTACGCTATTTAAGAATCCTTGTTTGTTTCCTATTTGAGTACATATATTTTCATAATACTTTCATTTTTAATAACGAATTCTGCTTAAAATATCTGTTGACGATATATAAATGAGTAAATGACACACATTATGCACGGTCCAATCTCAAACTAGGAAAAACAAAATCGAGTCATTTCCACAATGTAAAAAGTTGGCCCTCATCAACTTTTTTTTTTTTTTCCGGACCTTCTATTTTTGTAGTAGGTTTTGTTCGATAGTTGAAAAGGCATTTGAGTTTCATATGTCTAATTTTTTAAAACGTAAAAATAGATAAACACATAATTTCAATGAACAAAGTAAATGAAATGAATATAAAACAAAAAAATGCGAATGCATCAACTTTCAACCCGGGTTTGTTGTTTCATGCTACTTTTCTTTCTTAGGGTGTGTTTGATTCACAAATTTTCCATGGAAAATGTCACTTCTATGGAAAATCTTGTCAAATCAATGTGTTTTATTTTCCCACTTTTGTGTTTGATTAGCACATGAAAAATGGAAAATATTTTCAAGGTACAATTGTCTAAAGCACACATTTGGCCACTTCTTTGAAAATTTTTTTCTCACCCATTTTGGTGAAATTTTTTTTCCAACTTACATGGAAAATATTTTCATTTTTCATGGAAAGCTATCAAACACACCCTTAGTTTTTTATTTTCAGAGAGAATATGATTACTTTTTTTTAATTAATTGTATAATTATTTTTTCAAATTGTTCGTGGATACCAACTTAAAATCTTAAATGACAAAGATTTGAAAGGTGGGAGTGCTAGTTATTTACAGCCAATAATATGGTAACACCTAAGCCAAGTAAAGTTGAAATTATGAAAAACGAATTTAGTCACTTTCGAATCACAAGACAATTTTTTTTATATACGTTATGGTGTCTTTTTCGACTGGGAGAAATTCTTACAGCTGTAAATGCGTGTGGGACCGACGGAGTAATAACACCAACAGGACAAATACACGTGTGATTAACGGCGATGATCGTGGAGCGTAATTATACGGAAGCTTTGGTTTACTTTAGCTGGACGTCGGTGGTACCGTTAAAGCATTGGCCCTACAATATCATTTATTTCTCTTTTTTTGCTTTTGTTTTTTTTCCTTGCTAAAATAGCCGTTAAGAGTTTGTTTTTATCTATTTGTTTTTATTTTAATATAAATAAACAAGTTCGAGGCTGTTCTAAATTCCTTTTGGAAAATTTGTAATTTTCGTCTTCAACTCTTTTAATTTGTTACTAATTAATTTCTATTCAATTTTTATAGTACCAAATATCCTCAATCTTTTAATTAATTACAAATTACATTTTTAAAGACAAATAATGAAGGATTTGCAATCCTCTTTAAATAAATAAAAAAATTACAAAAAAAAAATTCCCATAATTATTCAAAAATTACAAAGAATATGTCTGGTAAAGATTTTTATAGATTATAAGCAGCGGGTTTTACGAAATGTGTGAATAAAAATTGTAGGTCATAAGAAATATATGGATTAAAATGATATTTGACCGACTTATAAGTATTTATAAGGACACCCAAATATACTAAAAGTATGTTCCACCCCACCAGATGGGATAATAAAAAAGCACGCAATTTCAAGATTCATTGTTTCAAAATTTTAAAAACACATTGAGAAAAAAAAATATTTTCATAATAATTTTTCAAGAAATTAATCTGAAGAGCAAGCTTTTTGTAAGCTTCCTTGACTTTGGGTTCAGAAGAATCAGGGCGAATCCTAATAACCTCTCCAATGCTACATTCTATTTTGAATGTCCAACTGACGCGGCGATGAAAAGAAAGGGACAAAACTCATGTTGCGGCATTTATTGTAGATATTCTGTCTACCAATTTTTTTATTAAATTGTATCTATTTCTAACATCTATTTTATCTTTCTCTTTTCTCCTTCCACGATCTCTCTCCTCATTTCTTTTATTTCTCTTGCCATATAGATTTTGTAGAAGCTATCTAGCATTGGATATGCTCTAAGAGTCTTCATAGATCACACTCACAGCTAAAAATGAATAAACAAAACATTAAAACTATTTTTAACATTCTGTTTTTAATCCTTGAATTGAATCAAAGAACCTAATGATGCATAACTACACCCTCACAACTGCAGCCATTATGAAAAAAAATTCTTCAAGAATTTGATACTCGCAATTTAAAAACAAGAATTAGTATTTATCTTTATATAAATATTAGATTAAAGTAAATGCAATGAAAATAAAAGAAACTCACATCACCATTTCTAGTTGCAGTGAAAATATAGTCGATCCTGAATTTGATGAATTTATGGTACTACTGAATATTTAATGGCAGATTTAAAGGGACAATTGTCCCATATTAAATCTACCATTAATAACAAATTGAGGGGTTGTGGTGTGTTGGTCGCAGAGTGGAGGTGGTGTGGAGATAATGGTTGCGGGTGGTTGGGTGTATGGGAGAATAAGATACTTTGTATTTTTTAAAAAGTTATGAGACTCTTTTTACAATTTTTTTCTTACTTTTAGCTTTCTTTTATTTTTATTTATTTAAAGATGATGGTAAAATCGTCATTAGATACGTGATTTATAATTAATTAAAATATTGAAGATGTCTGGTGTTATAAAAATTGGTTAGAGATAAATTAGTATCAGATTGAAAAGATTTGAACAAAAATTACAAATTTTCCTTTTCTTTTTTCTCGTGAAAATTGTTAAAATAAATTCTTTTATTGAACTCGTCGTTACGAATCCAAATCACAAGTCATATATAACATGCTATGAACACTTCATATTGATAGAAAGTAGATGTAACAATTATTAACGAAAATTAAAAAGAGTTTTAGAAGTACTGAGCTCGATTAAAGTAAGAGCTTGTTTGACAAAGATTATAAACTCATTTTAATTTTTTTCAGCCGTAATTTTTGATTTTTCAATTAATTTTTAACATAAAAAGTCAACAATTTCAACTCAAATAAATCAATATTGGTCAAATAAACCAAAAATTAGTTTATAAACTAATTTATAATCTCTATCAAATGGGCTCCAAATAACTGAGTGAAATATTGGTTTCCAACAATATTTACTAAGTTGATCAAAGCTCTTAACCAGTCTTTTGTCTCTATTCAATTCAGACCCAATATTATTTAAATTGGATTGAAGCGGTCAATTTAATTATAAAAATCTAAAGTAAATACATCAAGTTTTTTATTTTTTATTTTCTCTTTTTCACTTTAATGTTCGAATTCCTCCGTCTTTGTGAAGGGCTTTGTTTGTAGAGACTATTAAAAATCCTATATAATTTCCATAAAATATAATTACTTCTATTTTTACACATATTAAAAAAATGTAGTTATTATAGTTGGAACAATAAATTTACTTATATATTTTTAAGGATTTTGCTATTTGTATATCCCCACTTGCACTCTCACTTATACTTGCTTATGTGAAAAAATAAAATAATAAAACGAAAATTTAAAATAATGTTTTGATCAAATGTTTCAGTCCTAAATCCTACTGCACATAAAAAAGTGTAAGTGGAAATGTAACAGTAGCAAAAAAAAAAAAAAAAAAAAATTTAATCGGGACACACTAAATAGAACTAAAAAATCAACTATACCCTAAACAAAGAAAGTGACTTATAATTTGGAACGGATAAAAAAGAAAAACAATCATATCTTTTTAAAACGAGGAAGTACTAGTTAGATTAAAGGGTAAATTACACTTACAACCCCTCATCTTATGAGTATTGTAACAATATCACCCTCATTCAATTTTATTCGCAACTATCATCTCCATACTTTCATTTATTCGCACAGATAATCTTCAAATAATTTTTTCAATGATTTTTCCCTTAGCTTAAATTAATTAAAATAGCAAAAAATAGAAAACTTAATAAGAATTGCTGTTGAGGTCCTTGACTTTTTAAAAGTAGAAATTTATCCTTTTAATTTTACAAATTTTCACTTAAAAATAATAAAAAAACATGTAATCAAATCCCAAACTTTGTAATTTGGTAATCCTAAAAAAATAGTAAATTGACTGTCAGTTGATCCAAAAGTCACTATTCAACCAAAACTTGACCAATTTAACGAAGGACATAAAGATATTTTCATATTATTTATTTAAGATAATTATAAAATAGAAAGGATAAAAAAAAAAAGAATTAAAAGAATTAAAAAAATAAAAGAAAAATATCTATCTTTCCCAACATTCCCTAATCCCAACTTACCAGATTGTTAACGATCGCCGCCCCCAAATCCACCACCAAATCATCTTCCAAACAGTATTGAACTCACACAAACTAATTCCTACATTTGTAATCGTGAGTTAGGAAAGAAAAAATAAATTTCAATTGAAATTAGATAATACTTTATGGGCACACTATTTTGGGGCTATGATGTAGAAGCTTCTCCTAGCTGCAAGATTTGTTTTTGGGAAGTCAAATGTTAGTTTTTTAAAATTTTCAAGGCATGTTGTTTTCAAAGATTTTGTTTTGGGGGTTTTGGGTTTAGATTTAAATTTGAAAAGAAATGATCGAAGTTAATCTCATTGAGAATTGGCAATACCAGCAAGCAAGCAAGATTTTTGATGTATTCAGATTGAAATGAAAATAAAAATTGTTGGCTCTGACTAAAATTTTGAACGACTATTTTTTTTAAATCTCTCTTTGCATTATCAACAATTATTTGGTGGTGGTCCACAGTGGATTTGTGTGGCGATCGCCTTCAATTTGGTTGGATTAAGGTTAGGGTGTTGGAGAAGATGAATATTTTTCTCTATTTTTCAAAAAAAAAAATTCTTTTTTGCTTTTTGAAAGGTTTGGAACCCCGAATGCAATTTACTCTTGTTTTATGATTTTGGGTAAATTACCAAATTAGAAAGTTTAGGACTTCGTTACAAATTTTTTTATTATTTTAAGTAAAAAACTGTAAAAATTAAAAAGTTCAAGATAAATTCGTACTTTTAAAAAAGTTAAAGACTTTAACTGCAAATTTTTTATTAAGCTTTCTACATTTTTCTATTTTAATTTATTTAAGCTAAGGACAAATTCCTCAAAAATTTTATTTAGAGACTATTTATACGAATAAAAGAAAGAATGAGGACGATAACTATAAATAAAGTCAAATGTTGATAATATTATTACAAAACAGTAAGAAAGGAAATTGTAAGTATAATTTACCTTTTAGATTAAATTCAACAGCATAATCATTAAAACCTTCGACAACTCATTTAAAGAGAAACAATAAATAAGTGGCATATATGCAATTATTACTGATTCACCTTACGATTTAATAGCAGCATATATTATGTCTGTTTGTCATGAGCTAGCCATCAGTCATCATGTGAAACGTACCTAATAAGTTCACTATTTTAATTCGCTGTCAGAGAATAATAATGGCTGAATTATAAAATAAGTGGGGAGGACATTTAAATATGTTAATTTTCTTGATCTTATTAAAATTATTTTTTAATTATTTATACTATAAATTGTGAGTAAATGTGTGAATAAAAAATAAATAGTAAGTTATAAATCTTATAAAATACGTAAATAAAAAATATGTTTGACCAATTTAACTAGTTAAAATTATAATTTAAGTATTCTAAAACAAAATTACTTGTTTCTTAATCCAAAATAGTGGTAAAATGTTTTTAGATTAGTGCCAGATTAATTTGCTAATCAATGGAAAACAAGCAACTCGATGCCCTAATGTTATTGTTATTTTTGTCAATTTTTACTCTTATATGCAGTTTTAAATTTTACCTGATGTCTTTGTTAGAGTGAATTTATAACGGAAGTGACATATATTTTTATTGAAAAATGTAGGTGGAAATTATCTAAATTTGATTATTATATTGTCTCTGCGAGTTAATTGGTTAAAAAAATCATCTTATTCTTCAGATCTAATTTAAACGGACTAAATTCACTGAGGATTTTATTTTATTTTCCTTTCTGCTGGACAATATATTTTCTCTGACTATCCTTTTTTTTTTCTCTCATTTATTTGTTATGCAAACCGTTAATAAAGACAAAAAATAACACGCAAGTAAATGTTAGAATTTATCATGTATATATACTGTACATTAGTAAGTAATAATAATCAAGAAATGTAAATTCAGTAGCAAATGTACTTCTCTGACTCAAGTTTTATAGTAATCAACCCAAATATTCAATGCCTTCAGGATTAAGTTAAGTGATTCCATTATTGTTCATGGTAGTTGTTGTAATCAAACTCAAATGACACTGGCCCGCATGCGGATACCAAAGGTCCAACTTTATATGCTTTAAGGGAAAAAAGAAAAGAAAAAGTCTCAATTTATTTGCAGTGCAAGACAAGTCAAGTCAAGTCGTATCACCAAAAAGCATAACAAGAGAGAAGGTTAATGTATCGATTCATCATTTACTCGTTTCTATTCATGCATATCAACAATTTGAAACATGTCAATCCCCTTTATAATCGTCCTAAAAGCTTTTAGACCATCAAAATACCTAAATTCAAATCTCGTGATCCCCAATATATTAAGAGTTGAGCACATTTCAGGCTTGTTAAAAATGAACAAACTCAACCTTGATTTAAATAAATACTTATAACCCCTTGAGTTTTTAAATGAGATTATTATAAAAAAAGGTTAGTTTTCTTTAATGCAGATAATTTTGTCTCCAATAATGTTGCCTTTAACATAATAGTCATATCATAACTCACAAACGTACAGCCACATATATAAAAAGTAAACCCTTATCTTTAGTCTTCTTTCTGTATCCCTGTTATAACGCTTTTAGTTTCAAGTTTCAGTTAAAAAGCAAAGACGGCAACTTTGGAATCTCCTCCTATTTTGTTTACATTTAATTGTTTTTTTTCCGTGCGGGAAAAAACACGAATCAAAGCATCAAACTACAAGTAAACTAGCATTCCTGAAAGGAATTCAGCATTTACATATCATTTTTATTTGACTTGAAATTACACACTTACACAGCTACAGTTCTGTTTTTCCTTTTCCTTTTGGGGCTTATTTCCCTGCAGAAAAGCGTCATCTCTTTCAATCAATTTTGTCATGCCACATGTATCAAGGTACACCACCATTGCAGGTCCTAGCTAATACCTAAAAAATATTAAATTGTTAAATATCACTTTTAATAGATAATTCCATAACTTGCTGTGCATTCTACTCAAAACTCTCTATATCACTTGAAAAATTCACAAGAAAAGAAGTAGGTATAATGATAAATATATTGAGAATGCAACAGTAATAAAACAAGTAAACCAAAATAATTTCAACTAACAAATCCATTAAATATACACAGCTCTGTGAAGGATAATGCACAATACATATTCATTTGATAGCACAAACTACTTAAAAGTTCTGAAATCTCGCCAGGGTTCTGGTCCTGTTTTCATGAAATTCCAGGGTATCAGACAATGGTTGTTTTATTCATAATACACTGCAAAAAGATGTCATGCATAGAACACTAAGAGCCATTATAGATAAAAATTACAGCAAATTGTGAGGCAACTCGTATAATGAACAAAATGTAATCATATTAAAAAACCAAACTCGTGACTGGAAATGCAAATATGGAGCAAAGAATAGCTAAACATACATTAAGTCATTTGCAACGTACAACTGTAACAATTGATTCCAAACAGGCGGTGAGTTTTTTTTCAATATTTTTTGTCTTCATTTCGTTTCTTATTTGCCTGTGATCTTCCATTTGCAGAATAATTCAGGAGTCAAAATTCGTTATCCAATACTTACGGATTAAATTTGCAAGTTTGCTCATTCAGAGTAGGTGCTCAAGGCGGCAACCACCAATCCTGTTGTCTCGAGAGTTGATGTTACATCAGGGTACCCTTTCCAAGATGTACTGACCTTGAGAGAAGGATACAGCCAACTCTTTATGGAAGACACAAATGAATTGGGATTGGATTCCAGAATTGCTTCCCAATCCACCTGCAGACCTTCTGGAATGCTCCCAGTGAACTCCATATTAGCGGCGAGCAACAGTCCCAGCAATACTACAAACCCAACAACAGCAGATCCTCTGGCTAGTGGCATGAAATTATACCTGCAAAATAGCACGTCTTATCATAAAAAGGAAATAATATATAAACTATGTGGACTATTCATTGGCAAGTACAGGAAATCATATATTACCAGTAATATGTCATCTTTAAAATTGCCCCTCTCACATTCTCAAGCACATCAAAATCTGTTGACCCGTAATTTTCCCCACAATAAGCATCACACAATGCCTGCACATTCATTGTTAACAACTCAACTGGAACCCTCAATAAATATTAATCTAGAATCAGTAGAAAGTAATGAGCTTTTCTGATCGAATTTTGGTCAAAAAGTAAGAGGATGAAATTAATTTCCAGTCAATATCAAGCTGAATTAAGAAATTATGTGAAATAAGTGGATGCAATAGCCTAGAAGTCATTTCCACATGAAGACATACCTCCCATGCTGAAGTCATCTCCACTTCAAAGTCCTCCCACCTAGAAGGTGTACAAGGTGTTCTAATTGCAAAGTCAAATCCATTTTCACCCCTGAAAGAATGAAAAACAAATAAAAGCAGCAATCAACAAATGAGTCAACAAAAACAAGCAATTCAACAATGTGTAAAAATTCTGCATCTTACGATTTTAATAGGGTGATCCGTGTGCCTTCAAGGCGCTTCCTGAAAGAGGAAAACATGACCAACAAGGGTCGATATTAGAAATTCTACATACCATTATAAGATAAACTGTATAGAGAATAGCAACTAGAAATTCGTAAACAAGAAACACGAACACAAAAAGATACCCCTCAATTGCCGTACTGTTACACCAAGTAGCCAACCAGAAATCCTCGCCAATAGTTTTGTAAAGATCTGAGCAGGATTCTGCATTCATTATCTGCAATATGTATTTATTGATTATATGTACGTAATTTTTATAAAAATAAAATAAAAAATCATCTTACATAGTTCATATATGAAATTTAGCTTTATTTGACTTTATTTTGCTGAAATTCAGTACTAAAATGTATTTGATTACATTCAACACATTTCCCCCAAACTAAATATCCCTAAAGAAAGAAACTAGTACATCTCCAAAACCATTTGATTCTCCAACGGGTACATAGTCAATAGTTCAATTGTTCATAAAAGATGTTGACAATGTCCACATTAGTAGCAAGCTCTTAACCGTTAACTCCTTCATAAATCAAACGGCTATCGTGGAAGAAAAGATTATTAGATTTGAAAGAGTTACAGAGAATATCAATTCCATGTCAATTGAAAACAACAGAAAGAAGAGCAAGATTAACTTTCCCTAGTGAACAACAATGTAACTCACTTCTTGCACTTTCCCATCATCAGTCAAGTAAATAATGTTATCCTTCTTGTCACGCACGTACTTATTCTCCTCAATTACAGCCTTCGCCACTTGTAACGCTCTGCAATTCAACAAAAAATGAACAGTAGTTCTTTAAAACAGGTCCCAAATTAGAGAATGTGCTTCCTTTTTCTTTAAAGAGTAATAACGACATAAATTTTTATTAAACAGGATGTTATGCTTTTACCTCCGAAAATTTGGGAAGTAACGAACAACTTTGGCTTGCCCGAGAATAAGGGGAGTATTGGACCCAAATCCAGCATCGAACTCCTCACTATATCATATAAGGCCCACTATTGTATTAGAAACCAAAAGCAGCCATGATATTATGTATTGTGCGCGTATAAACAGTATTTTCCTTTATTAGCACTGCATCTGTGAGTAACTCTTGAAATTTTATCAATTAGTAGCAATCTATCAATGTGGTTTGAATTAAGGAAGTAACTCAAACTTAACCTATGAGTAAGGCTAATAGCCTCTGGCACTCTCTTGTTAGTTGTTCTAGCTCATTTTTTTCTAGCCGATTCCATACACACAGGTAGGAAAAATTTAGTGGTCAAGCAATAAAAACAAATATGCAGGGCGTACAATAAAGGAATACTATAGAGAAATCCATGTATAATTTCATGCATTATCTTATTATATAAACCATTAGGAATCTGCTTGTTGAGACAATGTCCTGCATTATAAGAACTTTGATATTATAACAGCCATGTACCCTTTCCCAAAGCCACTTTGAAGCAAGAAGAATCCAACATAATATACCTCAACTTGTTAACCCAGACAACAGGGTCACATGGTTCAGAAATCTGTCTCCACTTGACAGCCAACGAATAAACATCGTGCCATGACATTGTAGGACGTCCAAATGATCTATCTTCTGTTGAGCCAGATGAAGTTGTCTGTTCTAAAAAACTACTTGTAGTACAACCAGCACCACCTCTGTTCTGACTAGGAGGATTGAGTTTATCCTTTCTCCTTGCTTTCTTACCATATTTTCCCGTGCCTTTAATTGAATGCTTCCATTCTGCTTGCAGAGAACGCCAAACCTTCGAGACCTTTTGCGCAATCTCAATAGCAGCTAGACCCGCCATCCGATGCTGGTGCATTTACAAAATATTATACAAGCAATCAATAGGTGCAAAACCTAACGAAAAGAATAAGATATAGAAGGAGCAAAAGAAACTGATGAGAATGACTACTGTTAGTAACTGGAGCCGAGTTAGCACATCTTACAATATGAATCATATCTATTTTTGTGCAGGAAGGGTAGGGACTTTTGGGATGAGGGTTTCAAACACTTGTAGAACCTTTTGATTTTTCAAGTCACCTCAACTGATTTTCTCGAGTAAATTAAAAACTTTGTACTGTAATTCATGATAAGTAAAAGTAAAATGATTGAAAATAAAACTTTGACATGATAAGAAGAAATCTTTCCACAATGTTTAAGAGGAGAGGAGGTGAAGATTCTAACAGATAGTGTAGAAGGTTTACCAACATTAGGCACTTATTCTGGGAAAAGAAATTAGGATTTATTTTGAGGGATTTTGCTTATAAATCTCTTCCCTTAATTAATAATTTGAAGATAGAGAATTTTCTAATTTCTTGTTCGGGATTTACAAGTTCCTTCCCTTGATGCAGCCTAAAGATCATGACTTGGCCAAATGACAAAACATATTATTGCAAATTGCATTCCTAACAGAAGCAAGTAAACACACGGAAATGACCTCACTTAGACGCGGAAGGTTGAAATGAACACTTACTGAAAATTGGAACCTCCACTGCCCAACTTAAAAATGCTTGTTAACGTCGAATCCTAGTTTTTCTACCTTTAAATAAGGAAGCAATCAACAAAAATTTCAGACCAAGTAACAACACTTACGCTTGCACAAGAACGTGGAACTAGATCCTACAAAACCACAAAACTAGAGTAATGGCAGTCAAAATAATTTTTTCACAACACTTTTTCCTTTTCCAGAAACGTACAAACGTGCATAAAATGCGAACGTGAATTTTCTCTCGTCTCTCACTCCTTCTTTCTTAGTCAAAAAGAAGCATTCCAAATAACTCAATAAACAAGGATAAGCAGGCCATAAAAAGCCTCAAAAGAAGCAATATTAGTCACATGCAAGAAATAAGTACAACATTGAGACATAAACAAAAAGAATATACAAGAACAATTTTCATTCTAACCAATCAGGCATGACTTCTGGAGTACAATTAAAAATAAATAAATAATGCAAAATATGCTTCAAAGATTATTATCTAGTTCGAGAAAAATATTCGAGAAAAATGAAAACTAGTCTTAAATTTTTATTTAACCGCATTACAAATAAAATTTCTATCATATTCTTATGAACAATCACCTGACGCCTGTTGGGCAAGAAACCTGGGCAATGACACTGGATCTTCTTGCCAATAGAATCTGCTGTTTGTAGAAGAATAGCCTTCTGCTTTGTGAGTGCAAATTCTTGCTTTTTTAGCTTTCCCTTTCTTAAAGAATCACGCAAAGGAGGCTGCCTGTACACTTTTTCGCATACATTCTTTGGATGCAACCTTTTGCACCAATATTCCTGGAACGAACAAATAGGATGAAGTAAGAACGATGAGAAAAGAAACAATTTGAAGTAACATTTTGCATTCTTCTTTTCCCTATGATACAAAATCAATTAGCTATCATGCTTCAGTTACAGGTCTCTTTTCTCTCCTGTCCTATGCTGTTTAAAATATCAGCTTCGAATGAATCAATTCATTATTGCATAACATTAAAACATACAATTTGCAAATTTTCCGATGCACTAATTGTACATAATTTCGCCATCAAGCATTTCTAGTTTTCTACCATATAAGATGACTGACCGCAGAACTATTTCAGTAAGTAGACTGGTTCACACAAGATGCACATGTTCTGCATATCACAATTACTAAAAGCAAATTCAATTCTCTGGGGGTGGGTCGGGGAGGCTATCTTGCTTTTGCAGTTACTATTTATAATTTTTGAGATGCCAGCAATGGATACAATAGGAAAAAGTGGGCGTCGGGTAAACAATTACCGAAGTATTCTTCATCACTTTATATTTCAAATCGAAACGATAATCTTGTCTAGTAAACAAAATCTGGATCAGTTAGATAGACAACGGTGATGATCACAGAGCATCATAAACAGAAAATATATAAAGATGAAAGTTTGCACCACTTGTTAAATTCTCTAAGCAATCAATTATAAAATTAAAGCTTCAATAGAAAGTATTGATCCAATACAATCCTTGTGCAATATGAGACCAATCAAGTGCCGCAACATTAAAGGTAATGAAATAGATATTAAGAAAGTACCATTTTACTCATTTACCTTAAAGAGTGGATCTATATCGCCATCAAGGTCAAACCAACAGAATTCACTGTTGAACTTCGAAGCTGTGTATAATGCTATTTCTTTCTGCAAGAAAAGATTATAGAATAAATTGTAAAGGATGAAACACAGACGATATGCCCTGATGAGCTGCAATTAGATAAAGGCTGTAAGTATGAATTGTTCTCAAGTTATTTCCATTTATATGGTCAGCATTAAGCTCAAAACAACAGAAACGGATAATAAGCAAGGAATTCTGTTACATTCTAACCATTATCTTCTATCTTAATGAATCCCAATACTTCAGGTGTTTTCCCCTTCCTATTCATTAGAGGCACTCTTTGTGTTACCTACTAGGAAGCACCGACACGGACATGTAGACATGCGAATTGTCGGAAAAGTGCCAACACGACACGTTGCCTACACATTGATTAAAATAAATTATTATTTTTATTAGTTTGAATTATATAGTGTAAAGCAAATAAAATATAATACTTTTTTTTGTGACCTTCTGTCTACCACTTCTATTTTGAACTTCAATCCCACAACTATTAAATTAATCCTTCTAAAAAGTAGAGTCCTTTGCTTTATGTGAAATCACTTTCATTTCCAATAGTCTGCCCACTGACCACAAGTCCTTTCATAATTTGGCTTTGGTAAATCTTCTTTTACAATGTGCTGCTTCTAGGGTTTTTTGTCTTGACCCCCACCATCTCCTCTTCCATCCTTCACCGGATCTCTTTTACCTGTTCACCTCTTCTCTTCTATGGTCATGGGCAAACTCTGCTCTCTTTCACCGGCAATCGACATTGACAGACCCACCATCTCCTCTCAGACAATGGTTTAAGAATCGCGACTTCGAATGAAGCTTAGTCTCTCTCTCTCTCTCTCTCTTTTTTTTTTTTTTTTTTTTTCCTCTTTTTCAGTTTGATTTTTGCGAAATGGCCATGACGTGTCTCTACCGTGTCCGGCGCGTGTCGGTGTCCAATATGTATCGGACACCAACAGGCTGGCTCTTGTGGCGTGTCGGTGCTTCCTAGGTTACCTACATAAAGAGTACTCTGTATGTTTAATTTCAAGGCACTACCATAATGTTGCTTAAGCATAGGGATGGGAGAAAATTCTCCAAGACTAGAAGAACCTGAAGAATTGAACTGGATCATTCCATGAAAACAATAAGCAAAGTTCGGTTCTTTTACACCTGAAACCTTCAATTTAACCCTGAACTGGACCAGTTCCGTCACTTCCCCTTTTTCAATTTTGTTAGATTATTGAATAAATGTACAATTTTCATTGGTGGGTGCATGTAACTGCAATACACCTATCTGCATCTAATCTAGAATAAAAATATAACCAATTCTTAAGTTCTCATACCACCCTACAGTACCCACAAAACAAATGCCTAAAATAATTAAATATAAAAGAAAAGAGTACCCACAAGAAGGTAACCAGGCCAAACTTTGCTACTAGATCTTTTTTCATAGTTTCATTTTTCTTTAAGCATTCACAATTGACAACAAGAAATTGGTTCTTTTTATAAACTTGGCGGGTGATGATTCACTAGCAGTTTGTGGCAATGCTCAGTCAGCTTCTATTTCACACTTTTGGAGGAAAACGACATCAGAGCAGCCTTCAGAAGAACCTCCATGTTAATTCTCTATCTATTACTAACTTACACCATCAAACACTCCAAATAGGGAAATAAGCGTTTAAAAAAAATTCTAAAAAATAAAAAATAAAAATACTAAAATTCTAAAATTTCTCAAAATTAAAATTCTATATATATATATATATACACACACACACACAAAAATAAAAATTGTTCAAGCCCTTATTGGTTATTTAAATAAAAATTCTTAAAAAATTTATTTAAATGAAAACAGATAAAAATTCTGTTATTTAAATAAAAATTCTCAGCCACGTCATTATTTTTTATTTTTTTATTTCAAATTTTTTACCAAGTCAATTTATTATTTATTTGTATTTTATTTTTGTAGCAGAAGAAAAATATTGTAGCATTCACCAAGTTTAAAATGTTTATATTACTTAATAATATATTAACATAAAATTATTCTATTTTATTGAATAATCAAAATTCATTGAATAAAATGTCATAAAACAATTTTCTCAAAATTCCAAACCAAAATTGTTTTCCAATTTTCTGTTTTGAGAAATAGTTTTTCTTAATAACATACCAAACGCGTTTTCAATAATTTTAAAGCAGACCCTCAAAATAGAAAACTGAAAAGTGAACCAAACGCCCCTTAATGTTCTCTATTCATATGTACATATAAGATGTTTTCTTAATTAAACTTGACTAATAATTTAAAATGCGTAAAATGCCACAATTATTTGATGTTTTATAATAAAAACCTGGTAGAAGGCTAAGCACTGGAGAACAAACTTTTCCATTGAATCCAATTCCAGATCCAAAGCAGCATCATAATCTTTAACCTGCATCACAAAATTAAAACCATTTAAGATAATCTGTAAAACTAATCCATTTACACCATAGAGAAACTACGGGGCGGGGCAACAAACAAACCCCCTTACTGCTTCTCTATATTCTCCAACAGCGTGATAACATGAAGCTCTTAAATACAGGCATTCAATACTTGAGCTCTCAATATTCAATGCGATCGACAATTCCTTAATGGCATTCCTGTCACAGTGACGAAGGTAGTTGATTAGATAGCAGAAAAGCTCAAGTACTAGATAACAATCTTAATATTAGAAGTTTTATTTTGGTCCCAATTAGAAGGGATTTAGTTGTAGGATTGGGAATAGCTATGAAGCTCTAATGATAATCATTTAGATGATGATTAAACAATATATCGCACCACAAACAGACAAACAGGTAACAACAGCTGAGCCTCATTTCCAGTAAATTGGGTTGGTGACATGAATTTCTTTCAGCCATTCTATTGTATTGAAATTCGAAGCTACCTCTTCTCAAATGTTTAAGTAAATTGAATCTTTCACAACCACCAGCATGTTAGTTTTGGTTCTCTCCCTCTTCTATCCTGTTATACTGCAATTTCATTGCACTTAAGAACACGAGTTACTTTAGGTCTAAGCAAGACATGCCCCAACAATCTAAGATATACTTCACTTAATTCATCCACAACATATGCAGCATCAATTTATTGGTCCATAGCCTCATTTGTTTTACAATTCATTTTGGTGTAGCCGCCCATCCATTTTAACATCTTCACTTTGGCTCTATTAATCTTATGAATATTTTGTCCTTTCATGCTAACAAATCAGTACCATAAAGTATAAATGATCCAACAGTTGTGATATAAAACTTCACTCTTAACTCGCTAGATATCTCTCATCACATATAATTCATGTGGCACTTCTCCATTTCATCTAGCATACTTTAATAGCACACTACATTCCCTTCAAGTCATTTCTATTAATAACAAAATGTAGTACCTAAAATCAAAGCTCTTTGGTACAAGACATCCTTAATTTTAACTCCACCATTTTCACTATTCCTAACAGCTCTATAAACCTTTACTATATTCGTCCTAGTTTCATTCAACCTAAGACCCTATGACTCCAAATACTACTATAAAGTTCTAACTTGTGATTTATTTCCCTCAAAATTTTCTCAACTAAAAGTATATCATCAGTGAATAACAAACACAATTGACTTCATGTCGGATATGTCTAGTAAGCTCATTCATGACTAAAGCAAAAAGATAGCAACTTCGAGCAAAACTTTGGTGCAAGCCTATAGTAATCAAAATTCCAAACTAGAATAAACAAATAAATATATGAAACAAAACAAAAATATGACATTATACATTATAGGAAATCTAAGCAAAAAGAGTAACCAGGGAAGAAAGACATTTGATCAACTAAAATGCCAGAAACTAAAATGAAACTTCGATTCTTATTTCAAGCATCTTAATATCTAACAGATTCAAACAAGACTAATCACAACCCTATCAAGTGCACAAAGTAAAAGAGAAAAAGATAATCAGGTGAAACAATTACTATGATCCATAAATTTAATTTATCCAACTTCCATTTAATAAGAGCAGTAAAACTACCATATTAATAAGAGCATCACGACTTCAGATTTATCATGGTATCGACAGTCAATAACTCAATAAATATTAATACCCCAACTTTACTGTGTAATATACAACAATATTTGGTAGTTCTAGCTTCATTTGATATTAGCTCCACTGTACAAAAGCGCTAGAAAGTTTACCTGTGGTCTCCCATGCCATGAAGAAGTAGCCCCCTCAGATGATATGCTTTGACAAACCTAAAGACATCGCTAAAAGCATTAATTATGTTTTTTAATGTAAATTTCATTGATGAAGACAAATGGTAAAATTCAAGCCCCATAACTTAGACTTTGAGATTAAATAGTCATTTAATACGTTATATTAGAGCAAGTAGAGGCCCAGAATATAGTCTTATTGCCATCAATATTGCCTCGCTAGGATGTGTGTGCGCGTGCGTAGTCAGATCAACAAAACAAAAAATGGAAACAAATATTGGGGCATAACGAAGAAAAACTCAACTTGAATTTGCTTAGAACTCAGACGTAATATTTTCTTTGCACAAGACAGAATTTCGCAATGTAACTACTTGCCGAGATTCAACTGAAAACAAACAAGAAGTGGATGCAACAAATTTTGGGTATAGAAGATATCTCTATAGGCAAATAGTTATCTCGGCTAATTGCAGTCTGTAGAATTAGACAAACACTTGGGTTTCTGAAGTGGCAGAAAGTATAACTATAACCTGGCCTCCCTCATTTGAGTTGGGTCATTGAGTTCAAAATGTGCAATTGAGGACAATTCTGGGCTTCCGAAGTGACAGAAAGTATAACCTGGCCTCCCTCACTTGAGTTGGGTCATTGAGTTCAAAATATGCAATTGAGGACAATTTATTCTTCTTGTGCTAGCAAACTAGCAATAGTTTTTTAGTGGCATGAGAGAGGTCTATGATGAAACAATACAAAAAATGTGAAATAATAGGGTGAGCATTGAAAAGTTCAGCTAATTATGGTTAGACAGATTGCGGCCGGAAGGATTGCATTGACAAAAGAAAGAAATAGTGGAAAGACTTTACATAGGCAAATCTACTGCTGTTCTTTAATTATTCAATCACCCAACAAATTGATTCACAATATTCTGATTCAGGGATCGCATGGTAGCTAACCAAATTAGAGGTAGGCATACCACAATTCAGATCCATAGAATATACCTTCCATCAATTTGAAGAATCTTGCGAATGCATTCCAGAGCCTTTTCTGAATACGCCATGTCTTGATAGAACTGCCATAAGATCGAAACATGATACAGAATCTTGTTTAAATAACTTTAAAGGTTCTCTGGCACATATTAGTAATCCAATGCTTTCTTTACAATCAAATCATATACATTACAAACTTCATGGAAAACCACAAGTTTTCAACGCCAAGCCTCGAACAGTAGTTTTCAACATCTTAGTTGGTAACAAAAATATCCATGATTAACTCGAACTTGTTTTATTTCTTTACAAGAACGGGATCTCATACACATAGACTTGATTTAAATGATTCAATTAACGTCAAAAAATTCAAATTCTTACAGCTTCACATTTGTGAGAGTTTTCTTATAGATAATTCCAAATATCATTCAGTAACAGAAGCCTCAAACTTTATCCGAAACCACTGCTGAACAAGGCTCGTAGACAGAGATTTAGATAAGTGTCATTTACCAAAAGATTGAAGGCTTAAATAATTACACTGACAATAACCTCAAACTTTTAGACAAGAGTCCAACCAAAAGTCACTTCATAGTTTTAAAGTCATGCAGGAGGGAGGGGGGTTAATTTCGTGCTGACTGGCTACATCTTATGAAAAGAGGAGATGTTTAAAGATAGCCGTAAGTATCTGTTTATTTGGAGAAGAGAACCAAAAGAGCCTCAATAGTAATTCAAAATTCAGAGACTGAGAGTGACTCGGAGGAACAAAGAGAGACAAAAGAAGAGATGGAGATCAAAGATACTGAATATCAAGAGCAAGAAGATACACCTACCCAGGTAGCTACTCTTACTTCTAACCTGCCATCTCACGTGAATCTTCCACTTTTGTTTCTGAGATATCTCAACGTGGTGTTGACTTTCTTCAACAGAACACTTATCAAATTTTTCATTACAAAATCATATTAAAGTTTCCAAAGTTCAATGACATCGTTCCAATTTTACATGGTAATAACATAAGAATCCACAGATCACTTAGGTCCCACATATAGTCACATAAATGGAAAGAATACAATTGTTATCCACCCTTTGGTTAAAATTTGTTCCCAAGACAAACTAGGATATTGAGTTCAAGATGTTGGGAATATATATTAGATGCTAGCACGAATCATATGTTCATGGATACCTGGGTTAGATGACCCCAAGCCTCAATAAAATTTCGATCGATTTGAATTGCTTTCATATGTGCCTCTTCAGCCTTTCTATATTCGCCAAGTGAAGATAGAGCCAAACCCTATAAAAGCCAAAATTTCTGCAATTAGTAACTATAACTTTTTAGCTATAAACTTAATCAAGCTGAATCTATGCAATAACAGAAGCTTAGTAGTCGTGGACTCACCAAGTAAGTGTATGCAGATTTGTTATCCTTGTCGACTTTTACACATGTAGACAAGTCTTCAACAGCAGCAATGAAATCCTTAAATTTATAATTTACAATTCCTGCACTAGTTTTGTCATCATGATCAAATATTTCTGTGACACAGAATATTGCAACTTAAAAGGGTTAAAAGGAGAAATCAAGATTTCAGCTTCCATCATTAAGTTAATGTGTCCACGAGATTATGAGCAATAATCATAAAAGCGATCAGGAGTATGACCCTCAACGAAAAGTATGGGATGTCATGGCCGGTATAATGTTATACGTAAAATCCAGTGAAATTCACCTTGCATGTATATGCTAATATTCTACTAGTGTTCCTTCCAAAGCTTGTATCAGTTCTCTTCTCTTTGTGACAGTTTTTCTTTTTGATGTTGTTTTCACAAAGGTTATATCTTATTTCTCCCATATAAAACAATCAAATCTCTCAATTCTGTTGGTGGTGATTCTGTTTCATGGAATTTTTGTTCCTTCGGTGGTCATTAATTGAGGAGGCAAACTATCTCCATTATGTGCAGAATATTTTTAAGATCTTCGCCCGTGCACAGGATATAACCATTTGGAACTTGGTTTTCACCTTTAAATCCTTTCCTCTTTCACTTTCCTTATTTGTGCTACCTCATCTAGAGATCTTTTCCTTCATTTTTTTTTGTTTATGAAGCCACGACTTCTAAGGTAAAAAATTACAGAAACATGTCTTTGCTACGTATGGGACAGTGTTGTACTGATGCTCTATGTGTCCGGTTCATTTATCAGGATCTCTGTCACGGAATCACAACGGTGATGAAGTACGACCCAAGGTTTTATGACATGTTCTGGTTTCTGGCTCTTTTATGCTCCATTCAAGGGCATTTTGTTCTCTAATATCGTACTTCCGACACTTTTATTGATGAAATTTTTGGTTATCCAGAAATAAAAAGAACTTTTTATAATTAATTTAAATCAAAGCAGCATTTTAGTAAAGAAACTCTGGTTAGTGCAAATTTTCTGGTTGAAGAAACTCTGGTTTCATTTTCTAACATCAGGCTTAAGATTTTCAGTCCCTAGCTAATTAAATATGAGCTGGCTTACAATAATCAACCTAACATGAGATACTTCAAATGTATCCAATGATCAACCTTAGTTTGCCCTTGAACTGGCATAAAATTATAAAAAAATGTATATGATCAGCAATGCTACACAAGTACTTCAAGAACATGATGTTAAGCGACTTAGAGAGTATGAATCAAGTATACGAAGTCACGAAGTAAAGAGTTGAGTCGACGTGAGTACCCCTCTCATGTAATATGTCTTCTGAATTTGGCTCAAATTCCAATGCTTTAGTCAAGTCTGTTATTGCCTGATGACAAAAGAGAATTGGGTATGCTTTAAAAACAGGAAATATATATATACATTACATACAACCACACATACACATGCATGTGTGTGTAGCACTTACAGAACATGCACAAGCCACTTCATGAAATGGATCAAGCTCATATAACCATATGTAAGCACTCAAAGAAATAATTTATGACAAGTATGTCTGTGACTAAGAATGTGGCGTGTGTGCATTATTTATTTGAAGTTCAAAACTTACCTTTAATCTTAACATTAATTTTCCCTTTGGGAAAACTTGGAAGTGAACTCGGACAAAGATTTTTAATTGTTGTAACAGTCAAATAATAGCAATCTAATGACTATCCAAGGAGGCCTTATATGACGGCTAGAAAACCGGTTCCCTATATTGATTCAATTGGTTTATAAAAAAGCATCAATTGAACTATTGTATTGTCACGTTCTATAGTTAAAACTGCCAGGTTGGTAGCCTTTTCCTCATTCAATGCTCCTACTCCTGCTCACCAAATCCACTGCCACCCACCACCTCCATACCCTTCAAACCACTCCCTCCCGACTAGTGCCACTCAACCCAACACACAACAATCTCTTGAACCAACTCTATCTATCACCTATCACCATCTCTCTTCTACCATCTAAACCACCATGATTGGTAATATACAAAGGTAAGGTCCAATGTGCCTTTACTAGGAAATGGAATCTTCATTTCCAGTGAGCAACTGAAAATTTTTAATCTCGCAAGGAAATCAACTTCTAGATCTCTGAAAATCATATGTACATCCTGGGGAGGGGTGGAAAGTGGCTGTAATTCAAGATTTATCAACACTAAAGCAACAATGGGAGAATAACTAAGGAACTCTGGCATAGAAATGTGTAGTTTCAATTCCTAAGAGAAAAAAAAAATTCCAGACCAAATATTGCACCAATTCCTCATCATTCAAAAGCTTTTGAAAAAGGAAAAATATCAAAAAACAATTAACAGTCAAAATAAACTCTTAAAAAACTAGTGAATTCAAGACATAAGCACTGAAACAATGATACCTCGGCAGATTCTCCCAAGGCTGCTCGAGCTTGCCCTCTGCGCTTCCACGCCTCACCAGCAGACGGATTTGATTGTATAGCCTATTCAAAATAACCACATTTACTCCCAAGGCTTTACCTCATGCAAAGCATTCAAATTCGAGCTTACCTTTGTAAAATCAGCAATAGCAGAATGTAGCTCTCGTTGAAATGCATATGCTGTTCCCCTTCCAATTAGCGCCTCAGGGTAATCAGGATCTTCTTCGAGTATCTGTCATATTTAGCGAAAGATGAAGTTTTTGAAAATCTTGGCATGCCAGCTATTCCTTTTCCTTTCTAACCAAATGACATGGAGGAAAATGGTATTCACAAAGACAAGGAAGACAGAATTAAAAAAAGTTGAAAATATAAACCTTGTCAAAGATCGATACAGCATAAGAATATTTTCCATCATTAACCTGTAAAAGAGAGAGAATTAAATTCACATTGTGGATAACATACATAACATTCACGTTGTGGATAACATTCACAATTTAAGGTCTCCAACCATGATCAGAGCAAGTAGCAAGCTAGTAACAACATTTTGCAGATAGAATCAACACCAAAAGGGTGAGATCCAGTTCTTTGTTGAGTCATATTCTTACTTCTTTAATTTACAGTCCAGTTCTTTGTTGAGTCATATTCGTACTTCTTTCTAATTTACAGTAACTAGCAACCAAGCTCTATTGAAAAGTTTGCATACTATAGTACTTTGGCTCAGCTCAATGGGTGAGCTGCAACGCAGAATGTAAACAGGAACAAGAGCCATTGTTACTTAATATGAAGAATTGACCAGATAAAAAAATTCACATCAGAATAAAACATTAGCGGTCATTGATCGTGTTGGTCCATGTGCCTTGTGGAAGCAAAGGACCAGTACGAAACAGGAACTGTCTTTGACATAGTACAACTCCTTATGCTGTCCTACTCGAGCAGGAAATAAACACTAGAAAAGCAAGTTTTCAACAGAAGAGTAAATCATCACCCAGCAAAACAGTCTCATGTCCTGTGATTGTGATTCCTTTTCAAAGCCTATAAACAGCACCTGAACAGTGCTTGTCTGGTAGGGATTAAAATGGGTTTTTTGGTTTATTTGCCTTTGACCAGCCGCAATTATTGACTATTCAACCATGATTTTTGGAATTTTGTTTGTGATTTTAACCCAATGTGGGCCCCTTTTTTGAAAGATCCAAAAAAAACCCATTTTAATATCTTTGCTTAAACTCCTTTCATACATACCCATTATCTATTCCAACGTTTTCCAAGCATTTTAAAACCCACCACGTATCCAATCTAATTGAGGCAAGGCAATCCTACATCACCAGCACTACATAACATGGGGAAAATATCACCACTCTAGCGTTTCAGCATAAAATGAAACAGTAACAACAAGCTCTAAACACCAGTCTGGAAATTCATTATGAAATGTGCGGCATAACACAACCTCATAGACATATAAACACCAGGATTCCAGTTCTATGGAGATAATATTGAAAATAAAAAAATAAAATAAAATCTAAACAAGCAAGTACTTTTCCAACAGTCTATTGTCTCTGTGATTTCTTCACTGATATTGTACAATATACATGCAACTTAAGAAATGTGCCACACACAGAATCTGCAGAAACTCAACCAAAAACAAAGAAATCAGAAGATCGGTATAGAAAATGGATAGGCCCTCAACAGGAAAGAAGTTTAAAAGGAAAATAAAGTGAAGCATCAAAGAGAAAATCAGATAATTAAAGAACACCAGAAATAACAGAGAAATCAGGGAGTACAGTGACATCTAATTTAGTTATCACAAGTATTACGAGGTGAAAAAGATTTTTACCTGTGCAATTCCCCTAGATAATCGGAAATCTACATTTATTGACTTGTTCTTAGAAATCCTAGCAACACAGAACTTTTTGCTCCTCTTGGTTTCATCAATTGTTTCATTGCACATTTCAGATAAATTAATAGATTGAATGCTATCAGACAAGTTGATGGATTCACTAGAAACCGCAGATGAACTGATGCATGATTCAGATGAATCATTCAACACTTTGTGACTGTAATTAGCTCCATTTGGTTGACTTTCATGTTTCCCATTGGATTGACAACCAAACGGTTTAGTCCCTTTGACATTATGACTTGATTCACTGCGAAATTCTGAACTGTCATATAAGTTATCATGGTCTTCCAATCGATCTGTTGACTTGCTGCGCGGTTCAATTTTACCATTTGTATTCTCATGGTTGTTAAATGTTTCACTTGATTCAACAAAATTGACAGATCCAGATGCAGCAGGAGATGACTTAGTTGACTCCACAGAATGGTTCTCACAGGCAATAGAACAATTTCGTTTTGCACTTCCCAGGAGCTCTTCCAGCTCCAGTAGTTGTTTCAAATCTGCAGATTGGCGAACAGCATGTTCATAACCATTCTCCCAAACTGAAAGAGCTTCCTGTTTCCTCCCCAGAGCAGAAAATGCATGACCTAGATGGCAAATGAGTTATAGGAGGTCCTTCGAAAAAATCCATGTAGCGGAATTCAAGATCAAGTACAATGGGTCGAGAGAAAGTTTTCAATGCAAGAATCATCGTAACTAGAACAAATTAATGAGCACTAGACTAATGTTTAAATAGAATAATCAAGACAATATCTTCACAAGTTACAACGGCCACATGCAAGAACTTCTCCAGTCATATTGTCTTTCCCTTCTCTTTCCCAAAATTATTTTATCTATTTTTAATAGTTTCTCATGTTTTGTACTATTTACTCAAGTCTCAAAGAAGCAATTATGGAACTGCACATATTTAAGTATATATGTCAAGTTTAGATTCTTTGAAATACACCAGTTACTCAACCAAGTAGTCTGTTGACATAATTATGTCACTGATTCCTTCACAAATTATTATGGGTTTGTAGATTATTTTTTGAACTTGAAATAAGATATCACACAAAAGTTCCACAGAATCTAAATTTGGGAGGCATCAAGTTCAAATTTGAATTACTTGTATGATGCATCCAATTGCATGGGGGAATATTCTTAGGCCGAGTGAATCAAAGTTTTTATACAAAAAATACAGCTTCTGGTTAGTCCATGTGAATGCCACAGGGGAAGCATCACTTCCAGATTATAATTTGTAACATCATCCTCAAAAAATTCTTACCCAGTCTAGTAAGCATGGATCATCTCTAGGGGGTATCTGAATGTTCAACATGCTTGAGAAGACAGATTAAATATAAGGAAGACATTCTCACACAACACAAAAACAATGTATAAAAAGATATGAAGAGCTTGGCTGGCACAACTGAATGCAATTTACATAAGAGATTAGAGAAGGGGCAATGAGCTTCGCATTTTTAACTGGAACAGATACTACTTTCTTGCCATAGCCTTTGCTCCTAGTCTAATTCAACTTTTAAACAAACGTTTTCGGTAAGATTATGTATGCGTATTCTTGCAAGTATTCAATATGATCCTCACGTGCCTGTCCTTCTCTGCAGTTGGCATGATGATGAATTCATAATGTGCCATAACCATGTTGTCTATCCTCTTCTTTTCTTTTATTCTCATTTAATTATCAATAATTTTGAAGCATAAATTGAATTTGACAAAGTACTCTTGTGACCAGCAAAATTTGATCTTCCAATATCAATCTAACAAACTTCTTTCCTTTCTGTAAGCAGCATAGATTCAACAAACTTGAATTGTCTGCCAAATGCTGCCAACAGAAGTTTAGACTACATTAACAATGTATTTGGTGCCATGCAGTTGAAGCTTTGAGTTCATATTTAGAGAATTTAGTAACTAAAATTCCCGAATTAGCTTCCGTTCAATTCAAAATCAAATGCCTAAAGTAATGGCACCAAATGAAACATAAGAACTCCATAGGAAACAGATTGCTTTCTACTCGAACTCTAAGAAATTGAATTCTATATCCTGAGAAGTATAAACAATAACCAACATTTGCATCAGTAGCAACACAGACTAAAGCTACCACAAGTAACCGAATCTGTACGTCCTCAAAGATGACTAACACCGTTCAAAACAATTCTTACATATTGAAAAAACATCTTCATTCAATAAATTATCAAAATTTTCTATCTGACACTAAAACCGCATTAATTTCAAAGATTACTACATTAACGTACTTTGCTAAAGCCAATGAGAAGAATATAACAAAAAACAGAAACTAATGCAAACAATTCCGATATTCATAGTTGACATCATTTTTTTCCTATTTCTGGTGAATGGTTGACTTAGGAATTCAGATTTATGTTCATCTTGGGAACAGAGATAAATTTTCTTCACAGTATCAACAGAATTCTACTGCATAATATCGGATTCAATTCTTTTCCAATTCCAATCTAAGGTCTGAAATCCGTGCAAAAAAAAAATACGGTCTATTTATTAAAAAATGCCACTCATTCAAAAAATTACCTTTCAGAATGTAAGCTTGCAGGAGCGTGGGATCGAGTTGCAGCGCCCTGTCGCAATCCTTGATCACATGCTTGTGCAACTCCAATTGACTATAGCAAAATGCTCTATTACTGAAATTTCACAACGCGCCACAATTAATTCAACGTCTCAATCAATCAGTCAGTCAGTCTATTTAAGAACTCAAAATTAACAATTTACCAGAGGTCTTGAATGATGCAGGACTGGGAAAGAAGAGAATCGAGAACGCGGATTGCCTTTGACCAGTCCTTGGAGCTGCAGAGCTTCGCGAGTTCGATTCGCTCCGCCACTGCCGACGCCATTGGAGAACAAGTATACAGAACCAAGTGAACAGGTGTGATAAAAAGCTAAAGGATCGGAGGATTTGGATTATATCCTTTGCTTGTTCTTTGGGTAAGGAGACTTTTGTGTGAGATGAAACTGTGAGATAGAAATGAAATGAGACTTTCCTTTTTCTTTTTGGACGTGAATCCGTGTCTTTTTTTCCCTGTATCCATACCCGTTTATAGGCAAGATTAGGCGATTAATTAACTAACGGGTCAAATTTCATCACAATTCACGTGAGGGGGTTTTAACGGGTTGAGGTCCAGATCCAAGTAATTGAACCTGGTCCGGTCCAGATCCGTTTCTACAACTCTCCAGTTCCTTTCGATTTTTAAGGCGAATTCCTTCGGTTTTCCAAATCCTTTCAGTCAACTACACAACTTGTCCAAAAAAAATTATGCCACGTTTAGTCCTCTTTTTAGAAATAGTTTACCACCTAGTTGGACTATAGGGAATTACTTGGTAACTTCTCTAAACAATTAATTAAGCTGATGAAATATTAAATAATATAAATATATCCGAATAATATATTTGTAAAAAATTCAAAATGAATTTATTTGTGTTTCAATTTACTAAAGAATAAAAAGTTATACCAGCATCTACATTTTATCTATTTATTGAATTTTGAAGTTCCATATTATATGATCAATATTGTGAGTAACATACATTCTACAAATTTGTTATTGTTTTTGTAAGTAAACAATATGTTATTTAAAGACCCCCACGTGAATTGTGTAATTTTTAAAATAACGAGAACATGTACTATATTTTTTGGGTAAATAGTACTGGGTCCCAAACCTTTGAACCTTATAATAATAAGGTTCTAAAACTTCAATATCTAGCAATAAAAATAAAAAACCAAAAAATATAAAGAAAATAAAGAAAAAAATTGCAATTAACCCCCTACCCAACTTCTTCTTCTCCAATTAATTCTCTCCCTCATTGCCAAAATCACCGCTGGAGGGGACACAATCCGTCAACCACCGGA
The DNA here is from genome assembly GCA_030279155.1 of Forsythia viridissima. Lineage (NCBI taxonomy): Eukaryota > Viridiplantae > Streptophyta > Magnoliopsida > Lamiales > Oleaceae > Forsythia > Forsythia viridissima. Next base: position 46,162,843 of record CM059038.1, on the reverse strand, counting down.
AAACAACAACACCAATAGCGACGGCAATATCTCCAGTGAGGACCTTGCAGAAAAAATCCTTCAAGACTTGTCAAATGAAGGATCGAGTACATTCTTCTTCGAGGACAATCAGATCTTGATAATGTTACATGTTCCTTATCCATAACGACTAAGATAAGGACCACGGAGGAAGCTTCAAATATACATCCTTGGAAAAAGATAAAAAAAAAATTGAAATTTTGTCAAGGGAAAAAACCAAACTTGCCAAGACTGTTGCCGCCATCCATAGACGAGGTATGCCTCTTCCTCTTGTTGCTATTCTCTTTGCTGTCAGACGAAGAGCTGGGAATGCGAGAACAGACAGTTTGCTCGTGCTCTTTAGTGGGATTGATTCTTTCCCACTGTTCAATTTCAGCCTTTTTTCCCTTGTGGAGAAATCCACCTCTTGAATCCACCCAAATATTTTTCTCAACACGAGCATTGTCGACATTATGAGACTTACCAGACTTGCCAAAATTTTGAAGGATTTTTATATCGGTTCTTATTCTTTGTTGGATCCCAGTGCCTTAAGGATGCCTGCGAGCTCCTCGCCAAAGATCTTGCCGTCGCCGTTGATGTTGTTGTTTTCTGATGGTTGACAGATTGTATCTCCTCTGGCAGTGATTTTGGAAATTGGAAATAGGAGAAGGGTTGATTGGAGAAGAAGAAGTTGGAGAGATGATTAATTGTAATTTTTCTTTTATTTTCTTTATTTTTTTATTTTCATTAAAAAAATAGTATATTGGTTATTTTAAGAAAGTTTTGATTATTTAAAGATCAAACTTTTTTTAATAGAAGGACTTTGTTTGCGAGTTTTTTAAAAATTAAGGGGACCCAGGGTGATGGGCATTAAAGTTTCAGGACCCCATTATTACAAGGTTCAAATGTTCGAGACCCAAGTACTATTTACCCTAAATTTTTTGGTGCTAAGTGAAAAAACTTGGATTTCATTGTTGAGTGCCAAGACAGAAGAAGCAAAGGGAAAATGGTGGGTGACTTTAATTTGTTAAAATATGGAAGTTTCAAAGTGTGCATATTGCAGGAATTTCAGACACTTTGTGCAGACTGCAGACAAAAGATGTCCTAACTGCAGATAGGGATGGCATGCATAAAAATGGGCGTGGCGTGTAATATTTGATCGTCTATGAATCAACGTGCAGCGACACATTGATGCTTCCTCCAAGTGAGATTCATTCCTGCGACAACAAGTAAAGGTGCATTCCTGCCACACATTTAATTTCTTTTTTTTTTCCTCGATGATCGATTTCTGACCTTTTAAGTTTTAGCAACTTGATTTTTAGCCTCATATTTGGCCTTTTTTTTTTTTTGAAAAAAAATTATTTTCAATCATACATTTCATTAATTATTATTAAATTATTTTAAAAATATAATTTTTATCTACTTCAAACAAAACAGGCACTTAAATGAACCAAAACTCTAATTTGAGTGCAGAACATTAATTAAATTCTCGCTAAAAAAGAATTACACTTCTTATATTCAATTAAAACAAATAAACAGACAATTTCATCTTTTCTTCGCTAGTTATTTATTAAAGTTAAGTGTATACTTATTTTATTTATCCAAAAAGGATGCACACGCAAGTTATTTACCTTCTCAACAACAACATAGATTGAAGCCACCCATTAAAAATTATTTTAGCTTCTTCTTCTTTTTTTTAATTGTTAAAAAATTAAAGTTAAAGTCAATAATTAATTTTAAGTACACGTTTTATGGGACTTATAACTTTTATCAATTTTTCTACTACATATTTTATCAATTTTTATAAAAATTTGCTAAAAATTTAATTTTTTACAAAATCAAACGAGCAATTAATTGCTACATTGTGAATTATTTTCCATTTCAAGGAACTTCTTCCTCAACAATAATCATGATTGACTAATTAATGAGATCTTGATTCAGTGATTACAAAATAACTAAAATCGAGAAATGAAAATATGAGATCTCAAATTCAATAGTTCAAAGAATCAATTTTAAGAAATTGCTTGTTACTTACGAGTTGAGATTTATTGTCCTAATTGCATGTCTTTTTGGCTGTCATTCCAATGAAAATTTTGCATATCATCAAATAAACAAGTAAGTAAAAAGATCATTATGAACAACATTTGGTGTATTCACACTTGCTGTTATTGATGATATGTAAAATTTTCATTGGAGAAATAGTTAATAAGACATGTAATTGAGATATCAGATCTCAACTTGTTATTTACAACCACCAAACCAGATATTTAATAATGTCTTCATGTTTGGTCACAAAAATTATTTTATGTTTTTTAAAATATTAAAGTAATATATCAAATCAGAATAATACAACTAGCAATAATGTAATAAAGATTAAATTATGACTCGAGAGTCAAGACGCTTGTCGCTGCATATCGAATATTAAACTTTTCGTAAATTAAGAGGCTGTGTCTGGTTCCATGTGCAAGTTGACGAGATCAATAATCAATCTATGGAGTCATGCGGCCAGAGTCATAATGAGAACAGGCACGTGGGAAACTCAAATGGGAAGAGAAAACAGAAAAGAAAAGGTCAAATTTACTGTTGTAAATTATGTTTTAAATATTTATAAATTAAGAATCATCTCAAATATGTAGATAATAAGTAATAATAACTTGTAGGTCTTACAAAGTATATCAATAAATAGTATATTTAACTAATTTAATTATTTTAAATTATAATTTAAATTTAACTAAACAAACTGAAATGTTATGACTCACTAATAATTATAAGCCTCATATAATAATTAAGACCAACTAAATCATGAAAAGACTATAGAAATGTTAGATTAAATTTATCTAATCCATAAACAGATGATTATACATCTATAACATAAAACCATCATGCTGTAATTATCAAGATTAAGACTGAAGCGGAAGCGTACCTGAATTCATGATTCTGTTTGATCGAACTGGGTTATGGTCTTCCAATTGATCCGTGGTTTTCTCCTTAGTGTCTCTTGTTGATGGGGATACAAAGAGTTGTGAAAAGCCACGCTTAATTGGGGACCATGACCTGTATATATAACTGCAGGGCAGTTATTATGTTTCAATGTTGTTAAATTGGCCCCTCATCAATTTAAAACATTGTATCCGTCTCTACACTTTAATCTCATGACACTTAATACCCATTAGTCCAAAATAGTCTTTAGTGGATCACTTTATTGACTAAAACCTTAAGATAGCACCACACATTTTAATATATACATGTTTGGCCCCACATGTTGAATTTTATCCAACAAGAAAAACTTATTACGACTGGATAAATCTCACAAGGGCACTATAGTCTTATCAATACTAAAAATGCATTTTAAAATATCAATTTTATTAATAAGAGTAAATCAAATTTTTATGTGTTTTTTTACTTATTTTTCAATATTGACAAAATCCAATGTTAGGATTCAATTGTTCTTTTGAGATTATAATATTATACAAATTTAATGGTTCTATCTTAAAATATCAATATTATTGAAAATAGAGACTTAACTATCATATATTGATTTATTTTATTTGTAATTAGCATAGAATTTCACCTTTTTTCAAATTCTTCATGTTTGAAGTTTTATAGGCAATGTCAATAAACATGTTTGGTTGTGTTTATAATAATCATTTTTCTCATTTAAATAAAAAGTCAAAGTTACTTATTTTGAAGGCAAATAAAAAGTTACGATCAAAATAAAAAATTTATGTACTTTTTATTTAAATAATGAGAAGACTTGAAATTTTTATGCCATTCGACATTTGCAATAGATTTCATTTAATTAACTCTACTTATTAATAATTTTTATAAAATTTGGAATCAAAATATTATATTCTAATTTAACTGAATGCAAGCCAAACGAGCCTCGATTTGTAATCCACTAAGGGCTCGGTTCGGCTGATGACTTGTAGATTTTTTCGTTTTTTTTCTTTGAAAGCAAATTTTTAAACCACTAAAAATTTTCATAATGAAAAATCTAAAATACGAATCAGGCAGCCATCAGAATCCACTTGCAGCCAAAGACTTCTTCTTTCCCTTGAGACTAAGTCTTATTATTTTTTTCATGGGCATTGATCTCTTCATGTATAGAATCTCTCCAGCAAGGAGGAGGCTTCAAGTTTAGATTTCCTTTTTATATCTTTTAAGGCTTCTAAAGGAGCTTTAAAGACTTCTATAACTTATATGAGGGACTCTCGTTAGATAGATAAATAGAATCCTTTTAGAACCTTTCTATTGAGAGTTTGCAACGGAAAGGACTAACCTCTAAGAACAAAAACATCCTAACTAATACCCTTAGAAAGAAAGAATGATGGAATGCCTACATTATGGAGTTGTTTCCTCTTCATTCAGGGGAGACTCCTCAAGCGTACTCCAAAAAGGGAGCAATCAATACAAAATTTTGACTCCACTTTTAAAAACAAATTTGCAGGTGCTCAAAATTGACCATCAATTTTCAATATACAATGATCTCTTTTTTTTTGCAGTAACAACACTTCAAAACCTCAAGAAACATCCGACTAAAAATGTGTTTTGTATTCTCTTTTTAAATGAAGGTACTAATGCATAATGCTTTTGAAGGATGCATAAATGTAATGGTTGAATAATGAATTTGCAAGAATATGAGGCCTATTTATAATAAGCTAAAAAACACGTGTATAAAAAAACACAATACTTATGTTCTGGATAGAATTAGTCTGAAAAGATATACTATTTTAGAATGACAAATTCCAAAATTTGACTATTTTCTAAAAGAGATGACACATGTCATGATCTGAGAAATAATTCGTTGTTCTGCGTCGTTATTTTGTTGGAGATTTGAATTACATGTGTCAATTGAAAGTTTAATTTTAATAAAAAAATATTTATTTTATTTGTCCAAAAAAAAAAACACACATTGAGCCAAGCCCAATTCTAAAACCAACGGTTCATACGCTTGGCCTAACTGACAAGCAAGTGGACGACAACGACATATTCGTGTAGACTTTAAAACAAACCCAATACAATCTAACTCTTCTCCCTTCAAAATCGATTAATGAGATCCATTCAAATAATGCTAATCAAAACCAACTTGATAAACCCATTTCCAACAATAATTATATTCTCAAACATAAAACTACTAGGTACAGCCTATCCAATTTGGTGTTATATGTGTAAATTCCCCAATCTATTTAGGTGGATTATATATGTGCTTGTACAATTAATTGATTGGACTAATCCCCGTTACCGTTCTTTATAAAAAAAATAATAATAATAATTTCAAAAAAATGGAACAAAAGCCAGAAATAGACTAACAATGTTCTCTTTCGTGTTTTTAAACCGTTTTTCATTTTCTATTTTTAAAAATAGTCAAAACATGTTTACTTATCCATTTCTGAAAATGCATTTTTCAAAATATCAAAAAAATTAAAAAGAAAATGCAAAACGATATTTTACCCGTTTTCGCGTTTTCTTTACAAAACGTTGTCATTTTTCAAAACGGTCAAAATGTGCGTTTTGAAAAAGGAGGTATGCGTTTCGAATCCAGAATACGACTTTTTTTTTTTAACATTTTATGCTAGGCAAGGAAATTGATGATTTAGTCATTTTTCGTGTTTCCTTTACAAAATGTGGCTCTTTTCCAAAATAGTCAGCATGCGTGCTTTCTATACCAGAGGTTGGGGGTTCAAGTCACATCTGTTTTTAATTAATAATTATTTTTAATTTCAAATAATTAATTGTTTTTTCATCCAATAATAATTGTTCTTCATTTTTTTTAATTAATAATTATTTTTAATTTCAAATAATTAATTGTTTTTAAATATTTTTAACTATTTTAATTATTTTTAATTTCAACAATAATTGTTTTTCATTGTTTTTAATTAATAATTGTTTTTAATACTAAATAATTAATTTTTTTAAATTTTTTTTAATTCCAACAATAATTTTTTTTCATTGTTTTTAATTAATAATTATTTTTAATTCTAAATAATTAATTGTTTTTAATTAGTTTTAAATATTTCTAATAAATAAATATTTTTAATTCCAAATTATTCCAATTTTTTAATTGTTTTTAATTCCAACAATAATTATTTTTAAGTCCAAGTAAGTCTAAATTTCTAAAAAAATTCAAAAGTAAACGCATTTTCAAATTTTCTGTTTTGAGAAACAATTTTCGAAAATTCTAAAAAAAACGTATTTTCAAAAATCTTAAAACAAACTCTCAAAACACAAAACTCATAATGAATTTAAAACTCAAAATACAAAACTCAAACGCAAAGATAATACCACCTAATAGTTTTGCATGTGTTTTTCTTCTTAGCATAAAACAAATAGCTAGAATTTGGCAACGCAAAGGCCACGGTCAGATTGGACGCCCAATAATTTCATAATGTTCTACTTTGCACACTTTCAAAATATTCTTTACGTCTAATAATTTCTGCAAGTTTACTTCAAAGATGATTTTTTGAAATTTTGTTTATTTGATACTACATGTCAAGTGAAATTTGTAATACTTATTTAAAAGCATTTTAAAATAAGAGTGCAGCACTTGCTAAATTACATAAATTAAATGGTATCGATCATTTAAAATATACACAAACACTTAACAACCTCTAGCAATATTGCACGTCTAGTCTTCCAAAGTACTTTTCCAAGTAGAGATCAAGCAAGAGAAGTAGATAAAAATAATCAAGTAGCGATGCTATAGCGGATGTGCTTAAGAAGTATGGGAATCACAACATCTGGTGAGCTTAATTGGGGTAGGTGACCGTCGGTTTGCATCACCTCGACTATGGATTTGCCACCAAAGTTCTGGTGGAGGTATTCAGAAATTACTACCGGAACGGCTAAGTCTTTCATACTCTGAATTATGTGACAGGGTATAGTGACATGGCACAACAAGTGTCGCATGTCACTTTGAAATATTGTTTGTGCCACGCTTAATGCTATGTCGGGTCTCATGTTGAACAATGTTCTGCTGAATTCTTGGACTGCCACTGATTCCATGTCACCTCCTACAACTAGAGGAGCAAATCCATCACACCATGCCTTGTAATTTGATTGCATGGCTTCAAATAATTGTTGTATGTCTTCTTTTTCAAATCCTCCGTAGTAGTTTGCATCATTCAAGTACCTGAGCACGAAGTTAAACAAGAAACGTCATATTGTGGACCTTTAGATGCTATAACAAATTGAAAAGCTTTCCACGAAAAATATATATGACTAAACAAGAAAAATTCAAAATTCGACCCAAAAGTTTACCGGATGTATTAAAATACCGATTCACCCAAATCGGCAAATACTTGAAAGTTTTGACACAACTAGCGACCGTGCAATGTAAACCACATTCAAAATGTTAAATAGAAATGTAAAAATACTTAATTATCCAAGTTCGTTACAATCCGATACTTGACAAGTCTGACTTGGACACACACGGACACGGCATGTGACCCATGCATATGATATTTTAAAAAATTGAAGACAAATTTGGACCCACGATGTTGCGTCCTCTCTAGTAGTTGGTTCTAAAGAGGATCCGAACTTTGCAACACTCGGTGCAAAATTCCAAATAGCTCCTTGGGGCCTCATTTTCTTGTTTGGCCTCCAAAAGTTACGGGCTGTGTTGGTCAGTTCCAAAATCAAACAAGTCTGGCCCTATTTCCATTTCCAGTTTAAACTTAAACCTACCAACCTGTGATATTTTTTTGGGGTTTTTAAAAAATAACCACAATAAATAAAATATTTCTTAAAATACTGTCATTTTTTTTTATTCTAAAAATACTGTTTTTTTATTTTTTTCACACTCGTTATTACATTTGTTACATTTGTTATTTTAGTTATAATAAATGTGTTACATTTGTTATTAACAAACATAATAAATGTAACAACAAGTGTTACAAAAATAAAAAACAGTGTTTTTAGAATAAAAAAAGTTAAATAGTATTTTTTAAATTATTTTATATTTTGTAGTATATCCAAAAAAAAAAAAAAAAAAAACTTAATTTTTAATCATCACTTACATTAAATTCAACTGTGATATTTTCAATAATTAATGACAAACTCACATATTTCGTGTAGATAAAAAATAGATAAATATTGTAAGATCTTATAAAATATATAAATATAAATACTGTTTAATTAGCTTATAAGTACTTATAAATACTAACAAACATGCTCTTATTAGTTTCCGTACATTTATGGCACTTTAAAATAAGGCACAAATCTTGTATGAAAACATGTTTGTCAGTGCTTATAAACACTTATAAGTTGATCAAATATTATTTTTATATATATATTTTATAAGATCTACAATTTTTATCCATTTTTTATCCACATATTCTGTGTGACGGTGTGACCCATTTTTATCCACTTCTATATTTGCTATCATTCAAATATGGTCTATATCTCCAAAATAAATCCCAATAGATGTTCTTTAATTAATCCATTGAACAGTAAGAGTATCAACTTTGGATCAAAATTGTGAAAAAGACGTGCAAGTATGCAACTGTGCAAGTAATTCAATGATATTGATTGATATTTAGTACCATAATATTTCAACTCAATGTTTACTAATCCAATAAATTCAAACCAGTTTCAAGCCAATGATCTAACCTCGGAGAAGCTGAGACGGTTACAAGTTTGGTGAAAAGATCGGGTCGGGTTATTGAAGCTATAGCCCCAATCATGGCGGATACAGAATGCCCCACAAATATACATGACTTAACCCGAAGCTCCTCCAATATTACAATCACATCATATGCATATCCTTCTAGAGTCGAATACCTTTCAAAATCAAAGTAATCCGGGTTGGTGGTTCCAGCGCCCATATTGTCAAATAGTATGACCCGATAATCATCAACCAGATGTGGTACAAGGTGTTTCCAAACCGACTGGTCTGTTCCGAACCCGTGGGCTAGTACTATGGTTTGGTCACCCGAACCTACAAGTTTGACATTGTGTGCTTCTTCAACTACACCCATTTCTTCCTCCTCCTCCTCTTCTTCTTCTTAGCAAATGGATTCCCCTGGGACAAGTCTCTACTTGTTTTATGGGGCTAGTGGTTGAAACTGCTGGACCATTAATTTTGTACTTTTGTTTATTGATTATGAATACGGATGCAAAACCAGCTACGAGGGGATGATGACTATTGACAACCACATGTTTGTTGATAATATTCTTTAGAATAATTTTATTTTATTTTTCTTAGATAATAAAATATTGTAACATTATTTGGGGACAGGTACTTATCAACTGCTAGTGGTTCAATTTGTGCATAGACTTCATCTGATTGGATTTCGACCTCATTAACTATGTTTTTGTTAATGAATTTTATTTTAAATAATTCATCTTTTCTTGCCGTCCCTTTCTAAAATGACAATCAGCTGAGACATGTTTGAGCATGTTCAAAAATTTCTTCTATTTATAAAAACAACTAAATAGTGAGAGAGTATGCTAGAAGAAGAAAGATGTATCAAATTTAGCACAATATCATTCGATTATTTAAGAATCAATTGTTACTTATAAATCTTTTAATTGAATTGAATGGGTGGTAAAAGAAATATTCATTCATTCAATTCTTCTAAATTTATTAAAAGACTTATATCTTTTACTCAATATTATGTCTTTTCCGTTCATGTTTAGATAAGTATGCCAAACATGTCATTGGTTTTCATGTGATACACATTTTCTATGAATTGCAATAATTGGTATCTCTTTAGAATTAAATAAAGTGATAAAATAATAATGCTCAAAATGATTGATTATAAATAATGGCTAAGTGCTTGTTTGTTTTTACTTAAATTATAATTGAAATTGGTCAATTTGATCAGACATATTTTTTATCTATATATTTCGGAAGATTCAAAATTTTATCTATTTATTATTTTCACATTCTATATAATCCATAACTTATAAGTAATTAAAAATTAATTTCATACCAAACATATACTAAATAAGTTACTGGTACATTTTTTTTTTTTTTTTTTATCTCAATTAAATTTAATCATGAACCACTCATTGACTCATCATAAATTCAAGTACATTGTAATGATTAACTACTTGATCATCTCTAAACTAATTATTATTAAAAGTTGATAAAATAGTGTGACATGTTGGTGCTATTGATTAATGATAAAAAGCATGTCTAGACTTCTTAAAAGGGGTGACTTATTTTTTTAGAAAGAAATACGTCTAACAAAGTCCATTTAGGTGATTGTCTAAAGTCTCATAATTTAAGGTGGTCTCAAAATTTTGAATTTTCATATTTATACTTTTTCCCCTCTCTTTTTACTAATGAATAATTCATTAAAAAAACCCAAAAAAAAAAAAATATTTCTTTTCGCTCAAAAGTCAAAGACGATAATTCACAACTCAATAGCATAAGATTGTTGCTCTTCCCTTCTTTAGTTTCCCGTTTCTTCTATTCTCAAATTTCTATAAGACTTTTAAGACTTGATTAAGTGCCCGTTTGGTAGAGTTTATAAACTAGTTTATTTGAAAAAATTGTTTATTTGACTAAAAACAGTAAAAAATGTCAGGCTACCAAAAAATTTTTTTGATCAAATAAACTATTTTATAAACTCTACCAAACGGGCTCTAATACTTACAATCACAAAAATAAAACAAATAAATAATATTGTCATTTCTGAATTAAAACTTACAACTCACAATCAAAATATATCATTTTCTCTTGAGCTTCTTGTAACATATTGCAATTTACAAAACACATGGATCTCTTGTCCTTGATTTTGATATTTTTACATAATTATTGAGGGCTGTGAGCAGGCCCGGTTTTGGGCCGAGGCGAGTGAGACGACCGCCTCGGGCCCAAAACCGGAGGGGGCCCATTTTCGTGTAAAAAAAAAAAAAAAAAAAAATTTTTTTTTTTTTTTTTTTTTTTACTAAAGTTGCCCAATAAAAAATATTTGTACAAAAGTTTGAAGTCCAACAAAGTAAAGCAAGTCGCATTCTATATTATTAAGTAATGACCCAAAATTGAAAGGGCCTATTTTTTTTAAAAAAAAATTTCTGATGTCCAGCCCACCAATAACCGACTATAACTTATTGATTTGGGGGCCTAAATTTTGGATATCGCCTCGGGCCCCGAAAATGTCAGGACCGGCCCTGGCTGTGAGGTGAGTTTATCTGTTTTTATTTTACATATTTCTTTTTTATAATATATTTTAGAAGGACTTCTTTTCTTACGTATTAATCCTTTAATGTGTAAAAACTTGTTATATTGTGCGCACATAATTGCATATAATTTTATTTCTTAGTTAATGCTTTTGTTTTTTCTCAACCTGAATGACTCATCATAATTTGAGTTGACTCTCCTTTAACTTGGCTAATACAATTCAATTATTCCGAATATTACTCAAAAGTTCATTTTTGTACAATTATAAGATGCAATGGTTCAATCATCATTTAAAAAATTCACGCATGTTTCAAGAAAAAGCTAGTATCGTTAGTTGTTTTTTCTTTGCTCAATGTAGTAGGTCGATTAATTTCTTTTGAATGATATTGACTGTCTGAGATATTATATTTTAGTAAGAAATTTTTATTGTTGCCGGGAGTTTTTCTTTTTTATTTAAAATTCTATTTCAGTATGCATAAGTATATTATTTTTGTACAAGAGCAAATATTATTATTGAAAAGATTCTTCTAAAAAAAATTCGCTTAACACCCCCCACAAGTTGTTTGAGCATCCTCCGACACCCAAACATGCTAAAAATATAGAATACAGTGTTAATGATGTTTGGCTAGTTTTTGTTTCCATAAGGTCTCTATTTATGTTCACGATGATTTAATTTGTGTAATTAATGAATTATTTTAGTGCTTCGTTTGGATCGAATTGTTTCAATGGAAAACAAAACATCTGCACTCATTTAAAAAAAATATATATATATATATATATATATATTGTTGTAAAATTATAGATAATGATAAATGACTATTTAGTTGTATCTAGATGTCTATATAGTTATCTACTTACTCCAGAAGAGTGTATTCTAATCAAGTTGTAACTCCCTTTGGAACCCTATAAATAAGGGTCATTGTTATAGTAAATAAACAGACTTGAGTTTTGACTCTCTCTATTCTCTTTTCTTTTCTCTCTGTTTTTCTAGTTTCATAACACGTTATCAGCACGATAAAGCTCTTCCAAAATAAAATAGAGAGAAAATCTGAGAGCAATAGTTTAGAAAAATTCGCAGAATCTGGACAGCCTGCGCAGTTGTGATCAAATATTGATATCTCAACATTTCGTGGTCCGATCATTGTGAAATGTGGACAGTAACTTCAAAACATATTGTTCTTGAAATCCAACAGCTATGATTAAGATCCGACGGTTCATTCGTGAGAAATTGCTACGTGGATAATAGCAAATTTTGTATTGGTACTACTTTCAACAAATGACTATTTTCTTATTCCAAGTAAGTATATTCTTACAAATCTTTTAATTATGTTTTGTAAGATTGGATTTACAAGATTTATGAATTTTGTTATTGGTTAAATCTTTTGTTTTAACAAATTAAATACTTTTAAATAAGTAAAAATGTGTTGATGTTCTTGAAGAAACATAACACAATTAAATAAATATTCAAGAAGAATATTTTTTTGGTTAATCCTGAAGAAATCAAAATTTTATAGAAATCAATATTCTAGAAGAATATTATGTTAGTCCTGAAGATTAACTTTATACAAGTTTAAGTTTGATAAATATGTTAAGGTTCTCGAAGAGCACAATATTATATTAATATTCTAGAAGAATGTTATTTGTCCCTAAATAGTGTGACATCATTAATTTAATATTCCAGAAGAATGTTGTGTTATATTTCTCGCCCTAGCATATAAATATTATATTAGAATATTTTGTTGCTCCACAAGTAGTACGATTTTAGATTATATTAATATTCCAGCAGAATATTAATTGCTCCCAAAGAGCCTAATTTTATAAGATATAATATTCTATTATAATATTATAATATTGCTCCTGAAGAGCAAATATTTACTTCAGAATAATAATTTGTTGTAGCTCCTGAATAAACACAACTTTATAATATTCTGACAAAATATTAATTGTCCCTGAAGAGCAAGGCATTACAATTTAAATATTCTAGAAGAATATTGAACTATTACTTCTGAAGTAGCAATATTTTTTAGTGTTCAATTAACTACTATGTTATTTTTATCTATTTTTCATATGTAATTATGAATAAAAATTAGCATGAAATTATTGTGGAAAGCCAATAAGATTTGTTTATTTGTTTTAATTGTACTTTTCCTGAAGAAATACAATTTTACAACTCAATCAATATTTCAAAAGAATATTGTATTGTATGTCACAACCTAAGTTATAAATATTCTAGAATAATATTTTATTGTTGCTTTAGAATAAGCAAAATTTTATATAATATTAATATTCCAGTAGAATATTAATTGCTCATGAATAGTTTAATTTTATAAGAATATTATAATATTGTTCATGGAGAGCAAATATTTTTCATTAAAATAATGATTGTGTTGTTGCTCCTGAAGAAGTATAACTTAGTTAAACGAATATTATATGACTGTTTTTGAAGAAGCATAAATTTGTACATATCAATATTCTAGAAAAAATACCGTATTGTTGCTCTTGAAGAAATACAACTTTACAATTTCAGAATATTAATGTTGTGTAATATTAGAGTGTTGATACACTTAAAGAAGTACTATATTGAACCAGAAGTTTAATTACCTAAAAATTTTATTGATTGGCAATACCGGTTAGACTATCCCAGATCAATATGATGTGACTTATTAATGAGGATATCTATTGAAAACCAGAAGATTTTTCAATATAATGAATTCTTACGTGATGCTTGTTCTCATGTATATAAACTAGTAGACCTTCACTAGGTAAAATCGGGACTGAATTCCCTGCATTTCTGAAAATTATTTAAGGTGATTTATGGGGCCCCATCACCCTCCATGTTGACCATCTATATATTATTTGTATCTAATAGATACATATACTAGATGATTGTATGGTGTTATTATTCGCAACTTGAAGTTTGCGAGATTACTTACTCAAATTTTAAATTATGAACAAATTTTTCAGATTATACAACCAAGACGGTAATGTGTCTTGTCAATACTAGTGAGTCTAAATCTCAAACTTTTAATAAATATTAGTTGATATGATGTTAAATGGTTTAGCAATATTATTTTTCAACGCCTCCAATTAAATTCTAAACCATTACTATTGAGAACAAATCGCTTCCCATTTTTGTCTAGGGAATGTTATTTTATATGCAGAAACATTCATACGCATCATGCCAATATCAAAGTTACCCCTACTATAGTTGGCTTATGGTCAGAGCCTAATATTATCCATCTAATGAATTTTTTATAGTGCAATATATGTATAATCGGTCCACCATAGTGCACTGAGATGGGCTTTGAAAAATGTTGAGAATACATGTTTAGTTTGGAATATTATAAAATATCTTAAAGTCCTAACGGGTGATATTTTATAATGCGGTTTTTCGAATGTCATTTTGATAAGACAGTTTTCTCAACATTAGGGGAGATAAATTAAGTAGCTGGAAAGAATACATGAAAATGCTGTATATTATATTTTCTAGATCATTGCACAAGACAATATGAACTAGAAGTTCGACAAATAACTCATTTGTAAGTTATAAAATTGACAGATGCATTTACTGACCAAAGAGATTAAATCAAATCTCATATACCAGCTCTAAATGCTTTAATTTATATTAGCGTCCTTGAAGGACAATCCATTAACATTATATCAGGTAAATTAATGACACGCCTGAAGCGTGGTGCCATTTGATTCCAAAAAATTCTCAAATAAAAAATGGAGCCAATTATAAAGATGATCCTATTGAGGAGGTGTATACTCTTGGAGAGTATATAGACATAACTAATTATAAAACTCCAGAAGAGGATCAGCTAGCTGAAATAATAAAACGAAAAGATCTCGTTAAGTTATGTCGTTATGAGAAAGAAATGGATTCAAAAATAAATGTTGTTGACAACATTATTGTACATAATGAAGCGCTTCATATTATGAAAGGTAGCGAGGATATTGAAAGAAATCTGTCAAAGAATAAATTGGCCAAATAAAAGGATGCAATCTAAATAAATTGAACTGACTAGAGAAACCTGAAATTTCTGGACCTATAGTCGGAGCACCTAAAGGTGTATATTTTTGCGAAAAGGAAATGAAAAAATGAAGTCGTAATATATAATGCACGACTTTTAACATTATGAATTTCGTAAAAACTTATGTAAAGCAATCATAAGTTGATATCTTGTTAGTCTGTCAATGCATGGCATATATGCATATAATGAATATTGTTATAACCAACTCATCTGACATGACTAATAAAACAATGTATATAAATCTCTGGAGGATTTAATATGCCTGAAGCATATAGTTCAACTTTTCGAGAACTCAATCGATCAAAGTACAGATCTGAACTAATATTATAATGAGGGGGAGTAAATACGCATTGTACTCTTTTCCTTGACTAAGGTTTTGTCCCATTGGATTTTCCTGGCAATGTTTTTAATGAGGCAATTTGCATGGCGTATTAAAAGAATTATGTACTCTTTTTCCTTTACTATGATTTTTTCCCACAGGGTTTTTTCCTAGTAAGGTTTTAATGAGGCATATTCTTTGTGTAAATGATATCCAATTAGAAGTGTTATAATTCTTATAGTTATGGATGTCTATAACTTACAAAATATTTACTTTCATCATAACCCTATGGTTATACTCCCGTGTATTATAAATTGTATATGAGACCCCTGAAGGGAACAACAACAAGATCTATTTTTAATATAATAGCATCAGACCATCATGCTGATTACAGTCAACCAGAGATAGTGTATGAAGATGATATTGCTGGAAGTTATAACATGTAGCACATTTCACCAGAATTGTTTTATACAAGTTTTAAAAAGATGGTGGCATTGAAGACATTGACGTACAAGATATAAATAGCTTGATACAAACTTTTTTCATTGGTGAAATCAGGAGGAGTAGCTGTACTCTTTTTCCTTCGCTCAAGTTTTGTCCCACTGAGTTTTCCTGACAAGGTTTTAATGAGGCAGCATTTGATTACTCTAATTTTTGATATTTTTTCTTTCTATTGGTATTTTTGTCCCATTGGATTTTTACCAAATAATGAATCAGTTATTGTGTAATAAGTCATTCAAGGGGGAGTGTTGTAAAATTATAGATAATGATAAATGACTATTTAGTTGTATCTAGATGTCTATATAGTAATCTACTTACTCCAGAAGAGTGTATTCTAATCAAGTTGTAACTCCCTTTGGAACCCTATAAATAAGGGTCATTGTTACAGTAAATAAACAGACTTGAGTTTTGACTCTCTCTATTCTCTTTTTTTTTCTCTCTGTTTTTCTAATTTCATAACATATATATATATATATATATAATTAAATGATTATGACAAATGTTGTGTAAACTCGATATACAAGAGGCATGTAACCCCACTATAAGAAAAAAATCAATTCAAAACTAACATGTTTGATAATCGCAAAAATATGTAAAGCCTCTTGTATCCCCACTATAAGAAAAAAATCAAATCAAAACTAACATGTTTTATAATCGCAAAATTATGTAAAGATTTGGTAAGACTTGCAAAAATGAGAGGAACGGTGGCTAAAAACGAAAACACGTCTATCTTATAGTTGACATGACTTATGATCACAAAAACATGTAACACTTGTAAAATATGTGAAGATGGGAGAAAACTTCAGCTAAAAAAAACCTCTTTATAAGATTTGAATCTGGAAAACTTATAATATTTTTTGAGTACATAGTATCAGAGGTAAAAGCACAGGTGGATAGAAGAGAGGTTGGGCCTGACTACAGCCCATGTCAAGCTAGAGGACTTAAGACGGACGGGCTGACTGAACCCGCATCGGCCCACCCGTCTCGACCCGAAATCGCAGGTCGACCCGTGAACCGGGCAGACTGTTCACTACCCGGGCGGTTCAGCCTTTAACCACTGGCCTATTTTGATTTTTTTTTTTATAAATGGCAGATATTCGTTTAAAGTGAAAGATGTGGCAGATGCGTGATGTTTTAGTCTTTAAATATATAAAAAAAATCAAAATTGAATTAAAAAATTAAAAAATGTGAATTTATCATTGCTATTTATTTTTATTTAGTAATTTAACACATTTGTTGCTACATATATAAACATTTTTTTATAATTACAATAGGTAACTAATTTTTTTAGTAATTTCAAAAAAAAAAATTTTTTTATTCATATGGGCCGAACCAGTTTGAATCGCAGCCCACATGGGCTCGACCCAGATGGGCCAACGGGTGGGCTGGGCTTGTGTTTGATTTTTGTGGGTTGAGTTGACCCAACCTGCAACCCGCCATGGCGCGAACTTTTTCTAATATAGGTCGTCACCAGTAGAGATGGTAATGGTCCGAGCCGGGCCGGCTTGGCCCTTAGTACGGGCCGAGTTCGGCCCGTGAAGATACGGGCCGAGCTTTAGCTCGGCCCATCGCCAAAAACATGGCCCGGAACGGCCCGCGGTCCGCGGGCCAACGGGCCGATCCACGGGCCAATCCGTGGACCGGCCCGTGGTCCGCGATCCACGGGCCGGTCCGCGGACCCACGTGAAATCTTTATTTTTTATTTTTTTTTACACTTAAAAAGTTAAAACTTAAAAACAAATTATAATTTAGTAACCATTAACATATTCAAATTCAATTTAGAATAAAAATAAGCTTACATGAGATTCTAACTCAAATTAATTATGCATTTAAAGTTCGACTATTTTATTAATCTCCAATTCTCCATTACCATTAGATTCAATAATTAGTACCTCACTACCTCATATTTAATATTTTACAAATTTAAAAATATTAATATATTATTTTCTAATTCATTCAAAACTCATCAATGGTCAAACATTTTGAACTCCAATATTTATAAGAAATAAGTGAATGAAAAAATTTTAAATTCAAACCCTCCTCTTTTTTCCGGGCTTGGGACCGGCTACTATTAGCGTAGGCAGAGTTAAAATTGTACACGAACAAGTTGTTACGTGTACAATTTTTTTAAAAGTTAAATATCAAAACTTACAAGTTAAAATAAATAAAAAATAGAATGAATTTATACAAAATAATAAATATACTTACATTTTACTTACTACGTATTCAGTTCGTCCATCTCTTCGGCCAATATCATGCTTACTTTATCTTGGATTCGATGTTCTGCATCCTCCCAATCTTTCAAACACATTAAACTCTCTAATATATCTGGTTTAAGTCTTGACCTCAAATCATTAAGAATCCTACCACCTGTACTAAAAGCAGACTCCGATGCTACAGTTGATACCGGAGGTGTTAGTAGATCACGTGCTATAATAGAAACAATTGGGTATTGGCGCTCGTTTTGTCTCCACCACCTAAGTATATCAAAATTATTCCTCTCCTCTTCATCTAACAAATTAAGCATGTCGTGACCAAAATATCTAGCTAACTCTAATGGTATATCTCTAATATTAGTTTCAACATTTGTGGCACGGGTAAGCGAAGAAAATGAAGAAGAAGAACTAGGATTTTGAGTTCCCTTATAAATAAGGAAACTCCAATAATCATTAGGATTAGGGTTATTTGAAGAAGAAGAAGAAGAAGAAGAAGAAGGGTTAGGCGCAGGAGGTCTTCTAACATTCCTACCGATTTTTTCGGCATAAAATTCGTACATTTCACATAATATTTTTTCTAAATTACCATAAGTCAATGGATTACCGTAACTCAAATTATTAGAAATTTCGGAAATAGTATGTTTAGTACCTTGTAAATTTACTCTAGGGTCCATAATTGACGCTAACGGGAACAACATAGGCAAGTCTTCCCAATATTTTCTAAACTTCATTTCCATTGTTTCAACAATATTAGAAAAAATTGCATACGACATATATCTATTAAAATTATTTGCAATAAAATAAAAATGATTTAAAACTAATGGACTAGTAGGGTAATATACACCACCACATGCATTTGTAGCATCATAAAATACTTTTAAAAATTTTCGAACATGAAATGCAATTTGCCAATCATATGGTTGCAAATCGTATTGTGGACTGTGTGAATGTCGACCATTATAATAACCAGTTACACAATGTTCATATCCTTCACATGATTCAAGCATTAAATAAGTAGAATTCCACCTATTACGTATGTCTGTACATATACTTTTAGTTGGAAGAGAATTTTCTACACATAATTCATCAAATACTTGTTTTCTAGCAGGTGAAACAGTAATATAGTTCAAGGCATACCTAATTTTTTCTAATTGTGGGCCTATATACTTTAAACCATCTTGAACAATTAAATTAAAAATATGGCATACACATCTAACATGAAACAAAATTCCACCGAAATCTGGTTGTAATTCCTCAATTAATTTTTCTATTACAATATTATTAGGCACAACATTATCAAACGTCATACTGCGAATTCTAGATTCGCAATTAAATTCTTTAATAATTGCAAGTAAATAATTAAAAATGTGTAGGCCATTATGCGGGTAATCAATTACTTTAAAAGCAATTATTCTTTTATGCATAATCCATAGTTTATCAATATAATGTAAAGTAGCTGCAATATATCCTTTATGATTTAGACCGGACCATAAGTCCGAAGTGAATGATACAACACCAGCATATTTACTTAAATCATTTTTTATATTTTGTTTTCTTTTATTATATGCAGCAATAGTATCAGAACGAAGAGTGTTTCTAGCAAATGGTAAATACCTTGGTTGAAGATACCTTTGTACAAACCGTGTGAAATGAGGGCTTTCCACTATGCTCAGCGGGAACTCACCACTAGCTACCAACTGACACATTCCTTCTCGGCGCATAGATTCTTGTGAATAAACCCAATTGTTAAGATTGGGAGAAGAACTACTAGATCCACCCGGAGATCCGAAATGTAGCTGTGCTTGGTTGGTATCAACTCCTCCGTGCTTTTGCATACACTTCGGAAAATGTCGATTAAGATGGCTCGTTCCACCGCCCTTTTGCCATGCAAACTGTTGCTTACAATATTTGCAAATTGCCTTGAAAATTGGTTGCCTATCTGCAGATGCACCCGTCTGCACTCTATTGAAATGATCCCAACACCGAGCCTTTTGTTTTGTGGCTCTTCGTTTAGTAGTCGATTGAGTAGTGTTGGTCGTTTCCAACTCTTCGTCAATATCATCTAAATCAAAAATTGGACCAGTGTTCCCAACTCCAAAATCATCACCAAATTCTGGAATTGGAACATTATTTAAACCACTAAAATCATCTTGAATTTGATTTTCGACAGATTCGGCACTTCTGTGAAAATTGTATTGATCCATGAATTTGGTTATAGAATGTAGATAATAGAAATGTAGAAGACTAGAAGTACAAAAAATATATATGGAAATTGGAATGTAGGGGTGTAGAAGATAAGAAGAATAAGATTATAAAGCTAGAAATTATATAAATTGCACAATATATGAATATAATTGTTTTGGATAATGGAAGTATGAATGTAAGATTGTAATATGAGAATTGAGAGATTTGTGAAGAGAATAGAGTTAATTTATGGGATATTTATAGGAAAAAAAAAATAGCCGTTTGAAAAAAAAAAAAAAAAAAAAAAATTCTGGGGACCAAATTGGCAACGGTCATATTTATGCAACGGTCATAAATATGACCGTTGCAAATTGCACAAATTGGTCCCCAACTTTTGCTGGGGACCAATTTGGTCCCTGAAGATGTGTGGACCACAGACCGGGCCTGGTCCGTGGACCACGGACCGGGCCTGGTCCGTGGTCCACGGGCCGGTCCGTGGACTGGTCCACGGGCCGAGCTAGCTCGGCCCGTGGATTTTTTTCAGGCCCGGTCCGGGTCCGGGCCCGGGCCGGCTCGAGTCCGTCATTTTGCGGACCGGGCCGCTGGGTCGACGGGCGGCCCAATCCATTTGCCATCTCTAGTCACCAAACTTCATCGAAGGCGGATCGACCCGGTCCGCTTGACCCGGATTGACACTTTTATGTCAAGCCCAGCCCAGAACAAAAATTTCAAGGCAAAACTTTTTTTTTCTTGTTATGTAACCCATGTGAAAAATTCCAGCCATACTTAAGTTTTCTCATATAATATAATTTTATTATCTTTATCCAAAAGTGATTGGCCTGAGTCCAATTCAAAACTCAAGTTTATTTAATGGGATCTTTTCACAAATAATCATAATAAATAAATAAAATTTAAAATACTGTCATACTTTTTTTATTATAAAAATATTATTTTCAATTTTTATAATATTTTTTATTACATTTGTTATTTTTTATCATTTGTGTAATGTTTAATTTATTTTGGATAATAAAATGGGTATGAAATAAGGGTTAATGAGATTGGTTAATGTTTATTTTGTTTTGAATAATGAAATGAGTTGGACCGTATGAAATAAGAGTTAATGTTTTAATGAGATGTGTTCTTAAGCACCTTCTTGGTATGAGTTAATGTTTATTTTTATCATTAATCTAGCTTGCTAGCTTCAATTAGTCAATGTTTTTTATGTTATTTTTAGACAATGAAATGGGGGGTATGAACTAAGGGTTAATGAAATGGGTTATTGTCTTATTGAAATGGGTTATTAAAATGTCTTTTAAAAATTTCACCTTCTGACTTCTATGTCACTGAAAAGAGTATGAAATAAATGTTGATTCATGGACAAAATAGTCTATTAATATGAATATTTATATGCATTCTATTTGGACGATTATTTATTTTTCAGTTTGATATAAATTGATAGAAGATTATTGTTGTCTTGTCGGCTTATTTTTACTCCCTTATTGTCTTATACTTGTTATTGTATTATTATCCCTTGTCAGCTTATTTTGTTGTCTTGTTGATTTTTATTAGATTGTTGTATTTTGTCGGCCTATTGTTAAATTGTTGATAGATTTATTTTATGTGTGTGTGTGTCTAGAATTGGAAAATCGGGTTTCAGCCAAGAAAAGAAACACTTGTTTTCATTCTTTAAAAATGCAGATAAAAAAAAATTTCAGCCCTTGCGAGCTAAATTCTTAGATCTGCCGCTGGGTAAAAGAGAATGTATTCAAAGAATGATAAGAAGATTTTAAATTTACGGGGAATAAACTTCCTTTGTGGTTGAGTTTCACCACTTTCGTAGGGAATCAAATTTCTAAATGAAGTAGTTGGAGAAAGCTCTAATAATAAAGAGTAATGCTACAATGACCAAAAGTTAGACCAAAAGTTGGACAACTATGGATAAAATGTCTAATATGTCCTTTGAAAAGACATAATTCAAATTTTCAAATATGTCTTTTCAAAGGACATATTTGATAATTTATCAGTAGTTGTCCAAGTTTTGGTCCATCTTTTGGTTCATCAAGCATTTTCCAATAATAAAACCCAGGCAATAAAATATCATAGTCGGACAATGAAATGCAAAATTAAGGCCTAACATTATATTCAAAAGTAGTTCGATCTTACATTTTTTATATTTATATTTATCACTTCTTCTTTATCGACAATATTTTGACCACAAAAAAGTAATATTTTTCATTTTCACGAAAAAAGTCAATTATCCCTAGATAACTTCCAATGCCATATATTTGTCGAAATTATTAACAAATGTTAAATGACCAAAATCATAAAAACAGTCGAAATTATGAACAACTCAAGCATTATAGAATACCTTTCAAACATTCTCCAGATATGCTTCATAGAATCATAATTTTCTCCAATTGAGAAACTTAATAGCAGCAATTCTACTCTTTTGTCGTTTGACAAGATGAGTTCAGCCACCATATTGAGAAGTCCTTCGAAAGACCAATTGCTAAAGAAAAAGATGTTACCAGTTATAAGACATGGAAAGAAATGGTTTAAGTGAAATGCACGACAGTTGACACCATCTCAGGCTGTCCAGTTACATTTCTGAGCAATGATAACTCCATTTGTACAGATTTTTCTGGTAGTAATTTCCATTAGATGGTTTACAATAAATATGAAATCAGTATCTATGCCTACTAATATATGAATCATTGAGACAAAAAAATTGCTATAAATTGTTCCAGAATGACAGTTAATTTCATTATCAGTTTAATAAAGAATTGTATGTCTCTTACCAGCATCACCATCATTTGAAGCATCATGGTTTGGGGGAACTGAAACTTGGCTTCCTGGACAAATAAGGATATCAAAAGCAGAACTTATGATTATGGAATCTTAAAATGATCACTCATTCAGCAACTGAATTTGCAAGAAACAACCACATTGTTGTCTCCCGTTCAAATCACATAATTAAACATTGGAATCAAAGCACTCAAGAAACTCATAATCATTATTCACTAATGGCTATTTTGTTATGTGATTAAAGGATGGTGTAAATCAAGTGTAAAACTAGTGGCTATTTTGGACAAATTCTGTTCAAAATGATTATTTGCACACTTAAAACTTAAAAGTATAAGTTGATGATCTCTTGCTAAAAATAAAAGATTAGAGACTATTTGTGCATGATGGACATACATTAGGGACCATTTAAGCCAATTTCCCCCAATTCGGCTGCTAGCTACTTTCAGAATCCATTTTTTTTCATCTTATCCCAACTCCTTCCTACCAATCCCTGTACCAAAACCCTGCCAAAAACCCCTTCAATTGCCTCCACATTCAAACCAATCCTATAACAAAATTTCAGTTCTCAATCTTAACTCAGACCCTCCAGTAAAGATACCATCTTTTTATCATCTTCAATGGAGCTCTGTTCATCTTTCAAACCACACTCCACGGTAGACATCTCCTTCTCCTCATCGTTCTCCTCCTTCCCCTTCCAAATCCACCTCAAAAACCCCAATATTGCAACAAATTTTCGAATTTTTGCTGTAGCTGTAGACCCAAAAGAGCTCCCAAGAAACAGCCCCCAAAGACTTTTGAAAGAGCTAGCAGAGCGCAAAAAAGTAGTTTCCCCCAAGAAAAGAACGCCCCCGAAAAGATTCATTCTCAAGCCCCCACTTGATGATACAAAACTGGCTGAAAGATTCCTCAACAGCCCGCAATTATCGCTCAAAACCTTTCCTTTGTTGAGTTCTTGCTTGCCTTCTTCCCGGTTAAACAATGCGGATAAAACATGGATGGACGAGTACTTGCTTGAAGCCAAGCAGGCTTTAGGTTATCCTTTAGAGCCGTCGGAGAATTATGGAGATGATAATCCAGCTAAGCAGTTTGACACATTGTTGTATCTGGCATTTCAGCATCCCCATTGCGAGAGGACTAATGCTCGCCACGTGAGGTCGGGGCATTCCAGGCTGTGGTTCTTGGGTCAGTATGTGCTCGAGATGGCATTGTGTGATTTTTTCTTGCAGAGGTATCCTAGGGAGTCACCGGGGCCGATGAGGGAGAGAGTGTATGCTCTGATCGGGAAAAAGTTTCTGCCCAAGTGGATAAAAGCCGCTAGCTTGCAGAATTTGATTTTCCCATACGACGATATGGATAAGTTGATTAGAAAGGATCGAGAACCGCCAGTGAAGTAAGTGATGGTCTTTATTTTTTGGGGTTTTGATATTTATTGAATTAATAGACATAGCTTTCAACCTTGCTATACTGAAACTTTATTAGTTACTTTATACTTTCCAAGTACTTGGACATATTTCTATGAATTGTAGAAAAGATTTCAAGAAAATACTTGGAAAAATCTACATATTAGATGTATGAATGCACATATTACAAGTAACACATTGTCAAAAATGATGGTGACAGCATGCTGTATAATATACATAAAAGGGGCACATTATAGGACGGGCTTCAGATGCAAATACCACGTTTTAATATAAATCCACTCTTACGTTGTTGGAGCGGGACATACAAAGTATTCCTCTCCTTAGTTGAAGATACAAGAAGGTATTTAATGGTTACACACTTCTCTGCTTGTGAAGTGACACAGTTGGCACAATTCCAATTATCAAGAAACCTACACTGTAATTCTAAATATTCACCACACCTAAAATTTGTAAATGAATGCCTATTTACATATAATGTCCAATATGCCTTTTTGTAACACCTATTTCCAAGACTCACAACTCTTAATAAGAGTCATGTTCCATTTCATGAATTAACCAATTCCAATGAAGGAGCTCCTGTGTTCCATAGCTTCTTGCTACACTAAAACAAATTACATGAACTGAAGAGTGAAGAACTCACGCTGCAAGGGTTATGGGAAAAGAAGTGGAAGATTGATTTATTGGTTTCATGAATGAAATCTGACTTAGGTAAGATAACTGGATTGATGAGAGTTTTAAAATGGCGTGGCTTGAGACTATTGAAGTAAGAAATTAGTTCTCTGCATCTCTATTCTTAGCCTCATCCTATGTTATTTTTTCAGAGTGTGGGTTGCCGTGCTTACTTGCCGGGAAAGTTCTATCTTGTTACTTTTGTTGTCCTGCTATACAAGAATTGCACTGTCAAATGATTACATGCTGAATTCGTGAAGATCATGTAACAGATGGTTGTGGCATATAAATAAAAATTTGGTTGTTGTTTTAGGACTGATAATATTTTGCTAAATACATACACCTTCAATACTTTTATTGGAAAATGTAACCCGTGGTACTATGCATATGACAGCAAGGCATAATATTGGTTATAATGGTACATGTGGAGATAGTTGGATGGTTTTACTTTTGCCTCCCATGTCCTGAAAAAATGAATGCATAATTTGCTCTTGAAGAAGGGTAATAAGCTTCTCTAGTAATTGAAATCACGCTTGAGTGTGATATACACATCTTTCTGCGATTTATTTTATGTTGTTTATTGAGTTAGGCAAGTTGGATTCACACTGCAAATAAGTAATGCGCATTCTTGAGCTGCTGTCCTTTACATACATGTCCAAGTTCCATAAATAAATTTGAATAATTATCAATTTCAGTGGTGAACCTACAACTTGGCCGTCGTTGCATGCTTTGCAGATTTTATTTCAATTTATTATTTGATATAGTTGGTCATGAAAAAGTTACTTACATATTGATAATGCTACAAATTTTATCCTGGCAGATCTGTATTTTGGGCCTTGTTTGGGGCAATATATTTGTGTTTTGGCATGCCAGAAGTATACCGTGTTCTTTTTGAAGTGTTTGGAATGGACCCTGAGGCTGAAGACTGCCAACCTAAACTGAGGAGACAGCTTGAAGATGTAGACTATGTTTCTGTGGAGTTTGAAAGTAGAAGGCTGAGCTGGCAGGATGTTGCTACGTATAGGGTAAGCACTAATTCATTTTTCAGTTTGACGATGTTATTATTTACTTTAATATTACAATCTTACAATCAGAAGAATATTATATGGGAGCTTCATCCTGGAGTTCTCTTTGAAGGATGTTCTGTTTTTCGTTTCCATCTTTTCTGAAGCAAAGCAGTACCTTGAAATTGGTCCAACACCATATAATTTACATAGTGAGATCCTGTGAATGACTCGGACGGTTTTTTCTTTGTTGAGTTTAACTAATTGATAGGCCCTAGTAACACACACGTCCACTTAGATGGCCTCTGAAAGCAAGGTAAGAAAGAGCCAAATTTGTGTGAAAATAGAAAATGAAGAAATTCAAAGGAATCAGTGAAATTAGCTAAAGTATTTCGTTTAAAAATGAGCTGGACAAGGTTGTTTTTGAACATCCCGTGGAACTAAAATTTGGTGGAATAAACTATAGAGCTCCCCAATCTTGTGGCAATGGCTCAAATACTGAGAAATGTTTGGGAGCATTGGAGATTTGGAATTGTCCCACATCGGATAGATGGTCAAAGTTTGAACAACTAGTGAGTCTAATATACTAAACCAAGGTTGCATGGACCCACTTTCAGTACTAGTCTAAATTGACTGGCGGTAAGCATCTATAATAGCTTCAAGTGATGGTAACTAAAAGACCAAAATGGAAATGAAGCCTGGACATGCTAGTATATAGTTGTTTGAACATGACTATCCATCCGAGGTGGGATAATTCCAAATCGCCCATGATCCGAACAAAACATTGTCTCCACTTTTAGAAAGTTGTGAACATTGTGGAATAAAACAAAGCCTATTACCCAACTTTGGAAATAATTTTCATCTAAATTGATCTATCATAAGAATTGCTTCTCATTATCTTGTATGAATCACGGAGAGTAAAGCAACTGAATCCCACCAACCCCCAGCAGGCCACCACTGAAAAAGAGAGAAATAAATACCTAACAAGATAACAGAAAGGAAAGAATCCCGCCTTACAGTTACTTGCACATGAAAATGTCCCAGTCTTGCGAGTTTGCCTTACTAAATGCATATTTTAGCTCTTATCTTTTAGAAGTGGAGTATTATTACAAGGCATGGCTTCATTGAGTCCGTTAGGACTAATGCTGAAAACCTTGGTAGGATCATGACCCTATCAGGTGGCACATCCATATCTTAATGCTAAGCACCATCGGGATATAAGTCACTTATTATAGGGACCAGAACCTTTGTCCAGCTAATACTCGATATGTTTGTTGACAATGTATTTGAAAATTGGGATTAGAATATATTAATGCCTTCTCTTAAATTTCAGTTTCTTCTAAAACAACTATGTTTTGCTTATGTTGGTAATAGCTTATCGTAAGGAACATATATTTCTTCTGAAGATGGATTATCAACTCACTGATAAATTCCCATTCACAGCCTCCTGAAGATGCCCTTTTTACACACCCCAGACTTTTCAGGGCATGTGTTCCACCTGGTATGCATCGATTTCGTGGAAATATATGGGATTATGATTGTAGACCACAAGTCATGAAAACACTTGGATATCCCTTGGCAATGGCGGATAGGATCCCTGAGATCACTGAAGCTAGGAACACAGAACTTGGACTTGGCTTACAGGTTCTCTATGTTGTCCTTCTGTTTGCAGCTTACTCCAGCACCCTTAGATGTAGCAATGAATTTATGCATACTCATAATAGCTCAAGGCCTACATAACTTTCTGCACAACTATGTGTCTACAGTTGTTGGAAAGTATGTTCTGAATGAAGTATCATGCTCCGTTTAGAAACTTTGATTGAATGTGCATTAGCATCCTCCTAATGGAATTTTCTCTTCTTAACAAAATACAGCTCTGTTTCTTGCACCCATCCAAGTACAAATTCGAGCATCCACGGTTTTGCTTCGAGAGACTGGAATATGTTGGTCAAAAGATCCAAGTAATAACTTTCTCAATTATACAGCGTTATTTAAGCTTGTCTTTTGGCTATATAAATGTTATATTCCAACCTGCACGTGACAGGGAGGGTTGATGACAAAATTTATATAATCATATGTATTCCCTTCGTAATAGCTTAAGCTTTTTGAGCTGGTTCAACAATATCAAACAATGAAAAAGAGAACAGAGAGATCAAAACTTGGCATCAATTGGTTAACTATGCTGTATATTCCTGATATTGTGCAGGATCTTGTATTAGCGGAGAGGTTGCTTATGAAACATCTAGATGCTCCCGGAAGATGGTTGCAGGAAAAGCACCGCCGACTTCTCATGAACAAGTTCTGTGGGAAGTATTTGAGGGAGAAATATCTCCATCGCTTCATTATTTACAGCGAGGAGGTACAAGATTCCTATGAACATAATAGAAGGCTGAGAAATCCAGCTACAACCTCTGTTCAACAAGCCATTCATGGGCTTGCATATGCTGTATACGGGAAACCAGATGTAAGACGCCTCATGTTTGAGGTTTTTGACTTCGAGCAGATCCAGCCTAAGGTGGTATAAAGAATTGAATATATGAGAGGTTGACTGTTGACCTGCTTACAATTTAATGTATTCTTTTTCTGTTAAGATTTTCCGTCACTGTATGATGAAGAGGGCAATGTATAGATTATTTCTATGTTATGTCTCACCAATCTAAAGTTGTAGACATTTGTGCTTGTATAATATTAGAGGTCAATTTCATAGCAGTGAATGTGGTATGCATAATCAATCGATTGCCTGTACTTCTATCTATATCTTCAAACAAGGAGTTTCAGTGTATAGGTACTGGCTACTTACTTGCCTCCAAGTAGTCATCTTGTAGCGTGTTTGGTTTATAAGACTGAAAAGAACTGAATAGGATGAAGGAAGAAACATATAGTTAAAATCTCCTGTTATCATGTGCGTTGTTGTTCAATATTGCTTACTAGATGTACCCAAATCAATATTTACTATATACAAATGTTGGGGAAATATTTTTGAACGATAATACCCTCAACAATATTTTATGGTTCCTAATCTGTCTTTCAGTTAATATTATTTTGATTATAATATTTTATAAGTCAATGTTGAGCACGTCCTTTCAAATTCCATACGCTTTTAACCTCAACGAGTGCACGCTCTTATGTATTGAACTAATGTCAGCCATACTCACACCTCCTCTTCCCCTTCCCCTTCCCCTTCGTTCAGGACTTGTCAAGGAAGTCAGATTCATTGGGTTGATGTATGTTTGTTAAATCCCATCATTGAAATGACTTGCTTATGTTTTCTTCCAAATCTCTTTCATCTATTGAACAGCATCTTTGTTTCTTTATTGCATACTCTGTTAATGCTTCTTGTGTTGGAATAATGCACATTAGCCGGTAAACAGCTGCTGTCTGTTTAATTTCTTGGGCTCTTTTCTTTATAGTATTCTTGTCTAAAGATATTTTACTGAAAGCTGGCAAGGGTTATTATTTTTGCTTGCCATTTTCGTGATGGTTAAAATTAGTCTAGTATTCATCTTTGTTTAGTGCATTTTAGAGCTCTCTCTCGAGAAGAGAATTCCTCAACCTAAAAATATGTGCACATGAAGATTCTTGTCTCTTTCAGTTTTTCTGGACTTCTGGCTTCATTTCTGTAAAAGAAATATCATTAACTCACATCGCTTGAAAGCAAGAATTCAATGCAAAGTTGACAAAAGTTTGTTTATGAGATTATTGGAAATCATAAGTATGGATGGCGAATATCATGAAGAATTATCTGAAGATGATGAGTTGTGTCCTTTAAGACAGATGATTAATTTTCCCGAATTCTGGAAAAAGCCAAAGAATCAAATTCATTAGTTGTCACATACGAGGGAATGCAACATCTTTGGCCAAGGCTCTTTTCATTTCAGTCTCAATCCCGATGGGTCTATGTTGCCTTATCTACTGCATCCTCTATCTTACCTATTCAAGAGACGGATAGAGGGCTCAAATGAAATATTCGTATTGGCTTGGTCAAATCAAGTTGGCTAAGCCCGTGGGGGAAGCACTTTCTATCGGCTGCTTAACTAAGGTTGTATAATGCTGAATTGATAATCTTTAATTGAGGAACTCAAGCGTCTTTTTAATATCCATTTTCCTCTTTTGACCTGAGGGTCCATTTGTCTTCACAATCATAGAAAATGGCGCATTGAGATCTGACACACAAATTGATTGTTGCCTAAAATTATAGTTTTGTCCTTCAATTCTAGAGATGTTAAGATTGGCAGGTAGGCTGAATCCACATCGGCCTACCTACCTCGACCTATAACTGTAGACCGGCTTGTGAATCGGACGGGCCGATTATAGACAGAGGATGCTGAACCATCGACCCGAACATTTTAGCACTGACTTTTTGAGGGTCGCTGCCCCTGATTTTTTTTTTCAAACCATGATTACTGAGACAATTTTTATGAGAATCTAATGTTTTTTTTATATCATAATCTTTAAAAAACTTACAAGAAGATATTGAATACAATCGATTCATGCAATTAGACATATTCAATACTCACTTCGCATTTGTTCTGATTGCTTAAAAAGACTAACTTCAATACTTTCTTCTTGGGTATTGAATGATTCTAATTTAATCTGAGTTGGATTGGACTTTATTTGTTTAGTTCATTCATTGTTGGGTTTGAACTTTACTATTTGGGGAAAATTTAGGGCCGGTCACTATTTGGGCACTTATGGACTCTAAAGTCATATGCTCAAAACTTAATTCAATTAAAGTCACATTTTAGAGCTAAAATACCAACATAACCTTAATTGTAAAAAAATGCTAATTGTAATACTGTTTTGTGGTGATATTGTTTTGTTGTGATATTGTTAAACCTATTATTTTGTACTACTAATGAAACATTTTAAGAACAATATTATTCTCTATTGATTAATTCGTCTACCTACAATTAAATATCTTATATATTTATACTTATCTATCTAATGGGAATCTATTTCCTAATTGAATCTCAAACATGTTTCAATTCAAAGGAAGAATTAGAAACATTGTTCATAGTTTTAGATGAGAACCCTTTGCATGACTTCCCATTAACTTGAGAATGATTGGCAGTTCTTCTTTCTTTATCTTGGCATTGCTCTGAAGTATGTGTTTGCTTTTAAGAGACTCAGATACCTTGGAAGATCTTTAATTTGCAGCAAAGGGATGTACATTTATCCGTGATACTGTTTTAGAGGATTTGTGATACTGTTTTGAAAAAAAAATTAAAGATTGTCATTTTAAGCTAAAGAGACGACTTCAAACGGGTAAAATCCATCATACGCAGTGGCGAAGTGACTGGTCTTGACCGTCTCGTCGAGACCATTCCGAAAATATATTATAATAAAAATTCTAAGCACGTGTGCAAATTCTATATTCATTTCTATTGTGATACTATTTTTTGTGATACTGTTATGCATAATACAGTATCAAACAACACACATGACTATGATATCATGCTTTTATCTTTGATACTGTTTAATTAGTCATGTGTTTTGTTTGATACTGTATTATGCAATATGGTATCATAGATTAAAACAGTATGAAATTATATTAATGCACATTACCTAAACAAAACATTATCATGGATTAAAACAGTATCATAGACAAAACTAATACATTCAAACAGTATCACGGGTTCAAACATTGCCATAATTAAATAGTATCAAAGATAAAAGCACTGTATCATAAATAAAATTCATTCCACATAGATTCAAACAGTATCATGGATTAAAACGGTATCAAAATATACTAATGCACATTACCTAAACAAAACAATATCATGGATTAAAACTAAGACGTTCAAACAATATCATATGATTAAAACAGTATCATGGATTAAAACAATATCAAAATATACTAATACGCATTACCTAAACAAAACAGTATCATAGACAAAACTAAGACATTCAAACAGTATCACACATCGAACTTTTTCATTCCTATAGAAATTCAAACTGCTATTTACAATAACAAATCATGACAACTCTACAGAAATTCATCAAACAAATCTTTCTTAATATTTTCTATAATACAGTATTATGATACAAATGTGTTTATGATAATGTTTCTCATTCTTGATTACAAAACTACCCATTTCAAACTAAACCTTCAACAAAGAAGTGAAAATGCATGCTATCTGCAGACAGCATAAACCAACAAAGCTTTCCTATGTAGAAGTAGGAACCACAAAGGAAAAATAAGAGGTTTACTTAACCTCTAGCACTTTCCCCCAAGAAAAAACAAAGAAAAATAAAGAAAAACCAACAGATACACGAATAGAAAACTAGGATCAGACTAATAATGAATTTTTCCATCCAGGATAGTTCAGAATTCAAGTGAGCAACAGTCTCCAACAGAAATTTTGAAGGGCAAAACCATCCTTAAGGTTATTGAAAAGAACATAATCAATGGATCCAAAACTCAACGAACATAATATAACAGTTGCTGAAATCTACTGAAAAAGATCACAACATGAAAGCAGAAAAAAATCTGGCAGGTGGCTATGGGTTCAATGAAAAAGATCTCCAACGATTTCTATAGCTTCCAAGTTCACTCCATCATCAAAAAAGAAAGTTTTGGAATGTTCTCTTGACTCGGCGGCGGCAGGAATAGTGGTGGCTGCAGCAGTATGTGTTAAATATGGATTATAGGGATAATTTTGGAATTAATATGAAAATTTGATGAAAGTATGACTTATTAACAATTTTGAAATTTGTTTTGACTTAATTTGAAACAAGTCACTTGTAGATGACTTTTAGACAATTTTTCCTACTATTTTTTGTTTTGGTTGATTATTAAGAAGAAGAAGTGTTCTTAAAAACATGTTTGATTCTACTATTTTGAAAAAAAAAAATCGATTTTTTCCAAACAAATTTTGGCCCAGTATCTAATTATTAAATAGATGGGCAAATTGGTAAATTAATAATAAATAAATGAACCAAAAGTCAATATTTGTGGGCTACAATTAATTATTTTGCTTTGCTCCACTCTTGCTGAGAATAATTTATCTTCCCTCCATAATGTCTATGCTCATAATTACGTCTAATTTTTGAGGATATGTGACTGTACATGAAAATATATAAGCTATAATTGAGAGATTGATTTCTTTTATGTTCCTTTTTACGAGGGATTTGAAGGTTTTATTTGGGGACAAGTATCTACAACTACAAGCACTGCCGGTTTTGACATTTTCAGGGTCCGAGGCGAAGTCCAAAAATTAGACCTTCAAAACAATGTCTTACAAGTCATTGGCTGGGCTTCAATGGTTTTTTTTTTTTTTTTTTAAATGAACCCTTTCAATTTTAGGCTACTACTTAATAATAGTCATGGTACTCATGAAATGCGGTTTGCTTTCTTTTGCTTTGTTGAATTTCAAACTTTTGCACAAATATTTTTTTTAGACAACTACGTAATTACAAATAAATTTTTTTAAAATGAAAATAGGCTTCCTTTGATTTTGGATCCGAGGTAGTTGACTCACTCGTCTCGGTCTAAAATCGAGCCTGACTACAAGCCACACTTGCAATTGCTATCTACAATGTCTTAATCACACTTTATACAGTGACTCGATTCATATTATTCAACGAATTTCAATGGGGAGAAATTATTGATTACATTCAAACGTATTGTTTATAATGAAATAATTTGGATGAGCTTTTACCAACTATGAATGTATTTCTAATTAAGGCAACTATCTAGTTAATTTTAAATTTATCGAAGACAAAATTTAGTTTATTATATTTTTATAGAGAGAATATAATTTTATTTTATTTTGAAAAAAAAAAAGCTTTAAATTAAAATTTCTTAAAGGGAATATTTGTTGTGATCAACAAATTTTAGGTTGTGTTTGTAATTAATTCTTTTAATAATTACTTCAAAAAAGTGTAAAAAGATAAAAATCTTTAGTCTCCCAGATCATGCATACTGTTGAATTTCCATCACTTTGGATATAAAATTTCGTGACATCAGTCTATTAGACAAGACATGATACATTCAAGGCGAAGTTAGGACATGACAAAAAAGTGACAAAGAAGTGGGTCGGGAGAGAGAGAGAATCCCCCTCACGGAGGTTTGTGGTAGCATCCCAAAAAAAAATTTGAGTCCATTTTAATGAGAATTTAATATTTTCAAATAAATCATAATATTTAAAAAATTTACAAAAAGACATTTCACAAAAATATTCAAAATCTAAAATTAGTAAAAGAAAGTTCTACTCGATGATTTTTTACAGCAAAAAAATCATCACTTCATCAGTACAGCAACAAAATTAAACCATCAACAACCAAAAATAAACCATCAGCAAAAATCATCACTTCATCAGCAAAATCAAATCATTAGGGCATATAAAATTAAATGAAATTTGCCTTCACTGCAAAAAATCACTCCAGCAAAAATATCATCAGCAAAAATAAGTCACTGGTCACTGAAACAATAAAAGTTATTGATGATTTCAAATGGATTGGGCTGGGCTGCTCATCCAATGTAATCTCAATGGAACTTGCTGCTCTAAAGCCAAATGCAACAATGGAGATGATTTTAAATAAGGGGCGAAGTCCGAACAAATTAGAGCTGCTCTTGTTGATGATTTGAAATGGGGGTTTTTTTTTTTTTTTTTAAATAACTACAATAAATAAACTATTTCTTAAAGTACTATCATGTTTTTTTTATTCTAAAAATACTGTTTTTTTTTTTTTTGTAACACTTGTTGTTACATTTGTTATTTTAGTTATAATAAATGTGTTACATTTGTTATTAACAAACCTAACAAATGTAACAACAAGTGTTATAAAAATAAAAAATAAAAGTATTTTTAGAATAAAAAAAGTTAAATAATATTTTTTAAATTATTTTATATTTTGAAGTATATGGTGAAATTATCACTTTGAAATGGAGATCTTGGTTTAAAATGGCTGCTGATTTCTTTAAATGACTGGGCCGGGCCTTGGCATTTTTTTAAAAACCATCCGATTCTGGTTCAAGACAGGATTAGCTGTGGGCCTGTGGCCCACTAATACTTAGTTTTGTCTCTGCCCCTGAATATATTAATCATGGGGTAAATTCAGGGCCGGTCACTGTTTGGGCACTTATGGACTCTAAAGTCATATGCTCAAAACTTAATTCAATTAAAGTCATATTTTAGAGCTAAAAGACCAACATACCCTTAATTGTAAAAAACGCGGATTTTGAATGGTGATACTGTTTTGCGGTGATTCTGTTTTGTTGTGATACTGTTAAACCTATGATTTTGTACTACTAATGAAACATTTTAAGAACAATAGTATTGTCTTGTTTATTCTCTACTGATTAATTCTTCTACCTACCATTAAACACCTTATAAATTTATACTTATCTACGTCCTAATTGAATCTCAAACATATTCAAATTCAAGGGAAAAATTAGAAATATTGTTTATAGTTTTAGATGAGAACCCTTTGCATTACTTCCCATTAACTTGAGAATGATTGTCAGTTCTTCTTTCTTCATTTTAGCATTGTTCTGAAGTATGTGTTTGCTTTTAAGGGACTCAGATACCTTGGAAGAGCTTTAATTTGCAGCAAAAGGATGCACATTTATCCCTGATACTGTTTTAAAGAATTTGTGATACTGTTTTGAAAAAAAAAAAATTCAAGATTGCCATTTTAAGCCAAAGAGACGACTTCAAACGGGTAAAATCCATCATAGGCAGTCGTGAAGCGACTGGTCTTGACCGTCTCGTCGAGACAATTTCGAAAACATATTATAATAAAAATTCTGAGCACGTGTGCAAATTCTATGATCGTTTCTATTGTGATATTGTTTTTTGTGATACTGTTTTGCATAATACAGTATCAAACAACACACATGACTATGATATCATGTTTTAATCTTTGATACTGTTTAATTAGTCATATGTTTTGTTTGATACTGTATTATACAAAACAGTATCATAGATTAAAACATGGATTGAAATAATATCAATTTATATTAATGCACATTACCTAAACAAAACATTATCATAGATTAAAACTAAGACATTCAAACAGTATCACTTATTCAAACATTGCCATAATTAAACAATATCAAAGATCACATAGATTCAAACAGTATCAAACCTTGCCATAATTAAACAGTATCAAAGATCACATATATTTAAACAGTATCACATGATTAAAACATGTTTTAAATGATAGTAAAATATTATGACAAAGTTTCAATCTATTAAACCTTGCCATAATTAAACAGTATCATAGATTAAAACTAAGACATTAAAACAGTATCATGGATTAAAACTAAGACATTGAAACATTAGATGATGGAACATTCAAGCTCCTATTTACAACAATTCTATGTCCATTTATATTGTGATACTGTTTTGTATAATACAGTATCAAATAACGTACCATGACTAAACATTAGATGATGGAACATTCAAGCTCCTATTTACAGTAATTAGATGGTTATACATTCAAGCTCCTATTTACATAAGATAGTGGAGTATTCAAGTTCATATTTACAGCATTCAAACTCATATTTACAGCATTCTATGCTCATTTCTGTTGTGATATTGTTTTGTATAATTCAATATCAAACAACTTTCACAACTAATTAACAACACAAAGAAATAATCTAATAACCAACTTAATACAATATCAAGTTGCTATTCTATAATACAATATCAACAATAGATATTAACTCATTGTTTACATAATTTGGAAAATGCTCATTGTTTACATAACTGCTAAAATCAACCCAGGTTACTCATATTGGTCAGCCTCTCTTGTAGCACGGATATATCAATGCTAGCTGTTAGATCACTAGCTTGAAAAAATAATCAAATACAAGAATTAAGATTAAAACATAGAAATTAATAACAATATTCCTACGTTAATTTGTTATCTCAATCTGGATTCTATGAAGTAACTTGTCATTTACTTTTGTAATTTCACAGCTAACAACATTCAGTCCCCAACTGAAAATTGATCCAAAATCTTCACCAAAAAATTGCCTAAAAAGTGACATTGCGCCGTAGAAGCACTCGCCGGAAGTTGCCGGAGGTGGAAGCGGTGGTCGTCGGAGGTCGCTGGAGGTGGAGGCGGTGGTCGTCGGAGGTGGAAACGGTTGTCGCCGGAGGTGGATGAGGTTTGTGGAGTTAGAAGATTGTGTCAATGAAAAATATGGTTAAAATGGGTGGTTTTGAAATTAATATGAAATATTGATGTAAAGTATGACTGAATCACAATTTAAAAAAAAAATTTGACCTAATTTGAAACAAGTCATGTGGAGATGACTTATTGACAATTTTCCCTTAATATGATGAAAGTAAAATATTTGATCATTAATATTTATTGAATTCTGAAACATAAACTAAATAAAAAATCATTATTAAATAAGAAACATAATTTTCTTATATAAAATGAAAATTGGTCATAGCGAGTATCTATTAAAAGATTTATTATAAAAAAGCCCTAAATGTAAGTATTGTGATAGTTTAATACCACAATAAATGCTATATTGCACGTGTTTTTAAGTATCAGATTCTTATATTTTAATTACAATTTTTTATTGAACTATAACTATAATTATTTAAATATTTAAGTAAAAATAAATCTCACAATGCCGTACCTTCTAGTTTCCAAGTTGGGTTGCCTTGTTGTGTTCGGACTTTTTGTTTTCTCAAAAAAGCCATTTCAGCTCTTTTAAATACATATTCTATTAATCGTCACTTTAATTTAACTTTACTTATCAATAATAGCAAGTGTGAATGTATTAAATATTATCTATAATGATCTATTCATCTATTTATTTGATGACATGTAAAATTTCTATTGAAGACACGGTTAAGAAAACATGTATTTGAGATAGTATATCTAGACTCTATATCTTTCGAGCATTGCGTAGAACATGTATTTGAGACGGCATATCCAGAATATGTATCTTTCGAGTGTTGTGTTGCAAAAT
The DNA here is from genome assembly GCA_030279155.1 of Forsythia viridissima. NCBI lineage: Eukaryota > Viridiplantae > Streptophyta > Magnoliopsida > Lamiales > Oleaceae > Forsythia > Forsythia viridissima. The sequence continues at coordinate 46,124,627 of CM059038.1, read as the reverse complement.
ATCATTTTAAATTTCCATATTTAACCAGTCAAAAATTGATTGCATAGGTATATGTGCCACTGTAATTTAGTTAGGTTGGAAGAAAAGATAATAGAAAAATAGAAAAATTAGGTGGTTTTTTTTAATCATAAATCAGCGTAACTATAATAAATTTTATAGAGGTAAATATTAGTCCATGTTTATGAAAGTTTAAATTATAATTTAAGTTGATCAAAATAGTTAAACATACTTTTTATTCACAAATTTCGTAAGATATATAACTTATTATTCATACATTTAATAGGATGTACAACTTATAAGTATTTAAAAAATAATTTCAACATTACTAAACATGTGCTAAGTAAGTAACAAATCTCTATCATTGACATTGCGATGCAACGATCAAAATCCAACTTTTATTATTTTGATCGGTTTAATTCAGTCTATAGCCAATTTTTTTGATAATTAAATTAATTACGTAAGTATTATTTAATTTGTCAATTTATCAAATCAACCCAATATCATAACAATGAATTTTCCATTATCAACTAATTATTAAATTACTACCTACATCCTTGATCATGTGAGGTGCTACATAATTATGAGGTTTTGTACCTCCTAAAAAACATTCTTTTATTGCTCGAAAATCTAGAGTTAAATTTTAACGAACATTTAATAAATTGAGCATGTTGCTATTTTTAATTTAAATTTATTTTTAATTACATATTTTTTATTTTATGAAATTTATAATTTTATCAATTTTTTAAATTGAATAAGCAAAATTGTACATATTATAAGATGTTCTGTTGACGGTTGACATAAGTACCACTTTTGGTAGTGAAGTACTCCCCTGGCGCACGATTACGCGCTGTTACTCCGTATCTCGCTGGTGTGCGCCATCGTCGCTCTGCGCGCGCCGGTTGCTCAGACTCCTAACCTGCTCTCCTCTTCTGCATCTGCAGGTATAAATAAGATCAAAGACACCGTATCGTCGGAGATCTACGGCTTAGGAATGTCGAAAGCGCGAGTCTACCCTGATGTGAATGTATTGCGTCCCAGGGAATATTGGGATTACGAAAATCTCACCGTCCAGTGGGGGTGAGCAATCGTTATTACTGTCAATTTACCTAAATCTAGTTATTAGATTGATTGCGATAGTGATAAATTTGAATTCATTATAATTTAAAACGGGAAATGTGTAATTTTGCAATTTTGATTTATTTGTTTGTGAGAAAAACAAGAAGGTGATTGGAGCTTATTGAGAAATAGTTATTTTTATCCCGATTTAGTTTTTAGCAATTGAAAGCTTTGTAATCGTGAAAGGACAATTTATGATTTGCTTTTTTCTTCATTTTTCCTATTGATATTGAAATTCACGCTATCATAGTTATAGTGGGTCTCTTTTACATATTCAAGTTAATACTGCTCTGAGTAATGCTTAGAGTTTGAAGCTTGTGCATGGAAATTTTATATTTAATCATCGCAATTATGTAGTTCATATATCATATACGAGTGAAAAAAGTATTCCTAGAAGAACAACAGTATGGAAACAATTGTGAATCTAAAAGAAAATGATGGCACGATTGTGTGACACCTCTTCTATGCTGTAATATATGTCAGTTTCATATTATAAATTTATGATCACTTTCTTATATTTTGTTGTTTCTAAACTGTAAACTCAAGTAACTTATTAGCACTTTCATTTTCCATCTATTCATTTTTCACGTTTTCTCTAAGTGTTAAAGAGGTTGGAGCACAATGACAATATGATTAGAGAAGTAACCAAGTTGTAAATAAGCCATCAGAGGACGTGAACTGTAAATCTTTAATAACAGTCTACAACTTTTTCTATATTAAAAATTTGCTGCAGATTCCATAAAATAAAGAATGTCATAATAGTAAGACTTCAGTGATTTGGTGTCTACATTAGTAAACTTGATTGTCTTGCATGCATGGTTTGAGCAGCAATTTTATTAATTCTCAAGAAGACTTTTTTTGAACTAATATTTCAGAGACCAAGATGATTATGAGGTTGTCCGAAAAGTTGGAAGGGGCAAATACAGTGAAGTTTTTGAAGGTATAAATGTCAACAGCAATGAGAGGTGCATAATCAAGATTTTGAAACCCGTCAAGAAGAAAAAGGTAATAAATTTTAATATTCCTCCGTAACTGGGAGTGTCCACAAAGGTTCCTATTTATGGATAGTACTTTTTACACAACAGTTGCTTAATGTTTAAATGGGTAGTTCATAAAATGATACAGGTAAATTTTTCTCATTAGATCAATGCTGTTAAGTAGGATGATACCTGTTAAGCATTTTTCTGCATTGATTGCTTAGATAATTGTCTGCACCAATTAAAGGCAATTGCTGATAAACTATAAATGCTGAAAATCTAGCTTAGTAATTTAATAGATGTCCAGCTGAATGTACTTTATCTTTATTGCTTGTGCACGCTTCTCCCTAAGTTCCAAACTTGAATTGTTTACTTCTTAGCATATTTTCTTATTTATTTTTGGTCATCCTGTGCAGATAAAGAGAGAGATCAAAATACTGCAGAACCTTTGTGGGGGTCCCAATATTGTCAAGCTCCTTGATATTGTTAGGGATCAGCACTCGAAAACTCCCAGCTTGATATTTGAATATGTGAATAGTACAGATTTCAAAGTCCTGTATCCTACATTGACGGACTATGACATACGTTACTACATATATGAGCTTCTCAAGGTAAGAGGAAACATAATTCAATCCAATAGTCGTGGCGAGTTGAACTTTAATTAAATCAATGTCCCATGAAATATATGGTTAAAATTAATTGTTGACTTTGACTTTAGTTTTTTAGCAAAATTTTAATTGAAATCCTACAAACCCTAAATGGCTTGCTTATTGATGTCGGATCAGAGCCATATATATTTTAAAACTATAGGGCAATGTTGAAGCCCATATGTTGAAAAGTAAAAGTGAATCAGTCTTCGTGAATATCATCTGTGATGGAGGGATATTACTTATCTAGGTGAATTTCAAAAACCCATGGACATTGACAAATATTAATTGTGGTTTTGAGACATAAAATTAAAAACCCCACTGTGTACCTAATAGAGTTTGGGAGGAAGCATACTGAGCAGGTTCAAGTTTGGAAGAAGGAATTGTGCTTGCATGTAACAATTGTGATCCCTATAAAGGACTTTACGCTGAGTTCCTAATTTATATAAGAACTTCATTTATCATCAAATATAAGCCTGTTTAAGAATTGAGTTATCTCGAATATGTTGAATGGCCATGTCATTTACATTTGTACATTTTTTTGATAGAACAAAGCTGAATTTTTCTTTATTCTGTTCCAGGCGTTAGATTACTGTCACTCACAAGGAATAATGCACAGAGATGTCAAGCCTCATAATGTTATGATAGACCATGAGTTGCGAAAGCTTCGCTTGATAGACTGGGGTCTTGCAGAATTTTACCACCCTGGCAAGGAGTATAATGTTCGTGTAGCTTCAAGGTGCCATCTAGCTATCCTCAACCGGATAGGAGCCTGTGAAATTGTTTTGAACATATTTATAATCTCTTCCCTGTCATTTTAGGTTCTTTAATAGAGCTTATACAGTCACTTGTTTTCACTTTTCTTGCATAAACCATGTACCAGCCTGATAACTTGTGAAGCTCTGAAGGGTCAATTTTGACCATTAAATTAAACAGTTGTTAAGCGTGTTGATCTCAATAACCTTCAAGAAATGGCAAAAATCGTTGTAGTTGAAATCTCTAAAAGAAAAAAGAAAGGTTATGGTTCTGATGATTATTAATGTCGATGAAAGAATTTGGAATCCGAGATATATTATCAGTATAAAAATATTTAAATGCATAGGTACGGGTCCTCTTGGGGGGGAACCAGGCTAGCTTCTTGCTGGCATTCGATGCTGCGAAATAGAATGAAAACTTCCTTACACAAAGAATGCTATCTTTTCTTGTGTGAAAGTGCAAGTTCTTTTCCTTTTCTTCTAGGCAATTAAGATTCCCCCTGCGGGGTTTCTCTGTTGCCAAGGGCCCTGAGAAGCAAAGCACTCTAGTAACTGATCCTTTAGTAGTTGAAGGGTTGTGGTAATACTGTAGTTTCTTATCTTCGTGGATGTAATGCGAGAAGTAGCCAAACAAGGATATCATATCACTACTGGCACTGATGTATCAGTGTCTGGGATATGGAGAGCCTTGTCACATGCTAGGCACGGTAAGAAACAGAAACAACAGGATAGATTTAAAAAAGTTGTGGAAGAAACTGAAAATTTACATTTAAAAACTAATAAACAAGAAATGAATCCTGGAATTTCCATTCAGGTATTCATGATTGGGTGACTTTTACGTTGTGATTTAATATATTTTGAGATCAAGTGTGTGTGTGCGCGCACAGCACACACAAGAATTGTTATTCCTCTCTATTTGAGAATTGTATCCTGCCTTTGTTTGGTTTCACGCGACCACAAAGCAACTCGTGAAGTGGAAATGAAAACCTTTCAACAACTCGACAATGATCCTTCTTTCCCTGATTGGTTCTCTAATGAGGGTTTTGTTAACTTTGAAGTGATGCATCTATGTTGATGTCATGCTTCTATCTTCTGATTTTAGTTTTAGATCTGGACTTCAAATTTATAATAGAACTTATGTATCCATCCTAGCTTGGTGGACACGTAAGTATATGTAAACATTCATATCCCCTTTTCATAAAGTTACAAGGAAAGAAATCCAGAAGCACTTGCTGTTTGATAAAAGATATATGGAAACTGCTAAAATTCCTAGATTTGTGATTTTTTGTCAATACATACTCAAGTAAAAGTTTGGACTCACTCTCTCAGAAACTTAGTCATATAAGACTACAAACCTAGTCCTATACTGTTAATATTGTTCAGTGTGTGCATGTTTGATGATTTTGTAAAACTAAATTTGTTTTTGGTTTATTTTTCTTTCTGTTTGTATTGTTTGCTCTTTTTGTTGGGTTTCATTAGCTAAGCTCCAAGTTTAGTTTTCCTTACATCTGAAAATTTCTGCTCTTCTCGCTCAGATATTTCAAGGGTCCAGAACTTCTTGTTGACTTGCAAGACTATGACTATTCGTTGGATTTGTGGAGCCTTGGTTGCATGTTTGCTGGAATGGTGAGAGTTTTGACGACGAAAAACTGTATCTATTCAGTTACTCTGGTATTTTTGTATTTTGTTGTCCCACTTTCCACCCATCCCTTCTCTTTTTGGTTTGGAAGGGAAGGTTTGCATGAAGTAGGTCGGCCAAATGGTATTTATTTTAAACTGAGATGAAGTGGCATTGTTCTGGTGCCCTATGATTTAGTTTTTTCTCTTCATGTGTGCTCACCATGCTTGCTAATCTTAACATAGATTTTTCGCAAGGAACCTTTCTTTTATGGGCATGACAACCAGGATCAACTTGTGAAGATTGCTAAGGTAATACAGTTTGACCTTATCTTCCAGTTCTTTTTTTCTGTGAGACACTGGAAGATTTATGCTTCTTAACATCATAACTTTTTTAGAATATTTTGGATAAAGTGCTTTGGGTCCGAATTTAGTTACTATTACTTTATTTAGGTGTAAAATCATTGACACATGAGACTTCTATTCTAATTATCCAAAATAAAAAATTTAGTCCGTATATAAATTTATTAAGTTCATAATAACACTGAGCTGTGCCTGTTTTCAGAAAAGCTGATGCATTTGCTATTTAAGTTGATATCTGATATCAAATTCCTCAACCAGGTGCTTGGGACAGATGAGTTGAATGCGTATTTGCACAAATATCAGTTAGAACTTGATCCTCAACTTGAAGCTCTAGTCGGGAGGTGTGCTCCATGCAACAAATTCTGACTATATAAACGAGCTAAAGGATAAGTCCATACTAGATACCATTAACTTAAGGTGCATTGATATGAAGTTGACTTGTCTTTTTGTTTTATAGACACAGCAGGAAACCCTGGTCAAAGTTTGTCAATGCAGATAATCAGCATCTAGTATCTCAAGAGGTCATTTACTTTTTATTTCTCTGAGCTAACTGATTTTGGGTTATTAATATTTGTATATATTTCTTTGAGATTGATCATCTCTTTTTTATTCCTTACAGGCGATCGATTTTCTCGACAAGCTCCTGCGGTATGATCATCAGGATCGACTCACGGCAAGAGAAGCCATGGTAGTTTTTACAGCCTTATTATTGTTACTATTATCAGCGTGTCCAGATTTGATCTTTTCATTTTTTCTCTACTTCAGATTTCTGCCTTTTCCTCCAAAAATATTTTCTCACAAACTAATACACAGTGCCTTTGTTTGTTGTCTAGGCCCACCCATATTTCTCTCAAGTGAGGGCTGCAGAGAATAGCAGACTACGGACCTAATAGCTTGGAGACACCACTATACGCCCGAGCGAGACTCCTATGTAATTTTACTTCACACTTTGTTAAGGTTGGACACATCATTTGTGGACAAATTTACTATGAAGTTTGAGCAAGATGAGGGCACTCCGTACTCCATTGAACTTTCGCCTCTATTGATTCTAAAACAAATTTTGATTATATTTATTGGAACTCCATGTAGATCTGTTCCCCGTGCTGTTGTTTTGACGTGTTCATTTGGTCGAATGGTCTATGGCTTCGCATAAGTTCCCGTGTTGTTTTCATTCACACAACTCATTTTACATGGAACCTGTTGCCTGCTGCATTTTTTTTCTTTTTCTGAAAGGGATGAGTTATCTGCATCGATGCCTTGCACTGCATCGTTACCATTCACCTGATAGAATAAGTCCATTTTTCATCTGTCCAAATGAGTTTAAGATAAATTCCTCTAAGAAAATATGTTTCTTCAATGGTTTCAAGCGATTACTTAATATATTCATCTTATAAACATAACCACCTTGAGAGGAGAAACGACGGATGTTGCTTGTATTCTATACACTGCAAAATTTGTTAAAAACTAAGTTGTACCATAAATAGATGTTGAGTTTCTGATAATTAGAGTTCTGGAACACCCACATTAATCTTCTTCGTCCTGCTCTTGATTCCTTACCCACTTTGTGGCTACCCATTTTTCCCCTTTGATAACTGGACAGCTCCCGTGAAGAGATAACTGCACCGATGCCAAAGAATACAGTAATTAGAAGCCAATTCAGCCATAAAGACATTAACAGGAATTAATTATGAACCTTGTAAAACCATTCAACAATATGTAATACGCTACACAATTTGATGCAAAAATGAACACGAATCACTGAGAGCATGTTTGGCTTAACTTAGAAGTAAAAAAAAAAAAGTCAAAAGCTGGCCTCTTCAACAAAAGAAGCAACGCGAAACATGCTCTAAGTGACATTTTACAAGACATTATAAAAAAATCAAGTTCAAGAAAAATGCGAGAAACTGAAGTTTATCAGCATTGCCCTTGAGGTCATACCACTCCTTTTCCCTGATTCTCTCTCTTCCAATGTCGTCAACAGCTTTCTTACACCAATCACTCTGTTTTTGTTTACCGCTGTTTTCAGTTTATCCTCTTCTACTTTACCCCCTTGTAATTTTGTACAAGTATAATATGACCACTGATCGATACTCATCTTGCCTTAGAACAAATCTTGCCTGTAATCATAAATGCACAACGTATACCCCAACTGTATCATTCTCCCGTAAAAAAATGCCCCAAAGATCAATTTCAAGAGACTGATAGATCAAATGTATAATATAGATATACACTATAAGTCCTACTTTAGTTAATTTCTTGTTCATACCATTTTATTTCTATGTGCGTGAAGGAATTGAGGTGAACCTTTTCATTCCATCACCATTTCCACCACCGCATTTCCTTAATGATCAGACTTCTAGCTTTAGACTCTTCTAATACCTCCTTTGATAGAGGTTCCAAGGCCAGCTCATTCCACATCAAATTATTATCTCCTTTCATATCACAATTTTCCCTCATATTTCACTGTCATCATTTATAGACTCGAAGCGGTTTTTTCAATTAAGTTAAGTTTTCTCAGGCAATAAGGTAGTTCTATGTTATAACCTTTAACAATTGGATCTTATTGAGCAGCTCCTCTGCTTCCCACATAATTTAGAGGGTAAATGGGACTCATTTGTCGTCAGAAATGCATCTCACCAATCATCTCGATAAGATGTTCTAATTTTATTGTCACACTAAAACAATTCTACATAAAAACTCGAAAGCTAATGCCACATGTTACAATCAAGAAAATCTGGAACACACACACACACACACATATTTGTACCCCCAGTAATTCCTATAGGTAGTTGCAGATCCCTCTAATTTTTAATCTCTTTCTGTTTATCTACTTCTCAATGTTACCAGATGCACACAGGATTTGCAAGAAGAAGATGACATAAAAAAATGCAAGACAGTGCAAGGATGAGAAAGACATTTAGCAGTGCCACTCACCGGATCAATCGTACCATTTGGGAACAGTGAGTAGAATAGAAGTCCATCCCCTTTGCGTGGCTTTACTTTTAGACCAATACATTTACGGAAATCATAATTGACATCCATGTTTAGCCCATTCTGTAGATCAAAGCATTGAGTGACTGTCGATACCAGCACTTATGGACCCCAGGTGGGCGGCAATGAGAGGAAAGAATAGCAGAGAAAGAATAGAAGATAGAATGGGCTTGATCTTACCTCAAAAGGAAACATGGTTTCTCCCCCTTCCTCAACATCCGATAAATACAACAAGAAAGAAGCAATCTGAACAAATTTACATCAAGCAGAGATTACAAGGAGTGAATCACAATCCAACAGCTGGTGCACAAATCTTGAACAACAAACATATCACTGTGACAGACTGATGAAGATCTACCCAAAGGTAGTTTTGCTTTGTTAGGTGGTGGTTAGCTAACCATTTTGCAGCAAAGGATTGATGTAACCACTAAGAGGACAAGTAATCTCAGCCCTCGTGAAACAGGAAAGATTGAAATAATAAAATTTCAAAAAGAGAAGGAAGAAGAAGAAAAAAAGAGACTTCTGATTATAATAGTTGTGCTGAGTTGAGCCAAGGGAAAAAAAAAAAAAAAAAATCCAAAATAAAGGAAGCTTCAAATGTTTGAGATAGTAAATAGATTATGAAATTATGTCGTATGAGGGGGAAAAAAGGTTGTTTCCTCTTTATTTCATGATAAATACAGGTTGTTTGACACACGATAACATCTGTTAGCTATTTTCCTGGGATTATAACCAAAGTCTCGTGGCATTGTTGCTCAGAAAGTCTTGGGTATATCACTAGATTGCGCATCAGGCACTTAAAATCTAATTCACAGAAAAGAATGCCGGAACAATGATCTAATATGTTGCTTATCTTACCCTTTGGCTCTTCTGGGGACCGTATTCAGCAGGATTGAATGCATCATAATGAGAATGATATCTCTGACCAATCTCATAACGCAAGACATTGAAAGCCTGAAATTGAACTGAAGTCAAAGGTCTACTAATTCAACAAAACAACATTCACAAAAGTTCATGCAGTAATTCAGCATCAATACATGGAATCATTCTTTGCACAAGTTGTTCAAAGTAGAATAAAAAGTAGTGAATCAAACTCAACTCCAGAATTCCTTATCTCACATTCATTTGGTATAGGTGGAAATGATCTTAGTGAACACATTTACTAGTAATTAGTCGTGTATACTTTGAACTAAGGTTTCTTTTAAAAATGGATAGAGAACTATGTTCATATTGTCATGCAGTACAAAGTAGAGATCTCAAAATGGGCGGGCCAACCAGGCCCGCACGTGAAGGCCCAGGACCATGGGCCAGCCCGTGAACTGTCCGCACAGTTCACGGGCCACAAATGCTGAACCACCAGCAACTTATGGGGGCCCGTAAGTTTTTTAAATAAAAAAAAACAAAGGTCAAATGTGCCACAGATTTGGCAAGCCACTGCACAGCAGCAGCAGTAGAGCCAATCAAGTTATTAAAAAAAAAAAACTTGTGTAAGTGTGTTATCCCATCACATTTACACACATATTTAAATAAAAAATTGTTTTTTTTTTTTTAACTTACTTATTTTACATAAAAAATTGTTTACATTTATAGCAAAAAATGTGGGACTTTTTATCGTCTGGGACGACCCGGCCCACAACCCTCTACAGGTGGAATTTTTCTAATGCGGGCCCCCACCCCGATTGACACATCTAGTACCAAGGTTCTAAAAGGCGTGGAAAGTGACAAGACGACAAAGTCAAACCTCAGGCCTTATGACACTAGGTGTGCATAGGCGAAACTTAGACGTAACAAGACGTTTCCTTATTTTTTATATTATTTTGTTATTCTATGAATTATTAATTATTAAGACTATTATTAATTAATTAGTTTATTTAAACTTTAAAAGAATAAAAAAATTGGACAAAAAATAAAAAAGAGTGCCCCTTTCGGTGCCTAACCCACATTAGGTGGTCAAAAATAGAGTTGGCCGCATTTTTCGCATTCGAGACTTTTTTCTCACGCCTCACACCTAGCGTCTTTTCCCGTCTTTTAGAACAATGTGCAATACACATCGAGCATTCTAAGGAGAATTTATGTCTCATTGAAATAGAAGAAATGCTAAAGGTTCCTCGTCAATATTTAATTTGGGTGTCCAAATTTTACAAAGAAATCAAAGTCATTAGATTTGGTAGTTCTCCATTGACTTCTCTCTTAACCCCTTTGCATATGTTCCTAAATGGGTGTGCACCTCCAGATGGGCGGGGGCCGGCCTCCCACTCTCTTATGCAGCATTTATTAGCTTAGCTAGGTTGGGTGGATTGTGCAATAAGCCTCTCTCGATCATTTTTAGTTGTATCCCCATATCCTAGATTTTAGAAGAAAAATGATTCGACTCCTAGATATGTACCCATACACGACTCCAAGCAACTCATAGTGAAACCAAGAAACAGCATTATAGTGACTCAAACAGGTTGGCAAATGCCATTTCCGTAGCCGTAGGGTATATACCCATATAATAATACTGACATCAACATTGAATTTTTCACAGGTAGATTAAATGTTCACAGACTAAAGTATCAGACGTGTATAGTTTCATTTACCAAAGCACCCATGCAAAGATGTAGATTAAGTGATAAAGAGGAAATATTTCAAGTAATCATTCTGGCAACCATGCTTCTTCTATCATAGTCTATCCCCACATGTTTGTCGAGGACGATTGTGAGATTGATATTTAATGGTTAGCAGAACATAATCTTACTGGAAAAGTTAGCATCCAAGCTTGCACTCATGCGAGCATATCCACACTATCTTTACGAGAGGTGCAAATAAGGCTTTGCAATCCGTGCCATACACTATACATGAAGTCAGTATATGCACATATAGGAAACGGGGAACAGTACGCAGTTTGACATACACTACCTCTCCATGAGTCCTGGGGATCATTGTTGCTTTTGCAATTTTTGCCTCAATCTGATCCAGGAGTCCAGATTTGTCTTCAGAAGCGCTTATAAACATGCCAGAACTAATAGAAAAACACCATCATTCAGAAACATATGGAACAATTGAATTACTTCAAGAAATAAAACAAAGTAACACAATGCTTAAAAAAGAGTACTGTGTAACCTAATGCCATACACATGCTTCTTTAAGATCTGCCATGTGATCCAAGATGAAAATAGTCACCTTGTCCTAATTCCTTTCGTATTATCTGCTGTTTCTCCCGGGCGTAAAGCTAAGGATGATGGTTTGAGGCCTTTCTTTGCTATTCTGATTATGCCTTGGCATTGTTCTGCAGTGGCGAAATTTGGAAAGTATAATGCCCGAGGATTCCAGCTCAAAATCTACATATGAGATTCAAAGGAACAAGAGTGGTGTATTAAAAAGAAAGAAAAAAGAAATTAAATTATATAAAAGTAAAAAAGATCAACTATTTTCAACCATCAGATCGAGCCCAATAAATAAATTAGTTATTAATTTTTATGTTAGTTAATGTCCCAGCAAACACACTGATAGAAATGCTTTTTCCATACATGCTAACTTCTCTCGCTTCTAGCTTATCAAGAAAAAAAAAAACTCTCTCTAATGATTGGTTGAAATACATAGGTTTAAATCAATCACGTAGATAACTTAAATGCTTCAAACCCAGCATTTGAGATCTATAACACATGCAAGTTTTGATCATGAATTTCTAGCAGCATCTTTGCAGGAACAACTTTTAAAATCTAAAATATGCCTCAAACACATGATGTGTCTGGCCTAGGATTTAAAACCCCCAGTAAATTGGATAATCCATAATAGGGCAAACGATTCAATGCTAGGATTTGAAATCTCATCAATTCAAATGCTATGATTCGTCCATGGCTTCTCCTATTTGTCTTTCCATTCAAATTTAACAGTGATTCATTCCCGTGAACTTGAAACCATTCTTTTCACCATCTATCTAAAATGAACTTAGTTCATTCGGCATCAATGAATGCAAGGGGGAGATTGAACACAAACTAAAAAAAAGTTAAGTTGACTCCATAAGTACTAAAACGGTTATCAGCTTTTCAAGTACAAAATTACAAATTGATTCCAAACAACCAATTATCATTTACCATATCCACTACACCACAACTGATTACCCAACTATTCTACATATCTAAAAATAAAACAGAATAGAACAGAATTTAACAAAAACCAGGACTCAACGAAAACTCCATTCACACGTTGTTTAACTACAGTACAGTAAGTTTCAATATCCATTGATAATATCCTAAAATGCACAAACACCTGAAAAGGTATCCGTGTGAGAGAAGACTCTCCTGTCTTTCCATGCGGCAACACATCAAACTCTTGATTCTTCTCTTCCTCCAGTTCCCGCGGTTGCGGCCTTAAAGTACTTGAAACTTCCTGACATAACAATGACAATCAACCACTGATCTATCATTTCACACACACACACACACACTCATAGATGTATATACACCTATACACACATATGTAAATATGTGATTCAGAGAAGGGAAACGGACCTGCTGGGAGAAAAGCGATGAACCAAATAAGCCGGCGAGAAAGAAGAAGAGGCACAGGAGGAAAATCGACGGCAACCCTAGACTCAACAGATTCCCCAGTCCAATTTTACTTCCTTTGTTCTTCATTTTTACCCCTTTATCAGATCAAAGTTAATCGATCGTCTTCTTATAACGGCTAGCGCATATAAAGAATATATATTTTCCTCCTCTTATTTTTTCTAGTAAAACACAAGTCTGTGAAATGGGAAAGCTTATTGCAATCGCGATGGGCAAACAAATGATCGGCCGTCTGGGAACATGGATAAAATATAAACCCCGGTTGACTTCCGTACGCCGCGGGAATTTTTTTTTTTAATCTTGCAAATATAGTTTTTATTCACAAGATAAGATTAGTACAGTCCACAGTTTACAATCTACTTTTTATCAGTGTTCTAAAAGACCCGCCTAGCACCTAAACTCAATGCATTTGTAAAATATATCGCATTGAGGGTATGTACGTAAAAATGCGGTCAACTCTTTTTGTTGACCGCTTAGACATGAATAAACAAGAATATGCGAGAATAGGCGCGAATAAATGCGCATAATACGCATTAGAGCAAGCAAACCTCTTTTTAAATTTATTTCGAGATTGAGGCAAAATAAACCTTTTTTAAATCTACAAGATATGCTATAAATGCTCAAGATGAAATAAGGGAGTCCGACGAAAATGATTTTGTATCGGATGACACGGAAGATGAGTTAGATGAATGAGAAGAACTTGGCTTAGAATTCGATAAAAAGTTAGACAAAAGTTAAGCTATGTTGGTATGTAATCAAATTGTAGAAAATTATTGAGTAATTTGTGTTTATGTTTGTGGTAGTTGTAATTTACTAACTTTTGAAAAGTATTATGTTGGGTTGTTAATTTGTAATCTAATTATAGGCTATGATATTAAAATTAGTCCTGCAATTTTAATTTTGAACCACATTGAATGTGATATATTCAACTATGATATATGTCTTAATATAAATCTAAATTTTCTTCATTATACAACGTGCATCTAATTTTGAAAATTTGTGTATTATTTATTTTTTTTTTTGAAAATTAAGCATGTAATTTTGTAATCTAAATCAGTATATTCTAGGCTATATTGTTAAAATTTAAAAATTAAGTATTAAAAAAAATTAAAATTCGAAAATGCATTTTGACGCCTAAACTTCGCATATGCGCGTTTATGCCTATAATTCTTCATGTTTCACCTCGCCGCGTCGTCACACATTACACATTTTAGAACCTTGCTTTTTATACACATTTTCAACAACAACTTATAATTTCAGTACTACCAACGCTAAATATAAACCCCCTTTTCTTATTTCCTCACAAGTATATTTTATTTATTGAAAATTAATTTATAATGATGAAACTTAAAAGATGCCCCCAAATGTGTGTGGATTTATCGAGTTGGAATTATTTGAGTCGAGCTTAAGTCAGTTAAGTGGATAAATATAGTTGACTATAAGAATTCATTTGGTACACGATCAATAAATAAAATTTGTTTTATTCTATTTAGTTGGAATTGATATTTGATTATATTTTTATTTGGATAACAATTTTAGCAAAAAATAAGAATTTATTTTTGAAAAAAGGAGTCCAGTTTTTTTTTATTTGGATAAGGATTGACTTATTTTTTTGAAAAGACGAACACATATTTTATAATATAAAATAGATCTATTTTTGAACATCTATACTCTAAAATAATCACCACCACTCTACTCGTTTTTTTCTCTTTTAATTTTTTTATTTACTTTGTTTAAAAATAAGGGTAAAATTGTATTGTTTTACAAAAAAACTGACTTTTTAATAGTGATTTTTTCTATGGTTAAATTATATTCACACAACATTTTTTATTTTTTGCACCACATTTTAATTATATTTAACATCCTTAATTTATGAACATTATAACACTCATGTCCCCAACTTTTTTTTATCACATTTTTATCCTCAGCTTTTCATTAATTAGCACATCTTGTGTTTGATAACGGTTTTCGTCTAAAATATTTGTTGAGAATTCATAAAAAAAACTTATTTCTCTGTCATATTTAAAATAATATATAGATACAAAAGTACGATAAAATATTTTTCCTCATTTCAAAGCACATAAACAAAATATCTCAGCAGAAACTATCATTAATGATGAAATATGTTAATTAATTAAAGTTGAAGATAAGAATTCGATAACAAAAAGTTAAGAACATAATTATAAAATAAACAAAAATTGAGGATCTTAAGTATAATTAAAATGTGGTGCACTTATAACAAATTGTATTGTGAATATAACCACATTTTTTCTATTTTTATACATAGATGAAACAGAATAATGATAAATATGTTATCTGGATAACTATTATCTAGATAAACAGTTTTATCTACAAATTATACGAACCTTAAAATCTAATAAAGAGATAGTTGTTTTTTTAAAATTTGAAAATAATATAAATGTTAAATTAATTTAACCGATGAGAATGAGGTTGTCTATATTTTATTTTGATAAAGTTAGAATTTTTACTAGTAACATTTTCATAAGATGGTGATTCATTTAAGAAGTAGAAAATTAAGGTATTTTCAAGTTGGATATCTCATCACCCATTTAGAATTCTACTTGAATTTGAAGTGTCGAATCTGAACTTCTTGTTCATAAACCATGGGAGATTGTTATGGAATAACATCCATTTGGATAATGGCATTTTTTATATGCTAACATTTGATCAAATCACATTTTTTAGAATAAACCATTTTTTAGGACGGTTTGATTTCAATTTTAATTTTAATACAAAGTTAAAATTAAAGTTGAAGTCAACAATTAATTATAATCACACTTTATATTAAGATCACAACTTTTTACAACTTTTCAATCACATATTTTATCAATTTTTACAAAAAAAATATTTAATTTTAATCAAAATTAAATACACTCTTGGCAGAGAAAAAGATGGTTATTTTTTGAAAATATTGACAAAATGGCTATTCTTACCTTATAAAATATTAGTTTTACTCTTTTTCTTTTGTTAAAAATTGTCATATTAACTGTGACTTGTAGGTAGAATTTTTGAAACAAAGAGTGTAAACTTCCAATACAAGCTATTAAATACATTCTATTACGCATAACCAAATGTCCAAATTTACAACAAAAATAATCAAATAGGAAATAGCTGAATTTATTTCTTACTAGTTAACAATACGTGCGTTGCACGTGATTTCGTAATAAATGTAGCTATTTGATAAACTTAAATAATATAATTATTTAATAATAAAAATAATAATTTTATTTGACATGTTTATTACTAAAGTGTTAATTCTAAAAAAAAATTCATTAGTTTTCTTTAATTTTTTTATAAAATATAAAAGTATTAAACCTATTTACACATTTTATAATGATTAAGAATTCATATACATTTTCTTCTAATTAAAATTATGGTCATATTTGTCATAAGGACCAATTTTGTACCAAAATATATATATTAGGGACTTGTTTGCTAGAAATAAATGTTAGAAACCAATTTCACACTAAACACAAATGTTAGAGACTATTTGCACCAAAATCCCATTTGAATTATCCATTCACTCTTTCACGTTTTTCTATGAAAAATTATAATTGCTCCTTGTTTATTCTTATATTTTTTTTGATCGAAAATTGCTCCTTGTTTATTTGTCTTGTTTATCGTAGTTTTGATTGTTCGATCAACTATTATTTTATTTTTATTAATTTTTTTAATAAGTAGTCCTATATAGGAAATATAATAGGGCAGGTTCAAGGCAGTGTGCTCCATTGACCTGTTACTATTCAATTAACAATTTTTTTTTTTTGAAAACAAATAATTTAAAATAAAACAGGAATTAGACAATTAGTTATATATTTGTAGCAAACAAAATAAAATGAATACATGATTGGGGTTGTGATGTATTAGTTAAGATTTATAGTTTAACAACTCCAACTTGGATTCAAATCTTATTTAGTCAATTTCTAATAAAAATTGTGATTTGTAATTTAATTTTATGATTTAAAAAAATGAGGGGGTGGATCAAATTGCCATCCATAGTTACTATTTTTATGAATATATGTTAACATGTAATTATTGTGGAAAATTATCAATTTTTAAACAATATTTGTTTGTTTTTTTAATTGTATTTTCTCTGAATAAACACAATTTTACAATTCAATTAATATTCCATAAGAATATTGTGTTGTATTTCACAACATAAACATATAAGTATTTTAGAAGAATATTTTGTTACTTCGGAAGAAGTATAACTTTATATTAAGTTAATATTTCAAAAGAATATTTATTGTTCTCAAATAGCGTAATTTTATAAGACATAATATTTTATTACTGTAAATCTTTATACAGTTCAATATTTAAAATAATAATTTATTATTGCTTTTAAAGAAGCACAGCGTTATAATATTCTGACATAATCTTACTTGTTCATGAAGAGCATGACATTACAAATTTCAATATTATAGAAAAATGTTGAACTTCAGAAGAAGCATTAGTTTAAATATATCGAAATTTTCATAGAGACATGAACTAATCTCGTAAAAAATTGTTCACTTGAAATAGTACAAGTCTCGAAAAATACCAGATGGTCTAATAAAAAATTGTGATATTTACGTGTTTTTATGAACAAATTCTTATTACCGAAGGAAAGTATACAACTCATATCAATGTTGGCATTAATATATTGATTAACTTGACTACTTAATTAATTCTTATATACAATGTGTAATATAATCATAATTTTTAGAATTAACTGTATTTTCTTTGTTGTATGGTTATTCAAATGACAAACATCACAAAATTTGAGTTGTTCCACTCGACATATCACGCAAAAGCTAAATGTTATGAACATTCAATGTCGAGATCCATCTTATTTCAAATGATCTGGGAGAGACAATAAAAGAAAAAAAAAAAAGCAAATAATCCATGTAGGATCGTGCAGAAGCACTTCTCTTCATTCGTCACCATCTCCTCAATAGATTGAAAATCGACTACCATATCATGAATGATCCACAAGATCTTTGGCAAATTTTGAAAAAAATATTCGACCACCATAGAATTGTGGTCCTTCCCAAAGCACGTTATTAATAAAAGGATATTGGTAACGTACTTAAGCAAATGTGTATCTATTTGTAAGGGGCTTTGGAGAAGACCACAGTTCTCTAGTGGTTAAATCTTTCTTTCAAAAATTTTCAAAGAACTTGCGAATCCTTTGCGATGAGGTAATCGATTTTCAATCTATCGTGAAGATGGTGAAGAAGAAAGATAAGTGCTTTTGTACGATCTTGCAGGGTTCTTTATTTTCTTCTTTTATTGTCTCTCACAGACCTATTGAGATAAGATAGATCTCGATATGGTGGGTCCATGACAAATAATTTTTGTCTGATATGTCGAGTGCAACAAACTCAAGTTTGGTAATGTTCGCCATTTGAGTAACTATACAATGAAGCGAAAGAAAATACAATTAATTTTTGAAGAATATGAATAAATATTGTATAATTATATAACCATGCATCAAGAAATCACAAGAATCAAAGTCAACATGACATGTGATGTATGTTTTTTTTTCAAGAATAAACATTAGTTCATACGTTACGTACATATATTGCTATTTTTTTTTTCTTCACTAAATTAAGTGATATTGTATTCTTCGAGACATGTGGTTATTCAAGAGCACAATAAAATATTACTTAGTATTGCTTCTTCAGGAGCAACAACTGAATATTATTCTAAAATATTCAAATTGTAATGTCATGCTTTTCATGGGAGAGTAATATTATTTTAGAATATTAATACAATGCTGTGCTAATTCAGGAGTAACAAAAGATTACAAAATAAAAAAACTAAATTATGTAAGAATTTACTTATCAGAAAAAAATATATAATAGATGTTAGATCTTCTAAAATTATGCTATTCAGAAATAAGTAATATTTAACACAATATAAAGTTGTGCTTATTTAAGAACAACAACAAAATATTAATTTGTGTAATATTGTGTTTCATTAAGAGCAACGATGCAATATTTTCTTAGAATATTAATGGAATATATGGTCGTTGATCTTCAGGAGCAATGATACGATACAAAACTATTTAATGATTATGTAAAAGTTTTCTTTAAGAAAAAATAAATCGATCAATTATTACATGAATATTAAATAATTTAATATACAACAAAAGTTAAAAGTAATTAAACAGATCCATAATAAAACTTTAATAATAAGAATTTGAAAACTGCCTTCACGGTCCACTTTTTCCATAATTTTATAATATTATATATAGCAAATATGGGGGCACAACTATGGATGATCAGTAGAATTTTTAACAGAATATTCATGCAGTATTTTATTTATAAATGGTTAAAGCAAGTATTTTATTGTACAAATGTTTTAATGTTTTTTGATGGAGGAGTACCATGAAAAGTAAAGTTAACGATGGTCTAAAGAACGTCGAGGTGGCAGACCATGGGAGTGAGATAGATCTATTTGTTTAGTTCCAATAATGTTTATATGCCGGACTCATGATTCAACGACATTGACACGGTCAACATTATTTCACAAAGAATGAGTCCTGTAAATTATACACACATTAAGAGATTGTACCAAATAATTAAATAAAATAAGAATTATGTTAATAGAGTTGAAATCTTTTTTTTTTTTTTTTTTTTGAAATACAAAAGCCCCTTCGCTATTTCATTCATGAAGAGTAATTATCCGTTATTTAATTTGTTTGATTTATACTACGATTCAATATAAAATTTAAAAAATCGTGTTGGTAAAGTACTATAAATTAAAAAAAAACGAGAGAATAATATTAATTAAATGCGTATTTTATTATAATGATGGATCTCTATATAGTATTTTAATAAAAATTACAAACTGATAAAGATACAAATTTGTAGATTAAATATGACTATTTTTT
The DNA here is from genome assembly GCA_030279155.1 of Forsythia viridissima. Taxonomy (NCBI): domain Eukaryota; kingdom Viridiplantae; phylum Streptophyta; class Magnoliopsida; order Lamiales; family Oleaceae; genus Forsythia; species Forsythia viridissima. Next base: position 46,104,713 of record CM059038.1, on the reverse strand, counting down.
AAATATTCCGATAAAATTATTATTTTACAACATCAATTCAATTTGGTACTTTGAGTCGATGGTAGAATTTTAATTATTGGCTCCCTATCGAAAAGTGGAAGATGGCAAGCCCGTGGGGACGTACGATATGATCAAGAAGCAACGTGCAAGGAAACTCTTGACACGTTACAGCGCAAGCCACACAACATTCTGTAATTTCTGAGCCACAGAATATATCTAAAAAATCTAACACTCTCTGGATAATCCCACTAATTAATAAGACGAACCAAAATTTAAGAAATTTGTGGATTCAGGCACTGTCACCTAAATATTCGCTTTAGAATAAAAAATAAAAAAAAATTATTTATTTTTTCTTCCCATTCTTTTTCTCCACGTAAATAATGCAAAGCCTTTCTTCTCCTCCAAATTCACGATGAACTAATCTGGCATTCTGTTTTTTGTTTTTTTTTTTACACAAACTGCTGTACATTAACTGAAAACAAATGCTTCGATTAAATATATACTGTTCTATAGTAGTCCCGAGTCCCAGAAAGGCTGATGTTGGAAGCAGGTTCCGGTCAAATCGAATTTTATCCGGGAGGATTGCTGTCAGGGCCCTGAAAGATGAGATGGATGGCGGCAAAAGTGAGCTGCCTGGTCGGAGCTGGGATCCTGGGATGGAATTTGAGGTTCCATTTGAACAAAGGCCGGTAGGATTCGACTTGATCACTCTACTTAAATTTTGTTTCAAAAAATCGTTTTATTCTAAATTAATTTATTAATTCCATTTATTATTTATGTCAAAAAACTGACTATTAGTGTTTTAGTTTTAGAAGTTAAAATTTAATTTTAATGATATATCTGATAAATTGAATTACACAGTAATGAACACTGTTAAAAAGAAAAAAGAATCGTCCATTACCCAGTCTAGTCCTGTTCCATAAAGGCGATGCAGGATGTTGGACATTAGTCATTATGGAATCAGGTTCATAATCTGGTGTTTTGACAGGTGAATGAATATTCGTCTCTGAAAGAGGCATCTCTATACTCATGGGCTGACTTGAGTCCAGGATCCTTTTTCATACGTCTTGGAGGACTCTGGTTGGTAACTTTCACTGTCCTGGGAGGGCCTATTGCAGCAGCCAGTTTCAATCCTACAAAGGTAAGTACTGAAATTATTTTCTAAGTATTTATTTTAGTCACGAAATATGTGAATAAAAAATATGTTTGATCAATTTGACTAAAATTATAATTTAAGCAAAACCAAACAAGAGCTAAGTGCATAGGATTAAGGTTTTGTTGAGATTGTTTTTTGCACAATATCTAAATGGAATTGGAACCATGACATAAATTTTTTATTTAAGTATATAGATAGAGAGAAACAATCCAACTTTTGTTTGTCGGAAACATTTTCTCTGCTCAGTACAAACTAATACTTCTTAATCTACAGGATCCTTTACGATTTGCTCTAGCTGCCGGGATAGGAACTCTTTTTCTTGTTTCATTAATTGTCCTGAGGATTTATTTGGTATGTTTGAACTCTTGTGTACAGTACTGACGGAAGCTTTCTGATAAATTTGTCTCATCCAAAGAGTTAAAATGTTTTATTGGTCACTGAACTATTACTTTCGTCTTTATTTACTCACTGAAGTTCAGAATGTTTTTGAGTAGTCACTCAAGTTTCAAAAATATCTCACTGTTACTCACTAAATACGATTTTGTTACGACTAAGTGACGAAAAATCTATGTGGCAAATGGAATATACATGTGGCAGACGGAATCATCCACCAAGCATCTGAAATCGTATATGTCATCCAAAATCGTGCGCCATATCATTATTTGTAAAACGTTTTCACTCAATTTATTTGGTGAAAACATTTTTTAAATGATGACATGGTGCACAATTTTGGATTACATAGACGATTTCAGATACTTGGTGGATGATTCCGTCTGCCACATGTATATTTCATCTGTCGCGTGGATTTTTCGTCACTTGTGGTAACAGAATTGTTTTCAGTGAGTAACGGTGAAGTATTTTTGAAAGTTCAGTGAGTACTCAGAAATATTTTAAAGTTGAGAGAGTGAGTGAATGAAGACGGAAGTAGTAGTTCAATGATCAATGAAACATTTAACTCCTCATCCAAGTCACAATGTTATAAACGTCTCGAAATGACCTACATTTTTATTATGTGTGTACAGGGATGGAGTTATGTTGGCGATAGACTTTTATCAGCAGTCATACCTTACGAAGAGACTGGATGGTATGATGGCCAAATGTGGGTAAAGCCACCTGAGGTTAGTGCCTGTTTGCCACCTTAAGTCTTACGTTGGTAATAATATGTAGTGTTTGTTTAACAGAGTTTAAAAATAATTTTTAAGAAACTTTGAGAAAAGTTGAGGAAATGTGTAGTTGAAAAATTGATCAAAATTGTGAATTCCATAAAATAAGTTTGAGAAAAAAAAAATTTATTTTAATCTCTACCAAATATATGCGTAATTTCTTAACATAAACTATTATCACACATTCGCACTTGTAGTTCGAACCTAATCCATAAAAAAAGGGACTATTCTCTAGTTATTAAATGTATCAAGTTTTGTAATATAAAGTACAGGCAGTCTTTATGAATGTTAAGACTGCAGACAGACGAATTTTTGGATTTTGAGAGATCGCGGGAATGGTGATTTTCAACAGGGATGTTGGATTTTGCTAAAAATCAGTTTTTTAATATATTTTAATAAAAGTTAATAAAATGTGACAGAAAAATTGATAAAAAGTGTGAGTATCATGAAATGTGTAGTTAAAATTAATTATTAATTTTAACTCAAATTTTTATCAATTTTTTAAACAAAACCAAACAAAGATTAATAATATACGAACACATGATATGGAAGAAGAAACAGGAAAGGAAAAAATGAAGCAAGAAGAAACATAATCCTATTTCGGGCTCGTTGGATTCATGAATATGTTACCGAACAAGAGGAAGGTGTTTGATTCACTGGTGGATTTAGAGTAGGGAGAGTGGGGGCAACTCTGCTTTCAAAATTTTTGTTTTGGTTTAAGAGAAAATTGCCTCCACAACAAAATATAAATCTTAAATTTATATAAACATAAAGAAAGTTTTCTATCCTAGTGACAAAGCTTGTTATTTGTGTTTGGACAGATTTGGGTTCAAATCCCAATTACCATGTTATTTTTTTATTTTTATTTTCTTTCTAGAAATTTGTGCAATTAATTTTCAATCTTAAAAATAATTTTTAAATATTTGATTTTTAGTTCCGTTTGCATATTTTGTCTTTTTACATAATTTTATAGATTTGAGTGTTAAATTTATCATGTTTTAGAATGATAAAAGTATAAAACTGACAAAATACTATGCTTAACACCGAATGTAATCTTTTAGACCTTAAACGTTTATTTGATTTTCAATTCTAAAATCTGAAAAATTAAACAAAATACCCTTTCTTTTTTTACGTACAAATCTCGTGAAATATAGTTGAGATTTTAAATATTTCCATGAATAAAATAAGTGTTTTTATTGTTTTCTTCAATAACGCTATATCAACCAGTTTCTGTTTCGTTGCTTATTACTATAAAATATACAAGTTAGTGTAGTGCCGACGGCTAGCACTATAATACTGCTAACAACCATATTGCCCCAACAAGATAAAGTTCCTGGCTCTGCCTCTGGTTTGATTGATTGCTTGTCGTGTCAATTTTTGTTGCAGATCTTGGCTCGTGATAGATTGCTGGGCTCATACAAGGTACTCGATAGGTTATATTATTTTATTTTATAGAATTCTCAATTTTTCGACTAAGTTAATAAACTAGAAAAAATAAAAATCAGAGATACTTACATAGCAATCATATGCTGATGAGTCCAAAGAAGAAATAAATAATAAACTAAATTTATGTTTACAGATTTTACAGCCTCAAGTATGTCTTGATATGCATCTTTTGTTAAGAGTAAAAGAAACTGTGAAACTTTATGTATTTAGGTCAAACCAGTCGTCAAGTTGCTGAAGCAGACACTAGTTGGAACAGGAGCATTGCTAGTTGCAGCTGTTTCATTATTTACTTTCGCTACCCCTGTCGAGGATTTTATCCAGAAGACATTTGTTAAGGAGAATCCGTCCAAAGTTTCATCATCAAAGATCAACACGAAAGTCAATTTAAGGTATTACGTGAAACAAGTCGAGTCTTCAAATACTGCCGAGTGTTCCACTTCATAACAAACAAGACTTTCGATTACTATACGTTCTATGAATATGTTGTAGGAAGGAGGAACTGTTGAGACTGCCGGTCGAAGTGAGGTCGGACGATGATCTAGCAGCAGCTGCAGCAGAGGCTGCTGATGGAAGGCCTGTCTACTGCAGAGATAGGTATTATCGTGCATTAGCGGGGGGACAATACTGCAAATGGGAGGATTTACTCAAGTGACAATGTGAGCAAATATTGGCAGATGTTCAATTTTCACATCATGTACGAGCCCAGTGATCTCTTTTGATTGGAGTCATAAACCATTTCTTATATTATTTTGGGGAAACTAAGGAATTTCTTAGATAGAATCACAGGTAAAGCAAAAGAGTAGAGAACTTTGAATTTTTTATTTTGGAAATCATAATGTCAAAGCATGACAATAAGCTGTATTTGCATTATTTATACATATATATGATTTTATAAGTGGTGATATAGCACCGACAGTGTACATTAATGATGGTGCCCACTATCTATGTGGCATCGTCACATTTGTTACTTTTTAAGAAGTTGTTGATAACTTTTTGAATTTTTTAAAAAATAACCAATGTGGCAATGGCACGTGGACAGTGGACATCATAATTAGTGCCCATTGTGGGTGCTACATCACTACTCATGATCTTATATATAGTCTGGTACACAGTAAAAGGTGCGATGGTACGAATTTAAGATAATATAAAAGTGAATTTTACGAAATATATGGATAAAAATGATGTTTAACCAATTTGTAAGTACTTATAAACACTGACAAACATGCTATTCTAATTACAAGAACACAATACAGAAATTAATCAAAAATTTTTACATAAAGTGGGTATGAAAAGTGAATATCTATTATATTTTTCATTTTTATTCAAGATAAATTACTTTTAAAAAGTTATTAACACCAGTTGTATTACATACTCTAATATTAAAAATTAACATTTTGAATTTTTTTTGCATATCATCATATCAAAAAGAGAATACGGGCGTGAAGTTAGAAAGAAGTGAGGATTTGAACATATTTGATGTTGTTGAAATTATTTTGTAAGTGCTTATAAACACTGTGTTTCATTAAATATATGGATAATAAGTAGATAGTAAATTGTAAATCTAGTAAAATATATAAAAAAAAATATTTTTAATTAGCTTAAATTAAAACTTGATTACTTGATTTTTATTTTAGCATTGTCTTAGTATGACAAGGGAAATTAATTTTTTTTATTATTTTAGAAAAAAGAAACAACAATTAAAAAAGTACCTCGAGAAAACAGGTTATTTGAGTTTTGAATGACAATTGAACCACAAAATCAATATCATTTTGACAGAAATTGCGCTTTATATGGTCGGTGCAAATAGAGTAATTGAATTAATTGGTTTTGCATGGCTTTAGCCTCCATTCACTCATTGAGTGACACCTCATGCAAAAAATGAACACCTCTATGCCGCGTGGCACCATACAACCTTTTATAAGAATATCATAACCAAATCGAAAAACACAAAATAGACTTGTAAGAAACGTCGATATGGATAGAAAAGAAGAGAATATTGAAAAGAAAGAGAAATTAGAAGGGCTACCGGTGGAGACTAGTCCATACACGCAGTACAAAAACTTGGAGGATTACAAGAGACAAGGTTATGGAACGCAGGGACACCTTCAGCCTCAACCTGGCCGCGGCGCTGCGAGCTCCACCGACGCGCCGACTGAGACAAGTGACGGCGCAGCAGCCAATCCCCAGGCTCAACTCTCCGCCACTGATGCTGTGAACCGCCAAGGGGTCCCTTAGTTTTATTTGTTTTGTCTGTTTAATTTGCTGTGCTATATGTATGATTTACGAGCACTTAAATAAAAGGCTGTAGTTCAGCTACTTGTTTTTCCAAGGCACGGTTCAAATGCTAGTCCATATGTATTCATAGTTGAGTAAAAATCGAGTGTTTTACATGAGATGGTTAACTGGTACGTAATTTAGTGCCTGTTTGACATTTATAAACTAAAATTAGTTTATTTCAGCTGTTATTTTTAATTTTTCAACTTATTTTTAATATGAAAAATCAACAATTTCAACTCAAATAAACTAATATTGGTTTATAAACTAGCAGTCCCGAACTACTACCTTCAAGTGGACAGCTTATTCGGCCCACCTGCTGAGGTGTCAGCAGGTGGGCGTTCATGATAAGACTTTATCATGAACGCCCACCTGCTGACACCTCAGCAGGTGGGCCGAATAAGCTGTCCACTTAGCGGCAGTAGAACAACATCCTATAAACTAGTTTATAATCTTTGTCACGGATTCTTAGTACTTTGGAATCAACGAATCCTTAGTACTTTGGAATCAACTGACATTAGCGTATATGAAACATATTATATGATGGAAAACCACAATTTTTTTAGTTAATTATTTGAATATATTAAGACTTCATTAATGAATGGTTGTTTGGTAAAATTTTTTTCTAAATAATAAATAGAACTTCATTAATGAGTGTTAAGTATCCTATTTTTTTTTTTTTTAAAAAAGAATCAAATGTACCTATTTAATCATATCTGTTACGAATTTGCTTTGATATTCAAACGTAAAAGGAGAACAAGAAAATAATACAGAAAGTAAAAATACCAAGTTTTTATGTCCCTAAAGACTCGGGTTCACCCAACCTTTGGTTATTTTCTGTTGAAGTTCCACAAAATAGATTTCGACTTCATGCATTAACAAGATCGTTCAAAGTTCGTCTCAGAAATTACAAGACTTCAACACAGAAATCACGCTCTAAGCCCTAATCTTTACAGACCGAGTGTCAATCAAAGATTGACCTCTTAAACAAAGTCAGATGACCTAAACTCTCACACTAGGAGTATCATTACCATGTTTATGGTGTGATTCCACCAAGAAATCAACAAAAGAAGAGAATGGAGTAGACTGACTGTAATCGTACACCTAGAGAGACAAAGAAGAGAGAGTCTAGAAGAAAGGTAAGATAGTATTTCTTATCTGTCAACAGTTCGTATTTCTTATCTGTCAACAGTGCCAAGCTTTCCTTTTATACTCCAGATGAAGGGTTCAAATTAAAACTACAAAACCAATGGCTCAGATCAAAGCTGAAGAACCATTAGTACAAAAGTGCGAAACAAGAATGCGTTTTAAACCGCACCTCCAGAAATGAGTACATATTGATCAACATTAACAATATCTTTAATAATATTTACCCAAATTAATTTGCCATTCTTTCCAACCACTTTTTGTTCACGATATTTATGCAAAATGGTTAATTTTACTATTTGTCACTTAAGCACATGTTTGGAATTGCTTAAATTATAATTCAATTGATCAAACTAGTCAGACATGTTTTTTATCCACACATAAAATAGAATCCACAACTTACAACTCACTTTTTATCTACACATTCACTAACAATTTATAATATAAGCACTTAAAAAATAATTTTAGCTCTACCAAACATGCGCTAAGTTTTTGTTAAATTTTAAATTGTTCATAAAAATATTCTATTTTATTTTATTAATTATTAAAGTTACTAATAGTTTTACAACGAGATAATTGCATCAAAGGTCCTCAACGTTTCAAAATCGTTAGGAATATGTCCATAACCTAAAAAAAAAGCACCACACATCCCCAACGTATGAAAATCTTGGTGTAGTAGGTCTTTATGACCAAATTGCCATTCCTTTTAAATAAACAAAAAAACAAAAAATAAGAAAAAAGAAAAACATAATTAAAAACTAACCATATGTACCCAAAAAAAAATAAAAAATAAACATGAAGAGAGTGTGAGGGTGTTTGCCGTGAAACCAAGAGGAAAATCTTTTAGGTTTTGTGAAAACCAGGGAGTAAAAAATACTTTATAGTTTTTGTGAAACTGGGGAGATTTTAGGATAGGCCAGAGTGGGATTTCTCCACTGGTTGCGGGGGGTGGGGGTGGTTTTTGTGATTAGGGTTAAAGTTAGAGTTAGGGTGGGGTTGAAGTTCCTTTTTTTTTTTTATTCGAAAAATAAAGTAAAATTTTAAGTTGGGCTAACATGTGGTTTAAAATTGGGTTGGGTTGGCCAGTAAATACGAGTTCGTATAAAATTGGGTAAGGGCTAGTTTAGTCCAGTCCAAATTTTTGTGTGGCCCGTTTAGTTTCGGGCCAAGTCGATCGTGTGACTTATTTGACACCTCTAATTTTATACATATAATTTATTTTTGTCACTACTAGTCACAGTCGCCATCGTAAACTCCACCTCCCACCACCTCTTATGTTGTTGTTTTGATTTGAAATTTTTAATCGACTAGATCTGTTTTCTTGATATTGCAAAAATAAATAAATTTCCATCAACAAATGATGAAGGCATTAGTAGTTTTTGAAAGTGGATGTGTAAGTGGTAGTTGTTGGCATTAGCTTAGTTATTGGTAGTAGTGGTAGTGAGCAGTGACAATGGCTGATGGTGTTGATAGAAGCAGTTAGTGGAGTTAGGGTTTGGTGGGGAGAATGTTTGGGTCGGGTTGGGGCGTTACACAAATCTATGTGATTTTGATGGCATTGATGGTAAAACAATGTTGGTAGTGACGGAAGACAATAGTGATGGTGGGAAAAATGAGTTAGGATTTGAGATGAGTGTACCAAAGTAAAACACGTATTAATACATTACAACTAATACACGTGTTACTTTAATTTAATTGAAACTATGTTGGTTTTTGTATTGGCAAATAAGGCAAAGTTGTTGAAGGTGATGATTTTTGGATATTGCTAGGTATTTTGAGGATGGTGTTTATTGGGGGAAAAAAGTGACATAAAATAACACAACATATACCTTGTGTAAAATGTAGATTTTTTAAATAAATATTACATAGTATAACATAACGTGTTACTCATGTAAAACGTTGATTTTATAAAATATCATACACACTTCCCTTAACTTTTTTTTTTTCATCGAATTCTTATTTTTATCTTTATATTAATTAGTATATCTAATCCATAATGATGATTTTTATCTAAAAAATCTATTAACGTGCTTTAAAATAAAAGACAAATATTTAATTACAATTTTTGTATTTATTGTTTTCTTTTACTTATTTAAATATACGTTAAACAAATAAGTTAATGTTTTTTTAATTTTTTTCCAATCATCTATTCTTTCTCACTTTATTACAGGTAAAGAACAAATTGTACCAAATTGAGAATTCAAACCCTAACCAGGATTTTGCCAACGCAGCCACCACCTGCAACGGGCCGCACCGCCACCGCCACCGCCAAAAGTGTATTCCTGAATATACTACTGCATGTTGTATGTTGAAAGATTATAGTGATAATTGGTGTGATTATTAAAAGTAATTTCTAGTCTATGTGTGGACATAATATAGGGCCAAGTCAAAATTCCATTTTTCCTTAATCTGTCCTAGAAGCTATGAAACTATAAATGAAGCATAAATGCTTTTAGAGGTTTTGGTTGAGTGGTAATGACTGGTTTCAGAAATGAAGAATGACGATGGTTATGCTTGTGACAATTGACTCAATCTCTTCAAAAGAAATGATAATCAGCTAAAATGGGTGGAGAAGAGACCAACCCCTTATCCAGAGAATTCATTCGCCCCTCCTCCCACTCTCTCACTTCCCATTTTGGGACGGTCCCATCTCTCTCCTTTCTTCTTTGCAATATAAAAGTACATAGTTAAGTAAGTTCATACGTGTTTTAGCAGCAAATCCATGTTTCCATGAGCATTCGATTAGTTTGTTTCCCCTTTCTAGATAGTTGTTACGTTGTTGAGAATTTTTTGATTCATAAGTTTCCCATATTGCACATCAACTGTTGATAGTTTTCCCTTCTCCAAATTATTAAGGCGCGTTAATTTATGTTGCATTTCCATTGTTAACTCAATATTACCACCATTTGTATTGGGTTTTCTTTTTTTACAAATTGAGGTAGGAAGTAAGATCATAGAGATGAGCAGCAACCTAAGGAGCATGAAGAATGTACTGACTGATGCAGCCATTAAAGGTGTTGAATTGGCAAGGGCTCGGATATTTTGTCATGTGCTCAACCCAACTGGGCAGAGATCGCCCCACAAGATTCTGCGTAAGAAGCTTATTGGTGAGAAGGTGGCCTCGTGGTACCCTTATGACATCAAGAAAGATGACCCCCTTGTCATGGCCCGTCAAACAAGAGTAATAAAGCACTTAATTCTTACTACCGCCCATTAAAGTATTATTTATTCTGCCTCTGTGTGACTATTTTCTGTGCATGCGCCTTTATGTGTTTGTTTTCATGATAAACGATGTTAAGGTTTTAAAGTATTGTTTGAAATTTTTAGCATTATGGGAGCAAATCATTGTGTTTGAAAACTAATAAAAAATGTATCAGATGCTACTCTCGTGTATAAGCTGTTACCTTGATATTTTCAATTTAAGATAGGAAGGCAGTGAGAAAAGCAAATCTTGCAGCATTTTTCTTGGACGTTCATTGTATCTATTATATCTAGATGGTATTTTAGAAAGATTGGCTAGTGGACCCTTTGCACTTTGTACCTTCCCTGGTATATATATTTTATAAACCTCCATGATGCTTGAAGGTACTTCTGGATGATTTTTTAAAATAAATTTGTCCAGGCAGATTAGATATTGATTATGCACAATATTTTTAAAAGATAACATTATAAGAAAAAGAAAAAATTTAAAGTTTCACAGTAAAGGTTGGTGTTCTAGAATCAAATCAACCCCCCACCACTGAAATTTCGTCCTTCTTAAATCCCCAAGAGAAAATGCAGAAAAGGGAAAACATATCAAAGTGACCGTGCCTGCGTTTGGAAGGATATATTTACATTTAGTTGCATGTATTGTTCAATAGATGGAAGATTTCCAAGATATTCGAAGGCAAGTCGAAGACTAATGATGTAGAGTGACAGTGAAACTGAAACTTTGATTCTGTTTGAGTCTCCTTTTTCATTTGACTAGGTTGAAGTAGTCTTTTCAAGTCTGAATTATTGCTTGTGTCTCATGTAATTGATTGTGGGCTGCAGGCGCTTAAACAAGCTTGAAATGTTGAAACGTCGTGGAAAGGGGCCACCAAAGAAGGGCCAAGGAAAGCGTGCTAAAAAGAGTTGCAAATAGAGAACAATGATCTTGAACTACACTATTGCCATGTTTGGGAGGGAGGATTGGATATTATGGGATATTATTACTGATGCTTTTCAAATGACCTTTTGAATTTTTGACGTATGATATGTGATCGTAAACGCGCACTTTGTTGCCATTGTTTTGATATGTTTTGGATGACATAACTCCTAATAAACGAACCAAGACATATGCTTATTTTAATATCTTACCTTGTATGCTATTTTATGCTTTTTATTATTCTTATTCATTAATTTTTTTTCTTGAGAGAAATAAAGTTTGTAAAAATGAATTTGGTTGAAACATGGCAGTCATACTCTTAGGGAATGTTTAGTATATAGCTTAGTGCACCAAACAAGCCATCCAAGTTTCTTTGATGCTGGAATAGTAGTGCTTCAAGGAGTTGGAAGCCAAACTTCATTGCCGTACTTCATCAATAGTGCCCGGCAGATGGGAGAAACATATTTAGTGGCGGCAATATTTGGCTCCAATTCAAGTTGATTTTTAGCTGAAATTTCTAATTTCAACAATCAATCTGTTTTCCCTTTGCCAGTACAACAGGAAGGACAGTCACGAGTGTTTTAGAATTTGGTCGAAAGGAGAGTAATTATCGTTTTACGGGGAAAAATAATATTGTTCTATGAAGACAACTAGCCTTCCATTTCCGTCAGATGGCCAGGTCTCCCCTGGCTCTTTCACGGTCCGGTCTCCATTTCTTCCCACATTTCTCTCATCTCTCTGTACAGTTTTTGGTTGTTGTTGTTGTCTGGACTGAATAGTTTGCCTTCAAAGAATTTAATAAACTCAGACTTTTGATCAACTATGGTCCCTGATCTAACATATTGGTGTTGTCTTCGAAGAGGAATGAATAATGCAATTTTAATGTTTCTCAAGTTCCTGCTTGGGTAAGAAAGGAAGTGAGAAGGGAGATTTTGGGACCTTACTCTTTCCATCTAAAAGTGAGAGAGAAAAGCTCAAACCTTTGTCTTTAATTCTTTTTACTTTCATTTGCTGCAATAGAAGTTTAGGGAAAAGGATTTTTCCTTTAAACTATCCACATGGTTATGATGTAAGCTTGCAATAATGAAATGGACGTTGTTGTCCCTTCTGTCGTTTGTTTCCTGGTCCACCACAAAAAACTGGAGAAATTGGTCCTTCAACTAGCCATCATTATTTCCTTTCATTGTCTATCTATCTTTTTATCCTTTATAGCTGATGGAACATCAATTTGTTATTATCTTATATGGATGAATGGAACACTTAAAAATTTGTGCTATATTTACAGAATATGATTTAATTGGCGGTTCAATATTATGTTTGTTAGACCATCTTATAGTCGGTAAGTGTTCTCACAACTGACGTCTCTGGCTGCAGTCTGTTTCGGTAAGAAAGGGAGTGTGTATATTCTCCCCAGGCTTCACAGTTATCACTGGAATTTGTTTTACATTTGGCACGAAACTAAAAAATAAATTAAAATACTGACTTTAATCACTTCTATTAGACTCATTTATCTGCACAGGCTCTTTAATTATTACATGCTTCAATGACATAGTTATATGTTAAAGTGTTACAGCAGAGTTAATTGTGATATGACTAGTTCTTTAAAAGGCCCCATTAAAAGCTGAAGGAAAAAATTCTGGGCCATCAAAGGAGGTTATTATTGATAATCAGACTGCTCTTTGCATTATTGGACATGCCACTTGAGCTGAAGCTGATGTCTTATCAAGTGGTTCATGCTTAACTAGATTTTTGGTCCACTGTTTCATCAATCATGATTCCTGGATGCCAATCAAATATGTTACAAATTGCTGACACATGCGCTGCAGATAAAATCTTTCACATGCTGCTACTTGTGTTATTTTTTTTTTTTTACTTTGCTTATTGTAATGTAATTGGTTTTTGACAGCCGTCACAAACACGATTATCTTCATATATTCGAATGGTAATTTACATTAACGACAAGTTGAATGGTGAGTAACCACAAATAGGACACTTGAATTACATAAAATCTTATTCATTTCTTCTGCATTGATTACTTGCATCACATGCTCTACGTGTGGAAGTTTAATAAACATTCCTTGCATCTTGCGTGGTAGCTCAATGTGATAACTTATTGAGATATCAGCCTTTCTTATGGTTGAAACTTGGGATGGAATCATTTAGAACCCTATGATGGTGAGCTTTTGACTACCCTTATAACCTCAAATTTCTACATATGTTGAAGGTAAGTCACGGACTACTTTGTTTAGGGCTTTATGTCTTATCAAATCCAATTCACCCAGAATCTTTAACTGTATACGCAAAATTATTGATGTATTGATGGGCCTAGTGATCTTGTTATGTGTCAGCAAGATGGTGCATACTGAAGTTCAATTTACATACAATCCATATTCTGTCCCAGCCCCAATAAGGAGAGTAGAATGGAAATGATGAAAATGATAAATATTGTAATGTAGCACAGAAGCAAGATTTACTCGTCTGTTTTGGAATTTTCTTTGATTTCCTTAATAGCACTATAATGATAACAGGGTACTTCTGCTCATGGAGTTTGATCTTTATATTTGCTATTATGCTTGGTACTAAATGATCCTTTTAAGGTTGTTTTGTTTGCTTTTTATCCTGCCAGATCTCATCAAGGTTAATATCTGTGATGTTTGTCATTCTGGTTTTGCTAGTAAGAATTCTACGTGGGAAATTCTTCCATATGCCAATCGCTGAGGTGACCAAGCAATGGCAGGCTTGGCACACACTCTTGCACAAATTACTCTTTCACTGTGTTTGTAGTGCGGAATTGGAGTTCCCAATTGAAATTTGGAAAAATCAGTTCGTGAGTCAGGGATCCATTTATATTATTTTCAAATACAGCATCAAGTTATTTGAGTCATGTAGGTTGTGATGTGCATTTTAGTTAAAGGGGAAAAAATGACCCTTTCTTTTTGTAGTGGAGGGTCGACTTGGCCTAGTGTGGGCTTGACCCTTATGTTAATTCACATGCATTGATGCCAATTTGTGGGAACATTGATAGCAGGTTTTGGTCTAAAAAATAAATTGAATGAATATGCCCTACAAGGTAGGGCTTGATCATCCTGCATAACGCTCCTCCTACAGGCACCAATACCTTTATTTTCTGCGAACATTCAGTTTTTGGTATGTTTAATAATGGGTTAATTTCACCGGCGGTCACTGAAATTACAAGGTTTCAATGCCGGTCGCTGAAGTATACTAATGTGTTCATCAACGGTCACTTCGTTAAATTTTTAGCTTAAGTGTCCATGTGTCACATAATTGAACTACATTTGGTAAAAATTGATGCTACGTGGTCTTCATATTTCATGTGCATCTTTTGTGGTCTAAATTTATTGTTATTAGTACATTAAGTCCACGTGGTATCAATTTTTATCAAATATCGACCAATTGTATGCTACGTGGACATTAAACGGTAATATGTTATCAATTTACATTGAGAATTTAGCAGTGTGACCTTTGGTGAACTCATTAGTATATTTCAGTGATCGATACTAAAATTTTATAAATTTAGTGACCGTGTCTTGTAATTTTTTCAAAACTTAAGTGACCACAGTAAAATTAATCCGTTTAATAATGCAAACTAGACAATATTAAAGGAAAAAATAAATTTAAGGCATGTTTATGCTGAAAATTTTAGTTTTTATTTTTGATACGGGATCATTCAATTGAGTGTACAGTTTTGTCCATCGTTTAATCATATTACTGTACATGCTGCAAGAATCAATCAGGAGATATGGACCGCCATATTTTTGTTCGTGCTCCCTCCAATGTTTATCAGATTATAATTCCCTTTTACATGACATTAGCAAACATGATAGCAAAAACCTCAAATCTCGAACTATATTACAGAAAACTTGATCATCCGTAGGGTGCAGATTTCACACTGGACCCACGAGTAATGACACTTTACCAAACCAGAATCACTGGAAACGTCCCATAACGATGTGAACAGCCAGTCAGCCACTATCATTATTGGGGAACATAAATTGAACGATGTTAACAGCCCATTGATGAGTAATAGAGCAAAAGTGAAATTTAATTTTTGAAACATGCATTAAATGGTCACTATGTATTGTCATCGTTGGGCCTTCACAATTACATAATAAGTCGTAATACTGCAGTTATGATTAATTGTATTTGGTGGCTTCTTTAAATGGTAGGTCATGGCAACCAAGGTTGCATCTCTTTCAAGTTTCACGGTACTCTACCTACCCCCGCATCCCCCGGGCGACTTGGGGGGTTAGAGTTGGATCTCCAGCCACTGGTTTACTGATAGTTATTTTCTTGGGTGAAATTTCCTACTTGGTGGGCTCATACGTTGACAAAGGAAGCCAACTTGTGACATGAATGGATGGCCAATGTCAATGTTCGCAAAATTCTATCAAATCTCATGTCAATGCTCGCTTGAGAAGTAATAACCTCTTTGAACTTGAGTCATTTGGGCAACACTACGGGACTTGTCTTTTAGTGGAAGTAGCCCTTCCCGATTGTATGCTCGCTACAAGGTCTTCCAGTAAAGGGAGACAACTTTGATACTATTGGTACAGGCTCTTAGTTAAAACTCTCCTTTAAACTGCCTGTATGAAATTCAAAAGTAACTTTTATTTTCTTATTTGTGGTCACTGGTCAGTTAAATGTGTTTTATGCTATTGTAGTCCCGTTTTGCTAAAATGGTACAGAAATTTATGTGGTAAAGATAGGCAATTTTGTGGATGAAAATGAATCTCACATGGAAACCTCTTATCTCTGTCTCCCACCACACACTACGAACTAAAATTCTTTTTCCCTTCTACATTTCAATTTCTTCTACCCAAAATACTATACTACCTTACTTATTAGTAAAATGGATGCCCATTATGGGGATTGTACGTGGTTTATAAAGGCAGAAGATAAATTGCAGGATTTATGACAGAAATTGACTCTCAGAACTGTTGAAGTCAATTATTTCTTCAGTACAAAGAGTGAATTTTGGGAAAAGAGCGAAAAAGACATGATCACTCGTTAAGAAATGACCAAAGCCATAAAGGGAAACTTCCTATAAGAATTTATGTACCTTCAGCTATGATGGACTCTTAAACGGGATCAGGGTCCTTTAAATAACTGAGATGGTGGATCTTGATCAGGACCAAACTGCACTACCCACGGCTACAAACATGTTTACTAAGAAAAATGATCTTCTTTCCGCTGCCATGAAGAGAACTAGTGAATGGTCTGCTCTCTTTTTCCTATCTAATTATTATCACGTTTACTTATGTTGTTAATTAATGAAAGATTAGTTTGGCCACTTTTGCTGAATTCTGTTTAGGGAAAAATAGTCTAAAGAGTCTGAAGAACTTAAGATGTTTGTTTCAATGTTCAAACAGGATTTTTTCGCAGGAAATCTCGAGCGACGTAACTGTTAATGCAGGGGGAACTTCCTTTTCATTGCACAAGGTAGAGTACATTGATGTTTCTTATAGCATATTCTAATTAATTAATGTGAAGAATTAGAAATAATTCTGCAGTTGAAGTTTTGGTATTTGATTCAGTTCTCGTAATCAAAGAGATTTCAAGACTCAGTTGCACATGTTTTTACATCTACAGTTCCCATTGGTCTCAAAATGTGGATACATAAGGAAGATAGTTTCAAAATCCACTGATACTGATCTTGCTGCTATCGAAATCCCTGATATTCCCGGAGGAGCAGAGGCCTTTGAACTTGCCGCAAAATTTTGTTATGGAATAAACTTTGAGATTAGTACAGAAAACATTGCCATGCTTAGGTGTGTAGCAGAATATCTTGAGATGACAGAAGACTATGCAGTTGGAAATTTAGTTGGAAGAACCGAGAAATATGTACACGAAGTGGCACTAAAGAGCCTTGCAGGGGCAGTTTCCATTTTGCATTCTTCCGAAAACCTTCTTCCCCTAGCAGAAAAAGTAAAACTGGTGAGCCGATGCATAGATATGATAGCATTTGTGGCCTGTAAAGATAGCCAATTTGGCGCACCAGGGAGGGCAGAGAGTGGCAGGAATGATTTGACATCCCCCAAATCGTCCATGTCCAATGCAAAGTCTGTTGTTGATTGGTGGGCTGAAGATTTGACTGTCCTTCGAATTGATTTCTTTCAAAGGGTTCTCATTGCAATGATGGCTAGGGGATTCAAACAATACGCTCTTGGTCCAATACTAACGCTATATGCACAAAAATCTCTTCGTGGGCTGGTGAGGTCTTACCTCATAGACATGGATATTAATCACGTGAGCTAGATTCATATATTATTTTTCTTTTCATTTCAGGAAATATTTGGGAAGGGAAGGAAGAAAATCGAGGCAAGAGAAGAACACGAGAAACGGGTTGTTTTGGAAACAATAGTTAGTCTTCTACCAAGAGAGAAGAATGCTACGTCAGTTAGCATTCTCTCGATGCTTCTTCGAGCTGCAATATATCTAGAAACAACAGTTGCTTGCAGGCTCGACTTGGAAAAGAGGATGGCCTTGCAACTTGGACAGGCTGTGTTAGATGATTTACTAATTCCTTCTTATTCTTACACCGGGGATACATTGTTTGATGTTGAAACTGTGCAGAGGATAATGATGAATTACCTGGAATATGAAATGGAGGGGAATAGATCAGGATACAATGCAGACGACGAGTATATTTCTCCTTCACAAAGAGATATGGAGTGTGTCACAAGGTTAATGGAGAATTATCTTGCTGAAATTGCGTCTGACCGCAATTTATCTGTCTTGAAGTTTATCTGTCTTGCCGAACTTATCCCTGAACAGTCCCGAATAACGGAAGACGGAATGTATAGGGCCATTGATATCTACTTGAAGGTTTAATTTGTTCCTTTTCTTACTTTATTTCTGAATCCTCACTGATGAGCAATGGAATGGGTCAAATAGGATTTTTGGTTGACATTAGAATTTAAGACACGAGTCTATTTTGCTTAATTTTAATACTGATGAGTGATTTTTTGGACTTCTTTGATACTTGTGTTTCGCTTATTCCGACAAAGTTTGATTACTTGATGTAGTAAAGATAAACTTTCGCATAAACTATTGAGGCAAAGTTTCTTTTTATTTTCCCTTTTCATCTTCTTCACCTCATAGAAATCCTCTCTTATTATAGGCAAACAACCTTTTTCACCTCTTCACATTTGGTTGATCATTAGAGAATTTGAATATATAAACGTAATTAAATTGATGATCTTGACCAATAGTTGCTTCACATGTCAAATGTTGCAAGCTAGTATAAGGTAAATTCAGTCCGTTTTGTAATGTACTACGAACTAAATGTAAGCTTCGTGTAGTTACTTTATAGATGAATTGTCGACTGCTGCATATCTTATTCATCTGCTTCCTTATATGTAATCTGCAGGCTCATCCAGCATTAAGTGACATGGAGAGAAAGAAAGTTTGCAGTGTGATGGACTGTCAAAAGCTTTCTCGGGAAGCTTGCGCGCATGCAGCTCAAAATGACCGACTACCTGTCCAGACGGTAGTTCAAGTGCTTTACTACGAGCAACAACGCCTCAGGGAAGTCATGGACAGCAGCCTCAATGATTCTTCTTCTCTTCCAACTAAAGCAAATCAATTCTCCGTCGACATCCACCCTGTACCAGACGAGCTCTCGACTCTACGTAAAGAAAATCAGGACCTGAAACTTGAGTTGGTGAAAATGAAAATGAGATTGAAAGAAATCGCAAAATCTGATAATCCTAAAGCATCAATTGGTAGTCCCTCAGGTCCTCGTCTATCCTTTGATAAGCCTCCTTTGCCTAGAAAATCATTCATAAGCTCCGTCTCGAAAACACTTGGCAGATTTATTCGGGCTGATGGAATTGTACCTCAAAGTGCCAAACGTCGAAATAAACCTGGCAAAGATAGGCGACATTCCATATCATGATACATTTGGTTCGTACTTGATCCTTTTAGTATCAAATGATGATACCTTTATTTCATTGTTTTTTATCTTGAGAAAAGGTCCTGGATTCTGTATTTTTCCGTTCTTTCCTCTGTGTGATATATGTGTAAATCATAGTGCAAGTGCATTTTATTCAGATCTGTTAAAAATAATGAATCTTGATGCATATAATTGTTTCTGTCTTGCTATTGATTTGATGAGTTTGGCTATACACAATACCAGACGCACTATTGGATCCTCCTTTTTTTCCTCCTCCTGATAGTGTTTATATATATAATATTCTGGATTCAAGATAGGACTCATTGTGCTTAATACCATGATTGATCTTTTAATTAATAGGGTGCTATTTAAGGGTATAAATTAACATGCATCCTCTGAAAGCTTCCGCTTCCCCGCCAATGTAACAAAGATTTGGGGGTGAATCAGAGGATTAATTAAGGATCTGCTCCCCCACCCAAAGAAAAAGAGGAAAAACTGAACACAAAAGACCATTGGAAAAAAGAAAAAAGAAACAAAGATATCTTCGTACTATGCCACATGTTCCCAAATAATTAACAACCCACTTACAATTATCCACATGTGGATCTAGAGGTGTAAAACGGGTCGGATGGGACTATCTATAGGTCCAACATATTTAGAAAATGTGAAGCATAACATGATAGGTCGAGCATGGACCATTCCTCCGGATCTCGCTGGTTTTCGATTTTCTTTTCTTTTTTTTTTTTTCCTTGTTCTTTCTCAAAGAACGAAAAACAAAACTAAATTGAAAAGCTGTCAGTGGATTCTCAATCCAGGGCCGCTCAACACACCCCGCCTCTCTGACCGGCCGACCAACAGCACAGTCCGGACTGAGTCAAACAAGGACTGCCCCGTCCCGTCCATTTTATTCCTCTAGGTGGATCCAATCCATAGTCAAAACAGAATATAAGAGGATGAAATCAGTGAGGTATCTTTGTGATAGGTTGATTTTCTTGGGTTGAAATCAAAAGGTGAAGCCAGAAAACACAAGAGACAATATAGCAGTGTTCTCATCTCCATGTCTTAACCAAATAATCAGATAATATTTAACTTAAGAGAACAGATGATTTCAAGACCAGATTTCAGTCATTACATAATTGTGGGACAGCCTTGTATTTTGGAATTGGAATCTAATGTTCATTTGGTAGACACCTCAAGACACTTAAAAGTTATTGTCCAAAGGAAACATTTTCTCTGTGGTAGGTATAAATGAAGATAATGAACAAAGAAGAAATAAGAAGGGTCTATTTCATTTATAGTGTGTATAAAATAGTATTTAAATGAAGTTGAATACAGGGTTTTAGTAGATGAGATTCCTTCCATCTTGTTTGCATATTAAAAGAAACCATTCTGTATTATGATGTAGGCTAATTAGTGAGTAACCACAATAAAGACGTGGATAAATAGTAGACCGAGGTAGAAACTTCCAAAGGACTCCACAAGTACAATGGCCCTCAATAATGAAATTGAGATTCCTTCCGGCCCCGGGATTTCCTTGTCAAGGTACAAGTATTCACTTGGCACGGTGGTGGGATTAAGTAAAAACTACAAGACATGTTTGATACGTTGGATTGAATATGATTAAGCAAGTAAGACATGTTATAAAATTTGTTACTTGTTAATCTAGTCTAGTCCAGTCCAGTCTAGCGCAACTGTCAGGTGGCTACAGCCTCCAGCAAATCTGGTTTCGTCCAATGGGTCACTATTACCTATAGTGTGACATCTTCTTAAAAGTTCTACTCCAATCTCTTTAGTCTTTGATTCCCTTTCGGGATCCTGCAAATAACTTGAGAATCTGTATAACTCTCCTATACTTAAGTCAGCAAAAGTCCACGAAATGTATGTGACAATATTTAGGTCGTGCATACTTTTTTACTGGCTTGATGGTCTATGTATGAGCTTGAGGGAAGAGTTTTATGGTAAGATGAGATTGTTGGAGTGATTCTTGGAATCATCTAATTTTAGGGTGAGTGATTTGTAGATATTTGGTTCGATTAATTGGGCATGATTATAAAATAAAGTAAAAGAATATAGAGCCTAGTCTAATACAACTTGTCAAACATGCAACGTGTAATATAAAGGTAAGCACTAGTGTAATATAATATTTCATAATAATAAAGTTATTATAAGTCGTGCATTATTGACTATTTAGATCTATGGGTGTATTCACACCACACAGTGCATGTGAACTCAACATGTAATTGCACAAATGGATTTGAAGATACAACTCCTCTTCAAATAAAGGACAAAACTGGCCCAACTGAACATGTGGATAGTACATATTACAAACTCAAATCTTGCTGTAAAGTGGATTTGCAAACTCAACAGGTTTTCCAGAAATTAAAGGTGATTATCACAATAGTAGACAAAATCCTAAAGGAATAATTAATTAATAAATATTTCTTGTTTGATTCCCATCTTATGTTAATAATACTTAGGTTAAATCTAATGATAGGACATCAGCATTGACAATTCACGTGGGACAGTTTTGGACTCTTGGGATTCCCATAGATATTTTGTTGTGAACGAAGTACAGACAATCTTGTCTAGCTATAAATTCAATCTAAGCATCTCCTGAGCTTATCCATATGTTGATAGAAAATGCAACGTGCAGGTCGTAGTAGTTCAACTTTTATGTTGATGGGTGGATCTCTTCCTTCTTAAAGTAAGGGCTTCGGCTCCGGGACCCAACTCGATCTTGTCATACACTGCCACTCAAAGAATTCAATGCACCCTTTCTCTGAATAAAGACATGGTTGAATAAAAGTTATGGTGGAAATAGCACCAGCAAGAAATTAAAAGAATCCCATTATAAGTAAAAACTAGAAAGTAGGTTAACAAAATAAAATCCAATCAATATTCACAGAATCAGATGACAAGAGGCAGTCTACAGACATTATTGTACTGACTTGGGATGAATTCTTTTCCCCTTTCTCAGCTCATATTCAGGCTTAAAACCTGGAAAAGCCAAGGTGGAGTATTTAATCTATCTTGTCTCAAATGTTCTTCTACCTCAGAACCATTTTTCCTTCCTCCAAGGAAACTAGGATTTGATACAGGAATGTCTAATCCCCATTTCTGCTGGTTTAATGATTCCTCTCTTGCATATTTTCTTGTTCTCCTTACATGGTTTGATCCAGTGGAGGAAGAAGAAATGCTCGGCCCGGAACCTGATAACAATGGTGTTTCAGTGGCTTTTCCCCTAATATTATAGCTTTTCGGGCCTAGTGTCAGCTCAAGATCATTGTAATCTTCAATTTCGAGCACTCTACTATCACCTGATTCTTCTATAAACTCTCCAGCAGGCTGTTCCAAGTCCAGGCATTTCCTGGCCTTTGTATGAATATCGTTATCATAATTGAGCTGATTGGAATTAATCACATAATCCTGGGCAGTTCGCCTATTTTTGGCAGTTTCCCTCATTAGCCTCTTCTGAATTTGATAAAGACGATGAAGTTCACAAACCTGGAAAATTAACTTGAAGATTAGAACACTTATTAAGAAGCCATCAAAAAGATTCTACATAAGACATAAACGTGGACTAACTCCTGATATAGCAATAAAAGCAAGACGAAGGTTTAACATATCAATACGATGCAAATACATATACTGGGAAGATAAACCTACCTGCTCTCGAAATGTTTCCTCGTGCTTTAACATGGCCATTTTCATGTATTCCTTGTCATACGAATTAAGAAGCTTCTCCATCGCAATTCAAAAAAAAATAAAAATGAAAAGATTCCTAAGTCTTTGGAACTTTATCCTGATTGTGCTGTCAATACATTATACATAGCCTTTCTTATATGCCTCGTCCTGTTCATGCAGCAAAATGAAAAAGATTCAAGAAAAAAAAAAAAAGAGTAAATAGTACAATATAATAAAGACTGCAATCAAAGCATATATCAAGCTAAGGAGGCCATGATAGTTTTAGTCCACATGTTTTTTTAAGACACAGTATATAATTTAAATTCTAACTGTTTTTTTCCTTACAAGTATCATAATGTTTGGGCCATGATAATTATTCACATATGAAAATATCTCTCAGCATGGCTTCACATCATTTTCATAGTCAAGTGGTGGGTATTTAGCACGTACTGACTAAGATATTTTTCATTGATTTTACATCCCTTTGTCTTTTCAAGGTTTCACAATCATACGTGTTTTCTCCTATTTTCTTGTTTAGGGTTTATATTTTTTTCCCCAACCAGAAGCACTCTAAAATGAAACAATTAGAGTTTTGACTTGGTATATAATTAGAAATTCTAATTCAAGCATTGAATTTGAGTCACCATAAACCAGCCGAGTAACACATGTAATATACTCGAATACTCGATATATACATTAGAAAACTAAAATCGGGATCAGATTAGTAACTCGAAAATCAAGAATCGGACAAGAAACAGGTCATGTTATACGATATAATCTGTATAATGAAAAACTAAGATCAAATATCTCTCAAAACAAAGTTATATATTTCGGTAATTAGGCCAATACATTTTGTTCTCTTATCATCTACTCTTAAAAATCAAGAAAATTTTGTTCCATCTGGTGTACAATATAAAAAAGATACTGTAAACAAGTGTCTAAAACAAAGAATTTCATAATTTTCGTTGTTCACTAAGAATCAATAAATTTGCTTACCTTAATTATACGAATCCTTATCCTTTGTAATGTTCAGCTGCTTCCACATTCCCTTTGGTTTATGGTTGTGTTGATTCATATAATATTTCTGAAGAAGAATTTAAGAATCTGTTTCTAAACTCAGAAATCAAAGCAATTGTTTGTAGCATATGGGGTTTGATGAGGGCATGCCAAACAAATCCCAGTGCCTTAGCCAATCTGATTTAAGCTTTGTGAAGGAGATGCCCCAGACATGTCCAGCACTGCAAATATATAATATTCATTTAAAATAATACAATTAAAATTAAAATCCCATATTCTGTATAATCTAAATAGTTGTGGATCACAAGGGCTCTTCAGACAAAACATCAATATAACAGCGTAGTGAATCACATGCACCCAGGAATTCTATATGCTATCAACAGTTGTCCCCTCAATTAAATAGTATAAATATGTACACACATACACACATTACTGTATATATCTGTTTATATGTATGTACTAGTGAGGGAGACATGAAGGTGGCATCACCTGGCCCGCGTACAATTGGATCTTGACCGTACGTTAAATGGGAACATCTTGGGATAATCCAAAAGTTGATGACCATCACAGGATCTCGAAATACATCATCATTTAAGAATTTTGAATTATTGTAGGTATAGAACTATATACAAGGATATAAGGGTTTGTATCAAGAAAATTGTATTTTTGCAGAGGGACGTATTTGTATAGAGAGGGATGCTAAATTGATCTCATTCACCAGAATTTGCATTTTTTGGAAGGCCTGCAATTTGATTTTATATGCAAAATATTCCATTTGATACGTATTTAATGCAGGAGTTCTAACAAAAATACAAATGATATTACCACATTCAGGTATTGTAGACCGACTATGTTAAAAGAGGAAAAACAACTGTGTGAATTGTGAAATGTTTGTTTTATTTCAGGTCTAGTCATATCATAGGTACTAAAATTTAATGTAGATTAATTTTTCAATAATCATAAATTTAGTATACGTCCGTATACTTACCAGATATTCAAAATAAAGTATTTCGACAAGTCATGGAATAATTGTCGACCTACAATATTATAGTAGTCGCTCACTCTAGGTAAGTAAGTTATCATATAATTAATAAAACCATCAATTGGCGGCACATCTAAATTAATATTTTTTTAGCAGTTATATTTTGGAATTTCACATTTCCGATCCCAAATAAATGAAAAATGTAGGGCGGACTCAGAATTTTTGAAAGAGGATTACTACTTTAAAAAAAATGCACTTCAATACCGGTATACTATTATAGGGAAAAAAAATGCACTATAATTTAGTGATTTACCTGAGCTAAACCAGACTATAGTCTGGTCCGCCCCAAAAAAATGAAATAAAATCATATATCGGTTAAGGGAGGATGGCAAAATGCATGGTAGAAGAGTCAATGACTAAGTAGTATTAAGAAGGAAGGATTACCTTTTCTCTTTACTCGTTTGGGTGCGAGAGATTAAGACGCACTTCATTTAAGAAAGTACACTTACCATATATTCGAAATAAAGCATTTTTGACAAGATATTCTGCACACGATTTAATTTTCTTTTAACAAATTAATATTTTTTAATGTAGATTAAACCGGCCATATTTATAGACTTGGGCTAAATCTTCGGAGTTTAAATAAACTAAGTACAGCAGGGACACTCTTGACAACCCATAGTAGCATGGCATATGTGCGATTTGGTTAGAAGTTACAACTCCATTTCTTTAGGGAAGGGTTTTAATTAATTTATTTATTTTTAATTATTTTGATTTGTCTCTCTCTAGATATTGATAATAGAAATATTCAAAAACCCATTAATGTGGAAGAGGTGGATTTGATCTCAAAACATCAAAAATGGGTAGCAATTAGTGGAATAAATATTATATAATCTATCACCTCTACACTCACATATTGCAATATAAAATATGTGTTACACATTAATTTGACAAGATTGAATATGAATCGAACAAGGTAAGCATGAATTTTCAATTGTTCTCCCGAGTCTAATATTTTAATTTCGTTCTCGAGTCTAATTTCTTAATTTTGTGTATATCATACGTATGTTATATACATTACATTAACATGATTAGCCAAGGTAAAATAAGCATAAAACGAAATTTGTTAATAATACTATCAATTCCAAAGTATAATAACTCAGTGTATATCATATATATTTTGTATAGACAAGCTTAAAATCACAATGCAATTAATGTGAAATAAAAATTTAGTAAAATATGTAGTAGTATATAAGTGTTTATAAGTTGGTCAAACATCATTTTTATCCACACATTTAATTAAATCCACAACCTCTATCAATTTTTTATTTACATATTCTTTACGACTCACTACTTATAATTTACAAAAAATTTTTTTATCAAACATACTCTTAAAAAATAGGAACACAATACTACCTAAAGCAAAATGATGTACCAAAGGAGGGAGAGGGGGAGGGGGTTAAAAAAAGAAAGGGAGAGAGAGTGAGTGAGTGAAGCACGCGTTGCCGCCTTGCCGGTGCGAGGAGGTGCAGGAATTTCAAAGTTGGGGTGGGGCTAGGGGGACTAGGACAGCATTAAGGTTTGCTAAAAAGCCTGAGCTACGGCCATGTACTGTTTTTTGGTCCCTTG
The DNA here is from genome assembly GCA_030279155.1 of Forsythia viridissima. Lineage (NCBI taxonomy): Eukaryota > Viridiplantae > Streptophyta > Magnoliopsida > Lamiales > Oleaceae > Forsythia > Forsythia viridissima. The sequence goes on along the minus strand of CM059038.1, from coordinate 46,078,175 downwards.
ATTTAATTTTAGTACTATGTGGATAATAAACAACAGTGAATCAAATCAGAGCACACATTCATATTCAATAAACAGTGCAGCCTCAGAGAATATTTGAATTTTCAATTAATTTTGCATGACATTTGGATTATCGTCGTTTAATTTTCTTGATATATATTAATCTTTGTAGACGGGTTTCATTCAAAAAATTATTTAACATCAAATGCATGACTACTGACTAGAAATATTTTGTATATTATTATTTTAATTAAAAGTTTATATTACCTTCTTTCGTACGCAAGTCTTTCTCATCGAACTCATGTTGCTCCCCTCGAGTTAACATAATTGGTATTAAAAAAAAAGATTAAAATTTTTCTCGGTCCTTTATGTCCTTCATTTCATTTTTTCTCATCCTTTCTTTACTCGATCATACTCACAATATTATTATTAACTTTTATTTGCATTTAGACGATAATATTTCTTGAATAAATTTAATTTAAAAATAATTTTGAATCTCTCCAATTAAATTTTAATCCAAATCGTATCAAAATTCCCACCATATATTATGTGGCTATGAGCACTTTGCCAGTTTATTCTTGGCTCCTTCTCCAATTGAATCTATTTTTGTCTTCATACTACTAGAATTTATTTTCTCTTCCTCAAATGAAATTTTATCATTTATTTTTTTGGCCAAACATAAAAAAAATATATATTAGAAAAAATAAAAATTTGTTTGGCCCACTGCGGCGTGATCTGTTTAGGCTTAATTAAATAAATATTTAAAAGCATGAATGTAGATAAGTCAAGACTTTTATTCTTGCAGGTAAAGAGCATTTGGTTCCGTGATCATTTGTTTGGGTATGATCACGGGGTGCTAAATAGTAAATATATATTATGAAACTAATGATTATGACTAAGTACTTAAGACTTATATTAACTAAATTAATCTAAGATAATGTCATTAATAATGACATTTGGTGGAATCTCGAATCTTTTATAATTTTATCTACCTTTCTGCCCTCTCCAAGGAGAAAAGGGATCAATCCAAAGAAACCAATTTATACTTTGTTAAGTTTCAAGAGTAAGGACAATTGTTTGATAATATAATATGCAGAGTTCTTGAATTCAAGTTTCGTTTGTAGCTATTTAAGATAATTGTGCATGTTGGCTTTAAAATTTGGCTAGACTTTAAAATCACATTACTGTTAACCTGCACACTTGAAGGATACGTAAAACTATTGACACATACCGATTCCACACACAGTGGTTGAGGTGTTTAAGATGGGAGGATCGGCCGAACCCGCATCGACCTACCTGTCTCGACCTGGATCCGCAAGCTGGCCCGTGAATCGAACGAGCTGTTCACGAGCCGAGAAGACCGAACCGCAGACCGGCCCGTGATCCAAGTGGGCTGTTCACAGCCTCAGACGGTTCGGCCTTTAATCGCTGACATGTTTTGATTTTTTTTAAAAACAAAAAAAAAAAATTAAAACTTTCATATTTGAAATGATATTTTTAAAAAAAATAAAAAAAAAAAAAAACGGCAGAGAGTCGTTTAGAGTGAAAGATGTGACAGATGCGTGCTGTTTTGATCTTTAAATATATATTAAAAAAATAGAAATTGAATTAAAAAATTAACAAATAGAAATTTATCATTGTTATTTATTTTTTATTTAGTAATTTAATACATTTTTTGTTGTATATGTAAACATATTTTTTTAATTACAATAAGTAACTAAATTTTTTTAGTAATTTCAAAAAAATTAATTTTTTATTTATATTGGCTGAACCGGGCTGAACCGGGCTGAACCGCGGTCCACATAGGTTCGACTCGGATGGGTCGGACCAGTGTTCAATTTTTGTGGGTTGGGTTGACCCGGCCCGTAACCTGCCGTGGTGCGAGCTTTTTCTAATGCAGGCCATCAGCGGGCTTCATCAGAACGGCCCGTCTGACTCGGATTGACACCTCTATACAGTGGTATAAGTATAACAACCGCAAACACTCATACGATCAAGTCAATGCACACATGTAAATTTTTTGCACTTTCGAATGAATAAAAAATTAAGTATTTATAGATAAGTAAACCAGGACATCTTGTTCATTTTTTAGATATTTTTAATTATTTGATCAAATAATAATCTCACATTTCAATTTCCAAGATTTCTCTTTTTTTTTTTAAATCATTTTTATGTATTCTAAGCAATGGATATGATAAGTAAGTAGGAATGCTTTATTTTGCACGGAAATATATAGCACACTAATTATATGGGGAATGAAGTGTGTGTGGACAACATTTGTGTCTACACATAGTTGTGTGCCCACTACTAATATAGCACTCCCATATCAGCTCACATCAGCAATAGACAATATATCTTCTGCCCAACCACTATAGACAGGAGATCATTCCTCCTAATTAATAGAATGGAATTATTAGAATTTTCATTATAGAACATCGTCTAAGTCCGAGACTAGAATGAAGCTGCATGAGCTCTATTCCTCAAATCTCTACTTGTTCCAAGTGTTACTGTTTCGCTTATTCTATCCAAACGAGTCAGCTACACTTTAGCCTATTAAACCGAAGTGAAGCTCCTAGTTTTAACACAGAGGCATCTACTAGGATAAGATAAATATAATTAATTTGGAATATATGATAGTCAGATTTTACTCTATCTTAACTCAATTGAAGCCATTATTTCCTCCAGAGAAAAATAGGTTTCATCAGATAGCAATAACAGCAGGAATATACATATATTGCAAGATGGGACCCATTAAAGATGAATTATCAAGTGACTATCCATGGAGGTTGAAGATCATAAACAGTGTGTGTATCAAGTAAACACGACACCGTTCACACTTCTTAGGGCACACCACAAATTTGCTTTTCAACGACAAGTTTGTGGATACATTGATACACACCAATTATTGGACCCCCTTGTTTGTCTATTTTTATCTCCAAATATCCAATTTTTTTCAACATTATCATCGAATATTTATAAGCTGATCAAATATCATTTTTATCTATATATTTCATAAAATCCATTACTTATAGTCTCCAAATTTTTTTATCAAACATACACTAAGATTAGAACCATCTATTTATTACATAACTTTTCTATAAAATTCTCTTAAATAAGATTCGAGAGTAAAGTAAACACAATGAATTTTTTTTCATGAAATAGAAAATGAAAAGTAGTCATCCCACATGTATCAAATGGTAAAAATTAGTTTAGATAGAGGCCTGTTAATTGTCTCTCAAATTTGTATTTGACTTCTTTACATATGTATAGAGTTGGCAAATGGGTCAAGTTGGACTAGCCTGGTCCATTAAAGCAGAGCCACATTTGAAATTGGATCAGGCCGGCCCAGCCCACCCCAGCCCTATTTTTTTGCGGGCCAAATAATATGCTGGCCCAACCTATCCCATCGAGCCAACGCGGTCTTAATTTTTTTTTTCTTTTTTTTAAATAAAATTTTTATACAATATAAATATATAATACATTGCATCAAATACAATCTTAAATAAATTTAAATAATATATAGTTTGATATTTTTAAAGAGATTAATGAGATTCTCATCTATAAGTCAATAGATAAACATCAATTTTTTTTCAAAATAATAATATTTTTTTGGTTAATTGTAAACTATTTTTTGACACTTTTTTTTAAAAATATAAATAGTAAAAATATGCTAATCTTGTTGCTTTGAGATGTAAGCATGTTTGACTTAAATTAAAAAATTTATTTTTAAGTAAATTTAAAATAAATAATTTATTTGTCACATCAAATATAATTTGAATTGAAACTTGAATTAAACTAAATTTTAATTAAATCTAAACAATTTTATATTGGAGCTTGTGATTCTTCTTTTAATGTTTTAAAAAAAGACAATTTAAGTTAGAGACTTGGGCTTAGACTATTTTAAATTGATATTATTTGAATTATGTATTAGGGGATATCCAAAAAAATGAGTGATTAGTGTTAAAGAAAAAAAAAAAAAAAAATTTACTGGCTAACCGGACTGGGCCATATAGGCTCGGTTTTGTTTAGGCCAGGGCCAGCCCAATCCAAACACCGATTTATATGGACCGGACCGATTTTGCCATCTCTACATATATACACTACTTGTAGACATAAATTTCAAAAATACTAAGGTAAATTTATAATGGATAAATTCAAGGTCGGTCACTGTTGTTGCACTTATGTGCTCTAAAGTGGTATAATTAAAACTTAATTCAATTAAAGTCACACTTTAGAGCTAAAAGACCAACATACCCTTACAATTGCAAAAAAAAAAAAAAAAAAAAAAAAAAAAACTCTAATTTAATGATACTATTTTATTGTGATATTGTTTTGTTGTGATACTGTTTTATTGTTATACTGTTTTGTATGATACTGTTTTGTATAGTTAATGTACATTCGTATATTTATATCATGCTTTTATTTTTTATACTGTTTTATTATGACAATGTTTAAACTTATGATCTTGTACTACTAATAGAGCATTTTAAGAACAGTATCATTATTTCAACTATTAAAACATCTTGTACTTAGTTTTATATATGATATTATTTTATATAGATAATGTACTATGGTACACTTACACTATACTTTTATTTTTTATACTGTTTTATTATGATAATGTTTCAACATATGATACTGTTTTAATCTATGATAATGTTATTGAATGCAAACGGTATCAATTGTCTTATACTACTAATGGAGTATTTTAAGAACAATATAATTACTTCAACTAGTAAAATATCTATGATACTGTTTAATCTATGATAATATTATTGAATGCAAACAGTATCAGTCTTGTGCTACTAATGAAGCATTTTAAGAACAATATAATTACTTCAATCAATAAAACAGATATATGATATTTTTTTATTTAGATAAAGTGATAAGATATACTTATACCATATTTTTATATTTGATACTGTTTTATTATGATAATGTTTCAACCTATGATACAATTATTTAATCTATGATACTGTGATTTGCTTCTGTAAATAGCAGCTTGATATTGTATTATAGAAAACAGTTTGATACTGTTTTATTAAGATATTTTTCATGTATGATACTAATATATTAATATACATTTATCTGTGATATTATTTTGGTATGTACGATACTGTTTTGACAAGAAAAATTAAAAATTGTCATTTTAAGCTAAAGAGACGATTTCAAATGGCTAAAATCTATCATATACAGTGGCAATCGATAGGTCTTGACCGGCTCGTCAAGACCATTCCGAAAACATATTATAATAAAAATTCTGAGCACGTATACGAATTCTATGCTTATTTCTATTATGATATTGTTTGATGTGATACTGTTTTTCTATAATACAATATCAAACAACACACATGACTAACAACACAAAAATAATAATCTAATGGCCAACTTAATACAGTGTCAAACTGCTATTCTATAATACAATATCAAACTATTTTCTATAATACAGTATCAAGCTGTTATTTACAGAAGCAAATTATGGCCACAACTAATATAATGATACTATTTTCTATAATACTATTTTATATAATACAGTATCATCCCTACAGAAAATTCAAACTGCTTGTTGAGGAATTTCATCATCCACTTCATCTGCAACTTTACATTCTTGTACGTGTAATTGTTCTTCAATATCCTCAATCTCTTTATCAATATTTTCTTCACCTTCATCGGCATCTTCTTGTTCAGAAGCAGCATTTGCATCCCATCTAAAACAGTTAGCAAAAGCAGCCATTTTCATAGGATCTGATCTACACCGCATCAACAAAAGAGTATTCTTGGGCGGTATACAAATACTCATTCTCCCTATTTATTCTTCAATTTTATCATTCTTAATCTCAATATTCTCCAAAACATGCTTTCTTGAACTCCTCATTGACATTCTTTCTTTCAAATCCGTCCTCATTTCTTCCTCATCTCCGCCGCCCACCACCAGCTCAATCTCCCTCAGCATATGTGATATCATTACTACAAAGAAGGCAATAATTAGAAATAGGATTACCAATTTCGAGCTCTCAGTAAAGATAAATGAATTAAAATCATCCTCAATCACATCTATATATGCTGGTCCGTAGCTGAAAATTCAATTCAATCAAATCTCATCAACCAAATTACAGTACAGACTTCGTTAAACAAAATGATAGTGATTATAATTCATGAAAATAAAAATCAATTAAACAGAAATAATTTCACATATCATTTATTAATCTATACAGACGGAAGCGTAATAGGTTTGCTTACATTATCTTAATCATTTTCCTTGTTTAATGTCTCACGGAGTTTTGTTGGTAGACTCTGCTCCACCTCCTGGTGGCGGTGATGGTTCTTGCCAGATTTTTGCCCTTTTCTTCTGATGATGATGGCCAACGCTATAACAGCAGCTTCCAAGGTGGCTACGCCCAACAAAACCACCGCGCCAGTGCCGCCGCAGCCTTCGACTTTGCTTATTTTCATTACCAACAGGGAGAGATTGCATGTGATATGATCTAGATTTTGCGCCGGTAATGTACAGTTTAAATCTGGTTAAAAGGATTACATGGGTAATTACGGTATTGGATGAATTAGTATGACTTATTAACAATTTTGAAAAGTGTTTAGACCTAATTTAGAATAAGTCATCTATGGATGAATTATTTGCAATTTTCCCATTTATAATTATAATATTACCTGATTATAAATCAAAACTTATCTTATCAGCGAAGAAGATGGAGAATTCAAAATTTAAATTCAATATCCATAAAAAAAAATCAAATTGAATATAGAAAAATAGACTCCGTCTATTGCTTTTTAGACATGCCATATAAGTATAGATACACAGTTATAAAAAAAAACCCTCCAATGTATGCTGACGAGGACTCTGTCTAGTTGATGTAACACAAAAAAAAAATAGACTCCGTTTAGAAGTCCTTTTAAATTATACGAAGTGGCTCAGCAAATTTAAATATATCTCAATATTTTATTTAAAAAAAAAGTCAGACGAAGTAAATAAAAATTGAAGACCTGTCAATTTTTTTTTAAAAATTAATGTCACATAAGCAGTTCGGTCATATTAGTTTTAGACGGAACCAATTGGAGATAAATTTATAATTTGACCGCCTATTCAATAGACTGAAAATCCGTCTATTTTACATGTCACGTAGACCACAATAGATGGAGTGCATTGGAGATAATCTAACATTATATAAAAAATTAACGTAAGACGTGAATAATCGAGGATAACATTATAACTGGGGAATCACGTAACAATGTAACTAAATAATATTAATTAATACACTATAATATGACAACATGTTCACGTAATAAGGGCAACACACATAGTCTTATTGTATTGACAAATCGTTACACATGTAACAATGTAACTAAAAATTTTCACTAATGTGTATGGGTTCCAAAAAGAAAAAAATTATCGACATAATTAAAAATTAAAAATTGTTTTGTTTGAACTCAAATCTATGACAATGAATGTACTTACTATGTAGAACTAAGTTTGAAATTGATAATGTTGTATTTTGTATTATAACTTATAAATTATAAATTATAAATTGATAATGTTGTATTTTGTCAAAGAATATAATTTTCCTTTGTATTTTGTATTATAAATTATCCACTCTAAAGGTTTATAAAATAAAAACCCTTATAACCCATTAAAAACTGGGCCCCGCCCACTGAAAACTTTTATTTGGGCTTAATTTCTAGACAACAGAAATGAATGGACATTTATCGGCCCATTGAAAACGTCTCTTCCTTTTTTTTCCCCCAATTTAAAGCGGAAAATTCCATGTATAACATTGGCATTGGATTCTCGTGTCAAGATAATTTCAAGTCATACTATTTAGTTTTGGAAAATGCTTTGTTTAACTAAAAGTTGGACCAAACTTGGACCACTATTGATAAAATATCAAATAAATCATTTGAAAAGATATATTTGAAAATTTAAATTATATTTTTTCAAATGACATATTTGACATTTTATCTATGATTATTTAACTTTTGATCTAACTTGTTGTCTTTGTAGTATTACTCTTTAATTTTAGTCATGGTAATTAGTGAGGATTACATTGGATTTTTCTTGTTTTGTTTTGGTCCTTTTTTATTTATTTATGAATACATGATGATATTTTTATAACCATTCTTACTTTGATACAAGATTGCATCACCTAACCTGTTTGAGGAGATTTGGTCGTGTTAAATAAAATTGATTATGTCCCACTCTCTACATAAGCAATCACTTTAAGAGACTTTTTTTCTTAATAACACCTGCACGCTTCTGATTATAAAATAATTAAATTAAAAATTTATCTAACAATTACTCAATAAAGATTGACTTGCTATATAAATAAATAAAGAATACATGTTGCACCTAAAAATGATGTGACAATGTGATTGTGAGGGACTAATAAGATAGATATGATAGGCATGTTATCAAAAGGTGACAAAATTATCAACTCGACTCGAAGCAACGGCCAAGCTAAAATTTGAATAATCGTGTAAATGCTAATCAACGAAAAGAATTACCCAAAAGTGAGGCTCATAGTTATCAGATCTGACCTGGACAAGGAGGTGAGTCACCGGGTTGTTAGTTCAACTGGTGATTCGGTGGTTGAATTGGTGGGTTAATTCATATTGAACCAATAAGTCTATTTTTTTAAAATATAACATAAAAGCATGAATTATTACACTATAATAAATAAACATTATATTAATTTGTTACTAAATATCACTCTACAAGTCCAAATCAAACAAAAAAACTACATATATAATAGAAAATTATTACCATCACGAATGTATTTGGCAAAATAAGTAAAAGACTACTAGTATTATCAACTAATTCTTGTAAAAAAATAACATAGATTATTATACTTCACCACATTAATATCTTATTAATAGAGTGAATAAGAAATTTGGACATCTTTTAGGTAGAATATAGTAATAAGAAAAATAAAAAAATTCACTATGCAATAACCCAGACGGGTTGTCGAGTTACGGGTTACTGGGTTAGTTAAAAAATCAGCAGTTTTTTCGAGTTATAAATGGTTCGAGGACGGTCTAATTAAGAGAATCGGACCGGTTGGAGCACCGAATCACTGGTTTTTCAGTCAGACCGGTTGATAACTATGGTGAGACCAACCAGACTAGGTCGAACTCAAAGGGTCAAAGTATAGATTTTTTTTTTTTTTTTTTTTTTTTTTTTTTTTTTTTTTAAATTGACATTGTCAGTACAAATTAAGTTAATTTCACGATAACACGACATTGAAGTAAATAATTACACAATAGAGTTCAACTTGGTCAAAAATATGATCAATGTGTGATATTAGCGTGTTAAACACTTCTGCATGTATGTTACACCCCAAATACTGGAAATGTGACATTGACTAGTCCAAGATGCAAGCTTAACGAAGTAGAATCAAGGGATTTTAGTGCAAATGATCCCTATGTATATTTCTAGTGCATTTTTTACTCTTAATTTTATTTTTTTATTTTTTATTAAAATGTCCTTAACATATTTCTTTAGTTACGATATTCATTTTTGTAGATAGATTTCATCTAAAATCTAAAATCTCAGTTAGTTGAGTGTTGCACACTCACTTTTAACAACTAGTTAGACATATGTACGTTGCACATACTTTTGTAATCATATTGTTAATTTTTAATATTTTTTATTTTTTAATTGTTAATAATTAAAATGTTAAAGTATCAATTGTAATAAATATTAAAAAAAATATGGTTGTTGTTAACATGTTGTTTTGTATTATTCAATATTGATATTTTATTTACGTTTATAGAAGTACAATTGCAATAAAAAATGAGTTTTATATAGTAGTATTACGAACAGTAACTTGAATTTAGTGAAAAGTTTTTGATGATTAACGAAATATTGATATCAACAGTTATAATCTCCTGTCTCTTGGGGGCAAGTTTATTTGGCCCACCTACTGATGTGTTAGAAGGTGGGCCATCCACGATAAAACAATCAAAATCATGGACGGCCCACCTGCTGACACCTCAGCAGGTGGGCCAAATACTCCGAGATTAGTCCCGTTGATATCAAATCGTATGGAATTAATGATGTATTAATAGGGATCTTTAAAGTTATATTTTATAAAAAAAATTAATAATTATTAATTTTATTGGAGAGAATGTAATGATTGACTATATAATATTGTACATTTGTTGGAGTAGTGATTCTTTGTAAACAATATTCTTTATGTATGTTCTACTTTTATTAAGCATGTCTGATTTGACGATGTAAATAAAAATAACATAAATGTAAGTAAGAAACAAAAAATAAAGAATCTATATTAAAAAAGTTTCATATATTAGTTGTCAACTATAATCAATATAATACAATGTATTCAAAATAATATTTTCATCTCTGTGATTTTAATTGAATCCGGTAATAAAAAAAATTACAATTTTTCCATTCATTTTTTTAAAATCAATTTCTCATTTCTTTCAACTACGTAAGGCAAAAAAGAGTTGAGATCGTCTTTTCATCTTCATATTTAATTTAATATATTAAAAATTTAAAAATTTTAAATGTACATTTAATAAATTGTTAAAAATTTAATGTACGATAATAATGAACAGTAAAAGAGTAACAAATAAATATTAAAATATAATTGTATTCATTTAAGTACAATTACAATTAGAGATGAGTCTTATATGGTGATAATACCAACAATAACTTGAACTCAATTAAGACCTTTTGGTGATTTAAACTTTGATGATTGATGAACTATTAATATCAAATTTTATAGTATTAATAATCTCCAAGGCTGCATGTTACAAAACTAAAATTAATAATTACTAATTTTATTATAAGAAAATGTAATGATTAACGATATAATATTGTACATTTGTTGGAATAGGAATTCCTTGTAAACAATATTCTTTGCGTATGTTCTCTTTTTATTAGACATATTTGATTTGACGACGTAAATAAAATGTTCTAAATGTGAGTAAGAAACAAAAATTGAATAAGTGTCAATAATTGTCTATGTTATAAGAATATTATTGACGGACAGAAATAAGATGAGAATAACGTTCTATATATATTAATTAAATAAAAAATGAAAAGAGTTTCACACGTTAGTCCTAAACTATAGTATATGTTTTGTGGGGTTTAAAGATTTTGAAAAAAAATTGAAAAAATATGTGGATGAAAAGTTGATAAAAGTTATAGGTCCCACAAAATATGTAGTTGAAAATGAATTTGAGAAAAAAAAGAATAAAAAAAATTGAACTAAACATGCTCGTAATCATTGTAATCTAATGTATTAAAAATAATCTTTTTATCTCCATTTCAGTTTTGACAACTATGATATGAATTTTAATGTGGTAATAAACAAAGTTATAATTTTTCTCATTCATTTTTTTTTATTTTTTGCTTGAAACTCATTTCTCATTCTTTTTATCTAAAAAAAAAAATGAGATCATCTTTTCACCTTCATATTTAATTTAATATATTAAATATTTTAAAAAATTAATTGTATATTTAGTAAATTGTTGAAAATTTAATGTATTATAAGGATGAACAATAAAATAGTAATAAATAAAGTATTAAAAATAAGGGTAAATTGCAGCTAGTGTCCCAAACTTTTGACTTCATTTACACTTATATCCTCAGTATTTAATTCTTGGCATCCATCACCTCAACCTTTTATATAATTAGTAGCCAATACCCTTATGTAAGGGCATTTGCTGCTAATTATATAAAAGGTTGAGGTGATGGATGCCAAGAATTAAATACTGGTGCCCTTACATAAGGGCATTGGCTGCTAATTATATAAAAGGTTGAGGTGATGGATGCCAAGAATTAAATACTAGGATACAAGTGCAAATGAAGTCAAAAGTTTGAGACACTAGCTGCAATTTACCCTAAAAATAATTATACAATAATGAATACTAAAGATGAATATGGAATTTTAAAAAAATTGTAAGCTTAGAATAATTCAAAAATATTTCTCCATTTAAGCCATTTTTAGATGTAGTATAGATAAAGACAAATTTATCAATTTATATATATAATAATAATAATAATAATAATAATAAAAGAAAGTAATAGCTTTCTTCAACTTATCTCACCCCCCTGCTATAGCTACCGCCACTGCTACTGCCAGCTTGGAAGAAAAAAAAGTCACTTGACAAAAATCGGAGTAGAAATATCCCTCAAATCTACCATTAATGGTAGTTCTCCTTCTTCAACTTACCCTGCCCGCCCGCCCGCCCGCCCGCCCGCCGCAAGCTAAAGCCATCTTGGAAGGAGAAAAGTCCTTTGGGAGAAAACAGGGGTAGAAATATCTCTCAAATATGCCATTAATTGTACCCTTCACTAATGATAGAAATAATGATAGCAGCTATATGTTGTCTACTAATAGTGGCACGTCTGTCTCACCGACTCGTTCGCTTCATTGGTATCATAAACTCATCTCTGACAGATAGACAACAATGACCCAACTACCATTAGACAAGCCAGACAGATGATCCATAAAATGACAGTGACCATCGACAATTGAGAAGATGAAACACCAACAATTGAAAAGATGAAGCATCTCTCATTAACTTCTAAGAATGAGGGAGATAAAAAGACACCCGTTATCAATAACTGCAGGACATCCCTATGAATAGAGGCCAACCCCCTAGGTAAAAAACAGAACACACAATTCTCATACACTCCATATTGCTATTCTGCACATCTGTTTTAATCATATACTGATTATCACACTGGAGTGGATACGGGAGAAAGAAACCCCGCCACTATTTTGCAGGTCTCCACCATTGTCGCCATCGTGCTAAGAGGAGGAGAAAAATACATATCATCACAAATAAAAATAAAAAAATTCTATCATTAATGACAGAAAATGAGAGGACTTATCCACCCACCTTAAAATTGCCATTAATGACCGTCCCTCAAATATTCTTAAATGACAATTTTGAGGGAGTTTGGACCTGCTGTGCCAAAAACATGTTTTTTTAGCTATCTACCAATGAAAATCTTACACACCATCAACAAAAACAAGTGTGAATGCATTAAATGATGTCCATATTAATCTCTTCATATATTTATTTGATGATATATAAGATTTCTATTGAAGGAACAACTAAGAAGACATTTTTTTAGAACAGTAGATCTGGACTCATTTTGAGTGACACTTCTCCCCATCAAAACTGATTAATGGTAGTGTTAACTACTTAATTAATATAAGCAGTTTAACTACTTAATGAATAGTATATATCAATCAATACAAGTTTATCCACTAGAAAAATTCTTTCTTAAAATCAAATCCACAAGCTCAAGAAATCATTAAACATATTTAGTGCATCAATATCTTGAAAATCTGGATAAAATTATGGCTTTTACTCATGACATGTCAAAAATTGATTCAACAGATTTTTCAGGCCCCCCAAAAAAAAAATTCCTCTCTCACTAATCAATCACTCAACTTCAATGGAGAAATTCTATTCTTCTTGAAAAGTGACTTTTAGGTTCTGTTTTGCAAATCCCACCAACAGGAAAAAAATATATGAAGAATGTCCATACCTAGAAAACATAGTGGGGCTTCACATTCAGGATCACTAAAAAATGATTATTTATTTATTTTATTTTATAAAAATTGACAAATTTACCCTTATTGTTAAAATACGTGTCCAACGAATGGAGGGTTTGGACGAAATTTGTCTATATAGACCAATTTTGTACCTAAAATCATAAGTTAGGGACGTCTTAGTCAAAAAATTAGAGACAAAAAACGTACTATAGACATACCCGAATCCCTCAAATCAATTAACAAATACTTGTTAATAAATTAAAATTACTTCTGCAGAATTTAGAAGTTCTTAATACAATTAAGTTGAATATAAACTTGTTTTTTAATCTAAGTAGAAAAATCAATTGAACTAGTACTAAGGATCGAGTTCGACTCAATTTATTTACACACCCTTAACAATATCCAATCAAAAATAATACGGACACAACCTGTAATTATTTTAGACTTTAATTTTAAGGAAGTTTAGTACTTGTTTCTTAATAAATGCATATTAGAATAGCCACAACCTTTTTTTTATTTAAGTCAGCGGTCAATGCTTATTATTGTATACAAATTATTGTTGTCACACACATGGATAATAGTAGAATAAGCCTTCTTTTCTTAATTACACACCAATAATTAATTGGTTTATCTTTTTTCCTCATATAATAATTAATTTGTTATTTGACTTGGTGACATTGCACGTCACATATGGTTACAAAAGAAAAAAAAAAATTCCAATTGAGATTGATAATCCAGCTAAGGTAAGGATAGAAGCAAATTGGCTTTTGAATATCTTGTGGGCTTTGAAGTTTGACTAATCCATCTAACTTGTTTCATTAGTTTGGTAAAGCCTAAATGCGACTGTGGGATGCACGTACAAACTCATGCATTTCCACTTATTCCAATCTTGGTACAAGTAATTTATTCGTCTAAAATTGTAGAAAACGAAAAATATAGTTAATATATATATATATATATATATATACACACACACACGATAACAAACAAATATTTTACACTTTTTTTTGGCATACATTGGAGATGGTTTTTTACAAAAAAAAATAATTGTAGCAATAATGGCATGTTCGGTGTAGTTTTTTTTAAGAAAAAATGGGTTTTTTTAAGTATTTTATTGACTTTTCAAACTTTTTTGTAGTGTAAAAAGTTTGAAAAGTCAAAAATTATAGACAAAAAAATAAATGTTTTTGAGAAAAAATAGTTACCGAACATACCCTAAATAAACATGCGCTTAACACTCTTTGTGGACCGACCTTTCAACTTTACCATCACAAGATTGACTGTACAAAACATTTAATATACAAAGCCCACATGAATCTGTCTTGACGTGCATGCCACGTTCTAGTTGTAACTTGTAAACATGCAGTTTGTGGGATTCAAGCCCGTAGTTTTAGTTCATAAAGGTTAATTAATAATTAATAGAAAAATAACAAAGGTCACCATCAGAAAAAAAAACCAGTAACGTATCTCTTTCATTCTTTCAGACACGACAAATTTCAATTTTAATAATATGCTTTCTTGGTTTTACAAATTTTCAAATTTGCCAACCCAACTGGCAATATATATTTATGAAATATTCCCTTTAGTTACCTCTTAGGAAAAATGGGTCGATTCAATCTGTTCGTATATGTGTTCTCACTTTCTGTGGGTATTTTTTTCTTCTCGGACTTGGCTTCTGCTCAGCTCCGACAGAATTACTACGCAAATGTCTGTCCGAACGTCGAAAACATTGTCCGAAACACTGTTACACAGAAATTTCAACAAACGTTTGTTACTGTTCCTGCAACAATTCGTCTCTTCTTCCATGATTGCATGGTCCAGGTACCCTTTTATCAAAAAACAGATTTTCAATTTAATTATTTGCTCATTTTTGTTATCTGATTTTAAAATACATATACATGTATAGGGTTGTGATGCATCAATTATAGTAGCATCGACTCCCGGCAATACAGCAGAAAAGGATCATCCGGATAATCTTTCACTGGCTGGAGATGGATTCGATACTGTAATCAAAGCTAAAGCAGCTGTAGATGCTGTTCCAAGTTGCAGGAATAAAGTTTCTTGTGCTGATATTCTAGCAATTGCAACTCGAGACGTCATTGCCCTGGTTTCTACACTGTCAAATTAAATAAATTATTTGTTTTAAAACTTGCTTATTTACTTAATTATAAGTAATCTTTTTCTCGTGTTTTGTTAAAATTAATGTACAGGCTGGTGGACCTTCATATGCTGTTGAATTGGGGAGGCTAGATGGGCTAAGTTCAACTTCTGCAAGTGTAAATCTGCCCAAACCGAGCTTCAATTTGGATCAGCTTAATTCCATGTTTGCTTCTAAAGGCCTATCTCAGGCTGACTTGATTGCTCTCTCAGGTAAAAACCACAATTTTGCTTCTCATTAGAGTTTTGCGTACGTGGACTCCCAAACACGTCTTAATTTATTTTTTATTTTTTTATACTGAATCGATTGCATTTCACGTGTTTTTCTTAACTGGAGACAGTAGACAGACAAATATGTGCATCCAATAATGAGTAAGCAAAGAATTTTTCAATTTTGCTTTGTGGGGGACTCATATTGATAGTACTATTTCTCTTCCCATATGGGACTAGTCCACAATGTAATTAATAAGATCAGACTAACACTTCATTTGGTTTTTCAACAAAGTCACCATCCTCTATCATTAAGTCACTATATATATTAATTATACGATCAAAGTCATTTGGAACATAAATATATTTAATACGTTAGACTAGACACCAATTGTCTTGTCCAGTTTTGATTGAATCAGAGTGCCAAAAGTTCCACTTTTTTTATGGAATAAACTAGATCATAAGAACTCAATCATTGAATAGGTCAATTGAATTTTTTACGTAGTCATCATTTATATATCACTCATTAAAAATATTAATTTAATATCAAAATCATTCAAAACATATTTACTACGTTAGACTGTAAATCAATTGTCTCATCCAATTCTAACGAGACGTGCCGGACCGGCCAAACACACAATTACCGTCCATTTTAGAACATGCCCAAGAGAAGCACTTCAACTTCTCTTGCCCTTCTATATAAATATTTCGTCATAAATACATTATATTATAATTATTAGTTTCAACTTTCAAGGTAGGTAAGCCGCCTAAAACGTGGGCCTAATTAGTCATTATCTGTAAATAATGAAACTAGGATTACTTTATTATATTTGATTTGATTCTTCAAGTTTTGACATAAATGATTGCTTGAGAGTTGAGAGAGCTAGTGATTCCATGGCTTGTTTCTGTGCAGCTGCCCACACTGTAGGATTCTCCCACTGTGGCAAGTTCTCAAACCGGATCTACAATTTCAGCCGCCAGAATCCGATCGACCCGACCCTGGACAAGCAATATGCGGCCCAATTGAAGTCTATGTGCCCAGTAAATGTGGATCCAAGGATAGCCATCAACATGGATCCAAACACCCCCAGAAATTTTGATAATATATATTTTCAAAATCTTCAGCAAGGCAAAGGCCTTTTCACTTCGGACCAAGTTCTATTCACAGACTCAAGGACCAAGCCCACTGTCAATTTATGGGCCACAAACAGTCAGGCCTTTGAAAAGGCCTTTATCGAGGCCATTACCAAAATGGGCCGGATCGGCGTCAAGACAGGGACGAACGGGAATATTCGTTTTGACTGTGGAAAATTTAATTAAATGATCGCCATCTCTTCAGCAAATCAAAACAACGATTTTGCATGTAATTGAGTTTTCTGTGATCAAGTGTAATAATGTAACAAATTGCTTTTGAATGATATGAGCAGTTACACGTACATTATTCCAAAACAATTGTAAAATAAAAAATAATACTCAGTATCATTCTTGATAATGATGAATTTGAATCCGAAAAAAGCTTTTAAGAGAATTTTTTTGCTATTCTTTTTTATTATGTCTACAAAAAGTCCCCTATTTATAAAATTATGCACGAGGTAGCTGACGTTGCCCCAATTTTGAACTATTCAACTGAACCCTTCTTCCTAAGAACCTTGACCGCCAACCGAGAAGCCATAAATCTTGATCGTTGTGTTACTCTATTGAGCAACGTATTAATCTTGGCCTTGGTTCTTACACAATTGAGCAGATAATACATCCATCATCAATACTAATTCTTATAGAATTATAAAACGTCTGAACGTGTATAAACTGCAAAAACAATTAAACAATAAAGAGACAAGGTGGATTAGACAAAAGCGCACACATTGCTTTCGAAAATCACACTACATTGATTTGCCCATTATGATTCAACGATATTACATCTAGAACACATGCACGCGCAAAGATCCTAAGACCTACAATTTATCTATTTACTCGTCTTCATTGCTAATCAAAGATATCAAAAGTTAACTACACAGTGGCTAAAACGGCAATAGCTCAACAATTTCATTTTAAAGTACTCGATTACAATCTCTAGTACTATATCACACTTACTCTAGAGATGGAGTTAAGTATTCTAAAATAAATTTCCTTAAGATGAATTTTTTCACCTATAAAATAGTGTCAATAGGATAGATGAACGTCTATCTCCTAAAATACAACACTCTTTCCAAAATTGGTATTACATTGTACCAACCTTATCGGTCGAATGAAAAACACCAACTTCAAAAAAATTGCACAAAACTAATTTGAACAAAAATTTGCTCGAAAATTATGTAGACAAAATTTTGGAGATGCGAGAATTTATAAATAATCAATAATTCAAAATTGAATTGATGTAAAAAAATTGAATTTATGAATCTCTATCAATAGAATTCGAAGTCTCTTTGAATGGATGTGTGCCTCTTCATGAATAAGTGCATCATTTAAACTAATTAATTTAAACCCTTAAATTGCAATATTTCATATTTTTATGTGATATGTTGGTCCAGATTAAATCTTGAATGAATGTACTATTTATCATACATATTAACCAATTATGAATAAATGTGTTCATTAATTATAAACATTCACTAATTATGTTTTTAATTCACACCAAGGACCCATATTATTAAATATATTTAATTATTCAATTCGATAAAATTCAAATTAATTCCAACAATAAAACCAACTCTATCCAAAGGTTCAAATTGATCTTCTAAACTCGCTTGCCCCTCGTGTCTTCAATTGGTGGGGTTATCGTAATATAGCACGTAACTAACAAATCATGGGCCCAAGAGTTTGAAAATAATGCTTCTAGTTCAATTCCACGCATAAAAATGCCTTTAGATTAACCTAACCCAAAGGCAAGTCATCATCCAGTACATCACAAGACCACGTTTTTTAGGGCAACAACAAAACTTCCACATCGGATTGACAACAAATTCATAGTACTGATTTGGTGGTTAGTACAACAATTGTAGTCAAGAACTTGCTACTTCATATAAATCAAACATGTAGAAACAAAAAGTTTGACTGCTTTCAGATGAAGATGCTACATGCAATGAAACTATTCTGTATGCATGATTTTCATTTTTCACCGTTAAGGTGGGGTGGGGGGGGGGGGGGGTAGTGGAGGGACAGCTGTAAACTTTAGATTTTAGAAATGGAATAGTCAAAGCAGCCATAGACAGGTTTATGGAATATCAAGTCTGACTGGAAATCGATCAATACAGTCATATCTACAGCATGGACCATGCTGTTGAAAAATGTAGAGCCTTCCTTATCTCTAAATTTACATCGCGGACTATGTAGAGAAATGTTACTAATTAATTAATAATAAATTTGGAGGTGCTATCTCTACTGCACAGCAACATGTGATTATTCTAAATGCTATGCACAAAACAACATTCTTTAGGTCGTCGAATGGTAGCCATCATCATTCTATTAGCTTGTCATGTGTCTCACAAACAATTTATAGGATTTTATTCACTATAAGACCCTCGTTGGCAGTAATACGCGCAGCGACACAATTGCCATACCAATATATATATATATATATATATATATATATATATATATATATGTATATGTATAAGAGATTTTAAAAATCATACCTTGCAGAAGTTTAATCTCATCCACCAGATATTGCATTTGCCAAGGTCCTCTAGCATTAGTCGAGACAAACCTAATAGCCATGGCGGAATCCATTTCCATCCAAAGTTTGTTTATCCCCTCGTGTACACCCCATATGAAGATGCTTCAATAATGTTCATAATTCCCACACTAAATTTGTGCAAATATCCACAGGTAGGCATGGTAATGGGCCGAGCCGTAGCTCTGCTCGCCCAAAGGGACGAGCCGAAATCTGAACTCAGTTCGGCCCTCAAATTTTTTTTTATTTTTTAAATTTTAAAAATAAGAAAGAAATACAATATCGAGAATCCTTTATGTTGAAAATTAAATATTGAAAACCCTTTTCCTTTTTTCGAGTTTGGGATTGGTTACTTTGAAAGTATGCAAAGTTAAAATTGTACACGAACAAAATGTTACGTATACAATTTTTTATTAAAATAAGAATATGAGTATTTATAGAAAAATAAAAAATAAAAAATAAATAAATAAATAAAAAACCAAGATGTTCATCCAACGGTCACTATTAAGTGACCGTTGCACGAGCCACAAGTTGAGCTGGCTTGTGGCTCGTGCTTTTGGACTCGTTCCCACGAGGCCAACGAACCGGTTGGTTTTTTGGCCGAGCTAAACCTCGTCTCTAGATGAGCCCGAACTGAGCCGAACTTTTATTGACTGAGCCGGCGAGTCCATGAGCCGATGAGCTTTTTCGCTACCTCTATCCACAGGAATCACAAAAGCCAAAAGCCAAAAGCCAAACTCACCTTTATAGTTGTGTGCCACTCCTCCCATTGCATGACTCGGATTTCTTTTGCAATATCCATCGGTGTTTTACTTAATATTCCACTGTTTTGGCTTACCCCAATGTACAAGGAAAGGTCGTTTAATATTTAGTGATATGTAGATACCCAATCCACGTACAATAGAGCATCCTGCCATATGCCAAGGAAAGCAATCCAACCTTAGCATCCATATAAATATACGTCAACAAACTAATGACCGAGCACGGTGAACAACGCCATTGTGGAAATTTTGCTATACAGAAACAATTTGAATCTTCACGGTGGATAAAGAAATCTAAAGATCAAGAACCTGTTGATATAAAGAAAACCTTTGAAACAAGGTCTAGAACCAATTAATAAAAAATAAAATAAAACCTTAATATATGGTCATGAACCGGCCAATTAAAAGAAAGAAAAAAAACTTAAGAAAAAGGTCGTAAACCAGTTGATAAAAAAAGGAAAAGCCATAAATAGTAAGGCCATGAACCGATTGGTAAAAAGACAAAGAAAACCTTATGAATAAGGTGATACACCAACAGATAAAAACAAAAGAAAAATATTAAGAATAGATCATGAAGCGATAGATAAAGGAAAGAACCTTATAACAACGTCGTTCCAATTCAAGTACACAATAGGCTTCCAAGATCAGAGAATCATTCACACAAGAACATGAACCGAAATCAAGAAGATCAATGCAAGAACATTTACGTGGTTCGGTGCAATTAGACACGGAGCTCAGTTTAGCCATCTGCACTATGAATCTAAATGGGTTACAAGTCTTTGACGTTATTACAGACCAGATCCAAAGGATCAAACTAAAGATAACAAGAACAAACCCCATTGAAATCTACCCAATATACAGCAGTATACATGCTACTCTTAGCAGAAAGAAAAACCACTTTCAGTAGCCCTGTAAATCGAACATGAACCAAAGAATGAGAACCGTAGTTTTGAAGAGAGAAGGGGCCAGGTAGACAGAGATTTTAGTGACAGTGAATCCGGTGAAAAAGCAAGTAACACCACTCCCAAGGCAGCCATATATACTATACTTATATAATTCCCTTCCAAGAGACACCGTATTTCCCTTCATAAAACACGTTTTGGCCAAGCGTTTTCACCAGCAGAAATCCTATCAGTTGTAAACCAGTTGATTAGAGAAAAAAAAAAACTTATAAAAGGTCAAAACATCCAGAAAAAAATGTATGTTCTTTAAAGGCTAAAGACATGGACTAAAACCACCACTCAACCCCACTAACCAGGAACCAGATAATACCATATAGCTGCTGCAATACTATTTTTAAAAGTTTTGTATGCGTGCACTACAATTGGCAGAGGAAAAAATTGTAGAAATATGATACAAATTGATACACATTTTCAGAAGGTATCTCCAAAAGGTTCTCTGTCTTACAAAAT
This sequence comes from Forsythia viridissima, assembly GCA_030279155.1. Taxonomy (NCBI): domain Eukaryota; kingdom Viridiplantae; phylum Streptophyta; class Magnoliopsida; order Lamiales; family Oleaceae; genus Forsythia; species Forsythia viridissima. The sequence goes on along the minus strand of CM059038.1, from coordinate 46,056,421 downwards.
AAATAAGTTGATGTGTAGAAACTCGTATGGAAGTCACAAGTTTACAATGTTCTATCCAGAATATTGTTGCAATTGTAAGAATTTTGTATGATCAAAATTTTAAGAAGTTTTATCTAAAATATCTTTAATGTTCAATCTCAACAGTAGAATTCTAAGGAAGTGAAATTATAAATAGTCAGGGACAAAGGTTCTCATTTGTAACCAAGCAATTCATGTAATTGACTACAATTTCCTAAAGAAAGAATTCACATGTTGATTTTCTTCCTCTCTTTTATTGCAGTTGAGTACCAAAATAATTTGTTATGAATTTGAGTGAATTTTACAATGAACAAACAATTACGTTTACTATTTGAATCATGTTCGCCAGAGTGAAATGCAGTTAATGTCATTACAAATTTCACAGGTTTTGATTGGGGGTCATGGAGAACACCATTCACTGGGGTTTCTCATTTCATGGGAAACCATAGCAATAAACTGCAGTCATAAATGAAATGTTTTAGATGCATTTGCACATACACCATTAATAGAAATTAAAATGATTAAGTAATTAAAGCAACTACCTAGAACTCTACAACATCAGCAGCCTCATCATGTTTTTTAAGCTCCATCATGTGATGACACAACCATACTCAAATTTGGCTGTTCGATTCATTATGTCCTGGAATATTTGCCCAATGAGCAATGCAATTACAATCAAGTCACTGCAGCCATTGAAACGCTAATTAATTTATAAGAGATTTAGCAACTTGTTGGTTGCTACTTATTGATCATGTCCACATACACAAATCATAATTTGTAAGTAAAATAAATAGTAGGAATCTAATTTATTTAATTTTGAGACAACAAAAAAACTTTTTGCACGCGAGTAGGAGGAACTATTGCAACAAGATGAGACTGAGTTATTCATGTTCTCAAAGGATATCTATAATGAAGACGTATCAAGTAGCTTGTGTAATGGCAAGTCAAAGGTATTTTTTTTTATTTTTGATGACAAACAAACTAATATCTTGTTAATGGCAAGTCAAGCGAATGTTGAACATCTATACATAATATATAAGTTTTATAAAGACCAATGTATTTAATCACAAAAATAGTAAGCTCATAAAGCAACTAAAGTCGAGCATCTCAGATCATGCCAGGATTATATATCATTTGACAAATGACATCACAATTTTACAATGTTATTTGACATATTTTGACTCTTTCATAAAACATACCTCAAATTTATTCTATTATCTTGAGCGCGGCATAGGGAAGGGAAGATCCACATAATCTAAGTTCCTCTTCCGTCGACCAATCAATTAAGAAAATAGCACATGATTGCTACCTGTTTTGATGATCAAAGAACCTAAATGAGAAAAAATGCATGTAAGCCAGCGAAATAAGTTAGAATTTTATGTAAGTGTGAGAAAAATCTTGGCTCGATAAGGTCTAACATATCAACAAAGACGTGAAATAAACAGTTGTTGAATAAAAAAATTGGAATTAACTAAGAAAGATTATTTAATACTTTGAATTCATGCACAACGAAAGCTAAGATCCACTAAACTAAGAGAACATGGTCTAGGAGCACAGATTGTCACTAAAAGTAAATTTGCAAAAAGAGTAAATTTCCCCCTTCTTAATTCACAAGTTCAATCATCAAATGTTCAACCATCTTAAACCCTGCAAAATCAAAATGTGACTCTTATTATGCATATGCTTCAATTTGTGGACCCACCCTGCACCACTACCGTGCAAAAGAACACCTATGGACTCTTGAACCAGTGTGGTATTATGGTCAAGGCACTCAAAAACGCTGCATATGGTCTCTCATAAAGACAATAACAAGGTAGATGATAGAGTAACATATGATCACTAACAATACATGCATTATATTTTTTGAATCAGTGATAGCTTGAAAAGTACTTTAAAAGGCAAAACCATTCACTCAAGCATGCTTAAGCCAAACCCTCCAGGTGCATTGCAAACTCATTCAAATTTCATCTTTCTCTGCTAATTATACCGTGGATTTTGTGGTTCTTTGTCGACCGCCAGAGCAAATACGAGGTTGTTGTGTGCCACACTTGCCCTCAGAAACGACACTCAAGCACGGAACCAGCTATTGGACAGTTCTCTTCAGACATCTCTTCCCTTTCCGTCTCCCCCATTTCCGTTGTTACTTCTATTCAAGCTTCTAGACCGAAAAGTACAAGAGGACAGAGAAAAAGAAATCTCTGAAATGGTGTTATTAACAAGAAGCTAGAAAAAAAGAGAAGAACAAAAACTGTAGAATCAAAATACTTTTACCAAGTAGAAAGAGAGGACAACAGGGACCTTTTTCGAAACAACATTACATTAGATTGATCAGATGTGATGGAGGAACCATGATAAGGTACTTGTCCTAAACAGCTCAAGTTGATTAGATTCCTACTCTTTGCCTTATGTACTCTGATTGATCAGAACGCTGGTCAACTGCATGGAAATCAAGTTTAAAACTAGCCAATTGCACCCATTTGTCGTTTAGGCTTTTCCAATTACATCCCATTTCAGAACTCGCAAGTTTGAAGAAGCAGAATCATTGCTAAGAGGATTATTACCATTTGATTTCCTCGACAATATTCTCTTTGATTGACTTCCAGTTAACTCAAACCATAAATGCTCCAGACAGTAAACTTGCCCAAAATACATTACATTGCTCGATTTCATAGATGCCATCTACAAGAAGTAATTTATCAAATAAACAAATAAATAGAGCATTATGACAGCAAGAGTACTCTAAAAGAATAGATTTATTAAGAACAAGTGGTTACTAAGATGAACAAAGCTTATATTGGCAAAAGAAGGCCACTGAACTACATGCAATGGCTACATTCTTACAAGTATCCATATCCTTTATGTTTATGAGGTAAGAAATCCCACTTCAGAAATAACCAGTTCTGAAATGCATATACAAACTAACCAAATTGATCCAAAAATTTTGTGTAGCTTTAGAACACATGTTGATCGTATGAAATGGGTCAACAACCCTGTTAGAAGAGCTTCTAGAGTTACAATAGCAGGTCACCGCTTTGAGATGAACTTCAAAGTCACTGACTAAATATCCATATAATCTTCTGATGCACCCAAGGAAACCTTCTCAAGCTGTACAGGCCAATCTTCTCCAAGTATACTGGGATTCGACTCCATTGCAACTCGAAAATCCAACATTGACACTGAAAACAATCTATTGTGCTTCCGTAAATGTGGCAGGGGCCCCATCCCGTTTATAGCCTGATGATGAACATTATTGGGAAGCTTGAGTTCAGACCTTGAAGCAGCTAAATCCAGACAAGGCTGCAGTAATTTCTTCATGAACATGTCCAGCCCATTGTTTAACAAGTTGGCACAGTTTGCGGAGATATTCAAACCCTCGGTCTCCAACTTCTGTTCCAACCTCTTCCTTAAAGATCTGGTATCGGGCAGCTCACCAGTGTTATAGCAGGTCTTGGCATTAAGGTAAGGTGATGAGCCATAGCTTAACACCTTCCTTATTCCTTTCGTATTAAGAGAGATCCCAAGAGGAGCTCGAAGAGGGGTTCTACTGTAAATTCCGGGGCTTCCAGCAAATTGTTCAACCTCTTCACCCTCTTCGACAGAGGTGACTTCAGCAGGAGGCCTGCTACCTAAAGATAACAACTCAGTGGCACTCTGCTGTTCCAGAACCTTAGGTATTGAATCATCACGTCCCAAATTGTGGGTCTTCCCATGATGCACGAGAGGGCTTGGGCTGTCCTTTAATGTGTGATCTTGAAGGGTGGAAGATCTCCCCTTCCTAGAAGACTGAGGAAACACATCTCTATAAAGCGAATGGAGACTACTTCTTTGATACCCATTCGGAACTTTCAAATTCGATGAACCTTGTGCTGTTTCCTGTTTAGGTGGAGGAGTCTTGGAAATACTGGCATTCTTGATAATTGCTCTGAGAAACCCATTATGAAGCGAGATATTCTCTCTCCCCAATAATCCGACACAGAGCTTATCAAACTCCGATTTGCTAAGCTTGAGGCTTAAATACCTATTCAGTAGATTAAAATATTTATCTGCTTTTTGGTGACCCAACCTCCTTTCAATATGAAGTTTCAGCTCCAAAGTATTGATTTGGGGGAAATGCCGATCTCTCGACATTTTGGCTCACAAATACATCACTATCATCTAAAAGGAATATAATTCATTAAACGCAAGAAGCGCCACAAAATGCAACCAAACCCATATTCGATTTCTTGTTCCGAAACCCTAATTCTTGTCAAACCTCATCCTCAGTGAGCGTAGTCAACACTACTGGCACACAAACACCGGATGGCAACTCTGCAAAAAAATAGCAAAATCCAAACAGCAGATGTCACCTCACGTTCTCATAAAATCCCAAATTCAACAATCAAAGACAAATAATTGAGCACATCGCCATGCTTCAATAAGCCAAATGAGAGTACAATTTAACAAGGAACACAAAAATAACTCCAAGAAGCAAACTTTATCCAATCCCAAGTGAAAATTTAACTTCCGACTCAAATACTTGTGTGGAATTTCAATCAAGAGACGACAAAACCCAGTAAAGCAGCCAATCGCACATTTGAACCAACAAAATAAAGAAATAAAGAAACTTTACCTGATTTAGGTAAGCGCCAAATGAAAAAGTATGCGAGCTAGAATTTCATAACAAAACAGTAAATTTTTGTAGCAGCAGTACCGATCGATCTTCGAAAGTGTTGTTAGGGAGAGAATTGGCCATTCGAAAGATTCTCTCAAGTCATAACAGAGTCAAAGGCAAGCGTGTCCTTTTACAAGTGAGTGAAGAACAATATAATATGTGAATCCGAAACTTGTTTTTGTGTACGACGAAATGGGAAGGGTTCTTGTTTTGGTTTGGTCATCCAATCATTTACGAGATTTGGACCAAAGTTTTTGCTAATTGGATTAAAAAGTACGGTCTGAGATTCAAGTGCGGCGCTCAGTTTCCAAATTTCAAAAGAAAATTGGCCAAATTGGGTAATGTAACCTATTGAGAGTTTGTGCTTTTGATAATAAAATGGCAAACTCTTCTTTACTCAAAATTTTTAAGGACATTTGTACCTTGTTCTTTTCAATAATCAAGGGAATTTAGTGGTGTATAAAAATAAATATCTCTTTTGACTTTTGAGTTAGTTCGAAAAGATACTGAAATTTACACAAATATAGATTTGTTCCTATCAAATATTATTAGTGTCTTATTTTTTTTCTTTTAAAGTTAAACAAATTACTTCACATATTTCTATTACGAGAGTGAAGTGCAGACGCGTGATATTTAATATTCAATAGGGTAACTAAATAAATTATTGTCAAATTTAAAAGTGATATTAGACATAGATTTTCTCCCAAGTTATGTTTCTTTCTTCAGACACGTGTATCTTTCCAACAAGTTAAAACTATAATATTTTTTCACGTAAGTATCTCGATTCAAAAGAAAAATGTTGTTGTCTTCGTACATCATACATGTCTTCTTCATACTTTCATCCCACTACTTTTAAATATAATTGTATTGTTGTTTTACAAATTTATTTTCGTGAAATAGAGTCCATATGTTATTGCAATCCATATCCTAGTCCACGTATTAATTTTTCAATTCATGATGTTAGAAAAAGTACAATAAGTGTTACTTTTACAAGAAGTGTAAGATGCATGTACGAGTATCCATGAACACTAGTAAATTTTATTAAAAACAACAACATATTAAGTGAAACCGGTGAATATATTTGCTAAACAGTTAAACATACAATTTTTCCAGCAAATTTTGCTGGAAAAAATGCACCTTAATCTATTATAAATGGAAAATATATATGGTCCATATGATCTGTGTAACAATATTAGTTAACCCATTAGATTTTGATAATATTTATCAAGCAATTTGTTATAAGATGATGCAAATTAAGAATATATTATATTTTGTTAATTTTTGGGCAGAAACTATTTTTTTCATTATTTTGCTTGAGAGACGTGATTATGAACAGTGAGGATTTCCTCACACTGTCACACATGTTATATTGACATCTGGCTTTACTTACCCTCATTCCAAATAATGGGGAAATTTCTCATCATTAATGTAAGTCGTATATTTTGTAGATTATAAGCAGTGATTTTTATGAAATGTATGAATAAAAAATAAATAAAAGTTGTGGATTCCACGAAACATATAAATAAAAATAATGTTTAATCAATTTATAAGTATTGACAAACATATTCTAAATGTTGTACACTATTAGGTAGCATATTCAACGAGTTAACATGAACATTAGAAAAGTCAAAAAGGACTAATCCAAGGTTTCCCAAAGCTCAAGTGCAACCACAATTTCAATGTAGACAATGTTGAGCAAGTTGACTTTGTGCACGATAAATCATAAACATCAAAGGTACTTGGCTTAACTCGATTTGAATTTGATCGAGTTGTGTACTCAACCCACCGACTATGTCACTATTTCAAATCGTAATTTACGCGTAACATAGAAGTTTGTAGTGCAATGTCAATAATAAGATATTAAAATTGACGTGCTGTATGTTTGTCTTAAAATGCACAAAAATATTGACCACTCATTCTATCCACATGGTTTCTGAATATAAAATCTAATTAAACACTTACTTATTAGCATCAGACTATGGTCGACATCTACCCTCTTTCATGTTAACACTTGTGTGTGCTATTTAATTTAAAGTCGACAGTTATGCAAGCTTTCAACATATGATAAAAATAAAAAATAAAAATAAAATTCCCAATGCAAAAAGATGCAGCACTACAGCTCTAGCGAAGAAAAAGTACATGCTTTTTTCCAATTTAACCACATCAATGCTTTCTTGGTTTATTTGGGTTTCCAGGAATCCAGAAAAATTATGAGCAGCATAATCAGGCAAGAAAAAAACATTCTTGATCATTACATCTAGACAAGTCATGGGAGAAAAAAAATATAGTAACAAATACTAAAACTAAATTTGACATTAATTTCAAGGTATCATCAAATGGTTAGCCAAGCAGTAGCAAACACAACATTGTGTCCTTTCCATGTAAGAACAACATCTTCTTCTTCCCTCTTTAGTCCCCAGCCTGCTGCATGTTCATCTAGCATGTTTTTCACTTCTGTAATGGCTTCTTCACTAAAAGAAATTCCTCGAAAATTCGCATTTCTCATTCTTTGCACCCATTTGCTCTTAGGTTCAAGCCTTTCAACTCTCTTAGGCCCTTCGTGCGCGATTACATTTTCGATCTTCCAACAAATATCAGCTTCATACCATTGCCTCTGCTTGCTCCCCCGGGGAAGAAATGTGTCCACAGTATCAAAGGGTATCCATAGATAATTGTAGGCTGACCTTAATCTGTGCACTAAATTGTTTGATGTAAAATCTGCATCTTCATCAACTAATATAACAATTGTTGGATCCAAACTTCTTAATGCCTCGAGGAACATTGATCGAAGGAAGGAATTACTCGAACAAGTTTCAATGGAAGTTTGAGGTGAACTAGTGTTTGGAACTACTTGTAGGGTTTCATCTGGTATATAATGAAGCATCATATGTGAATTTATGACTAATGCCTCACCATTTTCTGCGCGTATCAAGTGTTGCATCCTTAGTTGTTCTATTAAAGAAAAGAACCCGTTTGAGGCACTTGAAGGAATGACCCTAAATTCCATCACTACATTACGAGACCTAGAGAAATTAACTAATTTTGAACCTAATTCCTCGTAGGAAAGATCGAGCATAGGAGGGAAATCTTCTGTGGGTCCAGCCACCGTAAGTTTGACCAGCGGCGCCGCCTCAAAACGGGTGGCTATGGCGTCTATCAGGGTTGGAATTTGCATGCAATGCGTCAAGCTTAAGTCAACTATATGAACCACTGAATACCCTTCAACAGCTTCTAATATAGCTGCATTTGCTGCAGTGAATCCAAACCGATGCCACGGAGTTAAATCCACAAAACTAGCGAGTTCAATAATTGAGAATTTGTGGTTATTCATGGCTAGATTGGTGTGCACATTTGCCATGGCAGTGAGCAATTTGCAGGTTCCACTTTTGGCAGCACGGGCGATGATGGCTCGAAGGAAGCCGCAGGTCAGTCGCTGGTTCGAGTCACCATCTGGTGGGGCAATATTGTTTAGAACCCACAGGATTTGTTGTGCAAGAGTTGCATCGTTGTTTTCAATGGCGTTAGCGCAATGGACTAGCAATTGTTCCATGCAATTGGCATCGCCGAAACTCCCCAAAGATTTGGATGTCGGAAAATCAAGCCATGGCCGTGCACTATAAACCTGATTATTCTTGTTCATATTTAGTCTTGTAAAAGGAGCAATTTGGTGAGAGGGTAATGATGGCAGGGTCTCAGTGAATCGCATCATGAGATGGTGGGTGAGGTGTGGTGGGGTGGGGTGTTTTTGAAGATGAACAAATAGAATTCTTCAGACAGAAAGTAAGAAAGGGACAAGACTAAAAGTGGTACCTGATCTTGGGAAACGATCCATAATTTGCCGGAAAATCTTGGCAACAAATCAAGTAAATAGACTGTTCATCTTTTCCTTAAAGATGCACTATTATTCTTTCTTGCCCATGCACAGAAAAAAGGACTGGTGAGTGGTGAGAAAATCTCTCATCCCTTCTTTGGAGTCTGCAGATTTTTTCAGTAGACACGAGCAGGTGGAATTGAGGGCTGTAGATGAAAAGAAAGCAACTTTTCAAAGATTTACAAAAAGGGGTTTCAGAGAGAAATATGAAGAGAAAGATATGGGGTAATATAGAGAGAAGGAGAGGGACTGGTTGGATTTTGGTGGTACGTGAGGTGGCCGGCCTGGAATTTTCGTCTATTTGTGGGAGTTGGATTTTGTCATCTAATGTTATAGAATGAAAGCAGTGGAGCTTTGGCTTACTCACGGGATATCATATATACAATATTATACAAACACATCATGCAAATATCATTTTCTTCACACTACATTCCATTCTAACTACGTGTATGTTTGGCACGCACCATTACTTTAATTTATTTTCTTTTACTCTTTTTTAATATTGTCGACTTCTCTAATTTACCAAACATTTCACTATTTGTTTTGGTCGAGATAAACTCTAATATATTCTTATGATGGTTACGACTTATGATTTATAGCGCTCACTTGTGGTGTAAAACATTGAAATTATGTTTTGAAGAAAAATATAAAAAAACCTAACAAGTGAAAATATCTAACGATGCATGATAGAATGACAAGGATCAATGATATTTCTTTCGAGGGACCCTCGGGATAGAAAAATATTGTTTCATGATTTTCGTCTCTCAAGCTATCCAACAAAAAGTCTATATTGTATAAACAGGGGTTAGATGTCTAAAAATCAAGTATTAAAATATATACCGAGTTCAGATCTGCTGCCTCAAATATATGTCTCCTTAGTCGTCTCTCTAATAAAAAATTTATACAACATCAAATAAATATAAGTCAATCTTACAACAAATGTGAACGTATTAAATAGTTGAATTTATTTGATAATGTGTAAATTTTTTATTAGTGAAACGGCTAATAAAACATACATTTGAGAAAATAGATCTAAACTCATATACCTTCTATTTTGATGAAATAAAAGCATGTAGGGAAAAAAATGTCTAAAAGCGAAAGGGTTTTATTTATAGAGATAATTAATTATTTAGTTTCCAAAAATATAACTCTGATTTTATTAGATAAATTATATATATATATATATAGAGAGAGAGAGAGGTTAACCACTTCATTTAAAGTATTAAAAATTAGAGACAGTTAATAAATATTTTATGTTTATTTAAATTTTATTTTCAACACAATCCTTCAAGTGTTTATCAAAAGTTTGATCCTACACAATATTGATAAATAGATAGCGAAATGAGTTAAATTCAATTTTTTTTTTCCACGACTCTAATATCAAGTTAATTAATTTATCGAAAAACCTCAATTATTGTAGATAAAAACTATGGTTCCATTTACATTTTCTCTGGTTACTCTCATATACAAAAATAAATAAAATAAAATACGAATGCATTGAATATCTTATCCCGTACTATTTCCTGATATACACCAGAAAGAAAGAAAGAAACCTGGCATGTAAGCGACGGAAGAGAATTGAATATGTCGCAGTACTAATATATATGTGAAGGCGACACAGTATGAAAATGGGTCCATATATATATTTTTATTTCTTATTTGGAATTTCTTAAACGCTACATGTGAATACACACACTTTTCTTCCCCTACACAATTAGCCTCATACCCCACCTCAAATAGACCACTCGAGCCCATTTCATACATATCTGCAACCACAGAAATAATGGCCGGGACTACCCTTTTCCAATTCAAGATAATGCTTTCATATTTTGCATCAAAATATTGTGTCTGTTCCACGAGGGACAAATTAAGCCGGTATACAGTTCAAGTCTTACCACAACATATTAATCGAAACCAAAGAAATCAAGTTAGTCTATGCTTATGTTTGAAAGTGTTTAAATTAATTTTTAAGTATTCATTAGTTGTATATTTTATAAAATGTGTGGATAATAAATAAATAGTAAATTATGGATTGTACGAAAAATATGAATAAAAAATATGTTTGACCAGTTTAACAAATTTAAATTATAATTTAAACTTAATTAAACAACAAGTATAATTAAAAAGATAAATTTGGTTTGCACACAAAGCAAAAACTCATTGCTTTGAATTTTTTAATAAAGCCATTTGGTTCTTGGTTCAAAAACTAAAACTAGTTAAAATTTTAGTTGAATATGTTCAATCAGAATCCAGATTTGATGTCCTAAATACACGTCTCCTCAACTGTCCTTCTAATGAAAATCTTATACATTATCAAATAAATATACAAGGGGATTAATATAGATAACATTTAATGCATTCACACTTGCTATTATTGATGATGTGTAAGATTTTCATTGGGAGTACAGCTATGGTAACATGTATTTGGAACAGCAGATCTAAATTTGTCAATCAATTCAATTTAAGTGAATCTCCAAATAAGTGTTCGAAAATCAATTACAAAGAGTGAAACATAGACCCTTGTGATTGCTCCACATTTAGGGATGGCCGATTAGCCCCACCCCGGGACCCGCAAATTGGCGGGGCGGGGCGGGGTGACTCTTTGACCCGCCAACCGTCCTGATTAATTTTAATTTTTTTTTGTTAAACTGAAAAAAAAAATTTTAAAAAAAAAATACAAATTTTTAAAATATTTGTACCAAACAAAACAAAATAAATTATAAGATTTGGGTTGTGATGTAGTGGTTAAGATTGATAGTTTATAAGTTTCAACCTGTGTTCGATTCTTCTGTAGTCTATTTTTAGTAAAAATTATAGTTTTTACTATATTTTATGATTTTTTTAAAAAAAAAAATTGAGGGGGCGGTGGCTCTTGGCGGGGTGTGGGACAGGTCCGGGGCAGCGAGTTCTTTTGTCATCCCTATCCAGATTTGCATATATTCACAATTGACAATAAGACTAATTAGCATCACTGTTCTAAAAAACTTGTTTAGACGGCATCTAGGCTCTACTTAAACTTAGCTACATCAAACGTTTCGTCCTTGTTTCGCCCTCTCCTAGGCATGAAAAAACTCGAAACTCAATCTCCATACCTAATCACGTTTTACATTTTTTAGAACATTGATTAGAATAATGTTACATATCGATCACTTTTCTATGTAATCCTATCTAATTTATTAAAATGCATTACAATTCTATTGGATAATAAATCAAGTCGCCAACTACCACGCACCTACCACCTAGATTGAGGATTAATAGAATGTTCGTTTCTTCCTAAATTATTTTCACATTTTTGAAGAAATATATGTGGTAAAAAAAAATAAACTTACATGTCAATTAACTCCAAATTATGGTAAATAATTTGATAATTCTTGGCCACAAAATTATCTATTATTATATATCCAACCGCAGAAGTCAAAACAAACGTTAAATTATGTCCGATAGAAGTAATTAGAATAATGAGAGTTTTAGAAGTTTAAGTAACCCCATTAGCCACCAAAAATTGAAAAGACTTGTCACGTCATTAAGAATAATTAACACCTTATTAATGGTCTTAATTAGTATAATTATATGCTCTAAATCAGTTCACCAGAGTTTTGCAAATAGAAAACACACACACAGACTGGAAGTTAGTTGAAAGTAACAGGCACAAGAATCCAGAATCATCCTCAATATCAAAATACTAAATATAGTATATTTTAATGTTGAAAACGACTAATCCATGTTTATTCTTTATTCATCAATTAATTGAATTCGGATTCCCTTATTGTTTGTATTTCAAACATTGTTTTTCTCAACTTGTTACGCAATTAGTTTTAATTGACCACGTTGCGAATGGTTGTGAATTTTTCTACTGAAATTAAAATGTACATATTATGAAAATGAACGTTTTAAAAATAAATCGTGACTACATGAATCTTGTTCTATAATAATTATTTTGTGACGGCTAAAACAATAATTGTTATTATCCATTATAAAATAAAAAATAAAAAATGTTACAAGAATATAAAGTTTCACTATCAATTGTCATGATAAATTGTCTTGTATGACGATTCTTATAACAAATATAATATTCTTTTATGACACTTCTTGACAACTTGTTACTCGATATATGGATGACTTTTCTGTAATAATGTTGAGTAATTCGTGTTGGGTAAAAGATTCAATGTTTTAAAGAGTGAAATAATTGATTTAATTGTATTTTCAAAATGTTTTATATTGCATTTAGTACTCGTTTGGTAGATATTATAAACTAGTTTATTTGATCAAAATGATTTATTTGACCAATAATGATAAAAAATGATGGCTACCAAGACGAATTTTTTTGTCAAATAAATTAGTTTATAAATTCTACCAAACGGGCACTTAAATGATTCCTATTTTTTTTCCTCAAAAATTTGACAAAAGATTTACAAATAAGTATTTTACTTACGGTCTTGATCTATTGTCCATGGTGGGCAACAATTAGAATGCCCACCGAACACTTGTCCGGTGGGCATTAGAGGATGAAATCAAACACTTTTTCACTCTCTAATACCTACTGAACAAGTGTTCGATGGACATTCTAATTATTGTCCACCATGAGCAATAGATTACTCCCCTTTATTTGTACTTGAACTTGAACATTTTGAACACTCAACCCAAAACCACAAGCTGAAAAGCTGACTCACTTTTTGTCTCATCTTGTCCTTTATAAGTGTCTAACTTTAAAAAGAATAATATATAATCGCATCTAGTTTTGGAAATCCAAAGAGTATTAGAAGAATCTGTATGAAAGCAGAAAGTGAGAAGTAAATAAGTCAAAAAAGTTAATTTAATTATAAGTATGCGATAATTTTAAGGAGGATAGGTTAAGGTACAAAAACTAGATGACACACGTTGTAAAAAAAAACAGAGAGCATTTTTTTTTTGGAATTTCTCGCTAAGGGAATTCTCTTGAATTCATGCAAATTTGGATTTTTGCACTTATTATTAAGACAGAACATAAAACAAAGTGCATTAGCCTCAAAGTAAGGAGACTAACCACGTGCTTAAGATACCCAAATCAGAAATTAATAATTTATTTATTTTATCCATAAAACAGCACATATTTCAGATATATAATTTAGTAATTAATTAAAGAAGAAAGAATTGCCCAAATCATATGGGAGACAAAGGTGTAGAGACACCATTTTTCGAATTTAGCAAATTGAAAAGGGCAATTTGCTTTAATTTTGGTGCAATTTTGACTGAGTATGTTGTCTGATTCCTTTTAGGGGTTTTCGAGATGGGAAGTGGACTATATATACCGTGAGTACAACTACAACATATGTTCAATCATTAATTACTTAAAAGAATTTTATATTTAATTTGTTGATCACCTAGCATACATAATTTGGTACTCACGTGATAATGTGTCGACCATTTTGTTTTCTACAAATTCAAATGCTCGCTTTTAATTTTTGCTACACAACATGAACCCAAGATACAGAATTTTGAAGGCTGTATCGATGTTCTCGATTTGAGAATTGTACTTTTGTTTGAAGCGCAGTGTAATCTAGATTCACTATTCATAAATAGAAATATGTGAATTATTAATATAAGTAGAAATTCAGCCATAATAGAAAAGAATATTATAAACAGAAATATGTGAATTATTGAGCATATTCAAACTACAAGTGGAGTTCCAATTGTCATGTTGATGTAATATAAAATCATTCAATTTAAAAGGTTGGAATTATAATAATAAAATAATATTAAAAATATAAGTAAATAGAATTCTTATCTGACAAACTAAACCATGGAGCTCACAGACATATTATAATGATGGAGAATGATCTGCTATCCATTGTGGACATGAGATAAGTTGTCTATGACTGATGTGGTAGTGCCACGTCACTAGTGAAACATACAACTGTGTGTGTACATAAATATTGTCCACACATAGTGAAAAACATATCTCATGCTCATTATGTGCAAGAAATCATTCCTCATATAATGATTACGGTTTGAAGAAAAATAAATTCAATTTGCACATTTTATTATAAAAAAAATATGATGTGTACCAAATTCATATGCACCATGACTATGTCCTAGAGTATTATTTTGTGAAAAAAATTCCATGTCACGTTCCTTATATTATATATGAAAAATGACAAGACATGGGCCATATGGTAGCATCAATCTTAGCATATTAAAATGGTGCATTTTGGTCACGTAGTGTAATTATGTATTGCATTTTTGAACGTCATATTATGGCTTAACAATAAATTTTATAATGAAGTCGTTGTTGCTCCGTCCATTTTGAACCATGTACAATATCCGAACACGTGGAAATTGACCCCCAAAAAAGAAAATAATATTTTAATTTTGTAATTCGAGACACTTTTCATCAATTAATATTTGACGTAAATTATAGAATTCGATAATAATTATACAATTTTTGTTTTTGCCGTGAATATAAAATCTCCACCGAGTATTTTATTTTTATTATAGTCTATATTATGTATAGCGGACTTGCAAGATTTTTGGAACGTTAATGTATGTACCTAGTCAATATATTGCAAAAGTAATTAGATAAACGTGGCATTGATTAAGTGTATGTTTGATAAAAAGAAAAAAATTAGATTTTAAGTAATGAGTCTACGAAATGTGTAAATAAAAAGTGGATAAAAGTTACGAGTTCTACAAAATGTGTAGATAAAAATGATGTTTGACTAATTTATAAATATTTATAAACATTAACAAATATGTTCACGTGTGAATTAAATTGTTATCGGGCTTGCCAATATGGCTAGCATGCCTATGTTCGTCAAGATTAATTAATATGTAAAAATAAATAACTCAATTAAGACTAGATAAATGGCGGTTATATTTGAACTACAATTTTTATTTGTTATACCACGTTTTAATTGTATTTATAATCTTTCATTTTTGTTTATTGTAACACTTATGTCTCTAACTTTTTGTCAGTTGAATTCTTATTTTCAACTTTCTATTAATTATCATATATCATCCTTAATGATAGTTTTTATTAAAATATTTTGTTTGCGTGCTTTGAAATGAGAAACAATATTTTATTGCACTTTTGTATTTATTGTATTTTTTAAAATATAATGTACAAATAAGTCTTTTTACGCCTTCCCAACAAAAATTTTGACGGATATCATTATCAGAGATAATGTGTGTTAATTAGTAGACAATTAAGGATAAGAATGCCACAAAGAAAAAATGGGGACATGAGCTATAATGAGTAAAGATTGAGGGAGGCCGTAAGTACAATTAAATTGAAGTGCAACAAATAAAACTTGTAGTATAAATATAATTACTCCTGGATAAATCGTGTCACATATCAAATCAACAGGTAAAAATGATTATTTTAAACAACAGCAAAACCATGAGCAGGTAACTCAATTAAGCTTCACCATGATAGAGTCCCCCTTAACATTTTTTAGTATAGGAAAAAGATTAATTGAATTTTTTTTTAATATAAAATATATTAATTCAGTCTGAAATTTTTTTTAACTCCCGTCTCGCCCCTGACCTTATTCATTTAAAATCTGAAACAACACAGTTAATTTAGAACTTCACATAATTAAAATCATAATATGGGGATCGAGATACATGTGTTTTATAAATTCAAAGTTCTTTAATCTTTTTTGAGCTCGACGTTCCGATTATATTTCCTGAACCCTTTTACCACTATTCTAGCTTATGGGGGACTTTTTGGTAGTTGAATTATTTAGGTATTGCGATTGGTATAAATAATACTTCAGACTATTGTAATCCATTATCTATTATTTCTTCTTTGATCTAAATCGGAATAGACAAATGTTGGGTGTATCCAAAGAGGCGACTTTAATATTGGACTTATGCAAACAACCCACTTTATGGTGCAAAATCACTAGAGTCTTCTTGCTCTCCTCTAGTGTTGACGATTGATGCAATTTACGAGTTGGGGTGTCCAAATGTGAAATTTTGGATTCAATAAGCAAAAATGAGGAGCTTCTAACTCATAAATTCTCGATTTTTCCGAAACACGAGTTTGAATTTCAAACTCAATGATTAGGATTTCAAGAAATATTCCGACCAATGACTGAGATAATGAGAACAACCAAGGGAATGTAGGAGAATCCAATCAAAGACGTGCAAGGAAATAAGGTGGATTAATTTCGACAATTCTTTAAGAAGATCCTTAGAATTTTGTGATTCGGAGATGTGAGAATTCAGACGCATATGTTGGGATTGTTTTAATATTTGAAATTATTATTATATTACCCAGTATTTTAAAATAATTAAATACAGATAATACAAATGAGATTTTGGGTGAATGCGCAAGTACGGGGTGTAATTTTCACTAGAATGATTTTGGCAATTGTGGTGGTATTGAAGCCCCAAAGTGTTTCTGGGCTGACTTTCATTTCTAGCTGACCGGATTAGTAAGGGCCCACTTAACTTGATATCCTAGGGGACTAGACTATTGTTTCATTTATTCAGTAACTAGTGTTTAACCTGTGCGATGCACGAGAGTTGTATTTTGTAATAGTAATTTCGAAAAAATATATTTGTTTTAAAAAACAAAAAAAATAGTTACAAATTTTAATTTCTTACGGATTTTAAAAAGAGCAATAACAATCATTCTACAAAAGAATTATTCAAATTCTTGATAGATATTTCTATTTCGGTCGATTTGACAATGAAATTGACACATAATTAAATATAAGGTATCGACGTTCATTGTATGAATTTTTATCATTTTCTGATTCTACACAGTATTTCTACGTAGACATGATAAAAACACAAAAAAAGAATTATTCAAAAACATATTTTAATTTCTTATTGACTTTAAAGTATCGACTGGGTTACTGTATGATTTTTTTTTATATCATTTTTCTGGTTCTACACATTATATGTAGATAGAATAAAAGCACCAAAATAATAATAATAATAATAATAATAATAATAATATCGACAATATATTTATGACAAATACCTATTTATCGGCAAATACAATTTATTAATGTATTTTGACTTTGGATATTGGAAAGTATCTATTTTTTTGACAAAACCGAAACATTGAATTAAAAACAAAAAAAAAATTAATATGTACAATGGAATCGTAATTAGGTTTTTTACAAAATCGAAACATTTTTTCGTTTTGCAATTCGAAATTAAATTAAATAGGCTTATTAATTAATTTTCCTTTCGTTTTTTTGAGTAAGTTAATTAATAAGCTTACTTAATATAATTTTACAAAATTGAAGCATGAAATGAAGTAAAAAAAATGTCGCATAGATAATGTATTTTGACTTTGGATATTGAAATTTTTATTTTTTTTTATAAAATCGAAGCATTAAATGAATTAATTAAAAATAAAAAAAAATAGTTGACTTCACCGTTGATTGCCACTTGGCAAAAATTTATGTAGACTATTCTACTTTTATATATAATATAACTAGTATTTAATCCGTGCGATGCACGGGAGTTGTGTTCCGTGATAGTAATTTCGAAAAAACATACTTGCACAAAAAAAAAAATTATTTAAGAACAGACTTTAACTTCTTTGGAGTAGTAACAATCATTCTACAAAAGAATTATTCAAATTCTTGATAAATATTTCTATTTCAGCCAATTTGGCGATGAAATTAACACATAATAAGATATAAGGTATCATCATGAATGTTTTTAATATGTACAATGGAATCGTAATTAGGTTGAATGAATATTTTTTTTGCAAAATGAAAAGTCACGTTGATAATATTGAATTGCAAAACAAAAAATGTGCAAACCCTATAAAGTTAATTAATAAACTTATTTAATTTAATTTTGAATTGCAAAACGAAAAAAATACAGAGCCCTTTATTTTTCTTTCATTTTTTGAGTAAGTTAATTAATAAGCTTATTTAATGTAATTTTATAAAATCAAAGCATGAAATGAAGTAAAAAAAAAATGTAGCATAAATAATGTGTATGTGTCTATATATATACTAGTTTTTGCTATGTGCATTGCACGTCCGTGATAAATGTAGGGATAAATTTTTATGTTAAATATTTAATTCAAATGATAAATTTGTGGTATTTGCGTTTTCATGCACAAAGTTGTCTCTTACAATTTATATAAATACTCTACAAAGCATTTACATGTTTGTTTGAGCAAATTAGATAACAAATATTCACTTACATGAGTACAAGAAGGGGGGAAAGTTAAGATTCGTAAACAACCTTTGAATGTTGGTAAAGTGACCATTTTTATATTTTTATTGAATTGCACCACTTCGAGAATTTGAATTGGACAAAAACCCTATTCTTCAAACTCGGCTCCAACTTTTTTAAATTTTTTACTATTAACTCAAAAATCAAATATTAAAAAATTGTGTACAATTTGCTTATAACATCAAATAAAAAAATAAAAATATTGGTGAAAAATTGAATGAAAATCTGGACGAATGTGTGAATAGTAAAAAAAAAAAATAATAGCATTTTTTTTAGAATAATCTATAATATTATAAGATAAAATAAAAAAAGATTTGTAAAAGATTGAATGAACATGTGTAAAAGAAAAACAAATAAGAAAAAAATTAAAAGAAACAAAATTTGCGATTGGCACACACCACAATAATTTCGCCGTCTCTCACTTATCTAAGTAATATAATTCTATGGGGTGGGTGGGGCCAAATGGATTTTTGAGGAAGATGAAGTTATTTTGTACTTTTTAAAAGTTGTAGAACTTCATTTACAATTTTATTTTATTTTTGTTGTTTTTAGCCTTTTTTTTATTTTTGTTTATTTAAAGAGTATGTCAAAACCGTCAAAATATGTCAAAAAAACGTGATTTGCAACAAAATTCAAAAGTTGTGGATGACCAATGCTAAAAACAAGGTTAGGGATTGATTTGTTATAAATTGAAAAAATTGGTGAAAAATTGATTAAAAATTTCGATGAATATGTGACTAGTAAAAGGAAAAAATAATAGCATTTTTTAGAATAATCTGTAATAAATAATTCAGTAAAAATAAATTATAATTTGCTTATAAGATAAAATAAAAACAATTAATAAAAAAATTGAATGAAAATGTGTAAAATAAAAACAAATAAGAAAAAATAAACTAAAGAAAAAAAAATTGTGAAAAAAATTAGAAAAAGACAAAAGAAATGGGTTAAAAGCCCACACACAAAAAAATAAAATAAAATAAGTGAACAGTAACTCGACGAGTTACTATTCATACGAAGAATTTTTTTTTTCATCATCGAGTTATTCGTTGTCGAGTAACTCGTCGTCAAGTTACTGTTCACCCGAAGAATTTTTTTTTTTGGGTTCATCGTTGAGTTACTCGACAATGAGTAACTCGACGATGGACAGTAACCCGAAGAAATTTTTTATTTTTTTTCCTATTTTAATTAAATTTCAATTTGTTAGGTGATTCTGGATTTTGTTTTAACTCGACAACCAACGTGGATGTCAAGTTACTATTCACACGAAGAATTTTTTTTTCATCGTTGAGTAACTCGACGATGAACAATAACTCGTCGTCAAGTTACTGTTCACCCGAAGAATTTTTTTTTTTTCCAATCTTAATTAAATTTCAATTTGTTAGGTGATTCTGGATTTTGTTTTAACTCGACAACCAATGTGGATGTCGAGTAAGGAAGTATTTTTTTTATTGTATATATTTTAGGCTTCACAGTCATTTAGATTTGTCTTTTGTTTTTTTTTTCTTTTTTAAATTTCTCAGATTGAACTTTGTATATATAAAACAAAATCAAATTATATCATAAATTGAAATTTAATTGGGATTGATAAAATGAGTTTTATTTTTTCGGTTGAGTAGCTCGACAACCATAGTTGTGAGATACTCGACAACCAGGTTGTGCTCGTCAAACAAAATTATACCAAAAAAAAAAAAATTATCTTATTGTGCAAGCTGCAAACTAAAAACTCAAAAAGGATGAAAAAAAAATCAGAAAAATTGTCTTTTTTTCTAAATTGCACAGTTGCTATCAGCAATCTAACTCTTTTACATTATACCTCTCTCTCTTTCTAAAACTTTTCAAATCCTTTTTCTTCTCTCTCTCTCTCTCTCTCTCTCTTCGAATACTCAATTCATCTGTTTCATTGTCTTTTCTCTCCAGGCGAGTACAAGCACAAAAAAAAAAAACAAATTGCTTTGGTTGTCGAGTAGCTCGACAACCAGTTTTTCAGCCCACTGTCAATGCAGCTGATACTGAATCCACTGTCAATGCAACTAATGTTGAAGGTTACTCTTTGGGTGCTCATTGTGAGTGGTGTGGGATGAATGTGGCAATTTGAAAGCAAGGCACACGATCAGACACGTCAACGATGTAGTAGTTAATTTCTGGACATTTGAAGTGCATTTAATGGGACCAAATCATGCTTCAAGTCTAATTAACTAAACTAATGTGATTGAATCTCAAGTTTCTATTTCCATGGTTTGTACATCAGCTTCTATTAAGTCGAAAAAATCCTCAATTCAACAGAACGAGCAAAAAATTGAAAGGTTGGAACGAATCTACGGAAATTTTAAATCTTCTACAATCGAATAAAAAACAAACAATTTTAGTATTGAAGCTTTTCCAAAATAGAGAACAATGGCAACTCAGTGGTCTATGTTCAAGGAAAAAAAATTAACACGAAAAATGGTGACAAACATGGAGGTTCAATGGCAGAAATCAAGGTTGAGTTGTGCTTAAGACTTTTTTGATGAGAGAGAAAATGGTTTTTTTTTTTTTTTGGTGAAATGCTTGACAAAGTAAAAAATTACGGCTGTCTCTATTGTCAAAACGGTGGTGTATTGGACGAAAAAAACTACAGTAAAAAATTTAAGGCTCTTATATTATTGTAAGGATATATTGTGGTTGGTATTAAATGTATTAATGTATTTTAACTTTGGATATAGGAAATGATCTATTTTTTTTTTTTACAAAATCGAAGCATTAAATGAATTAATTAAAAAAAAATTGGAAAATTAACCGTTGATTGACACTCGGCAAAAATCTATGTAGATTATCTTACTTTTATATATAATATAGATAAATAATATAAATTTTATAAAATTCATAATTTTATTCGAGAAAATTAGACGAAACTCTTCTTTTAATTTTATGTATTGAGAAATACTCTCATTATATAATTTTTGAACATTTCAAGTTTTTGTG
This sequence comes from Forsythia viridissima, assembly GCA_030279155.1. NCBI lineage: Eukaryota > Viridiplantae > Streptophyta > Magnoliopsida > Lamiales > Oleaceae > Forsythia > Forsythia viridissima. Next base: position 46,034,729 of record CM059038.1, on the reverse strand, counting down.
TATTTTTATTTTGACATTCAAGATTAAAAAAAAAAAAAAGTTGAAATAAAATATTTCTAACTTTACAAATACACTATTACACACTATCTCCTCTCTTCCATGAATTAATTCCTAAATTATCTTTCTTTTTGTATCAAACAAAACCAAAACAGAAAATTCTCATTTTCAAAACCCTTCCCCCACCACCCTCACTTCAGCACAAATTGAACGAAATCAAACCTAAAATCTCACCATACCCATTCCATCGAAGCACGGCCGTCACTAGAACTATTGATCGATCATCTAATTTGAAGTCGAAGGCTACTTCTAAGTCAGTCTATAACGTGGCGTTGAATTTACTTTATGCGAGCACAATTGATAACTTATTGTGACCTGTAAGTGTCGTGTTTATTTATGGCATCTGATATTTGCATTATACTCAGTGTGATCTTCATTTTCTATTGCTATAATCATATTTCTATTGACGACCTAATGTGACTTTTAATGATTAGTTTTGTAATTTCAAGATATTAAGATTATTTCTCGCGTATTTTAACGTGTAGTGTGATAATGAACTCCCCTTATATGACTATGATTGTTAACGGGATGTGAACTCTTTATTTATTTATTTATTTATTTTTGATGGAGGGGAGGGGAGGGGGGGGGGGGTGTTAATGCCAAGCGTTACTTTCGTTTTCCCTTGTTGTGATTGTAATTGCTAATATATAGCGATCTTTATTTTTATTTTTACTTAAATCGGGTTATGATGTTTGTAAAACTTCTAGAATGTGCTCATTATTGATGATTTTCTCTATCTTTTAAGTTTTGTAACTTTAACTTTTCAAGGTATTAATATTGATTTTTGAGTAATTCGACGTGAAGCATGACTTTGAATTTTTATAATGTGGCCATAATTGTTAACTTAGTATAGCTCGTAGTATGTTGTATAAGAATATGAAATATGATATCTGCATTTTCAAGGTGGTGATGCTGAGTGTGACATTCATCACCCATGATGTGACTGTAGAAAATCGGAAATGTGACATCATTACCTTTAAAAATTGGTGGCCGATTGAAATCTTGCACGAATTCGTTTTTAGTTTGGTCGCATGGTGGAAGATGAGTATAATTATTAGATTTTTTTCCCAAAAAATAGAAAATAAGATATTCTCAAGAGATTGTAAGGTGTATTATGGATAGAAAATTTAATTGCAGACATATCATGCTAGTTGCCTTATCAATCCCTTATTCAGGATCTGAATACTGAGTGTGACCTTCATTTTCTATTACTATAAACATAGTTTTATTGATGACCTAATGTGACTTTTAATGATTAGTTTTGTAATTTCGAAATATTAAGTTTGTTTCTCTAGTATTTTAATGTGAAACATGATATGTGATAGTGAATTCTCCTTTGACATCATGATTGTTAACTTTCTATGGCCCGCAAGTGGCATGTGGATGTGAACTCGATTCGGTGGGGTGCGGTGGGATGATGCTAAGTACGACCTTCGTTTCCCTTGTTGTGACTGTAATTGTTAATATGTTGCAATATCTTATTTTTATTTTTACTGAAATCGGGTTATATTGTTCGTGAAATTCCTATAATGTGCTCAGTATTGATGACCTCTTGTTACTTTTAAGTTTTATTTTAATATTGTTTTTCAAGTAGTTTAATGTGAAGTGGGACCTTGAATTATCCTAATGTGGCATGTAGTATGTTGTATAAGAACATGGAATATGGTATCTACATTTTCAAGGTGGTGATACTGAATGTAACATTTGTTAGGCGGATTTTGTGTAAAGTGACTTCAAAATTGCAGAAACAAGAAATCGAATGAAAATGAATGCAACATCGAGGTAAGTGTTGAACACTTTGTCCTTAAGTCAAATTTACCCCGCAATGGTGCATACGGTTTATGACAATCGACTCTCAAGATACAACGACTTCTACTTGTGTTTGTAGTACTTCAAAACACAAGCACAACGAACTAAAAATAGTTTTGTACTCCAAATGATGAAAATTAAATGAAAACCAGAATTTTTTATGTAACAAATGCATAAATTTGGTTCAAATGATAAAAATATGAGGTTAAAGTGTTTGCATATCAGTTCTCTGTTGAATAGGACGTCCAAAAGGTCCTAAATATAGAGGATGATCGGTTAAAAACGAAATAGTGTGGATCCAATTCGTGCAACACTTCAAAAGGACATGTCTATTTGCGCGTAAACCTATGTGATCGCATGGTTTTACCATACTGCGATCGCAAGGTACATTTTCGAAAACAGAACTTAATCCAGTTTAACCATACGATCGCATGGTAGGACCAAAAATGTTCTGCTTAAAATTTAGGCAAGTTGCGATCGCATGGTAAAATACCCATGCGATCGCATGGTGAAATCTTGACCCAAATTTGTCATTTTCCGTAATTTCTCATTCATTTTATATTGGTTTAGAGATGCCAAATATACCCTTCAACACATGCAGATAAATTTGAATTCTCTTTCGAGGGCGTTGCCCCCGAGCCCCCACGAGAGGCGCTGTCCCCTCAATGTCAAAATCATAATGGCTAAACCACATTTGCCATCTGATTAAACCACATTTGCCATCTGATTAATCTACCTTGTTTATAATCAGGGTGTATTTTACAATTTAAAAATGATTTACACACTGAGGAGTCTGTTCTAACAAGAAATCTATTAGAGATAATGTAGAGTCTAAATTTTGAAATCCTGGATTCTGCACTTACACGCTAACTGGCCTCCTGCCTTTGGTGTTTTGGCGGAAAAATGGAGATCCGTACAAAATGATATATAAAGAATATGAAATTAAAACATAAAATTTTATTTCAAAGCTTAAGAGAAAAACTTTCTCGGCTTATTTAATTACAATGATGATCCAAATGGATCTAATGTAAAATTTTAAGTTTCAGAAATGTGTTGTAACTAAACCACCTTGATACATTAGATCCATTTGGATCATCATTGTAATTAAATATGCTGAGAGAGTTTTTCTCTTAAGCCTTGAAATAAAACTTTTTGTTTTAATTTCATACTCTTTATATATCATTTTGTACGGATCTCCATTTTTCCGCCAAAACACCAAAGGCAGGAGGCCAGTTAGCGTGTAAGTGCAGAATCCAGGAGTGAGGCAGAAAATATATACAGAGGCACCAATCAAAATAGAGTAAGGCTTTTGAGATTATTGTTTTAGTTTATTGTTACTAGATGATTAAATTGGTATCTAATGTAATCCTTCCGCAGTTTAAACATTATGTGTTTAAAAAGTGGTATCAGAGCCATGTTTACATTACTATTCACGTTAAAATGAGTACTTGCTTAATGTGCAACCGTTATACATTTAATTTAGAGAATTATTTAACTCTCTATAAATATCATTATGATAAATGTTTACAATTAAAAGCCTATAGAAATATAAGTCTATACATTAATACATATAGAATTCATAAAAATGAAAGAAATATTGCATCATTACATTATAACAGTGAAATATAATGTTATTTAATGCATTATGCTTTAAATCATTTTACATAATGATTACATGTCATATATGTAACATCTTAATCATGACATTAAATACAAAATATGAACTTTATAAATATCATAAGGCAATCCTTAAATATCATCAATTTACAGACACACATCATACTTCCTTAAGAGGAATGAAAAACAGAATGTTAAATGCTTTACATGTTTATAATACATGCGTACATGAATTTATTTTACATTATGCTTTACATCATCACTCAACATGATAGATTGTAAAATCTGCACAGCATATACACATTCAATTGCAAATAAATGTAACATTTACGAATAATATGAAGAATACAGATTTCAACTAATGTTTGAACATGTTCATCATTCAGTTAGAATCCGTATGATACAAAAAAGAGATAAATACAAAACATTATTTGAAGAATGTGTTAAAGAATTTTTATTACATTATTTATATCATCATCATACTCTTTATATATCATTTTGTACGTTGACTCCTGGATTCTGCACTTACACGCTAACTGGCCTCCTGCCTTTAGTGTTTTGGCGGAAAAATGGAGATCCGTACAAAATGATATATAAAGAGTATGAAATTAAAACATAAAGTTTTATTTCAAGGCTTAAGAGAAAAACTCTCTCAGCTTATTTAATTACAATGATGATCCAAATGATATAATAAAAGAAATACAAATGTTAAAAAACATTATCCAAGAATTAAAAGAAGATATTAAAGATTTTCAATCTAAAACAGAAAAATCTTTAGACCAACATTCAGCGGTTATTTTAGCCGAAGTTAAAAAACCTTTAACATCAACCTCAAATAGCGAAAAAAACCAAACTTTTGGAACTTAGAAAAACTTCTCTGTAAAATTTTAAGTTTCAGAAATGTGTTGTAACTAAACCACCTTGATACATTAGATCCATTTGGATCATCATTGTAATTAAATAAGCTGAGAGGGTTTTTCTCTTAAGCCTTGAAATAAAACTTTATGTTTTAATTTCATACTCTTTATATATCATTTTGTACGGATCTCCATTTTTCCGCCAAAACACCAAAGGCAGGAGGCCAGTTAGCGTGTAAGTGCAGAATCCAGGAGTGAGGCAGAAAATATATACAGAGGCACTTAAAATTTTACAGAGAAGTTTTTCTCTTAAGCCTTGAAATAAAACTTTATGTTTTAATTTCATACTCTTTATATATCATTTTGTACGGATCTCTATTTTTCCGCCAAAACACCAAAGGCAGGAGGCCAGTTAGCGTGTAAGTGCAGAATCCAGGAGTGAGGCAGAAAATATATACAGAGGCACCAATCAAAATACAGTAAGGCTTTTGAGATTATTGTTTTAGTTTATTGTTACTAGATGATTAAATTGGTATCTAATGTATCTATTTTCATTTTCTGAAAAAACAAGAATGTGATCAATGTAAACACAACAAAATTCATTGAATTTTTTGAAAGTATTATCCATATGTCTTTGGAAAATAGCTCCACCGCGACCTAACCAAACATGTTGATCTCTGTTTCGACGCTCCGAAGCGGCAAAGTGGCAAACTAAAGGGGGTGTTCCCAACTCAGATTTGAATGAATTTGAAAAATTCAAATAAATTTAGGTGTGCTCAATTCAAATTTTAATAGAATTCATTGAAATTTAGGTGTCTCCAACTCGAATTTAAATAGATTCTTTAGAAATTTAGGTGTCCTCAATAACTAGTGAATTTCTAAAGATTTCATTAATTAATGGATTTTGACAGATTTCAATAGATTTGAAACTATAATTATAACTACTAAAAATTCTAACAATTCTTGTTCCAAACCTCAAAATTTCAATTGATTTCTCTATCTCTCTCTCTCTCTCTCACATTCTCTCTAACATCTCACTTTTCACTTACAATTTTGCTGAAATTATTTTGTATCAATTGACTTTTTTTTTCTTTCTCTCACAAACCTCTCACATTTCACATAAAATTTTACTGAAACTCTTTTATACTAATTTGTAATTATTCACGTCTTTATTCCGTTTTTCTCAAAACGATGCTCATATTTCCAACTTCATGAATTTTTTGTTTAAAATGATAAAGTTAGGAATTTCTTTTAACGTACGATAATGTTATGAATTTTATTTTTTAATCACAATGTTATTTTTTTTAGTGATCTAGTCAGACATTATATTATTTTCTTAGCTTTTTAAAAATAATAATAATAATCCGTTTATGTACAATGAGTGGTTATGGTTAAAAAAAATCACAAATATGAACTCTATCAACCTCTATAATTTAGAATTCTTAAAAGTTAAAACGTTTCGATACTCATTTTTAATATTTAAAATGTAAATTATATGTATCAATATATCATGAATTAGTTGTCCTTTTTTTTTATTTTTTTTTTTTTTTTTGCTATTAGTCTATTTAAAAAAAAAATTGTGCTTTTATGGTGAGTTTACTTGTCAACATTAATTTTAGAGTAAGTTTCTCGTCAAGACATAATTTGATTTTAAAATAAAAAATAGACTTGAAATGTTATGATGAAATTTTAAAATTTTTTCAAAATTTACAGTTGACACAATTGAAGAGATGAAAATATAATTTTTAATAAAAAGACCACAAATTCAATAAAATCCATGAGAATCTATTAAAATCTATGATATAAAAATTTATTAAAATCTTATCAAATATGTCAAATTCTATTAAATTCCATGAAATTTATAAAAATTTATAAATATTAAGAAATCTATTAAAATCTGAGTTGAGGACACCCCCTAAATTGTCTAAATAGATTGAGCTGAGTCTATATATTTTGATCAAAATTGACAAATACGTAATCAATTTCTCGAATTGTTAAACCAATCTCCAACAACATTAATCACCCCTGCTATGACCGTAGATGTCCAAAAAATGTGACATCATACCTTGTAGTCTAGTCACCAGTTGAAATCTTGCATGAATTTGTCCTTAGTTTGATCACGGTGGAAGATGGGTATAATTTTTATAATTTTTCCCAAAAATAGAAAATAAGATATTATTGAGAGATTGTAAAGTGTATTATGGAGAGAAAATTTAAGGTAAATATATTCACAACACATTTATTTATAAGTATACTACATTTAAATTTTAGAAAAAAGTTCAAAAAACATTTCTTTTGTAATATTGTATTTTCTATTTTCTCAACTTAGATCAAGAGACAACAATTTTTTTGTGTTCGATGTTCGATATTCGATTTTTCACTTCCTTATAATATAGTAATAGAGCAAGGATTTGTTGCTCTCAAAAGACAATAGATCAGGACTCTATTAATATACTGTTTTATGGTTGCAATTTCTATTAGGGGACGAAGCATTTCAAATCTCAATAACACATCAACTTTTGTAAATGTCGTCAGTGTTTATTCATTAAATAATTTCAATTTGCATTAAATATTTTGGAATATTTGGTATGCATATAAATAGATCAATTATCCCATTGCCTAGAGACAGAGATTCATACAACCATACCATCAGGCCAAGGAGGGCATGTGAAGTCCATGTGAGCACAAGACCACAAGGTTTTGGTCCCCTATTTCTGTACTCTTTTTCGTATACTTCTTTATTTGTTCGCATTTTTATCCCCCACTTCGAAATGACCTATGACATGAATGATCGATTTTAAAAGACAAGTCAGGCTCTCCAAATCTGCGATATCTGCACAACTCTAGATATTTTTTATTCTTCTCAAAATATTATTTGAAATTCTTTTTATCAGTGCTTATAAGCTTATCAAACATCAATTTTATTTACACATTTCGTAGGACCTATAATTTTTATCTACTTTTTATCTTCATATTCTATAAAACCCACTACTTATAATCTACAAAAACTTCACCAAACATATTCTAGATATATTGATTTATTCCATACAACATAGTTCAAGCACGTCACAAATTGTATCGGCCCATAGGTGCCCTCAACTGCCATATAATATATACTAGTATGTAATACATGCATTGCACGTGATTTAATAACGGTGTTGTGAAATATATTTATATTCAAATATTTAAATAATTATATTTCAATTTAATACTACATTAAAATTCAAAAATCTGACATTTGAAAATACGGTACAATATATTGTTTGTTATCATATTCAACCGTCACAATATCTAAATTCATATATAATAATAATTAATATTTATTTTAACTACTAATCAATACATTCATTTTAATTTATATGCATAACACAACAAATAAAATACTTATGTGGCAAGTAAGAGTGTTGAAACTATATTGTTTAAGGTCTGTAATATAATCAAATATCAATTAAAGAATGCAAATAAAAAGAATCAAAGATAGTGTACGCAAGTTTTTAAATATATCGAGCACTCATAATCATTGAATTTCTTGCTTTATGAGATGACATATGACTCATAATAAATCTTTGTAATTTAATATAGATCTCCAACTATAAAGATGTTTTAACCTAAAATAATATCACATTCAATTTGGGCTCGTAGCACCTCAAGTTAACAATTGTAGATAAATTTATCAATCAATATATAAAAAGAAACAATTACATCAGCAATTGGCAAAATTAAATATTCTCATTCGCACAATTCAATGCCCCCGACGTTCACGTGAACTATTATGGTAATTGAAAAATAAAATAATATTACCAAAATTAAATATTCTAACAATTTAAGTGTCTTACATATGAGATAAATATTTAATAAAAATTAGTTTAAGCAATATATAATAGTTCAATTAAAAAACATAAAAAAGAATAATAAAAATGAAATTCATATCAATAGTGGATTGAAACAATTATTGAAGTTAACTCACAAAGTTCTCCGTCTAGAAAATTTGAAGCCACAAGTCAATTAAATGTATAAATAATATACAAACATACACGAGCATGTACAATAATTAAAAAAAATACTCCGCAACCTTTTATGAAGTTTTAAAAACTATAATTAAAAATACAAATCTTTAAATAAAGTCTTTATAGACTTCACAGACTACATAATTACTTTCCAAAGAAGCAACTTGAAACTTTAAATTAGGCTTGAAATAAGTTGAATACATGGTTGGTGGTAGATAAATGACTTATTATCTTGTAACTGACCAAATTCATTCTCACAATTCGACATAAATATTTTTAAAATATAGTAATTAAATATAATAAATGGTGATTTAGCCATTTCAACTTCTAAAGACTAAGAGCATATCATCTCCAATATGCTATTTAAACATAAGATTCTCTCTATTTTAAAGAGCCAAACTTTAAAATTATGTTTCAACGGACTCTCTAAATTAACTTTTTAAAATAGAGAGTGAGTTTAGCTCTTCAAAATTGGAAAGCCAAACTCACTCTCTATAATTAAATGCATTCAAAGAATTTCAATTTTCAATACTCCATATAATAATTGAACTAAATAGTGTATACAAAATAACATAGAAAAAATAGAATAAAATCATATAATAATTAGGAGAGAAACATGTTAAAAGAAAATAAATAAAAAAATAATAAATACTTATTAGAAAAAGTAAAATAAAGTGTTAAAGATAAAGAGATTATTGAAGCACTTAAAAAATTTTACTCTCTAAATTTATAGGTGCTCTCTAAAATGCCAAAGATACTCTTTATAAATAAAGAGTCTATTGAAGATGTTCTAAATATAGTTACAAATATTAAATTAAGAATAAATGAAATATAATTTAAAAAATACAAAATATTAATAATGACGTATTCGTTCATTTTTCGTTTTTTAGACTCTTAAAAGTAGTATAGACATATACTTTTATTTAATACCCATCATTATAGGAATCTCGAAGGCCATGATTGATTGCAAAATAAGAGGATAATAACGTCATACTTTACAAATAAAATATTATATAAAATGCTCTATATTATTTTTATTTTTAAAATGTGTACTCCACTATGTGTTATTGTGAAAGAGACTTGCATCTGCACCAAGAAGCTTGGAATTTGTCGTCGTTGGCCATGTTCAATGGTGATATCCACGTCACAATCTTGAAATTGCGCTATTCAATTCAATTTATATATTGATATTCCACTTTATATCCATTCAGTTATGGCCCATCTCTAAATTATCTCTGAATCGTATAAATAGATTCTCTGTAATTTTCACCTTTATGTTGAGAGTCACAGAAAATTCAAAAATAAAAAGGTGCACAAGATGAGCATATCATTTATTTAGATTTAAAAATTTCAGATTTTATTCTTTAAGCATAATATATAGTAACTCAATAATGATCTATATTTATTAAGAATAAGTCAAGGTATAGATCTATAGATTGAGTTTAGATCTGTTGTCTTAAATATATATTTTCTTAGTCGTCTTTTCAATAGAAATTTTATACATTATCAATAACAGCAAATTTGAATATATTAAATATTGTCTATAATGATTCTTTCGTCTATTTATTTGATAATGTGTAAAATTTCTATTGGAGAGATAGTTAAAGAGACGTGTATTTGGGATAGCTGATCTGAACTTCTATAGACCATGTGCTCAAAGTAAAATCAATCAGGAAAAGAACAAGGAAGAGTAAGCACATTGAATCCATTGATCACAATGAATGCAAGTTACCTTGCAAATTTGTTTAGGGTGATGAAAGTTAGCTGAGTGATATAATTGGGTTGATTCGACTCCACTTGTAAATACTAGGGATGTAAACGGTTCGTTTTTGACAATTTTTTTTATATTTTTTCAAATTAAAATTTTAAAACGACTTCATAGAACTTCAAATCAAACTAAACCCTTTCAATATGCAAACCAAACCAAAGTATTTTAGAATGGCTTAGCATTAAAGAGATAATACATGAATAAGTTTGTAGAGTAGTGGTGGCATGATGTAAAAGTCCACTTGTTGAGGTGTCAGTATTTGGACCCACATGCTGACAGTTCAACAAATGGACTTTTACATCCTATCCATTGACAACTACTATTAAGTTTGTATCTACCATTTTTGTGGCTTTAAACCTTTAATCAAAATGTTATTAATATTATCTTTTTTGTAAATACTACAACAGTTTGATTCGGTTTGTAATGATTTTTGGATTGTCAAAACCAAAATCAAATCATATTAGAACAATTTGGTTCGGTTCAAACTGAAACATTGGCAAGTTCACGAGGATTCAAACTAACACTTCCGAGACCATTTTTGCTTCTCCGTAGTATGTACCAGTAACTGTTAGGTAAATCATGTGCCAGGTTTATGGAAGGCTTTAGTGAAAATGACCCCAGTTACCAGTTTTTTATTTTTCCTTTAAACATTTTTAGCTTTTTTTATTTTATTTGTTATTGGGAAATTGGTGCAAATCATCCCTAATCTTTTTTTTTTCAGTGTGGAAATGGTCTATAACGTTTGTTTTTAGCACAAAAGTCTCTAACGTTTGTTTTTAGTACAAAATTCTCTAACCTTTGTTTTTGTGCATAATTGGTCTTTATTGGATGAAAAAAAAAAAGTAAATATGTCCTTAGTTTTAATTTAAAAAATTTCAATTGGATTGCTAACCTTTACAAAAAGTGCAAATGAGTCTGATACTTTTATTTTTTATAAAAAAATTAAAGGAAATTTTTTTTTTTTTTTTTTTGAATTAACACTTTATTGATCAAATTGATAATAAACTGAATTGTTTTGTATATTTTACGAACTATTATAAAATAATTAAAATTTAAGCTCATAATTATTAACAAACGTGTTAAATAAATATTTTTATATTGATTAATTATATTATTTAAACTTTAAACTTTTATTTTATCGTTACAACATAAAAAAATAAATAAATTTGTCATAAATTTAATGCTTAAATACTTTTATTTAATTGAATTATTCATTTGTTAACTACAAATATTAGAGCTTCAATTGTATTCTTTATATTTTAATTTATCTTTTTATTATCGTTCAAAAACAAATAACATATAATGTGTAAATTAATTTTTATTAGCATTTTTATGTAAAAAAAAAGGTAATTAGCACAAAACGTTCATACTTTTTGAAATCATTGTGCAAATCGTCATTACCTTTGAAATTTGGGCATTTTCACCCCACCTCCACAATTTCTTGCAAAAAGCGTCCTTTCTGTCCATTGTCATCCAAAATCTGCCATTAACTCTCTTCCACAAAACAAGTCGTAATACAAATGAAGGGTAATTTTGTCTACCTACCTATTTCACAAAGAAAGTCTTCACGAGTATTGTGCAGGTGAAAGTTTGATTTTTCTTCATCTAATTTGAATCGACTCACAATACTTTGAACCATTGCTATCAAATTTCTGTGCGAAGAGACAAACCCTTTGCTTACTTTGGTGGTACCAAAAGATTATAATAGACTAGCTGTATCATCTTGACTTACTCGTTCCTTGACTCGGGTTTGATTCGTTCTCTTTTCATCATTTTCTACTATGGTATTTACAATTTTTAATTTGCTGGAATATGAATTTGCGGAGTTTAGGAGGACGATTGGGAGTTTTGAATCAACAAGTTTAGGGAGGAGATGGGGGTATGGTAAAGGTGAGAATAGGCTTTAAATTGGAGATTTGTTTGGCGATTTTTCAAGAAGTGTTAAGAGGATTCGTGGTGGTGATTATAGCACTGAGGGACATGACAGAGAGGCAAACAATGGAAAAGTAGATGGAATTGGGGGAGTGGAGGAGGATGACGTCGTTTTTGTGAATGTTCTTGTTGGCGGAGAGGTAGGTGGCAACAGCGTTGATGGCTCTTTAGACGTCGGAAAAGTTGAGCTGACACCCAGTGGAGGTGTCGATGAACGCGATCTTACCGTGGTGCGATCATGAAGATATGAAGGTTGTGACATCAAGGGACTCATTTGATGGTAAATGGATTGGTTTGTGCTTGCTGTAAAAGGTGTAATTAGCTTCGCAAAAGCCACTTCTTGGATCACAATTGGTTGAGTTCCTACAAGTGAAATAGGTAGGTGGACAAAATTACCCTTCCTTTGTGTTACGACTCGTATTGTGGAAGAAAGTTAACGACAGATTTTGAATGACAATTGACGGAAATGACATTTTGTGCAAGAAATAATGGACGTGGTGACGAAAATACCAAAATTTCAAAAGTAGAGACGATTTGCACAATGACTTCAAAAGGTATGGACATTTTGTGCTAATTACTAAAAAAAAATATAATAAGATTGGTTCAATGTCATAAAATTATATACGTCATTTTCTTATTTATTTAACTTAACTTTTTTATTACATCACATAACAATTATATATACTTAAAAGCATAATAATTTTACATTTTTTTCTTATGAAAAATTTAATTGCTAGGAATGATATATTTCATATACTAAATTAAATATTATTTAATAAATGTATTTGTCTCATTTGCACGTTTTGTAAATGTTAGGAATTTAATTGTAATTTTCTCTAATTAAAACTAAGAGAATATCTTTTTCATGACGTATTGCGCACTAAAACACAGAGGTTGGAGATTTATGTACTAAAAAACAAATGTTATAGATTAATTCTACATTGATGACAAATGTTAGGGACCATTCGTGCCAATTTCCCTTTTTTATATTGAATGTTATTATCGAATCCAAATTCTGATGATGAAGTTGTTCTCTCTAGGAAATGTTGTTTATATGTACATTTTGTGATTTTTTTTTTTTTTTTTTTTTTTTGGAATCTTGAGTTGAATGATCAGATTTTATGTAAATTTTATGATTTTGACAAGTATTTTATGTTTTTCTAGATTACGTTTGATAGGTTCTTTAAAACCCCTTTTCACCGTTGACAAGAAAACAAGGGCCAGCAACGATGGAAAAAGAAAATAATATTTTATTTTTTTATAAAATAATTTTTTTCGTGGAAAAATTATTCTTAATTACCTAATAAGTGAAAAGTGTACCACATAATCAACCACGTGATATTTTAATGAAATTTTTTTTATTAAATTTGTCTCTAAAGATTCAAGTGTCTTAAAATATAAAAGAAAAAAATTAATCAAAACCAAGACATTCATAAATTACTTTACCATAGTTTTTAGCAGACAATCCTACGCTGGACTCCAACAAATGAACATGAGGTTGTTAGTAAAAGGAAAAAAGGTTGGATGTAGCCATCACAAATGCGGCGGGGCGCGGCCTTTGTTTATGGTGGTGGCCAAGCTATTCACAAAATTCCAATTCATAATATACGAATCCTATATGTCTACGCAAGAGTTCAAAATCTGATGTGGCGAACCCCACCTAGGCACCTACACCCCTCGAAGATAGGAGTCAGGGGAATACCTAGAAATCAATAAAAAATCAATATCCCAATTCAATAATTTATGAAGCCGACGTGGTACGTACCAATTGGTAACTCCATTTTGACCCCCCAGAGCCTTCATAATAACATATGGCCTTTTTAATTAATTGAAATTGAGGAAATTGTGCCAGACACTTTTTTTTTTAATTAATTTTTATGTATCTTTTATTTAAAAATACTGTTTGATTTTATAATTTATTATTTATATAAAAAGAAAATAAAATTTTCAATTACAAATGCTAATAACAATACTTCAACATCATCACCCCTATCATCCTCCTAACCCCAATTTCCTTCACCCAAATTCTGTTAACCATTAATCAAATAAAAACGTGAAACTACATATTACATAAGAAATGAACAGTAAACAATTGGAGTAAGGAAACTACAGAATAAAGAATTGAAGAAGAAAGCTAACTGAGGCATGTACAAGTACAGTTTCCTTAAAACATATTCGTCCCCTACCGTGGGTTATGAAGGTTTATTTTCCAGGATACAACGGAAGAACTGGCTGTATCAGCGAACTGACCTACTGCAAGAACAAACTCACCGCAAGAGGAAAAGAAAACTTGGAGGAAGAAAAGTTGAATTTTTTGATGTTTAGAATGAGGAAATTTGGACTTGTTTATATAGGCTCTCTTGTGACCTTCCAATTCCAATTCCACCATTAAAAGTAAGTTATGTGAGTTATACTCATTAACCCACCACTAATAAACCATTAACAACATATGAATGGGTTGAGGAGTTGGAAGGTATCAAAATAAAGATGAGCTTTAATTTTCCATTCACCAAAAAAAAAAAAAAATTACTTATTTTCCAACTTTTCTCCACATGAATGGAAATTGATAAAGACATGGTGATAAAGTTCAACATCTGAATCCTGCATAGGATAGGTATGTGTTATCCTTTGAACATTCCCTTATGAAAGTATATTTACTTTACTAACCGACCAATAGACGCGATGTCCTTGAACTGTTCTGTCGTTTGTGTAAATGATGATATACTTCACACAGAATTTTTCTTAACATAGTTCAGTTCTCATTGTTACGTTCATTTATGACCATGATCATATGCCTGGTTCTGCGAGAGTTTTCAAGAATTGTGCCTCACACAATTATCTTAGAAGCGGCCTTACTTCTCTCTCACATAGATGATTTCTTAATTAAGAATAGCCCGCTCTACTCCGCGTGTAAGAATCATTAAAAGCATATTGCTTATCCTTTCATTTACGGGTATCATTGTTTCATCATAGGAATGGATAGGAGAGAACCCCCCACAATGATCTAATTAAGTATTTATAATTAGGTTATCCCTTTGAACTTAGATCTTAGAATCTCCAGTCAACTAGGTTGAATTTCTATTGTATTAACTTATTCTTCCAAAGGCTTAAGTCTCATTCCTTTCGACGACTTTCCAACTAACTCTCTATTCAAACATTTAGTGAGCTGATCCGCAATATTATCCTTTGACTTTACATAGTCAATAGTGATAACTCCAGTTGAGAGTAGTTGTCTTATGGTATTATGTTTACGACGTATGTGTCTAGACTTACCATTATATATATTACTATGTGCCATATCAATTGCAGATTGACTATCACAATGTATGTAAATTGCTAGCACAGGCTTTGGCCATCTAGGAATATCTTTTAGAAAGTGACGTAACCACTCAACATCTTCACCACACTTGTCCAAGGCTATAAACTCATATTCCATATTGGATCTGGCTATAACCGTCTGTTTAGAGGATTTTCATGATATAGTTGCACCTCCCAATATAAATACAAATCCACTTGTAGACTTTGAGTCTTTTATATCATATATCCAATTAGCGTCACTGTAACTCTCAATAAATGTCGGATATCTGGTATAGTGCAGTCCATAATCACGAGTAATATCTCAAATACCTTAATATTCTTATCATTCCTTTCCAGTGGTTAGCTCCTAGATTACTCGTGTATCTACTCAATTTGCTAACTGTGTAGACTATATCTGGTCTTGTACAACTCATCAAGTACATCAGACTTCCAATAATTTTAGAGTATTCTACTTGAGTGATACTTTCGCCTCTATTCTTTGATAGATGTCGACTGATATCTATCGGTGTTCCAGCTATGCTAGAATCATCATTGTTAAATTTGACAAAAATTTTGACCATATAGTGTGATTGACTTAGGAAAATTCCCTCTGATGTTCTTAAAATTTTAATCCCAAGTATTACATCTGCTAAGCCCATATCATTCATGTCAAATCTTGAATTTAACATATCTTTAGTAGATTTAATCATCTTATCGTTGCTTCCAACTATAAACATGTCATCAATGTAAATACATAAAATGACATAGGCATTTTCAGTGTCTTTGATATAAACGCATTTGTTGATTTTAAATTCACATTCTATCATGACATGATCAAACTTTTCATGCCATTGTTTTGGAGCTTGTTTCAAGCCATACAATGACTTCACCAATTTACAGACTTTGTTTTCTTGCATTGGAGCAGAAAAACCTTTAGGTTGTTCCATGTAGATTTCTTTTTCTAAATCTCCATTTAAAAAGGCAGTTTTCACATCCAATTGATGTACTTCAATATTTCGTAAAGCTGCAATTGCAAGTATCATCCTGATAGATATTATTCGTGTTACTGGAGAATAAGTATCAAAGTAATCAAGACATTCTCATTGTCTGTATCATTTTATAACAAGCATGGCCTTATACTTTTTGATTGTTCCATCTGTTTTTATTTTTTTCTTGAAAATCTATTTGTAGCCTAGTGGTTTGCATCCCGGAGGAATATCCACTAGCTCACATGTATGGTTTTGCATAATAGAATCTATCTCACTTTTTAATTGCCTCTTTCCATTGAGGTCCTTTTGAAGAGTTCATAGCTTTTTTAAAGCTTTGAAGTTCACTTTTTTAGCATATAAGCTAGAAAGTCTGGACCAAAAGATTGTTCAGTTCTAGCTCTTTTGCTACGTTTTGGTTCCACCTCATTTTTTTTTCTTCTTCTTGGTTCATTGCTTCATATGTTCGTTTAGATGAGCTTTCTTCCTGTTTGGATTTGTACGGAAATACATGTTCAAAAAATGAAGTATTTCTCGATTCTATTATCATATTTTTGTGTATGTCCGAGATTTTAGATTCATGCACAAGAAACTGATAAGCACTACTGTTATGTGCATATTCAATAAAAATATAATCAACTATTTTTGGATCTATTTTCACCTTTTTAAGTGTAGGTACAGCTACTTTAGCTAGACACCCTCACACTCGCAAGTATTTATAGGAAGGCTTCTTTCCTTTCCACAACTCGTATGTGGTCTTCTCTTCTTTCTTTTGGGGCACCTTATTTAAAAAGAAATTAACTGATAAAACAGCTTCCCCTCATATGTTTTGAGGTAACCCAGAACTTAATAGCATTGCATTTATCATTTTTTTAAGGTACAATTTTTTCCTTCAGCAACACCATTTTGTTGAGGTGAATAAGGTGCTGTGGTTTCATGTGTGATTTCAATTTGTGCACATAATTCAGCAAATGGTAATTTATATTCACCACATTGGTAACTTCTCAACACCTTAATTTTTTTGTTGAGTTGATTCTCAACTTCATTCTTATAAAGAACAACTTTCTCTATAACTTCGTCCTTACTTTTAAGTAGATAGACATAACAATATTTTGTGCTATCATCAACAAAAGTAATGAAGTAATTCTTGCCACCTCTTGTTTGTACAGATTTTAGATCACAAACGTCAGTGTGAATTAGATCAAATGGTTCGGTTTTCTTTCAATAGTTTGAAATGATAACCTTGTCAATTTTGCCTCAACACACGTTTCACACTTGTGTTTAGAATCAATATGGAATGCAAGTATGTAATTCAAGTTAATTAATCTATGCAAAGTATCATAATTAACATGTTATAGTCTACCATGCCACAAATTGGAAGACTCAAGCAAGTAAGCAGAATAATTATTCACTTTATTAATTTTCGGCTTAACGGTCATTGCATTGAGCTTAAAAAGCCCATCAGACACATAGCCTTTTCCAACAAACATTTCACTTTTAGACAAAATAACTTTATCTAACTCAAACACTATACGAAAACCATGCTTGTTTAGCAGTGACCCGGACACCAGGTTCTTAGGGATTTCGGGCACAAAAAGCACATTGTTAAGAGTCAGCTCTTTTCCAGAAGTCATCTTCAAAAAAACTTTGCCTTGGCCTTTGATTTCAGATGTAGCTGAATTTTCCATAAACAGTTCTCTCTCTATTCTCAGTTGTTTCAAAAGAACTAAACATCTCTTTATCTAAACAAACATGACGGGTAGCACCAGTGTCGATCCACCATTCTCTTGGATTTGATCCTACCAGATTCACTTCAGAAATGACTGCAGCAAGGTTCATTTCAGACACATCATGTGTGATGTCATCAACTACATTGGCTTCTTTCTTGTTGTTTCTCTTCGGCAACCTGCACTCCAATGATCTGTGATCTACTTTGTCACAATTGTAGCATTTTTCAAGAAATTTCTTCTTGGAAACACCTCATTTCGGTTCCATCTTAGGCCATTTGACAAACTTATTTTTGTTCTCCTTAGAGCTTTGACCGTGCTCTACCACATTTGCTTTGGCCACATCAGAATTGAACATCTTCCTTTCAGAACCCTTGTTGTCTTCTTCGATGCGAATTCTAACAATTAATTCTTCAATGTTCATCTCATTTCTCTTGTGTTTGAGATAATTTTTGAAATCTTTCCAAGCCGGAGGTAGATTTTCAATAATAGCTGCCACTTGAAAAGTTTCACTTAAACTCATTCCCACGACGTGAATCTCATGCAAGATCACTTACAATTCTTGTACTTGACTGATCACGAGTTTTGAGTCCACCATTTTATAATCGAGGAAGCGGCCAACAATGAATTTCTTAGCCCCCGCATCCTCAGTTTTATATTTGCGGTCTAGAGACTCCGACAATTCATTCGCCGTTTTCATTGTACTATACACGTTGTATAGTGAATCTGCTAAGCCATTCATGACATAGTTCCAGCATAGGAAATCAAAATGTTTTCAAGCTTCAACAGCACTGACAGCTTGTATGTCTCCCTCACCATGTTTGAGTTTTGGAGCATTTTCAGTCAAGAATCTCGCAAGATTCAATGTGGTTAAATAAAATAGCATTTTCTGCTGCCACCACCTTTTGAAATTTACATGATAAACTGAAACATTTACATGACCAGTTGGAGCCCAAATTTGGGTCCCAGCAAGACTTGGCACTTGTGGCACAGTTTGGTTCATAGATGGACTTGACTTAGTTGCCACATTTTGGTTTTCAGTAGCCACAACTTGAGTAATCGGATTAGTTGCCATTTTCAAAAACTAGAATAAAAAATTTAGTTCAACTTTTAAATAA
This sequence comes from Forsythia viridissima, assembly GCA_030279155.1. Taxonomy (NCBI): domain Eukaryota; kingdom Viridiplantae; phylum Streptophyta; class Magnoliopsida; order Lamiales; family Oleaceae; genus Forsythia; species Forsythia viridissima. Next base: position 46,015,554 of record CM059038.1, on the reverse strand, counting down.
AATTAAACTGTCAACTTTTAAATAAAGTTAAACCTGTTTTCTAGTTTAGTCACAATTGAAGTTACAGGTAATTGATTACCATTTAGTTACACTTGCATATATTAATTAAATAGCAAGAGATGAACTTATCCAAGCAGGTCAATTAAAACTGGATCATAATATAAATTACAGAAACTGGAGCATAAACATGAATTAGATGAATTATGGAGCATAAACTGGACAACATAATTATTACGGAAATAGTAACCACATATGTCAAACTTTTTGATACTCAAATTAAATGAGTTTAATTAAAAAGAGTTGGTGAACTGATTGAAATTTTTCAGATTACAGCAAATTAAAACTTTTCAGTTAGAGTTAAAACAAAGTAATTCAAGCAATTGTTAACCCATTTATACTGTTGGAAAAAGAAACATTCTGCCAATTAAAAAAATCCACTAATTTTATCATTGAAAAAGAAAAAAAAAACTGTCGATTAAAAAAAATTTTAATCACTGAAATCTGCCAATTAAATATAATAACCGAAATTACTGAAAAATAATCACATAAACAAAGTATCACTAAAATCAAACAAATCAATTTTATTTACAAATTAACTAGTTTCATACGTATGTATTTCACTGTGTTTTATGAACAAACTAGTTTTACACGTCTGAAATTCACTATTTTTCATTTTTTATGTAATATAAGTTTAGTAAGAATATGTTTTAAGATTGTTAACCATTAATCGAATAAAAATGTGAAACTGCATATTACATACGAAATGAACAGTAAACAAGTGGAGTAAGGAAACTGCAGAATAAAGAATTAAAGAAGAAAGCAAACCGAGACATGTACAAGTACAGTTTCCTTAAAACATATTCGTCCCCTACCGTAGATTATGAACGACTGTTTTTTAGGATACAACGAAAGAACTGGAAGAACTGGAAGTACCTGCGAATTGACATACTGTCAGAACAAAATCACCACAAAAGGAAAAGAAAACTTGGAGGAAAAAAAACTGAATTTTTTTATGTTTAGAATGAGGAAATTTGGACTTGTTTATATTGGCTCTCTTGTGACATTCTAATTCCAATTCCAATTCCAATTCCAAGTGAGTTATATGAGTTATATTCATTAGCCCACCACTAATAAACCATGAACAACATATCAATGGATTGAAAAGTTGTAAGGTCTCAAAATAAAGATGAGCCTTAATTTTTCATTCACGAAAAAAAATTACTTATTTTCCAACAAATTCATCATAAAACAATCTCCTCATTCTCCCACTATCTACTACCATTCTGACTTCACAAAGCACCACCGACCGCCATAAATCTGGATGATCACACCATCGAAATTTATGCTTTAGAAAAAATAAATTAAATATTTATTTAATTCGAATTGAAATTTCAATGTTACCATTTGAACTACAACTTTTTAAAATTGTAGTCATTTTCACCCGCAAATTGGATATTAATAATTATACCCTTGTACCAAGAAAAAGTGTAATTATATCCGCCTCTTGACACCCTCCAAAAGCCGCCCCCCTCTTTTCGTGTCTTCTCTTATCTACCATTTGGTGTTACCAAATCCATGACCAATTTTTAATATAGAAAACATTGTTTAAGCAATATCTTGGCTTTTGGATAAGTATGAATTTTCCAGTAATGTTTGTATTTTCTCGTAGCCACGTAATTCTCGGACCAATCTAATAAAATTCTAAGGTTTGGTCATGTCAAAGCATGGCCCTGGCTTTCACTTCTAATTGGGTTTAATTTTTGAGGTTGCTTCTTCATTCATTGGAGTATCAACTGTCTTTAATTTTGAATGTTCAATTAATGTGTCGATGAAGTAGAAAAGACAATACTCATGTGTCAGTATTTATTGTAGAATATCGTTTAATAGATCGTTCAATTTTAGAAATCCTGTTAGACAGTATTCTACCTATTTGTTCATTAAATTGTATCTGTCTCTCTCATATAATTTTTTTACCTTCTTTTCCTTCTTTTCCTTCCTTCCACTCTCTCTCCTCATTTCTTCTTTCTTGTCACATAGATTTTTTAGAATGTGCCTAGCATTGTAAATACTCTCAGCACTATCAATTATATTCTCAATCTTCAACTTTTCACATTAACTAATGCAAGAATTTTTTGCTTTGTAATTTGAAACAGTTTGAGTTTATTGAGTAAATGAACAATCATACTTGTATATAAAAGGTTGAACCCCAACTTTGAGGGTCTCCACCGCCCCTGTCCTGGAGCACTAGTGGAGGATGTAAATCGTAGGATGTGTTTTAGTGGAGTAGGATGGAGAGCTGATTTTTAATTGCGCTTACAAATGGCTAAATCCATACCAAATACAGGACTCGAACACTCACACTTCAGTTGTCAGCGAAATTAAGACTACCCCACTCCCGTCATTTCAACTACTGAACTATGCCCTGAGGCCAATCATACTTGTATAGATAACACTAAAACTTGATATAATAGGAATCCCATTTTCGGATTGGACTCATACTCATACAAAATGCTACATGATAAATTGATTTGTTGATTTTTTTATTTTTTATTTTTCCTTGGAGGAGCGACTTGTACTACTTTTAAATTTTAGTGTTGGATGGAAAAGAGGCATGTTGCACCAATAACAGCACACCAAGGAATGCGAGTTCATTCAAAAATCAAGACCATGCATGATTGATTCAGTAAAAAAAATCAAAAGTAATTTGTACTCCGTGGTTGAAATTTTGATCCACCACTAGTTCAACATTCATTTCGAACCATTTATTTCGATATAAAAATATAAAATTTTCCTTTTTGACGTTAGGTAGAATACCTACACAATTTGTGAGTTAGAGCAGTAGGTTAAGGAATATGTTTGTTATTGCTTATAATTATTTATAAGTTACATAAATATTATTTTTGTTCATATATTAAGCGGCATTTACAATTTTTACCTATTTTTTGTACCAATATTTTATAAGACAGACTAGTTATAATCTACAATAATTATTTTACTAAAAATACTCATAATTATTAATCACGGGCAAACTTTCATTTTCCCCTCCTTTTTTCTCCACGCATAATCAAGAAGAGAGGGAAATCTTGTGCCAATAATTTACAAAAACTCGCCGGAGTTCAGTTCCGGACAAGAAACCAAAAGCTAAAGCCCATAACGAGATTGTTACAGCTTTTTATAGAGGATGTTTGGCCGACGCAGAATAAAAAAATGACTTTTAAACACGACCAATTAAGAACTAATTGAACAAGTTGAGAAGCTTTGGATCATGAGATTGCTGATCTCCAAAAGTAGTTGTCACAGATTCTTCAGAATTGAATGATGGGCTCCCGAGTCGCCGATCTTCCTGTAAATGGATTCTTTTTTCTCCCTCAAAATTAGGCATTAAGCTGAGATCAAGATCAGCTAACTGCGTAATCTTAGCAGGTTCATCCGGCAAGTGGCGGCGCTTTTGCACCTTAGGATGTTGGAGCTTGAACATCTCGGTGCAATCTGAGATATTATCATTCTCGGATGATAAGTCACTGAGAAAATCTGGGATCGGCCGCAACGCGCCGCCTTGTAGGACGGTCTCAACTGCTTCCTGACAGACGTGCCAGTTTCCCGTCCATAAAAGCCCCAACGCTCCGTTCACCGGATTCACTGTTCTTCCAGCAGCTTCAAATAACAACGACTGAAAAACAGCTGTATACACGTATATACACACAATTTCAGTTTCATTTTAAAATATGTTGTTGAAATTCCGACAAATTGTAGAAAAAATTACCTGGCCTTTGGTTATCGGAGACGGAGGAAATGAAAGACATGAGGCCGGCGCGGCCAAAGAATTTGGCTACAAAAACGGTAGCGTTGCTTTGGGCATCACTACTTTGAATCCACTCCAAACAGGGCCTAAGAATACAGTTGTCACTGCATCCCTTTCGGAGAACTCGGCATCCACTGCAACTCATCTCCTTCTCAATTATGATGGCATGAAACAGAATTTACACACACATTGAGAGAGAGAGAGAAGAGAGAGAAAACAAGATTGAAAAGCAAAATGAAGGGTTAGTATATAAAGATAGAAGGGGAGACTTGGGGAAGAAGAGTGGGGTTAACTAGAGTTGGGTTAGGTGTGGGGGTGGCTGGGTTTAGATTCCAAACTATTGGGCGATAGCGGCTCCGTGTTTCCGCGAATGGCTGTTCGTCAACCGTTGGATTCTTTATTGCTTTCTGGATGTGGAAACTTCTTTGCAATCAATATGTCTTTCGGAAATTGGCACAGATGATCCTTATCTTATGTTTATTGTGCACAAATGGTCCTTAATCTTTTGTTTTTAGCAGAGAGATTTTAAACTTATATTTTTAGATGCGTAAATAGTCATTTTGAACAGATTTCATTCAAATTTTAAGTTAGTTTTGTGCATGAACTCCACTCTCCTTTTAAAACAAAGGTAAATTTTTCACATTGTATAAAATAAATAAATTTAAAAATTTAAAAAACTAAAATAAAAATATAATATGTATCAGAATAAAATAAAATTTAAAATTTGTTAACACAGTCTTGTATTTGCCTCGTGTGTTGGCTGGTAAAGAATATGAATGAAGACTGTATCTAGAGGTGTCAAAATTAGCTCGACCCATATAACTTGACCTTTTGGGTTGGGCTGGCCCTGACCTAAATAAAACCTGGCCAAAATGGCCCAGCCCATCTAGCCCGCGGGCTAGTGGGCCGGCTCGATTTTGAATTTTTTTTTTTTTTTTTTTTTTTTGCTCATTAACACTAGTCACTTATTTTGTGAATAGCCTCAATACATAATCCAAATAATATCAATCTAAAATGATCTAAGCCTAAGTCACCAATCAACATTAGTCCAAAAATCCCAAGATCCAACATAAAATTGTTTAGATTTAATTAAAATTTAGTTTAATTTAAGTTTCAATTCAAAATATATTTGGTGTGACAAGTAAATTATTTATTTTAAATTTTCTTATAAGTAAATTTTTTACTTTAAGCCAAACATGCTTATATCTCAAAACAATAAGATTAATATACTTTTAATATTTGTATTTTTTTTTTAAATGTCTACAAATAGTTTACAATTAACAAAAAAAATTATTATTTTGAGAAAAAATTGATGTTTATCTATTGACTAATAATACATGAGAGCTCTAATTTTATAAATTATACTTTTTAAAAATCTCAAAATATATAGTTTATATCTAAGATTGTATTTGATGTAATGTATTAGATTGTATAAAAAATTTATTTAAAAAAAAATTAAAACTAAGTTGGGTCAATGAGTTGGATTGGATTAGCATATTTCTGACCCATACAAAACTAAGATAGGTCAGCCCAGTCTAGTTTCATGTGTGGTCCTACTCTGATATGGTTAAGCTAGTCCAATCTAACACATTTGTCAGTTCTAGCTGTATCGAACCAATCCACTCCACGCTTCTATAATTAACTTTTTTTTTATTTGATAATTAATTAATTGTCCTTAGAAAATTAGTAAAATTCTTCAAGTTTGCTCAAATTATATAATAGTCTCTCAAACATACCCCTCGGGTCCATCCATTACTGTTTCTTGGCTGCATTCTCTAGTCACAATTAAATTGTGGAACAAATAGTCGACATTATCAATATTCACAAAAACTACGTGAGAAATTATTACAAAAAAAAAAAAAAAAATCTATAGCATATTATATTCTAGAAGTATTAACAAATTAAATTTGTGATATTCGTAATATCATTAAAGCAATGAGATTGAGGAGGATTAACATAAACAAACTTTTTAATTATTCACCACCAACTTGTGTATCCGAAAAAGAAAGAGAGAGAATTGACTTGTCAACCATTTTATAATTTCTTGCCTAAAAATCGGTATGTTTGTGCACACTTAAAAAGAAATCAAAGTTACTTCATTTTGTTTCTAACTATATTTGAATAAGTTTTTTTTTTTTTTTTTTAATTTTATATAAAATAATTGCTTATACTGTGATTCTGTATGTTGAAGCATGTCACATTAATCTTGTATGCATCGAGTTAAAATATGAATAAAGAGTTCGAGTTTATTACAACTCGTCCAAACCATTACTCATACAAGGTAAAGGTGACGAGATTCAACGCACTCTAAAAATACGAATGTTTGAGCATACAAAAAAAAAATTTGTTGATTCTTCACAAAGAATACCGAAATTTTGATAAGATTTGAGAAGCACTCTCAATTTCATTAATAATCAGAATCCAACTTTATTTATTTAGTTATTTCATTTTTAATATCTTTTATTTTTTATTTGCAATTAGGGTTCTTTAAATTATTTCTTCGAGTTAATTTAAAGATTTAGGTGTAAGTCAATTAAACTTTGCAGGTTAGAGCACCTATAATGATATAATTGAGAGAATTTTCCTCAACTTTAAATTTAAATCCGTATTCGCATTAATCAACAATTTGTTGATTTGTAATTATTTGTACGTGGTACTTCTCAAATAAAGTGCTTATAAGTACTATGAGTCACTAAGTATCAACTACTAATACACAGATGACACGTGAAGAATAAGTACAAATATTTGCTTATTAAAATCCTTGGACATTCATTTAAAAGAAGAGCACATCGATTGGTTAAAATTAGAATACAAATTGTTACATTCAATTTGACACGGAACAAATGTGGAGATGCTAATACGATATGTTTGTTTGTCATAATTTAAATTATAATTTAAATTTTTTATTCATACATTTCGTAGAACCCACAATTTACAATTCATCCATTCTATAGGAGCTATAATTTATAGACTAAAAAAATAAAAAATTAAACACCACTATAAATCTTTATCAAATCTAAATAGAGAGTTCAAGCTCGTTACATTCAATCCATACAGTCACCAAATATTGTTTATTCAAATATTATCCTAAGTTTTGGGGGTCAATTTTTCGAACTACTTCATATTATTCATGAATTCACCAGCTTCACAATCTTGTTACTATAAATTGCACAAAAAAAATAAATGAGAAACCGGGTCGGGTTGATTTGACTATTATGGTGTAATCAATTCTATTTCCATTTTAGAGCAAGAACCGACGATAGGGAAGTCATTTTCTCCTGCTCTTGAGGACGTGGCGTCCTTATCCTATTGCCTAGCCAGTGCATAATAAGCGAAACAATAAATAGAGATGTAAAATTTATTCTTCGACCATAGTTGCCTAGTAAAATAAAGTTTCACACTTAGGGTGCGTATGATTGCAAGTATTGAATTTATGTAGAAAGAAAACGAGTTACAGATAATTGAATTGCCAAGAAAATAAACCCAACTTTAGAAGGCAAATTTTACCTAGAAAATAAAATATTCTCCCTCCTAAGAAAACGTTTTCGAGCTTTTCAAGGAAAATGCGATCATTTATGTAGAAATGAGAAAATATTTTACTTGAAAAAAATGATCATCAAACACCCTTGTAGCTAGAAAATAAATGAAAAAAAAAATTATTTCCATAAAAAAATGCTTGTAATCAAACACACCCTTACAAAACAATCTAATAAATGAGTCCTTTTACTAACGTCCAAACTAAAATTCTTGGGAAATACAAAGATACACTTGTTTATATGGAGTTAGAGTTAGATTAAAGGTCACTTTTAAGTCTTCGAATTTTAAAATAATTTCGTTCTAGGTTTAGATAAGGATCTTCTTTAAGTCGTGGAATTTTTAATACGAAGTTGATATAAAATCAAACTCTATTGATGTTAGAAACCGTTTGGTGTGAATTATAAACTAGTTTATTTGACCAAAATAGTTTATTTAACTAAAAATGATTTATTTGACCAAATTTTTTATCTTTGTAGCATGATATTTTTGACCAAAAATAATTATTCTCATCTCTTATTATTTTATCTATCAATATTCTAATAACATTTTCACACGCATTTCTCTATGGCTTTTGGCATATTTTTATAGAGTAATGTTATTTATAATTGTTCACTACTGGTAGTCATTATACGTATCATTATTCATTGGATGAATTATTTATATTTAATGACTAGAGGTGGTGGTTTTGTTTGTGATACAATTATTGCGGTCAATATATATAATTTCCAGTAAGAATTGCTAATTTTGCCTATTGCGTACTATTTTGTTTCATGGTTATGCACATACCGAAAGATCCTATTTTGTTACTTACAATGCTTAAAAGATACAAACCCCGTACTTCTTGCAATGAAATACTGAACCACCTACAAATTTGAGAGGCATCTTTGTTGCTAAATTTGGCATTGAGGTGCCAATCTGAAAATGAAAGCTGCATAATTTAAAGAATCCTTAATTTAATAAGTACTTGTTGATCCATTCTTTTGGTGGAGCTAAACTGAAGTTTACTAACAATGGAGGCCGGCCGTGGTTATAGACTGGTGGTGCGGATTGATGTAAATAAGAAGCCACGGGAACAGAAAGTCCCATTGCATAACCAATGGCACCGCGACATACCTCCAGTCGAAGAGGTCAAAACTAGAGAGGTATTCAGGGTGGAGAGATGATGGATGCTGGTGGTGGTGACATAACAAAAGAGTACACTGCTGAAGACATCAAGCATGCAGATTTTTCTTCTGTGAGTTTCTCACATTTTTGCTTTCAATTTTACCTGTATTTTTAAGAATTTTTAAATGCAAGCTACTTTTATTTTCTTAATTGCCTTGCACCTTTTCAGTTTGTTGATTAATTGAAAGTTTCTCCTAAGCTCGTTGAGTACCTTGCACACAAAAATATACTACAATACTTTATCGGACGTGCTCAATTGTACAATACAGTTCCTTGACGCAGAAGATAGAAAATTTGTATAAACCAACGCGAATTTTCCTATAGGGCCCTTCCTCACTATTTAAAAAATGGAAAAAAGAATGACTACCAATCTTTTTGTTTAAAAAGCCTTCTTTTCGATTTTCGCCCTCAATGCTTACTTGGGAGTTGGGAGTAGCATGTGGGGACGTCGGGGTCCCTACTACCTTGCAATGTCATTACTCGTTTGTCAATAGTCAAGAAAAGCATCCAAGGACCATTGGAAAACTCTGTCCTCCATTTGTCAGCTATTAACTTCCTCTTCCACTAGAATTGTCTCAAAATGAAACAAGCTTTAGTGCACAAACAGACTCTATTATCTCTATACTATATTCATGGCCCCTCGTACTCCAAGATTAATAGTTCCCGTAGAAATAAAGAAGCAGCCAGGAGAGCAGGACACACCTCTTCATAATCGGTGGCACCCCCATGATACCACCAATGGCAGAAGTCAAACCCGGTGAGATCTTCAGAATAGAAATGGTCGACTAGACCGGAGGTGACATTAAAGATGACACTGCTGCAATTGACGTAAAAACTTTAGATCTATCAACAGTAAGTAAAACTCATCTAGTTTTATGCCAAGATATTTTTCAAAGCTTCATATGAAAAATAGAAGCAGATTGAACAAATTAAAAAAGAAAAGGAAGGCTTTTCGTGCCAGTTATCATGATCAAGATACAACTGCTCACTTCCTCATAAATGGCGTGTGAATATACTATTTGACATTACTTTACTTGTAGGAAATGATACCAAGTAAGATCTTTACAATCTCATTCGCATAATTACTATTACCAGCAATTATAAGTATGTGACCTATCCAAACACTGTCTGTCTCAGGTGCATTATCTTAGTGGGCCTATTAGAGTTTTTGATGTAAATGGGAAACCAGCAAAGCCTGGTGGTCTTCTTGCTATTGAAATTTGCAATTTGGGTCCTCTACCTGGGGATGAATGGGGATTTACTGCAATATTTGACAGAGAGAATGTGGCGGATTCCTCACTGACCATTTTCCTTGCGCAACTAAAGCCATATGGTATTTCGAAGGAATATATGCTTACTCTCCACATATACCTGGTAAATCTTTTCCTATTTCGAAGGAATATATGCTTACCCTCCACATATACCTGGTAAATCTTTTCCTATTTTCTTACTTTGAACTTTTGCATCTTCAGAATAAATAATAAAAACAACAGATATTGTCCATCTAATTCCGGAACAACTTCTAATATGAACATTATCTAATATTTAACACGATTGTCTAACATGAAGTTTTACCCCCATGTGTATCGCAGGTGTAAGATTTCCTGGTCTAACACACCCTGGAATAATTGGAACTGCACCTTTGATGGAACTGCTTAATATATGGAATAAGAGGGAAAGGGAACTCGAAGAAACTGGTCCTCAATCTCTGAAGTTGTGCGAGGTGCTGCATTCACGGCCATTAGCAAACCTGCCATTGACAAAGGGATGCCTCCTTGGCAAGGTATGGCAACTAGAAAAACAAGCATTGTTTCCAATGGCAAACATAACATCAATATAGGGGTAGGAGTCTTTGCATTCAGTAAGAACAAAATCTCATAGCACATCGAAATACACAAAAAAATAACTTTGAAAATAGTGTTTGGTAAATTAAGTAAATTAAAAGTTTTGACTTACATTTAATCACAGCCAAAACATGCTCTTAACACTCTAGTAGCAAAGGCATAATTCTCATAGTTCATGATGCATGTAGATTGAGGAAGGAACTCCTGAATGGAAATAATTGCACGGGAGGCTGCAAGGACAGTTCCTGGAAGAGAGAATAGAGGAAATTGTACATAAAAAATCTCAGTAGAGGTTCCAAAGTATACCTTCCAGTATTTGTGGAAGGAGCAAACCTTAGTACTGGGGATATGAATTTTTCACAAGGAGATGGCGAAGTTTCATTTTGTGGTGCAATCGAGATGAGTGGTTTTCTAGAACTCAAGTAACATTTTGAAACTTATCTCTCAACAAGCATAACTTATTTTATGATTTCCTGCTTTCTCCTAGAATTAGAAAATAATATAATTTTTTCATTTTTTTCAATATAATATATTGGATGGTTTTCTTGGTGCTGTGACATGGAAGTTGTATATAAAGATTTAGATAATTCAATGCTAGAAGTTAATGCATAGAACAGACAGTATGATGATTCCAGCGAAGAGGTAATGGATCAAAGATCACACCGATGCTATGAGAACCTACTCAACCTTTCCGGGCACTTGAAGCATTATCAAATTTTCCAGGCATGCCCTTTAAATTAGGATGGCAATTGGGTAACTAATTCATTCCAACCCAAAATTGTACATCTTTGTCCAAAATCTCTGTATTCCAATCCCAATAAGACATACTTGAAAAGATACGTACGGAAAAACGAGTGATGCGCTTTTATCTTGAAGTTCACATTTCGTAAAATATGTTATAATTTATATGTTGCATAGTCCCGCCATTTCTCATTTCAAAGATGAATATGCTTAAAAAGTCCCAAAGTGCAGGCACATTACAAAATAGGCCTTGCTTTTTCAAAATTATTAACTAACCTTATTCCTCTTATCTGTTGAGAACTTATCCAGCATTATTTCAATTCCTATCTGGTGTGAAATCATTAGGGATGGGATGAAAGAATACCTCACTCCAATGAGGCCAACTCCTCTACATGTCAACCCAATTTTTGAGATAAGCCCTGCTGAGCCGAGATTCTCATAATGGTTAGTATTTGAGGGCATCAACATAGATGATAGCAGGCGACAACACTTCCTTGATGCTGCTGTTGCTTACAAGTGTGCAGTGCTTAATGCTATTGACTACCTGTCCAGATTTGGATACAGTAAAAAACAAGTACAAAATCATCCTACTACGACTTACATAATTTTGCAAACCACCCAAGTGATATAATGGTACTTATCAGGTCTATTTTCTACTCTCATGCTGCCCCTGTGAAGGAAGGATTTCAGGAATAATGATTCTCCCAATGTTGTCGCCACTCTTGCAATTCCAATTTCTATCTTTGACCAGGTACTGGTAGGCTGTAGCTAAGCAGATTCTTTTCCGGTGATGCTAAGAGTTACAAGTTACATAAGTTATCGATATAATAACCACGAGAAAAATTCCAGACAAGGTTGCTTCACAAAAGCACGACAGATCGAAAGTGGTATTAATAAGCAGGCACCAAAACCTCACTGATACCTCATATAAGCCCTCGGAAATATTGCATGGGCTACAAGTAAGCATGGTTTTGCAAGTCCTCGCTCAATGTTATAGAAATGCTGGCAGGCATACAAGGTGTAAGAAAGAAACTAGCCCATAGCTAGAAGCCTAGAACATGTTCCATATGAATGCAGTACCTAGGAAAAGAGAAGAAGCTATCCAATAAAAACTAAAAGAACTATGGAATAAAAAAATATTAAGACTGAGATGCATGAACTATAAGTATATTTATTACAGGCAACAAGATAGTTTCTTGAAGTTCAATTCTAAGAAAAGCTTCACAATTTTGCTAACAGAGATTTAATTACATGGTTGCAGGATATTCGTCCAAAACCCAACAAGGTGCATACTGGAGCTCGGGTTGTGAGGAACCCTGGTACCCCACTGTGTACTAATGATGGAAAGTTGCCGATCACCAAAAATCCCAGTGCTACAGCATGATTACCATCAAGCAAGTTGCTGGCACATGGAAAGCAACATTACACGAGTACCTAAGGATGTTAGCACATATAATAAAACCTTGTAGCAGGAGGAAAAAGTACTTCTATTATTGAAATGAGAAGCATAATATTATTTCGTGTTTTCCATGGTCAAATCACCCAGCATAAGCTTCTTAATGTGATTGACCGGTATCAAAACAGCAACCATTTCATCTAACCTTAGCTTTTCATGAGCTATTAGTAGCGTTGCTGGTAAAATGCATTTATGCAATGTGTGCAACTTCCTAGCTTCTAGAAAGCATGGAAAGTTTGGCAACTGTAATTATTATGGCTCTTGTAAGTTGTCAACAACCATAAGGTGGTTTTCCTTCAATTTGAGATAGAAATCATTGCAGCGTCTAATTTCCCACTGAAAGGGCAGGAAATATAATTACCTTATATTTCATAAGAAGTTAATTTGAGGAAAAATATAGAGGAGTCTGATATTAAGTAGATGTCAGCTATTGAAGCAATTAAAAGAAATGGAACATGACCAATAATCTAAGAATGTTAGAACTTTATGATTTTCACATATGAAATCATAACATAGAAAATATACCTTTGTCCATTGAATTCTAATAGGCGGATAGCAAAGCAATTGCACAAGAAACTCATTCTCTCCCTTACCCTTACTGTACTTGTGTACCCATAGAATTATGTACCATATGTGTGTGTGAACATCAAATAAGTGTTTTAAAAAGTGCGTCTAGACAGCGCCTAGGCGCGAGGCACGGTCTTCATGCCTTGCTTAGGCAATGGGCGCGCAATTAAGCGTTTGGCTGTATTTTTTAACCAAAAAGCGCGCGCCTAACCATGCCCAGGCCCGCGCTTCTTTTTTTTTTTTTTAAATAATTTTTTCTGATTTTGTTTTTTAATATTAAAAATAAGAAACGCTTTTTCACTCCTCATCCTCGCTTAAGCTTAAAAAGCTTGAAACTCGACTTTCACCCCAGCCACGCTTTATGTTTTTTAAGATACTGACGAATATAATCATCACAACAATAATATTATATTTTAATACTATTGGTTTATAAGCATCAAACATATCATAAATAATTGATATGAAATTATTACGTAATTTAACATTCATAACACCGTCAAGCAAATCACTTTGATGACTAGCAAACCACAATAATTGATAATTAAATTTCATAAATTATAGCTCATGTGAATAGAATATTTAAATGATCTCATAAAATATAGCTTACACGAATCAAATATGTACATGATAAAGTATTCTATTCGTTAAATACTTTTATGTATTTATTTACACACACACATGTATATGACAATGTCTGATAAAACTTCAACAGAAGTAGACAACTCACAGATTTCTAGTGGCAATATCCCATCAGTGATGCACATACAAAATCACCTTCGTGTTTGAAATGGTACTGAAGTTCAATCTGCCTTGAGGTCGGATAGCATAACCAACGGAAGATTGTGTTGTAGTTTGATCAGCAGAATGAACACAATTAAATCCAAACTTTATCTACAGATTGTGTACTCCACGAGATCTTGTAAGACACGTCCAGTATCCAGATTTAACACGTCCAGTATCCAGATTTACTGATATAACCAAATCTCTCATCAGGTGTGTCACGAATTCAACTTGGTGTAGTTTCAAAGAGCCAATGTACAAGTTAAATTCTTAGGCTACGAAAGATAGAGAAATTAAATATATAGATGGGAATTAAATATGGATTCTGGTAGAGACCATCTCAGTCATATAGTTCTTGGCTGGTTGAAGAAAATATGCTGTAAAAATTTATCTATTTCTCCAACTACAATCAAGATATCTAAAATCACAAAAATTAAAGATGATTGCCACTAAATCACAGAAAAGATATTATTGATCTTTCAAATAGGAAGACAATACCATCGTAGACCAAGATAAAGTATAGAGCACCAACTCCTCAAGCTATTCTAGCTCAAATAACAAACAGATAACTCGGAAACTTCAGATGCAGAATATGTCCAAATCCAAAACTTTGTATAAAGGAGAAATGAGATAACAATATGATATAACTTTTATACTTAGTATTTGAAACGTTAATAATCTCTTTTATATAATAAAATTTGTTGGTCTTAACTTAGATCAAGAAATAAATTAATAATTTCGTCTAAATAAAGCAATAGTTATCTTATCAATCATATTGTTTAGAAATTTTGCACAAGTTTCACCTCTAGCCAAAATGATTGCTGCTTGCAATAAAGATAAGCTACAAAATTGAGTGACATTTTTGTTGGTACATGCTAATCATGGCTGTCAGATTATTGGTGGTCCCATAAGAAGAAAAATATGCCCTTGTGGTGCCAATCATGGCTGTCAAACTTTTCATCTGAAAATGAAGGCTCGTAATTTAAGGAATCCTAAATTCAATAAGTGATTGATCCATTCTTTTGATAGAGGTAAACTAAAGTTGCCACAAATGGAGGCGTCGCACAGTTGTAGAGTAGTGATACCGATTGATTTGAAGAAGAAACCACGGGAACAGAAAATCCCTCTTCACAACCGATGGCACCCAGACATACCTCCGGTTGCAGAGGTTAGAACTGGAGAGGTATTCAGGGTTGAGATGGTGGATTTCAGTGGAGGTGGCATAACAAAAGAGTACACTGCTGAAGACATCAAGTATGCAGATCCTTCTATAGTGAGTTCCTCACATTTTTGCTTTCATCTTTTACCTGTGTTTTATAGAATTGTTAAATTCCAAGCTACTTTAATTTCTTGCTTTGCAGCTTTTCAGATTCATTGAAATTTTCTCCTAAGCTCGATAGGGTTAATTACCTCGATTGCAAAAAAGTGAAATTAAGTCCCTGTTTAAAATTTGGCCATGCATTGAAGACAAAATCTTCTCTTTAACTGTTTAAAGTTTAAACTTTTAGATGCCTCCAAACGTAATGGGTTCAACTCTCAACCACATATATATGAATATTGTCGAATGTCAGGCCATTGATGAAAAAAGAATCTGATACGTGAAAGGGCATTGAAGACAAAAATTTAAATACATAAATTTATCCTCTCTATCGGCTTTAATTTTTGGATTAGGTGGTTCAGTACCATAAGAGTCAACTACCTTACAGCTTGCTTGATCAGAGCTGCTCAGTCCTTGAACAGTACAACTCACAGCAGCAAAAGATAGAAATTGTGCACAATCAACCCATGAAACCAAGGTCTCTAGGTTATTTGTTCTGAAAACGACAGGATATTAGCTTTTAATGTCATTACTCGTTGTCAATAGTCAATAAAGGAATCCAAGGACCATTGGAAAAGTTTGTCCTCCATTTGTCAGCTACTAAGCTTGTCCAAATCAACCTCTGAATTCCTCTACTACAATTGTCATAAAAGTAAACAAGCTTAGTTTCATGCACAAACAAACTCTATACTATATTCATGGCTCCTCTGACTCCAAGATTAGTGGTTCCCATAGACATAAACAAGAAGCCATGGGAGCAGGACATACCACTTCATAATCGATGGCACCCCATGATACCGCCGGTGGCGGAGGTCAAAACCGGTGAGATATTCAGAGTAGAAATGGTGGACTGGACTGGAGGAGCCATTAAAGATGATAACGCTGCAATTGATGTTAAAAACTTAGATCTATCAACAGTAAGTAAAACTCATCTAGTTTTATACACTGTATACCAAGATATTTTTTGAAGATTCATATGGTTCTCCAGATGAAAACATAAAAATATAAGCAGATAGAACAAATTTAAGAAGAAAAGGACCTATATACACCAAAAGCATAGAATAGAGAGAATTTTCATGCCAATTAACATGATCAAGATACCACTGATTATAATCCTGCATCAAGGTGTGCGAATATACTATTTGACATTACTTAACCAACCTATCCAACTAAGAACCCTACAAAGTCATCCAATATGATTCTCATCTATGAAACTAATGTGAAAGAAAGCAGAATTACTGTTATCAGCAATTAAAAGTAGTATGACCTCTCTAAACACCGTCTCAGGTGCATTATCTTAGTGGGCCTATTAGAGTTCTTGATGTAGATGGGAATCCAGCCAAGCCTGGTGATCTTCTTGCTGTTGAAATTTGCAATTTGGGTCCTCTACCTGGGGATGAATGGGGATTTACAGCAATATTTGACCGGGAGAATGGTGGTGGATTCCTCACTGACCACTTTCCTTGTGCAACCAAAGCCATATGGTATTTCGAAGGAATATATGCTTACTCTCCACACATACCTGGTAAATCTTTTCTTAGTTTCTTACTTTGCGAACTTTGAATCTAATTATTCTAGACCTAAGTTCTAACATGAATATTATCTAATTATTTAACACGATTTCTCTAACATGAAGTTTTACCCCCGTGTGTATCTCAGGTGTAAGATTTCCTGGTTTAACACACCCTGGTATAGTTGGAACTGCACCATCAATGGAACTTCTTAACATATGGAATGAGAGGGAAAGAGAACTCGTAGAAACGGGACTTCAATCTCTAAAATTGTGTGAGGTGGTGCATTCGAGGCCACTAGCAAACTTACCATCAACAAAGGGATGCTTCCTTGGCAAGGTAGGACACCTACAAAAGCAAGCATTGTTTTAATGGAAAACGTATCATCAATAAGGGGGGTGCTACTATTAGAATTCAGTAAGAAAGAAAATTTCATGGCACATCTAAATACACCCAAAAAAAAAATGGCAATGCAATTTAACACTCCCGGTAGCAGAAAGGATAATTCTAATAGTTCATGATGCGTGTAGATTGAGGAAGGGACTCCTGAATGGGAAAGAATTGCACGAGAGGCTGCAAGGACAATTCCTGGAAGGGAGAATGGAGGAAACTGCGACATAAAAAATCTCAGTAGAGGTTCGAAAGTATACCTTCCAGTGTTCGTAGATGGAGCAAACCTTAGTACTGGGGATATGCATTTTTCACAAGGAGATGGTGAAGTTGCATTTTGTGGGGCAATTGAGATGAGTGGTTTTCTAGAACTCAAGTAACATTTCAAGCTTTACATCTCCGCAAGCCAAACATATTTCATGATTTCTCTCTCTTTTTTCTCGTCTAACATTAGAAAATAATAGAGTCTTTCTAATTTTCAATATAATTTATCGGATGGTTTTATTGCTATCACATGGAAGGTAACAATAAGTACAGACTTAGATAAATTTGAGACTAGAAATTAATACATAGATTCCGGAAGAGTCAAATCAAATATAACACTCGTGCTAAACTAATTGAGAACCTACTGAACCCCTCTAAGGAACTTGAAGCATTATCTCTTCTTTCTTCATACATGCCCGTTAAATCAGCATACCAATTTGGCAACTAATTCATCTCCAACCAAAAATCTATATCTTTGTCAAAAATCTCAGTTTTCCAGTCCCCAATTAGACGTACTCGATAAGATATGTACTTAAAAACGAGTGGTGTGTTACATATAGAAGTTCACATTTCATAAAATCTGTTGTCATGTTGCATAGTACTACCATGTTTTCATTTTAAAGAGGAATTTATTAAAAAAAGGCCTAAAGTGAAGGCATTTTATGAAAAAATGCCTTACCTTTTCAAAATTTGCCCTATTACTCTTAGCTGTTCAGAACTTATCCAGCATTTTTTTCATCTCCTATCAGGTGTGAAATTATCAGGGATGGTATGAAAGAATACCTTACTCCAATGGGGCCAACTTCTCTACATGTTAACCCCATTTTTGAGATAGGCCCTGTTGAGCCAAGATTCTCAGAATGGTTAGTATTTGAGGGCATTAGCGTCGATGAGAGCGGGCGACAACACTTCCTTGATGCTACCATTGCTTACAAGCGTGCAGTGCTTAATGCTATTGACTACCTGTCCAGATTTGGATACACTAAAGAACAGGTAATGAAATCTATCCATCAAAATCACCCTTCTATGACTAACAAAATTTTGCAAACAACCCAAGTGATATAATGGTGGCTACCAGGTTTATCTTCTACTCTCATGCTGCCCATGTGAAGGAAGGATTTCAGGAATAGTTGATTCTCCCAATGCTCTTGCCACTCTTGCAATTCCAACTTCTATCTTCGACCAGGTACTGGTACCTAAGCAGATTGATTCTTATCTAGCTAAGCTAACATTTGCACCAAACTTTGACCAATAAAAAATTATTTATTTTCAAAACATATTTGTTATCAAAGAAGAACTTGAAATAATAATTTCTTTGATACATTGAATTTGTTGTACAAAGAGTGTATATATACAAAATCTAAAACAGACAATGCTATAAATTTTGCAACTCCTATTGACCATAACTCCTCTGCTCGTGCAATGAATATGATTTGTACACTTGTAACTCATGCAATCAATTTTATTGCATAATACTTACTTATATGTCAATTCTAAGAAAAGCTTCACAATTTTGCTAATTGGAATTAATTATATGTGTGCAGGATATTCGTCCAAAAACCAACAAGGTGCCTACTGGACCTCGGCTTGTGAGGAACCCTGATATCCCACAGTGTACCTATGATGGAAAGTTGCCGACCACCAAAAATCCCAGTGCCACAGCATGACTACCATCAATTAAGCAGCTGACACATGAAAAGCAACACTGCACAAATGCCCAAGGATGTCGGCTGAAATAATCAAAAACTTATAGCAGGAAACAGAAATAATATTATTTTGAGATGATTATGATATTTCATGTTTTTCAATAGTTAAATCACTCAGCATGATTTCCAGGGTGTGATTGACCAATCTCCAAACACCAACCATTTCATCTAACCTTAGCTTTTCGTGAGCTAACATATAAAGTTGCTCGTAAATGCATGCATACAATGTGTGCACCTTCGCTAGCTTCTAGACAGAATGGAAAAACAGTGAGCATACAATGTGTGCCCACAACCATAATGTGGTTTTCCTTGAAGTTGTGATAGAAATCAGTCAAGTCACCTTGGCATCTAATTTCACAAACGAAATGACAAGAAATGTGATAATCTTAATTTTCTAAGAAGGTTATTTGAGGAAAAATCAAGAGGAGCCTGATAGTGGGTAAATGTCGCTATTGAAGCTATTCAAAGAAATCGAAAACCATTCTTAAACACAAACTATTAAGAATGATATTAACTACATAATTTTACGAGAAGTTACCTCAAAATCTTCAAGAAATTTCAGTTCCTTGAGGCCATCACGGCATAGTCCACACAATAGTACATGGATTGGAGAGTGTTCAATGATGTTGAAGAGATGGACATTGATTGCCAAGACTATAGCCAAATATCCAATTCCATCTGTATAATTTTAGCAGAAAATTATTTTTTGTTGTAAATTGAATCTAAGTAGTCTGGGAATTAGGAATAAAACTAGTTCTAGTTTTTTTTTTTATCATCTATCAATAGCCTATAACATTGCAGACTATTAAGTATTAAGACTAAATAGTAAACAATCTCGATCTATGCCCTCATTATTACTTATTAGACAAGGTCTATGAGTTACAGGAAGAAAGATACGGATAACATAAATTGCAGAATGCGTCAAGAGTTAAAGATCATTGTGAAAACATGTTAGATAAAGTTTCAACAACACTAAACAGATCACAGATTTCTAACAGTGATATCCCATCAGCAATGCATAAACAAAATCAACTTCATGTATGAAATGGTACTGAATTTCAATCTTCCTCTGGGTTCTCTGTGTTCCGGCATCCAGACTTATTAATATAAATAGGCATTTGTTTGGTAGAGTTTAAAAGTAGTTTTTAAAGAGATTTTGAAAAAAGTTGATAAAATATGTGGTTGAAAAGTTAATAAAAATTGTAGGTCCATAAAATATGTGGTTAGAAATGAATTTGAAAAATAAAAGAGTTTATTTTAAACTCTACCATATAAGCACTAGATTTCTCATCAGGTGTGTTCCTAGTTCAATTTGGTGCTAACTTCAAAAAGCTAATGCACAAGGCAAAATGATAATGAAGAGTACAATCCTAACTAGAGGCTATTTAATAAGCACGTGCTAAGAACATCTCCAATGCAACCGTAGATTGCACTAAAAAGTATGACACGCCACCATAAATTGCTTACATGGTAAGAAAAAAAGTAGACGTTTAGACAATGTGCTAAACATCCTACATTTATTTTTATTTTTATAATATGCTATGCCTATTTGATTTTATTTTTTATAATTTATCTCCATCGAAATATGTGTTAATCAAACTTATATTTAATTTTTTATAATTTATCTAACACTATCTCTTGTACATGTAGACCACAATTTTTCCGGTCCACAACCAATGCTCTTCTTTCTGTCCCCATTTTACTTTGCTACATGTATAACAATCCACATTGTTGCATTCGATACGCTCTAATTATTCAAATGTTGAGAGAATTTACCAATAGAAGCACAGAAAATTATTTTGCCAGAATAAGGAATTCAATGCATCCAACGTAAACAAGTACTAACCAGTGAGCGGGCAATTATCGCTGGCAATTATCCAAATAGTGAATCCCTTTTGAATCCAACTCCACTTTCGAAAATGAATCTTTCATACTTTACGCTACCTTCTCGATGCCTACACATATAACACTGATTGTTTCCATTTTTCAATTGACAAAATTCAAACAAAGCAACCGATCAATTCCATTAAAAAACAGAACATCATATTTAGTAACATTATTTGCACCATTTTACATTTAACTTTACAAGCAATACATATGATCTCAAAAATCCAAAAGAGAAACACCGTACCGTAATACGAAGGAGCCGACTGTGACGTGAAGGAGCGGGAGGCACCCCGATTAACGAGTTTGTGGGAGTACGGGATAATAATTATCGTGCTTAATTTTCATGGTGTGATTGACAATTATGAATAATAGTTTTTCGTTTAAAGATTTAATGAATTTGACATATATAAACAAATTAATAAAGAATGGCCGTTGAATTTATTTATTTTTTATCGAGGGAGGAGAAGGGCACAAGAATTGTTAAATTTTGAAAAGGGTGTGAAGTGAGTTTATTTAAAGTAGAGGTGTAAAGACATGTATGGAATTTCATATTCGAGGGAAATTCAATACGCCGCGTTTTGTACACAATTGGTAAGGGTTCAGATATTTAATTTTAGTATTTTACCATCACCACCATCTTTACAGAATATTTAAAAAATATACTAGTATAGTGCTCTTCTTTGCAGTAGAATCCAACAATAGATGATTTTAATGAATTGAGAAGTTGAGAAGAATGAGAGGGAGAGTTTTGTTCGAGAAGAATTTGATTTTGATGAATATAGAAAAAAATATGTGAAAATTGAAGAATTAAGAGAAATAGATGGGTTTTGATTTGAGATGATAAAAACGTAGTGACGAACAAAAAAATACTTTTTTTGTATTTGTAGTGAAGTAAATCTTTTTCGATAATAAATTAAAATTTGGAGAGCACAATTATCGCACGCACAAATAGTGGTTGTTAGTACCAATATGACGTGTGTCAGAATTGGATTGTTTAAGCCACTTCAAATGCGGCTTAAGTTCATACATTAACTCGAAGTCAATTTGACTTGAATCATGAACTATTTTGTTTTGGATGGGTATATTTTAATTCAACTATTTTTAATATTGGTCAATATTATTAACTAATTATATGTTGAAAAAAAAGTTTAGAAATTATTATACAATATTAAGATTTTTTAATTTGAGATGAATAATGGCGATCGATAATTAGGGTGTGTTTGATTGGTAGCATGGAAAAATGGTGGAAAATGAAAATATTTTTCATGAAAGTGGAAAAATAAATTCTACTATCTAGTCTAGATAAGAAAAAAAATTTCAAGAAAGAAGGCAAATTCATGCTTTAAATGCTTGTATCTAGAAAATGTATTTTCTTTTCCATGACCAATCAAACAACAGAGGTGGAAAATAAAAGTGTTGAATTTGACAATATTTTTCATGAAAGTGACATTTTTCATAGAAAATGTGCCAATCAAACACACCCTTATTTGTTAAAGTGATTTGTATGAATAATTTTAGACGTGGACTACCACCATAGTTATTGATTGTCATTATCTACCTGAAACCCATTCCATTAAACTCACCATCATCCTTTATTGTCTCCACCACCTTCTAGTGTCCTCATTTCTTGTATAACTTCCAAATCTCTTCCTTGCAATTTCAAACGATCACTAACCATCCAAAAATTCCAACATAACCAATTCTTCTATTTCACATCGACACGTATTTGATATAGTCATCAAAATGAATTTTATCAAATTCTCAATAGACCGGTACTCCAATTGTAAGGCTTTTGAAGTTTTTCTCTGATTTTTAGGGCTTTTTTGAAAAAAAAAATTAAAAAATTTACTAGAATATAGCTTCTTCGTGAAATTCGACCGTAAGATCTATAAGAATGAGTCACTGAAATTTGAACCCTTTTGTTTCTGATGAAATTTTGATGGGTAAGGATAACAATCTGAATTACGGTGGTTATGGTTTTAGGATTTAGACAGTAAGTAGAACAAGGATAAGATCGTTTGAAGGATAATTTTGTTCGAGATGAAAATTAAAAACGTAGAGATACTCGAACATGTGTTTATATATTTTTTATTCCAGTAGAAAATTTCATACAATCGTAATTAAATTTGATGATTTTTTCTAATATTTACATTTATATAGAAAATATAAATTCATAAAAAAAAAAAAAGTTGCAACAATTACACTATATTGGAAATGTAATTAAGATAAATAAAAATTACAGTTAGACCCGTTGTCTCCCGTATAATAGGGATTGATAATTTCATTTCCTTCCATTTTAGAAGCTAGCTCCTCAAACGAAAAAATGTATTTTTCCCTTTTAAGATACTTTTAGACATAACAATAGTAATGACAATTAAAATAACTATTGGACTTTATGATACATTTTGATCATGGAAAATGAAGCGTTAGACGACCACACAAAAGGGTGGCCGAGGGTCGTCCCCTTACCCTAGGGGTCGACACCCCCAAGTTATGTTGTTAGGGGATTAACCTATCTGACCTTAGGGGTCGACACCCCTTAGGTCTTGGTGCTAGGGGGTTGACACTTACAGAGATTGTTGTTGGGATCGACCCCTTGTTTTAGGATGTTATCCCATTTTTACTTTCATCTCGAACTCCGTATTTGATGATTTGACACCTTGTAGACCTTAGTATAGACACGTATTACGAGATATGTTAACTCACATATAAACATCTTATTGATGCGGGTCTTGAAGCAGTAACACACAATGAGATAAAAATTGATGATTTCAACTACAGAGCAAAAGCACCATATGTTATGAATACGTGTCTATCTCTAGCTTCGTGTTATTACGTGATATTGCCATATGACTTAATCATGTACTACGAGCATTGTGGTAGGCACAATTACGCTCCTATGGCATGCATTATATATTGTCTGTCATATTGTGAGTGTGGATAATTGTTTGTGAATGTGAATTCTTCTATAGTTGTATTATACCATTTAATGTCCGAATAGATATATCGCTCGAGACTTTCGACAGTTATTAGGGGTTGTCAATGATAGGGTGTTTTGGAGTCCAAGTCTTATATGCGGGTCAGGCGATAGTGATGGCAACGTAGCGGATTTGAATTGGATCGGCCTAATTCGTATTCGCCCCGTAATAATTGTAAGAGATCCAAATCTGCAGACTGATCCATATTTGATCAGGCAGATTAGAATACTGATTTGCATACTGATCTCTTTTTTTGGTCAATTGTCATTCAAAAAATTTAAAAAAATATTAAAATAAGTTTTACTATTTTACCATAGAGTTTATACAACATTCTAAAATACATCAATTACTTAATTAAATGTCCAAAACAAAATATAAAAACTATAGTCAAATAATGGGAAACAAAAAATCCATTAAAATGGAATCAAACAACCCCTTAATTGGCATTGATCTTATGTATTCAACAAAACTAAAATAGGAGTCTTTAATGAACCAAACATCTTATAACCAAAAATATTAAACAAAATCATTAACCATGTATATCCATCAACACATGTAAATATTAAAAAAAAAAAACCCTAAAACTCTTGCGAAGCAGAGCCAATCTCTTTGTCTTTTCCTATGGCTTTCTTTGGTAAAAGGTTCTGATGAAAGTTAGGCAGAACCCCACCGTTTGCAATTGTAACATTTTTTACTAATTAAAACCCGAAAATCTAAAATTACTTACTTAATTGCTTACTGCTTAAAGAAGAACAAAAATGGTCTGGGCAATTGTTCTTTTTCTTTTCTCCTTATTTTCTCTACTTTCTCTCGGATGTTCTTTTTCGACCGGTGGTGGTGGTGGTAGGGCGGAGGGCGGAGGGCAGAAGGACGGCAGGCAACTGTCAGGCAACTGTTTCTGTAATATGTGGGTTGGGACTTTGTGAAATGTATTATGTGGAAGTGTAAGATAATCAATTAGGTATAGGGAATTTTAAATTGCAATTTCAGCCTATTGTCCCAAATCTTTGATCTTTTTATTATTTAATCCCTATATTTTTTTTTATAAACGGGGCGGATCACAATTATCTACCTCGATCTGTCTCACTGACCTGCAAATCAGAAATTTTTCGCTCAACTCGGATCAGGTATACATCGAGTTTGGGACATATCATATATTTTCGACATCCCTATTAGGAGATTCTTTTGTGGCATTGAGACTACGAATAGGCATGGCAAGAATTGTATACGTAAGCCAGGCTTTGTATATGTATATTTTAGTTATTAGTGTATTAACCTAAAATTTGATAGGCAGCGAGGGATACAAGGTGGTCTCTCGAGTCTGGGTGGGTGATGATGAATTCACAGGTACTGGTTTGCGCGTGTGTAGTGGCCATGTTACTTTGAGCTTATACGGTACACCATAATAGGGATGTGGGCCAATGTATGCCAGGTATTCATCATGTACCTTCATATTTACTGAGCATTATTGTTCACGTATAATGTTTGAAGATGGCTCCGAATGAGGTAGAGGTCATCCACATGCATAAATATGTTGAGCTCACGCTAAATCTAATTGTTATTCGTATCACTTGGACAAGTGAGCGCTTTACACATATTTTCACTACTATTGACGAGAACAAAGAGCAATAGACTTGTGAAGAGAAATGATACCGTGTATTTGTTTTCACTAAGGTGTATGACACGATCACTGTTCGATATGAACATGCTGAGATGAGTATGGACTGACTAAAAGTTCATTTAGAATGAATGTGGGGTTAAATAATGCAATTTTACTCAAGTTAGGAAACCAATGCTACAAATGTAATTTGTAATGGGACCACAAATGCTTTATAGTTAAAGTTATGTACAAATTCATACAAACCTAACATGAATTTTAAGTCTATCATATATGTTTTCTCATTAAAGCGAGACTCATTTAGAACTCTATTGCTCTCATCTCATCTTTATTGTCAATACTATCTAAATCAATTGTGTCATACTCTGAATATTCTTCTTGTTTAACATTAAAATCTGCCTCATTTCATGAATGGAATGCACATGTGACATTATTAGTTTTCACTTTTTTTTTTTCTTTTCATATTCTAAATCGTCTAACTCATTGTTGTCTCTATTTTCATCTTCTTATCCATAGACCTCGTCATCTGGTAAATGAGACTACATTTCTACTTTAGTTTCAGCTGCTTGAGACCCCCATTGTTGCTTGCTATCAACTATAATTGTTGCAGACTCCTTTCGTGCTAGAAATTCATGTGGTTGAACCTCCATCTCTGCAGTTATCTGTTGTCTTATCATAGATCCCATTTTTGGGTTTAGTTATTCTATTGTTTGCCATGTGCCCCAATATTATTTTGAGCACAACTTTCAAGAGGAGGCTGAGATCCAAAAAATGGTAGTCTCAAGTTGGCAAGATAAGGACAATGTCTTATCAAGTATAATCGCGTAAATTTATGCAACTCTAGTTTTAGCTAAATCTTCAATCAATTTTCCACATTTCTCTGTTTAAAATAAAGTATATCAACCCCTCATTAACGACATTCCGTCTCCTAAATTCCAAAACACTGGGTAATTTATATCCCAACTATTACACATACATATATAATTCAAACTTTGATAATACATCACAAACAATATTGTCAATACAATCAACTTCACCACCCAGATACACATTGTTCCCCATTTTGGAAAAGAACCTCACTCCATTGTGATATTTTAGAGTAAACATAGAGGAATTTTGGTGTGCAAATGAGTAACACAGCCAAACATTTACAATTCCACAACATTAAGTAATAATATTTCAGCTAAACATAAAATAATAATAAACACAACTAAAGATTTATGATTCCAACAAAAAAAATAATAATATTTCATATAAATTAAAAATAACAATAAACTAAACAAATACATATACTATATTGGTCAGCAATTACATTTTTTTGCGTTGCATTTTCAACGAACCAATAAATGCTAAAAAACAGGATATAATCAACAAACATATTAGTTGTGAAAGTTGTTTACTTAAACAATGGAGTATATGAAAGAAGATTTACGCTAAATAAACCCTAAATATTGAAGAACTTTTTGGTAGCAAAACCGTTCAGCAATATGGGTTCTGAAGTTGAAAGGACAAAAGGTGGAATGAAAAAGTTTAAAGAACAAAATATTTTTTGGGTAATTATATTCACTAATTCACACAACACTTTTTATTTTTTGCACAATATTTTAATTA
The DNA here is from genome assembly GCA_030279155.1 of Forsythia viridissima. Lineage (NCBI taxonomy): Eukaryota > Viridiplantae > Streptophyta > Magnoliopsida > Lamiales > Oleaceae > Forsythia > Forsythia viridissima. The sequence goes on along the minus strand of CM059038.1, from coordinate 45,988,380 downwards.
TATTTAACATCCTTAATATGTTAATATTATAGCACTCATGTTCCCAACTTTTTTTTATCACATTTTTATCTTCAACTTTTCATTAATTAGCACATCTTGTATTTGATAACGGTTTCCGTAAAAAACATTTGTTGAGAATTTGTAAAAGACTTATTTGTCTGTCATATTTAAAAAAAAAACAATAGATACAAAAGTACGATAAAATATTTGTTCCCTCATTTCAAAACACGTAAATAAAATATCTCGACAGAAATCATCATCAATTATGAAATATGCTAATTAATGAAAGTTGAAGATAAGAATTCGATGACAACAAGTTAAGAACATAATTTCAATAATGAACAAAAATTGAGGATCTTAAGTACAATTAAAATGTAGTGCACTTATAACAAATTGTAGTGTGAAAATAACCACCCATATTTTTTTGGCATTGGTAATTGAAGAAGCAATAGAGATTTGACGAAAATACCCCTTTGTTCATGTCCACGTGAGGTGCACATACCACATTAACGTTGATTTTGTATGGAATCCATCAACAAGAACATCAGCTGCTAATTATATAAAACGTCGAGATAATTGATGTTAATAATTAAATATTGGGTATACAAGTGTAAATGAGGTCAAATATTGAAAACATTAATTGCAAATTTACTCATAGTAGGAGATAGTCGGTAGTTTGATACACGCACACCACATCACTTAGTCATTTGGTTGATTCGAGACCTTGCCAAAAGTTTTTTGGCCTTTCTAAGGGTTGTGAAATATAAATTATGATGCCAGTACATTTTTTTACAATCGAACTTTTGACATAAAATAATATAGTGGTTATATGATAAAGGGTTAAATAGATATTACTAATATTCCTTACAAAAAGTTATGGATATTCTCATATTCTCAACTTTCATATGACAAAATTACTGCAATAAAGTTCTCAAAAATATCAAATATCCATTTATAAAAATCATGAAAATAAACTAGTGCTACTATACAATTCAGAAAAACAACGTTCATTTATCTGGGAAAAAATATAAAATATAAAAAACTTTAATTAAAATTTGAACTGCAGAAGAATATCAAACCTAAGAATTATAATATGCCTGAATCCTGATTGCAACTTTTTTGAACGCCCCAAATTTGGTGAAGCCCATGATATTTCCCAATAATGTGGCCAAGTCCAGAATCCGAACCTTATCCATAAAGACCACGACGTCGTATCTTCGCAAAAGCTAAAGGGGGTTCCAATTGGGTATGTGACCCCTTTCGCACTCGGAAAATAACGAATCTATTAATAACCCTTCCATTTGATGGCCGCAAGGCCTTTTCAATTCATCGTCTCTCGCCACCGCCGCTTCGTACCCCTCTCAACGACACCGTTTCTGCCAATCACCATCCTCCGCAACGTAGCCACCAGGGCCTCACTTTCCTTCACACACCACCACCACCACCACAACCAGCAGAAGCTAAAACAACCACCCTCTCCTCCGACGCCGCCGCCGCCTCCGCCGCAACTATCTTCCCCCGGCCGCGGCCCCACTGTTTCTGTACCTGAAACCCTGGCGCAGAAGATCGGTAAATCCATCCGCCGTCCTGGCGCCCCATCCAAGGCTCGGATCTATACCGAAGTCAATGTTATCCGCCCTAAGGAGTATTGGGACTACGAGTCCCTTGCAGTTCAATGGGGGTGTGTAATTAGTTAAATTAATTTATATCTTGTAAACGAGGAAATTATTATTTTATTTAACTTTTTGGGTCTAACAGGGAGCAAGATGATTACGAGGTGGTGAGGAAGGTTGGGAGAGGGAAATACAGCGAGGTATTCGAGGGTGTGCACACCTCCAACAACGAGAAATGCATTATCAAAATCCTTAAACCTGTAAAGAAGAAAAAGGTTTGTTTTCTTCAGCATTCTAGGATTAATTCTTCTTTCTTATGCTCCACCTTGTCGAACTAAAAATAATTAGAAATGAAGAGAATTAGAGAAGTGAGTTACCAGTTGTGAAATATTTATGCATCAGTTAAAGAGAACTTTAAATGCAAACATCGTATTTCCTGCAACCAATACCAGAAAAGCTACATAACCATTGAAAGGTCACGTTATTTAATGTGCTTTTGTTTTGTACTCTCACATTATCTAAAATAATGCTCAGGAAATTGGTTTATCACTGACCGCAGTGGAGGTTTTTTCTGGGAAGAAAAAAAGACCATGTCATGTGTGACTAAGTCTTCAATTTCTCCCTTCAAAACGAAACTCTCTCCCAATCCACCGTCATCTACAAGCACTATTCACCGCTTCAATCCATCGTAAAACTATAAATTGGTTTTCTTATTTCTTGTTTTTGTTTTGGTTACGAGATTTTTCTTCGTTCTTTTTTTCTTTGGTTTTTTATTGATATTATTTTTGTTTTCAAATTTTTTATTTAAGAATAGATCAGATGGTCGGATCACACCGATTAAGCGGTATACCAGTATCTCTAGTCAGCCTGGAAGAGAATGACTGTCGTGAAGTCAGGAAAAAGTTCCACAAACTTAAAAAGTAAATAGGGGATAAAAGTAGAACCATGCTGCAGGTGTGAAATCATATAGCAGCGTACTTATAGAGCATTAAGAGTTGTAGAGCTGCTTCTTACTGATCATGTATCTGTTTTTAGGAGGTGCTTTTCTGTATATATTAATATCATCAAAAATCACTTTATATATATAATATTATTCGATGAACAGTCTTCTATTTAACTTTGGAAGGGTAATGCTTTTGTCATTGATATCTGTTATGTTCTTTGCCACTCAGCAGACTTGCAGCAGAAAATAGATAGAGAAGAATTGGCATGAATATTGTTTGTCTTGATTATTTTAATCTTTGATGGGGAAGTCAATATGTGTATATCTAGATTTTGGATTTGAGGAGTTTTGGGTGGAAGTATTATCGTATCTCTCTTTTAATTCTCACAGTTTTGATGTCCTTGATGATTTGAAGCTAATAATTTGAATGATCTTTTCCGCTCTATCCTTTAACTCATGATCTCTTCGTGGACCCATTAAGAAAAAAAAATATTTACCACTTTCAGATGACTTGTATCTTTTATTCAAGATTACATTGTCTGGCACTGCTGTTGTAGTTCGTAATATATTTTTGTTAATCAATTGCTAAAGGTAAAAGAAGAGTGAGGAGGAATTAGAGTCTAATTATGGCTCCTATTTTGATTTAGTTTTATTTTTAGGAGCCATGCTATGTTGCAGACCCTTTTGGAAAACTTTCACCACTAATTAATCCTGCCTGTACATAATTTTATCTTTCTGCCAATTAAATCTTAATACCTATAATTTAGGACTAAAAGTCTCGTCCGTAGTTTATCTTTGTTCCTATACGGAATGCTTGAGGTTTTCTTCTTGGATAGCTACTTCACAAGTAATATATTCAGAATCACTTATGAAGAGAATTTTGAACTTCCAAATTTCATTTCCATTAGGGTTAAAAGACAAGTTCTACAAAACAGTGATTAGACTAGCTAAACTTTGTGGTCCCAAGTGTTGGGCTGATACAAGTCAAATTGTCCATATATGAATGTAGAAAAACGAGGATGCAAAGATGGATGTGAACTATTATAAAAATGGATAAGATAAGAAATGAGAATTTATGCCAACAATTGGAGACTGGGCTTATTGAAGATAATTAAGGAAGGATGACTTAGGTTACTAGTTCATCATCTAGAGAGGTTTCAATTTATAATAGAGATGCAGTTTCAATAAAGCAAGTTAGAAGAGGGAGTGGTAGTCCAAAATTAACACGACGTGGTTTAGTTGCTAAAGATTTAGTTACTTCAGTCTAGAAATGAACGAAAATGAACGAAGTGAAATGATGAAGAAGGATTCATGCAGCCGATCACATATTTATTAGGAATAAGGCTTCAGTTTGTTGTTGTTGAGCTAAAATTAGTTGTTTGTCTTGAAATGTTCTCCTCGTTATATTTGTACGTTAGCAGTTCCCAAGTGATATATGTAAAGGAAATGCAGCAGAACTTGAAGCTCCTGCTTTTTGTGTACAAACTACTAGCTGTACTTAGAATGGGAATATGTGTGTGTTATCGGACTGCCAAGACAATTTTGTACATGTGTTACAAAGCAGCACATTGCTTATCATTCACAAATATTTGTTGATAAAATTTAATTTTATTGCTCAGTTATTTGTTTTATATGCCTTATATAATCTCTATAAATAAATTATTGAAGAACTTACATTCAATTTCACCATTTCGTGCAGATTAAAAGGGAGATTAAAATATTACAGAATCTCTGTGGCGGGCCAAATATTGTGAAGTTGCTCGATATTGTTAGAGATCAGCAATCAAAGACTCCAAGTCTTATATTTGAATATGTGAACAATACAGATTTTAAAGTGCTTTATCCTACACTTTCAGACTTCGATATTAGATATTACATCTATGAACTTCTAAAGGCAAGTCCCTTGTTTTATGTGTGTTCCCAGTTGGTGATAAGTTCTAGAAAGTGGAATTTATAACTAATGACAGCCACATATGTTGTCTGAACTTTAGTGAATTCCTCCAATACGTGTATTTATCTATGTTTACATGTAGTTAAACAAAGAATTCAATTTCTGACATCCATTGGTTTTCGGGCTTCTATTATTATTCGCTTCACAGATTCAATTCTATTATTTTTCGGGCTGTACGGTATGTAGCTTGAGATAAAAATTGTTCCTCAGAGATTACAAGATCTCGGTTGGTTTGCTTGTGCAGTTGTTAACTTGCAACCAAAAAGAGGGATTGGATATCCTGATTAGGGATATTGCAAAAGGGTTTTCAAAGCTGTTGTCCGTGCTTCCTCTATGAAAAGCCATCTGGTGATCCACATTTTGGAGATGTTGCTCAAGAGCCTGAATTTAGCCAGCTACTGATTACACAAAAAGTCCTAAACTAACTGAGGCTTAATTTCAATAATCTCATTTTTCAGATACTTGATTGTGGTTTTCTGCTCCTAGATTTTGTTGTCATTTATGCTAACAATGAGTGTTTGCTTTATTTGCTTCCTAAGAAATTGCACAAGTCTCTTTACCTTTTCTTTCTGTCCTGTATTTCCATGTCTTACTGGTGTCCCTTTACAATTTCCAAACTTGAAATTCTTTGGAAGTGCAAAAAAATTCTGAGTTTCCTATTTCTACGTGTAGGCTCTAGATTACTGTCATTCTCAAGGTATCATGCATCGGGACGTGAAGCCTCATAATGTCATGATTGATCACGAGCAGCGGAAACTTCGGCTTATAGATTGGGGACTTGCGGAGTTTTACCATCCTGGTAAAGAGTACAACGTTCGTGTTGCTTCTAGGTTTGCTATTCCCTCCAATTTAGCTTCTCTTCTATAAGCCGTGCGATCTTTTCCTTTCCATCCATTGAAGTTTCGTATCCCACTGGGAGATTTGGACTATCTATTTCCCGTCCAGTGTTGTACATGGTGGCTTAGACTGAATTTTTGAGAAGTGTCTTTTATTAACTTGACATCTAACTAACACTCTTGATGTGGAGGACAACTTAGAGGATTTTTCATTAAGTCTACTAGGATGAAATTCACAGTGGGGTTTGATATGGAAAGGTTCACTGTTGTTTATAAATTTTCTGAGCTTTAGATATAGTGATTTTGTGATATCTATATCCTGTTCACCCTTTTACATGCATGGTAGTTCTTGCTCACTTAGACTATGAACTTTTGAGAAGTTTCTTTTGTTATTTTGACATCTTAGTAACACTTCTGATGTAGAGGACAGCTTTAGAATACCTCTTATTAAGTCTCCTAACTCATAAGATGAAATTCAGTGTGTGCTTTGATACAAATAAGAATTAGTGAGTTATAGTGAATTGATGTGAAAGGACTTAGGCACAAAAATTCAGACCAGTCCAGGAGGGTGCTCTTAGGTAATGGTTTTGGTTTAATAGATTGATTGAACGAATTTGACTGACAGTTCATTAAGTGCTTGTTTGGTGGAGTTTAAAGTAGTTTTTTAGGAGATTTTTAAAAAAGTAGGTGAAATGTGTGGTTGAAAAGTTGATAAAAGTTGTGGGTCCCATAAAATATTAGGTTGGAAATGAGTTTGGGAAACAAAAAGAGTTTTAAAAAAATTCATACCAAAGATGTGGCAAAAATGCTTGCCATCAGTACATTTCTAAAATACTATCTTTATTATGGTGCAAGTGTGCTTTTCAGTAAATCTAATAATAGGAGTGTGATGAATGGCTCCAGAATGCATGCTTATGTAAGCTGTAGGACGATTACTCTGCTTTGTACTGTCTTTGACAAGAGATTAAGTCATTTGGAGGATGGCCAGTGTCTCTAACGTTAGGAGGATGGCCAGTGTCTCTATGTTAGCATACGTTTCCTTGGATGCGGTCTCGTGGGGCATGTTAGGAAAGCTGTTGAGTCTAATTGAATTGGTACGACAAACACTGAGAAGCCTATTTAATAATGCACCTTGCAGTGTTAATCATAGTCTGGGTGACAGTCAAATTTGATTCAGGTAACACACAGGCACACCAAATAGATAAGTTATTGTTCTTTAAAGTTTTGGTTTAGCTTCTTTAGCATTTTCTTTTTCCTTCTAAAACTGTATTTAACGATTAATTCTTGGCCAGGCTATTAAAACATCATCACTTAATTATCAAATGTTACTTGTGTAAAAATATCTAGCCAGTTCCAGCCAATGCATCTCTTGTCTGTTTGGCATTTTCTTTGTGTGTGATTATTATTATTGTTTTTGGTGACATACGTAAATATTGTTACGTGAAAAATGAAATACTACCTTACAACTAATTCTATTGATAAATGACTAAAAGGAAGAGTAACTATAGGAAAAATAGTTAATATCAGTAACATTTTTCTTGAAAATTTGATTCAGAGTGGTTCTGATATTGACTTATATTTATGTAGCCATCTTCCTGTGATTGCCAAGTAAGTAGCATGTGTTAATTTGGGCCACAAACAGCTTATACTTGCCCTGCCAGTTTTTGGTGACTATTGCTCTCAGCCATCGGCTTTTGAGATTGGATTTACTTCTTTAATGCATTCACCAATCTACTTCTTTTAGATGCTCATGCTCATTTATTTGCAGGTATTTTAAGGGCCCTGAACTTCTCGTCGATTTGCAAGATTATGATTACTCCTTGGACTTGTGGAGCCTGGGTTGTATGTTTGCTGGAATGGTATTCTTTCCTTCTGCTTCTTTTTCCCTCACTAGTATTCTAGAATACATGTTCACTTTTTACAAGATTTGTTTAGTGTGTTATACAAATGGACCTCGGCATATCATTTGGTAGGCCTCCCGTCTCTGAAGCTGCACTTCAAGCATCACCCTGTTGGATGAGTGGATTTTGATCCGCACGGACATCCATGGGTGGCAGATGACGTGGAGACTGAAAATTTGATACCACACCAAAGATAATATGCCAAGATGTACTCCCAATTTGATGTTTATATTGAGGGTTTGGACTGCAGATTTTTCGCAAGGAGCCTTTCTTTTACGGGCATGACAATTATGATCAACTGGTCAAGATTGCCAAGGTATGCATCCGGCGAAAAGAACACTCCTCTTCAAATATGTTACTTGTGCACCATCATATGATATCTTCCTAGTGTATTGACCCTTTTGCACTTGTACATGGGAAGATGACACACACATCCGGTGCATTGTTGTGCTGCTATACCAAGATAATGTTTTAAGTTTGTGTCGATGTTTGCGCTAAAACCGAGTTAGATGTTTGCGAATTTATCTTTATTGTCTTTTCCGCATGTCCATGTGACCGGTGCTAGTTCTTATTTGCACGTGACCATCGATTTGGTCAATCTCGCCTGAAATTAGAAGAGCAAAATGTCTCGATATCTGACTCGGTGAATTATGCTGCTTTTTTTTATGAATGATAGGTATTGGGGACAGATGAGCTGAATGCTTATCTTAACAAGTACCGGTTGGAATTGGACCCACATCTTGCTGCTCTTGTTGGAAGGTTAATAATTATATAAATCTTAATCGACATCTCTATGATCTATTGTTGGTTACTATATAAAAGTTGCTTGTGTGTCAATGCAGGCATAGCAGAAAACCGTGGGCAAAGTTCATTAATGCTGATAATCAGCATTTGGCTGTTCCAGAGGTGAGAATTATGGATATTGGTAAACTGCAAATCATTTGATTAAGTATGCTGACGATTTGAACTTTGAATGTGCATTTATCTTGTGAAGGCAATTGATTTTGTTGACAAACTGTTGCGATATGATCATCAAGAGAGGCCAACTGCTAAAGAAGCAATGGTAAAATCTCCATCCAGCATCCACACTGACTTCATCAATAGTGTAAATCTTTTAGGGATTGTAAAATACACTAGAAACACTTCTTACATCAGAGACTTGGGAATAGTTTGGCTTTACTGCAAACTGTTTCAGAGGCATATCCTTCAAAATTAAGGCAACTGAAAATGGAGAGTAGCTGTGTGCCAATAACAGACTACTGGAAAATTAAAATACTTTTGTTGAATAAGAAAAAAAAATAATGCTTTGGGATCGTAATTAGGAAAAATCACTGTCCAAGTTTTTCTTGTTTATCGTGGATTCCAATTTATCATGCTTTCTGACATTTAAAATGAACACGTTTGTTGTGTTTCATTAATGATTTGATCTTCAAATTGTCCTGTGGATAACTGTTGTAATTTGGTGCAGGCTCATCCGTATTTCTACCCGATAAGGAATGCGGAAAGTAGCAGAACCCGCACACATTAAGAATGAGCGCCGGATGCCTTTAGAGTTTGTGGTGTCTCCTTGTTCTTGAAGCACCTATCTGTCCTATGCTCGCATCGATGATTTATAGAATTAATTGAGCTCGTCATCATTGAAGTGCCGCGCTTTTATTGTTAACTGTTTGGTTCATACATTTTAGTCCTTGTCCAACTCCAATTTTCTTCAGCATTTGGTTTGTGTGTACTTTTGAAAGTAAGACACTTCGATTTTTTCCCAGTCAATAATTTTGTGCATTATGTTGTGTGCTTATTTGATTCCTGAATAACATCATATCTTTTTAATTTATTCCAAAACGATGTAGAAAATTATGACAACCTTAAATTGGTGGCTCCAGACTCTTAAGGGTAATATTAATTCTTTTGAAGTTGGTCTATTCCTTCTCTGCCCCCATCCACCTTTAAAGATACACAAGTTTTGGAATTGAATGGCTTAGAGAAGTCTTTTTCATCCTTTATAGCACGGACGTCAGAGACACAGAGACGGTAAACCAACCGTGTATGCTTACCTGTTTGTGTGCAAATCTGTATGATACCTGTTGATTGTTCTACTCTGTAGATCAGAGATTCTCTGAAAGAAACTATGCCATTAAAGTTAATACATTCAGAGATTTCTGCAAGTTGGATGGGCTCAAAGCTGTCTCTTCATAAATTTTTTAAAGAATGCACTATAAATCAATTATATTAAAGGTCTCTTTTAACCTTTATTTGTTGTTATAATTATGTTTTTTTTTTCTCGGCATATTCTTGTCTTTAATTTTTTATTAATTAGCACATCATGTTACTAATGACAATTTTTTTCTAAACTTGTTTTAAACGAGAGAAAAATATTTAATCTCAATTCTTTTTTTGTTTAGTATTTAAAAGTAAGTAAATAAGTTTTTTAACTCTTTCGTAATGGGATTTATGATCATAAACTCTTATCTGGAACAATATGTGTTTAATTAATGTAAAGTTGAAAGTAAGAATGCAATGTAAAAAATTGAATATATAAGTACAACAATGTGTAAAAGTTAATTGACTTTTTTATACAATTTAAATGTAGTGTATTTATTAAAAATTATGGTGTGAATATATGTACCCTAAAAAATTATGAAAGGAAAGGAGATAAACCCACTTCAATCTACCCCACTCCCACCTCCTTACCCTGGCCCTCGTCTCCCCACAACCAGTCGTCGCCATTTACAATACAATGCTTTTGATCCTCCCCCAATTTCCTAATTCTAGCCAACTACAATTCCTGCTACTCACAACAGAAAGATGGAGCAATAACACCAAACAATAATGGTGCAAAAATGTAGCAATAAAACAAAAATGGAGGCCTCAAATCAGAAGATTAGAAGAAAAACTGAATTTGCAAAATCCAGAAAGCGTGAAAAAAAAAATCTGCAAATAGGAGCAAAAGTTTGGGTTCCTGTTCTAGAAACGAAATTATACACAAACTTTTAGATGGTTTTGGAAGTAGAATATGTAACCAAATTTATGGTCGGTGAATGTTGTTGATTAGTGGTGTTCATGGTGGTAGTGGTGGGGCGGGAGGTTGGTGCAGAGAGACGGCGGTGGAAAGGCTGGGTTGGTGATGTGGAGCGGTAAGGCTTCGGAAGGACGATGATGTATTTTATTGTTTTATTTTATTTTATTTCTATTTTCTGATTTGTTTATCTTTCTTCTTTTAATTTGAAATTAGGTTGTTTATCAATTACACTCTTATAAAAATTAAAAAGTGGTCATGTGCACTGCAACGCACAACTAACGGATTTTGAACTGTTTCATCCAAAAGTCTAGGGATGAATGCGGTTCGATTTGGGCAGTTTGTGTTATATTTTCAACTTAAATTATTTCATACGGTTTAAAATTTTTTCAAAGCAAATCATTATTTGCGGTTTGATTCGATTTTAATCCGCGGTTTACCTATCGATATTATAATAATATATTTAAACAAGTTAACATATAAGTTTAAAAGATAATTAATAATGTTAAATGTTAAATTACATTTACATTTGTTTAAAATTCGAAATATAAACAAGAAAGCAAAAAAGTAGTTGCAAGTTAGCTTCTAGCAACATGCCTACTTTATATTTTTTAAAACTGCAATATTTATAATTTAATAAAATTATTTTTTAATTTAAAATTTTAAAAGCAGTTCAGTTTGGTTTTGTGCGGTTTTTGAAAATTGAAACTTAAATCAAACCATTTTGAAACGGTTTAGTTCGGTTTAAGAAAAAAAAATGCATGTCCATGTGGATCCATACCAACGGTTTCAAACCAACTGTTTCGATTCAGTTTGCGATTTCACGATTTTTTTGTGCAGTTCTACAAAAGTCCTTTTATTACATAATTTTTTAAAAGGTTAGAGACTTTCATCAAAAAAATAAAGGTTCAAAATTTATTTGCACTTTTTGTAGAAGTTGTGATCCAACTAAAAATTTCCTATAAATTAATGAAAGATATCAATTCAACTCTTCCATGCTGAAAGATTAAAATTTTTGTTTGGTAAAATTTTCTATAGATTAAAAGTAGCAAGTTTTATAGAATGTGTGAACGTTGTGATTCATACATAATATGTAAATAAAAATAATATTTTATTAACATTTAAATCGAAAAAAGCCCTCCCATTTAAGAAAATGTTATATTATTTTAGGGTAAATTATATTTATGGTCCCCATTCTTTTAAATTTGTAATGATTTCATCCTCATTCTTTTTTTTTTAGCAGATATCATCCTCATTCTTCCATTTATTCTAATAGAGGGTCGCCAAATCACTATCTTTCACTATTCTGACAATTTTACCCATTGACTTAAATAAATTAAAATAATAGAAAAAAATACAATGAAAACATTACAATTGAGCCCTTAATCTTTACAAAAAATACAAATAAATCCTAAATAATTTTATTTTATTCAAATTAGTGTTCTTCCCCAACTCAAAGAAATAATATTTTCTCACCCCACTCCAGCCCAGCCCAGCCCAGCCCAGCCCAACCCCTTCTCTGCCATGTGCAAGAGCATTTTCTTCATCCTCCAATGGGTTGTTATCAACCTGAGGCGCATCCTCTATATGAGGAACACCACCATCACCTCTATATGAAGAGGGATGTCGAGAATCCCCAGTTTCAAGAGGCAACGTTACAGGTGTACTACAGTAGAAATTATAAAAATTCTTATCAATCCCGAGCCTGTAAGATTAAGCGTCAAGTCCATGAGGATGCCCAATTCTCCCAAATACTACATCAACATAAAAAATTTCGAGAAATATACAAATGTATCTATAAGCAATTCACTCAATCTTTTGGACCACTGTAATTTTTCATCTCACAGAAGCTAAGAAATGCAAGCTAAAATTTTGCTGTATCCTACACAAGTTTAGATTACAACAACAACAACCGCAGCTAAACACAAAATACTATTGATGGGCCTTCTAGTCAAATCTTTATATAGAGGAAACAAAAGGCCAGCATCCAGCAGCACACACACCCAAATCTGATCAATTCAGTTGAACATCGTCTACTGGTGGAGGAGCAAAGCTCACTTTTGCATGCCGAGCAGCCACAACAGGCTCATCTGCAAACAACAATTTAATAAAAGTCGGTGTTCTCAAGGGACGCCGACCTGTCATCTGTGGGTACACGTCTTGAAGGAAATAGTATGCATGACCAGCAATCATTCCCTGGCCGAAGTTATACTAATAATGGGGATTTTCGACATCCCTCTTCATATAGAGGTGATGGTGGTGTTCTTCAGATAGAAGATGTACCTCAGGTTGATAACAACCCGTTTGAGGAAGAAGAAAATGTTCTTGCACAGGACAGAGAATAGGGTGGTTTTGGGTGGGGTGGGAAAATATGATTTCTTTGAGTTGGGGAAGAACACTAATTTGAATGAAATAAAATTGTTTAGGATTTATTTGTATTTTTTGTAAGAATTAAGAGCTCAATTGTAATGTTTTTATTGTATTTTTTTCTTATTATTTTAATTTATTTAAGTCAAGAGGTAAAATTGTCATAGAATTGTCAGAATATTAAAAAATAGTGATTTTGGGACTCTCTGTGAGAATAAATGGAAGAATGTGGATGATATTTGTTAAAAAAAAAATAGAGATAAAATCGTTACAAATTTAAAAGAATGAAGACCATAAATATAATGAACCCTATTATTTTATGAAACCTGCTGGGCCAGAAGATTGTTTGTTAATATGAATTTGGGAGTGAATAATGAAGAATTCTTATATGTTCTAATTACATATTTTTATGATAAAGGTTGTAAAATGTCAGTGCTTATTTTGTCAAATTTTGATAGTTTTGAGTAATAATGAAATCCAGCCCCATGCTAAGCTTTGAGTGGGCCCACATGTTCTCATAACTCTGTTTTCATAGGCCTGGGGCCTACTAAATATTAAATAGGCTTTTACTAATTTAGGTTTTGAGGAGGCCATAGGGTGTGAACTTTGAGGCTTATGACTTTTAACAAAATCTGATTTATTCCTTGGGCAGTGTTCCAAGATTTTAGACTCATCTGTCTATACTGCGCCATTTCTTTATCACGCTACCATAATATTTTCTTTATCAAACATATCATATCTTGAGACTTACTTAAGTGTTGAAATGACTATGGTTAAATTTAAAGGTTTCAATAATTACAAAATTTAGTAAAACATTCAATATGCATAACCCATCGGCATCGTGAATAGGTAGAGTCGACTATCGAATCAATTAGTACAGTTTGAGATCACCATCACTTCGGTTCAATTCATACCAAATTTATAAAATTAATTTACGCTTTACTTTTTTATAACAAGCCCGTCATGATTAATTTACACTTGTAATCAAATTTGACACTACTCGATTCTTATGTCAGAATTCTTATCTATTGAACTTGACATTAGTATATGTAATTAATCGGCAAATTTTAGAAATAATCTTATATCCACTTATGTCGCTCACATATGTTGTCCACGTTGAAGTGGCATTATATGATTGGTAAAAATAAAGAATATGGGACAATGAAGATACCACCTCAATCTTAGACAACATAAGTGGGTAGGAGATCATTTTCTTGGTGATGTTACATGAAAGGGTTGTTCAACTATTTATTATTTTAATGTTTTTGTAGTGAATGATTCACGGGGGTGTTAGTCATGAAGCAAATGAGGACATAATCTGTTTTCGAAACTTTTTTGTTTTCTATTTGGGCGGAAAGCTCGAATTGTGGTTGGAAGTTGGAACTTGGAAATTCAGTTGACCATAAATTATGGAGGAATATATGCCTTAAATTCGGCAACTGTTAAACAGCTTCTTTTGCTTTTTAACAAAATTGCAAACCACCTTCACAAAAATCACGAGCCATCCACCTCTATTATTTACCCTTCCATAAATAAGAGTTTAAATTATTATTTTTTTAACATGGTGTATATTAATCATAGTTATAAAATCCGGACCGGAGAATGACCCGGATTTGGCAGCGGGTTAATGGGTCACCGGTTCAACACCGGGTTAACGGTTGAACCGGCGGGTCAATTCTTAAGTTTACACCCTTAATTATTTTTAACTTATAATACAAAAATAAATAATTTTTTTGTAAAATAGTGAAGACAACAAACTTTTCATAACAAGAATTATTAAAACAATTATAAAAAGTTATTAAATTGAGTTATATGATCAATGCAAAAATTATCAAAACAATTTTTAGGCAACAAGTTTGAACGAAACACGATTCTAATACTTAAAACAATTATAAAAAATTCGGTAAGTGTGTCTTTGATGATCTAAAGTTGAGATGAAATCACATGTAATAACATATTAATTGTGAAGAAAAAAGAAAAAAAATAAGAAAAAGAGTTGAAAAAAATATAAGAAAAAGAGCTGATGCAGATTGCTTAATGAATTATGAAAGTTTTTACTAGGTTCTTAGTTGAATAATTGTGAAGAAGATAATAAGACTTTAGATTTACGACAGCCACTAGAAGACAAATAGTTGAATTTGAATGTTTTTTAGTTTTTAAATAATTAAGAAAAAAAATAGAAAGAGACCCGGGTTTACCACTAAAACCTGGGTCACCAGGTTGCACGGTTTTTTCTTGGTTTATTCGATTTTTTTCAGGTCATGTCCTTGTTTGGTTAAATGAAGTAACCGGACTGGTCTAGTGTCCGAGTCACCGGGTCACCGGTCGAACCGACCGGGTCGGTCCGGATTTTATAACTATGATATTAATTACTTCAGTTTACGAGTAATGCTATTTATCTCACAAGTTTACGACTCTGCAATTGATTAATTTAAAGAGAAATCAATTCTAGTGAACCCTAATTAGTGACAAATAGAATTATTCACAATTTAGTCATTTGATAATTTAAACCTTTCATGCGAGCTCAGCAAATGACAAGCCCCCTCAGAGGTCAATAGACATCAGGCCAGGCCAAGCCAAGCCAGACCAGACGCGCTTGGATTGAGCTATCCATTTTGATATCACTATTTATGTAAACACTAGGATTCATTATATTGACTACGACTAGATTTAATTAAAGAATAAATTGTCTATAAGTCATCGTAAATGACTTGTTTTAAATTAAATAAAAAAACACTTTCCAAAATAATATCAAGTATTTTGAATGAAACAATATCAATGATTATTACTAATAAAGCATTTTGAAATAGTAACATTACTTCAACCATAAAACATTTAATTTTAAATGTGTGATTTTTTTGTTAAGTTTAAAAGTAATTTTTTTTAGATTTTGAAAAAAGTTAGTAATATATGTGATTGAAAAGTTGATAAAATTTATGAGTTTGAGACAAAAATAATTTAAAATAAACATGGACAAATATGCTATAATGTAATGAAAACTAGTGTATAATATTAAAATAAAATAATATAGTATTTTTCATAAAACAATATATTAATAAAATAGTATCATAAAAAATAATATCATAATAAAGCAGTATCGTGTTTGAATTAACAATTTTACAATTGTAAGGGTACGTTGGTCTCTTAAGTTAGCATTGAAATATGACTTTAATTAAATTCGGATTCCATAAGCGCATCACTAATGACCGGTCTTAAATTTTCTCATTAAAGAAAAATAGTATGTTAAAATAATTTATTAATGTACGATTATATGGTAAAACAGTAGTAGAAATAGTGCTAAATGGTCGGGTGACTCAGCAAATTTTTTTTAAATGTCCGTTGACCTATTTTGGCATGCAAATTATCATATATAATACTGCCTTCACTTATTCGTTTATTACATTTTAAATAATTTCAAATTTGTAAGCAATCTATTGAAAAATAGATTTCTAAGTTAGAATCTAACTCATTTTAAAGTTACAATCTAATCTATTTCATTTATGAAAGAAATCTCTTCTCAATGTAGAAATTCATCTGTCTATACTTTTTCTTTTAATTCACGGTAGAAATCAAAGATTTTATGATATAAATCATGAAAATATGTATACATTTGAGTATGAATTGTAATTTTACTTTAAAGTTATGTAAACATGGGTTCATTTGAAGTATGTAAATTAAAAAATTAATTAAAAATATGTAAATTCGCTTTAACAAACTCATCGTCTGCCAACAAACCTGTTGACAGACCCGTGGTTTGTTAATTTTAGCCTTAACAAGTTTGTGTCTGTTAACAGGCATATGGTCTGTTAATTGTATGTTAACGTGGAAATTACATATACTACATTACTACTTAACATTATAATAATATTTTTACTTTTGCAAATTTAACTCTTTTATTTTAAAAATATTATTTTTATATTATATATTAATAAATAAAACAATGATTTAAAATCAAAACAAACTATAATTAATACACAATTATTTCTATAACTGAAATTCGCGTCCTCAAATTAAGGTAATCTTCCCCAAATCAAGCACACCAAAATCTTCCAAAATCAATGCAAATCTTCTCCAAAAATCTTCACGAAATATTTGTATTCCAAAATCTTCAACAAATATCTGTACATTATTCACCATTTTGTAACAAAATATATATTATGTTATATCTTATCAATAACAAATATTACACAATAGGTTATTATGATGATTGATTATTGTGACGATTATTATAGAATATAGATTGTTATGACGATCGATTATTATATAATATAGATTGTTATTATGACGATTGATTATTCTGTAACAAATGTTTTACAATACAATATTTTGTAACACTGATTCTTATGTGATATTACATAGTACATGTTAAACAATTGGTTATTATGTAATAATGAATGATACAGATGATACTACTTATTATTAATATATTATTATTTAATATAATGTTTGTAACATTTATGTTTAATATGATAAATATGATACAATTGTGTATATCAAATTTTTTTTGTGTGAAAACTGATATTGTGTTTTATATCTCAATTTGTCACACGAATTCTTACAAATGTTTAAATTGAAAAGAACACGAGTTTTATTTGTGGTTGTTACAGATATTTCTAATACAAATGATATAGATTTGACAGTTATAACAATAAAAGATTTTGTGATATATATATATATATATATATATTCCAATCAATTCCGATTTTTAACAATAAAAGATTTTATAATATATGAATTCTCATCAAATCTGAAAATTAATGATTCAGTTACTATATGTAATAAATAATATAATAAATTAAAATAATATTTTTTAAAAAACAGTATTTTTAGAATAAATATAACATTAATATGTTTTTGTAATTCTTTTCAAAAAGTGGTTTATTTATGAAAAAATTTCTCTGTTAACAGCTCTTATTAAATGAGGACATTTAAGTCTTTTTTTATATAAAACATGTATTTTCAACTTGAACAATATAAAGGGTAATTATATTCACACAACACTTTTTATTTTTTGCACCACATTTTAATTACATTTAACATCTTTAATCTATAAACATTATAGCACTTATGTCCCCAATTTTTTTTTATCATATTTTTATCAATTATCACATCTTGTGTTTGATAACGGTTTCCATCTAAAATATTTGTTGGAAAATCGTAAAAAAGACTTATTTATCTGTCATATTTAAAAAAAAAACAATAGATACAAAAGTACGATAAAATATTTTTCCTCATTTCAAAACACGTAAATAAAATATCTCGATAAAAACCATCGTTAATGATAAAATGTGTTAATTAATGAAAATTGAAAATAAAAATTCGATGACAAAAAATTAAAAATATAATTGTAACAATGAACAAAAGTTGAAAATCTTAAGTACAATTAAAATATAGTATGTTTATAACAAATTATAGTGTGAATATAACTACTCTCATATAAATTAGATGTTTTTTTTTATTTAACTTATTTGATATTGTCTTTTAGCGAACGCGGCCATTAGAAGGTAGACAGATAAGATGGTAAGATTAATGTTGTGACCCCACACGCATATAAATTGTGGAAAGACAGGGTTAGGACATATCACATAAGAAACCAACTACTCTTGATAATAATCAGACATTTGGAACCAATACGATTTCAAGTACTTGCTATAAGGGACCAGACACATCAATTTGTACTAAGTACTAACCATTTTGTTCCCACAAATAATCAATTTTCAATTATCCACTCAATTTATCATATCTCGCCCAGTTAGTGGACAAAGATTATTATTTTTTGACCATATACATATTATATATTATATGTAGAGAGTCGTTAAGAGCACGTTTTTCTTAAATTTGCTTTTTAAGTAGATTTTTATATATGAGAGTATAGGGTAATGACTACATGACACGTGTTCTGTGGCATTTATAACTTCTCTCCACCATGGGGAGGAGATCATTTCCTTGAGAATATATTCTTTTTTTTTTTTACTTATACAAAATAAGTTATTTAATTTTGAAACTAACTTATTCTTAACTTAGAGAAACAATTGATCGTTTTAGACTCAACTCAATTTCTAGCGGATTGATTCAATTTGTCATTGAAGATGCTTTTTGTAAATAGTAAATTGAACCGATTATTTATGTAAGTCAAGGTTGTAATTTAAGGTGGTGAATGTTAATAAAAATTTATCTTAAATTTTAATTTTATTTTTTTTATTCGTCGACCATAAAAAGTGTTGTCAACAAGATTGAGAATCATGCTGAAAATGAAAGTGAATAAGATGGGTCATTGAGGATGCTTCCCATTTTATCTACCTTTTATATATAGCTTCCAGGCTAGTGGCTACATGGTGATGGGTCCATGGCTCCACGTATCCTGCATTTGATTCACTTATTTTTTATTTTTTATTTTTTATTTTTATTATCTGGTGGGATTTGTTCTTGTCTTTGGGTCAGTTTTATGATCGGATCAATTTGGGAAGAAGAAAATGAAATTTTATTTCTGCATTTAGGAAATTGATAAAACAAAAACAAATATTTAATTATTTCTACTAGTTACTTTTACTTTTTTTTCAATCGTTCCATATTTGATATTTATTATTAGAAATAATTTTAATAGTGTTTTTTTTTTTTTTAAATCTTGTTACAATTTATCCATTGCTGGTTTAACTTAGAAAATTATTAAAAAATTGAGATCAATGTCAGTAATTAATTTTAACAATATTTCAAATATATTTGACAGGGCTTATAAGTAATTACTAGATGGTCAAATATCATATTTATGTCTATATCAATATTTTAAAAACTGACTCGGACATCGACCCAAAAAAGTGAAAGGATCAAGGGTCAGAGGGTCGAATCGGAGTTGACCCGGTAATTTTTAAAAAATTAAAACATTAAAAAAAATTTAAAAATGAAAAATAAGTTTTTAAAAATCACAAAAATTGCTCAAAACTATTTTTTTTCTAATTTTTCATTATTTTAATCCATTTCGTATAAAGAGAATGATGAATTTCAATAGTAAGTTATAATTATTTATGAAATAAATAATTTTTAAAATCAGTAAAATTGGGAACGGTTCACCGAGTTCCTTAAAATCGGACAGGTCGACGAATTTTTGTTCAGGTTTTTAAATACAGAGTTTTTCTACATAACTAGCTGGATTTTAGGCCTGGTTCTGATAATACTGATTTACATATTGTAGGACTTACAAATCTTATTTATTTTTATTCTACACATTTTGTAAGTTTCATTGTTTATAATTTACAGAAAATTTTTATTAAATAAATATTTTATAAGACTTACAACTTTATCAACAATTTTTTAGTCGCATGTTAGACTAATTTTAATTAAAACATGTACAAAAATTTATCTAACAAATCATTAATATTGTCTATGCTATTAATCTCCACCAAAAATAGACAAGATTGATATGGATTGTGTGGATGGATCATGTATATATTGACATGATGATATAATTGTATGGGCATAAAGAAATTTATAACTAAGATGAAATACATGTGACACATGATTCATGAAAGAATACTTAGCAAAAGCCTCAGAATTTGTTCTTATCCTTAAGAGACAAGTCCCAATCCCATACTTTCCATTTGAATACCCTTTTTGTCTTTTTTGGTGAATTAATAATATATATATTTCAAGCCACTTTCCGCCAAAAGCCACCCATCAACATATCTAATCTAAACCCTACCCATTAATTATGGCCCATGTCCACTCCAAGAAATCCCCAATTTAGGGCTGATTTACATAAAAACAAGAGCATGTTTGCCTAAGGTTAAAAAGGTAATAATTACTTTTAATTTTTAAATATATTTAGATAACTTATTCTTTTTCTTACTTTTAATTAAAAAAAAAAAACTTACTAATAAAAAGTTATTCATTTAGAATAAACTTATTTATTTTTACAAGTAAAGTTTTTAAACATAACAAAACAAGTTTCATATACAAATAATGTTGATGCATAATTCCCAATATAAATGCTTAAAACAAAGGTCCAAAATCAAATATCCAAACGTGAAGCTTGAAAGAATTGCCAGGGCGATGCCCAGCGTCACCTAAACATGCAAAAGCCTGAACGAAAAGGCGAAATGGGACAAGGTTTGGACGAATGAAAAAATAAATATATCGTGCAATTAATAAAGCAGTTTTACACGTAATTTACAATCCGAGGTAACTATGAGTTAGTAGAAAAGAAATCATGGCAGTTATGAGAAGTTATGGCAATCATAGGAAGTTGTGGACAATTATGTCAATCATGGAAAATTATAGGAAGTTATAGCAATCATGGTGATCGACTGTAAATAAAGCGGAGCAAGTGAAGAAACAAAAACAATGAATAACTATCTCACAAGAAATATGTGAAGTTACATTCAAGTATTTTAATTTTTATTTTCCAAATTTAGAAATTTTGTGTGCTTACATTTCTTGGAGGTAAGTTGTGTAAACCAATATTTCAATTATAGCACTCCTTGTTGAGACTTTATCTCAAAATATTTTGTTCTTTACACATTATCTGGATAATTTTTTAATTATTAGCACGAATTCAAATAAAAAAAATGCACAAAACAAATACAATTTTATTTATAGAAAATATGAGTAATGATCTTCTATATACAGTAATATATTTTGATTTTGATTCATGAAAATTCTCGAGAATTTAAATTATCGATATGACATGTTTTTTTAATTTGGGGAATTCTGGGTTGGAGGCCTATAGATTACTTAATGATTCTGTCTCTTTTGTGTTTCTCTACTTCCATAGATATGTCCCATCATGCTTTAATTAATTCTCATTCATATTTATCGATTTGCTTATGTAGTTCTTATTCAGATAATTATAAAGAAATTAAAAAATGTAAAAAAAAAGATGTAAAAAAACAACAAGACAAGAATGTACGAAGAAAAATTTAAAATAATATATAAATAAAATACGAACTTTCAAATACAAAAATATTCTACTAGATGAATTTCTTATACAATTATATAAAATCTCTCGACTATCCAAATCTTCAAGCATGGCATAAAAAATAGCACAGGCTTTATCACACTCATAATTTTATACCCTTTGTACAAACATAGTTTTTTTTTTTTTTTTTTTTTTTTTGTCTATGACTCATACAAGAAAACAAAATACATTAATATATAACAAACCATTATTGAATTTTTACCAATATTATTGTTGACATTGGATTCCGCACCAACCACGTGTCAACAGATATCCAGTAAATCCCTACCAGTCTGAATGTTACATGCACACTAGAACGATCATTAGGCACCAAGATCACTGAAGAAAAAGAGTCCGACGATCGTTGGTACTCCGACGATCAAGTTAACTGCCAGTATATAAAATAATATACGGGAGAATAATAAAAATAGGGTGAGGGAGGAACAAGTAGGCAGATATTTGAGTAAAATTTAAGGGTGGGAAATAATGTGTAAAAATCAATGTTCTAAAAAGCGTAAAGCGTGGCTAGGTATGGAGGCAAAGTTTCAAGCTTTTCGGGCCTAGGCGAGTCTTAAGCGAGAGTGAGATAAGGACAAGACGAGGACAATGCATGAAGCGTAGCTAGGCGTGGAGGCCGAGCTTCAAGCTTAAGCGGAGCCTAGACAAAGCTTATGCGAGCTTTTTAGAACATTGATAAAAATGCATACTTTGTAATAATTGGAGTCCTTGTATTTATAGCTGTAGAGTTCTAATTATTCTATGTAAGCAATCAATTAGAACTCTGATTTGATTATCCATCATATAGGATGAAGGGTAATTGGACATGGACATAATCTCCCAGATTTCGGTCCTTATCTGATTGGATTTCTAATATTGCGTTACCTAATTATTGAGAGATTAATATTCGTTTTCCTTGTAAGAATCCCTACGAAAATCAAACACAATATTTCTTTAATTACTTATTTAGTCATCCCAAAATATCAGATTACGAGAATGTGAATATCAGCGAAGCGCTCTAGATTGGCCAGGAATGTCGAGGCCCTTCATGGGCTTCGCTGTAATAGATTCAAGAGTGCTAAGATGTTCAATGGACTTCCGAGGCATTTGCTGGGTCTTTGATGACATGGAAGCCTTACCAAAATCTGGTGGTAACAATAGTCCTCCAAATCCAAGCCTATTATTTATATCAAGCGTGAGACTTTAAGAATGAGTATTAAATGAGGACGAAGGCCTTTAGAAGGCGAACCTCTAATGGAATTCGTGGGATCACTTCTCTCTTTGTGTTTCTCCATATGATGCATTTTGAACCCTGCGGGGAGTTCTCTAACCTTCCACTCTTTAGAAAATGGGAGGTCCTCGTCGTCGTCAAGGTTGCAAGACGGTTCTGGTCTTTTATCTTCGGACTTCACATCTGCAGCTTTGGAGTCCCTTCTCTTCTCTTGGTGGTCATTGCTGGACTCGCTACACCGGCTACTCAACAATTGAGGTCGAGCCATAGATGACCCGGTCCCCAACCTGTCGAATACGCTGGCAGAGGTGACCGACTTTTCCACTCACGAGGCACGAGGTTTCTCATGGTTCATAGGATTTCGCCCATTATGGATTGGTGTATCATTATGAGACCGACGACTTTCGATCGAGCTGGGCCTCGAAGGACTTCGCTGGGCACAGCTACGGTTGGGTTCATGTTGAAGGGATTGAATCTCCAACAGTTCAAGCGATGTCTTCATCCGGGCGTTGTCCAACTTCTGGTCCAGGATGTCTTGCTCGATCGTTTGTCTCTGTCGCTGTCTTCTTCTCTTACGGCGAGTTACGTTCTGAAGGTCTTAAACGCTCTCCTGCCACATATTTGTGTGATGAGACTCGATTTCTTCTTCTAGGAAATTTTCTGTCACTATGCTCTTCTTGGTAGAAAACACCTTTTTACCACAAGTTTTAGGTTGTGTAACGTTTTTTGTTCCCGCAGACGGCGCCAATATGTTGACATCGGATTCCGCACCAACCATGTGTCAACAGATTTTTAGTTAATCCTCTACCAGCCTGTATGTTACCTGCACACTATGACGACTGTTAGGCACCAAGATCACTGAGGAAAAAGGATCCGACGATCAAGTCAACTGCTGGTATATAGAATAATATATGGGAGAATAATAAAAATTGGGGGTGTGAGGGACAAGCAGACAGAGATTTGAGCAGAGTTTAAGGGTGAGAAATAATGCGTAAAAGTGCGTACCTTGGAATAACCGGAACCTTTATATTTATAGCTGCGGAGTTTTAGCTATTTTATGTAAGCAATCAATTAGAACTTTGATTGGATTCTCCTTCTTTATAAGATAAAGGGTAATTGGTTTGTCAAGACAATCTCATTAAATTCTTATTTGAGTTGATCACGTTGCCTAATTTTTAGAAGATTGCGGTTAGGTTTCCTTGTAAGAATCTTTATGGCAATCAAATACAATATTTCTTTAATTACTTCTCTGGTTATTCTGAAACATTATGTTGCCCGCAGATTACGAAGGATTTGATGTCTGGCGAAGCGTTTTGGGTCGATCATGATACTTGAGACTTATCATGTCTTCGCAATATTTTGATTCATTAGTGTTAACACGTTACTGGGTTTCGCAAAGCTCTTCTGAATACTAAGGGTCCGTTTGGAATAGCTGTGGTGAGTAGAGCTTTTAGCAGTAGAGCTTTTTGCAGTAGAGCTTTTGATAATAGAGCTTTTGTTAAAAAGCAGTTGACTGTTTGGATGTGAATTCAAAAAGTGGTGTGAATATTAAATTGAGTGTTTGGTTACATAATTATAGAAGTACTTTTCTATAAACTTTATATTTATTTGATTAAACAGTAATTAATTATTATATATATTATATTATTTGTTTTAAAATAAATTTTTTTATATAATATAATAACTATTAAAATTAATATATTAATTTAATTATAATAACACGATTATTTTATTATATTTGATTAAATAATAATTAATTATTGTATAACTCATATTATTTTTTTAAAAGAAATCATATATTTTTATATCCTATAATAACTATTAAATTTAATATATTAATTTAATTATAATAACATGATAATTTAAGTATATTTGATTAAACATTAATTAATTATTTAAATAAAACATATTATATAAATTGTATTATATTATTTAACAAGTCAATATTTTTTTTAATTTATATAAGTATATGAAATGACAATTTGAAATAAGTAATTAATGTAGTAAATAAATTATTATTTTTTGATATATTAATAGTAATTTTATTAATTTTGAAGTTCATTAAATGTTAATTACAATTTCCCGTAAAAGCTCAATTAGAGCTTTTTAGAGAAGCTCAAAATTTGGGCTTCTCTAAAACAGCTTTTTTAAGCTGTTTTTTAAATCAAAAAGTGTTTGTTGACTTTAACCAAACAACAATAAAAATAACTAAAAGTACTTTTACTCTTTAGAAAGTGCTTTTAGACTTCAAAAAAGCTCTTCCAAACACACTATAAAGGCCTCTGCTGGAATTAGGGGACTTTTGCGAGGCTCAACTTAGGCCTTCTCTAAGCCTTTTATGGGAATTATAAGACATTTGCTGACGTATAGGCCTTACTAAAATCTGTTGGTAATAATTATAAAAACCGTAAAGCGCGGCTAGGCGTGGAGCGTCTATCTCCACGCTGATTTCAAATTTTTATTTTTATTTTTAAAAATAAATTTTAAAATTTTACTCCCATAAAACAATAAATTTAGATAAATTTAAAAGAAGCGCCTCCAAAGCTTCTAGTCTGGGCAATGCTATTTTTTTCCTTTTATTTTATTTTGAAAAATTTATGCAATTAATTATAACCTTAAAAAGTGACTTTTAAATCCTCAACTTTTAGTTCCATTTGTATATTTCGTTTTTTAATATAATTCTATAAACTCCAACGTTAATTTCCTCACATTTTAGAATGATAAAATTGACAAAATATTATGCTTAACATCGAACTTAATTTTTTAGACTTTATTGTTTTATTGATTTTCAATTCCAAGGTCTAAGTACAAATTTCGTGAAAATATATTTAAGTTCTTTATTTTTTACTTAGTTCGAACATAATTTTGTTTTTCTTCACTTATTAGGAATATAATTTTTTGTATTTTATTTATTTTTGTTTTCATATTTATTTGCATGAGTAACTATGATTTTCATAATTTTTTTATTTTTATTTAATAAGTATGGTTTAATCAAATTCCATTTTTTATTGTTTACTATTTTATTCTATTTTTATATACGATTAACTCAAAGTCGATTACTTTTATAAAATAATAACTTTTTAATAAAATAAGTAGTTTTATTACTTTTTTCAAGTGCTTCTATATCTACTTGCTACGACTGTGTTGCCTATTGCTATAGGTGCTACAAACTACCACAGTGTTTCAATCGGCACTATACTCCCACTAACCACCATAGCACGCTAACAAACTAAAATTCCTTATTCTGCCTGTGCCTATAACGCAAACTTTCCAATGCCATAGATTTTGGGCTGCATTCTTACCAATTCCAATATTAAACTATATTTGGCATTTTTGCCCTATCTAATTTGGCTCTTGTTTTAGGCAACTTCTCAACAATCTTTACTTCAACAAAAAAACTAGTCAAAACCCTATCATCTATTCTACAATTTTTTTATGATTGATGATATAAATAATGACAGTTGATGTATGTTATTTAGTTATGGTGGCAAGCCCGCCTCAATGATTCGCTCGCTTCACCAGCTTGCCCACTTTGTTGGTCTTATGAGTACGCTTCTGACAGATAGACTGCAATAATCCAACTGTCGTCAGGTTAGCTAGACAAGCAACCCATAGAATGACAGTTACCACCAGTTATCGGGAAGACGAAACATCTCTCAACAAATTGGAAAGATGAAACATCCCTTATTAACTTCTAATAATGAGGGAGATAAATGGACACCCGTTATCAAACGAGGGAGATGAAGGGACACCCGTCATTAATTTCTACAGGCCATCTCTATAAATAGAGGCCAACCCCTCAGGTAAAAAGAGGACACACAATTCTTATACACTCTATATGATTATTCTGCATATCTAGTTTTAATCATATACTGATTATCACATCGAAGTGACCACGGGGTAAAAAAATCCCGTTACCTTTTACAGGTCTCCACCATTGTAGCCGCCGTGCTTGGAGGATGAGAAAATAATTTATCATCAATCATGATACTTGAAATACATGTAACACTTTGACAATTACAATTTTCAAACCAGAGAATTACATATTCCACCAGAACGAGTATATATATTGATGTGAGCCAGGGACCGACGAACTATGGACCGACTAGCTAGGACTCAACACATAGTCCGATAGGAACATTAACGAGGTCAAGAGCTAAGAAGATCAATGAAGACATGCAAGGTCTTGTTCAAGCTACGTGGGCTGAAACCGATACCAAGAATCCGATGCCAACTTTGGTACACTTGATTCAAGTTAAGGACTATATTGAAAGTATATCAGAGTCTAATGGCAGATCGGGGGACCAAAAGGAACGTGAGACAAAGTTGGAGGGCCAAAATACAGATGGGGCAGAATTCCGCGCAGAGGGTCTGGGTAAATAACCATGCGAACGAATGGTTATATAGTGCTGCGATCGCACGTGTGGCAATTTAGAAGCAGAATGTGTTGGAGCCAAACCATGCGATCGCATGGATAATGCCTATGCGATCGCAAGGCGTATTTTCGGAGGAATCCGGATTTTGGCAATTTTTAAGTTTCCTTTTTGGTTTAGAACTCTTAATTTAATTTAGTTACTTAATTTCGAATTAGGTTAGAATTATTCATAGTTTACTATTTAAACATCTTTCATTGTAAACATAAGTGAATTACGTTTTGAGATTAATTCAAGTGAGGATTCACTTTCTTCCTAGTTCTTAATCGAACTAACCTAAACTTATCAAAGAATTCGCATCTCTTTGTGGCGTTCACAACTCTGGTTCGTTGTTTCAAAAATTCATTGGGTCAAGTTTTGCAGCTAGATTTTAGCTTTCTTGGGGTTCAGATCAAACCTTTGTGGGTCCGAGATTTAATTTCTTCGCGGGTTCGCATCATATATATACACTTAGAATCAACAAATTTAAGAATTTTATCAGTTCATGTCAAACAACTTTGTTGAAAAATTATAGTGCAACTCCCATCTTTGGATTTCTCGGGAGCTCCTCAGCCGTCGACTTAAATTCTACCACACACCCTACATCAATGCCAAACCAATGCAGTGTGCAAAAGTGAACCAACTAGTAGTAACACATCATTTATCATGACAATTAGTGGCATGCCACGAAGATGTACATGTCTTTCTTAAGCGATATCATTGTCTCTCATGAAGAGGGACACGTTGTTAATGACACTATTCATTTCTAAAAGGTTAGTCGAGTCTACTCTACCTTTTGGACAATTTTACTTGACATGACCAAAGTGTCCACACTCAATGAAAACATTGGTTAGCATTCTTCCCAAATCCATGTGTGCATGGTCCAAACACTACAAGCTAAAATTGATTATTTTATCAAATTTTTCTACATTGTATTTGACTCATGACATCTTTTCCAGTTTTCAATACTCCAAACAACATGATGTTCTGATATTACTGTGTGGGAATTGAGACCAATTTTTTTTTATTTGCCTACATGATCCTAGTTCTGATAACATTAAGAAACTAGATAAAATATAAAAAGATTGAGAAAAACAACACAATAATTTACGTAGAAAGACTTCAAAAAAAAAAAAAATCCAAACTGTCAAAGACATAGATTTTCCACTATATGAATATTTTTTTACAATTATATAGAATTTCACCATCCAAACCCTCAAATATCGCAAGAAAAATAATATAAACTTTATTATACCTACAAGTTTCTACCCTTTGTACAAACTTCAAAGACAACAAGAATTTTTTTTTTTTAAATACTCTTTCTGAGTCGTACTAAAAAAGAACAAAACACGTCAATTTATAAGAAACTATTAATGAATTTTGACCAGAACTTTTGACCAAAATTTTACCAAATACGGCTGCCTCAAAAAGATGCCTACAATGAAAATTTTCAATTTCCTTACGTTTGTGTGTGTTAATAAGTATTTATAAATCGGTTAAATTTTATTTTCATCTATACATTTTGTAGGACCCATAAATTTTATCCACTATTTATCCATATATTTCGTAGAACGTATTGCTTATAATCTACAAAAAAAAATTACCAAACATACTCTAATTAGATGTCGGCTGAATTCTTACCTATTGTCTTTCCAATATTAAAAAATATTTATCATCTTTTCCATTTCTAATTTGGCTCTTTTTGTAGGAAACTTCCCAAACAATCCTAGCCTACTCCAATTTGTTATTTGTCTATCTACACGTGGAAGGAAACTTTCGATGCAAAATTTTAAGAAAAAATAAATTCGAGTAATCTAGGGTTGTACAATCCCATCTAAGGCATTAAATTGTGTAAATAAAAATTTTATTTATTTTTACATTCGTTACGCACCTTCATGTATGAAATAATTAATGTTTTAAGTAGTGTAGGGGCAGCACCTCAAGGTGAGCCTCAAGATTTAGCAAAAACAGCCCTCTAGAGTCGAATTGATTTGCAGAATTCATTTTTCTATTTAAATATGTTGTATATAATTTCATTTATTACATTTTTGAATGCTCATTACTATATATTAAACTGGAAAAAAGAAACTCACGAGGAAAAGGGCATAAGGATATGACTTTCCTGGGCTAATTTGAAAGAATAAGAGCTTCCAGGGGAATTAAAAGACAATAAATGGAATAATAAAAGAACAATGGCGCTACCAGCATTACCACAAGGATGACCGCGAGATGATATGTACAGTATCTCGTGATATTTTATGATATATCACGAGATATTGATTTCACAAATTGAATAGCAATAAATAGATTTCCAACTACATTTCTAGTTTTCTACCTCCTGCAATACATTTTCAGCCAAATGTAATAGTTTTTTGAATTCTTCATTTATTCCATATTTTCTCTTGAGTTCATAATTTCCGGCAACATTCCGGCGACTCTCCGACCATATTTTTTCTTCTATAGTTTTCATCTTGACTTGAAACTTTATTTTCCTTCCAAGTTGTATACAACTATGTCTAAAAAAATTTATTTTTGTTCTCATTTGAAAGTTCATTTTTTTGCCATATTTTTATGTTATATATTTTATAGAAGTTATGTATTTTCCATAGTCGCAAACATTT
Source organism: Forsythia viridissima (assembly GCA_030279155.1). NCBI lineage: Eukaryota > Viridiplantae > Streptophyta > Magnoliopsida > Lamiales > Oleaceae > Forsythia > Forsythia viridissima. The sequence continues at coordinate 45,958,545 of CM059038.1, read as the reverse complement.
ATTTTTGTGTTGTATACGTTATATAATGCTTTCTGTTTTAATTGTGCGATGTACTATTTAAAGAAAATAAGAAAATAATATATTTTTTTATAAATTTCTCTTCCATTTCTTCTCTGACTCCCCGATGTACTATTTAAAGAAAATAAGAAAATAATATATTTGTCTTGATTTTAAACACTGAAAAAAGGAAAAATGGCAGAAATATTGCACCAAGAGTATTTCAATCATTTTTCATGATTGAAATATAAGAGTTCTTAACTAGGGTTAATTATTACTTATACCCAATATACACATTGATTTATATATATATAATAAAATGCATAAACTCCAAGAAGATTCTAAATCTCGACATGTTTATGAATTATATGTAATAGACAGTTGAATAACAGAAGCATTATGATTCATGAACCTGCAGGACTCCACGCCCAAGAAACAGACTGATTTCAAATGATAATGCAACACATGGCACATGTAATTAACCGTAAATGATGATTAAAATGCTTCCTTGTCTCCTTAATCACGTTTTGTACAGTAATATCCTGCATTCATCGAGGGTCATGTTTAGGGTTTGTGGACAGATAATAGTGCAAAATCGTGCTTCATTTACTAGCTTGTTATGGGTTTGTCTTTAAATAAACCATCTTTCATTAATCTGTTCTTGATTGTACACGTAAAAAATACATGAGCTGGCTAATTGGCTGCATCTTGTTTGACACAGAGAATTCACGTTGGCATGTTTGCATGGAAATATGGTTTTTCAGTAATTCGGGCTAGCTGTATATGTTTTTTCTTTGCATTCCAATTCTATTCAACTTCAAACTTTGCACAATCATCTATGTACAGTACACTAGTGAAATTGCCAAAATAATTCAAAAATGGGATAAAATTTTGACCATGAGAGGTCATTTCTCTGCAGTTTGTCCACATATAATACATACAGAAGATGCATGGGGGGATGGGGCAAGAGAGGGAGGAGACATGGTGCATAATCATGGGGATTTGACAGAGGCAGGGGCAGCAATCTAGTGTCGGACACTTAGCATACAAAGCTCAAAAACTATACAAAAAAACAAAGAGAGAAATGACAGCTCCTTAGCCCTCCCAAATACCTCCCCCCCATTCAATTTTTGTGTTTTAAGTGTAAAAGAAATCTACACTATATCTGTGTATATATGTTTTGTCTCCTTCTTCACTTGTTTTTATCTATTTCTCCTCTGTCAAACTCCAACATTCAAAGCTGTACTCCATCTAAGTTATGGACACGTGTCAAAGATATAATTTAAATAAATATATTTGTTTAGATTCTAATACTTCATTTCCAACTCGTTTATAAAATTACACATGTTTCACATCTCTCACAAAATAACTTGATTAATTTGCATGTCGAGTTAGTATGTTTGGTGTGCTTATAAATTATAGGTTCTACGAAATTGTCGATAAATAATTATATATATATATATATATATATGTGTGTGTGTGTGTGTGTGTATAGGTAATGAGAGAGATATATCTGCCGACCATTAAAACATGTTACGAGAAAGAAACAAAGGTCTGCCCGTCGTCCATTTTTCTAATCCTCTATGAGCAGTTTTTGCCGGGTCAAATTGAAATTATCTATGAAAATTGACCTGCTAGCTGCTAGCATATACATACATTGCCAATTATTATTTTTTAATTTATATTTTTCTACAAGCACTAAGGATAAAACAAATCTACTTTAGTTTCATTAATTCACGAAATCAACTAAATTATATTCCTCTACTGTTCCTCGAGCCACACCATCCACTAGCTAATCTTTCAGTCAACTTGTTCAAACCTTGCTTTCCAACGGTTTAAGACAAGATTTCTTTCCTTAAACAACCATTACTATTTCCAAGTTATTGTCGACCTACGCAATTAGCAACATAATTGTCAACATGTTACCTAGTTGTCCATTTCTTTTTACTCCACCTTTTGTCATTTTACAATTATATATACACCCAGCTATTGTTCCAAATCAAGACAAGATTTATATAAATAGAAGTAGTTCGTTTTTAATACTTTAAAATTTTTTATTAAATAGGTCACATAGTATTGAAGTCAGATAAAAGATCTAATTTAAGTACTCTTGACACGACTCATTTATAAAAATTTGTAAACACGTCAGACCTCAAAAACTGAATTGAGCTTGGTGGAGTTGTTACTCTGATGAATCGTCCTGTAATTGATTTCGTAATTTGCATATCAATAAATATTCTTCCATTGATGAACTGTAATTTTGGCATGTGACATACCAGAAACGACAATGCATGATATGAGGACTTGATGTTTGGCATCGACCCTACAACGTTTGTCGTGCTTGGTGTTTCATTAGTCGTTGGAATATGATTGGGCAAGAAAGCACGTACGGATCATAAGATAGATAACAAAATAAGGGAACAGGATCCCTGCCATTATCAATTCGAGGCTTTTGTCTAGCCATTTGTCTCTAATTGTTTCTTTTACTATCTGGGATTTTGCTACTTCCACTCTTGCATGAGACCACATTGATTTTGATAATTATGCACCATGAAATCTTAAACTAACATGCATGATTACATATAAGCTGATGTAAACCCAGTCATATATATTGAAACCTGGGCACAAATCTGTGGTCCTAAATTTTGTCATTAATGAATTCTCCTTAATTTTCTCAAAAACTTGTTTAGTTGATTGACTAATCTACAACACTAAGGATAAAATTAAGATCCATCATCGGCCTAATAAATCTTTTTATCATCTATCCAAAAAATGAAGGAAAAATATGGAACAAGAACCATAAACTTCGCCCTAATCATGTGTTAAGAATTTAATAATTAATCATTCTACATAACATCATTGTACACGTACGTTTATTATTAAACCAAACCGTGTTTGATTAAATTTCTTATGATAATCGATCCATAAGTATGCGAGATTCGTAATTAGGATATATAATTAATTGCTCTTCTCTTAGATTATTATCAACTACATTAAGCATGGCTTACAATTAAATCTCGACAAATCTATTAAACTATATTATTGATTCCACAAATAATTGATTTTCTCTCTCTCTCTCTCAAATATTTGGTATAGACAATGAATATAAAGAGCATCAAAATGTTGAAGAATCCTTAGGACCACATCAGCTGAAAAGTTCTTTTTAATGATGCAAATATATCTCTTGATTTATAAATTACGTGGTATTTCATTATTACTTTATTCTGATTCCTCCTAAATATATACATGAAACATATTCTTTGAATATTGACTTTTTTAAAAGAATTTTTTTTCTTGTCATAAATAAATTTAAAAAAAAAAAAAAAAGAAAAATCAACGACAAATAGTAAAAGAGCATAAAATTTTCAATAGACAAATGGAAATTCTCCAACACGATGATATGTCTCAATTTTTGTGTTGCAGTCGTTGTCAGGAACATATATAAGATTCACGATCAATAGTACAATTATTGTTAATGTTTTATGCTTAATTTCAACATCTTATGATCATTTTCATTTTTATTTATTTTGAAGTGGTTCTTTTTTAATGCAAGTAATTGTGGCATGTAAAATGACATTTAATAAATTATATATGTTAGTGCACACTGATTGATGACCACTAACAAAAATATTTTTGCAGGTTGTCGAAAAAATACTTTTGTTTTTCCTGGAAACTACACGCATTTGAGATTTTTATTTTACTAGTGGATCCATTCATTGAGTATGATGACTGCAGGTTCGATGTACTTAAACTAGATAAAACATGGCATGATCAAAAAGAATGAAGACATCAAAAATTAATTATTAATCATGTATAATGGGATTGTTGAGAATGTAGTGCGAACAATGTTTCATATCGTTAGATATGAAACGATTGACTTATAAGGGATTTGAGTACTCTACTTACTAGGTCAACTTTTTGGAATGAAACTTCAATTAACTACAAGTAGTATTAGAACTAGGTCTCAAACGTTGCCATTAGCCGCACAAGACACATTCCAATTGCAGTCGAACGAAAGTGGTTAGCCTTAATTAGTCTGGATCGCGATATAAGATGATTGTGCTTACGTAAGACAGTGGCCCCGATGCAGTGAAAGAGTTGGGACAATGGGACTTGATAGAGAATGTAATATAATCTAGGTTTGAAGAAGAAAGTTAGATAGACTATTTCTTGAATGAGGAGGGAGGGATAATAAGACACGCATAGTACTTTGTTCGAAAAAAAATTGTTGAGAATGTGCGAACACTTCTAAGAGATTAGTCTACGCCACTTAATAAAATACACTTTTGAAACGAAATATCAATTTTCTATCGTAAAGATATGATATGTCGCGAGAAGCATATATCAAATTTCAATCAGTAATCGATAATAAGTTGAATTCTATTGATTAGTTGATATTCATTATTTTATTAAAATCAATGATTATCAATTTTGTGTTCATCTTATTTCTTGTTTTACATGATTATATGATAAGAATATATGTAATCCGAGAGTAGTTCAACAAATCAAGTCTCTGAAAAATTAAATGAAAATACATTTAATTAAATTTCAAAGAAGTTGTCACGATTTTCATAATTTGACCTATGGAGACTCCAGAATCACGCAGCATTTACTTATACACAATTTTATATATACTATATATATATAGACAGTACTCCAACTGATTTTAAAAGAATATTCTTGTTTTTATTGTTCTTTCTATACGAGTCCATTTCTCGGAATTTCTTTTTGGTCCCATCCAAATACTTTCACGTCTTTTTCATATTTGTACTCCATAATAATAATTTTTCTTAAAATAAAAATAATGTCTTGATTGAGTTCAAGTATAATAAGTAACTTCTTGACCCGACCCTCAATTTTTTATTTTATTTTATTTTTATTTATAACTCGATTTTTATAATCTCACCTACTCTTTCATAAAATATGAACAAAGAAGAGGAAAAATGCATTGTTTATCAATCTATTACATCGTTAGTGAGGTCGTTCTTAACATTTGATTGTAGATGTACAATCAATCATCAATAACATAAATCATTGTAATCTTTCTTAGATTATTACGAAACATGCCACTTTACATTATTTAGTACTGATCCATCGTATGATTTTGTTCCAAATGAAAAAAAGTTTAAGACAAGGTTTATTTTGATTGGAAAAACTAGACTAACTACGGGCGTGCAGGTATGACCAGCGAGAACTTGCTGATTTGGATTCAAATTAAATGAGACTATAAGCACCATTTCTATTGACATTGGACTTGCTTGTCAACCTCCTCTTTGTGAAACTCAAGATTAGGTTTACTTATCTACTAAGCATGCAGCTTATATGGGTCCCAGGAAAAGAGTGAGTCTGCCATTTTCTTTCAAGTGGAGGTTCCAAGTATGTCTTTTCCAAGATATACCAATAACAACTTCACCTACTTTTTCAAGAAATATGAATAAAAGAAGGGAAATTGCATAGTTGGTCATCAACTTATTGCCTCAATAACAATAAATCTTACGTTATAATTTCACAATTACTCTATAATTACAAAAATATTCTAAATCTTTAGTGTATTATCACATGATCCTCACGACCACACATTTTACTACATATTTCTGAGCACTTTACCAACTGATGGAGCAAGTCATAGCTTTATAAAATAAGATACGTGTTGACCACGTGACACTTTCACATAAACTTGAATAGTTTTCCTTGGTAAGGATTTGTGTGATTATAATAAAAGTTTAAGAACTAAATTATTATATTTTAAAGATGAAGGACCGATTTACTAATTTTAAAAACTAGAGAAAGTTTGGAACCATGGGACAAACGATGCAATTTTTATTGAGAGAAAATTTAAATGGCACGTTTGGTATATGAATAAAACTATTTATTTGGATAATAGTTGCCTCGATAACATGATTATTATTATCCTGTTTGATTTAGCTAGTTATAAGAATGTAAAAAGAGTATTTATATTCACACAATATTTTTTATATTTTGTACCATATTTTAATTACATTGAACATTCTTCATCTATGAACATTATAGTACTCATGTCTCCAACTTTTTTTTATCACATTTTTATCTTCAACTTTTCATTGATTAACACATATTGTGTTTGATAACGATTTCCGTATAAAATATTTGTTGAGAATTTGTAAAAATAAACTTATTTGTCTGTCATATTTAAAAAAAAAAACATAGATATAAAAGTACGATAAAATATTTTTTTCTCATTTCAAAGCACATAAACAAAATATCCCGACATAAACCATCATTAATGATGAAATATGTTAATTAATGAAAGTTGAATATAAGAATTCGATGACAAAAAGTTAAGAAAATAATTACAACAATGAACAAAAGTTGAGGATCTTAAGTACAATTAAAATGTGGTGCGCTTATAACATATTATAGTGTGCATATAACTACCCATTTAAAAATTAAATTTTCATAAAAAAAGTCAATTCTACCCTTATTCTTAATTACACAAAAAAAGTAAATAAAAATATTAAAAGAGAAAAAAATTGGATTGAGCGGCGGAGGACGGTGGCTGAGGTCTCAGAAGGCGGTAACGATTATTCTAGGGTATGGATGTTCTATAATATAAATGTATACGTTCATTTTTTTTTTTAAAAGTGAATTATTATTTGGATGAAAAAAAATTATGTTTTTGTTTTCAATGACAACTTATCCTTATTTTTTGCTCAAATTATTATTCGAAAATCAATTCTGTCCAAATAAGATAAGACAAATTTTATCTATTATCTTTAATAATTAATTATATACCAAACAAGTCCAAAGAGATATTTATTTTTCACCTCTCAAAATAATGACATATTTGATAATATATAATAATATTGTTTATTATATATTTAAAATGATTTTACTACTTGGTAATAAAAAAATATTATAAGTACAACCCGGGTCCTAAAGTCCAAAATGCACCATCAAGGAAAGGAAACTAGTTTGAGAAAGTATTTTCCTTAACAGAGTAATCATAGTTTTCACAAGTTAACTAGGAAAAGAAGTGGAAACATCAAATTGAAGAAACTCCACTCTTATTGGTTCCCAACTCTTTCCTTGAACCCCAAATCTTGAATTAAATATATTAATGATATTTTCAATCATTTTCACAAAGTTATAAATATCAACCGTTATGATACCACCCCACTAACCCCCCTTTGTATATATTGTATATTATATTATTTAAAACCAAATTAACTTTAAAAAATTGTAACTAATTACCAATAAATTGTCAATTAAAAGACCCCATTAATGATGACGTGCTCACTTCGGTAAAAACCCAATCATTGGAGAAAACGTGTAATTATATATGCCTTTAGGCTTCAACTAAACAAGATAGTGGAGTTTAATAGCAACCCTGTCTGTCCATTGTCGATAATGGAGTTCACTTCAAACATTCTGCCCTTTTATTTTATTTTCTTTTTCTGTTTATTTAAAGATTGGAAGCATTGCATAGGGTTCTCTGATTTTGTTTCTTTAGATTATTTTGATTATTCTAAAAAATAATAGTTTGATAGTATGATATTAAACAATATTTAAAAAAATAAAAAATTTCATCAATTATGTGGATTTAGTCTACTCAAGTTCCACACGGCAAGTATATTTCAAGAGAAATCACTATCAAAAGACGTGACATCATCAATAGATTATTTGATAAATGTACTATTTAATACAATCCAGTACAACATACTAAATACTTCTTTTAAAAAAATATATATTACTACCAAAAATACGCTATCGTTGACAAAAACTTTCCCTTCGAAACTCATAAGATATTCTTGAAGTCGATGAAAGTTGTGGATAGAATGATCTTCGACAACAATCCACAAAAATTTCGTCTATGATTGTCGATGGATTATTTCGAATAAAAAAAATTCGTTAGTAATTATTGACTGAATTGTCTATCAACGTTTCAGTCACTAGTTACCGACAGAATATCTTAAATTTATTTAAAAACTAATTTTGTGAAAAATAATAATAAAATAACATATTTTTACACACGAAATGAAGTAACGAAAATTATTTTGATTACCTTGAAAATTTAAATAGGAATTATTTAGATGATCGATAAGTAGATTGTATCTAGACCTCACACGCTAGAGTTTTTCGTGAGAGCTCTAATTTTAATTTGTGTTTTACTTTGTAATTTTATTGTAAATATAAAAAGAAAATATAACTTAAATCAATTAACCCTAGATATTTCGTTCTGTATTCTCCAAGATGAAGTAATTGATAAGCTATTTGGGCAGTTTATTCCATTCATACACAGTGTTGTCGTATAAGCTATCCCTACGAAAGATTATGGTTCTCGGGTATCCAATCGGGTCGTTGGACGCTCTTTAGATAGGGATGAGGAAGGCAACAAAAAGAGAATCTGGAGGAAGATCGACGGAAGAAGTTATGGATAAGTTTTTTAAAGAATCTAAACTATTTTTCGTCGTCATATATAGCTCATTTAGTAACGTAAACACAAATACACAATAATATTAAACAATTATACAATATATTATCGTATAATCTTATTGATTATTATGTATGAAACACAATCGATGCACAAAACTCTTTCATTTTAACGCCAATCTGTTTGTAATCAAAAGATAATGGAGAAAATTATATTAATAATTTATTCTTTATTAAATATAATATAAGAAATCTATCTTCTGTTTAATTTGGATCTTATTTTAATTTTTGTAAAGTAGTTAGCTTACGCATACATTTGGCAAAACAAATTAAAAACAAAAAGTTATCACAGACATTTCCATTCACTTCTAAAATAAAAGTCACATCAATTATTGCTCTAAAAAATGAATAATCTTTAATTAAAAAGTATATATATGAAGCAAACAAAATAATTTATATTTTGTTGCATTATTAAGATTTTTGCATACTCAATGATAGATTTTATCTAAATTTTAATTGACAAAAAGTTCCACCGTATAATAATTGTGAGACGAATATAAAAAATTAACAATCTTTAGAGAATATAACAACGAAGGTAACTGTCTTAATATAGTATAAGACTTTTTCGATGTGTGAATAATCTTGTTTTTGACTAAATTAAGAAACATCTGCTTTAGAAGAAGTGGGAGGAGAGAGAGCTAATCTCTTATTGGAGTTAATTGCGGAAAAAAATCTGTTTTCTCAAAAGACAAATTTAAAATTTCTTAATACTCGGGCGGTGTACTTGCTTTACACGAGTCAATATGTACTTTCCGTAAAATCAGTTATCACAGTTTGCTAAAAAACAGATAGAAACAAAGATATGATGATGAGTATTAGAAATTAAAGATTAAATAATCACAAAACGACAATTTCATATATTATAGACCGTTGTGAATATTAGAACTTTCTTGTCCGCTTTGTCTATCAAAGTCGTCACAAAAAAGAAAAAAAAAACTAAAAAAAATATATTCAAATCTTTAAGAAAATAGTTATTATTCATTCTATTCCATTCTTGACTTTGAACGGATACATTCTTAAGGTTTCATATATTCTTTGATTTCAACTATTCATAAATTCCCAAATCTCAACTAAAAAAGTTCCTCAAAGGCAAATTATCAAAGGTGAATTCACTTAAATAGTCAGCTTAGTTGGGATGTATTTCAACTTTAGTCTTATTTTGTATTATCGTTTTATTTAATAAACAAAACGATAATTATGATTTTTTTTTAGTTGTCATTGTCTATTCACGTCTTAATTATACTACTTCTTTATCATTGTGAATATTACGTGTGTTGAATTGTTTGTGAATTTCTACTTGATTTAGTATTGTTTTTTTAACTTTTGTTGACGCAAGTTGTCTTCGGCCCGATTTGAACTAGTCTTTTGACATTTGATGACTTTTTTGTTGGGCATACATTGCGTGCCAATTCATTAGAGGCTTTGAGTTTTGACCTTTAAAATTGACTTGATTTGCAATTTCTATATTATGAGTCATTTTCTTATCACATTATCCTTTTGATATTGTAGCTAGTGATGTAAAATTGGACGACATAGTCTTAACTAGTGAAAAGAAGTTGAAAAACAGGGTATTTGATTAGTTGTCCTCGTCTATATATATATATATAGTATAAATTAATATATACAGTAATAAGAATATGTTTGTTAGTATTTATAAATATTTATAAATTTATTAATTATTATTTTTATTCATATATTTTATATAATTTATAATTTTTATACACTTATTATTTACACATTTTGAAAAATCTATTATTTATAATTTATAAATTTTGTTATCAAACATACTACGAAAATTTTGAATTAGTGTTAGATTTCATTAATATTAGTAAATTTAGTCTCATTTCTCTTTTAGAATAAAAATAAATAAATATATATTATGTGAATTTTGAATTAGTGTCAGATTTCATTAATATTAGTGAATTCAGTCTCATTTCACTTTTAGAATAAAAATAAATTAAAATATATTATGAGAATTCTGAATTAGTGTAAGATTTTATTAATATTAGTGAATTCAGTCTCATTTCTCTTTTAGAATAAAAATAAATAAATATATATTATGTGAATTTTGAATTAGTGTCAAATTTCATTAATATTAGTGAATTCAGTCTCATTTCTCTTTTAGAAAATAAATAAATAAATATATATATATTATGTAAATTTTGAATTAGTGTCAAATTTCATTAATATTAGTAAATTCAGTCTCATTTCACTTTTAGATAAAAATAAATTAAAATATATTATGTGAATTTTGAATTAGTGTCAGATTTCATTAATATTAGAGTTTGTTTGACAGGGATTAAAAGGAGTTTTTTTTTGAGTTAATTTACCATTTTTATCCCAAGGGATTCACTGTCAGTCAATTGTTGCAGCCACTGTTCTAAAAAGCTTGCCTAAACTTCGTCTAGGTGGAGCCTAGGCTTGAAGCTTGACCTCTACGCTTAGCCACACCTCACGCATTGCCATCGCTTTGCCCTTTTATTGCTCTCGCCTAAGCTTCACCTAAACCCAAAAAGCTTGAAACTCGGCATCGATGCTTAGCCACGCTTTACGATTTTTATAACCTTAGTTGCGGTTGGCATTTGTACATAAACCAAAAAATTCACAACAAACATCCAAAATTGCCCCTTCATGTGGTCAAATATTGCGGCTGTTTTATATATCTACCGGGTCATTTTAGTCATTTAATTCCTATCCCATTTAATGTGTCAGGTGTCTTGCAAGTTGATCAAAAACCAAAAAACCAAAAACTGATTTTAATCTCTGTCAAACAAGCTCGTAGTAAATTCAATTCATTTCTCTTATAAAATATAAATAAATTAAAATAATCAACGAATTCACTGTAAATCATATGATATGAAATAACAATTGTTTCACCACCAAATATATATTTATCAATATTATATTTATGTAAATTTAATTGAAAATTAAAAATATATTTTACAACGTAAAAAAAAATATTAGGATTGTGATTATTTGTATAAATTAATTGAGATTATTAAAAAATAATCCAAAACTAACCATGTCAATTGCATGACATGATTATGTATGTATTATATGGAAAAGAAGAAAAAGGAATGGTAATGATTACGAATGGGGTCATGATGGCAACAAAATAAATGAAATGAAATAAAATTATAGAGAGAGAAACACTACAACAAGACTGCGCAGCCACAGCCGCCATTTCTTCTTCGACCTTTTTGTGATGATTAATAATAATTAATTATTATTATTATTATCACTTCATCAGTACTGGAAAGAGAGAGAGAGAGAGAGAGAGAGACGAAGAGACATGGAAAAGAATAGACAGAGACTTACAAATAAACTAGAACAAAAATAATCTACTTTATTTTCATGAGAAAAACTAAATAAATAATTAAATAAAATTAAAATGTAGAGAGAGAAAGAGAAACCCCCCCAAAATCAGGTATAAAAGGCAGCAAATGTGATTCTATTTATCTGCTTAGGCCTGAGTGGTGGTAGCCGGAAAAGAAAGGCTGAAGAACGCAGCGGCCCCTTTTGTATATTTATTTTCTGGAGCTCTTTTGCAAAAATAATCATTTGCTTTTTCCCTAATTTCGATAAGATTTTCTCATTTTCTGCTTCGCTTTTCTGACTTGAAATACACGTTATTATAGAGGCCTATATTTTCGCGGCCTTAAAAAAGCTGTGACCCACCTATATATAAACACTCATCTTCTTCTGCAAACGGCTACAATTTTCTGCCCAGTTGAAGATTTTTATATAGATACGTTCAAGATATAAAAATGGTGGAGGCCGGTGGTGTGGTGGTGGTGGTGGTGAGAGAATTCGATGTTCAAAAAGACTGTAGAGCAGTGGAACAAGTGGAGAGAAAGTGTGAGGTTGGTCCCAGTGGAAAACTCTCACTCTTCACTGATCTCTTGGGTGACCCCATTTGCAGGGTCCGCCATTCCCCTGCTTATCTCATGCTGGTAAAATAACGTTTCATCATTTTCTGCAAAAAAGCCTGGCCTCCTGCTACTCTTTACTCTTTTTTTTTTTTTTCCAACTTATGATGATTAATTTTTTTATCAGGTGGCGGAGATGGTGGTGAGGCACGGCGGAGGAGAGGAAAGTAGAGAAATCGTTGGGATGATAAGGGGTTGCGTCAAAACCGTTACGTGTGGAAAGAAGCTCTCCAGAAATAACAAAAATTCCCCCACTAAACCCCCTCAACCCCTCCCTGTCTACACCAAACTTGCCTATATTTTAGGCCTTCGCGTCTCTCCTTCTCATCGGTACTATATTTTTTCCATTTGCTGTTCCCACCCCTATAATAGAAATTCATACCATATTTATACGCCTTTTATGTAACTTCAATTTTTTTTCTTTTTTTTCCCAAAAATGTATTTTTCAGTAGATCTTTTTGGTAGACCACCTAATTATTGCACCCCAAATTTTTTAATTGTTTGTTAGTTCACACTATATAATAAAATAATGTTTAAGTCATATTTCTTGATATAACCTGTTTCTTTATTAATTCTTGTTACTTATAGTGACAAATTTTCTTAATCTTCACATTTGACTTTTTGCAGGAGAATGGGAATTGGATTGAAACTGGTGAAAAGAATGGAGGAATGGTTTGGAGAAAATGGAGCTGAATATTCATACATAGCCACAGAAAATGACAATGAAGCATCTGTTAAGCTTTTCACACAGAAATGTGGCTATTCCAAGTTCCGTACGCCGGCGATTTTGGTCCAGCCGGTGTTCGCCCACCGGGTTAGGCTCCACCACAGTATAACCATTATCAAACTCAATCCCGCAGAAGCAGAGGCGCTCTACCGGCGCCGTTTCTCCACCACAGAGTTCTTCCCCCGTGACATTGACTCTGTTTTGAACAATAAGCTCAATCTGGGAACTTATCTTGCGGTGCCTAAAGGTACCTACGATGCCGATTCATGGCGGGGTTTGGACGAGTTTCTGGCGAGTCCGACGGAATCGTGGGCCGTGCTCAGTGTGTGGAACTGCAAAGACGTGTTCAAACTCGAGGTAAGAGGCGCGTCGCGCGTGAGGAAAGTGTTTTGTAAAACAACTCGCGTGGTGGATCGGGCCTTACCCTGGCTTCAACTCCCGTCGGTCCCAGAAGTGTTTAGGCCTTTTGGGCTTCATTTCTTGTACGGGCTTGGTGGGGACGGCCCAAATGCAGTGAAGTTCATTAAAGCCTTGTGTGGATTCGCCCACAACCTGGCTAAAGAGCGTGGGTGCGGAGTGGTGGCAACAGAGGTTGCAAGTCGCGAACCGCTCAGGTTAGGTGTACCTCACTGGAAGAGGCTATCGTGCCCTGAGGACTTATGGTGCATAAAACGGCTAGGTGAAGACTACAGTGACGGGTCTGTTGGTGATTGGACTAAGTCTCCGCCTGGTCTGTCCGTTTTTGTTGATCCTAGGGAATTCTAACCAAGAATCTAGTTTAGAAGTTGTTAGAAAAAGCACCTTTTTTAATTATTTTTTATTTTTTTGGCTTAATTTACGTCAGTTTTAGCTTATTCTTGGAGATTTTCATGAGGGAGATTAGTAGTGGGGGCAAAAAATAGAAGGAATGGGAAGATATGGGATCATCTTTTTGTTGTTTAGTTGTTGTTGTTGTAAAGGGAATATCCCTCTCCTTCGCTTTTTTGTAAATGGATGTGGCTTTTTTGATCCTCTTTGAGCCAAACAAACCCTTATTTTATTTTGTTAATGTGGGTATTTCTAATAAAGGAACGATAATGATCTCCTTCTCATGGTGGAAAAGAGTTATAAAACTTACATGACACATGTTATGTAGGTATTGGACAAGTGATTGACAAAATGTCAATCGTTTTTTCTTCTCTTCAATGTCCACATGTGGTGTGGTGTGGGGTGGATTTTATATCTTCTGTCCATCATGAAGAGGAGATAATTACCGTTCTTTTATGATATGATCATATATTCTAACGTGTGATATGAAGTGAAGCCAAAGAAAAGGCATTTAAAATCATGGGATATACTTGAAAAGATGTGTATGCAATCTTTGTTAGTGAGAGAAAAATTGTGAAACAATGGGCGATCATAAATTTTAAGAGGACAAAATGGTATTACAAATGTGGGGGGGACCCTTTAGTATATGGACTTAATAGAAGGAATGTGAAATTTGCTATATGATTGTAATGGCTCATTTTTTGTTTGATTATGTTGGATGCATCTTCTTTAAGATGCTTGTATTCTTTAATAATCGAATATTGGATATTGTCGAAATTTTGTACGGTTGATACCTTCAAGATCTAATAAAAACATTTGTTGAATTGTATTTGACAGTTTAAAAAATACAATTACAATAAATCGAATTATTGAACATATTTTAGTGAAATATTTGTTTATCGTATTGATCAGCATAATCTAATACTACTAAGTAGGGGTGGGCGTGACCCAACCCGACCCAAATCGAGTAAAATTTGGTTTGGCAAAAAGCCAAATCGAAAACAAACCAAAAAATATTTTTTTGGCCCAAAATCGAATATTCGAACCGACCCGAGCTAAAAATAAAAAAATAAAAAAATCGAGTCGGTTTCGGGTTGGATTTTCCCAACTCAAAAACTGACCCGAAAACTGCCCAAACCGACCCGAGTCAATTAGGGTCGATTCGGTTTAGCGGTTATTTTGCCCAGCCCTACTACTTTTATTCCAAATGGAGGGAAGTCAACTTTGATGCTTTGGAGGGTCGAGCAATAGCTTGAAATTGAAGGTAGAGATGTGATGAGTTGTTTTATTCTTTCAATTATTATGTTACGATAACTGTAGGAATATATTTTATACCAAATTTAGAGTAAGCATACGTCGTATTAACACCAAAATTTGTATGAACACTAAAATTATAGTTTTAAAATAATAAATAACTTGATGGGCTTTTTCGTTAAATCAAATGAGTCTATGCATAATTAGATAATATTATACCTTCAAGAAAAAAAAAATTAAGAAAATCTATACCTACATCTGCGTCTAAATGTCCTTACATTTTTTACTTTTGTTAATAATGCTGTCATTTAAAAAGTATTTTCAAATAAATAAACCCAATAAATCTAATATTAATAGCATAGATATATTTCCACTTTATATAATACATCCTTACATTTATTCTAAGCAGAAGATTGAGACTCTTATTGAAATACTTCTCTTCAAATTAATTGCATATCTAT
This sequence comes from Forsythia viridissima, assembly GCA_030279155.1. Classification (NCBI taxonomy): domain Eukaryota; kingdom Viridiplantae; phylum Streptophyta; class Magnoliopsida; order Lamiales; family Oleaceae; genus Forsythia; species Forsythia viridissima. The sequence goes on along the minus strand of CM059038.1, from coordinate 45,942,901 downwards.
TTGTTAATATATATTTTTATTTTTGTACCTTATTTATATTAGTACAACTACATATCGGCCTCGTCCTTAGCAACACATCATAGAAGTGGCAAATTGAATTCTGTACAGAATTCCATCAAGGAGAACGAAATTCGCGGCCTTCCTACGAAGCTTTCGAGCTTCGTTCCCGTTGTCCGGCTACACATGATCAGTTAGGTATGCGATGATTTCCCAATTGACATTGAGGTTTAGGCCGGGATGTCCTTGATTTGTTGTTGGAAATTGGTTTAAGAATTCGAGAAATTGATTAAGTATTTGTCAACTTCGGCCAAAATATTTAGACTTGACCCAATCTGTTTAGACAAATTAGTTTGTCACTTTGCCGTTTCGAGACGTCGAAACGAGGATCGACCTGCTCAGTCAGGTCGAGGACGAGGGGCGCTGCCCCCGGAAAGAGAATTCATATTTCTTTGCATGTTTTGAAGGGTATATTTGGAATCTCAAAACTAATATCGTATGGATGAGAAATTACGAAAAATGACAAATTTGGGTCCTATCCACGATTCTGCTATTTACTGCTATTTACTGGAATCATTTTACTAGAATAATATAGGATGAATTCCCCGGATGGTTTGAAATCTAAAGAGTAAGTATGATTTTTAATGCTTATGTAGAACTACAAATTAACAAACATTCTAATTGGATTAGATTAATATCGGTGTATCATTTATCAGTCATTCATTGAATGATAAATAACAACCATGTGATCGCATGAGTATATTATTCTACGATCACAACTGACTGAATTTTTAAGTAAAATGTTTTTTGGTCATATCATGCAATCGCAAGAGACAAAGCCATGAGCTCACATAGTTAGCCTTGGTTAAGTTCTGCCTTCAAAAATGTAACTTGTGATCGCAGCATATTAAAACCATGCAATCGCATAGGTTTACGCGTGAACATGTATGTACTTTTGAAGTGTTGCACGATTTGGCTCCACATCTTTTCATTCCCAACACTTCATCAACGATAAAAAGGACCCTCTGGACATCCTTTAATGTACATAATTGATATGCAAATACAACTAACTCATATATTCATTCCTTGAACCAAAATTGTTGAATTTCTTACATAAATCCTGGTTTTCATTTTTTCATATTCTTTTTTGGAGTACAAAACCGTTTCTGGTTCGTTGTGCTTGTGTTTTGAAGTGCTACAAACACAAGTTGAAGTCGTTGTATTTTGGGAGTTGATTGCCATAAACCGTAGGCACCGTTGCGGGGCAAAATCGACTTAAGGACAAAGTGTTCAACACTTGGCTCAACTTACTTTTTCATCTATTTTCGATTTTCTCATTTCTAGTCATTTTATACAAAATCCACCCAACAGATTTGTGGGCCGATTGAGTTGCTCACTTTTAAGGTCTTCATTTTCGTAACATATATAATATAAAACGTGTTTATTTAATTTCAAGTTATTACCCAATAAGTGCTATATAAATAAATACATTGGGTAATAACTTGAAATATTGATAACCATGTTCGCTAACCGACTTTCTTGGCTCGTCTATGTTTAAAATATATTACTCAAATGCACATAATTGTTATATGTTTGTGTAGTTTTTTATTACGACGAGGATGAATGATAAAAAGTGAATGTGTAATGTATGAGTCAAACTAATTTTTGAAGAGTTTAATTTATCTAACTTTATTTTCCTGCCATTGCCATAAAAGTTTGGCTTATATATGATGAAATTGTTTTTAGATAATTAGAGCTTGTTAGGTGCAGATTTTCTTTAAAAAAATGGGTGTTTTGTCCCTTTTTTTTTCTCCTACTATTCAAAATTTGTAATTAAATAATAAAATTGTCATTCATCAACAAATTGTCACTTCATAGTAGAAATGATAGTTTTATCATTTAACCAATTAAAAAGTTTGAATTGTTAAAAAAAAAATAGATAAAAAAAATCTATTTCTTTGAAAAATATTTGTACTGAACAAAACTCTTAATGACTAGAAAAACAATTTCTATCTACCTATAACTAGTAGCTAGATAACCTACAGATGTTGATGTATATATGCACATAGTATATCTCAAATAAATTACCAAAAAAAAAAAAAAAAATCATATTGTCCATGATTTGTAATTTTATGTATATATACTACATAATTTTGGCTGAATATCTTCTTCAACTCCAATATATGAAAAAACATAAAATAAATTTTTTTATATTGTATATATAAGACGTGCGATCCACATGAAGGAAATTAATTATATAAAATATATGTATGTTTTTTGTATCTAGTTCAGTGTACAAGATTATTAGAAGTTAATTATATTTTACAATGTATATATCGACTTGACTTGAACATTTAGTTTTAGCTTCGATTAACAAGCATACTTGATCATACTATTCTCGATCAACTCATGCTTATTTAGCTCATGTCATAATGTAATTTGGTGTGTGATGATGATAAAAGTGATTGTAGACATTTGATTTTTTTTACTAACATGTTAATTTATGATGAAACACGAGTATTTACGTGTACATAAAGAGTAATTGGTTACAAAGTCTGATATATATATCAGTTTACGTGGACACCAATTACAATATTTTATATTAGGAGAAAAGTATTTTTATTATTTTTTTCATTAAAGGGCATGCAATAAGTGAAAAGTGAGTGGGATCATGGCTTTGGCGAGGGGTTTCACGAGCTAATAAAAGGTCATATGATACACGATGAGGTGAAAACTGAAAAGTGATAGTTGAAGACTTGAAGAGACAAATAAATGTGAATGCTAACTGGCTTCAGTTTTTAGTTTGTAACTCGTCCCGACAGAGCTGAGTGGTTAAACTAGCCTGTGTGGAGCTCCACCACAATCCCAAAATGCTCCCTACTGCTCATAAGTCAGCTTCTGGTCACTTGCCGGGTCCTTTCTTAATGTAAATACATTTTTATTTCTTATAAACTAATCCATATTAATATTAAAATAGATACATCAAGATGTATCACTTTTCGTTATTATAAATTAATAGAACAATGAATCGAACAATACTTTTGTACTTCTTTTGTGTGAATAGTATTTAAAAAAATGCTAATACTCTATTACCAGTTATAACCATCAACGACCAAATCAAGAAGAAAAATGCATTCCAACTTAATCTTACTTCAAATAATTTAGGACGTCTATGTCGTCGACCAAATTTTACCTCAAAACTGCAAATTAACCATAAAGATAAAACAAAGGCTTGAAGGTTCAATGCATTCAACTTCAAATATATTCTAGGGTAAATAACATTGGAGGTCCCAAACCTTTGAATCTTTTAATGATGGGGTCCCGAACCTTCTATTTCTAACCCCCGGGTCTTTAACCTATGAGACATCAGCGCCAGAAGTCCTTTTTTTACAGAAACCGTCAGTTTGTCCATTAAATAGTCAAAATTTTGTTAAATAGACAATTTTATCCTTAAATTTAATGAAAAAAAATAATAAAATAAAAATTACAACTAAACCCCAACAAACAAAATAAAAAATTGTAACTAAACTCCTCTTCTCCAAAATACCGCCGCCAACCACCACTAGCCACGGTGAAAACCCAGTTGAGACTGAAATTCCAAATATTCAACCACCGCCAAAAACATGCGCGATTATTTTCTCCAAAACCCAAGATTTCTACCAAGATATTTTGTTTATATATAATCTGGGATCAAGGGTGCGCTATCTCCAAGAAAGTGGCGAAGAAGAAAGCTGCGAAGAAGAAGAAGAGAGTCGGCGGTTGTCCCTATCAAGCCGTGCAAGCAACCTTCTGCCGTTGTGTTCCCACCTCCACTATTTCAACCAGCACGAATGCCAGTTTATCTACCATGTTTGATACGAAATCCGCCATTAACTCCGCCAGAGACTTCATAATCCCCACCTAAACGGCCCTAATTTTTTTTTTCTTAACAGAACATAGCGAATACAAAGATGTGCAAGCATCCTTTTTACCTCGAAAATATGTTAGATGGTGGTGGTTCCGGTGGGTGGTGGAGAAAATATCTTGAGTGGCATGTTGGTAGATATTTTGGGTTTTGGAGAAAATAATCGCGCGTGTTGTTGGCGGTGGTTGAATATGAGTTGGGATTTCAGTCTCAGCTGTAGTTGGCGGTGGTGGTTGGCGGTTTTGGTGGGTGGTGGTTGGCGGTTTTGGTGGGTGGTGATTGGCGACGGTATTTTGGAAAAGAGGGTTTTAGTTGCAATTTTTTATTTTGTTGGTTGAAGTTTAGTTGTAATTTTTTTTCCCATTAAATTTAAAGGTAAGATTGTCTATTTAACAAAATTTTGACTATTTAACGGTTAAGCTAACGGTTTCTGTATAAAAATAACCTCTGGCACTAACGTCTCATAGGTTAAAGACTCGGAGGATTAAAAATAGAAAGTTTGGGGTCCCATCATTAAAAGATTTTAGATCTCAGTACTATTTACCCAATATTCTATTATAACTTTATGAGTTACAACCATTAACTCAAGAAGGAAATTGTGTTCCAACTTAATCGTACTTTAAATAATTTGGGACATCCACGCCGTCCATTAAATTTTACCTCAAAACCTCAAATTGACCAGAATGATAAAACAAAGACTCAAGTTCCATTATTGATGCGTTCAACTCCAAAATATTTTATTAAGAAAAGAAATTGCATTCCAACTTAATCCTACTTTAAATAATTTGAAATATTGTCCACTAAAATTTACCTCAAAGCTGCAAATTGACCATAATGATAAAAAAAAAAAAAAAAAAAAAAAAAAAAAGGCGTGAAGTTTCATTATTGTTACATTCAACTCCAAAAATATTCTATTACGAGTTACATCCACCAATTCAAGAAGGAAATTGAGTTCCAACTTAATCATACTTTAAATAATTTGGAACGTCCACTAAAATTTACCTCAAAGCTGCAAAATGACCATAATGATAAACAAAGGCTTGAACATTCATTATTGATGCATTCAACTCTAAAAAATAATTCTATTACGAGTTACAATCATCAACTCATTAAGAAGATTGTGTTCCAACGTAATTCCTACTTTAAATAATTTGGAACGTCCACTAAATTTTACCGCAAAATTGCAAAATGACAATAAAATAAAGACTTGAAGCTTCATTGTTGATGCATTCAACTCCAAAAAAAAAAAAAAAAAAAAAAAAAAAAAAAAAATTCTACTACGAGTTCCAATCACCAATTCAAGAAAGAAATTGCGTCCCAACTTAATTCTACTTGTCTACGTCATCCACTAAATTTTACCTCAAAATTGCAAATTGACCATAATGAATAATAATGATAAAACAAAGGCTTGAAGCTTCATTATTGATGCATTCAACTACAAATTATATCTTTTAAGCTACTTTTTTTTATCGTTAAATTATATTTTGATTGACAAAGACGCACAAAGTGGGTCAAAAATGCTGACTTTTTCAGCAAATAGACTGCATTATTAGGGACATTAATCGTTAATTAACAAATAATTAATGTTTATTAAATAGTTAAGTACATTTCTTTTGTGTAATTTGAGCCCCATGGCAGCTAAAAGATAGGGTTAGGTAAGTTCTGACCAGGGTATTATTATTGTTAATGCATCCCAAAGCTGGCCTAATTCTAGTTAACTAACATAAATTAGACTGGAATTATAATTAAATTTGATAATTGGTTTAAAATTTATTAACGTTGAACTGGATATGACTTTTTCAATGGGCTATAAATGAAGGATATGTACATAAAATATTTTTAAGATACGACTAATCAAGAATTACCTTGAAAACGAGCTGGTCGAGGAGAACTAGTTAAAGCTTGACAAGGATCTCAATTGTTAGGTTGACTTGAGCTTATGAAGTTGCAGGTTTAGGTACGAGGAAATTGTGGAAGAAGGGGACAAGCCTTCCATAGTCAAATTTGGTTGGCATTTTGTGTCGTCTCTTGTCCCATTACTACTTATAAATTCTTTCTTTTTTGAATTCAAGTCGTGTAAATCTTTTTCTAAAATTTCATGACATTTTAAAATAAATATTTTTCAAATAAAACTTCATTACTTTTTAGAGTTTATAATAATTTTGAAGCATTATATTAGGTGAACATGCATTGTCTTTAAAAAAGAAATGACAGAATTCTTACCTTTATTTATCTTAAGAATTGAAATTTAGCGCAAATAGTCTCTAACATTTGTCTTCAGTATAAAAATAGTTTCTAACGTTTGTTTTTTTTTCACAGACATCCATACTAAAAAAAATGTTAGAAACCATCCACTGCAAAGGTTAGAGAACATTTGTGCCAAATTATCCTTAAAAAACTGTTAAACACTCCACTAATGCCCACTGGACAAGTTGTCCAGTGGGCAAAATAATTTCCACTACTAGTGGAGGAGAACAGTCCTAAAAATATGTCCAGTGGGCAAAATAATTTCCACTACTAGGTGGAGGAGAACAGTCCTGGAAATAGATTTAATCTCCTCCACCTAGTGGGGAGTATTATTTTGCTAATTGAACAAGTGTCCAGTGGGCATTGAAAGAGCAAAAAGTATTTGACATTAAAGTCAAACATTCCACCAATGCCTACTGGACAAGTAGGCAAAATAATTTTTCCTAGTAGGTGGAGGAGAATAGTCTTGTGATTGAATTGTTCAATGGACAAAATAATTTTCCTTACTAGGTGGAGGATAACAGTCCTTTGATTGAAAAGTGCAGTAAAATAACAAAAATCTAGCTACTTTTTAATGGGCCTCTGTATATAGATAAGATACTAAAGAAAGCCCAAAAAAAAAAAAAGTTTCCACATTCCAATTGGACTAACCTGGACCGAATCCAAAATCCGATTAGCCATATCAAGAAACGAATCCAGATCTTTTCAACTGATTTTCTATATCTGAATAAAGTAAACTGGATTCGGGTCAAACCCCAACTAGTTGTCACTTTTCATTTGCTGCTATTCCCACATCCAATGATCCAAATAAACAAAAATATCTCCAAAAAGAAATAAGAAAGGCAAAAAGCAAAGGCAGCATTAAACACAATAAAATAGCCCAATTCTGACTTTATTTTTCCGTTTATCTGGATACAAATTATTGTACTTGAATTCAATCGTGGATATCTAGTCCAATAAAACCGTTCCAGATTTATCAAGGCTAAATTTCGAATTCAGTCCCCAAGTTTTGGCCAAAGTAGCGGTTCTGTCCCCAAACAATTTTTCGTTTGATTTTTGTCCTAACCTTTGAAAAATTAGCAGATTAAAGGCCTCTTCAGTGTTTCCTTCCAAAAAAAATTGTTAAATTGGTATAAAATGACAATAATACCTTTTAATTTAAATAAACAAAATAAGATAAAGCAAAAAAAAAAAAAAAAAAAAAGAAGAAGAAGAAGCAAAAGACCAAAAAAATAATGAAAAGAAAGAAAAAAAAAATCTCCCACTCCATTCTTCACCCCATATTTCCTAGTCATCCTCTGCCACAAAACTCCCTTGATTTTCTCGCCACCACCAAGGGAGGATTCCCACTTCCCACTGTAGGTGGCTGCAAAACCCATAGTTTTGTGTGTAACTAGGGAGTTTGTTTCTCCTTTGGTTTCACAGCAGCAGTCGGTTGTGCGAAACCAGAGAAAAAATAGAAGAAGAAGGATTGAAGAAGAAGAATATCCAGTTGATTTTAACTTAATCGATGCTTGAGCAATAGAGTAGAAGCTCATTTCGACTGGAAGTCTATTTTTAACTGATAAGAGCATCTTCAATGTATTCAATAGATTGTAGTTGACGTGACAATTAAATAGATGGACTTATAGATTATATGAAATGAATAAATGGTGAAATTCAAAAATTCTCTCTAATAGTTCCTTCTACAATCCAATAATATTAATTATGTGGTATTTATTTTTTTAAATTAAAAATAATAAAACTAATCTACTTAACATAATTTAAAAAAATTAAGTCAAAAGTTAAAAAATTGATGACTCATTTAATTTCACGGAGCGTCTAGATATAGAATGAATACTTGACATATTCTATTTTTTCTGGTATCAAGTCAGTCTCATATAGTATTCCACATTGTGTATTGAACAAATAATTTTAATAGACATTGTCTATTTGATGATGTGGCACATCATTTTCTCCAATCTATTGAATGCATTGGAGATGCTCTAAGTATATGGTGAGTTATTATTGACAATCGTATTGGTGATAAATTGTAAGGATGAAAGAAAAAAAAAAACCTGTAAAATCTAATGATATCGATGCATGTGAATCTGTCAACATTTCGATTTTAAGCCGAATCAAATTGCGAATTAAAGTTTTGAAATTATTTAAGATATAAAAAATCTAACTCGAATGATAACTATTTAGAAATAAATTTTCTAAAATTTGGAGGTTTTCACTATATATGGAGTTGCTTAATTTATGTAGAGGTTGAGCATTAAAAATTTTCCACAGCATTCTTGTCATGCTAATAAGAAACAAATTTCATGCATTCATTCGAAAACAAATTTCATGCATTCATTCTTTGAAAATTTGGTATATTGATTATCATTATCCATTTCGAAAACATTATAAAAATCAACAATTTTTAAAGATTTTCTTACAATCAACATTCTTTCTCTAAATTATTGATTGCCTATCAAAATTTTCTCCTTCATTCTTTTTCTTTTATTCTTTGTGCACTAAATATGTATTCACGCATAATAATAGTAAGGACTATTTTGAGCATAATTTTCAAACCCGGTCTAAGTACTGACTTAGATGAAGAAGTGGGTCGATCATTGAATTAATATTTCAACTATTAACCAATTAGTTGAACTGACGAGTCAACTTCGTCAAATATAATAATATTATTATTAAATTAAATTAAATAATAAAATAGTAACAATAATTATCATTCGTTAATTTAATCATACACTATTTTTCAATATTTATTCCAATACTAAGGAAATGAAAGATTTTCAAGATAAAATAAAAAAAAAAACTATGTTAAAAGAAGTAATTAGCAATAAAAAAAAAAAAGTGAAAGCAAGAATTCAAATTCTAAATAAAATTTGAAAATTTTCAATTAGCAATGACCTGCCTAGTTAATGAATTTGGATCATCGATTTTTTATAAAAATCTTTCTAGTTTTTAGATTTTGTTCTAGGTCGATCGCAAATCGGTCTAATATAACAATTTAGATCAGATTGTTAGCTGGATCACGGATTTTTCAATTTAACCATCGGATCGGTCCGAGTTTAAAAGCATGAATGTAAAAAAAAAAAAAAAAAAACATAAACAAACAAACAAATGGATTTCTACATTTGGACATGTCATATACAAACAAAATAAAAAATTGAAGAAGAAAAGAAACTAAGCAAGTGTTATACCGATGGCAAAAAAATTCGTCCCACCTCGAATTTTTTGAACACGTCTCGAATATTTTTATTTATTTTATTTTTATGTTTTAAAATTTAAATCATATATAAAAAAATAAAAAATAATATAATTAATTAATTAATTAAAACGGACCAGGATTTTTCCATACCCGCCCTACCCAGCCCAGCCCAGCCCAGCCCCAGCCCAAAATCCTTGACGATGTGGAGATGGTAATAGTTGCCTCGCCCCGTTACCATCCTCAGTGTTGGTGAAGTTTTTTTTCTGTGCACAAAATATCTATTTTACTTCTCTCTTTTGATTGTGGCTAGTGTTGGTGCCGCCGCCGGCGGTAGCTGGTGGGGTGTTGGGATAGAGAGGAAGGGGATGGTGGCAGTTTGGTGGCGGGGTGTAGAAAGTGGCTGTGGATGGGTTTGGTGTGTGCAGGAGTGGATCCAGGAATTTATTCTACAATGGCTGAAATATATAAAAATTAATATAATAAAATTTATATATAACATAAAAAATCATCAAAATGATATTATTTATTGAAATTGTTTTCGACGAGATTTAAAATTCATTTATAATAAAATATACATCAATTTTCTCAGCAAGTTCTCGTTCGTTGAAAAGTGTCATACAAGAAAAACCACCAAATATATATATATATATATACACAAAAGCTTCACAAATTGCAAAAGAGTTCAGCTAACAGCAAATGGATACTTAATAGTTAATATTGTCTCTCATTTCATTTCAATTTTCAAATGCTACATTTTTTAATTCATTCATGAAATTTGATTACATTCGTTTTGCTTTTCAGTCATATTTCATTTTTCCCAATAGTTAAAAAAATGAAAATAATATACAATCAATCAATTAAAAATATGGCATAAAATCAAAAATCAAATATGCAAAATAATATAAACATTACAGTTAAAAAACAAAAACAAAATAAAAAATGAAAAATACATGTTTTTAAGTACAGGAAAGGCAAACACTGTTGATGGCGGAAAACAATGAATTTTTGACTAATTTAAGGCTGGGTTACGAAGCCATCAAGTTGGGTTAATGGATTTGTGGTTGAAGTGATCGGAGCTTTAACTAGAGAAAAATGAGGGGAAAATATGATTAAGGACTAAGGAGCTTCCGCTTCACGTGCATTCTTCTCGGTGATTGGGAATGAACTTAGTGAATGTTTTTGCTCGAGCAATTGTCAATTGGGCTGATATACACCAGATGAAAGCGTTCCATTTGTTTGGGAAATTGGCCTTGAAAATCGATTAACAAATTTTGTTTTAAGAATTGGGCTTGGTCTTTTGTTTGGGCTAATTTTGATTTTGGGTTGTGTCTTAATTGAGTTTGGGTTTGGCTACTAAATATTTGCATGGGCTACTTTAAAAAAAAATAAAAAAATGGCTTTCAAAAATGGATATGGGCTGGGCCTGACACGGGCGGTAGTCAGGCCGAGCCCTCCTCTCCATCCACCTCTAGGTGTGTGCATATTTACGTGAACAAAAAATCACATTTGGTAGAGCATCTCTCTGCTTGTGGTTTATATTCTGTCAAAAGCTCATCTATTTTAAATGCTTCCCGTTTTGACATATGATGAATGGTTAAAAATAGTGTGTAAAATTTATATTATATTCTGTTTGGACAAAATAGATGTCCGAAAATATTTTTATCTAGATAACAATTTAAGCAAAAAATGAAGATAAGTTTTGTTCTCGAAAAGAGGACACATTTTTTTATCCGAACAATGATTAACACATTTTTTTAAAAGACTAGCGTATCTTTATAACATACAACAAATATATTTCTGAACATCCATATGAATAATCACCACTGCACTCATTTTTTTGTTACTTTCTTTTTCTTTTAATTAAGAATAAAGATATAATTATTTTTTTTAATGAAAAATTTACTTTTTTAACGGTGACTATTTTCATTCTTATACCTAGCTGAATCAAATAGGATAATAATAAACATTTTATCCTTATAATTATTAGGAAAAATAACATAGTTGGTCCTCAATCTTTCAAAAACGTCAGAGATCTACTCACAACTTTTAAAAATAGCACCAAACATTCCCAACGTTTGAAGAAATAAGTATGGTAGGTCATTTACGACAAAATTGTCATCCCATTTGAATAAACAAAAAGAAAAAGAAGAATAGAAAAATAACTAAATGTACTTCCAGAAATAAAAAATAACAAAGAAGTCATCTTCTTCTACCCAACTTCAAAATCAAAATCCACCACCACCTCACACTCCAAAACCTTGTTTGCATGCTTCCTTTTCTAGGCCAGGTCGTAGAATCGGCGGATCGAACAACGACAACCTAATTATCGTTAATTTTTTCCCAAAAATCTCCACGCCTTGAGGACCCGACATTTCAGGCTTTCGAGCCAGATTGAATACTTTGAATTTTAATCTCAAGATGGCTTCTCGGCTAAAATAAAAAATCTTTTCATGCAAAGGTTCGTCGCCGGAAAAGTCACTAACATGCTACCTTGGAGAAACTTGAGCATCACCGGGGAATCAAACACAGTGTCGTGGCTGAAATTCAGAATTTTTTAGATCTTCTCCACCCCTTTTACAAACCTCTGCAAAATAGTGAAGAAGTTCCAGAAAGAGGTGTCATCCACCCCCGCAGGTTGACCTGATGAAAATGACATTGTTGAGCCCAATTACCTGAACTGTGACTAGAAGTTTGTAGTGTCTAACATAGCTGAGAGTGTTATGAAATTGGACGAAATTTAATGGTAGATTTCTTTTCTAGGTAGACAGTGCATTTACAAATGATGGATAATGAAGAGGGAGGAAAAGTGGGGAGTTGGGTTAAAGAAAATGGCCTTTTTGTTATTTTTTTAATTTTTAGAGGTAAATTTGATTATTTTTCTATTCTTCTTTTTCTTTTTTTTTTTTTTTTTGTTTTTTGTTTTTTACTGACTCAAAAGGGTGACAGTTTCGTCATAAAGGACCCATCATACATATTTATTCAAACGTTAAAAATGTTCGCTGTTATTTTTAGAGGTTAGAGATATATCCTTATATTTTTGAAAAGTTGGCGACCAAATATATTATTTTTTCTAATTATTATCTAAATAACTTTTATCTAGATAAACTATTTTATCCACAAATGAGACGGGTCCTAAAAGTGTCTTTTGACTAACCAAAAAAGAAGAAAAAAAAAGAAGAGAAAAACAGAGACACAAAAAATAAAATGGGAGATCATATTTTCTCCAAACACCACATGGCTGTCATTTATTATTTCTTGCATAATCTAACAAATTTAAACTACCTCTGCAAGAAATTATAAAGGAAAAAACTTAACATTCAAACCCCGTATCTAAAATTAACAGCCTCTAGAAAACCGCTAAGAACCTAAATTTCTCTTTTTCGACAACAAAATGCAACAAATCCTTGCCTTAACCCTTTGATAGACTTGATTTGGTTCTAATATCCTAAGGCAAATCAATTGAAGCATTTTACAAGTTAATAGATCCCCTATACTTACTCTAAGCAATTAATTTAAGACAAGGAATGTCTCCTACTTCTCGAAGGGGTCGACCTATTCTCTTCTGCATTTGTAGAAGCCGGGCTGTCAGATGTATCCGAGCTGCTGATCTCGCCTTGTCTGTCTTTGTTCGACCAGAGTTTCGAGAAGATCTTCTTTACTTTGTTGGTGGCAACTTTTTCTGTGTTTAATTTTGCATCATCCAAGCTATTTTCATTGTTACCTACTCCTTTGTTCCTCAACCTTAAAGAAGTGAGTTCCCCCTTTAAAGCCTTGAGCTCCTCGCTGCTTTGGACAGTATCCCAATCTTCATCTGTGTTGGTTGTTGCTGACCTGGAACTCCCATGGGACCCACCCGGGAGTAAGGTCCTGATGGACCCATGTAGGTCAGATGTGCTACAACCACCAGAGTATGCTGTTGCTCGGGTTTGCTCGAAGAAAAGAACCTGCACAACGACCCGTAATGGCAGCCTCTCATTTTGTACAGCATGGGTGCAGGCTTCAGCAGAGAGCTTCTTGCAATCCATTAACTTGCAAATCCTCTTCTTCTCACTCTTGGTCAGACTAGGATGCTCCTGTAAAAGGGCAATTGTTGGTCAAAGGATAATCATACATCAGAGTAAAGTATTCAACTTGACGAGAGAAAAGAGAGAGAAAAAGTAAAGTAAACAAAATTAGCGAATTTAAAGATGATAGCAAAAATTAACCTTGAGGAACATGTCAATAGCACGGTAAATACTATCATGCGTTGATCTGGGAAAGCCAGAAACAAGTTCAGCTAGATCCACAAATTTTGACAAAGGTAAACTGGAATCTCTTGCAGCTTGAGCAAGATAATCATCAACCAACCTAGCCACCTTAATCTTGGAATCATCTGAAGTAAATTTAGTGCACATCTCTTGAAATTCATTATCACCAGGACTGTCAATCCGAGCACCATGTTTTTGCATCACAAACTGCTCGACCAAGTCATGTACTATATCTATGTTATATAGTGCTGTTTCACCAGTTGGAGAATGAAACAAAAGATCACCAACCGTGGCCTCGTCCAGCTGTTCTGCAATCCTTTGCATGATTTCTTTTCTCCCGGTGTCTCCACATTCTAATGTTATAGATGCTTGTAATAACTTGAGCAAGAAACTACATGAAACACTATTTCTCTCGGAGGGCAATAACCAAATTATGGTATCGAGCAAGTACCGGTATTTTGCAAGATCATCTCCTTGTACTGTACCCTTAATGAAACCAGGCAGCCTTCTTAAAGCATATGCTTTCAAAGATTCTCCTATGATGTTTGCAGACATTCTTCCTTTTGTTTTTATTGTTGTTATTACCTGCTTATATAAATCAATTTGTAGCTCAGAAAGGTCTTCTACCCACCAGTCTTTCGGCACCATCTGTTGTTTTTTCACACCATTCCAATGTGATTCATTTCCATTCTCAGATGGGAGTTTTTTACGATTATACGTGTATGACCACTCGACTTTTGAAGGATCAATAGAAGCTTTAGTAACTATAGAATCTATGCAGTGGCTGACAACCTTCAATTCCTCCGACCATGGGATCAGAGATTTTGTTGTTTGAAGAACAATGATAGAATCTTTCCAGCTTCGGAAAATGCTAGAGGTTAAAAAGACGTCAATCTTGTATATTAGATTTCCTTTCTCGACTGTCTCGTACATTTCAAGATATTCTGCCGCACAACGTGCCGCAACCACATTGTATGCATTGAGAGTTACTACCATCCCATAACAGAACTTAGCACATATTTCAAAGGCAGCAGGTCCACCGGGTATATCATGGAGGTCAATTGGATCATTGTTTTCATCACTTGTACTAGCAATGAGCTTCTGCAGGCGAGAACTCTTGGACAGGAGGGGGAACTACAAAAGATGCAGTGTTGGTAAAATAGACAAGCATTTGCAGTAATGAATGTATGTTTGACAACAGGATCATATAGTTGATTGCAGAATTATGATATTAAAAGTCATTTAAAATTCTGGATAAACAATCTTAGACCAAAGAAATCAGATTTCTTTAGGAAGGCCATTTAGTTGATCTTGTGTTCGGACTACACTTGTGTCTACAAGTGTAATTAGGGTGACCTTAATGGATGGAAGTAATCTTATTGATGAATTTGACTGACAGAATGTTAATCTGTCGGTTCTGAATGACGCACAAGAAGACGAAGTGTTAATGCATAAAGTAGCACATCTTCAGCATAAAAGGGCTATACCTTGTGCAGATAAAATTTGACATTCCCAACATTGATGATTATATCAGTTGACAACTCGGTCGCCACATACCTGAGCAGACGGATGGAGAATAGGTCAGATTCCCAGTAAACTTTAGATTACACGTTCATATATTAACTAACCTTCAACATTGCAAAAATGGTATACATCCGTACAATATTTGAGGAAAAAGGACAAATGAAGAGTGAAAGAAAATTAAAGCTTATGTCCTTTCTAAGATGTGCATTTAGAATTATCTACCAATTCAAAGAGGTTTCATTACTTGACAAAGAGGCCATTAGAAATATTGCTCTCGTGTTAATCTGATATTTGTTCTCTAAAGAAATACAAAGATATTTTTAATCTGATATTTGTTCTCCAAATTATATGGCTTTTACAATGCTTTTTCCTGAGATCAATTTCCTTTCATTGGCATAACAGGCACAACCTCCTTTACATCTCTATAGAGATACTACTTGTTTGAATCGTAGACTGCTTCACATCATCAGTCATTTATGTCCACCTTCATATGCAGTAATGGAAAATAAACACCAAGTTTTTTTATCACGATGTCTCTTGAGGGGAAATCTGGAAAGGTATCCAGTATGTTCTTCCTTCTAATATAAAAGCACAATATGAATGTGGTTAATTGAGATAAAACAGCTTTCTTCAAGGTAATAGTACTTCATCCTGGAAGTGAACCTCAGATTTTTCCAGTCATTTATGTTAGAGGAGAAGATGAGGAAGAATGCCATCAAATGCAAGGCAATTACTTTTGACACGCATCTTGATCCTACAGTTATTACCTATTTGGAAAAATAGGCAAATTGTAAACATAGAAATGTAGATGACTTATTTTCAATCTGGCAAATAGCCTCGTTAACATCAGGGATGAGTCTTAACCAAACATTTTCAGTTCAATGTCTGAAATCCCAATAAAGGGGGGAACTGAAGGAGCGAAAGAGCTGTCCCAAGCAGTTTTCTGAAACCAACAGCTTTAAAGATACTGAACAGAGAACCCCATCAAATATCAGAAAAAGAAAAGGCAAGACTTTGGATGAAAAGTGAAAACAGTCGCAAACCAGCAACATTGTAATAAAAATAACACAAATCGCTTTCATCACGAACATATGGGAAGAACAGAGAAATTATGATTCATAAAGAGATACTGACCTGATATTGTCCCCATCAGTCTCAAACTGATCAGGCTTGGAGCCAAGCTTCATAAACTTCATCTTGGTCGCCAAAAGATCTTCTCAACTCCAGACTTTCAACTATTTCAGTTATATCTCACCAACCCAACAGTTGAACCACTTATACCTCTAAATGAAGTTGGAAAAGAGAGCTGCATGAGAAGAAAAGAGAAGGAAGGCTCAGAAGTGAATATTGAGTACATAAATGTCAAAGGTTAAGTCCTTACTGGGATTTAAGACGAGAGAAAACAGAATCTAAGGCAAGAAAGTAAATCATGATACGGTGAGACCCAATGTTTCCCCCAACCCGAAACAAGCAAGAAGGAGAAAAGAATTGGGGGTTGTCTGCCACCTTGTATTGCAAAAGAAATCGACCTCTTGAATGGGAAGAGACCCAAAGAAGAGTGTCAGGACCATGGGTGTGAAGGATTAGCCCAGGAGACACAAAAAGCTTAATAAACTTCTCAAAACCAGAGCCACTCCCACTTGCTCACCACTGACACCACCAACCCTCCCTTATTATTTGTTTATATTCCAGCGTCTTATCTTTTTATTAGAAAATATGATCTCCTGACCTCGTTTCAGAAATCAAACGCAAGAACCACATTCCTCAACACATGAATGGAATAGGGATACGTGTTAAATGTACCTATAATGGGGTTCAAATATCCGAAACAGAATTTCCAAAAAATTGGTTGACAAACGGTAAAATCATCTTTCACCAGTGGAGTTGGAGAGACCTGTCAAAGCCAACATAATCTCAGTATCAGTGGAATGGCACCACCAAAATTGCAGACAAGAAGCATCAACTAGTTTTGGAAGAAACGAAAACATATACACATGTGAGCAATGGAACCAACACGGTTGCCATCTGAAATGGTAGTGCAACCGCAAAAAGGAAAAACTCCTAACAATGCATCACATCACTCCACCAGATGATAAAGATAGCAAAGCCAAGAAATATCAAACTACGAATTAGCAAAACTTATGAACAACCTTCCATAGGGCCAGAATCACATTAGTGCCAGGGTTAAGCAGGAATCAACTGCAGAAATTGGTCGAAATAAAGGAAATTACATCCCTACTGCGAAAATTAGTACTCTAACCAAACTCCTGAATCAATATGCATACGTATGCACAAACCCATGTCTGATGAGAAAATAAAGAAACTTTAACTTCAGAGTTCTCCAGAACTCACCTAAAACAGGAAGGTGCTAAACTTTCCTGTAATTCATGGCAATCAGATCAACAAAAACCTCTGTTCCGTACAAAGAATCAATACTCAATGGGGGAAAAGACAGTGCAAATACAATGTAAAAGCACTATTAAACTGAAACTCTGATCAACAAAAATAAGAAGAAACCCCACCACCAGTATACAATCAGAAAGGGGAAAAAACACGAAAAATCAAACCATCAAAAGAATGAGTTGTCTCTAATCTTTGCCAGCCACCACAGAAACACCGTGTATTCACAAAAGGCCAAGCCCAGAATGTTCCCACAGTCTCATCTATCCCTTTAGAATCAGCACCACCGCCCCCACCACCACCTCCCCTTTCGTCTCTACCCTATACTTTTATACCATGAATCAAAATGACCATTTTCACATTAACATGTAAACAAATTCCAAAAGTGCTACCTATTATTTAATTCTTCAGTAGCTGTATTTTTTTTTTCTATTTCTTTACTGTATTTCATCTGTAATTGTGATGTGGGTTAACCTCCTTTTTGCTGGTCCAGTGCGGCCCCTCAATCCTCTACCTCCATATACGAATTTACAGTGTTTGGCACGCCAAGCTGACACTGTTGCCTACCTTTATTAAAATAACTAAACTCTTTTTCTTTCTCTTTTAGTACGATTATCAAATACTGTGCAAACTTTATTCACATATTTTTAAATTCAGAAAACGACTCATCCATGTTTCTCTCGTACTTTGATAATAATGGCATCCAACTTCATTTATATTTCCTAAGCAAAATATGGCTTTTTTAATTCAGGTAAATAATAAAAATTCGGGTTAATTATGCATTTTGTCCCATACCTTTTACCTTCTTTGCGTCTTTGTCCTTAACCTTTGTTTTGTGACATTTTTAACTCAACCTATAATTAATTAATGCAACTTATCGCTATTGACCAAAACACACTTTCCCCTTTGCCAGGTTACTTGGATCCATCGATTAACGAATCAGATCTTGGCTTGATGTTCCATCGACAAACCAGTCTAGAAGTCGAAAGGGAAAGCAATGGAAAGATGTCTCCCTTCAAAAAAAAAAAAAAAAAAAAAGATGTCTCCCTTCCTCTTTCTCTTTGTCTTCTTCTCGCCGCTTTTATCGTCCATTCTGTCCTGCACCGCTTACAGATTCAATTGCAAGTATTTAAGCATCCATTAGTTAAGGGGGTTGGGGCGTGAAGCGGTTTTGTTCAGGAAAAACCACTATGTTTGATGAAAAGATTAATTTGTCCTCAACCTATAATTAATTAACTCAACTTATTCCTATTGACAGTTTTGTTTAAGAAAAGCCATTATATTTGATGAAGAGATTAATTTGTCCTCTAATTTAAATAAACCAATAAGACATGAAAAAAAAAAAAAAGAGAATTAATCCTTCACGGTCACGTTGTAGCGCCCCTAACGTCCCATCCGCAACCCATAGCTGCCCTCGTCGGCAACACGTGTACTTCTAAGTTCATCATCCTCTCTCACTTTAACTCATTTCTCCCGGTCCAATTTCTATAATAATCTAAAAACTTGCCAAAAAAAAGGAAAATAAAGCAAAAGTGCAAGATCTAATTTGTAAGTAAATTCCGAAATATTTAAGCTAAAATCTGATTCCATCCCCAAATAGTCATAAGTTTCCATACACGCCCTCAAGAAAGGGTTTGGAGAAGATGGCTTTTTCTTTTGTCTTTTTGATTTTTTTTTTTTTTAAAGAATATTATGTTTTTTCTCAATTCATTTGAATCAGAGGACAAAAAAGTCTCTTCATCTAGTTATTATTATTATTTTTTGAACGGAAAGTGTCAGTGGAATTGTGTTAGTTAGAAGATAAAAATGTGACAAATAAAGGTTAAGGACAAAGATACAACAGATGTGAAAGGTTGGGGGTCAAATGCATAATTTACCCTAAAAATTCTGAATCCAAAAATCATGGCGATAAATGCGATAATCATAATATGATGTGTGGATGAATTCGTATGAGTGGGGGGTCACATGGGTTACTCACTGCTACTTTTACTTTGGAGCTAGGTTTCATGTACTCTTTATTGCTTAATTAGTCCTCCTAATCCTTTCATTACAAGAGAGAACTATTTTGGAGACATTGATCTAATGTCTTCGGTGGACATTGTTATAATTTTCAACGGGACATGTGTCATGCAATTATTGTATGAGTGTAAAGTGGGCCTTTACACTCATGCAATTATTGCATGACAAATGTTCCGGTGGACATTATAACAATGCCTATCGAGGGCATTAGAACGAAACTCGACAGAGTGGTGTTCTCTTAGACTCCTACACACCAGTGAGTAAGATGTAATTGTCCATTAATGATGTGGAGACATCTTGCCCACAAGATAAAATAGTCCACTATTACAATATGTGATAAGATGCCTCAATATCACCAGTGGGTAATTACATCTTGCCCACTGGTATGTAGGAGAACACTACTTTTTGGTGACAATCACTCATATTTTTTATAGTCACATAATATTTTATCACATTAATGTTGAAGAGATGCATGTATCTTCTATTGTTAATACTTTCGTTTTGAAAATTTCAATCTATCGAATGTATAGAATATACAAACAAGATCAACAAGTTTTTATTTTCATGTTTTTAATCTTAATTATATTAAATTATGTCTGTCGAGAGAGACTTTCTTCTCTCAAACCACCAATCTCGTATTACTGATCAATTACTCCATCATCAACTTTTCTATTTTTAAAGTTCTACTTGTTTAATTTAGATTCTAAAATCGATATTATCCCATGAGAAGAAAAATAATAATAAAGAGAACAGTCGAAACATAGACCATCTACGTCAAACTATGGATTATTGTTGCGGTCACTAGTCAGCTTTGTGAAAGTTCTTTTATCGAAGCAATAAAAGTTGGGAGTCTTCCTCATATATATACTTGTCTTCGTTTAGTGCTTTATGTAAATTGTTGTAGTTATTCGTTATTTAAAGAAATTTGAGTGTTTCGATGACTGATAAAGTCTAACTGACAAAAATATCAAATGAAAAAGTTATGAAAATTGGACCTTGTTACAATTACCATATTCTTTTGTGCACACCACTAACAATTTAACATATGATGAGTTAATTTAGATGGTAGGGTGATCAAATTAGCTATTGATTGGTCGAATAAGAAGAAATGAACATCTCCCCATGACCTAGTGGACAAATTGTGACCACATTCCTTCTCTTATCCGGTCTCTTTATTCCCTATCCTCTCCTCCTCCCAAGTCCCAATGTCTCCAAAATCCAATAGAAAAAGAATATATAAATTTTTTATGACCATATTCTCCTCCTTTTTAACACACACCCACACCATAATAATGTGCAATTTGTCTAATTTAATATTCACTTTAAAGTTTCGACCATCTGCCCACACATTTTTAAATCTCTTGTAAACCATTTGCATTGCAAAGAGGATCTATGCAAGATGCTGTTGCTTCCAACAAAAATATTATCAAATTTTAACAAAAAGATATATAAATCTCGTATATGATAAAATAAATATAAATTTGAGCCGTAAAATTGGGAAAATTTCAATTTGAATATTAGATATTGTTGAATCAATAGTTCTTGGACACGTGTGTTCCATGAAGATGGTGCATTTCGTGGATGTTTTAGGGCCTAGACAGAATGTGGCTGTGTGTCAATTTCAATAGAGGGTCCAATCTTCTTCAATAATGTATGGTTGACTTTGACCAGCCTTGTACACACTGCACTATCGTTTCAATTGTAATTCTTTTATCATTTCTTGCACGTTTCAACTTCCATTCGTTTTATTGATCAAAACATTGACCGTTATTATAACTTATTTCCATCTTAAGAAATTAGTCTTTTGACTTAACTTTGATAGCATCGTTTCTCTAAATTTATGACAAATTAGTCTTCGATAAACAAATTTATTCACTTTATGTCAATTCTATTGAAGAGACATTTGTATCTTTTATTTTTTTAGAGAATATAGAAAATTAATTAACAGAAAAAATTAAAATAAATACTCTCACCTAATCCAACTCACTTTTCTCTGCCCAGTTCAAATTTAACTTCTACCTTCTTTCTCACCAAGAAGAGAGGTGGGGCAAACCAAGGAGGGGCGAAGTGTGGGAGAATGGTGCAAACCAAGGAGTTGGGTGACAAGGCACGAGGACGAGGGGTTCAAGGATGAGATGAGATGGTTGGCAATCGTGAAAAAATAGGTATTGGAATTAGAGACAATGCAGGAACTCGAATTAAATATATATGAGTATAGCAAAAGGTGGGTTGGACGAGGGGTTCAAGGTTGAGATGAGATGGTTGGCAAGCGTGGAGAGATAGGTTTTGGGATTAGAGACAATGCAAAAACTCGAATTAAATATATATGAGTATAGCAAAGGGTGGGTTGGAGATATTTTATTTTCCTTTCTTTTTCCTTTTCTCTTTCTTTTCATTTTAATTAAAATTAAGTGTAACACATTTTACTCTAGAAAAGTGAGACATTTGATGGTTAAGCGTCCTCTTAATTGCAAAAGGAATGTCAATCGTTCATTGAGGACTAACGAGTTGAGATCTGTTGTCCTAATTTCATGTTTTCTTGGTTGTCCTTCCAATAAAAATTTTACACATTATCAATTAAATAAGTAAGAGAATCATTATGAACAACATTTAATGCATTCATATTGATAATGTATAAGATTTTTATTGGAGGGACAGCTAAGGAGACATGGAATTGGGACAACAGATCTCAATTCGAGGACTAACATGCTACAAATTTAAAAATCGGGAGTGCTATCAACAAAAATAAACTGAAGGATTAACTTGCTATGATATAAATAGAATGGAGACTAAACATGTAATTTTGATAATAACCACTGATATTATTTATTATTATTCGTTAAAACTCTAGAAAGTGATTAATGGGGTTATTAGTGCGTAATTCGTCGTTTAGTTGGAAGATTAAAAATAATTGTTATAATATTAAAATGCAGCAAATGGACACATATCGTCATGTTCTGCTTAATTTACCACATAAAGTAAAGCCAATAAGCCATCTAAAATCTATTGGGTGAAGGCCATTACTAAATTATAATGATCAATATTCTTAAAGCCTCACATGCTTCATCAACTCTCATCATTAATGTTCTTCTTTTATTTATTTATATATATAATAACTAATATTATTAATATTAGTTATTAAATTAATTTTCGTTTGTTGATGTTAGATTTTGTCCACAAAATGTTTAAGTTACATTATTGTCGAAAGTCGTGTTAATGTACAAAAGTTTACTCTGCGAACATTGGATAGAACCTACAAAGGGGAGGGGATTTTTTTCGGTACTCATTTCGTGCTTAATTTAATAAATTGTGTGGATAATCAAATGTGAATTTAAAAAATGTAAGAGTTGTGTAATATCAGTGTACTTAAAAAACTTGATATTTTTGTTTCTATGTAGTGACTGATGTGAAGCGTTATATTGAATTGAACACGACTTAATGATTTTTGAATTTAGATAATGCAAACAAAATTTATTTGAATGAGATTTTTCAATAAAGTGATGGTCCATTATTTAAAAAAAAAAAAAAAAAAAGTCATATACCATCTCAAACACGTTAGAAAAAAAAATTGATTCAATAGTTTGCGTGCGTTCATATATAAAGATGATTTTTTTTTTAAAAAAAATGTTATTACATAGTACATAGAAAAAATTTAGTTTTACTTTCTAATTGTTAGTTTAGAATGTGTTGATTTTTATGTAAAATGTCTTGTTCTATTTTAAACTAAGCCAAAATTGATTTCAATATGATCAAAATTGATCTTTGTTTTTCTCTTACCAAGTCATTTATCCTTCTACGCTTTAGGAATCAACTTTATGGGATGGGATTGGACCACATAAGAGAACAAGGGTGGATTATTGAGGGTAAGAAAGTAGAGAAGGAAGCGACACAGATAGTTGGAATGCAAAAAAGATATAATAAATTGAAATGCACGAGAAAAAGGTACATAAGAATGTAGAGGCACAACTCGCCTGCATAAAGTCGAAAATCGCTAGTAATCGTTGTTCAACCATATGACGGTGAATTCTTTCATGGGCCTTGTAAACACCGTCCGTCACCCAGTTTGTCAACTTTTTGAGAAATAAAAAAAAAAAAAAAAGAAGATATTTTCTGCTTATACTAAAAAAATCCTCATCTAATGAACTCTACAATTATTGAGTTTATACCAATAATCTTTAATGCCCTATAATAGAAAAGGACACATTAAACCGAGTCGACAATTAGAACTATAGGTGTTAGAATCAGAAATAAATAGATTTATTCTTTGTTCATTTGAATTATAATTTCAATCAAAACTCAAATGCAAATTATTGTTTTGTTCGACAAATCCAGAAATCTAGATTTTATAAAGATCCAATGTTTAAATGTGCATGAAGAAATTTTAGTTAGGATGCTTCATTGAAGAAAAAGATTTTCACTATTTCTAAAACTAAAATATTAATTAAACAACCTTTTATCAGGCTTTTTAAAAGGTTGCAATTGTTGATGTTTCCCTGTTTGAAGAAATAAACATTAAAAATAAAATAAAAGGCAGACAAACAACTTTTTAGCACTGAACTTAATATGAAATAAATAATTTATAATTGTTGTCATAAAAAGGTCCCAGTCAACACCAAAGATGCTTTCCTCATATTGAAGTAACTGCTATAATAGTTGCACATGCAACATTCTATTTTACTTTTTTTTTTTTAAAATAATTTGACTAGTTTTAAATTATCCAAATAATAGTGGAATAAGTAATTTGTGGATTTTTATTTATTTACATGGTAATATATAAAGCTTGTCAATCCAATATTTACTAGGGTTTGTGTGATTTTATTTAAAATTTTGTTAAACAATTGAAATCAAAGTTAATAATTAATTTTAAATATACATTTTATGGGACCCAAGATTTTTTAACCACATATTTCATTAAATTGTATTTTGATTTTTAGCAAAATCAAACGGATACTATTAATTGATGATGTTGAAATTATGTTATTGTATATATATATATATATATATATATATATATCTCCTAATTATTATTGATAATGATGAAAATATAAAAATAAAAAATAAAAATATATGTGATTGAATATCTTCATTTATAAATTTAAATGTCTACCCATATTAAAAGTGTGGATATTTGATTTACTATTCAAAATAGTTAACCAAAGTTGTTTCCTATCTGCAGTTTGATTTAAAAAATTTGCAAAATAATTGTAACAATCCAAAGATGATTCATCCTAATTAAATATGATATTTGTTCATGTTTTTGAAATAATAGTATGTAAATTGTAATTTTAAAAATTAGGTTTATGTGAATAATTCAGTATTTTAATGTTTTTTTATTATTTTTATAGCCTTAATGGAACGTGAAATACATATGTAATTCTTGAAAATATGGCATGTGAAGTGTAATTTACATTCTTTATACGAATAACTAATGAGTGTTTCGTAAATTTGCACGTGTAGTATTCTCCAAAATAACATTAATAAATAGAATTTAAAATACATTTTGAAATCCAAACCAACATATCCTACCTATATTAAAAGTGTGGATATTTGGTTTATTATTCAAAATGGTCAACCAAAATTGTTTCCTACCTATTTGATTTAAAAAATTTGCAAAATAATTATAACAATCCAAAAATGAATTCATCATAATTAAATATGATATTTGTTCACATTTTTGAACTAATAGTTTGTAAATTGTAATTTTAAAAATTAGGTTTGTGTGAATAATTCAATATTTTAATATTTTTTATTATTTTTATAGACTTAATGCAACGTGAAATACATATGTAATTCTTGAAAATATGGCATGTGAAGTGTAATTTACACTATTTATACGAATAACTAAGGAGTATTTCGTAAATTTTCACATGTAATATTCTACAAAGTAACATCAATGAATAGAATTTAAAATAAATTTTGAAATCCAACCCAACCTATGTAAAATGAAATCCTAGAGGAAGTTCATATGCATCGTTACGCCAGATACAAGTTGTAGGACTTAATCAAAAAGTATTTCAACTTTGAATACAAATTCCAAGATAATTGTGGCTTGTGTTGCATAAACAGAAAGAAATTATTTTGTGAGTGATGCAATAAGATAGAATGCATTATAAGGGAGATTAGTAGACCAAGATTAATATAGTAATATAATTAAAATATTTTTCTATCTCTACCTATATTAAAAGTGTGAATATTTGGTTTACTATTCAAAATGGTCAACCAAAGTTGTTTTCTATCTATTTGGTTTAAAAAATTTGCAAAATAATTATATGAATCCAAAGATGAATTTATTCTAATTAAATATGATATAATGATATGTAAATTGTAATTTTAAAAATTAGGTTTATGTGAATAAATTCAGTATTTTAATATTTTTTATTATTTTTATAGAGACTTAATGGAACGTGAAATACATATGTAATTCTTAAAAATATGGCATGTGAAGTGACGAATAACTATGGAGTGTTTCGTGAATTTGCACGCTTTATACTTTCAAAAGTAATATAATTTAAAATATATTTTGAAATCCAAACCAACCTATGTAAAATGAAATCCTAAAGAAACTTCATATGGATCGTTAAGCTGAGTACATGTTATAGGACTTGATCAAAAAATGTTTCAACTTCAAATGCAAAATCTAAGACAATTGTGGCTTGTTTTGTAGAGACCGAAATAAAATATCTTGTGAGTAATGTAATAAGGTAACACATTATAAGGGGGATTACAATACCAAGATTATTATAGTAATATAGTCAAAATATTTGCTTTTATTGACTTTTTCACACAGTGAAACTTGGGTGTGTTTTTAAACTCATATCTATGTATCTGTATGTTTTTTCTTTGAATTTAAACTCATTCTGATTATATAGACTTACACCAGTTAATTGTTGCATTGTGTTGCAACTGCTGGCTACAAATAGGCAAAATGTATATTTAGTATAATTTTGGCTACGTTTATATCAGTTTTGAATAAACTAAGTTATGATTATTCCTAGTTTCAAGGCATCGTCTAAATAAATAGTTCTGATGAATAATGTCTGACATTAAAATTATAAATTGTGTCATTAATTTGGATTCATTTTTCGTAAAATCCAGTTTCTAGGAAAATAAAACGTAAGAGGTTTTCGAATTTTATAGTGAAACGACAATAAGATGAAGGAAGATAATTGACAAATTTAAAGTTGTTGCGAAATACTTTGAACAACGTTTGGTAATAATTGACGACATGTGAGTTCTAATTTTGGTTTTTAATTATTTTGGAGTATGAATTTCAGAAGAATTGTAGTTTTACTATTTACTAGATTATTAAATTTGTAATTTTTTTTAATTGTTTTAGAAAGTTTAACATTTTTAAGAATAATGGCTTTTATAAAGTAAATTAAATTCAAGTTTATCATATATTTGAGTCATCTACTTTAAGGAATTTTGATAAACTAGGTTTTAAGTTATAAGCATGCTATTTAGATTTCAATCGCCTGATTTGTTAATATTTAATTTTTTTAAACTTAGATTACCAATATCAAGTCAATTCGTAAAAAAATATATAATAAATACTATTACATTCTTAATTATCGATACATTACATGCTCACTCTAGTCTTATAGGTAAATGGCATTCCATATTCAGAATGAATGCAGTCCATGTGTCTTCAATAATTACAAATAAAATATATCCGCCATTTATGTTGATAGACGAGAATTTTGGTCATCATTGATTTTAATCTCATCTATTTTTGGATGCAATAATTTTGAAATCGTATACAAGGAATACGAGGAACAATGACTTCGTATTGTGTTGCTCTTCGTTATCGATTATTTTGAATGATCAATTTATTCTATCTATTTTTAAATTAAGTCAAAATCTTGTCAATTACACCGAGTTAATTTAAATTTAAAAATACTTTGAACCAATTAATTAAAGTTGTTCGAGTCCATTTTTCAAATGGGGTTGGAAAACTTGGTTTCAAATTCCGAGTACAGAAGGCCCGTATACTCTACCCTAATCCTCACATTGTTAATTTAAGAATAAATAATAGATCATAAACTTACTTTTCTTCTATGAACTAAAAAAAATACCCGCCGTTTTAAAATATTGATTTTTACCTATACCCAATTAAGATTTTATGAAACATACTACTTTTACATCATATGAAAATCTACCAAACACCATCCAAATCAGATTCCCATCCAAACTCTAACACCACCGCCATCATTGACTTTCGTTGCTGTCGAAAACCTCTTTCACCGATGACATCTACTTTATCACACACCACACACCACGACTGTTGGAAAATTATTGGATATGACAAGAACACTTCAAAATTTGAAGAAGAAAAACTGCAAATAAAATAAAGAACAACTGAACTTGTATCGTGAAAAATGCTATCCTAAAATCGTTATTTGCGCCCTCTCGTTGAAAGAGATGCTAAAGGACCTTTAAGCAAATAGCTTTGGCGAATTTACAAGTCTTCAACCGAATTGCACAAGCACGAGTAAATTCTGGAAAAGTAGAACAAATAAGCTTTAGATAAAATCTGAATTTGGGGGAATATAATAATTATTTCTCTTATTTGATGTTGTTTTCTTTATGTTAATAAATAAAATCTATAATCTATATATAGATTTTTGTCAATAACACGAAATTGTGTTTAAACCATCATGAAATGACACAATTTATCATGAAAAGGCACAAGAAGTTGAAAATCTGCACTAGCCAGAACGGTCTGGGCGCCTAGGCTAAATTCACCCTTTTTCTTCTTTTTTTTTTTTTTTTAATAATCATGATTTTAATATTTGAACAATATTACAATAACAATATTATAACAACGACTGTCACCAACAAAATACTCTACCAACACACCACCTGTTGACATCAACAACTACCAACACCATAATCTATTACCACCAAAACAACCCTGAAATCCACTACGACAACCACCATCACCACCATCTGAAAGAGTACCATCGTATTAGATCTGAAATTTTAGATCTAATATTAGATCTAATCGATATTAGACTTAAAATTTCATATCTAATATTTGTGAGTGGTTCGAAAATACTGTCTCTGTTCAAAGTCGGGTATGATGGGTGGTGCAAGAGTCAAAATGGTAATATATAAGAAATCCGCCTTGAACTTGGTTATGCCAGCTTTGTAGAACATCCATAAAGTCAACTAAAAAAGCGGTGCCATTGGTGGCTCATAGTAGTCCATGTCTTGGTTTTGTGTTGTCGTGCCAATTAGCTACCTATTGTTCAATTTGTTGGCTCCCATTCGTACATTCTCTTCTTTCCTCTTCATTTTTCCCTTTCACACACTTAAACAAAATAATTCTGACTTATTTTTATCTCTTGGTGATAATTTTACTGCTTTGTGTCTGATGGGTTCAATTCAAGTGGATATGACTGATTTATATACCAAGACAAGCGGTACAATGAGCTACCATCGACGCCAAGCCAAAACAAGGACTACAATGAGCTACCATTGACACCCTTTTCAAGTTTGGTGTGCTGGTTTTGTGGTTGTTCTACAAAATTGGCGTGGCTGAGTTCATAGACCTTTTTCTATTTCATTATATTACCATTTTGACAGTTGTAGAGGAACCACTTAGGTTAAATGGCCGTGTCAAACTCCTCGAATCGCATAAGCGCTTAACTTATATACCAAATAAGTTGAAAATACATCTTTTACATAAAAAAGACTTAAATACCTTTACTTAAAAACTACGGTTAACAGACCATTTATTAACATACCACGGGCCTATTAACAGACACGTGGTCTGTTAAGGCCAAAATTAACAGACCATAGTCACGTGGGTTTTGGCCTCAACTAAGTAAAAAATTTAAGAAAATTTGCCAATAAGTCATTTATAAGTGACTTATTCTAAATTAGGTGTAAACACTTTTCAAAATTGCCAATAAGTTATACTAATTCAGCCAATGTCTTAATTACCCATGTAATATTTTTAACTAGATTTAAACTATACAGTGTACATTATTGGCACAAAATCCCGATCACATCACATGCAAGCTCTCCCTATTGGTAATGAATATATGCAAAGTCGGAGGCTGCGGTGGCATTGGTGCGATGGTTTTGTTGGACGTAACCATCTTGGCTGCTACTGTTGCTATAGCGTCGGCCATCATCGTCAGAAGAAAGGAATGGAAATTCGGCAAGAACCACCATCGCCACCATGAGGTGGAGTAGAGTCTACCAACAGAAATCTCTGAGACATTAAACAATGAAAATGATCAAGATAATGCAAGCAAACCCATTACACCTCTGTCTGTACAGATTAATACATGGTATGTGATATTATTTCTGTTTAATTGATTTTTATTTTCATGAATTATAATCACCATCAATTTGTTTAACGAAGTATGTACTATAATTTGGTTGATGAGACTTGATTAAATTGAATTTTCCGCAATGGAGCAGCAGATATGGATGTGATTGATGATGATTCTGATTCATTTTTCTTTACTGAGAACTTGAAATTGGTAATCCTATTTCTAATTCTTGTCTTCTTTATGTTAATGATGTCACATGTGATGATGGAGATTGAGCTGGTGGTGGGCGGCGGAGATGAGGAAGAAATGCAGACGAATTTGAAAGAGAGGATGTTATTGATGAGTTTAAGAAGGCATGCTTTGGAGGATATTGAGATTAAAAATGATAAAATTGAATAAATAGCAGGGAGAGTGAGTATTTGTATACTGCTCAAGAATGCTTTTTTGTTGATGCAATGCAGATCCGATCCTATTAAAATGGTTGCTCTTGCTAACCGCTTTAGCTGGGTTGCAAATGTTGCTTCTAAACAAGAAGATGTCGATGAAAGTTGAGAAAATATTGATAAAGAGATTGAGGATATTGAAGAACAATTATACGTACAAGAATTTGAAGTTACAGATGAAGTAAATGATGAAATTACTCAACAAAATGTTGGCGTATCAATTGAACAAGAGATTCTTGCAGAAGCAGAATTAGAAGTGCCTCAAAATGATTTGTTGCTGTAAATAGTTTAATTTAATGAATTTATGTAGAGTGGCCATGATTTGTTGCTGTAAATAGTTGTTTGAATTTCTGTATAGATGATTTGTTTGATGAATTTTTATAGAGTGACTGTGATTTGTTACTGTAAATAGCAGCTTGAATTTTTGTAGGGATGATACTGTATTATAGAAAACAATATCATAATAAAACAATATCATATAAAATAGTATCATTATATTAGTTGTGGTAATGATTTGTTGTTGTAAATAACAGATTAATACTGTATTATAGAAAATAGTTTGATACTTTATTATAGAATAGTAGATTAATATTGTATTATCGAAAAATAGTATCACATAAAACAGTATCATAACAGAAATAGTATAGAATTCAAATACGTGCTTAGAATTTTTATTATAATATGTTTTCAGAATCGTCTCAACAAGCTTTTCCACTGCTGACGATGAATTTTAACCGTTTGAAGTTGTCTCTTTAGATTAAAATGACAATCTTTAATTTTTTTTGTCTAAATAATATCATACATACTAAAATAGTAGCATAGATAAATATATCTTATATATCAATATCATACATGAAAATATCTTAATAAAATAGTATCACAAACTACAACTCAATAAAATAACATTATCATACATTAAATAACAGTATCATAAGTTGAAACATTATAATGGTTGAAGTAATGATACTATTCTTAAAATGCTCCATTAGTAGTACAAGATCATTGATACCATTTGCATTCAATAACAGTATCATATGTTGAAACATTATCAAAGATAAAAACATGATATAAATATATCAATGCACATTATCTAAAAAAATTAGTATTATAGATAAAATAGTATCATAATAAAACAGTATCATATAATAAAATAAAATAGTATCATAGATATAACTAAGTATAGATTTTTGACTGCTTATTGCTTTTAAAATACTACATTAGTAGTACAAGACCATTGATATTATATACATTCAATAACAATATTATATGTTGAAACATTATCATAATAAAATAGTATCAAAGATAAAAGTATAAATAAAACAGTATCATATATAAAACTAAGTACAATATGTTTTTAATGGTTGAAATAATGATACAGTATCATATATAACACTTTATCTAGATAAAACAGTATCATAGATATAACTAAGTACATGATGTAATAGTTAAAGTAATGATACTATTATTAAAATGTTCCATTAGTAGTACAAGATTATTGATACTATTTGCATTCAATAATAGCATCATAGGTTGAAACACTATCAAAAATAAAAATATGGTATAAATATATCAATGAACATTATCTAAAAAAACAGTATCATAGAAAACAGTTTCATAATAAAACAGTATCATACAAAACAGTATCATAGAATTCAGTATCATAATAAAACAGTATCATACAAAACAGTATCATAATAAAACAATATCATACAAAACAGTATAATAGAAAACACTCAAACAGTATAATTGAATTAGCGCTTTTTTTAAAAAATTTAGAAGTACGTTGGTCTTTTAGTGCTAAAATGTAACTTTAATTAAATTAAGTTTTGGATATATGACTTTAGAGCCCATAAGTGCAACAACAGTGATCGGCCTTGAATTTACCTAAAAATTTATTAACAGACCATGAGTCAGTTAACTCGAATTTACACATTTTAACCGATTTTTTAATTAACCCACTTTAAATAAATTCATATTTACAGAAATTTAAAGTAAAAATCACTATTCATACTCAGATTTAAACATATTTTCATGATTTATACTACAAAATTCACAATTTCTATCGTAAGTTAAAAGAAGAAGATAGAAACGGATGAATTGATACTGAAAATGAGATTTCTTACTCAAATGAAATGGGTTGGATTCTAACATTGAAATGGGTTAGATTCTAACATTTAAATATTTTCTTTTTGATAGACAGATGAATTTAAAATCGTTTGAAATAGTTATAAATGGGGAAGAGAAGGTAGGGTTATATTTGTTAATTTACAGGCCAAAATGGGTCAACGACCATTATAGACAATTGGTCGAGTCACCTGGCCATTCAGCATTTATCCCATCACTTTGCTACCCTTGCATTATCCATTACTGCCGGGTTCAGATAGAGACAATAATTCACGAACCACTCCCATAGATATTAGCTTTAGTATCAATCTAATCTAATACATTGCCGCTATTTCATATGGTGACGATGGTTGTTGTCATGGTGTATTACGGGATTGTTCTAGTGTTAGTAGATCGTGGTGGTGGCTAAAGTCGATGAGTGGTGCATTGATAGGTTATTTTGTTGACGACGGTGATGGGGGTATTTGGTAGTGGTGGAAGTCAATGATGGTGATGGTGGTGGTGGTGAGTGAATTTGCTAGGGTTTGGGGGTGGTAAATTTTTATAAGATGTAAAATCGGTGTTTTTCCAAAAAACTCATAATTAGGTATAAGTGAAAATTAAAAAAAGAAGTATTTTTCGATTTTTTTTTAAAAGTATCTATAGTATTAATCTGTGATAATTTCACCACATACTACAAAATATAAAATAATTTAAAAAATATTTATTTAAAATTTTTTATTCTAAAAATACTATTTTTTTATTTTTATAACACTTGTTGTTATATTTATTACATTTGTTATTTTAGTTATAATAAATGTGTTAACATAAAAAATAGTATTTTTAGAATAAAAAAAATATGACAGTATTTTAAAAAATATTTTATTTATTGTAGTTATTTCTGAAAAAACCCTATTAATCTCTTGTCAAAAATTTCACACGTTGAAGCCCATTTTTCCAGTTGGGTTGGCTGGAATGAAAACTTGGGTCGACTTATCTGTTTCTGGGTCCTGACAATAAAAGGCCCGTATAGTCAACCTGATTCTCAGCCCTTTTCTTCCACCTCATTCCATTCCCTAATTCGATTCCTTTCAGTTTACCAACTATAACACTGCCTAAAATATCTTCGGAAAATATTTTTTTAATATTAAGATTAATCTAGGACGGATGTTAATGGATCCTAAATACACAGGAGATATGCTCAAGTAAAATCTTCTATTTCTCACTCTTTTTTTCTGTATGTATAATTGTGTGTATATACAGTAATACAGACTCGTATTTTCGTATAATTATACGCACTGTATGGTAAACTTGATGTGGGTTTTGAACAATGATTGGGTGCAGGCATTTGGAGAAGCAAAACGAGCTTCTCATGGATGCATACAGGTCTATGTCCCATGAATTGCATAGACTCCAGGTTTTCTTTCGAGCTCGTTCTTGTCTATACTGCGTTTTATTTGATGTTTCCTGTGGTTTATACATTAGGTGGCATAGAATCGGAGTCCCATAAATTCATTAAAACAAAACTTATATCTAGAAGGAATTGTTTCGAATTTTTATGATTTTCATGCCCTAATTCCATGCTGCCAAGCGTGCATTAACTTTTTTTTTTTTTTTTCATTTTCTTCTTTTCCGTTTTTCAATATGGCATTAGTAGCATATTTGGTAGAAATGATTGGATAAGAATGATAGCATCGAGTAAGAAAAAGATGCTAAAATTTTGTTTGTACTCGAGTCTTCTTGTATAGTAACGTGCACCAAATGTGCACTAAGTTTATTGTTACTGATTTGTATTGTTCTTAAGTTTGAAGATATGAGGTGTTTAATTATTATGAGAATTGCAGGTAGAGGAAGAAATGCTTATGCGCAAGTATTATGAGCTCATGGTGGCTCAAAGATCAACTAAGAAGGTGTGTTTCCTCACCCTGGTACTGCTGATATTAGATCTCTCTCTTAAAGCTCCATATCAGAGTCTTTAGAAACTAGTATACCGCTTCTTTGCGGTAGGATTTGATTTTAGGCACTATTATGATGATGGATTGAGGCAGTAAATAGATTTTGGAGATGATCAGTAGAGGAAGACATTGATTGAGTGAGATGGATTGAGGAGGTGAGCAGATTTTGGAGATGTTCGGTTGAGGAAGATGATCGAATAAGGAGATGGATTGAAGCAGTCAATAAATTTTGGAGGAGATTTGTTCGGGGAGAAATTGAAGACGTAGTGACACTCGAATATTTAAGTACTTTTTTTTTCCCGTATTGGAGAAAACTCCCTACCGTCGTGATAAGTAATAAACAGACCTTATTTTCCATGTGATTGGAGTACCAGTATTGTTCTCCTAAAGGTATAGAGCTACTAAATTTCGTGTCTTTTCTACACAAATTTTCCCTCAACCCTTGAGAAATTAAATGCGAACAATCATGGTGTAATTTTTGGCCACACCACTTAGAATTGACGAGACGTGGCCTAATTAATAAAAATCTCACTTAACACAACAATATGCTAGAGAGTTTATAGGAGTAAACTACACCTCCATTCTATGAGTTGTAAAACATATAGATCAAAACTCACAGATAGTGTCCAATATTCAGTTATTGTGTTCTGCCTTGTAATTGCAATTTATAGTACTGCCTGTTATAAGTATTTGGTTCAATTGGTTGTGCACTTATCTGTCCTTTACAGACATTAGCACGTACATTCAATACTCGTTTTTGGTTGTTTTCTTAATCAATTTGTACTTTGAGGATCCAAGTTTGAGATATCAACATAGTTGTGTGTTGTTATGCTATATTGTAGAAGGATGAAGGAAGCTCCGGTGTAAGAAATGACAAGGCTGATGATTGAGCAGGAGCATTAGTTTGTGTGAGTAACGCAGAACAGTCTTGAATATAACGTAGTCAGATACTCTTTTTGGGTGGTTCTTCAACAATACATTTTGATTCTCTGAGTCTGAAGCTATAGTTTTGTGCTTGATGTGTTGCATTCACTTTGATCAATCTCTATAGCTGTTCTAGACTGTTGGAACTGAGAAGCAGAGCTATCAGAATGGTTAACCTTTAGAAAGTTTGGCAAATGATCTAATGCCCTAGTGGGCCAAATAAGAATTGCCCACTGGACAAGGCCAAATAAGAATTGTCCACTGGACACTTGTCCAGTGGACATTGGAGATGAAAAAGTGTTTGACAAACAAGTCAAACACTCCACTAATGCCCACTGAACACTTGTCCAGTGGACAATTCTTATTTATTTGGCCCACTAAGGGCATTAAATCATTTCCCGGTTTAGAAATGTTTAGAAATGTTGCAATATAAAGAACATGGTAATTTGCAATTTGAAATTCTGAAGAATTCAGCCGGTTTTTTTTTCTTCCACCATTTGCTCGGGTGTTGCTTTATGCCCTTTTGATATACTGTTAGAAAATTGTTTCTACTGTAGAAAAGAGAATTGCAAGACATTAAAAATTTCCTTATTTTGATTCAGCAATTTAACAAAGGAAAATGCATATTTTTATTTGAACATCAAAGTTCAATGATGGAGAGTGCCCAAAGAGAAGAGAAATGAGACCCTAGGAATAAGGTGCTGGGCTTCTGGGGGGAGAGGTTAAAAGGCTTAAGGCCTATCCACATAGACAAAATCATTAAACAACTCAAAAAGAGTTTCTGCTGCTCGTAGAATCCCAAGTTCTTTTCCTTTACTGGCAACTAAAATACAGACTTCAGAATAAAGGGATTGTCTGAATTAATTCACTTTGGATTCAAAATCCCAAAAAGAAAAAGTAGCCACAGGGTCCATCTTCAGCTTCAACTGATCCCTCTAGACAAGAATGAATCGACAGTGATTATAACCTGCAATATCCAATTTTATGTCATTTACAAAGAAACTGATAAATTTTCAACATTGCAAATATTTAGAGACAGATTCTTGTTAAGAATATAAATATAAATATTCATGAAAAAGGAATTAACAAGGTCATGAAATTGGATGAAAAAATGTTTACTGGGATCAGTATTGATGAGCATAGCAGTCCCTCCAAAGCCACAAGAGCCACCAATTTTCTTGTTCTTCTGCCAATAACTATTGAAAGCATAAGAAGCATGTGCCACAATGGTATCGGGAAAATAGCAATGCCCACGAGGCCTAATGGATTCACAATCAGCAGCACCCTCTCCACAGGCATAGTCTAGTGCCTCTTGCAGAGTCTCAGCTGGCACACTAGGCTTTGCCACACACCACAGCCCATTCTGCACCCCCGCTGCTACTGGTGCGACGGCAGAACCAGCACCACCAGATGGATTACATGGAGGCAAATGGGGTCCAAAAGGAGGTGTACTAG
The DNA here is from genome assembly GCA_030279155.1 of Forsythia viridissima. Classification (NCBI taxonomy): domain Eukaryota; kingdom Viridiplantae; phylum Streptophyta; class Magnoliopsida; order Lamiales; family Oleaceae; genus Forsythia; species Forsythia viridissima. Next base: position 45,906,198 of record CM059038.1, on the reverse strand, counting down.
GATTGACTATTGGAGGCAGTGAAGGAGCCATGGGTAGTGTAATTGGTGGAGGTGAAACTTTGCCTACCAGTGGAGGTAAAGGGCTTCCTGCAGCAAAAGCTGGTTCAGAAAAACCAATGGGGGCAGGAGATGGGGATATTTGTGTAGGCCTTACGGGAAATGAACCCATTAAACTGCTGTAATCAATGAATGAAAGCTTTCTGCTTGTGGGTTTACCATTTCTTGGTCCGCTAATGACCACATACATTTTGTTTAGATGAATCCCAAGATTTCTCATGGATTTTGAGTGGGATTTCAAGAAACTCGTGATTTCATCATACGAGGTGTACAAATTTGAAGGTGGGTTCACAACATAGGGAGAATTAATCTCTTGCAAAATATTGAGTAAAGGTTTGATGTGATTTTCAGTCAAATCAACTCTGTAAGTTTCAGATTTGAAGTCCAAACAGTTGGAAGAAAAAGTGGAAGAGACTTTAATATCATTTTGCAAACCCCATCTGGTGAGTGAATAGTGGATGTTCTTAATGGCAGGCAAAACCAAACCCAGCTTATTTTCTTGATCTTTGTTGCATAAAACGTTGTTACCAACAAGAATGGAGGTTATGTTGGTGGCTGGATAGTGTGATAAAACATGGGCCCGGACCCAAGTTTCTGCCATTAGAACACTGTTTGAAACATTCTTAAGGTACTGATTTCCCACTTGAACTGCTCCTGATTGAAGAGTTTCTGGAGTTGAGTCATGGAGTGTTAAGATCTCTACTGATTCCTGACCTGTAACTGATGAGAAAGAATTAGAACAAGAAAAAGAACAACTTATAAGAAGTGAAAAATGCCAGAAAAATGGTTTCTGCTTACCAGTTGAAGATGAAATGAGAGAGAGAAGAAAAAACAACCAAACCATCTTCGAAATCCACATGAGAAATGAAAATGGGATGAGTTTTACAGGCTAAAATCCTCACTTCTGTCACTCACTGATTCTCACTCTGTTATTTACAGAGTCACAGAGTTGAAAAGAAGCCTCAAAAGGCGAACATTTTGGAGTGTATCGCAAGGCATTAAACAGGTAATTTATTCAACTGTAATTTGTAATAGTAATACACTAAGGGTGCGTTTGATTGCAAGCATGGAAAATGGGTGGAAAGAAAACATTTTCCATGGAAATGATTTGCCAAGAAAATATTTTCCTGGGAATTGTAAATGTAGTGTGTTTGATTGGATAAAAATTCGTCCTAGAAAATGTTGTGATTTTCTATCTTTTGGTATTTGATTGTCTTTATTTTCCATGGAAAATGTAGTATTTTCCAACTTAATATTGCTTACAAATTAATAATTTTGCCAAGACATTATTTTGCCAACTTAAAAATTAATAATTTTGCTTAAAATTATTAATTTTAAGTAAAATTAATAATTTGCTTAAAAATTAGAGCAACTTAATGATTTAGAGCATTTTATATAATTTGCTTAAAAATTAATAATTTTGCCAAGAAATTATTTTGCCAACTTAAAAATTAATAATTTTGCTTAAAAGGCTTCTTGCTTTCAAAAATTTGCCCTGGAAAATTTGAGCTCCTCATTAGCCAAGAAAATGTTTTCCTCATTTTGGTGGAAAACACCATCACGTGCAAGAAAATGGAAAATTTTTTTCATGGCAAATTTGTTCAATCAAATAAGTCAAAATGTGGAAAATGGGTGGAAAATTTGCATTTTCCATGGCAAATTTGAGCAATCAAACACAACCTAAGAAGAAAATCACTTGTAATGCAATCAAAAGTCTTGATAAGCTTTCAAAAAAAAAAAAAAAAAGTCTTGATAAGCTCTGGAAATCGAATTAAAGTGGTGTCAGAATGCAAAAGGACAACTCTTTTTTTTTTTTTTTTTATTTTTATTTATTTATTTTTTTTTTTTTGATACCCAGGTATCCCAGTTACACCAGACTATGTCCTGGACCACCCATCCCCGGCCCCTCAGTGATGGGTGGAGGTAAATCGCGGAAGGACAACTCTTTCTTTGGTCCGGATATTGGTCTCGGAAAGGACCCCAAGCTTAAAAGTTTACTTACAAGTGTAGTTTTAAAATGAGTAATTTCCTAAGCTTTTAGCCAAACATGCTTAGCCCAAGGTCCAATGCAGACACAAAAGTACGAGCGGTAGCCTTTAGGGTTGGGGGTGGTCCTCCTCTTTTCTGCTTATACCAGTTGTTTTCTCTGCTTCCTGATACCATTTCACGAGGCGTCACTTTAAGGGTAACATATATTATTGTGCTGGGGTAAATTGTGGCTAATCATTATTGGGTAATAGTTCTACAAATTTTGGTTAATTTGATTATTTGGTTAAGTTTTTTAAAAATTATAAGTAGTGATTTCTAATAAATGTGTAGATAAAAATTGTTGTTAGTGCATAATGTATAAAAAAAATGAGTGATTAATGATTACTCTTGAAAATAGAGAGTTGTTCAAAGAGTGTCAATGGTTGAAATTCCAATTCATTTGGCTCCAGGACGTGCCAAACTAGCAAATTGTTAGCTTACAAACAAGATAGAAGGGGAAAAAATGTCTTGATTGAATTAGGTAAGCTCGATTCACTTTTAGTCTTAAATTCTTTAATATGCCAAACTAGATAAGAAAAGAATGCCAATCCATGGCAAAAATATGACATATTGCTTTTGCAATAAAGACAGGGTACGATGTGGAGTTGGGAAGAGGTGAAAAGAAAGGAAGATGAATAGATGATGGTGGTAAAAGGTGGTAACTAGAAGACAATACGTGAAATGAAGAATTGATGATATTATCGAAATCGGATGGATTCAAGACGGGGCTAAAAAAAATATTATTCCAAACTAATGTATGAAAATATAAAATTTCTATATAAAATGTTACAATATAAATCGAAAATAGGCAACAAAAATAACAAGAACACAGATTTACGTTGGAAACCCTAGAACATGGATAAAAACTCAAGGACAAATGAGAAAATAATTCACTATATTAAATACAGTCACAAAGAAGAGTCGATACACTAACCATAGAATACATGATGTATAGGGCCCAATTCGGATCATCGAACTCTAACATAAATTTTTTTTTCCAAAAAAAATAATTTTTTGTAGACCAATGAGGATTCTAGCAAAGGAGAGTCCTCCTGTATCTGCCTTTGACCAAAATAGTGAGATTATATAGAGAGATTTATCGTAATTATAAATGACTTGATAGGTATTTGAACAAGCGGTGCATTGGTTGTTACAAGTACATACATATTCACAATTTTTGTATGACAAAGTTCTGTTTTGCATGGCCATTTTTCATATTTTCTTATTTTTTTGGTCAAATGCATGGCAATTGTATTAAAAGCACTCTTTGTTGTAAGATTGTCCGAATCCAACACATCGAAGCAAAGGTGAGATGCTTAACTTGCGAAACCAAAATGGAATTTCCCAACTTTTCCAATTAAAAGCAGGTTTGTTTATTTTTAGGGAAAATAGTATATTTGGTTTTTAATCTTTCAAAAATGTAAATGATATATTTCTAACTTTTAAAAATAGTACTGAACATCTCAAATATTTGAAGAAATAAGCATAGTAGGTCTTTTATTATAAAATTCTTCCCCCCTTTTAGAATAAACAAATAAAAAAAACAAGAAAAGAATAATAGAAAAATAACCAAATTTACCCCAAAAATAAAAAATAACAAAGAGGCCCTCTTCTTCTACCCAACACCCCACATTTCTATCTTCTTTAGTATTCATCATCTCCAAATGTATTGTCTACCTAGAAAAAAAATCTGCCATTAAATTTTTTCTAATTTCATAATATTCTCAGGTACGTTGCACTACAAACTCCTAGTTGCAATTCAGGTAACTGAGCTCAACGATGTCGTTTTCATCAGCCACACTGTTAGCCATGCAGTGGTGGACGAAACCTCATTCTGGAACTTCTTCAATACTTATGCACAAGCCTGTAAAGAGGTGGAGAAGATCTAAAAAATACTAAATTGTAATCACGACATCGTGTTTGATTCCCGTCAGTGCTCAAGTTACTCCAAGGTGGCCTGTCGATGACTTTTTTCGACGACAAACCTTTATGTGAAAAGATTTTTCATTTTAACCGAGAAGCCATCTTCAATCTGGCTTGAGAGCCCAAAATATCGGGCCCTCAAGGCATGGAGATTTTTGAAAAACAAATTAAAGATAATTCAGGTTGTCGTTGTTCGACCTGCTGATTCTACAACCTGTCCTAGAAAAGAAAATATGCAAACAAGATTTTAGAGTTTGAGGTGGTGATGAATTTTGGATTTTGGAGTTGGGTGAAAAAAGATGACATCTTTCTTATTTTTTATTTTGGGGGTGCATTGAATTATTTTTCTATTTTTCTTTTTTTTTTTATTTGTGTGGGGATGTTCGGTGCTATTTTTAAAAGTTAGAGATATATCCCTTACATTTTTGAAAGATTAGAGACCGAATATATAATTTTATCTTATATTTATAATAAACAATGTTTGTTTAGCTATATAAGAATTTATTTACCTCGATGGAAATGGTAAAGCAATTATATTTACCTCTTTTTTACAGAATCAATCTCTCAATCACTTTTGTTAACTATAATATATATTATGTGTCCGTAATATAGGTGGACATGTTTGCTATATTAAATATAATTTGAATAAGGCTAAATAAATATATCGATTGTATGCTTTAACCCGTTTTTTAAGGTTATTTAATTTTCTTCGTTGGGGAATCCCATCAATCATATTATAGATTTATAGTCATTCCAAAAACAGTTTAACAATTTGTTCTCTAGCAATAAATCCAATCAGGGGTCTTAATCAAAACGGGCAAGAAATTAAAGCCATCACTTCTTTGCAAATTTCCACTTTATGTATTATTTAAATGATGCAATATTGTGTGATTATTGGGGTTAATTACCCCATCTGTCCCTGAATTTCAACCCATGTTTCATCATGACCCTAAACTTTAAATTGTTTCTCATATCCCATTAAACGTTCAAATCTGTTTACCATACTAACTCATATGCTAATGTGACAAACCAATGGTGGATGTGGCAATGAGATCCGTTAAGTTGTCATAGTCACTTTTTTTTGTTATTATTAGTCTTGTTTGGGTTGATAGAAATTAGGTAACGCTACAAAAATTTGAAAATTTACTATCAGTTTTTTAATGACAAAAAAGCTATACATGAGTATTCTTTTGTAATGATTAAAAATAATCGCTTTTTTGTGTTAACATCCACCCTCCATTTGCTACATCAACATAGGAGTTGGTGGAAATTTAAATCAAATGATTGAATGATAGATGACAATCAAATTTGGAAGTTCAATGATAGATTAGAAATAATTTAAATTTTATGGACGTGTTAAAAAATTGGATTCAAGATGGGGTATTTGACCCTCTCCAATAGCAATAAAGATTTCTCCGTGAAGATGAAGCTTTTGCACAACACAAGACACAACAAAAAACATTTATCATACAACAAATGATAATCTTAGTTTTGAGTTTCTATTTTTTCATTTTTCTTTTTATGTTATTCAAATGGAGTGACAATGGTCACATTTAATATAAAATCTGACTATTTAACGAGTAAATTAACATTTTCCATCCAAAGAGGCCCCCACGCGCAAATGTTTGAAAGGTTAAAGACTCGGGTATCGGAAATCAAAAGTTCAGCACTCTAACATTACAAGGTTGAAAAGTTTGAGAACCCATATGAAATTATTCCAATAAAATAATGGTTGAGTGCCGACAATCATATTTTCTCAATTGACCACCTCATTTCAGGCCTTTTTTGCTGGCCATAAATATCCAATCATCGAATTGATCGTTTTAAACCAATGATTTATGACAGATATAATTACATGAATTCACAACGTAAACCAAAATTAATGCAGTCATCTACTTGCATTTAAGTTATTCGTTAACTAACATAGAATTTTAAACAAATTATTCAATTCGTCCAATAAATATAGACTTATTTTTTTAATTCATTTGTCTTAACTTATAATCTATTTCTTTTTGAAAATATAATTAATTTCTTATTTTTTTTAATATATATTTATTTAATGTATCTTGTTATCAACAAATATAAACTACTATTATTCAATATAAAAATATATTAAGAAAATTATAAGTAAAAATTATGGTTTCAACTATTAATTACATTTTCCTAATCGGTATTAAAAAAAAAGTAAACCTAACTTTGTGAGACAGATAAATTTAAATGACCAACGGTTTTAAGTTACTGTTTAGTAAGTAATTCAATTACGAACACAAAATATGAAAAAAAACAAAAAGCATCGGCAATTAATGCCTCCGCCAAATTATTTTTTCAATAATATAATGAATTAGAGTATCTCCAAGATTTTCTATTTATAAAAAATATATTTTGCATTTTAAAGAATGCGTATAAATCTAGAGAATAAATTTTTTGAAATATTCTAGAGTATCTCTAATGCAATCGTGAATTGCATTAAAAAATATGTCACAAAATCTCAAAATATTTACATCGCATGAAAAAAAAGTAGCGAATGTCTAGCACACTGTCCATAAATCCTCCATTTAATTTTTTAAAAATAAATACCATCGAAATGTGTGTTAAACCTCTTTCATTTAATTTTTTATAATTTATCTCTATCGAAATGTGTGTTAGTCATATTTTATTTTATAATTTATCTACTACTCTATCTTGTACACGTGAATCACAATTTTTCTAATCCACAACTTCATTGGAGAAGCTTTTCTCTCTGTCTCTATTTTGTTTGCCACATATACAATAATCTACATTGTTGTATTGAAGATGCTCAACCGTGGATTAAACTAAAAAATGCTACGTCATCCCAAATTGTTTACATGATAAAGAAAAAAGTGGAGGAAGTTTAACACACCGTCCACATTTAGACGGTGTGCTAGATCAAAATGTGTACTAAACTTATTTTATTTAATTTTTTATAATTTATCTCTATCGAAATGTGTGTTAATAACTACAATTTTTTCAATCTACAACTCTATTGGAGCTGCTATTCTCCCTGTCTATATTTTATCCGCCACATATACACTAATCCAAATTGTTACATTGGTAATGCTCTAACATCATTTTTATTTTAGGGAGATGATCTCCTCCCCATAGTGGGGAGGAGTTATAACTCTCACTTGAGAAGTGTCCAATTTTGATTGGACAATGAAAATTTAGTTGGCATTAAATGTAAGAGAAATGCTAGATGTACAGAAAGGGACTTACCGAATGGATTACAGAAATACGTGTCCTTGGCAAAATGATTTAGAAAGCATGTGGGTTCCATAAGTTGTTCATTTGTGTTTTTTTTTTAAACTTGATGTTTGTTTAAGTTTTTTTATTTTATTTTTTTAAAACTTATTTTTTAACAATATATTTTATAAGACATACAAATTTTAACCATATATTTTATCAACTTTTATCAAAAACTCCTAAAAATTACTTTTAATTAATCTACAATTTATTTAATTGTTGCGTCTTACTAATGTAATGTTGAATTCACATATTTTGTAGGATTCACACATTTTAAACTTATTTGTGCTCCAATATTGGCTTAAGCTTATTATTGTATTATTGTACTTTATCAGCTTATTTTGTAGTCTTGTTAGCCAATATTGTTGCATTGTAAATTTTTATTAGATTGTTGTGTCTTGACAGTCTATTGTTGAATTGTTGATAGATTATTTTGTGTATGGGTGTGTGTTTTGTTTTTAAAATTTATAAATAGAAAATCGAGTTTCGGCCAAGAGAATAAACACTTGTTTTTATTCTTTAAAAAGCCATGTTAAAAAAAATAAAATTAAGTTCCTGTGAACTAATTTCCTGGATCCACTCCTGATTGTACGTACGTTTTTCATCACTGATAATTTAAATAAATTATTTAAACGGATGGAGAAGTATTTGTTCGTGCCCAAAATCACTGAGTAGAAAAAAAAAATCAAAAGAAACATAATTTATTAGAATTGCACATATGTTTTTTATCACCTTAATTAGATCGACAAAATCACTTTAACAAACTTGAGCATATACTGCGACAAAATAAATAAATTTTTATATGCCTAGTGATTTTGTCGCAGTATATGCTCAAGTTTGTTAAAGTGATTTTGTCGATCTAATTAAGATGGTGAAAAGCATACGTGCAATTCAAATAAATTGTAGATTAATTAAAAGTAGTTTTTAGGAGTTTTTGATAAAAGTTGATAAAATATATAGTTAAAATTTGTGGATATTTATAAAATATATTGTTAAAAATAAGTTTTAAAAAAATAAAATAAAAAAACTTAAACAAACATCAGTTAAATAAGTTTGAAAAAAATGCACAAATGACCAACTTATGGAACCCACATGCTTTTCAAATCAATTTGCCAAGGACACATATTTCTGTAATCCATTATGTAAGTCCCTTTCTGTATATCTAGCATTTCTCTAAATGTAAACCACTTGCCCAATCAAAATTGGACACCTCCCAAGTGAGAGTTATAACTCCTTCCCACTATGGGGAGGAGAGCATCTAGTCTATTCTAAATATTGTACATAGATATGTTGTCTAACCCCTACAATTTACAATCTACTTTTTATTTACATATTTCATAGAACCCACAACTTATAAGTACTTAAAAAATAAATTCAATATTACTAAACATAAATAGAAAAGTGGACATGAAAAGCATACTGCTGATATTTTCTTGTGGTATGAGCAATTACCCAGTTGCCCCAATCACCGTGAAGCAAGAGAGAATTGGAAATAAAGAAGAAGAAAAAAAAAAAAGCTAAAAAGCATATGCTCAACAGTCTTCGTCGGTGGATCAAATATTGGAAATTTTACAAGTGAATTTGCATGCACAAACCTTATATTTTAACTCTAATAAACTGTATTTTTTCAAAAATAAATTAGGAAATTTTCCTTCGGATAGGTTTTAAAAAGCTTTCACTAAAAAAAATTAGATATTTTTCCAAAACTCAATTTGACCATATCTAAAAAATTGAATTTTAAGCTCAAAAAACCATAAATTTGTTGTAAAATAATTCTCAAAATAAGTTTAATTGATTAAAAAGTTCCACAAAATAAATTTATTTTAAACAACAAAGTAAAAGAAGAGAAAAAGAATGACAAGAAAATGCAGAATTAGAATATCTTAAGATATGGTATGACAAGTTCCCATCAATCACAGCCATTCATCAATGTAAAACTGACACGTGTATGGTCTCAAAGAGATTGTAGGTGACACGAAATTGACTTTAAAAAAAAAAGTGTAGCGTAGTATTTATCGGCAACAAAAACAAAAAAGAAACAATTCCCCTCCACCCCCTCGGCCACCACGAAAAGTAAATATTCTATTTTCGATCAAAAAAAAAAAAAAGTAAATATTCTAAATTCTTTTGAACAAAATAGGACTAACGTGGTTCTTTACCCCCCCCCCCCCCCCCCCCCCCCCCCCCCGCCCAAAGCACTGCACGGTCATCATTGTCCATTAATTTCCAAAAGCACAAAATTCTCACTTCCATGCCACATTCTATTCATATTCCTCAATAAATTTAGAAAGTAAAATTAGAAAATAATTACAGTAAAACAACCTAAACTAAACTATTTAGAATCCAAGGTTAAGGGACGCCACCCATACCAAATATTAATAGAAAGGAATTAAGGGCTATTAGTAGTAAATGTAAACACACCTGGATGAAAAAGTGTGGCTGCTGCTGAGGTTGAGATCATTCCACTTTGAGCAACTAGATCTTCAGTTAGAGAAGCTACTCTTTTGCAGGATCTTTCTGTCACACAATCTTGGTGACACGGAGTTAGGAACAAAATCAGAGATGAATAGGGTGAAAGAAAAGAACAAAAAAGAACTTCTTGCCAAGCAAACAGCGAAATGAGACCTCAATATACGATCGTTTTCTTGATTCTATCATTGGTTACATATTTCAGACTCCAATTCACAAAAGGGGAAGAGCATAGATTTCAAGATTCCTTTGGTGAGAAGAAAAACAGGAGAATTTTGCACCAACCATTGTTTCCAGCAAGTTCAGCACCTCCACCTCAATCAGAATTATCGCCGCCACCACCTCCTCCAGACAGTCCAGAATCACCAGATCAAGACCACCCCTTCTTCCATGAAATCCCCACCGGGTCGACACCGGATCAGGTCCAACAGTCTCCACAGGCACCAGCCAGTGGCATGACAGCGGTGAATCCAGTTGCCACTCAACCATCCAAGCCAGCAAAGAAAGTGGCAATTGCAATATCGGTTGGGATTGTCATGTTGGGAATGTTGTCGGCACTGGCATTCTATCTCTACAAGCACAGCGTGAAACATCCCGATGCGTTGCAAAAGCTTGTTGGTGACAATTCACAGAGGATAAATGAAGAGTCGGGAGCAGGGCCGTCCACTTTGCTGTATGTTGGGACGGTGGAGCCGTCCACTACAAGATCAGTAAGCGAGACAAATGGTGACAATATCTCGCCTCGTCGAAAATTGAACTCTATAAAAAGATCTGATCAGAATCGGTACAGGCCTAGTCCTGACCTTCAGCCACTGCCACCGTTAAACAAGCCCCCACCACCTCCGAGCATAAATTTATCGCCGCCCATTTCATCATCAGATGATGAGAGTCACGATACTACTTTTTACAGCGCACAAGCCTCATCAGTAAGCAACGTGTCCCCCAGTTCACGCCACTGCTATTCGAGCAATAATTCTAGCCTGGTGAACCAGACCAGGCCGGATTGTGTCGTCCCTCATCCCAAGAGAACTTCACCAAAGTCTCGCCTTTCAATGTCCTCCCCAGATACAAAGCATGTAATCATACCGAAAATTAACCAATTGCTACCACCTGATCTGTCTCCTCCTCCACCACCTCCACCACCACCACCACCACCACCACCACCACCAGTTTCTTCCTTCGGGTCAATGCAGCAATCTGAAGAGCAGCCCAGCATATCAGCTCAACCATATATTCCTAAAAGGCCTAAATTTTCTGCACCGCCTCCACCACCAGATATGGGACAGCTTCAATGGATAAGCAATGAAGTGCAGCAGGCATCCAATATCCCAGTTCCGCCGCCGCCGCCGCCGCCGCCAACAATGTCAACTCCAAGAAATTTGAGCATTGTAAATAATGCACCTTCACTGGCTGCCACACTGGCAAGGTCACAATCAAGGAGTCCTAGCCCCAGAGCATCTCCAAAGATTAAGAAGACAAGTCCAGTCAAAGAAGTTAATATAGGTGTCAGTTCATCAGAGAAACAAGACGCTGAGGACAATGAAGGATCAAAAGCCAAGTTGAAGCCTTTGCATTGGGACAAAGTACGAACAACCTCAGATAGAGCCACTGTTTGGGACCAGCTAAAGTCAAGCTCTTTCCAGTAAGTAGAATGGCATACATTTTTTAGGGTACTATTACTAATGGCAATTTGAAATCTTTCACTAAAAGATATCAACCGTAGGTTGGATGAGGACGTGATGGAATCGCTTTTTGGATGGAGTTCTGCAAATTCAGTTCCTAAAGAAGCAACTAGGAAGTCAGTCCTCCCTCCTTTAGAAATGGAGAACAGAGTGCTGGACCCGAAAAAGTCTCAGAACATAGCTATACTATTACGAGCGTTGAACGTGACGAGGGATGAGGTTTCTGAAGCACTCTTAGACGGTATGTAATCCTGTCTCCATTCCTACAAGATTGAAGTGGATTCAAGTTATCAATAATTTCTACAGAACAAATGCAAAATAGCTTAACATATCTGTTTGCTGCTCTTTATATGAGGACTATGCAAAGATCCAAACGGAATCGAGTACAATATAAAAAAACAAAGAAAAAATTTATAGTCAATTCAAGTGGACTGGAAGAACAGAAGCATTAAGGTCATTGATCTCTAGAAGAGGATCAGGTATAGCAATAAGATCCCACTAACAAGCACAAATTGGTGGATTATGGATACTTCTAAAAGATGCCACACAATATCAATACACGATTAATGTTCTATAACCTAGTCTTCATTCTTCTATTAGAGCAGAACGGGCATAAATGGTCTCTCTAGTTTGAACTTGTGAGTCCGTTACCTACTGCCACCCTTTCCTACCTACCCAAAAACCCCAAAGGCCAATGGAACTTCTCCGTTTGGAGCAAGGTTCAACATCACATATTAACTGACAGTATAGAAACCACATCAACCACATCACAGGTTAATACTAACAAAGACCAGCAACAAAAAATAACAATTAATAACCCATTCTCTTCTCCTTAAACATTCCAGTGCTAACAGAGTTAGAATATAAAAATCTTCTAATAGGGATGCAATCTCAAAGCAATTAAAGTTAGTAATTCAAGTTAATGGTTTAACATAATCAAGGTTAATGACCCAAAACAATTGAGAAGGCACTAGTGCACCCATAGTGGGTGGTTTAATTTTATCACTGTTTTGTTTAGAGGCAACTAAGGATAAAGGCATATTGTAGGAAAAAATCTATCTCTCGTCTTTCTTCCTTATCTCAATGCTATTCTAATGAATTAGCTTTTTCCTTCATGCCAGTGCTTGGTTCACCCCTTGTTGTCTTGCATTGTTCATATTCTACTCACTCTGCCATTTTGGATAGCTGGACCTGACATTGACATACTTGTATAATTATGATACCCTCACATAGATTTCATATAAGATATACTGGTCAAAAAAGCATCTGTTAATTAAAATATATATGATCTTCCTTAGTCTTGGATCAACTGCAGAAGCATACCTATCTTGCACATACTGCTAATTCAATGGAAAGCCGAGCAATTACCAGTGATACGGTGTACTGTCATATAAACTTGCATATCAGTACACTCAGATGTGAAATAACAGAACACACAAGCGACCCCAATACAATTAATTTTAGTTATAACTTGCGATTTTCATAGCTAAACTACTCTTTTGGGGATCCCAGTCATAACTGATGCAAGCGTGTGTTTGGTGCTACAGGAAATCCAGAGGGATTGGGTCCAGACCTTTTAGAGACTTTAGTGAAGATGGCACCAACCAAGGAAGAAGAGATAAAACTTAAAGAATTCAACGGTGACATCTCTAAATTAGGGACAGCGGAGCGATTCCTCAAGGCAGTTCTTGATATTCCATTTGCCTTTAAACGAGTGGAGGCCATGCTATACAGAGAAAACTTCGATACAGAAGTCAAATACTTGAGAAAATCCTTTCTAACCATAGAGGTACTATCAATTATTCCAGTTAACTTGGCTATTGCTGTGATAAGGTTTGTTAAAGAAATAGTTCAAGTGCATGATTATATAGTAATCACCTAACCAAATGTTATTCAAGTGAAACTGGAAATATCAGTGCATTTTAGTTGCATGAATTTTCTTACAGGTAACTCATTACACCATGCAGGAAGCAAGTGAAGAACTGAAAAACAGTCGCCTATTCCTTAAACTCCTTGAAGCTGTTCTAAGGACAGGAAATCGAATGAATGTCGGTACCAACCGTGGTGATGCCAGAGCTTTCAAACTTGATACTTTGTTGAAATTAGTAGACATAAAAGCAACAGATGGTAACACAACTTTACTACACTTTGTGGTCCAAGAGATTCTCAGATCGGAAGGAGCTGATTCTGATCCAACAAATCAAGGTATGCCAGATAAAACAAACTTCAGCTTTAAAGAGGAGGATTTTAAGAAGCAAGGGTTGAAAGTTGTAGCAGGGTTAAGCAAAGAGCTTGGCAACGTCAAAAGAGCAGCAGGTATGGACTCGGATGTCTTGAGTAGTTATGTCTCCAAGCTTGAAATAGGACTAGAGAAAGTCGGATTGGTTTTGCAGCATGAGCAACAAAATACACATGGTAAATTTTTTGAGTCGATGCAAATGTTTCTTGACGATGCTCGAAAGGAAATCAACAGGGTTAAAGCTGAAGAGACAACAGCTTTATCATTGGTGAAAGAGCTGACAGAGTATTTCCACGGAGATGCTGCAAAAGAGGAGGCCCATCCTTTCAGGATTTTTATGATTGTGCGAGATTTTCTCTCCATATTGGATAATGTCTGCAAAGATGTTAGGACGATGCAGGACAGAACAAGAATAGAAGCTGTGAGATCATTTAGAATACCCGTAACTTCATCACTTCCAGTGCTTACTAGATATAATGTACGTCATCATAGAAGTTCTGATGATGATAGCATGTCTTGTTAGCTAAGCCCAAGTAACACGAGCCTCATCATAGAGCAAGACAAAGTTTGGCAACGGGAATGTTAATGGAGAGGGATAAACATGATCAACAAGTACCTCACAAGCATCTTGTATAGAATCAAATCGAATTATCCAGCTCCATCCAAGTTCCAGAAGAAGAAAGAGAAATGCATCTGTTGAAAAGCTTATATAATCTGCAGACAAACCGTCACAAAAGTACTTAAACAAGCAGGGAGTAAATTCAACCAATGGCCACCAAACTTTGACCCGGTTACTACTTAACCACCCAACTTTGAAAGGTATATCAATGGCCACTCTTCTTTCTATTATTTTACCCATCAACCACGCAATATTTAAAAATGTATAATTATTAGTTGAACATCCTACATGGCAAATAAAAATATGATGTGGCAAGTGAAAATATGACGTGGCGTGTTGAAATCATTAATTCTGACCAAATAATTAAAAACACAAGCCAAACACACCCTACATATTATGAAATGAATTATTTTTGGGTGTGTTTGGCTTGTGTTTTTAATTATTTGGTCAGAATTAATGATCTCAACACGCCACGTCATATTTTCACTTACTACATCATATTTTCATTTGCCACATCATATTTTTATTTGCCACGTAGGATGTTCAACTAATAATTATATATTTTTAAATATTGGGTGGTTGATGGGTAAGATAATAGAAAGAAGAGTGATCATTGAGATACCTTTTAAAGTTGGGTTGTTAAGTAGTAATCGGGTTAAAGTTTAATGGCCATTGGTTGAATTTACTCACAAGCAGGAATAGTCTTATGGGTTATTACCAATGACTTTCTTACAATGTCAAATAGAATTGACTATTGAGCCTCAACACCAAGAGATGGCCAATTTGAGAGCAAATAGACGCTTCTACTCTTTATAGCTCTAGGTAAAGCAGTCATTTATAGTCATTCAAGAGCACATAAAGTCCAAGTTTCAAGCGTCATGAAATACACTATATTTATTTTAATGCTTTACTTTATCCAATCCGTAATAAAGAAAAAAATTCCTTACTACAATTATTCTTCACACGAACGTCTGCCTAGTTAGTTATCACTTGATGCCGGTGATCTTACCCAATTATCTTATCATGTCATTGATTGTCCTTTCAAAGTAAATATATAGCAAAAGCACTGCAAGTTGTACGCTGGTAGAGAAATATTACCACCAAATGACCCATAAACTCCTAAACTTGTATTTTACGGTTAGCCAATCATTTTCCATTCAAAGTAACAATTTGTGAAACCCGTCTCTTCCTATTATGTTACAGGCCAATGGTAGTAAATCAATCTAGAAAGCGAGTGAAAACTACAGAAACACACCGGAATTTCATGGAGTGACTATCCGTACAGAAGGTTGTGCTTGTCTGAAAATTTTCAGCCGGTCGGTAGTCTCGTCGGAGCAATCAATGGCCAACGAATTATCGAAATAAATTTGCCTCCGTACTGAAAAACCCTTCCGTCTTAAGGAGAAGATAGGCGATATCACTTCACAGTTGCACGAAGTTTAGAGCATATCGAACGGTAGCTTCTATTTAGAATGTTCACATGGCGATGAGGTGGAAATGAGGTGGAGGGACAAAACTGGCTATTTTTATTTTGAATCTCTAGATAAAGAGGCGATGGATAGATGAGACAAAATTAATATAATATTATTTATTGTAGAAGGTTGTTTAAAATAATCTATTTGTAGACATCTTATTAGACACATTATACAATAAATTCTCTCTCTCTCATTTATATTTTTTTTTCTTTCTTCATTCTATAATCTCTCTCTTCATTTTCTTTCTTTCTTTTGTCATCCAGACTTTTTAGAAGATGTCTAGGTATAGCATTGGAGATACTCCGACATTATTTATTTTAGAAAGTTGTTCAATAGGAAATCAATTTTTAAACGACTTGTTAGATAACTTTTACAATAAATACTGCCACATTGTATCTATCTCTCTCATCTATTTTTCTTTTTCTTTTATTATTTCACTCTCTCTCTCTCTCCTTATTTCTTTTCTCTTTCTTGTCACGTGGACATTTTAAAAAATGTCTAGCATTAAAGAGAAATCTAGTGTTTTTATGGGGAAAAACGTTTCAAAGTTTCAATAATGACTGTTTTCATTTTAGAGATATTTATTTCTTCTGTTGATTGATCTTCGCGAAAGTTATTAATTTCACCTGTCTTTAAAAATGGCAAGCTTCAAATTTGTGATATTATTCTATTTTTAAATTTTTATTTGATGCAACAAAAATAAGAAAAATTCTATCCACACTTAAAGATCCGATAATTCTACGAATAGCGGATGTTTAGGAGCTAAAGAACATTAATTTTTTGCAAAAATACCAAAATTCGTCATTGGCACGATAAATTTTAAAAAAATTATTTAATAATCCAAAATTTTTTTAAAAAATAACTATATTAGAAAAAGAAAGCGGGAAAACATTATAGTCTTAAGACATAATTGCCCTTCAAAAGTCAAACCTTAAAGTGCGAGCAATAATTAAAATGAAAAAATAAAGCAGCAAATTAAAATTAATTAACTCAATTCCAGTAGTAGCAGTCGGCTGCATCTTACCAGTGTTGGAGTTATGATGTCTGGAGTTGAACTCTTCATGTAACTGTAACGTTAAACGTTTGTTTATTTTCAATAGTTTTTGCATACATGAAGTCGAGCATCTTGGCCCGTAATCAAAATTTGAACTTGTATATATTTGTGTGTAGAGGTGGCAAAATGGGCCAGCCCAGATAGCCCGGTCTTTGGACTAGGCTGGCCCAATAAAAAATTGATCAAATAAAAATTGGGCTAATTCAGCCCAGTACAACTACCCCACCGAGCCAATCGGGCTGACCCAGCAAAAAAAATTTGAATCCAAATCATACACCCCCAACCCCAACACCCCACCCCACCCCACCCCAACCCCAACCCCAACCCCAACCCCTACGCCTCTCTGTAACAGCAACAAAGGGGGATTTTCCCCCCTTGTTTCCAGCACCGGCGCGACCCCCCCCCCCCCCCCCCCCCCACCACCACCTGGTTTCGCGACCGGGGAGGGAGGGATTTCTCCCCCCCTCCCCGGTCGCGAATCCAGGGTTCGCGTTGCAAAACCAACCCTGGTTTCGCGACCGGGGGGGAGGGGAGAGATTTCTCCCCACCTTGTCCCGGGGACAAGGTGGGGAGAAATCTCTCCCCCCCGGTCGCGATCCCTGGTTTCGCGAAAAACCAGGGGTCGCGAAACCAGCTGGTTTCGCGACGGAGGGAGGGGAGAAACCTTATTGCCGGCGACAAGTGGGGAAAAATCCCCACCCCCTATTTGGTGGTGGTGGGGGTGGTGGTGGGGATGGCTTTTGGGCGTGGCGTGGCGTGGGGTAGGGTGGGATGGGGAAGATGGTTAAAATTTTACATTTTTTTTAAAAAATAAATTAAATAATTTATGTTGGGCTAGCCCGTAGCCCTGTACACAAAATCGGGCTGGGTTGGCCCAACAAATATGAGCCCGTGTAAAATTGGGTTAGGGCTAGCCCAACCCAATTTTTTTTTGGCCCGTCAAATTTTGGGCTGGGCTGGCCCATTTGCCACCTCTATTTGTGTGTTGTCGAAGTTGGAGTGGAACTTGTCTGTGATATAGTCGGAATGGATTAGGTTCTGATTTTTTTCCCCATTTTCTCCAATTTCTTGTTTCTTTTAGTGTCTGACACTACTTGTGAGATTGAAAATAATGAATGTATAAGTAGATGGTGTGCTTCAATAGTGGTAATCGCTGCACAAAAGCTAGTTTTAGGGGAGGTGGGGTTCGGAGGTAGCGACCATGGACTTATAGGTAGAGTAAAATGGAGTCGATGATGGACTTACAAGTAGAAGAAGATAGAATGGATGATGACAAACATCTATCTTAAAAGGTTGAGGATGGTTTTATCAAGATTGTTAAATTGGGGATGATTTTGCACCAAATGAAAAAGGTTAGAGACTCCAAGAGAAATTTTTCATTTTTCAAAATGGTAAAAGGAAATTATATTCACACCACGATTTTTGTTATCTACACTATATTTTAATTACAATAAAGGTCCTTCAATCTTTGACATTTTGACACTTATGTCTCTAACTTTTTTCAATTAATTTTTAATTAATTTTTACATCTCGTATGTCTCTGATAAAAATTTTATCTAAATATTTTGCTAATGTGCATTGAAATGAAAAAAAACTATTTTTTCAAATTTTTGTATTAATTATTTGTTTTGCTTATTTGAAAATACAAGAGGCGGACAAATCTTTTTACGACATTGTGATTAATTTTTTGAACAGAAATTATCATTAAAGACAAAGATAAGACATGTAAATTAATATGTTAATGATAAGAATGTGATTAAAAAAAATTAAGGACATAAATGCAAAAATATACAATAATTGAAGACTTTTATTGCAATTAAAATGTGGTGTGGTTAATAAATAGTTTGGTGTGAATATAATTACCCAATGGTAAAATGACCTTTTAGAGGCAAAGTGACCTTTTCGCCAATATATATTTGAAAAGTGAACAAGATTCAAATTTTTCAAAGGATAATTATTAATTAGCAATAGAGTTTTTATCATCTACATTACGTTTTAATTGTAATAAAAGTCTCTTAACTTTTGATATTTTAACATTTATGTCATCAATTATTTTTCTTTACATTTTCATCATTAACTTTCAATTAATTTTCATACATTATCTATGATAACGATTTTTGTACAAATATTCTGCTAATGTGTATTGAAATGATGGACAAACATTTTGTCAAAATTTTATATTTGTTATTTATTTTGTGTATTTAAAAATACAATAGACAAAATACATTTTTACGCCATCCTAATTAACTTTTTGGACAAAAGTATCATCACAAGATATAAGATGTGCAAATTAATAGATTGATAATAAGAATGTGATAAAAAATAGTTGAGGACATCAATACATAAAAAAGAGAAATAGTTATTTTCATTGTAATTAAAATATAGTGGTGGTTAAAAAAAATGCAGTGTTTAATCAAATTGATTTGGCTATTTAAATAAATGTCACTTAAATAAATAATTATTTAGTTTAATACGAACGTCAATTTTACCCACACATTTCGTAAAAACTACAACTTTTATCTACACATTCCGTAAGACCTACTACTTATAATTTATGCATTTTGTAAGATCCTCTAAAAATCTTTAATATTTCATGTTGAATACACTATTTCAACATTCTAATAAAATTGAATAAAAATTGTTAGTTCTATGTAAATGCTCTAAAATTAAATTTATTATTTTAATAATAATTTTTTTTTTTTTTTTTTAACATTTATAATTAGTTTTTCAATTCTTTAAATTAGAATTAAAATCAGAGAGTATTTTAGGCATGATATTTATTAAACTTGTCATTTTCTAACGGATTTTGACAGCTTATTTTAACAGCACCAACACCTGTAGTCAAAATAAGTAAATATTGTTTTTATTTTTAATAAGAGAAAAAATAATTTTTAGTGAGATCAGATAGAGAGGAGGGAGAAGTTTGTGAATACACGAGCTAAGCTTGTTGATTTATATATAACTATTTTCCAGCTCGAGAGACTGTATAAAATGTATTATGTATCCTACTGGTTACAAGCTAACTACACGCATTTTCAATTTCTTCATAACTTCATGTTGATTCCAATGAAAAGAATGGGGCTCCTGAAATACTCCTTGATCTCACAATTTTTCTCACCAAAATTCTCCATCTGATATCTTCTTTCTTGTTCTGTTTCCTTCTATTCTCCCGAAAGTTCCTGTAATAGCAGAAATACAGAGTCAAGTGTGATATGGAAGTTGATTCCAATGATAAATATATGCATCCGAGCACTACTACTAGAGATGGCAAAATCGACTCAGTCCTACGTCCGGCCCATATAACTTGGATTCAAATAAAACTGGGTCAATAGGGCTTGGTCCATCTAGCCGGCTAGTTGGGCCGGCCCGATTTTGATTTTTTTTTTTTTTTTTGGCTCCTTAACACTAATAATTCATTTTGAGAGTTTTTCAGAAATAACCATAATAAATAAAATATTTCTTAAAATACTGTCATATTTTTTTTTATTTTAAAAATACTGTTTTTTTTTTTGTAACACTTGTTGTTACATTTGTCACATTTGTTATATTAGTTATAATAAATGTGTTACATTTCTTATTAACAAACATAACTTAATAACAAATGTAACAAGTTAAAAAAAAAAAAGTCTTTTAGAATAAAAAAAATTAAATAATATTTTTTAAATTATTTTATACTTTGTAGTATATGGTGAAATTATCACTTCATTTTGTGAATAGCCCCAATATATAATCTAAATAATATCAATTTAAAATGATCTAAGCCCAATAAACATTAATCCAAAAACCTCAAATACCAACATAAAATTGTTTAGATTTAATTAAAATTTCAATCCAAAATATATTTGATGTGACAAGGAAATTATTTATTTTAAATTTACTTATAAGTAAACTTTTTAATTTAAGCCAAACATGGTTATATCTCAAAACAATAAGACTAGCATGTTTTTAATATTTGTATTTTTTTTTTTTAAATGTCTACAAATAGTTTACAATTAACTAAAAAAAATTGATGTTTATCTATTGACTAATACATGAGAGTCCAATTTTATAAATTAATCTTTTTAAAAATCTCAAAATATGTATTGTCTAAATTTATCTAAGATTGTAATTGATGTAATGTATTAGATTGTATAAAAAATTTATTTAAAAAAAATAAAAATAAAAGAAAATTAAAACCAAGTTGGGCCAATGAGTTGGATTTGGCTAATATTTTTCTAGCCCATACAAAATTGGGCTGGGCTGGCTAGCCCAATCCAGTTATGTGTAGATCTGCTCTGACGGGCTGGGTTGGGAATAGGGTTGGGCAACCGAGCCCATTTGCTAGATTTGCTAGCTCTAACTACGACAATATTAAGAAAAAGAAAGAAGGCTAAAAATTGAAAACGAGTTTAAAGAAACACGGACCTGCACAAAGGAACCTTACAAACGTCTGAATCAGCACAAAGACGAGAGTGCAATTCCAAGATCTGCCACATTCTCTTGCAATGGATGCAGCCACCAGGACCTCTCATCTTACACCGAGCAAAGTGGCGAATAAGCATTTCTAGCCTCTTACAAGCTACATAGTTACAAGGCTCCTGATCGTCTCTTAGTATCTTGTCATGTGGACCAATAGTTCGACAACCATCTCTACAAATATGAACAAGAGCTTCCATTGCCTCGTATAGTTGTAAATAAATTTTTCTCTCGTTGACCTTCCTCGTCCTCTCTTTCTTTGCCTGAAAAAGTAAAATCAACACGCGATTCAGATCAAAAAAGAAAGAAATTGCAGAATTTCTGATTTTGTATATTCAGAAAGTAGAAAATACTCACAACATCCTCATAAATTACGGAGTCAATAATTTCCTTTTCCAGGTTCGGGTGGCTCTCTTTCATTATCTTCCATCCTTCGGAGGCAGAAACTGGTTTAAAATTTCTCAGGATGAAACGGTAGCAAACGAGGCTAAGCTGAGGAGCATCACATAGCAATGCCAGCTGAAAGATATCGATTACATTATCCGTATTCATCAATTTCTCCTCTACCCACAACTCACACAGTCGCTTTAGCCGAGGAACCACATATACATGTGATAACACCAGTAAAGGAAGTGCGAATTCCTCCATTTTTTCTTCTTCGTAGCTATGAAAGCACAACTTGCAATTAGTGAAGTGAAGAGTGAAGCTAATATGAATGCAAATTACCAGAAAAAAAAACTTTGGCATTAAAAGTACACTCCTCCGGTGGTTTAATGTAACCTACTATGTATACTGTCATTTGAATTCCAAGTGAGGCCAGTATGTTTCAACTAATTATTTCTCCATTTTTTTCCTTAACGAATTGTTATGTTTGCATTGTTCATTCGTAGATTTTCTTATTCTATAATTTATAACCCATCTGCTTGCCTAGAAAAGTATTTCACCCTTGATTTATGCATAATGATGGAGATGTTACTCTGATATCGAAACATTTAAAATAAAATTAAAAAAAAAAAAGGAACAGTTTTAGATTAAAAAATCAGAAATAAAAATTGCACGGGATAAAAATAATTACCATGAAGAATATAAGAATCGAATGAAGACTCGGACAGCCTCGGGTGAAACCCCACGAATTGCGATTGCTCGCTCACGATTACGTCCATGGCCTCTCAATTGCTTTAGCATACCTTTTAATACAGGAGAAGCTGCGCCCTGTTTGTAGATATCCAGGAAATGAACATGAATTTCTACAATTTTTTAACATCAAATTCCAACACTAAAGACTAAACAATTAATGATACAGATATAATTCCTTAGTACATGTCACCTACTAGATTAGAATAGCAAAGACAGTCCCCGGCCACATTATCAATGATGCATCATTTATTGAGAGTAAACTTATTGAGCTTTATTTAACATCTTGGTTTATTCTTCCCTCCCTCCTTCCCCAACCCCCCTCTTATTTTTTTGTTTCAAACGATATGAAATGGACTTGTATATTCGACATCATGACTGACTGTAACAACCACGGAGTTTCTCCTACGACCTTTCGCCTATGGGCTATTTCATACGCCGTTAATTTACGTATTGTCCACTATAGGTTGGGCTCCAAACTAGATTTCTTTCGTGTGGTTCGAATAGTTGGGGACGCGAAAGAAATCCAGTTTGGAGCCCAACCTCCAGTGCACAATACGTAAGTTAACAGCGTACGAAATAACTCCTAGGCGAAATGTCGTAGGAGAAACTCCGTGGTCGTTACACTGACGCTCATATTTCATCATTTTATTTGTCACAAAATCACTACTGACCCATGTACAAGTACAAGAACTATGTTTTGAGAGAAAAACGCAAAAGAACTTACAAGAATACTTGTGTGTGCATAGATGATATTGTCATAATCCATTATGATTGAGACATCTGCTCGATAACCTTCGTCAAAGAGACTGTCCAATGTATGATTCATAGTACTAGAGGAAGAGGAGTATGCTCTAATCTTCGATTTAGTTGACATAAATCCCTTCTGAGTGGGCAATGGAGGTGGAACAGGATATGCTTTATCCAAGATCAAGGGAGATTCATTGTACCCGCTATCCATTTCGTCTATGATTTTCAAGAGGACTTCTATTCTGCAAATAATTAGCACATCATGTCAGCTAAATATTAAGGATTTCAGTGCTGAATTGCTCTTCAAATTGGTATTATCCCCTCTAATCCTACTTAAATTACAATAATTCGAACAACATGAGAGATCTCAGAGAATTATCCAAATGAAGACACTTTACTCCAAGATAGAGAGTAAAACTTAAAGTTTTTACTCAATAAGCTTTAGAACTCGTTTTCCATAATAGAAACAATAAAATTAATTCATTTAATTCTACTTTTCTTGAACATGCATTTGGCAAACTCGAATCTTTTTTTCCTGAAACAAGGAAAAGATGATCGGATAAATGTCGAAAAAAGAAATCCCCCTACGACGAACACAGGGTTCGTTTGATCTTGATTAAAAATTTGCTAAAAAGCTGAAGTCAAAGTCAACAATTAATTTTATAAACATATTTCATATGATCCACAACTTTAATCAACTTTTTAATCACAAATCTTTTCAAATTTTGATCTTTCCAATTTTTATCAAAATTTACAAAAAATCTAAATTTTAGTAAAATCAAACAAACACTAGTTTTTCAACCCAAAATGGTTTGTTTGACAAGAATTTTGCTTTCATAGCATGACATATTTGACTATTTTGTATTGAAAAACTAGTTTTTAAAATATACCAAACAAGCACTAAATATCATAAGCTTCAATAAGGTCAAAGCATCACCTAATAAGCAATTTCCCTTTCCTTTTGCCTCTAATTCGACATGACAACATATAAATATTTTAACACAAATTTGAACAATGGAATCAGAAACATTAGATCGTATTACAAAACATAATTCCCGAGATATATTTTCACCTTAAATTCAAAAGGGAAATTCCTTTTTTTTCCCCCTTACCGTTGGACATGGATAACATAATTTAAATACTGATTCAAGGACACAAACACAAAAATGTTTTACCATGATCACTTCAGGTTTAATTTTCTTATATATTATGTGATGCTGGTACACAAAACCAATAGCCGCCTCTCCCCCCTCTCCTCTCACCGGAACCCCCTTCAAATCCTTATGGACATTTTCTGAAAATCCCATTAAAGAACAGCATATGTAAGCAGGAAAAACTATTCGAATACCTTGAGTTTTTGCAGAAGGAACCACGGAACAAGAATTCCGAAATGCAAATTTTTTTTTTTATTTTTCAGATTTCAACTCGGATCTCCCCTCTCGCTAACCCAATTATTTTCTAAAACAGAAATATGAATCAAATGCACAATATCTTTACTAATTAAACCCAAAATTTCCCCAACCAGTTTCCAAATATCCCAAATTTTACTGATTTTTCTGGCACCCTTTTCTTATAACAATGGGATGGTTGGCTTTTTCAAGGGAGAGAGAGAGAGAGAGAGGGATGGAGATAGGGAGAGTTTGAGACGTATTGACAGACGGATGAATTTGTATAAAGAGATAAGGACAAAAATTTGATTTGATAAATTGTGGGAATGAGGTGTATCTTTGTCAGCTCAGATACCAACAATGTTCAACTTGCACCTCAAAAACGTGCGAGCCGTACGTACAACTACTACCAGTCAATTCATATGTACGCATTTGATAATTTCCAGCTCTCTCTCAAACGCGGAGAGAGCGAATTGGCATCCACCATTTTTCAATATGAAAATATACACCGTTGGTTAATAATGTTTCAGTCCGTCCTCAATAAATAAAAGTTTAAATTTGACTATACATCTCAACCTTTCAAAAAAGTTGCAGACCTGCCCCTACCTTTTCTTTTTGACGCAATGCATCTCCAACATTTCAGAAATAAGCAGAAAATGTCCCCGACGACAGATTTTGTGTATTTTGGCTGTTAACTTGTTCAGGTGATCTGCACTTACATTTTAAGCCAATGGTAAAGTGAGAAATTCACTAAAAACCTCACCTTCTACACCCCTGCCCACCGCCACGGCCACTGCCGACGCCAAAAAGCAAAATTCTCAAATCCGACAGACCCCAAAATTCTCGGAAGGAAGCTAAACCTGTTACTGCAAAGTGGAATAAAAAAAGAAGGCAAATTTTCTTGAAATTGATAGAGAAAGTGAGTTGTCAGAGACTATTAATGGGAGGAAAAATATTTTCAGGAAAATGGGATTTCTCAGAATTCCAAGAATGTGGAAAAATGAAGGGAAATGTTGTGTGGGGTCTATGATGTTGGAAATTGGTTTAAAAATTCGAGAAATTGACTAAGTGTTTAAAACAACTAAATTGACTTTGTGTCAACTTCGACCAAAATATTCACACCCAATCCAATCCATTTAGACAAATTAGTTTGTCACATCGCCGCTTCAGAGGGTCGAAACAGGGATCGACCTGCCCAGTTAGGTTGCGGGGGTCGAGGGAGCAGCGCTCCTCGTGGGGGCTCGGGGGCAACGCCCTCAGAAAGAGAATTCAGATTTCTTTATATGTGTTGAAGGGTATTTTTGGCATCTCGAAACCAATATCAAATGAATGAGAAATTACAGAAAAAGACAATATTGAGTCAATTTTTGACCATGCGATCGCAACTGGTTGAATTTTTCAGTAGAATATTTTTTTGTCATACCATGCGATCGCAGGACGCATGAGGCAGGAGGCAAAGCCATGTTATCGAATAGTTAAACTTGATTAAATTATGTTTTCAAAAGTGTACCTTGCGATCGCAGTCTGTTAAAACCATGCGATCGCATAGGTTTACGCGGGAACAAACATGTCATTTTGAAGTGTTGCACGATTTGGCTCCACATCATTTCGTATTCAACTCTTCATCCTCTATATTTAAGACATTTTGGACGTCCTTTTGACTGAGAATTGATATACAAACACAATCATATCATATATTCATTCCTTGAACCAAATTTGTTGCATAAATTCTAGTTTTCATTCTTTCATAATCATTTTTGGAGTACAAAATCGTTTTTGGTTCGTTGTGCTTATGTTTGAAAGTGCTACAAATACAAGCGGAAGTCGTTGTATCTTGGGAGTTGATTACCATAAACCATAGGTATCGTTGCAGGGCAAAATTGACTTAAGGACAAAGTGTTCAACTCTTGCCTCGACTTTGCATTTAATCCATTTTCGATTTTCTTGAAGTCACTTTACACAAAATTCCAACCAACATAGGAATAGGTGGTCGGACTATGGGTGTAAGTCTTGTGATCTTGGGAAGAATAATGACAGTAATTGAAGCTTTATGTTGTTGTTAACCAAAAACAGGTATAATTTTGTTTTTTCTTGCCCAATAAACTATGTTTCTGTTCTTGTTACTTGCTCTATTTTCCGCATCCCAAACAAGGTCAAAATCCCAACTCAAATTTCCCACCTTTCCCTTTTCTCCACCAAGTCGGTTTTTAAATCAACCATTTCAGCAAAGCCCACTTACTTTGAATCCCTTCCAGCCATGTGAACCTTCAAACGCCGCTGCCCTCCGGCGCACCTCCATTGTTTGGTTTCTAGAATGACCTCTGTTTTCACGAAAATGTTTTCGGGGTGGAGAAATGGAGAAGGATAGGGTGGCGGGGCAATGGTGGTGGTGTGCAGTGGTGTTGGTAGTGGAGTGTGTTGTACGATAAGATACACGTGGGGGGCGGTAGGGGCGTCATGTTTGGTAAAGATTTTTATGCACACTAGTCACGAGGTTATTTCCTAACCCCAGCAAGAGTTATTTTGTCTATATCCAATATGATACTTGCTCGTTGGAAAAATTGTCTACATAAATAAACTAGTATACCGTTTTTTTTTTTTTTTTTGCGGTGGAATTCGACCATAGAGAATTTTAATGGATTGAGAAGTTGAGAAGAATGAGATAGATAGAGTTTTGTTTGATGTGAGTTTGATTTTGATGAATATGGAGAAGAATATGAAGAAATTGAGAAATTGAGAGAGATATATATAAGTTTTAGTTTGAGAGGATGAATACGTAGTGACAGATAAAAAAGTACATTTTTTTGTACTTGTAGCAGAGTAAATTTCTCTACAGTCGGTGGTAATTCATCTAATAGGCAAGTACCACATTGGACATGGGCAAGATAACACTTACCCACTGGAGGTAAGAGATCACTTTTGTTGTACACATAAATATTGAGTTCTATAAAATGTGAATGAAAAATAGATAAAAGTGAATGAATTGAAGTTTGACCAGTTTATAAACACTTATAAGTATGACAAATATTATTTTTATATTCACAATATTTAACCAATTTTTAAATTAAAACGAATAACAAGTTCTTCACAATCAAAGTTAGATTTATAGTTTAGAATATCAAAATATATTATATTTGTGGAAAGATAAACATGAAAAATAAGGTTGCAGAAAAGCAATATAATAGTTGTGTTGATAGGTGGCGTTATACCAATGTTGCAATTTAGATGGCGGAAGAAATGAAACAATATCCTCTATGGAATGGTATACATGGAGGAGATATTTTCTTATAGAAGAGTCTTATGGTGCTTTTGATTGCAGGTATCGAATTTGGGTAGAAAGAAAACGAATTCTAGATAATTGAATTGCTCAGAAAATAAACGCAACCTTAGAAGGCAAATTTTACCTAAAAAATAAAACCTATTCCCCCCTCTAAGAAAACGTTTTCTGGCTTTTCAAGGAAAATACGATCATTTATGTAGGAATGAAAAATTGTTTTACCTGAAAAAAAATGACTATCAAACACCCTTTTAGTCGGAAAATAGGTGAGAAAAATGCTTTTTTTCATAAAAAAAATCATGTAGCTATCAAACGTATTGGTTGAAAAATATATGGAAAAAATGTTTTTTTCATAAAAAAATGCTTGCAATCAAACGCACCCTTATTTCTTTTCTTAGTAAACCAGTGTAAGCAAATTATACCCTGCTAATTTTAGAAAGAAATTGAGAAAAAAGAATTTGTGTGTTGATATTGTTCAATATGATACAATTATTATATTTATACAAAGAAGTCTATTCTAGGTAAATGGCTAAATATAATTCCTTTACATAATTACAAGGACCCGATCCTATAATCAAGAAAAGTCAAATATGTTGATTGACAAGATTTTCTAGTACTCCCCCTCAAGTGGATGTCTGCTACACCTAGCTTGCTAATGATAGAACAAAATATTGCTTGTCTTAATGTCTTTGTGAAGATATCGGCAATTTGTTGTTTTGCTTGAACATAGGCTATTGTAATGACTTCTGTTTAAATCATTTCACGCATATCATTACAATCAATCTCTATATGTTTGGTGCGTTCGTGGAATATTAGATTTGTAGCTATATGGATGGCTGTTTAATTGTCACAAAACAACTTGGTTGGTCCAGGATGGTAAACTCGAACATCGACAAATAAATATTTCATCCAAGTGAGCTCGCATGTGACTAAAGCCATTGCACGATACTTAGCTTCAATTGAAGATCACGAAACAGTAGATTATTTCTTGGTTTTCCATTACACGAGTGAATTGCCAAGAAAAATGCAATATCCAATGACAGATTTTCTCATAATGGTGCAGCAAGCTCAGTCTGCATCATAATATCCTCTCAGAGCAATATTGCCTCGTGTAAGGAAACAAGACCTTGGCCTGGTGCTCTATTTAAATATCGTAAAAGACGATGAACCGCTTCAAGGTGTAGTTTTCGCAGTTCTTGCATATATTAACTAAGAACATGAACTACATAAGAAATTTCAGGCCTTGTGATGGTGATATAAATAAGCTTACCAACGAGTCTCCTGTATTGAGATGCATTCTTAAGGATTTTCTCCGTATGTAGAAGATAATTTGAAATTCTCTTCCATGGAAAATTTGACTGGCTTTGCACCAAGTAACCCAGCTTCATCATAAAAATACAACGAGTATTTACATTAGGAGATGGAAATACATTGTGCAAATTGTTCAACTTCTATTCCAAGAAAATACTTTAGCTTGCCAAGATCTCATCATCATTCCCTATGATATTCATGTCTTCAACGTAGATAAGGACCACCGTAAATGAATTCCTACGCACCTTAGTAAACAATAAATAGTCTACCTTGAATTGTCGATAGCCTGCTTGACGAATGGCATTGGCAAACTTGTGAAACTAACTGTGAGAGGCCTATTTAAGTCCGTATAAAGATTTGTTGAGTCGTCATACAGTATACTTTCCCTGTCGACAAAACCTTGCTGGCAGCATGTAAACTTCTTCGGACAAATCTCCATGAAGGAAAGCTTTTTAAACATCCATTTGGTGAAGGAACCAATTACGGACAGTGGCAATGGCAAAGAGGCATCGCACTGTAATCAACTTAGCAACAGGGACAAAGGTCTCATTGTAATCAATACTCTCCCGTTGAGTGAACCATTTTGCAACGAGGCGAGCCTGTAACACTCAATGGTGCCATTAGAATTATATTTTATTTTATAAACTCATTTGCATCTGATTGCACGATGTCCAGGAGGGAGATTGGTAAGTGTCCATATGTGGTTTTCATCAAGGGCTTGAAGCTCGGAGGCCATGGTAACTCGCCATTTAGGGTCTTGGTTTGCCTGTTCAAAAGTGGTAGGTCCCACCGTGGGAAAAATTTGGAAAACAAAAGTTCTGTGAGATGGCGAAAGATGAGCATGAGATACATAGTGAGAAATAGTATACTTTGTGCCGAACAAGGAGGAAGAGATGCTGGAAGCACGATGTTGAGCATGGTAAACATGATATTCGTGCAGGCAAATGGATGGCTTAGTAATACGTCTAGATTGGCGTGGTGGAAGGGTGTGGGATGGGGGTGAAGGATTTTCTATGGTTGGAATAATATGTGGTGGGAAAAGAATATGTGGAGAGGATTGGTCGGTGCATCTGGTGAAGCAGAGGTGAGTGGAGTTAGTAAAGGGTTTGTAAGAGTGTCATGGTGGGTGAATGGTATAGAAGCATCATCTTGATGATCTAGTTAATGGTTAGAATAGGAAAAAATGTGTCTGTAAAACATAACATCACGAGTGGTAAAAAATTTGTGAGTAGTAAGATCATAAACACGATAGCCTTTTTTTATCCAAATGATATCCAATAAAAATGTATCGTCGAGCTCGTTGATCAAATTTATGAATGGGCATCAAACTCGTTGCATAACATAAACAACCAAATACTTTAAGATGAGAAATTCAGGAGATTTATTGTGCAATAATTCATAAGGGGAAAGCTTGCTAAGTAATGGTGTGGGCAAACAATTGATCAAATAACAATCAGTTTGGATACTATCCCACCAAAAGGTTAGAGTAAATTTGCTTGAAAACATAAAGTTCGAGCCACATTCAAAAGGTGACGATGTTTTCGCTCAACAACTCCATTTTGTTGGAAGTGTTGATGGACAAGAAATTTGAAAAGAAATGTCCTTGCTGTCAAAAAATGGACGCATGGAAGTCAATTCAACACCAGTATCAGCACGAAGTGCTTTGATTGTACAATTAAATTGTGTTTGCACCCAAGAAGCAAAAGAGCATAATAATTCTTGTATTTTGGATTTAAAACGCATAAGATGAATCCAAGTGTATCAACTAAAATCATCAACGATTGTAAAAAAATAACGAGCCCCGAAATGGGAATTGACTTGATGGGGTCCCCAAATAGCACAATCGATTAAATCAAAAGTTGAAGCAGAACGAATAGAACTTAATGGAAACAATAATCTAGTCTGTTTTGCAAGTGGACAAATATCACAAACAAGATGGGAATCAGGCATTATTATTGGAATGTTCTCGGTCAATACATTTAAAGGACCATGGAAGGATGTCCTAATCTTTGGTGCCAAATGTTTGTGTGACGAATGACATGGTTGGCAAGTTTGGGGTTTTGGTCCGAAGCCAAGTAATACAGCCCATTAAATTGCTTGACCAAGCCAATCATCCTCCTCATACGTACGTCATGTATGATATAAAAATCCGAGAAAAATATCACAATGCATTCTAATGCGTGAGTAAGTTTGCTCACTGAAAGTAAATTGACTTTAAATTTTGGCACATAGAGAACATCAAGTGTAATACTATAAGTGGCTTTGACAGAACCAATTGAGTATGTATGCTACCAGTTGGCATCTTAACCAAATTTGAAACACATGGTGTTTCTTTGTCAAGCGTGTGATGTAGATATTATATGGTCGGTTGTCCCACTATCAATGATCCAAAACTGAGTCGAATGAGAGGCAACTTGTGACATGTTAGAGGTGGGTGTGATTATACTTGTGACATTAGCAAGGTGTTGTGTGTTACCATTCCTCCTCTTTAGTATTGTCATGATTTGATTGTATTCTTCTTTTGTGAATGTTGGGCTATCATTTTGATTGGTGCTAGGACTTTTGGAGTTCTCCACGTTGGTCTTAGCATGGTATGCAGCAAATCTTCGCTTGTTTGGAGGTTTTACGTTCTTGCCATGAAATTTATGGTCAGATGGGAAGCCATAGAGAAGCATCTGTCAATGGTGTGATAATCCTAGTCACAATGCGAGCAGTGAAGTGGCACATTTTCTTTCTGAGATTGTAGGTTCTTGGAAGCAAATTTCTTGTTGTAAATTACAATCATGTCATATGAATTTGTATTGGTGTGATTGAGAGAAACCTCCATTTGCTTTTCTTGCTGAAGAACAAGAGAATACGTCTTCCGTGTGCCTGGAAGAGGCTGCATCAATATGATTTGTCCGCGGACTATGGAGTAGGTATCATTCAACCCCCATAAGGAATTGCATCACCTTGTATTTTTCCTCTCGTTCGTAGATTTTCCTGCGTCCTCCACATGTGCAGGTGGCGGCTTCATTGTAGGATGACAATTCATCCTAAAGTGCTTTCATTTTGGTATAGTAAAAAGCGATGGATTGTTGGCCTTGTTTGAGCTCAACAATTTCGCATTTGAGTTGGAAGATTCGTGCATCATTGCCTTGTGAATAACGGTCTCGAATGTCTGCCCAAACCTCTGTTGTTGTTGTTGTTGTATAATAGAAAACACTATTTTCAATGTCTCCATGATCGGAGTTCAAGATCCAGGCAAAGACCATATCATTGCATCTCTGTCATGATGCATATGTTTAGTCAATTTCTGATGGAGCTTCAATGTTCCATCAACCAAACTAAGTTTATTTTTCGCGCTCAAACTTATCCTCATAACACGACTCTATGCTCCATAGTTGTCGCCTATGAGAACCTTGGAAACCATAATGTTTCCTGATTGATCTGAATGGTGCAAAGTAAATGGGTTCGAGACTGCTGATGAAGCCTTAGTCATGGTGCTCTTGGGGTCACTCATGATAGCAAGTTTATTGTGTTTGTATGGGTACGATTATTGCTGAAGCAGTGGGGTATGCAAAGTTACCAGAAACGGGGTTCTGTTACCATGTTAAGTTTAAAAAGGAGAATTGGGAGAAAAGTATTTGTGTGTTGATATTGTTCAATATAATACAACTATTTATACTTATATACAAAAAAGTCTATTATAGGTAAATGACTAAATATAATTCTTTTATATAATTACAAAGATCCAATTTTATAATCAAGGGACATCAAATATGTTGATTGAAGAGATCTTCTAATAAACCCCATTAGATATAATAAGAACTATTAACATTCTCAATTATGTCTACTCTTGATTAATTTTCTTTTTTCTTTTAATTTATTTAATACTAAAAAATGTGAAAAAACATAACATCGTAACATAATTTTTCAAAAAGACGGGAGAACAAATGAGTTATAAAGATAATGGTAATGTTAATTTGCTTTTGATAAGTAATGTATAAGTGAAATGAATGAAATATTGTGACCATGTATATTGTTAATATAGAAAGACTATTTTATGTTCTATAGGATCTTCAATTTTTATTTAACTTTTATTCACACATCAAGTATAATTCACTGTTTATAATTTACAAAACAATTTACCAAACAACCACTAAATGAACAAAAATTTATTTCTATTGTTCCAACAGTATTCTCATCAAATCTACTATACAATCAACAAAAATCCAAAAAAAGAGAAGGTAAAAGAACAAGATTTGGCCTACGCACAAGCTTAATAATTGACAAAGTTTTTACAAAAAGCCAACGAAACAACCATCTTTTAGAACTACTGGAATGAAGAATAGTACTGGTATTCTTACAAAATTGAATTGAATTAAAAGATTCTTGACAGGCCTAATGATACCTTTGCAGCTTCTGTAGAAGATCCTTGGCCATAAACTTGCCTTTTTACTCCTGGAAGCCCATAAAACCAGAAAAAAATGAAAAGGAAAATGATGAATCTTGCAATATTTGCAGTGATCAAGGTTGCAAGTTCAGAAACGTCCATTTCTTTTTCTTCAGGACGATGTAACGAGTTAGTAGGAACATCTTTTCATTGATACATGTCGCTTCAGAAATATACCATGGGCTGATGGCAAATAAAGAGCTCCTTTATCAAGTGACGAAAAGATGTAACAGACATAGCCTCGTGAATTCATGATTATTCCACGGGGATTCCTTTTAGGTATACAGCAATTGGCATGCCTAAGAAACCAATAAATAGGCTGAAAAACCATTGCACGAATGTAAGAGGAGTCGTGTTTGCGAATGTCCCCAGGTATTCGACTATTATAATCTGGAAGAAGACTGTCATACCAAGAACTCCCACGAATACGGAGTTGTCCAGTATACCTTCAAGCACGTTTACTTTCTCCATCTCCCGGGAGTTCACCTCATTGAAGAGCTGCAGAGATAACAATAAGTGTTTAGGCACAGATACCAACACTAATAGAACAATTATGTTAAAATTCGAGATAGTTTCTTAAAGCACCTGACAAAAGACAAATGAGTTGAAAATTAGCGTGTTAAGGACCAAGTCGGAATCGGAGGAGCCATGAAGTCTGAAGAATGTTTTTCCGTATGCCTGAAGAAACCATATCACCAGGAACTGGTACAAGGATTGTCCTAAGATGTTTCTCCACATGACAGCACTAATAAAATTTCCCTTCCTTCCAACAGGAGTTCTCTTCATTAGTTCATCATTAGGAGGCTCGGTCGCTAGTGCAAGTGCTCCCAATGTGTCCATAATC
This sequence comes from Forsythia viridissima, assembly GCA_030279155.1. NCBI lineage: Eukaryota > Viridiplantae > Streptophyta > Magnoliopsida > Lamiales > Oleaceae > Forsythia > Forsythia viridissima. The sequence continues at coordinate 45,871,797 of CM059038.1, read as the reverse complement.
ATATTGACCCACAGAAGTTGAACAGCAGTAAGGGGAGCACTTCCTGATATACCGTTCATTTGCAAGCATGTGAGTGAATCAAATTATATGTTTCAAATTACTGTATAAAGAAGAGGAACAGAACAAAACTTTCTTACCTGTCATACAAGCCGAAGTGAAATTCACGACTAATGCCACAATATTAACGGTCAGCTGGAACTGAACAAACTTTTGGATATTTACATAGACTGATCGCCCCCATTTGGCTACAGTCACGATTGTCGAGAAATTGTCATCCAGAATTATGACATCGGCACTCTCTTTGGCCACCTACGTTCAGAAAAATTATCACCATATTAATATGCCAAAGGCGGCAAAAAGTTTGCCGAACCCGAATGTGATGAGGTTACAGAGCAAGTTATACAAAGACAATAGAGCCATCCTTCAACTGTGATCAACCAAATAAAATCTTTTGTCATTAACACCAAAATGTTATAGGTTTTATAATATGAGATGCAGTTGTTATCTCTTGCCATCAACTATGCCCTCTACAATCATGTAGGTAAAGAATTTAGACCTAGAAGCATATAATCCTAAAATGAGATGCATACAATTTCTTTAGCACATGTTTGGATATGCTTAAATTATAATTTCAGGTGGTCAAACTGGTCAAACATAATTTTTATCCACACATTTCATAGGACCCACAACTTACAACCACTTTTTATCCACACATTCACCACCAACTATAATATAAACACTAAAAAAATAATTTCAGCACTACCCAACATGCGCTTAGTCTGGTCTATTTGTAACATTCCCTGATTTTTCAACATTAACAGACACATGAAGTGTGTTGATCTATCTGATAGACATTTTTATTACAAGATACCTCAAACTCTATGGAAAATGTTCATCACTTTTCCTCACCGTGTTACAGGCAAGCAACACAAGGATATAATTCCCGAAACAACTAATAAAGGAAAGCATAAGAACTGTATATGTGCAAATTTACACAATATGCAATTTTGCACCAGCGTCTCCCTTATTCAGAGTAAATCTGAACTCATTCAATGAGAAACATTAAATGGAAAAACACTGTTGATTGTTAAATCTTTCACTCCATGGATAGTTTCATTCACAAGGGACAATGAAATAGGATAATAAAATTCACCTCGGTTCCAGCAATGCCCATTGCAAGTCCAATATCTGCTTCATGAAGTGCAGGAGCATCATTTGTTCCATCACCAGTTACAGCCACAACTTCATTAAAAGTGGTTCTCAAGTGCTTCACCAATGTATGCTTGTCTAACGGTGAAGAACGAGCCATTACCTAAGAACATGTAAAAATTCATGAGCCACAGGCCGAAAATAATATTTTTAATTGTCTGTTGTCTTAATATGAGAAGATGATAGAGTCATGGCCATTTCCTTAATGCAGGAATAGATACTTCAGTAAAAAAAAACAGTGTGCCTTGCATTCATCAGACAACAGAACTTGAGCCCATAATCTGATTGAAGTTTGGAGACAAGTATGTGAAATACCTGGATCTTTGGAATCAGTTCGAGCAATTCCTTCATACTCTTCTCTCGAAAAACTGGTCCTTCAATGGCTATACCGTCATCAGTTAGTATCCCACATTCCCTAGCTATAGCTTTTGCAGTATTGATGTTATCTCCCGTAACCATCCTAACAGTCACACCAGCTGAACGACAAAGGGCAACAGATTCCTTGACTCCAGGGCGTACAGGGTCTTTGATTCCTATAATCGCTAGACAGGTGTATCCTGAGGCAGGAATGGCGTCATTTTCAGAGAACCCGCTTTCCAGTTCCATGTAGGCAAGACAGAGAGTCCGAAGAGCCTCACTAGCAAACTGATCAATGGTAGCCGTCAGATGATTGATGGATGGTTCGTCTAGGGGAACAATTTCGCCGCTTGAGTTGACCACCTTTTCACAGGCAGCCAAAACTATCTCTGACGCACCCTTGGTGTGAGCTAGTAGACGTCCTTCAGGAAGCTCCAATACCACACCCATTCGCTTCTTCGTGGAGTTAAATGGCTCGACTTTTACAAGTTTAGATGCTTGTCTCTCTTCTTGAAAATTCCCACCAAGTGATAGGCCAAACTCCAAAATAGCTGTATCAGTTGGTGTTCCCAAAATCTCACACTTTCCGTCCTTGTTAACCACAACTTCTCCACCAGTGTTATTAAAAATTGATTGTAGCAGAATTTTTACTACAGAATCTGGGATTTCCGAGCGCAAAGCAGAAGCATCGCCTGGTTTGCTCAATTCTTTGACATTCATGCAAATGCACGATTTCACCACGGTCATGTGGTTAGTTGTTAAGGTCCCAGTTTTGTCACTACATATGGTAGTGGCTGATCCCATGGTCTCACAAGCTGCCAAGTGGCGCACAAGTGCTTTATCATTCATCATCTTTTTCATGGCAAAGGCAAGGCTCAGTGTCACAGCAAGAGGGAGTCCCTCAGGAACTGCAACGACAACAATAGTAACAGCAATGGCAAAGTATTCTAACAAATGCAAAGCATCATCTCCGGACCAGCTTAAAGTTGTTCCCTCTCGCCATTTCTGGCCAATCATTTTCTGCACTAAAACCGCAAAAGTCACAACAGCAAAGAAGAGGCCTATTTTTCCGATGATGGTTGCCACTCCATTCAATTTAACCTGTAGCGGAGTTTCATCGTCTCCTCCTTCACTGAGAGTTGCCATTAGTTTTCCCCATTGAGTCCTCATGCCAACTGTAGTAACCAGCATCTTGCAAGAGCCATCTTGGACCTTGGTCCCAGACAGCAGAAAAGGGTTTTCTGCACCAACCATCACTGGCTCACTTTCTCCAGTCAAACTAGATTCATCAATTAAAACCGAAAATCCCGAAAGAAAAAGGCCATCTGCAGGTACTTGATCTCCAATAGAAAGATGGACAATGTCACCGGGTAGTAGCTCATAGATGGACATTTTTTGTCGATAACCATTCCTTGTAACTTGAATGGAGATTTTCTTCTTCTCTTTGTCCAAATCCTTGAACTGTAAAGACTGGCGATAATCACTACCAGCCGTGACAAACACCACCAACAAAATGCTAGCAACAATTCCAAGGCCATCATGAGCTCCTTTTGGCCACCCTTCTGTAGCTATTCCAACAATCAGAGAGACAAATGCACAGACACCAAGGATCATGAGAGTCATATCTTGAAGGGCTTCCCAAACAAATACCAAAAAGCCCTTTGCTTCAGCCTCAGTGAATTTATTGATTCCGTAAAGCTCTTGTCTGCGGTTGAGGGCTTCATCATCTGTAGGAAGCCCGTTGTTGATTGATGTTCCAATCTTGTCTGCAATACCAGACACCCCTCCATGAAACTTCAACTTATTCACGTCATGACCTTCGACTATGGATCCTAATTCATCAGCACAAATCTGAAAACCAGCTTTTTGAACATTCTTAGGTACAGTATAGTCGCTTGGCTGCACTCCTGCAATTAGACAGAAAAAGGAGTCGATCTAAATTTTCTGTAATATTAAGTCACCAAAACAATGGTAAGTGGGAAAATCTCACCTTGTATGAAATGTAGAGCAGCTTTTGAGACAAGGACTGCAATTCTCAACTTTTCCTATATTACACAAGACACGATACAATCAGCCACATTCGTAAATGGCATTGTGTCTAGATAACTCAATTACAAATAAACTCAACAGTTGAAAGATAAACTGAAACAAAGTCACAGTTACAACTTGTCCAAGATATTTCAGGAAATCCTCAAGGATGGAGAGGACTGTCAAAATGGGAAATGCAAAGAGCATAGCTCGGAAAACTCATATTTTCATCTCATAGCTATATATTTTGAAAATTGATCCCATGTCTCTCAAAGAAATTCAAGGATTCGAAGACAAAATTCAAATAATATTAGCAGTAATCAATGACAACACGACAAATAGATGAATATACACAACTTCAGGTACATTTGAAGGATAATTTACAAAGGGAAGCGTCTTTATGGAATCGATAAATCAAAATGAAATCAAACGACTACCAAAAACACGGAAGCACTCTGATCAGGTGAATACAGACACTAATTATAAATTAGCATAAATTGACTCTAGTTAATGAAACAAAAAGTTGCAGTTTTGGAAAAACAAAAGGAAATTTTCGTCAAAATTGTTGGACTATGTCAAGAGCCGTCAGCAAGTGGAAGCAGCTCTCACAAAATCCTCAACTTATGCGTTGATGATTTTTGTTTCTTTTAATGTTGTCGTGAATAGAAATTAGGACTTGATCCATAACAAAAATATTAGGAGCTAAAGGTCGGTGTCGATTTCAAATACAATAAATAGGAAAAATGGAGGGACCTGATTGGTTTTGCGCATGGCGGCAGCTTCATAACGCTTGGATAGGTTAGCCGTGAAGCGAAACCGCCGTTTGGGGTTCTTGACCACTCCACAAAGAGTCCTCCACCGCTGCAACAATTCCTCCGACGAATGCTTCGACTTCACTTCCCATTTGTCACTTAATAAACTCTCCATTTTTCCTAACCAAATATTATCTTTCCTGTGTTTTTCTTACTTTATTGCTATTGTTTGAACCAGTGATTACATTCAACACATTATTATAGACTCCAAAAAGTAGCAGAAACTACCAGGCAGTGACCCCTCTTTCACAAGAAGTTTCCACTAATTTTCTTGAATCTGAAAGCAAATACAAAATGTTTAATGCCCAGAACAAGAACTGAGAAATTTCTCAAATTAGACGATGATCCGAATTTTTGGCAAGAGAAGTTATAAATGCATGGTAGACCTTTGCAAATTGCTAAAATGGCTATTTTATAACGGCCCTGTCCTCTCTCTTGTTTGTTCATAATCTGATGTTAAAAGTAATTGGTGAACGTGGGATATTAATTGTTGTCATTAATTATTCGTAATTAAGTCAAAATCATGGTATTTGTTATATGTTAAACTTTGTCAGGTGGAGATGGGACGTCTCTTTCTGAGGTACTTTACGCGCTTTGAACACTGACAGAGGACCGTGTGAAAGGTAAAATTAAAAATCACGCTGGGTACCGGGGCGCCTGTTCCAAACTTTATTAAGAGCACGTTCGGTAGAATTTTTTTCCCAAAAAACTCATTTTTTTTACTATAATTTTTGACTTTTCAATTTTTTTTATACTACAAAAAAAGTCAAAAAATCAAAAAGTAACAAAAAAAATTCATTTTTTCCCAAAAAAACTCTACCGAACAAGTCCTAAAGTTGATGGGATTTGATATATCCATAGAAAATTTTTATAACCCACACTAAACAAGTGTCCAGTAGAAATTGGATAAGTAAGATATTTTTGCTTGTCCAATTTTCACTAGACACCTATTCAGTAGAAATTATAAAAACTCTCTATAGTGGAAAATAGATCAAATTCCTAAAGTTGATTCATAAATACTTATAAATATATCAAATATTATTTTTATTTATATATTTGATATGACTCATAATTTTTATTTACTTTTTATCTAAACATTCGATAAGACGCACGATTTATAATCTACAAAAAAAAAATTACTAAACAAACACTTAAAACATAAAACATATAACAATTTTGATTTAGCTCCAATTATATGGGAATCAAGTGCATGTTTTGTCAAATTTAAATTATAATTTCAGTTTATCAAACATACTTTAGGATCCACAATTTACTCTTTATTTATTATCAATACATTCTATAAAATCTACAACTTATAAAACCAAACATGCACAAAAACAATTTGAACTAAATTCTAATTGAACTTAAAAATCCCAAAATCAACTTAGAACAACAAATGGATCGAATATCAACTTGTTCTCGTTTTCTCAATATTATTTACGATGTCAAAATGAATGCGTGCTCGCAATACTTCTATCGGGGGAATGAGTTTGATGGATAACTTCCTTCGATCAGATGGAGATGGCTTCACGTATAATCTCATACTATGTGCTTTGTGAATTGTGAATGACTTGATAGTCTTTTCAATCATATTGTGTAAAAAATATTTTATTATTCAAATTTAAATTAATTTATGGAAATTGAGTCTAATTTTAAACTTCTCTGCAATAAAGAACACGGAATAATTATTTGTTTTTTCTAAAGTCACATAAGAAATGAGTTGTCCCGCGTTAACCGAGGAAAGGGGAAGTTTCCTTGAGTTTGGATTGATTTTTCTCCAAAACCTAACTAAGGCAAGTCTTTGTAGTCCTTTTTCCGTGTCGTTTACTTTTGGAATCAACTCACTGTCGTGTAAAACAAACGCCATGTGCTTTTTCGTTATCATTTCTATGTCTTTTCAACTTTTCAAAACATTAAAGTTGATCAAGTCTTTATCCACATGAGATCGATCTAGAGTGTGTTTGATTGGAATACATTTTCTATAAAAAAAAAGTTTTTTTTTTTACTTATTTTTCAACTAATTGAGTTTGATAACTATATTTTTTCATAGAAAAAATATTTTTTAACCTATTTTCAACTACGCGTTTAATTAATTTTTATTTTTTTTCAAGTAAAATATTTTCTCATTTACATTAAAAAGACAATATTTTTCTTGAAAACAATGAAAATGTTTTTTTAGGGGAAGAAGATGTTTTATTTTTTAAAAAAAATTTGCCCTCATTTTTCTTGAAACAATTTCTTGGTAATTCAATTCCTTTAAATTTATTTACTTTCCACTCAAATCCAATGTTTACGATTAAACGCAATCTTAGAGTTAATTTGTAGTGCCAAGCATGTGGCATGCTTAAAGAATATGTTGAAAATATCAAAATATTAAGTGAGATGATTGAGTAGTACTAAAAAATAAAAAAAAACTAATACTTAATTCATTATATGCACAAGGTAGAGATTGTTGGTAATAGAATTATGAATTCTAATCTACTGCTTCCAAGTGGACAGTAAATGTTGTCCACATGTTGACTTGTCAGCATGTGCACTGTTGATGTAAAAAATTGTTTTTTACATTAACAGTCCACAAGCATGTGGGCAACATCTATTGCCCACCTGGGACAGTAAATCAGTCCTCATAGAATCATTAGATGCACTAGGACATTCCATCATTTACAAGAACGAGTCCTGATCTCCTGCCCCTTGTGGGCAGGAAATTCTTGTCCACATGCTGACAAATCAGCATGTGGGCACTTGACGTAAAAAATTGTTTTTACATCAAGTGTCTACATGCTGACAAATCAACATATGGGCAAGAATTTCCTGCCCACAATCAGTGTCCTTACAAGAACATGCAAACTCGTAATAAAATATTCTACAAATATCATCAGACATAAAAATGGAAAAAAAAAAAAAAAAAAACACACTACCATGTAAGGACAAAAAGGTGGGAGCTCTAAACACCAAGCAATATGCCACCTGGTTACCTTTTTTTAAAAAGTTCTATCGAAAAATATTTTAAAACTTAATGATCATTAAACGAAAAGTTAAGAATTCCAATCGGACAAAGTGAACATCATTAACCGCATAAGATTTTTGTTAGCCATGACAACAATCTCTTTAACAAAACTCCTTTTCACTAATAGACGGATTAATTATATCATATACTATTGAATTTTAGTACTCGTTTGATAGAGATTATAAACTAACTTATAAATTAATATTAATTTATTTGAGTTGACATTATTGACTTTTCAAATCATTTTATTGTAAATTGACAAATTTGTCTTTTTTACTTTAAAATGACATTTTGTTGTTTAAGGGTAATACGTCATTTCGTGTTAAAATGAGTTTGAAAAGTCAAAAAATACGGTTGAAATAAACCACTTTTAATTTATAATCCCTATCAATCGGGATCTTAATTCATTTCATTTATACTACCAAACTTTAAAATTAGTTTCAGTTAAACCACTTCGTTAACCAGTCGTTTATTGTTTTTTGACGTGATACTAATAGATCGTTAATTGACTAATGTATCTAGCCACATGTGAAAGTGTTATCCACGTATATGAATATTTTTTTACGTGACACTAACGGATCGTTAATTGACTGATATATCTTGCCGCGTGTAAAAGTGTTGTCCACGTGTATGAAGTTTAAAATAAAAATACATTTTTGACATCAATTAAACGACTTTGGACCCAAGTGTTTGTGAAAATAGTTCATACAAAAACGTATTTTCAAATACGACTTTGACATTAAAAATGTATTTTCATTTTGAACTTCATATATGTGAACAACACTTTCACACGTGGTGAAATACATTAGTCAATTAATAATCTGTTAATGCCACGTCATAATTTCTGTTAAACAATGAACCCTCATCATAATTTTCGTCAATGAAGTAGTTTAAGTAAAGGTAATTTTAAAATTCACTAGTATAATTAAAACGAATTAAAGTTCGGTTCTATAAATGAAATGGAATATAAATTTCATTATAATTAACCCTTAAGGCTGTGTTTGATTGCATAAGATTTTTCATGGAAAAAACATTTTTTTCCACCTATTTTTCAACTGATATGTTTGATTGCACAAAATTTTTCATGGAAAAAATATTTTCTCACCTATTTTACAGGATTTGTTTGATTACAACTTTTTTTTTCCATGTAAAATATTTTCTCATTTTCCTTGTTTTCAAGAAAAATATTTTCTTAGGAGGGGATGAGATTTTATTTTTCATGGAAAAATTTGTCTTATTTTTTAATTAATAATTTTTTAACAATTCAATTTCATAGAATGTGGAATGATCTATTACCCACGGTGGGCACTTCTTATTTTGCCCACTAGACACTTGTCCAGAGGACATTGGAAGATAAAAAAGTATTTGACAAACAAGTCAAACACTCCTCCAATGTCCACTGGACATTGTCCAGTGGGCAAAATAAGAAGTGCCTATCGTGAGCAATGATATGTCCAGTGGGCAAAATAAGAAGTGCCTACCGTGAGCAATAGATCATTACCCTTCATAGAATTCATTTTCTTTCTATTCAAATTTTCTTGCGTGCAATCAACTACACCCTAATAAAAGAAATAAAAAGATATCACTTTCAATACTTCAAACTTGGAAAAGAAATTAAAGTGCAAAACATTCCATTGAAGCGAAGAAAAGTTCAACGACCAGTAGAATGATTAAACTGATTAAATCAATAAAAGTTTAATATATTTTCAGACTGCATAACGTGCACGCAACAACTAATTATAATTCTTGTCATCTCTCTTTTATTATTTTATCTACCTAGGTTCTTCTATCCAACAACAAATATAACGTGATATACATAAAACTATTTGAATATGTAGTTGTTTCACTCAACTATTTTTTTATAAATACTAGTGGATGCACGTGCGATGCACGTAAAACATCTGTAATAATGTACTTAATAGCGTCATCGGTAATTTTTCACAATATTTTATCTTCTTACGAAATGTGCTAGAGAAACTTTGGTAATCAAAAAAGCCATTAGGAGTTATTCTTAATCAAACATGTAGCATATTAGGATACTTATTGGGTGAATTTTATTTCTTATTTGGATATAACCATTTCATTCATGATTCTGTACCATATAAGTGACCGTGTTGTTTCACATGAAAAACAAATAGGAATATGTACCATAGAATTTGGTGTTGTTGCATTGCTGCCTCTTATGTGAATATGGGGTGTGATAACCATGTTATCACTTAAATAGGTCATATGCTTACCAAAGAGAGAGACGTGGATAAAAGAATGCTTTTGATTTTTGAATGAGGTAAGACAAAAGCTGATTTTATAAGGCCAAAATTAGTAAAAGACTATATGAGAAACAATTCAAATTAATGAGAAGATAATGCGGGTCAAAAAAGAAACAAAACAAATTCAGAGAAAACAATACAAACTCTAATATGAAGTAGGATCATTACCATTCACCGTATTGGTTGAACTTCAGCAAAAGATAATCCCCTTACAAAGTGTCGGCCATTTTTACAATGAGAGCATAAACATATGGTTCAAAAGATTGTAGTTGTGGTAGACAAAAGCATTCAACAAAACAAAAGTTATCTTGTTGTTTTGGGCAACAAGATAATTCCTGTATTGTTGACTATAGAAATAGCCTAACACACAAAAGAAGTTCAACAGAGGTGCATCATCTGTACATTACAAGAGGTAGACAAAGGCAAAATAAAATAGAGAAAGACACCATGATATAGTCAAAAATCACTTGCTGCCAATGATGTCTTTGTTTAGCATTTGGGGCATGGTTCATGATCACTGAAGTCATCATATTTGTTGGTCTGAGCAGGAGTTTGAATTTCAGTTTCAGCAAATGGATGAAGGAAAATATCATCATCTTCATACATTTTTTGTTTATCTTTTTGGTTCTGATCAAACTTGATTTGTGGCAGAATGAGAGCTCGCCGGACTGGAATAGTGACAGATTTACTGCTTTCTTCATTGGGGATTTCTTTTGAAGTAGTCAAAGGATTCTCAAGAGAATTCCTTTCTGTGTTTGTAGGCATCTCTTGGACAGATACTGGATGAAGGATGAACACAACTTCATACTTGATTTGGCCGACACTCGGGTCATTGTTCAAAGCCTTTACATATAAGATGTAATCTTCACCAGTTGTGGTACGCACAACTTGAAGAATATCTGGATTTGCATCCTACAAAAATAAAAAATATTATAAGTAACAATATTTAGTATGGGTAAAAGAAGGGAAAAAAAACATATGCAGCTGTTTTTGAGTATTGTTAATACCTCTTGCATTAACTTGTCTGCTGTGCATTGCAGAAATTTCTCAGCAGGTTCACCAATAATAGTTGCATTAATGGAGCCAGTCAAATCCCTTAATTCCACATAGGCTCTAGCTCTAATAATTAGAATGAAAAAACTTTAGATAAGTAATATAAAAATACCAGTAATTGATTTTTTACTATATCATTGGCAGGAAGTGATTTTTGACTATTATCATTTTTGGAATTGATTTTTAGAGGCATTGAAAGGGACACAAAGACATCTTTCAAATGCCACTACTACAAATTTGTGGGATACAATTCCAGGTTTATGCAGACAAGACTTGGATAACCTCTTTACTATTGAGATCAAAATCCTTCTATATTTATACCTAAACACTTACATTTTTCTCTTGCAGTTGATTAATATTGATTTCTCATTATATTATCGGGAACGAATAGAAATGATTGAAAAGGACCTTAAGTCCAGTAATTTTTAGAGGCATTGAAAGGGACACAAATGTTTGAAAAATAAATTAATTTACCTTGTTGTGGCCCTTGCTTGTGGACATTTGCAATAAATGCACTCGTATACTTCATTGAAATTGACACTCGCTACTTTGTTACAGTTGTTGCATGCCATGTACCATAGTGATTGTCTTAGAGGTCTGATGATACTGATAGTTGCTTTTACCCAGAAAAACTTTTGCTGAATCATTAGATATGAAGATGAATTTATAAACAAAATTATCTAAAGTAATAAGAGATAATGTATGAAAAGGAATAAGGCCAAAAATGTATATCTGATTGAAAGAATTGAATAACATCAATAATTTACCACAAATAGCAAGTCCTGGATGCTTTGAATTTTGGTGTACTTGTCTTCTGCTGGAGCCAACAAGTTCGATGATGAGAATCGAAGATACGATTTCTTGGATATAATAGCATCCAGTCTTTCCATATGATTATCAATCCTTGTATTGAATTATTATTGAGAAACAAATGGTTAGTAAAAAAATTCATTTTTGTATCTGTAATAATATAAATGGTAGCTTACAAGAAATACAGCAACGAATATTTACCAAGATTTAAGCTGTAAAACTTGATCAAACTGAGGATCAATTAATATAGAGCTGTTTCCTTTTGTTGAAATAGATAGTCCTGAAAGAAATGTGGTTATTATTTTATTAAATTTTGTCTTAGACATAGATAAATATGATATAACAAAGTAATTGTTGTTTATCTTACCGTTGAATGACGTTACTTTTAAATGTTTGCCTAGAATGACAGGTTTTTTGTTTAGAATGCTTGTGATTGTGTTGCATTCATTATCTACAAAATTATCCCACATTCTAAGCACCGCAGTTTCAAATCTGCAAATGTTTTTAAATGCATAAGATACAAAGCAAACAAAGTACATGAAGGTAAAGATAATCTGTTAAAAGTCAAGAAAAAAAGATCAGCAATGTACCGATTATTGATAAGAATAATCTCTTGAACTGTTGATTGACCTCCACAGAGCGTTTGAATCTGCCTTTTCGGACGCATGTCTATAGCTATGGCAAGAATACCTGAAAATATACATGATATTTAATTAATTTGGGTGATCAAATTATATTAATTAATGTACTTTGCATTAGAAGAATATAAATAAAGTATCTACATCTAGGCAAGATAAGTTTTAGAAAATACAGATTTCTGAATTTGAATCCATGTGTTTCTGAAGCTTATCAAATGGCACGAATTGGTAAGTTGAGTACAGAAGAGTTGCATGGTTTTCCTGAATTTCTTCAATTCTTGTTCGCCCTGTGATTGTCCATTGAATATCGCCAGCAACAGATCGATATTGTGCCTTAGTATGTTTGACAGTCGCATTTGACACTAAATATGTTTTGGCTAGCAACAGTTTATTCTGAAATGCTGTTATGTTGTTATCATATATTGTCGCTTGAACTTTGTTCCCCTGTGCATGTAAAAAACATAAAAATATTAGAAGTTATACAAACATGAAAATTATTTAGATAAATGATGGAGTTATGATGCAGATCTGGTAATGTGAGAATTATAATAACTACAATGGATTGAATTATATTTTGGATAACCTGAAGATTTAGGTATATAAGAAAAATATATACCTCGAGATCAATAAGGACAATATTTTGATACTTTGTCGGACTGTGCTGGCCTATTTTTGGAACTGATTTTTCTGCCACTACTACCTTTGCTGTCCAATTAGTTTGGCCAGGTGAAATCTGAGATATGAGCTTGTAATTTCCAGCCATGATCCTGTTTTAGTAATCATATATACAATAAGACAAACCTTAAGGTATTATTTTTTTTTACATAAAACAATATAAATATGAAAAGAAGAGTATAAGGATGAGGTAAAAATTGAAGATGTGTGATATAAAAAGAAAGAAATAAGAAGCATGATCACTATACCTTATCAACAATTTGAGAAGAGAATTTGTGTTGGAGAAGGTAATAACGTGGTAGATGAAAGATGTATTGTGTTATTTTCTGTTATGGTTAACTGATAAAACTATGTTATATAGTTGTTTTGGGTATTCATTTATCTAAATTTGTACAACTGACATGATATAGAGGATATGGTTTCTAATGTACCATTCTTGCTTACTTGAATCGGTAATGAAAAAAGTACAGTGCATCACCATCACTTGCAAGTTTAGTATGGTTCACAAATTTGAATATATAAAGCATTAAGTAAAGCACAAACTTATGAACAGTTTGACAAATGATGATGGGTTAGAGAGAGAAAATGTGGTAGATAAAAGATATATATATATATATATATATATATATAATTTGGGTATAACAGTGAGCATCATATAGAGGATATGGGTTTCTGATACACCATTCCTGTTTACTGAAATCTGTACTGAAAAAAGGACAGACCATCATCATCAGCTGCAGGTTTGGTATGGTTCACAGATTTGACAAAGCACTATAAAAAACAATAAAATCTGCAGGTTTGGTATGGCTCTGTACCTTTTTCTAGTCTAGTATATACAAATGAAGGTTAAATAAGAGAAACTTGCATGATTGGCCCAAAACGTGTGTCAATTGGTAATACCCTGTTTTCTTTTTTATTTTTCTCATTCTCTGCATTGCTCTCATTTTCTTCACATCACTGGGAAAGTTTATTGGCTCCACCAATTGTTCAAAAGGCTACAACGTCTAATTTTATGATAACGTTTTGTAATCTGTCGTTGACAATATAAAACAGCACACTATACTTTAAGGATTCTACTCTTCCATTGTGTGTTAGACGTCCTGTGACATGGGTCTGTTAGAATACATAAACTGTTAGAGACCTATACGTCAACGATTCTACTCATCCATACTGCCCTATTCCCGCATCTTGATATTTATACAAGAGAATGCATATACGGAGGCCTCCGTACTGCCCTATTCACGCATCTTGACATTTATACAAGATAATGCATTACAGAGGCCTTCTGGAAAAAAAATGGATGGAATGAAGCAAAGCGGAATGTATATGGATAAAAGTAATCTTGACGAACCTGATATGCAAATGGTCAGATTCTCAATGTCTTTAGGATGATTTTGACTGGGTAACTCCTTGAGCTTTGCAGGCGAGCCTAAGCAAAAAGTAAAAAAAAATTAAATTCATCATTGCACATGTTCATGGATTACAAATTCCAGTCGATGCAATTCTGTGAAAAGTTAAGCATAAACTATATATATCCAATACGCTATTAATTCTACATCTAATAAGTTACACGGTGCACTCCTATGGGATGATTATCCTACTTTATTTTATTTTAGGGTAACCCATGAAAATAAGGATGAAGTGATTCCATATTACTAATAAAACTTTAATTATTCATATACATTCTGTAGTTAATTTTTTTTAGCACCTTTGGAATGTAAATAAAGCATAAAGAAATCAGTATGTTTCAAACATGACCGGAAGATTGTCTTGGGGCATTGAGGGGAAAATGGTTGAAGGCGGAGGATCATGTTAAAACACAAAGAAGAAAAAAGACAGAAGAAAATATAACACCCCTGAAGCCAGTGTATTTATCATTAAAGCCTACATTCTCTGCCATAATCAGTCACCATATGACAACCTCCAAAATGCTATGTTAGGCAAGTAGCTAAATTGCACCATAAGCCATCCTCTACCTAGAGAAGCATTCTGGATGAAAGAAATGGTGTTGTTGGCACAAAGTAGAAGGTAAGAAATTGAAAATGGATTGTCAAGGACAGAAGACGATCTCAAACTATTTTCAAGGTACTATCTTCTTGAGTAAGCAGCTGGAAATTTCTGGCATTCACGATATAAACCAAAAGCACCATATTCTTTTATAGCAATGCATAAACTACAGTCTGGACAAATAAAAAAGAATTTCTTAGAAAAAAAATTGGAAAATTAATAGAAAAATGTGCAAGAATTATCCAATCAACAAGAACAAATTAAGAACAAATCAATCTCTATTTGGGTTTAAAAATATTAATTTTTCAATTTCCACATCATTAAACCAAAAATTAAAAAAAATTCCAAAGAGAAAAGAGTAATCCCATATCTAGAGTAAACATCTTATACTTCATTTAATATCGACAAAATCTTTTTTCATAATTTTAAAAAAAATCATTAACAAATATGTGGTGGTTACTGTCTCATTTAACACTTTATTTAACTAAATATAATATGTCTCATTAATCTATTTACAATTTCTCTTCATTTAAGATTTGCCTAATTGAAATCCTTAGGCAATTGGTGGGGGTTGTTGTGCTGGGTAAATCATGGTTGGGGTTTAAAATCATTGTGTAAAACTAAGGAAATAACGAAGGACCTAACACATTTAAATGATAGCTTCACTCCCTAAAAATAAGGTTGAAATAAGACAAGACCACTTACCCTAGGAATTTATTTGAGCTTAAGCTAACTCAATGAGCTCACTGGCCCTTTATAAAGCATAGTCAGAGTAATCATCCTATGAAGCATCAAAAGAAGTCAAATTACAGAAAAATAAAATGGTGCAGACTTCTCACCAAACTTTTCACCACGTGATGAATTCTTTGAAATTGTACTTATGAATGGTTCCAAAATTTTAATAAAATTTAATTACTAATTATTAAATTAAAAATTTATAAATACAAAAAGAATAAAGATAATACATTTGCATATATATTCTGACCTTCAATGATGCTCCATAAATTTTCTTCATGTGTTCAATAGACAACGCAAAGAATCTTTTCAATCTACAGAATCACGAAAGTTGACATATAAAATAAGATAATGATCATGAAGAGGGAAAAAAATAGGGTTAACTCGTTTGCATCTCATGTGAATATTAACCGTAACAAAAGAAAATAAATTCTAGACCAGTTGATTACATATAAAAGTTCTTCGTAAACTACATTTTTTGTGCATGTGTCATTAAATTTATCCGTTAAAGTAGGTATAATCAAAACTTTAATAGATTTATTTGTTTTTTGCTCTAGACAATGCAACATATAATTATCCATGTGAAGAAAGAGGCAGATATAATCTAATAAAATTTAGATTCATCCTTGAGCTTTATTTATAGTCATTCCAAAACATAAACAGATAGGAAATTGTGTCCTTGTCAAATGGAATGGATTATCGCTTTTAAGTGGAATGAAAGGAATCCTAGGTAAAAAAAACTTTTTTCCACGATATTCTCCAATAACTATTTCAGTATCACTAACATTTCGTTAAAATCTTTGACAAATAAGCCTTGTTCCATTGTATAGTCCTTCAGATGGATTAATATTTTGAAGTAATATAAAATGACAATTGAGTTTCAACAAAAGTTCAGGTGGTGGAAAATCATTCGGAGTCAATGTATTTAAGAACAAATTAAAAACAAATCAATCTCTATTTGGGTTTAAAAATATTAAATTTTCAATTTTCACATCGGTAAAAAAAAAAAGTGAAAAAAATCCCAAAGACCATAAGAGCAATTTCGTATCTAGAGTGCACATCTTACACTTCATTTAATATTGACATAAAATCTTTTCTCATGATTTTCAACAAAATTATTGACAAATATGTAGTGGCTACTGTCTCATTTAACACTTTATTTAACTAAATGTAATATGTCTCATTAATGTATTTGCAATTCCTCTTCATTTAAGATTTGCTTGATTGAAGGCCTTAGGCAATTGGTGGATGTTGTTGCGCTGGGTAAATCATGGTTGGGGTTTAAAATTTTCAATTTGGTCTAATATTTTATTTGCTTGTGTTAAACTAAGAAAGAATAAATGATTGATACAACAAAGAATTAAAAAAAAAATGTATCTTAGAAGTTTAGATCTATATCATACTTATAATCTCATGTATTGAAGAAAGAAAAAGAGAGGAGATTGGTGGACGGCACTGGTGATCTTAGGTGACAGCGTTGGTGTCTTCAAATTTATCACTTGGATCTTCTTAAAGAAAACTATGAGTTAAAATCATTGTGTATAACTAATGAAATAATGAAGGATCTAACAGATTTAAATCATATCTTCAACCCCTAAAAATAAGGTTGAAATAAGAAAAAGACCACTTACACCCAGGAATTTATTTGAGCTTTAAGCTAGCTCAACGAGCTGACTGGTCCTTTATAAAGCATAGTCAGAGTAATCATCCTACGAAACAACAAAATAAGTCAAATACAGAAGAATAAAATGGTGCATATTTCTCACCAAACTTCTCACCATGTGATGAATTTTTTGAAATTGAACTTATGGATGGTTAAAAATTTTTAATAAAATGTAATTACTAATTATTAAATCAAAAAATTGTAAATACAAATAGAATAAAGCTAATACCTTTGCATATATATTCTGACCTTCAATTATGCTCCATAAACCTTGTTCATGTGTTCAATAGTCAAGAAAAAGAATCTTTTCAATCTACAAAATCACGGAAAGTTGACATAGAAAATAAGATAATGATCATGACGAGGAAAAAAAATAGGGCTAACTCATTTGCATTTCATGATAATATTAATCGTAACAAAAGAAAATAAATTCAAGAGCAGTTGATTACAGATAAAATTTCTTCGTAAACTACATTTTTTGTGCATGTGTCATGAAGTTTATCAGTCAAAGTAGGTCTAATCAAAACTTTAATAGATTTACTTGTTTTTGCTCTAGACAATGCAACATATAATTGTCCATGTGAAAATACAGGTTCAGGCAGATATAATCCAACAAAATTAAGAGTTTGTCCTTGAGCTTTATTTATAGTCATTGCAAAACATGGACGGATGGGAAACTGTGTCCTTTTGAAATGGAATGGATTTTTATCGCTTTCAAGTGGAATGAAAGGAATCCTAGGTAAAAAAACTCTTTTTCCACGATATTCTCCAGTAGCTATTTCAGCATCAATAACATTTCGTTCAAATCTTTGACAAATAAGCCTTGTTCCATTGCATAGTCCTTCAGAGGGATTAATATTTCGGAGTAATATAACAGGACAATTGAGTTTCAACAAAAGTTCATGTGGTGGAATACCATTTGGGGTCAATGTATTTAAGAAATCCTCTTGCATACCTTGTTCGGTTTTATCAATCGCTTCATCAAAGCTATAATATTTGAAAATATCTCCTGGAAATTTTTCTATCAATATATTATTTATTTCATCTACACATTCATTTTTTGGAGTTAAAATTATTCGATTAATCATGAAATCTAAATTTTGTACATAACAATGTAAGTCTGGAAATACAACATTTATTAAATTTTTTAACGAAAATATCTCACTTTCGAAAGATATGGTTATATCGGGGGACAATTTAATCATGCCACATGAATGTTTTGTCTCTGTTCCATTGCCGATTCGAAGTAAATAATCGGAAAATAATGGATCTAATCTAGCTCTCATATTTTGAATTAATTTTATTTTTGTAAAATAAGGCCATAAATAAGAATATGGCAAGCTTGCATTCATTATATCTTCTTTTTTCCCCCTTTGAACAACTGGCAAAACTTGACGGAAATCTCCTCCTAAAACCACCACTTTCCCACCAAAAGGTATATCATTACCATTAACATCCTGTAACATTTTATCCAGTGCTTCGACAACACATCGATTTACCATTGGAGCCTCATCCCATATAATCAACTTTGTAATTCTAAACAAATCAGCTAAAGCAGATTGTTTACTGATTGAACAACTGATATTGCTATCTATTTCCAGTGGAATTTTAAAAGTTGAATGTGCTGTTCGACCGCCGGGCAACAGTGCCGCAGCAACTCCTGAAGATGCAGTTGCTAAAGCAATCAAATTGTTAGATCTCAAAGTAGCAAGCAATGCTCGATATAGGAAAGTTTTTCCTGTTCCACCTGGACCATCAATAAAAAACATCCCAGCTGTATCTCTAAAAACTTTTTCCAGAATTGCATCATAGGCAAATTGTTGCTCTACATTGAGGTTACTTGTAGATGCAATATCCATCTCAGAAATTGCAATTTGTTGTTGTTCACTAACCAACTCATCAAATCTGTCAGTTTCTCTTAAATCTACATCATAAGGTACTAACCTATATTCGTTTATGCTTTTACCTATTGGTTCCAAAAACGAATTCATAGATTGTAATGCTTTAAGCTCTGCATCTTTTATAGACATTCCATCTCGTATATAATCTTCAATTATAAAATCTCTAAATTTATTCCACAAGTGAACTGGATCATTTGGACTACAAAGTGATAAGATAGTAGCAAAGAGTCGACGTAATGAGTTTGGCATTTGATAAGAACAAGCTTCTTCTAAACATAACTCGCAATTGTTATCTCCGTTTAACAAACCATGTAGAAGAGCTGCCTCACGAAATGTTGGCACAGAAATACAATTAAGAACCTTTAGATTTTCAAAAGATGTCGGTCCCTTTATGTGATTTAACAAGACCCTCAAATAATATCTCTCACCCTCCATCGGGTTAGCAGCAACAATTCTTCCAATCACATCACCTCTTTTTCTAGGAGTCCAACACTTATCTTTTGCAACCCAGACAAAATGTTCAGGGAATTCTTTGTACAAAAGTGTCTTAGCTTTTTCATTTACAACATTCATTCGAAAAAATTCTGTTAGCATAGTTTTCTGTGTATATTCCCTATTAATAATTCTTGTCAAATCATCGGAATTTCTATAAGTAACAACTTGGTTATTTTCTAGATGTAATTGTAATGAAGTAACTGATGGTTGCATTTCGTACAATATAAATCCATATATTCTCCACATTGCTTCAGGTGGAGAAATCCACCTGGCAGATTGAAATCTTTTGATTTCATCAATATCATTATCTTCATCATTATTTATAGAGAAACTTATTCGATCGTGTCCTTTGTAAACATATTTGTATAAATATTTCACAGCTTTAATGCTTGAACATATTTCAACATTAATATGGCAATCAAATTTTGCGAGCAAATAAGGATTGTATGGTACGACCCATCGATTATCTAACCAATGTCCTCTAACTTTAACTTTCCTATTGTCGATACGGCGTCTATATTTAGGGTAAGAATTATCGCCGATAGAAGTTTTTGAAGCATATTCTTTTGGATAATCACTTCTACACACTCCATCTTTTTCCATACAAACGTTACTTGGATTTAAGATGCCACATGGACCATGCATCATATGTTTAACAACAGTAGAATGCAAATGAAAATGTTCATGTTTATCAGGAATTTCAGCAGATATATATTTATCAATCAAATCGATAGAAGATACTTTTGAATTTGATTTCAAAATCAATAAAAAATGTGCATGTGGAAGTCCTCTTTTTTGAAATTCTATGACATATATATATGCAGCCAATGGTCCAAATATTTTTTTTCTAAATAAATCTTTCTTCAATTCTTCTAATTTAGCTCTAAATATACGTGCAATTAAATCTGGTCTATTTTGTGTTTCATCATTATATCTCAACTCTTGCTTTATTTCAAGCCAATTAGGATTACATGTTATTGTCAAAAAAATATCGGGTTTACCAAATCTTTGAACTAATGACATAGCATCCATATATCTTTTTTTCATATCTCTTGGACCACCAGTAAAAGACGAAGGTAAAATAATTTTTCGACCAATATTAGAACCTCTACTTTCACCTATGTGTATACTGTCAACAATGCCTTGGTAAAGTTCAGCGCGAATTTCTATTTGATTATTGCGAAAGTAATCTAATCTAGAAGTCTCAACTTTAACATACATGTCAACTACATACTGCTGTAGAAGTCGACCGGCATGCAACAAAATAGATGTATCTGGAGATCTTACCTGTAATTTGTAACAATAATACTCTCGACAAGAAACCTGGAATCTTTTCTTCTTCTTTTTCAAAACTGCAAAAACAGTTACAATTAATCAAATTCTAAGAAACAAAATAAATAAATAAATAAAATATAATTTTTCTGTTTGTGTTTTAACCTGTTGTTTCGTTTGCAAGTAATTCATCTGCAGAACCAACCAGATTAACATCAATCAAGTTTTCTATTGCAGAATTATGATGAATTTCTTGTCTATTAGACCTTTCAATACCCTCATGCCAACCAGATTCACCATATGGAAATAACAAAGGGTATTGAAGAGGATCGTAACATCCAAAATAATAGTGCACTTTATGTGTATCGCCTAAATGACAATAAACTAATATATCACGGGTTCTAACGTCTACAGATAGATCTTCTTCAACCCAAAGGGCAGCTACTTGCGATGTTGATGGTGCATTATATACTCTTTGATCAAGTTCAGGAGCATTTCTTATTTGCACTCTATAAGTTTCCAAATGAGGAATATTATTTAAACTACGGAAAAATTTTGAGTAAGGATTAATGTGTAATATATCAATCAATTTTTGTAGAATTGTCCTTGATAATTTGTCTGAAATTCTTAGACGATGGTCTAATTCATTTTCAGTATCATAAAAATATAACTGCAAATAAGATGGATGGCTATCTGGCGGAATAATTTGGTTAATGTAATGAAATATTTGTCCTTGAACTCTAAAAGTGTATATACCTTTATTCCTTCGACACAAATCTTTATCATATTTTACGCCGAATGATGTAAAAGCGAAATTACTATTATATGTTCGAACAAATTTTTTGAATTCCAAAGATTCTTCTGATGACGATGTAAAAATATTATGCAGATCATCAGGTACACTATTTATATGCAATTTAATTTTTCCTTCTAGACAACAGAAACCTTTGCTTTCCTTTTCAAATTTCTTTGCATTACAATAAGTGCAGATTGTAGGAAATGCTAAAACGTAAGCTTCAGTGGGAATTTTTTGCAAATCAATATTTTTGCTAGAAGAAGCAATTTGTGACAAACTTTGTTCATTGACATCTATTTCTGTAAAATTTTGACCCTCATGTTGTCTTTCAAATATTTGTCCTACTATCTCAATTTCATCAAATCCCGCTTGTTCTCCATATTCTTTCCTTATGTTTTCAGAACCTAATCAAAACATGTTGAACCAAATAAAATACTATATAAACGTAGACCATAAACGAGAACTATATTAACAAACACTTACATTCTACATCAACACCATCAACTTCGTTACTCTCTGAAATTTCATATGCACTCATATCTGACAAAACCATACACACAAGTACAAGTATACAGTTAAGCAATATACGATAGAAATAGAAACAAATATTCAAATATTTATTAATAAATAATATTTCCAAAGAAAAAAATATAAATACATCTCTTTCGATCATGTCCAATTCAACGTACACATTTTTCTATGATGTTATAAAAATCCAATACATACATTTTAAATCACACGAAATGCATTGTAAATGACATGGAATAAATTATTTATATCTATATTTAAAAACTTACTAAATATATTATACATACAACAAGGAAAACAATAGATGAAAATTTATATATACTTACTTTCTAGACCAAACACATTAGAACCGCCACTGTCGGAACCTCCATGTGTACTTGTAACTAATAAAACGAATTCAAAAAACATACACTTAGCAAAATACAACAACAATAAATACAAATCTTAAAATACTCATTGAAAAATACACTTACACATTGCATTCTCAACAGCAAAACGTGTAGACCTCCTTCCATCACATCGCAATTGCTTTCTTTCAGCATACAATTCTCTACGTCTCTTACACCGTTTCTCATTCATATTAAAACCTAATAAATTAAAATACTCTTTTTTACACAATGTTTATATAAAACAAAAATAACATATGTAAAAGGACATTCAAGTAACTAAATTATCCGAGGCAATTTTGCTTCATTTGGATTCAATATTTTTATTAGATTACAACATTAAATTTGCAAACTGAATTTAAATTGAGAATGTAGATTGTGGTGCACAAGTAAACCACATAACTCTTTATACAGTTGAAATTAACATGAAAGTGAAATGATGATAATAATTATCTATGAATAAATCTTGAATTCTTTACACAAGCGGAGAAATAATGGAATAAATAAACTCAAATGCCAATCAAACTATGTAGCAATGTAAGCTCAAATATGACAAACACAATTGCATTTCTTTGTACTCTTATAACATATTTTGATTAGGCTTCATTATATATTTCTAGAATTTGTAGCTCTATAGGACATGAACATTGGAATTTGATTTTTTTACCCTAAATATCCCTTAAAATATTTATAAATACTTTAACTACTTAAAAGCTGGTGTTTTATTTTTATTTTTTCTAAATTGATCCTTTCACCCCTTAATTAAAGAATGTGGAGGCAATTTAAGAAATACGATCTCTATATATCCATATTCAATGTGTCACTTATACATTGGATGAATTGTCCACATAAGTGAATTGCTACATTTACTTATGTGGGCAATTCATCCAATGTGTAAGTGACACATTAGATGTAGGCAACATAACAATATAATTGTCCACTATGGGTAGAAATCACCTCTCCTCTATATAATAACCATATTATATATTATTATTAGTTTTTTGTCAATTATTTTAAATAGCATCCCAATTTTATATCTTCCTTATATTAATACTCAGTTTAATTAACTTAGTTTTAGTAATTGGATATTGGAGTCAGCAAAATAAAGGGTGTAAAAAATGGGACAGAACTCATTGCAATTCAATACTTTAAATTATTATGTGTTTGTTTAGTTTTGTTAAAAATCAGTGTTTTAACAAATTTTTATAAAAGTTGATAAAATATATAATCGAAAAGTTGATAAAAATTGTGATCAGAGTCCATCAAATGTATAGTTAAAATAATTATTAACTTTGACTAAAAAATTTATAAACTTTTTAAGCAAAACCAAACATGCACTATATCTCAATATCTCATGTACAAAGAATGCAAATTGACATGATTTATAAACTTAAAAATGTGTAGAGTGATCAGTGTTGTATCTTAATTTTCTTAAGAATACGTAAAGCATGTTTAGTTGTATTATATATAAATTTACTATGAATTAATCACGGAGAGAAGATTTAATCAAAGATGTCTAACATGCATCTCGAAAGTTGCTTCGAAGATGAAACAATACAGGAAGCTAAATGGTTAACGATTAGAGTTGGTCTTGTTCAGTTTTGTGGCTAACTCTGTTTATGACACAATTTTCAGATTTCAAAGAGTTTCTAGCACAGTAGTTTGTCAATAAAACAGAAAAGAAAGAAGAGAGACAGGGGGAGTCCAGAAGCACCAGGAAGAGTAATTTCGGCAATGAATATTCTGTCACTTGTTGAAAACAAAAATCTTATTTTATCTTGTTCATACTTTTTGCCAAGTTGTTCTTGTTGGAAGAAATATGTGCTTGATTGGTAGAGTCTAATTTTTTTTTTATTTATCTATCTAGGTACTTGCTGGTGCAGTTGCATATCATAAGGTACAAGTGGACCATTAGGTACTGGTACAGGAATAGGACCAAACTGGAAAGCAAGAATAACACCATCTTGTACCTAAAATTAGATATTACATATTCATAGTCAATATGTTACAAGTTCCATGAAATATCTTCTATTTCTTCTCTTTGGTTATTTTTCTCTTTTACTACCATGGTAAACTTGGGTTATTTCAACACATAACAAAGAAACTGAAAGCAGCCATAACCAGCTCAGGTACCTGATCTTAGCCTTGGGATTACAGAGAATAAGGTCCAAACTTCGAATATTATTAAAAATCCTCTGATAATATCAAGTCAATCATAAGATGGCTTTGTTTATTTGACCAAATGCATTCATCAAGCCACATACTGCCACGGTTTATTAGTTGAAGAGTTCAGCCATGTAGCTATCTACTCATGCACTATAACAGTTATCAAAGCTCTAAAGCATGTTTCTAAACTTAAGTATTTTGCTCGACTCTGATACAATATTCAACTATCTTATCTAAAATATTAAGTTAATAGAAAAAATAAGCATTTAGTTGTTAAACTTAGTTTTTAATTAATTTTATTTTCTTAAATTGTACAAACAACCTAAGTTTTTATCTAAACAATCTCATATAGAGCTTTTTACACATTTATTAGTGCTAATCGTCATATTATTGGGTTGATAAGGGTCACTCTTAAGTCTTAAATAATACGCATTGGCGTGGGGAGCCTATGGGTTACTAATATTATAAGTACATCCACACAAAAACAAGAACTCAATCCAAATCCGATCTTTGAAGTCTAAATTTAATGAAGACTTTTGTTGTTGAATAAAATATTAAAATATAGTTGAAAAACAAATATGTAAATAATTGGATTGAAATACTGATATCTCATTTGTACAATTCAAAAAAATAAAATAATCGTAACATGTCGATTCTAGGACACAACAACTCAATTTATGATATTGTGTGATTCATACAAATCGTGTGAAGTTTGAATAAACAAATGCTCTCATTCATTAAAAAAATTAACCCAAAAAAAAAATAAGGAAGAAAGGGTTATGGACTAATAAACTCATATTTTGTTTTACAAACTGGGCCGCTTCATTGGCCCATGTTATAAAGTTTGTTTGCCCATTGATATGTATATGTTGAAAGGCCCATAAACTTTAAATTCAAGATTTTAGAAGGGAAAAATTACACGAAGATGCCAAAAATGGAAAACAGAAAAATGAAATTCACTTTGCCAAATAACGTACAGGAAGGTTCTCCGTCCGGAAGATCAGAAGCTATATTGCAGTCTACTACATCAATTGAAGATATAGTGGAGATTAATACGCAGTAACAAGATAGACAATATAATCTGGGGTCCTAATATACTTTATTAATGGGGTTCAACTACAGCAACAATTTGACACAGTAAAGTGCGAGAATATGCCTAAAAGGTAATTACCTCTGATTCGAGCAAATCTCGTAAAATCTTCAGAAATTTGGGGAGATTTCTTTGCTTTTATGAGCCAATTTCTGAGTTCGTGATTTGAGTGTTCGGGTTGTACAAGAAACTTGGGAAGATCTGGATGGAAGAAACCCTCGGTTGAGACAAAGGAATGAATCTGTACAGGAGACAAATGCTAAACAAATGAAGAAGAAAGTGAAATTCTAACCCAAATTTCAAAAATATAAGATAGTTACCTTTGATTCGAGCAGATCTCGTAAAATCTTCAGAGATTTGGGGAGATTTCCTTGCTTTTATGAGCCAATTTCTGAGTTCTTGTTTTTTTGTCCGGGTTGTACAAGAAATTTGGGAAGATCTGGATGAAAGAAACCCTCGGTTGAGACAAAGAAATGAATATGTATTGGAGACAAATGAAACTTTTGCCAGTCTACGACGTCGTTTTGTTGTCTAAATACCAAAAAAAAAAAAAAATTCACAAAACGGTGACGTAGAGGCCCAATCTATGAATAGTACTCTTTCACAAGTCTCTTATATATTGTAGTGAAGTCACTTTTTAAAAATAATTTCAAAAACTTATTTTTGTTTCATTTATTCTAAACTATTATTTTAATTTATTATATTATATATTACATATAGTAACTAAATCATTAATTATCGAATTTGACAAGAATTCATATATTATAGAATTTTTTATTGTTAATTATAGTAACCGATTCCTAAAAAATCGGAATTGATTAAAATATATATATATGACGAAACATTTTATTGTTATAAGTATCAAATATATATATTTTTTATCAAAAATATCTGTAACAACCCTAAACAAAAGTCATGTTCTTTTCAATTTTAATATTTGTAACAATCTGTGTTACAGAATACTAATTCATGTAACATGTGTTGTATAAAATATCATTTGTAACATCTGTATCAGACTATGAAACTAAACAAAAACTGCTACAACTGCAAAATCAATTCTAAACTTCAACAAGATCGTATTAATATACACATTGGACTCTAAAAACCTATTGATACTGTGTAATATCAGTATGATATAGATATGTAACACAATGCCAAATTTAACAAATAAAACTCATGATTTTATCATTTGTAACATATGTAACATCAGTGATACAGAATATCAATTCATGTAACAAGTGCTGTATAAAATAACATAATATAATATGTAACATATTTAGTGATACAAAATATCATTTGTAATATCTGTATCAGACATTGATACACACTATCATTTATAACATCTATATCAGACAGTGATACTCAACAGAAACTATTACAATTGTTATAAATACAAAACCAACTCTAAATTTCAACAAGTTCGTTATCTCTTTCGTTATTCTTCGTTGACCAGAAGTGTTCGACTCCAATATGATTTTTCCTCCAGGAGACGCTGTCTTCGACCTTGTAATTCTACGATTTGGAGTCTCCATTCTTCATTCGAGATAAAAAAATTATGAAGAACACACTATAATTTAGAAATTTTGGGAGAAGATTTGCCAAGATTTTGTTTCAATTTGTAAATGGAGGAAGTTTCTGTTCGTTTGGGGGTTTTTACTTTAATGGGCGCAATTATATAGGAGGGATGCAAGCTGTTAATTATAATTAAAGTTTAAATATTGATTTTAATTTATTATTTTATTAATTAATATAATATTAACAATGCAGTATTTTTAAAATAAATTAGTTAAGTTAATAAAGTTGGAATTATTTTAGATTGATAAGTAGTTGATGTAACTTTCACTAAAATTAGAGCTAACAAATGGGCCACACGGACCAGTCCAACCTGAAATTGGACAGGCCATACAAAAGAAGCCCAGTCCCAATTTTACATGGGCTGGTATTTACTGGACCAACCCAGCCCGATTTTGAGCCACATGGCTAATGGGTCAGTCCAACTTAAATATTTAACTTATTTCTCCAAAACAATTATTTATAATTTAAAAAAAAAAAAAAATCCACCAACACCCACCCCACTCCAACTCAACCCAACCCAAAACAGAATTTGAGAACGTGAACAGAAGAGGGGATTTCTCCTCCTCGGGCGATCGCCAGGCTTCTCCCTGGTTTCGCGAGAAACCAGCCCTATTTTCTCACGAAACCTGTCCTTGGTTTCGTCACAAATAGAGGAGAGAAATGCCCCATTTTGCTGCGAGGAGAGGGGAGAAATTCTCCCGATTTACTGCCACATTTTACAGTGAGGGGTAGGGATGAGGGTGGATGAAGTAGAGGTGGAGACTTGGACCAAGAAAATTTATCGGGCCAGCTCGACTTTAGTCCGATTGGTCAAGTGGTTAGTTGTACTGAACTAAATTAACCCAATTTTTACTTAATCAATTTTTTATTAAGCCAGTCCAAAGTCCAGACTATCTGGACTAACCCACTGGATCTACCCATTTTGTCACCTCTACATAAAACCAATAATTTTATTTTTCACTTATTAATTTTTATTTTAGTGATAGTATGGACATGATACTGGAAGGTACTGATAACTGAATTGCACACTTGAAAAAAAAAAATACTAAAATATGATTTTTCCCATTGACAAACAAGAGGAAGAGGATATAATATCTCTTTATCCAAAAGCTAAAATCACATTGGCCAAGTACAATATGTAATTTCAAAACTAAAATTATAATGTTTGTTAGGTTTAAAAATGTATAATACAAAACAAGTTCCAATCCTAGCTAAGCAACTTTTCATTGAACCAGTTCATACTATGCCTTGAATTTTTATAAAAATACTAAAAAGTCACAACACTATATCTTACTAAGTGTCATTAATTTGGCCCGGCTCGATCGGTCCAACCAAAAAATTGGCCACTCAATATCCCAACTGGTCAAGTTCTCTTAATTGGACCACCTAACAATTAAACTATTTATGACCCGAAAAAATCGCCGATTTTTTTAATAACTCGATGGCCCAAAACCTGATGACCCAACCGGATCATTACACAATGAAAATTTTCAATTTTTTTTATTACTATATTCTACGGAAAAGAAAACCAAGTACTTCTCCACTCTATTAATGACACGTTAATGCAATGAAGTACAATAACTTATGTTATTTTTTACAAGAATTAATTGATGATACTAATAGTCTCGTACTTATTTTGCTAAATAAATTTCTGATAGTAATGATTTAACAAAAATAGACTTACCGATTCGACATGAATTGACATACTGGTTCAACCACCAGATTGCGTTCATACGGGAGAAAAATCTTCACTCCAACTTAAATTTAAAAAGCTATCCACTCGGCCTACATTGGGAGACAGAGAGACTGGTTCAACTTGACACGACAAAGATAACCGGTTAAGTTTGAACCACGCGTTCTTATTCATAATTCTCTTCAAATTTCACCGGTTGAACCAGAAACCCAGTCACCCGTCTCCTTGTGTGGGTCGATGTCTGGACCGGATTTGATAACTATGATTTTACCCATTGATACCCACAACACAAACATCTTGTTCTTCCCAAATGCACAGGCCTCCCATCCTCAAACCACCTCCATAACTCAACTCAACCTTCTCTTTTACAGTCACCCATCATCACAAATTCCACCACTCTCCAACTCTTAACGTTCCCTCACCACACCTGCCACATCCTTCAGTAAACCCCTAACTCGACGAACCACCCTGCATAGCTCTAATCAAATTTATGTGCCAATCTAGCCACCTCCAACTGTCTTCCTCTCTTTACCCATTGCACAATCCCTAATGTTGAGATTCCATCACTCCCGGCCCTCACACCATCATCTCCAACCAAGACAACCTATCTTAGCCCTCTCTCTCCTGGAATTCTTATTCACATTCCTTTGTTTCATTAACTCCCACCAAATGCAAAACACAGGGGAGGAAATAAATCAAGGAAAAGAAAAACTAAAAATAGCAGGCCGAATAACAAATAAAGCAACTGTGGAATGCAAGTTGGAGCAAGCCATTGTTTAAACATTATGAGAAAACCATCTAAAAAAAGAAAAATGAGATCATACAAGGACCTAATCCGATCAACTGTAAGCATGGAGCAACACATAATTGTCCCTAGATTGAAAAAAGTCTAGACATACAGCTTTTAAAACGGTGGCACTGACTAGTACCGAAAAAGTGAACAAGGTCTACCAACTCTTAATCACGATTGTAGGGAGTTTTTTCTGTACTGGACCAAAAAACACATATACGTCTGTCTTCACATTCTCAATTTTTTTTTTCTATTTTCTCAATTCTCTCCTTCTTAATTCCCTTTCTCTTGACCATTCTTCTCAACTTCAATCTTGTTCCTCCTATCAATCTCCATTCATTTTTCTACGGTCAAATTCCACTGATAAGCGGTATACTAGTTAACAATAGTGTCTTATCAATTATCATTAAACAAACAAGGGTTCATCATCCATGGACAAGACATTTTTTGCTTTTGAGGTGGGAGATGGATAGTAGTCGCAACATAGTTATGAGAAAAACTAATTCTCATGTATCTCTGGAAAACAATTTGCTATTATTTGGCCATAACAACCTCCTTCCCTTTCGAAACAAGAGAAACAAAAACTGAATGGGTACAGAAAAAAAGAGGGTAAACTAGTTGTTTAAATAAACCAGTATACGAATTTTCCCCAATTAACATATTACCACACAGCCAATGAGTTTGAAGTGTAACTCTAAATTACTAGGAACTAACAAAGTAGAGCATATTACAAAAAGCAAACTCACTCTTCCTTTCTACGCTAATGAACTTGCAACATCGACTAATTTACAAAATAGTCTACAAAACAGAAATAAAGACAATTGAACTTCAAAATTATTCACAGCAAAATTAATATATCAAAAGTTTGCAAAACATTTCTTACTTTACCACAGAGCAAATAGCCATCACATAACACAACAAATATTATAACATCAGTATGACATGCCTCGAATGTAGTATAAACAAGAGCCAACAACACAATTACAAAAGAGCTAAAAGAACTTAAACTAGCACGTATAATTATGCAGATTGATATTCCAAAATTATAAGGTCGCAATGATATTTTATGCAACTGAACCCAAAATTTGAGATGGATAACTACCACATTTCATTGAACAAAAAAAAAAAGCTCAAACAGCTTCAATATCACAATTCACAAGTTACAAAACAACCAAAATTGGTAAAAATTACATAGACAGTAAAGCAGTTCTCCCCCTTCCTCTCTTTAAAATAAATCAATAGAATTAACAAAAAATAAACAGTAATAGCAACAAAAGGCCAACAAAAAAATAAAAGATGATTCATTGAAAGTAAAATCCATAGTCCATAATCCAAAATTTAAGATCAATTATCAATAGCTATAAGCATTTCATTAAACCATGAGAAAAATAAAGCATAATCAATATCCAAAGTCTCCTAGCACGAAAATTTAACCAAAAAGGAAGTAGCAGCAACAACATAGTTTCACTCAATTCCTCTCCTCAACATTCACTAATTAAACGGAACAATAAAAATCGAGTGACAGTACCAATGTAACCGAAGATTAAATTAATTAATCAACGGTTTGCATGATGTCCTCGGCGGTGAACTTGGTGCCCTTATCCTTGTCAGCGGCGGCGCGGCCCTTGGCTTTGCGCTCGAGAAGAGACTTTCGGTCCTTGTCGAGGCGGAGCTTGCTGATGACTACCTTAGAGGGATGGATCCCAACATTGACTGTGGACCCGTTAACCTTCTCACGGGTGATCCGCTCTATATGGATGACCCACTTCTTTCGGTAAACCTGCACCACCTTGCCCTCGCGTCCCTTGTATGTACCCCGGACAACCTGGACCTCGTCGTCCTTGCGAACAGGCATAGAACGAACGTTGTACTTTGTCCGGAGGTCGGAGGATAGGGGAGCGCTCATCAAGACACGGCGGACGCTAGACGGCGCTGTGAAATGTGCCTTCCTGTTCTTGCGCCTGGAAGAGGTGACTCGTGGGTTATACTTCATTTTTGCTGTGTCGAATCGTGTTTCTCTCCCACTCTGTATCGGCTGCACCAGTAGAGAAAATAAGGGTTAGGGTTTTGAGAATTTATAGGTGATTGTTTGGTAACTGTATGGGCCTTGGACTAGGGTTTGGACCGACATTGTTAAGTTGTTGGGCTTGCGTAGTCGAAAATGTGAAGGTATTTATCAATATTAAATGTTTTTCCATTTTGACCAATTGCCCACTCTAATGTAGATAGGCAACATATCTCCTCTCACTGATATCTTTAAAATTAAATAAATTTGATTAATAAACCTGGAGTTAGAAGTTAACTATATATTAATTTTCTTACACTGGTCGAAAATTATTTCTATCAAATACGAGATAGAAACAAATTAACTATCTATTTTAAGATCTCATTCTTGTCCTTTTTTTTTTTTTTTTTTAAAATTAGAATTTAGTGTTAAGAATAAGACTGAAATTGAAGATAATACACAAAAAACTGTCAAACTGTAAAATCGAATTCAAACTATTGGTTTAGATTCACTAGATTCGCCAAAGTTTAAGTTTCAATTATTAAAACTTATTTGAAACTGTCCCCAAACTATTTACCAAAAAATAAAAAGACCAACTATTAGAGTAGGTGTGAAATGCTATAGCCCAGGAGTGAAAAATGAACCAAACCTAATTACAATATTTTCAATGGTAATAATAATAATACAAAAAGACACCACTATAATTAATATCCATTTTAGCCAATTGTATGCCGACACAACAATAAACCAATTTTAGCCAATTGCATGCAGACACAACAATAAATTAAATTTGTATATCCAACGCTAATGGCATGTTGTTTTTGCGTTTCAATTTTCATTTTTGAGCTTTGAATTCATTTTCAATTTTCTGTTTTGAAACTCTATTTTAAGATTGATGAAAACGTGTTTGGTCTGTCATTCTGAAAAATTATTTCTGAAAATAGAAAACTAGAAAACACGTTGTGTTTGGAATTTTGAGAAATTGTTTTATATCATATTATTCAATTAATTTGAGTATTTAGTAAAATAGAATAATTTTATGCTAATATATCATAAAATATTTTTTAAAAATAAAATAAAAAAATAATAAATTAACAAAATAGGAAATAAAAAAATAAAATTAATGACGTGGAGTGAGAATTTTAATAATTTTTATTTAAATTTTTTTATTTAAATAACCAATAAGGGCTTGAAATTTTTTTTTTTTTTTTTTGTATTTAGAATTTTCGTTTTTTTTATAATTTTATAATTTTATTTTTTAGATTTTTTGTTTATATAAATTTTTATTTAAAACGTCAAAAATATGTTTTGATTTTTGTGTTATAAATTTAACTTTGTTTTCGAGAATGAATTTTCAAAAACAATACAGTAAACAAGTTTTTGGTATTTTACAAAATTGAAAACTGAAAACAACTTAAAAACAGTAAAGAGAACGGACTGATATTCTACATTTGAAATATACTGCAATTCTAAAGCAAAAATATACTAAACACTTAATTGATTCTTCTAACACCTAATTCTTTCTCCAACACAGCAAAAGTTAGTTGTTTGAGATTATTTATATCCTTGACTGATGGTGTGTCTTTGCAACTCATGTGGTGAGAATTATATTTGGTTGACTGGCAACGATTATTAACTTCAATTTCAGTTTTATCCTTAACAATCACTATAGCTCCCATGTGAAATTTCAATATTGGACAATAGTTGAGTGAACTTTGTAGTTGACTATGGTTTTGTTAGAGTGTATAATAGGTGATTATTTGAGGGAATAAGAAATACTGAAAGAGCCGGTTGACACATGATTATGGACAAAAGTGGTAGTCAATTGCTATGTGCTTCATTTGGGAATGAAATATTAGATTGATACTAAGATATGTAGCACCTATATTGTTACAAAAGATAGTTGGTCAACTTGGTAACTAGATACTTCTTCACAATATTATTCACTCGTAGAACCTCTGTAGAGCAAGAAGAGAGAGAACGGTACCCAACTACCGTAGATGAGTGAGCAATGATCTTTTGCTTTTTAGAATACTAGAAAATAGGAATGACTATGCGGAGGTGGATGAACGATCATTGTGATTTTCTTCTCAATCAGCATCAGTAAAACCAGTAAGGTAAAATGCACTAGTTTTGTAGAAAATGATACCACGGTGAACAGTATGTTTCAAGAATAATTCATTTGGCAGTAGTCCAATGCATATTAGAAGGACAATGCATGCACTAGGAGAGTTTGTTTATAACAAATGAGACATCGGAACAGGTCATGAATAAGTATTGAAATACACTGCATAATTGTCTATAAGTTGTGACATAAGTAATAGGGGAACCATCATGTAGAGTTAGAGATTAGGAACTCGACACAAGTATAGAACAATGTTTGGCATAAGTCATACGAGTACGATGAAGAAGGTCATATATATACTTTTGCTAATAAGTAGACTGGATGAAGAGGGGTGACTTTTACACCAATTAAGTAGTGTAAAGAACCGATATCCTTCATAGAGAATCCATGAGATAAATGATCGATAAATTTGATAACTGCACCGGTGATATTTGAAATGACTAGAAGATCATAAATATAAACAAATAAATATATTACGATGGATGAAGTAAAGTACACGAACAGAGATGAGTCACTATGATTGTTTGGAAATCCATAAGAGATGAGAAAACATTTGAACTCATTGTACCAGGTCGGGGTATTTGTTCGAGCCCAAAAATGGCTTTCTTTAGGTGACAAATTTGAGTGGAATATTGGACATCGATGTAGCCCAGAGGCTAACTCATGTAGACATCCTCAGTTAGATAGCCATGAAAAATGCTTTATTCATGTCGAGGTGCTTGATTGGATAGTCACGTTGTATTAATATTGAGAGAATAAGGTAACTGTGTCTAGGTTTAACAATAGGGTTCGAAGTGTCAATTAAGTCAACACCGGACCCTTGGTGAAACTCTTTGGCCATAATACGCATTATTTAGTAAAAATTAGAGCAATTAGGATTCCGTTTTATACGATAAATCCATTTAGAATTGACAACCAGACAATATTTTTGCTTTAATTAAGGGAAACAAACTCCTACGAACTATTGTGAAGAAGAGCGTTTAGTTCATCGAACATGACGTGGTGCCAAATGATTGTAAGAGTTTGTGAGACAAATATTGGTTCAAGTGAGTCAGGTAAAAGGTGAGTGATGGTAGAGTAAAATTGTTTCGACATCTCAAAATAAAAATTATAAACAACTAGCATTATTTTCAGTTTCACTGTTATCTTTAGCTCTTGAAAGTTATATCAAATAATATTAGATATGTTGTGAGTTTACTACAAAATTTTTAAAGGGTTTTTTTTTTAAATAGTCTATTTCTTATTTTCTTTGAGATTGAACTCTTATTTTTGTTGTATATAACACTTGTAAGCATATTTTTTAAACTCGGACCGGCCCGTCGGAAAATTAGTGATCCGGTGTTTATTAAACTCGGACCGGCCGGATCGGAAAATTGGTGATCCGATGTTTTAACCGGTTCGGTTCTCTTAATTGGATCGTCCAACAATTGAACCGTTTATGACCCGAAAAAAACGCCGATTTTTTTAGTAACCCAGTGACCCGGTCGGGTCATTGCACAATAAATTTTTTTTAGTTTTTTTATTACTATATTCTATCCAAATGATGCACCATGTACTTATTCACTCTATTAATGACATGTTATTCAATAAATTACAATAATTTATATTATTTTTTTATAAGAATTAGTTGATGATACTACTAGTTTTGTACTTATTTGCTAAATAAATTTTTGATGGTGATGATTTAACAAAAATAAACTTATCAATTCGACATGAATTGATCTACCGGATCACCGATTGAACCAAAAATCCGATGACCGCCTCCTTGTCCAGGTCGATATTCGGATCGGGTCTGATAACTATGCTTATAAGTTATTTTTTTTAATTTTTTATTTTACCAAATCAAATCATTGGATTCTTGATTTACAATAAATCAAATTTAATTATGATAATTCAAATTCGAGTAAATCAGTCAATAGACTAGTATGACTCTTCCAGTTTGCCCGAATTTTTCCCCAAGGGGCACACCCAAATACTATGCATGTAAACATCAATAATTTGCACCGTTAGAGATCCTTATAGTCGAGTCACCGAGGATCATGAATTATTATTTCGATGCATCTCAGCGAAGTTCAGATCAGATTTTCCTGTTTTAATTCTGGAAAAACAAGAATCAAAACGAATTGAATTCCCCTGAGGAAAAAAATTAAGGCGAGCATTTATGATTCCTCGCATGACAACCGTAAATGCACAAACCAAATTAAAACTAGGGGGGATTTTCTTTCCCACCTTCCCAAAACCCTAGAAAGTGACAGTATTAACTGCATGATTTGTGAAAAATGGAATTGGCACCGAGAGGATGGAGTGATTTGGGAGTTGCCGATACTATCTACGAAGAAGAAGAAGATGATGACGACTCATCCACCATCCCTTCTCTCTCCCCGAATTCCACCGCATCTTCTACCCCTGAAAATACACGGGTAGAAGCGTGGTAATTTTTCACTATTTTTCTTCTCGATTTCCCTAATTTTTTTGTTTTACATTTGTTTAATATTATTAACATTTTGCTCGTTTTAATTTCATGATTAATGATTTTGTAATCTAAGGTCGTTGGCTACTTGCCGCGAACCAGATGTGGTGATACACGTCCAGGATTCATGTTTCCGGCTTCACAAGGTACGTTGATGGTGCTCTTTAATGTTCTCGCGGATAAATAATAGTTCGACATTCGTTTTTTAATATATATATCTATTTTTTTAATTTATTTTTAATTCGAGGCTCTCTTAGGGCCTGCTTGGGAGTTTTTTTTTTCACCGGTTTTGACCGGTTTTGGATGGTACCGTTTATGAGGGGTTGAATAAACCGGTGCTTGTTAGTTTTTTATAGCACTGTTTTTGGGCGGTTTTTAAACCGCTCAAAAACGGTGTAGTGTAATTTAGAGTGTGTCTCCCAACCCCTCAAATCGGTGGTTTTTGACCGTTCTTCAAAATTTCTTCTAATTTTATCCTCTCTCAAACAATTATTTTCAAACTTTCCTAAACTTAATATTTGTAAAAATAAAACATATGCACACATGAAAAAAAAAAAAAAAAAACATATGCAACAATATAAATTTAATTTTATATTTTCAATGATAGGTCGATATATAGCATTTTCAAAATTAATTTTTTTAATATATGGGCATTTAAGTAATTTGATTCTTTTAAAAACTTTTAGAACCGCTAGATAATAAACTCCCAAGCATAGGTTAGACCGTTTCAAAAGCCGCTACTAAAAACCACCCAAAACCACTCTACTCATAAACGCTCACAACCGGTACTTTAAAAAACCTTCTTAACCAGTACCTTGAAACTCCCAAGCAGACCCTTAGAGGTGAATTGCGAGATCATTGAATTTGAGAATGAGATATAGAGAAGATTTTAGAAAACAATGACTTGAATTCACTATAAAAATGGAAACAGCAACCTTAATATAGAATACATTGCCACGACTTTGTGCAGTTTGCATTCTCCTAAATGACATGAGTTGTGGGATTTTCAATCTCCTCAGTGCTAGGATTTGTGGGATTGTCAAGTTTGCTTTTTTAGTTGCCCATGAGTTTTGTGACTGGATTTTCATTCTTGCAATTGCCATGATTTTGTGAGATTGCCTTTTTATTTCCATGAGTTGTTTTCTTATTGTTTGTTATGATTTTCAGCATTTATTGTTAGAGAGTTACAGACTTTATCAATGGAAAATTCCAAACTCTCTTTATCGCTCCCAAATTCTCATTATCCTAAACCAAACAACCATTCAATCTTTGAAGTTTGAGGGATAAGAAATAGATTGCAAAATTGTACAATCTTTTCTGATTTCAAACACATTACTGGGAATATTGGAACTTGTTAGATGAAAAACCTAAGCCCTCATCCTTAACTTGTGAATCCTTGTGTATGAGTAACCCATAACCCAGGGTATTTTGCGGCACTATATATTATAAGGGGTGATCGTCAACACAGTCTAAAAGGTTTGATTTATTTCTAATGGTGATCATCAAATAATAGAAAATAATCGAATGGTTTTTGCAAGTCGTAAGAAGATAATTTACAGTTATTTAATCAAGCTGTGTTAAATATGAATTCCTTGCTTCTCTTTTTCGGCTACAATCTTCTGATCGACATTAATATATCTGCTATTTCACCATAAAGACATTTCAAAGTAAGGGGAATAGCAATATTTCTACAAGTTTCGTAAAACTGACTACAAGAAAAATGCGGGTATCTGAATGGCTATGATGCACCGATACGGATACGCGTGTCCGATACGACACGTATCGGATACGTCGACACGTAATTTTCAAAAAAGTACCGACACCGATACGCTGCCAATACGCTGATTAAATTTTTTTAATTTAACTTTTTTAATTTTATAGCCCAAATAAAATAACTATTTATATACTTATTGCATAAAAAATAATACTAAAACATGATTGACACATTTTAACATTAACAAACAAATAATTAACCTATTTAAAATCTTGACCGGCCCATAAAGATTGAACTATTTTTTTGGAACTCTAAACAAATATCTGACGAAGTGTCCGATACGTGTCGGTGTCCGATACGTATCCGACACCGACACGCCAGTGGCAGTGGAGTGTCCGTGCTTCATAGCTGAATGGTTGCATTCATTATTTTCTCTGTTCTCCTTTCAGGACCGTTTGATAGCAAGGAGTGGCTATTTGGAAAGGCAGCTAAAGGAATTTTCCAAAGCAACCTTCTCCCTTCAGTTAAACATAACTGCCGAGACATTTTCTTTGGTGACAAACTTCTGCTATGGGGCCCATATCTCCTTCACTCCATTTAATGTTGCATCGCTTTTAATAGCAGCCAAGTTACTGGAGATGTCAGAAACTAGAGGACCAAGAGACGAGAACTTGTGTCAGAAAACGGAAAACTATTTTCGTCTTGTTGTTGCCATTAACCTGGAGTATGTCTCCATTGTATTGCGATCCTGTTTTTCACTGCTTCCAGAGGCTGAAACAACAGCTTGTCTTGTTAGTAGATGCATTGAGGCCTTAAGTTTGATGGGTGATGGGGATGCTGTTACAAGTTGTTTAGACGATGTTAAGAAACTTTGTATTGAGGATTTTCAACTAATTTTGGAGTCGACGAGTCAACGGTTGACCAAATGTCATGACCTTCTTTATATAACTATTGACCTCTACCTCAAGGTAACTCATAAGCATTGATCTACATTTCATTTCCATATTTGTTGGAACGGTGACAATTCTTATGTTCTGCATAATTTTTCATGGCATGTTTGTTTTGTTGAATTGGAGAAGTATTGAATAATTGTTAAGTAGTTGAAATTAAATTTGTTGGTTGTTTAGTGTTGTGTTATGGACCAAGCATGCCCTTAATGTAATCCATTTAATTTGTTATGACATTATTGTTCTTGTGCAGGAAAACAATGGCAACATGATGGAGGATCAGAAAACCCGAATGTGTATTTATATAGACTGCAGCACCTTATCCTCCAAGGTTCTCATGCATGCTGTACAGAATCCTAGAATGCCACTGAGGTTTGTTGTACATGCCATGTTTGTCGAGCAGCTGAACACTCGGCGCTCCATCATCTCTGCTGTTGATCACCAAGATCACAAACATCAAACCGAAGATGCTGTGACACTTGGCACAATTATCCAGCACGATGCAGCACTGCATCGAGTGGCAGAGCTCAAGGCAGTGATGAATTCCACAAATTCACGTGTTCAGTGCTTGGAGAAAGAGCTGAGTGGCATGAGGAAACTTTTGAATGAATCGGAAAATAGTAACAATAGGAACGATTTGGGCCGGTCTGCAAGTTTTCATTTTAGCTCGGAGAATAAGATAGAAAGGGGGCAGATTGGTTCGATGTCTTCCTTAAGTCTCCGTAATGTGACAAATAACGTTGGTGTAGGATATTCTTCCTGTCAAGAATCATTAAATGGACGAACAAGGATTGAAAAGAATTTTGGTCAAAGATTGATGAAAGGATTGAAGAGTGCTTTCCGGGTACCAAGATTAGCAAAGAAAAAGTATTAGAACTTTGATTGTAAAGAGAGTCTCATAGTGTTATTTTTTGAATCTAACATGAATATTGATACGAGTAGATTTTGATTTGTTAACATTACTGATGGTCTTGGTGATAGCCAAAGAAATACTAATATTTAGTTTATGTTGATTAATGACAGGTTTTTGCGTAATTCATCTACTAGTGCGCCGTTACAATAGTTAATTACTACATAATTACATCTAATTTAAAATTAATCAGATGTAATCGCATCTAATACGTAATTAAAATTTATTAAAAACTGATCCGTTACAATTTGAATATAATGTCCACAATGAGAGGAAATCATATTCAACAACTATGAATATAGTATGATTTAAAATTATGGGTAAATAGCACAAAACGTCCTTACCTATTGAGGGTATTGTGGAAAACGTTCCTACCTTCAAAATTTTGGCATTTTCACCCTTACCTACTGGATTTCCAAAACAAAACGTCCTTCAGTCCAACAATATAGGGGTAAATTAGTCCAACCACTTTTTTCACATATATATTACTTCTTTTAAAATTGGAGGGCTTTCTATGCAATTTTCAAAATTGCATGGCAGTCCCTCGTCCCCAAATCTGAAAAACTCAAACCAGTGGAGCGACGAGTGTACAGCATTGGTATAAGTGTACAGCATCTCCGTCGAGTCAGACACCGGATAGATCGACACCTTGAAGGGTGAAGGTTTGGATGGCGTCTTGTAGGGCTTCGGTGGGGTCCATTCCCAGGTCCTCCATGTTTTCCTTCACCATTTCGTCAAAGGCTTGTTGTGATATTGCACGGCCGGATTTTGATGGGCCCATTTGTCTCTCTCACCGGTGATCTGTGCTGCAATGCTCCGATAAGTGTGTGCGTGTGAGTGCAGGAGATATTTTGGATTTAGAAATTTTGAAAATGGACGCGTGATTAAATGAACTCTCTCTTGTACTGCAAAAACCCAAAAAAATTTAAAATCATTGGTGCTTATATAAAGTGAAAATGATGACAACATGTTGGAATTTGAGAAATTTTAAAATGTGTATACCTGTAGCAGATTACGAGGGTGAGGAGTAGGACCACGGCCACTGCGACAATGTCAATTTCAGATTATAAGTCATACCACCGGAGGCTTCTTTTCATGTTAGCTCCGGACCTAGCTCGAACCCGGCTTGTCTCTTCGAAAGAAGTCGAGACAGAGCATGCCCGGCGAACCAACAGATTTGGGGACGGGGCCTGTCGTGCAATTTTGAAAATTGCATGGGAAGCCCTCCAATTTTAAAAGAAGTAATATATATGTGAAAAAAGTAGTTGGACTAATTTACCCCTATATTTTTGGACTGAAGGACGTTTTGTTTTGGAAATCCAGTAGGTAAGGGTGAAAATGCCAAAATTTTGAAAGTAGGAACGTTTTCCACAATACCCTCAATAGGTAGGAACGTTTTGTGCTATTTACCCTAAAATTATTTTAGCAATTTGAATACGTTAAAGGAAGCAAGTACCTAGTACTAGTGTTGATTATTTAATGCCCCTAAAAATCGTAGACAAATTGGAAGATTTCGCCAGTTGGGTAGTGTAATTTAATTATGAAAACGTGCCACACGAGATAGGTACTTCCAATTTGCATTATATTTAGTAAGATTGGTGATCCGATCTCTACCATAAGTGCCAAAGAAGAATGAGAAGAAGCCCAAAAAAAAGCAAAAAAGAACATAACATCCAATACGATAAGAAGAATAAAATTATATCGAGGGTTCTAATTGTACGACTATCTAACTGTGAAAAGTGGTGGGTGTCCACTAACTGTCATTCCTGGCTCGGCTCCGATAATACAATTTCGAGAAAAGTCGATAATAAAATTATATCGAGGTTCTAATTGTACGACTCTTTAACCGTGAAAAGTGGTGGGTGTCCACTAACTGCCATTCCTGGCTCGGCTCCGATAACACAATTTTGAGAAGAGTTGATAGTTGGGCATTAGTCCTATTCAAAGTGCAAAGCCTCCTCAAAAAAGACCTCTTTTTCTTCCTCACCCATTTCTCATTTTGTTGATTGACCCCTTATTCCATGACACCAGAATAAAGTTCATCCCTTGGCTTGTATACGAGCATTTCATTTTTTTGCCCACGGATGAATTCACAGTAGGCATTAATTATGGTGCCAACTGTCCACGTGGCATTACCACATTAGTCATTTTTCAAAAAGTTCAAAAAAATTGTTAACAACTTTTTAAAAAAGAGACCAATGTAGTGATGACACGTGAACAATGAATACCATAATTAATGGCCACTGCAGATGCTACATCACCAATCTATTTTACAATTTGTAAATAAATAATCCTACCAACTTTCACGAGTTGCTATATATTTAGCAATTTTTAAATAGAACAAATTTTACGAGTTATTGCCGTTAATTACTCATCTAAGAAGGGTTTGGCATGGACATAAAATGTTTAGGAAATGCTAGTGGTAATTGTCAACTACCAGTTGTTATATGGAGTTAAAACTCAAACAATCCAAGAACTTTTACCCTTGTTCCAAATTTGTCCTCTAACTAAAAAAATGTTTCATAAGAGTCCTTAGACACAAATTCATGTTTTCCATCAATTTCTCGATAGACTTCTGTTGAAGAAATCATTAAACTATTTGGCAAACGGGGCATCTATGTGGCTTAAAACCGGATTTGGCCCTTGAGCTTTTAGTGCATGTTCCAATTTCATCCCTGAACTTAGGATTGTTCCAAACCAGTAATCTAACTTCAATCTTTATTTTCTATTTGTCCTTCCGTCCACATTCGTTGATAAATATTGACTGGAATGCTTATTTAGCAAACGACTTGTTTGCATGGCGTAGACTTCAGACCATCAACACCGCAAAGCATAATAATAAACATATTAGGGACGAGCTTTAGGACATCAACACTACCAGAGTTTGGAGATTGTTAAGTTATTATACAATACTAAAGCAATAAAAGAGAACAACAATTTATGGATGTGTAAATAAAATTCATTGACGGATGTGGACAAAAGAATAAATGGGAAACAAAAATTGAAGTTGGATGACTGGTTTGGACTAATTATGAGTTCGGGGATGAAACTAGAACACATGTTAGTTCATGGACCTAGTGGGTTTCTACTTTCTAAGCTATGCTACATAGACGAGTCATTAGTCCATGTAGACACTCTGTTTGCCAATTAAGTTGTTCTGTTATATTTCTTCAACGGAAGTATAAGATGAGATGGACGGTAAACATAAATTAAAGTTTAATAATTATTGTGAAACTTTTTTCAGTTTGACGATGCATATGTGATGATAAATATGATTACACTTTGGTAAATGACTGCTGCTCTCCTGTGGATGCTTGTTTTAAGTAATCTACCCGCCTCGTCGGTCTGCCCGCCTCG
Source organism: Forsythia viridissima (assembly GCA_030279155.1). Classification (NCBI taxonomy): domain Eukaryota; kingdom Viridiplantae; phylum Streptophyta; class Magnoliopsida; order Lamiales; family Oleaceae; genus Forsythia; species Forsythia viridissima. Next base: position 45,828,316 of record CM059038.1, on the reverse strand, counting down.
TCGGTCTGCCCGCCTCATTGTCCTCATATGCCCGCCTACAGTAGATAGAACGACAGTCACCCACATCCATTGGAAATATGAAACATCAGCAGTTGAAGAAGACGAAACGTCCCACATTAAATCCTAATTATGAAGAAGATGAAAGGCACCCGCCATTAATGACTATTGTGGATACAGCTACGGGTCATTCTTATAAATAGGAGATCATCCCTCCAGGTAAAAAGATAACATACATACTCAATATTGTTACCCTGCATATTTGAGTCTATACTATACTAATTCTCACGCCGGAGTGGAAACGGGGGACAAAGCCCCACCACCTTTTGCAGGTCTCCACCACTGCTGTCGTCGCACTTGGAGGAGAAGAAGACATATAATTATCAATATGGAACGAGGGTAAAAGTTTATGGATTGATTGTGTTTTTAACGCTAAGTATTGGTTAGATAACTTTAATTTGAAAAAAGTCCAAAATGTCTTTGTTGTTTATATGCACAAATAGACCAACGTTATATAAGAAAGACTTATGTTAAATTACCAGTGTCGTAAAAAATTTAGAAGAATTTTACGTATCAAAACTATATTGAAGGGTAATAGATTTTGACAAATATTTAATAATACGATTAATCTTTTTGGATCAAACATCTAATGTTGAAACTATTTTGATTTTTAATTCAAGCATGTTTTTTAATAGCATCACCAGCTAATCCCTCAATTTTTCGCTTACTTGTCTTAACTTAAATTATAATTTATCAAACTGTCTTTTATCTACACATTTCGTAAATTTCACCTATTATTCAAACATTTCATAAAACTCATAACTTATAAGTATGTTGACCTCAGAATATATGTTATCCATGTGTCAACAGATCTCTAGTCAATCATCTGACAGCCTGTATGTTACATACATACTAAGACAACTATTAGGCACCAAGATCACCAGAGAAAAAGGGGACGACGATCATTGGTATTCTGAAGATCAAATCAACTGCTGATACAAAAGTAATATGGGAAGAGTGTTTGGGTATGAGAGAGACAAACAAGTAGAAAATTAAATAGAGTTTAAATGTGAGAATAATGCGTGCCTTAGAATTAAGGATGGCAATAGGACGGGTCCGGAACGGGGCGGGGCAAGGCAGGGCGGGGCAGCCTTTCAACCCGCCAACAGCCTCGGTTAATTTTTTTTTTTTGTTAAACTGAAAAAAAAAAAAAAAAAATACAAATTTTTTAAATATTTATACCAAACAAACAAAAAAAATTATAAGATTTGAGTTGTGGTGTAGTGGTTAAGGTTGGTAGTTTATAAGTTTCAACCTGAGTTCAATTCTTCTTTAGTCTATTTTTAGTGAAAATTATAATTTCTACTATATTTTATGATTTTTCATAAAAATAAAAATAAAAATTTCAACGGGTTTTTTTGCCATCCCTACTTAGAATGGACAATGACCTTGTATTTATAGGTTTAGAGTCCAATTGATTTGAATAAGCAATCAAATAAAAATTGAATCTGATCGTCGTTCCTTATAGGATAAGGAGCAATTGGATATCAATGCGAATTTTTAGATTTTTCATCCTTATCTCCATTAATTCTCAATATCTTGTTACCAATTATTAAGAGATTGATATTTACTTTGCTTATAAGTTTGTATCGTAATCAAATACAATATTTTCTTAAAATATCACTTTCGTTGTCTCAAAATATCAGGCAATAGCAGATTATTTGGAATATGAAGATTGACGAGGCACTCCAAGTTGGTCACGAGGGTTGAGGCCCTTCATAGACTTTGTTATAACCGGTTCAATCGTGCGAGGCTTTCGCATGGCCTATGGAGCCTTTACTGGGTCTAATGAGACTTTTACTGGGTCTAGAAAATCTTACTTAGGCTTGTGAGACTTTGTCAAAATTGAGTAATAACAAAGTACTTAAAAATAATTTTAACACCGTGAAACATGCGCTTATTAAAAAAAAAAATTGCTTTAACACCGTTGTATTCCGTACCATTAACAGCAAGATTAGAGACTTGACCTTGATCTGAAGCTAAAAAGGCTAGAAATTGAAGGAGCATTAATTATGCAATAATAAAAACTAGGCTCTAATCTTACCAAACCCAAATGGCTTTAATGGTTCTCACAATAAAGATAAAACAACTTTTAAAACTTATTTGATACTTCCTCTGTTTCACAAAGATAGACTTACTTTTTTTTTTTACACAAATTAAAAAACTTCATTTAATGTAATTAAAATTATAAAATTTTCACACAATTTTTTCATTATACCCCTATTTAAGTTATAGTCCATTTGACAGAGATTATAAACTAGTTTATAAACCAATATTTGTTTATTTGAGTTAAAATTGTTGACTTTTAAAGTTAAAAGTGAGTTGAAAAGTCAAATATAACGACTAAAATAAACTAAAAACAGTTTATAAACCATACCAAACAAGCTCTTAAGCTCTTGACGTTCACACGGCTATTTAGCCAAAACGCCCAACATCTGACGTTGGGTGAAATTGATTGTTAAGATGGGAAAAACGTTTCCACCGTCAGAATCCCGAACGTACAGCCTTTACCAATGTTGTGACGTCTAATGCCACTGGAATCTTCATCTTCTTGTGGGAATCTCAGTGCCTAACACCAATTCAAATTCTCTCTCTCTCTCTCTATATATATATATATACCCACTTGCACTTTTGACATGTACATGCCCCTCCCATAATCTCCGTCTCGCCCTTTTCGTGCTTTCCTACATTGTCTTCTTTAAATATTTTCCTAGTTAATTTGCGGAGGTGGGTTCTGGATTATTTATTATTGAATTTGGCAAATAAGATAATGACGTCGGTTGGAATTCGATCGTTGAGTTTGTGTAGATCGTCAGATTTGGACTTTTCCGAGGCATTATGTGCGAAGTTGAGGCCGGTAAAGGTGTCGATATTGAATTGTAAGTGTAAAAAAATGGGGATTTGCGGTGGAGAGACGAGATCGAATTTATTGGAACCTATAAAGGCAATGGATGCTTCCAAAACGACGTCGGACATCAATGGCGGTTGCAATGCTATCGATGATTTGTTGACAACGGATTGTGATGGTTTCCCCGGTATTTTTCTGCACTTCTAATTTTTAAATTTTCTTATGGAGGGAGAATGAGTTTTTTTTAGATTCTAATGATGCTGAATAACTGTGGACCAGGTAAAAGTACCCCCAAGATGTCTACAGTTGGAAATTCGACCAATATTCTATGGCATAAATGTTCTGTAGAAAAGAGTGACAGACAGGAATTGCTTAAACAAAAAGGTTGTGTAATTTGGATTACTGGACTCAGTGGTTCAGGTTTGTCTAACACAGCAGTTTATGTAATTAGTATTAGCTTCCTCCAGTCCCGAATCAATTTTTGCTCGGGCCTTCGGGCAATTCAGCATTCGTTTATTTGCTGTACTTGTGATTTTCTGAAGTTGTGGACAATTTTGAGCATATTTGGTATGCTGTATTGAACAATACTGGGCATGTTTATTAGAATTATGTTGTACTATCCAACACTATCCAGTATTGCATACCAAACATGCATTCGTTGTCCAAGAGAGACATTATGGCTTAAAGGATATGAAAGACTGATCCCCGGATAACACATTTTCTTTTTCTTCTTGTGCAGGAAGAGAATTGTTACAGTTTTAACAACTAAAAGGAGACTTTCCATAATATAGTAGAAACTCTTTTGTCATTAGTGTCACCCTGATAGGATTCTGTGGTAGTCATTTTCGTTAGGCATGGTCAGATTTTGTCAAGAAACCTGAAATTCGTGAACCCCCCAAAAGCAAAAGAATGCTGCTAGTTTGTTTATATATGTAATCATTTTCTACAACGGGTAAACCAGCTAGTAGATTGTGAAATATAGACCTTGATTCTTTTTCACAGTTGTTTGATTGTAACATAGAGATTATAAGAACACAGATTAAAAAATTGTTGGCTACAGTTTGTCTTTGAAGGTTAAATTCACATGTAGACTTGAGTTCTTATTTAATTATTGTTGTGAATGATATATTACCCAATTTTGCTGAATTGATTTCTTAGAGCAGTATATGCAAGCTTGATCACATGATGTATCAGTGATTTTTTAACCACTAACTGAAAATGAAATGCTGAAGAGCGGATGCCCAAAATCAAGTGGCGGAAAAGGTCTTTTTTTTTTTTTTTTTTTTTTGTATGTTCATTTATCAAACGCGAATCAGATTGCTCCCTGTGGGATCTCACGTCATTATAAGTATAATTATAAGCATGAATTTAATCATGCCAATTGTGAAGGCATTCTGCAAAAACTTAGTAGTCACTTACTTATTTAAATTTATTTATTGTCTTATAATTGCTTTCATTTCTCTGTTCTGTGTGTAACATAATATGATTCTGTTACTCTCGGTTTCTCGATTTGTTGTTTCTTTCATCTGTTTTTCATCTGTGTCATATTTTCCTTTTTATCGACCTACCTTAGTTTGCTCTCTTAGCCTTCATACTTGCCATTCACCGTCAATCTAGAAACCAACGGTCCAGATCATCGGCACATATAACTGTAACCTCGAACTTTTACTTCAGGAAAGAGCACTTTGGCATGTGCTTTAAGTCGTGGCCTGCATGCTAGAGGGAAGCTAACCTATATCCTTGATGGAGATAATGTTCGGCACGGGCTAAACAGCGATCTTAGTTTTAAAGCTGAAGATCGAGCTGAGAACATTAGAAGGATTGGTTGGTTTATTGTCTGGTTCAAGATTTGAATATTCTTTCCATCAAACCACATCTCATTTAACGCAGTTTAAAATGTTCCATTTATTATTTATCCAACAGGAGAAGTAGCTAAGCTCTTCGCTGATGCCGGAGTTATTTGTATTGCAAGTTTGATATCTCCCTACGGAAAGGATCGAGATGCCTGTCGAGCTCTACTGCCAGATGGAGACTTTGTTGAGGTTAGTGCTTCTCGACTCAACAGAACTTTATCCCATACTTTCATGTTGGAAAATTTGATATGTGAAATTTGAGTTTTCCGCATTATTGGTGTATATGCATTTGTTCCAACTGTTCAATTGAAATCCTTGAATATGCAGGTATTCATGGATGTACCTCTACAAGTGTGCGAGGCAAGGGATTCTAAGGGGTTGTACAAGCTTGCACGAGCTGGAAAAATCAAAGGTATTTCTTGCTTCTTAGCTGGTGATTGAGAATTGCAAACCTGGCTTTCTTTTCCGTTACCACTTATTTGCTTGCATGATTTTGTGTCCCGGTGTATCAAAAACCTATTTTTGGTGAGATCGTGACTGGTAGATTGCTCGAAAAGCCTGTTCAGCATAGCTACTTCTCTACCCTCTCTTCTCTGGATACTTTTCAGGAATCTTCCTATTTGTAAACTGCATAAATTTTTTCTACAAAAATCAATAATGAGGCTCCAAACATCTTACCCTCCTGGCATGCGCACCATTGGTAGCCATTGCTATCCACCAATACGAATTCATTCTCATCATGTTACAATGGCTGCATGGATTGACTTGTACATTTTGAGTGCCGGGACTTCAGATTTATGGTTCAATTTGAGGGTCTAATTCTATAGATTTTGTTGTAATATATTTCTCTGGAATGTCGTATGATGAAATTGTCAATTCCTGAAATTCCTTATCTGCACTCCACGTGTACTAGAGAACTAATTTTTTGTTGCTTTCTTTTTAATCTTTTTGAGAAGGCATTTTCTGGCTTAACCTGTCATTTCTTTGCTTAATCTATATGAAGTTCTGAATTTCATTCGCCTCCAATCCCTTGCACCTCCATTCTGCCTTGTTTATTTAGTTCTTTATTTGCTGTTCTTTCAGGTTTCACAGGTGTTGATGATCTGTACGAGCCACCACTAAATTCTGAGGTATGCTTCTTTCCATTGAGGATAGTAAAAAGAAGTTGGAAATTTGTTCGTTATATTATCAGTCATGTCCAATTCTGCATACCAAACATGCATCTAATGTTATGTAGGCCTGTGATGCCTTTAAGTTTCCATGTTGCAGATAGTATTACAACAAAGAGAAGAGAGGTGTGATTCTCCAACTCATTTGGCCGAAGTAGTGATTTCATACTTGGAGAAAAAAGGTTACTTGGAAGCATAATTTGCAATTGAAAGTAGCCATTCTCCTGCATTAAAGAAAACGCCTTGTTTTCTTTTTGCATATTTTGTTTTAATTATTGAATTGATCAGCCAGTGTGTTTTTTCCTATTTCTTTGGCAGTTTAAATGTAATAAATTGTGCGAAAATAAAGCGTGTAGCTCTCTTTTTTACCACATCTTCACTAGTCACTACTGTATGATTTAAAATCATTTTATTTGTGTTTAATATTACGGAATTTGGTGCAAATGGTCGGAAATGGTTCTTAACGTTTATTTTTTGGTACAAAAGTGTTTAACTTGTATGTTTTGGTGGACAATTGGTCCTTATATGATATAAAAACATATATGCCCTTACTTTTAATTAGAAAAAATTGCACTTGTATTCTTAACTTTTGCAAAATGTACAAATAAGTTTGATACATTTATTAAATAATATTTAATTTTTCATACTAAATATAAAATTATTGTGTCTTAAACAAATATAATTGTTATGGGATGTGAAAATTTTGAATAAAAATTAAGTTAAATAAATAACAAATTGAGTTATATAATTTCATGACAGGTTAATTATATCGTATATTTTTGAATTTTATATTTCACTTAAATACTACCGAATTTTATATTTCACTTAAATACTACCGAATTTTATTTCGTTTCATTTATACTACAGTGGTTCTGCAAATTAGTAGTGATGGTGAATTAACTTCTCATTTTTTTTGAAGTTTGATAAAAAGAGAGAGAGAGAGAGAGAGAGAGAGAGACTACTTTGTTATTTTTTAGGGTTTATTTTTCAATCATTTTTTTTCATTTTTTTAAAATTTTTTGTTTATTTAAATAGAAGAGCAATTTCGTCATAACCTACCATGCCAAGTTTTTCAAATATTGGGGATGTCTGCTACTATTTTTTAAAGTCAAGGGCATATCTCTAATATTTTTGAAAAATCGAGGACTAAATATACAGTTATCCCTTCTAATTTTTTAATCTATTGTAAATTGTAATTCAAAATTTCTATAGAAATAAAAACAACTAATTATTGTACACAATATTGAAGCAATTAAAAATTTATTCTCATCTACACATTTTATAGAATTTATAATATTTGTTCATTTTTTATCCACATATCTCATAACAACCACATTTATATAAAATACAAAAAACTCATTTATATAAAATACAAAAAACTTGACTAATGAAGCACTTAGCAACATGTTTGGCTAAGGTTTTAAGTATATGCTTTTTGTAATCACATGCTCAGTCTGGAAAAAAGTCTAGAACCAAACTGCTTTAAATAGGGGTGGGCATGAGTTAGTTTGGTTCGGTTTTGGGCCCAAATCGAAATCGAACCGACCAATTCAGTTTGGCCATTATTTGAAACCGAACTAAAACGCCGCGTTGGATGAAATCGATCCAAACCGAACCGACCAATCTTGGTTCGGTTTGAGCGGTTTGAGCTTTAATATTTTGGGCTTGTATACACAAAAAAAAAAATTAATTTTATAATTCCCATTTTAAATTTTCTTTACAACATGCAACATGTTATTAAAAAAAATTTACAAAAAATTTAAATATAACTCCCATTTATAAAATAACCTATTATTTACAATCTGTTTTTTGATATGTTATTTATAAAAATAACTCCCATTTCTCGGTTCGGTTTATTTGACGGTTTAGTTAGACTTTTTTGCCCAAATCGAAACCAAACCAAACCAAATCGAATATATTTTTTAAATTAATAAACCAAACCAAACCAAACCAAACCGCCAGGGTGTGAAAAACCGAACCCAATCGACCCGATTCGGTTCGATTTGATCGATTTGAGCGGTTTAAATGTCCATCCCTAACTTCAAAACTTAGCCAAACATGTAATAATTATTAAAAAAAAAAAAAGCAAAAAGTTAAAAATGTAATCTGAAAAATAAAGACATTGATATTTAACTTTTCCTCTCTTGAAAGCGTAATCTTAAAAACTAAACCGGACCGCATGTCAAAAACGGTTTCTCGACGGGCCCCGAATATAAGCCACCCGGCAAGGCGGCGACGGGGACGAAAGAAGTCGGCGTCACCATTTTAATTGTCTGCAACTCCTCTTCAAATTTAAAAGCTGATATCGAAAGCTGAATCAGATTGTTCTCACCAAAAACCCTAATCGAATTTGTACTCTATCAACTTGTAGTTCGCTGAAAAGGAGAAAAGCACCAGAAACTTAATCCGAAGTACTCTACAGCCATGGGGAAGAAACAGCACAGCAAAGACCGAATGTTCATAACGAAGACAGAGTGGGCCACCGAGTGGGGCGGCGCCAAATCTAAAGAATCCGGGGCCCCCTTCAAACGCCTCCCTTTCTATTGCTGCGCGTAAGTACGCCGTCCTCTGTCCCCAATATACATTTATGTATTTTATTTTCTTTAAATTAATTGGCTTATTGCTGGAATTTGTTACAGGCTAACATTTACGCCATTTGAAGACCCTGTTTGCACAGCTGATGGCACTGTTTTCGATATTATGTAAGTATTTGTGCAGTGAAGTGTTTGTGCGCTCCTTGTTTTTGCTTTGATTTGAATTATGACTGGATTCTGAACATTACCTTGGTTTTTGAATGTGGTTTTTAGGAATATAATTCCATACATTAGGAAGTATGGGAAGCATCCAGCTACTGGGGCTCCGCTCAAGCAGGAGGACTTGATACCGCTTATTTTTCACAAGAATCCCGAAGGTTTTTATTTGTTCCATTTAGAATTCATGAATTCTGATTATTCATGTTTTTGGGATTGGAGGTTCAGTTACTGCATTTGATATGCGCAATGCATTGGAGTGTGTTGATGAAATACAAGCAATTAAGCCTGTAACTTAAACTTGAGAAAAGATTAAACGTGAGAGAGTTGAACTTTGGAAAACTGAGGCACTGAATAACAAAAAAAAAAAAAAAAACCAGAAAAGCATGACATGAATCTCAAGCTTATTTCCCAATTTTTCTGGCCTGCCTTACAATTAGATATAATTTGAGTTCGATCTATTTGAGCAGCTTCTTTAGTAAGAGTTTGAGTGGTGTATGTGCAGGGTATAGGATTTTGCTGTTAACAGCTAGTGTCACTTTACTGCTGAGGGTCATTGCTCAGCAGTCATAAGTTCTATATTTTGTAGTTTATGTTCGAAATATTAAAATTAATAAAGCATCACTACTTAATGCTGTGATAAATTATTATTTTAAAGTTATGTGTTTAAATAGGCTGCAGGCATTGCACAAGATGTGATGGATTTTCTTATTGTTACATTCTCACCAAGAACCTCCACCAAATAAGATATCAATCTTTCTAATATTCCTTTCGTTTAGAATCACAGCTTCAATTCTTGCTGAAACGTGTTACCAGTCCATTGCCATTTCGCAAACAAGTTTTATAGCTCATAGAGTTTGGACAAAGTTTAGGGTCAAAAGAAGTATCAGTTATTCTTCGCATGTTGGTCTGAGAGTTTCACATTATTTGTTATCTAGGAAGTTGGAAAACGAGATTGGATTTCTGTAGATGTAATTGTTCCACTTCTTGAACTGTGAATAGTAGTTGACAACTGAAAAGTTCTACATGCTTTATCCATAATTCGAAGAAAATTGCCGTTAGGTCTTAGCTATTCTATTATTAAATAATTTAGTAAGTCCAAAGAAATTTTCTTGTAGTCATATGTAATCTTTACTCTGGTATGGGATTCAGCATCCTTTTTTCTCATTTTTTGTGGTTTGGTAAATAATCAACATTGAGCAAAGGATCTGAACTGGCTATGCCATTTATGGGACCGAGAGTGCCTAGAAATAACCAATAACTGCAACTCTACTTAGATACAGATCTACATTTGGGTACCAAAAAATAGACGGACGTCAAGACTATGCTTCTGCTAGTGATGAAGTTGACGAGCAATTATGTAGGATATCCAAGCTAGTATTGGGTATGGTATCCTTCTAGGGGAACAACAGAAATTTGCAAATCCCTCTCTGCAGGGTGCAGTTGGCAAATATGTCTTAGAAGAATAATATTTGCTTTGTCCTCAACTTGGATGGAACATATCATCTTGGCATCACTATGCTGCAATTGGCCAGCTTTAAAAAACATGTAAAACAGAAGTAAAAGCAAAGTATAAAAACTGAAACAAGTTTTATATGATGTGACGCGAAAAAACAAAAATGGTGGGTCATGGCCTCATGGGGTCACTAACCCTCGACCATTTTGATAACAGAGGGGAAACTTAAGCCATTTGGGCCAGGCTGAGAAAGGGTTCTAAGAAAGTCCTCTTACAGGTCCAGGGAAGCTTGGTTCAATCCATCAATTAGATGTCACTGCCTGGGGAGTGGGTGGGTGGGGGCAGACATAATAATGGAAGGAGGACTCTTGGGTAGAAACATGGATCTGAGTTAGGTGGTTTTGGATGCTGTGGAGATGGGTGACGCGGCTGCAGGTTGTGGTACTCTGGTAGCAGAGCGTGGGGGTGACAGTGGTTATAAGTAGATTTGGGCAAGTGGGGATAACGGGAAAAAAAAAGTGAGGAGGGGCGTTGAAGATAAGAGCAACCGTAGTTTTGGATAGAAGAGGCAAAATTCATATGGAAGGAGAGAGGATTAAAAGAGTCACACCCATTCAAGATGGAGACTCCCACGTGTTCTATTGAAATAAAGACGCCTTTTATTCTAGAAAAATAAGAAACCAAAAATCACCACAATTGTTTATGCAATGAAACTAATTTTAGTTTTCGTCATTTTCTTGTATTCATAAGTGATTTTGATCTTTTCAATAGAATAAGACACACGTGAAAGTTTTCATTTCTTTTCTAATCAAAACCAGCAATGCCAGTTACATTAATCAACTGCAATGGGAAAAATGGCATCACATTAAGTTTAAAATTATTTTAGAAAGAATCTGCAATGATTTTCTCAACATTCTATAGGATTATACTTGAGATGCCCAAGTTCCACGTCAAACTTCACACCTGAATTGATGTGCTGCAAACTGGAGTTGACTGCAGACAAATAGACATCCTGATATGGTTTCAGAGAATAGAATAGACAAAAAATTGTAGGTGTGGAAGTAGGTATTCTAGAACCTTTAATTGATATGTCCTTCACTTCCTCAAAATTGATGATGCCTGTGATTTATATTGATATCTACAGAAATAATTCATGTTGGTTTTCAATAGACATATATTCTGCCTCTGTTTACTAATCTTTTTGGCTATATTTAGGGTCACTAATTGTGCTGCATTCTTGTCTTCATTTTGTAGGAGAGTATCATTGCCCTGTGCTGAACAAGGTTTTCACGGAGTTCACACATATAGTTGGTGTGAAGACTACAGGAAACGTGTTCTGTTACGAGGTACATTACTTGTCTTATTATAAATCTTTCATTACTTTTCCCATTTTTCTTTTCAGTATCTATTTCTATTCATTGGGTCGCTATTGCTGCACAGGCAATCAAAGAATTAAACCTCAAAACTAAGAACTGGAAGGAGCTTCTCACTGATGAACCATTCACCAAGGAAGACATTATAACCATTCAGGTAGAATCCACTGCAGTATAATTCCTTTTGGCTTGCTTGCAGTTTTGAATATTCAATTTGGTTGCACAGTACAATGAAAATAAGTCTTCTAACCTATCTGATCTTACCATATAGAATCCCAATGCACTTGATAGCAAGATTCTCTTGGATTTTGATCATGTCAAGAAAAATTTAAAAGTTGATGATGAAGGTGGGTGACAACATTTCAATCCTTAGTGGGACAGCTCTATCATGTGTTTCCGCTCAATTATCTATTGTTTTGCTTCTTTTTCTCAGAACTAAAGAAATTGGAGTCTGATCCAACTTATAACATAAATGTTACTGGGGATATCAAGCAAATGCTTAAGGAGCTTGGCACTGAAAGAGGAAAGGAGATTGCGTTACTTGGTGGAGGTGGAAACAAGGCGCAAAATGAAAGAGCTGTTGCTCTTGCTGCCATTTTAGCTGCCAGATCACGTATCAAGGAGGACACAGAATCAAAGAGTGGTGAGAAGCCCAAGCAGGCATTTAGTATAGTAGATGCTGCCTCTGCTGCAGTTCATGGAAGAAGTGCCAATTCTGCAAAGTCTGATTCTAGTGATAAAACGGCTGCGCGGATAGCCATGCACATGGCTGGTGAGAGGACAGTAGTAAATGCAAAGCTGGTTAGTAACCTAATTTAGATAATCACTTCCGCATTTTTCTCGTTGAGCGCACAAATATATGTGCGCACTTATCTATAAATCCTTCATGGATGATCAGTGAAGAAGTTAGATACTCAATATTTGTTATAGTTTTACTTATATAAACCATGATCACGTCGATGTATACCATGTCACGCTTCTCCAAATTATCTATACTGATCTATTTCTTGAGACAATAGCTGCTGGAGAATCAGATTTGTTTTTTTAATTTTTTTAATCTACTCATTGGAAACAAAGTTGGGGTTACTCTACTAATGCACAAAATACTAAGACTTGAATTGTGTTGAGCGACCTGCTAAGTTTAAAATGTTTAGTTCAACTCTAGTTCTACCATCTGTTGCAATCAAAGGTGGACTACGAGAGTAAGCTTTGTCACGCACAGCTCTAATTGATACTCAAGTTGAAAATAGTCGCAATTTGGAATAGAGTACTGCCCTTCAGTTTTCAGGATTGTGAAACCAACTTTGACCTTTTTGGTTTACTATGAAAAAGAAAGACTGTAATGAATATAAAGAATAAACTGATTGTAGAACTTGGTGGTGAAAATTCCGTTTGAATGATTCTTGTCACAGAAAATGAAAAATAATGACAATGTCACTATGTCACTATGTCTTTTATTCTGACTACTTGAGATTGGCTAGAAGCTCTTTCACATCAATTGGCTAAGGGAATCAGTGTTTGGCCGTGAGCTAAAGAGAATACTCATACTTACAGTTCCAGAAAAATTAAAGAAGATAAGGGACAGTATGCCATTTCACGTCGTTCGCCTTAAATTTGATCGATTTTCTCTTTACTGTACAACTTTCATTATCATTAGAGAGCCTTCAACTTTGGCCTGTTATTCCTTCTAATTAGTAGTTCATATCCTTGGCAGTAGCCAGGTTTAACTGCGAAGCTTTTTAGAACTCATCCTTTTGAAACCCATGCAGGTTAAAAGTCGTTACACAACTGGCGCTGCTTCAAGATCTTTTACTTCTACATCTTTTGACCCCGTCACAAAAAATGAGTATGAATATGTAAAGGTTGAGAAAAATCCCAAGAAGAAAGGCTATATTCGGATGCAGACGACACATGGTGATCTGAACATTGAGCTGCATTGCGATATTACTCCGAGGACATGTGAAAACTTCCTCACTCTTTGTGAACGTGGTTATTATAATGGAATTGCTTTTCATAGAAACATAAGGTACTTTAATAGCTGCTTAACTTTAACATAGCATTTGCAAATTTAATTTCTTGCTGTATCAAAATTTGACATCAAGGGATTTTGTTGTCCCTGATAAGCAGGAATTTCATGATTCAAGGCGGTGATCCAACTGGGACTGGGGGAGGAGGTGAGTCCATATGGGGGAAGCACTTCAAAGATGAACTGAACTCTAAGTTACTTCATTCTGGAAGGGGCATTGTTAGCATGGCAAACTCTGGTCCCCATACTAATGGCTCTCAGTTCTTCATACTGTACAAATCCGCAAATCATTTAAACTTCAAGCACACGGTTTTTGGTATGGTTGTTGGAGGTTTGACAACACTTTCAGCATTGGAGAAAGTCCCCGTTGATGATAACGACCGACCTTTGGTTAGTAGTTGACCTGTACCTGTCCTTTTTTTCATCTTTAGACTCCAATACTGGCATTTTATTTCCAATCTATAACAAATTAAGTTTGTTCATTTCTCGGTAATATTTATTCACTTTTATTTCTAAGATAGCACTGTTTAACAATCCTGCACTTGTATAATTGGTCCATAGAATTACTCACTAGCAAAGAGATATTGTTATCATGCTTGACAATGATGTCATATTGGGGGCTTTTGGTGAAAAAATTCTGAAAAAGGTTCTTTGAGGAGAAAAAGGTAAAAGAACCAAAAAAAAAAAAAAGAAGAAGAGAAAATGGCAAACATTTCAGTTTTCACCTGGGAGTTTAAATAGAGAAATGTAGATGTTTATCCTATCTTCTTGCATGGGATTTTACCAAGGAAAGGGTAAAAATTGGGATCATTTTCCTAATATTGTCAGTGAGAAGGGTGGAATAGCTATCCACAATCTATGTAAAACCGAGGAAGTAGAGGTTGTGCAACTTCTGTTCTGACAATTTTATTGGAAAAGATGAACTCCTACGTGACTCCTCTGAAGTTGACCACTCAATTGATATTTTAATCAAGGATTTTATTTACGATAAGAATCGGTAAACATGGGGAGAGAGAGAGCTGACCAAATTGTTTATAAAGACTCAAGCCTAAAATTTGGAATTTCTATTCTTTGGTGTAACATGTTTTATTTTTTATTTTTTTATGCAGGAAGAGGTTAAGATTGTCAGTGTAGATGTCTATGTCAATCCGTACACAGAACCTGATGAAGAGGAGGAGAAGGAGAAGGAGAAGGAGAAGGAGAAGGCCAATAATGAGAAGAATGCTGAGGATGAAGAAAATGTTAGTTTTGGAATGCCTCGACATTGCAATTATTATTTTTTCTTCCTGTAGCTTAGATTATTCCTTTCTCATTTGTAAGTTTAAGTGGTTTTCATAACATTTCAGGATAAGATTGGTTCATGGTACAGCAATCCAGTTACAGGAACAACAGGGACTCCTGCAGTGGGTGATGGGGTCGGAAAATATTTGAAAGCAAGGGTTGGTCAGGTTTCATCTACCACTGCTCTTGACAGTGATGTGCCGGCAGGTTCTATAGTAAAGAAAAGAAAATTAGGCGTGCCAACTGGAGAACTTAAAGATTTTTCTGCTTGGTAAAGATTTTCAAATATCCCGTATCACTTGCATAGATTATACTGCAACTGGTTTAGTCAAACAGCGAATGAATTAGAGGTTAGAACACGAAGTTGTATTGGATTTTACGGTGGGAAACCAACATGAATTGCTCTGTAGTTTCTTTAATCCAAGGATATTTTCTACAATTTGGTCATACTGGGATTTTACAGTTGGCTGTGCATTGTAAATTAACTTATATTTCTTCAATTTGAGAGAAATTCCTATAGGCTTTAATTTGCGTAGGTTAAGATGAGGAGATAAGTTTGTTGGATTTAGGGAGCATGTATATCTCCATAGGAGTACCTGGTTTTTTTTAGATATAAAAAACTCGTTGGATTTCTGAAAAAGAGTATTGACTCTCTAAAGTAAAAAGAATTAGGTTAATAAAACTCTTTTTGGAGATGCTATTAAGAGCAGGGTCAATGTAACGCAATACAATGTAATTTTTATAAATTAATAATATTGAGACTATGCAAAATATATTAATTAATAGAGTTATTAATTTATTAAATTATAGAATGCACTTATAATTCATACACGTACATTTAACCAAATAAATATTAATTTTATTCTACAAAACTAATCAATTAGAAAAGAACTAACCAAATAAATAAATAAATATATTCTATGTACCTATTTAGAGGCGTTATCAAAACTTTGAAAAAAATTTTAACATATTTTGATAAAAGTCGATGAAATGTGTGGTTGAAAAGTTGTAGATTTCATATAATGTGTGATTAAAATTATTTGTTGATTTTAACATCTATTTTTTAGCAATTTTTTAAGGTAAACCAAATAGACGCTTAATTAAATAAAATCATTGTTATTTTATTTATTCAATCAAATGAATCAACTTATTAGATTAGAGTATGTTTGGTAAAGATTTTTGTACATTACAAGCAGTATGTCCTACGAAATGTGTAGATAAAAAATAGATAAAAATTGTGGATCATACAAAATGTGTAGATGAAAATGATGTTTGACCGACTTATAAACACATACAAACATACTCTAAAGATAAACTTCATTTAAATAAACACGAACTTTTCTCGTACTTATTACATTACTTGAAAATCCACATCAACTTCTTATTTGAATATTGTTCAAACATCAACTACGACAATATTAAATGTTTAAAGATTTATATGAATATAGCAATAGTCGTATTTCAAAAACATATAATAATTAATTATAATTGTAATTTTTTGACAAATTATTAATTTATGTTATGAATAGATCATAAATTTATATAGAAATTTCAAAAAAGTATTATCTTATAGATTTATCAAAATAATTAATTATCTCATTAGCATGATTCAAGACTGGAAAATTTTATTATATAATAGAAAGTTAGGGTAAATAGCATTGGGGTCTCGAACATTTGAACCTTGTGACGATAGGGTCCCTAACCTTCTATTTTTAACCTCCAGATATCTAACCTTTAAAAAAATGCTTGAGCAAAGTCCTTCTATTAAAAAAATAGTTAGTTTGACCGTTAACTAGTCAAAATTTACTTAAAATGACCAATTTACCCTTTTCAAATTAAAATAAAAAACAAAGAAAATAAGAAAATAAAGAAAAAAAATACAATCAAGTCCCTCACTCACTTCTTCTTCTCCAACTTACCTTTACCTTTACCTTTACCTTTACCGGCTCCAGCTCCAGCTCCAGCTCCAGCTCCAACTCCGACTCCACTCATTTATCTTCACCAACTCCGACTTCGGTAAGAAGTACAATTTACCTTCACCAACTCCGCATAAAACCCACTCCCACCACAAGAGAAAAAACCGATGGCTAGAGATTTGCAAGGGGGACAAAATGGCCAAAATTACAAGAGTTAATTCAGCAAGTCCCAACTTATTTGCATGTGTGAAGGCAACGCATCATCTAATGTGATGGTTTCAATAGTTTTAGGATCAAAATTCGAATATGGATTGTACGTTGCAAAACCTGAGCAATGTTCAGCAACAACATCTGCTTACAAGGAAGATGAAGAATGTTTATCAGAGATACTTCCATTCTCCAAATCGAGGCCAAAGGGATCTGGTTTTCCTTTACAAAAATCGAGGCCAAATGGATCAGGTTTTACCTCGGCATAGTGAACACGCAGCTATAAGATAATGGCAAAAATCGAGATGAGGAATCAGATCGACATGTTTAAGCTATATGAGATTCATAAAAAATTATGATTGCATACAGTAATAATCCAGAACTGATGCTTTCTTTCAATAAGCAGAGACAACTCTACCAGCGTACTTCTTGCTGGAGTCGGAGTGGAGTGGGTTTTTCCTCGTGGTGGGGTGGATTTTGTGCGGAGTTGATGAAGGTGAATGGTGCTTCTTACTAGAGCCGAAGCTGGTGAAGGTTAATGATTGGAGCTGGAGCGGAGTCGGAGCTGGTGAATGTAAGTTGGAGAAGAAGAAGTGAGAGAGGAGCTTGATTGCAATTTTTTCTTTATTTTCTTATTTTCTTTGTTTTTTATTTTAATTTGAAAAGGGTAAATTGGTCATTTTAAGTAAATTTTGACTAGTTAACGGTCAAACTAACTATTTTTTAAACAGAATGACTTTGCTCGCTCGTTTTTTAAAGATTAGGGACCTGAATGTTAAAAATGAAAGGTTTAAGACCACATCGTCATAAGATTCAAAAATTCGGGACCTCAGTGCTATTTACCCTAGAAGTTATTAATTTATAGGAATTATATAAGCCAGTTAATACTTTTTTTTATTAAAATATTAAGCAGCTCGGCCAATTACAATGAGCCACTAGGGCTCTTCATACAGGCGCCTTTCACCGTCAAAAATCTCGTCCACAAATTTGCCCACGCATTTAACAAATATTAAATACATTGAAAATCTATCTGGCCCAGCTCCTGGCCATACCGTAGATTTTGTCGTATTCCAGGGACAATAATGACATTCCAAAATTGTCGCCTAAGGTAATCAGTTTTCTTACGCCAGTCGTTTTTTTATTACCCCTATTTTAATTGCAACAAAGATGTTTTAACTTCTATTCATTATCACACTTATATTTTTAATCACAATCTTTTCGCTACAAGAAAAAAAAAGTGCTTAAACGTTAGTGTGACACTACGTCTTCAATTTCTTCCCTCACAAAATTATTTCTTCCAAAATTTACTGACTACTTCAATTAGGGGTGGACGTGGGTCGAGTTGGGTCGGTTTTGGGCCCAACCCGACCCGAACAGATTTAAAATCGGTTTGGAGAAATAAAAACCGAATTTTTTTTTTTTTTAAATGGACCCGAAACCGACCCGAACCGACTCGTTTTTAAAATGGACCCGAAACCGACCCGAACCGACTCTAGTCGGTTCGGATCGTCTGTTTCGGTCGGGTTCAAGAACACAAAAAAAAAAAAAAAAAAAATTTTTTTTTTTTTTTTAAACCGAATCAATTTCGGGTTGGGTTTTACCCAACCCGAAACCGACCTGACTGGGACGAAAAATCGACCCGAACCGACCCGAGTCGGTTCGGTTCGGTTCGGTTAGTCGGTTTTTCAGTTTTTTTGCCCACCCCTAACTTCAATCCATCTCTCTAGTTCGATCATCTTCCTCAACAATCATTTCCAAAATCTGCTCACCTCGTCAATTCATCTCCAAATTTTGTTCATCGTCTCAATTCATCATTATAATAGAGTATACGGTTGGATCCCACCGTAAGGAAGCGGTATACTAGTATTTTATCATCGACCGTATGAAAGTTTTCTCCACTATAGGCACTGTTTTGTCACTATATCGTTACGTTTTCATTTCTTTCAAATAAAACTCCATCTCTCTCAATTTTCTCCAAATTTTTCTCAATGTTTTCAAAACCAATCCCTCTCAAACAAAATCATATATCTCTCTCAAATTTCAACAGATTCGTCTCAACCCCTCAATTTATTAAAATCCTCTCTTAATCAATAATCTCCTGATTTTTCTCAAATGGTTGTTTTAATCAATAAATAGAACGAATTAGCGGCTAAAGGGTATTTTCATTTTTCTTGTGGTGATTATTGACAAAAATTTAGGTGAAGATTTTGTACTAGACTCTACCGTCAGATCCCACCACTGAGAAAAACAGTATAATAGTTACATCCTTATCCACAAGTACATCTATTCTTTATTGCAGTTTCTATCAAAATATTTTTGTTAACGTATTTAAAATAAAGAGTAAACATTTTGTTGAGTTTTTATATTTTTGTTTTGTTTATTTAAAAATATAAAAGGTAAATAAGTTTTTTTTTATGCTTTTTAATAGATTTTTTGTACGAGAATTGTAGAAATAAAATATGTTAATTAATAAAAAATTGATAATTGAAATGAGGGATTTTAGTGCAAATGGTCTTTAACTTTTGTCTTTAGTGTGGAATTTGTCCTTAATCTTTATTTTTTGGCAAACTAGTTATTAATCTATGTGTTTTGGTGTGAAATTGGTCCTAATGTGATGAAAAAAACAAATATACATTTATTTTTAATTAGAAGAAATTGTATGTGGATTCTTAATTATTACAAAATGTGCAAATATGTCCAATACTTTTATTTTGTATAAAAAATTAAAGAAAATTAATAAAATTTTTTTTTGAACTAACACTTTAATAATAAATATGTCAAATAAAATTATTATTTTTATTATTAAGTAATTATATTATTTAAAATATAAAATTTTATTTTATTGTTATATAAAAAAAGATATTTGTCATATACTTGATGTTCAAATACTTTTATTTAATTGAGTTATATGTTTATTAACTACAAATATTAGAAATCCAACTATGTTCTTCATATTTTCATTTATCGTTTTATTTTCGTTCAAAAATAAAACACATAATGTGTAAAATAATTTTTATTAGTATTTTTATATTAAATAAAAATGTAATAAGATTGGTTCAATGTCATAATTATATACGTCATTTTGTTATTTATTTAACTTGATTTTTAAAGTAAAGAGGGAGAAAAATAATTTCTCCTTTTTTAAATAATATAATTACTTAATAATAAAAATAATAATTTTATTTGACATTTTTATTACTATAGTGTTGATTTTAAAAAAAAATTATTAGTTTTTTTTAATTTTTTTATAAAAAATAAAAGTATTGGACATATTTGCACATTTTGTAATGATTAAGAATCTACGTACAATTTTTTTCTAATTAAAACTAGGTATATTTGTCATAAGGACCAATTTTGCACTAAAATATATAGGTCAGGGATTTATTTGCCAAAACATAAACATTAGGGACCATTTGCGCCAAAATCCCTTGAAATGATTAAAAAGTTGGAGATAAGTAGGAAAATAAGCGAAAGTTGAGAACCTTGCACTGCGAATATCTATTTTGGTTCAATTCTTGTACACACAAACATAACCTTCTTTACACCTACATTACAATAAGAATCATATAATCATCAATCAATGCACAGTAGCGAGTGACGAGAAGACGATTATTTTTGAAAAGGTTAATTGAGAGAAGACAGAGAAGAGATCTGTCTCGTTCTCGAGTCCTCGCGATTAAGGAATGGGTATCTGGGAAGCTTTTCTCAATTGGCTTAGAAGGTTCGTATTGTATAAGTTTATGTTTTTTGCATTGGATTTTTGGTTTGTTTTTACGTATCATTTATGAATTGTTTAATCGACGGAAAATATAGTGAGCTAGCTGAACATCATGTCAGTTTTGGTTTCTCATTGAGGAATTTGTGCAATTATGTTAGCTCCTCGATCTAGTTTGTATGGTTGTTTGAAGTTTTTCCGATGTGTTTTTGTTTATTGAAATTTTGGCCTTATATGTTAAATTGTTGTGCTGATTGGAACTTTGTATCTTTATGTTTTGTCATCTACTTTATTGGAATTATGTTCGTATGGAAAAATTGTGTAGATTACCCCATACAATGCTGGAATACAATAATTAAATTTAGATAAAAGTGAAGGTTTACGATTATTTTGTTAGATAGGCTGGCGCGGGAATCTTTGTTTACGAACTTACCCGCTTGTTTACAATGCTGGTTTACGAACTTACCCGCTTGTTATCTTTGTTAGCTGAATTTGTGTCACTGGTTGAAGCATTTAAATTTTTGTCTTATTTACCAAA
Source organism: Forsythia viridissima (assembly GCA_030279155.1). Lineage (NCBI taxonomy): Eukaryota > Viridiplantae > Streptophyta > Magnoliopsida > Lamiales > Oleaceae > Forsythia > Forsythia viridissima. Next base: position 45,807,127 of record CM059038.1, on the reverse strand, counting down.
CGAGACTTCTCTTTTTCCTGCAAACTGAAGAAAGGAAATTGATGGTCTACAAGACTACTAGAATCAGCAGTAATTGTCTTATTGTTGCCATAAATATGTGTAAGTAGTTACAGACATGGTTACTGGTTCTAATGCATAGTAACACCAAAACTCCTGGTTATATGCTGTCTGATTATTTCTAAACCTGCTATTTGGATGATGTTGTAATATATTATTCTCCAATTTCTTCTATTGCTTTCGGAGCAACCTTGTACCTTTAGGCTTTAGTATTTCATTTTCTTTATTCTTGTTTCAGATATAAACATAATTTTTATTTGGTGTTCATGGCCAAAATTCTTACCATTTTCTTGCTTCTCACTGGTTAATTTTTTCTCAATGACAAGCACTTTCCTGTTCTAGGTTATGATCATCTACCACAGCTACCCTTGTTTTTAAATTGGCCTTTCAGCAACAGTCTAACTTCAGTGGTCCTCCTAATATTGAATAATTCAAAAACACTCTTACATTATATTTACTAGTCTGTCTGGCATTTTAATTGGTTCTTACTGCAATATGCCACATTCTTGTAAACAATAATAATGTTGTTTAATATACTCAACAACCACCGTCTGTGCAGTAGTTCTTGTTTCCTTTTACCCGCTAAGTTTCCAAAAAAAAATTGGAACTTCTAGAAATTTGTTTCATTCCATCTAGATTTCAAAAGATGAATGTCGTTTTAAGTTATTAAATGGAAATAGTTAGTGCAACTTGATTGACAAGTTTATCAACCATATTATGTCTAAATAATCTAGTATATAATGCATTAGGGGTGCAATATATAGACCTATGTCTGCAAATTCACATGGGATGGGTTCTATAAAGTGGTGGTGACCTAGGTTGCACGAACACAGATACGCGATACACAATGGGACAAGACATAGACACATCAATATAAATTCTATAAAATTTTAAAATTATATATTATATCTTTATTTTTATACTTTTTAATATAGAACACGGCACATGCCATGTTGAATACTTGTCCGAAGAAAGTCTGTAAAGTATCCCCGAGCATTAGAAACTTAAGAAATATATGAAAAATAGGACACATCACCTGGCTTGTCAGCTCCGTGTCATGTCAGTGTACACGATGCGACACTTGTTGGACACAGACATGCCAGCCTAGTAGGGGTTTCCGTGCATCACAGGTGATGGCATATCACCTACCAACACCATTTGAATATGTCATTTCTCCACAAAATATAATTCCATGATTGCATCACTTGCGATGCTACTATTCCCAGGAACCTAAGCATTGTTACACAGACAAAATCATAAAATATCAAACCAAACTCATCTAGTTAGCCTTTATTAACCTTGAAGCTTCAAAAGGAAATAAAATCAAGCTTCACTTTTCTACTTATTAATTTATTTTGCTATTTTATCACTAACTGGGGAAAATAATGTGGATTGAGATTGAAGACTGTGTCATATTGACTAATTTATTCTCCCAGCTTATTGCATTGTTATTTGCCATCAACCCTCAGATGCCAATCTTATGCTTGATGCATCATTTTTGACTTATTCAAAAGAGGGAAAGTCGCTTGAGTTCATTTGTCTTCAACTTCTGAAGTAATTGATGGCTAATATGTTTATTTAGTTTTGCTAGTCTCCCTTCAAATTTTCCTTCTGTATGCAATTCCAGCAAAGACGAGTTATTGAATAGCAGTTGGAAGTTAATTATCTTACATGTCAAGCTTAAAGAAATTTTGGTGATTTTTGGTTGCCTATTTATTATTGTCTATTATAGTTCCTGCTGATACAATAAATTTGGTTGGTCAATTATTTTTCTATCACTTGGTTACATCTCTTTTCCATTTCCATTCAAGAGTTCTTATGTGTTTCCACGCCTTTTGAGACCCGGAAAATTGACAAATCCCTTTTCTTAAGAACACATACAAGATTAGTCACTACAAGAAGGATAATGGTAAGTGGTAACCCACCATTACCATGGGATTAGCCGCGTCAATGGGATCTTTTATCCTCAACATTTTCAGTGCTCCATCCACTAACCAGTTATAAGACTATGAAATTGAAGCTTCATTCTCCTTTTTTTTTTTGGGGGTGGGGGTGGGGGTGGGGGTGGGGGGGGGGGGATTGTATTTGACACAGGCAGTGTTTTAAGTTCCAGGAATTTGTGGTTCAGAGAAGCAATTAAGACCTCATATTTCTCAGTTAACTGTATCATTTTCCTTGTTTAAATGAAAATGATCAAATTTATGGACTTGCACTATTGTTTATATGGTACAGCCTTTTCTTCAAACAAGAAATGGAGCTTTCTTTGATAGGTCTTCAAAATGCTGGGAAAACTTCACTTGTAAATGTTGTCGCTGTAAGCACGCAATATTATATTCACCATCTTTTCTCGTCTCTTTTGATAACTGTTTGTTTACCTTTTCATTTAGTTGGTCAAACGCTGTACTTTTTACATTTTTGTTCGTTTTTCTTAGACTGGTGGATATAGTGAAGACATGATCCCTACGGTTAGTTTTCTTCTTTCCCTGCTACTTTAGGTCTTGCTCGTTGTTGATTACATATTTGGTTATTTAGTGGTTATTTACGAGAGATGTTTTTTCATCCTTCAGGTAGGATTTAATATGCGGAAGGTCACCAAAGGGAATGTCACAATAAAGTTGTGGGATCTTGGAGGTCAACCCAGATTCCGGAGCATGTGGGAGCGATACTGTCGTGCAGTTTCTGCTATTGTGTATGCAACTGACTCCAGCTTACATGGCTTCGATTGTGTTTTCTGTTGACTTTCTGTCTGTAGTTTAGATGCATCGCTTAACTAAAGTAGGCTTATAACACCCCCCCACCCCCACCCTCCTCCCTCCTCTCATCAAATATTTGACGAGGTTTTTGATGATTTTTCTATTTCCACCAAATGTGCATCTTATTCTTATTCAAGATTCTCTACTATGCATATCATTGGGACAATATAAGTAACTGATTAGGACTTCTTAGATCATATGCTTAATCATTCACGTACTTAATCTGAATTGAGTTTTAGCATAAAGACAGGGACCCAGTAGTACAACGTTTCCTTCTTATTAAGGATTCATCTGTTAACTCATCTGTCATTTCACATTCCAATCTAATTATTCTAGTTATACATGGTTTAGTCTAAAATTTAATGTGATGATAATTTACTTATCTTTTGTTATCTGATTTGATACAGTTACGTTGTCGACGCTGCTGATCATGACAACGTCAGTATCTCCAAAAGTGAACTCCATGATCTTCTGAGCAAACCATCACTCAGTGGTATTCCTTTGCTGGTATTAGGAAACAAGATCGACAAGCCCCAAGCTCTATCTAAGCAGGCTTTGACTGATCAAATGTAAGTGGAGACGGGCACTACACTCACTTGTTGCACTCTCCTATTCCTCACTCCCTGCCTACAGACCCCATTGTGCTGTGTCTTTGTTAACATGCATTTATGTTTCTTAAATGTACGTGTGTTTGCATGTGACGGGTTTTTGTTTATGTGGCTTCTGCATTTGGTAATTAGACACGTCATTATGTTGTGCAGGGATTTAAAATCTATCACTGATAGAGAGGTATGCTGCTTTATGATCTCATGCAAGAACTCGACAAACATCGACCAGGTCATTGACTGGCTAGTTAAGCATTCTAAATCAAAGAGTTAAGTATATATACGTCTCTGGACTCTAATTTGTTTCATAAAAGTTTTTAAGAGATGGATTTCCCTGATTGTTGTTGATGATGAATGACCATACATTTGTCATTGCGACTAAAATTGGCTTTGTACTTCACTCAAAGTTGGTTATGTATTGTAAATTAACTTATATTTGTTTAGGCTTTTATTGACAATTGACATCTTTGTGCCGGGTTTTTTAAAGCATCTTTTTTACCACTCTATTCGGTGTTATCCCTTCCCACCCTTTTTGTAATAGGTGTTTAGTGGTTTAGATTAAATTAGTATATTTTTTTTAATTTTTTGAAGCGATTAAATTTAGTATTAATATTACAAGAAACATATTTTTTTTAATTCCTTAACCATGGATAAATACTTTTTGGTTCAAAGCTAAGCTACTACCCCAAACCTCAACGACATGGCGCACAGCATATGACACTGAGCAAGTTTCTATATTTCTTGAATTGATTAAATTAGGATTGAAAATGTAGAAAAGTGCATTTTTTGCATTTTTGATAGCATATATAAATTTAAAATCAACATTTTCTTTATTTTTAATACTTCATTTTATTTTTTTCTATATTTTATTTTAGCATGTTTCTCTTCTAATTATTATATGATTTTCCTCCGTTTTTTTCTAATTTATTTTGTATATAGTATTTAATTTAGTTAATATATGAGTGTTGAAAACCCACTCTCAATAAGTATTTTAAGGGTTGACGCGTCTTATGTTTAAAGAGCCTTTTGGAAATGTTCTAATGGATTATAAAAGTTTAATTGCTCATTTTTTGTCGTAGTAATTATCAAGTCCGGACAAAACAAGGAATGTTATAGTATATAAAATTAAGGGTTCGTTTGACAAATTTATGATAGAAAATTTAGCAGAATTTGATAAAATTGATATACTATGTGATTGAAAAATTGGTTAAAATTGTGGATATCATTGAATTTGTGATTAAAATTGAAATTTGATAAAATTTTATAAAAACTTTATCAAATAAAGGCTAAATTTAGAACTTTTTTAGTATATGTGACTTGGATTCTTCAATGCATTTCATTGGAGTATTAATCCATTTTTCTATAGTTTTGAAATTAAAAAAAAAAAAAAAAAGACATTTTTCTATCAAATGCTCAATTCAAGGTGCGTGATTGTTAGAAAGATTCAAAACATGCTAGCTCGAAAATCATGAATTCACATTCATCATAAACAAGTATTATTGATCTAGGAGAGAAATAGAATTGAATATCATAATCAGATTCTGGTTGAGGCTCATGTCTTGGTATTCGTTCATTGTTCTTCCCAAATTCATCTTCTCAACTGCTTTAAATCTGGTCTTCGTGTATATCCAAAAATTCTTCCCCCTCAGTATCTATGTTGTAATCAATGCCTTCATTGAATTCTGGCACATAGTCACCTTCATATTGTGTGTCCCCACACCTTCTCATCTCCTTTTTTTGGTGATGCCATTCCAGTTGCAACACCTTCACCTTCAGTCTCCATTTGATCTGCAGGTCCTTCATTTGATGTTCCAATTGCAGTTGTTACTCCTTCATTTGGTTTCTCCACTATACATGCAACTGCTTTATGTACTGCTCTCTTCTCTTTTGCAACAACTTCTTCTTCATCACTTTCAGGATATGAAAGTTTTATAATTTCAACCAATTTTACACTGCTCCTTCTATTTGGTATTGAATCTTGTTTCTTGCTTGTTCTTCTTAGAATATAATTCTCTTGTTCATGCTTTTACTTCTTCTTTTTAGTTTTACTCTGCACTTTGGATAGACCAGGCAGCCAAAGTAGTTCTTCTCCAATTTTAGGATTTGTAATGACCAGTACCTTCCTCACATTGCAAGTGTCCAGTGCCAGTGGTGGTAAATGTGGTGTTGGAATTGACGAATACCATGGCAATTCATAGATTGGTGTAGGAGGCACAATGTAGATGTCAAAATTAATTGTTAGCAATCTGATGGAAATTTATGGATAGAAAAGTTGATAAAAACTGTGGGTAATGTGTAGTTAAAATTAATTGTTGATTTTGATTTTAATTTTTTAACAACTTTTTAACCTCTACCAAACCGGAGCTTAAAGTATGTATAAAAGTACACAATAATATCAAACATTTTGAATTGTATTACTTACATGTTCTTCCTAAGTCACTGCAATTTGACCAGAGCGACTAGGGTTTCTTGGATGCATTGGGAAAATATCTCTTATGAAATGTCTGTAGAACTCGTACAATGAGGGAACGAAATACCTTTTATGAAATAAGGTCTGTGAATTGCAAGCGATAGCAAAATGGGACGAACTTAGAACATAAATGACTATTTACGTTATGAAATGTTGGTATCAAAAATGGAATAAGTCCTCAAGCACAATAAGGGCAAACGATAAGGATCATTTTACCCAAAAAACCATTTAAGTTGGAACAGAAAAAGGACATCATATTTAATTTAATTCAAGTTACTTATTTTTTGTCGAATTTATTTTTAATATTATTTCTCTAATAACAAAGTTACAAAACGTACTTCTTATCTTGGGTTAATTTTACCAACAGTCATTGAAGTTATCTTAAAATTTTAAAATGGTCACTGAAGTTCAATAATTTCAATGGTGGTCGCTAAAGTATGAAATTCTTTCACTAATAGTCAATCCATTAATTTTCTAACTTAAAATACTGATGTGACATGATGATGTGGAATTTATTTATTGTATAGTAATCCATATACTTTATATAATATTCACTTTAGTTCCTATATTTTCAATTATATTTCAGTTAAGTTCTCCAAAAATTGTATCGTAGGTCCTTAATATTTTACATCTTTACACTTTGGTCGCCAAATTTTTAATTATCTTTTAGTTAAGTCCTTCAAAAATTGCATCTTAGGTCCTTCAACTTTTTATATCTTTACACTTTGGTCTCCAGATTTTCAATTATCTTTCAGTAAGTCATCTAAAAATTGTACCTTAGGTCCTTCAGCTTTATACATATTCAAACTTTGGTTTCCAAATCCTTGATTTTAGTGGTCAAAATAAGTGTACTTTCAATTAAATTATTGACTTTATACTCGAATTTTCACCTAAACGAAAAAAATAATATAAGGGTTAATTTCACTAATAGTCACTGAAGTTACCTTAAAATCTTAAAATGCACTAAGTGATAAGTGCGAATTTTAAACTTATTTTGACCACTAAAAATAGACATTTGAGAATTCTATCAAGTAATTTATTATTTAATTATATTATTTTGTTCTTTTAAGTAAAAATTCGAGTGTAAAGTCAATTATTTAATTGAAAGTGCATTTATTTTGACCACTAAAATTGTACTTATTTTGGCCACTAAAATCAAGGATTTGGAGGACCAAAGTTTGAAAATGTATAAAGTTGAAGGATCTAAAATATAATTTTTAGAGGACTTAACTGAAAGATAATTAAAAATTTAGAGACCAAAGTGTACAGATGTAAAAAATCGAAGGACCTAAGATACAATTTTTGAAAGATTTAACTGAAAGATAATTAAATATTTAGAGACCAAAGTGTAAAAATGTAAAAGATTAAAGACCTAAGATATAATTTTTGGAGTACTTAACTGAAATATAATTGAAAATATAAGAACTAAAGTAAATATTATATAAAATATATGGACTACTATGCAATAAATAAATGACACGTCGCCATGGCATGGAGTGACTATTGATGAAAGGATTTCATACTTTAGTGACCACTATTGAAATTATTGAACTTTAGTGACCATTTTGAAATTTTAAGATAATTTCAGTGATGGTTGGTGAAATCAACCCTCTTATCTTCAAATATCTTCTTCCGCGTTCTTTTTCTAATTTTCTTAAATATTCAAACTTCAAAATCTACCAATGTTTATCTCAGCCATGGAAGCCACCACTACTGGACCTTCGAGCCGTCCCACTCCGCCACCCCAACCGAACCTCGAAAAAATCAAACAAAATCTCCTGAGAAATGGCATCCAACCAACCCCAAGAATCCTCCACAATCTCCGTAAAAAGGAGCTCCAAAAATCCAACCGCCGTCTCGCCAAACGAACCTGCAAACAGCCGCCACCACTCACAGATACTCAAAAACTAGCCATTTCAGAAGAATCCCATTTTCAAACCATAAAGTCTGAATATAAAAGATTCACCAAAGCTATCGAAAATATTGAAGTCGAGGACAAGAAAATGGTGGGGAGGCCTTGGGAGAGTCTGGCAAGGCTTCAATTGAGAGAGCTTGCGAGTGAGAACACAGAATATGGTGGAGAGAAGTTGAGGCCTGAGCATTTGAGAGAGCTGAGTGATATAATTGAGAATGATAGGGATAAATTTTCTTGGCTATTGGATAACGATATTGAGTTTGCAGAAGAAGTGTTTGAGAACGGGCATAAGTGGGTCCCGCCGAAGCGCCAGAGAGGCGAAGCTGAAACAATTAAGTTTCTTGTGGATAGGTATACTTAATTGTTCATGTATATTTGGGCTCTTTGTATTTCTGTAATTCTATTGCAATTTTGATTGTCTGTGATATTGTGTTGTTGAAGATTGAGTGAAACAGAGCTAACTGTGAGGGATTGGAAGTTTTCGAGGATGATGAGACAATCTGAATTGCAGTTTACTGAAGGGCAAATGTTAAAGATCGTAGCAGGGCTTGGGAATAGAGGGCAATGGAGGCATGCTTTGTCTGTTGTGGAGTGGGTGTATAGTTCAAAGGAGCACCGGCGCTACAAGAGCAGGTAATACATTTCGTGCATGTTTGGTACGCAAAACTTTAGCTGTTTTCTCTTCCTTAATAATGTTCAGTACAAAGTCCAGTCCGCCTTATCAAATATGTCACTCTTGGTCTAAGGTAATTACTTGCATGCCACTGTCTATGATGAATACCAACTTCAATTTTTTGTATTATATTGATGTATTTGTTTGTTCATTGTAGGTTTGTATATACAAAACTGTTGGCAATACTTGGGAAAGCAAGGAAGCCTAGTGAAGCTCTTCAAGTGTTCAATTTGATGCGAGTAATAATTTCATAGGAATTTTGTGCTTTCAATGTTAAGGTCCCTCCTTATATATTATTGGACTAAAGTTTAATCCTGAATCGTGTGTAGGGAGATGCAAACATATATCCTGATATGGCTGCATATCATAGTTTGGCTGTCACACTGGGCCAAGCTGGTTTTCTGAAGGAGTTAGTGAACGTTATTGAATCCATGAAGGAAAGACCCAAGAAGATAAAAAATGTGAGATACAAGAATTGGAATCCTGTCCTTCAACCGGATGTTGTTGTATTTAATGCTGTAAGAAAGTTCTGTGACTGTTCTTAGATTTCTCATAATCTGTTTGTCAGTTTGATTTTCTTGATAATGATCAATTGGTTCTTCAGGTTCTAAATGCATGTGTTCCAACCTGCCAATGGAAAGGAGTATCTTGGGTTTTTGAGCAGTTGAGAAAGAATGGTCTTAGACCTAATGGAGCAACCTATGGACTGGCAATGGAGGTAACTTTTTATGAAATCAAATGCCGTGATATGTTCATGTATTCTTCTGATTCAACTGAAAATTTTGTAGCGAATCAGTTTAAACTGAATTTATGCCAATGATGTCTGAGTGAAGACTACAATTCTGCCTAGTATAATATTGTAATAGTTATTGTCACAGGGATATACACATGTGGATTAAATGCTAATGTGCATAGTTTAATGTTTTCTTTTCTGTATTTCTTTCTTTTTGATTTTTAACTTCATTAATTTGACAGAATAGGTCAATGTTTTAACTGAAATGCTGCCATCAGTTTATTGCTAAAAGTGAATTAACTTGTAATAAAATTCCAAATATCATTTTGGTCTCGTAATATTCATGCAGGACCCATACATTCATGGGTCTCTTGCAGGACACCATGCATTCACTTAATAATTTGGACTTCTGGATCGAAAAGACACGATACTGATCTTAGGGGAATATCCTTTAGAATCCCTTTTCAGTGGATCTCTGTATTCTACTTAAAATAATCATCTTACTCTTAGCATATTTGTATTCAACTCTTACAAGAGGTGCTTTTGAAAGGTAATGCTGCAATCTGGAAAGTATGACCTCGTCCATGAATTTTACGGGAAAATGAAAAGAAGTGGGGAAGCTCTGAAAGCCGTAACATGCAGAGGTACTCTTATTTCCATCCCATCCCCGTCCAACAAGTGCTCTATTGTGGTTGCTTACTGTTGCTTACTCTATTATCTGCATCTGCACAGTTCTTGTCAAAGCCTTCTGGGAAGAAGGTAAAGTCGATGAAGCTGTTAGAGCAGTCAGGGATATGGAACAAAGGGGAGTAGTTGGAACAGCAAGTGTATACTACGAGCTCGCTTGCTGCCTTTGCTACTATGGGAGGTGGCAAGAAGCTATTCTGGAGGTTAGCATTATATATTGACTCTAAACTCATCATTTAGATAGTACATATTGACTTGGATTCCAATAGTAAAGCAAGATGTGAATGGGTGGTAGTTTGACTGAAAACATAGTTGTAGAGGAACTAAATGGCTGAATGTGATCCGTTTAAACAGTTATATAGTAGGGATAATCTTAGTCGTGGTGATTCAGTTATATTGCTATATAGATCACAGACAAAGTCTGATTTATTTGAGAAGGGTTAAAATTGCTTTGACTTCATTTATTTTCTTTGAGTTCACTTGAATTCTTTAGGGCGTAGCATGGCCTGCATTTCAATATTGAGAGAACATTTAAATGCTTTATTGAACAATTCAAGTTATCGTCTGCTTTACTTTTACTGTCATGTTAGTCGTAGGAAAGAATAATCGTGAACAATCAATCAAAGCATTTCCAACTCAAGCAATTTTGAAAAACATAGCGAAATGAAACTAGAAAGTACTAAAATTACTTTTCTAGTAAGAAATCATTTATAGTTCTAAATTTTTAGTATTTAATGATACTGCAAGACCTTATAACACATACTTTTGGACAGTGATTAACTTATGACAGTAAAATTAAAGAACCTAAAAAAGTAGCCTTCTATTTTCCTTCAAAAGGAAGAGAGATGGGGGCACTCGTGTAACTTCCCTCTGTTCATCCTTGATTTTCTTGCCACTTGGGCATTTTTATCTGAAAAATGGTAGTTTTGATTGTTTTTACTCGTTTACTTCTCCAATTTATAAGTTAAGTTGCATGTATGCATCGTATCTGGAGGCTTTTACTATAGTAGACTGGAAAATTCATTCTTGTGAAAACTTCCTGCAGATTGAGAAGCTTAAAAAGCTTCGTCAGACCAGATCTTTGGTGGTAACCTTCACTGGCATGATATTATCTTCCATGAACGGTGGGCATGTTCATGATTGTGTATCCATATTTGAGCACTGCAAAACCCATACGTCTCCAGATATTGGTATCATAAATGCCATGCTGAAAGCTTATGGTCAGAATGACATGTTTCTTAAAGCTAAAGAATTATTTGAAGAGACCAAGAAACATGATTCAGGTTCTGAAATTGGTCATAATTCGTCCCCAAAGCCAGATGCATATACTTTCAGTTCAATGCTTGAGGCATCTGCTAGGGCGCTTCAGTGGGAGTACTTTGAATATGTGTACAAGGAGATGACCCTTTCCGGTTATCAACTTTTCCGAAGTAAACATGCCATGCTATTAGTTGAGGCATCCCGAGCAGGAAAGGTAAACTACATTGGATCACCCTTCATTAAAACCAGTTACTCTATTTGGTTTGCCATTCTCAGATATTATTATTGATTGAATTAAGTTGAAAATTCTTGTCTTATATGTCTCTTATTCAATGCAGTGGCATTTATTGGAACATGCTTTTGACACAATTTTAGAAGCTGGTGAAATACCTCATTTGTCGTTCTTCACCGAAATGGTGTTTCAAGCCACTACTCAACAGGACTACAAAAGAGCTGTCAAAATTATCAACTCAATGGCTCATGCACCATTTAGAGTTAGCAAACAACAGTGGATTGAGCTCTTGGAGATGAATGAAGCTAGGGCTGATTTGAAAGAACTGTTGGATACGCTTATGAGTCGTGATTTAGTTCAAGAAGCGACTGTCTTAAATTTGTCCAGAGCATTGCAAGTTCTCTGTGGATCACGTGATGCAGGAGAGTTATTAATTGCTTCTGGTTTCAATTCCTGTGGGATTCTTCCAGTGAATCAAGATGACGCTGTAAGCATGGAATGTAGTGATCACAATAGTAATGATACAGCAGGGAAAGACAGTGATCGAGAGATGGTATCCGGGTCTACTGAAGACAGTCGTGAAGGAGATGGGACGGCTAGACTGACCGAACACGCTGAAAACTTTGACTATGATTTGGGATCTAGCACGACAGTATCTCATTCCGATTACAGAGACAATGATGTTGAATGGGGATATTCAGATATTGAATTCGATGATATGTTGGATTTCGATCCTGATATTTCATCTGACAAAAGCGATGATTCACGAGATGCAGGTGCCCCCTCTGCCTATGCAATACTAGAGACTTGGAAGGAAATGAAAAGGAGAGATACATCATCGTAATGGAGAAATAGACATCGTGTGAGCAATGATAAGACACATGTCCCGATAACCATGGTCTTTGAGTGCCCGGGCATGGTGGATACTTGGGAACAAGAATAGTGCGAATGTTGCCTCCAGAAAGAATATACCAAGGTAGAACTCACAGAATGACACTGATTCAAAACTACATTTCATGAGCTGGTTGGAAACAAAAAATCAACTTGTACCAATATATGAATATCAATAAGAAAAGCTTAGTTGGTAGGAGCTTTTAGAAAAGGATGAAGAACATAACTGCCCCCTGGGGATAATTGGAACCAAAAATTAGCAGAAGACAATTAAAAACCAATATTTAGCACCATCTATAATGCAGTTTAACTCTTGAGGTTCTTTATGATTGTCAAGCTACTCTCATCTTCAGTTCAGTTTAACATTAAACCCAATACAATTCAGAAACAGCTATATGGACAAAATTTCCAGATTTACACCCCTATCCATATCTACATCATATAGACATGCTTCCAAATGACAAGCCCAGTGCACTGGCAAGATCCAGAGATGCAATGAGTGGTGGCGGCCATCTGCAGTTCTGCATGCATGTAAAATTATATTATCAAAGAAACAAGGTAATTTGCAAATTCGGGAAAATATGGACAGAAAATATGGTCAGGAAAAAAAATCCCAATACGGCCATCTACAAACTCTAAAACCCTCAGAAAATTTTCTTGGAAACGCTGGTGGTATATAACAGTGAAAAGATGTTAAAGGATTATTTATCAAAGTGCTAGAACTAGAAAAACATAATAAGAATACGGGGTGGGTCGAGATCTGGTCAAAGACCAGCAATTGCTCATCTGCAATCTGGACTGGATGCAAAATTGATCCTAAAGTCGTGCATTAGCACTGGTGCAATAAGAGGAACCATCTGCAGATTCTCGAAACTCAAGGATCGACTTTACCAGCATCGGATAGTATTGCATTTCAATGCCTTCATTGCTGCCTCAGCAAAACAATGAGCAGCTTCTGCCTCTGCTTCCGCCTCTTCTGCTTCCCTTGCTGCCACCTCAGCTTCTGCAATTGCAGCTTCTGCCTCTGCGACTGCTTGTGCAGCAGCAGCTGCTGCCTCTTGTGCAGTCATGCTCTTCATCTTCTCTAGCTCAGCATCAACCTGGGCTTTAGTAAGAATTCTGATAACATTTTTCTCTACCTTGGCAGGATTGTTCTTCGTTCCATCTGGAAGAAACGTGGAAGCAACTTTTCCTCCATCAGAAGAAATTGAACTTGGAGCAATTCTGTACTGATGCTTCACCTGTCAATGCAAACACTACAATTGTAATTTCATATCAAAATCTGCCAAAATGCTGCTAAAAGCCCACTTTTATGCAAGTTTCTAATTTTCCCAAGTTTGACCCAACAAACTATTGCAGGACTGCATCAAAACAGCATAAGGAATTTATCATTTTATTATTAAATGCCAAATTAACCAGCAATGCAAACACACTCAATTCACATAAGCTTTCCGATAACAAACTGGACAAAATAATGGAGTATCAGATGGTACGCGATAAAGGCAAAAACATTATCAACTGAAACTCTAGGCAGCAGATTCAGGAATTTATCATTATTATTAAATGCCAAAAGTAGCGTCCTCAGTGGCTCCCCCATGGCTTGATATAGGAAACAACTAGCAACTAAGCAAGGCAATAACTTTAACTGATATTGTATTCCAAATTTCATATGAAAATATTAGCTTAAAAGCAATCTTTATGTCAGGGTCCAGAGTTGGTGTTACAACATGTTGAGGAATGATTGACTGTTCCCTCATTTTTCATCAATCATTTGTCATAAATTTCCATATCCCTACATAAGCAGTGGAGTATGCAAGGGAATGCATTCATGAGCAAGCACAACCAATCACACACACACACACACACAGAGAAAATATTAGCTTAAAAGCGATCTTTACGTCAGGGTCCAGAGTTGGTGTTACAACATGTTGAGGAATGATTGATTGTTCCCTCATATTTCATCAATCATTTGTCATAAATTTCCATATCCCTACATAAGCAGTGGAGTCTGCAAGGGTATGCATTCATGAGCGAGCACAACCCCCCACACACACACAGAGAGAATGGTGGAGGAAATTCAACTCAGGACTATAGAAGTGAGAAGTCCCTCAATTATTAAATTCAGAGTAGCAGGGAGCTGACGATGATAGTGGCAAAATGGTGTCTGAGACAACTCAATATCATGTATGGCCCGTCTGATTAATCCTCAAAGCATGTTTATGTTACAAGAATCTTATGGAAGGGGTAGAAAAATCATTTAACATCCTTTTGGTTCTGACAATATGCATGTGGTAAACCAAATAAGGATATTACCATTGGAGTACCTTAATTAATCGTCCATTATCAGTCAAAAGCTTCAAATTTGTAGCTAACAATCTTTCGAAGTCTTGAGATACTGAGTGTTGCTCCTACCAAATGAGACAAATGAAAATTAACATCGTAAGAATTTCAGAGTGCTAAGCTGACAACAAATGGAAGAAACAACAGAAGATAACTCTGTATTGGAACATGAATATCCATTGGTTTCCAAATTAAGCATAAATATCAGTGTTTTATGCAATGTTTAACATAAAAATGTTAGACAAATCAAGATTATCAATTGATTGGAAAATCTAGCAAACACAATGCATCCTTTTCTACCACTTCATTGCCAATTTATGCTACATTTACTATCACTATTTACTATGCTAAGTTCAAATTACCTCTATGTACTGTGCAATTGCATGCCGACTAGATCCACGAGGTTCCTTCAGCTTGGTTATAGCCTCCAATATAAGATCATCAAACCTACATTCATAATAGGGAGTGCCAAAACATCTCATCAACAAACATGTAATGGTATGCTTCCAGAATTCATTCATAAATAGAGACGTCTCACTAAAAGGTCACAAATTACGACCATTTGCGTCTCATACAATTTCTTCCCAGTTCAGAAATCTTTTTAACACAAGCCAGGTCGAACTCAGTCGTGGTGATTGATGGACAGACAGTAACCATGTCCCACTGCTAAATCTGGAGTGCATATAATGACAAAACAAACAACCCTCCAGTGCCTCCAACACCAGAATGCCTATTCCGAGAAAGAGGAGCTGTATAGGTATTTTTCTCGAAAACCAAGCCAAAACATTAAATGGCTTGTAAATGTTATTCGTCCAACATACATCGCAATAACAGTAATGTGGGAGCATTTACAGTACTTTCAGTATATCCTACAACTAATTGATGATTCATTAATTGACATGTTCCTCCATAATTAATCTATGGTGTCAACTGTTCTTGTATATACTAATTTTAAAAAGGAAGAAGAGGCTTAATGTTAATTTGATTCAGCCAAAAGAGTTAAGGATATAAATGGATGACATTGAATGAAGCCATTCAACCTTGAAATTTGTTTTTGGGAACCATCACCCGGTGGTGTTTCACTAGATGAGGAAAGAGGCAACACATCAAGCACTTCTGAATCATTCTCAACTGCAGTGCAAGGAACCATGGTGTCTTTATCAATCTTGGGAGTCACTTGATTGCTTTTATGTGAAACCTTTGCCCTGTGCCGAGAGCCCAAACCATTTGCCATGCAATTCAAATTTCTCCATTTATCCTGTCCGGTAAACAATAAAACAATCAAGTTCCGATTTCTGACAGCAACAAAAATGTGCATATCAAAATAACACCATCAGTGTCATTTCACAATACATAATTTTTTGCTTAATCAAAAAAGAAACTCCAACCAAGACATTGATTTTGCTTCAAAATCAAAGTAGCAGAACTGATAAAGCCTTATACGCCATACCTTAAGATCCACATTTGAACGTGATCGCAAAACTGCACTAAATTCTGGATCCTTAAGTATGGTACTCCATTTGCCTACTCCATACTTGGCAATGCCAGCTTTAAGAGCAGCTTCTTCTTCTGATGTCCACTTCTGCTTAGGAGCACCCATTCTTGCGAATCTCGAGACCTTTCTACAATGAATGAATTGCTCCCAGTTGTTACATCTGAAAACACAAAGAGGTCTGGTTAAAGATCTGGTCCACAACACAAAGAGACACAAAAGCCCCAAGAACCATGCAAGAAATAAGAAATGATTACTTAGTTAACCTTTTGGAGATAAACAGTGGAAATAATTGTTGTCTTTCAAATCAAAGACACTGTATCTTTCTCTTCTTTGTATGACTTATAAAACCATTATTGCTAATAATTCTTATAAACTGATTACTGGCCAATCAGAACTTCAGTATTATATGGCCACTAGAAAACCTCTGTGGCTCCACGAATGACAACCTCCGTCGACATTTAAGGACTCGCACATTAACCTCAAGGGTTAAAATGACAAGCACCAAAAGCTCAGAATCTCTCGTAACTTATCTAAAACATATCCCACCTACATGTTTCATTTATAACTTACAATTCTACATGTCAAACTTATAAAACATGAAATGAACTATCAACAACAGCATGGAGATTCCATGTGGAGAAACACTCGATCTACAGCTGTACTTAACTAATTGAGCATGGCTTATATCAAGAGAAATGAAATACAGTGATGAGGATTGCCCAGGGAGGATTCGTCCAAACTAGGCACCTAAAATTAAACGTGAAAATTCAAAGCACGTATTCTCATGAAATTAAACAGGAGAGGCCCTCAACATATATAACAAATAACTTTGTAGGTGAACCACGCACCAATTTTTATTTTTATTTTTTAGAAATTAAAGATGGAGTTTTAAGGTTATTTAGGCATTTTTTTAACTGGGATCCGCTTCTTTCCCCCACATAATTCTAAAATTAAGATCAAATATCATATAAATAAACCCTGTGAAAAAGAAATCGAAGAATGGAGTGTTTCAATGATACATGAAACACTTCAAACCATGTTTTAAAAGCTCATTACAGTCAAAGGGCATGTTCTATTTCATACAAAATTGTTAAAAAAGAAGGAATCAAACAATTCAAACTATGAGATTTGAAATTACAGTGCCAATTTATATGCGTAAGTCAGAAATCAGAATGTTTGGAGAACCCTACCAAAAAGGGGTGCCAAATTATGTGCGAGAGAAAATCAAGAATGAGTCGGCGCCATGTCGAATTTCAGCCCATACTTTCATTCAACACAGAATGACCAAAACCCTAGAAGTAGATGCGAGTCAAGGGCAGAGTACGTACTGGACTGGAGTGATATTTTCTTTTATTTTTCTGTGATTTTTTTCACACCTTTTTATTTGTTTTGTTTACAACCCCACTTTTCTTCTTCTCGAAGACACGACTGCAATTATCTACTATAACTGACATTTAATGGACAATAATTTTACCTGTTTACTATTTCTAAACGGATTTTTTACCTATAAATTCTCATAGGAAATTAATTAATTTACTAAATCTTTTTTATTTGGACAAATTTCAAAATGGATGAAAAGGAAATATTATGTGGTCAAATGAACAATTTTCACAAATTTAAGGGTCAAATGTTCAATTTCTGCAATTTACATGAGTTGGATCAACAGTTCTCAAATTACTTCCCTGTTGAAAAATGTATATAGTGGGAAGATTTTCAAATATAGAACTAGTCTTTTTATGAGTGGAAATAGTATTAAATGGTCGGGTCATTCGATCAATTAATTTGAACGATCGTTGACTTATTTTATAAGTATATAATTGAATATGTTCTTGTCTTTTTTTCCTCACTTACTCTATTTCAAATAATTTTAAATTTATTTCTATTACTTATACGCTATTGTTGAAAAATGAAGATTTCAAAAGTTCAAATCTAACTCATTTCAAAAATACTCATTCTATCTATGTAAGAAATTTTATTTCAATGTTATAATTTAATCCGGCTAAATCATTGCAAAATTTGTGATTATTTATTCTTCTTTTAATTTATGGTAGAAATTGTGGATTTTATGGTATAAATCATAAAAATATGTATAAATTTAAGTATAAGTTGTGATTTTTGTTTTAAATTTCTGTAAATCTGATTCTATTTCATGTGGATTAATTGAAAAATTAATTTAACATGTGTAAAATCGGTTAACAGATATTTTGTTATGATTTGATCCGTTAACAGACATTAACATAGGTTTGTTAAAGCCCTGTTAACAGACCTTATCAACAAGGTTATTTTAGTCTCTCTCTTTTCTTCTTTTTGTAAAAAAAGTCTTTGGAGCTTAAATTTTATAAGTTGTGCTCTTTTTCAATTCAACTTTTTTTACTCGATTTTTTAGTCAAAACAGCCATTTGTTTGGTCCTTGTTTTCTAAAATTTATTTTGGAAAAACTCAGGGTGCATCACTGATGATGCGCTCATTAACTCTGAATTCATATTGTCCAAACTTTAATTCAACTAAAGTTATATTTTTGTGTTAAAAGATCAATGTGCTCCTATAATTACAAAAGCGCTAATTCAAACACAATAATATTTTTATTATGATGTTGTTTTATTGAGATATTATTTTTTATGATATTGTTTTATTGTGATACTATTTTGTAAAAAAAAAAAAAAAACCTTAGAAGATTCATTTCCCATCCCATGGAAAACCCTTTCGATCCGCTTGTCATACTTTTAATATTGTACAATAGTTTTCGTTACGTCATATCATGTTTGTCCATATTTATTTTAAACTCTTTTTTTTTTTTCAAATTCATTTTTAACCACATATTTCATGTGACCAACAAAATTTATTAAATTTTTAACCATACATTTCACCAACTTTTTTTCAAAATCTCAAAATAAAATTACTTTTAAACTCCACCAAATAAATACACATTTAAAATTAAATATTTTATGGCTAAAATAATAATACTATTTCAAAAAGCTCATCTAATAATAT
Organism: Forsythia viridissima; assembly: GCA_030279155.1. Taxonomy (NCBI): domain Eukaryota; kingdom Viridiplantae; phylum Streptophyta; class Magnoliopsida; order Lamiales; family Oleaceae; genus Forsythia; species Forsythia viridissima. The sequence goes on along the minus strand of CM059038.1, from coordinate 45,788,025 downwards.
AAGTTCATTGATACTGTTTTCATTCAAAATGATTGATATTGTTTCAATCTATACAATTGTTATTTTATTGGGTTATAGTTTGTGTATGTGATATTGTTTTATTAAGATACTGTCATTTATGATACTAATATATTCAGATACTTTTATCTATTATACTGTTTTTATTATATATTGTTTTATTTAGATATCGTGCTATAGTTTTATGTTCAAACATAACATTTGTGTACACATAAACATGTGCTTGATAAAAATGTGCTTCTGATACTGTTACATTTTGCTTAACATATTTGTTATATTTACCTATATGATACCGTTATCTATGATTCTTTTATTATGATAATGATACAAATGTGCTTTTGATACTGTTTTCTATAATACTGTTTTATTAATATAATTTTATTATGACCAAGAAAATTGTCTTTGTAGCATGATATTTTTTACCATTCTTGATCAAATAAACTATTTTGGTCAAATAAACTAGTTTATAATCCACACCAAATGTACTATGATATTAATGTACTTGTTATATTAATATAATAATGTGCTTCTGATACTGAAATATTAAAATATTTTTATGTGTGGTACTGTTATATTAAGATGTTGGAATACAATATCAAATAACACACATGAATGTGTGATACTAACATCCGAAACACAAAATATTATTGTATATGAAACAAATGTTATTTTCTTTTATTCGACAAAAAAATAATTACAAAACAATTGTATTCCTTTGTATACATATAAAAATCTAAAAACAGAACAACATAAAATCAAGAAAAATAAGATAAATCATTCATAAAAACTGAATTCACTTATAAATCAACGTTGAAGAGCGATTGTTTCCAAAATTTTACAATCTAGATATTGTCCAATATTTATGAGAATCACATGTGGACATATGGTTAACTTTAACTTTAATGTTTTGATCATAACAAGCAAGTTAATGTTGTTTACTAACAATTGTTTTAAAGTAATTATAATCTTCAAACTGTTCAAATCAATAATCGTCAAAAGATCAAGATACAAATCGGACTCTTAAAAAAGCCAAGATCAAAGTCAATCATCAAAAACAAAAGTTCAAGATTCAAATTTCAAGAAAGATGGAAAATTAGATTTTTAAATCAAGTGTAAAGGTATTAATTCTTTGATTTTTAGCATTAAATGATAAAAGTTCAAAAATAATTTTACGTACCAAAGGCCATGTTAATATCACTTGCATAAAATATTTTGAACATTATTTTAAGGCAACAAATCCGGTCAACCGAAACTCAAGTCGATTGACTAATTAGACGTCAACTTCCAAAAATATGACCGTTCTGATTCTTACTATTCCAACGACTATTTGTTGGTCATCCGAACTTTGTAGGTCAACCGATTCATCATCCGACTTGACATAAAGTTCTGAAAAAAATTTCTCTATAAATTGTCATTTATTCATTATCATTTTAGACATTCGCAAGAGCATAAAGAGAGAGAATTATCTTGAGAAAAATCATTCAAATTTTCATTGCATTTACATCTTATAAATTATTCATTGAAATTTTTTGATTGACTAAATCAAAATTTTAAATCATCATATTCATCAAAGTTTCTTTACAACATTTGAACTTTTCATCTATTGATAATTATTGAAGTGTTAGTCTATCTTGTTACTTAACTTGTATCTATCATTTATTAACAGATAAATATTATTGTAAATCAACTTCTTCATATATTTGGGTCATATTGAGGTCCCGTAAAGCTCAATGTTGTATAAAGATCGGTACTTTTTGTTTGTAAATCACCGGAAACGTTGTAAGATTTATGATTGCACCATAAGTCAATCAATATAGTGAAAAATGTCGTGCTCGTGACATAGAGCTTGGTAACGGGGGACGTAGATCACTAGTTTAGATCGAACCTCCACAAACATATCATTTGCGTTCACACACACACACACACACTCTCTCTCTCTCTCTCTCTCTCTCTCTCTCTCTCTCTCTCTCTCTCTCTACCATTTTATTTATTTACATTGTGCTTATATTTATTACTTGATTAATCTACATCTATTAAGTTTCTTAATTTGAGATTGTTTTTTGAAAAAGTTTTTAATAATCAATTCATCCCCCTTGGTTAGTTATTCTTAGGTTATCATCACCGTCATTATTTAAGAATAATACCAGACTGTTAAAATTTAAAACTTTACCTTTTACATGATTGAGAAGAAGAAAAATAGTGAAAAATTGTAAATTCACTATTATCACTAACGAAAACAGTGAGAAATATTTGGGTGGCCAACGACGAGTCGTGAAACACCAACAACGGGGTGCAATAGCCGGTGGAAAGCACAGGAGAAGATGACACATGTGTTGCTACGCTAAAGTTTAAATCAGATTTAAATCTAATTAATATGGGTTACAGGGGTAATTACGAAATTAATTGTGGTTGAAGTAATATGACCTAATGATAATTTTGAAAAGTATTTTGGTATAATTTAAAACATGTCACCTACAAGTGACTTATAGTCAATTTTTTCATTTATTTTTAATAATATATTCTATAAGATCTATAACTTTTATCAATTTTCAATCAAATATTTTATCATCTTTTATCAAAATATTTAAAAAAATCTAAATTTTATCTAACATCAAATAAGCTCGTAATGTAATTAATTGTACTTAAACCACTTGCTATTTCTTGCAACATTCTTGTTATTGTTAGAAATAACTTCTACACATTCTTATGGATGATTAAAGACGAAATTGATCGAGAAGGATCTGAATCACTACAAAATAAAAGATAATGTCGGTTTAAAATTTTCTCACTCGAGTTCTTATTTATTTTGTTAATTTTTCAAAGTTTAAAATTATATCTCTTTCGGCATATATTTACAAAATATCTATAAGTGTACCGTATATGAGACAAAATGAGCCAGTTTGGCGGGTTAGTTCAGATAACTTGGATTTCGAATTAGGTCGGCCCAATAAAAATTAAGCATATTTGGCCCGATACAATTAGCTTACCGAGCTAATCAGGCTCACGTTGAACTTGCCCAATTATTTTGGACTGGTGCAGTGAATATATTGGCCAAGTCTCCACCCCAACCCCACACCCACACCCACACCCACGTCGTCAAAATATGCAACAATCATAGGAGAATTAATTACTAGCCTGTGTAAAATCGGGCCAGCTGAACCAAATTTTTTTGTACGGCCCGTCCAGTTCCAGATCGACTAGTCAATTTGCCACATCTATTGTAGAGTATCAAACAAACAAGTAATGAATTAAATGATTATACATTGGTCAACATTAAGCAAAAGCTGCTTCAAATTTCTTTATAATTCTTTAGTGCATGTTTTGGTGGAAGTGGTAAATATTCATTTTAATGATTTCTAAGAAGAAAACCCTAGGGTAAGAAGAAAACCCTAGAGAGAGAGAGAGAGAGAGAGAGAGAGAGATAGATGTATTGTTATTAGTTAACATATTAATTGTTGCTTGACATAATTCAGTAGTTTTACCATTATTAGCTAAAACAAATTTGTATTTATATATTTGACCCCACGATAGAAAATGTCTAACTCCGCCACTGTTTTGGAGCCGAAGAGATTGTGATGGCAACCTTCCATATAATGATATGAGTTTCAGCCAGTATACATAAGGCAAACTTCTGACTTGTTAGTTCGTTAATCTACACATTGGACACCTGTACCACTTAAAAAGATCAAAGAGAATGAAGAGTTAATGAGTCCACCCAAGAATAGAGGACTAGTTCCAGCCATGTTAATGTTATGTTCTGTAATGTTAAAAGTATGTCCTAATACCAATAACCAAAATGTAATTAAACCAATCTGAAAATTAATTCCTGCTTCACAAAAACTCAGGCCAACTCTTCCTATTGGAACAGAAAACACAAGAATTTACGAGCCAAAATAAGCCAATATCAACTAAAAAAGTAAAGGGGTACTATTTATTTCCTAAGCTCCAATATCAGTGGATCACGAGGAAGCCCCTTAACTCCCCTCCTCCTCCATTTTCATGCTTATCTTCTCATCTACACTTTCAGTCGTAGGCTTATGACCAACTTCCTCGCCTGGATTCTCTTCTACTTTAACTTCTATGGTGATTTTCCGAAGCTCCTTACAGCTCTTTTTCCTGCTGTACTGTCTTTTCCGTCCTCCTGTGCTGCTTGATTTGGACTTCTTCCCTAAGAAATGATCAACCCATGGGTCGTTGGCGTCATATATTTTGCACACAACCCAATCGTCCAACTACAAGAAAATAATATTCAATCGAGAATTAAACAAGAAATTAAAATCAACAACTCTTTCTTCTAACAGGATTTCTAGGAGAAATTGACTTATTGTATTCTTCAACTTCATGTAAGAAATTAGAATATAGATGAATTAAAGTCATCTCAAGTTTCTACGAGAGTAGGTGCAAAGAAAATATCTGAGCAGAAATAAAAATATGTACCTTGGTGTCATCTGCAACACCCTCTTGCTGGGGTGGAGGATTATTGACCCTAAGTTCATGCATAATCCAAGAGGTCTCGTCACCGTTTCCCTTGTAGAATTGAAGTTTCTTCCGAAACCCACAATCTTTACCATTCCATTGGATGCTTTTATCAGCTCTAGTTACTTTCCAATATCCATCCAGTGCAACTAGAACTCGTATTTTCTCATTTTCGTATTTTCTATCCCTAGGTGTAAAGAAGAACCATTGTTTATCTCCACTCACCCCGTAATCAGCTACGAATCAAATAAAAATTTCTTATAAATTAGAAAATCAAGTAATAAATTAAAATTTTTCTTTGTTTCCTACGTACCTTGTGTAATAAATTGAAATAGGGCAAAAAAAGAAAAACAAGAACATGAAAAGATCCAATAATCAAGATGATTTGATTTTAGCTGGAAGTTTTTCTGGGTTTAAGTCGTAAATATTAGCCACAACTTTAATCTTATTGCGAGGCACCCTCTGGTTATTGATTTTTCTGATCAAGTAGTCACCAATAAGTTGAGCATCAGAAGGATGGAAATTATAAGAAACACCCAATCTTTTGAAGAATTCATCATCACTAATATCTTCAAAATAATGCCTATGGACAGATCCTTGATTAAAGTCAGAAAGGGTGGGCACTTTATAAGGATCGATTTGCACTTCTCTTGGAAAATACTTCATATACAAACGTTTATAATTAGAGCACGCCGTCAAGAATTCTGTAATATGATTGCTTGGGCTGTCTTTTGCAATTCTCTTCCACCTCCACATGGGATCTCCAACACCATCGGTTTGGTTCGCCATATCAAATTTCTTCCAAATGGGGTCTGTAAAATCTTCTGTTTGCCTCTTCCTCTTCATTGCAATTTGCAGGGAACAAAAGAAAACCCTAAAAATTCAGTTTGGGATTCCGAGAAATTGGTGTAAATTTATTGAAACAACGATGGTATATATAAGGTTATGAATGGTATATCTTCCTTTTCTAAGTATATACTTCTAATGAAAATATATTTCTATTTTTACACAGATTACAAAAATTTAAATACCATAATTGAAACAATAAACTTTACTTATATTTTTAATATAATTCTATATTAATACAATGGTAATTTATATTTATTGATAACAAGATATATTAAATAACAATTAGTACTAATCAAGAAAGATACTATTATTATAAACTATAAAACAAGAAAATCCTAATTTTTTGTTTTCTCACAAAGTGGTCAGTAAATTAATCATCTTTATCCATAATTAAATTAGAAATTTATTACTTTAATTCATTTAACAACATAAAACAACAATTTTGTGTTTAAGTTTACCTACATAGAATTACAATGAGGAAAACCAACCCACGTGAATTTGAACATTTAATACTCGATTAGCTTTGATCTACAAACAATTTCATCTTTTATACATTGTAAACAAGTTTTATACAGTGTTTGAGAGGATTTTCTCTCTCCAGATATTGTTATTTTACTTATATGGAAAAAAAAAAAAAAAAAACAAATTAAAGTCAATCCACATTAACATTGGAGATGCTCCAATTTTTAATTTCACTAAATATTGTTTTACGATGTCTATTTTACTAAACCTAACATCTATTTGATGAACACAAATTCAATAGATTGGCGATGACTAAACAAAAAATACTAAACTAACTAAAGTGTGAATGTTTTGTTTGATAGACAACTTTGGTTCTGAAATTAATTTGATGAGAAAAAATGGTAGGATTCGAGGTTTTATCATATACACTTCGATTTCATCTATCGAGCAATGAAAATGTTTGACATACGTCCAATCAATTTTTTCTAAATTAATCGATCACATTTCTCGAGCAAAATCAAATTTCCTTAAATAAATAAATTCACTAATTTTTATATGAATTAAAACATATCTATATGTATTTTAATTACCAAAAATTTAAAGCAAAAATCATAAAAGCATATCGATGCCTTCTATCTAAATTCCTGATTCTTAATATGTGGCTAAACAAATAAATTCACCTATTGGCTCATTACCATTCACAACTAAATCAATTTCAATAGCAAAAACTATACACAAAATTAAAATAAAAATTAAGACTTAATAATTAAAATCAAAACTTCAAACTAGATTACATCGTTTATAAAAAACATAAATTAAAATATGAATACATCACCGAGTATTTATAAAAAGAAAAAAATAATTTTTTTTTTTAAAGAACAATCTTTCACCAAGCTTGATTCCTTAAATTCCCACAAACTCAACTATTGAATTGTGTTTTTCCTCCCCAAAATTGTCTGCACTATTAACTCTTACGAAATTGGGTATAATAGCATTTGATTTGCCTTGAGAAATGTGTCTGAAGAATGCCCAAAATGCCCCTAAATCACTGCAAAAACTCAAGGCGGAATTTTGAAACCAAATTAAAGTTCAAAACTTCAATTAAAAATAATTTAAAGTTTAGCGACAACTGAGGTAAATTAAAATTTAGTTTTCCAATTGAAAATTTTATGAAAGTGTAGTGACCGCAATTGAAATTTACCCGAGTCTTCAACAAACATCACACACAGCCAATCTTGTCAAAATAAAAAATAAAAGAGAAAAATGTTAATTTTCATCTTGGCATAATAACATTTAAAAGGGCCTTTTAAAGTTTCTTATTATGAAATTCAAGAATATACATATAGCAAATTGATCGAGGGTTCTAAGAAAATAGAAAATGAAAAAGGTGTTTCAATTATAACCTATCTATTCTTATTTTCAAACACATTAATAAAGGAAAATTAAGTATGATAATTAGAGAGATAAAATGAAAAAATGGCAAATTATTTAAGAGAGGACTTCTATATTGAATTGTACAGAAGAATCGTTCCTCATATTAATAAATTTAATAAATAATTACTACAATTTAAGTTAATCTAACCGTCTAAATCAACTAGTACCTTTAAAATTCTTATACACAGGTCCAAACACATCCCAATAAATTTTTTAATATATCTAAAATGTTAAATTAATTGAAATTAAATGACATGATTATTTGTTAAACTTATTTGTCAAATACATTAGTAGGTGTAATGACTTCTATTAAAATATGCATATATTCAACTTTGAAAATTTGTCGAATCAAATAATTTTAACATCGAATATCATTTTAGTAGACTAAAGAATTCACCAAATAACAACGTCTATTGAAATAAATAGTGGTAGAAAATGTAAACGCAATATTCATAGCTCTTGTAATACTGTCACAATTAGGGGTGGACGTGGGTCGGATTAGGTCGGTTTTGGACCCAACCCGACTCGAACCGAGTTAAAATTGGTTTGGAGAAACCCAAACCAAAAAAGAATTTTTTTTTTTTTCTGGAAATGGGCCTGAAATTGACCCGAATGACATGGTTGGTTCGGGTTTTCAGTTTCGGCTGGGTTAAAGAACAAAAAAAATTTTTTTTTTTTTTTTTTTTAAACTGAGTCGGTTTCTACCCAACCCGAAACCGACCCGACCGGGCCCAAAAACCGACCCGAACCGACCCGAGTTGGTTTGATTCGGTTCGGTTAGTCGATTTTTCAATTTTTTTGTCCAGCCCTAGTCACAATCTTCTTCATTGAAACTTATTGATAAAATTGAATTTCTCGATAAAAAAAAAGGGTAAAAACAAATAAAGTGTTTTTTTTTTTTAGGCAACAAGATTATAAAAAGTGCCTTGACATTTCAAAAGAAAAACTAAAGCATGTTACTTTTTGTCAACATGGGTTCAGGGGTTGATCGAAGTACAAGTTTACGAATTGGGGTTGGTTTTGTATTATCGAAAAGAATTGGACCCAAATTAGAAATTTACACAATAGACTACAAACAAATAGCAATTTACCTTTTGATCCACATGCTCGATTTCCCCAAATCACTTCCGCTTCACAACAGAAAAACAGGAGAAATCCATTTTCTGCACTGAATTTCCCCTTAGGCATCAGAAAAATGGCGAGCTCTCTGCAACGGTTGGCGAGCCACTATCACAAAGCCTACCGATCTGCCATCACTCCATTTTCGAGAGCATTCTCCACGGAAGACGCGTTGGTCGAAACTAAACCTGGTGAGGTCGGTCTGGTATCTGGTATTCCCGAAGAACACCTTCGCCGAAAGGTATGTATTTTATGGGAAAGACGTATTCATTTATTTATTTTATTAATTTTTCGATCTTTCAGCTTTATATGGATCAAGTTTCCCTGTGTTCTGTCAATTACTCTGGTGCTATTAAATAGTTCGAAGTATTTTTGTTTTAGTTGATTTATATGGTAGTTAGGGTTTCAGTAAGATTAAGCAGAAATTTATGTTGCAGGTTTTCAGTTTAGTTAATTGTAGTTTCTCATTGTACGCGGGTTTTGCGTCGTATTTAATTGTAACAATTATTTCCTGTATGAAATTGTTGTTTTTCCCCTATTCTCCGAATTAGTGCGCCATTAAACGGCTCTTGGTGATGTATAATTACTTCCCTTTCTTCGTATGCTTTTGTAAAAATACGCCATATGTTATTCTTAGCAAAACATTATAATTTTGTGTTAGGTTTTGATTTATTCCCCTGCTAGAACTGCTAGCCAACAGGGATCAGGAAAGGTTGGGAGGTGGAAAATCAATTTCATGTCCACGCAGAAGTATGTCTCTCACCTCCATTTATATTTCTGTATTTTTGTATTATTGCATTGGATTGAGCAGTATATTTGATTGACTGTGTGTGTTAATGTTTTGATCAATTTGTAAATGTATACTTCCAAAACCACCCTAGGCCGAATTGATCTTGCAGTTCTTTCACCATTGTTAAACTGAAGAAAACAAACCTAAACTGGGTCACTTAGTAGCTCTGAAATAGCAAATAAGCCGATGTTTCATTGTAAAAGGTGGGCTTTGTTGGCAGTTCGTACCTCAAAAAGATGGTATTTCTGCAAGTTCTGTTTTTACTTGTGATCTAAATTGATACTAAAGCTTAACATATAAATATAAATACACTCCCCAAGTCACCCCCTTGCTCAAACACACACCATCTGACATTTTTTCTATGCAGCTATGTCATTTGAAGTTTAAGACACAATATGTTTTATGCTTGCATACTTTGGCATGGAAGATGATGATCATAATTTTTCCCTCTGTTCTCATTTCAGTTTCTAACTCTTTTTTTTTTTTTTTCTTTCTTTAACCCCTCTTTTCTTGCTTTCAATTAGACAGACATAGGCTACAATGATAGATATTTTTCAGATCCATCATTCCAAAACAATGCTGCAATGCAACCAACAGTTAATGATATGTGCACACATATTTTGTATAATATTCAGGGTGGTTAAAACTATACTTGTTCTGTTTTACTAATAAACACAATACATACAACTAAAGATTTTCTTGCATGCACAGTGGTGCTTGGTGTTATCATCACTATGAATTATAAAAGTCCTTATAGAAGATAATTGCTAGAAGAAATGTCCCTCCTCTTCCTTCAGATAAAAAAAGTGGATTGTCGTTTGCTTACAGTCTGACACCCATTATTGGCCAATTTCATTCCATTTTCTCACTTTTCTTCTGCAGTAAGCTGGGTTATGGGGAGAGAAAATCAAAATTTATTTCCCACCATTTTCATGGTCCATTATTGAATCATGAACTCTAGTGCACAGTCAATTTGTAACCCTTATTATCATGGTTATACAGTAAGTATTTATTGTTGCTGACATGTAGATGGGAAAATCCGTTGATGGGTTGGACATCTACAGGAGACCCATATTCCCATGTTGGTGATTCTGCAATAAGTTTTGACAGTGAAGAAGCTGCAATAGCATTTGCAGAAAGGCATGGTTGGGAATACACGGTATGATTATTTTATTTTGTTCTCTTGCTGACAAATTGTCCAAATCTTCTGTCATTACTGTCTGGAACCTTTTTCTAAGGAGAAGAAATTATATCTTCAGCATGTTTTCTATTTTGAATTTCCTTCTTTTGTTTGGTTGAGGTGAACAAATAGGGATATGATCTGAAATTCTATATTGGTTGATTTCTGTGGCGATTCATGATGTAACCAAAATAAAGATGCTATCCTTATCGTCATGTGAACAACTGAGTTTTGTGTTCTTTTTCCCTTTCATTTATTATATTCATAATCAAGCAAGAGCAGTTGATTGGTAGCATATTCCCCGATCACTATCATCATGTGACTATCTGTTTTAATTTACTAACTCGTGAATATTAATATTTCCTACATTTGAATTTAAATAAGAACTGCAAATCCTCTTAATTTTATATCACTTCTGTCTTGCAGGTTAAGAAGCGTCAAACACCACTATTGAAGGTATGTGATTCTTCTTCAATCGAATTGAATGACATTTATAGCTATTGGCTTGAATCTCTGGAGCGATTTGGGCTTCAGTGTATAGCAACCTGTAAACCAATCATGTCATCCTGTTCCTTGAAAGCACATAGAATTTATTCCCCACATCCAACCCTAACATGCACACTGCAAGCATGCATACACCCACCCTCTACTAGCCGAAAATCAATCAAGTCGTACTGTAGTGTTAATTTCCTGATGTTAGATGGAGAGGTTCATGTTGCTTTAACACTAATTCTAGAGCACAATCAGGAATGTCCAAAAGTTGTTGAGCTAGAAAGTGAATTCGGTTATCTTGCACTTCGTAAAATTGTAAAGAATCCTCTTCGGTTCTTGCATAACAATAGGGATCCTGCACTTATTTACTTACCAAATACAAGATAAATGATACTCTTTATTCTTGAAATGGAAGAGAAACGAACTGTTGATTCATCCCTTTGAATTGTTGTGGCAGGTCAAGTCATACGCAGACAACTTCAAATGGAAGGGCCCACCCAAGGAGAACTGATTTAATTCCTCTGTTTTTTTTTTTTTTTGAGTTGGTCAAGGCAGATAAGAGGACCAAAAGAAGCCCGTGGCATCCTTTTTTCAAGCTTTAGTGGAGTTTTGTCTACGAGACAATGAGTTTCTAATCATAGCTGTTTGCATTTCAACAATAAAGTGAACCTTGACGAACTTTTTATTTTATTTCATTCCTGAATATTGCAAATCATTGGCTCTTATGTTCTTTATTAATAATTGCAGAGTTGTACCAATTCTCACATATTCAGGTTTTAAGATCTATTCTCAGTGCGGAAAATGTTTACGAATTGTTTACTAATCTCCTAAATATTTACAATGTCATCAGATTATGGCTCTTTTTGTGGAATAAAAATTGACAGACACGTGTCTACTTTAAAGGACGCTGCAATTTATCAAGCTGTTATGTCTCGCCCCGCTTTCCAATTTGCATTTAGACAACTTTAACACCTCAAGATTCTTGTTGAATTTCATTTCAATCTAAACTTATTGATGCCTACCCTGTCTGAAAGGCAAGCGAATTGGTTGAATTTTTTGTTATGTGGTTTACATCATAACATATCCCACATTCTTATTAGTGCATTTAGGCTTCTGGTTATACACCGCAAGCTGTTGAAACAGCCAGAGATAGTAGCACACTTCAATATCTTTGTACAAGCCAATAGCATAAAAGATCTAGTTGGTAGTCGCACGTTTCAGATTCTAACTCTCAGTAATTTACAGTTAGCCTGCACTGCTTCTTGATGTTGCATCACCGCTTCCATGGATTTGGATATAGCCAGGGCCAAATCCAATACTTCCTCCTGTAATAGGACAGGAGATCTAATGAAATATAGAGGCAGCTTTCTTTCAACTTATTTCATCACAAATATTTTACTAACGACAACAAACAAGTGCCACTAATGTGGTTTTGTCATGAAAAAGCTGTGTCCAGGCGGATACCGCTCCTATCAGGTAGAAGATTCTTCATATAATACTTTGACCTTCGAGATAGATTGATCTTTTCCCTCCTTTTCTCAGGTATACGTTGGATGGAACACTCGCAGAAACCACGCCTTACAAACCTGTTTGAATGAGGAACTATTATTAGAAGAGAGAGAGAGAGGGAGCTATATAAACCAGCCACCTTACCAGTGGAAGAGGAACAGTATCTCTAAGGGCACATTTGGCAGACCATAGCATTATCATAATTTGACAACTTACGTCTTACTATCAACTCATACAACTAAACTTAGCTTGGTATAAGAGCAGAAAGTTCAACTATCACTACATAGGATCTAGGTTTATCGAGCTATTTCCTAACCCACCATCCTCACCCCACTGCAACACACACACACACACACACACACACACACACAAAAGTAGTAGCAAATAATGCAAAAAAAAAAAACAGAAAAAAAGATTGCAGAAGGAAAAGATACCAAGAAAGAAGAAAAGAAAAACAATCCTCGTTCAAGTGCTTCTCTAGTAATGTAAGCAGCCGGTTGAATCAATGTTATCCAAATTTGCTGCCAGATTTCCTTTCAGCTCTTTATTGCACGTGATTAATTAATAAAATTCTCTCTTCCTTTTCCTTTTCATGTTTATTTATTCAATTTTTTTGGTGTTTTTGGTGGCAATGACCGGGTGGGTGGGTTTGGGAGGTTTACGACTAAATGGTTGTGAAAAGCCTGTCACCTACCTATACATCCAGTTACAAGGTAGTGATGCCGAAAACAGTGACATTTCTACCCATCTCTATCATCAGTTATTTATGTAAGGGCACGACTTCAAGATAAAGCCAATTTATTACAGAAGCAAAACTCTGATTTGAAGCTAATTGGAGTCCAAGAGTGGAAACTAAGATATATATTTGATGTTCCAATTTTGTAGAGTCAGCACACATTATGTCACAGAATTGGAACCAGAACCACGTACCAATCTGCTGTGCGTGTTGTCAGTAGGAAAAGCGTTTGCAGTCCAAGGGAAGATGCTTTCTTCTCAATGTAATCTGCATATAATTGACAATGAGGTTATTATCTGTGCACCCGACGAATTTCATAGAACTCTAACTAGATAACTAGGTCCAAACACTTGACATCTACTTACTAAAAATTCATGTCCCCTATTTCCACTCTATGCAGATATGAGTGTCAAGGGAAGGGTGACTCAAACCAATGTGGTTGTCAGTGTTTCTTATTATGGTGTGTGTGGGTATTGTCTTTTTTTTTTTTTTTTTTTTGAGGGGCGGGGGAGGAGGAGATGATAGTGATGGCTTTGATTCACAAAAACCACGGCAAATAGTTATAATTTATGGTACAGAGGTTCCTATAGAAATGGGAAATGCCCAACTTTGAGTGCGGTTTGAACTCCCAAAGGATCAGACTATAATGTTTTCCAGTTGTTAGCCTGTTTATTAAAAACGAGGTACCTATTTACTACCAAATCAAACGAGTTTTGCGTCTACTTAAAGAGATCTCTTTCTCGAAAGCACACTAATAAAAACTCATCAAAATAAAAGCTACTTATATCATACCAAGTAATTTGTCTCCTTGTCCTTGCCCTCGACATTCTGGAGAAACAGCAATAGCAGCAACCTCTCCACACTTATCATCAGAGAAAGGAAAAAGGGCGGCGCATGCTATAATTTGACCTTCTCTTTCAACGACTGTGAATGAATTCAATGCTTTAAGTAGCTACAATACATAAAGATCGTGGATAAATATCGATTCAATCCGATTTTCTTTATAATGAGCAATTTCACAAATGGTGTAATGCGTGTAAAAATAACATTATGATTACGGGAGCAAACCTCTTCCTCGGTCCTCCTTATCAACGTGCCAGACTCTTCTAAAGGTTGCAAAAGTTGTTTGATTCCGGGGAGATCTGCAACTCTAGCCATCCGAGTTCCTTCATAAAGATCGCTGCGCAATGGAGTCAATCCATATGTAGTCAGTATGAAAGTCATTAACTATAACTTGCCAAACAACTTTCCTTAATCCTTTATATCTTTTCCTTTTGGGTTGGGGGGAGAGAGAGAGAGAGAGTAACCCATGGCCTCTACATGGAGTGATACATGTATAATCAGAGATGCAATGATGCACGATGATGTCCCAATTAGTCACATAATTGAGGGGGAAAAAAAGTACACAATTTGCAACTGAATTTGGAAAACAGGAATAATGCATGTTTAGCTTGTAAAGATCAAATCTGTTCTGGAATGGGCGGGGCAGGGTGTGGGCTATCGTGTACAGAGAGTGACTTTGAAACAGGATCTAAATGTTTTCGGTGGAATGCAATCCACTAAAGCTCTCTAAATGCCTTGAAATCTCGTTTTCATTTATTGGACAATATAGAATCCGTAGACTGAATGCCTGCTGATTTGAGCATCTGCTGATCAGAATTTGCTCATGGAAATGGCCGTTAGTTCAGCTTAAAGAAAATACAGATTGGAATCAAATTTACGAAGGTATCTGCCAAAGAAGAATGCATACCTAGCCACCATCGTACCAACTCCATCTCTTTGAAACAATTCCTTCAATAAAACTCCAGCATTAGTCCCATCTAAAAGATGAACTCTTTTCACACCTCCCTGAAAATAAATAGAATAACATCATTAGGACTATTCCTGAACCTACTGTGAGAGGCATCATAAAATCAATTAAACGTGGCGACCTTCTTCCCTTTCTTGAGAATGAAATGGGAGCCTCAGAAATATATGAACACCCATGGCCAAATAATAGTGATGTCAAGATATCACTTTGAATGGCAGGAAAAAAATTGTCAAGCTATGTTATAAATAAGCCACATATTGATGAAAGCTGTAGCCATGGAATGGTATCATTAGAATAATTTCAATGTTCCCCCACGTTTTCTTCGCCAAAGGCGTTGCTTAAAATAATATATAACCAGAGGATAAAAATCTAGCAACTGCCAACAACTTCTGGCAGCAACAACTAGAAAGCAAAGTGACTACTTTGCAGAAACAGGGTGACATGTTTTGTTTAGCAGATCAAATATTTGGTTACTTAATAAGACCATCATGTCATTAAATAGAGGGGACTTACTCTGCAAACAAACGTTGCAGCAGCTAATTCTGAGAGGTAGCCATTTAATCCACTGAGTTTTTCTTGACCTCCTATAGCGAAACCTTGTTCACTAGACCAAAGTCCATTTCCATTATCAAAACCAACACCGTTCTGAAACTTTGGAATATACCTCTCACTAAAAGCCTTCCCGTTTTGAGAAGGGGCTGTTCCATTTGAATCATAATATGGTACATAAGCGAAATCGTCCTGACCAACAGCTTTTACATAATTAGCAGCTGTCTCGCTTTGCTTAGCTCGCTTGCGAATTAACATGTCTGCATCTTGAAGAGTTAAGAAACTAATAAGTCGTCCACAATCATCTAGAATTGGTCCATCTATTATGCAAATGAGTTTCTCTGCTCCAAGAGCCATGGCACAAGCTGTGGCAACTTCATATGAACTGCAACATAGAGAAGAAGAACATAATGGTTCCCAAGACTTAACCACTTAAAACAAGCACCATAGATTACAAAGCAGAGTTTATAATTTTACAATATTTAATTCATGTACAAGTTAAAAGAATTATAGAAACAAAACCTCGTAAAAGAGTTCCACCAGCACATACATTAACTCGTGCTCTTTGGTTTAATGAAACTCAATGAAAAGAAAAAACAGACTGTTGGTAAATTAAAAGACCAAGGAAAGAGAAACACAAGTTTGGAAAATAATGAAAGATGGGAGCTAAAAAAAATCATCCTCCAATTTTTCCATGTATTAATTACGGAATGCACAAGCCTCACAAAGTAACGTAACCCCCATGCATACCCCCAAATTGGCAACAAAACTACCTATCAAAAGCCATGTAGCATACTTGCAATTTAATACTTCTCCAGAGCTTGAATAGCCAAGATTGTTCAAAAGCACTATACAATCTTGATCGAGCCTTTCACGAATGCGAGAAACATCTATTTTCTTAACTTCACCAGTTGATGCATAATCAATCCCTTCAACTATTCCTCTTCTCTGAGAAAAAGAAAAGAAAAGAAACAACGTATATCTCATTGCAGAAACATGGAAGCAAAAGAAAAAAAAGGCTGACTACCAACCAGGAAAATAAGTTCAACAAAATAACAAATCAAAGAACTTAAAAAACCATACAACCCTCAAGGGTGAATATCAGCATTCTTACCTTAGCAGCTAGAAAATTACCACTAGCAACACTGACACCATCATACAACTGGCTTTTGTCTCCATGCCGGCGGACACCACTCAAGGAAGGTCCTGGGGATAACTTTGCCTCAATCATTATTTGAATTCTACCTGCTGCATCCATTGCAGCACTAAGAGCATCAGAGTCCGTGATTCTGTAACGACCCACATACTTGGGTTGACATCCTGGAACATGACATATAAGTACTAACTATACACAACTAACAAGGCAAGAGTCCATATAAGTACTGAATAAACCAGAAGGAACATTTTGCAACAATGATAAATCACCAACAAAAAGAATCTTACTGGTAAAAATTAAACCAACTGAAGTGTTAATGATGCTAAACCGACATAGGATGATAGAGCAGTATACTTCAATTACCTCTTTCAGTCAGAAGCTTGTCTATTTGGACATGGGTCCCGGGTACAATAACAAATTTGATTCCCAGCCCATGTAGTAGAGAAATATCCTAAAGGAGACAAGTTAATCCGCAAATCATGTCATTGTATTTTGCAGCTAATAAACAACAATGTATGAAATATGAATGTCACATAAAAAATCGATCTTTTTATTTTTTTGATTCACTTCTTGCAGCTAATGAACATAAATACATGATAAATAAAAACTTCAAAGGAAATAATTTCAAGATAAAAGAAAGAAAAGACGTGCCATGAGAATAGTGTCTAAGTGAGAGCTATCAAAAATTTCAGCAGAGATCACGACAACAAAAATGCTGCCTCTGTGAGCAAGAAAGTACGGCCAGGCTTCACGAAAGAATAGCACGAACAGCTCGTCTTTAACAGCGCTACTAGCTTCCATTCCAGCGCTCTCTGTTTCCCTAAATACATTGATTCTATTCCCCAAACCGCGATTATTAAATTCGAATCCGCCCAATTTTGTGACGAATTGATGTTCGCTGTTACCGTTAGTTTTAGACCTACAAATGGCATTGTGGGAGAAAATTGATTTTCTTTGGTGGTTTTGAAATGGGATGAATAAGCTAGGAGATGAAACAGCCATTAAATTAAGGTTTTGAATAGTATTACAACAACAAAACCTTGATTTTCGATAGCTTAATTATCGTTAATAGCCCGTTGGCAATGGCGGCGGAATGTCGGGGGTTGTTGAGAAGCGGAAATATCTTTTTTTATTTTTATATTATTTTTTCTGATTTTTTTAGTCAGAAATACTTTTTAATTCTCGTCTGGCGGTTGAGTTGTCTGAAAGGGCGTATTGCATATGATTCACGTGGCCTCCATTTTTTCATTTTTTATTTATCAACTGTTTCTTCACAATAAATTTATTATTAACTTAAAAAGCGATCAGTATATACGTATATTCTATAAAGTTTATCTACACTATAAAAAGAACATTACGAATATTCAATAACATTTCCCTATTTCACTTTTTATTTATATTTTTTGAGTTTGTTTGATTTTACTTAAATTTTTAATAAAAAATTAAAATTACAGTCCACAATTAATTTTAACTACATATTTTATATACTTACAACTTATTACAACTTTTCAATAACATATTTTATTAATTTTTATCAAATTTTACAAAAAAAAATTTGATTTTAATCAAAATCAAAATATATACGTAACATTTTTACTACACTTTATCATGTTAGATGTGTTAAATTAAAAAGATAAAATATGTATAAAATATTTATCCATTATTGATGTATAATTTAACCTACCATTTAAACAATTTCAAGAACTTCCTCCATCTGCATAAAATTTATACTTTTCTTGAGTTCAAATCTGCTGTCACAATTGTATCTTCTTGAGTGTCTCATCAATAAAAAATGTAAATATTATCAAATTAATATAATTATTTAATATGTTTGCACTTGTTATTAAAATTGATTTGTATTTATTTATTGACGTGTTCTATCAGTGGAACAACCAATAATTGGTCACACAATTGAGTTAGCAGATCAGTACATATTGCACGTGCAAACAAAAAAAATGAAAACATAGGAATTGGTAATTTTAGGTTGCCCTTGTACAGCAGTAACAAGCTAAAGAGATACCTCAAGAATGGAAGACAAGTAGGGACTGTCGACAATTTCACTTGACACCACCACCACAAAGGTACTACCCCTATGTGCCATAAAGAACGGCTGAGCCTCCCTCATCTTCTTCACAAACATTTCGTCCTCCTCGAACGTTACACCCTCTATTGCAGAACTTCCGCCATTAATGCTCCTGCAAAACCTCAATGAAAGTTTTGTTCTGTTGCCTTTTCCCATCAAATCAGGCAGTCTGATTATATGTTTTACTTGATTCAGTGTGTTGCAACAGCGTGAAATTGACCAAGTTCCTTCATTTTCTTGCAGATACAACTGGGTTCTTAATTTTGCCAAGCCCATAATTCTGCACCGAAATTAGTTGGGTTCCCAGTCTATGAATTGGATATCACTTGTCAGGCTTATCTGGTTCAGAAAAATGCAGCGAAAGGTTGCTGCATAAATTCAGGTGAAGATCAGTGATGTCTAGACAAGAAATATAATATAATATAATGCATGTATGACAGGTGGAACAGTTCGTACACAAATTGAATAGAAGCTGATTTCTGGTGAAGTTCAGAAAGTATACGCTATATGAAGGGATAGAGTCATAGAGTGTTGCAAGATCAAAGCATGCAACAGGTGTTTAATCTGATTTATATTTTCAGGGCCCCACAGTGATGGGTCAGCTGTCTATCAGCAGCTTCGGCTTCTATCGATTAATTAGACTGCACTGAAAGAATTTGTGGATATATATAAGGGATAATTGTATCAAAGGTCCCCAATTTTTCAAAAACGTTAAGAATATGCCCTTAACCTTAAAAAATAGCATCAAACGTCCCCAACGTTTGAAGAAATAGGCACCGTAGGTCCCTATTAACAGATTCCATCCATTTTCTCCGTTAAACCTCAGATTTGGATTGCACGCGCTTTCACTCTCTAAAAAAGACGAGTGAGAATGGCAAGGATAAAAATGGTCACTGAAAGTGGAGTTCATTTAGGAAGATGAAGGCCAATATGAAATGAATGAAGTTGTTGACCATGAAGACTTGATCTCAGATGATGCAACTGATGGTATTATATTTGGAAGTTCTGAGGCCGCCAAGCAGTTCATGGAGGAGCTAGAACGGGGTTCAAGTGCTGATAGTTCGCATGAGCACTCTCAAGGGATTGATGGTCAAATCGTCACAGACTCAAAAGAAGAAGCCGACACTGATGAAGAAGGGGACGGTAAAGAGTTGTTTGATTTTGCTACCTTGGCAGCTCTTTTGAAAGCTGCAACAGGTGCTGATTTAGACGGTGGCAGTATCACCATAACTTCTTAAGACGGATCTAGGCTTTTCTCTGTCGAGCGTCCGACTGGCATGGGATCTTCACTCCGATCTTTGAGACCTGCCCCACAACCAAACCGCCCCAACCTTTTCACTCCTTCCACTTTTTCTGGGATGGGAGAATCTGAAAACAACTTGAGTGAAGAAGAGAGAAAGAAATTGGAGAAGTTACTGAAGATCAGAGTGAAGTTTTTTAGGCTTGTTCACAGATTAGGCCTTTCTCTGGAATAATCAATGGCAGCACAGGTTTTGTATCGGTTCACACTTCTTGCAGGAAGGCAGAATGACCAAATTTTTAGTGTGGATGCTGCCAAGAGGATGGCTGTGCAGCTTGAAGCAGAGGGCAAAGATGATTTGGATTTCAATGTGAACATCTTGGTTCTTGGATTATCTGGAGTGGGTAAAAGGGCTACCATAAATTCAATATTTGGAGAGGAGAAAGCACCAATTGATGCGTTTGAAACTGGGACGACTTCTGTGAAAGAGATTAGTGGGTTGGTTGATGGAGTTAAGGTTGTGACATACCTGGTCTCAAGTCTTCTGTAATGGAATAGGCTTACAACCGCAATGTATTGTCTTATGTAAAGAAGTTCACAAAGAAAGGCTTCCCGGATGTCGTCCTCTATGTGGATCGATTAGATGCTCAAACAAGAGATCTTAACGATGTTGGAGGCCAAACGGATTGCCTTAAGGCTTCTGAGAACGCACAAGAGGTTTCAAAGATGCTGGAGGCCAAACGAATGCATTACCATTCATCTGAGTTTTTTGTTTCATTTCCTACTTTCCAAAATGGTATGGCAGTGGCTCAAGTCGAGGTGATGATGATGCCGCTACCGGTACAAGGCCATCTCAACCAGCTCCTTCACCTCTCCCGTCTCGTTTCTCCGCTCACAACATCCCTGTCCAATTTGTTGGCACCACTACCTACAACACGTAGCAGCTTAGCTGATCCGACTTGTCTATGCACAAACCATAAATCCAAGTCTCTGCCAAACAATTTATCCCCCCAATATAAATGCCACTCATCACTACACACCAATTCTCTCCATCTCTTCGAAACACAGTTGAAAAATAGATGATACTTTCGAAGAACTCTTGCCAAACAAAAAAAGGCTATGTGATCAGGAAGCCTAGGTATTAGAGCTGCTTGCCAGACTACTTTCCATTTGTTCCATAGACTTTCTAGATGCATTCTCAGACTTCCGTTTGATCACGTAAATTCTTCATTGCAGTAAGCACAAACTTGAACAGAAGATGAAGATGGGT
The DNA here is from genome assembly GCA_030279155.1 of Forsythia viridissima. Classification (NCBI taxonomy): domain Eukaryota; kingdom Viridiplantae; phylum Streptophyta; class Magnoliopsida; order Lamiales; family Oleaceae; genus Forsythia; species Forsythia viridissima. The sequence goes on along the minus strand of CM059038.1, from coordinate 45,766,852 downwards.
AATTTATGCAAGGCATTTCTGATGCAGAATAGTTGAAATATGAATCGTTGTTGTAGATTTCAACAACTTTGCCTCTCTCTTTAATGGCTTCTGGTGAAAGAAAGATCAAATATTGCAAAGATTTGACAAAAAATATTTTCGATATAAAAATAGAGAAATATGCTTCAATGGATTATTATCCCTGCAACTCCAGTTGTATTTTTTGGAGAGAGAAAGCGATTGGAGTGCAAATCTGAGGTTTAACAGAGAAAATGGATGGAATCTGTCAAGAGGGACCTACGATGCCTATTTCTTCAAATGTTAGGGACGTTTGGTGCTATTTTTTAAGGTTAGGGGCATATCCCTAACGTTTTTGAAAGATTGGGGACATTTGATGCAATTATCCCCATATATAATTATCTGGCTTGATGTACAACAAATTTATAGACAATAATAGGAAAATTGGCGCAAATGGTCCTTAACCTTTCCCCTTATTGTGAAAATGGTCCCTAACCTTTAATTTTTGATAAATTATTCCCTAACCTATCCATTTAGGTGCACAATTAATCCTTATTTGATAAAAAAGACAAATATGTCCTTATTTTTATTTAGAAAATTTTTCAATTGGATTCTTAACCTTTGTAAAAAGTACAAATGGGTCCAATACTTTTATTTTTTTAAAAAAAAACATTAAAAGAAACTAACAAATTGATAATATACTAAATTATTTTGTATATTTTACGAACTATTATAAAATAACTAAAATTTAAGCTCATAATTATTAACAAACGTCTTAATTAAAATTATTTTATTATTATTAAATAATTATTAAAATTTAAACTTTAATTTTATCATTACAATATAAAATAAAACTTTATCACAAATTTAATTATCAAATATTATTATTTCATTGAACTATTCGTTTATTAACTACAAATATTAGAGCTCAATTTGTATTCTTCATATTTTAATTTATCGTTTTATTATCGTTCAAAAATAAAGAACATAAAATGTGTAAATTAATTTTTGTTAGTATTTTTATGTTAAAAAAATATAATAAAATTGGTTCAATATCATAAAATTATATATGTCATTTTGTTATTTATTTAACTTAATCTTTTGTCAAGTTTTTCACACCACATAACAATTACATATATCTAAAGCGCAATAATTTTATATTTTTCTCTTATGAAAAATTTATTTAACACAACTTATAGTGATATATTTAATATGCTAAATTAAATATTGTTTAATAAATGTATCGGACTTATTTGCACATTTTGCAAATGTTAGAAATCCAATTGTATTTTTTTAAACTAAAATTAAGGGCATTTTTATCTTTTTAATCAAATAACGACCAATTATACACCTAAATAGATAGGTTAAGGACCACTTCATCAAAAATAAAAGGTTAAGGACCATTTGCGCACTATTTACGTTAAATACTATTTGTGCCAATTTCCCACAATAATATTCTAACTTGTTTTTTTCCCACAATAATATTCTAACTTGTTTTTCTCTCCACGCGTGGTTCAGAGTAGAAATTGTTACTAAATATAACAGAGAGATGTAACGAGGACAATATCTTGATCACTTGTAAAAAAACAAACTTTTGTAAATATGATAGTAATGACACTGTTCACTTTGTGCTTGACTGTAAATTTACAACTGATGATCATTATTGACTGTCACATTCTTCTCAAAAGTGATCAACATTATTTTGTGGTAACATTTCTTATCATCCATTCAATGATAGAGATATTCTGAATTATGGCATAAGATTCCACGGCCCAAAAAGCATATGATGTTGATGCCATTTTAATCTGTCTAGTGTTTTTAAGTTGCCTGTAGGGAAAAGAAACTTTGGCTATTTTATTTAGGGCACGTTTAATTTTAATTAAAATCAGATTTTTTTGTAAAAGTTGATGAAATGTGTGATTGAAAAATTGTAAAAAGTTGTTAGTCCGTGAGATATGTGGTTAAAATTTATTGTTAACTTTGACTTCAATTTTTTTATCAAAATTAAAATTAATATCAAACAAAACCTTAATCTTGGGAAATATTATAATAATGGAAATTGATATGCCCAATCTGGCAAAAGATTACATGGCATACTGGCATTTTTTACGTACTTCCATGATCATATATTGATAATCCCCCTTTTAATCTATTGAAATATTTATTTTTAGTTATTTAGCTCTTGCTAAATATGACTAATTGTCCATTTTGAATGAGTACACACTGGTAACAATCAGAAAGAGACCATTTGATACCTGCTGAACAATAATGTAGTGCCTGTCTTTTTTAGCGGGCAAATTATTCACGAAGATATTTGCCATAATCTTATAATACACAAACACGTGACCAAGAAGAGTCCATTTTTACAAGCAACTAAGCAAGCACGAAAGAGTTGACGACAACATCAATAGAATGGTGTACGGAAAAAGTTCGAGATTTTACACAAGCCAGATCCCTGGTACAAATATGAGTTCTTTGAACATGTAGAAGTGAAAATGGAAAACCCAAAAAAATTCATAGATTCTTACTACTACAGTAGATTACAAAAGGGATACTAATGCGGTTTGATTTCAATTGAATTATATAGATGAAAGACAGAGGTTCCCAGTGAACCATGTTCTTAATACAAGTCAATAGCTTAGCCTGGTCAAATGTTAGTCAGACTGCATAGGGGTCAACAAATAAAAATGCATGGGTTAACCGGGGAAATATGTACCGAACTAATGATAAATAGTCATACAACAATACGGCTGGTGTAACGTGTAGTCATGTGGACTGTTCACCCGCTTGAATCAGATGAATCTTCAAAGCCAATGGAACCATCTCCGTTGCTGATCCCGAGCTTCTTTCTTGGGAGCTAAGGTTATTCTATCGGCATTAGCTACAGCCCATTTGTTAAAATCCGGCGAAGAAACCAGACCTTCCAGTGCTTTCCGTGTGGAATCCCTAGTGAATTTCTCCCATTCATCCTTTGAAAATTTTCTTCTCTCGGGAGTGTCGTGGAAGCTAGAAAAGAAAGTCCCCGAATCTGACAACCTACCAGATGATTTGCTGATTGAACCTGAGAGTGACGAAACAAGGACAAAAGAGGAAGAAGAAAAAAAAGTTAGTCCAGAGATCCATCAAATCAATTCATTAGTGTAGATATTTCATGTTGAAAGTGGAACCAACCTTGAAGAGGAGTATTTGGAGATCTGGTGAAAGGTTTGGAAACATAGGATTCATCAATGTGTGAAGAATAGGGATCCAGAGGATTTCCGAGATTTATCTCTAATCTACACAATCTTCTGCAAAAGTTCTTCAAATTATTTCGCTTGTCAAGGAAAAACGAAAAAGCTAAAAATAGCTTTGAAACATAAGAAAAAAAATCAGAAACGTAGGACAGATGCCAAACTATTCAAATGCTAGAGCTAGCAAGAGAGAATTATGAAGACACTTCTTCAAGGGGATAACATCACGACACTGGGTTATAACCAAATTTTATCAATCAAGGGGATTATTCTGCACAAGAATTAAAACGTGGACTCACTTATAAACACGACGAATGACCTTTGGATGTCCCAATTTCTTCAACACTGAAGAAACAAAAATCCCACCCACCAAAGCCTCCACTGCCAATAAATGATCCACAGAACTCTGAAGCACAAATACATCATTTCGTTACTTCCCATTAAAAAAGATTCATGAAACTCCATCAAAGGAAATCAATAATCTAAAGCAAAACCTGAAGGATCATCACTGAAGCAACAATCCGAATTGACCAAGCAACAAAATGAGATACGCCTATATCGATAGATCCATCCTCTGTAAGAACAAGTTTGCGAACAATCCAATAACCCAGCCAAGCTCCAGCAATTACAAGAAACACAAGCAGAAATATTGCCAGCTGCACCATATAAGCACTGAATGTTAGCAAAATATAGAAGAGATATCATGCACAGAAAAGGATCACTTAATCCAAAGGTAAAAGATGTGTTATATATGTACCGAAACTATTTTATAATTAGTATCTAAGCACAATGGAAAATTATTATTATAAGATAACTGTTAACGAAAATCTCCAATCCTACAGATTAAGAACTTCTAATGTTGTATTCATTTTGACTTATTGATCCAGAAATAGGATTCTTTCACTTTACACTATACATTGGCCCCTGTAAAACAGAAAAGCATTACATATCACCATAACTATTCATATCTTTCACCCATATTAAGTACTACTTAAGAAGCTCCTAACCCAAGTCATGAAAGAGCAATATGAGCTGGTGCACGGTAAAATGTCTTGTTTCCACAGCCAAGTCATAAACAATGCCGGGGAGTAGTAGAAATCCCTTGAGTGTTCCTAATCTCCCACAGTGACGCTAGTGATGGACCTAGATGTCGATACCACAGGTGGTTTATGGGAGCACCTGATACAAATCCTCTTGATTCATTTATATTAAACAAAGAAATAAAGGTGAGATATCAAGCAATGAAAAAGTCATCCTTGTGTAAAATAGAATTATAACTAATTTTCTGAAACTGTTATTTGCCTGTACAGACAAGTATTGTCACATATCACGATAATTTGGGCTTATGTACATATTTCCTCTCGACTGATTAATTTCTTACAGGAACTTTGTTTAAAATAGTTTGAAGCTCTCTTCCCATGGGGGAAGAGGAATAACGCATTGGCTGTTGAACCCTCATATGTGAAACTAAGTTTGATACTTCAAATTAATTGAATTTTAGAGAAGAATTTTCACTATGAGCATATCGATCACAAAAAACAAACTCTACCTAGAGTCGATGAAAGGAAAACTTGAATGTATAACTAAAAGTTTAACAGAAGACTTGGCGACATTCAATTGTTTGCACTACGCGTTGGGAAATTTGTCACTATAAAGGAGGCAAATATAATGGAACGAAAAGTTCTGTCTTTAATACAATTGTTTCACTCTCTCATTCCTGAAGACAGAATCTGCAAGAAACTGAAAAAATTAGCCACAAGAAACTTACATACAGGATTGTACATGTCTTCTGAGATTCCGATCTCAACAAGTAGTGAACGCATCAATCTTGGCACATAATCAAGAAGGAAAACCCCTAAGCCGACCTGAATAAAAATTGAACCAAAGTAATCATAATTGCAAGAGACATCAATATATAAAAGAAAGGTGCACTATATACTAAGAGACAGTACTCACAAAGCTTGAGTACAGAAATATTGCAAGTGAACTATTCCGACCAGTTGGAAGAAGCTTCATTCCCTGTTAAGTACATAAAATTTGAGGGTAGTTAGAAAAAGAACACGAAAACAAAGTTACAAAATGATGAGCTTCATTCCACACATGCAAGTGAACTCATAGTACTTAAGTCCCCTTACATGAAGCATTATCTAAATATATTGTTCTGTAAATTCATGGAAAATCATTCCAATCATGGCCTAGAGGCCTTTCGTATCAGAAATAAGATAATTGGTAGCAGTAATGATGTCAAAATGATCTGAAAGGCCCAAAGTTATGGACCTACCTGGAAAAGGACTACCAATATCACAAGAAGAACTCCTACTGACATTGCACCGCTGTAGTAAAATACTAGAGACTTGCTGAGCCAGGAAGCAAGAGTCATCATTGTTATCCCCAAGACCAAAAATACTATGCGGTATAAGAAAAATTCTGCAAAATAAGACATCAATTCATATAAGTGCACCAAAATAAGTATCAAAATAGAAAAAGAAATTTTCCTCGTGAAATTATCCATAGAAGAAGAAGAAAATGATTTGAGGGGAACAAACCTTCATCAAGGGACACCAGGAGACTTTCTGAAGAAGCAGCGCCCATCCGTATATCTAAGAGCTTGTGATCAAAAGGTGACATTGATCCAACCCATAAACCCTTGGTAAGTCTCTCCCACTGACCTTGAGGGCACATCCCTATCCCAAGGGATACATTGCTGCAATGTTAACTATAGCTGTAAATTGGTACTCACAAGTATAGACGCGCGCACATCTATGAAAAGGGTGATTCCAACAAATTATTAATTCAACATTTGCTTTTCAAACCTATATAATCATCTATAAGGTGTTAGTATTGACAGAAGGTGGAAAAATTGTTTTAGGCCCACAAAATGAAGCAGAAGTTTCTGCAAGAAATAAAATGAATTATTACCAAAATCCATTCTTATTATAAAAGAATGAAAGAAGTGGATCTTTATAATACACCAAAGATAAGTACGGGATAAGCTTTGTGCAACTGGGTTAATTGGAATCTACTGATTAAACATAATTTTCCTAAACTTAGATTAGATGAAAAGGTGAAGAAAAATAACGACTAACGAATATACAAGATCTATCAAGAGATATGAGTTAATGAAAGCAACCCCTTATCAATAATAGGGCGGCACGCTTAACAAACTAAGGAAAGTTTTATCTGTATATCAACTTTTGTGTAAAAAATTGGATTCGAAAAACATAAAAGACTAAATAACAAAATAAATAGATTTCCAATTAAGCAAGAAATTCCATTTACTATGACTCACAGCATTATGTATAATTAGATTCCAATCAAGCGAGCAATTTCATTTACTCTGAACAAAATGATTTAGCATTATGCATATAGACTCACCTGTGGAAACAGATCTCGACATTCGGTGGACGGCCACTTGGATTTACATATGAAACTTTTACCTTTACCGATTTGGCAAACTTGCTCAAATGTTTAAGCCTTGGCAAGCCATGGATATGAACTCTCTCGCATTTCACTTTGGTTCCTGGCTTGGAACCTGGTGACTTTTCCACAATCAAGCTTGGTGATAGCTGCAATGAGGCAGACTCGAAAATAGCTGCAGAAATAAATAGATAAGCTTAGAGATAGATTAACATACATGCATGCGGACTCGCAGATGCTCTCATGTACATGCATATATAGAAATATAATTATACCCTTATGTACATAAATGAACTGTGAGAGATGAGAGAGCAATTCAACACAATCTATGTGACATATATCCCAAATACCGTGTCTCCAGCTCAGTAAAATAACCATCATTCAACAGAACCCATTGTAATAAGAGGAGGATATTTTGTACGAATCAGAATGGATTGCATAGTTCCGAGAGTCATTTAGTACGGGCCGTGGATCCTATTCCACTAGAACGACACTATTCAAGAGAAAATGAAATGGGCATAGAATCATGGGCATGGTTTTCAAATGCCCAAAACCAACGATAAATGTACATCACTTCCATATAACAGCAAATACACTCGCAATTAACAGAAATATACTGTTTGTAAGTTCTATACATTCATATTAAGAGTGGATATTATTGGCATGCAGTGCTGAATGGGATTCAACAGTACACCTTATCAGACGTGCTATTTGGATATGACTTTTGTCCCCTCCATTGTAGCTCTTCACCTAACTATAGAATGTTTGCTCGTGGTTAGAAGTAATTAAAAGTTAATTTTTCTAAAAGTAGTACCTAAAATTAAGTAACTTGCAAAAACTTCACGATGGTAATACCAAGACCCTACAACCTTAAACCTAAACCACACCCATCAATACAATTCAAATTTAATCAATTAAATTAGCAAAGCTACATTTTTATCCAATAACTGAGTGCTCCCAAGTAAAAGATGTCTTATTTCTATCCTTAAACCCAGTTCTAAAAAGATGTTAGGGAAGCTTACCTAAAGAGAGCTCGTCTGTGGAGCTAACAGAGGGAAAGAATGAATATGATACGAAGAGAAGCCATAGAATGCAAGCTGATGGATTTGCAGCGGCCATGGCTTCGGGGATTATGGTCGGAGCGAATTGAAATTACGAGGAATTGATGAGGGTTATTTATGTTGTTTCGGCAATTAAAATTGATTTGGGTTGTGCGTTTTCTAAAATTTAAGATTAACAATTTAGGGATTTGATTCTTAACACGTATTTATAACTTTATCAAAAGTGTATATCTTTACCAGAAAAATAAATTGCCCGGGCGTGCTTTCTCTTCAAAAATATATTGTAAATTAATACAGCGGTTTTTTTTTTTTTTTTTTTTTTAACGGTGGAATCCATCTGTAAAAAATTTTAATGGATTGAAGAGTTGAAAAGAACGAGAGAGAGTGAGTTTTATTTTAGAGGAGTTTGATTTTGATGAATATGGAGAAATTGAGGAATTGAGGAATTGAGAAAGATAGATATGGATTTTGGTTTGAGAAGATAAAGACATAATCACGAACAAAGAAGTACTTTTTTTTGTGCTTGTAGCAGAGTAAACCTTTATACGGTCGGTGACTAGTTTAATATAATCTTCAAAAATATAATCTTATGGAAATCGACAATAGAAAAATAAATTGAGATTAATAGGATGAACAAGATAGAGAAAGAAATTTTTGGAGAATAATGATGAAGAGAAAGAGAATTGGAGAAGATGAAAAAATTTGAAAAAGGTAAACACGTATAGTAGATTTTTGGAATTTAATATCAAATTTGATATTTTAGTAATTACTAGTATATACCGCTTTCCCGCAGATTTCATTGTAGGTTACGATTCAAATTTAATGGCAATTCAAATATGTAGCAGATGAAAAGAAGGTAGATTTGAGGAGAATTAATTTGAAAAACAGATGAGATATGATGGAGAAAAATCAATTTTGAGAATAATGTAGCAGATAAAGAAAAATGTGGATTTGGAAATTTGATTTTATGATATTGAATTTGAAGAATATATGAGATATAATGGAGAAAAATCAATTTTGAAAATAAAGATGAACACAAACATATATGTATTTTTTTTTTGGTCAGTAGAAAAAAAATTTATACGATTGTGATAAGTATTACATAGATATTTTTAGATCCTATTTATTAATTATTAGTATCATTTTAGTTTCTGTTTTCGACAGATAACCAAAGGAGGCCTATATTAAAAATTATATTGTGGTACTATATTAATATAGAATAAATTAAATATTTAGATCGGTATAAGTGCAATAGTGTTAAAATTATATTTTAAATATGGGATAATTGTATGAAAAGTCTCCAACGTTTCAAAATCATTGGTAATATGCCTCTAACTTAAAAAAATAGCATCACACGTCCTCCAACGTTTGAAGAAATAGACATCGTAGGTCCCTTTTAACATTTTTCATCCATTTTCTTCGTTAAATCTTAGAATTGCACTACACGCACTTTCTCTCTTCAAATTAAGCGATTGGATTTTGTCTAATTTTGATGTGATTGGAATCACATAGTCAGAGAATGGAATTTGCAGGCAAGTCTAAACTCCTTAATCAACGTTCAAATATTTCCAAAATTATTACTAAATTTGCAACAGTATGTAAGTTTAGAACTGTTGGTGTAAAAACTCTGGAAAGGGCTTTTTTTACTGTTTATGGCACTCGGACAAATCCTCGAATCAATTAACCCTTGTTAATAGACTTACATCCCTGTTTTTGACCCTCGAATTCTCGGTTTCGCTGCAGTATTTTAGTAACTTTGTTTTGACTCTTTGACGGGAGTGGCCTGGGATTAATCGCTTGAGGTTGGACAAGTTTTACTTTCTTATACGTAGGTTTATGAGGACTTTGTTTGAATTGATGAAACTTAAAAAATGGGATTTGGAATTGCTGGGGAAATTTATGGGTGTTTTGGAGAATGATGGGTTTATAGAAGATGATAAGTTGCAGGGCAATAGAGTTAATTATCATATTGTATCGGTTTTCTTGGAGGAGTTGAAGGAGGTGGGGTTTCCGGTGATGAAGGAGGTGGTTGATGTGATTTTTGGGCCCTTTTTTTGGGTTCTGAAGAAGAGTAAGGAGAGGATTTTGGTGGGGAAAGTGACGAGTTGTGTGTTTGATGAGATGCTGGAGATGGGTAGGGAATTGTTAGGGAAGAAGAAAATGGGGGTGGATTGTGACGAGAAAGATGGGGATGTGTGGTTAAGGGTGGTTGCCTTGATGATGGGGTTTTCGGCGAGGTCTTATGAGGTCGGTTTGTCGGTGGAGTGTTTTCAGGAAAATAGGAAGGCGGTTTTTGGGTTGCACGAGGAGTTTTTGAAGTTGGAGAAGGATCTGGAGTCGTGCAAGTCTGAAATAGTGGTTCCTGAATACAATGAGCTTCTGATGGTAGTGGTGATGATGAGGAGGTCCCTCAGTTGATCGCCATTGATAACAATACTAGTAATGGTGAGTGTGCATCGACGGCAGCAGAAGAAGCTGAGAATGTGCACGATGACAAGAATGAGTCTGATGATGAAAGTTTGAAGAAGAGTAAGAGGGCAAGAAAGCGTGTGATTTTGAAATTTAACGGAAAAAATGGATGGAAAATGTTAAGAGGGACATACGATGCCTATTTTTTTAAACGTTGGAGATGTTTTGTGCTATTTTTTTAGGTTAGGGGTATATTCTTAATAATTTTGAAACGTTTGAAACCTTTTCATGCAATTATCCCTTTAAATATTTATAAACAATAGCTCTTATAATGTATAGATAGTAGGAATGGCAATATCCCATCCCCACTGGTTAGTTAACCAAGGGTTGGAACGAGAATGATGATCCTCATCTCAAATTTTCTGAATCTACTTTAAAAAAATTTATTTTAATTTAATTTTATATTTTTAAAATTTAATTTGTAATTTAAAAATATTAATATTAATTAATTAATTGATTGATTAAAATAGTAAATAGAAATATTTTAATTTCTATTGCCATTCATTGTAAATAGTAAATTGTAGACCATACAAATATATATATATAGATAAAAAAATATATTTAATCAATTTGACCAATTTAAATTATAATTTAATCTTGACCAACCATGCACTAATTTATCAAATTGTTGGTTTAAAATTAATAATTTAAATAAAAAGTCTTATTTTTGAAATAATTAAGTTATTCAATAAAATAATATAATGCAATTATACAATATTTGGTTATTGAATTAATGGTGGAGAGTGAGTCCAACCCCAAATACACGTTTTTTAATCGTCTTTTAATAGAAATTTAACACATCATCAAATAAATAAATAAATAAATCATTACGATCAATATTTAATGCATTCACACTTAATAATGATGTGTTAAGATTCTATTTAAAAGATGACTAAAAAAACATGTATTTAAAACAAGAGATTCAGATAAGTGAAAAACGACCCCTCTCCTCTTCCTAGTCACTTGCAAAACATACAATCTCAATAATTCACACACTCCAACTACCTCTATTTAGCAATTAAAAGTTTAAAGAAAAAAGAAAAACAGAAAACATCATTTTGTAAGGACCAAGTAAAGCAGTACTCCAAATGATACATCATATCATATTCCCATTATGAAAAAGCAAGAGAATGAAAAGGACAGAACATAGAGCTTCATTTTGTTTGTCAAAGTTAAGCAACTACGGGTAGGGTGTGCATTTCATGTTCAGGACCCAATTTCTGCAATACTCTGTAAGGCTGGTCTCCATTGCCCTCCTCCGCCATGATGCCTGCCCACACCTCTGCCGCCGCCACTGATACCAAGATGGTGCACATCCTGCTCCGTCTGAAAAAGGACACTCGGAATCACGTACATTGAACAATATTCAACAAAAGAGAAAAGTTAATGATACTGCACAGGATAACTAAAAAATAGACTTTCCTCTCTCCAAAGTATCCGGCATGTTCCGTGTAACGTTTTACACACAAGGTAACTAAATAATACTAAAATATGTGCGATAAATATTTTTATAGATTATAAGCAGTAGATCCTATTGAATGTGGATAAAAAATAGATAAAATTTGTAGATACTACGAAATGTGTAGATAAAAATAATATTTAACCAACTTATAAGTAATTATTAACAATAGCAAACATACTCTAAAACTTTGTTTGATTTTGCTTAAAAATTTACTAAAAAACTAAAGTCAAATTTAACAATTAATTTTTACCATATGGAACCTATAACTTTAATTAATTTTTCAATCTTATTCATAACTTCAATCAAAATTTACAAAAAAAATATAATTTTTAACAAAATCAAACGGACACTGAAGAAGAAGAAAAAAAAAAAAAAAAAAAAAAAAAAAGATAAACTCAAAATTTGTCGCCAAGTATAACAAATATGACACTAGGGAATGGATTTAGCAAAGAATGTAAGAAATTAATGGAGTGCAACCAACAATAAACTAAGCCTTGTCATCATAAATTTGAGATCGGCTACTTAAACTTATTTCGCCATTCAATTTATTTATTGCCAATAAATTTAGAAGTTTAAAGTATCAAAATGCTCAACGATTATTACACACTAGGTTAGTTTAATTTGATCTACTCATGTCTTGTTTTTTTTTTTTTTTTTTAACTAAGATCACATCAATCTTGTGCGACTAGGAGTTTAGAGAACATTCAATTAAAGCTAATATAACCCTTCATATTCAATCACCACATCTTTAGGCCATTTTGGCATTTGAAGTACAATTATTAATTAAGCATTACCAAAAAGGCACAATTATTGAGTAACGCAATGACAGAGTAAGTTAGCTTTCTTCAAAATGATTGCTTTATTCATGACAAAAATTTGCCCATGCTGTTCTCATAAAAATGTTGGGTACTAGGTCTAATAAACTATGACTTGACAGAGCAACAAAACTAGTTACACGTACCTTTAAAAAAAAAAATTGAAGAAAAAAAGTCTCCAAATTTATAAAAAAAAAATAGTAAAAATTATTTATTCGGTTAATAATATTTTCAGAACTAAAAAAGAAATACCACGACTTCTCACAGTCAATCTCAAACCTAAATTAACAAGAAAAGTCGTGTTTGCTTAACTTAAATTCCAAGTAATTTATCATTATGAATCAAAATAATACGCTATTTAAGTAAATAATGATCTAGCAGATGGTTCAGAAATAATTATTTAGATATACCATGACAATACTTTTGTCTGCAGTTGTCAGTTGTCACCAACCTCTCGTAATATCAGGAGTATTGCCTTTTAATTAAAGTTTAATCAAGTAAAATACATCACTTAATTAAACCACTAAAGATTCTTGACAATAATTAAGTGCCTCTTGGCTATTTTCAAATCTCAGCAGCAAATAACAATATTCAAGGTTGAAACAGAAAATGCTTAATAAATAAGTAGATATAATTTAGTTTAACAACCAACATAATATTCTGGTAAACGCCTTTCCAGTTTACTTTATGTTTAATACCCATACTTAACGGTATAAAATCCCATGTGACGACCCCTTTAAGATTACACATAATATGCAAAGAAAAACCTATATGGTTCTTATGCAAAGCTGTTAGAAATTGTAGCTTAGACAGAGTAGCAGACAAATATATACCTTAATTGCCTCTCTTTTACGTGTGCCAAACATGAAACATGCCTGGTAGTGTAAAATAAGTCGAATTTAGCCTACTCGACTACATATTTTTTACCGAGTTTTGGTAAAAATCAAGTTTTGTAGCGTAATTTTTTTTGTCCCTTAACAGTATCAGCCCAGACAGCCAGACTTCAAGTGCAAATTTTTCTTTTTTTTATTTGAAGTACTAGTTCCTCTACAAAAAACCTAGCTAGCTTCACCCATAAAAAACCAAGGTCTACCTGAGTATGGACACCATGTTCTGCCTCAAAAGATGAGTCGGGCATAGCATATGTTTGGGAGTGAACTTATAAGCTGATTAAACATTATTTTTATTCACATATTTCGTAGGACTTACAATTTTTATTCACTTTTTATGAACAGATCCACTGCTTATAACAAAGCCAAGCATGCAGCTAGTTGACACGCCAAATTTACACCACTAATTAATACGTGTCCTCTAACTATTAAGTTAACAGAAAAGCAAAAGCTCAACAAAAAGGCAAAGGATCTATCATTCAGTACTGCAAAACAAGTCCATGTTCTGAGGAATAATTTTCTGAATCCATATTGAGCAAAAATCAGGTTCTGGGGTATAGAGATCTTTTTTCTGTTTCGATGCACATGTAAAATAGTTAAATGCTTTACAAATCCAACAACTTTTTCTTGAATCCAAACATGCTTTTATGCATAGACATGATAACCAAAACAAGATACCAATCCCACTGTTCCTAGAATATAACTTTAGCTCTAAGTTTGTAAGTAATTAAACTTTACACATGAAATATGCAATTAATTAACAAAATCAAATAAATACTGGAGGAATTTTTTACCTTATCAGAACTGCAATTTGCTGGTTTTGATTTAGATTTGGAGTTGAGATTGGAACCAGCTTGGTTTTTCTTTGGCTCCAAATTGAGTGCTCCTCTTTCCTTCAACAATTTTCCCAGTTTCTTGCATTTCTTTGCAGCAAATTCTTTCAACACATCTTTTCACCATGCAATAAATCAAAAACTGAGTTAATTAAGAAATCATTAAAACAAAATTTAACTTCTTTTAAAAAATAATGTTCTAACGTTGTACCTTCAAAGCTGACGAGTCGATAAACTTGTCCAATAAGCAAAGTGTCTTCCGGTCGAAGAAGTTTCAGCTGCTTCACCGGCGTGCCATTCCCAGTTTTCGGCGCCGGCGAGGTTATTACCAGTGCCACGTAATGGCCAGGGTTGGATGCCATGACTTCATTAGCACTGACCGACCAGTAAATCCTTTCCACTTTGTTGTCTGGATGCAAAATGACCACCGTCGCCGCCTCCGCCGCCTGGCAGTTCCCCATCTTAATACTATCTCCGCCGCTTCCTTCCAAATGAACCGTATATAAATGAGTAAATGAAGTAAGGGGTTATTGTTGAAGGGTTCTTTCAGTGCATAAATGGGAGATAGTGACGATCAATTAAGGAATCCTGAGATGTGACAAAGAAATCAGTCACCAATGAATGTATACATCAAAGTTCTTAATTTCTCTCACTTGTGCAGGTCAAATCCAAAACTCTTATACTCTCATTACTGTAGTAGAATTCTGTTAATGGGCTGATGATGCGAACATGAAAATGAAGAATATATATATATAATAGTTACAGAGGAGGGAGAAGGGGTGGGGTAGTGACGTAGTGTGGGGGTGGATTTAAGAGGAGACGTGAAGTGCTAGATCTGCCAAACCACCTGCCAATTGCAGGATGTAGTTTATGACTTTGCGTTTGTAGGGGCGGGGTGTAGCACTGAGGTAGGGTGGATTAAATTTGCAATTCAATGATGGTACGGAACTGAGTGGAAATGATCTAAGGCTTACTTATCTTGTCTATGTCAAAGTGTCATTATATAATTGATATTTTATGATCTCACAAATAATTATAAAAATAATATTTGTGGAACTATAAACTACCAATTATAGGTTAATGATCTAATGCCCCCATGTGGGCAAGATAATGTGCCCACATGCTGATTTGGCAATATGTGGGCACTTGATGATAAAGCACACATGCTGCCACATCAATATGTAGGCACCTTATCTTGCCCACATGAGAGACATTAGATCACTCCTCACTAATAGGGATGGCAAAAAAATCTGTCGACCCGAACCCGCCCGGCCCTGTTAAGCAATAGGGGCGGGTTTGGGACAGATTTTTCTGCCCCGGGCCGGGCCGGGCCGGACCGGGTCGGGTCGGGTCCGGGGCAACCCCACCCCGTCATGCCCCCCCACCCCCGGCGACCCGACCCTTAAAATTTTTTTTTTTTAAATCATAAAATATAGTAGAAATTATGATTTTCACTAAAAATGGACTAAAGAATAATCGAACCCGGGTTAAAAATTATAAACTACTAACCTTAACCACTATACCACAACTCAAATATTATAATTTTTTTGTTTTGTTTGGTACAAATATTTAAAAAAATTGTATATATATATTTTTAATTATTTTTCAGTTTAACTAAAAAAAAAAATCGCGGGGCGGTTGGCGGGTCCAACGGCCGCCCCGCAAATTCGCGGGTCGCGGGGCAGGGTGGGGCTGACCCGCCCCGAACCCGCCCCATTGCCATCCCTACTCACCAATTATATGATCACACCTTAGTATGGACAAGATAAATGGGCATTAGATCATTCCTCCAAACTGAGAGCATATCATAGTGCGATTGACCAAATTGCTAAGCTATTTAACCCCGCGAAAGTCTTCATTATTCTATATCCAAGGCTATATCTCCTGCCCTTTGGTGGACAGGATAAGCTGTCCACCTGCTGAAGTGTCAGTAGGTAGACAGTTGATGATAAAAATTGTTATCAACTGTCCACTTACTGACACCTCAGCAGGTGGACAGTTTATCCTACCCACCAAGTTGGTAGGAGATCAGTGGGGATTCTATATCACGCATTTTATCGGAGATAAAATTTTTATTAACATTTCAATTATATATTGCAACAATTTTTTAATAAAATTTTAAACAAATTAATTTTTATCAAATTTTACAAAAAAAAATTCAATTTTTTTTAAAAAAAATTAATTTTAAATATTTTGATAAATAAAATTTACACACAATAAATTATTTCATCTGTCTCACAAAAAGATAAAATTACTTTCATTATACATTTGTCCTAAATTATAGTCAACTTTCTTTATTAAAAGTATAATTAAATTTTTAATTTTCTGATATGTTTTTATTTAATGTGTCTTATTATCAACAAATATAAAATATCATTATTCGTGAAAGAGTATATTAAAAAAATATAAGTAAATTTTATAATTACAATTATATTAATTACATTTTTTTAATGTGTGTAAAAATGAAAGTAAACTTATTTTGTGGAAAAGAGGGAATAATACTTTCGTCTTTAAATAAAATTGCAGCATAATGTTTTCACTTCAAAGTATAGTAGAATTAAGCTTTTATTTAAAAGGGAAAAAAACAAATTAATCTGATCCATGTCAATATTTAAATTTCAAATAAAATTTAAAACTAAAATAGCTTTGACCCTCTGACCTGATCTAATAGCTAGTGGACTTCCACTTCGCCTAAAAGTGTCTATACATAAAAGAAAATAATTTTAATAGAATCCATTTTGATTTGAAGAGTTTTTGGTAATTTCTATTCGATTGACACATTCAAACAGTTATTTGAACATAAAATAATTTTACCATCTTTTATGACCTTATTCTATGAGATTTCGTGACTTGAATTATCTACACCAAGAAAATACATTAGACGTAATTTGTAAGGTGTTAGGTTTCTTGTCATCATTTGTTTAAGTTCAGGTTTTGATTTAATCGAAATTCAATTCGATTTTTATATACAATAAATTAATGTCTGACATTCCTACGTTAATATAGTGATAAGAAAAATTTTGGTTTTTAGTAAATTTGAAGACAATTTGATTGAATTTTTAAACATTTATGTGGCTGCCATTATAGAAAGAACTAGTAATTAAATTTAAACAAATGTTTTACCTATTTAACATTTTTAATCTTTTAAATTAGGCAATTTAACGTGACATCAAACACGTGTGGAATATTAAATTACAAAAAGCAGTTAATACCTTCGTCTATTTACCATCACCAATCTGTCGTTGTATCAGATCCAGTTCCCCAAGTGGTCCACTAATGACGTCATCATTGATAGTTGATAAACCTAAAAGTCCTAGTATTGTTAGCTTGAATTTAGTAAAGAACAAAAACAAATAACTATTCATATTTCATAAAGACAGATTACATCATTAGGAATTAGGGTATTGGCAATTCCCATCGCAGAAGCAAAAGTAAAAGATTATTCAATAGCAAGAGTCCCGTTCTAATGTCATTGTTATAATGTCTACCAATTTTATATTCATGCAATAAATGTATGACACTTGTCTTAATGAACATTATAACAATGTTCACCAAAGACAATAAATCAATATTCTCAATATTAAATGGCAGTAAATATTTTGTCATAATATTAGATGTGATTGCAAACGTATGTTAGATTCCCTTTTCTCCGAAATTTGGCTGCAAAAAAATCTTGCAATTTGTTAAATGGTCCATAACATATATTGGTTGCTAATCTATCATTTTTGGCTAAAAAGTTTCAATTATATTTTTAAGTGGACAAATGCTCCTTTTGCACTGAAACTATCCAAAACGTTGGTTTATACTTTTTTTTTTTGGCGGGATGCCATTTTTGACTTGTCAACTATTTCAATTTTTTTTTTTTTTTTTTGTAATTTAAAAATAAAACAATTAAATAAATTTGAGTGGAAGAATAAAATATGAAAAATTATAAATTATAAATGTAGAAGTTAGGGTTAAGAAAATAGAAATTTGTTATTATATTTATAACAAACAAAACAATAAAAATACTATATTGGGATTGTGGTGTAGTGGTTAAGCTTTATAATTTAACACTTTCTGCCCGAGTTTGAATCGCATCTAGTCAATTCCTAGCAAAAAATTGTGATTTTTAGTTGTCCCTTTTAGCCAATTTCTAGCAAAAATTGTGATTTTTAGTAAATGAATTTATTTAAATTCTAATTTTCTAACATTTATTTTATGTTTATATGGGTTGAAGAGGATTATCTTCTTTTTTTTTATTATTATTTTTTTTAGAATTAACAAATTTTCTTCTACTATTAAATGAGAGCATAAATCACTAGCAAACCTACTAGACATTTTGGACAGATTCCATCCAAAACGGCCATTTGCACACCTAAAGACATAAAAGACATCTCTGCAAAAAAATAAAGGGTTAATTACACTAATGGTCCACATTCTTTCAGGTTTGTAACGATTATATCCTTATTCTTTTTTTAGTAGATATCATCCCCATTATTCTATTTATTCTCACAGATGTCCCCAAATCACTATTTTTCACTATTCTGACAATTCTATGACAATTTTACTTATTGATTTAAATAAATTAAAATAATAGAGAAAAATAGAATGAAAGCATTGCAATTGCCTCCTTAACCTTTTTAAAAGTACAAATAAATTATAAATAATTTTATTTTATTCAAATAAGTGTTCTTCCCCAACTCAAAAGGAATCATCTTTTTCCACCCCCAGATTCAAATTGAATCATCATTTCTTGTTCCCCCCATTTATCAGGTTCTTGAAAAATAGAAGAGTACTAAAATAATAATGCCATTGTCTGCCTGTTACAACCATTTTCTTTGATTGTAGTTCTTGTCAAATTTTCATACATGTTAACTCTGTATTCATAACAATGTCTGTAAGTATTTAATCTTCTATGTATTTACATACACTCACTCAGTCGCTATAGTCTCTGTGTGTGTGTGTGTTTACTTTTGTAGGTGGGTACAAGTTCAGGTCATGGTTTTGAGTATGTTTTTATAAAAACCAGCTTAAAATTTGATAGCATAAAGAAATTTTAGCATGTGAGTTTATTGCTTTTGATTTAGATCCAATGGAATCTGATTGTTCTTTTGTTGTGAAGAAAATGAATTTCATGATTAGGTCTTATTTTTTCTTGATTTTTTTTTTTCTCTAGCTTTTTGTATTGATTTTTTCACTAAATTGGGGGGGGGGGGGGGTGGAAAAAGATGGTTGTTTTTTAGTTGGAGAATAAGGCTTATTTGAATAAAATAAAATTGTTTAGGATTTATTTGTACTTTTAAAAAAATTAAGGGTCCAGTTGCAATGTTTTCATGGTATTTTTTTTTTATCATTTTAATTTATTTAAGTCAAAGGGGTAAAATTGTCATAAAATTGTCAGAATAGTGAAAAATAGTGATTTGGAGACCATTTGTGAGAATAAATGGAAGAATGAAAATGAGATCTACTAAAACAAAGAACAAGGATGAAATCGTTACAAATTTAAAAGAATTTGGACCATTAGTGTAATTAATCCAAAAATAAAAGACTGAACAATTTGCACACGTCCAACATCTATTAGGGACAATTTGTGCCAATTTCTCTTTGTAAAAAATAACCTTTGAAAAATAATTTGTGCTACAGTTTTTTTTTCTTCTTTTTTTTGGCTAATAACTTTTTTGTTTTTTTTGGGAAGCTTTTATTGTTCTTAATTTCTTACACCGTTTTGGCTACTTGTGTACTGTCAGTATAACCACTTAATGTTTGAAATCACAATAAAACGAACAGTGTTTCGGTAAATAATTGCATTGATGCATGTTAACTGTTAAGCGAGCTAATCTTTGAAATAAGTAATAAATGAAAAGAGTTTTGCGCAGAGTCAAAAGGGTTACAAAAATTCAGATTGAACAAATATATAAAAACAAAATTTCACAAAAATTAATTTTTTACATATATATATTTTTCTTTTGCCAGGATGAGTTATATATAGTACATAGAAACTCTTAACAGTTTGTTTGGATAAGTTTAAATTATAAATTTATAATTTAAATAGATCAAATTAATAAAATATATTTTTTATTCACATATTTTTATAAAATTTATAATTTAATATTCAATATTTACACATTTCATAAAATTCACAATATATAAATAATTAAAAAATAATTTCAACATTAAACATAATGAATCTGACCCTGATTTTGTTCAATAGTCAATAAAATTTAGTGATCATATTGAACGCATCAGTTAAAAGAAGTGTCTCATTATGATAAAATTAGAAGTTCCATTTATAATATTATTGTAGATCTTTCTATATAGGCTAGGGACACCGAACCATAAAAAGGTAATGGAAAAAATAAAAATGGTAGGCATTTGTAGTTGATAAGGTATTGGAACTTTCATGTATTAGTTTATAAAATTGGGACTTTTATGTATAAGTTAATAGATAAATATCAATTTCTTTTTAAAATAATAATATTTTTTTAGTTAAACATCAACATTGTCTGGCAATTCTTATATTATATAAGGCTGAAAGAAGGATTGGAGAAGAAGATAATTCCATGACCATTGCATCAAGCGTGCAATTAGAATTATGTATTTGATTATACAACAGATCCTGGCTTCAACCTCATTTGAATCATCTTATATATAAAGAATATAATTTCTTGAAATAGAATGCTATATTGCTGCATATTGTTTTACAAGAGAATGACTAACTTTCTGAACATTTTGGAGGGAGTACATATAGGTGAATTGATAGCCCAAGAATAACTAACCAAGAGGGGGGTGAATTGGTTTTTTCAAACTTTTTCGAAAAATATTCTTAAAAATGAAATTTAAGAAATAAAAATTGATTCACTCAAGTATAGGCACAATATAAGTAAATAAAAGAGAAGAGAGAGTGCAAACGATTTTTATGGAGGTTCGATCCAACCAATGATCTACGTCCTCCGTTACCAAGCTCTCCAACACGAGCACAGCCTTTCCACTATTTTGATTGACTTATGGTGCAATCCAAACTCTTACAATGTATCCGGTGACTTACAAACAAGGAGCACCGATCCTTATACAATATTGAGCTTTTCACGGGACCTCAATATGACCCAAATATATGAAGAAATTGATTTGAGTATTTCTCTCTAGATGAATGATAGATACAAGTTTAGTTCTAAGAGGAACTAACACTTTAATGAATATCAATGAATAAGGAAAGCTCAAGTGTTAGAAGAAAACTTTGTTGAGAAAGATGAATCAAAGGTTTGATTTAATCAAACAAAGTTTTTCAATATGAGATATTGAAGATATAAATACAATGAAGCTTTGAATGAAGTTTTTCAATATGATTCTCTCTATAAATGCTCTTACAAGTGTTGTTGAATGATAATAAATGAAGTGGTATTTATAGAGATGAATTTTCGTCAATTTCTGTCCAGACGGATGACCAAACGGTCGACCGTTTACTTAGTCAGAACTAGCCGTTGGAACTAAAAAAAAATCAGAACGGACACTTTTTGGAGAAGGACAGCCAACCGGTCGACCGGTTCATCCAAACGGTCGACCGTTTGAACTCTCTGTTCAAACGGATGATCAAACGGATGATCAAACGGATGACCGTTTCTGCAGTTTTAAAAACTTGATTTTTGACTTTGATAAAAGTATTTTATGCAATGATAATGACATATGTTTTGTGCATAAAAATATTTGAGCTTTCGTTCATTTAATTGCTAAGGATTAAAGAGTTAATACATTTACAATTTTATCTAAAAATCTATTCTTCAATCTTGATCTTCGAATCTTGAGATGCTTGAACTCTTGAATTGATTTTGACTTTGAACTTGTCATTGCATGAGAGTTCGATTTGTAGCGCTTTGAATTTTGCTTGAAAATAAAATGTTAGAAAACATAACCAATTTGTTTGTAATAATCAAAACATTAAGGTTTAAAGTTAACCATAGGTCAACATGAATTTCTCTTTTCTTTTTTTTTTTTATCACACAAACATACAATTTTCTGTGTAACATCTTTTTTCGCGATTTAAAAAGGCATATAAAAAGTTTACTTATAAGTATATTTAAAATAAATAATTTATTTATCACACCAAACATAATTTGGATTGAAACTTTAGTTAAACTAAATTCTAACTAAATTTAAACAATTTTATGTTAGAACTCGGTATTTTTGAACTAATGTTTAAAAAAAGACAATATAAATTGGAGACTTAAGCTTAGATCATTTTAGATTGATATTATTTATATTTTGTATTGGGACTATTCACAAAATGAGTGATTAGTATTAAAGAGAAAAAAAAAACTAACTGGGCCAACCCAACTAGCCCGCGGGAAAAACGGGCTGGGCCATATTGGCCCGATTTTATATAGGCCAGCCCAACCCAAAAATCTGGATTATATAGGCTAGCCCGCAGGCTGAGCCAATTTTGCCACCTCTACAACTATATATCAATTGCTTGTTTCAATTGTTATTGACAGAGCAATACAAGGGGTCAAGCAGCGAAGGGGTTTTTTCATTGGTAATTACACTCAAAATTGGGAACAATTTATTGTGAAGGTGATGGAAAAAGGTGTTACAACAAACATCTTGATATAACTCACCTTTTAAAAGCTAGTTATTAAAGATAGGATGTAAAGATGTTATAAATCACACGTGTGTACTTTCAATGTGGATGAATAGCATGACAAAAGGAAGACGTGATCATATCATAAGGAGAAGTGATCTTCTTCATCACCAAACTTGGAAGTTGGAAGGTAATATCAGATTTATTAAAGCACACTTTAAATTTATTGGGCTTTATTTGTTGATTTCGTCCTCGATTTGATTGTTGTTAATGATTTAATTTCAACACAACCTACATCTAAGATTATGTCCAATCGGTTTCTAGGAGAATAGGCGAGTTGGTAAGGTTTGAGGTGATGTGGAGAGAAATTCTCCGACAACGCAGGTTCGATTCTTGTGTGGAGTAGATTTTCACTGAAATATTGTAGGGGTCTGTCCTATGGGTTGGCCTGTTGGCTCTCTCCCTTAGGTCCCTGCCATTCGTGCACATCCCTCAATTTACAACCCGTCTGGTCAAGGGGCCTCTGACACACGTGGGAGGGTTTCGCCTTCGGGACTTTCCCCTTAACAAAGATTATGTCCAACCGTACCCTATTTTCTTCTTCTAGCATCTTATAATTTATTTATTTTTCAAATTTGTTGTTTCTTGATGATTAACTTTCTCGGGCAACATAATTTTTTTCAACAATATCTCGCTTTAAAATTTGATTTGGTTGTTTATGGGTCTCAAGTGTAATAGACAAAATACTTAGGACCAAGGTTCTAAAATGGGTAATGCGTGACGAGGCGGTGAGGTGGTGCATTGAGTCTAGGCGCGTCTAAGCGTGGCAAAGGGGACCGATGCGCAAAAATGAGCGATGCGGAGTCAGACGGCAAGACCAGACATCAAGCCTAGGCGTACCTAGACGTACGCCTAGGCGAGCATTTTAGAACACTCCACAATCCAGTAGGAGCAATTGCCTCCACTAGACCCCAGGTGGCTCCACCCTTGTCTAAACACTGTTTTTGATTGTTTGATTCCTTCTTTTTAATTGTTTATTTTCTATTTTGTTATGAAATATGTAATCTAGGGTTACACCCGTTTTCTGTGTGGAGAAAAATAGACTGATTCTTGACTCTTGTGTACATACTTCGGTGCTGCTTTGTAGAAAAGTAATTAAACAATATGATTTCATTAGGATTTCATTGATTGATTCCTTCTTGTTAATGGGTTATTTTCAATTTTGTTATGGAATATGATCTATGGTTGTTTCTCTCGTTTTATGTTTAACTGATTCTTCATTTTAGCTTACATAATTTTGTACTGCTTTTTGGTAAAGTAATCTGAATACTCTGAGCTACCCTTAAAATTAGGCACATTAAGATTTTGATTCCTGATTTCTTTTCTATTTTGTTATGAAATAGAATATTATCTAGGGTTTCTTTTCGATTTTGTTATATATAAAATAGAATATTCCTTTTTTGATGTACTGTATATTTAAATGTCGGCATATATTGATTGTTTAAACATTCATTCTTCATTTTCTTTCCACAATGTTTATGTAAATGGTACGGGATCTCAATTATGGAATTATATATGTAGGTGAAGAATCAAAGCCCACTTCATAATGCTTAAACAACCTGAAAAACCATTTTGAATTCTTAAAAAAAGATAAATAAATTGGTGCGCGGTTTAGTTACAAAATAATATTATTAATATATATATGTACTGAGCTTCTCCTGTTAATTTTGATGAGAATACTTTCTTTAGAAAAATTCTAAAGAAAGTGATGCGGACTGACTCATGTGCATACCACCCGTGATATAGGGTTTCGTTCATTTTTTGTGTAAAGATTTCACATTCATACATTAGCGCCGCTTTTGTTTAGTTGGTGCGTAATATCTTTAAAAATAAATACAACTCAGCTAATTATCACGATTTTGACAATTCCTAATTCCCTAGCTACTCAATTTTGCATATTTACAATCTTAGCTAAGTCAGTCTTCATTAATTGTTAGCACTAGACTAGTCGACTGGATGACACTAGAAAGTATGCTAAAGAAAAAAAGGGCAAGGGTTAGACAAGAGAAGTTGTATTTTTCTTATAAATCTCTCAAAGAATATAATGACTTTTATTCTCCGTAAGTAGCTCTCAACTTACTTCTTACTTGATTACAAATGAGGTTTTTTTGATATTTTATACTTCTACCTCCTTTAAATAGATGGTGGAAATTGATTTTGTTTTACGGTTACAATTTTTTCTCTAAATTATTATTTGTAGATATTTACATTAGTTCTTCTAGCAATGTTATTTGTACAACATTCTAGACAACCATCACAAGTTTCCTATAACTTCTTACATGGGACATTAGATTCAAAACCTTCTTGTATCTATTTTATTTATTATATAATGCTTCATTAAGTTTTTCTAATATAATATTTTAAAATTGACATTCTCCGCAAGTTGATAATTTTTCTCAAAATATGTAAGTCGGCCACGTACACTTTTAGCTAGTTGTAGCATTTGAATGCATTCTTCGTCTCTAGCCTTTGGCCCTTTTGAGTCTCAGTACTTGTTTGTCATTGCTTAAATTATAATTTCAGTTGGTTAAATTAGTCAGACATATTTTTTATATATACATTTTGTAGGACCCACAACTTGTTATCTACTAACCATCCACACATTCTATACAATGTACTTATTATAAGCACTTAAAAAATAATTTTAAAACCACCAAACATGCACTTAGACACCCATATTCTCTCACATGCATTCGGCTCCTCATATGTAACATACGTCACTCGCGCACTATTAGTGTATTCTTGTCTATTGAGTACAAGTGTTGATTGCATTGGGATATTCGATTACTTCACGATTGGAGTGTAACATATCGCTATCATACTTTCAAGCAAGTATTTACCAATATTTCTAAATATTACACTAAATTTAAATATGTCGTGAGAAAATAGTTAATAGAATATAATGCTACATGGTCGATTATATTTGAAGGCACAATTATTAATAATGAAATTACATATAAGAGATATCAATATAGTTATTTTTTATTTTGAAAATAATTTTTTCAATTTGGTGACAAACAATTAGTATCATAAAAAAATACATTCAATTATAGATACTTTACATAAAAATCATATTAATAATAACAAAAGTGAATTATCATATATTAAAAAAATATTTTAAGTAAATTCTTAATTTACCTTAGAGAGTAGGAACACATTCAATTTGATGTTAATTAGTTATTATTTAATTTATTTAAATTTTAATATCTTTAAAATTTACAGCATTTTATTATCATATATTTTCAACAATTATATATCAAATTTAAATAACTTAATATTTAACGAACGATGTTTTATGAAATTAACCTATAAATTAGAACCGGAGTTTAAGGATCAAATTGAACTCTATTTTGAGATTAACGATGAGATTAAACATCTGTACAAAATTTACGAACAAAACTAGAGAATCAACTAATTTAACTTCTACAAATTCATATAATCTCTCTCTCTCTCTCTCTCTCTCTCTCTCTCTCATATTAAAATAAAGACGGGTTCTATTTATTGTACTAGAGCGTGTTGTATTATAATTCAATTTTCTATTTTCTTTTATTGTACAAATCCCACTTTTTCAACACCCTCATGCAATATCGCATCTATTCAATTATATCTAACATTGTCAGTCAATTTTTTTTTACAAAAGTACGTGTTGAAATATTTTGTATAATAATGATCGATTTATTCATAATTTTGTGTTAAAAAATGTTTTAAATAATTATACTATTATAACGTTTTATATACTATCAATATCAAACCATAATAAGATAAGCACACATTTATTACTACTTATTTGATATCAGTATTGTTTTGCTTGGATTGTAGAACAAAAAACCAGTACAAAATTGATTAAAACCCGGTTGAAG
The DNA here is from genome assembly GCA_030279155.1 of Forsythia viridissima. Classification (NCBI taxonomy): domain Eukaryota; kingdom Viridiplantae; phylum Streptophyta; class Magnoliopsida; order Lamiales; family Oleaceae; genus Forsythia; species Forsythia viridissima. Next base: position 45,740,204 of record CM059038.1, on the reverse strand, counting down.
CCCATTTTGTAGTGTTTGCTTATAAGCATGTATAGTAGCCCAATTAAAAGCCAATCTCCTTTAGTGTAACTGTAATCCAAGTGGATATGATCTCCTCTCCACCTAAAATTATTTTGTCCAGATACTTGTTCATTACGCATTGGAAGAAAAAAAGTGTTTGACATTGAACACTCCACCAATGCGTTCCGGACACTTGTCCCTCACTAGGTGGATGAGAATCTTTTCCAATAAGTGCATAATTGCCTGTTTCAATTCAATTGTTATTGACAGAGCAATACAAGAGGTGAAGGGTTTTTTCATTGGTAATTACACTCAAAATTGGGAACAATTTACTGTGAAGGTGATGGAAAAAGGGAGACGTGATCATATCTCTCCTGGCACAAATTTTATCTTGTATTGCAAACTTGCAGTGTTTTCTATAAGGTGAAGTGATCTTCTTCATCACCAAACTTGGAAGTTGGAAGGTAATATCAGATTTATTTGTGTAAAAAGCATGCTTTAAATTTATTGGGCTTTATTTGTTGATTTCGCACTCGATTTGATTGTTGTTAATGATTTAACTTCAACACAACCTGCAACTAAGATTCTGTCCAACCTTATCGCTATTTTCTTCTTCTAGCATCTTAGAATTTATTTATTTTCCAAATTTGTTGTTTCTTGATGGTTAACTTCCTCGGGCAACAGCAATTTTCACGACAATATCTCTCTTGAAAATTTGATTTGGTTGTTTATGGGTCTCAAGTGTAATAGACGAAATACCCAGGACCAAAATCCAGTGCAACTGCCTCCACTAGACCCCAGGTGGCTCCGCCCCTGTATAAACACACTGAGCTGTTTTTGATTGTTTGATTCCTTCTTTTTAATTGTTTATTTTCTATTTTGTTATGAAATATGTAATCTAGGGTTACACTCGTTTTCTGTGTGGAGAAAAACAGACTGATTCTTGACTCTTGCGTACATACTTCGGCGCTGCTTTGTAGAAAAGTAATTAAACAATCTGATTTCATTAGGATTTCATTGATTGATTCCTTCTTGTTAATGGGTTATTTTCAATTTCGTTATGGAATATGATCTATGGTGGTTTCTCTCATTTTCTGTTTGACTGATTCTTCATTTTAGCTTACATAATTCCGTACTGCTTTTTGGTAAAGTAATCTGAATACTCTGAGGTACCCATAAAATTAGGCACATTAGGATTTTGATTCCTGATTTCTTTTCTATTTTGTTATGAAATAGAATATTATCTAGGGTTTCTTTTCGATTTTGTTATATATGAAACAGAATATGCCTTTTTTGATGTACTGTATATTTAAATGCTGGCATATATTGATTGTTTAAACATTCATTCTTCAGCTTCTTTCCACAATGTTTATGTAAATGGCACAGGATCTTAATTGTGGAATTATGTATGTGGGTGAAGAATCAAAGCCCACTTCATAATGCTTAAATAACCTGAAACACCATTTTGAATTCTTAAAAAAAAGATAAATAAATTGGTGTGCGGTTTAGTTAGAAAAAAAATATTATTAATGTATATATACTGGGCTTCTCCTGTTAATTTTGATGAGAATACTTTCTTTAGAATTTTTCTCTTGATTGTAACATGTGCTTGACCTTTTTTGAATCGTGTCATCATCGTTGAATTAATTCCTGACATGTAAAGACCCCAACCCCCCCCCCCCCCCCCCCCTCCTCCCAAGATCCAAAGCCCCCCCTGACTGAATGTATTTTGAATTGTACTTATTAATTGTTTGGGTTAACGGGTTATTTTCCTATTTGGTTTTTGAGATAGGATCAATGGGATAAATAATTAACAATAATAATAAGACGGTGAGTCCTTTTGCAGTCTTAGTGTAAGTTCCTTTTCTTATTTGCAGTTTATATGTGTATTTTGTAGATAGCATTTAGATACAGACAAGTATGAAACAAACATGATTAATGATGCTTATCATACATAAATATCTTCGACTCAAACCAAAAAGGTTATAGACATGCTTCCTATCAACGATCTAATGGCTTAATATGTACCTCATTTGTGGTGTTGATGTAGCGTGCCATTTCGATCTAGAATCTGCACTATCCCACTAGGCAGGTTGTTTTGGTTGTTGCAATCTAGGATTTTGTCCTTCTAACATCTCAAGCACGCACAACATCGTTGGTCTATCATCCAACGATGCATAAAGGACCTACTTGGATAAATCTTAGTGCTTAAGCTGCTGAAACTGGTCCTCTATTGATTTATCTAACAATTCTAGTGCTTTTCCTTTGTTCCACATCTTCAAGGCCTGAACATTTAGCAAAAATATAACTCATTTCTTAGTATCAGATTTGGTGACATTAAACCTAGAAAGTTTTTTTAGTTAGTTCCTTTACTTGCATGCCCAATAAGATATGCACCAGAAAAATGTTTGGAATTTCTACTTCTACTTGCAATCTCTAGGACGAGCTCCGAACCTAAGTACATCTGATTTAACAAATAGTATTCCTCTCTGGAGACATATGGCCACTGTACACCACACCATATTAGACAAATTATGGAAATTAGTATGTTACTTTAGACGACGGAAGAGTTAAGACATAGTTGTCTTGATACGTACTATGTTCCAACTACCCTTGTGGTTCCCGTTTGACTTTGACATTCTTCTAAAGTTCTAGCAACACCGAAGTTCGAAATTTTTGGATTCATCTCATTGTCCAGTAAAATATTGTTGGTTTTAAGATCTCTGTGAATAGTTTTCAATCGTGAATCTTGATGAAGATGAAGAAGGCCACGAGCAATACCAATAATGATTTTGAAATGTTGGCCCATCCGATATAGCAAATGCACAAGAAACTGTTACCTATGAAGCTGAGCTTTCTGATTTTTCGTTTGAGTTCACTACACACTTAAATAAGTAAAATGTAAATGAGCTCTGACTTTTCATGAAGTCTGGTCTGACAAATATGCTTATTATGAAGTTTAATTATGCTTTTTATTGTTGGATCATGAGTTTGAACGACCTAATCCTCCATTTTCATGGGGCTTTCCCATACTATTTCATTTTTTCTTGATTGTAACGTGCATGACCTTTTCTGAATCGTGGAATTAATTCTTTACATGTAAAATTGTATGTATCAGAGCCATTAAAATGTCAGGCAGAAGCATGTCGAAGAGTCGCAGTCTAGTGCAAAGCCCACAAAAGAGGATCTAATTTTGGCGCATATTGTTTTTGTACAGTTTCTGTGTTTTTAGCTCTATGTAGTGTTACTTGTTTTAAATCTGTTTCACTTTTCTAAAAATGAAATATATAATTTTTGGCTATGCAATAACCGTTTTCAACCACCTACCTGATAGGGTATTTCTCCCCCACTCTGGATGTTGATTAAACATTCAATTACGACTAAAAACCGTCTTCTTTATGCATCACATTTCATTCTCAAACATGCCTGCGATCGACCTTATGGAAACATCAACTGAAACGTATTTCTGAGCGGGAGAAGAGGTAAGGTTCTTTTGTCTTTTGTGGTTATTTAATAACAATTGAGTATTTGGATATTCTAATAAGAATTGATTATTTGGTTCCACAGAGCCGCAAGAGATTGTTGGCAGCAAAACTAATGGCATCCAACACGATACATCTTGAGGACAGCATTAGAAGGGCCTGATCGAGACTACAATAATGTCAATGATGAGGTAATGATCAATTGTAACTCATTGATGAGAAGAAATGAAGTCCATTGACTCCGTTGTGACATCTGAGTTTCTGCAGAATTCAGTTTTGAAGTTTAATGTATATCAAGTTTAGGGTTCGTTTGACAGAGATTATAAACTAGTTTATAAACCAATTTATTTGAGTTGAAATTGTTGACTTTTCATGTTAAAAGTGGGTTGAAAAGTAAAAAATGACGGCTGAAATAAATTAAAATTAGTTTATAAACCATGTTAAATAGGCCTTTAATAATTTACTTGTTTGTATCGTAGGTCATGAACTCAATCCTAAGGAAACACCTTCAACAACAAGAGACAATCATGTTATAAAAGAAAGAACCCACTTTACTAGAGGGATCTAGGTTAACATAGGAGATGATTTCACGGTATCTAAAAATTAGAATTTATGCACTTGAGCATGCAAACTTAAGTAATGAAGAACAAAAATATTGTATTTACTTGGTAGGTAATGTTACGTTAATTAATTTTTGTCTATTTTCATTATACGTCTCGTTATTATTTAATTGATACAATGATTGGATATACATCAGGATTTTAAGCAAGGTGATAAAATTGTTGGTATGGGATATTAGAGGCACGAGTATCATGCACATTGCATAATAGATTAGTTGTAGGATCACAAATATTGTCCTTACCACCACAAGTGAAATATCCATAGTTGGTTAACGATTTCAATATGCTCCAAGATTTTCAAATTGTTACCCCAATATGGATATTTTACTCGTGGTGGTAAAGCCAACTCTTACACAAGGACAACAATTGTGATCCTATATCTACTCTATTATGCAATGAGCATGATACTCGTATTCCTAATACCCTGTACCAACAATTATATCTCCGTGCTTAAAATCCTGCTCTTTATCCAATCATTTTTATCAATTAAATACTTATTGAAAGTGTAATATAATATTTAAAGAATAATCAACTTAACACTATCTACAAAGCAAATACAACATTTTTGTGATTCATTACTTGAGTTTGCAAGCTCGGGTGTATAAATTCTAGTTTCCAAGCACCGTAAAATCATCTCTTTTGTTAACCTCGTTCCCTTTAGTAAAACGGCTTTTTTCTTTTGTAACATGACTATCTTTTGTTGTCGAAGATGATCCTTTAGAATTCATGACACACGAATAAGTAAATTATTAAAATTGATATATGTTAAACTTGAAATTTGACTTTTGTAGAAGCTGAGATGTGACAACAGACTTCATTTCTTCTCATCAATGACTTGTAATTTATCATTATACATGACATGCTGAAATAAACAGTTTGCAAAAGGAAGTTGTGTTGAGTTATTAGCATAGTGGTAAAGCTGTCAAAATTTCAACTGAAATGAATTGTTGTTGTACTTTAGTGAGTAGATTTCATTAAATTGGAAGTGTTCACACTGTAAATCTTATTTAATTAGAAAAGATGTAATTTTGTGAATCTTTAAATCAATAATTTATAGATTACGAATCTTATATCATTAGAATGGAAATGATCTCCTCTCTATAGTGGAGAGGAGTTGTAAAGGCTACATGACACGTGTTCTGTAGTTTTTGGACAAAGTGATTGACATTTGTGTCAATCATTTTTTTCTTATCCTATGGTCACATAATAAGTGTTCTGTAGTTTTTATAACTCATTTTCACTATAGGAAGGAGATCGTCATCCATCATGGGAAACCCCTATGTGTCTACATTCGAGTGAGGTAAAGATTTATGGACATTTTCATAAGGGTGTGCAAATTTGTCAAATTTTTTGGAATTTTCAGATCATGAATCTTACACAATTAGAAAGTCTTACTCAGTGTACTTTCAAATGAGACCAATGGTTGGTAATAACACGGTATCTTGCATTGAGTTATTAGAATTTTTATAAAGTTGTCAATTTTTTTGGCTGGAGGTAATAATAGTTGTATTTAGCATATGTTTGGTAGTGTTGAAACTATTTTTTAAGTGTTTATATTATAAATTGTAGTGAATATATAAAAAAATGAATTGTAAGTTGTGGGTCTATGAAATATGTAGATAAAAAATATATTTGACTAATTTGATCAATTGAAATTATAATTTAAACAATCACAAATATACGTTATTAGTGGGTACACTGCTTTATAACATTGGAATACCAGATGAATTTGCTTTCAAGTTGTTCATAAATGTAAATCTCTAACATTAAGATGTGGACATTTCATTAAAATGACACGTAAAGCTGCCAAAATTTCAAAAATTTTGGCAGTTTAAAAAATTTGAATTTTCAAATTTTCGGAATGTTGAAATTAATTTTTTTTCTTAATCAGATTTGATTTTTTTTAGGAAAATGGAAGGAGAAAAGTACTGATCTTTGAACCGATGACCTCGGTTGTAGACATTATATTATTAACATTATAGTCGAATATTACATGTTTTCGAATAGCATAATTTTATAAAATCTGTTATTTTATACAAATATTGTATTAATACTCCTGAAAAAGTATAACGTTAAGAATATCAATATTTTAAAAGAAAATGATATTATTGTTTCTGATGAAACACATTATAGAAAAAAATATTTTGTTTTTGTTCTTGAAAAAGCACAACTTAATTAAACGAATATTATATGACTGTTTTTGAAAAAGCATAAATTTGTACATATCAATATTCTATAAAAAATATCATGTTATTGCTCTTGAAGAAGTACAACTTTATAATTTTAGAATATTAATGTTGTGTAATATTAGATTATTGACACTTTTAAAGAAATACAATAAACTTATGAGACAATTCTATATTCTTCATTTCTTCATTCTTGTGAGACAATGAACATAAACTTGTTCCCCCAAATAAATGAAAAATATACTTGTTAAATTGTATTGAACTAGAAGTTCAATACTTCGAAATTTTATTGATTGAAAATACCGGTTAAACCATCACGGATCAATATGATGCGTATTATTAATGAGAATAATTATTGAAAATCAGAAGATTTTTTTTCAATATAATGAATTCTCACATGATGCTTATTCTCATGGTATATAAACCTGTAGGTATTCACTAGTTAAAATTGGGACATAATTTTTTGTATTTCTGAAAATTATTTATGGGGATATATGGGGCCTAGTCACACTCCATGTTGACCATCTAGATATTATTTGTATTTAATAGATACATCTACTAGATGATTGTATGATGTTATTATTTGCAACTTAAAGTTTGCGATATTACTTACTCAAATTTTAAATTATGAGCATAATTTTCAGATTATACAACCAAGACGGTAATCTAGTAAGTCTAAATATCAAACTTTTAATTAATATTTGTTGAGATGATGTTAAATAGTTTAGCAATATTGTTTTTCAACGACTCCAATTAAATTATAAATCATTACTATTGAGAACAAAGCGCTTTCCATTTTTGTATATGAAATGTTATTTTATAAGCAAAAACACTTATACGCATTATCCCAACATCAAAGTTATCCCTACTATAGTTGGCTTATGGTCAGAGCCTAATATTATCCATCTAATGATTTTTGATTGTGTAATATATGTACAATCAGTCCAATATAGTGCACTGAAATGAGCATTAAAAAATGTTGAGAACACATGTATAGTATGAAACATTATAAAATATCTTAAGTCCTAACGGGTGATATTTTATAACACGTTTTTCGAATGTCATTCTGATAAAACATTTTTCTCAACATTAGAGGAGATAAATTAAGTAGCTGAAAAGAATACATGAAAATGCAATAAATTATATTTTCTAGATCATTTCACAAGACAATATGAACCAAAAGTTTGACAAATAACTCATTTGTAAGTTATACAATTGATAAATGCATTTAATGACTAAAGAGATTAAATCAAATCTTATATACCAGCTCTAAATGTTTCAATTTATATTAACGTCCTTGAAGGACAATCCATTAACATTATATCTGGTAAATTAATGACACGCCTAAAGTGTGGTGACATTTGATTCTAAAAAATTCTCAAATTAAAAATGGAGCCAATTATAAACATGGTCATATTGAGGAGGTGTATACTTTTGGAGTGTATAAAAACTTCAGAAGAGGTTCAGCTAGCTGAAATAATAAAATGAAAAGATCTTATTAAGTTATGTCGTTATGATAAAGAAATGGATTCAAAAAGAAAATGTTGTAACAACTGTTTTTTACATAATGAAGCGCTTCACATTATGAAATGTAGCGAAGATATTGAAAGAAATCTGTCAAAGAATTATTGGCCAAATAAAAGAATGCAATTCAAGTAAATTGAACTGATTAGAGAAACATGAAGTTCTGAACATATAGTCTGAACACCTAAAGATGTATATTTATGCGAAAAGAAAATGAGAAAATTAAGTCGTAACATGTAATGCACAACTTTTAATTATGAATTTCGCAAAGGTTTATGTAAAATAATTACAGTTGATATCTTGTTAGCCTGTCAATGCATGACATATATGTATACAATAAATATTGTTATAACCAACTCATCTTGCATGACTAATAAAACTATGTATATAAATCTCTGGATGATTTAATATACCTGAATCATATAGTTAAACTTTTCGAGAACTTAATTGATCGAAGTACATATCTGAAGTGATATTATAATGAAGGGGGTAAATACGTGTTGTACTCTTTTCCTTGACCAATGTTTTATCCCATTGAATTTTCCTGGCAAGGTTTAAAATGAGACAACATTAATGATGTATTAAAAAATTATGTACTATTTTTCTTTCACTAGGATTTTTGCCCTCTTGGTATTTTTTTTAGTAAGGTTTTAACGAGGCATATTCTTTCTGTAAATGATATCTGATTGGAAGTGGTATAAATATTATAGTTATGGATGTCCATAACCTATAAAATATTTACCCTCATCATAACCATATAGTTATACTCTCGTGTGTTATAAATTGTATACGAGACCCTTCAAAGAAACAACAAGAAGATCTGTTTTTAATATAATTGCATCAGACTATCATGCTGACTATAGTCAATCAGAGATAGTGTATGAAGATGATATTGCTTAGAGATTATAACATGTAACACATTTTACCAGAATTGTTTTATGCAAGTTTTAAAAAGATGGCAGTATTGAAGACATTGACGCAGAAGATATGAATAACTCGATACAAGTTTTTTCCATTGGTTGAAATCAGAAGGAGTAGCTGTATTCTTTTTCCTTCGCTCAGGTTTTGTCCCACTAGATTTTTCATATACAGTTTTAATGAGATGGCATTTTATTACTCCAATTTTTTCATAATTTTTTTTCTATTGATATTTTTGTTTCATTGGATTTTTGTCAAATAATGAAGCAGTTATTATGTAATAAGTCATTCAAGCGGAAGTGTTGTAAAATTATAGATAATAATGAATGACTATTTAGTTGTATCTAGATGTCTATGTAGTTATTTACTTACTCCAAAAGAGTGTATTTAAATCAGGTTGTAACTCTTTTTAGAACTCTATAAATAAGAGTCAATGTTATAATAGATTTACAAACTTGAGTTTTGACTATCTCTATTTTCTTCTTTTTTTCTATCTATTTTTATAATTTCGTAACAATGTGTGATTAAAATTGAATGTGATAATCATAAATGTAATATACCCTTAAAAAAACCAAAACCAAAACCAAAACCCACCTCCACTGCAATCCCTCCCTCCCTCCTAATATGCGTGCACGTGTATATGTGCACATGTGTTTATTTGTGTACTTATGTCCATATACATTTTTGAGATTTCAAATTGTTTATATTTTTGAGGTTGGGCATGGGTAGTGGTTTGTTTTTTCGTTTTGATATTTATATATTTATTAATTTGACTGATTAGAGATAAGGTTAAAATTATTTTTCTAACAAAATTAGAATTTTTATTCAACAATAAAGGTAAAGTAGTTAATTAAGATTAAACTGTTATAAAAATAAAAGGTTGAGAGGATTCCAGCCTTCAAAAAATATGGGAGTTAAATATTTGAACATTCATTGAACTTTTAACGTTGTCTTCGTTTATTCACTGAACTTTTAAAATTTGCTCTCCGCTACTCACTGGAGACGTTTCACTTACGACCAATTGACGGAATCGCCACATGGCAAACGAAAAGTACATGTGGACAACGGAATCCCACATTGGACAAATGTAGTTTCATCAATGTGAACAAACGTGTTTCACAAATGCGTTTACCTTTGCTGAACTCAATAAAATAAAATTTTCCCAAATTAGAAAAACCCTAACCTTAATAATTCATCTCCCACGACCCTCATCTCCCGCGACAAGATAACATTGATACCTCACTATCGAGCATGGGTGAGGACCACAACTACCTTTACACATCAACAATGTCGCACATGGAGGGACCACATGGAGGTAAGGGCTTCAGTTTGTTGGGAATTTTGTATATTTTTTGTCGTTGGACAGGTTTTCTTACCATGGTTTGGTTTCTAATACCAGATTCGGAGGATGATCCAGACTTCATCGATTCTGGGAATGAACCTGACGACGATGATGATATAGTGTATGGGCAAAATATCACAGACGGCATTGAAATTGGAGTTAACGGGAGAGTATCTGTTGGGGCTGGAGATATTGAAAATGAGATAGATGAACTAGAGTATCCTTTGTCGGAAGAATTACTTAGTGATTATGAAAATGATGATGAGGTTGGGTATAGGTTTCCTGAGTTTTATGCTGAGACGGATATGCAAAATTCGAAGTTCGCAGTTGGGCAGAAGTTTAGGTCTATTGAAGAGTTTAGATATGCAGTGAGAAGTTATGGCGCGGTAAATAGGTAAAATGTAAAATTTAAGGCCAATGATGAAAGTAGAGTGCAACGGGTCTGTAAACTAGGATGTCAATGGAATATTTGGGTGTCAAAGGTAAAGAATACGAGCACGGTGCAAGTAAAATCATATAGTCCAGAACATACATGCAATCGTGACCAGACTAATAGACATTGCACCTACATCTACCTAGCTAATCGGTACATTGAAACGTTTAGAGTTGATCCAGATTGGAAGACGAAGAGTATCATAGCCACGGTGAAAATAGATTTGAAAACCGATATAAGTAGAAACATTGCTTGGAAGACTAGGAGATATGCTAGGCAATTAATAGAAAGAACAATTGATGAGCAATTTGGGATGCTGGGAAAATATAATGTTGGATTGTTAAGGACCAATCCTGGCTCTACTGTGATTTTAGCGATTCATGAGGAAGTATTCCATGGTTTTTACGTATAATTCAATGCCTACAAGTTAGGGTTTGTGAGTGGTTGTAGGAAGTTGATTGGGCTTGACGGTTGCCATTTGGAGGGCAACTATGGAGGTCAATTACTTTCAGCAGTTGCACTTGACGCCAATGATGGTATCTACCCCGTGGCATACGTTGTAGTAGAAAAAGAAAATACTGCATCGTGTCGATGGTTTTTCACCCATTTAGGAGAGGATTTAGGCATTGATAACAATAGTGATTGGGCATTTATGACTGATAGGAAGAAGGGATTACAAAATGTGTTGGACAGGTTGTTTCCAGAAGCAGAGCATAGATTTTGTGTGCGCCACATGTACATAAATTTCTTCAACAAGGAGTTTAAAGTTAAATTCTTAAAGACTACTTGTGGCGAGCGGCCAAGGCTACAACAGTAGCTGATTACAGAAGTTGGATGCAAGAAATTAAGAATGTGAACGAAGAGGCGTATAATTGGTTGATGGAAAAAAATCCGAAAGAATAGAGTAAATCTCATTTTTCGGTGAAAGTAAAGAGTGACATTTTGCTCAACAATGGTTGTGAAGTTTTCAACAAAACTTTTTTGGACGATAGAGAGAAGATGATCCTAAGTATGCTTGTTTCCATACAAACTACATTCATGAAAAGGATTCAGATAAGAAGGGATAAGATGAGAAGGTATAATGGAAGACTGTGTCCGAAGATTAAAAATAATTGGAAATATACATTGTAATGTCAGATGAATGTACACTTGATTGGTCTGGAGGACCCAATATCAAGTTAAGAGTCCATATGGTGCATATGTTGTGGATTTAGAGGCACGAACATGTGCATGTAGGAGGTGGGACTTAACTAGCATACCTTGTTCCCATGCAGTTGCTGTCATACGGACACAAGAAATGATCCGGAAGACTATGTGGAGAACTACTACACAGTCGATGCATACTTGAAATGTTTGATGGGTGATGCACCATCTGCTGTAAGTGTAATTATGTTGTACTAATTTTTTTCTCTTGTACTGTGTAACATTTATTTTCTTTTTGTACACAGGACTGGTTCAACGCACCAGTAGAACACTGTTAGGTTATGTTTGCCCGTCGAGTAAATTATTTGTACTCGTGACCTTTTGAAATAAAATTAATAAATTGATTGATATATTTATTATGTTATTTTGAGTTTACTTTTATCCATAGGTCGATTTGATATTACAAATTGAGTGTTTAAGTTGTTAAACACAGAAAGATTCAATCTGTGATTCGATCTACAATTATCGTTCGCGATCAGTAAATAAATATGAATAATTTATTTTGATAAGATCGTTTCAATTTTATTAAAGTCTATATTTGACTTTGGTAATAAAATTGAGAATACATTTAGAATGTATTGAACGGGACCACGTGAAATTAATTTGTGACATTGACCAGACAAATTTAATTTCACTTGACTATCGTACATGGGACCTTAATCCTGAGCGGATAATGAACTTCGATTAGTAGCTTGAAGTTCTTTGAGGTGTCAATTAGTGAGATTAAATCGTTGATCAATATCTCGATACTTTGGGAATTAGAGTGAACTAACGAGGAACATATATTCGTAATATGGAATCCGTCACCTTTAAGGTATGATCATGATCTCACTGGTTCTTCTAGTATACAGTTTAATCTGAGCTCAGTAGTTCGACATTGATTGTTGAATTCAATGATGTGATGTGATCACATCGAACTGTCAGATAGAAGATGAGAGTTGAGAATTTGTGAATATTCGAATAAGGGTATTTTGGTCATTTTACTTATTCTGAATATTCGAGTTGATCGACGGGGGTATCATGTAGGATCGATAAGTCGGAGGATATAATTATTGATTGTTGCTTCAGTAATTTCAATTAGACTAATAGTGCAGTCTTGTTCTTTTAGTGGAATAGAACTTGATTAATAAATTATTTTGACTGATCAAGAGTTGACCGAGTCAAAATTAATTTATTAGAGCTTAGTTTAATTGGGTCCGATCAAGTCCCCTCAGTGGCTCCAAGATATAGGGCTAAATAGGCTTATTACCTATTTTGGGCTATGCAGAAATGGGCCTGGGTTATGGTACTAGGGTTAGTAGGGTTTTGGAGTGTAAGCAGATTATAAATAGTCTCATAAGACTGTTTTTCTTGACCACCAAAACCTAGAGGCGAGACACACACTAAAGTGTGAAGTGTGTATTTTCTCTTGACAAAGAAAACCCTAACCTTAGTATAACCTAGAACAAAAGAGATGACCACACACCGGTATAGCTTCTCTTGGAGAACAGTGGGGAAGGCTTGAGGGTTTGGAGCTTTGGAAGTTTAAAGAACAACACGCTACAAGGGTAATTTCTTCAAACCAATGTGTTCTTACATTTTTATTTAATCCAGTTGAATGCACAAAATAAATCACATCTTGTGGAGGGATGTTTGATCATCACAGAAAATTAATTTTTGTGATGTCTAAATCCTAGTCTCCAACAATTGGTATCAGAGCTAAGGTTTTAATTTTATTCCGTGTATTTAGGATTGAATAAAATTGTCTTTTAATGCATGTGTTAGTTTGGGGCGGTGTTAGGGTTTATGTGATTTATTGTTGTTATTAGATTGATTGATTTTAATTGTGTTTATGAACAATTTATGGCCTTAGAATTTTGGTGAAAAAAATTGTCTTGTGTTTTATCGAGTCTTGTAACAAAGGGGGTGGATTACGACTCCATGTTTCCCCTTTGATTTTAATTTATTGCAATATTGTATTAGAAATTATTATTTTTAAATATATTGTTGTAAATTAAAATATGAGGACCGATTTCACTGATGCCTGAAAGTTGAAGACCTCTACTGCAATTTCCAAGGGAGGACCGGACTTCATCTTCTTCATTTCATGGAGGGCCTGGGCTGCAAATATCCATTTTTGCTAGTTTTGTGAATCTGTCCGATCCTCCCTCGCATGGCATCGCTTGTGGATATTGTCCCCGTTTTAGTAACCACCTTCAGTCACCATAATGGCCGAAAAATCGACCGGCACTGCTGAGCGAAACGAAACAAAAAAAAAAGGGAAAAAAGGCAGCAGCGCTCGCCGGCGCTGATGGTTCCAGCGAGATGGCGGCGCTGGTTTGCTGAATTTGGCGAGGGACAGTGGCGGATCCACACATGGTATTTGGGCCGGTATACGCTCTATTGGACCGGGTCACGCTGGAATTGGACTAGACACTTGCAAATGAAAATTGAAGAATTGGGTCGGCTTGTGGCTCAATTGGATCTTTAATTTATTTGTAATTTTATGTCTAGGTTTGGGCCATAAATTTGTTCTATTTATTTTATTATCGCTTTATTGCTTTAATTTAATTGTGATTAAATGTCATTCATATAACATGCCATATAGATCACATTACACCGTTCTAGGTACTATTCTGTCATGCATTGTACAATAATATTTATTTTCTTTTCTAATTTTATTAGATTAGAAAGATTAAATATTTTAAATTAATAATTGGACAAATTTTAAAAGTTAAAATTGGTTAGAAATTAATAATTGAAAAACCCAAACAGTATAAAAATATTAAGTGGGTGAGGGTGCACTTTTTATATGAACCCACGGCCTCCCTTATTAGCCCATTAGTAAGAATAAGTGTATGCCTCGTGCTAATTTTATTGGCCTCCCTATAGGAGGGCTGCACTGTTTCGGTTACTAGATTAGGTCCAATCGGGTGATAATTTTTTAGTGTTAATTAATCGCGATTGCCCCATAGGTAACGTAATTAATTTAAAACTTAAAATTATCATATATAGGGGTTGCACACTTAAATCAAAAGCATCGTGGGGACTTCCTATAGAATATCCAAACGGTGTTATTGATGGCCTAAATACAGCGATACTAAATTAATATTGCATGAGATGCTAGATATATTGAATTTAGTGGGAGGGTCCCAGCCTAGCCGTAAATCACACTATCTTCTCCTATAGAGAGATGTGTTCAAGATTTTGGGGTTTTAGGTATTCGCCATATAGAAATAGTTCTTGGGTCTACTCGTGCATTTTATGCATCATATATGAAATCATTATTTTATATGTAGCTCATTTCAATTTTTTAATTTTATTTCAGAAAAATGTTGAGCAATTCACTGTCTATGATTTTGACCAAAAACCAACTAGTAGGAGAGAATTATAATGATTGGAAACGTAATTTGATGATTGTCATCACTGCTGAGAAGCATAAGTTCGTGTTAACTGAACCCCGTCCTGATGAACTTACCGAGCAGTCCACGGTTGCTCAGAAGGCTGCATATGAGAAGTGGATCCAATCTAATGAGATGGCCTGCTGTTACATTTTGGGATCTATCTCAAATGTGTTGCAGCAGAAACATCAGAATATGGAAACTGTTACTCAGATTATGGACAGTCTTCAAGAAATGTTTGAGCACCATGGACATCAGGCCCGTCAGGTTGCCATTAGGTCTATAATGAACATGCGCATGAAACCAAGCACGCCCGTGAGAGATCATATGCTTGCATTGATTGCTTAGTTTAACGTGGCTGAGGTTTTAGGGGTTGAAATCAAATCGGAGACTCAGGTTGACATGGCTTTAGAAACTCTCCCTGAGATGTTCTCTCAGTTCAAAGTTAATTATAACATGAACAAGCTGAGCATGTCCCTGACTGAGCTGATGAAGAAGCTCCAAAATGTTGAAACTGTTCTTAAGACCAAAAGTGGTGATGCCTTTGCTGTTTTTCCTGCTGGATCATCCTCTTCCAAGCCGAAAGGCAAAGGAGGCAATAAGAGGAAGAAATCCAACACAAAAAACCCACAGAAGCAGGTTAAAAAGGCAAAGCCAGATGATAAGCCTAAAGGAAAGTATTTTCATTGTGGACAGAAGGGTCATTGGAAGAGGAACTGCCAGGAATACCTAGCTTCCAAAAAGCCAGGTAATGGTGAGTTATCTTTTATTGAGCCATGTTTGGTGGTTGATTCTACTGATTCCTGGATTGTAGATTCTGGAGCCACTAATCATGTTTGCAATTGTTTGCAGGGGTTCCAGGTAACCAGGGAACTCAATGAAGGGGAACTGACTCTCAAAGTTGGCACATGAACAGTGGTATCTACAAGAGCTATTGGAAATTTTTATCTTTATTTTAGAAATAAAAGACATTTGATTTTAAAGAATTGTTATTATGTTCCAGATATTACCCGAAATTTGATTTCGGTTGCTTTGTTATTTAGACAAGGATATTTTGTCTAGTTTTCACCTTTTTCGGTGGATATTACTCTAAATAAAGCCCTTATCTGTAGGGGACATTTGAATGATGATTTATATGTTTTAAAACCTGTTGATAGCTCATTGCACCACACTGAATCTAATAAACGCATTAAACTGTCTCCTACTAATGAGACTTACTTGTGGCACTTGAAACTTGGTCATATTAACCTTAATAGGATCCAAAGACTCGTGAGGGATGGTCCTTTAAGTGACTTAAAGATGGAGTCCCTACCGGTTTGCGAATCCTGTTTGGAAGGAAAAATGACCAAGAGGTCCTTTACATCAAAAGGACATAGGGCCAAAGAAGTTTTGGAATTAGTACACTCTGATGTATGTGGGCCAATTAGTGTCCAGGCTAGAGGTGGGTATGAGTACTTCATCACTTTTACTGATGACTACTCAAGATATGGTTATGTTTACCTAATGGCTCGCAAGTCTGAAGCTTTTGAAAAGTTCAAGGAATTCAGGACTGAAGCGGAAAATCAATTAGGTAAGAGCATTAAAATACTTCGATCAGATCGAGGTGGAGAGTATCTATCCCACGACTTTAGATCATATCTGTCAGAAAATGGGATTTTATCCCAACTGAGTGCACCAGGAACACCCCAACAGAATGGTGTCTCAGACAGGAGAAACAGGACCTTGTTGGACATGGTCAGATCAATGCTTAGCTTCTCAACACTTACTACATCCTTTTGGGGATATGCAATACAAACTGCAATATACTTGTTGAATGTAGTTCCATCTAAGTATGTCCCTAAGACACCCCTTGGAATTGTGGAATGGGCGTAAGCCTAATCTAAGATATATCAGGATATGGGGATGTCCAGCACATGTGCTTAAGGGAAAGACAGATAAGATGGAATCAAGATCAGAGTTGTGCATTTTTGTAGGATATCCTAAGGGGACAAAAGGATATTACTTCTATAGTTCTCAGGACAAGAAGGTTTTTGTAAGCACAAATGCAACCTTCTTAAAGGATAGATATATAGAAGAACGTGAATCTAAGAGTAAGGTTCTTTTGGAAGAAATGAAGGGAAACGTTCCTATCTCATCCACTCCAGAGATCCGCACTGAACCTATTCAATATGAATTCATGCCTCTACCATTGATGATACCTCGATGCAGTGGGAGAGAAATGGAGGTTCCACCTACCATACCTACTGGTCCAGAGGCACCTGATATGTCAGAGAATCAAGTCCCTCCTGTTCAGTCACCACATGAGACTGAACCTGCAGCGGAAGGACATGGTGGAGGAGAAACAATAGTAGAACAATCACAAATTCCAATCAATCAGGAACTTCCATAGCTTAGGCGTAGTGAGAGAGTTATTCGACTACCCTCTAGGTACTTGCTGTATGGAGAGTCTTTTGAGACAGTCTCTATCGAGCAAAAAGAGGATCCCACTTCGTTTAAAGAAGCTATGGATGATGTAGACGCTGACCATTGGAAGAGTGCCATGGATTCAGAAATGAAATCTATGTACACTAACTCGGTCTGGGAACTTGTAGATGTGCCAAATGGAGTAAAACCTGTAGGGTGCAAATGGATCTACAAGAGGAAGAGAGGAATAGACGGAAAGGTGGAAACCTTTAAAGCTAGACTGGTTGCTAAGGGTTTTACCCAAAGAAAAGGTATCGATTACGATGAAACCTTCTCTCCCGTGGCCATGCTTAAGTCTATAAGAGTCCTCTTATCCATTGTAGCTCATTTTGATTATGAGGTGTGGCAAATGGATGTCAAGACAGCATTCCTTAATGGAAGTCTTGATGAGAGCATCTATATGATGCAACCAGACGGTTTTATCCAAAATGGTCAAGAGCATAAAGTATGCAAACTGAATAGGTCCATATATGGACTTAAACAGGCGTCTAGGTCTTGGAACATCAGATTCGATCAAACTATCAAGACTTATGATTTTGATCAAAATCCTGATGAACCTTGTGTCTACAAGAGGATTAAAGACAACAAGGTGATTTTTCTCATACTATATGTTGATGATATCCTACTCATTGGGAATGACGTAGGAGCATTGACTTCAGTTAAGCACTGGTTGGCACAATAGTTTGATATGAAGGACTTGGGAGAAGCCAATTATGTTCTAGGTATTCAGATCCTTCGGGATGGAAAGAACAGAAGAATCGCTCTATCCCAAGCTTCATATATTGATAAAATATTGGTGAGATTTGCAATGCAAAATTCCAAGAAAGGTCAAATGCCTTTTAGACATAGAATTCACTTATCACGGGAGCACTGTCCTAAGACTTCTAGTGAGGTGGAATACATGAAACAGGTTCCTTATGCCTCGGCTGTAGGAAGTCTCATGTATGCTATGCTATGCACTCGACCAGATATTTGCTACGCTGTTGGGATTGTCAGTAGATATCAGTCAAATCTAGGACCGGAGCACTGGACTGCTGTTAAGCATATTCTCAAGTATCTTCGCAGAACAAGAGATTATATGCTGGTCTATTCAGCTCCAGATTTAGTGCCTACGGGTTATACTGATTCTGATTTTCAGGCTGATAGGGACTCTCGCAAGTCCACATCAGGGTCTGTGTTCACATTGGGTGGCGGTGCCATTGTTTGGAGGAGCATCAAGCAGTCTTGTATTGATGATTCCACCATGGAGGCAGAATATGTGGCAGCTTGTGAAGCAGCCAAAGAAGCGGTATGGCTAAGGAAGTTTTTGCTAGACCTTGAGGTGGTTCCTTCTGCATCACAGGCCATCACTCTATACTGTGATAACAGTGGAGCGGTGGCAAATGCAAAAGAGCCCAGAAGCCATCAACGTGGGAAACACATTGAACGAAAATACCACCTGGTTAGAGATATCGTTCAACGAAGAGATGCTACAGTGTGCAAGATTGCATCTACAGAAAATCTTGCTGACCCATTTACCAAAAGCTTACCAACTAAGAGTTTTGAGGGACATATTGAAAATATGGGTGTACTTAACATGTTTCATTTACTCTAGGGCAAGTGGGAGATTTGTTAGGTTATGTTTGCCCGTCGAGTAAATTATTTGTACTCGTGACATTTTGAAATAAAATTAATAAATTGATTGATATATTTATTATGTTATTTTGAGTTTACTTTTATCCATATGTCGATTTGATATTACAAATTGAGTGTTTAAGTTGTTAAACACAGAAAGATTCAATCTGTGATTCGATCTACAATTATCGTTCGCGATCAGTAAATAAATATGGATAATTTATTTTGATAAGATCGTTTCAATTTTATTAAAGTTTATCTTTGACTTTGGTAATAAAATTGAGAATACAGTTAGAATGTATTGAACGGGACCACGTGAAATTAATTTGTGACATTGACCAGACAAATTTAATTTCACTTGATTATCGTACATGGGACCTTAATCCTGAGCGGATAATGAACTTCGGTTAGTAGCTTGAAGTTCTTTGAGGTGTCAATGAGTGAGATTAAATCGTTGATCAATATCTCGATACTTTGGGAATTAGAGTGAACTAACGAGGAACATATATTCGTAATATGGAATCCGTCACCTTTAAGGTATGATCATGATCTCACTGGTTCTTCTAGTATACAGTTTAATCTGAGCTCAGTAGTTCGACATTGATTGTTGAATTCAATGATGTGATGTGATCACATCGAACTGTCAGATAGAAGATGAGAGTTGAGAATTTGTGAATATTCGAATAAGGGCATTTTGGTCATTTTACTTATTCTGAATATTCGAGTTGATCGACGGGGGTATCATGTAGGATCGATAAGTCGGAGGATATAATTATTGATTGTTGCTTCAGTAATTTCAATTAGACTAAGAGTGCAGTCTTGTTCTTTTAGTGGAATAGAACTTGATTAATAAATTATTTTGACTGATCAAGAGTTGACCGAGTCAAAATTAATTTATTAGAGCTTAGTTTAATTGGGTCCGATCAAGTCCCCTCAGTGGCTCCAAGATATAGGGCTAAATAGGCTTATTACCTATTTTAGGCTATGCAGAAATGGGCCTGGGTTATGGTACTAGAGTTAGTAGGGTTTTGGAGTGTAAGCAGATTATAAATAGTCTCATAAGACTGTTTTTCTTGACCACCAAAACCTAGAGGCGGGACACACACTAAAGTGTGAAGTGTGTGTTTTCTCTTGACAAAGAAAACCCTAACCCTAGTATAACCTAGAACAAAAGATGTGACCACACACCGGTATAGCTTCTCTTGGAGAACAGTGGGGAAGGCTTGAGGGTTTGGAGCTTTGGAAGTTTAAAGAACAACACGCTACAAGGGTAATTTCTTCAAACCTATGTGTTCTTACAGTTTTATTTAATCCAGTTGAATGCACGAAATAAATTACATCTTGTGGAGGGATGTTTGATCATCACAGAAAATTAATTTTTGTGATGTCTAAATCCTGGTCTCCAACAAACACATCGAAAATGAAGGAGAAAACCCGAGGCATGGAAAGAAACGGGTAGAAAGTAGGAGACTTCAAGCACAATCTGTTTGTACTTTATAAAGTGTAGTTGATGTTCATTTTTGGGTTTCTTGTCACAGGCTAAACTTACTCCAAGGAATAGCAGTACAAATGCATCCAACCAGCCCCATGAAGTACAATCTGGTTTCCAGTTTATACCAACACCGAGGGGTGGATATGCGAAATACAGGTGTTAGTATTTCTAGTGGACCTTCAACATCATCTCCAGTAATTGAGGAGAACTCCAAAGGGAGAAACACTGCTCATGTCATCAGAACCGAAGATGTTAACATCAGCACAATGGTAGATGAGCTGGAAATTTTAAATGCTGATGAATATGCACGAAGTCGAGACAAAAGAGCACGGACAAGAAGGGAAAGGAATACAAGTATAGCACAATCTGCACATCCTAGATGAAGAAGCACATCTTAGTTTTGAAATAAAATATTTTGGCAATTTAGCATATAGTTTGGACTATCTGTACGTGTTGTCTATGATGGTTTGAAATTTTTGGAACGCCATGTTGGTTTTCATTTGGTACACTTAGAGTTCAATTGATCTTGTTTGAAAGAGTAATTTTGCTGTTGGCTATTGTGAATTTGGATATTATGTTATGAAGTGTTATTGTTGAATCATATGTATCATTTACATTCTCAATGATTTATTGCTCATTTTAGATGCCACTTATGTTGTTCGAGTTAGATATCAGAGCCTATAGTATTGTCATGGTGAACCTAATTGGGGATTGGCACTTTATACCTGATCACCACCATTTGTGAATGATTACAACAATTACAGCAATGACTACTCACTGGGGAGTTTTGAAATGTTAACACATTATGTACATTTCAATTATTCATTGAAAGTGATATGGGAAACATTGCATTCAGAGTGCCCCACCTGCATTGTTAACGTGCTGGTGTGCTGGTGTACATATATAAATGGTCTATCTATTTGATTGTAGTTTTAATGGTGTTCAATGCATATGACAAAACCAGTATTTTTTTACCTGCTTTGTTGAGTTACCATATTCTGATTCTTCTATGAACAACAAAGGAATTGTTTAGAAGATAAACAGAAATAACAGATACATCCAATGACAATCTTATTCATTCACATTAATGACAATATCAACATTTACAACAATTTTCTCCATTCACAACAACAAAAACTTAGCCAAATATTTGAACATTTTCAAATGTCAAAATCAAAAAACAACCCAAACTGCAAAGTACAAAACAACCAGTGCAAAAATAAACTGATACATTCTCATGGTCTTGGACAATTTATCTCTCTCTTTTTCAGCCTCGTTCTTCTTTCGAAGTAGCCCGTTGATTACCAACTTGTATCTATCATGGACTGTACGATCAGCCCAATCAAAAAAATCACATGCATCTGCCTTTCTGTAGAATCTATAGCTCCAAAATCGACGTCCAAGGTTACCCTTCGTCCAAGATGTCTTCAATAGTAGAATATGGCCACAATAACAAAGCTTTCTGTTCATCTTCTGCAAGGAATGAGAGTCTTCCATCCCAGAATTTGTTCGCCAGAGAAGATGGGTCACGAGTTAGGGCTACGGCTTTGGGTGAAAAATCTGATGTGGAAAATTTCAATTGAGTAAAATTCGTTTTGTAAATGAAATGTCCAATTATAAGGTTTTCTCAACTATATAAATCGCATTCTATGAGTGCGCTTCATGACATGGCATGCGAGTGCAGTGTTGGCAAGAGCTGGTTAGGAGATATGTGTCCAACGTGGGATTCCGTTATCCACGTATATTTTTCGTTTGCTATGTGGCGATTTTGTCAATTGGCCGTAAGTGAAACGTCTACAGTGAATAACGGAGAGCAAATTTTAAAAGTTCAGTGAGTGTCTAGAAATATTTTAAAGTTCAGTAAGTGAACGAATACAACATTAAAAGTAAAAGTTCAGTGATTATTCAAACATTTAATTCAAAAAAATATGGAGATCTACTTGCCAGATTTTAGTAGGTTGGGGATTTAGATGTAATTTTCCGATATTTTTATGGAAGGGACAAGAGATATACACGCAAGTATTTGCCGTCAATTCTCCCTTTTCAGTTTTAAATTTACATGCGAAAGCTCCAGGATCAGGCTATCATTATAATTGAAATTGATGGTTGAGAATGTTGAAAAATAATGAGCACCCTAATTTATTGGCAAATTAATTCGTTTTCCACTTCTATTAAATCCGCTGAAAAGACGAGGAAAATTCATTAAACGAGTCACCCTATATCAATTTCTTGGTCGGCTCAGGGCTGTGCTTTGTTTCTTTACATTTCTATTTTCAGGTGTGCATTTCTTTCATTGCTTTACATAGATAAAATATTAAGTGCACGCCCGCGATAAATTATGATTTTGATACCTTCGTGTCTTGATTTAGCTGTCAATTCTTGATACCCAATATTAATACGACGATTTTATGCTGATATTATGTTTAATGTTTGGTGGATTGGTCAGAGAATGGATAGAAATCAATGTAATTGTGAGGAAACGCAATCTTTTTTCGGATCAAAAGAGAATCAGAGGGCGGGTTCTTCATTGAAGGAAAGAAAAGGGAAGCGATTGTGGAAGAAAGTGAAGTACCAACTGGTGGAATACAATTCATTGCCTGGGTATTTGAAGGACAATGAATATATTCTTGGTTATTATAGGTCTGAATGGCCGTTAAGGCAGGTTTTGCTCAGCGTTTTCACTATTCATAACGAGACTCTCAATGTTTGGACGTAAGGATTTTTTCTATTTTTGCATATTTTCTGTGAAGATATTTTCTTTTTATTATAGCTTGGTGATTTTGGTCATCAAAGATTGATTTTTTTTTTTTTTTTGCAATTCTTGAATTTTATCAATTTCTATTTGCTGTTTAAGGGAACTTGGGTTGTTTTATAATTGTTTCGTTCTCTCTTGCTCTTATAGTTGATGATAGGATTGATTGTTATGGGTAATTTTGAATTTGGGGAAAAGCAATAGAGGAAGAGAGGTATATCACACATTTAGTTCTAAAAAGAAGTCACTGAGGAAAAAGAGGAAGAAAGGAGGTTTAAAAATAAAGTTTTGCCAATGAATTTCTAAGTTATAGTTGCTTGCAAGTTGGAGGTATGTGGGGATGTGACCAACTTCATATGCTATCTCACATGTAGACATATGGATATTGCATAGGTTTGGGACTTGAAGGTGAAAAGTAGTTACGAGGACTTGACTGTTATAGAGCGACTGATTAATATAAGGTTTTGGTTAGGTAAAGGAGGGTCTGTACTCAAAATGCTGGAACAAGAGATGGAGGTTTAGGGCAAAGAATCTAGAGGTTTTGAAGTTACTTGGTGGTTGGAGTACTGCTGATGTTATAAAGATAAAAGACCGACCCATTATTCATATTTGACTCTGATGGAGCCATGGAGGAAATTTCTGATAAAGAGATTAGGGGAGAGGGGTTAGAATTACAAATTTCTGGTCCAATTCTATTTTCTCCTTCTATCGTATTTAAGCACTGTTCTAAAAAGCCCGCCTAAGCTTCGCTTGGACTTGAAACTCGGTCTCCACGTCTAACCACGCATCACACATCTCCCTCGCCTTGTTCTTATCTCGCTCTCGCCTAGGACTCGCCTAGGTCCGAAAAGCTTGAAACTCAGCATCCACATCTAGCCACGCTTTACGTTTTTTAGAATATTGTATTTAAGTCTCCGTTTTATTTTAGCACACGTACTACCATCCCTAGAACCCATTTACCGAAAATTAGAAGAAATAGTGACATTTATTAGACTACATGGAATTTAACGTGAATGAATAACAAGCTTAAAAACACGTTGACTGTTGATTCACAATCAAGAATTTGGATCCAAGAAGGGGAGAAAACTTTCATAACTTTTATTATTTTTAATAAAAATATCCTAAGAACCAACTAAAGCCGGCGGCACCCACCGCTTAAAACATAATACTAGGTGTAATTAAAATTGTGCTCTTGGTCCTAAACTCCTAACAAATTTTAAAAAAAAACAACAAATTGTAAATAATAATAAGACAATAAAAAGTTAAAATGAAAAAATCACGTAAATGAAACTCAAGCCATATCCATCTTCATCAGGCTATAGTTCCCTCAGCTATATCTTCAAGGATTAGATTGAGTATGCTGGGTATGGGAGATCAGTACAGGTTCTTCTATTTTCCTTCTTTATCTTTTGGATGGTGTTTGGGAATTGGGGAGGACGATCATAAAAGTGTTGTTGCTACACCTATGTCAAGTGATAAGTTATTCCTCTCACTAGATGAGGGTTGGCAAAATTTGGCATGTATCCTGGGTTTCCCTTGATTTTGGTGTTAGGAAGTGTAGATATAGATGGTGCAGACAAGGGAAGACACATCTCACCAATGTGCTATTCCATAAAGATAGATGACACTCTTGGAGCACTAGTAATTTCACAAGATCTTAAATCATTTAAGGCTATTCTCTAATTTATGACAAAAAAAAAATTAAGCCACTAATAAAAGTTTGGTATATGATAGATTAAAAAGAATGAAACAGGCAGGTTGGTATTTGAATCAAGTTTTTTAAGGAGAGAGAGAAACAAAGAATTGGAATTCTAAAGAGCACATTAGAGGTAAACAAACAATGTCAAAGGTTTCATGCATTTTAGGAAGTGCTCTCTTAGTGTCCAACATGTGCCATCACATGTCTGGAGCATGTTTTTGCCCTCCAGGTGTTGAGACTAACGCGTATCAGACACTCGATCTTGGGGATATTGTTTGTGCTTCCTTGTTTTGGTGGTATTGGATTGTGTACTTTGGAGTTTTCTATGCCATTTAATGAACTTGATTCCCATTTTTTGGTTTGTGCACAAGAATTTGTCACTTGATCTTTCACCATTTCTTGAAAGTAGTACAACAGTTAACTACAGAAATGGGGTTCTATTGGTATTTTGAACATATCAGTTATGATATTTTAATGCATTTTATATATGAGGTAATTTCACTATGTCATTTTTCTTTCAACTTTGTGAAGAGATGGAAAGTCAACTCATTCATGTATATGGTCAATAAAAGGAAAATTGATTTTTGGTGTTGTTCTTGATCATACTTAACGTACCTTTTGTGTTCTTTCACCGTCATGGCAAAAATATAAACACAAAATTAAGGCATAATTCAGCCTGGAGTCATTCCTGATAGCACTATGAACGGAAGTTTTTACACATTATATCCTCTGAATTTCTTTCACCTTCATGGCAAAATATAAACACAAAATTAAGGCATACTTCAGCCTGGAGTCATTCCTGATAGCACTATGAACGGAAGTTTTTGGCTTTTTGCACATAATATCCTCTGACTTCTAGAAAATGAAAATATAACAAAGGGATAGCTTCTTATAGTTTTCATGGACACCCGTAATCCACTTCAACCATGATGTAATAGTAGGGAGCAGTCAATGGACTTTTCCTAGTTGCAATAATTAATGGGATTGTTTAAGTATGTGAAAATGAAAAAGAAAGGGTTGAGAAAGATGACCCAGCTGCAGCCTTTTCAGTTCTATCTATTGTTGCTGGTTAACTGTTGGTTTAGGGTTCTTGACCAATCTTTACAATTATCTAGTTTGTGTAGCGACTGTTTCAAGAATAATATGTTATTTGATTTAATATTTTTTCTTGTCAATATATCGAGTTTATCAATCATATTACTGAGGGGACAGAGCGAGACATGATTTCTTCCTTGTTTTGGGTTACTTTTCCATGGCATGGAAGTCATAAAAATTACATTTCCCCCCACAAATAGGTATATGTGGTTAGTAGCAGACCCTAGATAAGAATGGAATAAGATTTGTTGAGTGGATGGATACATGGTTCTTTTATTGTTATTCCTTTCTGCCGTTGATGTTCTGGTAGTGGGATGATGTCGTCACTTTTGTTTCTCTTCATTTGAATTCCTTATTTCTTTCTACTTTGCAGGCATTTGATAGGGTTCTTCCTCTTCCTCTCTCTGACTATTTACACTGCTATGATGGTTCCAAAGGTTGTGGACCTTCCTACACTGCAGCATTTCCCCGATGTCCCGAGGAAAGCTGATTTCCACCAATTGCATAAAGAACTAATTGCTTGTCTTCCATCTTTGTCACAGATGCCTGATTTGCACAGACTTCGAGAGGAGTTAAAGACTTCATTGACTTCTATGGATTTGCCATCATTATCTAATTGGCATATTGTGGAACTCCTCTCAAACTGTTTCCCGGAGCGTTTGTCCCACAGCAACCATACTGACGCTTGTGTTCTGGTACTTATTTTGCATATTACTGCTTTCTAGTTTTATAGTCTCTCATTAACATGCAAAGCAAAGAGCATATGTTAACCACTATGTAGTAAAGCACACGCATTAGCTTCACTACTTGATATCACAGAGCAACATTTCATAACTAGTTCTTCTGTTCATTTGGAGTGTTTCTGTGTTGGCCTGTGAAGGCTGCTCATGAATTAAAATTTTCCGTTTTCTAATTTTTGTCTTAATAAACTTAACTCTCCCCAGTAGCTTTTTGATACAAAGTTGCTATATTTTGGTATTCTCATAACCAAAGAGAAAACAGATGATTTTATCAGTCTTCTAACAAAAATGGATGCTTATGTGCAGTATATCAAAGAAAGACGGATGTAATTAGATTTGATGGTCAAAACACATGCATTTCTCTCTCGACTTCCAGCACTGTTTCACCTGAACTTCTCTCTCTGTTTTATTGTTCTTTCTTTGAGTAGGCATATATATGATGACCCACCCAGTACATGAATTGTATTTTGTTCCATTATCAATTAGCCAAGTACAACTTAGATGGTTATGTCATTCTTATGTAGACACATGAGCGGTGCAAGTGCAACAGAACGAATTGGAAGAGGGAGAAGCATTCAAAAATTAACAGTGTGGTTGCAAAATACATAACTTCATTGGACCTTTTAGTAGATGTAGCATTGTTAGAGCTGCCAGAAAGGATTCTTTTAGTCGACCAAGTTTATTGGGAGTAAGACTTAGCTTCTTTTTAACACTAATTAACGAAGTAATTTCTGCATTCGCATCTTTGCATGCGTTAGTTTGTGGTTCTTATAAGGCTGAATTTTGAACTTTTCACACATGACTAGACATATAGTAGCAAGTTTTGGTGAGAAATTGTGATTTTGTGCTGATTCGAAGTGGTATAGATAAGCATGCGGCATAAAACTTTATGACAAGGGGCATAACACGAGACTTGATCCACACCCAAAACTGGTAAATGTGAGATATTCAATATCTGTCAGTTTAAGGTGGTGGACATTGGAGTGGTAGTTCAAATAGAGCCTCACTTAACATTGATTATACTACAGTTTAACATCAGATGAATTTTCAGTACTTGAGATAGTTAAGGGATACTATTTTGCCATTTCTGGTAATTTTGATTGCTTACACAAGCTAGGATAATAATTGTTTGGCCCCTGCTTGCATCTAACATGCACGGTTAAACATTATTTAGATTAAAGCTAATACTAAGGCTTTTATTTGTTACTACTGTAGTCTTTACAAACTATTGAAGTAACTTGTTTCTTGATAATCTTATCTTTCAGGGAAAATTCTAGTTGAACTGATTAAGTTTGCCTTGAGGTCATAATACTTGCCATATTTATCAAAAAGCAGATAGTCGATTTGTCCGTTTCTTAGACAAGATTTATATCAGTCCCCCGAAAATTCATTTTCAAGTATTTATAACCTTTTGGGAAATTTAATCTGGACTTCGTGATGGTTTTCATTGTTAGGAGTGCAATCAGGTGCTGGACACATTGCAACACGGATAATAATACTTTGTCGTGTTTGTATGGGATGTTTTCTATATCGTATTCTGTCTTTGGAATTTGATTTCTTGACTAAGGATGTTAAAAAGAAATTCCAACAATCTAGGGTTTCATCCACTAAAAATTGAAAGGGTGTCCTCTATTCATTGAGACATGTTCCCTACATGTTATATTTCCTATTAAGTATAATTGTCAGATTATACATGCTGCACTCGGTTATTATTGATCTAAATACTTAGTAGCTTTCAATTAAACTGCTCTTCAATTAGAATTAGGTAACTCAAAAGAGTGTCTGATATAGCAACACAATTTTCATCACCACCACTTATTGAGTGAAACAACTAGAAAATTATGAATAGTTGTGTGTGGAATTACATCCATATGACCAAAAAAAGGATTTATTTTATGAATAGTTGTGTTATTCAATTAAACTGCTCTTGAACTATGAATAGATGTGTTATTTTATAATTTTTGTGTGCAGCCAAAGTTATGTCTCTTGTTAACATATTTTACATGGTTTAAATTGTTTGCAGTTTAGCATGAAGGAGAATGTGGCAAATACAATAGCACCATTAATGGTTAGGCCGATCACGCGATGGCCATTCTTTGCCTTTCTTGGAGGAGCCATGTTTTGCTTGTTATCAAGCAGTACATGTCACTTACTCTCTTGTCATTCCGAGCGCTTATCTTACATTATGCTCAGGCTCGACTACGCTGGGATTGCTGCTTTGATCTCAACATCCTTTTATCCTCCTATCTACTATTCTTTCATCTGCTATCCTGTCTTCTGCAGTCTCTACATGGGGTTCATTACTCTCCTGGGCCTTGGTACAATCCTAGCATCCCTTCTTCCCGTATTCCAAACTCCAGAATATCGTAGTTTTCGGGCAGCACTTTTCTTCGGGATGGGTGTGTCGGGTATAGTACCTATTCTGCACAAGCTCATCTTATTCTGGCACCAGCCCGAGGCACTCCATACAACAGGGTACGAAATTTTGATGGGGGCATTATATGGTATTGGAGCATTGGTTTATGCTAAGAGAGTTCCCGAGAGGTGGAGGCCGGGAAAATTTGATATTGCAGGGCACAGCCACCAACTTTTTCACATCCTTGTAGTAGCGGGAGCTTATACTCATTACCGTGCAGGACTCATTTATCTTCGGTGGCGGGACGTGCAAGGGTGCTGAGAATGCCATTGCCATGTGTTGGTGTATTAGAGTCAGTTGAGGGGTACATAAATGAAGTGGGGAAGGTGCTGCTGTCCTCTGTTACCATTCAAACTTATTGTAATAGATAGTTAATATCATGTGGAAAAGGGGAAAACATATAAAACGATACAATATGTGGTATGAAAATTCCAGATGACATGGAAATGAACTGAAAATTTGTGTGTAAATAATGTCAAGGTACTTTATGTTTTATTTAAATTTCCGATCATTTTATATTGTTAATTTTGTGAATGCCATTTCTATAGATTTGTGCCAAGTGCTTGTTTGCTTTGGTGCTTTTAAGTGCTTTTAAGTAGTGAATTCTACACTGAATATGTAATAATATAATAAGTGGGTAGTAAGTTATGAGTCTTACGAAATATGTGGATAAAAGACGAATGGTAGTTCTTCTAAAGAATTAAAGATGAATTTCTGACTGTTGACAAATATTTTGCAGGTAAATGTAAAGATGAATCTATACAAAATAATATGTGTGTCACGAAGCTTTAAAACAAAGCAAAAACAGAGAAAATAGGTAGTCAATTTTTATGATTTTTATTTTTAAACTTTATGCTGCATAACTTGTTTTCTCAAGGAAAAAGAAAATTGTATATTGTGAACTGAGTGGAACAATTCTGGACCAGACATTGCTGAGCCTTGCACTGTCCTTTTCTTTCTAGTAATCATTGGGCCACGATTTGTAAACTACATATTCTATCCCGGTCAGTTAGAGCCATGTGCGAGTCAGAAGTCTCAGAACTTGAGACTTTTCTGTTGTGTTTAGACTTCAGAATGTAAAACTGGATTGCAATTAAAAAAAAAAAATCAACAAATTATATTCCTTTAAATCTAACTGTATAGCCGAATTCAACCTTTAAACGATCGGAAGGTCACATGACGGGGATCACATGACGGGGTCCCACGTGTTTACTGAATTGTCGAAAAAGGGCATCGCTCGCTGGAATCCCGTGAATACATAGTACTGTATCTATCAAAACCATGTTCTCTTTGGCCTTG
Organism: Forsythia viridissima; assembly: GCA_030279155.1. Taxonomy (NCBI): domain Eukaryota; kingdom Viridiplantae; phylum Streptophyta; class Magnoliopsida; order Lamiales; family Oleaceae; genus Forsythia; species Forsythia viridissima. Next base: position 45,709,546 of record CM059038.1, on the reverse strand, counting down.
TTTTGGACCGTGTTGGCAGAGGAGAACAGAGGGGAGGAGGGGAAGTTTAAATGAAACCAAACTGAGTTTCCATGTCTATAATATGATGCTTTACTTTTTCTTATTTATGTTTGACTATTTTGAAATTATTTTTTAAGTATTTATAAGTTGTGATATGTTAATAATAAGTGAATAGTAAGTTATTGATTATGCAAAATGTGTAACTAAAAAACATGTTCAAACGCTCGATGTCAGTCTAGAAAACTTGACTAGTCATACACACACCATCATAATAACTTGACCAACACCACCTAGTTAGATGTTCAACTTCACGTCGTCATGTTTCATCTTGTATGGATCACGAGGGACAAATGTACGTCAATCATGTTGGATGACTTGGTATCTACATGATATTTAGAACATGTAATCATGTATCCATTACTTACTTCGTGACAAGATGTTAACTTCTCTCTCTATTTTGAAACTCAACATCCATTCAATTTTTGAACAGGTAAATTCTTTTCTTGCAAAAGAAAATTCTCTCGAGCTTCAATTCGAACACTAAATTACTGTACTTCCTATCTTCCACGATCGAGCTAATTGATTAAATTACTTTTAAAAAAATCACGCACCAAATTGACAATTTACGAATTTTTTTGCAGTTGACTCAATTTTATGTTTTAACGATACATAAATAAAAAGATAATTACGTAATTAACAGTTAAAGAAAAACGAAATTGGTTGTTTTTAGAGGTGTCAATCGACCCGGTCCACCTCCGATGAAGCCCAGTGAAGACCCGCATTAGAAAAAGCCTGATGCTGCTTTGGCAGGTAATTAGTGACAACCTCTACTTTATGGCAGCGGCTGTCATGTCTTTTACTTTATGGCAGCTCTTTGCCATTTGTTTTTTTATTTTTATTTTCTAATATCAATTTTTTTTTTTTTTTTTTTTTTTAATTATCACAACGGGCCAGCAGTTTAGCCTTCTTGGCACGTGAACCGCTCATCCGATTTACGAGCAAGCCCGCAGTTTCAAGTCTAGACGGGTGGGTCGATGCGAGTTCGACTTGCCCACCCGTCCGTCTTAACAACTCTAATTGTTTGGCATTAACGTCACTCTTCTTGTTAATCATTGGAAATCGGAAGAGATCTTGTGTCCTCGTATTCCAAATGTGAATCATTGGAAATCGGACAGAGATCTTGTGTCCTCTTATTCCAAAATAACACTATAAATCTAGCTCAAGTTGATAATTTTTAGTTATTAAAATAAAAACCAGTCAGTTACTGTCTACAAATGGTATCAAACCTTTTTTTTCTTAAACAAATGGGATGTTCATGTAAATGGTCCCTAACATTTATCATTCATGTGTTTTACGTCCTTAACTTTTAAATTTAAACAGAGATTTTCCGAACCTATACTTTTAGGAGGCTAAATGGTCCTTTTGAACACATTATATTCAATTATTACGTTAATTATGCTCGTGGCTTTCATCTTCATGTTATTAGGGGAAAATAATTATATTAAAAAAAAAAAAAAATTTGGTTAATCTTCCCCATCAACCTCCCTCAATTCTGTCGATTGCCCCACCCTTAGAGCATCTCCAATGCATTCAATGGATTGGAAGAAAATGTGTGCCACATCACTAAATAGACAATGTCTATTACAAATACTTCTTCAATGCACAATATAGATTACTATGTGAAGCTGACGTGGCACTATAAAAAATAGAAGATGTGAAGCATTCCTTCTACATCTAGATGTTATGTGAAAATGGTGAGTCAGCAATTGTTTAATTTTTAACTTAACTTTTTAAAATTGTGTTAAGTAGATTAGTTTTATTATTTTTAATTTAAAAAAATAAATGCCACATAATCAATATTATTATATTGTAGAATGAATCCATTGGATTTCACCGTCTATTCATTCCACGTAATCTAGAAGACCATCTATTTAATTTCCACGCCAACCACAATCCATTCACTGCATTGGAGATGCTCTTACAAGCCCTGCCCCCACAAGCCCCAATTTTCGCTGTCCATCGCCATTACAACTACGGCAACACAAAATACAACTAGTTGTACGTGGGACTGTAACTTGACCTATTTCCTCAGTCAATATTTTATCCTACCCTCGAATTGCAAAGTACAATGATTGAATTCAATAACAAGCAAAAATAAATCCATACGAAAGGGGAAAAAATTACTGGAGTCAAGTGAAACGAGTTACTGAGCCCGGGGTGAAGGAATTAATCAATCAATTTAACAGCCCTCCGTTTTGCTTATGCGATTTCGCATATTATAAGGATCACAGGAAAAATGCAGATTCTTCACTAAAATGGAATTGGGGGAATCTTCTGGAAATAAAATTCCAGATTCTTTTGGGGGAGTTTCTCCCATCCACTCACAACAATTTTAATATTGAGAAAGGGGATAAAAATCTGGAACAAGACCTTATCAAAATCCATTTGTCTTTTTTTACCAAGCACAGATTCAGAAAGAGAGGGGATAATACAGTGCCAAATAGGGAACATGATAGACTTTCTCCAAGTAACTGATTTGCCTTCCTAGAATTTCAATTCCTCTTCTTCTGATTGAAGTTTTTTAGCCGGAATCAATTATGACATAGAAGAAAGAGGAGAAGATAATGACATTATCCCCTCAATTTCAAAAATCCAAAAACCCACCAAATTTCATAGAGAGGGTCAGAGGGATCCCTCCAATATATTCTCTCTTTTCGTTTTCTGGTTATGGACTGCAGTAGTTTCCGCCGTGGTAAGTGTTTGGGATATTTTTTTAAAACTTACTAAACTCAAAAGATGCATAAATTGTTGGAAGGGAAGACATATAAGTCAACTAAAATTACAAATTTTTTAATTTTGGACACTTTGATAGTCGAAATTTAGAAGACATTTAAGTCAACTAAAATTGAACAAATTTTTAAATCTTGGACTCCTTAACAGTTTAAATTTGAAAGAAAATTAGGTTATTCGTTAACTATAAATTGACGTGCTTTATTCTTTTTTGTATGTGTGACTTAAGGGTTCTCTGAGAGAAAAATTGTAAGCCTAGTATTCCAATTGTTTTTCTTGTTCTCTTTGTGAGTTGTATAAAGAGTAGAAATTGATGGGTGTAATAAAACTTAGAATATTATGTTTTTTGAGTTACTTAGAGATTTGGGTGAGTGAAATCTATATGATTGTAACGATTTTTCATATAGTGAAAGTTTTGACAGTTCGTAAATCTTTCTCTATCTCTTTTATAATTTTATATTTCGTTATCTATCTCTGAACAAGGATCTTGTGAGCAATAAATGAATTTGTTTCAATTCCTAACTAGAGATGGCAAAAATATCTAATCTGCCCCGAACTCGATGGATACCTGATCCGAATGGAGTGAAAAATACCTGATCCGCGGATCGACGGGACGAATCGGGGCAGATATCCGTGATCCACCACGGATCTTGGGGTAGATCGGATCGGGGCTGTCCTGATCCGCCCCGCCCCGCCCCGCCCCGCCCCGCCCCGTCCCGTCCTGTCTCGTATTTAAAAAAAGTATTAAATTATAAAAAAATAAAAAATTTGGGGCAAAGGCTGCAATTACAATTTCAAATGTATTTTAGAATGTTGTTTAAACTCTATAGTATAAGTAGTAAAGCTTGTTTCAATATATTTTAAATTTTTTGAATGCAAAAAAAAAGGAATCAGTATACGGATCAGGGCTCTGATCCGCCCAGAAAAATGGGAAATCGCGGGGCAGATTTGGATCTCCTACAATTATTATGTAGCAGATTTGGATCAGGTCGATCTGCCCCGTTGCCATTATTATTCCTAACAGTGGTATCATAGCGCCAGGTCATTCAAAATGTTGGCGCACAGAAAAGATATGTATATCAAATATGTCGTGGAGAAATTTGATGGAAGAATCAATTTTGACTTGTGGCAAGTACAAGTCAAGAATGTTTTGATTCAATCTGGACTGCACAAAGTTTTTGAAAGGGAAATCAACCCCTATTTCTGACAAAGCTACTGAAAAACCTGGTCAACCGAGGAAAAATTGTCCAAAAGGTGGAGCAGGCTCGACTAACTGTTCGATATCAAATACAGACAATATGTCTCTTTTATGGGAGACGATAATATCGTTTGAGTAAATATTTACATCTTTGTCGCATGCGCTAGTTGTCATGATAAATGATGTGTTACTACTAGCGGGTCTACATTTGCACATGGGCATTGGGTTGATATTAATGCAAGGTGTGCGGTAGAATTGATGTTGATGGATGATAAACTTACAAGTAAGTCAAGTAAGGGAGTTGCACCATAATATTTCAGCAAATTTATTCGACAATAGCCGATGAAATTCTTAGAATTCGTTTTTTTCTAAGTGATTATACTTATATGGTGGAGTATGTTAATTCTCCGTTTTGAGAATTGGGATTGTCAAAGTTTACCAGTTTTTTTAAGTACTAAGATGAAGAGCTGTAGAAGAAATGATTGAGTTTTGAATCATTTTTCGTTAATGTGGAGATTATTGAGATATTTTCTCAAAACTTGCTAAATCAAAAGATGCTCCAATTGTTGAAAGGGAAGACATCTAAGTCAACTAAAATTACAAGTTTTATAATCTTGGATACTTTGATAGTCGAAATTTAGAAGACATCTAAGTCAACTAAAATTGAAAAAGTTTCCAAATCTTGGATTCCTTAGCAGTTTAAACTTGGAAGAAAATTAGGTCATTCGTTAACTATAAATTGACGTGGTTTATTCTCTATTGTAGGTGTGACTTGAGGGTTTTTTTAGAGAAAAATTGTAAGTCTAGCATTATAGTTGTTTTTTCTTGTTTTCTTTGTGTGTTGTATAAAGTTTATAAATTGGTGGGTGCGATAAAGTTTATGATATTATTTTTTTCTAGATACTTGGGGATTTGTGTGAGTGAAATCTATATGATTGTAACGAAATTTCATATAGTGAAAGATTTGAGAGTCCGTAAATCTTTTTCTATCTTTCTATAATTTTCTATTTCGTTATCTTTCTCTGAACAAAGATCTTGTGAGCAATAAATGAATTTGTCTCAATTCCCATCAGTGGTATCAGAGTGTCAGGTCGTTCAGAGTGTTGGCGCACATAGAAGATATGTTTATCAAATATGACGTGGAGAAATTTGACGGAAGAATCAATTTTGACATGTAGCAAGTACAAGTCAAGAATGTTTTGATTTAATTTGGACTACACAAGGTTTTGAAAGGGAATCCATGACAAAGATATTGAAAAACCTCGTCACGCGAGGAAAAATTGTCCAAAAGGTGGAGTGCTAATTGTTCGACATTAGATATGGACAATATGTCTCCTTTACGGGAGACGATGATGTCGCTTGAGTAAATATTTGCATCTTTGTGACATGTGCTAGTTGCCATGATAGAGGATGTGTTACTACTAGCGGTTCCATATTTGCACATGGACATTGGCTTGATATTAATGCAAGGTATGCAGTGGAATTGATTTTGATGGCTGATGAACTTTCAAATAAGTTAAGCAAGAGAGTTGCACCATAATATTTCAGCAAATTTATTCGACATGAGCTGATGAAATTCTTAGAATTCATTTTTTCTAAGTGATTATACTTATATGGTGTAGTATGTTAATTCTCTGTTTTGAGAATTGAGATTGTCAAAGTTTACCAGTTTTTTTTTTTAAGTATCGAGATAAGAGCTGCAGAAGAGATGATTGAGTTTTGACTCGTTTTTCGTCAAGGTGGAGATTGTTGGGATATTTTTTCAAAACTTGTCAAGATCAAAAGATGCACCAATTGTTGAAAGGGAATACATATAAGTCGACTAAAATTACAAGTTTTCTAATCTTGGACACTTTGCTAGTCGAAACTTGGAAGACATCTAGATCAACTAAAATTGAACAAGTTTCCAAATCTTGGATTTCTTGGCAGTTTAAAATTGAAAGAAAATTAGGTTATTCGTTAATTATAAATTGACGTGGTTTACTCTCTTTTGTAAGTGTGACTTGGGTGAGTAAAATCTAAATGATTGGGATGATTTTTCATATAGTGGAAATTTTGACAGTCCGTAAATCTTTCTCTATCTTTCTATATTTTTTTGTTTAGTTATCTTTCTTTGAACAAGGATCTTGTAGGCAATAAAAGAATTGATCTCAATTCCCAACAATAAAGTGGGGGCGGGGCTCGTGGAGGTGGAGTGGGGTGGGGCAATAGAGAAGACAAAAACAATTTATCTTTTTCGTCCGAACAATAAGAAGAATGTGAACTCACAAAATATTTGGACGAAATTTGTTTAAAAGGATCATTAGAACACTTAAAGCATAAGTTCAAAATGTTTTTGTCAAAAATTGAAAGTTAAGAACCAAAAACTAATAAATAGCGAAGATTAGAGACTTATTACTCCAAAATCCTAAATAAATTTTCGATATATTTAATTATACTCTTTATTTTATACTTTTTTTTGGTATTGAGATTAGATAACTGCTTCATATAAATTACACCGAGGCAAGTGTAAAATATTGTATTATTTTAACACTGGACTAGCATATTGGTCTCTCTCAGTTTGAAATGTCCGCTTGTAGGGTCAAGGTAGGCTTGACGCATCTATCATATGTAAAATAATTAAATAACGAGAATCTGTCTCCACTTTGATAAACACAAATAAATTGAATCTATCAAGATTTTGTAATACTCAATTACGTTACACTCAATCTAACGGGGTGAGGTGACGTGATACAATATGGATCTATTCATGATTCATTCATCTAACATGATAAGATGGATTATATCTTTAAATGTTGTTGAACTATAGTGGCTCAACTCACATTAGGTCGAAGAAGACTATACACTGGAGGTCATAAATTATTTTAAATAGTATGAGAGAACATGTGATGTCAAATATTTGATATATAGATAGATAGATGATCAACAAAGTACAAACAACTTAATTCGACGAATGAGTTTTTAAAAATTAACTCGATATAAAATTTATCTAACACCAAAGATTATACAACACATCGAGAAATTTAAGAATTTGAGTCAACTTGATATAAAATTCATTTAACACTAAGGAGTTCAACATGTATATAAATCTAAAAATTTGACGTCTCATTGATTTGATATAAAATCCATCTGACACCAAAGAATAGAGTCCTGATCTCTTGTCTCTTGGGGACAGAAATTTCTTGCCCACATGCTGACTTGTCAGTATGTGGGCACTTGATGTAAGAAGCTGTTTTTACATCAAGTGCCCAAATGCTGCAAGAAATTCCTGCCCCCAAACGGCAGGAGATCAGGTCCGCCAAAGGATATACAACACGTAGAAAAATGCAAGAATTTGACAATTCATCGAATTTGTTCCAAATTTAGTCCTCGTGCTTTTATTTGAGTTAAGCTGGCTGTTAAAGAAATTCTAGATCAAAAGAAGCTTTGTAATTTGCACACAACTTGTACAAACTACAAATGTAGGTTTATTTTTTGAACTATTGATCATACAATTTATATGCTAATCAGTATGTCAAATTAAACAATTATTGAAAACAATTTATAATCAGCCAATGCAAAGTTGACATGTTTGATTAGAGGTGTCAAGACGGGCGGGCCGACCGAACCGGCATCGGCCCACCCGCCTCGACCCGGAACGGCGGGCCGGCCCGTGAACCGGGCGGGCTGTTCACGGGCCGAGAAGGCCAACCCGCGGGCCTTTCACGGGCCGAAGAGGCCAACCCGCGGGCCGACCTGTGAACCGCTTTGATTTTTTTAAAAAAAAAAAAATGGACAGAAAATTCAAACTTTCATATTTGAAATGATATTTAAAAATAAAAAAATAAAAAAACAAATGGCAGAGAGCCGTTTAAAGTGAAAGATGTGACAGATGCATTCACGTTTTAGTCTTTAAATATATAAATAAAAAATAAAAATTGAATTAAAAAATTAACAAATGTGAATTTATCATTGTTATTTATTTTTTATTTAGTAATTTAACACATTTTTTGTTATATATGTAAACATTTTTTTTTGAATTACAATAAGAAACTAAATTTTTTTAGTAATTTCAAAAAAAATTAATTTTTTATTTATACGGGCCGAACCGGATCGAACCGCGGCCCATATGGGCTCGACCCGTATGGGTCAATGGGTGGGCCGGGCTTTTGAAAAAATTTCGTGGGCTGGGCCGACCCGGCCCGCAACCTGTAATGGCGCGGGCTTTTTCGAACGCGGGCCGTTACCGGGCCTCATCGGAGGCGGGCCGACCCGGCCCGCCTAACCCGGATTGACACCACTATGTTTGATAAGTTTATTATTTAATTTACTTTTACGCAACTTCTTGTTCACAGTTCGAACAAAATTAATAAATTCACAAACAAAAATGAAATTACTTATCGGATTACAAGCTTTTTTTGAAATATGGAGGTTTTAAAGGGTATCGTAAAGATGAAGATTTAGGCTAATCTTGAAATATGAAAACGTTTATATTTCACTTTAAATAAACTAGAACTTAGGAATAACCTCAAAATATGAGATGTGACCGGGACTTAGAACTTGTCTCGAAACATAAGATAACTTAGTGTCGACCTCGGATGAGTACTTAGGGCTTCTCTGGAAATTCAAGTAATTTATTAAATATTATTCAAACACAATTTATAATAAATTAAAAATTAATTTTCTAGTAAAAGTTAATTTGAAAATTAGCCAAAGATGAACAAGCGTTAATGGCGTAAATGTCGACAATTGAACGGAATAAACGGCTATACCTTTCACTACCCCCAAAGCAAAAGCAGAAACATCATAACTAATGGTGTCGGTGCACAATCAACGTGTCCACGAGTCCTTAGCCCAGCCCAAGCCCATAGGGTCCAACGACCCGTACTTTATTACCCCATTAAACCACATTCAACAACCACCAGCCATTCACTGCTGGTGAAATCAAATCTCCCATGCCGTGTTTATTGTGTGCGCTTCTCATCCAAATCTCCTTTCGTCATTACAGTTCCAGTTTTCAAACCCATTACTTGGAATTTCTCAGCTATTTTGGAACTTTTCTCTTTTCTCCAGACTCAGCCAAATCTTCTACTGAATTTAGGGTGAAAGATACATTTACAGGTGTATATAACGCTCCGCTACTAGACGAAATTCACCGCAACGACGTGTTTATAGCGCATTAAATCAAGGGATTTTATAAAATGGTGTCACCAGAGCAGTCCCACTATCAAAATTTCTCCATGGCCAAGCACAGTGCTCGGAGCAAAACTACCTCCTTCTTTTCTGACACACTTCTTTTTGCCGGCGGAGCGCTGGTGGCTTTTTTGGTTGTTTGGGCTCTCTGGTCCCTTTTCAGTCCTACCCCAAGCCCAACTCCCAGTTTCTCTTCCACATCATTTTCCGAACGTAAATCATCAGGTTTAGAGAGTGCAGCCGTTTCCCCTTTGCAGAGCTGCGCGGATGGTGCTTTGGGTTTTGACATGGTCCATGACCCAACCGACCCTAATTTTTACGACGACCGGAAGTTGAGCTACAGTATAGAGGCGCCGCCGGTTAAGAACTGGGATGAAAAAAGAAGGGAATGGCTTAAGCAACATCCATCATTCGCCACTGGAGTAGAAAATCGGATTCTATTAGTCACCGGCTCCCAAGCCACGCCTTGTAAGAATCCCATCGGAGATTATTTGCTGCTGAAATTCTTCAAGAACAAGGTGGATTACTGCAGACGCCATGAAATCGACATTTTCTACAACAATGTGTTGCTCCAGCCGAAAATGTTTTCATTTTGGGCCAAAACGCCAACCGTCAAGGCCGCAATGCTGGCCCATCCGGAGGCTGAGTGGATCTGGTGGGTCGATTCCGATGCCGCCTTCACCGACATGGACTTCAAGCTTCCACTGGACCGGTACAAGGTCCATAATCTAGTGATCCACGGATGGCCCACGTTGATCTACGAGAAAAAGAGCTGGACTAGCATCAATGCAGGTGTGTTCTTGATTAGAAATTGCCAATGGGCCATGGACTTCATGGATGTGTGGGCCAGTATGGGCCCACAGGCCCCTGGCTATGATAAATGGGGTGAAATTTTGAGTACAACTTTTAAAGATAAGATTTTCCCAGAATCAGATGATCAATCAGGTTTAGTTTATTTATTATTAAAAGAAAAAGAAAAATGGGGAAATAAAATTTACGTGGAGGGTGAATATTATTTTGAGGGGTATTGGATGGAAATTGTTGGTAGACTTGATAATATTACCGAGAGGTACATGGAAATTGAGAAGAGGGTGCGCAGGTTAAGGAGACGGCATGCAGAGAAGGTGAGTGAGAGTAATATTCCTGTGTGGGAAGAGTACCTGAAAGATGCTGGGTTTGGGCGAGAAGGTTGGCGTAGACCGTTCATCACACACTTCACTGGGTGTCAACCTTGCAGTGGGGACCACAACAAGATGTATTCTGGGCAGACTTGCTTTGATGCCATGCAGAAGGCTTTGACTTTTGCCGATAATCAGGTGCTTAGGAATTATGGGTTTATGCACCCGGATCTACTGGATCCTTCCACCGTTAATCCTGTACCGTTTGATTATCCTGCATGAGAGGTCACGAATAGTAAGTAGTGATGCTAGAATTTGTTTGTTTCAGCAAAATGTAATTTTGAATTTTGTATGCCTGTCCTAAATATGATATACGTATATACAAGTTTTCAAGTTAAGATTATAATTAAAATATCAGGCTACGGACTTTAATTACGCAGTTAGTATATGCCTATCAACGAAGAAAAACAAATGAAAATTATAATCAAGTACTGTCTAGTCTTGTTTAGACTGAGTTGATAACATGCTCCTCTACAATTACAGCCACTCGATCAGCCTTGGAGACATTTGTTGAATGAAGAGCCTTAATTGAAAGCTACAAGTGATAGGCAGAGACCATTGTTGTCTGAAAGCAACTTGTTGGACGTGTAGAGAAAATAATAGGATTGATGTGTAAGTGTGACAAAAAATAACAAAAAAAATAAAAAAAATGCCAATTCACTTTCTTGGAATGATTCAAATTATCCAATTAATTGCTTTTGCTTTTCAGCCTTTTTTTACTTTGCACATTTTAAAATTAAAGGCTTAAAAGCATATTAAAAATTTGGGGGCATTACATGCTTGACATAATGTTTGTTGGCTCTACAACACATATCTTTTGACTCGATTGTCACCACCGCGATTAGATTTCTATAAGAGAATATCAAATGAAAGGTAGAAGACAAATAGAAATATAACATTTGTAAACTTTTGCTTTTACTCGCTAGAGGAGCCAAAAACATCGTTAATGGAAAATTGAAAATATGTTTTTCGTTTTATATTAACGAATTGTAAAAAGAAAAAAATAAAGGCAAGAACTTTTTTGTTTACGAAATCTTATAATATCCTCATAATTGAAAAATAAACATAATTTTGGTATATTTAACTGTTCTTTCTCACAAAAATTCTATAAGCTTCCTAAAGCAAGGGGAATAAATAATTGAAGGAAATTTGTAAACTTTGTTATACGAAATTTATGCCCCAAGTTTACTAGTTACTTGATCATTTTGTTGTTGTCTGAATAAGACAATTAATTCAATTCTCAAATCCTATAGATAGTTGAGAGAGAACAAAGACACGTTGATAGATTTTATAGTAGTCAGTTACTCGGAGTCGAAGCCTCAATTCAGTCATTTCTTTCACCTGAATGGCTTGACGATACGGCTTCGCTTGACTTAACTGGATCAGCTACGAGTGACGGGATGGCACCCAATAGAGAGGGGGACCTCTAGTTAGGCAAGCACTGAATCGGTAGGTAATAGTGGGAGAACTAGACTTGGGAGTACCCGCCTTCGCTAGATTTGTTTGATTTTATTAAAAAAATTAAAATCAACAATTAATTTTAATCAAATATTTTATAGGGCTCACAATTTTTATGAACTTTTCAAAAACTTTCATCAATTTTTATCAAAATTCACAAATACTCTTGTTTTTAGCAAAATCAAACGCTCCCTTAATAAAAAGTTAAAAAATGCAATTGGGTCAAGTGTTTTCTGTTTATTCTCTTGTCCTATTATTACCAAACCGTGGTAGTAATAAATAATCAAGACAAGTAGACAACTATTTATATTAGTTCGTGCGCACAAGAGCTTCTTTTTATAGTTCTTTACATTCATACTACATTAAGACACGGGTCAGACATTCATGGTTAGTCGCTTGTTGAGAGACATTTTAACTTTATTCGTTTTACGAAAATCTTGAGGGCTGAAAACTTGTTATGAAATTTTAAATTTGAGAAGTTGGCACATTTTAATGCCATTTCTCTCTATTAATATTGTCATGTCTGCTATATCTTATTAAGAAATGAATAACAGTCAACAAGTTTAGAAACAATTATGGCTGTAGCTATATTTTAATTGTTCAATTTTTGTTGAACAAGCACTTAATTGTTCCTCTGTATTGCTCATGTTTCACCCTCATTTCTAACATTTCTTCTAAAGTTTTATTTTTTTATTTTATTAATATATAAATACAAATTCTTAGTTGATACTACATTTTAAGACCGTCTCAGTTGGTTAGGGATTTTGTTTCTACGGCTGAGGTTAATGTCAAAAATTGGTACCTCCTTCCCCACACTCTTTCCCTCCCAAAAAAAAATACTGTTTTTTAATAAATAAGATATATTCCCAACTGGTGAATGTTGAGGAAAACTGGTAATCATCTTGGCTCTAATGCAACAACTCAGAAAATAGTTCAATCAACAATAAATAATTGCTTATTGGAAGGGAAAATGGATCTCAGGACCAAAAATTGATATCTTAAAAGGGGAAAAAGAAATGGCCCAAAGAAACAATGAACTTTTAAATAGTTTCCATTACAATGACTCAATGCAAATATAGATTAGAATGAAGAGGACAAGAGTATACAGGACATGCATATACTCCAACTTTCAAGCCCAAAAGATTCCTCAAGAAACCATGACACTCGCCTGCTCTTGGTGGCAACTCAGTCTAACATATATAGAGTATTTTTTGTAATGATTTTTGTAGATTATAAATAGTAGGTCTTAAGGAATGTGTATATAAAAAGTAAGTAAAAATTGTAAGTCCCACAAAATATGTGGATAAAAATGATGTTTGACCAATTTATAAATGCTTATAAACACTGACAAACATACTGTTAGTGCATGTTTAATACTACTGAAATTATTTTTTAAGTACCTATGTTAAAAGTTATTGGTGAATGTGTAGATAAAAAGTGAGTTGTAAGTTGTAGGTCTTATAAAATGTATTGATAAAAAGTATGTTTAACTAACTGAAATTATAATTTAAGTATTCTCAAACACGTGCTTAATATTAGCTTTGATATTCCATATAGTATTTTGTTTTTAACCAACTGAAATTATAATTTAAGTATTCTCAAACATGTGCTTAATATTAGCTTTGATATTCCATATAGTATTTTGTTGATTTCTCACAACATAAAACAGTTGGTATACTCGCACTTACTGCGTGAATTTCCCCAGTATCACTGGTGAAGAGAGCTAGAAATCCATGTGTTCTGAAATTAAGGGAGGACACTAATGACAGAAAAAAAATCCACTATCCAACAATGAAGAATGAAAGCTATCTCTAGAACTACCCATGGGGAATCAGGCATTACATTTTTGCTCTAGGTATTTAAGATTGTTATAAGAACCAAAACAGGTATTTAAATGTGAGAATGTAAAGGTAGTGAAAAGAAAATGTAGAATAATGAATGAAATTAAAAAAGAACTGAAATAAGAGTTAAAGCATCAAGTGCATATCCTTAACAAATTCAACTAAACAAGTTTCCTAACATTATCAAGTTTATGTAATTGAAAACAACGCAATCAGCCAAACCATATGAACATTCATAAACTGATAAAAGCAGAAATTCTAGTTCTAAATTGAAAAAAACTGAGTCTTAATTGCACCTCCTTTCAAAGAACTAATATTAGCAGGGCACGGCAGAGCAGGGCAGGGCAACGATCACAATTTGATCTGAACATCTTGATTGTTACACATTCAAGGCTCATCTTGATTGTTACACATTCAAGGCTTGCTCTACTTAATATCGCTATTATTGAGCTGAAAACAAATATTATTTCTATTCAAGCAACCCAATACTGGTATTCAAAATGAAAAATGGACCAAGTAAGATGCAAGTTGTAGACCTAATGGATAAGGTACTTTTAACAATCAAGCATCAAATTCACTGAAGGATTCATACACCGTCTTCCTCCAAGAGGACCAGCCCCATGTTCTTGATATGAAGCAAGAGAAACATAACAAAAGAATAATAATAAGGAACATGATTATTACCTGTTAAATTTCCATACTAAAGGTTTTTAACAGTTGGAGGGAATTTTCCATCCTATCATTGTCTTTTTCCCAGTTTCCTGACTAATGAGCATCTAAAAACCTTAAACTCTTCACTGCCTTTCCTAGAGTCATAGTTGAGATTTCCTTTGATATCTAAATAGTGAATACTGAAAGTTGCTCCTTATATTTTTAAAATGTTTACTTGATTCGATCCTATGCAAGTGATTTCTCAATAATGAATTACCTTTATTGTCTAATAAGTTTCGGTTAGTTTCATTATCGATTATAAATGAATTCATAGGTTAACATTCTTTAGATCTTGAAAAATCACCTAATTATAAGATACCCCCTCATGTTTTAAAAATCATACTAACCTCCCATGTTTCTAGTTTTGAATATCATATTCATTCTTATATCTCATCTAAAATGAGGTTGATATAACCTAAAATGCCCTTGTGATCTACAATTAATTGCAATTTAATTTGTTCCCTTTAATAATAAGTTAATACTTAAAGACTCTGTGTATACCATTTTTTATTTTTGAATAACCCTACTAGTGGAAATTTCAACTTAAAATGTGCTAAAATTTGGTAATAAATGATTTATGTGTACATAATTTAATTATTAACAAAATGCAAATTTATCAATAAAATTTCATATTTATAAATTCATAAACTAAAACAAGTTGTTAAATGCAAACATTTGCCTTCTGCATTTCAAGTAATTTAAAAAATAGTATACGATACTTCATTAAATACTTCATTAAATCATTACGCACACTAAAAATTTATTATTGAATCCTTTAAGGGTTATAAAAGGTCCTAATAAGGCAATGATTAAAAGTTAAACTATGTCGAACGAGATCTATATATAATGTGTCAATTTGTTTTTCTATTTACTTTGAGCAAATTAACTACAATTAATTGTTCATCTTCAGTTCACAAAGTTATTTTAAGTATATTAGTCTAATTTTAGATAATATAAGGATAAAAAAAAATGGTCACGGTGTGAATATGATACTCGAAACTAGAAATATGAGAGATTAGTGTGATTTTTTAAACGTGACGAGGAGTCTCTAATATTGTCATCAAGTATAAGAAAGTCACTGATATTGTCTTTTATTAATAAAATCAAATTTTTCTCACCCAAAGTTTGCCACTCATGTGGTGCAAAAATCATCAGTCCACATAGTTTTCTTCGTGTCTTGCTAAACTAAAATGCCCTGCATAAGTGTAACATCTCAAGTGAAAAGCCAAGGACCCCAAGCCTCTATCAAAGAAGATGCAAATCTTGCACAATTTTCTGAGGAAGATCTTCAATTTATAGAGTACTTCCATTCTTCCATGAATGAGAGTTTCCCAATGCTAATAATGTATGTTCATGTAGATAATCAAATTAGTCTTGCTTGCACCATTTATTGTATATAAATATAATCATTAAAGTAGGATTCCACTAGGAAATGGATTTTTCATGGTTAGGCCACCAATAAAATTCATTTTTTTCTAATTGCACACAAGCTGAGAGTGCATAATTACACAAATCCATATACCAAAAAATCCAAGATGTTCAACAAATAGTGGTTTTCTAAAACAATGCATACAGATAAAGAGCATTACTATATTGATTAAGAGTGTGCAACTTACTCCAGAAAGAAACAGTCTTTGATTAATAGTGTAAGGCGTGAACATAAATGTACATATATACCTGTTGTTGATAACATCGATCTCATGAAAAGTAATGCAATGCAAAAACTCCTTCCTCTTCTGCATCTCCTCATCAGGGACACTGCACAAACTTGGTCTGTGGCCCCATGGCATCATAATCCCTAGACCTTGAGAATGACCTCCCGAGCTTCATGATATTCCCAGAGGCCTTATTACAATATGTCTCCCCACTCTGCACTTTTTCCTTCTCCAATGCCTCAATAATCTTCGCCCATAAGTCGCCCTCTCCACCTCTGTTGTCTTTAGCATCAGCTTTCCTGTCTTTGAAGCCGCCCAACCACCACTGGCCTGTCGCTCTGTAACTCCACCACCTCTTTCTCCTCCTTAATTTTAAACACGATCACTTATCTGAAGGCCTGCATTAGCGCCTCTTTTTTTGACATCTCAGCTGCCTGCGAGCATCACAAAAAGGGGTCTCTCTACCAGGGATTCGCCATGCCCATTGCAATGGCAGTCTTTCTGACACCAGGCTGCCTCGCGAGGAGGATGGCCTTGCCAGCGATTTTTGCCTCTTGTACCATCTTTATGATGACTTCAGCGACCTTGCGAGCGGAGGCCTGGCCCACCATGCAACCAGAGGAGACTTGTGGCTTATGGGTGGAGTCCAGGCTCAGGCCCACTTTTGAAAAAAAATGTGATTTATCATTTGTAGAAGTCATAAATAACACATGATCACATATGGCAGCATTATTACACTACTACCACTCATAGATCATAATATTTAAACTTTGAATTATGAAAACAAATGTGTTTATTAGCTCACAAACTTAACCAAAAATCATTATTTTCAAGCATCAGAATCACAGTGTAAAGTATAGCTTCTACTAAAAATGGTTCACACAACATATATATTAACAATTTAACATGATCTTCCTTGAACTCTTCGGCCTTCATACAATAATGAGATAAATTGTCAGCAATTTCAATGCCATATCACTAAAGATATGTCGTAAACTATTAAAGAAACAATTATGAAACTAAAAATGCACCTTAGTGTTGCATAGATGAAAAGCATAATACAGAAATAAAGTCAGCAGACATTTCCTTTTCTATTCTTTCCTATTGAAAGTTCAAATTTTGACATATAAGTTTACCAGTCAAAAAGCAATTTGTTTTCCCTTCTGTTATTTAAACTCTAAAGCTGATTTTCTTGTAAAAGATTGTTTCAATTGGTTAGTCAAGCCTTCAATCTAGCCTTAGTTTATTATCGTAATTATAAACTAACCTGGAAGTGCTAATTTATGTAGAAAAATAGGGGTAAACTTGAAAATTTTGTCAAAATTTAATGCATCATCCCAAGATTGTTAAATCAATTGTGCAGACTTCTTATACAGGGGAAATAGGCCTCTAAATCCATTAAGGATTATACAAACTTAAATGCAAGCCCTGATTCTGATAGCACCAGAAATTTTTGTATTTGCTTCCTTGGCTTACAATGTTGGAGTAGTCATGACAGTGCTGACTTTGCAAAACTCCACACATCCATGAATTTTTAAGATAAATAGTTGACGCCATCGGGTATGTTAGGGCTCAGTCCTTCAATCCTTCCTTCTCCCCTTCATGGATAATAGTTTCTGTGCTTGATGATTTCAATTTTTCACTAGCCAATTTCTTACCCATTCTTCTTTGCTTTAGCTTGTTCTGTATTGAGCAAGAAGCTGGTTCTCCTAAACAACCATAATTGTTAACATCATAAAGAAAACGAAAATAATTTACAAATGTAGTTATTCCTAGCAAATGATGGTATAGAAAACAGGAGAGCACTCCAACCAGATTTTTCGCTTATGTTATCCGTTTCCACAGCAGCATTTTGTCGAACACTTTCTGGTGCTTTTCCTGCAACACCACCATTTCCGCCGTCGTTTGCATTAGGCAACAATGGAATCGGCCCAATAATCTTCCTGCGTTGACAAGCAGCTTCGTTAAGCTTTTTCCTTCGAAGCCTCTTCCTCTGCGCCCGCGTCAGCTTCTGAGTGGCACCATTACAGCCCTCATCGTGTTGGCCTGAAGACGATGAACTTCTCTCCTCATCGTCCAACTCATCTGCATGCACAATATATAAGGATATCTCGTTAACTGTTTCTCAACTATTCTGCAAAAGAAGTACATATACATGTTTAATCTGTTACTTTTTTAACAAACACCTGGAATTTGATTCACACTGACGCCTTCCCTCCACGAATTGATTGGTTTATTTTCTTCTTCCTGCGTGAATAATACATCCAATACAAAGATAATAATAAATTTCTAACCAACGTATAGAGAAATGCAGCAACAGAATTTTGGGAATACCTGACGAGGAGGGGAGGGTGGAGGAGGATAAAGTATTTTAAGAAGGTTCTCATGGAACTTCCGTTCCTTTTCCTCCCGCTTCATCTTCTCCAAGGACTCTTCAATCCTCCAATTATCAGATACAAATTATGTTCTGTTTTCAACAAAGCTTGATTCAAACAGTAAACTTACGACAACTTCACAATTTAATTTTGGAGCAAATTTCAAAACTTTACCCGATATATATTTTAGATAATATATTCCCCTTTTACTATATTTTAAGATATTTCTTAAAGGAAAAAAATTTGTCAAATATGAAAGATGAATTCTGATATCCTACCCTGCAGCAGGTGGGCCGTCTTTATCATGGACGGCCCACGTGCTGACAGACGGCCCACGTGCTAAAGGTGTACCGAATTTTCCTGCCCCAAAGAACAAGAATATGTAAGATACTCTTTTATTTTTATCAAATTTCAGAAAACTTTCCAAACTATATTTTAATTACCGTCACATTTTAAGAATAGTTATTTAAAAAAAAAAAACACGTAATTGAAGATTTAATTTGTGTTATATTGGACTACAAAACTTTAATTCTAATTAGATTTTGAAAATTTATATTTAAAAACATTTGAATTTCTATAAATCTTTATAGAATTTTATTGACAACAATAATTTTGTGATTTATCTATGACTTCAAACCAAACAATTTACAAAAATTTAAATTGATAAACAAATTTCAAATTTATTTATATCTTCATTTATAAAGATATTACTCTACGTGGTCTACCAAATTATTAAATTTTATGGGATGTAATAAATCAACAAAAAATTAAAAATTTATTGTTAACGAAAAGATAAAATACTATATTCAATATTAACTTAATGCAATCCGAACTATGAAATTGTTCCGTCAAAAAAGGAAAAAAAATATAAAATTGTTAATACAAGATACTTCTCAAAGTTCAAGACGATTAAAGCAAAAATGTGAATCTAAAAGGAAAAAGCTTTTAATTTGGAACTAATTATCTAAGGGGTATTTTTTAGGCATTGGACATTTTCCCCTAAAAATTGTTGTAAAAATAGTGTAAGAGGAATATGATCCTCAAAATATACTTCAGGATGCCTCTATAAGTAGAGATGGCAAAATCAACTTGGATTTTGGGTTTGACTGATCCTAGCCCAAAAAAATGGGTCAATATGGCTCGATCCAGCCCGTCTAGCCCGTTGGACTAGTCGGGATGGCCTTTTTTTTTTTTTTTGGCTCTTGAACACTAATAACTCATTTTGTGAATAAGCATAATACATAATTCAAATAATATCAATTCAAAATGGTCTAAGCCCAAGTCACTAATAAACATTAGTCCAAATATCTCAGGATCCAACATAAAATTGTTTAGATGACCTAGTTGGAGGAGGAACAACAGTCAGCGGAGTTGGACTGAGAACCTCGTCCTCGTCTATTCCCTCTATCATCCTACTTGAACCGACTTCTTCTTCTTCCTGACCCCTACCCCAGGACTTGGCTTCTCTTCCGCTATCACTACCGACCTCACTAGACATCCTAGCAGATGAGCTCAGAGAAACAAAGAAAGACAAGGAATAGCGTGAAAGAAGAAGAAGTGGGTACTGACCGTTCTAACCCCCAGATCGAATCCAACTAGGGATGGCAACGGGACGGGTTTGGGGCGGGGCGGCCATTCCCATACCCGCCCCGTCAGGGATTTTTGGAAAGCGGGGCGGGGATCGGGGTGGGTGCGGTGCGGTGCGGGGCGGGGCGGGGCGGGGCGGGTCGGGTATAGAAAAATTCTCATTTATCGCTCCGTTTAATTAATTAATTATATTATTTTTTATATTTTTACATACAATTTAAATTTTAAAACATAAAAATAAAATAAAATAAAAACATTCAGGGTGGGTTCAGAGAATGCAGGGCGGGAACCATGATCCCCGCCCCCACCCCGTTTAGTAATCGGGGCGAGGATTCCCCGTCCCATGGCGGGGCGGGGACGAGTTTTTTTGCCATCCCTAAATCCAACAAACCGCAGTGACTCTTAGATCGGAAGAATCCTACCGCTCTAACACTCAGCTCGAACAAAAGCAACTCAGAAAAGGAGGAAAGGTTTTAGGTAAGAGTTCCAAATGACCCTCACCCTCCTTATTTATAAACGAGGAAGACAAAGAGTTAGCACAATCAATGCCGCAATGATGACACTCTAGTAAAACGTGTCCTCGAGCCACACAAAAACCTAACATCGCCACTAAGTTTGTTCCACGTGTCAACGAACGAGGTGGGTTGCCAGAAATATCACATCAATACTGCAGAACTCAGATCAACACACGTCTGAACCATTGTAGGATCTGAGAACCTCTTTCGTCCAAGGTCAAAACAGGTCTTAGGGGCAATTGTTGACCTCCGATCTAGTTTTGCCACGTCAAATGTTACTTTGCTCATTAGTCCAGTATAATAAGGTCGACCTATAGTGAATATTTACAGGTTTTAGTTCAGACCTCATCCATAGTCCTGGCTTTGAGCCCACCGCGATGTTGAGTTCAGTTCAGACCTCGTTGCTGAACTTTTAGGTCGGACCTATCACACTGGACGTCATACTCACATCGTCAGCATAGCTTGTCCTTCCATCTGTCAGACCTCACTTCACATTAAATGCCCAAAAAAGAGAATGTCTTGTAAGTATTAAATGCATATCTTAGCATTAAATGGAGGAAATCATTACATATTTTCCTATAAATAGGAGAATAAATGTCCTTTAGGTCGGACATGAAACTGCTTAATAAAAGCACTCTTAAAAAGATCATACAATCAGATCTTTCTACACATACTTACCTATCTGTCACTTATTACGGTCATAACCGACCTCAATACTTACCTTTAAGTTGGCTTGGAATTAATACAAATCATTTTCCAACGTTAACAATGTTGGTTAAGATGGCTTGTTCTACCACTCTTTTCCATGCAAACTGTTATTTATAATATTTACAAACTGCCTTGAAAATTGGTTGCCCATCTGCGGATGCACCGGTCTGCAATATCTTGAAATGATCCCAACACCGAGCCTTTTATTTTGCGACTATTCGTTTAGTAGTTGATTGAGTAGTGTTGGTCGTTTCTAACCCTTCGTCGATATCATCTAAATCGAAACTTGGACCAGTGTTCCCAACCCCAAAATCATCACCAAATTTTGGAATTGGAATATTATTTAAACCACTAAAATCATCTTGAATTTGGTTTTCGAAAGACTCGGCATTTTCCTTAAAAATTGTATTGATCCATGAATAATTGTAGATAATAGAAATGTAGAATTAGAAAAAAGAAATGTGGAATATAGAATACTAGAAAGTATATTGGACAATTGTAGGGATGTAGAAAAATAAGATTATAAATCTAGAAATTCAACAATAAATTGCACAATATAATTTTTTTAGATTGTTGTATGAATGTAAGATTGTAAGTTGAGATATTTGTGAAGAGAATATAGATAATTTATGGGGTATTTATAGAAGAAAAAAAATTATAGCCGTTTGAAAAAAAAATTGGGAATCAATGCAAACGGCCAGAAATATGACCGTTGCAATTTGCAACGATTGGTCCCAACCCAAATAGACCACGGGCCTGGTCCACGGGCTGGATCCATGGGCCAAGCCAAGCTCGGCCCGTAATTTATTTCATGGTCCGGGTCGACCCGTGTCCGTCTTTTTATAAATTCTTTTGGGATGCATAGTAAAATTTGAGTTTTATATCTTTTTTAATATATATAATTTGGATAAAAAAAAATTTGGACAGCCCTGGACTCAAGCCCATGGCTACTCCCCTACATCCGCTCTCGATTGTCACCATTATTACATTGACACCTCACTTTTCTTTTCTTTTCTTTTCTTTTTTTAATATGTATTGAATTTATTATTGAACTCACAAATAAATGCTTAAGTATCTATAAATATACATGCATTCACTTATGTACGTATTTGAATTATAATATGCATGTCACAATTATTACATTCACACATTATTTTTCTTTTTTTAATACGTATTTAATTTATAATTGAACTCCGAATTAAATGTGTATGTATCTATACATATTTTTATACATATACATGCATTCATCCACACACGTAGATGTGGAAAAATCGGCCCAGTCCGCTGGCCGACCCATATAACCTGTCTTTTTAGGTTGGGTTAGGTTGGCTCAGCCCATCTAGTCAGTCCGATTTTGATTTTTTTTTTTGCTCCTTAACACTAGTCACTTATTTTGTGAATAGCCACAATACATAATCCAAATAATATTATTCTAAAAAGATCTAAGCCCAAGTCACCAATAAACATTAGTCCAAAAATCCCAAAATACAACATAAATTATTTAGATTTAATTAAAATTTAGTTTAATTTAAGTTTCGATCAAAAATAAATTTGGTGTGACAAGTAAATTATTTATTTTTAATTTACTTATAAGTAAACTTTTTAATTTAAGCCAAATATGCTTATATCTCAAAGCAATAAGACTAACATGCTTTTAATCGTTGTATTTTTTTTTAAAGTGTCTACAAATAGTTTACAATTAACAAAAAAAATTATTATTTTGAGAGAAAATTGACGTTTATCTATTGACTAATACATTAGAGCTCTAATTTTATAAATTATACTCTTTAAAAATCTCAAAATATATAGTCTAAATTTATCTAAAATTGTATTTGATATAATGTATTAGATTGTATAAAAATTTATTTAAAAAAAAATTAAGACCAAGTTGGGCCAATAAGCTGGACTGGGCTAGCATATTTCTAACCCATACAAAACTGGGTTGAGCCAGCCTAGTCCAGTTTCATGTGTGGCCTTGCTCAGGTTGAGTTGGATTGGCCCAACCCAACCTATTTGTCAGCTCAACACACACGTACTTGAATTATAATATACATGTCACCACCCATTCAGCTTCAAGTCTATTCAGATTCCACATAATGGCACTCATGCCCCTATTTACTATTTTATCACATGTGCATCCTATTATATTTAGCACACAAATTTTTAAACGCAAACCTCAAAAGAAAATACACTGATTTTGTTTGTTTATCTTATTGAGGCCATTTGTGGGTGGAGAAGAAGGAGGTCTACACCGCATTATCAAGAGGGTTAGCAACCACATTGCTTTTGGACTAATGTAACTTAGGGAATTAAATTTCACTTATACAAGTAGATTACATTTGAGTGCTGAAACTTTTATTCATTCTTTTTCTCTCTCTCTTTTGTTTAACGTATATAAGATTGTTTGTTTGTTATCTTCTTTAAATAAAACTATTGCTAGATATTGCAGTTAATACAACAGGTGTGTGATGGTACTATATAGTGAGTGTAAGGAGAGAGTTAGTTTTGTTTTTTTTTTTTTCAAAATTGATTTTAATTTATTTCCTCTCAAATACATATCCAGTGTTGAAAGACAATTTTGTTTCAACTCTTTATTCAATCATCTGGTTTATATACGTCATTATACGTGTTAGCGAGAAAACTACAGGGTTATAAAGTAAAATGGTTTTGGTCCTTTGATAATTGATGTCATTTGTATAAGAAATTAAAATTTTTAGAAATTCTACGACGAAAAATTCCCGTGCATACAATGTGTGCAGAATGATACCTCACTATACTATAGGAGTTCTTCAACTTATGATTCACGACTCCTCTTAATTCTCATGTAAACAACGTGTGCATGATCATATGCCGCAAAAAGCTAATTCAGTTCTTCAACTTTGATTAAAGTCAAAGAGATTTCTATAAATATTTGTTGGAACATAAATAAATTTAATTATATGTTCATGTAATTGAGAATTTTAGTGGTCAATTATGTATTTGTACATATTGGAAGAAGTCAAAGAGGCTTCCATAAATATTTGTTGAAACATAAACTAAATTTAATTATATGTTCATGTAATTAAGAATTTTTAGTTTTCAATTATGTATTTAATAATTAGAATTTAGACACATCATGAAATTAAATAGATTCGTGTATTAATTACATACATAAATAAGAATGATCTAGAAAAAAATGAATGTAATTGATGTAATATGACAAGTCCAAATAATAGATACATGTAATATGATAAGTATATTATCGGGAGATATAGGTGATCTCCTACACATACTGGGCAAATATTATGTTGTCCACATTTAATATAGCACTTACCCATTGGATGAATTGTCTACATAAGTAGACAATTTTATAGATTTTGAAGATCCTATAAAAAACTATGTAATTTTATACATTTTGTAAGAAGTCTAAAAAATAAAGTAAAGTTGTGTCTTGAATTGTTCTTGCCATCTCAAAGTAAATCTCCATTTTCCTACAAAGTAATATCGAGCTCCCTTTCGCTTCTAATAATTTCAAATATTAATATTAAAGAAAATAAAAAAAATGAATAGTGCAAAACATAAATAAAATATTTGCGTCCACAATGTCCGTCAAAATTTTCTTCACCGATTCGGCCTCTCTTTCTAAGATACATACAACATACGATAAAATTTCTTTAATATTAATAAAAACTAAAATTTCATATAATCATATTGAATTCAAAAGTCTTACTTTATATAACTCTCAATTAGTATTTGTTGGATCTTGGTTGATTGTTGCCGTCGTTGGAGAACGGGACACGCAGCGCTGGCGATGGCGCTGCGGCGGGATGGCAGCGTCGCTGCAGCGAGAAAACTGCAGCGCCGGAGACGGCGCTGCAGTCTGATACAGCGCCGGCAGTGGCGCCGCGATCCCCGCGGCGCCATCTCCGACGATTGTGGCGGCAGCAGCTAGGGTTTCTAACCCTAGCTGTTTGCGTTTTTTTTTTTTTTTTTTTATGGGCCAAGGACTTCATGCGGAAATTAGAAGATTTAAGGGGCTCCTTTGCAATTTGCGAAATTTTGGTTTATTTAATAACTAGTCCTCCTGTTTATTCCCTCTTTTAATTAAACCCTAAAGTTCTAAAATCATTTAAGTTGGCCCTTTAGACTTCTGAATTTATAAAATAAGTCCCTACAGTTTTAGTAATCACTTAAGTTGGCCCTCTGAAGTTCTGAATTTTATGATTCAGTCCCTAAAGTTTAAGAATTTTAATTAATTGGCCACTAAAGTTTTGGTAAAATTGCAATTTAGTCCTTCAAGCTTAAAATCTTTAATAATTGGCCAATCAAGTTTAATTAAATTGCAATTTAACCCTCCAACTTAATGATTACTTAATCCTAAAGCTTTGAACTTCAAAAATTCAAATCCTAAAGTTTTAAAGATATGCAAAACAGTCAATTCAGGTTCAAATTTTGGTATGATGGACTCTTTTGAGAAATATAATATTCCAAAGTGAATTAATTGAAGCAACATGTTGCCAAAATAACCTCTCTTGTGGAAATTAATTAACTTAGAATATTAGAAGGTTTTGTGTGTGTGCTGTTCATGCGGATATTGATCGGTCCAAAGGAAGGTCAATGTTTGGCTGGAATTTCACATGCACCTGTGGTGATAAACGCGTGACGATTATTTGGTTTAACATGTGATCAATAAATCGGTCCAAAGAAAGATTTATTGATTGACATGTCTTATTGTCAGTGTTTGATTGCTACATCGAGGTACCACTTACGAGTCAATGTTTCTGTCCAAAGACTAAATATTGATGTTGTGCTAGGTATCTTGTGATGGGCCTTACCAATATATTTGAAATTATTATTTGCATAATAAAGTACTAATGTAAGCTATTTCTATCTCTTTCTCTATACAGCTCATTCATCCACTTCCACAATATCTGCAAATATCAATTCAATCCCCATGCTTAATGGGTCAAACTTCAAGGATTGGAAAGAGAACGTTTTGATTGTTCTCGGCTGCATGGATCTCGACCTTGCTCTCAGGATTGAGAAACCTGCTTCTCTTACGAATGTAAGTTCACCTGATGACAGGAGGAACTTTGAGAAGTGGGAACGCTCAAATCGCATGAGTCTTATGATCATTAAGCGCGGCATTCCAGAAGCCTTTAGGGGCGCAGTATCTGAGGAGGTAACTGATGCCAAAGAATTCCTTGCTGAAATTGAAAAGCGTTTTGCGAAAAACGATAAGGCTGAAACAAGCACGCTTCTGCAAAGCTTGATTTCAATGAAGTATAAAAGCAAGGGGAACATAAGGGAGTACATCATGCAGATGTCTCATACTGCTTCAAAACTTAAGGCACTAAAGCTCGACTTGTCTGATGACTTGCTCGTGCATTTAGTATTAATATCGCTTCCTGCACATTTCAATCAATTTAAGGTCAGTTACAACTGTCAAAAGGAGAAATGGACTCTAAATGAGCTCATTTCTTATTGTGTGCAAGAGGAAGAAAGGTTGAAGCAGGACAGAACTGAAATTGCTAACTTGGCAAGTACCTCCAAAGATAAGGGCAAGAAAAGAAAAACAGAATATGAAGCTGCTAAGGGTCCAGAACAAAAGAAACCACATAAAGACAAAGAGGGTTGTTTCTTTTGCCAGAAGCCTGGACATTTAAAGAAGGATTGTACCAAATATAACGCTTGGCGTGCAAAGAAAGGTACATTTCTTAATTTGGTCTGTTTTGAGGTTAATTTAGCTTCAGTACCTAGAAACACTTGGTGGTTAGATTCTGGTGCTACTACTCACATAAGTGTTTCTATGCAGGGTTGCTTGTTCTGTCGAAAGCCAAATGATGCTGAAAGATTTATCTTTGTGGGCGACGAAAAATCGGTGGAAGTTGAAGCAATAGGCACTTTTAGGTTATTGTTAGGAACTGGTTTTTATTTAGATTTGAAAGACACTTTTGTTGTACCGTCGTTTAGACGGAATTTGGTTTCTATTTCCTTATTGGACAAATTTGGATATCATTGTTCATTTGGAAATTGTCAGTTTAGTCTTTCTTTAAATTCAAATATTGTTGGTACTGGTTCATTATGTTCATACGATAACTTATATTTGCTTGATACTATTGCGTCATATAATGAAACCTTGCATGTGGAATCACGTGGTACTAAGCGAAAATTAAATAAAGAAAATTCGGCAAAACTATGGCACAAGCGCTTAGGTCACATCTCAAAAACAAGAGTTGAACGACTTGTGTCAGATGGCATTTTGGATTCCCTGGACTTTACGGACTTTGATGTTTGTATTGATTGTATCAAGGGAAAACAGACCAAAACAAAAAGGTTAGGTGCCAATAGAACTTCGGACGTCTTAGAATTGATACATACAGATATTTGTGGACCATTCCCTACGGCTTCTTGGAATGGTCAACAATATTTTATATCATTCATAGACGATTACTCACGTTATGGGCATCTATATCTTATTCATGAAAAATCTGAGTCACTGGACATGTTCAAGGCTTTCAAAGCTGAAGTTGAAAATCAACTCAACAAAAGAATTAAAAGCGTTAGGTCTGATCGTGGTGGTGAGTACTACGGCAGATATGACGGTTCAGGTGAACAACGTCCAGGACCATTTGCTAAATTCCTAGAGGAATGTGGAATCGTCCTACAGTACACCATGCCAGGATCACCTAGCATGAATGGTGTAGCTGAAAGACGAAACAGGACTCTTAAGGACATGGTAAGGAGTATGATTAGTCATTCTACTTTACCAAAATCACTCTGGGGAGAAGCATTAAAGACTGCAGCTTATATTCTGAATAGAGTACCAACTAAATCTGCTGCTAAAACACCTTATGAGCTTTGGACAGGCAGAAAACCTGTTCTAAAGCATTTCCACATTTGGGGATGTCCAGCTGAGGCTAGGCCTTATAGGCCACATGAAAATAAATTGGACTCCAAAACTGTGAGCAGCTATTTTATTGGTTATTCTGAGCGATCAAGGGGCTACAAATTTTATAATCCCACACTTAAGTCAATTTTTGAAACGGGAACTGCAACATTTTTTGAGGATGTTGAGTTTGGGGAGAGAAATAAGGTTAGAGACATTGTCTTTGAGGAAGAAACTGAGGAAGGATCGAATTCGATTCCTACTATTACTTTTGACAATGTGCAGGTCTCTGTACCTGTCATTGATCAAGAAGTATATCCGGAACCTCAGCAAGATAATGTTGAAGAACCTCCCACCATTCCAGAAGTACAAACTCAACAACCTCAAGAACCAATACCATTAAGGAGATCCACTCGAGAAAGGAAAAATGCTATTTCTAATGATTTTATAGTATTTCTCCAAGAACATGAGGAAAATAATGGAATGATGGAAAATGATCCAATCAACTTCCATCAGGCCATGAAGGGTTCTGATTCTCAAAAGTGGATTGATGCCATGAATGAGGAGTACAAATCTATGCAAGACAATAAAGTTTGAGATCTTGTCCCATTACCAGAAGGTGCGAAGCCCATTGGTTGTAAATGGATTTTTAAAACCAAACGGGATTCGAAAGGTAATGTGGAAAGATATAAGGCTCGTCTTGTAGCTAAAGGCTTTACACAAAAGGAAGGCATTGACTTCAAAGAGACTTTCTCTCCGGTTTCAACGAAAGACTCTTTCAGGACAGTCATGGCACTTGTTGCACATTTTGATCTTGAGTTACATCAAATGGATGTTAAGACAGCGTTTCTCAATGGAGACATTGATGAAACGATTTATATGGTGCAACCAGAAAACTTCGTGTCAGGAGACTCGAAGAATATGGTTTGCAAATTAAAGAAATCTATCTATGGACTCAAACAAGCTTCCCGTCAGTGGTACTACAAATTTCATCAAGTGATTATCTCGTTTGGTTTTGAGATAAATATTGTTGATGATTGTGTATATCACAAGTTCAGTGGGAGTAAGCATATTTTCCTGGTTTTGTATGTTGACGACATACTGCTTGCCACTAATGATATAGGCATGTTGCACGAAACCAAGAGTTTTTTGTCAAGGAATTTTGAGATGAAAGATCTTGGGGACGCCTCTTTTGTATTAGGGATTCAGATACACCGGGATCGCTCTCGCGGTATTCTTGGATTGTCACAAAAGAGCTATATCGATAAAGTTCTTAAAAGGTTTGGCATGCAGGATAGTAAACCAGGGGACACCCCTGTTGCTAAGGGAGACAAATTCAGTCTCAATCAGTGCCTGAAAAATAATCTTGAAGTTAAGGAAATGCAGAAGATTCCCTATGCATCAGCTGTTGGGAGTCTGATGTATGCTCAGGTTTGTACTCGTCCAGACATAGCATTCATTGTTGGAATGCTGGGCAGATATTTAAGTAATCCTGGGATGAATCATTGGATAGCAGCAAAAAGGGTTATGAGGTACTTGAAGAGAACAAGAGATTGCATGCTTACATACAGCAGATCGGATCAGTTAGAGATCGTAGGGTACTCCGATTCTGATTTTGCGGGATGCCAAGACAATAGAAAATCCACATCAGGCTGCATATATCTGCTAGCTGGAGGAGCTATATCCTGGAGGAGTGCTAAGCAGACACTCGTAGCTTCTTCCACTATGGCAGCAGAATTTGTAGCATGTTATGAGGCATCTAATCATGGGATATGGCTGCGAAATTTTGTCACTGGGCTGCGCATTCTGAATGGTATTGATAGACCATTAAAGTTATATTGTGACAATAACTCTGCAGTGCTATATTCTAATAACAACAGGAGTTCAACTAAGTCAAAATACATTGACATTAAGTTACTGATTGTGAAAGAAAGGGTACAGAATGGACAGATTTCCATAGAGCATATTGGGACAAACTCCATGATTGCGGATCCGCTTACTAAGGGATTACCACCCAAGGTTTTTCATGAGCACACTGCTCGTATGGGTGTTGTATTTCTTGAGGATATCATGTTTTAGTGGGAGTTTGTATTTTGGTTGCTTTATGTTTGTTTTTGGACACATTTGTGTATTTGGATAATTTTCTGTACAGAAATAAAGTATTCAGTTCATTCCATTCTGTTACATTATGTTTGGTATTGATCTCACTTAAGGAATAAAGTCGGACCAATTGAAAATAGACATGTTTGGATCACATAACATGTAATTTTCATACTACACTCTCATGATTGATCTATGTCATTTGGTTGTATTAGTGTATGTGACCATTGATGGATTTAGTTACGATTAATGTAACGAAAGTCGCTTTGATCCTACATTGATATGATTGATGGACGAGATTGTTTGGAAATACTCTTAACAGTGATAGCAAAATTTTGAGCTCATAAGGTTGTGCACATTTGTAAGGATACATGTATGGCCCAGTGGGAGATTGTTGGATAAAATTCGACATGTGAGGCCAAACATGTATATATTAAAATGTGTGGTGCTATCTTAAAGTTTTAGTCAATAAAGTGATCCACTAAAGACTATTTTGGACTAATGTGTATTAAGTGTCATGAGATTAAAGTGTAGAGACGGATACAATGTTTTAAATTGATGAGGGGCCAATTTAACAACATTGAAACTTAATAACTGCCCTGCAATTATATATACAGGTCATGGTCCCCAATTGAGCGTGGCTTTTCACAACTCTTTGTATTCCCATCAACAAGAGACACTAAGGAGAAAACTACGGATCAATTGGAAGACCATAACCCAGTTCGATCAAACAGAATCATGGATTCAGGTACGCTTCCGCTTCAGTATCAATCTTGGTAATTACAGCATGATGGTTTTTTTTAAGTCACAGATATGTATAATCATCTGTATATGAATTCGGTAGATTAATTCTTACAGTATTAACCAAAATTTAAAAATAATATTTGTACAATTTTTTTTAAAAAAAAAATTCAGAATAATATGCAACGCAAGTTTACCTAAAAGTTATAAAAGATATGATAGATACGATTCTTACCATCCTTAGAAAAATATTTGTGATGAATTCAGTGAATATGCAACGCAACGCAAACGCGCCATTAACAAAATTTTTGTGATGAATTCAGTGATAATATGAAAAATATATATTTATAAGAAAAATAAATTTTGAATTCAGTAATAGATTGTAGATTATAGATAAAATAAGTTAACAAAATTTTAGCTAAAAGTTTGAAAAGATAGATGAAGTAAACCTTTTATTTTTACAAATTAATTAATACATTTAGAAATAAAATTCTACAATTTCTTAATTTATGAGAACCAAACAAGTCTTTAATAATTATATGTAGATGATCATGAAACACGTGTTTAAGGTGCTGAAAATTACATGCATATCAACTAACAACCAACTAGTTTTTAATCATAAATATTTTCTTTAAATAACATATATATATATATATATATATATATATATATATTCAAGATTTTGACATAATCATCATAATATGTCATTTAGCTGATATTCTCAAATACATATGTATTAAAGATTTTGATTCATTTGACTAGTTCAAAATCACACACTTAAGAAAACATACATTAGTATGTAATATGTATATTACAGCTGATGCAGACGCAGTCAATGGAGGGAAGAAAAAGTAAAACTTGCATTACAGTAATCTTCTATATTTTTTCATCTTGATCAAATTGTTCAGAACATTTTACTTCTCCTTGAAGGTGCATAGCTTTTACTTCTTGGATACAAATTCGCGTCTATCGCTGGATCTTCCACAAATTCACAGGGCTTGTCTTCATCAATTCTCCCAATAGTAACTGTCTGGGAACGAGGCACAACCTTTAAATTGCCAGGTGATTGTTTTGACCGGAGAATCTCTGCCTCGATTTTTCCGGTGAGGCTCCGGGTAGAAGAAGCCCTGATAAGCTCCCTGAAATCCTCGTCGGCACTTGACACTGATGAGTTGACACTGAAACTTCTAGGCAAACTCGTGGGTTGTGCGGCTGGACATCCCATGGCACTGGCATAAGTGAATTCTCCGGCGCAACGCAACATGCTTTTGACGTATAAATCCCTGGCTTTCGACAAAACTCTAATGGGTGCTTTAACGAGTCTGCCGATTTTGCTCTCTTTTTGGCTCATTTTGTGCTTCACAAGTTCACCTTTTTCGCAGTAAATTTTCTGCGATATTTTGTAGCTTGTGAAGAACGCGCAGAGAGTATGATTTTATTAGTACAGACTATAGGAGTAGATAAAGGAGTAGTGGTGGAAACAACTTAAAACTTGGTTGGAAAGGAGAATGAGAATCTAATTTATAATGATTAAAGTTTAGGTTAGGAAGACAGATTAAAATAATTTAAAACTTGGTTGGAAAGGAAGAATTATTAAAGTTTAGGTAAATTAGGTCTAGACTTCTCAATCTTTCATGCGGTGTGGTTATGAGTCATTAACTTTCAAAAGTAAGGTTTTCGATCTCCAACCTATTTGAATCCATAAATTCGGGTCTTTACGTGACAAAAATCGTCAATTTGAACGTTAAATCGCACATGACTTTCAGTTGAATCGAATATAAATGTTAAATGATTTTACGGTTTTGTCCTCTAGTTTTGAATCATGTGAAAATTACGTGCGATTTTAATGTTTATATTGATGTGTTGATCATGTTGAGATTCAAATTTAAAGATTTTAAGAGGTTGAAGATCTAAAACTTCATTTTTAAAAGTTGATGATCTATAACTATACAACGTAAAAGGTTTGGGAGCCCATCTTTAATTTTCTCTTAAGTTTAAGATATGAACTTATATATAATGTTGTTTTAATGAATGGTGGTCATTTGGATTTAATGGGCATTATTAGATGATATTTAATGATTAGAATATGATTCGAAAGTGATGTATATAATGTTTAAATGTATAATACCCCTTTGTGGGGTTGGGGTGGGATTTAGGGCGTGTTTGGCTAAGCTTAAACTAAATCAAGTTGATTTTTAAGTATTTATAGAGTATGTTTGGTAAATATTTTTGTGGATTATAAGTAGTGGGTCTTACGAAATGTGTGGATAAAAAGTGAATAAAAGTTGTGAGTCCTACGAAATGTGTAGATAAAAATGATATTTGACCGATTTATGAGTGTTTATAAGCACACACAAACATACTCTTGTTTTATTCCCAGTTGAATGTTCAAGCTGGAGTGGAGTGTGGACGGTCCATGACCAATATCGACTTGCACGATATGCTTAGGCACAGTTGTAGTAATACATTAGGGGTGAGCATTTTAATTAGAATCGAATCTCTCGAATTGAAATCGGAGGTTTCGGTCCAGTTCCGAAAAAATAAAATCAGGAATTGGAACCGAGAACCAACCGGGTCCGTGTCGGTTCTTGGTTCTTGAACTAGAACCCTGGGTACCCAAACCGAATTTGTCATTTTTTATTTTTTACAATTTATGCACCCTAACCAAATTACTCACAACCCAATACCACGGTACTAAAGACAAGAATCTAACTGTCCAAGACCCAAACCAAAAGTACAAAATCCGCTACTCTTAACCCAAACTCAATTGACCAAATTCTAATTATTCAAATCTCAATCGCTATTTGCTCAAATACTCAATACAAACATTGTCGTCTGTGTCGCACTTTCGCTCCTTCCTCTCTCTCTCTCTCTCTCTCTCTCTCTCTCTCTCTCTCTCTTGTTCAACACACAATGATACAAGGAAAGCAAAACTCTTCTATAACCGAAACAAATCCTCAATTTTAAGATATAATTTTCTTTTTTCTAACTTTAATTTATGAGTTTGCAATTTGGTGTTTATTATTTCAGTTAATGTTGATATCTTTTAGAAATTAGTTTAATATCTAACGTACTTTAATGTTAATGAGTTTGCAATTTTTTTTTTTCAAAACATGTTGTCAATTCACAACTTTAAAAGAAAATGTTATGGGTAGAACCGAACTCGAATCGAAACCGTCACCAATGATTCCGGTTTGAGTTTGATTTCAATAATTACATGGACCCGAACGGTTCCATTTACGAAAAACTTGAACTATAACGGATAATTTTGAGTATTGAAATACTCGAACCGACCTATCCAATGCCCATTCCTAATACATGTGGACTTTGTCAAAATTAATATAGGTGGCGAGGATTAGTAAAATATTGAAGATGAGAACAAGTCTCAAAGAAGAGTTAGAATGCAATCTGTTTAATATAAAATGGCAAATCAAATAAAATCAAATCTAATTACATTGACAGGTATTTAGTGTTTTCAATTCAAATTTACTCTATTTAATGTATAAAGTCTCGAAAAATGTTTTTTTTTTTTTTTTAAGTAACACTATAATCAAATTTGATTAGCAAGCACTACAATTGTCTTTATTACCAAATGTTAACATCAACATTCTCCACTATAGAAGTTCAAATTTAAAGAAAGTGAAGAATCTTTTAATGCACAAGATAGAGAATATGTGAATTTTGTTCATATCTAAAATGATCTCTCTCTTAATAATGATTTTTCACAACGATTGTGAACTTTATAAATGAAATTTGGATTGAAAATCCAAAGGATATAACTATTTCAATTAAAGACTATCAAATTTTAAAGTAAAAAATTTATATTTTCCAATCGAAGTGGAATTCGAGTCCGTTATTTGCTTCTTCTTTTTTTTTCTAGTATTTTTTTTAATTGAGAAAGAAGAGGGGCGATCTAATGCCTCTCATGTGCATCAAGTGCCCACATGCTGCCACATCAATATGTGAGCACTTTATCTTGCCCATATGAGGGGCATTAGAACATTCTTCTGATAGAGAATCGATGCTACTTTTTCGCTTGAACTAATCATTTATCGATGCTACTTTTTCGCTAGAACTAATCATTTATCAACCTTTTCAGCTTTTCCTAACACACACACACAGTCAGACACTCCATTTCTTTACCAAATGTTATGGCTTTAAGAAGTGCCAGAACACCGAATTCTGGCAATAAAAGGACATGCTGATTTTTCATTATTTTTTAATTTATTCAGTCTTTTTCATAACTGTCTGTCAAACTTTGATTCATAGCTTGATTTTCAAATAAATTGATTTCTCTGACCTCCAATCTCTCTCGACTTTATTTCTAATTTTTTTGATTTAGTTTCTAATTATATTTATTCATTAATTCATACGTATACAATAGAAACAAAAATAATGTGTAAATATGAATGATGAGCAATAAATTAAATCAGATTTTGATTATGAATCGTTTTTAAAAAAATGCGGTAAATGAGTATTGTATGCAATATGAGCAAGTGGACTGTGGACCACGTCAACTGACTCATAAATTAGTATAATCTTGTTTCTCATGAATAAACTGTATTATGATATAGCGTACATATTTGAAAATTGGAGAATGTGTGTGCATTCAAACTTTTGATCCATGCCAAGATACATTAAAAATATTATCTAATCTAATATGTATATGCACGGTTGCGTTATGTGAATGACTTTATTTGCTCGATTGATACCATTAATTAAGTTTGAGTAGACACTATGATTAATATATTCCAAAAGACCTTAAATAAACCATATGATAATTTATCTATTATTGTTTTGTTTATTATATGATATGTTATTAATGATTTAATAATTATTTAAAGGAAAATCGGTGCAAATGGTCTCTTAACTTTTATTTTTAGTGTCGAAATGGTCTTTGATACAGAAGTCCTTGGCCTATGTGTTTTTGTACGCAATTGATCATTATTTGATAAAAAACAAATATATGCCTATAATTTTAATTAAAAAATTATAATTGGATTCTTAATATTTGCAAAAGATGCAAATGAGTCTGATATATTTATTAAATAATAATTTTTATAAAAAATATATAAAACTTTGGTAAATGTAATTACAAAATTACTATTTAATGTGAAAATTTTGAATAAAAATCAATTTAAATAAATAACAAAATGACGTATGT
The DNA here is from genome assembly GCA_030279155.1 of Forsythia viridissima. Taxonomy (NCBI): domain Eukaryota; kingdom Viridiplantae; phylum Streptophyta; class Magnoliopsida; order Lamiales; family Oleaceae; genus Forsythia; species Forsythia viridissima. Next base: position 45,673,485 of record CM059038.1, on the reverse strand, counting down.
AATTTTATAATATTGAGTTAATCTTATTGTGTTTTTTGAACATAAAAATAATAATTAAATTACACATTATGTGTTCTTTATTTATAATGATAAATTAAAATACGAATAATACAGGGGAAACTATAATATTTGTAGTTAATAAACAAATATCTCAATTAAATAAAAGCACTTGAATATCAAGTTTGCGAAAATATTATTATTATTATTTTTACGTTGTAACGATAAAATAAAATTTTAAATTTTAAATAATATAATTACTTAATAATAAAAAAAATAATTTTATTTAAAATATTTGTTAATAATTATGAGTTTAAATTTTAGTTATTTTATAATAGTTTATAAAATATACAAAATAATTTAGTATATTATCAGTTTGGTCAATAAAGTGTTAAATAAAAAAAAAATTGTTAGTTTTCTTTATGTTTTATAAAAAATAAAAGTATATGACATATTTGTACTTTTTGCAAAAGTTAAATTCAATTATAGTTTTATCTAATTAAAACTAAGAACATATTTGTCTTTGTCATCAAATAAGGACCAATTACGTACCAAAACACATATATTAGAAATTTTTGTACTAAAAAATAAACGTTAGGGACCATTTCCAAACCAAAGACAAAAGTTAGAGACCATTTGCTCCAATTTTCCTTATTTAAATGGTTAAAATTTGTTATTCAATAACAAGGTGGCTTTTATGAATAAATTTCTTTGTTAACGATGGGAGACATAGTTTCACATTTTATAAATTCAGAATCTCGTCTTTGTTCCTATTAGGGTGAATAAATTTCTTTATAAATTAATTCACAAAATACATTATTTTCATTATTCACGTATGTCAAATTACAAGTGTACTTAAAAGAGAGCAATCAATGGATAAGTTTGTCTTACTATTCATTTAATTTCACAAAAAGTTATTAAGCTCATAGACTCTTAAGTGTTTGGTTGTACAACTGTCTTTTAGTGGTCCGTTGGTTGACCCAATTATTCAAGTTTTAATTTTGCATGTTTTTCAACAATAACATTTTCACGTCAACAGGAACCACATTATGCCTAACAGCCTATTATGTTATTTTATTTGAAAAAAGATTTATATTTTTATAATCCGTATTTTATTTGCCGAGTGGGGTGGGCCAATTGATACAAAAACCATACCAAATTAAAGCAAGATTTTTCAGTAAAAATCAACCATATTTAAGATTTCTTTATTCACATCTCACTGAAATACCCATCATAAAAAATTAATTATTTATGACAGCTTCTTTGTTGTTGTAAATAACTTACTTCATTATATTTCGTCATAACTCGTAAATTTTCTTGTAGTGTAGTTATTATTTGAACTCGTGTCTATAATTATTCTAATTATTTTAAATCAATGTTCTAAAAATTGTAAAATATATTTAGGAGTGGAGACAAAATTTTAAACATTTTAGGCCTACGCCAAGAGTGAGTCAAGGACAAAATGAGAGCTAAATGTGATGGATGATCAAGTGTAGAGGCCGCAGAAGTTTAGAAACATTACTTTAAATAATGCAATCGCGGTATTATAACAAAAATAAAGTAAAAGGAGGAGGAGCCATGCACGGACTGGTCAAGTAATTAAATAGTTGATCTGGTCAAAATTGTACACCAGATTCTATAGATAAATAACATCGCCGCCGCCGACGCTTAGGACAAACATAATATTATCTCACGGCGGCTCAATTTCAGGGTCCTCTCTCTTTCCCTTTTCTTTTAAATATAATTTCTTGTACGTTTATAAATAATACCGAAACGCGGTGACATTTTCATTTTATGTGTTCTTAGTTTTTGTTAAAATTAACCATGGATTCATACGGTGACGACACTTCATTATCTATTTCAACACAGTTTCCTAAATCGAAACAGAAACAGTTTTCGTCTTTTAATTCCGCACTCCATTCTGTTCGTAAGCCAGTGCAGAAACCACCAACCGGACAAAAAGTTTACAATGTAGATCCAGTCAATTTTAAGGAGATCGTTCAAATGCTCACAGCCGGTTCATATGATCAGTCACAACATACACGTTTGCAGGAGGTGGCGCCGCCGCCACTCAGCCTCTTTCCTCAAAGGCAGCAGCCAGTTGTCAATGATCCTTCAGCTACAAGGCCATTATCATCTGCTAAACCTCGGAAACCATTGGAAACTTCTGGAGCAGTTAGTCCACTTGGGTTCAGCTTGTCACCAGCCTCTCTTGCATTGTGTTCATCCCTTCTTTTGAGTCCGGGAACACTGTCTCTCCTGGACCCAAGTGCTGTTCTTTAGATTGCTTTGATTATTCCTCATCAGCTCTTTTGTTAGGTTAAAAAATGGCGAGGAACTTTTGATTTATGATTCATCCACTGTACGATTATTCCTCGTCAGACCAATTTTTTTCCCCTTTTGTAGAATCTTAATAAAAATAAAATAAAATAAGATACTTAGTCATAATTCCTAGAGCAAAAAGAGAAAAAGGAAGGAGCCGCGTCTTCATCCCCTAATTCAATTTCCTTTTTTAAAAAAATAAATAAATTCTGTAGTCTACCTTTTTTAGCTTTTGTGTTATATGGTCCTTTGATAAATAACAAATTTGTCATTAATTTTATTTTGGTAGTTTAGTCTGGTGGAAATATTAAAAATTATAAATTGATTCCATTCTTCTAATTAAAAGAGAAAAAAAGACATGACCTTTTTTTCCAAATGTTTATTTGTATCAATTGGTTTACTACCTTAGTTTTTTTGTTTTTTGTTTTTTTTAATGATATAATTTATTTATTTCTCTTTTTATGGATATGTTTATAACCTTATTTTAAGGTTTTTAATTTTGTTAAACTTGTTACTAAGTGCTTTAACAACTGATTTTTACCATGTTTCATAGGTAGTCAATGTTGACCGGGTCTTACCCACAGGGTTCTATTTTTGTTCATTGGTTCTCGATCTTGTTTGTAAGATTTATTTTTATTAATAAGTTTTTAAAAATTAAAGTTTTTAATTTTATATATCCAACCTAATATGTCAAACATACCACTAGTGTTTTTCTGTACATGACTAAGTCAAATGTATTTCTATCCTAATTGGGCTCAGAAAAAGGGGTTAATAACACAACTTGTTCCAAGCATTTGCTAATAGCCTAAAATAGTCATTGAAAATTAAGTGGGAGATTTACATATGTAAATGTAAATTGAAAATTTCTTAGTGGTAGTAATAATTGAAAAATACTCATCAATTCTCATATTTAATCAATTATTGATTATTATAGTTACCTAAACAAAAAAAAAAAAAAAAAAAAAAAAAAAAAAAAAAAAAAAACTTCATTTTTCTATCAAAATAGATTCTCTCTTCAAAACTATACCATCTCTCCACAATATGTACATCCAATCCAATCAAAATTCAAAGTCGCTGAATCAAATTAAATTTTCATTCCAAAAATAAAAAATTGCACCACCCTACGTACCAATTATTCCAGAGATAAAAAAATTAGTAACAGAACATGGCAGCAAATGAAGTTTCAAGAAAAAGACAACCTGCTATTTAAAAAGTGGACAATAATAACAAGTGAAATTTGAAAATTCTTAGAAATTATTCATAACAAATATGCAATAAATGTACTAACAAAATACAATAACAAGCATTATTTAACACCATGTGCATCGGTCTCTGCCACCATATATTAATACTAGAATTATAAAATTAACATACCTACGAAAAAAATCTTCCTCTTTATTCAAGATTACACCATAGCACATATCAAATATATCAGGCAGCAAGGCAGAGCCTATAGAACTTAAGGCGACCAACTACAATAAGAATATACTCGCTGCCTGCAATTATAGACTTCAACGCTGTTAATGTTAACTCTGGACTCGGAAGAACACACAAGCAGGGAATGCACACTGCTACAATTGGAGCAAGTTTGATGGTATGCTCCAGTTGCATTGTGAGAAAGAAAAGGTGAACCAATTCAAACACTAACCATTTATCGGCCCACCTATAATTTAAGCTGCATTGTGTCCATCCAAAATGCTAACTATTCATCATCCACCCATAGTTTAAGGCTTGGTTTGGTATTATTGTATTTTTAAGAAAATTAGTTTTTATTGTGTTGCAGAAAAAATTAACTGTGAAAACAATCAGATAAGTGTTTGATAAACTCTTATTTTATAATTGCTATATGTTTCAAAATCAGTATTTAAGCGTTTGGTAAATAAAAGTGATTTATTGATGTAACTATATAAAATACTAAAATAGACATTGCTTATAATAATGTTATTTTGTATTATTATTATCATGAGTAATATTGTAAAATTTATTTTTATTTCTATAAAAATATATATAATATTATCAAATATTTTTTCATCACAATGTATTTACCATAATTATTTTAAAATAAAAATAATATATGTTGATGTAGGAACCCGCAAAGTCCACGTGTCAACAGATCTCCAATCACTCATCTGCCAACTCGTATGTTACCTGCACACTAGGACGATCGTTAAGCACCAAGATCTCCGGAGAAAAAGGGTCCGGCGATCGTTGGCACTCCGATGATCAAGTTAACTGTCGGTATATGGGAGATACACGAGGGCAGAAATAATGGGGTGTGGGAGAGACAAGCAGGCAGAGATTTGAGTAGAGTTTAGGGTGGGATTCATAATCATAAAAAGTGCGTACCTTAGAACAACCGGAGAAGTTGCATTTATAGAGCAAGAGTTCCAATTGATTTAGGAGACAAATCAATTTGATACTCAATCGGATCCTCCTTCCTTATGTGATAAAGATCTCCAAGATTATCTTCCTTACTTGAGTTTATCACGTTGCATGATTTTATGAGATTACGATTCGGTTTTCTTGTGAGGATTCGTATGCCGAATCCAACGCAATCTTTCCTTAATTACTTCTCTGGTCAATCCGGCATATCGAGCTGCTTGCTGGTTATGAATGATACGAAGCCTGACGAGGCCCTGTGGGTCGCACGCGAATGCCGAGGCCCTCTACAAGCCTCGAGGATTTCTGGCTGCCGAAGGCCCAAGCGTACCATGGGCCTTCCAAGGCTCTAGCAGAGCCCAGATGGGGTTCTTGATGGATCTTGAACGGGGCCCTTGCTGACGTGGCAGCCATATCATAATCGTGTGGTAACAATAGTCCCCCAAGTCCAAGCCTATTATTTATAATCGGCGTGGGACTTTGAGGATAAACAGAATGTTGATGCACTTCGCGGAAAACGTGGTTCTAAAGTGGTTCGGTGGGAAGTGATTCAACCTACCCAGTATAGTCCCCAAAGTCCGAAGCCGAACATTCATGACGGGTGAGGGCTTCAAGTGGCCAGACTAGTGGCGACGTGTCCCCTGATAGTGTGATTCTGTCTATCAAGATTGTCATTCCCTTGTCAGGCAATCATGAGTGAGAGGATGTATGTAATTAATGCGGTTGCGTGTGGCGGAAAAAGGGGACGTGCGTGGGGCGCGTGCGTCCTCGGTTCACTAAACGTTTGGGTTTGCTTTCCCGCCTACAATGCAATTGGAAGTACGTGTCGACTGCCCGCATGCTTAGATGGGATGCTTGGGATTTGGACGGTGGATATGAGAGTGCACTACTATAAAACTAGGCATCCTCCCAGACATTACGGTTTCTTTCTACCTTCGTGCTCACAGTGATTACTTTGCCGATAAGCGAGAAGTAGGGGTGGGCGTGGGTCGGGTTGGGTCGGTTTTGGGCCCAACCCGACCTGAACCGATTTAAAATCGGTTTGGATAAATCAAAACCGAAAATTTTTTTTTTTTTTGAAAATGGGCCCGAAACCGACTCGGGTCGGTTCGGGTTTTCAGTTTCGGTCGGGTTCATGAACAAAAAAAAAAATTTTTTTTTTTTTTTTTTTAAAAAATCGAGTCGGTTCGGTTAGTCGGTTTTTCGATTTTTTTGCCCACCCTTAGCGAGAAGTTCCTAGTGGGTGCATCGTTTGAGTCGTACATTCGAGATAAGCGCTCTGAAAGCAGTTGAAATTTGTTTTCATTGTTTATTTTCATAGTCACTGTACGATTCCATAACTTGGGATAGCAAAATGTCATCCAGAAATGACGATTCACAGAACCCTTCTGATGCTCCCACAAACCTTAGTATTATTGAGAACGTTTCCTCGTCGGCCGCCACATCATCTTCCTCTTCCGAAGTTGCGGGAAGGGTAAATCCGGAGCCTCCTGTCGTAAGCCCGTCGGCTACGTCGACGAGTGGAAGGGAGGTTAGTTCGTCTGTGCCGGCGGAAGAGACGGCGGTGAAGGGAAGGCCCGACGCTGGGGTGCCCAAAATGAGGGGATCTCTTGACAAGAGGGATGCTCCGACCGCGAGGGCTCTTGACGAGGAGCTAAAGCAGTCGGCAACTGAAGCGTCCATGGCTCAGTCGAGGATCACTGAGGCGAAATTGGAGGACATACGGTTGTCCTATAACATTCCTGCGACCGTGACGCTCAGAGCCCTGGGCTCAGAAGAACGTGCCGACCATCCTTCCGAATGGTATGTGGCGATCTACGAACCTGCGATGCAGCAAGGCCTTCGCCTACCAATGCATCCCTTCTTTTGCCAGGTGTTAAGGGATTGGAACCTAGCTCCTTGTCAGATAACGCCGAACGGCTGGGGACAGATGTTTGCCTCCTACATTTTGTGGAGTGTTGCCGAGGCGGGAGGAGACCTGTCTCCTAGGGAGTTTGAGTCCATATATCGGCCTTGCCGGTCTGCTGGCTGGTATAACATATCTCTCCGACCGGGTCAGAAGTGAGGGACGGCCACTGATAGCCCCAACAAGGTGCACAACTGGAAAGAGAGGTTCATCTTCGTTGGCGGGGACTGAGAATTCATGCCAGATGACCCTCTTCCTCACGTGTCTATCCCTCGACAATTCAGAGAACTCGGTATAGACCGCTGCATTCGCGTAGAATTTTGTTTACAATTCCTGACTTAATGTATCTGCTCTCTTTTGTAGATTGCGAGAAACCACCAATCCCGAAGAGAAGCCAGGGAGAGCTAAGGTCGAAGTGGGAGAAGGTTCGGTCTCTCAGTGGTGACTTTCGGAGCCTCGGGAACCTGTTGAAGGACGATAATCTTCTGGTCAGCTGCGGACTAATGTGTAAGTCTCGCTTGCCTTGATGTTCTGGTGCTATAGTGGAGAATTATGTGGGCGCGTCGCTTATTAATGTCTGCGCTTAACAGCTTTCAGGTTTAAAGGCGTACTTGCATTCTGCCTCGCCCGTCCTGTTGGCGGAGAGAATTCTTCCTCTCAGGTACTGGTGACGGAGGCGCCTGGGCCGTCACAAGACATCCCGGCTGCTGTGCCACCAGAGCCCACCCCCAGTCAGGACGTTCTTCCTCATCTCCCACTTTCGGCAGCCATTCCATCTTCCAGCCCCGCCTCAGCCAAGGACAAGGAGAAGAGCATTGTCGAAGATACGAGGGATACAGGTTCGTGAAAGAGGAAGGCTCCCGCATCTGCAGGGGGGTTCATGGAGGATGCCCGCAAGTCGGGTAGAACCGAGGGTGCAAAGAAACTCGGCCCTTCGTCTGTCCAGGGGAGCCCCGTCCGCATAGCCCAACGCTAGAGGAAATTGAAAACCTCTGTCATGGAAATGATCCCGGTCCACCCTGCGATGATGGCGGTGAGCGTGCACAAGTACTGGTCCTGGAAATGGGAGAAGGCTGCCGAGGGAGCCACTGTTCGAGAGCGGCTGAAGATGGCAGAGATGAACTTGATACGGGGCCTTGTACTGAGCAAAGAACTGTTCAATACTTTGGAAAGTTATGATGGCCAATGTCACGAAGAAGGGGCCAAGTCTGCCAAGCTGGTCGAGGAGCTGAAGGCCGTGCAACTCGAGAAAGCGCAGCTGGAGTCGGAGAAGGGAGTGCTTCGATTCAAGCTCAACTCCGCAGTGGCGAGGGAGGTGGACATGAAGGGAAAATATGATATTGAATTGAAGGCCTCAAAAGAGTGTCTGAAGGACGCCTGGGAATAGAAGCGGGCTGTCGAATCCTCTCAGAAGCGAGCCGAAGAGCTCCAGAAGGGTGTCGAGGAGGCTCAGAAGCATGCCGAAGAGGCTCAGAAGCTGGCCGAGGATTGGGCACTTACCGCCGAAGAAGCCCTAGCCGATGCGACCAGTAGGTTGGAGACCATCGTCGCGGAAGAAGGAAGGTTGTTGGCGGACGCGAGGCTGGAACTGGAAAGGGTCCGAGCCGAATACGTGGTTGCCGGGGCCAGGGCAGTGGAGGCCTATCAGGATGCGTTCGTGGAAACGCCTGAGTATCAGGACATCGCCAACCGTCTGATGACCGCTGGAGGCAAGCAGTTGGTGGAGCACATCGCGGATGTCCATCCAGAGTGGGACCTTTCTTTCCTTCGGCAGGACCCCTCTGAGGCTCAAGCCCCAGATGCCGGACCTAGTGCAGTGGATTAGCAAATACCCCCTCCAACTGAGGAAGGCCCGCAATGTACCGACACTTGAAGAGGCGGCGGGGCACTCATACTTCTGTAATTGTTATCCTTTTCTGTCTATGTTAATGAAACACAATTGATTGACCTATTGTACTTGAAATTTCGCTATCCCGACGTTCTAATTTTATGCGCGCGGAAGGGGGAGAAACGCTTCAAATCTATGAATCATCTCCTTAGCATTAATGACGCAGACACTTTATGGAATCTGAAAAGTTGGCGTCTTCAACGCCTTGGGGAGGTAGAACATCAGCGTGTCGTTCCAAATCTCCCTGTTATGACTGTATTCATTGTATTGCATCTCTTTCCAACGCAGCCCTTATATATAGGATGCGAGCGTACTAAGGCTCTTCCACCGTGAGCCGTTTGTATTTGACCTGTCAGATCCGTGTGATCGAGACGAATATAACAAATGTGTGATGGTAGTACAGCTGGAGAGCTGGCATCCAAGATGTCTGTTAATCTGAGAATCAACATTCAGAGGACCAAAAGCCTGGCCAATCAACGTTCAGATAACCAAACGTACGGGGTGGGGATTTAGGCTTAGCAGCCTTAGCCCGACCTTGCCCTGAACGGTTGATGGGGCTGGAGGGGTCTCCCACTGCCAAAAAAGGCGTCAACGACTTTTTTTGAGCAGTATGGTTTAATTAGCCACCAAATTAACTCAGGTTGGTTTGGGAGACTCCCAATCATGGTGAAGTTAGGTTTTTCCAACCTGGACGATGCCAGAGTAGACCAGGGGATAGGTTCATTAGATCTAGTGACCCCACTCATGTGCTGGCCCAATGAGGCGGCGGGGTGTTAGGACAAATTCTAGTTGTATCCGTATTTGTACTGTATTCTGGATTTAATAAAATCATGCCGAGTTACCTTCTTATATGTCATATCATCTTGTTTGCGATACTTATGTTTTATACATTTGTGTCGGGCTTCGTCGACGTCTAGTGCTGTTTACAAAATTACTGGCATAAGTGTAAGGTCGTCGAACACGCCCCAGGTGGCGCGGAGTGGTTCGCAAGCCACAATCGATACCCCCTCGCTATGTAGTAATTCCAACGAGGATGGGGTGAATGTTAACAAAATTGCTTTATTGTGGACGGGTGTCGGCGTTATTGCTGTCACGCCTTGGCGTTCTCACAATCACGTACCACGCATCCCCACGCACTTGATTTATCTTCCTAGGATTTACTGAATGTGCTTTTAGTCTCCTGCCACGTGCCGGCCCACCCGACTGTTGGCATCCCGTTGGGCTTTATATATTGTGATAGGGCTCTTCTAAATCACCATCTTCCCTGTTATTCTACCGTCATATCCGGACTTCTGATTATTGCCGGTCATGTCGGGCTTCCATTTCTCCAAAGTCCCAAAGTTTAAGATAAGGCGTGGAGAGATCGTGGAGGATGTCTCCCTTTCCCACTTGGCGTCACCCACGATATCTGGTTCCAGGCCCACAGTGTTGCAAGAGCCAGAGACGGTGGTGGGTAACCCTGACATTCCCCCAACACCAGAGGTGAGAGCAAACATTTCGTCCCCGTCGAATCCTGCCAGACACGGATCTCCTCCCGGGAACATTAGGCCATAGGCGAAAAGGAAACCAAAGGTCGAGAGTGGGGAACAAGCGTCCCAGACGTCTGTCTCTCTCCCTCCTAGCAGGTGTGAGTATATCAACATTGGAGCCCGCCAAGACAAGCTGGATCCGTCAGTTGTAGAAAAGTTACTTTCAGCGGTTGTCCTTGCGGCTACCTCAGTCCATAAGTATTGGACTTCTTCCTTTAGGAAGGCGGTAGATACCGCGGAGGTGACGGAATTGATGAAGCTGGCCGAAATGTACACCTCCCGCAGTCACGTTTTGAATTGTGAGTTGTACAAAATACTGGAGATGAATGTTGACGAGATACATTTCGCCCTTGGCGAGGACGAAGATGCCGAAGCGATGAGGGCCGAAATCAAACGCCTTCGGGCACGACTTGCGTATTCTGAAGACGCGCGAACTCGTGCCACGTATGATGTTACAAAGGCCCAGACAATTCAGAAGGCGTATATCGTTGCCCAGAAGAAGGCCGAGTCACAGCTGAAGTCTTGTAAGAATATGATACAGGCCAAAGACAAAGAACTGACCGAAGTTTTGAACGAGTTGGCGAAGGCTAAGAGCCTGCTAGCCAAACTAGGGGTTCCCGGTTATACTGAGACGTAGGATTACGTGTACAGGCGATATTTCCTTGGTTATACTGTTGTACAATTCTTTTATGTAAATGATTCATGAAATTTTAGTGGAAACTTTTATGATTGTTCCACATGATTGCACGTTCGATACGTTTATCCAGCGAGTTGTTTAGAGTTGGTTGCGAACCACACTCCCTCACCATTGAATTGACCATAATTGCTTAAAATATGCGTAAAATATTTGTCCAGCGAGTCGACAGAGTTGGCCGCGAACCACACTCCCTCACTGCCGAATTAGTACTTTTTGTATGGAGAACACTTTAGATTCATAAACGACGAATATTATTAAATGGCGTTGAATTTCTTGGCGTCCGGCAAGAAAAATTGCAAGAAGATCCAAACAATGCAAAAAAAAAAAAAAAAAAAACCAGAACAGAAATGCTAGCGATATGCCCTCAGGTTGGCTCCGAGTGTACGGTCGCTGCGGCTGGGGAGATATCCTCACGTTTGGCAGCCTTTCATAACGCGTTCATGTAGCATGCCATTGCCTTCGTCTGGTTACCACGGATTTTGACCACCCCTCCGGGCGTCGGAAATTTTATCGCCAGATGGTATATGGATGTAATTGCCTGTAAATCCTTCAGCGCGGGCCGTCCAAGGACTCCATGGTAGGTGGAGCGGGTGTCCACTATCAGGAACTCTATGAATTTTCGGAGGTGGCAAGGAGGTTCTCCGAAGTCCACCGCCAGAGTGATCTTTCCTCGCGGGACAAGGCTATCTCCTGTGAAACAAAATAGCGGCTCCGAGATGGCCGTCAGTTCATGATCCACGTCTATTTGGTCGAACGTACTGTAGAACAGAATGTTCACGGCGCTTCCATCATCGACCAACATTCGGCCCAGGCCGTTTCTAGTAACAACGGCGCGGACCACTAGGGCATCGCAATGTGGGTAATGTATGCCAAACTCGTCCTCTTCGGTGAACGAGATTGGAGACATACTAGGCCAATGCCCGTGGACCTGCCAACTTTCCAGGGGTTCTCCCTTGTCTGCCTTCGCGTAGTTGCGTCGCGAGTTCATTGTGTTTCCTCCAACATACAGTCCTCCAAAGATGGTGTTTATCTCTCGGACAGGGGGGGCTCCTTGGGGCCCCTCCGCCCTTGGTTGGTCCCTGTCCCCATCATTCATTTTTCCATCGTGGCAAGGTCCATCGTTCCGGCTCTGAAGAGGAGGTCTTCACTCCTGTGTGGGCGATCCTCGACGTCCTCGCGCCGGCTGATACCTCTCGCCTTGCCCGTGGTTCTCGCGATTGATTAACTCCCTCACATTTAGGCAATCTTCCGTGTTATGCACCCTGGTCCTGTGTATATGGCAGAACTTGGGTGGGGTTACTGCGGGTAGAGGGGCCACTACTGGTGCCCGGGGTGCTGGGGCTACCTCCGTCTGATTGAACCTCCGGTAGTGGTTGTTGGCCGATTCTGGAGAACGCCTCTTCTGAAAATGGAAGAGCCGAGGCTCTGGAGAGCGACGTCCCTCTCTCCTGTATCGGTCTCCTCTCTCTCTTTCGGCCCTCTCCCTGTTCTCGATTGTCTATTCTGATCGGATTTCGCACTGGATCATGTCCACCAACTGGCTGTAGACTTTCAGTTGACTATTTTGAACGTTACTCCAGAAGAGATTTCGCATGTGTAGCCCAGTTATCAGCTCATCCAGGGCCTTCTCGTCAGTCACTGTCTCGATCTTGTTGATGATGTTGCTGAATCTCTTGAAGTAGCTTTTGACGGTCTTCCCTTCCTTTTGTTGGATGTCGTTGAGTTGGACGATGTCAGTAATCATCGTCCGGTTGCCAATGAAGGCGTTGACGAACTCCCTTTTAAGTTGCGGTCAGCTTCGGATACTTCCTGGCTTAACTTATTGTACCACCTCTTCGCGTCGGCAGCGAGTGTGGTATGGAAATTCCGACACTTCACCGCGGGGGATTGGCCCTGGAGCTTCGTCTTGTAGGTGTTTATGTGGTCCATGGGATCACCTCTTCCGTTATACTTGTCCATGATAGGCATTCGGAAGATGGCGGGCACCTACATTGCCTTCATGTAGTTGGTAAACGGTAGGTTCTCGTCATCATCGTCCTCATAACACTCCAGCCTCTCTTTTTCCTCCTCGACCTTTTCGTGACTCTTCAGGTCCTTCTTCTTTTCCGTACGGACCTCGCTGTGTTCACTGTGCCTGCTGTGCGCGGGTAGGGGGGTGCAATCGAGGAACCTACTCCCAACCTGTTAAACACGCTAGCTGCAGGAACAGGATGGCTATCTCGTACAAGAAAAAGGTCTCCCTTTCTGACCATCCTGCGGGGGCTTCGGGGCGAGGTTATGAGGGTTCCGGCCGTTAGAGACGGGCGGTTATTCTCGGGAACCGTGGCTGTCCAGTGAACCAGAAGGTAAAGGACTCTTCCAGGCACGACTGCGCTTGGGTCCATGTTGGAGGGATTGATTCTCCAACAGTTCAAGCGCAGCCTTCATCCGGGTGTTATCCATCTTCAGGTCCTGGTTCTCCTGTTCCACCGTCCGTCTCTTTTGATGTCTTCTCTTTTAGCGACGGGTGACGTTCTACAGATCCTGAACGCTCTCCTGTCACAGGTTAGTGTGGTAGGACTCCACCTTCTCTTCCATAGAATGTTCGGATGTCATACTCTTTCGGGTAGAAGACACGCTTTTACCACAAATACTTGGTCGTGTAATGTTTTTCGGTTCCCACAGACGGCGCCAATCTGTTGACGTCGGAACCCGCAACGTCCATGTGTCAACATATTTTCAATCACTCCTCTGCCAACTCGTATGTTACCTGCACACTAGGACGATCGTTAGGCACTAAGATCTCCGGAGAAAAAGGGTCCGACAATCGTTGGCACTCCGACGATCAAGTCAACTGCCGGTATATGAGAGATACACGGGCGCGAAAATAATGGAGTGTGGGAGAGACAAGCAGGCAGAGATTTGAGCAGAGTTTAGGGTGGGATTCTTAAGCATAAAAATTGCGTACCTTAGAACAACCGAAGACGTTGCATTTATAGCGCAAGAGTTCCAATTGATTTAGGAGACAAATCAATTTGATACTCAATCGAATTCTTCTTCCTTATGTGATAAAGATCTCCGAGATTATCTTCCTTCCTTAAGTTTATCACGTTGCATGATTTTAGAAGATTACGATTCGGTTTCCTTGTGAAGATTCGTGCGCCCAATCCAACGCAATCTTTCCTTAATTACTTCTCTGGTCATTCTGGTATATCGAGCTGCTTGCTGGTTACGAATGATACGAAACCTGACGAGGCCCTATGGGTCGCATGCAAATGCCAAGGCCCTCCACAAGCTTTGCGAATTTTTGGCTGTCGAAGGCCCAAGGCTCTAGCAGGGCCCAGATGGAGTTCTTGATGGATCTTGAACGGGGACGTTGCTGACGTGGCAGCCATATCATAACCGTGTGGTAACAATATACATCTATTAAATCTCAAAATTTATAAAATTTGTAAAATAAAAAGCATAGTAATATTGTACAAAAATTAATTAAATTTAAATTTAAATTATTTGTGGATATGCATTATAAATAAAATACTAATAAATATGTGATATAAAAAGAACTACTTTAATTAATTAAGGTCAAAATTGATATTTTAATAATAGATAGATAGAAAAGCTAAAAGTAGAATTTAAAAAACTATCATTTTGCCGCTTCTCTAAAACTACTGCCACATGATACAGATTCTTTTATAATCACTTTTCAAAAATTTATCAAACGCCTAAAATAACTTCTGATTGTCAATTGGACTCCAAAATCAGGCTCAGTTTTGGGCCGAGGCGATCGCCTTGGGCCCAAAATCAAAGAGGGACTAATTTTTTTTAAAAAAAATATTATCTTCCTCCTCCATCTCGTTCTCCATCTCGACTCGGTCAGTCGCATATAAGCAAGTACTACTATTTTTTAATTTTTTTTAGTTTTTCTTAATCTTTGTTAATGGGTCATGAATAATGACTAATATATGTAAAAAATTAGCAGAAAGATAAAGAAAATAAATAGTTTACGGTATTTTTTTTCTAAATTTATGCATTTTTTACTGTCTAGTGAATATGGTTTTTTTTTTAATTTCTGCATTTGAATTTTTGAAACGAGCCCGAACTAAATTAATCACAAGAACAACGTTAAGAGCTAATATTTGCAATTTATGTATGCATTTGTTTTAGCGATTAATTTATTAACTAGTCGTGTTTAGTGGTGTATCATGTATGCTACATCTTAGATTATCTTATATTAAGTTAATCACTAAAGTGATACACTGATAGTTTAGAACATTTTAGGCCTTGTTAATTGGTTATAATATAATTTTTTTTGTTATTTTTTTTCCAGTTTTAAGTTTGCAATTAGTTTCGTAATAGTCTTGTGGATTTTAAATGCATAATACATTTTGGGGGTCCAGTGGATAGCTTAATTTATGAATTTCGCCTCAGGTCCCGAAAATGTCAAAACCGACTGTTACGAATTTGCTTTGAAATTTGAATTCAAACAAGAACAAGAAAGTAATGCAGAAAGTAAAAACGCCAAGATTTTTATGTTCCTGAGGACCAGGGTTCACCCAACCTTTGGCTACTTCCCGTTGAAACTCCACAAAGTGGATTATGGCTTCATGCATTAACAAGATCGTTCAAATAACGTCTCAGAGATTACAAGATTTCAACACAGAATCATGCTCTAAACCCTAACCCTTAAAGACCAAGCATCAATCAAATATTGACCTCTGAAACAAACTCAGATGACAATAATTCTCACACATGAAGTATCAGAACTATGTTTATGGTGTGATTCTACCAATAAATCAAAAAGAAGAAGAGAAGGGATTATATGGACTGTAATCGGAGTCAGAGAGTAGAAGAAGAGTCCAGAAGAAGTTAGAACGTATATTAGTTGCCAACAGTACACAAGGTTACCTTATATACTCCAGATGAAGGGCTCAGATCAAAACTACAAAACCAATGGTTCAGATGAAGCTGAGAACCATAAGTAAAAGCATGAAACCATAATGCGTTATCCCACAAAAGAAACAGCACCATTAATATGGATTTGTGATCAACAATTAACAATCTCCACCTTGATCAAAACTCATTCATCCTAGACATTCTTTTCTTGTTCTCATTAATGCATGATTGGCTTCAATCCAATTTTGAATTCATTGTTTCTTGTACCTGAACAAAAACAAAAAAGTTAGAAAAGAAAATACTGAAAAACAAAAAAAATTCAGACTTACTAACTTGTATCTAACCTATATCCAAGTTCAAGATACTTAAACAATGTTTAAACTTAGATAAATGTAGAATTTTTGTGCCCATGTCTGATGAATTAAACTAGGAAGGAATCTTTTCCAAATTTACTAACTCTTGGGATACAATGTCCCTAATAAAATGGAGTTTAACATCAATGTGTTTTGTTCTTTCATGAAACACTGGATTCTTACACGGGTGAATGGCAGATTGACTATCAGTGTATATGATATGAGACTTACATTCATAGCCCAATTCTCTTAGGATTCCTTTCAACCATAAAGCTTCATTAACAGCTTCAGTTATGGCCACATATTCAGATTCAATAATAGAAAGTACAACAATGTGCTGTAGTTGAGATTTCCAGCTAATACAAGTATCACAGATAGTAAACACATAAGAAGTTATATATTTCATATTATCTCTATCACTTGCATAATCAGCATCAACATAACATTTCAGTTTAATTCCTTCTGAACTATGTTTAAAAGTAAGGCCAACATTTGAAGATCTTTTTAAGTATCTTAGTAACCATTTTAAAGCCTCCCAATGAAAATGACCAGGATAAGACATATATCTACTTATCACACTAATTGAATGAGCCACATCAGGTCTGGTACAAATCATAGAATATATTACATAACCAATAGCATTGTTGGAAGGAACATTTTCCATTTCAACAAGTTGTTCTTTTGATTTAGGGCAATTATCTTTGCTAATTTTAAAATGGTTTCCAAGAGGGATACTAACTTATTTTGCTTTAGTCATATCAAATCTATCAAGGACTTCATGTATATAAGGAGTTTGATTTAGTTTCAGTTCAAGGAGATTTTTATTTCTAATAATTTTCATTCTTAGAATCCTTTTTGCATTACCCAAATTCTTCATATCAAATTCAGAAAACAAATCAGACTTTAACTTCTTAATTTGATTTACACAAGAACTAATCAACATCATATCATCAACATACAAAAGCAGGTATATACTGATCTTGTTTTCAGGTTCACATTTAAAATATAAACAATGGTCATACTTACTTTTTTTGAAATTTAAAGACAGAACAAAGGTATCAAACCTTTTATACCATTATCTTGGTGATTGTTTCAGACCATATAAGGATTTCTTCAGCAAACAAACATATGTTGGTTTTAATTCATCTTTAAACCCGGGAGGTTTATTCATATAAATCTTTTCATCCAAATCACCATGTAAGAAAGTTGTTTTCACATCTAGCTGTTCAAATTCACAGTTAAAGTGAGCAACTAAAGCAAGCATCAATCTTATAGTTGCATATTTAACCACGGGAGAGAAGATTTCATTATAGTCAACCCCTTCATTTTGAGTAAAGCTTTTAGCCACTAGTATGGCTTTAAATCTAATAGGATGAGAATCAGAAATCCCTTCTTTAACTTTATAAATCCACTTACAATCAACAATGGATTTATATTTAGGTTTGGCAACTAACTCCCAAGTTTTGTTTTCAGTAACGGATTTTATTTCTTCAATCATATATTTTTTCCATTCAACTGAATGAACTCCACTCATTGCTTCTTCATAGGATTTTGGTTCTTTTTCACAAAGATCGTGATAACTCAAGAAAGCAAAAGAAACACTATCTTCAAAACCTAATCTTTATAGCTCTCTTATATTTCTTCTTACTCTATCCCTTGCAAGCTGGTAATTCCTAATAGCACCATCATCAGGGACTAGGTTATTCTGTTCAGTACCAGAATTAGTTAAGGTTTCATCAGATTCTACAAGATCTGTTTGAGTTTGTTTATTATCAGACTCCACCTCAATTTCAAAATGAGGATTAGGTCTATCTAACTCATTATTAGCAATGGTAAAGAAAAAATCATTTTCTTTTCATTTTTGTCTTCTACAGATTTAGGGTCTAGAAAAGGCATTTCATTTTCATTAAAAGTAACATCCCTACTTATAATTACTTTTACTCCACCGTAACCCTTAGCCCACAGTCTATTCCCTTTTACACCTTGAAGATAACCCAATAAAACACATTTTTGAGCCATAGGCTCAAGTTTACCTTCACTTTGATGAGAATAGGCATAACATCCAAAAGTTCTCAAGGAAGAGTAATCAGCAGGCATATTATTCCATATTTTATAAGGAATTTTTTCATTTAGAGCAGCAGAAGAAGTCAAATTCACAATATATCATGTAGTCATTACAGCTTTCCCCAAAACCTTTTAGGTAATCCAGAGCTTACCATCATACATCTCACTTTATCTAAAAGTGTTCTATTCATTCTTTCTGCCACTCCATTTTGTTGGGGAGTATATGAGACAGTTCTATGTCTTAGAATTCCATACAATTTGCAAAAGTTATCAAAATCAGAATTAAAGAATTCTAAGCCATTGTGTGTTCTCGGAGTCTTTATTTTCTTTTCAGTTTGATTTTCAATCAAAGTTTTTCATTGTTTAAACTTTTCAAAAGTGTATGATTTATGCTTTAATAAGAAAACCCACACTTTTCTTGAAAAATCATCAATAATGGAAAGAAAATAAACACTGTTACGAATTTGCTTTGATACGAATTCAAACAAGAACAAGAAAGTAATGCAGATAGTAAAAACACCAAGATTTTTATGTCCCTAAGGACTCAGGTTCACCCAACCTTTCGCTACTTCCCGTTGAAGCTCCAAAAAGTGGATTTCGACTTCATACATTAACAAGATCATTCAAAGTACGTCTCAGATATGACAAGATTTCAACACAGAATCACGCTTTAAACCCTAACCCTTACAGACCAAGCGTCAATCAAGGATTGACCTTTGAAACAAACTCAGATGACAATAATTCTCACACGGGAAGTATCATCACCATGTTTATGGTGTGATTCCACCAAAAAATCAGAAAGAAGAAGATAATGGATTAGATGGACTATAATCGGAGACAGATAAAGTAGAAGAAGAGTCCAGAAGAAGTTAGAACCTATCTCAGTTGCCAACAGTACACAAGGTTACCTTATATATTCCAGATGAAGGGCTCAGATCAAAACCACAAAACCAACGATTCGGATGAAGCTGAAGAACCATAAGTAAAAGCGTGAAACTATAATGCGTTATCCCACAAAAGAAACATCACCATTATTATGGATTTGTGATCAACAATTAAACCGACCTTGTCCAAAATCAATCCCAATTGGATCCTAAGCCACATATTGTCTAGCCAAGCTACTGAACTCTACCTCCTGTGCAGATTGTCCAATCATTTGAGGTGTATTATGTGTTTGTAGGTAAAATGTTGTATGCCATGGCATTGCAGTATGTCTTCCTCCCTATTGTGGCATTTGAGGTGTCCTTGCTATCATTTGGAGAACTCTCGCTTGTATGAGGCCTCTGAGCCGGAAAAGGACTTGGAGACCTATTCAAATGTTCACAATATCTGCCTGCCACCCTTGTTTTGTAAAATCATCCAACACAGATTACTCAAGGGTAGCAGTGGTGCCAATACCGTAGTTTATCATCCGACAGAGCAAATTAGCAGCGGCATCATAAATGTCTCGCTCAAGGAGATCCATAATTACAATATCGTATGTTGTAACAAAAGGTTTTGGTTCTTTATCACTCATTTTCGAGAAAATTGAGAAACAATCAAGAATCTTACCCTTCTCAATCTTGAACCTGAACCACTTATTTGCATAAGCTGGAATGACCCTCAAACCAGCCTCGACCATTTTTGAATACTTCTCCAACATATTCTCAATATTGTTCACCTTAATATATGCATAAAAAAAGTCCTCTAAGTATTCACACCTGGAGACAATGACTTGTTGCACAACTCCTGATAGTACTGTTCTGCTTCATCCATCATCTCATGTTCACATAACCTCGTAATCATATTACTAAATCCTACCACATCCAGTTGAAAAGGCTTCAATTTGACACCATCTCAGCCCTCTTGAACACGTTGATAGCCTTTGTGATCTTCTCTTCCTTAAAGCACTCGCTAACCATCATATTGTAAGTGTCAGAATTCACATCCCGGAATGTCGGCGGCGTGTGATCATCTAACATGTCATGGAACGAACCCAAGCTTCTTTCTTTCTATCGTGTCTCAACAATGTCTCCAGAAGCACATTCCGAGCTGCAGTCACCATCCTATAATTCCTATCCATCAAATCCCTGTAGGATTCCATTGCCTCATTTGGCTTACCCTGATTGAAAAACCAATCCATGAAGGTCGCATTCACAACCCCATATTGTACACCGTTGCTCAACTCAAAAAAACCAAGAAATAAGAGGGAATTAGACAAACTATCTAAATTCAAAAGTGTATTTTAAAATATACCTATTTTTTATAGAATAATGATCATACGTGGCATTAATCAATTGAATGAATTATTTATTTCAATTGAGTAATGTATTTATAGCTATTAATTATGAATAATTATCCAATTGAGTAATGCAACGTAGGATGACTACCGGTGGTGAGCGACTATGGATATTATTACTCTTTTTTATAACTGTTGATGAATTGACCAAATTTTAAAAAAAATTGACAAAGTTACCCCTAGATTAATAACTGAATATCTATTATATCTATTATATATATTTTCTTATCTTCATAAGCTCTCTCTCTCTCTCTCTCTCTCTCTCTCTCTCTCTACTAATGCAACTTACATAAGCTCCATTTCTCACTATCCGTTGTTATTTTTGTGGCTGGATTCTCTCATTTTTATCCCATATTCAAATTTATTGAATCTGCCACTGATTTTTAAACCATTTGAAGAAGTCGACCGATTTGAATATTTTAAAATTAGTTATAAGCTATTAAAAATAGAGATTTAGTGTATTTTTTTTATATAGATTACATGAAACTTAAATTTGATATACGGTATCTCTATTTTTTTTTTTTATATTTTATGTTGAATTTTAATATACCGTATCTCTATTTTTTTAATATATTTTATGTTGGGTAAATTTTTTTCGCTTCATTTGTATATTAATGGATTGTATTAAATATTGAGTTTAATTTACAAATTTTGTCAATCTAATTTGCTGCTATATTTTGTTGTCGAAAATGAAATTATTTAGATTTGATCGAAAACAAGTAAAAAAATGGACACTAAACCCGTCTCTTCATCGACATAATGAACGATTATTTTGTCGACATCAACAAAATATGTACCCATGCTCATTTTGTCGATGTCGACAAAATGGGAATCCGACATTGAAAACCAAATGGGAATCCCACATCCATTTTGTCGATCTTTTTTTTTTTTTTTTTTTGTCGATTTGGGATTCCCATAATAATTTGTACTTATTTTGTCTATGTCTATTTTGTCGATATCATCGACAAAAATGGATAGAAATTTTTGTCGATGTTTACAAAAATTTTTATATCGAAAAATATTTGTTCTGAGATACAAGTTTTTTTCAATGTTCAATTCAAATTAACATTTATAAATTTGTATATATTAATCTCTCAATTTTCTTTAACAAAAAAATTAATTGTCGATATTTTGTATTGATTTGTCAATTTTTGAACTGATAGCTTTTCTTAGAAGTTATTGTATAGTCAATCACCGTTACATCTCAATTACACAAAAAGTAGTCATTTTTACAAAAATGTGTATTTGAAATCTTGCATCTAAAAAATAACATATTTGCAAATATTTTAAGTTATATTTCAAATCCACTATTTATTTTTGAGTATATTTGAAAATTCCCCATCTGCACCTTGGAGGGGTCAAGTGGGCAAGTGTTGTGTTGTCCACATCCAATGTGATACTTGCTCATTGGATGTATTGTTTACTTATATGGGCAATAATCGATAAGAACGTTAGAAGACCTCGTGCACCAATCTCTTATTCGTCATAAAAAAATGCTAACAATTATTGAAGATTCCTTCTACTTAAGGAAACTCAACAATCTAGTTATTCTTCTTCAATTTCCTGTGCCACAAATGTAGAAACAAATATTAGAGACGTACATTTGGAGTTAGCTAGATATTTGGTCACGACATGCTTAATTTATTAGATGAAGATAAGATGAATAATTTTGATATACTTATGTGGTGAAAACAAAATGAGCGTCAATACTCAATTGTTTCTATTATAATATACTAACACATTCGGTATCAATTGTAGCATCGGAGGCTGCTTTTAGTACAAGTGGTAAGATTCTAAATGATATGAGGTCAAGACTAAAACTAGACATATTAGAGAGTTTAATGTATTTAAAAGATTAGGAGGATGCATAACTTCAAATTCAAGATAAAGTAGACCACATATTGGCTAAAGAGGTGCAAGAATTGGGTACATAAAATGCAAGTATAGTTTGTATAAATTTATTTCATTTCAATTCATTTTAAGTGTTGATATTTAAGTTTACAAAAAATTGTACATGCAAAAACCTATTCGTGTATAATTTTAACTCCACATATACTAAAAGTAGTCGGTCCCAAGCTTGAAAAAGGGATGAGGGTTTGAAATGTCTATTTTATTATAACTCGTTTTTTTTAAAACTTTTTAAACTAAAAAAAATTAAAAATTTCACGTGTGGCCCGTGGACCGACCCATGGCTCGGCAAGTGTGGCCACAAGCCACGAGCCAATTCGAGCTCATGTTTTTTGGACAGGCTCGGCCTGTCTCTTTAAGGGTCGAGCTGGGCCCGTCTTTGTAAAAATATTGTTTCAAATGAAAATTTGAAATATTAATTTGAAACAAAAGTAATGTATTTTTAAAAAATTATAAGAAAAGATAAATTCTAAAATGTTGATTTTAATGAAAATGAGGAAGTAACTGACACATGGTTAGCCTTGTAAAATTATTGTTTTCAAATGAAAATTTCATTTTAAATGAATCAATGCAATTTTAAAAAAATTGTAAAATATCAATGAAAATGAGGAAGTAACATCATACCATATTTTACTCGGGTAAAAAAAATCAAATAAAAAATTTCAAATTTTTTTTTAAATGGAAAAAAATACATAATTTAAATTTGTTTAGAAAAAGATATAATATAATATATTAATTTTAATGATAATGAGAAAGTAACATATGTTATCCGTGCAAAAATGTTGTTTTCAAATTAAAAGTTTAAGTATTGATTTTAAATGAAAGTAATATATTTTTATTAAAAAATCATAAGCGAAGATATATTAAAATATATTGATTTTAATGAAAATGAGAAATTAACATATGATTGCACATATGTTAAATGTGTAAAAATATTATTTTAAAATAAAACTTGAAATATTGATTTTTAATTAAAATAATGTATTTTTGAAATAAAAAAAATTATAAAAAGAGATAAATTATAAAATATTAATTTCAATAAAAATGAGATATTAATTTTAAAGGAAAATAATGTTTTCAAGTTAAAAAAAATATGAAATATTGATTTTAAAGGAAAATAATGTATCTTTCTAAAAAACTTTTAAATGAAATAAATTGTAAAATATTAATGCAATGAGAAAATAACATGGTATCACATATTATCAATCGCAGTTTACCCGAGTAAAAATGTTGGTTTCAAATGAAAATTTAAAATATTAATTTTAAATAAAAATAACGTAGTTATTAAAAATTATAAAATGAGATAAATTGTAAAAGACTAAAGAAAGTGAAGAGCGTTTATATGGTAATACACATACTACCCGTGTGAAAATAATATTTTCGAATGAAAAATGAATTTCAAATTAAAATATAATTTTATAAAATTATAAAAGGAGAAAAATTGTAAAATATTAATGATCATGATGAAAAAATATGGTAACACATATGTTACTAGTGTAAAATGTTGTTTTCAAATGAAAAATTGAAATATTCATTTTAAACAAAAATGACATATTTTTTAAAAAAAATTATAAAATACGATAAATTATAAAATATTAATGAAAATGCGGAAGTAACATATATTACCACACATAATTTAACCGTATAAAAATGATTTTTCAAATGAAAATAATGAATTTTTTGTAAAATTATAAAAAAAGATATATTATAAAATATTGATTTTAATGATAATGAGAGATAAACATATCACACGTGGTAAAAATGTTGGTTTTAGATGAAAATTTGAAATATTGATTTTAAATAAAAATAATGAATCTTTTCAAAAATTAAAAAAGAGATAAATTATAAAATATTAGTGAAAATGAGGAAGAAGATTGCCCTAAAAATGTTGATTTCAAATGAAAAGTTGAAATAGTGGTTTTGAATAAAAATAATGTATATTTTAAAATTTTATAAAATGAGATATATTTTAAAATATTAGAAAAAACTTGAAAGCATATACCCTTCTAAAAATGTTAATTTCAAATGAAAACTTGAAATATTGATTTTATATGAAAATAATATATGTTTAAAAAATTATAAAATGAGATAAATTGAAAATATTAATGAAAACGAGGAAGAGGCAACACATATATTATTCATGTACAAATGTTGTTTGTAAATGAAAATATGAGTTTAAATGAGAATGTATTTTTTTAAAACAAAAATTATATAAGGAGATAAATTGTAAAATATTGATTTTAATGAAAATGAGGAAGTATTATATAGTTACCCATGTAAAAATATTGTTTTCAAACGAAATTTTTTTTTTAAAAAATTGAACTGAAATGGTAAAGTATTGATTTTAATGAAAATATTATTTTCAAATGAAATATTGAATATTTATTTTAAATGAAAGTAATTTTTTTATAAAAAATTATAAGAGAATATAAATTGTAGAATATTGATTTTAAACAAATAAAGAAGTAATATTTGTAATTTTAGAAAAATTGTACAATGAGATAAACTATAAAATATTGATTTTATTGAAAATGATGAAGCAACATGTTATACATATGTTAACTTTGTAAAAATATTTTAAAATGAAAATTTCAAATATAGAATTTAAATGAAAATAACGTATTTATGAAAAAAAATTTAAATTAGATAAAATTGTAAAATATTAATGAAATGAGCAAGTAACATAAGCTAACATATATTACCAAACATATTTTGCACGTGTAAAGATGTTGTTTTCGAATGAAAATTATAAAATATTAATTTTAAATGAAAATAATATGTTTTATAAGAAATTATAGAAAGAAATAATTTGTAAAGTATTAACTTTAATGAAAACGAGGAAGGTATATGGCGACACATATGTTACCCGTGTAAAAATGTTGTTTTTAAAAATGAAATATTGATTTTAAATGAAAGTAATGTATTTTTTAAAAAGTTATAAGATGAGATAAATTGTAAAATATTGATTTTAATTAAAATAATGAAGCTTACATGTATTTTTAGAAAAATTATAAGATGACATAAATTTTAAAATATTGATTTTAATGACAATGAGGAAGCAACATATAGTAACACATATGCTATCCTTCTAAAAATATTTTAAAATAAAAATAATGTATTTCGAAAAAATTATAATAAATGAGATAAAATTGTAAAATATAGAAAATGAGGAAGTAAAGTATGGTAAAATATATTACCACACATATTTTACACGTGTAAATGCTAAATATGTTGTTTTCGATTGAAATTTTAAAAATATTGATCTTAAATAAAAATAATATCTTTTAAAAAAATTATAGAAGGAAATAAATTGTAAAATATTGATTTTAATGAAAATGAAGAAGTTATACGTTGACCTGTGTAAAAATATTGTTTCAAATGAAATATTGAAATATTAATTTTAAATGAAAGTAATGTAATTTTAAAAAAATTATCAAAAGGAGATAATGCATTTTTAGAAAAATTTTAAGAGGAGATAAATTTTAAAATATTGATTTAATGAAAATGAAGAAGCAACATATGAGTTAACATATTACTCTTGTAAAAATATTTTTAAAATGAAAATTATAAATATAGATTTTAAAAGAAAATAATGTATGTTTGAAAAAATGAAAAAATGAGATAAATTATAAAATATTAATGAAAATGAGAAAGTAACATATATTTTAATTGTGTATGAATGAATATGTTGTTTTCAAATGAAAATTTGAAAATTTGAATTGAAATGAAAATAATGTATTTTTTTAAAAAAAAATTATAAATCGATATATATATATTAAAATATTAATTTTAATGAAAATAAAAAAGTAACATATGTTACCGATGTAAAATTTTACTTTTAAATGAAATGTTGACATATTGATTTTAAATAAAAGTAAATCAAAATTAAAAGATGAGATAAATTTTAAAAAATTGATTTTCATGAAAATAAGGAAGTAATAGTAAGCACATATGAAACTTCGTGTAAAAATGTTGTTTGTAAATGAAAATTTAAACATTGATTTTAAATTAAAATAATATATTTTATAAAAAATATATAAAAGTAGATGAATTATAAAATATTGATTTTAATAAAAATGAGAAAGTAAAATATGTTAATACATATGTTACCAGTGTAAAAATGTTGCTTGTAAATTAAGTTTAAATGAAAGTAATGTATTTTTAAAAATAGATATATAAGGAGATAAATTGTAAAATATTGATTTAAATAAAAATGAGGAAGTATCATATAGTTGCCCATATAAAAATATTGTTTTCAAACGGAAAAAAAAAAAAAAATTGAACTTAAATGAAAGTAATATATTTTTATAAGGAGATAAACGGTAAAGTATTGATTTTGATAAAAATATTATTTTCAAATGAAATATTGAAATATTGATTTTAAATGAAATTAATGTATTTTTAAAATAATTATAAGAGAATATAAATTGTAGAATATTGATTTTAGAAAAATTGTATGAGGAGATAAATTCTAAAATATTGATTTTAATAAAATGAGGAAGCAACGTGTTATACATATGTTAACTCTATAAAAATATTTTCAAATGTAAATGAAAATAACGTATTTATGAAAAATTATAAAATCAAATAAAATTGTAAAATATTAATGAAAATGAGGAAGGTATATGTTGATTTTAAATAACGTATTAATGAAATTATAAAAAGTTATAAGAGGACATAAATTATAAGAATTAAAATAAAATATTGATTTTAATGAAAATGAAGAATCAACATATGATAAAATGAGATAAATCATTTAAATATTAATGAAAATGAGAAAGTAACATATATTTTACATGTATATTAATGCATGGGAGGTGATCACGGGACAGAAAATTCTACCCACCTGCTGACATTTTCTGCCCACAAGGGAGCAGGTGATCAAGGCTGATGAATGCATATGTTCTTTTCAAACGAAAATTTGAAAATTTGATTTTAAATGAAAATAATGTATTTTTCAAAAAAAATTATAAATCAAGATATATATTAAAATATTAATTTTAATGAAAATGAAAAAGTAACATATGTTACCGATGTAAAATTTTATTTTTAAATGAAATGTTGATGTATTAGTTTTAAATGAAAGTAAATCAAAATTAAAGATGAGATAAATTCTAAAAAGATTTATTTTTATGAAAATGAGGAAGTAATTAGTAAGCACATATGGAACTTCGTGTAAAAATGTTGTTTGTAAATGAAAAATTAAACATTGATTTAAAATTAAAATAATGTATTTTATAAAAAAAATATAAAAGGAGATGAATTATAAAATATTGATTTAATAAAAATGAGAAAGTAAAATATGGTAACACATATGTTACCTTTGTAAAAATATTGTTTGTAAATGAAATAATTTTGATTTTAAGTATTTTTTAAAAATATATAAAATAAGATTAATTGTAAAATATTAATGAAAATGAGGAAGTAATGTATGGTAACATATTACTACACATATATTACCCATGTAAAAATAATGTTTTCAATATTGATTTGAAATGAAATAAATGTATTTAAAAAAAATTTATAAGAGGAGATAAATTCTAAAATACTGATTTTAATGAAAATAAAGAAGTAACATATGTCACCCTTATAAAATTTTGTTTTTAAATGAAATATTGAGTTTAGATGAACTAATGTATTTAAAAAAAATTATAAAATGAGATAAATTGTAAAATATGAATGAAAATTAGGAAGTAACATATGGTAACATGTTTTATCCGTGTAAAAAAATAGTTTTCAAGTAAAATTTTGATAATTTGATTTAAAATGAAAATAATGTATTTTTTAAAAAATTATAAAATATATCACTAATATTATAAAGTAACATATGTATTTTGTTACCCGTGTAAAAATCTTATTTTTAAAAGATTTTAAATGGAAGTAATGAATTTTTTAAAACAAATTACAAGCAGAAATAAATTTTAAAATATTGATGTTAATGAAAATATTGTGTTGCATTATTAAAAATATTATTTTTAAATAAAAATTTAAAATATTGTTTTTAATTTAAAATATTGTATTTTTTTAAAAATATATAAATTGTAAAATATTAATAAAATAAGGAAGTGACATATGTTACTCGAGTAAAAATGTTATTTTCAAATGAAAATATGAAATATTGATTTATAGATGAAAATAATATATTTTTAAAAAAATTAACAATTGAGATAAATAATAATATATTAATGAAAATGAAGAAGGGACATATGGTGGTAACACATAATATTCGTGTAAAATGTTGTTTTCAAATAAAAAAATTGAGTTTGAATGAATATAATGTATTTTAAAAAAATATGATAAAATAAGATAAATTGTAAAATATTGATTTTAAAGAAAATTAGGAAGTATCATATGGTAATACATATTAACCCCACTTGTGTAAAAATATTGTTTTCAAATGAAAATTTAAAAATATTGATATTAAATGAAAATTATATATTTTTAAAAAAATTATAAAATGAAATAAATTGTATAGTATTGATTTGATAAAAATGATAATGAAAATGATGAAAGTATATGACCGGGTTGGGTCATATGTTGTTTTCAAATTAAATATTGAAATATTGTTTTTAAATAAAAGTAATATATTTTTAAAAAATAGTGATTTTAATAAAAATAAAGAAGTAACATATATGTATTTTAAAAATTATAAGAGGAGATATATTTTATTAAAATTTTAATTTTAATAAAAATGAAGAAACAACATATTGTAAAAATGTTTTAAAATAAAAATCATAAATAGAAATAATGTATTTTTAAAAAAAATTATAAAATGAGATAAATTGTAAAATATTGACAAAAATTGAAAAAAAAAACATTTATGGTGTGTAAATATATTGTTTTCAAATGAAAATTTGAAAATTTGATTTTAAAAGAAAATAATGTAATTTTTAAAAAAATTATAAAATACATATGTTACCGATGCAAAATTTTATTTTTGAATGAAAAATGAAAATATTGATTTTAAATAAAAGTAATATATTTTAAAAAATTAAAAGATAAGATAAATTCTTAAATATTGATTTTCATGAAAATGAGGAAGTAATATATGTTATTCAAGTAAAAGTGTTATTTTCAAATGAAAATATGAAATATTGATTGGTAGATGAAAATAATATATTTTTAAACAATTATAAAATGAGATAAATAGTAATATATTAATGAAAATGAAGAAGAGACGTATGGTAACACATATAATATTCTCGTAAAATGTTGTTTTCAAATAAAAAATTGAGTTTGAATGAAAATAATGTATTTTTAAAAAATATGATAAAATAAGATAAATTGTCAAATATTGATTTTAATGAAAATTAGGAAGTATATTGTTTTCTAATGAAAATAATATATTTTTAAAAAAAATTATAGAATGAAATAAATTGTAGAGTGTTGATTTGATGAAGATGATGAATGTATATTATGACCAGGGGTCATATGTTGTTTTTAAATAAAATATTAAAATATTAATTTATTTTTTTAAAAAAAATTGATTTTAATAAAAATAAAGAAGTAACATATGCTTTTTAAAAATTATAAGAGGAGATAAATTCTAAAATATTAATTTTAATAAAATTGAAGAAGCAACATATTATACAAATGTTTTAAAATGAAAATTTTAAATATAGATTTTTAATGAAAATAATATATTTTAAAAAAAAATTATAAAATGAGATAAATTGTAAAATATTCACTAAAATGGGAAAGTAACATATATGATGTGTAACTATGTTGTTTTCAAATGAAAATTTGAAATTTTGATTTTAAACGAAAATAATGTAATTTTCTAAAAAAATATATTTTTAAATAAAAATGAAGAATGATTTTAATTAAAAGTAATATATTTTTAAAAATTAGATGAGATAAATTCTTAAATATTGATTTTCATGAAAATGATGAAGTAACACATACGTTGAGTTGTGTAAAAAAATGTTGTTTGTAAATAAAATATTAAATATTAAATATAAATGAAAAAATGTATGTTTTAAAAAAAGTTAAAAGGAAGTAACATATTATACAATGTTATCCATGTAAAAATATTGTTTTCAAATGAAAAATTAATTTTAAATGATATTAAAATATCTTTTTTAAAAAAAATTATAAAATGAGAAAGATTGTAAAATATTGATTTTAATAAAAATGATGAAATAACATATGGTAGCACATATGATTCCCGGGTGAAAATATTGTTTTCAAATGAAAATTTGAAATATAGATTATAAATGAAAATAATGTATTTTTTAAAATTTTATAAAGGGAGAATTTTTTTTTAAACACTAGAACAGACATGCTTTCAGAAATTTACACAAACATGAAGACAAAAAAAAAAAAAAAAAGAAAGATTAAAGAAATGTGCACCTGGTAAACCAATCCTTAATTGCATGCACATTCATCATTTCCACTTCCAAACTTCGGAGAATGGCAACTTTTCATTAAGTAATTACTGAAACAAACACGCAAAAGGGCCAACCAATTGAACAAACAAGCAACACAACACAACTAAACAATATAAATAAAATCAAAATGAGCAAGATTCCAAATTATAAAATAAAATTTGTATATATCATCAAAAGGGCTAACCAAATGTATTGAAAAACAAAATCTACTACGAATTGATCATCAAATTCAACAATCACAATGTAAATGCAACCATGTTAAATCTACGGGCAACAAAACACAACTCAAAAATGTATAAAAATTCAAAATGGACAACAATCCAAAGTAGAAACAGTTATTTGTATATTGATTCAACAAAAGCCAAGTAGCTAACCAAATATATTATTGAAAAACAATCACTAAGTTAATGCAACCAAAATAAATCAACGGACAACACTACTCAACACATCTCAATTCAACAATATAAAGAAACTCAAAATGGCCGAACATCCAAAGAATAAAAGATTATTTACATATTGATTCAAAACACCAGAAAATAAAAATCACAATAAATCAATCATCAAAATAAGCCATCACTTAGTAAATGAAACCAAGTTAAATCTACCGACAACACAACAAATTCAATAGCATAGAAAAATTGAAATGGGCAGCAATAACAAATTATAAAATATCATTTGTATATTGAATCAAAGCAAACAAACCATACACATTGGAATACAAAAACCACGATGAATCAATAATCAAAATGAACAATCACTAAGTTAAATCAACTAGCACGACAACAAAACTCAACAATATAGAGAAACAATCCAAAATATACAAGGTTATTTGTATATTAATTGAACGCATTCGAAAACAAAAATTGATAAACAATTAGAAAATAAATGCAACCAAATTAAATTCACGGACAATAAAAGACACAAGAAAACAATTAATTCCTTATTACAAACAACAATTATAAAAAAAGAAAGAAAAGAATTCAAGGAATTAATTGACAAACTAAAACACAACCACTGGTAACATAAAATCAAAATCATACATTCTAATGCACAATTCAAATAGAATCATATATAAAAATCAAAACATTCTAATACATCTAACAATCAAAGCAAGAATCACATAGGAATTTGATTAAAAAAATAAAAATAAAGAAACCACTCAAAACTGAAAAAGATAAACATGTTAGTCACTCAATAATATTCATCAACAATAAAATCCAGAATCCAGATAAGATAAATGGATATCCAACCACTCATTTATACAGTAGATATATTATCAAGAAGAGAGGAAAAATCGAAAAACCAAAAAGAGAAATGCAAAAAATAATGAGTAGGCTTGCAAGATCCCACAATCATTCCAAACAATTTTAGCATATTGAAGAAATATAATCTCGAAAAAATAGAAAAAGGATATAAGGATCTTAGCGTATTATCTTGAAAGCAATATCAAGAACCCACACAAAATTCCAAGAAAATTGATATGGTTGGTCTCGCAACTCCAAATGAATAATGAAAAGAAAATCGAGAACCACAGAATTCCAAGAACTTACGAAAAAGAAAATCAAGAACATACACAATTCAAAGAAAATTGATATGGGTTTGGCAACCCTAAAGGATTACGTACTGAAAAGAAAATCAAGAAATCACACAATTCCAAGAAAATGACTGCACAAACGAAGTAAACAAAATTCTGAAAAAAATTATCAGATCATACAATAATTTCAAAAATTGGCAAAGGAAATTGAAAGAAAACATGAAATGGCACAATTATAATACTAACAGATAGAAACAACTGACCTCTTTGTTGAATTACTCACAAGAATATAACTCGTTTACCAGCGGTGGAGAAAGGCCGGTGGAGAAGTTTGGCATCGTTTTATTTCCGGCGGCTGTGAGTATAACTCGTCCACTGCGGCCCAGACTGAAATCTCTGCGGCGAGGAGAAGGGGTAGTCATCTCTAATGGCGATCTCTAAGGGTATTTGAAAAAAAAAAATATCGTTGCTACTTTGGCGTCTTTGATTTCCTGGATGATTTCTGCACGGCGGAGAAAGGGCGTGATCTCTAATGGCACTCTCTTGGTGTGTTTTTATATATATATATATATATATATATATATATTACCGTTGCCGCCTTTGATTTCCTATATATATTACCGTTGCCGCCTTTGATTTCCTTTGATTTCCTGGATGATCTGTATTACCGTTGTTTACATATGTACACATATAGAGTGAATTTTTGAAATGGCCGTGTCAAACGTCATGAATCGCAGAGGAGCCTAACTTATATCAAATAAGTTTTAAACGCCTCTTTTAAGTAAAATAGACTAAAATACCCTTATTTTATAACATTAGTTAACAGATCATCGGTTAACAAACCATCTGTTAACAAGTCGGTTAACAGATGGCCTGTTAACCGACCATTAACAAATCAGTTAACAGACCCCAATGGTCTGTTAACTGGCTTGGGGCCTGTTAAGGCCAAAATTGGCCTTAACAGACCTTGGGGTCTGTTAACAAGGTCTGTTAACAGACCCCAAGGTCTGTTAAGGCCAATTTGGCCTTAACAGGCAATGGGCCTGTTAACAGGTGTGTTAACAGACTATGTCTGTTAACGCAGATTTATACGATTAAACCTGATTTTTTCAATTAATTCATATCAAATCAACTCAGAATTGCAGGAATTTAAAGTAAAAATCATAATTCATACTCAGATTTATACATTTTTTCATGATTTATATTACAAAATTCACAATTTCTACCGTGAATTAAAAGAAAAAGATGAAGAATGATAAATTTCTACTTTGAAATAAAATTTCTTACATAAATGAAATGAATTGGATTCTTACATTGAAATGGGTTAGATTCTCACCTTGAAATCTTCTCTTTTTTACAGACAAATGAATTTGAAATCATTTGAAATGGTTATAAGCGGGGAAGAAGGAGCGGGGAAGAAGGCAAGGTTATAGTTGGTAATTTACACACCAAAATTGGTCAACGGCCATTTTGGAAAATTGGTCGGGTCACCCGGCCATTGAGCACCATTCCCACATATATTATATGTATGTATATGTATCAATTTCAAATATTTGAAATGGGCATTTTGATTTATTTTTATAATTTGAGCAAAATAAGTTAAAAGGGTAAAAAAACTATTGGTTACCATATTTTGGGCAAAATTTCATATGGATCATCAATTTGTTTGAACTAAGTTGTGTTAGAACTTGTTCGGTGTAATTTTTTTATTTTTTTTCAAAAAATAGGTTTTGTTTGTTTAATTTTTTGACTTTTCAAACTTTATTGTAGTGTAAAAAATTTGAAAAGTCAAAAAGTAGGCAAAAAAAAGAATCTTTTTTTTGGAAAAAAATGAGAACCAAACAAGTCATTAGTTTGCTCACTTTCTCAAAATCCATTTGATGTAAACGATTTACTGTTTAACTTAATGGACTGGCATGTCACGTGTGCAACAATAAAATAAAAGAAAAAAATTTTGAGAAAGAAAAGGAAAAAATTACATTTCAAAAAGGCAATTTTATCTATTAAAAACATATTGTTTCACATGTGTTTGTACCAATACATGATGTTATAATTAAATTGGTGATCAATTGAAACAAAATATAGTTCAGTGAACAACCATGGTACTATACTTTAATTTTATTAAAGATCATTACAATTTAATTTAAATTTCAATAGGGTCACTACACTTTAATTTGTGTCAATTAAGTTATTACATGTCATATTTTGTCACCCCACATAAGAAGACCGTTAGTAGTTAAAGTCCACATAAGTATTCGTCAAAATAAGATAAAGTAGCCCAGAATTAAAATATAATGACATTATTAACACAATTAAAAAGTATAGCGATCCAATCAAAATTCAGGTAAAAGTATAGTGACCGTTAAGAGAAATTGAAATTGTAAGTATTCAATAGTGGGATTAGGGATATGACAGGACGGGTACAGGAGAAATATGTTGAACCTTCATTGATGAGAAGTCAGTTGACATCACATATATATATATATATATATATATATATATATATATATATATATATATATATATATATATATATATATATATACTAGTTTTTGCTACA
The DNA here is from genome assembly GCA_030279155.1 of Forsythia viridissima. Lineage (NCBI taxonomy): Eukaryota > Viridiplantae > Streptophyta > Magnoliopsida > Lamiales > Oleaceae > Forsythia > Forsythia viridissima. The sequence continues at coordinate 45,638,808 of CM059038.1, read as the reverse complement.
TGCGTTGCACGTCTGTGAAAAATGTAGGAATAAATTTTATGTTTAGGCACGTAAATAATAAATATGAAAAACACATACCATTTAATACAATTAATTAAGTAAAATATTGGAATTATAATAAGAAAAACAGAACCAAATAAGCACATAATTCGTATTAAAAAATTAAATAACTAAGATTCGTAAACGACCTGGTAAAGTGATGTGGTAAAGTCACCATTTTTATATTTTTATTGAACTGAACTACTGCGAGAATTTGAATTGGACCAAACTATCGGCTACAATGTTTTCATTTTTTTTACTAATGACTCAAAAGCTAAATATTAAAGAATTATGTACAATTTGTTTATATCATCAAACCAAAAAAAATTTAGTGAAAAATTGAATGAAAAGTAAAAGGAGAAAAATTAAGGAAACAATAATAGCATTTATGTAGAATAATTTGTAAAAAGTAAAATAAAAAAACAAGATTAGTAAAAAATTGAATGAAAATTAAGTGTAAAAGAAAAAAAATAAGAAAAATATATTAAAGAATTTTTTTTTTTAGGTTGTGGGCATATCCCAACGATTTTAAAACAATAGAGACCTCATATGCAATTATTCCTTAAAAAAAAATGAACAGTAAAATACTGTTCATGAAATTCATTACCGAGCAATGAATTTGATTGCCAAGTTGCTCGGCAATGAATTTCATTGCCGAGCAACTCGGCATTGAATAGTATTTCACTGTTCACAATTTTTTTAATTTTATTGCGTAAAAGAAAATGGGCTTAAAAAAAAATTGGTTACAGTAAAATAAAGTTCATTGCCGAGAATTTTACTGTTCACTTTTTTATTTTATTTTATTTAATGTGGCAACATTATAAAAAAATAAAAACATTCAATTTGCTTAAGATAAAATAAAAAAGATTATCTTCTATTTTTCCTAGTTGTAATCTGTCTATAAAAGGAAGATTATTTTCCTTCCTTAACCAATCAATATACATGACATTTTTTACTCTACTCTAGAAAAATGTAAGTAAATTTGGGAATACATGTTATTCACATGTCAAACGTCAACCCTTTTCCAACTAAGGCCAACTTGGTTTTCACTGCTCTACCTGGTGGCTTGTAAAATAACATGGTATAAACTAAATGGTATATTTAGAATATATAGTTGAACTATGTGGAGCTTAATTATAATGTACACTTATCCTCTCCACTATGAATCGACCTAATAGTCCTACATATATAAAGGAATTTGGGGGCGTTCTTGTCGCTGCAAGAGAGGTGAGATGAAAATTTTTGTATTCTTCTTCATTATAGTGAAAATCTACACTACCAAGAGGACACATCTCTAACAACTATAAATTGTGTGTGCTTTACTTGTTTTCCTTTTCGGTTATTATTGCTCTCTTTTGTAGGGACTGGGGCTTAATGCTTAACATATATAGTATTAACGATATCCAAAAGCAATGCCAAGCCCATTCCATTTTCTTAGTGAGTCGGGAAACAACTCAATCTGAAGTACTACCGATGAATTTACAATCATTTTCATTGAACAAAATACATTGATAACATCACTTTTAGAAAATTAAATACATTTTTGTCAGTCAATCAGAAAGAAACTAACATCATTATATATAATGTGGAATGAGTATATATGATAAAGACCAACCTGATAAAAGCCACATCTTTGCTCGATGTTACTGATAGCTTTTGGAACGCCGAGAAACACCGGACCAATGTTCATTATTACCTTAATGTGTTTGGCACACCAACCTGGGCCACCTCCTCCTCCCATGGGTGGAGGTGATTCAACCCATTTAAGAAAGTGGAGAAAATAGATTACCCCCATGGAATGAGGGACCACCACCACTTTTTTATTGCCATTTGTTACATACATAAGCTCAATTTTGCTCTTCAATCTACTAAGTGTTTGGTCCCTTGTCTGCTCAAGTCTCATTATAAGTATATTAGATGAAGCTCAACTCAATTCGAACTGTCTTACACATACCTAATTCTTAACATTGATAAACAAGAAATTAGAGGGTGGCATCTAATCATATTGAACAAAACCTAGAAATGAACATTAAAATCTGATCTCGCGAGTATTGAATCACCTCATCTAAAAGATTAAAAGGTCACATTTATTTATTTAAATTTAGTTTTCAAACGAGTGGGTAAAACAAATGCTAGTATACTACCACTGGTATTTGCAAAACTAAACCATGAGTATGGCAAGTGAAGGGCGCTTATACCTCTGTATTCTTAAAGGATAATCTCCAATCATAAGCAGCCATATACATATTCTTTCCCTCGTAGCCAATGCGTGCCAAATTCTCAATAAGAATAGCCCATACAAAATATTCAGGAGCAAAATAGTCAGCTGCGACCAGTCCCGGGACAGGCTGAACCCGAATTCCTGGTGGATCAAGCCCTATTTCATTGTCCTAGGATAGATGCTCCAACCAACACATGGGCCTAAAATTCCATCAGAATGCTCAATTGGGTGTCAAAATCTCAACCAAAAGTTCTAATCGAAACAAAAAACAGAATTCAAATAGGCAATCCAAACCTCTTGAAAATTTCTGTAAAGCTGCTGCCCCAAAGCCGCCTGTGAAAAAGGTCCTCATAACAAGGCTTTCCCTCCCAGAGCTCCAGGCCTCCGATGACAATGACGGGCACCAAAACAACCGGATGGAGCGCCGTCAGGCCTTCACGAGTCAGCTTTGCTCTGGGGGGCTCAGGCACCTTAAGTCCAAGTAAATTACCAGGCAAACAATGGAATAGAAACAAGAGCAACCACTAGGTGGTGCACATGTATCCAAGTATCCAACAACATGAATCTATGCATCTCTATTCTTTGGGTTGTTTCTTCTGCTTCTTCCTTTTTCGTGTTCTCTTCTAACACAGCAGAAACAGCACCTTGTTCCTCATTTTCAACTTTGGGCGTTTCAACTGATTTCTTCTCATCAGCTTTTGCTTTATCACATGAAGAATATTTGACAGGCTCAAGAAAACAAAGCTTTCGAAACCGAAGAATATAAGCCATTGCAGCAAATTACAGTTCAAGATAAACAATAACAATGACCCATCTATGAAAAGATATTAATTTGAAACATGCAAGGTAACTTAGTAGAAGAATTTATAATTAGAAATTAAGAAAGCTCCTTAGAGAAACTAAAAGTTCACACAAAGGTTTGTACTGACCAAAAAAAAAAAAAATAACATGAGGATTTGTTTTACTTTAGAGCAATCCCATTAATTAGACTTCTTAAGTTACTTAAAGAAGATGCATTTGCAAAAGGAACAAGAAAAATGAGGGAAATGTTTACCTTGAAAGGCTCATTGTCTGTCTTGAAGCTAATTCCTGGAACATATTTCAGCCAAACTGGAAATCCTCTACAAATGGTAAAAGGAAAAAAGAAGTTCAAAATTTTTGCATATCATTAAACTTGTACAAACCTTCAAAATATGGAGAATTGTGTATATTGTATGTATAGGCGGGGTGGGGTTGCATTTAGACCCAGGCAAAAGCACATAAATTATTACCCAAAATTCCACTCCGCACAAACATAAGGCCCTATTCGAAGTTGGGCATACATCCCTGCTTTCTGGATGGTCTTTATGAACCTCACAATATCATATTTTCCTTCAAAATTGTACTGAAAAACCGACAGAGAACATACCAAAAAATACAGACTTTCAGCCAAAAACTAAGGGATAAAAAGAAAAGTAAAAAACAGTATAAATTCAAAAGTAAATCCAGGAGAAAGTGAAGTACATTGCCAGGTGAAGGCTCATGAACATTCCAAAATACATAAGTTTCAATCACATCTACACCTCCTTCTTTAGCCTTGTTTATCAGATCTTTCCACATCTAAAACACGCAACATTTCATTAACAAAATGAAGTCAAATTCTTCAAGAAATAAGCAAGTAAAAAGACAGATTTTCTTGAAAAAGAAAAAGAAAAGATAAGAAAAACAGAATTTAGTACCTAGGGAGTGCTTCTCGGGTAATGTATGGAACCAGAAATGAGAATTCTTCTTTGCTCGTTGATAACTATAGCCTTTCTATCATATGTCACACTACATTGCACCAGCCCATATCCAACAAACACCGCCAAGCAAATGAACAAAACCCACTTAGAAACCGAGTTCATTTCCATATTTCTCTCTCAAATTTGCCTTAAGAACATTTATGAATCGTCAAATTAAAAACCCAAATTCAGTTGGATTGTGTGCGATTGCGCTAGTTGGAGTGTGTGAAAACTGCAAAAGTGTGCATTTTTACTCTAGACTAAGAGCAGCAGTTTTCAAGAAAAATGTGTGTACATATATATATATATATATATATACAATAATATAAGAGCCTTAATTTTTTTACTGTAGCGTTTTTCGTCCAACACGACATCGTTTTGACAATGAAGGCAGCCGCAATTTTTTACTTTGTCCAACATTTCACCCAAAAAAATCTCTTCTCTCTCTCAATCAAAGCTGAGATGAACCCTAGAATTGCATTAATGAACGAAATCAATTAAAGCTCAGACTTTTTAAAAAATACAGTAAGAAGAATGAATCAATAACCAAAAATTAAAACTTTTTCCATGCTTCAATCATTTATACATACACCAGATGTACAGGTAAAATTACATACATATGTATGCATAAACACAGAAGTTGAGAATAGAACTCACGGGAGAAATTGGAAAAACGATTCAAATTTGCAACAGTGCGTCTCTCTGTATATATGTGTGTATGTGTATATGTATGATTTATACTAATAATCTGTTTGGTTTATTAATAAAATTTATCTGTCCAATAATGTCTACAAAATATTTTAACTTATCCTGGTAATGAGTATCTCGCGAGCAACTCGGCAACCAGCTTGGTCTTGGTTGCTAAGCAATTTGGCAACCATCATTGGTTGTTAACATGTTTCATATTTTCTAAACTTGAACAACAATTTTAAGATCAAAGAACTGGACCTAAAAATTGTAATAACTCTCAAAGGATATGAAAATCATACGGGAAGCTGAGCCAAATATATATTCCTTAGCCACCAGTATACAAAATGAGTGTTTATTCATTTTACTATATGGTTGCCGAGATTGCTCTAAGGAAAAAAAAAATTTAACTACAACTGGTTGCCGAGATTGCTCGGCAACCATCTTTGGTTGCCGAGGTTGGAACAACCTCGGCAACCAGTTGTTGGAGAGGCAGAGGGAGATTTGATTGAGGAGGAAATGGAAGGTATGCATGAAGAACCTGAGCCTCAGGAAGACAGTGGGCATGTTAGGGAGGGGCATGCTGAGATAGTTGATGCTGCAAAGAAGGAAGAACATCATGAAGATGTCAAAGAAAAACTCCAGCGAAAGGAGTTTGAAATTTTTGTTGGGGGACTGGACAAGGATGCTACTGAGGATGATCTTAGAAAAGTTTTCAGTGAAGTTGGTAACGTTACTGATGTTAGACTTATGATGAATCCTCAAACTAAGAAGAACAAGGGATTTGCTTTTTTGCGTTTTGCAACTGTGCAACATGCAAAACGAGCTTTTACTGAACTGAAAAATCCATTGGTACTTCCTTAATTCTGTAGTTGTCGGAGCTACTGATTTATTTACTGTTCACCAAAAAAATTTTTAAGTCCATTTTCTTTGACACAATTAAAATTAAAAAAAAAAAGGTAAGAATAAGTGCCCGGCTCGGCAATCAGAGCCCAATTGGCAATCAATTGATTGCCAAATGAATAGGTTTTTTTTTTTTTTTTGTTTTTAAAAGAATAATTGCACATTTAAAAAAAAAACATTTGATTATCTTTATATCCATTATTTTCATAATAATCTGCACTATACTCCGATTACATTATCTTGCATGATCTATATGTATATTTGAGCACTATGGAGCTCTCATTTATTGTTCATGTAGTTTGGATACCACCAATTTGTCAATTTTTCCCATCACTACCAGTACAATCAATTCATGTATATGTATAAAAAGGATTCAAAGTTCCATGTCTTTGATGTCTTTGAGTCAATCTCACTTTTTTTCTCTTTTAATAAGCATCAGCTCCAACTAGGTTTATATTAGTTGACCTCAAAAAAAATAACACAAAATGTATGTTTATATTGTTGTTGTTTTTAACAAGAGAAAAAACGAAAAATAAAAAAAAAACAAACAAAGGGGTAACTAATTCTCGGCAACCAAAACTGGTTGCCGAGTTGCTCGGCAACCAACTTGGTTGCCGAGACCTTCTGATTGTTCAGAAAATTTTCATATTAAAAAATAAATATAAAAAATCTATTTATATTTGGTATCCACAAAAATTACGGTGATAAATAAAATTTAACAGAAAGTAAATAAATAAATAAATATTTGTTTTAGAAAAGTAAATGTATATATACATCTTTAGACAATTGTTAACTTAAGATAAAATAAAAAAGATTAATAAAAAAATGAATGAAAATGTGTAATGGCATGCATATCTTCCCTGCCATTGAAGAAGCATCATTGCTTACTGAATTAAGCAAACCAGAGTCACTGCTTTTTATCCGGCTGACCACAGAGAGGGTGCAAGGAGGTGGAGGCGAAGAACATTTCTCATTTACAGCGAAAGATGAAGTGGGCCACCATGGTGGAGATGAATCTGGATACAAGATACTACCTTGGATATGAGAGTGTAGAGCTTGAATACCAGTATCTCCACCAAAGGGGGATATGACAAATATATGGCAAGTCCCTTTTGATGAAAAAATAGCAATCCACTGATTGTCATGACTAAAGCAAATGTCTTGGATGACCTGTAGAATAATTTCATGAAAATGAGGGACCTCTTGGAAGAGGAAAATGATACTAATAATGAATAAACCTAGAGAAATGGCCGTATACTTACAGCTGTAGTTATTCCACGATGAAGCTTGTAGAGATGCACATACGAAGTGCTCCAGTCATGGCAGCCTGATTCACTGCGCATTTGAGAAGGCATGATCCTGAAAATACTTATGTTGTTTCCATGTACTGAAGCAGTGACCAGAAGAGTTCCTGCGTGGCAACCACGCTGGTTGCCTAGCTACCTTGGCAACCACGCTAGCTCGGCAACCAATCGTGGTTGCCGAGCCAGCGTGGTTGCCGAAGTAATTATTGTTGTTTGGGGATGGGAGTTTGCAAGAAGAAAATACTGTAAGAAATGCAAGAAATCTGAATAAATTATACAGAGCAGTTTATACCAAATTAATCGAGGAAAGTTTGAAAGCCATAAGACTAACAAAATCAAATCCTACATCCAAAATCATCAGCACAGACATTTATATACATGATTGGTTGTGTACAATTTAAAAAATTAAATTAAATTAAATTAAGGTTTAACCTAAAAGGGGATGGGGGAGGGTGGAAGACGACTGCTACCATAATGATGGGTCACTTAAGCCAAATGATTACAATAATTAACAAAAATAAATAGAAAAGTAACAATTCATAAGAAAGAAGAGGGGATGAAGAACCCAGAAAGGAAATTATCCCTATATTTTTCACATAAAATTTATCAACATGCAACGCACGTTGCAAAAAATATATATATATATATATATATATCTAAGCAAGACTACATTATTGGCAGTGATGCATTAAGGGTCAAACTTATCATACATGTGGTGATATTGGTGGTATTAGAAAGACTACAAGGACATATTGATGGAAAGCAACAGCTTTGGGTATTGGGAAAAGTTATTTAAACTTGGGGGACTACTAGACTATGTTTCAATTTTTAGGAATTTAGGGGTTAGAGTGACATTAACCTGAAGTGGGAAAGTACAAGTTATCTGAAGGGGTTAGAGAATGAATTGCAGGAAGAAAAATCAGCAAGAAGGTGATAGTCATGAGGTTTCATGATTTGTGAAACATGAGACCACACAAGATTGAATATGCTATAACTAAGGATAGTTAATTTTATGTAGCAGTAGCATTTTGATTTAGAAGCAAGCAGTACGGATCTGGAGAAAGTTTTTGCACTAGACAACACTACGGAAGTGGTATAAAGCCCTTTGACACAGTTTCTTGATGGTCAATAGATATAAAACCAATGTACTGGACAGTGAGTATGTTCCCTTGGCCAAATGTATTTATTTCATTTTTCCAGTAGTAGCTTCTACAGTTCTGTTTTAACTCGGTCAGCAACAAATGTTTAGGGAATATCTACCATTACAAACTCTCCCAAAGCAGTAATATAAATTGTTCTCGATTTTTTCATTGTAGATTTTAATTTGTGCTACAAATTATTTCTAACGCATTGCATTGGTTGTGTCATTCTTCTGGAAATTGGAATACAGAATGCTTTCTTATACATTGGCATCACTTTTCTGGTTAATTTTAGTGTTGACAACGAATTTGTACTGTGGGAACCAAAAATGAAAGAGCAATATCCGGGAGAGGTTAGATTATATTCTTTTGAATCTTAAATTTCAATCATTATGGATGTTTTCCACCATTGTTGAAATTCTTGATCTCATATGCTCTATCAATTTATCAGTATTAGTATTGGCACGATTCAGTATATAGTTACCGGTTTCATTCAATTTTATTTTGCATGCAGCACTTGAAGAATTTAATATTGGAATTAACTAAATAAGAAAATGGTCGGTGCTCAAATTTCCTCCAATTTCTTTTGCCCTTGGAGAAGCTATTCAATGCTGAACAGTCAGCCGAGAAGGAGGTTATGCGGTGACAATTGCAAAACTTCTATTGCTGATTATCACAGAACCTGTCCTTTGTGTTCTTATGATCTTTTATAATTTAGGTTACATGCAATATTTACTTGGCCTTTTGTTCTGTTTAGTTGTCACTTAGGTGTTATCACATATTAAATTTGGACACTTTTATGGAGAATAACCATTGATTTATTTCAAAACTCATAAGTCTGATATCCCTTAATTTAGAATGAACTATTCCTTGTGTTTCAAAAATTCTTATAAGACTGCTAACGAGTTCAAGTTATTTGAAATTTTGATTCATTTAGATTCTATTGGTGAAATTAAAAAAAAAAAAAAAAAAAAAAAGTGAACAATGCTCGGCAATGAAATTCATTGCTTGGTGAAGCATCTCGGCAACCAAAATATATATATATTTTTTTTGTCAAATAAACATTTTAATTTGAAATTTTTTTTATACATATTAAATTACCCATTTTAATTTTTATTTTATTTTAAAAATCACTACATTTTTTTCATACTTGCATTCCAAGTAACCATATATATTAAGTAAATACAGGAGTCAAAAAAAATTTCCAACCAGATCATATTAATTCTCCACAATCATCATCTTATTCATTTATTTAACACATCAATTTTACAAATTCTCTAACATATTTAAGTGTATATTTATGTTCAGAATTTCGTTATACAACAAAACCACGCCTAATCCTTTCACTTATATTAACTATTTTTATTTTTTTTTAATTTTAAAAATAATTGTATGAATAATTCTAAAACTTTTCCCTGCATTTTTTACATACGTGCAATGCACGTAATCAAAACTAGTATATATATATATACTCAGCAACCAAGACCAAGCTGGTTGCCGAGCAACCTCGGCAACCAAACTCGGCAACCAGCTTTGGTTGCTGAGTATCTCGGCAACCATTTGTGGTTGCCGAGTGTTTGGGAATTTTTTTATTTTTTTTATTTTTGCACATTGTGTTTGGATTTTTTTTTTATTTTTACACAATGTTCCCGAGTAACTCGGCAATATTATGTTTAAATTTTTTTTTGTTTTTGTTGCCAAGTTATGTGTTTGGAATTTTTTTTTTTAACACAACGTTGTCAAGTAACTCGACAACATTGGGAAAAAATTTTTTTTTTTTTTTTTGTTTTTAAAACATGTTGGGTATTGTCATTTTTAATTTTATTTTAGGAATAATTGCATGAAAGGAATTTTAAAATCGTTGAGATATACCCCATAACCTTAAAAAAAAAATTCATACCGTTTGGAGCATTTAACCACTAAAAAAACTATAGTAAAAATTGCTTCTATACTTCAAAATTTCACCCCCATCTATACGCGATTAATAAAATTTAAATTTCAGATTAATACAAGCATATGATGGAAAAAAAAAGATACAAAATATGAATCATGATCATGAGTAAATAGGCAAGAGATTGGAAGAATAGAAAAAGGTAAGATGAAAAATTTATCTTACCTTTATTAAGAAAAAAATTTGCCGGCAAGGCATTTATTGTAAATTATCAAAACTAATTTTTTACTGTGATTTTTAATTCATTGAGAAGATTAGTAATTAGAAGTTGGTAATCACACAGTCATTGCTAGCCAGCAGTAAATTATGAGGATTTTGAATATGATTCCAGATAGCTAATTTAAGTAAAGTAAACATGAATTTAATTTAATTTTTCTCTAGTTTGTTACCTTTCTCTTTATTGATTAATCCACGACGCCTCTTTCATCATGTGATGCGAGTAACAGAAATATGGATAACCTTGGACGAAATGCTAATCCGACAAACATCTGTTTTAGCTATATTGTTAGATAATCTGATAGTGACTGAAGTCTAAATGAAAATTACAGCAAAATTAGGGTGCACGTGGCCTTGAAAAGTTTTTAATGTCTGCAGGTGGTTTCTACTGAGGCCAGAGCAATGCACAATGTTGGATTAGCTGGATTGACCTTTTGGTCCCCGAATATCAACATTTTCTTCCATGGACGAGGCCAGAAAACTCCTGGAGAAGACCCCATGCTTTCAAGCAAGTATGGTGCAGCATACGTAAGAGGCTTGCAACAGAGAGATGATGGAGACAAAGATAGACTGAAAGTTGCTGCTTGCTGTAAACACTATACGGCATATGATTTGGATAGCTGGAAAGGAAATCTGAGATACGCGTGGTCCACGCCGAGCTACTTGGCAACCAATTGTGGTTGCCGAGTAGCTCGGCAACCAACGCCTGTTGCCGAGCTACTCGGAAACCGGCGTGGTTGCCGAGTAGGTCTGTGATTCTCGTGATTCCACAAGGTGGAGACCATCGGGACAAATGTTGTTAGCACGTTGACACTTGCTGACGGGACGGGTATTAGGTTCAAGGAGGAGGATACCCCGAATTTCTTTGGATCCTTCTACTCCAAGACCAAAGTAATGGTCAGTAATCTTTGAATTTATTGATACTTGTGTGTTACATATATCTGGTGTTTATATATAAGATCTATATGTTATAGTTCTAGATCTCGAAAATGGATCTTCATTTTTTTATTAATCTTGATGCATGCAAATTTGTAGTTGAAGTGGAATGTGTGTGTTTTAATGGTAGCTTTGTTTATTGTACAAACTTTATTTACAAAATGGCAATGATGCATTCACGTGGAAATCTGAAATCAAAATTAGCTTTGGCACGTCTTTTTTTCCATCAATTTACATCCCAACTTTCTTTCAATTTTTTGGGTTATTTTTTATATACTATGTGCATTACCAAATCCCAGCAATTTACAACCATGTTAACAACCAATGATGGTTGCCAAATTGCTCGGCAACCAAGACCAAGATGGTTGCCGAGCTCGGCAACCATTTTTGGTTGTCGAGATATTCGGTGGAGGTATATTACTAGGAGAAGTGGAGACTGCATGAAATGACAGGGAAAAAGACGGTATCATTAAAATGTTTTGTAAACATTATTGGACAGATAAATTTTATTAATAAACCAAACATGTTGTAAGAGATTATTAGTATAAATCATACTCATACACACACACATATATATATAGAGAGAGAGAGAGAGACGCACTGTTGCAAATTTGAATTGCTTTTTCAATTTCTCCCGTGAGTTCTATTCTCAACTTCTGTGTTTATGCATGCATATGTATGTAATTTTGCTTGTACATCTGGTGTATGTATAAATGATTGAAGCATAGAAAAAGTTTTGATTTTTGGTAATTGATTCATTCTTCTTACTGTATTTTTTAAAAAGTCTGAGCTTTAATTGATTTCGTTTATTAATCAAAGTGGTGTTTTCTGTTCCAATTCCAAGGTTGATCTCAACTTTGGTTGAGAGAGAGAAAAGATTTTTTTGGATGAAATGTTGGAGAAAGTAAAAAATTGCGGTTGTCTTCATTGTCAAAACGGTGTCGTGTTGGACGAAAAAAGCTACAGTAAAAAAATTAAGGTTCTTATATTATTGTAAGGATATATTGTTAACTTTTTCTTAAGACAACAATTTAAAATTAATTTCTAAAAAAGATAATGTTGACGTTGGATTTCGTACTATTCACGTGTCAACAAATCTCCAGTCAATCTTCTGCTAGCTTGTATGTTACATGCACACTAGGATGGTCGTTAGGTACCAAGATCATCAGAAAAAAAGGTTTCGGCGATCGTTGGTACTCCAACGATCAAATCAATTGCCGGTATATGTAAGAGATAACAATATACGGAAAATAATATTTGGGTGTGGGAGAGATAAGCAGACAGAAATTTGAGCAGAGTTTAACGGTGAGAAATAATGCATACCTTAGAACAATCGAATATGTATTATTTATAGCCTCAGAGTTTTAATTGATTTAGAAAAATAATTAATTAGATATCTGATTGGATCATCATTTTTTATAGAATAAGAAAAATCGGTTAGCAATGTAATCTTCTAGATTATAGCACTTATTTGAGTTAATTCCCATTATCGCATTGTCTAATCTTTAGGAGATTGAGATTTAATTTCCTTGTGAGAATTCGTGTAGCGATCAAACATAATCTTTCTTTGAATATATCTCCTGGTCATTCTGAAATATCATAATGCCTACAGATTTGTAATGGATTCGATTGCTAGCAAAGCGCCTAAGGTCGGCGATGTCTTCATGGGCTTGGCTATACTTAACTTAGAGTGCTAATGTGTTGCTGGCCTTCAAGGGCTTTCATGTATTCACGAGGTCTTCGTTGGGCCTACAAAGCTTTCACAGGACAGGGTTTGGGCTTTTACTTGTTTGGAGAGACTATACCAAAATTGGGTGATAATAGATAACTTACAAATAACATAGATAAGTAAAAATTCAAGGCATTTTATGTGTTTTTTTTTTTTAAATCTCTTAATTAATATAATAATTGAAAATAATATTTAAATTTTATAGTTTAGTAATTATTAATAAAATTTATAGGTTGGTTACTACCAATAAGTATATTTCAATTTCTCAAATTAAATTCATTCCCTGGGCTAAACATTCCCAATATGGGCTGGACTAATGATATGGACGAAGTCACCAAATTGTCTGAACGTCCTTCTACAAAATCGAATGGGATTTTTTCATAAATAAACCACTTTTTAAAAATAATTCTAATTTTATCAATTTAACAAATTTATTCTAAAAATACTACCTTCTTAAAATTATATTAATTAATAAAATAATAAATTAAAATCAAATCTATACCATAAAATATATATTTCCACGTGAATTTATTTGAATTTGCATTTGAGTCTTTGATTATTTGTACAATAAGTCCTTCATCTTTATAAAATTTTCACTTTAGTCCCTATACTTCTTCTTTCATTTCAATTTCGTCCTCTTTTATTTATAACCTAAGTCCTTCAACTTTTAAATTTTTACAACTTGAATCCCTATATTTATACTTTTATATCAATTTAGTCCTTTATAGTATCATTATTTGATACATATGTTACAAATGATATTGTGTATCAATGTTTGATACAAATGTTACAAATGATATTTTGTAACAATCTGTGTTACAAATTGAAATATAAAATATAAGTGATACAAAATATTAATTCATGTAACATGTATTGTATAAAATAACATAATATAATCTGTAACATATTCAATGATACAAAATATTATTTGTAATATTTGTATTAAACAGTGATACATAATATGATTTGTAACATTTGTAACAGATTGTGATACTAAACAGAAATTGTTACAACTGTTACAACTACAAAATCAACTCTAAACTTCAATAAGTTCGTTATAGTATGATATAGATATGTAACACAATGTTAAATTTAACAAATAAAACTATTGTTTTCATCATTTGTAACATACGTAACATCAGTGATACAAAATACCAATTCATGTAACATGTGATGTGTAAAATAACATAATATAATATGTAACATATTCAATGATACAAAATATCATTTGTAACATCTGTATCAAATAGTGATACAAATAATTAAATTGATATAAAAGTATAAATATGGGGATCAACTTGTACAAATTTAAAAGTTGAAGGACTTGAGTTGCAAATAAAAATGATGAAATTGAAATGAAAGAGGAAGTATAGGGACTAAAGTGAAAATTTTATAAAGATGAAGAACTTATTATGCAAATAATCAAGGACTCAAAAGCAAATTTGAGTGAATTCATGTGGAAATAGTCATTTGATTTTAATTCATTATTTTATTAATTAATATAATATTAATTATGTAGTATTTTTGGAATAAATAAGCGAAGTTGTTAAATTTAGAATTATTTTAATATTTGTAAGTAGTGGGTGTAATATCCACAAACGGAATTTAGACCGGCGTGGGCGTAGAGGGGCTGGACACAAATCACTGTTAAAACTCAAAACAATATTTTGACGAAAGTGACACTACAACAACAGAGTTGATGCTATGCAACATCGTAGTTTGTTAAAAATTTTAAAATAATCATTGAAGTAATTTTTTTATAGGAATGATTAATCAATTAAGTTTCTAATAGTTACACTATTAGTCACTCAATTGTATACGTTAGCCTAAAATCTTACGCGTCACTATTAAATTTCAACTTGATTACAAACGACTTTAAGTAGTACGTTGCTTCAGACAAAATTGTATTAATTGTAGCTAAATGTGTAAGTGTCAAACACGTTTTCTCTATATTCATTTGATTCTAATAAACTTCGCATTTTTATTGGCATTTTTTGAAGGTTGGACTTACTTTTTTTTTTTTTTTTTTCACATAGCGTACTAATTAAATCTATTTGTGTCTATATTTGAATTTAATACTGAAATATAAAATTTTCGGTTCACGTTTCCGGTCAAGTGATCGTTAGTGTTTTTACAAACTTGAGTGACTACTAGTATAAGAAAAAGAATTCAATGACCATTTTGAAAATTTTATCAAACTTCAATGACCATTGTTGAAATTTAACCCTTAAAACTCAAACAATATTTTGACGAAAATGACACTACAAGGACAGAGTTGATGCTAGACAACACTTTTTTCTTGTATTTAAGATTTCAATTTTAGGACCCCAGACACTTCATCCTACACGAATTGAGAACACATGGATTGTACTGAATGAGTTCAATAGTAGAATAATTTTACCATCTATCTTGATCTTGATATGATGGCTTGATAAGTCATAAAAATTCGATGATTTTCTCACACAAACACAAAATCAATAAAAATAGATGTTTAAAATACAAGCAAGTGAATTTAAAATTTTCTATAGGCCGACTCTATAAAATCTAACGGTACAAGATGTGTCATCTAGTAGAGATGACTATTATGATATATAGATAAGTACTAAATAGGTTTCATATGACTAGCTATTTGTAATGAAACCATGATTGTTAAAACGACATATTACTCAACATCGAGTACTTAATCTAACAAGTGGTTGGTAGGATTCAAATTCAAGTAGTATTACTGAATCCTGTGAGATAGGTATCACGATATAAAGTTGTGTTGGTATATCTTAAAACTTAAAAGTATAATCTTCATCTTTTCATAGTAAAATCGAATAAATAGGTTGTTACATTGAAAGTTTCCAAAAAAATATGTTAATAGTCATTAATAGTAATTTGCATCATTTTAGTTTCTATTTCAGCCAATTTTGCAGAAGATGGTCTCTATTACTGAACAAAACCTGTAGCTTAAATTAATAATTAATTAATTCTCTTATTTTTTTATTTAATTCATTATCTCATTTGTGTAAATAGTATTATTGTATTTTTGATATTTCAAAACAACAGTCCTGATCTCCTGCCCCTAGTGGGCAGGAAAAAAAAAACCCACAGCTGACATGGCGTTTGCCATGTCAGCTGTGTATCCACATCAACACAATTTCAAAATGAAAAGGGGTCAACATTCTGTGGCTATTTCCTCCCCATTTCAGCTGACCGCGTTTCAGCCTCTACTCCCCACCCTTCTCCTCAGTTTTGCCCTAATTTCGGCCACCATAGTTGACCGCCGTTCTACACCCATTTTACCTAAAATAGTCGCCAGCCTACCGCTCCTCAGTCGCCTCCGGGACTGCCCTTCGCAAAACAGAAGCCGGCTGCCCTTCTTCGCGAGGTCCCCATTTCGCGAGTGACCCATTTCGTTCAGCGCCCCATTGTTGTCCGCCGGCTGCCCTTCTTCGCGAGGTCCCCATTTCGCGAGCGACCCATTTCGTTCAGCGCCCCATTGTTGTCCGCCGGCTGCCATTCGCGACCCATAAGCTCCGCCACCCATTTCGTTCCGCCGGCAGCTGCTCCGCGAGCGACCCATTTTTGTCGTTCCGCGACCCATTTTGTTCAGACAGCCGGCGCGCGACTGAACGCTGACCCTTAATCTCCTCGCCAGCGGAACCTCGCTCCCCCCTGTTGCTCCTCGCCGGCGGAACCGCGCGGCCCTGTTGCTCCTCGTCGGCCGACCTCAGCCCCTGTTTCTGTCTCCGTCCTGATCTCCTGCCCCTTATTTCTCTGCCGTCTTGCGAAGGGTAGTTTGGTTCAACTCGAAATCCCGTGTGTTGGACCGCCGGCTGATGCGATTTGTACACGGTATTGGCGGCGACATTAGTGGTAGATTGGGGCGCGGGCTGCTGCTGATCGAAACCCATTTTCTGGTAACATTCCATATAGCTCCATTGATAATTTTGTTGGGCTGCATTGATAATGAGGGTGGAGGAAGCTGGGGACTTCTTCTCACCCAATGATTTTGTTCCCCTGTTATGAAAATAGTGGAATGTGAGAATGGGACTTGACGTATGTATGATTTATGAATTGGTTAAATTGAATTGTGTGTGGTAGATGAATGGTTAATGAAAGGGGCTGTGATGATATTTAGAATTGTTGAATGGAATAGTTCATGATTTTTGGGAGTAGGAGACCAAAAAAGGAGCCGTATCTTGGCTTGGTAAACCCGGATGGCATACGATTAGAGGTTATCGCAATCTCTTTTTCAAAATGCAACCGATGGATTGCAGCCATGGCGGTGACGATTGTGTCTTTACCTGTTGAAATAATATCTGAGCCTCCTCTTATTAAGCTTGTGGGATTTTTTTTTTTTTTTGCCCCATACGGGCAGGAGATCAGGACTGTATATGGAATTGTGTGTGGTAGATGAATGGTTAATGAAAGGGGCTGTGATGATATTTTGAATTGTTGAATGTAGTAGTTTATGATTTTTGGGAGTAGGAGACCAAAAAGGAGCCGTATAATGGCTTGGAAAACCCGAATGGCATACGATTAGAGGTTATCGCAATCTCTATTTCAAAATGCAACCGTTGGATTTATGCCATGGCGGTGACGATTGTGTCTTTACCTGTTGAAATAATATCTGAGCCTCCTCTTATTCATATCTTATTTAATATAACCAATGAAAACCGTATATTTTCAATTGATAATAGATGACTTGTGTTTTTTGTGTTAAATCTGATACAAAATAGGTATCTATAAATGTCTTCATCGAGTGTCAATGATGCGCAATCCCGTCTTAGATGTAGATGTGGTGCCTATATGAAGATACACACATCGCACACTACACGTAATCCTCTTAGTAGGTATTGGAGATGTCATAATGTGAAGGTACGTTTTGTCTATTTAATAGTTTATTTTCAGAATGTATTTGGTAATTGAGATTTTTAATATTTTCATTTTGTAGGATGGAGTTTTATGTGGAGGCTTTACTTGGGTCGACAAAGTTGAACCACAAATTGGTAGCCAATTAGTTTCTTCTGAAATGCACGTAACAGCCTCCAATGACTTGCATGTCTATGTAATGAAATTATCGGAGAGGCTCGACAAGGTTGAAGAAGAACTAAAGTCCATTAGTCACGATAGAAGAATGACAATCAGTTGCTGGGATTTTTCCTTATTTGTTTGTATCGTTGTAATATGTAGTGTATTTGTCAAATTCTTGTTTTAATTTGTAATGATAAATTGGATTTAAGAACAAGTTCCTTGAATATTTGTAATGATATATTATGCCGTTAAACCATGAAACATGTTCTGCAAGATACAAAATGTTACTACATAGTTAGTCTAAAAAAAAAAATACGAAATAAACAAGCGTCTTACAAAACATAAGTTTTACAAAAACCAATTGCCCATGTCACATTGACTACTAGCATAAGACATAAATGTAGCCTCGGATCTTCCTTCATCCTGCGTAAACACTTGAGCATTCATATCGGGCTGATACGTCTCCGTAGTTGACCTAACATTACAAAAAAAATACACGATATTAACAAATATATGAATTAAAAAAAAAATGGGAATGGCCAAAACAAACATATAGATATTGACTAACCTGTCAACCAACTTAGGGCATGTTCTTTTGTCGTGTCCATTTTGTCCACAAGCAGAACACTGTCGAATGTTCTTCGAAATTGATTTCTCCTTAGACGACTTCAATCTTTTACCGCACCCTTTAGCTCGAACAAAACTTGGATCATTGATTGCATTACGTTCTTCTCTATTTGTTGTGCCAATCCTGTTGAATCCAAGATTTCCTCCATCGTCTATATCCTTCATTTGTATATGTAAACTCTGAACCCCCTCCATCAAGAAACTGGTGCGAGCATCCGTCAACGCACCATCATCAACCATCAACCGACACTTATGCATCAACATTCCATGTCTTGACATTAAAGAGGTACTAGAACTCCCAACATCGGACATGCTAGCACTTGGATCTGATTGCTCAACAACTTTGGCATTCTTAGTCCATCTTTGCAAGATGTATTTGTCAGGTAGAAGCAGCACTTGTTTTTTCTTCAAATAAGATATCATATGGCGACATGGATAACCCTCAAATTCAAATGTCTGACAACTACATGAAATCAAGTCCATACCTGTGTAATGAGTCAGCAAACGATGTCGATCAAATGTTTTTCCATGC
This sequence comes from Forsythia viridissima, assembly GCA_030279155.1. Lineage (NCBI taxonomy): Eukaryota > Viridiplantae > Streptophyta > Magnoliopsida > Lamiales > Oleaceae > Forsythia > Forsythia viridissima. Next base: position 45,619,742 of record CM059038.1, on the reverse strand, counting down.
TCAACTCTCTCAACCATATATACCTTCGCATCGTGGGAGGCTGATTTCTTCGAGCACACATAGTAATGACTTTGATCAATTTCTGTTTGGAACAACAAAAAAATCTTCTTCGTGTACACATGAACCATCTGATGCTCCATTTGAAATTTGGACGTCAGTCTTGGTTGTTCACTTATATCAATGTGATTCGCAACTAACTCCTCATGTCGCTGATGGCATAATGCCATATTGAAACGTGTAACAAAATCCATGAGGGAATTCTTGCGATTCACGTACCGCTTAAAAAATGCGTGACCACTCTCTGACCTTTGACTACTAGACATCCCAGCACTGAAAATATGTTTGACATAAGCAGGTACCCATCGACTACGCAGATCGTACATGCTACACAACCATTCATTGTCGGACCAATTTGTTGATTCCATTATTGCACACCATCGACCCTCAAATTCAGCCGCTGACTCTGACTGTTTAATGATATTTACCAACATATGATATTCTTCATTATGCACCATGACATTTAATTTTTCTGAAAACTTATTCAAAATGTGCCACATACAATACCTATGGAATGTCGAAGGCAACACCATTGATATGGCTTTAGCAATAGCAGCATCCTGATCTGTAATAATTATTTGGGGTGCTTGTCTCGGCATGGCTTCCATGAATGTCGACAATAGCCACACGAATGACTCGGTCGACTCGTCGCTTAAAAATCCACAGCCGAATAGTACTGTTTGTCTATGGTGGTTCACTCCTACAAAAGGTGCGAATATCATAGCGTACTTGTTGGTATTGTACGTTGTGTCAAAAACAACAGCATCGCCAAAAAATGCATATGATCTACGTGACTCTGCATCTGCCCAAAAACAACGAACCAATTTATTGTCCGAGTCTGTCTCGTAGTCAAAATAGAAATTAGGACTTTTCTCTTTTTCAAATGAGAAATACTCAATAAGTGTCTCCGCATCGTGACCCTTAAGCTCATCTCGAATATTCCTTTCATGGTTTCTCAAGTCCCTCTCCACATACCCAACCGATTCAGGACCTCCTGCATCGATCTCCACAAGTCTCAACTGCTGACATGTAGGAATGTTTGCGTCAGAAAACTGTTGTGCAAGTGCCTTTTTTGTCGCCGAAACATTTCGATGTGATCTTAGCAAATGGACTCTGCTAGGCGTTGTGAGAGCATGGTTATGTTCCTCCACGAATTTGTTCACAACCCATAAATGTCCCGTTTGTTGTTTCACAACAAATATTCTTGCATTGCAACCCACTCGTACGTTCCCACGATTTCTCTCGCCAACGCGTGCCATACTATCTTTCTTTTTGTTCTGATAACTTTCGTCTGTTTTTCCTTCCTTAGAGCACACAAAGAGCTTCCAATAAATTTCATTTGTTTCCTTTTTTTTCTTACTGTTCGCAATTCGTGCACTAAAACCAGCCTCCCGTGCATATTGGTTGTAAAAATTATACGCATCGTCATGTGATTCGAATTCTTGTCCAACAGTTGGAATTCGGCATATTGAAACTTGTGGAACAAATACGTTGTCCGGACTTTCAGCCTCCATTCCTATCAACAAACGAACAAAATTAATGTCCAAATTACAATACAACGTTACAAAACTTAAACGTGCAAAAGTGTCTCTGCCATTTTCATATCTAAAGGGGCAGCTTAATATTATTGGGCATTTATAATACCTTTCACGGCGAGTGGCAGGCGGAAGATAAAGGGGCAGAGTGCGACGCCGGAGAAAAAAAGGGGCTGAGGTCGGCCGGTGAGGAGCAACAGGGCCGAGCGGTTCCGCCGGCCGTCTGAACAAAATGGGTCGCGGAACGACAAAAATGGGTCGCTCGCGGAGCAGCTGCCGGCGGAACGAAATGGGTGGCGGAGCTTATGGGTCGCGAATGGCAGCCGGCAGACAACAATGGGGCGCTGAACGAAATGGGTCGCTCGCGAAATGGGGACCTCGCGAAGAAGGGCAGTCGGCGAACAACAATGGGGCGCGGAACGAAATGGGTCGCTCGCGAAATGGGGACCTCGCGAAGAAGGGCAGCCGGCTTCTGTTTTGCGAAGGGCAGTCCCGGAGGCGACTGAGGAGCGGTAGGCTGACGACTATTTTGGGTAAAATGGGTGTAGAACGGCGGTCAACTATGGTGGCCGAAATTAGGGCAAAACTGAGGAGAAGGGTGGGAAGTAGAGGCTGAAACGCGGTCAGCTGAAATGGGGAGGAAATAGCCACAGAATGTTGACCCCTTTTCATTTTGAAATTGTGTTGATGTGGATACACAGCTGACATGGCAAACGCCATGTCAGCTGTGGGTTTTTTTTTTCCTGTCCACTAGGGGCAGGAGATCAGGACTGTTCAAAACAATATAAGATCTAAAAAGTGGAATATATGGAGAATCAAATGCTCCAAAGATCCCAGACAAAGGTAAATCTCCATTTCATTTAGTTTGATATAAAAAGAGTAAAGAAAATAAACAGAGAAACAAGATGAAATGATGGATTTTAACATAAAATAATAATAATTGGATGTCAGGAGAATCCATATGATTCTGTGAGATATTTAACCGGAATATATGGGATATTTCTCACCATTTTGGGAGCATAAAAGAAAGCTCACTTTTTTTTGAAAAGGATTGAAGGAGATACCCATTGGTGATTGGCCATTGCAGTACAAAAGCCACGTGTTACCCTATGAAATTGAAGTTGTGTGTATATCTATATGTTAGATGTGTTAAAATGTATGATATCGTTCGAGTTCGATACATCTTGTGTTATAAATCTATTCGTTTTTAGAGTTAAGTGCGTATTTACATGAGTCCTGTGAAATTTTAATGGATTCTTGCCATCCCTATGTTAATAATTACTCGTTAATAAGCCTTGTACTAAAAGCTCTTTCTTCGTTTAATGTAAGAAAGAAAGCCTCAATAAGCACTCGAAGTTTGAATTGGGAAGAAGGGGTGACACATTGTTTGGTATGTGTTGTTGGAGATGACTAGTCAAATTACCAGAAAAATAACTATTAATTTGGCATTATCTCTTGTTAGGTAATTGTCACGCATTACTTGTTGAACATAATTTGAGTCTCACAAAAATGTAGTTATGCGCTTTGCATTAGGTAGGTCCTAGACGAGAGCACTCCCTTACAATGACAATGACGGATTTTATATCCTATACGTTAATAAGAGCCTCTTTACTTTACATGACATCGGGTGCTTCACTACATTGGTAGATAGGTAAACTGCCTTCAATACAAACTAAGGCTTTCTAGAGTATACACATCTCGCATGTGAATTCAAATAGAAACATGACATTATGCAAAAATACGGCAAATAATAAATTAGAATGGGATTTGAATTTGAAGATATGGGGAGTGGGTCATGTTTTGTGTAGAATTGAGACAATGAGTCATGTTCATTTGGCCACACATACCCGCAGAGGTGAAACCTTAATACCCGAAGAACCTATTCTACATTATATATGCAGGTGTTCTCTGTTTATGTTCCTTTGCATGTGCTTACTCATGTGAAACCCACATGACACCCCCAGACCATTCAATCAAATTTGTCAAATCCTGCTTTCAACTGAATAAATAATTCAATCTAATTTGTTCTAACACATAATTTAAATATTTTCCCTATGTCGAAAACATAATTTAAATAAATAAATTTATCCCATATCCTGATTTAAGTTGAAGTTTCGAGAAAGCTAATCATCGCCTATGTAACATTACTTTAAATCAAAAGTCGAAACCGAGTGCACCGTTCAAATAGGTAGTGCCTTGTTTGGTTTTGGTCTATGTGAGCTAAGTGTCGATGAGCCCTATTAAATAGAGTTGTTTAGTAAATGGTATGACAAGAAACAACACCAAAAAGCTAAAGTCTTCATGTCTGCCTGCAAAGCCAACTCATAAGCAGCACTTTTTTGACTTAAACATTTGCTTTAGCATGCAAAAAATGGAACATGGAAAAGGATAGTGCGTGCAGATAAATTTTCAAACTATTTTTTCTTTGTTTTTCTACTTTCTAGTACTTGCTCTAGGGATGTCGATTTTGTATATAATTAATAGCCGTCATAATTATTTTAAAAATTATGGTTTTGTTTTAATGAATTTTAATTTACAATGATGGAAGAAAGATTAGTGGCTTTAGTGTAAGATTACGATGAAGAAAAATGACAAGTCAATATTATCAAAGTTCGAATTAATTGTAACTCTTGTACTTGTATTTGAATATCAACTTCAGCACGAAAAGGGAAAGAAAGATAAATAAAGATGTGTCATCATATCAGATATTTCTTAATATTTATGAATTTTTATAGATTTCAAGAATTTGAATTGAATTCCACAAAATTTATAAGATTTAATCAGAATTTTATATTATAGATTTTAATGAATTCTCATTTATTCATGATCTTTTTATTAAAAATAATATTTTTACATGTACAATTATCTAATTATCAATAAATTATTTATATTCTTCAATACAAACTGTTTGGTTGAATGAATCGTCGAATGAAATTCCAAAGACGATATTTAATAATTGTAAAAACCTAAAAACCTCCAAATTGCGATGAGCAGCATATTTACGTACACGGATACGATGCTGTCCGGTAATGATTCCTCGAGAAGAAAAATGGAATTCAGCTAAAAGAAATGGATTCTTGGGAGGGGAATAAAAACATAAAAAATAAAAAATAAAAATTTCTTGAAATGAGAAACTGAAAATGAAATAAGAAATTCAAACTTCAACAAAATTGCATGAAAAAATCAAATTTGTCTTTCTTTAAACATTCGAGTAAAGCACGATGGTGTTAGTAAATTTGTAGTAATTGGGAGTATTTAATATTTATATTAACCAATCAATCAATTATGCTTTTCTTTTTCATGGAAGACACGGTGTTTGTAAATTTTTATATACAGAGTAAATTGAAAATTAAGAATAAGAGTTCATTTAAAAACACGTAGCACAAATAGAGGCAAGAGGTGAGAGGGAGAGAGCGCATGAGAGAGATTGTGGATTGAAATTTTGAAAGATCGAGTTATAATTCCTAAAGAATTTAATATTTATATTTATAGAGTCGAAAATATGTTAAAATTTTATAATTAATGAAATTTTTAAAAATTCAATAATTATTGTGGACACTTAGAATTCCAAAAAATCTATTAAATTTGAGTTGAAGACGCTTAAATTTTAATGTAATACATTAAAATTTAAGTTACATCTAAATTATATGAATTTTTAAAATAAATTCAAATTTGAGCTGTAAAACCCAAAATTGAAGAGGTAAAATTGAAATAGAAAAAATCAAGAGAGAGAAAATAAATTTAAATTTTAAATGTATATTAATTAATTATTCATAAAGATAATGTTCCATTTTGGTGGCGATCTCTTGTTATTGGCATTTGATGACTGGGAAACCGCGTAAAAGTTTGAAGAGAAATTTTCAATCACTACTTAAAAACCGGAAAGTTGAAACTTTTCCACTGCTTCTTCCACACGTAGTTAATGACGTCATTTCTAACTTTATCTTTTACCAAAAATTGTTGATAGTCTAGGGTTTTCTCCACCTTTTTGTCACACCAAAAAGAGATGATATATATATATTTTAAATAAAATAATAATAATAAATACAAAAACATTAAATGTATTTTGACTTTTATTAGCATGATGCTTAAAAAACATTAATTACAGAACCGGAAAAGGTCGGTTGACAAATATTTTTTATTACGTTAATAAACCGGCTAACGTCCAACGTCGGCATTTCCACAACACGGTCCATAGCCGTTAATTTCGCCGTATAATAATAATCATTACAATTAAGGATAGTAATTAACTTAAACATACCAGTCAAACCCAGAAAGATATTGAGGATATTGTGTAGTAATAAATAAATCATACTCCATATAATTGTGGACATTTCAAGAAGATTTCATCAAACAACTAACAAGGGTTTACAAATTGATGGGAAATTCACTTCTCGACCACATGGGACAGAGAGTGCACTGTCTACAAAGTAAAAATCAAAAGAATTATACAAAAATCGAAACTCAACATTAAAATATTGAGAAAAAATTTGTCATGTGGATAAAAGTGTTCACACTTGACTACCGTTCGGTTTCCCGATCATGAAACGATAGCCGAAAAACCCACTTGGAGAATGACTTTCTTCTTGAACTCTTGTTCGAATACTGCTGATTTGGGCTAATATTGTTACTTTCAGAAATTGAATTGGCGAATGATTTAATTCGTTGCATTGCGAGGTTTAGAGTTTGTTCAGACATGTTGGCGAAACACATGCGAAACCAGCCCGGTTCAATGCAATGGCATGAAGATCCTGGAGAGATATTTAAGCCGACTTGATATACAATTTTCTTCCATAATTCCATTTCTGCTTCAAAAGTTTTGGAGCTCAATAGGTGTCTCATGTCTACCCAGCAGAATAAACCGGCATTGCTTTCAAGGCAGGGAATGCCGGCATTTTTAAGCCCTCGAATGAGCATTGCGTGCCTTTGTTTAACGCGTTTGCGATTTTCTGAAACGTAATTTTTGGTGAATTTTTTATCTGAAAGCATTTCTGAAAGAAGATACTGAGTTTGAGAAGAAATTAAGCCGAAACTGGACATTTTTGTTGCTGCTTCTACAACCATCTTGTCGTTTGAGTAAATTGCTCCAACTCGAAAACCCGGGAGACCTAAATCCTTGGATAGACTGTACACTATGTGAACTCTATTCCAAACTGGTGAATTCACGTATTTTTTGTTCATCAAAACCTCCATGATACTCACAAAGCCTGGCGAGTTAAAAACTGTGCCAGAATATATTTCGTCGCTAATGAGATGGATCCCTTTTGCAGCAATGAAGCTAACCAGGAGATTAAGCTCGTGACGGCTTAGAGATATTCCTAGAGGATTGGAAGGATTAGTCACTAATACGCCCTTGACTTTGAGATTACGGTTTTGTGCTTGTTGATAAGCTTCTTCTAGAGCCGATTCAGTTATTCTGAATCCATTGGAGCTACTGCACTGTATTGGTACAATTTCAACTTCAGTTCGCCACTTTAGGTCTCTATCAAACCTGCATTAATTAATTTTACCCTTCAATAAGTATTATTCTTAAATAAAACAAAAACCGATTCTTTTAACTGATAAATTTACTACTACTTACCCTGGATAGTAAGGAGTTGGGAGCAGAAAAGCTTCGCCGGGATTAGCAAGGCAAAACATGAGAGTTTCATTTGCAGAAGTGGCGCCGGCGGTGAGTACTAGGTTGTTGGAATCGAAGCTGACTTTATTTCCTCGGATTTCTGCCATGAATTCAACCAATGCCTGTATACAATACAATTAACCACAGATCAATACTAATAAGATGGAAGAGATTAAATTTGTTATAGTATATTGAATCTGTTTAATAAAAATTACATTCTTGAAAGCTGGAAGGCCATGATAATCCTGAAAGAGAGCAAGTTCTCTGAATATAGACTCTCCATTTCTCTTGAACCCAGCTGCATCTGGATTTTGAGCAAGCCACGATTCGAGTAGATCAAAAGAGAGCTGCAGAAATTGTGTTAAATTATTAGCTTTACACGACTGAAATTTTCTTCCAAATATATGAGACAGATTCAGAATAATGAATTATACACACCTGATTCTCAGCAAGGCCCATCTGAATAATTCCTTGAGGATTCTTAACTTCATCGTATGGGTTCTTCTCGTACTCCTGCCATCCGGCAAAGTACGATGAATCTTGGCCGTGCGAATTACACGAAGCTTTTCTTGATAGCAACTTCATTTTGTTTAAAAAAAATCAGTTGAATTTGGAATTTCTGTATATGTTTAACCTAAATCGTAGAGCAAATGTGCCAAAAAAAATGGAACTTGGAACTAGCTAATTTAGAGTGTGTTGGAGAAGAAATATGTAGGATGTAGATTGCACCCATATGGGCATATATATATAGGATTTTAAGCAGTAAAGAAATGGGCAAAACCTCATATGTCTCAAGATCTTTTCACCAGAAATATATGTAGATTCTCTTTGCTTAGTATTAATCTAATCCTACGTAAAATAAGCTTATTCCCCGCGCTTCTCAACCACTAATACAGACCTTCATAATTATATTTTGCCGTGTTATTTAAGCGTATAAATATACTTGCATTAATAGCTTCTTTAACATGGTCATGTTTATTAATTAGTATTTCCTATCTATTGTTATTACAACATGTGTCCTCTCACATTAACTGATCATAGATTCGTAGTGTGTCTAATGTAGATGTTTATGTAAAAAATATTTAGTACGTAAAACTCGATCGTACTTTGTCCATAGTTTTTCTATTTGCCCATAGTTTGGTTAATTCTATTAATGTTAATATTTTTATTACTATTGTTGGATTAAATCCTGAAAAAGGTAATGAATTAAAGTTATAAATATGAATATGGGGAAAAAAAAAAAAAGGAAAATTTGGAGCAGGATTGAGAAATTGAATCGACAGGAAATCTCAAGACAATGGCAAAAATGGAAGATAGCCCATGGGTCCAAAACTGGCCCATCTTCCTACTTTCATGTCGGCCATTCTCTATTTCTCACTCTTATTATTTTTTTAGTATATATTTTTTGTTTCATGATGCCAACAGCCTAACAACCTTTTCACTTGAAGTCAACCTGTTCTATATACTTGACACACAGTTATGACAAAATACATATATACATAAGAAAAAAAATAAAGAAAATCCTCAAAATTTAAGGTAAGAGTCCTTAAAATCGATTAATAGAACGGATTGAATCGTTTAATAATATTAAACTTACAAACAATCAATGTAAGACGTTCTTTTTATGAAAACAAATCAACGATCATAAAAGAGTGATCAAGCATTCTTATATCAAAGATGAACAAAGACTAAGTGACAAATTTTGACTGAACTAGTCTTTTATATTTAAATTATCATTTGGTGAATTCGTTTTATAAACATAGTTCTCAATTACGACCTTAAACTAAACCCTTTGTTTTTCATTGAAGAAACAAAAAGTACTATTAATTAAGTTTTTTTTTAAAAAAAAAAAAAAATCAAGAAATGGTTATGCAAGGAATTTCCACTTATGTCTAATCACAAAACGATCTATCCGCCCTTTGTATTAAGCCAACGGATTCATTAGTGTCATAATGACATAGTCAACAATGTAAAACAAAAATTAATTTTAAAATTCACCTTGTAGTCATAAGATATCCTCGGTTTAGGTAAAAAAAAAGTGATCAACAATGACTAATAAAGTCTTATTAAATTGTGTTTAGTGAAGAAAGAATAGCCTGGAAGGTGACGCTCCCTGATTTGGAGGCCTTTCCATTTCGCTTTTTGGAATTCTTACGAGACAAATTTATTTGAATATAGAAAAAAGTGAGAGACAACTAATGATGGCACTTAACAATGTCTCATTCCTTTTGAGTTTGGGGGTTTAGTTGAATCTCTCGGTGTGTATGTTTGGTGGGATTTAAAAGTATTTTTTTAAAAGATTTTGAAAAAAATTAGTAAAATGTGTGGTTGAAAAATTGATAAAAGTTGTGAGTCCCACAAAATATGTGGTTAAAAATGAGTTTGAAAAAAAAAATTAAAAAAAAAAATAGTCCAAACATGCTCTAAGCAGAGTTGATGACACGAGTCTTTGCTTATTTTATAGGCTACATTGAAGAAGCCTAAACATACATCCCTATATAATATTGAGCAATTTTCTTTGTTATCGAAGGTTGATTTGATAAAACTTCTTTACGTGTCAATATTGTATGTAAGAAAAGCTTCTCTATTGAAAATATTTTACATAAAAATTAACTTCTATTTGTATTTTGAATTGATCGTTTTTCAAAGAAACTAAAAAATGACGACGTTGGTGGTGATACTATATTGATTCGTAGTGTGACCATTATTAGGACTTCGGATGGTGACAATGGTAGTGGTAAAAATATAAGTGACAATAGTGCTATGTAAAAAATAATTTAAATTTAATATAGTAACAAAAAAAAAAAAAAAAATCCTCCTAATTTGAAGTTCACTGTAGGATTTTACATCCAGCTGGTCATATAGGACCACGCCATTGCCCGTCAAAGATAACAAAATCAATGTTAAAGACTATTGGTTGGTGAGCTAGTTAAGTCTACGACTTCGAGATAAAGATTCTGTCACTCTTATTGACTTGCATTCTTCTAAAGGAAAATGTTATTTGTACACTCAAAACTTACAAACTCATTTATACTTTCATATGTGTCAAATAAAGATTGGGTCACTCTATTTATTTGGCCAAATAAATAATGATTTAAACCAACTAGTATTTGACACATGTGAGGATGTAAAGGAGGGTATAAGATAGTGTGTACAATTAGCATGGTCCTCTTCCAAAAATCAAAATAGAAATTTCAAAAAAGATAAAAAAAAAATTAAAAAACTTGGATATGCATTATTAGAAGAAGACATAAAGGCTATTAATTACAACTTCTGATTGAGATATATCATTACAATCATAATTAATTTAATTTGTTTTGTGAAGGTTGTGAAATTTGTAAATGATTGATTTGATAAGGGAATAGTCCGGAATCGTGAATTTTAGATCGACATAAGAGGATACATGACGACCAATATTGGCCCGCATGCATTTTTTTATGAACTAAGATTGTCTAATTCTACGCAACCATGAAACAAAACATGTCTTGGAAGGGTGGTAAAAAAAAAAAAAAAAAAAAAAAACTCGATTGATTGATTGAATCAAAATTTGCATTAATTTATTAGCTTAATTATTGAAATGACATGTTCAACGATACAATTAATAAAAAAATTCAATTTTTTTTAGTAATATTTAGTATTCTCCAAGCTACCTTATCTAACATTTCATAATTAACTCGACTTTATACATTTTTAGTTCTTATAAATTTTATTTCAATTTACTCAAGATATTGTAAATACATTTGTTAGAAAATATAAGCTCTTAAAGTCTTAAATATTAAAACCAACTCTCTACTATATATGCATTTTCCGCATTCATTAACAAACAAAATTAATTAATATTAATAAATGCAAACTTTAATGCTTGTTTGGTAAAGGTTTATTTTATTTTTATTTTTTTGTAGTAAGATTTATGTTTTACGGAATGTGTTGATAAAAAATAAATAAAAATTATATACGTGAGTAAAAATAATATTTAATTAATTTATAATTAATTATAAGCAAGTACAAATATTTGACTTTGATAAAATGGACGATTTCTTTACCTATTACTATTGGTTTACGTGCTAGCTAGAGCCTACATGTAGAGTCGTAGCTAGCACATAATTCAATAGTATAGGCAAAGAAATAGTCATTTTGTCAAAGTGAAATCCTTTTAATATAGAACTCATTTTCTTGATTTATAGCATTTAAGGTTTGCATTGATCATCTCCTCACATGTAGTCCTTGCAAAAGCACATGGAGTTCCATAACATTAAGAAATACTGCAAATACTCCTCAACTTGTTCAAGTTGCATGATTTACCCTTTTCATCGGGTAAAATTAATTAATGGTCACTGAACTTTAACTGAATTTTTATTTAGCCACTGAACTTTAAAAAATATATCAACGATCACCCAATTTTTAACTAAGTTTTACATCTATTACTCGTTACTTATTTGCTTGCAATACCTAACAAAATATCATACATGGTAATCGATCTTTCGACGTAGCATAATAACAATGTTAAATATCTATATCATACATGGTAACCGATCTTTTGACGTAGCATAATAACGATGTTAAATATCTCCCAATCAACAAGCGCACTAATCAATATACACCATTTCTCAAAGAAATTGAAAACGCTTCCAGTTTAAGTTGTAAAAAACTAAAAGCGTTTTCAATTTTTTTGAAGAATGGCATGTTTGAATGATGCATTTATGTTGATTGGGAGAGATTTACCACCATTACTACGCCACGTTGAAAGACCGTTTGCGACGTATGATATTATGTCAAGTATTGCAAGCGAATGAGTAACAGGTGATGAATAAGAAACTTAGTTGAAAGTTGGATGGGCGTTGAGATATCTTTTAAAGTTCAGTGGTTAAGTAAAAACTCGGTTAAAGTTTGGTGGCTACTGATTGATTTTACCCATTTTCATCCTACATTAAAATAATATTTTATCTATTCCATAAAACTATGTTTACCTTTATTTTTATACAAATTAAGAAAATTTAATTATTATAGTTGGAACAATAAATTTTACTTATATTTTTTTTTATATATATCTCTATATTAATAAAATGATAGTTCATATTTGTTGATAACAAAATACAATAAAATAGATATATTTAAAAAATTAAGAAATTAATTATACTATCAACAAAGAAAATAAAATATAATTTGAGATTGAAGAATAAAAAAAATAAACATATTTTTATAGAACATATAGAGTAAAAAACAATTATTTCTTAATTCCAACTAATTTAATATTTTGTTTCTTAATTGTAAAAACTAAAATAAGTTTCTTAGTACTGAGGAGTGAAATATGATTGAGGGGGGGCCGCGTGGATTGTTGTAGAAGAAGGGTGATTAGGGCACGTGAAACCTTGTTTAGGTGCTCCCACCACATCCCTCAAAATATAGTCCACAAGGGACCATTAGGGACCTTGTTTATGGTGACAAGTGACAACTAACATGATGCATATATTTTAGTCCATTCCTTACCGGACTTCCGAGGAGACACCACCATGGTCCATGGGCCATTTGCTCCCTCTCTTCAATAACGTAGGCCCCTCCCTCACCCCCTCCATGCTCTCTCATAATTAATTATGTCTAGGCCAGTCAATTTACACCGGCAGTTTTATGACGCATGAATAAACGTGTATAAATAAAACTAATCCAAACTCAATTTATTGATTTCTACGAATATCAAATTAAACTGATAAAAGTAAAGAAACTTCAAAAACAATAATGTTATTCAGCAATTACTCCCCCAATGAATATAAAAAGACTCTTTAAATATTAAAACACTAGTTGATAAACAAATACAAAAAGATAAAAATAGACACGACAAATTAAATATTATTGTTTTAAGTTAAATAGACGACTTCAAACAGCTAAAATATATCTTCAATAGTAGCAAAGCCATATGTCTTAACCGGCTTGTCAATACGATTCCAAAATTATATTATAATAAAAATTCTAAACACGTATGCGAATTCTATACCTATTTCTTTGAAGACTGATGATCATGATCCTTCGCGTCCAAATAAGTCGAAGCTAAATCTTCTACGCCATCACTTTATTTGCGTCCGATTGAATTCGTCGAGATTCTAAGTTTGTAAATTTAATTGCATATTTTGTTGGATTGTATAGAGTGTAATTGTTTTGTATATTTTTTATCTCAACCCCACTACTTCAGGGGAGGAGGAGAGGGGTGATATATGAGGTATTTGATACATATATTGTATCACTCTATTCCTATCATATATAAAGAATTTTAGAAACGAACTCGTTGTTGCGTAAACAAGATAGAAAAGTGTGAAAAACATTATAATCCACTTCTCTATTTTATAAAATATATGTTGGAACGAGTGGATGTATGTAATTTTCACATTGAATGTCTACTTTCTGTGTTTTTGATTTTGTGTTGTTTATTATTGTTATTAGATAGTTGAGTCCGCCTTTCCTAAAATTACATGTATATACTAACAAGTGACTCTCTATTTAATTTGACAAATAATTCTAAATTTTATTAAGGCATTAATTTAAAATGATATAAATAGACCCAATCGAACCGCTTATAAACGTGTTTTGAGCTCACGATAGTTGAATCGCATTCTCAATATTGGTTGCATAGTCACTTATTTAATAGATAAATAGAATATATGTAATAAACTCTTTTATATTATTTAAGAGATCAATAAAAATATTATTTAATAAATTCCTTAATTACACTTCTCAACTTTCTCTCTCAACATCTATGTCATTGCCCATTTTGAGAAGGTCAACGATAGTTACGCATACCAACTTAATTATATATTAGTGGAAACATAACGAGTAAATGCATGAAAAATCAAGTTTGCAAACAAATTCATTTAAATTCTTTAAACTGCCTTTGACTTGATAAGAATAAAATACAAGGAATTTTTACATAAATAAGTTACTTTTCTAAAAATAATTACAAAAAACTATTTATGAAATATATATTTTAAAAATAATGTTGTTTAATCAATTTTTTTTATTAATATTATTATTTAATTTCCTAAATTAGTGTGATTGATTCTTTAAAAAACGCAATATTGATTGTAATCAAATATTACAGTATCTTTGATTGTAATCCAATATTATAGTAAATAATTCTTTAAAAAAACACAGTCATTTATCATCATATGATAATGTTAATTAATTTGTTGGCAAAAAACTATCCTATCTCTTGAACACAAAAAATTAACGACGAGTACATATAGATCTTTTATTTATTATGTGCAGATTATGTAACATAATGTTAGTTGGCTTTAATTTAACAATTTGCCACATGATGTATCTGCTTCATTCAAATATTTATAAGTTCATATGTTTATGAGTATATTTTGATGATTATTTTCTGTTACATTATGTTTTATTAAAAAAATTTGTAATGCGTTATACGATGTGAAGTCATCAGTGATTAACATTTGAAGTTATATGTTAAAAGAATTTGTGTTTGAATAATTATGTTACGAATGTTAGAATTTAATCTACCGAATTCATAAATATGGATGATTACACATATCTGTGACTTAAAAACCCTCATGCTGTAATTACCAAGATTAATACTGAAGCGGAAGCGTACCTGAATCCATGATTCTGTTTGATCGAACTGGGTTATGGTCTTCCAATTGATCCGTGGTTTTCTCCTTAGTGTCTCTTGTTGATGGGGATACAAAGAGTTATGAAAAGCCACGCTCAATTGGGGACCATGACCTGTATATATAACTGCAGGACAGTTATTATGTTTCAATGTTGTTAAATCGGCCCCTCATCAATTTAAAACATTGTATCCGTCTCTACACTTTAATCTCATGACACTTAATACCCATTAGTCCAAAATAGTCTTTAGTGGATCACTTTATTGACTAAAACCTTAAGATAGCACCACACATTTTAATATATACATGTTTGGCCCCACATGTCGAATTTTATCCAACAATCTCCCACTGGGCCATACATGTATCCTTATAAATGTGCACAACCTTATGAGCTCAAAATTTTGCTATCACTGTTAAGGGTATTTCCAAACAATCTCGTCCATCAATCATATCAATGTAGGATCAAAGCGACTTTCGTTACATTAATCGTAACTAAATCCATCAATGGTCACATACACTAATACAACCAAATGACATAGATCAATCATGAGAGTGTAGTATGAAAATTACATGTTATGTGATCCAAACATGTCTATTTTCAATTGGTCCGGCTTTATTTCTTAAGTGAGATCAATACCAAACATAATGTAACAGAATGGAATGAACTGAATACTTTATTTCTGTACAGAAAATTATCCAAATACACAAATGTGTCCAAAAACAAACATAAAGCAACCAAAATACAAACTCCCACTAAAACATGATATCCTCAGGAAATACAACACCCATACGAGCAGTGTGCTCATAAAAAACCTTGAGTGGTAATCCCTTAGTAAGCGGATCCGCAATCATGGAGTTTGTCCCAATATGCTCTATGGAAATCTGTCCATTCTGTACCATTTCTTTCACAACCAGGAACTTAATGTCAATATGTTTTGACTTAGTTGAACTCCTGTTGTTATTTGAATATAGCACTGCAGAGTTATTGTCACAATATAACTTTAATGGTCTTTCAATGCCATTCAGAATGCGCAGCCCAGTGACAAAATTTCGCAGCCATATCCCATGATTAGATGCCTCATAACATGCTACAAATTCTGCTGCCATAGTGGAAGAAGCTACGAGTGTCTGCTTAGCACTCCTCCAGGAAATAGCTCCTCCAGCTAGCAGATATATGCAGCCTGAAGTGGATTTTCTACTGTCTTGGCATCCCGCAAAATCAGAATCAGAATACCCTACGATCTCTAACTGATCCGATCTGCTGTATGTAAGCATGCAATCTCTTGTTCTCTTCAAGTACCTCATAACCCTTTTTGCTGTTATCCAATGATTCATCCCAGGGTTACTTAAATATCTGCCCAGCATTCCAACAATGAATGCTATGTCTGGACGAGTACAAACCTGAGCATACATCAGACTCCCAACAGCTGATGCATAGGGAATCTTCTGCATTTCCTTAACTTCAAGATTATTTTTCGGGCACTGATTGAGACTGAATTTGTCTCCCTTAGCAACAGGGGTGTCCCCTGGTTTACTATCCTGCATGCCAAACCTTTTAAGAACTTTATCGATATAGCTCTTTTGTGACAATCCAAGAATACCGCGAGAGCGATCCCGGTGTATCTGAATCCCTAATACAAAAGAGGCGTCCCCAAGATCTTTCATCTTAAAATTCCTTGACAAAAAACTCTTGGTTTCGTGCAACATGCCTATATCATTAGTGGCAAGCAGTATGTCGTCAACATACAAAACCAGGAAAATATGCTTACTCCCACTGAACTTGTGATATACACAATCATCAACAATATTTATCTCAAAACCAAACGAGATAATCACTTGATGAAATTTGTAGTACCACTGACGGGAAGCTTGCTTGAGTCCATAGATAGATTTCTTTAATTTGCAAACCATATTCCTCGAGTCTCCTGACACGAAGTTTTCTGGTTGCACCATATAAATCGTCTCATCAATGTCTCCATTGAGAAACGCTGTCTTAACATCCATCTGATGTAACTCAAGATCAAAATGTGCAACAAGTGCCATGACTGTCCTGAAAGAGTCTTTCGTTGAAATCGGAGAGAAAGTCTCTTTGAAGTCAATGCCTTCCTTTTGTGTAAAGCCTTTAGCTACAAGACGAGCCTTATATCTTTCCACATTACCTTTCGAATCCCGTTTGGTTTTAAAAATCCATTTACAACCAATGGGCTTCGCACCTTCTGGTAATGGGACAAGATCCCAAACTTTATTGTCTTGCATAGACTTATACTCCTCATTCATGGCATCAATCCACTTTTGAGAATCAGAACCCTTCATGGCCTGATGGAAGTTGATTGGATCATTTTCCATCATTCCATTATTTTCTTCATGTTCTTGGAGAAATACTATAAAATCATCTGAAATAGTATTTTTCCTTTCTCGAGTAGATCTCCTTAATGGTATTGGTTCTTGAGGTTGTTGAGTTTGTACTTCTGGAATGGTGGGAGATTCTTCAACATTATCTTGCTGAGGTTCCGGATATACTTCTTGATCAATGACAGGTACAGAGACCTGCACATTGTCAAAAGTAATAGTAGGAATCGAATTCGATCCTTCCTCAGTTTCTTCCTCAAAGACAATGTCTCTAACCTTATTTCTCCCCCCAAACTCAACATCCTCAAAAAATGTTGCAGTTCCCGTTTCAAAAATTGACTTAAGTGTGGGATTATAAAATTTGTAGCCCCTTGATCGCTCAGAATAACCAATAAAATAGCTGCTTATTGTTTTGGAGTCCAATTTATTTTCATGTGGCCTATAAGGCCTAGCCTCAGCTGGACATCCCCAAATGTGGAAATGCTTTAGAACAGGTTTTCTGCCTGTCCAAAGCTCATAAGGTGTTTTAGCAGCAGATTTAGTTGGTACTCTATTCAGAATATAAGCTGCAGTCTTTAATGCTTCTCCCCAGAGTGATTTTGGTAAAGTAGAATGACTAATCATACTCCTTACCATGTCCTTAAGAGTCCTGTTTCGTCTTTCAGCTACACCATTCATGCTAGGTGATCCTGGCATGGTGTACTGTGGGACGATTCCACATTCATCTAGGAATTTAGCAAATGGTCCTGGACGTTGTTCACCTGAACCGTCATATCTGCCGTAGTACTCACCACCACGATCAGACCTAACGCTTTTAATTCTTTTGTTGAGTTGATTCTCAACTTCAGCTTTGAAAGCCTTGAACATGTCCAGTGACTCAGATTTTTCATGAATAAGATATAGATGCCCATAACGTGAGTAATCGTCTATGAATGATATAAAATATTGTTGACCATTCCAAGAAGCCGTAGGGAATGGTCCACAAATATCTGTGTGTATCAATTCTAAGACGTCCGAAGTTCTATTGGCACCTAACCTTTTTGTTTTGGTCTGTTTTCTCTTGATACAATCAATACAAACATCAAAGTTCGTAAAGTCCAGGGAATCCAAAATGCCATCTGACACAAGTCGTTCAACTCTTGTTTTTGAGATGTGACCTAAGCGCTTGTGCCATAGTTTTGCCGAATTTTCTTTATTTAATTTTCGCTTAGTACCACGTGATTCCACATGCAAGGTTTCATTATATGACGCAATAGTATCAAGCAAATATAAGTTATCGTATGAACATAATGAACCAGTACCAACAATATTTGAATTTAAAGAAAGACTAAACTGACAATTTCCAAATGAACAATGATATCCAAATTTGTCCAATAAGGAAATAGAAACCAAATTCCGTCTAAATGACGGTACAACAAAAGTGTCTTTCAAATACAAATAAAAACCAGTTCCTAACAATAACCTAAAAGTGCCTATTGCTTCAACTTCCACCGATTTTCCGTCGCCCACAAAGATGAATCTTTCAGCATCATTTGGCTTTCGGCAGAACAGGCAACCCTGCATAGAAACACTTATGTGAGTAGTAGCACCAGAATCTAACCACCAAGTGTTTCTAGGTACTGAAGCTAAATTAACCTCAGAACAGACCAAATTAAGAAACGTACATTTCTTTGCACGCCAAGCGTTATATTTGGTACAATCCTTCTTTAAATGTCCAGGCTTCTGGCAAAAGAAACAACCCTCTTTGTCTTTATGTGGTTTCTTTTGTTCTGGACCCTTAGCAGCTTCATATTCTATTTTTCTTTTCTTACCCTTATCTTTGGAGGAACTTGCCAAATTAGCAATTTCAGTTCTGTCCTGCTTCAACCTTTCTTCCTCTTGCACACAATAAGAAATGAGCTCATTTAGAGTCCATTTCTCTTTTTGACAGTTGTAACTGACCTTAAATTGATTGAAATGTGCAGGAAGCGATATTAATACTAAATGCACGAGCAAGTCATCAGACAAGTCGAGCTTTAGTGCCTTAAGTTTTGAAGCAGTATGAGACATAGGGCTGGGCAAAATAACCGCAAAACCGCCAAACCGACCCGACCCGAACCGACTCGGGTCGGTTTGGGTCGGTTTGGGCGGTTTTCGGGTCGGTTTTCGGGTTGGGAAAACCCAACCCGAAACCGACTCGGTTTTTCCAAAAAAAAAAAAAAAAAAAAATTTTTTTTTTTTTTTTTTTTTAACTAAACTTGGACCCGAAACCGAAAACCCGAACCGACCCGAGTCGGTTCGGGTCGGTTTCGGGTCCAAAAAATTTTTTTTGGTTCGGTTTCGGTTTGGCATTTTGCCAAACCGAATTTGGGTCGGGTTGGGTCGGGTTGGGTCGAAAACCGACCCAACCCGACCCACGCCCACCCCTAATGAGACATCTGCATGATGTACTCCCTTATGTTCCCCTTGCTTTTATACTTCATTGAAATCAAGCTTTGCAGAAGCGTGCTTGTTTCAGCCTTATCGTTTTTCGCAAAACGCTTTTCAATTTCAGCAAGGAATTCTTTGGCATCAGTTACCTCCTCAGATACTGCGCTCCTAAAGGCTTCTGGAATGCCGCGCTTAATGATCATAAGACTCATGCGATTTGAGCGTTCCCACTTCTCAAAGTTCTTCCTGTCATCAGGTGAACTTACATCCGTAAGAGAAGCAGGTTTCTCAATCCTGAGAGCAAGGTCGAGATCCATGCAGCCAAGAACAATCAAAACGTTCTCTTTCCAATCCTTGAAGTTTGACCCATTAAGCATGGGGATTGAATTGATATTTGCAGATATTGTGGAAGTGGATGAATGAGCTGTATAGAGAAAGAGATAGAAATAGCTTACATTAGTACTTTATTATGCAAATAATAATTTCAAATATATTGGTAAGGCCCATCACAAGATACCTAGCACAACATCAATATTTAGTCTTTGGACAGAAATATTGACTCGTAAGTAGTACCTCGATGTAGCAATCAAACACTGACAATAAGACATGTCAATCAATAAACCTTTCTTTGGACCGATTTATTGATCACACGTTAAACCAAATAATCGTCACGCGTTTATCACCACAGGTGCATGTGAAATTCCAGCCAAACATTGACCTTCCTTTGGGCCGATCAATATCCGCATGAACAGCACACACACAAAACCTTCTAATATTCAAAGTTAATTAATTTCCACAAGAGAGGTTACTTTGGCAACATGTTGCTTCAATTAATTCACTTTGGAATATTATATTTCTCAAAAGAGTCCATCATACCAAAATTTGAACCTGAATTACTGTTTTGCATATCTTTAAAACTTTAGGATTTGAATTTTTGAAGTTCAAAGCTTTAGGATTAAGTAATCATTAAGTTGGAGGGTTAAATTGCAATTTAATTAAACTTGATTGGCCAATTATTAAAGATTTTAAGCTTGAAGGACTAAATTGCAATTTTACCAAAACTTTAGTGGCCAATTAATTAAAATCTTAAACTTTAGGGACTGAATCATAAAATTCAGAACTTTAAGGGCCCAACTTAAGTGATTACTAAAACTGTAGGGACTTATTTTATAAATTCAGAAGTCTAAAGGGCCAACTTAAATGGTTTTAAGACTTTAGGGTTTAATTAAATGAGGAAATGACCATGAGGACCATAGGTTAAATAAACCAAATTTTTACAAATTACAAAGAAGCCCTTTAGAAGTTCTAATTTCCGAAAGAAGGTCCTTTGGCTTAAAAACTGAAAACGCAACAGCTAGGGTTTTGAAACCCTAGCTGCGCAGCCACCACAAGATGGAGATCGCGGCGCCACATGCCGGCGATCCCCGCTGCAGCGCCATCTCCGGCGCTGCAAAAAAACCCACACGCAGCGTCGCTGCGTGCGACGCTGCCAACTGCCAGCAGCGCCGGACGGCGCTGCGAGTTCCTATCTCCGACGACATTCATCTCAACAAACCACAAAATCCGACAATCAAGAAACCCATAATCAAAACCGACCACAATTATAAAATCCCAATTCGAAAATCCATACAAATTGCATAAAAAAGAAATCCCATATTCTTTAGAATATATATATGCATGTATATATATATATTCTATATTTAAAAAACCATATTTCTTGAAGAAAAAATATATACATATACACAGAATCCGAGGGAAACCAAAATTGGCCGAGTCCACAATTTCAATTAAAATCTTTATTGCCAATTTGTCCAAAAGCACGATGCATATTATAAATTAATATTACCAAAATTTCAAAAAATACGCATCATGTTCATATAAATACTGATCTGATAATTCAACATGAAGGTGGCTCTGATACCACTTGTTAGAATTTAATCTACCGAATTCATAAATATGGATGATTACATATCTATGACTTAAAACAATCATGCTGTAATTATCAAGATTAAAACTGAAGCGGAAGCGTACCTGAATCCATGATTCTGTTTGATCGAACTGGGTTATGGTCTTCCAATTGATCCGTGGTTTTCTCCTTAGTGTCTCTTGTTGATGGGGATACAAAGAGTTATGAAAAGCCACGCTCAATTGGGGACCATAACCCAGTTCGATGTGAAGTCATCAGTGATTAACATTTGAAGTTATATGTTAAAAGAATTTGTGTTTGAATAATTATGTTACGAATACATCAAATCATTATGTTACATTGTAATACGTGATATGATATATATTATGATAACAAAAATATATCATTACTTGTTATCTGTTGTTTATTTGATGATAGGATAAAAAAATTTACAGTATCAATCTACGATCGTGTCACAATCAATTTGTTTTTGGGAAAAGGCATGTAATGTTACATTCTATTTCTATTGCAAGGATTTTAGTTGTTAATTTACATTAAGTTGAATTGGCTACTTTTTTCGATGTAGATTTTTGTCGGACATGTAATATAGCATTTGTTGTTACATATTTTTCAATTGTAAAATGTGATATTGTTTATTTACGTTAGTTGTATTGGATGTTACATTTCATTTTTTTTTTATTTAGTAATGTGAAATGTTACATATTCCGGTAAAATGTTACACTTTAATTTCTTTGTAAGTGTTAATATAAAATGTTAAATATTGGAGATAGAATTTCAAATTGGAAGATGGCGGCAAATATGGGATTCAACATTTTGCCTGCAATTTAGTGGTTGTTTTCCAGTTGTGTGCAAAAATTACCAGCGTTTTTTTTTCCATAAATGGTCGTGTAAAATTATGTATTTTGTTTTATTTATTAAACTAATAAATTATGGACAATATTTTCAAAATAAAAAGTTAATGTTTGTAACAATATAATTTTTTTTAAATATGACAAATAGTGGGTGTAATTTCTACAAGATACAATGATTTAAAGTTTTAAGTATTTGATATTTCTAAGAGATTTTTTATTTATAGAGAATAACTTTAAAATTAATACACTCCAGCATTGTGTGTGTGTGTGTGTGTGTGTGTGTGTGTGTGTGTGAAAAGGGATAAAATATTCAAATAAACTTAAGTAATCTAACTAATGGAGCATTAAAATTTGCATTTAATTAAACGAAATTATAATAAAATATAAATAGAGAGTATATTTGGTGCTCTAAATTTAAAGAGTAAAATTCACTCTATATTTTAAAAAGTTATATTAAAGAGTTTATTTGATCCTAATTTTATGATTTGACTTTCTACAATAGAGAGTATTTAATTACACGGTTTTGTTCTAATGCACATTGGAACACTTGTTCAATAAGTATTGGATAAGTATAAAGTGGGTCATTACACTCATTCAACACTTGTTGGACAAGTGTTCCAGTGTGCATTATAACAATGTCCACCGTAGACATTAGAACCGGACTGTTTAATTACATTTAAATAGTCTACTAAAAATGTTCTTATGACTCTACATTTTAAGTCAAATTTAAGTATTTAGCAGTGGAGGGACATGAAATTTTGTACTTATGTTTGCTAGGTCAAAACTGCATGTTATAGTCACTGTTCTAAAAAGTTTGTTTAGACGACGCCTAGGCATAAGATGTGGTTTTTCATGTTTAGCCACGCCTCACGCCTCGTTGTTGCATTGTTCTTGTTTAGGCTCAAAAAGTTTAAAGTATAGATGGCAAAAAATCGCCCTGCACCGACACGACCCGACCCGACTACTGACGGAGTGGAGATAGGGTGAATTCTCCAAATCTGCCCTGAATATTTTTATTTTATTTTATTTTTATATTTTAAAATTTAAATTATATTTAAAAATAATTAAAAATATTATTAAAAATAATTAATTAGTTTGAGTGCAATGTAACTAATAAAATAAGAGTGCGATAGTAACTAATTAAATGCGTAGGTTACTGATCCATGGTTGACTGATAATGTTACAAATGGGAAGGTGTAAATGTAAGAATATATATAATATTAGATTGAGTGCGATGATGTGTCACACAAATAAATATAGTTTGGGAGGCACTTGTGAAATTTTATTTTGTTACATGCTAGTTGTAAATTAGATTTCTTTAGTCATATTTCCTAAGTACATAGGATTTGAACACTATGGGTCTACATTTGATTGCTTTACCACTAAATTAATGAAGAATTACACGAGATTAAGCCCATAATAGCCATGGTATGAAGTTTATATAGAGATATCACTTTGAAATTTCAAGATTTTAAGGGAGACTAGCATGTTTTTGCTTGGGTATTTATGAACAAATCACATCAATATTTTTACTTTAAGTAATATTATTTATCATTACTGATGATGATATATGGTCAGCCAGATTATTATTTAATGCCACATAACACGCGACATTGACTGATAAACATCATCAATAGTGATAAATAGCATTATTATTTTACTTTATGAGTTAAAAAATTCTAACAAGATCAATCAAGGTTAAAAGAAAAACACGCTTGGATTTGCGAACGTCGTGAACAAAAAAAAATTCTATATTTTTAATCCTAAAGTAAAAGGTTAAAACATTTTGAAATATGAAAAGACAGAATGTGAATTAATAAATCTTTGACTATAGATCATAGAGTAATGTTCTCCTTCTCTTTGGGGGGCAGGATAAAACAGCCCACCTGCTGATGTGTCAGGTGGGCTGTTTTGTACATTAATGGCCCCCCGAAGGGGCAGGAGAACATCACCCATAGATCATATTGACATTGCAAAATATCATCAAAAATTTCAAATTTGGTTTCATTTATGGTTAAAGGTCCCATGCAAGCTAGTCCTCGTCCTGCATGTTTCTTATAAACCTTTGAATTATTTATTTTGTGTGTGTGTGTGTGGGGGGGGGGGGGGGTGGGGGGGGGGGGGGGGGGACGTCAAAAGTAACAATCACGCATGTAGCTATGTACCTAGTCTTACGTCAAAGGATCTCTGTAGGTATTGGGGCTGCATGTATAATTTGTTTTTTAGCTATCAATTTCATGCATATATAGCCCCAGTCAAGCCAGCAACTCACTTATCCTTATTGCATATTAATTTAGATGGGACTATTCCAGCTGAGATTGAAAGTGATTATAATTTTGTTGGAATACACTTTAATGCTCTGGACATTGCTTTATTTGTCACATTCATTCAACAGCTAGGATATGTCAAGGGCAAATTAAGCAAACTGTGAGAGTACTCACTCAGAGATAGTCAACTGTTTAATGTCTAATTTTGTGACACGCACTACTCGATCGAGACACTAGTGTACAAAATCCAAAATATCTCGCGATTCGTTATAAGTTAAGAAATTTGTTGTTCAATATTAATTAATTAGTTGACTCTTTGCTTTTTAAGTTAAGAACGAAATCAAATACTATAAATTTTAGTTTGTAGCTCGTATTAATTTGTGATCGAAGCAATATATAGCTGATTTTGAAGAGAAAGGAAAGAAGTGCCATATGATCAATATCTCTCGATTGGTCCCCATGAATCATCTTACTTAATTTTTTCTTTCTTTTTATCAGTTTTTGTCGCTCCATTAGAACATGGGTGCTTTGTCTGTAGCTACATTACCTCTGAGATTGATCATATTTGCAAAACAAATTGGCCAATTTTTCAAATAATTGTGGTCATCTTGCTACCAATATTCAAGAATAACACGATTTCTTATCTTGGAAAATAACTCATTTGTACCAAAGAAAAGGAACACTAATAATTGCCCAATATCTGCATTTTTTGAACCATTTCAAATTGGGTGCTTTTTTCCTTAGCTATTTGCAGTGACACATTATTTTAGCACGAACAATTTGACAAATTTTTCAAAAAATAAAAAAATCACGATTCTCATCACAAAATTACATAGCAATGTCTATGCAAGGGTCCGGCCTCTATGCGTCCTCGCAGAGGTTCGTCGCTCATTGTATTCGCTCGATAACTACAACTCTAGTTTTCTTTAATATCGAGATTCTTTTTAGATTAGTACATGACTAGTATATGATATGACAAACATAGAAAATTTGTGCCCCAATAAAGGGGAGGCATGCTGCAATTTGTGTTGCGAATGTTGCCTGTGTTAAATACATAAAATTGGGCTACATGTAGTAGCTAGCTGCCAATTGACACCTAAATTCTGCTTAATTACATCATTTTCAGATTATAACCTGAAAAGCTATTGCAATGATCCGTTGCCCCCACCCACCATGTTCATGTGCCTCCCGAAATGGTGAAATACCCAAACCAGGCACTTCTTCGTGGCCATATTGTTGTTCATATCAGTGTAAATATTGCCAACTTGTTGATAGAATTTAAATACTAGACTTTAGTTGAAAAGTTAAAGCAACAAGTACAATGCATGTTTGAATATTTTCAACTTTTGGGTTATTGGTTTGGTGGATTTTGTATTTGAGCCCAAAATAGGCTGTAGAATTTTTGTCGATGGTAAAATTTGATAGGATTGAATTTTCAACAAATTATTGTCATTTTCCTATCATTTGTGAATTATTTGTACATCTGGATATCTTTATTTTGCAAAGGCAACTATTCCAAATGGGTGGCCTGACGCCAATTGTCGGAAAGAGAGATAAAATGGACAAAAATTTGACTAGAAGTTTGATTTTTCGTACTTTTTTCACAGAAAAACTAAAGTTAATGGTATTTCAGACCTTTTAAATTATCTCGCCACGTGTTGCTCCATCATTAGTGAGGTTGTTGTCAACAACTGATTCTTATTTGATTTTGTTTTACCTTTTTAACAATTAGCCTACATGACACTGGACCTCCTACCATGTGGTATAAAAGAATATTCTATTGTTCGCTAACCCTCCTTTGGGGGTGTAGAGAAGAGTTGAATGATTTCATCAAGGCAAATAGGATCGTCATAGGCATCACCTTAGAGGGTGACGAAGCTAGGGCCCACCTACCTGTGCCTAGTCAGGAGGTTCGTTGTCTACCTTCATGTGCCTAGTCAGGAGGTTCGCTGGACAATGAACCTCCATTCTAATGAAGATTTATGAGTTTCGGAGAGGATGTCAAAGAAAATGAAGGATGCATGATATGTTCCAGATGTCAGATGGATTTCAGTTAGAGAGATTATAGATTAAATGAAGAAGAAAAAGAGAGAATATTGCTTCATCATAGCGAGAAGCTGGCAGTTGCATTTGAGCTATTATCGACTAAAGACGCTGACCCTATAGTTTTCATGAAGAACTTGAGAATGTGTGGAGACTGTCACAATGCAATTAAACTGGAAGGGGCATTACAGTAAGAGATTGCCACAGATTTCACTACTTCAAAAATGGGCAGTGTTCCTGCAGGGATGTTTGGTGATACTTGTGTTCCCAACTCTAAGATCTTAAGGAAAGCTATATCGTGGCAATAATGCTGAGGAAATAACACAATTGACAAGGGATGTTGCAATAGGTCATCTCTATTCTCTACTTCCCCTACTGGTACATAGATTTCAAAATATTTGACACCTGATATGTAAATTTTGAGGTTACTTCTGCGTTGTGTCTACCTTAGCTTTAAAAGGATTTATATTTTCTCGGAATATTCATGGCCTTCCATTGGTCCTTGCTATCGTCGTGGGTCAAAAAAATCCACATACTTTTTGTGGTTCATGGCACAAAGCATGGATGGAAAATTCTGTGTTAATCATTCAGCGCAAATGCAGAAGGATTAAAGTTAGTTCCACTTACAATTTTGAAAAGCTCTTACAAAATCATTCTGTAGCTCAGAGATTACATGTTTGAATTGTACATTAGTCGTATGATTTGAGGTGGAAAATTTGGCACCTTGGAGTGTATGAATTCTTGCCTGCAGATTGCTCAAACTTTTTCGTTGCAGCTTCATTCTCATCTAAGCCTGTCTGGACGAAAAATCGTCCCCACCAAGACGAGCTCCTCATTTTAGCCTGGACATATGAAGCAGTCATATGGTCATTTTTCGCTCAAAACAGTACATTGTTAATTTGTTATGCAATTATAGAAATACCAACCAGAATGACAACCTGACGAGGATTGCTTGACATCTTAAGAATTTTCATTTTACTAACCCTTCTATTGAAATTATCCTACTTAGACTTTAAAAAGGCTTAATCGGGTGCCAAGGCGCTTTGCTTTTGTGAGATGAGGCACTTTGAGGTTTAGTCTCAAGTTTAGACTAATAAAATAATTCAACTAATATAAAAGAACAAAAATAAGCTCATAATAAATCATACATCACTTTAAAAAATCCATTATAAAACAAATTAAAAGTTTAGCTTGCAAACAACATAAAATAAATCAATAAAAGAAAAGAAAATAGCCCAAAAAGCTAAGGTCACAGGTCACTAATAAATGTCTGAAAAATGCAAGACAACACGTAAACAACCAAGTCGTCTTGAGGTGTAAGTCCCACTAAGTCGAAGCGTAAGCCTCATTAAGTAAATCGAGGCTAAGCCTCACAAAGGGCACTTCAGGGGCGGGCTCGAAGGGGTGGATTCGAGGCGTAGTTTTTTTTTAACAGTGGTCCTACAATACTTATAATCTTTGTAGTCTTAATAAATTTTGTCTTAACCACATAAACAAGTACAAGAAATGATTAGTTTCACTTTGGATTCATAAAATTTCTGAATCTTAACATCCATTGACAAACATTACTTTCGTGATTTTTGAGAAATTTTAATTCCATTAGTTCAAGAGAGTTCTGTGGAGAAGGAAAATCCACGGTCATGCTTCCCAGTATTTGTTCATGGCGAACTACTCACTTCATTACTTTAGGCTTACACTTATCCAAGTGTTTTAATGTTTGTTATATCTCGAATATATTTCAAACATGTCATGTTTAAGTGCTAAAATTACAAATCTAACAGAATGAACTCAAGAGTGAAATCCATTATGTAATATCAGCTTACCGGGCGTCCAAACTTGGACAGTTCTGATACTTTAGCTCTCGAATTACCTGGATAACCTAAATGAAATAATCAAAGGTTAAGGTAAATCAGGTTCTGGGAGAAACCTAAAAAAAAGGGAGATGAAACTAGTCATACTACAAGTTTTTAACCACATATATGAATACATATTTATGCAGAATGATCCTCAGGAAAATTTAATGAATGGTTTAAACATAACATTTATTCATTAGAATACACACTTCTCCAGTGTATTATTTAATCAAAATATTATGTGATGTGACTTAAGTTCTAGGAAATTACCTGTAAAAATAACAAGACCGGTACTCGACACTCTTGCTAAATCCGGAAGAGTCTTGTTCAGGTACTTTGGAGACAGATAATCTACAGCATCCGATATGACAACAAGGGAGAATGATTTAGCCCTGTATGGTAGAGGGAACTTAATATCAGAAACGCGCACTATGCCCTTATGCACTAGACTTTTGCAATTCCTATCAGCATCCTCTATATCATACGGTTCAACACCCCATGCTTCAGTTTCTTCTTCTTTCAAAAACTTCGAGACCACTGAACAGGTATCGGGTCCAATGTGCAAAACTTTGTGAAAACTTTCACCATATGCTATCTTTAAATATGGCATTGTCCTCGGAACTTCTGATGTGCATGTGAAATCACCTACAAATGTTATAAGAGTAGTGCTTAGTTGGCTCTATTTCTATGGTACCACAGATATCAAATTATGATCTCCATCCGGTGGTGGCACTTTCCTTACTACCAGCTCTAGGTTTGATGCAAATATAAAAGTTAAAAAAAAAAAAAAATTAAAAGTTCACCTTCAATTCTAGCAAGTGATTCCTTGACCCGTGCTCCACCTACATTGAGAAAGATAATGGATCAGTTGATAAATAAGAATGGAGCTTGTTTGGCACACAGTACCAGATAGGACTGTATTGTATAATAAGGAGTCCTACATTCAAATACATACCTGAGCCACGAAAAGTATACCCAATAATGAGGATCACGCCCTGAAAGTTGTAGAACAGAAACGTTTCAGCATTTGAAACAGCAATAAATCATGTATAGCCCATATATAACAAAATGATGATAAAATGATGGTTGGTGTGAAATCAACTGAAAAGGAAACAAAAAAATAATGTTGCAATTACCAGGAACATCAGGGTTTTGGATAATAAACGACGGGAACTCGACTTTGGATGAAAAATTCCCCCCAAGCTGCCATTACCAATACCACGCTGAGTTGAACTTGTCGGCCTTCGTGACATAACTAAAATAATATGCCACCCCAGAAAATTTTACACTGGTGCAAAAGAAACAAGTAGATACTTATAAGTAGGCCGTAAAAAATTCAGGCATCATCAAGTTTTACAAAGGGAAGTCCTATAAAGCATTGTGAAAGTAGGATCCAGGGTTATCTAAAAGATAACTTTTTTTATCAAGCAGATAACAGATTACATTCAATGTTGTGATATGGATTAATAAATGTATTTCATGTAGAATTTTCTGGCAAAAAAATTGTTGGGATTTTGGAAATTAGTCAGTAAGAAGAAGCAAGAAAAAGGAGAACAACTTCAGCATTTCAACCAAAACATAAAACACATGCACACAAAAATTTCAACCAATTCAATTACTAAACGCTATGTGTAGCATTAAACAGGATTGAACTCTATACCGTGATTAGTGATTACAGTTTAGTTACTTAGAGCAATTTGATTTAGAAGAATGAGAAATAGCAGCGGACAACATGAAATCAAACAAAATTCAAGAGAGATATTGTCCAGAAAATCGCTGTTGCGAAGTGAAGATTACCATCAAGAAACTACAATTTTGGGGGAAAAAATAAATAAATTCCAAGGAGCTAGAAGAAGAGAATGGCGATAAAAGGCCGGACGGAATATTAGGTGTGGATCGGCCTCTTTCCCTGCAACTGACAATGGTAACTCAGCAGGAGTAGATCGAGGTTTTGTTGAAATTAAATCATTCAAAACAATCAAAAATCGAGTGTGAAATCAACATATAAAACCCAATAAATTTAAATCTGATATCACCTTCCAAGTATGGTGATGAAGAAGATGAGTTTCCTTGCAGAAATCGAGGATACACAAGATAAAATCGGTGCCACACATCTCCCTTTTTCCCTCTCCTTCACAGTAAATTGCTCCCGATTTTTAGTGCAAATACCAAGTAAAAAACCCATAGCCGCTTGTCCCGTTCTAATGTCATCTACTTATTGATGATTACACCAATAAGATTGGCTTTTACTTGGAATATATACGGCTTATAAGCAAACACCACATAATTAATTAATGTTTAGGCAGTCAATATGCTTTGCCAATTTTATTAGCATTCTATCATAAATGAAGGATTTTAGGGTGGCCATTTTATGTAGATAAGATAGAAAGGAGTGAGTAAAATCTTGTAATTTATATTTTGAATATGTAGTGAATTTGTTAGTGTATTTATAAATTGGTCAAATATTATTTTTATCTATATATTTCGTATAATCTACAATTTTTATCTATTTTTTATTCACACATTATGTACTACTTATAATCTACAAAAAATTTCACAAAGTGTACTCTGAATTGTCATATTGACACCAAGCAATACATCATATTGACATTGCAAAATATCATCAGAATTTTCAATTTTCGTTTCATTTAAACCTATGAATAAATTATTTTGTGGGTGTGGGTCGTCAAAAGTAACGAGTCTTGCGTTTAAGGATCTCTATAGGCTTCATTCTAGGGTGGCAATGTTTATAAATATAAGAATCCTCATTCGAAAAGTTGGAAGTTCATATTGTATATAACACACAGCTTTCTGCATTCTAATTTCTGAGTGTTTGTGATGCATAAATACAAATCCAAGGCCTACTAGTAAATGGATGCTGATAAAGTAGCACATGTTAGATCATATTCATGATTCATCAGTTGCACCTTAAATGACCCAAATCTCATGGAGCCTTCAACTTCAAGTATTCCGTCAAATTTTGAAAACTTGCATAGACCAAAGGGATCTCATAAAAGGCAAATCTTTACACGCCTATTATATCAAGTCCCTCATCCCAGAATCCACATATATTTCCAACCACTTCATCCTCCTTTACTCCAAGTGCAGCCGCCTCTCCGCTGCTCGTAATGCATTTAATCTCGTACATAATCCCAATGTCTTCTCATTTAACGCCATTATTGCTGCCTATGCTAAAGAATCACAACCCCACATTGCTCATCAGCTGTTCGACAGAATTCCCCAACCGGACATTGTCTCCTACAATACTCTAATTTATGCTTATGCTGACCGCGGTGACATAAGGCCCTCCCTTGAACTCCTTTCCGGATTGAGGAGTGTGGGTTTAGATATGGATGGATTCACTTTTTCTGCAGTTATTAGTGCTTGTTGTGATGATGTTGAACTGGTGAAACAGTTGCATTGTTTGGCTCTTTCGGGTGGGTTTGATAGTTATGCTTCGGTGAATAATGCTTTGATATCTGGGTACAGTAAGAATGGGATTTTCAATGAGGCTGAGAGGGTGTTTTGTGGAATGTATGGAAATAAAGATGAGGTATCATGGAATTCGATGATAGTGGCATACGTCCAGCAGAGGGAAGGGTTGAAGGCACTAGAATTGTATCAAGAAATGCTGCATCTGAAGTTGTATGTGGACATGTTTACTTTGGCGAGTGTCTTGACTGCATACACGAGCATGGAAGATTTGCTTGGTGGGATGCAATTTCATGCCCAGTTGATCAAAATGGGTTTTCATCGCAACGCTCATGTTGGAAGTGGTTTGATTGACTTTTACTCGAAATGCAGTGGTTCTATGTTGGACTCCGAAAAGGTATTTCGAGAAATACCTGTGCCTGACTTGGTTCTTTGGAACACAATGATTTCTGGCTATTCGAAGAATGAGGAGTTGTCTGAAGAGGCTCTTATTTACTTCAAGCAGATGCAACATGCTGGTCACTTTCCTGACGACTGCAGCTTTGTTTGTGTGATTAGTGCAAGTTCTAACTTGGCATTGCCTTCACAAGGGAAGCAGATACACTCTCTGGCAATAAAATCTGATATCCCATCAAATAGAATAGCCGTAAATAATGCCCTGGTAGCAATGTACTCCAAATGTGGTAATTTGCAAGATGCGAGGAGGCTATTTGATTGGATGCCAGAGCATAATAGTGTCTCCTTAAATTCTATGATTGCAGGCTATGCACAGCATGGGCTTGGAAATGAATCATTGAGACTTTTCGAACAGATGCTTGATAAGAATATGACTCCCACCTGTATAACTTTCATCTCTGTTCTCTCTGCTTGTGCACATACTGGGAGAGTTGAGGAAGGGCAGAAATATTTCAATTTGATGACTAGAAAATTTCATATAGAACCAGAGGCAGAACACTATTCGTGCATGGTTGATCTTTTGGGTCGAGCAGGAAAATTCAGGGAAGCAGAGAGGCTTATTGAGTCAATGCCATATAATCCTGGCATCATTGTTTGGGGTTCATTGCTTAGGGCCTCTAGAACACATGGTAACATAGACCTAGCAGAGAAGGCCGCCAACAAGTGTCTTCAGCTGGACCCTTCAAATGCAGTGCCGTATGTTATGCTTTCACATGTGTATGCTAGTGCCCGGAGATGGGAAGAAGTGGCAACAGTTAAAAAGCTAATGAGAGATAAGAGAGCGAAGAGGAGACCGGGTTGCAGTTGGATAGAAGTTGACAAGATGATGCATGTATTTGTAGCAGAAGATATTTCTCACCCAATGACACAGAAGATCTATGAGTTTTGGGAGAAGATGTCAAAGAAAATGAAGGATGCAGGATATGTTCCAGATGTCAGATGGATTTCAGTTAGAGATGATAGATTAACGGAAGAAGAAAAAGAGACAATATTGCTGCATCATAGTGAGAAGCTGGCAGTTGCATTTGGGCTATTATCGTGTAAAGACACTGACCCTATAGTTGTCATGAAGAACTTAAGAATATGTGGGGACTGTCATAATGCAATTAAACTGATATCTGCTATAACTGGAAGGGACATTACAGTTAGAGATTGCCACAGATTTCACTCCTTCAAAAATGGGCACTGTTCCTGCGGGGAATTTTGGTGATATCTCCTTTGTATATTTACGGCGTTGCTATCATTGCGTTATGAGAAATTCAGATTAAATGCCACAAAGCATGGATGCAAAATTTTGTATTAATCATCGAGTGCAAATACAAAACTATTAGAGTTGGTTCCCCTAACAATTTTGAAAAATACAATTTGGTAATTAATACTGACAAAAAATGTGATTAACCAAGAACATCTCTTTGCCTAAGAAAAAGAAAATCATTCGGCAGCTCAGAGTTTATGTCTGATTTGTACGATTCGAGGTGAAAATTTTGGCACCTCGGAGTGTATGAACTCTTGGTTGCAGATTGCTCAATTTTTTTCATTGCAGCTTCATTCTCATCTAAGCCTGTCTGGACGAAAAACCATCCCAACCAGGACGAGTTCCTCAATTTTGCCTGGACATATGAAGCATTCATATGGTCATTTTTCGCCCAAACCATTACATTGTTGTGTAATTATGGAAACACCAACCTGAATAACAACCTGGCAAGGACCGATTGACATCTTAAGAAATTTAATCTTACTCTGCCCTTTGTATTGAAATTATTACAAGATATAATCTTAATAAATTTTGTTTAAACCACATAAACAAGTTCTATCTACAACTTGCAAGAAATTATACGTTCCACTTCTTTGTTTCTTACATGGACTAGGTTATGATCATCAACTAGGTGTCCAAGTGTTGGATTCGTCAAATTTTTACTCTGAACAAACACTGACAAACATTTATTTCGTGATTTTTGATAAAAAAAAAAAATTTAATTCCAATGTAGAAGAGAGTTCTGTGGAGAAGGAACATACATGGGCATGCTAGTATTTGTTCATAGCAAACTACTTACTTCATAACTATAGGCTTATCCTAGTGTTTTAATGTCGGATATATCTCGAATATATTTCAAACATTCCATGTTTAAGTGCTAAAAT
Source organism: Forsythia viridissima (assembly GCA_030279155.1). NCBI lineage: Eukaryota > Viridiplantae > Streptophyta > Magnoliopsida > Lamiales > Oleaceae > Forsythia > Forsythia viridissima. Next base: position 45,585,191 of record CM059038.1, on the reverse strand, counting down.
TAGACATTTAACAGGATGAACACACAATGAAATCCATTATGCAATATTAGCCCTTCAAAACCATATTTTCGCAATACCGAGAGGAATGTGACGAAAATGCAGGTTACCTGTAGCTTTGCTTCCTTTGTCTGAGCATATCGTTAAATATCTCTATTATGAGACCACACGGTCCAAGTCAGGTTTCCCCAGGCCCTTCTGTGAGAGAATGAATACGAGGAATAAATACAATGATTAACATCCAGGGAAGTTACAGGTAAAGCCATAATAAAGAAGGTAAAAGGTCGTGAAATTATTTACTATAAGTAACCAATAAAGCAAACTTGCCTCCAAATTTCGCTGCTGAATATCAGTGAGAATGGCATTTCCAAAAATAGCATCCGCTCCATCCTGTTTAAATCAGCGGCAAAAACATCCCAATCATTTGCTACCACTTTCAACAGAAATTTAGCAAGAGAATTGATTTCCATGTTCAGACATGAAATCCCCTACCTTGGATTCTAAAGCATTTACATGGCATTTAACATTGTTCACCGTCCAAGCTCCAAAAAGTGTATCTGTGACATCATTACATGTAAATTATCTTACGTTATATCCAACAACACTTCATCCAAAAGAGATAAGCTATATACGTCCATCACGACGAACCCTATCAATGCGATTGGATTGTCTTTTAGTCATTGAGAGTTGAGACATGACACAAATTAGTCCATTTTGAATTGTACAGACTAAAGAGGAAGACTTTATAGCTCTTAATGAGATAGTCCTCACTTCTCACTTGTAGCCTTAATATTAATAACTCAATTAGAATGACTCCAAAAATTGAGTTCAATATCGTCGTTATTATCTACTCCGGTTTTATGCTTTCAGTTTCACACAATTTATTTTTTTCATCGGGTTGCCTCTCCGCCATTATTCTTGTTCAAGTTTTGCTCACACTTAGCATAGGCAAAACATGTGTTCCATAATAAAAGCTAAATACTTAAATGGTGCATTCATTCAACCTGGCTAGAACTTCAACTGATTTACATCTTAATTTTAAAAATGAAAAAAGAAAATTCTAAACAGAATAATGTTCACGAGGCATAGGACCTCAAACGAAGCTACAAAATATTAAACCTTTCCAAAAACCAAACTGGGACTACTTTTCAACACCGACACTAAAGATCAAATACCATTCAAGCAGTCAGAAACAAATTCAAAGACCCACCGAAACGAGGTGACCTGGCAGTTGGGTCCTGAACAACAAGATGAGGGGGCATTTCTTTGGCCAAGAACTCGGTGTCATAAAACCCATATTCTCGTTCATCAAGAGATTCGCCAAATTTATTGATTCATGGAGCTTAGCTTTCAAAAGGGAGTCGGGTCAGAGCCTCGGCTGGACGACGAAGATTCTCAGCTAGCCATCAGGATCCCTGTTCAATTCACCACCGCCATTGTTAAAGTCTCTATCTTTGCCATGTCTTCTGTGTAAGACAGAGGCAGAAGAACTAATCAGAGACTATAAAGAAACGGGAGCTTTTGATTGCAGAGAATTACACAATTCAATCGTCATGACCTATTTGAACGGCACTGAATTTTCTTGCAAGTAAACTTGTAGATATCAAAATAAGTTTGTATGCTTCGGTAACATTCAGCGACACTGCGGCCATTCATATAGACAATTCCAACTGAATGGCACTTAATCTTTTCTAAAAGTTTAAAATGAAATGTTTTGGGTATCGGAGCTAGTCCGAGTTGCACCCAAGGTTTTCTTTTCCTTTTAGATGAACTCTTTCAGTTCTATCAGCACATGCACCACATGAAGATGACAAAATATCCCTTGAACAGAGATAACCTTGTACTAGACTACTAGGAACCTCCTATGTGTCAGTTGAGGTGCTTACGAATGATAGAGGGCAGCAGAGCTTCAGAGAAGCAACGCTACATGATTACAATGAGAAGAAGCAGTTAAAAACTAACAAAGATAGAAAAGGAAATCTTTGCTTGGCAATCTCACCCATTCTCATTGCAGCTTCTCAAAGTCAAGAGTAAACTCAAAATCAATAGTTAATAGTTCAAAAACGGAAGAAAATAAAAGCACGAATTAAGTCACGAAAAAGGTATCAACTTCGAAGAATTATTTCTAGCGAGTTGAAAATGTCAAAAACAAATGGTTTAGGTTAAAGACCAAGGAAAATGGCAAACTACCAACGTACAAAGCAAGGTTGGTTGTGAAGGAATTAAGTCAAGAAAAAGGAATCAATTTGTACGTACTAAAATAATGAAGAAAAGGATAGAGTTGGTGGTTTTTGGGTCACTCTTAGTCTGAGCTAGTTGAACCAACACGAGAAAGAGGGTTGAGAGACTAGAAAGAGAAAACATATGCTTAGCTTGGGTCACGCAACAAATCGTAGATTTGGCCATAAGTTAAGGAGCCCCAGCCAAAGTAGAATATATGCTCCAACACTAAGTAAAATCTTCATCCCAAAGGCTTGGAGAGACGTACCAGGGCAGTGGGGAGAAGTGGTCCAGACACACACTCCACACTCTGGAATATTCGACAACAGGTCCATCTAAAGGTTAGGACCACAAGTTTGAAATATGTTACGAAAAACATCTTACAATGAAAAAAGGATGCTCTGAACAAGAAAAATATTATACTATGCCCATGTTGTAATGTCGAAGAAAAGCGCTCCAAAAATATATTCTGACGAAAAAATTCTGAAGTTGCAAAAGTCCTGCTACAGAAATTTTGGATTGACTCTACTGGTAATATTGATCATGACAACACAATCACCGTGGACTCATGATGGAACAAGAAGCATATGGTTTACTTGCTTGCCTAGGTGGGCACTTGATACAGACATACAGTGGATTGCACATTCCTTAAGGAAAAGCTAAGTGACTGGCCATTTTAAGCTGTTAGCAAATGGCAGATTTTGTAGCTCAGGTGCATAATGTGTAGATCCTTGGGAGAGTGGCTCGTAATCCCAGATTACTAGTTGGCATGTGGGTTGTGAGCCTGAATCCCTTAGAAACAACCCGAAGTCTCATCTATGGTAACTACCGGTGCACTATCCCCAGCTCCTATGAAGTACTGAAGTCTGGCTTGCAATAACAGTGGTTTGACTAATGTGGAAGGTATATATGTCAGGGGGGAGATTGTTTGACAATTGCGTGTAAACAAGGAAATAGTGTATGATGTCCCAATATACTGTAACAACATTAGATTTATTTTGAAGGTTGAACAATCAGGGCCTAAGCTTCTAAGTCAAAGTTGAGTTCTAAGCTGTATATGCAAGTATGTTAAGACCCGATTATGTTGCGTAGTCTCCCTATGTTTCCGGTATTATTCAAAATGGTTTGGTTTAGGTTCAAGTTTTTTTTACAAATACATCAAATTAATCATTAAAAAAACTAATAAGATAGTATAGCAAGTTGTGCAAGTTAAAAGAACTTACAGTGCTTCTGCATACTTTAGGCAATCTGTCATTACTAATAATCAGTTTTGTGGCATCCCCTAAATTCACATCACAAGATATTATCCTTTGTACGACCCTTTCCCCACTGGCGACGACGAGCTCTCCTTTTCCTCCCATCCTTCTTTTCCTTAGCTTTCTCTTTCAAGTCTCTTTCACCACGTCTCTTGTACATCTTGAACGTCATCTGTCTCTCTGCAGCCATTTTCCTCACTTTCTCTGTGATCTCTGCTGCAATTTGTCTATTATACAGCTTCCTTAGACCACGCATAAGCTTGGCAAAGGTATCTGGCTGAGGCATAACGCCAGCATCCATCATATCCAGACAGTAAGAACAAGCTTCCTTCACATGCCCATTTGAGAAGAGAGCATGAATCCAAATTGTCCATGCATACACATTGAGCTCACATCCTTTTGTCATAATGCAACTCCAGACATCTTTAGCCATTTCAAGCTTATCTACTCTTAACAGAGAATTCAACAAGTCTTTCAGAGTGCCATACTGCGGAGCAGCCAACAGGCCTCTCCCAACCATTTCTTTGAAGTAATCACAAGCTTCGACTAAACATCCTTGCTCAACAAACCCATTAATCATAATGACAAAGGTATCAATCCCAGGACTCATGCCATTTGCTTCAATTTCGTTGAAAACTCTCATGCCTTCTTTAGTTTCCCCCAATTTGCAGGCCAAACGGATGATAGTATTGTAAATGCTCAGATCAGGCATTATGCCAATCTTTTGCATCTCCTTCGAAAGTTCCATACACTCCTCCAATTCCTCCTTCTTCTCAAGAGCCAGCATGATATGCAAGTAAGTTGTCTGATTTGGAGTATGCCCTTTCTGTATCATGCTATCTACAAGCTCATAACCTTTATCAATCTGACCCCACTTACAAAATCCACTGATCAAGGTAGTGTATGTCACAACATCGGCTTCACAGCCACTCCTCTGCATATCCATGAATACCCTCATTGCCTCCTCCATTTTCTCCCGAGCACAAAGTGCCTGAATAACAATTGTAAAGGATGTTGCATTAGGTTCACAACCCTTTCTCCTCATCTCTTGCAAAATGTCAAATGCATCCACCATTTTCCCTGCCACAGCGTACCCATTAAGCAAATTATTATAAACCACAATATCAGGCTCAAAACCTGCTTCCCTCATTTTAACCAACACAAATTTTGCCTCCATAAGTTTCCCTTCCCTGCACCAACCATACAACAATGAAGTAAAATGCTTAATCGTAGGCCTAAACCTCATTCTCATATCTTCAAACAACAAAGCAGCTTCCTTTACACTACCATTCTTACACAGGGCATCCAACAAGCACCCAAAAACATACTCGTCAGGCTCACAACCATACTTGGGCATCTCATCCAACACTTCAATTGCCTTTTTAACCATTCTTGCCGACGCAAACCTTCTCATTAAAACAACAAAAACCTCAGACGACAAAATCTGAGGATTTTCCTTTCTCATCTCCTCAATGAGGGCCCAAACAGCTCCAAATTGCCTCATTTTTCCCAAAATTTTGATCATGGCTTTATAAACATCATAACTATGCCCACAACCAGGCTGTTTTGATGCCCACACAAAGAATCTGTATCCTAGATTCCCCGCATCTCCACAGCGATTAAGGACACGTTCAGTTAAGCCAGACCTTACCACCACGCCAGATTCTTGCAGAGCAAGTTCCAATTTTGGTACTCTAGAATGGAATTTTCTCAAGATTCTGTATACCTTTTCGACATCAGAAGAAAATTCATCATGTGTTTCGCTCTCTGCAGAGATTTCTGGCTCGTTGTTGAGGTAGATGAGGCCAAGCCCCTTTCCAGGCTCGTTGAGTGTGCCATTTTGAGAAATGGTTTTGTTCAGTTCATGAATTGGGATTGGCTTTGATGGGATTTCGGGTGAACCCAGACGAGAATAGGTTGAAAAGAGTTGAGGTTTCGATGATTCAATGAATTGGATCAAGAAGCTTGACTTTTTCTTGAAAATCTTTGGCTTTCCAGATGTTAAGCAAGCATAGTACTTGTTGCAGAGAACATATAATTTATTCAAAGAGACTCTTTGCATTTTTATAGCCCCAAATCTGCTCAGCTTCTTTTTCTAGTGCATTTTTTGTTTTTCCTAATGCAAGTGGCACAGACCTAGAAGGGGTTGAAATTTTAAAAAAGTCAATGCATGAACAAAATTCATATGTCACACAAAAAGACAAAAGATTACATATAGTCCCATAAATTATGATGTCGAAAAGGCAAAACAACCAAAAAAAAAAAAGATCAATTTTCCAAGAAAAAGGCCAATAACAAGCAGCAACCCAACATTACAATCACTTAAAAGCAAAACTTACCATAGCAGCTCAAACTCAGGTACTCAAAAACAAAAACAAAACCCACGGGCATTTACATCATAGAAACAAATTAAAGAAAAAACAGAGTCAAAGAAAGAGAAAGTACCTAAAATAGTGGCCTTTAAGAAAGCACGAAAGAGAATCGAGAAAGTTTTGGAGGGTAAAGCAAGGGAAGATTTTAAGAGGGAGGTTGTTGCAGTGTTCTTTGGGTTTCATGTATCACACAAAAAGTGAAAACAATGATATCCTACATTCATCTGTTGGCCAAGAATCATTTTATACTACATTCAATACCATAAATCTGACCCTTTGAATAGTGAAGACCACTAGTTAATCACACTATGTAGTATTGGGAATAGCACTAAATGGCCGAGTGACTAGACAAATTTATCTCAATAGCCATTGACCCATTTTACAAGCAAATTACCAAATATATCCCTGTTTTTTCTTCTCCGCTTATTCCATTTCAAATTCAACTGCTGGTAAAAAAATGATTTCAAATATTAGAATCTAACTCATTTCAATGTTAGAATCTAATCCATTTTATCTATGTAGAAAATTTCATTTCAATATTAAAATCTAACCCTTCTAAATTCTTGTAAAATGTGTAGTTATTTCTTCTTCTTTTAATGTATATATTTGAGTATAAATTGTGATGTTTGCTTTAAATTCCTGTAAATTTGAGTATATTTGAAGTGGGTTAATTGAAAAATCAGTTCAAGATGGCCTTAACATATCCATAGTCTATTAAGATTTGGTCTGTTGACAGATCTTAACAGAAGACTACAGGTCTGGCCTTAACAGACCCCAATGTATGATGCTGTAGAACACCATAACAAACCTTTCATCACTACGAGACTCTGCTAATAGGCCCCTGGTCTGTTAATGGACCTTTTTTAAACAGACCATTCTGTTAACATATCTTATTATTTAAGCTTTTATTTGTAAAAGAGGTTTTTTCAACTTAAATTGTACAAGATAGGTTCTTTTCCAATTCAGCTTGTTTGGCACGGCATTTTAGCCAAAGAGGCCCTATGTAGTAGGTTTTCATTAACAAAATGCCATATAATTACAGCTCAACACAATTGCAACAACCATATACAAAGAATCATTTGCTTATTAAATATTACTATTACACTACCCATGAAGACACTGTCAAAATTCTAAGTCCTACATCAGAAAAATGAAAATTCCCATAAATTTACCATATCAAAACCCTTGATTTTGGTTCAAAAATAATAAATAAACAATGTATATCTTTCTCCGACCATTTACTTAGTAATTAGCAAATGAAACTCACCAGAAACAGTGGAGCCGTGGAGGGAGGCAGGGAGCTCAAACAAATCGAGGGGATTTGGCTACAGATTCCAGCTGTGGAGGGCTTCCCGCCGGCTACTGCTGCCGGCTGGAGGAACCGAGGATTAGAAATCGGCGGGTTGAGGGGATTTGCCTTTGGGGGGAGAATCGCAATGTACATCGATGACCGATTGGATATTTGGAACGTTTTTTTCAGCGCTCAGATGATTTAATTTGGGCCATTCGGTCTGGGGCTAAGGCAGTGGGCTTTTAATTGGCGTGGGCTACATCTAATTTGGGGTGGGTTTAGCTATAAAAACATAATTAATGGGGCTACGCTTGCTGGGCTAGATTAATCCTGGGCTCAAAATGTTATAGTAAGAAAAATTGTCAATAACTCAACTCCACATGACAATTAGGTCAAAACTTTTTTTAAAATTGTGATTAAATTATAGGTGGTTATATTCATACTACAATTTGTTATAAGTGCACCACATTTTAATTGTACTTAAGATCCTCAACTTTTGTTCATTATTACAATTATGTTCTTAACTTTTTGTCATCGAATTCTTATATTCAACTTTCATTAGTTAGCATATTTTATCATTAATGATGGTTTCTGTCGATATATTTTGTTTACGTGCTTTGAAATGAGGAAAAATATTTTATTATACTTTTGTATTTATTGTTTTTTTTTTAAATATGAAAAATAAATAAGCCTTTTTACAAATTCTCAACAAATATTTTAGACGGGAATCGTTATCAAATACAAGATGTGCTAATTAATGAAAAGTTGAGAATAAAAATGTGATAAAAAAAAAGTTGGAGACATGAGTATTATAATGTTCGTAGATTAAGAAAGTTAAATGTAATTAAAATGTGGTGCCAAAAATAAAAAGTGTTGTGTAAATATAATTACCCTTAAGTTATACTTTACATTACTATTTTAAATTAATTCTAAAATCACCCTTTTTAACAATATTTTTCATTGGCACAATCTTCCAACTCCACAAACCTCTTCCACTTCCGACGACAACCTCCTCCACCTCCGGTGACCTCCGACGAGTATATTTATAATCTGTATGTATTTATTTTAAAACTACTGTGTAAGTATTTTGTATTTTTATTCATTTAATTAAACTCAAAATCTCATCCTACGTATCAAACTATCACCATTCATATTCACTTTATCGCTAACCATAATTTCTAGAACCCACCTACCACAACACTATCCCAAAACCCATGTGTTACACTTGCGCGGGTGGTAGTGGGCGGATTTGACTGGTGGTGGCGGTGCTTGGGTGTTTGGAAAGGTGGTTGTGGTGTTGACGGTGTAACTGTTCTGGATATATATTAGGGAACAATTGGCATCCTGGATATTTGCTAGTGAAGAGAAAGCACAACAAGGTAAGGAAATTATTCAGTTACATAAGCATCCTGGACATTTGCTAGTGAATGATCTCTGTTGTAAAGAGATAATTAAAAAAGAGCATGATGTCCCCCAAAATTATGACTCTGTGTTGAGGAAATAGCAAGAAGTTCTCATTATTAAAAGAGAGCATGATGTTTGATACTATATTATAGAAAAACAATATCACAGAAAACATTGTTAGTCATGTTTGTTGTTTGATACTGTATTATAGAAAACAATATCACAGATATTGTTTGATAATATTTTAATCCATGATACTGTTTGAATCTATGTGGAATGAATTTTATTTATGATACCGTACTTTTATCTTTGATATTGTTTAATTATGGCAATGTTTGAACTTGTGATACTGTTTGAATGTCTTAGTTTTATCTATGATACTGTTTTAATCCATGATAATATTTTGTTTAGGTAATGTGCATTAGTAATTTTGACACTGTTTTAATCCATGTTTTAATTTATGATACTTTTTTGCATAATACAGTATCAAACAAAACACATGACTAATTAAATAGTATCAAAGATAAAAGCATGATATCATAGTCATGTGTGTTGTTTAATACTGTATTATGCAGAACAGTATCACAAGAAACAATATCACAATAGAAATGAACATAGAATTTGCACATGTGCTCAGAATTTTTATTATAATATGTTTTCGGAATGGTCTCGACGAGACGGTCAAGACCAGTAGCTTTGCTACTGCGTATGATAGATTTTACCTATTTGAAGTCGTCTCTTTAACTTAAAATAGCAATCTTTAATTTTTTTTATTAAAACAGTATCACAAATCTTCTAAAACAGTATCACGAATAAATGTACATCCTTTTGCTGCAAATTAAAGCTCTTCCAAGGTATATGGGTCCCTTAAAAGCAAACACATACTTCAGAGCAATGCCAAAATGAATAAAGAAGAACTGTCAATTATTCTCAAGTTAATGGGAAGTCATGTAAAGGGTCATCTAAAGACAAGAGTAGCAGTTCTAGATCTGACTTAGATAAAATTATGAACAATGTTTCTAATTCTTTCCTTGAATTAGAACATATTTGAGATTCAATTAGGACATAGATTCCCATTGGACAGATAAGTATAAATATATAAGGTGTTTAATAGACAATAGTAGGTAGATGAATTAATCAGTAGAGAATAAACAAGAGAATAATATTGTTCTTAAAATATTTCATTAGTAGTACAAAATCATAGGTTTAACAGTATCACCACAAAACAGTATCATAATTAGCGTTTTTTTACAATTAAGGGTATGTTGGTCTTTTAGCTCTAAAATATGACTTTAATTGAATTAAGTTTTGAGCATATGACTTTAGAGCCCATAAGTACCCAAATAGTGACCGGCCCTGAATTTACCCTATTTGTTTTGGTCAGTGTTCTAAAATCCTGTGCTGAAAATTAAGGACCCGCAAATCGTCCTCAACTCCTTATAATAAAAATGTTATTTAGAGTATGTATAGTAAAAATTTGGGAAATTGGTACAAATTGTTTCTAACTTTTGTCTTAATAATTCTTGACGTTATTATTATTATTAATTTTTTTTTTGCATAGAAGTCTCTAATTTATGTGTTTTAGTTCGCAATTGGTCCTTATTTGATAAAAAAACAAATATGCTCTTAGTTTTAATTAGAGAAAATTACAATTGGATTCTTCATCTTTACAAAAGATACAAATGAGTCCAATACATTTATTAAATAATATATAATTTAACATATTAAATATATTATTATAGTCGTGTCAATTAAAACTCGATCTTGGTACCAGTCCATAACAATCAAAGTTGAATCACGAGCCTATATTAATGAAGAAAATTAAACGAAGTAACAACTGGTAGTATAGAGAGGCGGCCGTAAACTAGATAGTGTTGACTAATTTGAAGGATCATTCGATGTGGTTGAAATGACTAAAATTCTCTTTGTTCGGTCAAGTAAGGGAAATTCCATTGAATTCAAATTGTCTCAATGGTATTTTTATAAGAAAAAAAAATGTAAAACTTTTGTACTTTAAGTATATGTAACTGCTATTTAATGTAAAAAAAATTGAATAAAAATCAAGTTAAATAAATAACAAAACGACGTATATAATTTTATGACATTCAACCAATCTTATTATTATTTTTAACATAAAAATACTAATAAAAATTTAATTACACATTATTTATTTTTTATTTTTGAACGATAATAAAACGATAAATTAAAATATGAAGAATACAGTTGAAACTCTAATATTTGTAGTTATTAATAAATATCTCAATTAAATAAAAACACTTGAATATTAAGGTTGTGACAAAAAAAAAAAAAAAAATTTACGTTGTAACAATGAAATAAAAGCTTAAATTTTAAATAATGTAATTACTTAATAATATAAATAAATTATTTAACATATTTGTTAATAATTATGAGCTTAAATTTTAGTTATTTTATAATAGTTCGTAAAATATACAAAACAATTTACTATATTATCAGTTTGGTCAATAAAGTGTTAAATAATAAAAAAAATGTTAGTTTCCTTTAATTTTTTATAACAAATAAAAGTAATGGACCTATTTGCACTTTTTACAAATGTTAAGAATCCAATTATAATTTTTTTCTTATTAAAACTATGGAAATATTTGTCTTTGTCATAAAATAAAGACTAATTACGCACTAAAATACATAAGTTAGGGACTTCTTTACTAAAAAAACAAACGTTATGTACCATTTCTACACTAAGGACAAAGGTTATGGACCATTTGCACCAATTTTTCCAAAAATTTTGTAGATTATAAATCGTGGGTCCTACGAAATGTATAGATAAAAATCGGTAAAAATTATGGGTCCACGAAATGTGTGGGTAAAAATAATGTTTGACCAACTTACAAGCGTAAACACTAACAAACATATTATTTTAATCAGTGTTTTAAAAAGTATTAGGTGTGACAAGACACTAAGGTCAAGCTTCATGTTTTACGAGCCTATGCATTTTTTGTTTTTAATATTATTTTAATTATTTTAAATCATTAAATAAATAAAATAATACATATCAAACATTTAAAATCATAAAATACTATAGTTATTTAATATTGCATAAAAATAATATTTTAAAAAAACTAGAAATAACCTTAAAAGTTTATGTTGCGTCAATTCTTTGAGATTATCGTTGCTTTAGTCTTCAAGAATATGGGGTTTGGAGTTTTGGGGGTAGGTTACGCAGGTAGAAGCCTCAATGTACAATAGTTTAACGACATTGAATTTTTTTTAGAAGAAATTACCCCCATATACTTGACTTTTTTTTTTTTTTGAATAGAGCCTCAAAATCGTAGATGTCTTTAGTATAACCGAATTTTCCTCAATTATGTAATTGCGAAAACCCTAAAACATATTGAACTCAAATGTCGCCTTCATTAGAAGGTTGAAGTTCAGAAATTGAATAACAAAAATTGCAGTAATTGATACATCCGAATTGAAGAGTTATTTGGTCCATAACCAAAGTTGAGTCGCCAATTGTGATGAAGACAAAAGTTATTTGTTTGGATACACACTATCTCGCACGAAGTCAACAAATGTGTCGTTGACTCAAGAAAAATAGTCTGATTGTGAACATTCCAGTTATAATTTTAATATGTTGTTCATTAACATCACATGCATGTTTATTCTTTTGTTTTTGAATGTGCATATATATTGAAGGGAATAATTCAGTAATAGTTATACTAATTTACATAGAAGTGTTCTAATTACTTTAATTAAGTATCAATATATTTAATTTAGTAACAATTATGTTAATATATTGAAGGCACTATTTAAATTTCTGTTGTATTTCATTAATAATCAAAATGACAACACGATAAATATATTATACGATGAACACTCATTGTCAGATCTATAAGCTAATTAATATCTTTATAATCATTTTCGACAAACGATACTAATTGTAAATGATGTTAGTAAATGTAGAATACATATTATTATCATAGACCGTTTTCATTGCAGTTTATTGTGTAGTATCTGACCCAATTTCGTCTCAATAACAATTCAGCAACAATTTTGAATAATTGTATATATACAACTGTGTTACAGTGATTCACATAGTTCAATAGTTTAATTTATTATTTTAATTTTCTAGATTTCATAAAAATTTAAATAATCAAAACACTGAATACAAATTAAATCAGATACCTTCACCCGATGAACTATTCTTGATGTTAAATTCTCAGTTTCCTCAATCAAGAAATTGTCAATGGTAAATGTTACAAATTCGACACGTCTATGAAATAATGTCTGTTATGCATCAGTCAGAACGTTTCTTTCATTCACAAGAGTTCAACCATGTTTTAGACTATAAATCACTGTAAATACATGAAAAATATTTCATTGTAAAGACATATGATGTTGTGAATAACTTCAATCTTCAATAATAGAGACGGTTTACACAAAAACCCATTTGTGAAACATTCTCTTGTTGAAGATGTGGCATTTGAAATTTAAATTTGAAGATGATTATGGAATGATATTCATCAATTTCAAAGAGAAGTAACGATTGTACTAAAATGGAAGAGATGAGAATTGTTAGCTTGTATTTATTATCTATAGTAAATATGTTATTTTGGTTATTATTTTGTATTATTATTATTTTTTCAATCTAGTAACTTTGCAATTTTTAGAATAAAGATGTGCATTTAATTTTGGGTAAATTCAAGGCCGGTCATTGTTTTGCCACTTATGGGCTCTAAAGTCATATGCTTAAAACTTAATTCAATTAAAGTCATATTTTAGAACTAAAAGACCAACATACCCTTAATTGTAAAAAAACGCTAATTGTGATACTGTTTGTTGTGATAATGTTTTGTTGTGATACTGTTTTATTGTGATACTATTTTTTTGTAATACTGTTTTTTTGTAATGCTGTTAAATCTATGATTTTGTACTATTAATGGAACATTTTAAGAACAATATTATTCTCTTGTTTATTCTCTAATGATTAATTCGTCTACTATTAAACACCTTATATATTTATACTTATCTATCCAATGGGAATTTATGTCCTAATTGAATATCAAACATGTTCATAGCTACGACAGATCTCTTTAACAAGTTGAAATTTCAACAATATCTAATTCATGGCTTACCTTAAGATTCACGAATCAGCTTAAAACACATTCACGATATGACTATGTTTTTCTACATAAAATACATTCAAACACCAGTTTTGTGGTGACTATTCAGAAGTTTTTGGTGTTATGAGTAGTCAAATACAAGTTTATAATTCTTGTAGTGAACCTTGTTTAGGATCTAATGAATCAAGAACTGGGAGTGTTAATGAAAAATGATCAAGTTCAAAGGATGTTCAACAAGAGAAAGATGAAAGTGGCTTCAATAAAGATACATTTATTTGTGATACTGTTTTAGATGATTTGTGATACTGTTTTGATAAAAAAAAAATTAAAGATTGCTATTTTAAGCTAAAGAGACAATTTCAAACGGGTAAAATCCATCATACACGGTGGCAAAGCCACTGGTCTTGACCATCTCGTCGAGACCATTCCAAAAACATATTATAATAAAAATTATGAGCACATGTGCGAAATCTATATTCATTTATATTGTGATACTGTTTTCTGTGATACTCTTTTACATAATACAGTATCGAACAACACAACATGACTAAACATTAGATGGTGGAACATTCAAGCTCCTATTTACATCAATTAGATGGTGGAGCATTCAAGCTCCTATTTACATAAGATGGTGGACTATTCAAGCTCATATTTACAGCATTCAAGCTCATATTTACAGTATTCTTTGCCCATTTCTGTTGTTATACTATTTTGTATAATACAGTATCAAACAACTTTCATGACTAATTAATAACACAAAGAAATAATCTAATGACCAACTTAATACAATATTAAGTTGCTATTCTATAATACAGTATCGAGCTGTTTTCTATAATACAATATCAAGCGGCAAATCATGGTCACAACTAATATAATGATACTATATTCTATGATACTGTTTTCTATAATACAATATCATCCATATAGAAATTCATCAAACAAATCATCCTTATAAATACTCTAGCACGGAGACAACTCCAATTCAACATTTGATTTACAGATTATTGCACTTAACTGTGGAACAATATGGGCCATCACCCAATCTTCTTGTCTTAAGAAGCAAATGCACAAAATCCCACAACAAGTGATGCACTTCAGCCAACAAGTAAAACAACGTGCAAATAAGCATAACTCTTTCTTAGAATTCATGTCCCTTGAATACATAGCCAACTTAATCCCAGCAAACAACAAAATAACCCCTAAAACACCAACTGGAAATTGATCCAAAATCTTCACCAAAGAACTGTCTAAAACCAATTCTAAAACCAGTTTAGCTACACCAAAATCTTTCACCAATCCCAAAACCAGTTTAGCTACACCAAAATTTTTCATAAATTTTTCATTCCTTCCATGAATGCTTAGATATATTTACAATTTCAATAGCAGATAGTCCAGATTTTACTATAGAGAATTAAAAAGTGACATTGCGCCATAGAAGCACTCGTCGGAGGTAGAGGAGGTTTGTGGAGTTGGAAGATTGTGCCAATGGAAAGTATGGTTAAAAATGTTGATTTTGGAATTAATATAAAATATTGATGTAAAGTATGACTTAATCACAATTTAAAAAAAAAAATTGACCTAATTTAAAATAAGTCATGTGTAGATGATTTATTGACAATTTTCCCATTAATTTTATACAATTGGGTCAAGACTGGGCTCCAAACATGTATGTTGGGCCTCTCTTTTAAATGGCGAATCATGGTGGATCATGGCCCAAGAAATAAAGTTACAAATGTGAAGTGAAGTGCAAGGATGATTTGGTTCGGTCAAATTTTAATTATAAGCACGTATGTAACTATTATGTAACCCAGTCATAAACTGCACAAGAAAATAAAAATAAAAATGATAAACTTTAATTCGGACTTTCAAGATGAATCATAATCAACAACATAGTGAATTTTTTGATTTGGTAGTTCTTAAGTAACCACTATTTTTATGTTTTTGGCTGGCGTCGTACCCCGCATAGGCTGTAGAAGTACATTCATTTTATATATTTATTTTCAAGTCAGTAGTTTTATGCATTCATAATTAATTTTCTTTATTTTTAACACATGAAGCTAGCTGATAAAAGCGTAGAGAAATATGCCTATAGAATTAAATAAATATACAGCGATTACATTAGAGGGTCCACAAGGGCAAGAAGAGATTGATGGACTATATATATATTAGGGGCGGAGCTAGAAATTTTAGCAAGAAGAGGCTCTATGGTAGTTAGCAGGACTTCAGTGCTGACCGAAGACATGGTGACTTGTGGCAGCATTAGGCGACATAGCGCTAGCCGATAGAGATAACAGTATGTGAATAAAACAATAAAATTATTTATTTTATTAAAAAAAACATTTTATAAAAGTAGTCGATTTTGGGTTAGCTGTACATAAAAATAGAATAAAATAATAAAAAATAAAATCAATATTTTGTTTATAAAAAAATATCAAGTTTTAATTAAACCTAACTTGAAAAAAAAAATAATAAAAAAAATCATAGTTACTCATGTATATACGTATGAAAATAAAGTAAACAAAAAAAAAATATATATATATATATATATATATATATATATATACCTAACTTGAAAAAAAAAATAATAAAAAAAATCATAGTTACTCATGTATATACGTATGAAAATAAAGTAAACAAAATATATATATATATATATATATATATATATATATATAAGCTATTTCCATTTTCCCATAAGTGAAGAAAAAAAATTATGTTTAAAAATTAAAAACTCAATCATATTTTCACGAGATTTGTTAGTAAAAAAGGAAAAGGTAATTTCAAATTACTAATTTGTTTTATTTTATTTTTTCAAATTTTGGAATTGAAAATTCAAGAAACATTATGGTCTAAAAGATTAAGTTTAATGTTAAGCATGATATTTTGCAAATTTTATCTTTCTAAAACGTGAAAAAATTAGTGTTGCAATTTATAGAATTATGTAAAAAGATGAAATATACAAATGGAACTAAAGATTAAAAATATAAAAGACATTTTTTAAAATTGGAGATTAATTGCACAACTTTTGAAAAGAAAATTATGTAAAAAGATGAAATATACAAATGGAACTAAAGATTAAAAATTTAAAAGACATTTTTTGAAATTGGAGATTAATTGCACAACTTTTTAAAAGAAAATTAAGGAAAAACAGTATTGTCAGGACTTGAACTCAGATTTGCTCAAACAAATGGTAAACTTTACCACTAGGGTACATGCGTTTCTGATAATTTTATCTACATGTAAAGGTTTTATTTTGTTTAAAATTCAAAATTTGTTAAAACAAAACAAAAATTTTGAAATTAGTGTGGGAGCAGTCAGCCCTAGGGGTGGCAAAACGGCTCGTCGGCTCGTCGGCTCGGCTCGTAAAAGCTCGGCCCAGCTCGGACTCGGGCTCGTCGAACCACGAACACGAGCTAGGGCCGAGCCGGAGAAAATAAAAACGAGCCGAGCGAGCTCGGCTCGTCGACAAAACGAGCCGGCTCGTTGGGCTCGTGGGAACGAGCCCACGAGCCGGCTCGTCATACGAGCCCACGAGCTGGGCTCGTGGGCTCGTTAAGTTGGGCTCGTTCCCACGAGCCGGGACGAGCCACGAGCCAGCTCGGCTCGTGGCTCGTCCCACGTAACCCAACGGTCACGAGATCGTGACCGTTGGATGATGATCCAACAGTCACGATCTCGTGACCGTTGGCCAACGGTCACATTTGTGACCGTTGGCAATAATTTTTTTTTTTTTTTTTTTTTTTTTCCTTTTATGATTTTCCTATAAATACCCTATTTCTAAACTCATTTTTTCACACCTCAATCTTTTATCTCTCATTCAATTACATACTCAATCTATTATAAATTCTCAAATCTCAATATTTGTGTTCTAAGTAATTAGTATCTAGTATCTTATTATCTAGTTATTACGCTAATTTTCTACTTCTACTAATTTTCTACATTTATATTTTCTAATTTCTACGTTCTACTAAATCTTCATATTCTCCTATTTTCTTTCTCTATTATTCCAAATGGCATACAATCGAAGTGATGATGATTTCAGTGGTCTTAATTACATTCCAATTCCAGAAGACATTATTGATCAGTTTGGTGGTAGCACTGATCCAATTGATTTGGAAGACTTTCATGACGACGCCAATACACATGAAACTACTACCATTGGCTCTAGCACTAAACGAAAAGCCACCAAACAAAAGGCTAAATGCTGGGAGCATTTTGAGTTGGTGCCGACTGGTAAACTAGTGAACGGAGTCCCTGAGTTCAAAGCACAGTGTAAACACTGTAAGGAGAAGTTTGCTTGGCAGAAGGGGATTGGCACGACCCATCTAAACAGACACTTCAAAAAGTGTCAATACAAACATGGAGGTGTGGATTCAAATCAAGCACATCTCCAGTTTGGATCTCCGGGGGCCGGGTCTAGTGGTCCTACTCTCAACAACTGGATATACTCACAAGAACTTATGCGACACGAAGGACTACCGGAATTGATAGCAAATGTCGAGTTTCCACTAAGCTTGGTGGACAATCCTCATTGGACTGCATTCATCCAAAAATATCTACAACCAAGGTACGTTAGTATTTCTAGAAATACACTTCGTAGAGATACTATTGCTAGATATAATACTAAAAAAGAAGCTATTATTAATGATATTCATAATTACAATGGTGTTGTATCTTTTACATCAGACTTATGGACAGGTTGTAACCAAAAAGGATACATGGTAGCAACTGCACACTACATTGATAATAATTGGTTAATGCATAAAAAAGTAATAGCATTTAAACAAATAGACTATCCTCATAATGGAAATAATATTTATCAAGTTTTATTAAATGTGTTACAAGAATTTAAATGTGATTCTAAAGCTCGTAGTTTTACATTTGATAATGCAGGCCCAAATAATATAGTAATTGAAAAATTAATGCAACATTGTAATCCACAATTTGATGGTATTTTATTTCATATTCGTTGTGTGTGCCATGTGTTTAATTTAATTGTACAAGATGGATTACAATTTATACGCCCACAATTAGAAAAAATTAGATTTGCTATTAATTATATTTCGATTTCACCATCAAGAAAACAAGTTTTTGCTGCTTTATGTATAGAAAATGGGCTGCAATCAAAATGTTTTGCAACTGATGTTGGCAATAGGTGGAATTCAACATATCTTATGCTTGAATCGTGTGAAGGTTATGAAGATTGCATTACTGTATATTATAATGGCCGACACTCACACGGCTCAGAATATGATTTAGAATTACATGATTGGGAAATATGTGGTCATGTTAGAAAATTTTTAAAAGTTTTTTACGACGCAACAAATGCATGTTCTGGTGTTTATTACCCAACTACTCCGCTTGTTTTAAATCATTTCTATTATATTGCTAACAATTTTCATAAGTATAAGAATTTTGCTCTTTTTACTAGTATTATACATGTCATGGAAGCTAAATTTAGAAAATATTGGGAACAATTACCTATGTTATTTCCATTAGCATGTATCATGGATCCTCGACTTAACTTAGAGGGTACAAAAGTAACAATAATGGCAATTTCAGATAAATTAACTTTTGGAAATCCAGTCACGTGTTCTAATTTAGAACAAACTTTATGTTCTATGTATGAGATTTATGCTGAAAAGGCCGGTACAAACGTTGTACGACCCCCTAATCCAACATATACTTCGTCATCAACTGATGACATTGACTTATGGAGTTACGTTAGTACACATAGGACCACTCAAAGTCAACAATTAGTTGGTTTTTCTTCTAGTTCTTCCCTTCCCTATTCTAATGATACACCTGTAGAGTTAGGTAGGTATTTTGGACATGATGTGCTTAGTATGTTAGATGAAGAGGAGAGAAAAAATTTTGATATACTTAAATGGTGGAGACAACATCAACGTAGTTACCCAATTCTTTCCAAAATGGCACGTGATCTACTAACACCTCCGGTGTCAACTGTAGCATCGGAGGCTGCATTTAGTATAAGTGGCAGGGTTTTATCTGATATCAGGTCAAGACTCAAAGCCGACATTTTAGAAAGTTTACTATGTCTAAAGGATTGGGATGATGCCGAACTTCGAATTCAAGACAAAGTGGACAGAATAATGTCTGAAGAACTTGAAGATTTGAATATGGATTAATCATATTCGTAGAATCGTAGTAAGTATTATTTTGCATTAATATTTCTGTATTTGAAGAATTTTTCTTATTTTAATAAAAAATTGTACACGTAACATCTTGTTCGTGTACAATTTTAACCCCGCCTACTTTTAAAGTAGCCGGTCCCAAGCCCGGAAAAAGGAGGAGGGTTTTTAATTATACATTTTTAACATAAACGATTTTCGATTATGTATTATTTTTTATTTTCAAATTTAAAAAAATGTAAAACACAAAAAAATTGAGGTGGATTTTAAATCTTTAATTTTTAACATAAATGATTTTTTATTTCTACTTTCTTTTTTATTTAATTATTTTCAAATTTATTTTTTATTTTCAAATTCAAAACAAAAACTTAATCAAATATGAAAATTTTAAAAAACATAATCAAGATAATTCAATAAAAATTTTAACATAAAGATAAATATTTAATCTTTAACATAAAGATAAAGATAAATAAATGATTTATTTTAAATATTTACATTTTGTTATTTAATAAAATAAATAGAAATTAGAATATAATGATTTATTTTCAAATTATAAACCAAAAAAAAAAAAAAAAAAAAATTTAAAAAAAAGCTCGGCTCGGCCCGGCTCGTTCCGGCCCACGAACCGTGGGCCGAACCGAGCCCACGGTTTGGAGACGAGCCGAGCCCAAGCTCGGCTCGTCCCCACGGACGAGCCGAGCTCGTGATTTATGGGCCGAGCCGGCTCGGCTCGGCCCATTGTCATGGACTCAGCCCCCACTGCCCCGCCACACTAAATCCGCCCATAAAATAATATATATATATATATATATTTTCTAATTTCCAAATTTGTGGTGCAGTAAATGAAATCACTTTAAACGTCATTGAGTCCTGTTCTGAATCTGAAGAACAAAACATGCATGCAAAGGGCCCATTATATGATGACATACACAGGCCATTCTCGGAGGAACCTTTATTCAAAAGAATTTAAAGCAAGGTTTGACTATATTCTGCTTTCGGTGCCACGTAGATAACCTTTGAGCACTAATCCAGAAAATTTCCATCACTTCATCGATCATTTTTCTTTATGTATTCGAGTTCAATTTTCAAATTTCCAGTATTTCAGTTGAGATAAATTTCATTTATGATCGTTCTTAGCACTATCAATCTTCTTATTACCAAATAGGTTTTTTTTTTTTTGGGGGTGGGGTGTCCGGCAAAAGCCAATTATGTGAATCCAGATCATGGGACTAATTGAATTCCAAAATGGAATAAAGTGAAAAAAATAAAATTTATTGGACCCTGAAACATCATAACGCCGAGTAGGCAAGACAGCACTATAATGTCAAACCACTCACTCAGCCCACCAACGCTAATCATGGACCACAATACACAAAAGTAATTCCAGTTGGACGATTTCTATGTGAGGAAAATTATTTTTGAATAAAATTAAACTAGTCCACCACATAATTACAAAAAAAAAATGATGAACTTGGATATTATGATGTCAATTAGAAAATTGATCAACCAACTTCCTTCACTATCAAAAAACAAAAATCCCATTATCTATTTGAAACTTGGACTCTCTCTAAATGGAGCCGACTTCTTGTCAATATATTTATTAAAAACAAGAAAATATAAACAGTTCATTGAATGTCTCCATAATTATATGAGCTTCAAAATCTTTTATTTTAATTTAATGTTATATTTTTATCATGCTGGACTGGTCATCATCTTCTACCAGCTCACAAATGCACAATGCCACCATAAATAAATAAATATGATAAAAGAAAGTACTGTATGTACCTTTTCAATAATATAAAATATAAATGCCAAAAGGACAATGAAATAAATTTGAGATTTTCACTTCTTTACACATTACTAATAATTATAATTGTGAAGAAAAATGCTAACTAGGACTAGGAGGAGGAATACAGAACAAAAAACAAACAGTCATTGACAAAGAGGAAAAAAGAATTGGAAAAGATGAGTTAAAAGACACCATTTTTTCAATCGTGAAAACGAAAATTAAGAAAAGTACCTTCAAACATACCTGCAAAAATTAATCTCTAATAATAGTATTGTAATTGCAGCAATTCAATAATCAGGCATGAGTTGACTGATTTTCCCTTCTTCATTCTCGACTTTCTGTTCAGTAACTCTCAACCACATACAAACAGCAGTGAAACTGAGGACCAAGCTCAAGAACCCACTCCCTAACCCGATCCCCACAATGGCCAAAACCGATAGACCTTTACTCTTCATCGGCGGCAATGGGTATCCATAAAGATCCTTATTCCCTTCGTACGAACTCGCATTGAACCGCGGCAAGTTCCCGCTCCGGTTCCCCAGTGTCGCTGGAATTGGCCCCGAAAGTTTATTATTCGAAACGTCAAAAACTGAAAGTCTCACGAGTAGGCCGAGCTGCTGGGGAATGGTGCCCGACAGCTGGTTATCGTGTAAATCGATTACATTGAGATAAGCACAGAGCGCCAATTGCTCGGGGATTGGGCCAGATAGATGGTTCGATGAGAGATTTAAAACCGCCAAATTGACCAAATACTGAAGCTCCGGCGGGATAGGACCGGTCAATGCGTTGGACGAGAGGTCCAGAGCCTGCAAATTTGTGCAATTCGACAGATACGGCGAGATTGTGCCCTTGAGGGCCAAATTGGAGAGGGATAACTTGTAGATGCGGCCATTGTTGCAGGTGGCGCCCTGCAGGGAGGAGTCGAATCCCTGGCAGGGGTTGGCGAAGACGGCCTTAGTCCAGTTCTGCAAATTCTTGAATGGGTCTTGTAACGACTCGCTCAGATGAGTCAGACACCGCTCGTCGTTCGGATCCGCGGCGGAGAACGGCAGGGCGGCGCAGAAAGTTAGCAGGGCAGCGGCCAGTATCTGGCCCCAAACACCCATTTTCCTCAGGTCAGAGGACAAAATGGCCCGGTTCCCTAGTAGACCTATTTAATTTCTGTATTTGTGTAAATTAAGAATGTAAGAGGAATATGAATGTATTAATTAGTGTTTGTTTATTGAACTAAGTCTTGTTTTGGGAGGATTAGTGAATTTGGAGGAAGAAACACAGGAAAAACAGTGGTAGAGAAAGGCTTATTAATATTTGCAATTATTCTCCTCTTCCGTACCACTGCCAATGTGCATGCTAGCATGTTCAAGATTTCTTTATGTACAGTTTTGAGCCTATATAGTGAGGGGTGAGGGTAGGGGTGGGTGGAGAGTAGGAGGTAGGAACTATGAAAATGAAAGAGAGTGGGGTGCACTATAAACTTGAGGAGTTGGTGAAATTTGAGGAAAGTGGAAGTGTTATAATGGATTCTTGAATTCGTTTTGTTTGACAATATGATTATCCTTATCAAATTCGAACACGACGTTGATCTAATTAAATTATTCAATTATTCAATTACTTGATCAATTAATATGTTATTGGTTCAATCCATAAATCTTTATACACTAAATATTTTAAAAATTATTAATTGAACTTCCTGAATCTTTTACAGTTTTTTTTTTCCCGGAAAAAATAGAGTATATATTTAATTAAAAATAAAAATTTCTCTGATTTTTAATTAAATTTGAACTATTAATTGGCAGGGTCAAGATGGTAAGAACACGTACCCATACACAAGGGGTATTTTGGGTATTTCAGGCAGGTATATTTAATATGGGGAACCAATAAACCAATTGGCATATGTTACGAGGAATTCGTGTCCATCATCTTTTCCGTGGGTTGATATATTTAAAGAACCGTTTGTCCAGAAATTCCGTGACGAGGTATAAATATAATGCCAAATTCATTCGAGTTCATTTATTACTCCAATATCTATACGGTACCGTTATTCCTAATTAAACGTTTAATTTTGCATTATTAAAAACAAAAGTATTTAAAATACAATTTAAGATGGTTTAGTTTTAATAATCATTGATCGTTATGAGATTTTCTCCGTTCTAAAAAGAAGAAAAGACTATTCGTGTGTCATTACGTCTTTAATTTTTCTCTTTAAACGAAACTCTCACTCAATCTCTTCCTTCAAACCATCATCTCCAACCTCTATTCACCGCCTTAATTCATCATTCTAAAACTATAAAATTAGTCTTCTTCTTTCTTGTTTTTGTTTTGGTTATATGACAGTATATTTTTCTTTGTTCTTTTTTTTCTGGGATTTTTATTGATATTATTTTTATTGTCAAAATTTATAGTTGAGAACATATCATATGGTCGGATTCCACCAATTAAGCGGTATACTAGTAGCTTATCACGAACGTTCTCCGCTACTGGAAGAAAAAAATACTTAGACGTTCGTGTGTCACTACATTTTCAATTTATCCCCTCACAAAATCATCTCTTTCAAAATTTGTTGGCCGCTTCATTCCATCTCTCTGATTCAATCATCTCCCTCAACCAATCATCTACAAAATCTGCTCACTTTTCTCAATCGATCATTTTCCTCCACTGATCATCTCCAAAATCGGTTTACTGCATAAATTCATCATCATAATAGAACATACAGTCAGATCTCACCACAAGAAAGCGATATACTAGTTAGCTATGTCCACTTAGTGCATGTTTGTGGTGACTGAATTAATTTTTTAGTGCTTATAAATTGTGAGTCTTATAAAATGTATGTATAATAAGTTAATAATAAATTGTAGGTCATACAAAATATGAATAAAAAACATGTCAATTTGACCAATTTAAATTATAATTTAAGCATAGATAAACCAAAAAATAGCTTGTTTGGCAGTGCTAAAATTATTTTTTTAAATATTTATAAGTTGTTGATCTTATGAAATATGTAAATAATAAGTTGTAAGTTATTCAAAATATGTTGATAAATTATAATTTAAGTTTAATTAAAATGAGCTAAATTAAGTCATGTTGGTTCTCACGCGCAACACGTGTTGACTCTGAAAGTTGTGGTCCTCTTAAGCGGGTAGGCCTGTCTAGGTAAATTAAAGTTGTATAGATAGTCTCCTTCCACGCTAAAAGAAGTGGTAATGTGCCTAGCATTTTAATATATGCTGATTATAAAATGATTTTGCTTTTTAGTAAGCTGTGATAAAATAACCCTACACCTAACGTCTCATTATTTTAGGTGCAAATTATCACGGTAAGTGTGATTTTCGAGATGTTAAAAGTTCGCTTGTTTTCAATTTTAATTTTGTTATAAAACTAAAGTCAAAGTCAACAATTAATTTTAACCACATATTTCATGATCTCACAACTTTTTAACAAATTTTATCAACTTTTAAGAGCTGGTTTTTGATTAACAGATTTGTGTGGAGTATTAATGATAGTCTTTGTGAATTGAAGAAAATGTTTGTGCCACTTTGATTTATGTCCTTGTGGATTCGAAATGTCGAATTATAATTAGAACTGGGATAAATGAGTAAATTTATATTTTTATTGATTTTGATTATAGTCAAATCAAAAATTTGATACTTTGGTATTTTTTTGATAGGTTAAGTTGGATTAAAAGTATGAGTATATGTTGTCCAAGTTAGGATGACTGAGTTCGACAATTTCTTTAAATTAAAACAACAGAGATTTAAAAAGATTTGTGACCTTACTCATTTTTCTAGATAGAATAGCTCACGACACAATACATCTCGAGTTGTGTTGAGTTTGAATTGCACCACAACCATTTTTGACATTTTTAATTTTAAAAGATTTGAAATTAAGGTGGTCTTAACTTTTTTCGACGCATCTTTAACATCTCTAATTGGAGGATATGGGAGTAGGTGTTATTTTCTTTCCTCTACGCAACGCAAGTAAACTCTAATTGAACTTGTACCTCTCTCCTCCAAGCATTTGCACAAAAACAAAAAGAAGAAACTAAAAGAAAAGATCCCAACTATCAAGATTTGACACCTTATGAACTGATAGTAACAAGAATATAACACAAGTGCATACAGACCAACATTCTGTTGGGAACTAATTGAAGCTCAAAATAGGGTTCTTGTGTAATCTAGGCCTACTGAAAGTGAAGGACCTCCATTTGTTGGAGGGGTCCATGAACTCTTTTTGTGATTTCAATTGGATCTTCAACTTAAGCTAAATATTTGAGGCCCTTTTATCGCCAGAGTGCATATCTCCTGGGCCCTTAGCCATCAGACAACATTATATCATATAATTTGGTCCTTAGAATTAAACCAAGAGAGTCTCCAAACCAAACATTGTCATTTTATTACTAATTTTGTGGGTATATACCAGACAAAGCATTGTACGCGTGTGAGAGAGACGTGAGTGTGACGTATGTTTACCGGTCTTGTTTAGTAGAAACAATCATCTAGTTGAATACCAACTTAAATTATTGGAGTTATTAGGTAGTTAAGCAATAGCTTCCATTGTAATTGTAAATCTTTTGGCATGTAAACAAGGAGCATGAACAAAATTTGTTTATTATTGTTAGGATTAGAGTAATAAATAAATGGTGAAAAATAAAGAATACGATTATTTATATAGGTTCGTCTCAATGTGAGAGTACGTCATGTCTTCTGCTACAGTATTTTCATTATTAATAAATGATAATTTGTTTATAAGAGAACAATCATATATATAATTAACAACTCAATGAAGATTACTTAGTAATAATAAAATTTTAAGAAATCTAATGAATGTTTCTTAATTATAATAAAATTTTAGAATAACCTAATTACAAAAGAAAAATTTGAAAACACATTTACTTAAGCAAATATAAATACCGTAAATCTTTCGGGGACACTGTCCTCTAGTCCCCCGGGAAGGGCCCACTTGCCCACCTTCCAACCCCCATGGTCACCTAACCGCGAAAGTTGATATGCACTCAACTCTGCGTATCACAATAAATTAGGCTCCATAGCTTAATAATTGTGATGTTAAATTCCGTCCAATTCAAACATCAATCATTTTTGTGTATTATTAAAATCGAATAATTCACTTTGTAATTAGATTGAATTTGGTTGGATTGAACTAAATTGGACACTATCACCATTGTTAAATGGTAAAATTTCGTTCGCTTAAATAAAAACAATAATCAACATATAAAAGTTGATGCTACTGTATTAACAATATTGATTTTATAAGTTAAAACCTTAAGTCCCAAAATCTCAAACAAATCATTTGATCCGTTTAAAATAAAAACAAGCCATTGAATTCCAAGCTCAGTTCTCAAATAATTTAATAACTTACCAAGGCATGTAAATGGTAAAATGTTCAAATATTAAATATGAAAACAACAACACCTTTAACAAAATTGACGTTTCGAATGGAACCCAGAGATTCACTAACAATGAATTACAATAATAGACCTCTAGCGTAATGATTTCAAGAAATGTAGTCGATAATTAAAGAAAGGATTGTGTTAAGAGGGAGTAGTAGATCAGATGATTGCTACTACACATTGGCGTGGTACATTTTTATGTGGGCATCAATTAATTTGAGCAGCTAGTGAAGTCCATTCAGAGTTGTGCAGATTAAACATTATGGGGCACCATTGATAAAGACATTGCTTGTGGAAGACTCAGAATAGTACTCTCCACACCTTTTACTTTGACTGCAGATATTTTTATACCTTCTACTTGAAGGGATTACCAATTTCCTCTTTATTGGAAGACTAGAACAAGGATCCGTTTATTCTGGATTAACAGATCTGACTCAAACTTTTACTTCAATAATGACCAAAAAATTTGCTTCTACTTGTGTGGTGTTACTTTTGGTAGTCGGCAGAGTAATATAATTAAAATTTCTCGTAACTCTTTTGACGTTACGAAAGTATATGACATAACATTCTCATTCTCCACCAAAACACGTCCCAAGGTATGAAACATAAAACTCATTTTCAAAGTTTCACAGGAACTACAATGGCTCAATTTAAGTATTAGAAATGAAACGTTGGATTTGTACATAGAGGTGGGTTCACTCTATTTAAATTTATGTGGTATATAAGTATAGCAGGGAACCTAATGTCAGGGTGTAACATTTTTACTAATGTAGCAGAGGGGACAATGGGATCCAAACAATATATATTGTGAAAGGGAGACAAACACAAATTCTAGAATCAATACTGTATTTGAATTGGACATGGATTTGTATTATCCTCGACAAACCTTTTTTCCAGGCGCTGTTTGGATGGCGATTTCCAAACTAATCAGAGACACACAAGCAATAAACTTTTTAAAATAAATTATGTATAAGAGTTAACCGAAAAGGATAGCCACCATAAATCCCATTTTGTGGTAGTTAATAAATATTGAAATTTGAAGGTCCCCCCCCCCCCCCCCCCCCCACCCCACAAAGAAAAATGTTAGATCTAAATTCTTTTGCTGTATCCTGCTTCGGCATTCAAGATTTTGGTGGTAGGCAGTCTGCTGGGACTAGTGCTAATAAACCAAATGTCCATTAAAATTGTTTTTTTTAACTAATGAAGTCCATGATTAGCAACGAAATAATTTGAAGTCGACACTTATTGCTAACAACTTATTATATTAGTTTTGATCTCCTCGGGTCTGTCATGGGAGTTAGCCCGTTGGCTCTCTCCCTCAGGTCCCTGCCATCTGTGCACATCCCTCGATTTACAACCCGCCTGGTCAAGAGGCCTCTGACACAGGTGGGGGGATTTCGCCTTCAGGACTTTTCCCTTAACAAAGTTTTGATCTCCTCCTCTTCCTAAGGTATGCTAGTGACCCTCTTTATGTTTACACAAAACATGTCATAATCACTTAAATCGTCATTCCGTTAATCTGTGTCAACTCCACTTATTGGAGCAGATTCACACCTCTAAAGTCCATGATTAACCAAAAAAAAAACCTTATTATATTGAAATGAAGCTGCTTTATGTTGGCGGAATTCTGTGGAAGTGACACAAAGTAGTAAAAAATCAGAAACCAAAATCTGGAAATGAAGAAGATAAACTGAGGCAAGAGTTGAACTCTTTGTCCTTAAGTCTATTTTGTCCCGCAACGGTACTTACGGCATATGGCAAATGACTCCCAAGATACAACGGCTTCCTACTTGTGGTTGAAGCACTACAAACCACAAGCACAACGAACCGGAAATCGGTTTTGTACTCCAAAAGATGAAATGAATATGAAAACCAGAAATTCAAGCAACAAATGCAAGAATTTTTGATTCAAGAAGTAAGGAATTATGAAGAATGTTATGCAAATCGTTTTTGTATCAACCACTCTGTAAAATGGACGTCCAGAGTCCCTTTTTAACGTTGAAGATCAGTTGGAAACGAAAAGGTATTAAACCAAATCGTGCAACACTTCAAAAGGACATGTCTGTTCACGCAAACCCATGCGATCGCATGGTTTAACCAAGCTGCGATCGCAAGGTACAAAAAATAGAACAGATCTTCATCCAGAATAACCATGCGATCGCAAGGCTTTGCCTCCTGCGATCGCATAGAAGGACCAAAATACATTCTGCTAAAATTTTAGCCATATTGCGATCGCAGGTTTACATACCTGTGCGATCGCATGGTCAAACTTTTGACCCAATTTTGTCCTTTTTCGTAATTTCTCATTCATTCGATATTGGTCCGCGACCTGACCGGGTAGGTCGATCCCCGTTCCGGGGGCGTTGCCCCCGAAGCATGCGTCGAAGTGGCAAACAAATTTGCCTAAACGGATTGGGTCGGGTCTTGTATATTTGGCCAAGTTGACACGGAGTCACTTAGTTAATTTCTCGACATTTTAAACCAATTTCCAACACTTTACAACTCAAACAAGTTCCAGCTAGTGATGTTAATAATATGAATTATGTTGTAGCATAAGATCTAATCTAATCTAAACTAAACTACTTTCACAATTGATCTAATCGGATAAAATATATCAATTCGATTAACAATTTATGAAAAGGTACTAAAAACATATATTTGGCATTGTGTATGGAATGAGATAGAATTTTAAAATAGTGGAAATAATCAGATCGACAAGGAATAAGTAATTAATATTAATTGATTAGAAATCTTAAAATAAAGATGCAACCATAAAATCTTAAATAATAGGAAGCAACCATAAACAGGAAAAAAAAATCCTAAAATTTGAGAGTTTCTTCTTATGTAAGTTCATTCCATGAATTTGACTAAGCTACCACCTTCAAACTCATCTTTGTTGTATAAAATTAGCTGCCTTTCATGAGTGAGTACAATCACGAAATTCTGTTTACAAATCCTAAGATTAATACTTAGGAGTGACAAATTTACCTATTGACAGCAGTCAAGTCAACCTTAAAAGAACAATAACAACATCTCAAAACAAGATTATCTGCCGGACTAACCAGGAAACTTGCACCTACAAGTTCATTAAATCCTTGAAAATGCAAAACGCTCCAAGATAAAGTGGCTGTTACCCTCTGATTGAACTTCATTGGAAGAAAATAGAAAGAGGATAAAGAAATACCGAAATCGTTAAATAGAAATTTCAGCTGTCAGGCATCTGATTTTAGAGTGTCTGGATCCAAGTTGCAGATGAAATCCATTTGGCTCTTATCTGGGTTCTTCTCTTTCCATACTCTTGCGATTTGAAACAAACTGGAAGCAGATTATTCAAATCAGAACATTGTTTAAGGGTTGATAAAACATCCGGGGTTCAAATAAGCTCACATTCGGTGCTAGTGCTGGCAAAGTCACTTGCGAAACATTGTTATGAAGGGAGTAAAAGGAGCCCATTTCAAGATTATCTACAGTGGCTGCAATTCCTCCATGTGAATGATGGATCTATATAGAAAAGAACTAAGATGAAGCTCGAAGGTAGCGCTTTAGTAAACTATATATTTCTCTGGTAATATTTACATAGATATAGACGAGCCAATACTTACATCTTCTAATAGAAATAGATCAAGTCCAGATTTTTCTCTAGGATCCACAGAAGCAAGCTTCATGGACAAAAACTGCACGAAGAAGAAATTCAGCATTCAAATCAGTATTGTTGTAGTTGGCTTTGCAAAGCAGCACAAAGATTGCCAACTAGTTTGTTCGCAGTTAATTGAAATGCTGGCAAGGATAGGGTCTAATGGCTATGCATGTCATTGAGTAGATAGTCCAATTCAATTGGAGGTAATCACTAAAATCCCCGGAGAGGGGATAAGGCTAAGCAGATTGTGCAATCTACCTATCTTTGGGAAAGTATCAACTCTGAACATTGTTCAAGATTTTTAGATTGGATATAAAAGAATACTATAGAGTTAAGTAACTAGGTAAGTGAGCTGCCACAGAGTTATCCTATCATCAATCAGACACAATTTCTCTCAATGCAAAAAAGAACATTCTTTTAATGAATTTTAGTCTCTCTCATAAGCGTGTAGTAATAATTCAGACATGGTAGCATTTCACAAAGTGTTGACGCCTAAACTTTGGATCTGAGAGAGCATACCTCAACCTGATGTTGCAATGATAATACATAATTGATAATCTCATCAAGCATTATTGCCTTCCCAGTGATCTGAAAGGAAATAATGTGCCAGTTGTTTAGTTATGTTAAAACTGTAAGATGGCTGAGGAAGTCCTTTCTAAGTTTACCTTGTCGCATCCAGGAACAAGATCTTGAAGAACTTTCATTCGTTCACTTATTCTTTCTCTTCTAATCTGCAATACCAATACGCATTGAGATTAACCATTCTAGGAAGTAAATGTGTAAAATTCAGAAAATAGAAAAACAAGAAGTAAATCATACTCTTTCAGCAAGGCTGTGTCTGCTGGTTGCTTCACCTCGTTTTGCTCTCACCTGGACATAATCTTTGTTCCTATCTTCTGTACTATTCGTTGAATGAATTAGGGCATTTGGAGCTTTCTTACTATTGGACTTGTTTATACATTCTTTTCCAACAATTTTACAGCAACTTTTGGCAACTGATTTGTGTGCTAACTTATATTCGGTGATTTCATTCCTCTCATGCTTAATGTCTGCATTCTATTTATAAGTAACAGCAAATTTAAAACTCGTGAAGATAGTCTTCAGCAAAATACAAATAAACGAAGAAAAACAGAAGCATACAAAGATGTTTAGGAAATTAATGAAAACTAGAGAGTACTTTGTCTAACCTCTGAGGGAGTTAACTGAGATGCATCGTTAAATCTCTTCCTTCTCTTATCAAAAGGCGAAAGTTTCAAGCTTTGTCTCTGACATCCTTGTTGAAATTGCACACAACCACCACTGGCACTTAAAGAACTAAACCTTGCCTCATGACCCCTTCCTACCGAGGAGCAATTGGACGGATGAACAGAACCGCCAATCTGAAGGGTGTCGTTCTGATAAAACGACACATTATTCTTCAAGACACTTCCATTGCCAAAATCATTAAATTTAGGCTCTAGATCAACAACAGCACCATCCAACTGATACTGGAAAATGTCGTTCTCATTACTCAATACTCGATTTTCTGGCACATCGCTGAAGGAGCTTCTATTGACCTGATCACAATAGGCAACTGAAGTTGCTCGGATTTCCTCATTCTGCACCAGGAAAACTAGTGGATTTGGACTACCAATGGAACATAGAGGCTCTCCAACCAGAGGTTCATCATTATGCCCTGAACCCATTATCTTCCCAAGAATTTCTCCAGTGTGAAAATCACAAGATATGAACAATCCAGAGGGATTTGATATGTGCTCTCTACTTTCAATTCAAACAAAGAACTACCAAACAAAGAAAAAAAAATCAGATTAGGAGATAACAATTCCAAATGAAGTATTGAACAGTCAATAGAACTCTGTAAGTTATTATTACAGAATATTATGGAGGGTTTGACCATTAGCTGGAAAAAGAATCTGTTATAGGACTGACTAAGCAAGGAACAAACATCTTTGGCAGCTTTATTAAGCCCAGAGAGGGTGAAAGAGAAAAGAAATTACGCAGTTCCAGAATTGTCCAACACATCAAAGGAAAAGTATCCAATGTAACACAATCAGCTCTTAAACTCTAAAACCCTAGTGATATTGGGGTAAACATCAAATTCTCTGCAGACGACTAAGATTTTTTTTTTTGGTTTCTGTTACATGAAAAAAACATATGGGTAATCATTAATTATTTTATGCAAATGATGATAAAGAATAACATGCCAGAGTAGCAAACCTTCAAAATGTGAAACCCAAAGAATCTTTCTGGAGATGTAGAAGCGAATTTCCAGGGCCCTTAACAGATTTACTGGAATGTTTAAGATTTTGGTTTTAATAGTTTGAACTTTGAATGTTTGAAAACAACAATAATCAAGTCTACGGTAATATTTTGTGTACTTATATATACGTACTTGAATTATTTGACACTTTCTGAAAAATCCTTTCTTGACATTGTAATCTTAATTTTCCTCATTTTAGAGTTAAAATTTACGAGTTAAATGTTTTATTAGTCACTGAACTATTGCTTCCGTCTTCATTCACTCACTCAACTTCAAAATATTTCTGATTACTCACTAAACTTTCAAAAATGTCTCGCCGTTACTCACTGAACGTCATTCAGTTACGACCAACAAACGAAAATTCCACGTGGCAGATGGAATGCTTATGTGGCAGACGGAATCATCCACCACACATTTGAAATCGCCCAAATCAGCCAAAATCGTGCGCCATGTCATCAATTCAAAAACGTTTTCACTTAAAATCACTTGAAACATTTTCACTTGAATTGATTTTAAGTGATGATATGACGCACGATTTTGGCTGATTTAGACGATTTCAGATGTGTGGTGGATGATTCCGTCTGCCACATAAGCATTCCATCTACCACGTGGAATTTTCGTTTATTGGTCGTAACTGAATAGCATTCAGTGAGTAACGGTGAGACATTTTTGAAAGTTCAGTGAGTAATCAGAAACATTTTGAAGTTGAGTGAGTGAATGAAGACAGAAGCAATAGTTCAGTTACTAATGAAACATTTAACTCTAAAATTTACCTTACTTTCCTTCGACAATTTGAAAAATATCCTTCTTCAATTTTGTTTAAATACATAATTTTCATTTTACATTCTTTTATATAATTTTTTTTTAAAAATACCTCAATTACATTTTAAAAATAATTTTTTGTTTCAAAACAACATATTTACACTGTGTATGTTACAATATGCTATTTTTTATTACAAAAATCAGTAACATTTTGAGTTACTGTATGTTAATTTTATTAAAAAATCAATATTTTACCCATCGACAACCCTTTGCTACACCATAACCCACTACTACTTATTACTACCAGCGCCGCCCTTGCATCAACCATCCCCAGTACAATTTTTCTCTAAAAACATCACTTTTTGACTTTCGCCACCACCATCACACTTGAAATCAAGCTTCCAATCCAAACAATAACCACCACCAACTCCAAAGCCGCTATTATCGTATGAAATAACCAACCATAGCCAAAAGTAAACGTTAGCACCACTCACTGTCATTATGTTACCAAACACACGGCAACATATTATATAACCAACACATAACACACCACAGCCCATCCACCACTCGCTACCATTATGTTATCAACACAATTCACACGTGACACGTGTGTTATTTATTACTTGTAAGGAAACACATGTATAAATATGTTAATCTTATCCCAAAACTTGATACTCTCTGTTTGCATTATTTCTCACAACCGCCGCTGTGTTCCGTCACCACAATCACCTCCTACACAACATAATATGCCATTTGAAAATTAATCCACATATGTATATTATATTAATATACACAATGCGCATATACTGACATCTTTTGATCACGTATGTTCACACCTCATTTAAGACAACGACAAGTAGGTGGCGACAATGATTTGAGGGACGATTGATTTGTATTTTCAGATGTTGATTTATATCTACATATCTGGGACGCATAAGCAAGGATGTGTTATATGTCATATCTAGATTCAAATGTTTCGTTGATGGAGACGTCGATAATGGAAGTGGAGGTGGAGTTTGATTTTGGTCCTGGTGGAGGTAGCAGTAGAGATGAAAATGATGGTAGACTTTTCAATCGATGGTGATTGTGTAGGGATGGCAACGGATGGGGCGGCCATTACCGGTGCAGGGATTTTTGGGAGTCGGGACAGTGATAAAAAAAATATCATTTATTGCCATGTTTAATTAATTAATTATTTTTAATATTAATATTTATTTTTTTACATAAAATTTAAAATTTAAATATATAAAAATAAAATAAAATAAAAACATTCGGGACAACTTCGAAAAATTCAGGGTGGAGACAATGATTCCCGTCTCCGTTCCCATTAGTAATCGGGAAGGGGATTTCTCGTCCCATTTGGGGTGGAGCGGGTTGTTTTGTCATCCATATGATTGATTGTGGTGGTGGCACATGGCATTGATGATGTTGATGGTGGTAGCACTAGGGTTTGAAATGTGTTTTATTTTATAAAAAAATATTGAACCCAATTTGCTCCACAGAAAAAAAGTTAGTATTATCAAGTATTTGATCAAGTGTTTGCTTAGTCATACTTAAAAATTGTTATATATATATATATATATATATATATTTGTTTATTTTAAGTTACAAAAAATAATGTACCCGATACTTACAAGCATACTTAAATATGCACTAAATATGGTAATATCATTAATATTAAAAAGTAAGGTATAGTTTCACTTTTTTACCGGTAAATGCTCCAATTTTCACATTTGAGATTTTGTATATTGTGAGTTTTGAGTATCAGTTATGTTTAAAAGTACTAGTTTTGGACGTTTATGATGTGTCTATTTTAAGTAAATTTTAGTAGCGATTTTTAAAACAGTACAATCTATAAATTGTAAGTTTATTTTTCAACAGTTCTAAAAATTTTTTAAAAAAATAAAATTGCATATATGCTCATATATAAAAAAAAGGTAGTTATGGGTAAACAATATGGAATAAATGTGTATATCACTTTTTACAATTCAATATGACTTTACATAATTTACACTATCATTTTCTATTGCGTATGAACTAATTTTTAGATTAATTATTGTTGCTTTGAATAAGCTCATGCATGTCAATCCTTTTTTATTATATTATTATAAGATGAAGAAAAATGAATATTTGAATTTCTTTTTGCAACCCTGAACAATGTGTCTCAAAAAACTAACAATTTTTCTCAATCTCTTATAGATGGTACCATCCAGAAACAATCAAAACTAGTAGGGGAAAAAAAAAAAATTCCCAAACGAGCTTTGAGGAACTTAAGAGCTAGTGATATAATCGGTTCTGGGCCGGTCTGGCAAATTTATATAGCCCAAAAAGTTAGCTTGTTCGACCCAATCGGACATGGTTTTCGTACAAACACATCTAATTGGCTGTCAAGTTCTATACACTAGTTGTACCAGGCATGAGCCAGCCCATATGCAATGGCCCACTGAAATTTTGTCCCTTTGAAAAGCAATATTTTTCCAGCTCCAGCCAAAAAGACCATTTTGGTCAAATCATTATCTGGCACGATCTCGAATTGAAAGTGCAAGATTTTGAAGATTTGGTAGTTGGTATTATACAACTT
This sequence comes from Forsythia viridissima, assembly GCA_030279155.1. Lineage (NCBI taxonomy): Eukaryota > Viridiplantae > Streptophyta > Magnoliopsida > Lamiales > Oleaceae > Forsythia > Forsythia viridissima. The sequence continues at coordinate 45,548,964 of CM059038.1, read as the reverse complement.
TTTCCAATCAATATTCATACTTGTATTTGATCTTTAAAATCAGTCAACTTACTATATGCTTGATTTCTTTATGTCTCATTTGTATTGCTAATCACGATTACAAAATTTTTTAATTTATTATATACATTTTAATACCCGATGTCACTCAATAACTCTATGTAAAAATTTATTTTCTTCACATAATTTTGCAAGTGTAAATTTCACTTGCCTCTTATAGGTAAGAATATGCTGATTGAGTTACGAGACTGGGTGCCAGCCTATAGGTAAGAATATGTTGATTGAGTTACGACACTGAGTGCCAGTTTGGTAGAGATTATAAACTAGTTTATTTGACTAAAACAATATATTTGACCAAGAATGGTAAAAAATGACGACTACCAAGACAAACTTTTTTGTCAAATAAACTATTTTTGGTCAAATAAACCATTTTGGTCAAATAAACTAGTTTATAAACTCTATCAAACAGGCTCTGAGTGATATACGACTATACACAATACTTTAAAGTATAATTAACGTGAAAAATTAATATTATTAACTTTTATTTGTTCTTCGATAAAATTATTAGTTAAAAAAGAAATATTAAAAATGTCATGCACGTTTACAAGTAGATAACCAAAGTGTTGATAATGATAACAATAATAATCATTACAATCTCAGTCGAATGTGAAAAAATAAATAAAACTCTCCGTTGTTGTTCCTTTGTTTTTGGTTGAAGTAGTGAGCTCATGTTATTGCCACAATTAACAGTGCAATGCAACCTAAGAGAACTACAATCGGATTTGTTCACCAACCAGCCGGAGATGACAAAGACTTTCAACTACTTAGTCCAACCTCACTTTGAGAAAAGAATTAAAGATTTCTCACTTTTTTAACCTAGATGAAAAGACAAACATAATATATATATTAAGTCTTAGTAAGATCTCATTCATCCATTATATCTAACGGTCCAAACTTTACCCACACAAAACAAACTATTTTGCCGATAAATTTGTGTCAAGTAAATTTAGTGACCCACGTTCTCACACAAAGTATTAAAAAGTACTTAAAACTTGGATGAAAATTAGGGTTAAATTTTTATTCTATTTGCATGTGGACAAGAGTCATCAATACTAAATATAAATAGTACTAAAAGAACACTTTTTGGTCGGAAGCAAATTAAAGAAGTTGATAAGATTGATTTCTCCCTAACAAATGAGTTAATGAGATGTTTATTTATCAACTTTTTGGCTGTTGGATTCATAATTGAACTAAACATACATACATAAATCCCGGAAGATCAAAATTTCTAATTTTAGTATTTATTTATTAATCGAACTATTTAATTTAAAAGCTTATGTTAATAATGTACGTACATTCTAAATTCATTTTCATCAAATAAATATATACAAAACTAATGATATTGTATTAAAAAACTTCATCTTTAAATAATTAAAAAATGTTTATTTAAACTTTATATTGAAAATTAAATCCTAATTGTAATAACATGTGAAAAGTCTTAGGGATGGCATCCAGCTGTTGGTAATATTAATATACCGTACCAAACATCTTTAATGGCCAAATCTTAAAAGCTTTGTCTTTTATAATATGAATAAAAATTTCTCCAAACGTGTTACAACAGTTAGGCTATCTAATTCTAAGGCACAACAACTAAGAAATGTGTAACATAGAATGTGACGAAATTTATGACTTAAATTACTTTTATCTATTTCAACGTTGCGAACATGCTAAGAAGAATTAATTAATCTGTAAAAAGTTGCTGTTGTGGAAATTAATTGAGACATAATAATTGCCATTTCATGTCATATAGGTGACATTGTCTTCTCTTAGTTTTGCAGCAAGTTTTTCCACAAATGTAAATCTTTCTTTTTGACCAATCAATTCTGGATCTTTTGATTACATTTTTGGTCTCCCACCTTTCCAGCTAGATTACAATGGATAGTCTTCATTACCACAAAATTGAATTTTCGTAAATCTTTCTTTCATATAATATAATTCCGTAAATCATTTTTTGATAAGTATTTTAGAACTATTCACAACTCGTAGAACTCGTAATTTATCTTTCAAGAATCAATTTAAAGGGCACTATTTGCATGTCCAAGAAAACTGAATGCGCCAGCTAATATCATCATATGTTTCAAGGTTGATATCATTGCACTCCAACTTTATTTCTTCATGGACAGAGACAGCTAGACAATGAACAAATAATGAAAACTTCCTAAGACAACTGACAATGTGAAAATGCAATGATGCCCAGATGTGAAAACAACCTTGAACTTGTTGTAATAATGAGGCAATGACAAACCAAATATATCATGTTTATTGGAAGGCAAATCTTGGAGATGCATGCAAACTACTTTTAATTTTCACATAACAATTCCAACTCTTGTATGCTATTGGCTCTACCTAAATGAAGGCATTATTGCTAAACTACCTATGCATTTTCAAATGGCTGCTCACGTTAATGACTGTCATAATATTCGATAATTGGCAAATATTAGTGAGATTATGTTTAGTATGATGAATTAGATAAAGTCGTACAATGGTTAAGAACCCAATTAGTTTAAGAAAGATTAAAGAAGGTAATGAACTGAGAAAGCTTCACTAATGCAGAAATTGGAAACTACATATGGACCGATGGTCCAAAAACTTGGAAATGATGATATGGGGATAAAATGAAACATGAACAACATTACTTGTGCATTTGCTATTGGGGACTGAGTCAGAAAACATTGCACAGAAAACCCCAAATCATCATAACTTTTAAAGCTGCCCCATAGTTTTAGTCAATAATTCAGAAAAAAAAAAAAAAACACTGAAAATTGAAACCAGTTTCAGGTTCCATTACCGAAAGACTCAGAGAATATTTTACGATGCATCTGTCCATGCAGCAAAGAGTGGCACTTGAGGCCTCATCTGGGCTGTTGAAATCCAAGAATTCACACTACTTGTTGAACTTGTAAAAAGGTTGGACGCCGGTGGAGGCATTGCAAAATGCACTGGAAGGCCATTGCTTTTATCCGGGCTGCCTTCTCTCGAGTCGTTCACCAGTGAAGAAGCACTCGACAAGTGACCAGCCATTTTTCCCGGTTCATCCACATCATGCTGAGTAGAGCTCATTGCCTCGATCCCCATCATGCTATTTACACCAATAGAATAAGATGCACTTCTAAAATCGTCGACGCCACCAGGTTTCTGATAGAGTGCCATTTTCCAGTCAGGCACATTGCTATTGTCCTCCTTTGAGGCATTTACAACTTCCAAATTATGGCCGTGATTAGGAGGATTGTTGTAAGAGGTCTTGTTACATGAATCCGTGTCCTTGTTTCGTCGAGCCATTTCCCCTGACAGAAGGGTACTGCTAGCCATAATACGCTCTACATCGTACCTTGAGATGTCAAAGTTTGTCACTGCATTTACCCCTCGAAATTTTATAGCTGCTACATCATAAGCCTCAGCAGCTTCTTCTTGAGTGCCTAAAATATAATTAAAATGATTACACAAAGCAGATGCAGCCCTTTTTTCATATAGTAAGTGATTTATAGAATTCAACGAATACAATAAGCTAAGCCTTGTTTCCGGTAAGGACACAGATTCAAAAATTTCATCATAGAATTAGGCAGTAGAGATACAAAAATTCTACAGGAATAACCAAAAAGGTCCAGGCTTTAAAGATCATAAAACACTATTAATGTTTCCGAAATAAAAATTCAGAGAATTTATATGCTAAGAATAAATTTAAAGCAGAAAATGAAAGGCAATTTCCCACATATATCCAAAGGATTCAAACAACTCACTGAATGTCCCCAGATAGAGGTCCTTGTTTCCTGCCACTCGGCCAATTCGAGCTTGCCAACGCCCGTGTTGATGATGTCTGCTAAAGAAGAAAACAAACAAAAACTTCAACGGACAGGAGGAAAACTTCATTTTCTACTGTTAAGGCCTTAAGATTGAATAAGGATATTAAGACCTAGTGACTCCTCTATAAATTGAAGCTCCCCTGGAGAAACCACTGCTTTTCCTGCAATATATTAAAGTATTCATCTGTTAAAAGTAAATGGCACAAACAATAAAGGGGTGAATTTGTAAAACTGCAAAGGCACCTTCTTAAATGAGCAACATATTCTTGTCTGGTCATGTTCTTCATTTCTTCAAGTTCTTGTTGATAATTTTCCAACTGCGTTAACATCATAATATCTTTTTTATCTCCTATTAATATTAGACAAATACCATTAAAGTCCAGTAAAATTAAAACAGCTACCGGAAAATTGATATGGGTTGAAGGTCCCCAGTACTTAAGTGCTGCCAAATCATAAGCCCTTGCAGCCTTTTCTTCCATATCATATCCCCCTAAATTTGACATTCATAGATCACAAGGCGCACGAGAACGTAAAAATTATGCTCATTACATACTCGTTTTTTAGTAGACGACCAATGGAACATGAGAACAAAAGCAGAAAGAATTACCTAGATAAACTGAAAAAGGTTTTGTAGATCATAATGTTGTCCCCCAGAACCAAGATCATGTAAAAAAGTCAGATAAAAAATAAGTGAGAAAAATTTGATAGCGTTTGATCTACAAACAGGAACATAAATAGATCGTGTTTTCATTACTAACCTTGCCTTCCTTTCCTGCTTTGACCTTCTTTCTTGCAACTGTTGTCCCATAGATGGGCTTCATATCTACCTGTCCACCTGTGCCTGGTGCAAGAAAGATCCACAAACCAAAAGGTTTTCAAATTAACAATCCAAGAGAAAATATTAGAACAAACTGTAAATAAAACTGGAAAAAAATGGAATAATGGGACACTAGAAACAAAATAGCTAAATTACTGAACTAGTAATATGCTCTAATTCATACTAAAAGAAAGACATTATTCATATCATAATCAAAGGAGCAAGAAAAGCAAAGTAGTAATAAGTAAGAAAAACAACCTTGTTACACCTCTATATTGTGAAGTCCTTTGCCCAAATGTATCTATGGACTTCCTATGAACAATCTGCTTCTGAGCAACCTTTTCAGAATCCCTTTTCTTATTTTCCAAGCCCATAGACGGCGCAATGTGTTGTGAACCAGTAATACAGCTAGATTGGGTACCTGGGCTCATGGACAAGCTTAAAGAGTGCAGATCCCCATACCCCATTACACCAATTGGCTCAGATTCTCCCCCATTATCCTCCATACAAATCCCCATTTTCTGCTCGAATGCATTCCCATTAGGATAGTTTCTTGAAACCCAGTTTTTCATTTCATCATCAGCCATTGTTGGGAGTAGAAGATTGCAAGTTTCTTTAGGCTCCTCTTGTGTTGCCTGTTGGTACATATCATGCCCTCTAAATGCCGAGTAATGTGGATATTCTTGAACATGAATTTGCTGCTGCCTGGCGTTCTCTTGGAGAGAATTTAGAAAATCTTGGCCATTGTTGGCCTGATTATCCGGGGTTTGGTGATAATACATACTGTCTAGACTGAGAGCCATACATCCTCTGTCACAGCCTTCATAATGATGGGTCCCCATTGTTGCACCACCAAAGAAATCCGCCACTTTAGGAGTTGAAGTTACCATACCTTCACAGTTATACAAGTCTAAGAGAATTTATTCCAGAAAACCTAAATTAGCAAGTACAAGAAATTAAGAAACAAGTAAAAAAATAATTAAGCACCTGGTGGCTGTGTCCTACTGCCTTGTATTATGCACAGTGATCCATCAGACTTTAGTGGCATCACTGTTAAAGGAGAGTAAAACCCAGTATTTTCCCCATAGTAAATTCCAGGATAGTTAAAAGTAGAAGAAAAACTTGAGGGGATTGCATTTGAAACAGTGTCAGAACAAGATTGAGTTTGATGATGATCTGAAGAACCCTCCATTTGACTAGAAAGAGAGAAACCCAACCAGTTATTATTTTGGTCGCTGTTACTTTCATTGCTCATGGACTTCATTTTTCTCTATGAATCTCCTTTCAAACTCTGAGAAAAAAAATATTCTTGGCAAGTTATTTTGAAAGGAAGTCAATCATTGGGAAACTATTAAACTAATCATGTGAGCTCTGTTCTTTGGTTCCCTCCATTTTTGAAACTGAATTTTCTTTTGTTTTGCAGCAGGCCTGCAGTCTTAAGTAGAATGAAATCTAAGCCAAAATCTAGCTAAAGCGCATCCTCTGGTGAATGCCTGAATCTATTGTCTCATTCTTTTGCTTTCCCCTCTCTCACTCTCTCTGAAAAGATTTCTAAAGAGAACAAAGCAAAGCACTTTAAACAAAACAAAAAGAATGAGTTCCAGCAAGCATTGCTGGGCATCCTTCCTGCATTCCATAGGGATCCGTGTTTGAGAAAGACATCTTCTTTTGCTTTTCCTCCGCTCCACCTCTGCCTTCTCTCTTTTCCTTTTCTTTTCCCTTTTTGGTTACATACACATACGCTTAAAAACAAATGAAATTTTAATTTGTTATACTGTCAACTATTTATAATATTGTGTATCAAATATGCTACTCAACACCTTGAATTAAATCCAAACAATTAGCCCAAAATCCCACATCCAATAATAAGCAGCTCATGAGGTCCATAAGAACATCACTCTGTGCAGAAAAACAGCTTCTCATTACCCAGATAAGTCGTTGTGCAGTAGCCAGAAGCAATAATTATACTAATAATGAATGACATACAACATTTGTAGTAAATTGTAAGTTGCAACTGGTAACTCACCATTTTTCTCAGTTTATTGAATTTAAATTAATGAAATCGTTCAAATGTACTTTTATTTATAGAGTTCATAATTTACTATTATCTACACTTTTTATAAAATTTGTAACTTATAAATATTTAAAAATTACAACTAGCCAGCATATGGTGGCAGCATTATTAACTTGATATGAATGATGCAACAATCAATTGGCATGTCTTATTTCTCTGTCCTGCTGCATATCACACACATGCATAACTACTATTCCTTCTGTACGTACTGATTAGATGAATAACATTTTTGAGTTTTTTTTTTATATTAACAATTTTCAATTCAAAAAAAGCTTTATTAACGGTAATTTTCTTGATTTTTTTAGTTTATATATATATTCCCATCAAGCAAAAGAACCATTAAGTACAAAAATATCAAACAACATGGTCCATTAATAGACAGAAAATTGTTGAACCACTTCAAGTTTTGAACACCCTCTTACATACATGACTGATTTATTTTCACATTAAATGTGTGGTAGAAATTTAGTAAATAATTAACGAGAATATTTGAACTTAATATTTTTATTAAGTCCGACAATGGAGTATAAGACAAAATAATTTTATATATTTAAATGGCATCTTGAACGTAAAAAAAAAAAAAATATCACAAAAATTGTTTTAAAAACCTCGTTTAGGTGGCACGTCTAACTACGCCTTACGCTTCGTTTTTGTCTCGCATTCGTCTAAATTTGTCTAGACTTGAAAAACTTGAAATTCGGTTTTTACGTCTAGTATCGCTTCAAGTTTTTTAGGGCACTTATCACAAGCATCAAAATTGGACATTATTGGTCTCTCAAATTTCTTAAAATACCCGAGCAAATAGACCAAAATTATAGCTAAAATATCACGGGCAGTCGCAGAAGACAAACTGTCCTCTGGTCACTTCAATATTTATATATAGCCCTGTGTACTGGACCCACTATATATATATATAGTTGAACTTAGTAGCAACTGGGATACAGGTATCTACTACTACTGCATATACAGCTGCTCTTGGATACTGCAGAATTTGTGGACAAGACTATACGGTGCCGTCTGGATGCTGCCTGTCTCTCTGGACAAAAGTCTTCTTCTTACAAAAAGTGTTTACATTTCAGTAAATGTATATATCTAACAAAGGGAAGTAGTTTGACTGGATGCATGCTTGTAGTGCTTTTTTGAAAGCATTAGAGGTGAGGACAGTCACTGTACCGTTTAAAGATGTTGAACCAATTTTTTAATACATATTTGGTTAATCAGCTTATTCTCACTTTATTTAGATGGAGTACACTTGGCACATTTTGTTGCATGCTTGGAGTTTATATTTTCGGTACGTAATATTGAATATAAACTGATATACATTAAAAAAACACGTAGAGATATTATGGCGACTAATGCATTTCAAGGAAAAACCGAATAATATTAATTTGGATTTCTTTTAAAAGTTACATAAATGAGTAATCTTAAGTATAATGATAAAAAGTTAGTGATGAGAGAAATGTATACCTTTATGTTTATAGTGCTAATAATGAGTAAATTCATACCCCCATACCAAGAGCCAGTTGCAGTTTGGCTTAAAATGGAATACCTATGTCTTTATTTCATTTTCACCTTCCTTTGTGGGGGAATTAAGCAGATGAAAAAGAGTTGGTGGTGGGTTCCTCCTGGTTTCTTCTTTGTCTGCTTTAATAGACCTTTTGTTAATTGTTCAAGCTCATTACCAAACTAAGACAGTCATGCTCTCCAAAATTGAGACACTGTGTAAGATTGGTATATCCTCTTGACAAGTTTTTATATATGGTGTTTATAGTTCTCTATAAAACTAATGGTGTCAAAATGTGTAGAGGTTACATTCCTGAACGAGCCTATATTTAAGAACGGAAAACTTAAAGAGAAAAAGTGAAGGCTCGTAAGTCCACAGCGAAGCTCCAAAATAATTTTTGACATGACATGCCTAAATATGTCTCAAAATTGGGTCGTGCCTATGAACAAAACTATAAATTGTTAAAATAGGTGAGATACAAACAAGCATGTATTTAGAAAAGAACAATTTAAGGGGAAATTTTTTTTTGAAAGCTAGTTAGCCCACTTCGCCATGCCATATAATATTGGGCATGCTAGATTAAACCTAATACATTTAAACACTGCTAAAAATCAAATCATGCTACAGTCTGATTTACACCGTATGTGTAGCGCGTAAAATCCTTAAAAATCCTTAAAAGTATTGCAATAATAATTTGTTCATCTCTAAGTTTTTATTATCCATTTACCTTGTCAGCTGTAACATCCTTAAAAATCCTTATAAATTTTGCAATAATAATTTGTTAATCTCCATGTTTTTATTGCCAAAAGTCGATCATATATAGCCCCCACAACCACTGCTACTACGTTGACCCTAAATGGTCGTTAGTCCATGTCTCCATCCATACAAGGTTAGGTCCCGCTCCCCTGCCCATCAGATAGGCACAATTTGTTGCACAATGGATAAATATTAAATGCTCGACGAATTAATTTCATATGCCAGTCTAATTACATATAATAGAAAGTCGATTAGACATCACACGTTTTAAATTCCAATATTATTAACAAAAATATATTAATCATTTCACATAGTTATACCTAGAATTTAACGCGATTGTTATATTTTCTAAAGAGACATATAGTGTTACCGTTTGTTCAATATTATGAATATTAAATGACAATAAACGAATAAATTTGAACACATGCATACAGGGCCGGCTACATCTAATGCGTCTGCTAAAGAAAACAAGGTAATGCAAGATAATGGGTGGCTATTTATTATATGACATCAATAAAACAAACAAACCCATTATATGTTTGCATCGCATGAACTAAACAAAAATTTGAAAACATTACTCAACTAAGCAAATAATGATGCATCACTCAAATTGAAAATGATTCCATTGGTGTAAAATTTTCTCTACTTAAAGTTCATTTAATAATGGCAGGCTCTTTATACTAATATTGAAATTGACACTATTGTGTGTAAAATTTCGTCTCATTAAACTTTACACTTAATAGTTGATAATGACAGGTTCTTAACATTATGCAGTGTGAGGATTGTTTGTTACATAGTAATAATAATATTTAAAAAAAAGTTAAATTTTGTTTATTATACTATTTTGTTGTAATTACAAAAAATCCATGCACTCAAAACGGGTGTGTTGTCGACGATTTGTGTGTTAAAATGTACGGTGTTGTTTCTAGATATCGTCGTCGACGAATAAAAACAAAGTGATGAAATCCATTTTAATGAATTGGGGAGAGGAGGGGGGGTGGGGTTGGAAGAATATGTTTCCATATGGGAACACAAAGAAATACAGCAATGGGCAAGAGGAGTCAACAGGGAAAAGCAGATAATAGATAGCAACTTAACTGAAAACGACCAGAGAAGGCTGTAGTATTCTGTTTGATGTGTGAGAAACAAAAGGTTTTTGAGTTTATTACCTTTTTTAGTGAGAGATATTTATTTAAAGTCCTCTTTCATTTAAAACCCTCAAGCCAATTTTCACCCCAACCCTTTAATCCCATCATCCCCCCCCCCCCCCCAACCCCCCAACACACACACACACACACCCCACCTCATCTCTTTCTCGAAATGTCACGGTCCAAAGCATGAGTGTCAAGTCATATTCACCTAAGATCCTCTCTATCTAGAGGTACATTGCCATTGGCCCATCCACACTTTATAATTTCCCTTGTATTCCTTATCAATCGCGTTACTTATTTCTACGTACCTATTAATTAAGTGAAAGTGTGTGTGTGTGTTTCATAGACCTGATTCCTGAACAGACCCCACTAGATTTTGCATCAGCCACAGAGAAAAGCAGCAACCCTACATAGCATATATGTTTAAGGCATCCCAATGCAATCACACCCAAAATCCTACTCTTCTTCTTAGCCCTGAAACAGAGTGCAAACAAAGAAAAGTTGGGTCTCAGAAAGCATTCAATTCATCTGCATTTCTTTCGAGAAAATCCAAATCCCTTCAACGTTCTTATGTCACAACAAGTGCCTTTCATGTCTACTAAACTGGCCCTGGAATCCGGCTGCCACTTCATTTGCCATTAATGAAAAAAAATCTATATATGTAGAATGAATAAAGACTTGAGTAACAAATTTTAATTATTAATTTATGGAATATGGGCTACTTTTGATATTTGGAATAAACATTTTTTATCAGAATAAATGAAAATGACAGCCATCCAACTCGTTTAACTCATTTACATTGTCAGCTCAAACTTTAAATTTTTTTTTTTTCCAAATTAGCTGTTTTAAATTTTATTTTATGTAAAGGTGATAGTTTTAGTGAATATAAACAAAATGAGATTGGGGAAAAAAGAGAAAAAGAAGGCATCTGAGTCAACTGACAAGAACCAACTCTATTGACAATGTCCAAAGGTAGTTTTCCTGGATAATCCAAATATGCAAAAAGTACATCCCGGGTCTACATTTATTTTGTTTGTCCTTTCTCTAAGATTTGAATGGTAACTATAGTTTAGATATTATATAAAAACATATTTCAGTATTTTTATTATTATGAAGTAACCCAATTTGATAAAATTCTTTCTAAAGCTGGAAATATATATTTACAATGTACCATACACTATAAACCTGTTTTATTACTATCACAAGTGGTTTCAACTTTCAATAAAAGATAAATAGATTATTAGACTCTGTAGATTTTTATTTTGGACCAGTTTGATTTTACTAAAAATCATATTTATTTTGTAAATTTTGATAAAAGTTTATGAAATTTGTGTCTAAAAAATTAATAAAAATCGTGGATAACAATTTATGTAACTGTTGACTTTAACTTCAACTTTTTAACAACATTTTAAACAAGTCGTTATGTGGTTTATGGATTTTTTTATAGTTTTTATATTACAATTATTTTTCTTATACGCTGATTTCTTTATCTCTGTTAGGAAGTCATTTTAATCATAGAATTTAGACAAATGGAGGAATTAATCAAGAAAATATATGAAATTTCATATATATTTATATTTAGAGTGAAGATTATTAACAATCAATCAATATAAAATTTCATAAAACATGTTTGTGTTGGACAGGTTTCACCGCTTCGGAAGTGAACCGGTCAAACTTAAAAGTATTCAAACAGGCCGCTAAATAGCTGTTCCTCAAGTTCTCGGACTAAACCGATCTTCTAGTCCTTGTCTATAACAATAGGTATATGTCCATCGCTGATATTCTCTCTCTTTCAGTGTTTTTTGTGAGTGTTCACTTTTCATTTTCCCATCTAATTTATCTATAATTAATTTTTTTTAAAAAAAAAAGATAAAAGTAGTCTACCCTTACATAGAATAAAAAACAAAACTTGTTTTCCACAACAAGGATAATGGCCAGATGATATCTATGCATTCCAATAATATTGGCAAAATTCATTTTCAAGATTGGAGTTCCAAAGACCAAGGCTACCCCCCCGAACGGGAAAGTGAATGCTTCCAAGATAAAGATGAACTTGCAATGCTATCCCGTACAGTACAGGTCCAAATACAATCAAAACAAGCACTCATTTTGTAACAACTCCATGCCTAAATATAAGTAACAGAAAGAAGCACCAGCCCAAAACATTAAGAAATAACTTGCAATGTTACGAGGATAGAATGAAAGGGAAATTGCAGTTTTAGATCATCAAAGATTAATAATGATCCTGAGTTAGATTAGACACATTGTGCAAGTCTTGAAATTCAATGTTTTTTTCTTTTTTACGATTTGAAAGGATAAAAGGACAATATAGTAATGCAAATGGTCTATCATCTCAACAAATTAATTAAGGGCGTGCTTGGGAGTTCTTTTTTTCACCGGTTTTGACCGATTTTAGATGGTACCGTTTATGGAAAGTTGAAAAAACTGGTGCTTGTTAGTTTTTTGGAGCACCGTTTTTGAGCGGTTTAAAAAACACCCAAAAACGATGTAATGTAATTTGGAGTATATCCCTCCCCCCCCCACCACAACCCCCAAACCCCAAACCCATATGGGTAGTTTTTGGCCGTTCTTCAAAATTTCTTCTAATTTTACCCTCTTAAACAATTATTTTCAAACTTCTCTAAATTTAATGTTTGTAAAAATAAAAGAACATGTAAACACACAAAAATAAAAAAAAATAAAAAACATATGCAAGTACATAAATTTAATTTTATATTTTCAATTATAGGTCGATATATAAAATTTTTAAAATTAATTTTTTTAATATATAGACATATATCTAATTTAATTCTTTTAAAAAACTTTTAGAACCGCAGAATAATAAACTCCCAAGCATGAGTTGAATAGTTTCAAAAGCCGCCACTAAAAATCACTCAAAGCTGCTCCACTCATAAACGTCCAAAATCGATACTTTAAAAAACTCTCATAACCGGTACTCTAGAACTCCCAAGCAGATCCTAAAGTAACTAAACCAAACATCAAGAATGGCGATAAAATTGGGGTTTGGCTTATCAAGCACACAGTATAGTGTGCACCTTTCTAAATACAGAGAGTTTTGCAGTGTGTGAAAGTAAAGGTCTATTTAAGAGATACATAGCATTGTCTTCACCTCTATTTAGCTCTATTTAATTAGAATGCATGTAATATAATGATTTATTTGTTACCAATGTTATATTATGTAATTCACTTGTTTGTTCGGACTAGCATTACAACAGTTCTTTTGAATATCTATGAATATGATTAGCCACACAAGACATCATACTAAAAGATTTAATAACAAACAGTAACAAATGAACTTTCTTTTTAATTTTCTTCAATGTTTTTATGCACAAAATAATACTGTACTTCTTTTGCTGAACTTGCACATAATACCAATAGTCACAAGATGACAAGATGGTGATCAATTGTAAAATCACTTCACGAGGTAATTTTGAAATGATTATGTACAGTACATTGCTAATTCATCTTAGTTTTACATCTAATAATTTATGTCTGGGAACACATCCAGTTGTAACAAACAACTCAATTTCCCCCCATATCTTCGTATACTAACTAAAAAAATATTTGTATAAGACAGCCGCCAACACTTGACTAGGCATAGTTATGTTGCTAAATGCTAAATAAATAAGCACTACAAATTTAGAAACTCACCTCTTTCACCGTAGGTATTGATAAGATCTATATTTGTCAATCCACAGCAGATGGATTTGGGGCTTCATCCAAGGAAGCAAGGTATCCAGTCCTTCACCTTCCTCACAAAGTAGGAGCTTTGCAGCAGATATCAAAGATATCATCCAATGGAGCATGGTCCCCGGTCCCTTCATCCTTCCTCGCATACAGCAATTGCTTCCCTTTAAAGACAAACATCCCTCCCTATCAAAAACAAGTTGGAATCATATTACTGGTCTAGCACAACACACTAGTTGGTTACATGAAGGTAGACAACATAGGAGGATAAATCAAAACCTGCTGCAATACACTACTTTTATCATCTGGTGTGGCTTCAATGGTGTAGTTCTTCATAGCCTTTTTCACAGCCTCCATTCTTGAAAATACTTTTGTCTGTCAAATCAAAGACAAGAAAAACTAAAGCTCAGCAAAAAGAAGACAAGTGATTCACATTTCAGATAAGATAGCTTGTGAACAAGTAAAAAGGTTGAGATGAATACACTTGCTGGATTGAAAAAAGTCCGGCCAAGACCATAATACAAGCCCAAAACATCATAACCCTGCGATACCAGAAGGGTGTCAGAAATAAGTTTTGGCTTATCGCAAACAAAACAATCTCAATTTGGGAGAGGTGGAAGTTGTTACCTTACGTTCGGGGTCAGCATAAAGGCAATCCAATGGAAATGGTAACTGGCAGTACACACAAATCAGCATTAGGAATCAGAATTAGCAACAACCCAATAGCAAATGAATATTAAGTTGGTTCAGTGATAACACAAAAAGAAAAATGATCCATGAGTTAGGATCCCCTTTCATTTCCTGGTGGGTGCACTGGTATGGGGATTCAGAAGGAAGACCCAAATTAGTTATACCACTCTCCATTTTCCAATTAACAAATTAGTTGCAGTATTTTCACCCTAACAAAGAGGTTAAAGATGAATTCAGTTGAGTGAAGGAGTGCAGGTCTCCAGGGCACAAATTGAATATAATGTAGCAGATGATGAAATGGATAACAGTTGGGCACCTATAAATCGGTATGTTAGTGAACTGGGAACAAAGAGTTCAGAATAAATTAGCCAAGTAAACCAATTCACAGACACCGACTTGACCAAATTTTGATTTAATCCACCAATTTGCAAGTTTGGAAAGAGTCTACCACATTTAAAGAGCTACCTTAGATGAAAAACCTACTTTTGACAAAATAAAGTTACTCCAGTAAAAGCTGTAGTTAAATTTCTTCAGCATAAATTACCCTTTCAGCAAGAAGACGAGCTTTATTAGGAGTACCAACACCAACAGCAATTAGCTTAACGCCAGCTGAGTCAAATCTTTCTTTTGATTCTTTGAGGGTCTCGGCAAGTTCCCAGCTAAAGATGCAATGAAAACAAGCACATCAAAACACAAAAAAGAAATTCTTGAATTTATTATTAAAAGGAAGTTCCTGGGGTCAAGTGATTCATGGTATACCAGCAAAAACATCCAAAATGTCGCAACAGCGCAACAACAGCCATTCCCTGAAAAGAAATATTTCTATTAAAATTCAAAAATTATGAACAGAAAGGACCTATATTACTTCTTTTAAAAAGAATAATCACTTTTTTATTAGTAAACCCTAGGATTAAGGTGTGCATTCATTTAAAATCAAGTACTGATGATTCCAAACAACTAAAAATCACAGGACTAGAACTAATAATCGACAATGAGATGAGTAACACAAGTTCAAGTAGCTCAATGCTTGGCAAAAGTTCCAACCATATTCATCTCAGACATTTGGAACTGAACTTAGACACCAGACCCAGACATAAGTGATTCAGACTTGCACAACTTGCTGACATTATAGGCTTCATCTAAATTTTGGGCATAAAACTTATTTTACGAAAGAAACCCAAATTTCAGGCGTCATTTCCATGACGTAGATGTGTGAAAGTTGATTCCAGATTCAAGGAGTATAAGCTTCAGAACTCAGTGACTATCTCAGGTGTGTGAACCTATCAGTTCAAGTCCAGAATCCAGTTTAAATGTCCAGAACATATCTTAGACGTCCTATTCCTATATTTGATCAGCACACTTTTTTAAACTCAGAGTTGTTTACACTAGCACATTCTTGTTTTCAATTCATGAACATGTCATTTTGTACAAATTCCTACATTAACATTGAACATATTTTAATTGGCTATGCACGGTAACATTCAAAATAGTAGATATATTATTAGATGACCAATTTTCAAACAGGTGTAATTTTTCCCGATTTATAATCTTATATCCAATCTCATATTATCACTCAAACAACTATATTTACGTCAGCTAGCTATGAATATATACCCTGAAAACATAACTTTTGGTTTTCTTGCAACTATTGAACTGAAAATCTCAAGTTTTAAGTTCAGTTTTTCATACTCTTCAGACCATCTATTTAAGTGGTTGTCTATACAGTTTCAGTTGTAATTATCATGCAAAAATCTGTTATGATGTCAGCTGATTTAGAGGCTTTTGGTAAGCTGACACGACATGACTCGGAATCAAAATATGGTCAATTGAGTCTCACTAAGAGATCGTTTGGGCACTCTCTTCTTGATTAACCATGCTGCTTTTGCTAATCTAAGTTGATTAAGCCCACCATTTAGTTCAAAGGGGTTGGTGCTACTGTGATTGTCTGGTTGTTTAGTGAATTTGAGCAGCCACTAGCTGAAAATCTAGAGGAGAGACCCGTGGTGGAGAATGTAAGTCCATTGGACCGAATCAATTATAGATTTTGTTGAAAGTCATCATTAGTCGAGGCTCAGCTTAGAATCGGTTGTAAAAAGTTCGACTGAAATCGATTTGCAAACTAAATTAGCCAGGGTTTAACATGATTTTGCATTCGTCAATGTATCAATGTTGGCTTCAGTTTGGCTTGATCAACTAATAGATCCTCACATTTCTTCGTCACAAGAACTGAGATTCACTGACTTTTCAAAGCCAACTGAAAAGATCTTGAACGTGAGCTTACGCCCAATTATCAGGTTCACTAATAAATTAAGCCGTATTTTATATTCCCAATCTGTCCAAAATTAAATGCCCAAATTAATAGTAGTCACTAGTCAGGCTACCTTTTATATTGATTCGTTTTTTTTCTTCACCTAAAAACTATTGAAAGATTGTCAAATTCAATAACAAATTCAAGTCATATTCTATATTTTCACTCTGTCCCAAATTGAATGCCCTATTTAATTTTGCGGAGACTAAATTTTATAAAAAATTTGAAATTTTTTCATGTAGAAAAACTTTTAATTCATCTCTATCTTGTACAAATTGTTTTGCAACATAATTTTTTTTCTATAAAACAATACCGAGAAAGATATACACAAGTTAAAATTTCAAAATTTATCCAAAAGAGTTAACAACAATATATGACATAAATGACAAAAGAGTACCTCCTTTTGATCCCAAAGGTCCTTAAACTTGACAGGCTCGCCAGTGGCGGTGAAAATGCCGACTTCCCCGAGCACATCAGTGATGTTATCGGGAACGGCCGCAGTGGAAGAAGCTTTGGTTACAAGAGACGGTCCAATTGGGATCCCCGAAAACCGAAGTTTACTGATTCGCTTGGTTGAAATTGCAAAAGATCGAGAAGGGAATAGTGCTTTGGGAGTGTGCGTTGATGGAGAAAGAAGAGATGTAAACGGATTGAGGGTTAGAGGCTGTGGATTCATCATTCTCGCCATTATTTTGCTTGGAATTCTTCGGAAGGTTGGCACGAGAAATATTGGATTCTTGTTGACAGAAAAGGAAGGGTTTCTGATATTTGGGGAGGAGGGGGACTATTTTGCTTGGAATTCTTCGGAAGGTTGGCACGAGAAATATTTGATTCTTGTTGACAGAAAAGGAAGGGTTACTGATATTTGGGGGAGGAGGGGGACTGATGACGAACATTAACAGTTCTGTGGCGGGAGAAGGATTCACGATCCTCGTAAACGACGTCGTATTAGAATAGGTGAATTTTTGAAACGAATTTTTGAAACGACTCGTCAAAAACTCGAAATCGCTGAATAGCCTAACTTATATCAAATAAGTTTTAAAAGTTCTTTTCAGTAGAATAGATTAAAATATCTTTATTTTATAACATTAATTAATAGACCATTAACAGATGGTCTATTAACCGACCATTAACAAACCACGAATCTGTTAATAAACAAACCCTATTAACAAACCTTGGATTTGTTAAGGTCAAATTTGGCCTTAACAGACTCTAAGGTCTGTTAACATGGTCTATTAATAGGTGTATTAACAGACTATGAGTCTGTTAACGCAGATTTATACAATTATAACTGATTTTTTCAATTAATCCATATCAAATCAACTCAGATTTGCAGGAATTTAAAGTAAAAATAATAATTCATACTCAAGTTTATACATTTTTTCATGATTTATATTACAAAATCCACAATTTCTACTGTGAATTAAAAGAAAAAGATGGAGAATGATGAATTTCTAGAAATTTCTTACATAAATGAAATAAATTGGATTCTAACATTGAAATTGGTTAAATTTTAACCTTAAAATCTTCTCTTTTTCACGTACAAATGAATTTGAAATCGTTTGAAATAATTATAAATGAGGAAGAATGCAGAGTTATATTTGGTAATTTACACACCAAAATTAGTCAACGGCCATTTTGAAAAATTGGTCGAGTCACCCGGCCAGCAACATTTCCACTGTTAGAATAGTATGTACTATTTAACTTTGACGGATTGAGGAGCAACATTAACAATAAAATAAAAAAGTAAAGGCAAATTTTTTTTAATCATAATTTTTATTTCTATCTACTGCTCTAATCTGAACATTGTTATTCACCTTTTGAAATAAAAAAGAGAAACTTCATATTCCATGAACAAGAAACAAAATTAAGGAAATTGTAGAATTAAAATTGAAGAAGAAAGTACAAACTGAGGCCTCTACGTGTACAGTTTCCTTAAAACAGATTCGTCCCCTACCGTAGGTTATGAACGTCTGTCTCCTAGGATACAATGGTAGAACTGGTTGTATCAGCGAACCGACCTACTGCCCGTACTTTATCACCTCTAAAAGAAAACTAGGATCAACAAAAGAGAAGAGAGGAAAACTTAATTTTTTGATGTGATGAAATGAGGAAAATGACTTGTTTATATAGGCACAAGAAAGACCTTTCAATTCCAAACTCACCATTAATATGAGAGTTACAAGAGTTACAAAAAATGAAAAGGTAGAGAGTTGAGAAAATCAAAATGTGAGCTTTAAATTTTTCATTCACCATACTTATTTTTCCAATAATCCCCTACATGAATGAAAATTTGAAAGAGACACGGAAGACTCGGTGATAAAGTTCAACGTCCGAGTCCTGCATAGGATAGGTAGGTGTTACCCTTTGAACCTTCCCTTATGAAAGCATATTTACTTTACTAGCTGATCAGTAGACGCAATGTCCTTGAACTGTTCTGTCTTTTGTGTAAACGATGATATACTTCACATAGAATTCTTCCTGATTAGTTCAGTTCTCATTGTTATATTCATTTATGGCCGTGAACATATGCCTGGTTTTGCGAGAGTTTTTAAGAATTACGCCTCACACAACTCTCTTAGAAGCGGCCCCACTTCTCTCTTATATAGGTGATTTCTTAATTAAGAATAGCCCGTTCTACTCCACTCGTAAGAATCATTAAAAGCCTATTGCTTATCCTTTCCTATACGGATATCACTGTTTATCATAGGAATGGGTAGGAGAGAACCCCCACAGTGATCTAATTAAGTATTTACAATTAGGTTGTCCCTTTGAACCTAGATCTTGGGATCTCCAGTCAACTAGGTTGGGTTTCCATTGTATTAACTTATTCTTTCAAAGGTTTAAGTCCCATTCCTTTCGACGACTTTCCAACTGACTCTTTATTCAAACATTTAGTTAACAGATCCGCAATATTATCCTTTGACTTCACATAGTCAATAGAGATAACTCCAGTTGAGAGTAGTTGTCTTATGGTATTATGTCTACGACGTATGTGTCTAGACTTACCATTATACATGTTATTCTGTGCCCCAATTGCAGATTGACTATCACAATGTATGCAAATTGCTGGCACATCCTTTGACCATCTAGGAATATCCTCTAGGAAGTGACGTAACCACTCAGCCTCCTCACCACACTTGTCCAAGGCTATAAACTCAGATTCCATAGTGGATCTGGCTATAACCGTTTGTTTAGAGGATTTCCATGATATAGCTGCACCTTCCAGTGTGAACACAAATCCACTTGTAGACTTTGAGTCTTTTATATCATATATCCAATTAGCGTCACTGTATCCTTCAATAATTGTTGGATATCTGGTATAGTGCAGCCCATAATCACGAGTATATCTTAAATACCTTAGTATTCTTATTATTCTTTTCCAGTGGTCAGCTCATGGATTACTTGTGTATATACTCAGTTTGCTTACTGTGTAGGCTATGTCTGGTCTTGTACAACTCATCAAGTACATCAGACTTCTAATAATTCTAGAGTATTCTAATTGAGAGATACTCTCGCCTCTGTTCTTTGATAGATGTTGACTGGTATCTATTGGTGTTCTAGCCATGCCAGAATCATCCTTATTAACTTTTTCAAGAATTTTGTCTACATAGTGTGATTGACTTAGGACAATTCCCTCTAATGTTCTTGAAATTTTAATTCCAAGTATCACATCTACTAAGCCCATATCATTCATGTCAAATCTTGAATTTAACATGTTTTTAGTAGATTTAATCATCTTATCATTGCTTCCAACAATAAGCATGTCATCAACGTAAAGACATAAAATGACATAGTCATTTTCAGTTTCTTTGATATAAACGCATTTATCACACTTGTTGATTTTAAATCCATATTCCATCATGACATGATCAAACTTTTCATGTCATTGTTTTGGAACTTGTTTCAAGTCATATAATAACTTCACCAATTTACAGACTTTGTTTTCTTGCCCTGGAGCAGAAAAACTATCAGGTTGTTCCATGTAGATTTCTTTATCTAAATCTCCATTTAGAAAGGCAGTTTTCACATCCATTTGATGTACTTCGAGATTCTGCAAAGTTGCAATTGCAAGTATCATCCTAATGGATGTTATTCTCGTTACTGGAGAATATGTATCAAAGTAATCAAGACTTTTCGTTGTCTGTATCCTTTTATAACAAGCATTGCCTTATACTTTTCGATTGTTCCATCTGCTTTCATTTTCTTCTTGAAAATCTATTTGTAGCCTAGTGGTTTGCATCCCGGAGGAAGATCCACTAGCTCCCGTGTATGTTTTGCATAATAGAATCTATCTCACTTTTAATTGCCTCTTTCCATTGAGGTCCTTTAGAATAGTTCACAGCTTCTTTAAAGTTTTGAGGTTCAGTTTCTAGCATATAAGTCAGAAAATCAGGACCATAAGATTTTTCTGTCCTTTCTCGTTTGCTTTATATCTCAATTTCCTTTTCTACTTCTTGGTCCTGACTATTCTCAATCATATTCTCATATGTCCGTTTAGAAGAGCTCGCTTCTTCTTTGGACTTGTATGGAAATACATGTTCAAATAATGATGCATTTCTCGATTCCAATATCGTGTTTTTGTGTATATCAGAAATTTTTGAATCAAACACAAGAAATCGACAAGCACTACTGTTATGTGCATATCCGATTAATATGCAATCAACAGTTTTTGGTCCTATTTTCACCTTCTTTGGTGTAGGTACCGTCACTTTGGCAAGACACCCCACACTCGTAAGTATTTGTAGGAAGGTTTTCTTCCTTTCAATAACTCGTAGGGGCTCTTATCTTCTTTCTTTCGAGGCATCATATTTAAAAGGTAATTAGCTGATAACACAGCTTTTCCCCACATGTTCTGAGGTAATCCAGAACCTAACAACATTGCATTCAT
Source organism: Forsythia viridissima (assembly GCA_030279155.1). Lineage (NCBI taxonomy): Eukaryota > Viridiplantae > Streptophyta > Magnoliopsida > Lamiales > Oleaceae > Forsythia > Forsythia viridissima. Next base: position 45,527,208 of record CM059038.1, on the reverse strand, counting down.
CATTTCTTTCAATGTTCTATTTTTTCGTTCAGCAACACCATTTTGTTGAGGTGAATAAGGTGATGTTGTTTCATGTTTAATTCCGTGTTGTGCACAGAATTCAACAAATGGTGATTCATATTAACCACCTTTATCACTTCTCAACACTTTGATCTTCTTATTGAGTTGATTTTCAATTTCATTCTTTTAGAGAACAAATTTCTCTATAACTTCGCCTTTACTTTTAAGCAAATACACAAAACAATATTTTGTGCTATCATTAATAAAAGTAATAAAATATTTGTTTCCTCCACTTGTTTGTACAAATTTTAAATCACATACATCGGTGTGAATTAAATCAAGTGGTTCAATTTTTCTTTCAACAGATTGAAATGATGACCTTGTCAATTTTGCCTCAACACAAGTTTCACACTTATGTTTATTGTCAATTTGGAATGTAGGTATGCAATTCAAGTTAATTAGTCTATGCAAAGTGTCGTAACTAACATGTCCTAGTCTACCATGCCACAAATTAGAATACTCAAGCAAGTAAACGGAAGAGTTTTTCATTTTATTCATTTTTGGCTTAATAGCCATAACATTGAGCTTAAAGAGCTCATCACTTACATAACCCTTTCCTACAAACATTCCAAACTTAGACAAAATGACTTTGTCTAACTCAAACACCATACGAAATCCATACTTGTTCAACAGCGAGCCGGATACCAAATTCTTGCGAATCTCTGGCACATAGAGCACATTGTTTAGAGTCAGCTCTTTCTCAGACGTCATCTTTAGAACTACCTTTCCATGGCCCTTGATTTCAGAGGTTGCTGAATTTCACATATACAGCTTTTCTCCATATGCTTCTTCAAAACCACTAAACATCTCATTGTCGGAGCAAACATGTCGGGTGGCACCGGTGTCTATCCACCATTCTCTCGGATTTGAACCCACCAGATTCACATCAGAAATGACTGCAGCGAGGTTCATTTCAGATACATCATGTGTGATGTCATCAACCATATTGGCTTCTTTCTTGTTGTTCCTCTTCGACAACCTGCACTCCAATGATCTGTGACCTACTCTGTCACAGTTGTAGCATTTTCCAAGAAATTTCTTCTTGGACACACCTCCTTTCGGTCCCATCTTTGGCCATTTTCCAAACTTGTTTTGTTCGTCTTAGAACTTTGACCATGCTCCACAACGTTAGCTTTGGCCATTGGAAGATTGAACCCCTTCTTTTCCGAACCTTTGTTGTCTTTTTCAATTCGAAGTCGAACAATTAGTTCTTCAATGTTCATTTCCTTTCACTTGTGCTTCAGGTAATTCTTGAAATCTTTCCAAACCGGAGGCAGCTTTTCAATCATTGCTACCACTTAGAAAGTTTCACTTAAAACCATCCCCTCGGCATGAATCTCGTGCAAGATTACTTGAAGTTCTTGTGCTTGACTGATTACAGTTTTTAAGTCCACCATTTTATAATCCAGGAAGCGGCCGACAATAAATTTCTTAACCCCTGCATCATCGGTTTTATATTTGCGGTCTAGAGACTCCCACAATTCTTTCGCTGTTTTCATTGTGCTATACACGTTGTATAGTGAATCTGCCAAGCCATTCATGACATAATTCTGGCATAGGAAATCAGAATGTTTCCAATCTTCAACAGCGCTGACAGCTTGTATGTCTCCCTCTCCCTGTTTGAGTTTCAGAGCATCTTCAGTCAATAATCTCGCAAGATTCAAGGTGGTCAGATAAAATAGCATTTTCTGCTGCCACCTTTTGAAATTCAATCCATTGAACTTCTCCGATTTTTCTCCATGATTAACTGGAATAGTTACATGACCAATTGGAGCCATAGTTTGGGTCACAGCAAAACTTGGCACTTGTGCCACAGTCTGGTTCACAAATGAACTTGTCACAGTAGCCACAGTTTGGTTTTCAGTAACCACAACTTGAGTAATTGGATTAGTTGTCATTTTCTGAAACAAGAGAATAATTTTAGTTCCACTTTTAAAATAAACAGAATAAACAAATCTGTTTTTCAGTTTAGTTACATTTGCAAATATGAAATTAACTCATTTCTTTTCGTCTTGTTGATTTGAATAACACGCAACTAAAAGGCTTCCAGGTGAGGAGGGGGGTCACAATTATACCACTTAAATCTCAAGCTCTCCTTAGACAGTTTAGGTCCTTTTGACAAAGCCTTCTAGTTTTTCGAATACACAAATCAAGAAAACTCCAACCAAACTAGTTTCATACGTATGTAATTCAATGATTTACATGTAATATAAGTTTATCAAGAATCTGTTTTAAGATTGTTATTCACCTTTTGAAATAAAAAAGAGAAACTTCATACTATATGAACAAGAAACAAAATTAAGGAAATTGCAAAATTAAAATTGAAGAAGAAATTGCAAACCGAGGCCTATACGTGTATAGTTTCCTTAAAACAGATTCGTCCCTTACCGTAAGTTATGAACGTCTGTCTCCCAGGATACAACGGTAGAACTGGTTGTACCAACGAACCGACCTACTGCCCGAACTTTATCACATCTAAAAGAAAACTTGGATCAACAAAAGAGAAGAGAGGAAAACTTAATTTTTTGATGTGATGAAATAAGGAAAATGACTTGTTTATATAGACACAAGAAAGACTTTTCAATTCCAAACTCACCATTAACATGAGAGCTACAAGAGTTACAAAAAATAAAAAGGTAGAGAGTTGAGAAAATCAAAAAGTGAGCTTTAAATTTTTCATTCACCATACTTAATTTTCCAACAAACATGATCCATTTTTATTTTTTTTCAATAGTCATGTTTTCAAGGACTATATAAATATAGAAAAACTTTTAGATTTTTTGGCCAAAAGAGTCGGAGTCGATAAACATTCATAAACGGTCGATCTATTCTTATTTAACAAAAGATTATATAAATAGTTACCTTTAAGAACTGTAAAGAAAAAAATTACACACTACAGACATGCAAATATGCAATTAAAAAAAGAAATTAGTAAAAAAAAAAAAAAAAAGAAAATAGAAAGAAACTTTGGCAATGCAACTCCATCAAAGCGTTTTTTAGAAACTCATTTTGTACAAATTCATTAAGAGTCTATTTGATGTAGATAAAAATTAAATTTTTAGAAAATTTTGATACAAATTGATAAAATACGTGGTTAAAAATAAATTTAAAAAAAATAAATTTTAGAAAATAGAAGTCAAACATGAACTTGTGACTCCTGGAGAATTGCCAATGTTGTGCAAATTTTGATAGCTGAACAAGTTTCAAACCATTATATGCTAGACGACACAAGCAACGTTTCAAAATGGAGCATTTGGCGAGCCAATATCTGCTCATCCGTGGGAATCAATTAGCAACTTCTCTAAGTCGAGCATTTGACGAGTCAATATTCATTAATCCATGGAAATCATGTGCTTTAGGTTGGGGTATAGGCTGATGCTCAACACTTCCATGTATGTACTAAAGCTGGCAGGGATGGATCAATCATATTATAGACCAAACTAAAATTTAAATAAGTTGGGTCTAATTTTTTCATATATAAAAAAAAAAAAAAATTCTAATTACCACATTACCAACTATCAAGTGTAGTTGTGTCCATCAAACTTTAATAACGTAAAACTCATCTATAATATAAAATATATTTATTTTCTCAGCAAATTCTCGTTCGATGTAAAGTGCTAGCAATAAACTCATTCTTCATTCTGTTACGAATTAGTATTTTCATATGTTTTACTGTCGAAAAAGCTTGCTCAGTAGTCGCCGTTGATACAAAACGAATCAATCTAATCAACATAATGTAATTCTCTGACCTTTTACTTGCAACCAAGAACTTGTATAATTCAGAAAGTGAAGACACTTGGAACAATGGATCGGGAATTAAATCATACTCAAAATGTTGCAACTCAAACCTCAAACGATAAACCTCTTGTTGTGTAAAATCACCATAATAAAACTTCTCTACAAGTTTGCAAATATTATCTTCATTGAATGATTCAAAAAAAATTCGAGGATTCAAAACAATAGTTAGAGAGAGGAGAGAGAGGAGTTCTACCAATAGCTCATTAAATCTCGTATTTAATTCAATCAACTTAAAAATATATTGCTTCTAGAGCTGGTCCAACCCGCCAGAGCAGGGTTAGGCCACAATTTTTGAAAATCGTCTGTACCTTCAAAAATTACAAAAAAAATAAGCATCATTGTCATAATAATTGCTCGAATTGAAGAATTGAACAATAAATGGTTGAAATTGTTGTATGTACCTCGTCTGAAGAATATTGGAGGGTGTTTCGCATCAAAATCGGGGCATAGCCGACGAGAGGAAGAAAGATATGCAGTTCTAAGGTTTTCTCTTCGCGTCAAAGAAACTTCGGGACAAAATGCTACTTAATATTAAGGGATAAAAAGGATGGACCAAAACAACACTGGTTTGGGCGAAGATATGAATAGTAAATTCTCAAACCAATTCTTATATGTTTGTAAGGATATGTAATTGGATGAGATAAGACAGGAAGAAGCAATTCAATACATCCTAAAACTTGCCACCATCAGAAAGTCGGCAAGAAGTGCGGGAAAGTGACACGATGGGTCAGCCACCCGCCCAAGATGCAAGGATGCTTCCCCACAATTTGAACTCTATAAATACCCTCAAAATTCAAGGTATGTGAAATCTATTAATTCCAGCCAAAACTCTGTCCACTTATTTTTCTACGCCCAATTTTACATAACTTAGATTGTTAGAGTCTAATAATTGTTGCATCCCCTCGAGCAATTGTCCAACATTCTAACATTGTCTTGAGTGTGCTGTTGCTATACAATCGAACAGAGAGGTAACAGGGTCTCCACCGACCGATTATGTCGACTTTGGAGGTGACAAGATTTTGAAGTTAACACACAGCATCACCAAATGAGAAGTTGAAATAAAACAAAAGAACCCAATAAATGGTTTTTATCTTCCATTTTCACATCCCCCAAAGCAAAAAAGAGGAGAACAACGAATAGTAAATTAGAAAAAAATGGATAAAAACGTGAAAAGACAGAAAAACATACAGAATAAATGTATTATTAAATTAGACAGAAAATTTCCTGAGCAATTGTTCTACAAAATAACATTCCTCATCGTCCAAAAACTTGTAAAAATGTTAAATTATGGACATGATATAATCAAAAGATCAGGGTTTGCTTAGATTCTATGGATGTTACATAATCAGCCGTGTTATTAGCACTGTAAAAGGAATTATTCTATTAATCGTCGCAAATCACTTAATAGGTCATTGGGAATCATAATCATCAAATGAGAGAAAATGCTAGATTATAATGAACTGAAAGAGGCTCAGACACGCACAAATAGGTCATCAAAATTAAAGACCAGATGAAAGGTCAAATACCGTAGCATATCAGCATCGAGAAACGAATTCTGTCTTCATCGCCTCATAACAACTCATCAAAACTTAAAAGGTAATATTAAAAAAAAATTATACGAATCAAATTGCGAGAAAAAAATCAGTAATTTCCCAGTATGATTACTCAAGCCAGGAATGAACTGGGAATTCATGTTTACTGCGGTCGGCGGAGTTTTATAGCCAATTAGGTTTAGTCGTCTAGGTTTATTGTTAAGGGTGCGTTTGGCAGCAACACACTTCGACAGTGATGCTATCAAAGTCCAGCACTGTCCACAGGCCCAGTCCATACTGAATTAGGGCAGGGCAGGTTGCATGGGCCTTTGGTGTAGAAAGCAATTCTCGTTGAAAATTAACAATGTATAATTTTTGGGAAATTGACGCTGGTGGCACTAAAATGAGACATATAACATCACAGTACTGTATCACATTTTTAATTTTAATGCCTCTTGTGTGGTGCTACTAGCTAGTGACAATGACGGGATAGGTCATTTTGAAATGATCTGATACAAGTTTTGTTTTACAGTCAACGGTCTCATACTCAAATCCCTTCGTTTTGTTTTTCTTGGTCATTTTAGATTAAAATTATGTGATTCAAGTGTTATTCGATTTGTGTAAATAAAAAATATTTTTATTACGTTTTTCAATTAAGGTTAAGATGTTTCTGTTACTTGTCAAATAATAAAATTGTTACTCAATCACGATTGAAAAATAAAGGAAGAACAAAAAGAGAAAAATTTCTTAGTATCGTGGTGCTGAACCCCATTGACAACAATGAGAAAATCAAGAAAAATGTTCACAATTATTGTTGGTAAGGCTATTACGAATCTATAACTTGACTACAATTGATAGCTAAGTTCTGTAATATTAATTGATTAAAGACAAATTATTTGAAAAAAACGAAGTATTTTATTCAACTCTTAAGTTACAATATCAAGAAATTTTCTCTTGTAATAAGTTGATTAAAAAATAATTAGATTAATTTATGAAGTATTAACACATTAATTAAGTTTAAATTAACCATTTAAAACTTCTAAGGAGCTTTCAATTTGAGCACTATTTTGTTTATAATTTATATATATAGTTTTCACGAGTATTCAATGGAAGCTTCATAATAAATCTAACAAACCACTTTAATTATAAGTCAAAACACATTCAACTAGACTTATATACTAGTACGGCATCAGAGGGAAAACAGAAATCTGGTCGACATTTAGGGCTATTTTCTTTGCCATTTTCAACCTATTTTTCGTTTTGTGTTTTTGAAAATAGTGAAAGCGTGTTTTCTTTGCCATTTTCGAAAATGCATTTTCCAAAACACCAAAAAAATTACAAAGGAAATGGAAAACAACGATTTCATCGTTTTGGACGTTTTCTTAACAAAATGTAGTGATCTCCAAAATGGTCAAAACGTGTGTTTTCACCATTTAGGTCAGCGTTTCGAATTCTGCTTGTAGCATTTTTTTTAAAAAAAATTTTAAACTGGGCAAAACAATGATGATTTAATTATTTTCCGCGTTTTTCTTACAAATTGTGGTTCCTTTCCAAAATGGTCAGATGTGAGATTTGCAAGGGTTGGTGAGTGGTTCAATTCTCGTTCCTTTCTAAGTTTTTTTTAATTATTGTTAGTTAATAATTGTTTTTAATTCCAACTAATACCAAGTTTTTAATTGTTTTTAATTCCAACAATAATTGTTTTTATTGTTGTTAGTTAATAATTGTTTTTAATTCTAATTAATAATCTTGTTAGAATTTTCATACTATATTAGTATTAAACTATGAAAATTTATTGTATAATCAAATTTTTTAAATAAAACAATACACAAAATTATTTCTCAAAATTTCAAAGTAAACGCATTTTTGAGTTTTCTGTTTCCAGAAATAATTTTCGAAAATTTCAAAAAGAACGTATTTTTGAAAATCTCAAAACAATTACTCAAAACACAAAACACAAAATGAATTCAAAACACAAAGACAACATCACTTAGGATTTTCATACCTAAACTCTATCCGTTAGGTTTTTCTTCAAGTTTAAGCGCCTACAGTTTTTCAAGTCTAATCAATGCTTATTCAACTCTAATCATATATTCGTGAAAGATCTTTTTTTTTTGGTTTTATTGCACTGATACCTATAATATTTTAAATAAAGTAGAATTTTATTTGAGTTGGGATTAGGTATATTAGGTCAAGAATATATTTTATGCCCTTTTATTTTGTTAAAAATCATAGTTTTAATAATTTGATAAAAATTGATGAAAAATATATTTGAAAAATTGATAAAAATTAGTGCACTAAACTCAGTTGTTCAGCGAGAAAATTGATAAAAATTAGTGCACTAACTCGAATTTGATTGATAAATCCGATTAATTATCAATTATAACAAAAAAAAATCCATAAAAATAAAATATTATATTCAACAATTAATTACTACTTTTTACTGTTACAACAAACACCAGCAACTTCTCGATTCTAATATTTCATTAATCTCCCAACCTTTTAAGCCATCATGATAGTTTAAGAAGATATTATTGACTAATTAGTTCTTGCATATTTTGTCTCATCAGTCATCAACAACATTCTTTTCTTAGACAACAATCCAAAATTTGGTTGTTGTTTCATTTCTCTTTTTAGAAATTAGTTTCTGTTGCACCTTTAATTTAATTAGCACCACCTAAACTCAAATTTCCACAGCATTAAGTTGATACATAAATGTTTTCATACAAAATGATTATACTATAATTTGTCTTAATTATTTGAAATAGAGTAATGCTCGATGATCGCAAGTTTATGTGTCAATGGAGTCCATTGTTTCATCAAATCATTCAATCAATCGCAATAGATCTCATTGATACATAGACTAATGATAATCACTAGTAGTAATAAATAGCGGATAACTTGGACTATCCACTTCACCAACCAAATTAATCCATTTTTGGCAATAACCTTATCCATGGTTCTAAATCATGTTCCACATGCTAGAATATTTAACAATACATTAAAATTTAATATTATCCCCTCATTCAATACTACGAATTAAACGTGCTGGACATGTATAGCAGTATAGGTCATGTCTATTTCTCTAACAAGTGTGGAAAGTGAGTGAAAATGGCTCAACAACGCTCCAAAGCCATTAACTGGGTAATATAAATTCATGTATTTATTGAGCATTACACTTAAATTCTAGGGAAATGAGTCACAGAAAAGTTTATTCACAAGGATGTGTACCATTTTCCTGGGAAGAAAAGCCTGGACTTCCGAAATTCACTCACCTCCAAAAGTCCTCCACAGATAATTTCAAGGTTGATCCTGTGCAGGGAGTAAATAATATTCCGGTGCCATCTCCTCCATGCGGGGCGTCTCAACCTCCAAGAAGAATGAAGGGCATGAGGTGGCAAGATGATCCATTCTTGGCAGCTCTAAAGGCTTGCACGAAAGGAGTAATTCGGAATCACGGCAGATACGCCGGCGGCAAGGAAGGTCAGATTAAAGGCAATATTGGTAATAACTCTAGTAAGAGTGTTTTCTCATGCAAACAATCTTGTCATGTTGAAAATGATAATTTTGTTAGGTTTTCTAAACTTCCTCCTCTTCCTAGAGAGAGATACAAAGCTAAACCCTTTGTTATGAAGTAAAGTACTATTTTGTAAACGTGTTGTAAAGTGTTCTCTCACTGTAATATTTTGTGAATGTTGATTTCTTATCAGGGCGCTAATTGTGTTAATTATGTGAGTTATAGTTGGTTTTCTCTCATCTCCAAATAGTTCCAACACTGGGCTGCGTGTCGTAATTTTAGAAGTACTTGTTAAAGTCGCATTGTTACTCATTTGTACATGAAAAGAAAAGTATTGAATACAATATATATATTTGTTTTCTCTTTTATAAATTTAAACTCCGAGAATGGTTAACTGAATAATGATGTTACGAACATGCTCTCGAATGCAACAATGTAGATTGTTGTATATGTAGCCAATAAAATGGAAAATGAGAGAATAACATCTCTAACAGAGTTGTGGATTGAAAAAATTGTAGTCAACATGTACAAGAAATATTGGTAGATAAATTTAAAAAAAATTAAATAAAAAATTATTAATACATATTTCAATTGAAATAAATTATAAAAAATTAAACAAAAAAAAAATTTATCACACATTTTGATAGACATTAAATAAATGGTGGATGTCTAACATATACCGTCCACATTTGGACGGTGTATGCTTGACATCCTCCACTTTTATTTTGCCATGCAAGCAATTTGGGATAATTGGCACACATTTTAGTGCGATTCACGGTTGCATATTGCAGATACTCTTAGTTTTTAGAAAGACAAGTTATTGTATTTGTATTTATATCATATTAGTCATAGTTGAACATGTGTTGCATGTTATTCTGAAAATACTTTATATGTGATATAAAAATAATATTTGAAGATGCTGTGTGAATATAAAAATAGTTAACACAAATTATTTATGTAGAATCTCTATGTATACAATATTTTTTGTCGTTAGTCCTAATAATAATATTTTGAATCTTATGATTGCAGTAATTGGTTTCTAATTTTTGTTAAAAAAATTAGATTTTTTTTGGGTTTAATGTGAATAATTTCAATGGAAAACTATATACTTACAAATTATTTTATTAGTACACAAAATTACAAAGTAGAATATTTTAATTTATTACTTGGTCTGTTGGCTTTTTATAATATTTTCTCCACTTTGGAAAATGCTAATTCTAAAATTCTAGATTTGGGAATTGAGACAATGATTAATCGTTTAAATATAGTTTTTGTTTTGATTGGGACAATGGTCACCATTTGAGTGCAAATGCTTCTTGCTGTCCTTGCTTTTTCGCTATCTAACACTACTAAAAATTATCTTTTCACCAACGGATTATTTCTATTGGTAATCAGCAACGGATTATTCATTGGTCAAAGTGATGATCTTTCAACTACGGTAATTAACGACGGCTTTTCCATTGGCAAAGGTAATAGTTTTTTACCAACGAATTTTTACTTTTCACCAACAAAATATTCGTCGGTAAAGACTGAATCATATCACCAATGGAAATTTCGTTAGTGATATTAATTAATTTTGAAAATCAAAAAATAATTCGACCTTTCACCAACGGATAACGGAATATCCGTTGGTGAAGAGTGAATCTTATCACTAGCGGAATTTCTGTTGGTGATATTAATTAATTTTGAAAACTAAAAAATAATTCGACCTTTCACCAACGGATATTCCGTTGGGAAGAGTGAATCTTATCACCAACAGAATTTCCGTTGATGATATTAATTAATTTTGAAAGCCAAAAAATAATTCGACCTTTCACCAACGGAATATCCTTTGGGGAAGAGTGAATCTTATCTCCAATGGAAATTTCGTTGGTCACCAACAAAATATCCGTTGGGGAAGAGTGAATCTTATCACCAATGAAAATTTCGTTGGTGATATTAATTAATTTTGAAAACCAAAAAATAGAGTGAATCATATCACCAACGGAATTTCTGTTGGTTATATTAATTAATTTTGAAAACCAAAAAATAATTCGACTTTTCACCAACGGAATATCCGTTGGAGAAGAGTGAATCTTATCACCAACAGAAATTCTGTTGGTGATATTAATTAATTTTGAAAACCAAAAAATAATTCGACCATTCACCAACGGAATATCCGTTGATGAAAAGTTATTCACATTACCTACGGAAATTCTGTTGGTGATATTACATTTCACCAACGGAATATCCGTTGGGGAAGAGTGAATCTTATCACCAATGGGAATTCCGTAGATGATATTAATTAATTTTAAAGACCAAAAAATATTTCGACTTTTCACCTACGGAATATTCGTTGGTGAAGAGTGGTTCACATTACCTACGGAATATCCGTTGGTGAAAAGTGATTCATATAATAAAAAAATTCGAGCAATGTGATATTTTATGTTGTTAACACAATGTGGAATTTGAATTTTCACTAATATTTATTTTTTACTTTATAAGCAATTATAGAAAATGTTGTTCATTGAACTAATATATATTATAAAAATAAATATAATTACAAGAATTTATTTGTCTTTAATGGTTTGATTGTAACTTCACAACTCTTAGGTCAAAGGTTCAAATTACATTACATCCATTCTAAATTAATAAAATAATAAAAATACTTGACAAAGCTTAGTGGATTGGGTTGGGCCTTTGGTGGGTCGAGTTTTAAACCCATAATTGGCAAGTTGGGTCAGGGGTCCACCAAGTATATAAAATTAATTTTTTTAATTATTAAAAATTTGCACTATTACTTAGGGAATTTCCGTTGGTAATAGTGCTCGTCATTTCTGTTGCTATTTTAAGGGTCGCTGAAAATTACCAACGGAATTTTCGTTAATAAAAGCGTGTGTCATTACCAACGGAAATTCCCTAGGTAAAGAGTTGGGATATTACCAATAAAAATTTTGTTGGTAATAGTGTGTATCATTACCAACGGAATTCTGTTTGTGAATATCACTAACGAAAATTTCGTTGGTAACTTTCAGCTACCCTCAAAATAGCAACGAAAATTTCGTTGCAAATAATCCGTTGGTAGCGATTATTAAGCACAGATATCTCTCCGACCCCATTATCAACGAAATTTTGTAGCCTGTCTTAGATGGTAATTTTATTTTTATATATGCAAATTGCTTATGAGGTAGAAATTTGGGTAAATCTTAGTACCCCTTATTTTTAGACTAATATCTTGTATTTCAAAATGTTTATTTATACATTTCTCGTATGAAATTTATATTTCTGCACTTCTTATCTCATGTCAAGCACCAACCAACCTCTTTTTAATCTTTTTGCATATTAATGTTCAAGATCCGACTCAACTTGCTACTTTTTTCTCTTTTCATTTGAGAATTCTAGGAGCCTCAGTTCATTTCGTAATATATTTATTAAGAGTAGAGAAAATATTAAAGCAATAATCTCTACAAACATCTGTAAAATAAAAATTGTGTAAATGTTTTTTTTATTCTTTTACTTTTAGTGTATAACTCTTACAACACCAGCGTCCCTCGTCTTCTTTATGGACTGTAATGACTTGTACAGTCCCCCACCACATAGCTAGCTAATCTTGAGTGCTAAAAAAAAAGGACCATCTTTCAGAAATTTGGAATTCTGCTTATTTAGTAGACATAGAGTATGTTTGTGTGTGCTTATAAGTATTTATAAGCTGGTCAAATACTATTTTTATCCACATATTTCGTAGAACCCACAACTTTTATCTATTCACATTTTGTAAAATACACTGTTTATAATCTACAAAAATCTTTACCAAATATATACATAGTAATTTATGAATAAAATCATGTCCACCTATTTTTAATAGCTTTAGCTTCTTCATCTCAATGATACTTAACATTTGAAGTGAAGATGAATTTCATATGTTGAAAAGACGACGTCATATATGAATTATTTTAGTATGGAGTTTGATTTAATAATAATTAACAAAATAATTACAAATTATGATATTGGTAGTACCCTACCTTCACATTAAAAGCTGTAATATATATTTTGTTGATTTTATGGATGATGTCCACTCATTATCTAGGAGAATCACTTCCTTTTTCTTCGTTGTTGTTCGTTTACTTGGCTTTTTAACGTTGATAACGAATGAATGTCTTACTTTGATTACCACTCTATGATATCTAAAAACAAAAAGAACAATTGAAGGAAAAATAATTCATTGGCCAAGAGAACACCTTTGATACCACATATTTCTACATTTCTCTGCTTTTACTAACAGTATATGTTTCAGTTGAGAGCTATTAATAAAATATGAGCTGATTATAAAATGTGTAGAATTTTTGGAATGAATATTTAGTAAGAGTTCTGGACATTATTGTAAACTACACATCATTGACAAAAAAAATTATAATTATCAATCACGATATCTTCACTAGCGAAATTTGGTAATTCATTCAATTGCACAAAAGAGTTTGATAACGTAACACATATAGGTTCAGTGGTCTCTTTTACGTCCATTGCGGTTGTGAAAGACAATTTGATTTCATCGTTTACATTTCAATGCTTTCCATTGACGGGTCTTATGTTCTCATTTCGTATAATATAAGATTTCCCATTTTCAATTATGTTACGTCTCATATAACTTGAAACTACGAAATAAATAGTTATCATAGTAGACATGTTACCTCTTTGTCAATTAGGATGAGCTTCAAAATATCAAATTTTCTTGCATTGTTGGAATAAGATTCGATTGAACTCTTTCGAACTATTGTCACTTGAATGGACTATTCATTTTCGTACGTCGATAAATCTCTTATAGCCTTGATTCCATGATGCTAGAGCGATCTCGATTTGACAAAAAAAAAAAAATTGTGATGATGTGTTAGGAAGAAAAATGAAATATTTGATGAGTGAAATAACAACCTATTTGTAAAAATAATTTAAATAGTTGATGAAGCCAATTATTATATGTCCATCCATTTATCTTTTGTTCATATTAACTTAACATCCATTGAATGCATGAATAGGAATCATTTAAAATTGCCCCCATGGTCATAGACGAGTTGGTAAGACTTGAGGTGACGTGGAGATAAATCTTCCGACAACGCAGGTTCGATTCTCATGTGGGGCAGATTTTTACTGAAATATTGTTGGGGTCTGTCCTGAGAGTTGACATGTTGGCTCTCTCCCTCTGGTCCCTGCCACTCGTGCACATCTCTCGATTTACAACCTGCCTGGTCAAGGGACCTCTGACACAGGTGGGAGAGTTTCGCCTTCGGAGACTTTCCCCTTAACAAATGAATCATTTAAAATTTTACACAATATATCCCTCCATTTACCCTCACACTTTGTTCATCTTAATTTCAAATCCATTGAATATATCAATTGAAATTATTTAAAATTATACGCAATATGTCCCTCCATTTATTCTCTGTACATTTTGACATCCATTAAATAAATCAATTGAAACAAAACTCTTCATATGATCATCTTTGTTCCAAAAAGAATATAATGAATATAATTTATAAATCAAGTGTAATGAATTTGTTAAATGCATATTGACGATAATTAAATAGTTGAAAAAATAATTCACGATAATAATGTATAAATGTTTTGAAAAAATTAAATACGTATTGAAAAAATAAAAGTAAGGATATTCTTGAAATAATTTAAGTATAGTATGGGTAGAATAGTCTAAAAAATGATTTTCACTTCATGTGATGTTTAATATAAAGTAATTATATTTACACTACAATTTTTATTATCTACACTATGTTTAATTGCAATGAAGACCTCACAATCTTTGACATTTTGACACTTATGTCTAACTTTTTTCGTCACATTTCTATCTCGGATGACCATTTTTGTTCAAATATTCTGCTAACGTGTATTAAATGAGAGAAAAATATTTTGTCAAACTTCTGCATTTGTTATCTATTTTGCTTATTTAAAAATATGAGAAGCAAATAAATTTTTTTATGCTCTCCTAATTAACTTTTTGAACAGAAATCATCATCGAATACAAAAATAAACGTGTAAGTTAATAGGTTGATGATTTGAATTAGGGGTGGGGTGGGGTGGGGTGGGGTGGGGTGGGGTGGGGTGGGGTTGGTTCGGTTTTGGGCCCAAACCTACCACTTCGGTTTGACGTTTCTCTCAAATCAAACTAAACCGCCTTATTGGACAAACTGATTCAAACCGAACTGACTAATCATGGGTCGGTTCGGTTTGGTTTAAGCGGTTTGGGCTTGAATGGTTTGAGCTTGTATTTGTATTCTTAAAAAAATAACAATAACTCCCATTTCAAAATTTCTTTTGGACATGCAACAAATTATTTACAAAACATTTAAATATAACTCTCATTTACAAATTAACCAACATTTACAACCTTTTTTTGGATATGCAAGTTATTAATTTTTAGACATTTACAACCGGCTTTAATTTAATTTTTGTTCTTATAAGTTATAATTCGGTTCGGTTCGGTTCGAGTTGGTTTGATTTATTTATCACTAACCGAAACTAAACCAACCCAAATTTATTTTTTAGTTTAGTAAACCAAACCAAACCGTCAAGGTGTGAAAAATCGAACCAAACCGACTCGAATCGGTTCGGTTTGGTCAATTTGAACGATTTGACAGTTTGGATGCCCACCTCTAATTTGAATGTAATAAAGAAAAAGTTAAGAATATAAATATAAAAATGAACAATAATTGAATACTTTTACTGTAATTAAAATATATTGTTATTATCAAATAATATGGTGTGAATATAATTAACTTTAATATATTATAGGTACATGAATAAAAATAGAGTTGAGTACTTTGTTTGCAAACAATATTATTTGTCTTCAATGGTTCCCCAAAAACTTAACTACGGAAATAAAGGCTCCTTACAGCCTACCTATATTTCCTTAAATTTTCTTACTCGAAATATAAGAGCAGTGTCCCCACGATAATAATTCTTCTAAAACTATCATCTACTTCTTCATCTTCTAAAAATTGGCTATTTTTTAAGAAAACTGTTACGCTCCAATCTCACGTAGCACTCCACATGGGGCAGGGTCAAAGCCAAACCTGTTTAATAATCTGCCACCTCATCTTCGAAGTTGTATCCCTCATTGCAGAGAAGGTTTGCAGGTTAATATAAAAAAGTCTTTTTGTACCGAGGTGACATGGACGACGAGGCTATCAGTGTCCGACCCTTATTGCGTGCTGAGAAAGCTTTCCTTGCCAAATCTGCTATTTAGTCATGAAAAGAACGATAGACAGCCTGCGAAATACGACTTATCACAATCATAGTCTCTTAGGTTACGGCTGAAAGGGACCTTTGTATTAAATGTCAGTGATGGGACACCCAAGACGTGACTCTAGAGCTCTCTGGATCAAGCCACGTGTTATGCATCGAATGAATGACAATCTAGTAGAATTCGCCTATAAATACCAAACTTATTTCGACAAGAAATGGAGGTTGAAAATTAGAACTCTCATACACAAAAGAAAACAAAGTCCTTGTTGTGAAAATAATGTAATTGCAAGTGTACAATATCGCAAACAAGTAATAAATTGGACATATTGAGTCCAGATTATCGTTCTTACGAAGACTATTTTATTTATATACTAGTTAAATTAATCTTAATCCTAATCTATTGAAAATAATTTGAAATAACTTGATTTGAATGATCAAATTATAACTATGAATTTTAGAAAACAATGTAACAAGTTATGTGAAAGCAAATATCAAGAATTTAAAAAACATGGTTATTAAAGCGTTTGGATTCACGAGTTCACCATAATTGTCATCTCTAATTTATCCTCTCAAGAATTATTCCTAAAGTTGTATTCAGTCGAATTGACAAATTTAACATAATTTACCTCTTTTGAGTTCAAATTAGACTCATCCAATTAAGTCAACTTATGAAGTCAGAATGGTCCTTAATTAGATACATTAAATTGCTTAGAATCCAATTCAAAACTGCGACAATAATAAAAGCATATATCTACTTTTTATCCAATTGCCAGATTTTACTACGTGGTATAGATTAATAATTTACTTCTCAATTCATTACAATCCACAAATCAATGACAAATAATGTCCAATTATTTCAAACATTAAGAGAATAAGTAAAATCAAAACATAATTAATTGATAAACAAAACTTGGGAGTCGAAAATAAAGAATTAAACTATGTTACATCGTTCATCCAAACTTTAAATTTAGCTACTCATAATTCTAGAGAAAGAAAAGATGGAGAGATTTGAATACATAACCCGGATCTTAAATAAAAGATGAGAATAACTTAAATATCTTGAGCTAAGAATTTTTCTTCTTCGCGTTCCAATCTTCAAGATCTTGGTCGTTTTTCGTATTATTCGACGTTCTTTTCCAAGATTCCATTCCTTCTTTTGACATATGTTGGGTCTTTATATAGTGTTTTACTAATTCTAAAACTCATATACGTGAAAAGATGAAAAATGCCTTGACTAGAGTTAAAAATAAGCTAAAAAACGTTCAGATGCACAAATAGCGCATTGCCGTAGCAAACAGTAAGGAATTCTTTCAAATTCAAATTCAATTTCAATCTATATTTGCCCACTTGGTCCTCCAAAGTTCAACATGTATATAGTTTGGTCCTTCTACTTTTATTGTTCTGTACTTTAGTTCATTTATTTCTTTTTTATTTCAATTTAATCTTATTTTATTTGCAGTCCAAGTCTTTTAACTTTTGAATATTTACAAGTTGGTCCCCCTTTCCAAGTCTTTGTGCATTTTCAGTCATTCTTTGCCTATTTTGTGTTGTTTTTCTCCAGTTCCATTCGAACTCGGGTTTCAACCTATAACAATCAAATCAACGCATAATTAAGTCATTAAGAATACATACAATTATCTACTTTTGATAGTTCCAATAAGTATAAATCGACACTTATCAAATACTCTCAAACTTGAACATTTGTTAGTCCTCTAACATAGCTATTTATTTAAACAATCAAACAAATAATATTAAAATATACTATAATAGATAGCTTGCCATATTTGTCTCAAGTTTTTGAAAAAATCGAACAATTCATAAAAAAAAAAAACTTATAAATTATGCTACCAAAATCAATTTGTACTTATACGATGCTTGATTGATATATGTGTGTGTGCATAATCAATCCAATCAATTTAAGTTTTTAGGTTTGTAGTATTCCGTTTCCCAATGGTCAAATATTTTCTTTCTCTCTCGTAAGAATACACACTCCCATATTGATATTCAATCTTTCACCCTGGGTATTAACTCTAAAGTTGCCCTCAAAACACTTATTCTTTTACCGCTCAAAATTTGGTTAGGTCTAGTCAATACAGTTGATATCTAGATCTGTGATGATTCTCTCTTTATTGAATGCTTCGACCATCAAGCTTCTACTAGATAAGTCAAACCCATTAGTTATCTGAATCCCCAAGTTATGCGCATGAAGGCTTAATCTTGCTTTTGCTTATTCTTTCCTTTTTTTATATAAATATATCTTATGTGTAAGATCTCACTCTCTTAAGCCTTCTAGATGACCCTTGTAGCGAGCTTTAGGCCGATAACTCCCAGGTCTGATAGACCTTAAGACATCGAGTTTTTAGAACCCCAACGGACTTTATCACTCGAGTTAACTAGGCTACAAAGAGACATATAAGATAATACAAGTGCAATGCATTTCAATTTTTTGTGCAAGATAAATAGGTGGAAATTAGATTCCTAGCATCCGGTTAATACCAATATTCCACATAGTAGCCAAATACATTCCACACAACTAACTCATGCACGAAATCAACACATATCTAAACAGTTTCTGTATTGGTCTAACTACCCCCAAACTATCATTTCAATTGGTTAGGTAATTGAGTTGTTAATTGGTGGTTTTGGTTTTCACAACTTAGGTTCACTAACCAATTAAGTCAACTTATAAAGTCATAATGATCTTTAATTAGATCCATTAAATCGTCTAATAATTCAATTCAAGACCGCGACAATAATAAAAGCATAACTTTACCTTTTATCTAATTTTTGGATTTTACTACGTGGTCTAGATTAATAATTTACTTCTCAATTCATTACAATTCACAAATCAATGACAAATAATAGCCAATTATTTCAAGCATTAAGAGAAGAAGTAAAATTAAAACATAATTAATTGATAAACAAAATTTGAGAGTCAAAAATAAAGAATTAAACTAGGTTACATCGTTCATCCAAACTTTAAATTTAGCTACTCATAATTCTAGAGAAATAAAAGATGAAGAGATTTGAATAGATAATCCGGATCTTGAATAAAAGATGAGAAGAACTTGAACATATTGGGCCAATAATTCTTCGTCTTCTTTGCCGTTCTTTGTATTCTTTGCTGTTCTTTCCCAAGATTTCACCCCTTCTTTTGACCTATGTTATGTATTTATATAGTGTTTTACTAGTTCTAAAACCCATATACGTAAAAAGATGAAAAATGCACTAACTAGAGTTGAAAATAAACCAAAAAATGTCCAGACGTGCATTGTCGTGGTCGAACCACGGTTTGCATACAGTGGCAAACAGGAAGGAATTCTTCCAAATTCAATTTCAATCCATATTTGCACACTTGGTCCTCCAAAGTTCAACACATATGGTTTGGTCCTTCTACTTTTATTGTTCTGCACTTTACTCATTTGCTTTCTTCTTTTATTTCAATTTAGTCCTCTTTTATTTACGATCCAAGTCCTTCAACTTTTGAATATTTGTAAGTTGGTCCCACTTTTCAAGTCTTTGTGTGTTTTCAATCATTCTTTGCCTATTTTGTGTTGTTTTTCTCCAATTCCATTCGAACTCGAGTTTCAACCTATAACAATCAAATCAACGCATAATTAAGTAAAGATTCACATTAAGAATACATACAATTGTCCACTTTTGATAGTTCCAATAATAGTAAATTGACACTTATGAGTCCTATAAGCTAATTGTTCTCAAGTGTTCATAACCACTTGGGAAGTTGTTAGTTAGAGGCGCTCAAGCCGTTACCTCAGCTGCATCGTATTCCTCCCTCACCTTAGTGTCATATTTGTTTGTTATTAAACTTATCTATGTGGTTGAATAAACCACGTGGCGGTCTAAGTGTGAAGGGAAATACACGTAGAAAAGAAAGGCGTGAAGTTCCTGTTGGCAGCCATTTTTGGAGGTCAACAAAAACATTTCATTTGTTTGTTCATATTGTCGAGCTTGGTTGACCCAATTCTTTTCTTGACTCCGATATCTCACTACATTTTATTTTTCGTATTTACCGTCATTTGAATGAAGACACTCAATCGGTCCAACTTTTCCAAAATTTTCACCATAAACTCTTGACTAATTAAAAAAAGGGTATTTACACTTTTGGTCCCCAACCTTTCTAATTTGTAACAAATCTACTCCCAAACTTTTTTTTGGCATTGGTCATTCCCAACCTTTATATTTTGTTGCAAATCACGTTCTTTTGACATATTTTAACGAATTTGCCCTTCTTTTTAAATAAACAAAAATAAAAAAAAGTTAAAAACAACAAAAAAATAAAAGTAAATTGCAAATTACATCCTACAACTTTTAAAAAGCACAAAATAAGTTCCTCTTACCCAAAAATCCACCCCACCCCACCCCACCCCACCCCACCCCACCCCACCCTCTCTCAAACACACACACACACACACTACAACACCACCACCACCATCGAGAAATATGGCTAACATGACCCTATAGGCAGCTCCACCGGAGCTACCTAGTAGCCACCAAACCATCAAATCAGTCGTTGGGAAAATCTCACAAATTCGTAGTCCACTATCTCTGCATTCATTTTGATGTTGCAGTAGATCAAACCTCCAACGCCTCCACACGTCGTTGTAGTTTTAATTTTTTTTATTTTATCTTCGTCTCTCACTCTGTCGCCAACCGGAATCTCAGCTTTCGACTATCTCTCTCTCTCTTCACTTTTTCTCTCTATATGTATGAATATTATATAATTACACACTTTAGGGTTATGGTTTTTTATTTTTTATTATTTAATTCAACTATTGTTCTGCTAATTTGAAGAAAAAAACTCCTTATTTTCTCCATCTATATACAATACGTGACTGAGCTTGGGGTTATAAACAAGCATAAAATACAATAAATGAAGTGATCAAATCGATTTGTTATAAACCATATTGTTCACATACGATATATATAGATGCGTGTGGATATATTGTAATGTGTGTATGTACATAACAGACATTTGTCGATGCTGAGGCGTAGAAAGGGCTCGGCAGCTAAGAAATCTCTAAATTCAGAGCCTCAATTGGATGAAAATAAAGAGAAAAAGAACAATCAATTGCAAGAAAAATTGAATTCAAATGCTGTGAATTTGAAAGGAAATGTGTGTATGTTGGGGTGGGGTGGGGTGGGGTGGGGTGGGGTGGGGTGGGGTGGGGTGGATTTTTGGGAAAGATGAACTTATTTTGTACTTTTTAAAAGTTGAAAGACTTCATTTGCAATTTGCTTTTAATTTTTTTTTTTGTTTTTAACTTTTTTGTATTTTTGTTTATTTAAAGAGAATGGCAAATTTGTCAAAATGACGTGATTTGCAACAAAATACAAAAGTTGGGGATAGCCAATGCTAAAAAAAAAATTTAGGGTAGATTTGTTACAAATTAGAAAGGTTGTGGACCAAAAGTGCAAATTACCCTTAAAAAAAAGATCTTTTGGGTTAGCCAATCCAGTAAAGGAGCGGCGTACAGTCTTCCTCCTTTCCAACTCTAAATCAAATAAAATATTTCAGACTGACATTTCTGACTGGGATGATTAAAGAACTGCATCTCATTCCTTCGGGAACTTATGTTTTTCCTACTTGTACTATATGTACTAACTGCCTGCCTCAAAGCCCATTGACTTACTGGTTACGTTACTGAGTTCCTAGGAACGAGCAATGAAGGATTTTGAGCCCCAATGAAAAAGGAACCTACGGGCGGGGCATTTTCGGGGAGTAGCCAGCCCATTACTCAATAGGGCAATTCCTCGCACATAATTAAGGAAGCCATTGAAAAGTGACTAAAACACCAGAAACGACGACTATCCGAGCTAATGATAGAGGCAATAACACTTTCCAGCCAAGTCCCATTAATTGATCATAACGATATCGTGGAAATGCTGCACGGACCCATATATATATATATGAACGGAAACAGAATCACCTTGATACTAAACCAGATCGAGCCGGGGATCTTCTTAGAAGTGGAAAGATCTAGGATAGGCAGCCAACCTCCTGGAGAGAGCGATGCGCATAGACCAGGTGAGTTCTCTAATAACCTATTTATTTGCCCAATCCTTTTCCGTAATCTCTTCTTCCTTCTAGTTAGGATCAGGATCTCGATTAGCCTCTTCTATTTAAGAAGGCAAATTTCCTTCATTCTCCTTCTATTCCCAATAGCTGATTCAATAAAAGCACATTTTTCATCTCCTTTCTTGATTCAAAAACCTTCTTGCTAACCGCCCTTATCCCGCAAAGAGCTTACTCTCTTCCTCGACGTGCCAAAGCCCTTTCTAATGTCAAATTGGATGTTTCCTCTACTTCCCCTGCGACTCCTATTGCTATTACAACTATTTACTTTTTAGGTGCCTCCTAGTCCCTACTGCTTACCTTTCTCCAGGATATGAAAATATATGGGACTTCGTTCCAGGAGTAAAGTTCCTAAATAGGAAGAGAAAGGATGGATGGCCGGGCCATGAAGAGGAAGACTTGTTATATGCTTAACACACGCAAGTCGATGATCCTATCCTTAGCAGAGTGGATTCTCTTCTTCTTTCTTTTATTCTTTCATGTTGATACTATGACCAATCAAAAAGAACCTCCTGCGGTTGTTGAACCGGATGCTCCCTCCCAACAATGTTATTTTTCTCTAAGGAGGTAAGCGAGGGTACTGAGAGAATGGAAGGGTTAGAGGGCAAAGGTGTTAAGCAAAGAGAAACCGAAGGAAAGGTTAAAGATCTATCTATAGCCTTACGGTGCCAGCTGGATTGAAAAAAATTACCTTTTTTTACTGACTTTCATGAGCTGCTTACACAGCCTCTTCCCTAGGTGGCTTATTCGATACTGCAGGCTTGCAAGTGGATTGCTTAAGGAAAGATTCAATCTTTATCAATCCACTCAAGGAATGGTATTATACTGCATCCGCCAGCCAAACAAGTAAGGGATTTGAAAGGTTTGGTTTGGTGAATCATGTGGATATGTGTGACTGTCACCCCCCATGCTATGAGTTGTACTACTCAGTCTTTTCTCCTTATTAGTAGTTGAAGTGTAGGTCGGGATACTCTACTCGCCCAAGAATGAACAAAGGGATGACGGCTTTATAGGGATATGGGACTTTTTCTCAGGTTCAGTCTCTTTCTTTCCTTTTTTTTTAACAATAGAGAGAGACAAAAACTATATATTCTAATATATATACATATATATAATAAGATATTCCGAAAATCAATCGAAATCACTTAAAAGAACATTTTAAAATAATATTTAGCTCTTACTCTTATTTTTTATTGTGTTGGATGTTAATTAAAATTCTACATTATAGAGTGATATGCTGTATCACTTTTTGATTAAAATATCACTTAAATTCATTTATTAAAACGGCACATACTTTGTGACTTTTTTAGTAAAAAATCACATATCGTATTTGATCTAATTAAAATTTTAAGCGTATTTTTTAATTTTTTAATAAAATTTTTGTAATGAGCCTAATTTGCCCTTTGCAAGATAAAGTGATAATTTTATGGGAAAATTGCCTATAAGTCACTTGTACATGACTTGTTTCAAATTAGGTCAAGACATTTTTCAAAATTGTAATTAAGTTATATTTTAAGTAATATTTTAAATTAATTCTAAAATTACCCTACAAAAACATTGACGTCTTCTTCTACATCTACAAATCTCCATCAGTCATTTGGGCATGGGCAAGTTGATCGGTGACTGTCCGGTGGTTGCACGTTTGGTGGAAGAGGTCACGGCGGCGATTTAGATGCTGAACCTAGGTAAGCTGCGATTTAGGTGCTGTTTTTTGGCGTGGGGGCCTGAATTTGATGGCGTGAGGCTGGGTATGAGTGCAACGAAGGTGATCGAAGGTGATTCGCCCATGGTGAAGTTCGGGTCTACCATAAAAAACTTGGTTCTGGTTTCTGGTTTCTGGTTTCTGGTTTTCTAGTGTTTCATGTATTCTGGTTTTCTGGTGTTTCATGCATTCTGGTTTTCTGGTGTTTCTTACGTGAATCAATTAGTTGGAATACTTTGTTCTGGTTGAATTCCAATTTCTAATTGCAAACAAGGAAATAGAAGTTTAAAATTACATTCATTCAATATTTAATTCTGGTCTTGCCGGCGGTGGTGGATATTGAGGCAGAGGGGCAACAATGGATTGTACACATTCACTTGCTTCACATACACAAGTGGTTTGGTTAGTAATTGGATTTTGAAAAGAATTGAATTGTATGTGAAAAATAATGAAGATATAGAACAAAGATAGGTGATAATGCTCCACCATTTGATTGAATTGGGAAAAATAAAGAGAAGTGAAATATGTTGATTCAATACCATAATCAGAGTGTAGCTTGATACTGTATTATATAAAACAGTATCACAGAAAACAGTATCACAATAGAAATGAATATAGAATTCGCACACGTGCTCAGAATTTTTATTATAATATGTTTTCGGAATGGTCTCGACGAGCCGGTCAAGACCAGTCGCTTCGCCACTGCATAAGATGGATTTTAGCCATTTGAAGTCGTCTCTTTAACTTAAAATGTCAATCTTTATTTTTTCTTGTCAAAACAGTATCATACATACCAAAACAGTATCACAAAATATTATCATAATAGAAATGGCATAGAATTCGCATACGTACTCGAAATTTTTATTATAATATGTTTTCGAAATTGTCTCGACGAAACGGTCAAGACCAGTTCATTTGCCACTACGTACGATAGATTTTACCCGTTTGAAGTCATCTCTTTAGCTTAAAATGACAATCTTTAATTTTATTGTCAAAACAGTATCATACATCCTCTAAAACAGTATCACAGATAAATGTTATACATGAAAATATGTTGTTCAAGTCCATTGATACTGTTTGAAGTAATTAAACTATTCTTAAAATACTCTATTAGTATTATAAAACCATTGATACTACTTGCACTCAATAACATTATCATATATTAAAACAGTATCACAAATAAAAATATGATATAAGTATACCAATTCACATTATCTAAATAAAACAGTATCACAGCTAAAATAGTATCATAAAACTAAGCACAAGATATTTTAATGGTTGAAGTAATGATACTGTTTTAATACAGTATCATAGGTTGAAACATTATCATAATAAAACAGTATCACAGATAAAAACATGATATAAGTATACCAATTCACAGTATCATAGATAAAACAGTATCTTTTGATATTGTTTTAATCCATGATACTGTTTTAGTCCTATGATACTGTTTGAATGTCTTACTTTTAATCCATGATAATGTTTTGTTTAGGTAATGTGCATTAATATAAATTGATATTGTTTTAATCCATGTTTTAATCTATGATACTGTTTTGCATAATACAATATCAAACAAAATATATGACTAATTAAACAGTATCAAAGATAAAAGCATGATATCATAGTCATGTGTGTTGTTTGATACTGTATTATGCAAAACAGTATCACAAAAAATAGTATCACAATAGAAATGATCATAGAATTTGCATACGTGCTCAGAATTTTTATTATAATATGTTTTCGGAATGGTCTCGACGAGACGGTCAAGACCAGCGGCTTTGCCGCTGCCTATGATGGATTTTACCCGTTTGAAGTCGTCTCTTTAGCTTAAAATGACAATCTTTAATTTTTTATTCAAAACAGTATCATAAATCCTCTAAAACAGTATCACGGATTAATGTATATCCTTTTGCTGCAAATTAAAGCTCTTCCAAGGTATCTGAGTCCCTTAAAAGCAAGCAAACACATACTTCAGAGCAATGCCAAGATAAAGAAAGAATAACTGCTCACTATCATTAAAAACAGAGAAAAAAAATCAGCAAATTTCACTATCATTAGAAACAATATCATATATTGAAACACATCTATTGAAACAGTATCAAGCATTTTACATGATCTAACATAAAACCCTAACTCACAACAACTACATTATCAAAAACTAGTTGAATCAGTTTATCCAAACTCCATTCATTAACTGCATTGCACATGTTTCAATTTGAACAATATCTCAATATTTGAATGATTATTTTTAACTGAAAATGGTTACTTTATTAAAAAATAAAAAATAAAACAATATCTTCGCCATTGAAATATCAGCTTTCGAATTGTTTGTATGCAGTTACAGGTTATGGTGAGAAGAATCAAACACAAGAAGAAGATGAAAATTGTTAAAAGTAAATGAAGGAGTTTGTAAACAGGCATTGAAATGATTTTGTTGGTTTTTACATGTTTAAATAACTGTTTTTACAATTGGAGGGCATATTGGTCTTTTAGTAATTAAGTATGACTTTAGTTGAATTAAGATTATATGATATGACTTTTCAGCCCACCATGGCGTTAACAGTGACCGGCCCAAAATTTTCCCAAATTTTATCACATACCTGATTTTATATTAAAATTCTACAATTATTTTTTAATATTTTAAATTCTAAATATAATAAATGTAACAAATGTATCATATTTTTTTTAAGAAGGTAACAAATGTAATAACAATTATTACAAAAGTTAAAAATTGTATTTTTAAAATAAAAACGTGTAAGCCGGAGTGGGCAGATTTAGGCCTCTTCAGCCCAAACCTGACCCACATTTAAATTGGGCCTATTAAATGTAACTCAAGCTCAACACTGGCTCTTAGTAATTGAACCTTGGTAGCCCATTAAGATGGGCATCTCTAGAAGACCCAATTTGGATTCCCGAAAACTGTAACATTGCTGCTTAAGAGATAGACGTTCGGCTACGCTTAAAGGAATTTACTTGGAAATTATTTATTTAACATGTATGTAATGATCAAAATTAAAAATATTTAAGTTACTTTGGTAAGTAAATCAAATAATTTAACTTTTTTCCATAAAAAATAAGAAGTTTGAATTGAATCTAAATGCATTCAAATATTTCTGAATCGATTAACAATTTATGACATTTTTACATAATACATATTTTTATTTTATAATTTTAACGCCCTCCAATCATAACATCTTGTATTATGAAAAGGCTAATAATTGCATCTTTTTAACTCATCGAAAGAAACAATGCACCAAACTAAACGTGTTGTAAGATTGATTCGGAAAACGTTCTAATCAAACAATAAAAAATGGTCAGTTGTAATCAAGGATAAAAGGGGAAAATGAAGGGTAGTGTCTCAAATCTTTGATTTTTAGCAATAGGGATCTCAAATATTTCAAACGTCTGTGTCTAAGGTCATTTTGTGACGGAAAACGTTAGTTTAATTGTTAAATGGTCAATTTTTATTGAATTGACAGTTAGACCCTTATGTTAATTTAGGGTAATAGTACTGAAAGTCATTAACCTTTAAACTTTATGAAAATGAGATCCTGAATCTTTGATTTCTATCTCTCAGGATCTCAAATCATTCTACCTTATGTGTCGAAGGCTTTTTTGTGATGTAAAAGATCAATTTGACCATTAAAAAGAAAATAAAAATAATATGAAATCATCATCTTTGCCCATTCAAACCAATAATTTCATCATCAATTTGAAAATACAAATCAATTATCATGAAATACAGCTTCCGCTAGGGTTGGGGTGGATAGTTTGGAATCGAGGAGGATGAATATTTCTTTTGTTTTTGTTTTTGTTTTTTTTATTCATTTTCTTTTTAATTTTATTTAATTCAAAATTAAATATGAGTATACTAATTATTTTATTCAAATTTTGACCTTTTAACTATCAAACTAACATTTTTCATCACAAAAGGACTTCAGGCGCAGATTTTTAAAAGGTTTGAAATCTTGAATGCTAGAAATCAAAATTTTAAGATCTTATTGTCACAAAATTTTAAGGTTAAAGACTTATAATGTTATTCACACTAAATTAAAGTAAGGATAAATCAATCATTTTAATAAAAAATAATTATTTAACAGTTAAAATGACGTTTTCCATTACCAAATGATTGAGACACAAATTTTAAAAAATTTAAGATTTTGATTACTAGACATCAAATATTTGATAAGAGAGCTATTTACCCAAAAAGAAAAGAAAGGACTTGATTTAATGGGTAGTAATCAATGCCTAATTCCAAAACTCAAAGACAGCAGAAAAGTCAAATACCAGTTAACACGTACTGCAACGTGTAATATCAGATTTGGTCATAGCACCGACGGTCTTGAGTTTGTCCCTTTGATTTTCTATTAATTATGACAGATGGTAATAATAATTCATACACAAGTGGCAGAATTTTACGATAGACACGATATAATTAAAATTTGTATAAATAATTTAGTCTTTTCTTTATGATTTGAAAGATGTAATGTTTTAATATGAAATCAAATCGTATGAATATTTTTAGATTTAAGGTTCATCGTAATGCATTTTTTTTAAAAATTCTGGTATCAAACTTGCAAGTGTAAAAATATTTTAAAGATAAAATATAAATAAATAAATTATTTATTTTTTTCGTTTGTACGCTGCAATTACTAGTAAGTAGTAACTCGTCAAGTAGATACGCACACCTTTTTGGTGACATTTTATGTTTTCCAGATTTTGTATAATTGATTGCCGTGCCCCCCCCTACCTAGGAACATTTAATTTATTATTAAATAAGGCCGCATAATTAATTATCTTAATTGCAAATCCTTTTTAATATCCCCTAAATAATAGGACTAGTGTGCATTAACAATTAGAAAGGAACAATGAAACGTGAAACCGTAAAATCGAATTGAAATTGTTTTTTTGAAAAAGTAATGTTAAATGAACATCAAGTTGGACATAAAATTAGATCACTATATGTAAAATGTCTAATCTATCATTTAAAAAGATATAATTTAAATTCTTATTTATATTTTTTCAAAGGACAGATATAATATTTTACACATGTTGGTCTAATTTTATGTTCAAGTTGTTGTTCATATAGCATTTTCCTTTTTGAAATTGTTGGTTTGGATCTATGTGGATCCGTCAGCGTTTTAATTTTGAATTGAACTAAATCGCTTCTAAGTAATTTGGTTTAAATTTTAATTTTTCAAATTGTCAAATTGTTTAAAATAAAATAAATCAATCAAAAATCAAAACTAAAATAATTTAAATTTTATTCAACTCAATAAAAACTAATTCCATTCATTATCCATATTAAACTCAAACCAATTAAACCAAATATCCTACCTAATTAAAATTCATCCATTATCCATGTTACCATTTTTTTCTCTACAATTTCTTCTTGATCTCAACCGCCGCTCCCGAAACTCTTAATTCGCCTTCGTCTAAACAACCACTATACTCTGATTTTCTTTCACCATACTTTATGTGGGTTTTGAGGAATGATTTGATCAGTAATTCAGGCAAGTTCTCTATTTTTTTTGTAGCGAGTTTATTTTCTGTCTGATTTGTGGATAAAGCTATACTTGTTCGAGAAGCTCAAGTTGAGAATAATGATTTGATGGATTACTTAAATGATCGTTGTGAAGATTTAATCAATGAGCCTTTCGACATATTATTTTGGTGGAAATTAAATACAAATAAGTACAAGATTGTCTTTCAAATTCTCAAATATGTGTTAGTCATTCAAATATCAACAAATGCTTCTGAGTCTGCGTTCTCTACTAATGGTCAGATTCTTGATTCCTTTAGGAATTCGTTGAGTGCAAAGATGGTTGAAGCGGTGATTTGCACTAAGAATTTGTTGCATATCAACAAATAACCTATAGTGATTTGTCAATATTTGGATGAAGTAGAGGTATTAGATGATTCAGAGAAAGCTACAGAATGTATTATCGTGTATTTGATATTTTTATTCATTTTATTTTATTACTAGCTTTATATCATTAATTAATTATAATTAATGAATACATTTGCTATATTCTTATCTTTATGTAGATAATAAATCATGGGTAACAATTAAAGATATTGCGACGATTAACATCGATTAAGAGATTACTCAAAGTATTGTATCATGTTGTTGTATATTAATTATTAGAAGTGAAAGTGTAAAACTCTAGTTTGGAATATCTTGTTTTTGTTAACAGTAATGCTAATATATTTTTTGTCTTGTATTGATACTAATATTTATATTTTATCGTGAGATTGTAGATTAATATTTATGATTTAACTTGTTCAATATATATATATATATATATTTATATATTATGTGGTTTGGTTTGGAAAATTTTCAAACTATTTTATGTGGTTTGATTTGAGAATTTATCACAAGTTGCCTAAACCGAATTGTGTTCACCCATATCACCAATATTAACGTGAATTGCTTTAAAAAAATTGTCACATAAGTACAATAATTAGTATCTAAAAAAATCTTCTCTCAATATATTTGACAGCAACTCTGTCAAGCTTATATAAAAAAAAAAAATAGAGAAATTTACAATTTTCATCTCAAACTTTTTCAATCTCCTACTAATCTCCTTCTAACTAATTTTTATAGTATCAAACATCTTTAACTTTTCATTTAATTGTAAATCACGTCTCTATTGACAGAAAGCAATCCTCTCTCACACTTACACACATTGACATGTGTATATATTTTTTTAAAAAAAACTCTCTCTCTATAGTTTAAGAATAAATGATTTCTTTAGAGTGTAGTAGTGGTGGCGTGGTGGAGGAGGAGGTGGCGTTAGAAGATGGCTATGGTGGGATTGGTGGGTGAGAAATATGATATTTTGTACTTTTTAAAAAGTTTGGGGACTTTTTTACAATTAAATTTAAGTTTGGAAATATCTGATGCTATAAAAATTAGTTGTGGATAGATTAGTAATGAAATGAAAAGGCAAAAAGCGAAAGTTGTAAATTTCTCTAAAAAGAAAATAATTCAGTTTAAAGCTCCATCTATATTCAAAGAATATATTAGACATATTAAGTCAACAACTTATCCGATTCTAATTATGTTTTTAGAGTATTGATTTTTCTCCCCCTTCCTCTCTTTTTTATTTATTTCTATTTTAAAATAGATAAAAGATACATAAGCAGTATGATTGGATTTTAAGTATATAGAACTCACTGAAAATTTATTTTAAGCTTGATTGTCTATTCATTAGATAATATTATCACATAGACTGTATGTCTTTTAACTTGTCTGCAACTTGGAGCATCTCCAATACAACAATGTATAACTGATGTGACGATTAGGTGGAAGGGACAAAACTGATATGACAGTATTTATCATTTTATTGTAGAAGACCGTCCAACATGGGACCGTCTAGTTTTAGACATCTTCTTTTATTGAATTATTTATATATCTCTCATCTATTTTTCATTATCTTTCTTTTTTCTACATTTTCTATCTTTATTTCTTTTCTCTGTCTTGCCACTTAGACTTTTTTTAAAAAGTATAACATTGCAGATGCTCTTATATTACAATCTATAGAAATAATTGAAAACGTTATGCACTCACTAATTTCACTTATAATTGCTAAGTAAATGTGTGGAATCTTGCGTGGGGAAATCAAATCAATTTAATCGTGGGTTGGGTGCTAAAATCTGTAGAATGAACAATTGATTGGTCTAACCGGGCATTGAAAATGATTGTGGTGCAAATATCGAAAACTCTCCGATATTTAAGTTAGTGAGGTCACAATGAATAAGTGCTTATTTAATTTTACTTAAATTTTTGCAAAAAAATTGAAATTAAAGTTAATAATTAACAATTTTTATTGATATTTTAACTATACATTTCATCAACTTATTAAACGAGAACTAAATGACTAGTCATCAAAAGATCATAAAGTCTGATTCATATACCCTCAAAGATAGATCTGGTTAGGTACGTCCGACAGTCATACAGATCTACCAAGACTAATGGTAATTCAATAATGAATAATTTTATTTGTAATCGGATTTATGGATGTGTGAATAAATTTTTATTTGTTTCAGAAAAAAAAAACAAAAATTATATATTTAGTGAAAATGGGGAAATATCCTGTTGCACTTGAGCCTAAATACTTTGCCTAGTTGCCGACTAAAATAATACGGTGATTTTAGTGTTACTTAATTAGCACTAAATTCTTTAATAAAAGTAAATAATTAAGTAAAGATGGGATTGACGTGTACATCATCTTTAATTTGTTAAGGGTTAATTGGCCTACGTTCTTTGTGGGTCTGTCTTTTTCTAGTGAATATAATAAAGGCATCAATTATTTTATTAATTATTAAATCATTAAAGTTCCCATCTTATTTGTGCTTGATACAAAACCAATCAAATTTAGCAAACAAAAAGTTGGTTGATATCTTAACTTGCTTATTCATAGAGAAAGAATCATATTTGCCGTCTCTGATTGATTCTTTGTCCAACACAACACCGTGGTTTTTACTTTTCTTTATTTTCCTTTCTTTTTCTCTTCTCACGATTGAGTGATGTTGATTGTGAGACAAACTCATATGCATAATGCATGTATGAGCTTGCTTCGTAGAGATTTTGCAACTAAGAAATTTATTTTTGCACATGATCTAAGATTGATTTTTCAAAAGATTTTGAATTGAAATTTATTTTGAAGTGATATTTTGATGATTAAGGACAATTTTGTTATTTCATCTTAAAATTTTTTGAAAAATCAATTTTGTAATGCTCAAAAATTAATTTTTAATTTGAGTGTAAAATCTATACTGAACAAGTTCTATGTGTCTGTGCAAAAATACATATATTAATAGTATATTTGATATCGTAGATATATGGACCCGGCCAAAAAAAAAAAAAAAATTTGTTCAATCTTATCTACTATTAATTATGAAAGAATCCCATATGTTTTAGAAGACTTTTTTCGTATCCACAAATATTTTAATTTGAACGTAATTGTCACAATATTAATTAGATGTTGTTTTGTTCCTCCTTATTTTATTATTAATTTTACCAGCCGGGCCGGGGTGGGTGGGTATATATCCAATCTAATGTATGTATTGTATGGTGCTCCAAAGAACTTTTGATATGTTGACAATATCTGTCGAAACATGATTTGCAATACCAGTAAATTAATATGCTTTAACTTTTTGCAGTCCATGCAATAATTGACAACATTAAAGCAGTTATATATATATATATATATATATATATATATATATATATAAAGTACTGTTGGATCTTGGATGCTTGCATGTCGTTGTTTGATCTATTTGACGGTTTTCAGCAAATAAATTGATTAATTAAACTGATATTATATATAGCTACATATTAACATATCATTTGAGACATTTGATTAATTAAATAAGGCCATAAGTCAAGAAACTCTTTACAAAATAATATTAACTCCGGCTCTGGCATTTAAAAAAAAAAAAAAAAGGAAAATAATAAAAAGAAAAACAACCCACTACACATCCAATTTCAAAAATCATCACCAATTTCTTCCTCCTAGCTTTAATTTACACTAACACTAAACGAGAGAGATTTTCCCTAGGGTTCATGCATGCATGTTTTTCAAGAAATGGCCTTTTTTATTTTTATTATTATATATATGTTATGTAATTAATGATTGCATGGTCGACGTAATGTTATTGCATGGCCATGCAGAGGGATTCAAATGCTGCTGAAGTTGCCGGACAAGCAATACTTGACGTATATCCCACAGTCTCTGCCGAAGCATGTTCTCCTCCGATCGGAGGCGATCATTTTCTCGCCGGACGAATTGGTTCTGATGTATCATCAACCGCACTTGGTTCATTAGTTCCCGGTTCCCAATCTTAAACCGATTCGCGAGGGTCCTCAAGTTCTCCAAATGTTTCTGTTTACGCATTCGGGACCGCCTCGCTGACTCCCGGTTTGATAACATGCGTCTACGCTTTCTCTCATTTATGATCGCATTAGCACCTAAACGGCTAGTCTGCTCTGAACTGGAGCTCACGTTTTTAGAGCTATTCCGGTTCGGTTCATCGGAACACGAATTCGGAGTGACTGGAGCTCGGTTGTCCGAACCGGAATTAGAATTCACCGGTTCTTGGGGTAGTTGTGGGCTAACAAGAACCTCCTCTTCTTCTTGTGGTGGAAAGAGAAACGGTTGATCATGGGAATCCCAAGGAGTGAAACCGCCCTCGAAAGCCGGAAATGGGTTTCCGAAGAAATAATCAGAGGAAAGAACGGTCGGAAATGTTGACATCATCGCCGGAAAACCGCTTATAGGGGTGGAGGGAGGTTAGGAGGGGAAAAGGGAAGGAACGACAGGGAGGAGAGTGGTATTTATGGGCAAGTGGAAAGCCATTTGGGGTGGCCCACGTAGGGGCATTTTGGTCAATGACAAGCTTTAAAGTCCTAGCTTTTGAGTCAGGTGTCACTAATGGTGGTGGGGGCAGCGCTTGGCTTTTAAAAGTGTACATGGGGCTTACATCAGCTTGTGGGTCCCGGCTCAAGCTTAGTCATGAAGAAACAAAACAGGTAGGAGTAGACACTTGTCATGTCGATGTGAGCGTGTAGAGTTAGTCGGCATCCGCATCAGCGCAGTGGTAATAGGGATAGGCTACGAGTTGTAATGGCTTCACACGTTTGAATCGGCTTCATAGCTTGAAACCTTGAACGGTTATATTTACTTATTTTATAATTAATCTTTGAATTAATTACATTCTTATTCTTTCATTTTTGTAATAATATAATACACATTCAATTTTATTCATAGATATTATCCTCATCTTTTCATTAATTTGCAAGATAATTCTCATTGACAATTTTGCTCATAACTTAAATAAATTAAAGAGAGAAAAAATAAAAAAATTACAGTTGAGGACCTAAGGTCTTTAACGTTTTTAAAAGTGTAAACAAATTATAAATTTTTAATTTTTAAAGATGAAAAGAAAAAGAATAGAAGAAGGATTTTTTTTTTAATGTCATCTTTCTCACTCACCCAAACCCGACCAAACTCGTTTGGGACGGCAACAATGCCTTCGATTGTATCATGTTGGGGGTGGGGAAGATGACCTTTTTTTCTTTTTTGTTTTAAATAATAGAATGTGAATATGTTATTTTGTCCTTATTAAATCGGTCAGATTTAAGTTACGAGCATGATTTTTTGTCAATTAATAGACCTCTATACGAAATATGTCTAGACTCCAAAAGTTCTTTCGTTGAAAATAGTTAGAAGATTTGGAACTTGATTAAACGTTTTTTATTAATTTAAGTGAAAATCTGTAAAAGAAAATAAAAGATTTGAGATTTATTTACATTTTTGAAAGTGTTAGGGTCTCCAACTGCAAATTTTTCATTATATTTTCTTTTTTCTATTATTTTAATTTATTAAGCTAAGGGTAATATTGGATAATAAATCTAAAGCACCAAGATCGATAATATTATATTAATATAGAGAAATAAATAATCAATGAATAATATTGAAAAGCAAAATAAAAATCTTCAATCTTCAATCTTCAATCTTCAATCAACGGGACAATAATGGTGAGTCAAAAAGGCTCAGATTAGCCAATCTCCAATAATGGTAACACCAAAAATCTTGGCCAAAGCACACTCCTATATAACCCACTATATTCCACACGAAGGGAAAATTGTTCTCCACAAAGAAGAAGGAGGGACAGAAATAGGGTAAGCAGACGCTGCACACAGGGACGCGAAAAGAATCAGCCAATGTTTTTTTCTCTCTGTGCGTGCGTATCTATATTCTCACCAAGGACTATTATCAACCCTCTAATCCACTAAAGAAAACCCTCAATTTTTTTACCGCAGCTTATAGCCCTCTTAATTAATTAGGGTCAGCCACTATATATATTTACACCATAAGTAATTACCATATATAGGTATTGCAAGCCAATTACTAACTTAAGAACCCTAATATAAATGGGTTAACATAAGATCAATTAACCGAGCAACCGGGTCGTGGTCCATTACTCAATGTTAACTACAAAGTACTTTGACCCATCTTTGTAATTGAGTTGTCTAATTGTTGGAGATTGGACATAAATAATAAGTCTTAGATCATTGGCCAAATATACGAAGTATAATTAAACCGACCCGTTTAATCATCATTGCCTCTTTGTTTGTTTGGGACCAAAAATTCCAACAAACCTCCACATTGGTTCCAAACAAAAAATCTACAAAACCTAAAAAACAAAAAATGAATTCTAAACCAATTAGAACTCAACGTACCTATATTAATGTTTAGAAGTGTAAGACAACTTCTAAACTTTACCAAATTAAGCACCTTAGTGCCCATAGCTGCAGGGTTATAATCCGTATGCACTTTCTCAAGTTTAATCAAATTTTGAGGTACCACATCTTTAATAAAATACAGTCTAACATCTATATGTTTAGTGCATTTATGGAAAACAGAGTTCTTACACAAATGAATAGTTGATTGACTATCAAAATAGTAAACTTTTAAACCACATAGCTTCTTTAAAGGCTTCAATAGCAGTTATATATTCAGATTTAGTAGTAGAAAGAGCAACAATATGTTGGAATTGAGATTCCAACTAATACACGAATCACACAAAGTGAACACATATGATAAAGTAGACTTCCTATTATATCTATCTTCACCATAATCAGCATCAGTAAAATCCTTTAGTTTCACTCCATTATAAACATTTTTATATAGTAACCCTACATATGTACTTTTCAAATACCTGAGCAACTATTTCAAAGATACCCAATAAGTAGGTTCTGGATTAGACATGTACTTGCTCAAAGTACTAATAGCAAAAGCCAAGTCTGGCCTAATACAAATAATCAAGTACATCTCGGAACCAATTACATTTGAATAGAGAATTTTATTCATATATACAACTTATTTTTCATTTTTAGATGATTGTTATTTAGACAAAATAAAATGATTACCAAGAGGCACATATACAGGGTTTACAATCAAGCATTTCAAACTTTTTCAAAATCTTAAACACATATGGAGTTTGATGTACAATTAAGTAAAAATTAGACCTATCTCTATTTATTTTCATGCCAAGTATGCTTTTAGCATGCCCAAGGTATTTCATATCAAATTATTTACTTAACTCAATTTTAATATTGTTTACCACTTTCATGTTAGTACCAATGAATAATATATCAACCACATAAAATAACAAATACACAAAATCATTTGTATTGTGGTGCTGGTAATACAAACAATGATCAAACTCACTCATCTTGAAATTAATTGAAAGAACATATGAATCAAACTTCTTGTACCAATGTCCTTTGGCTACTAGCCTAGCCCCTTATCTCACAGGCTTACTCTCAATGGTTCCCTCTTCTATCTTAATGGTTCCCTCTTCTATCTGATAAACCCATTTACATCCCACAATAGATTTATAATTAGGTTTGTGTACTAATTCTCAAGTTTGATTTTTAGCTAGAGAGCTCATCTCCTCTCTCATAGCATTCACTCACTATTTAGACTTTTCACACCGCATAACCTTTTCATAGGTATTGGGCTCCATATCCACTAGTTCTTGATAACTAGCATAGGGTATGGTATATTCAGACATCATTTGGGGTTCCCGACGTGGTCTTCTCTCCCTATCTCTAGCTAATTGATAATCAGCTAGAGGATGTTGGTCAACAGGATGATCGTTTACCATATCCCCGTCCCTCTCATTCTCTACAACATATTGTTCTTGTTGGTTATCACTCTCCACCTCACTATGAGAGACGATTAATTGGATGCTCACTCTCTCCACCTCACTGGGAGAAACGGGTAATAGGGTGCTCACTCTCTCCACCTCAATTGGAGATTCACCACTAATGGTTTCTTGTTGTTTTTAACTCTCTAGACAAAGCATCTCTGACTCGTTAAATTTGACATCTCTACTTATGATAATCTTCACACTATTTTGGCTTCTATCCCACAATCTATATCCATTAACTCCCTCAAGATAGCCTAGAAAGACACACTTCCTAGCTCTAGGTTCAAGTTTTCTCTCACTCTGATGAAAAAAAGCAGTACAGCTAAAAGTTTTAATCATGGTATAATTAGCACATTTACAGTGCCATTTTTTATAAGGAGTATCACCATTTAAAGCAACGGATGGAGTTAAATTAGTCAGATAGCAAGCAGTCATAACACCTTCACCCCAACACGATTTAGACACACCAGAATTCAACATCATATATCTAACCTTATCAAGCAAAGTACGATTTATCCTTTCAGCAACCCCATTCTGTTGGAGAGTGTAAGGCACATTTTTATATCTAGTAATGTCACACTCATTATACAAGTTATAAAAAATCAGCATTATAGAATTCAAGACCATTATCATTACGCAAATATTTTATCTTTTTGTCAGTCTGATTCTCCACTTGAACTTTCCAATTTTTAAATTTAATGAAAGTTTCACTTTTATCTTTCAACAGATAAACCCACACATGTCTGGGGAAATCATCAATAATAGACAAAAAATATTTGTTATTACCAAAAGTAGGATTGCTCCCAGACCCCACAAATCTGTATGAATGTATTCCAACACTCTAGATGCCTTGTATGTGCTAGATGAAAACAATATCTTACGATATTTTTCAAGCATACATTGATCACAAAATGACATGTTAGACACCTGATCCTTACCAAACACACCCTTATCATTAAAGAACTTAAGTCCCTTAATACTAAATTGAGCAAGTCTACTATGCCACTTCTGTGTGTGATCAGTGTCAATAGAAGCAATAGTAGAATTTAAACCACCTACCAGTTTAGCACGCACAATGTAAATACCATTTCTTCTAACAGCCTTAAAGGCTCTAAGTGTACCATTAGTCATTTTTAACATGTCATTGCCAAGCACACAAACAAAACCTATTTCCTCCAACTTTCACATAGAAATTAAATTTATACCCATGTGTGAAATGTATCTAACTCCATTTAGTGTATGCACAAAGCCACTATCAAATCTAACAGTCACATCACCAATGTCAGTAATGTTATATGCAACACCACCCTATGCAGCAACATTCTCATGATTACTTTCATGCAAATGATCAAACTAATGTTTATTTGATATGATGTGAAAAGATGTCTCGGAGTCAAGAATCCATTCGTCCATATAGGTGTTCATAGACAGGTTAATCTTACTAGGCTCGGAATTTAAAAGCATATAAACTTCACCGGACTCCTCTCTAGGTATTACCTCATTTGTCTCATTATTTTCTCTATAATCTCTTTGTTTATTCTTTTTTTTATAGTAGTCACTAATGAAATGACTTAATTTGTCACAACCATAGCACTTCTTCCTTTATGCCTTATCCTGTGACTTAGAACGACTTCTACCCTTACTATTACTACTACTGTTTTACCCACATCTATCCTCCACCTCCACCTCCACCTCCCACCACTCGACTGAGGTCTACCCCTCACAAAATAGATCTCACCATTTTTTCTCTTATTTTTTCCAAACTTCAACTCTCTCTCCTTACTTTTTAAAGACTATATGACAATGTCAGGTGTAAGGGTATCACTTCCATACTTAATTGTATTTTTGACTTCCTTATATGAATCAGGAATGACATTTAACAAAATAATAGCTTTGTTAATTTCAGGGACCGTTTCACCACAATTAGTAATATCTTGTATAAGCTTATTAAAAACATCAAGATTGTCATCCAAATCACTTGAGGGATCAATTTTAAAGTTGAAATTTTTTCGAGAAGATAAATTTTGTTTGGAGTAGATTAGATTAAAAAAAGCTCTTCTAATTTTTTTCAAAACTTTTCTGTGAAATCAAATTTTCCAACTTTTCCCAAAATAGGGTCTAATAAGCAAGTTCATCATAATCATTTTTCTAATCCTCAGTAGCATTAGGACAATAAGAATTATCAATAGTTTTTAAAATATTTTGTTGAATCAAAATACATTTCATTTTCTGTTGCCAAATAGAAAAATTAACTTTACCAGTAAAGACACTCAAGTTAAAACGATGTACTGACATCTCAACAAATAAGAATACACACCAATAAGCACCTCAATATAATCACGCAGAAAACTTAAATGCCTCAATATACACCGTTTTAGATTCCCAAGATTTCGTGAGATTCGTAATCTCAGATCAAGAGAATGTTAAACGGGTGTTGTCCATGTGATAGTTCTAAATAATAACAATAATGCATAGAAACAAAGTATCGCAAATAATAAGCACCAAAATAAAAGCTAACACAAGTCACAATAATGGGCACGTAAATTCCTAGCAACAGACAATTGTTACTCTACACGGTAACCCCAAACCTAATGACCACCCACACGATGGCCTGCTATTTTATGAATTTAAAAGGGATAAGCCAATTTACCAGAGCGGGCCAATTTGACGGTTCGTAATATCGGAGAGATGCGAATTTATTTATTTTATTCTTACTTTTGCAGATTTAAATTTCAACAGATTTGGAGCAGAAAAATGACCAAGCTTGAATCCAAACTCTCCAAGAAAAAACACTGATGTCCAAATAATTAATCTGCATTCAATAAAATAAAAATCAGATTTGCATAATAAGTTATTTTAGCCCAAAAAATTAATTTCAGAAAATAAAAATAAATGTTTGGAGAAAAAGAATCTGTTGTGCTGCTGTTGTCGTTCGTTAGTCACCACCGGTCGTCCACCATTGTAGCTTCAAGTTCTAGTCCAAATATGTTCTCAAAACAACCAACCAAGCTCTGATACCAATTTGTTGGATAATAAATCTAAAGCACCAAGATCAATAAGATTATATTAATATAGAGAAACAAATAATCAATGGACAATATTGAAAAGTAAAATGAAAATCTTCAATCTTCAATCTTCAATCTTCAATCTTCAATCATCAATCAACGAGACAACAATGATGAGTGAAAGAGGCTCATATTAGCCAATCTCCAACAATGGTAACACCACAAATATTGGCCAAAATACACTCCTAAATAACCCACTATATTCCATACGAAAAGAATGTTATTCTCCACAAAGAAGAAGGAGGAGGGACAGAAATAAGGTTAACAGGCGCCGCACACAGGGACGCGAAGAAGGGAGGCGGAGAAAAGAAGCAGCCAATGTTTTTCTCTCTCTGTGTACGTGTGTATCTATATTCTCGCCTAGGAGTATTATCAACCCTCTAATCTACTAAGGAAAACCCATCAATTCTTTTACTGCAGCTTACAACCCTCTCAATTAATTTGGGTCAACCACTATATATATTTACACCATAAGTAATTACCATATATAGATATTGCAAGCCAATTACCAACTTAAAAGCCCTAATATAAATGGGACAACCTGGGATCAATTAACCGAGCAACTGAGTCGTGGCCTATTACTAAAAGTTAACTACAAAGTGTTCCGTCTTTGTAATTGACCTGCCTAATTGTTGGAGATTGGGCATTAATAATAAGTTTTCGATCATTGGCCAAGTTTATGAAGTATAATTAAACCGACTCGTTTAATCATCATTACCTCTTTGTTTGTTTGAGACCAAAAATTCTATTAGGTAAAATTATAAAAAATGACCATTTAGGGATCATCTGTGCTAATTAATAAAAGAATGGATATGATATATACGAATAAAATTGAATATAGATGATATTGTTACACGGCTAAAAGAATGGAGACTGTAATTGCGTTCTTAAATAAATTTTTGATTTCTTCATTTCCATTGTAAGATCATGATGTCTCGACACAAGTGCAAAATCTAGATGATGCGATAGAAGTTGGACAATATGGAATTAATGGTGTCAAAAAATGTATTGCCACATGTCCTCTGGTGGCACCACAAACTGTGGGGGACGAGTAGCACTTTTCCTAATGTTTGATCTTCCCCTACCAGTACCATAAAATGTAATTAGGAAGAGCAACACTTCTCCAATTATTTGATCTCCCTTTGGGGGAACCAAAAAATGTGGAAGATGCAGCACTTGCCATGCCATTTGATTTTCCTCCATGGCACGAGGCCACGAGAACTTGCCTCATTGTTTGATATCTCCTCGGTGGCACCAGAAAATGAAAGAGGAGAAACACTTGTTCTACTATTTGATGTTCCTCGTACCATAAATTGTTGGAAGATGATAAGCACTTGCTCCACTGTTTAATTTCCACCCGATGCCTGAAGATTTGGCGCATTTGGTGTTAATTTCCTCTTGCTCCACTCTTTAATTTTCACAACTAGATTAGAGAAGTTTTTGTCACACGAAATTTGTCAAGTTCTATGGAAATTGAATAACACGTGGATGAAGGATCAACTACTCGAACAAAAGATCCAAAAAGTTTAGAAAAAATATTGTAAAAAGTAAACATGGCGAAATACACACTCTTAGAAAGGACAAGGGGATTGTGGTTGATGATGTAGAACAAGGTAAGTTTTATTTAATATTTGAATAAAACAATTTAATATATAAAATAATGTTTTATGCATTTTGTTTAATTTTAGATTATTGTCTTCATGTTTTTATTCAACTTTTGACTATTAGTTGCACGTTTTTAGTGATTAAAGATTTTCTAAGAAAAATCGAAGTTTGTGTGAATGACGTACTCAAACATATTTTTGTTGGTAATCGCCGATGGAAAGTTTGTCGATGAAGTTGTTGTTAGTCTCCAATAGAAGTTTTGGCGGGAATGTGGATGGCTTTATCGGTGGAAATTCTTTGAGTGATTACCGATAAAAATTGTATCATACAATCCATATTGTGTTTCTATTAGTAATCTTCACTAATAAAAAAAAGCTTCTGATTTTTTGTCAATTAACGGACCTCTATACGAAATATGCCTAGACTCCAAAAGTTCTTTCGTTGAAAATAATTAGAAGATTTGTGACTTGATTACACATTTTTTATTAATTTAAGTGAAAATCTGTAAAAGAAAATAAAAGATTTAGGATTTATTTACATTTTTTGAAAAGGTTAGGGTCTCCAATTACAAATTTTTCATTATATTTTTTTTTCTATTATTTTAATTTATTAAGCTAATGGTAAAATCATTAAAAAAATGACCATTTAGGGACCATATGTGCGAATTAATAAAAGGTTGGAGACGATATCTACGAATAAAATTGAATGAAGATGATATTGTTACAAGACTGAAAGAATGAGAACTGTATTGTAATTATAATTAACCCTTAATCTTTTTGTGTAAATTGTAAGTCATGTTATTGACTTGGATCTAATTAAAGACTTAGAGAGGCATTTCTTAATTTTACTAATGACCTAATATTTATTTTTGCTGAAAAAGAAATAGTAATTGAATGTTACTTCATGCAGTGGTGAAATGAGATCGATAATTGCGTTCTTAAATAAATTTTTTATTTCTTCATTTCCGTTATAAGATCACGATGTCTCAACAGAAGTGCTAAATCAAGATGATGCGATAGAAATTGGACAATATGGAATTAATGGTGTCAAAAAATGTATTGCCACATGTCCTCCGGTGGCGCCACAAATTGTGGGGGACGAGTAGCACTTTTCCATTGTTTGATCTCCCCCTAGCAGTACCATAAAATGCAATTAGGGTGAGCAACATTATCCAATTATTTGATCTCCCTTTGGAGGAATCAGAAAATGCGGAAGAACGAGCACTTGCCTCATTGTTTGATATCCCCTCAGTGGCACCAAGAAAATGTAGGAGGAGCAACACTTGTTCCACTATTTGATGTCCCGCGCACCATAAAAAGTTGGAAGATGAGAAGCACTTGTTCCACTCGTTAATTTATGGCGCCTGAAGATTTGGCGCATTTGATGTTAATTTCATCTTGCTCCACAAATTTGTCAAGTTCTATGAGAATTGAATAGCACTTGGATGAAGGATCAACCATTTGAACAAAAGATCCAAAAATGTCAGAGAAAATATAGTAGAAAGTAAGCTTGTCAAAATACACTTAGAAAAGACAATTGTAGTTGATGATGTAGAACAAGGTAAGTTTTATTTAATATTTGTATAAAACAATTTAATATATAAAATAATGTTTTATGCATTTTGATTAATTTTAGATTATTATCTTTATGTTTTTATTCAACTGTTGATTATTAGTTGCACGTTTTTAGTAATTAAAGATTTTCTAAGAAAAAATGAAGTTTGTGTGAATGATGTACTCAAACATATTTTTGTTGGTAATCGCCGATGGAAAGTTTTTCGGTGAAGTTGTTGTTAGTCTCCAATAGAAGTTTTGGCGGTAATGCGGATGGCTTTATCGGTGGAATTCTTTGAGTGATTACCGATAAAAATTGTATCACATAATCCATATTGTGTTTCTATCGGTAATCTTTACTAATAAAAAAAGTTTTTGATTTTTTGTCGAAAAGTTTAACGAATAATGATTTTCACCGACGGAACTTCTAGCATTACCCGCAGTAGCGGATGTAGCCTAGGGCTTGGGTCGCCTTGTTTTTTTTTTTTTTTTTTTTTTTTACAATGTTTTTTAATTTCTATTTTTTTTAAAACTACAATTCATATACAATATTTTGATTTTGGGTAATTGTAGACTAATACAATTATATTTTATGATAACTAGCTTATAAGACATGGCAAATTTTTGTAAATCTATTTTGTTGTGATATTAATTTATTTAAGAATTTATTTATAGTTAATCAAGATTAATATTTTTTTAAAACTCGTTGTGACAAATATAAAACAAGTATTGATTAAAGTTCAATCATTTACGTCGTATTACCCAATAAATTTTTAAAATTTTGCTTGATTTATATGTCAAAAACTTAAAGGCCACTTTCTTTAAAAGTTCAATCATAATTGTTTTATTTTTTTTTTCAACTTTTAGATTAACGTATTATGTTAACTATATACATATTAAAAC
This sequence comes from Forsythia viridissima, assembly GCA_030279155.1. Lineage (NCBI taxonomy): Eukaryota > Viridiplantae > Streptophyta > Magnoliopsida > Lamiales > Oleaceae > Forsythia > Forsythia viridissima. The sequence continues at coordinate 45,482,427 of CM059038.1, read as the reverse complement.
GTAATGCTCATTAAGTTTTATTAACTAATCGTATTTTTATTATTGAATATTGCTTTCAATAAAAAAAATTCAAACCCTCCTACTTATCGAGTCATATATCTGCCCCTGATCACCCCTCGATATTTTTGATGCTGCATCACCTATAGATATCTACGTTGTTGATGCAAGATTTTTTTAGTAGTGGTAGAAGGGGAACAAATCAAAACTTAGTTAAGAAGAAAGGAATGCCAAGATATTGTTTTAATCACATGTATATAATCTATAGTGTGCCCATGTTATAACTTATAATAATCTTTTTTCTTCACTTTTGCTTTAACACCCTTGAGTCATAGGATTATTTATGGCCACGTATATATATGGTACCTCAAAGTTTAACTTCGAGATGGTAAAAGAGTGACATGTTACGGATAAAGCTTCTTTAAGTTGATCATTTTCATCAAATTGAACTCCAAAATATATTCTCTATCCGCTCTTGTGTCACTATAGCTCAAATTTCATTTACAAAAAAGGTCAATTGGGTCAAAAGCTAAGATCTTGTACATATGGATTTGATGTAAGCCAAAAAAAAAAATGTAGAATAATCAATAGATTAACCAGTCATAACATATTTGATAGATAATTCTTTATTACTAGTTGCTTTATGAGTCCCTTCCAATATTACGGTAAAAATGCTACTAAGAAAAAGAAGCAACAAGGCCATATTTGGTATGATAACAAAATGAGATTTCAAAAAAAAAAAAAAAAAAAAAAAAAAAGAAAGACAAGTGTAAGTTTATAATTCGATTGTCTAATTTAATACACCTTTAAATTGCCTCTATCAATCCAGTAAAATATGAAGGTGGGGGTATTCAATCAATCGCGGGTTTTTTGGCCTTATCAATGCTTTCAATTTCTTGAATATTCTACTTTGACTGCGACTTGTAATTTATTAATTCTAAATAAAATTCTTTCCCTGAATCTGAATGTTCTATTAATTACAATCTTGAATTATTGCAATAACATAATTTTCATTTTGAATTATAATTTAAGTTAATCAAAATAATTTTATTTACATATATATTTTATAAAATTATAACTTACTACTCTTGTTGGATGAACAGAAAATATAAGTTGTCCGAGTCGGGAACATGCTCGACTCTCATAGAGGCCCACCCCCAGCCATGTGCCCAATTTGAACAACATAAATGCTGTGTTCGGATGAATTCAATATATTTGTTATCTATATATTTTATAGAACATATAATTTATAAGTATTTAAAAAATAATTTTAATATGTTTAATATTTAATATTATTTTACACACTTTTCTCGTGAGTAGTTAGTACTGACCTGGGCGGCAGAAAAGGAAAAGAAAGAAGCCTAGATTGTTTTAGTTTGAACCATAACCCTATTCTATTTTGTCGATCCATGACCTGGTCAACATGGGCGGCAGAACGGCAGAACCCAATTTTGGCAATTTGTCCACATTTCTCACATGCAAAAGTGGCTCTTCAAGTTTTAGGAAAAGATAAAATAAAAAGAAAATTATCTCTTATAATTAATAAAATAATTAATTCCATATTAACTTTTTTTTTTATTTCAATAAGGAGTAGCATATCCTTTAATTGAACATATGGCAAGGTTGTTACATTTTGTTATCTAAGAACGAAGAAGCGTATTTTCGTATTATTTACTTTTATTTAATTTGCTGGTGTCATTTTTGAATTGTTGACTCTATCTTGTACCAATGGCAAGTCAGAGTCGCTGTCTAAATCACCTTCGGTGGCAAGATGAACACACGAGCACCGCTCTAACGAGGAGAAGAACACGGATGCGACACTGTTAAGCACCCACGTAGCCACTTTATCAGACTTTCTTGGCACGGCCGACATATTGCCAATTGATTTTCTCTGGACATTTGAACTGGGGTTGTCACGTCTATCTTTATTGGAGCACAAATTCATGCATTTACAAGTGTTTGCTTTTTCCTCCATCTGTTGGATGCAATAAAATATAATTTCCCTAGAGAGAATTTTGATAAATGTTAATGGGTTTACTTAATTTCTTATTACATACTAAGGTTTCGCCATTTTAAGCATGTCTTTAGTAATTATGAATCATTATTGTTGTGATTAATGATAATTATGGGATTAAAATTCTCGGAGAAGATATCAGACGCTTCATGATGTTTTTTATGCATGCTACAATATTTAATTACAGCATATTGATAATTTATATATTGTCTAATTATAATTATTATTTTTTGAAATTAACCATTTATTTTTCCTTTTCTTCCGGCCTAAAAAAGAAAAACTTTGAACCATGCATAAACTGATGGGAATTTGGAGGTGTATGCAACGTGCCAAACAAGCGCTAATTAAGCAGCCAACCCCATGCTTAATTCGGTGGCAAGTTGAAATTGTTAGTCCTTGGGTATTTTCATACCTAGTAGACCTAATTATTAATGACCACAATACTGTGTGCCGCGGAATGGAAATCTCAGTCTTTTTGCAATATTCTAAAAAGCGTAAAGTGTGGCTAGGCGTAGAAATCGAATTTTAAGCTTTTCAAACTTAGACGATGCCTAGACAAGAGTGAGATAAAAATAAGGCGAAGGCGAAACATGAAGGCGCTTCGCTTAGATTGACTTTTTAAAACAATACTTTTTAGTGCTCAAAATAAAGATTGGAACTTGAGGCAAGGATAACTTGAAGGATGGTGTATCAGTTAAAACTTTAAAGAATTTAAGTAATCCCTTGCCTCAAAATTGATAAAGGAATCAAGGCTTTTCTTCAGTTAAACAAAAAGGTGGGATTCATAAATAATCAATGTTTTAAAAATCGACTTGAGCATCGACTCGAAAAAGTGAAAGGGTCAAGGGTTGAACCGAGGTTGACTTGGTGATTTTTAAAAAATTAAAAAAATTAAAAAATTTACAAAAAAAATTAAAAATTAAAAATAATTTTTTAGAAATCACAAAAATTGCTTTTGAGCAATTTTTTTGATTTTTCATTCTTTTAATCTATTTCGTGTAAAGAGAGATGAATTTCAATGGTCAGTTACAATTAATTGTAGAAAAAAGTAATTTTTAAAACCAATAAAACCGAGAACGGTTCAACGGGTTTCTCAAAACTGATTTTAAGTCGATGGGTTTTTGGACGGTTTTTTAAATAGAGGGTTTTTCTGCATAATCAGTCCGATTTTAAGATCGGTTCCCGATTTTACAAGTTGAACCGATCGAATCGGATCGGTTCTGATAACACTGTAAATAATTGAAGTGGACAAGTACATCTTAAAGTCACTTTGTGCAAGCTTCCACGGGAGCTAAATGAAAAATAAATAAATAAAATTTAAGAAATCATTAAGCGCCTCTCGTTAGTGTTATTTGTATTAGTTTCTTTTATAGGAAGAGTTCAATGGGTATACATTAGGGCCAGGCCCAAATGACTAACCCAAAGAACTTTTAAAAAAAGCTTAGGAAAAAAATGGTATCTACCAACCTCGAGGTGAATGTGACGTTTTGAAAAATTCTACATGTTTTGATTTTTCGTGAAAATCAAGCATTTACTGTCAATATGTTTTCAAATAGTAATGAAAAATCAATTAAATATCTCATTCTAATAATATATAGATATTAATAATTTTCTCTCTTCACTTTTTATTCCTAAAAACAATGTCATTTATCTCATTTTTAACGAAAGACGTGACTTTAGTTGGGATTTCGATTCAATTTTCTCTCTAATTCAAGTATTTTACTTTGTTCATTTATTCTATATGTTGTTTATATATTATTTCAGTGACTCTTGAACTTCGGACAATATGGTATGACTTTGTCATCTAGAGTGCCAAATTGCATAACCTTTATGGTGATTTTCGTGTGACGCGACTTTTAATCAAGTTTTAGTTAAATAGTGACATTTCATCTTGTTTGAGTGACTAGATCTATATTATTTGTGACTCTTGATCTTGGTTACAAAATTGTATAACTTTAACATCAAGTGTGACCATTTTTGTAACATGTAAAGTGATTGTGTTATAATGGTGATTTTTGACTAACACGACTTTTATTGAACTCTTTTAATTACATAGTAACTTCTCAACATGTTTCTCATCAACAAGTAGCCACAAATATGGTCGCATTTTAATCTTTAAAGTAGGTCACAAGCTAAAAAGTAAAGGCTCTTGGTAACCTAAATTTTTTTAAAAAAATGCAGTCCCAATCCTACATTAACGGCCACAAGCAAAAGGTTGATAAACGGAGGCACATATTCAGAATTTTATGTCTAAATTAATTCAAATATCAAACTTTATTATAATTGCATCAAGTAGATTGGGCCAAGGCGAATAAGGCAATCTCCTCGACTCAAAACCGGAGAGGGCTCATCTTTATAAAAAAAAAAAAAAACTTATTTGCTATTACTGAAGTTAGTCCAAAAAAATATTTGTGTAAATATGGTCCAAAAAATCGAAGATGGCTCATATTTATTACTCTGGCCTATTTTTTTTTTTTAAATTCACAATTAATTTCGTAAAAAACTTGTAAGTTTTGAATGCTTACTACAATTTGGGGTCTATTGAAGCCTAATTTATAGAATTCGTCTCATACTCTGAAAATTACATAATTGACCCGGAACTAGACATTAAGTCAACAAATTACACCACATCAAAACGTACAACAATTACAATTATTACAAATATCTCAATGCAATAACATTATCATACAATTGAGGCCACGCATATTCTAATGTCTGTTTTTCGTGAAAAAACATCCCAAACAGTCACAATTAAGGGCATGGGGAGTGGGAATGAGGTTCAGTAAATCTGAAATAAGACGGTCACACCTATTGTCAAAAACTTGTCAATAGTAGCAACATCTTATTTGAATTAAATTAATTTTCAAAATAATACCAATTGACATGATTTTTCAGCTCAAGAAACTAAAAGAAGATTCTAGATCTACTATCTCAAATACGAGTTGAAATCTGCTGTCCCAATTTCGTGTCCTCTTAGCTGTTCTTCCAATAAAAACATTACACATAATCAATGTGAAATGTTGTTTTCTTACTTATTTAATGTATTCACATTGATTATGTGTAATATTTTCATTGGAAGAACAGCTAATGGGACAACAGATCTCAACTCTTCAAATACATGCCACTTTAACCGTTCTCTCAATAGAAATTTTACACGTAATTAATAACAGCAAGTGAGAATGCATTAAATGTTGTCCATAATGATCTCATCATCTATTTATTTGATGATGTGTAAAATTTTTATTGAAGGTATAACTAAATGGACATGTATTTGAGACCGTAGATATTGACTCCTAAAAGAACTATGGAGCCTAATGTTAAAAAAAAAAAAAAAAAAAAAAGAAAAACCATTAACACCGTATGGAATTTCAATGGATCTATATATTCAACGGCCCAATGGGGAAATTTGATAAAGCAGCCAATAAAAAGTTAGAGAAGACAAACCTTAATTTTAATTTTTTGGATAATTGCATCAAAGGTCCTCAACGTTTCAAAATTATTAAAAATATGCCCATAACCTAGAAAAATAGTGCCACACGTCCCCAACGTATGAAAAACTTGGATTGGTTGGTCCTTTATGACCAAATTGTCATTCCCTTTAAATAAAAAAAAAAAAAGAAAAAAGAAAAACATAATTAAAAACTAACCATATGTACCCCAAAAAATAAAAAGTAAAAAATGCACCAAAAAAATATAAAGTAACAAATAGGTTATCTTCTTCAAAAAGTCCTAAAATTTTATTTATACCAAATTCGCCAGAAAACACCACAAACTCACGAAAAAGAATTTCCTGTGAATTTGGTATAAATAAAATTTTAAAACTTTTTGAAGAAGATGACATTTGTTACTTTTTATTTTTTTAGGTACATTTTTTACATTTTATTTTTTGGGGTACATATAGTTAGTTTTCAATTATGTTTTTTTTTTTTGTTTATTTAAAGAGAAGTATAATTTGGTTATAAAGGATCTACCACGCCAAATTTTTTATACGTTGGGAATGTGTGGTGCTATTTTTTTAGGTTATGGGTATATTCCCAATGTTTTTGAAATATTGGGGACCTTTAATGCAATTATCCCTTAATTTTTTAATTTGGAGGTGGATAAAATATATTTTTAAGTGCATAGTTGGTTAATAATGATTATAACTGGATAATATTATTTACAGCTGTCCATTTTACTAAATATGACATAGTTGTTTTATGAAATATTTGCTAGTTCGAGATGTCAAGAGGAAACTGTATAAAAGTACATAATCCTCGTTAAAATAGCGTAAAAAGTTTCTAGACGGTATTTCGTATGCAATATGATTGACAATTTTTAAGAAATTGAGATGAGTTAATTTCACTAAAGAATTAATGATAAACATATTATATATTTTTCCTTTTTCAATTCTATCAAATTCATGTACCGAATACTAAGGGTAGAGTCAGAAAATGATAAAGGGGTAGACTGGGAGAGGGGGGACCCGTCTTACGGGGGTTCGGGGGCCAGAGCCCCCGATTTTTCTTTTTTTAAATCATAATTTCTTAGCCTATTTTTAATGAGAATCTAATATTTTTTATAAGTCATAATCTTTAAAAATATTATAATAAGTCATTACACAAAAATATTCAAGATCTAAATTAACTAAAAAAAGTTGTGCCCGACGATCTTTTACAACTACGAATTCTTCTATAATAGAATCTATATTTATTTTATTAACAAAATCTCTCTCAACAAAAAATGTTATGTAGTTGTGATTCACAAAAATTGTTTTATAATATATTATATATCTATTTTATCTAAAATTAAGTTATGTAGTTTATGTACAAAATATTTAAACTCTTTAATAGTGTTATATACAATTATATTGTAATCTTATATTTAATGAAATAGCATATAAAGTAAGTCATATACAACGAGATTATTACAACCAACTTAGAAAATAAAATATTATTTCAACATCAAATAGTGGAAAGTGAAAAAAATTAAAAAATTCAAGCCAATTTTTAAATTTTTAACTTTCTAAAGTTTGAATTTCAATTTTGGTTGTTTTATAACTTTTTTGGGGCTGTTTTGATGAAATTTGGGCTTTGTATCTTCTTTTTTTTTTTTTTAAACACAAAATGGGCCAAAATTGACCCAGGGCTGCCGCCCTTGCTAAATACGCCTCAAGCAAAAAGGTAGAAGAAAGTATATATATACTAAATGTCGACTTCGTAAAACCCGCAATATGTTTTAAGCTGAGTTATCTCATGTCATGTTGAATTGACTCTTGATAAACATGTAACACAAATTTAACTCACAACAAAATTGTCATGGTTCACGGGTGCATTGCACTTGTTCTGCATGTTTGTCATAACCTGTGTTATACGACAAAACAATTAATACATATTTAACTTGCATTAAACAAGGAAAACTCCCGGAAGAAGATTGGGCTTTATCCCTTTTGACGACTTATTTGTACCACCTAAACAAACATAATAGGAATGTCACTAATTCAAAGATGGTCCTACCAGTGGGCTTAAATAATTTTAGATGCTTCTGGGAGGAATTTTGTTTTAGTCAAGTCAGAAAGAATTTTATTTTTCCATATAGTGTGGATTCTCACTAAAGTTCAAGAATTTTTGCACTAATTATTTAATGAATTTTTGAAATGTGCAGAAATTTCTCTATAACAGGGCCCAGGGATTTAATCAAATGCGTGCCTAAAATGATGACATTTTTCATCAAGTCAAATAATTTGAAATGAGATGTCCGATTCTTGATTTAACTGGACGTATACTTTTCCGAATCAAGACATTCATGTTTTCAGACAAATCTAATTTGTAATAGTAATTTACAACTTAATAATCAGATTTATATTACAAATAGATAAACAATCTAATATATTTAAAACAAAAAGATAACAACAAATAATGAAAGAATCTTCAAGTGTTATTTTGCAACAAGAATGTTGCACCAAGATTTCTAGGAGAATGTAGGACAAGAATGTTGCAACAAATCAATATCTATGTATTTGAAACGAGAATGTAGGACAAGATTTGCAACAAATAATGTTGCACCTGGGCATAGCAATGGATCGAGTCGAGCCATAAAATACGAGCTCAGCTCACCCAAAGTCCCCAAAATCTGTGCTCGGCTCGGCCCACGACCCCACGAGCTCGGCCTTCAATTTTTATTTATTTTTTAAATTTTAAAAATGAGAAAAAAAATACAATATTGGGAATCTTTTATGTTAAAAATTAAAGATTGAAAACTCTCATCCTTTTTTCGGATTTGGGACCGACTACTTTCAAAATAGGCGTAGTTAAAATTGTACACGAACAAAATGTTACGTGTACAATTTTTTATTAAAATAAGAATATGAGTATTTATAGGAAAATAATGAAATTAAAAAAAAAAAACAAGATATTCATCCAATTGTCACGATTAAGTGACCGTTGTACGAGTCACGAGCCGAGCCGGCTTGTGGCTCGTGGGCAAGAGCCGAGCTCATGGGCTCATTCCCACAAGCCGGCTCATTTTTTGCCTTTTTTTTTTTGGCTCGGTCCTAGCTCATGTTCGTTTCTAGACGAGCTCGAGTCCGAGCCTGAGCCTGGCCGAACTTTTATAGGCCGAGCAGGCGAGCCTATGAGCCAACGAGCTTTTTTGCCACCTCCTAGTTGCACCAATGTAATGACCAAGGACTTTCCTTTAGGACCTTCTCGCCTAAAGAATATTCCGTGCCCCGATAACTTACGTACTGTCCACTGAAGGTTGGGCTCTAAACTTGAATTATTTCGTATCTTCAGTGATTCGAACCCTTGACCTCTCCCCTTAAGAAGAACTTAAGTAAAATGTTGGTATTATTTCACTAGGGACGCAAAAGAAATTCAGTTTGGAGTCCAACCTCCAGTGAACAGTACGTAAGCTATCGGCGCACGAAATAACTCCTAAGCGAGAGGGTTGTAGGGAAAAGTCTGTGGTCGTTACAACCAAAATTTGTCACACATAGTATTGTCCAAATATTGTGTTAGCCTGCTTTGAAATTAATGAGGGGCAAATATATTTTGTCATACTTTTGTGGTTTTTTTTTAATTATTTTTAGCATGTTTATAAATATGAAAAGTAAATAAGTCTTTTATTACGTTCGTTTATCAAATTTTTGAATGAATACCGTCATTACGGACCACCCTGATAAAAAAGAATTTTTTTTTTTTTTTGACCACCTTTGATAAAACTGGAGAAGAGTTTTGATAAAAACCCTAATACCAACATAATAATGTTTCCCTAACCTTTATCTTATTTATTCTATCTTACTTCTAACATATGTTTGACTGCCTTTAAAAATCTTATTTCTATATAAGCAACCGAGTAAGTTTTTAAATAAATATTTTTTTATGTTGATTAAATTTAAAAAAGCAAGTGTATTATTTTGAAAGTAACTCGTATTTTAATTTATAAGATATAAAAAATAATCAATCTACACATTGATTTTAGAGAAATATAAGTTTAGCTTACCCTCGAAACATGCCGACGGAGGCAAATCTTATAAGACTTCAAAAATTATTAAGTGCATTATTTTAAAAATAACTCGTTAGAAATAAATTTATCTTACCTTCAAAACATAGTGACGGAGGCAAATCTTAAAAGATTTCAAAAGTTAGTTTCTTTCATTAAAGCAAATGCATTCAATCCGGACCAAATACGCTTTACTGGCCGAAAGAAACACCAAATCTGCGCTTTTGACCCATTCAATAATCCTATTTTTCACAAAATCCCCGGACCAGACCATAAGCGTGTGTAGTTCTAACCACTTGCATTATACAAAAAACAGCCTTCTTTTACTTTGTTTACATTTATTTTTTTTTTTTGTCAACCTTAGTAAACGATAAGATAATATTTCCCTTCATTTCAAGTCGTTCTAGGCCGCGTCGTTTAGATTTAGCTAGAAGAAATTAGTATTTGGGATCTTAATTAGCATATAATTAATAGTTGTACAAGAATAGATGTGTGAACTCATGGAATTTAGTATATGATATTTGATTATATATCTTTCGTCCACTAACACCTCGTAATATTGTGACCTCGTATATAAGTAGCCTTATTGTTTTAACACGTGACCTTAAAATTAGGTTCAAAATTTTAATTAGGATTTGATATTATGTAAGATAGGATGGAGATTAATAAAAGTAACGTAATATTGTTTTCATTTCGATATATATTATATTAAGATTGACATCTTCAAATACAGACTTTTATCGAAATATTAATTTTGTCAGTCTCTTTAACGAAAGAAATTTCTATATTCATTGCGTCAAGTACATGTGATATTAAACCAAACACTTTTCAAATTAGTTCCAACCCCACAAAAATCAAGTTGTAATGTTGTATGATGATAAAAAAAAAAAAAAAAGAGTTGGTGAATAAGCACAGACAAAAATAAGAGTTAAAAAGAGTATAACAAAGTTTCTTCGTTTGAGGTGGCGCTCAACTGATTATGTTTCGAGTTAATTGCTCCTTTCATTATTTTTGAAATTACACTGTATTTTGAACATTCCTCATCAGATCGAGGGGAGAAAAAGTAGCAGAAGATCTTCAATTTGAATTGCTGTTCTATAAAGTATAAACTATTAATATCCGTTAATAAAAGTATTCAAATTAATTACTTTTGAAAGTCAAAGGGAAGAAAGTCTGTCTATCTTCCCTTTTTATTTAAATGACGATTTTTTTTAGACTAGTTCGAGCACGTGCGATGCACGTGATATATTGATTATTAGGGTCGTAGTAGCATTTAATGTATAGAATTGATCCAATTAGCATTTTGTTGAATATCTTATTGCCAATTGAGATGAGATCAACCCATCAATTCCTTTAGTGTAGATTACAAAAGCCATATACATTTTTGTACCTAAAAACTGCTTTCTAATTGACATTTCTTCGAATACCCCAAGTGACCATTTTTTAAGACAAAAAACCTAGATCAAGGATAAACACAACATCAAATTTGAACGGATAAGTGTTTTGAGTCCCTTTTTATAGCTTTCACATACAAGTACTAAAGAAATCAATTGGACAAAAATCCAAGTAATATTGAAAATTTAGGAACGCTTTTAACAAAAGCGCCCAACAAAAGATCCAAGTGCAACTGCCTTGTGTTTCCCTGCAAGAAAAATAAGCATAAAGAAATGGTCGATAAAGATGGACACTTCAATTGATTATGCTTAAGGTCGATAAAGATGGAAAGCCATAACCAACACAAACACGTGAAAATAATTTATGAAAACGTATGCACATTTTAATTGGAGGATTTGAGTTAATTTGACGAAAATACATAAACTCTGAAAATTAACATTTTCCATTATTGTTTTCGGGGGGCTTCAAGTAATTCGTATTTTACTGTGACTTTTACTCAGAACAAAGTTACTAATCAATATATGATCCTTTAAGCATGGAAAAGCTATTGCAAGATATGTCAATACAAAGAAATGCTTAAGAATCCTCAACAGAATTTTGTTTCAATACAAAAACACCATAAGGACAATAATATAAACTGTCAAATTTCTGAATCTAATGTCAAATCTTTCCAATATAACATATAACAAGCATACACATATTAAATGCTTCATATACCACACGAGCTTGAAGCAATAAGAATGAGTTAAGATATGATTCCTTACCAGATGGAGGTACTTGTGATAGCCCCCAATTAAATCATGCTTTCTCCCACTCTTGGAGATTAAACACATTCATCACAAAATCCCATGCGCATGTTGTGGTATCAAACCTCTCTGCTACCACAGGGTCTCTGAAATTAACAAACATGTCCATACGACAAAATGAAAGCTCGCCTTCATTACAAGTCTCAACAGCACCATTTAGTTTGCCTCTCATGTCAATGCACCAAAGTTTTGTCAGATCCCTTTGCAACACCACAAAATGGTCAAAAAGCACAATCTTATGCAAAAGGGAAAAACATGTGGCAAATAAAAACAATTCATGGTTCCTGCTTTTTGGATCAAACACAAACACCTTCCTATTCAACGTTTGATCAAGACTAAACAAGCATGCTATCAATTAACCATCAGGGCTAAAGCTAATCAAAATTGGCGCTCCATAACCAGGTAATGGGTACTGCTGCAACAAGGAATATAGTGCAATTGTCTAAAGCATTTGCAACAGTAGTGTCAGTTGCAGGCATGTCGTGGCAAATAATCTTGAATGTTTCAAATTCTTCTTCTAATTACTTGTATTGGGGGATTGCATTACCAATTTATTGACCAAAAATTTAATAGTTTGTTTATCAATGCATGCATACCCAATACCCTGCAAAGGATGGGAAATAAAAATCAGTCAAGTAAATTATAAATTTTAAGCCAACTAAAAATTAAGAAATTCCACTATTGAATTGCTGTGGTCCCCCTCAATAGAATTTTTTTCCAATAAAATTTAAAATTAAATTCATGCAATACCAAGAAATTTGATAAGTTATAAATGTGAAATAAATTGGCATAATTAAGTACTCTGCTATCAAATAATTTATACAGATAGAAAAATATTATTCAATTGGTGAAATCTTAGAATTAAAAAGTGCAAGGGATAAGAAGGCTTATTTCAAGTTAATTAAGACTAAAATTTACAATTTTGATTGAAGCTCACCGACATGAGAACATTGCAGTCAAAAAAAGAACAAATCCCTAAGAAATCTGGGGGAAAAACGAAATTAAATAAAGGGAAAAAGTGAAACTAAAACATACCTGAAATGTCAGATTCACTTCAATCCATACCTATTACCACCGAAAAGAATGAAGGTAACAATTTGTAAGTGGCAATGATAAGATTTGGCACAAAGACAAAATATAACTAAACTAAAAAAAAACGAAGAAAAAAAGAAGAAAATTACAGATCGAATCAGTTTTCAAAACCTAAAACAAGTTTGGTATAAAAAAGATTCAAGTATGACATCAGTTTTAGGATGGAAGTTTAGGCTGTTACAAATTAATGTAGCTAGTTCCCATATATATATTTGTACGCGCCACTTAATATTCAGACCATATTAATTTTAAAAGACCGTGCACTAACATTATGACCAGGTAATGTTAATATTTGAAGCCAGATCAGTTTCGTGTTTTATTACTAATTCAAGCTGATCATTAAGCCAAAAAAGCTTAAGCTATCAGCGAGGTGTAATGTGTGCATGCATTTCCTTCAACTTGTACAACTTTATGGTTAGCTAATAGAGATGCGCGTCATTCTATTTCACTCACTTGTAGTCTCATTGATAACACGATGAGGAAGAAATTAAGTGGTAGAGAATATTAAAAAAATATAAACAAACTTAGCCATTGGCTAAAAGCAACCAAAGAGAGGAAAGAGAGGAAGCAAAGCCAAAGGAAAATGATGAACAGCCTGAGTGAATAATGGCCTTTGTTTTATTACTCCCGCAATTGGAATTGCAACTCTGGGCTAGTCTTAGTTCATAATTGGGCCAACAATCAAAGATTAGGATTATATTAGTATTTTCTATGGAATCCTCAATGTTTTATGCATATAGGGCAGCATGTACACGAGCTGATTCAAAACTCACAAAAGACAGCAAAATCATATTGTTCATCCAGTAATAGCCACCACTGTACATCGAGTAAAACGGACAAAAAGTTTATAGCGCCAAACCCAATTTATTTGGAAAAGGTTCGTCGGAGAGTTGTGTGATCATCATAGGAGATAAAATCAACTAAAGAGAAAGGAAAGATTTTGACACGTAGAATACTCGTGTCTCGTTAAAAGTTAAAAAACTTATAAACAAGAAACATGCCAACATACCAATTACTATCAACTGCATGGAATAAGATTAGCTGGCAAATAGACCGATCGTTGCTAAGCCCCACGTCAACAACTTGATTTTTTAGTGTAATGCTTAGAGAAAGAAAGATATCAAAATTTTTAATAAAGTGTGCGAGTTCAAACAAACTCGTGTGAAGGCACTTATTAGTAATTTTTATGTCAGCATGCTAAAATTAATATGAACAAAAATCCTTACTATTTTCTCCGAGAAGAATTCTCTAAGTAATCATTCACGTCACAATTAATGATTGTTAATTATGAAATCAAAATGGCTGGACAAACATTCAGAAACACCTTTGTACCAGCAAAAGGCTTCATGGACTTTCAAAAGAGAAGTCCCTCTAGAGTTGATATTATAATGCCATTAAAGTGGGTAGACTCTGAGATAGAATCTAATGACAGCTACAAAGTAATGTCAATGCCGCAAATCCATGACCAAGACTCAAAACAAATTAAAATAAAGCTAATATATATATAGATTAAGTCTAACTTTCTAGTATTAGATAGAAAGGTATGTTAATTACTTTAGACGCAAAGTCAGGGGTATCATCAAAACTATATTGTCGACATGAAACTTAACTGAAATTTCACGATCAAGTGCAATATATGCACATCTTTGCACCAATCATATGATGATATGAAAGAAGAATAAGTATGCGTGCATGGTAAATAACCCTAGGCACAAAGTCAGTCATGTCAATGACATAAAACTTATTGATGTTCAGTGATCAAGTGTAAATCATCATGTGTCCAAACCCTTGCACCAATCTTAGGAGTACTACATAGATATATATACATGAATAAAGATATATAAATAGCTTCAAAAAAAATCATCTCATTAGACATGGTGTGTGTGTGTGTGTGTGTATAACCATCACTTAGTTCCTGTCAAATTTCCAACTGGCATGGAAAGCTACCGCATCTACAATTCAAATTGTCAACAACGTCTATGATCAATTGTATGCTGTCAAATGGGTTGGACCACCAAGCCCGACAGTTTGATTTTTTTGGTTTTATTTTTTCTTAAACAATAACAGTAAAAAAGAAAAACCCGAGCCAGCCTAGCCCATATTACACTTCTAAACTATAAAACATTCTTAAACAATTTAACAAAATTTGTGCACATGGATAACTACAATAGACAAGAAGTTTGGGGTGTTATCTTCACTGTATGAAGCCCATTCATGCTTACACAAATGTTGTGGGATATCAAGTAGGGGCTGTAGGCCTTGCACAAAATACAACAAAGAATAAATCGAAAATCAGCACACATAATTTCATCCAAAATAGGAAAAAAATATCAGGTTTGCAGCACAAATCTTAAACTGTTATGCTTGGGAAAAAGACTCTTCCTAAGATACTGTGGTGTCTCAAGATTGTGATATGAAAAGCAGCACCAGTCTCATCCTCATCTGAACTATTTTCGACCATATCAGTTGAATCATCCGCAGATGTAGTCATGTTATCAAGTACAACAACCTGTTTAACAATCACAAAACCTACTGACCATTTATTCGTTAAACAAATTCAACTGCTAATTACATATCTGATATCTCTGCACATGGTATGACAATCGAACACAAAAACCTAAAATGCTCAAACCATAAACATGAAATGAATAGCAGCTTGCTTGGTTACAATGTTACGCGGTGAAAATGGCAGGTTGGGTTGGGAACATGGTTATCAAAATCGCGATCCATATCATAGGATCATACGACCCTAAAAATGCAAAATGAAGTTACAAACTTAAAAATATTCAATTTTACAAACAACTCCATAATTAACAAACAAAAAAAACAAATCCACAACTAATTTCAGACACTAATGACCTTGTGTCGATAATTTCACAAACCCATACACATTTAACAATCCGTTTCAGGTTTTATATCTCGCTTAAGAAAATGTTGATAGGAAAAAATCTACTACACCCTAACGTCAATAGCCAATTGCAATCTGGAAAAAAAAAATCAACATTCCAAAACAAGGAAGGAAAAATATAATCTAACTCAAATATCTAGAGAAACAAACGACAACAATATTTTTTTTGTTCAAACACTGCAGTATTTTGAAAAGCAACATCGTAAGAAATCTAGAAAAAAGAAAACTGAAAAAACCAAATAAAAAATTGAGGCCAAACTGTGCTTCAGAGCAAACCTTTTCGCAAAGATCTGGACAAACACAACACTGCAGATACAGCGAGCAATTGTAAGAAAAAAGGGTACTGGAGAAAAATAGTGCAACATTGCAGCCAAAACGTACCTTAGAGGTTAGATTCGCTGCAACATTATCCTTCTAGCACAGAACTGGACATAAACGAAACTGCAAAAAAGTTGATTGTAAGATGGAACATGCTTATACACAAAGAACATGCACCAAAATAAAAAGGGAGAAGAAAACGAGAGATCGACTTACCTTCAAAACCAAGGACCCGCCGCCAGCTTAGACCTAGACTTTGCACCACCACCATCACCAAGATTTTCTTCAATTTTTTTCTCTGATTGTCTGTTGAGGGTGAGAGAATTGAAGCCAAATTCTTGAATGGAATACAGAGTTGCGTGTGCACGTGAAAGATGGAGACTTTGCGGGTTAAAGAGAGTGGGTGTGTCAGATGGGTAGAGGGAGATGGAGGCTTTGCGGATTAGGAGATTGGTGCATCAGATGGGTGGGTGAAAAAGGAGAATGCAAAACCACGTCGTATTGGTCGATGGCATGAACAGTAAATTTCCAAACCTGCTCTTATATGTTTGTAAGGAAATAGGAGACAGCTTAGACGGCTTAGGATATGGCTTAGACGGCTTAGGACGATGGTTAGACGGCTTATGAATAGTAACCCACATTCACTCTTATAATATAGTGTAGATACGGAAAGACCAATTGAATGTTATTAAAAAAGACTATTATCTATTCTATTCTTGTTAGAATATGCATTAAATTATAACCAACTCGACTCTTTGTAGTATTGGTTTAGTTATACTAATTCGTCCAGTTAAGTATGTTCAAGTTTACACTAGATCAATTTTTTGACATCCAGACAAGATTATTGAGATAAGTACTCGGTCAGCGACGGAGGACATAGAAAAATTTAGACATAAAAACTAGAGGGTTGTTGTAAAATAATTTTCACTGAATGTACTATATTTTTTTCCTGGAGACTTTGTCACTTTCACTTGGTAAATAATGTCCCCTAATTAACTATAGACTCTGAACAATAACATTTATAATTGATTGATATTAGAGTTTTCAAAATTTAAGTTAAAAAATAGGTGTTTTAGAAAAATTTCAATATATAAAAGCCATCTAAAGAGTTATAAGCATGCGAGCCAGCCAACGATCATCTTGAATAGTCTTTTTATTTTTAAAGAACATCTTATATATATGTTAGAGTATCTTTAAATTTGAATAATAAAATTTTTTAACACACTCTAACAAATTCTTTATTTTATTTTAGAGTAATTATATTCACACAACAATTTTTATTATTTACACTATATTTTAATTACAATGAAGGTCCCTCAATCTTTGATATTTTGACACTTATCTTTCCAACTTTTTTTCGTAGCTTTTTTATCATTAACCTTTAATAATTTTCACATCTTGTCTCTGATTACGATTTTTGTCCAAATATTTTGTTAATGTACATGATAATTAGAGAAAATATTTTGTCAAATTTTTGTATTTGTTGTTTATTTTACTTATTTAAAAATATGAGAGGCAATTTTTTTTTACGTTATCCTAATTAATTTTATGGACAAAAATCATCATCAAAGATGAAGATAAGACGTGCAAATAATAGGTTGATGATAAGAAAATGATTAAAAAATTTGAAGATGTAAATACATAAATGAACAATAATTAGAGATATTTTATTACAACTAGTTAAAAACACGTGCTTTGCACGTGATATTGTAATAATATCATGAATTTATTTTTTTGTTAAAATTTTTAAATAATAAAAGTTTGATAGTTTTATTTCTTTATTTTATCTATCCAACATTCCATCAGTATCTCGGGTCACTTTGATTAAAATTTAAAATATTACAAAAATTGTCAATTTGCTTATAAATTTAAGAAAAACAATAGAGTACTTCAAAAGTCAGGCTTCTTCAACCTCTAAAAAATATAGATGCTCAACTGCATGTGTCGTGATGTTAGTTTTCTAAAGATTCTTTAATTTTAGAGATTAGATATCTATTAGGGTTTGTGTCTTCAATATAAGGTGTAGAAAATCAAAAATATGTAAAGTGTTCAAAAGTTTTCCATTTTACTCACCCTTTTCATCATCTTTGAGAAAAATCATAAACTTACTGATGATAAGATTTACAATAAAACCCATAATTCATCTTCATTTTCATCTTTGTAGGGGCGAAAATTTTTTGATGGCTTGACATTATCAACAAATGTTGTAGAAGTAATCTCCAATATTTTACAGTAAGAAGGTTTTTGATTTTTAAAGTTTATTTGTTACATGTTGATCATATGGTATTTATTGTCTTGTTTACATACATTTATACAAATCTATCCATACATTCCATTTGACAAATTTTGACAGCACCAAACAATTTCTCCGGCAATTCCTCCTCCGACCGTGCCTCCACCAAGAAATCCGTGTCCATTGTAACGCACTCCAAAGCCACGTGCAAAAATTAAGGTGACAATTGTTGAGCTACCAATATCAACATATATTTTAAGATAATTAAGTCTTTTGTGGTAATAATAATTCAGAACTTTATCTAATAGGCATGCAGAGTAATTTTTCTGTAGTTTTCATGATCCATTGTCCATTCACAATTTTGTTTATGATCTTAAATATACTGTTGCGAAAAACATCCGATTCATGAATAAATTGATACAATAGTGAATTGGAGTGATAGTTAGAGTTGGAGTTGGAGGCTAGTGTTTTCAATTAATTATATTTCAATTTATGAAATGAAGAGATGATGGTAAATGGATATGTGGAGAATTTTAGATGCCTTAATTAATATTTAATTGAACCAATTTTAAAAGGCATTTTAAATTAATTAAGGGCAAATTGGAAAATCTAAAATATGAGGGAGAATATTTTGATCCAAAAATGTTTATCATTTTTAGAGATATAGTATAGATTAAATATAATAAATAGGGATTTGGTCTTTTCAACTTCTAAAAACTATATGTAGTTATAAATATTAAATTAGGATTTTAATTATAACATTAACTTAAGGACAATTTAGAAAATATATAATATTAATGAGGGTATATTTGTCCAAAAAATGTTTCTCCTTTAAGCCCCATATATTGTTGCGAAAAACATCCGACTCGTGAATAAATTGATACAATAGTGAATTGGAGTGATGAGTGATAGTTAGAGTTGGAGGCTAGTGTTTTCAATTAATTATATTTCAACTTATGAAATGAAGAGATGATGGTAGATGAATATGTGGAGAATTTTAGATGCCTTAATTAAGATTTAATTGAACCAATTTTAAAAGGTATTTTAAATTAATTAAGGGCAAATTGGAAAATCTAAAATATGAGGGAGAATATTTTGGTCAAAAAATGTTTATCCCTTTTAGAGATATAGTATAGATTAAATATAATAAATAGGGATTTAGTCTTTTCAACTTCTAAAGACTATATGTAGTTATAAATATTAAATTAGGATTTTAATTATAACATTAACTTAAGGACAATTTAGAAAATATATAATATTAATGAGGGTATATTTGTCCAAAAAATGTTTCTCCTTTAAGTCCCTTTTAGATTAGTATAGATTAAAATGTGGTGTGGTCAGGTTAACAAATAAAAGTATCTCCAATACTACATTCTCTTTTGAATGTCCAGCTGACGTGGCGATTAGGTGGAGGGGACAAAACTCATGTGGCTACATTTATTGTAGAAGACCGTTCAATTTTAAACATCCTTTTAGAGCATCTCCAAAATTAGACATCTTCTAAAAAGTCTACATGGCAAGAGAGAGAAAAGAAATGATGAGAGAAAGTGTATAATGAAGAAAGAGAAAGAAAAATAGATGAGAGAGATAGACACAATGTGACAGCATTTATTGCAGAAGGTGTCTAGCAAGTCATCTAGAAGTGGACATCATTTTGAACAACCTTATACAATAAATGATGTTATATTAGTTTTGTCCTCTCCACCTCATCGCATCCACCTGATTGCCACATTAGCTAGACATTCAAAATAGAAGCCACAATTGGAAATGATATTAGAACATCTCCAATGCAACAATGTTTACTATATATATGTGACAAAAGACATTGACATTATATCAAAAAACTTTTCCAATTAAATAATGTTTATTGTACAAATGTGGCAAATTATTATTAGCTTTTTAGAAAAAAGAAAGAGACAGAAATGTATTAATTGGATAGATATTATTAAATTAATGATGGACATTGTCAAGAACAGTGTCTAGAATTAGACATTGTACTAGACACATTCTATCATTAATTGTGCCACATAAGCACTTTTTGACCATTTGTCAAAAAAAGTACTAGACATTGTGTCTTGACATTGTTGCATTGGATGTGCAAGGTCGTCCATCTATTTTTTTATATTAAATTGTGTCTATTTCTTTCATCCATTTTATCTTTCCCTTTCCACTTTCCACTATATCTCTTCCCATTTTTTCTCTCTTGTCACATAATTTTTTTAGAAAGTGTATAACATTGGAGACACTCTAAGGTGTGAATTACCCTTTACTTTATTGAATAACTATTTATTTTTTTTCTCTCATATTTAATTAGCTAAATTTTCAAACATAGTCTGAATAATCCAAAACATTGAAACTTATTAAGAGCAATAATTAAAAAATATTATAAATATAAAATGAGTTTGGCCTTTTAAATATAAAGAATCAAATCCACTCTCCATATATATTTTAAAAGTTAAATTTAAAAAATGTTGGAATATAATTTTAAATATTAAATAAAGAGTATTTTAATTTTAAAGAGTTAGAAATTGAGTAATGCTATTTATCACTATTGGTGATGATCATTAGTCTATCCGTCAATAGAGTACACTACAATTAATTAGTTGACCCCGTTGACAGATAGACTGGTGATCATCACTATAAAAAATTTCTACTATCATTAATTTAAAGATGATAAAATATTCCGATCTCGACCCACACTGCCTTATCTCACACCATTAGGTAATCGGGGCAGTTATTTTATTTTATTTTATTTTTTAAAATTTAAGTCGTATATAAAAATAAAAATTATTAATAAAAATTAATTAATTAAACAGGCGGTAAATGGATTTTGGGATAATTGCATCAAAAGTCCCCAGCCTTTCAAAATCGTTGGAAATATGCTCATAACCTAAAATAATAGCACCACACGTTCCCAACGTATGAAGAAATAGGCATCGTAGATCCATCTTCACACATTCCGTCAATTTTCTCCGTTAAAAACCAAAATTGGACTCACGTACTTTCTCTTTCCAAACAAGGTGACTGGAAATTCCCGTCTTCCTTGTTTTCTCTTCAAATGACAGTAGTTGCAAATGTAGTTCCTAGACAATAGTTTCTTTTGCTGTGGTGTTGATGTTGAACTCCGCACCTCATGATCTGGTCCCATGCCGGCAAGACTGTTGTCAGGGTTGCTCAACTTGAATACTTCTAAACCATTCAGGATGTCGAAAGATGGTTCAACTCTTGATCCAAACTTTGATCGGAAACCGATGGTGAGATTGCGCATACCCATCATTTTATCTCCCTCCATCAGTACAATATAGTCCATGTATGCTGCAACTTTAGATGCTCCAGCCCACTGTTCCATATTCGTATTATCCTCAACAATCTTATTGTTTGTAATAATAGAAATCTCCCTCTTGCTGCTCTCAGCAATCCCATATTCAAGTTCACCGAAGTGGAGCCTAATCAGGTACCTAAATCCCATATCCACGGGTATGTTCCATGTGTAAGATTGTATGTACTGAACTCTTGAAGGAAGCCGATTCAGCTACCTTATCATCTTCAACAGTCGTCGTCTCTTTCTCACCTTCCACCAACGGTTTCTCAACATTCTCCACCTCAGGTTCTGGCTGCGGCGGCGCTTCCCTCTCCACAACCGCAGTCGTGGGTGTCTCCACCACACAAACATCAGATATCACAACCCCCTCAGTAGTCGATTTCTTGGTTTCTTCAATCATTATAACACTTTTTTCTTCTATTATCAAGCAATTTCAAGAAAACAAACCAAACACAGAAAAAAATGAAAGCTTTGCAGAATATCAAATGATTTGAAGAGAAAACAAGGAAAAGGGGAAATTCCAGTCGCCTTTTCTGGAAAGAGAAAGCGCGTGCAGTCCAATTTTGGCTTTTAACGCAGAAAATTGACGAAAAGTGTGAAGAGGGACCTACGATACCTATTTCTTCATACGTTGGGGACGTGGGGTGCTATTTTTTCAGGTTAGGGACATATCTCCAATGATTTTGAAAGGTTGGGAACTTTTGATGCAATTATCCCATGAATTTTTAAGGGTAATTAGCACATTTCATCTCTATCGTTTACTCTCGTTGTAAATAGCATCCCAATCGTTTGAATTTTGACATTTGTGCTTCTAAATAAATATTTCTTTGCAGAAAAGGTCCATACAATCCATATTCGTTAACAATTGCCGTTAATTATCAAAATAGTTAATTAACACAAATAAATCTAAATAATATGGATGATTTGCACAAAAAACAGTTAACGATAGATACATTTTGCACATACGAACGTTTAAAGCCAGATTTTGGGTCTTCTTCTTCCAGCAATTACAAAATTCTACACGAACAGATAAAATCACATACATTATAAAATTACACTTAAACATAGTTAAAAAACTCATAGACATTACAAGAACTTGACACATCCAAATAAATGTATGCCGCCACATACGCATTCTTGCATAGTATGTTTTGCAAATGATAGGGGCAAATTGTGTCACAGTAGTGACAATTCATAGTTGCATGAATGCATGTGAAGAATATTTATTGAATTTGCAGAAAGATTATTGAAGTGTTTATAATGTATTTGGAGACATATATTTTGTTTGGATGTGTCAAGTTATTGTAATGTTTATGTGTTTCTTTCATTATGTTTAAGTGTAATATTACAATGTATGTGGTTTTATCTGTTTGTGTAGGATTTTATAGATGAAGGAAGAAGAAGACCCAAAATCTGATTTTAAACGTTTGTATGTGTAAAAGGTCCCTATTGTTTACTCTCTTTTATGCAAATCATCTATATCGTTTAGATTTATTTGTGCTAATTAATCTTTTCGATAATTTTAACGGCAAATATTAACATATATGAATGGTAGAGATTTTTTGGTAAAGAAATGATTATTTATGAACTCAAATGTCAAAATTCAAATGACATGGACACTTTGTACAATGAAAGCAAATAATAAGAACGAAATGCACAAATTATCCATTTTTTTAATAAAAGCACCGATCTCCACTTGCATCTCAAAAATTTTCAACGAAATGGTAATAATAATGACTGTGACTCATTATCATTCCTATATCAATTATCAACCCAAAAGCTTTTAAATACAATTAACATGCAACTAAAATTATGATTACACGCAACCATCGATGGGTTAATAAATGACCGCGTCATTCTAGAACGTGAAATTGGATCTTTGGTAATTGATTAGTCATCAGATGGACGCAGTGGATACGTGGAATGAACCCTTTTGATTAATCCCCCTTTCCACACGGTCCACTAATTTTTCGGCCTTCCTTGACTAGGTAGTAAAATTATTTAAATATTTTAGTACCCAAAAGAAAAAAACATAACTCCAAAAGATGGTAACAAATTCTATAATTTCTATAAATACTGATATATAATCTTTTATTGAATAATATTAAAAAGTAATTAATGTGATCCCCACCAAAAAGTAGGAAAGTGGATGGGAACCGAATTTTGCTAGAAGGTAGCAATCCAATAAAATAGGAAAATTGGCGTAAATAGTCTCTAATGTATGATATTAGTATGTAAATAGTCCTTAATCTTTCATTTTTGACAGAATGGTCCCTAACCTATCCATTTAGGTGCGCAATTGGTCCTTTTTGACGAATTCGGTAAAATATTCGTTAAAACCTTTTCAAAATTGACGCAAATGGTCCCTCTCATATTTTTTTTATTAGTAGGGGTAAAATTGTCAAGTTGCATTTTTCTTTCAATTGGCGCAAATAGTCCATAACCTTTATCTTTTTTTTGGCGCAAATAGTCCATAACCTATAATTATATTTTGGTGCACAATTGATCATTATTTGATGAAAAAGACAAAAATATCCTTAGTTTTAATTAAAAAAAATTACAATTGGATTCCAAACCTTTGCAAAAAGTAAAAATAGGCCCGACATTAAAAGAAACTAACTAATTGATAATATAATAAATTATTTTGTATATTTTATGAACTATTATAAAATAACTAAAATTTAAGCTTATAATTACTAACAAATGTGCTAATTAAAATTATTTTATTATTATTAAGTAATCATATTATTTAAAATTCAAATTTTAATTTTATTATTACAACCTAAAAAGAAAAGTAAATTTTATTTTGACACAAATAAAAAGTTTAATTCTACAGTACTTATATTTGTACAATATTTTACCCTTAAGTTGAATGATAAAAAAAATAAAAAAAAATAAAAATTACAACTAAATCCCAACCAACAAAATTGCAACTAAACCCCCTAACCCAAATATGCAATTATTGCCATCACCGGAGGATATAGCACTGGCTTTTGATATTCGAAATCCACCTCCAAATCACAACCAACAGAGCACTCCGTCGCCGCCACAGAAGAAGAAGAAGAAGAAAGTGGCGGCCGTCCCTGCCTGGCCGGAATTTGACTCTTAACCGACGACCTGAACCTGACAACCCACAATCCAACTATTTTAGAATCTTTTCCACCATGATCACCGTGCATTGGGGTTCCAAAATTTGTCTTTCTAATCACGACGGGGGAGATTTGGAACAAGGCAGGAAACGCCTACCCAACTCGCATTCCTTCTTTAATATCAGTTGGCAAAACTTTATCACCCAATCCAACAACAAACTGCATAGATGAATGTGAGCTAAAATTAACAATATATTCATAACCAAGACAGATCTGTGTGTGTTCAAATAAATCATAAAGGGGTCCCAAATCTCCTCCGCCGTGATCACTGTGCATTTTTCAACCTAATTTTTTTGGCAAATTCCAATATTTTGTCCTTATAATCATTAGTGAACTTCGTATGAAAGATTTTTCTGCAATTTGCAGTGGACAAAATCGCGCGTGTTGTTGGCAGTGGTTGAATTTGAGTTGGGATTTCATAAAATATACAAAATAATTTAGTATATTATTAATTGTTAGTTTTTTTTAATTTTTAATAAAAAATTAAAGTATCGGACCCATTTTTACTTTTTGCAAAGGTTAGGAATCCAATTGCAAATTTTTTAAATTAAAACTAAGGATATTTTCGTCTTTTTCATTCAAATAAAGACCAATTGTTCACCAAAATATAATTATAGGTTAAGGACTATTTGCGTCAAAAAAAGGTAAAGGTTAGGGACCATTTGCGCCAATTGAAGGAAAAATGTAACTTGACAATTTTACCCCACTAATAAAGACAAAAAAAAACATGAGAGGGACCATTTGCGCCAATTTTGGAAAGGTTTTAACGGAATCCTTTAAAAAAGACCAATTGCGTACTTAAATGGATATGTTAAGGACCATTCTGCCAAAAATAAAAGGTTATAGACCATTTACGTACTAATGTCATACATTAAGGACCATTTGCGCCAATTTTCCAATAAAATAAGAGATGTGAACCAACGAAAAGAGTATTCAAGAAAATATGGAGGGGCCACTTTAAAGATGAAAATGAAATTGTTTACCACTTGTCAACGCTACTTTTAAACGACGTCGTACAATTCGTCTTTCTGGCCAAAAATTCAGTCAGCAGTCTATCTTTATATATTCCTGTGGTCGCCATTAATCTCCCAAGTTTCAACCCATTTCTCTTTCTCAAATTTAATATAAGTTTTAGAATTTTTATTTTTATTTAGATTCTTATAACGCATTAAAGTCTCCGTTTTACTCTTCCAATTTCACACTGGTGCGTTTCGCAATTGGCTTCTCTTATCTTCTATATATAAATTGAAGCCGTCACAGATTATTTTCTGTATCTCACTCTCAAGAAATGTCTAAACTTACTACTTTTTTCGTATTAGCACTCATCCTTTGCTTCACTCTCTCATCCTCTGCACGGCCTGATCCAGCCTCTTCCGAAGTGAAAACCCAACTCAAGGTATGTCAATTAATACATATAGAATTGCCACTTCTTTTTAATTCTTTAAATCCAAGAGTTCAAAATAGTATCAGATCAAACAAGTAAACCCAATGATTTCAAGTCTTGCTCCAACAAATTTATAAATATTGCATGTGGGTTAGGCTTTTGATAAAAATTATTGAGATTGTTAACATTTGTCATAGGTTGCTGAAGCTGAACCACAGCATGTTGATGTGGAAGAGAGCTGCAAGGGAGTTGGTGAAGAAGAATGTTTGATGAGAAGGACCCTGGCTGCTCATCTTGACTATATCTATACCCAGCATCACAAGCCATAGATTTTCAATGAAGACTGGGTTTTTTTTTTTTTTTTTTTGTTTATTTTCCAGTTACCTTATCAGCTGTAAGCTTGTAGCATGTACAATTGGTAACTGAGCGTGCTAAAATATAATTATCAGTTCATACTTCTATAAGTTTCTCAGAATTATTCAAAAATAGTGTCTTCTGTGTTCTTTGTGTGTATTCTAGTTGATTTTTCTTGATGCTGGTATTCATGTGCTGTTTGTGCATGTATACGTGTCCATATACTTGTCACACGGCAGTCAGATTTGCATAGAAACGCTAAAACAGCCGACTCCAAATGGATGCGCAAAAATTTAATGCAAAATTTGGCTTTAATCAAATGACGAGAGTTGACAGCTTATTCTCAACTCATCTATTTCGTCTTTGCCATAGTCGGTTTCTCAAATGAAATATGATTCAATCGTAATGTGGATAAAGATTTTAATTTTCAATTTTTTTTTAATCATTTGTTACTATACAAGTCAAGTCGTGGAATTATAAAATTTAGTTCATATTTGGACAAGTTTAAATTATAATTTTAGTTTGTCAAATTTATCAAACATATTTTTTATCCACATATTTTGTAGGGTCCACAACATACTACTCACTTATTATCCACACATTTTATAGACCTACAATTTTCAAATATTTAAAAAATAATAATTTCAACATTATCAAACACGTGCTTAATAAGTAGACCAGGTCAACTAAGTATAAGTCTAGTCTTCCGAAGGAATAATTATACAAAGACTTTTTTTTTATCTAATTAAGTGTGAGATGGTTTACTTTTATCGAGTCATTTGTAGCAAGTTCTAGTAGTGAGATTTGAGTGCTTTGGTCATTTCTAGTGTTTGTATGTGTTCAATTAATACTCAATCTTCCAATATCCTTGATCAATTCATTAATTATTATCTGCTGATATATGAACTTCCATATCGTACAAGTAGCAAATTAATTCTGCTGTCTGAAATTACGTATGTGTGAGGGCATGCTTTATAATTTAAGATTTGGAGGAAGTTGAGAAATTCGAAAAAATTTACGATCACAGGTTTGATATTTGATGAGGGTAGTTGATGGTTGAGGCAGTATGCAGTAATGAGTGTTGCATTCTTCTTCTTATTTCTGCATTTTGGGCCACATTCATTAGACTCACATCTTCATGTTCTTGCATTTTAGATTCAGTTTTTCAATATTTAAAAATAAATGGAGAGATTAATTACACTGACGAGGATATTTTTGTGGTTCTTATTGTTATAATATGAACGAAAAATAGGCAATAAAACAGAATAAGAACACACAGATTTTCGAAAATCTTAGAATAGAGAAAAAAAACCTACAGATAAATGAGAGAATAATCTATTATATCAAAGATAGTTACAAAGATGAGCTTTTTCGATAACCTAAAATACATGATATATATAGACTTGCACGAAAAGTAATCATAATTCTAATAAAACAAGTCCATTCCGTAAAATTTTCGAGTTGGGCCAAATAGAATTTGGATTATCGAACACTAACGCTTTTAAATTTTTTTTTTTTTTACCAAACATGGTCGAACTTCCAAATCTAAACGCTAGAGCAACTCGGCCTGTAATCATGTCTTTCCCATTGATCAATAATATGCAAATATTAGGGTGTCCATTTATCTAGAAAAAAAAAATAGCATGGAAGTATATTCATTAATTTGATGTATTAAACACAACTGTGAACCACCTTAAAGCTACAGATTTACTCCCATCTTACTAGAACTACGAGTACTGCAACGTATTTATGTGTGATACACTTCGCACTCCTATAATGGAACTATTATATAGAATCGACCTTGTCGATTGGGCGAGGACGAAGATTATCTTAAGATATTGAATTATTGACAAAAGTTAATTAAGAATATGTTGAGGAACTAAAATCAATTTGATTGTTTGAAGATTGTATATCTATAAATAAACAGTTTGATCAATCTACCAATTGGAGGAGACCCAATTAGGTTTCGGTACCAGTAGATTATTGTCGGAAATGTTTATAAGTAGAAAAAAAAGATTCGCAACGGTTTACTATTTGTAGAAATTTGTTGTCGGTACGTGCAATGATTGTACTCTATCATGATTACAAATGTCGAGATGTATTAATTAAAGGCGTCAAAATTGATGCATATCGTCATGTTCAGTATTATTTTATTAAAGGTGTCGGTATAAAAGTGTGCTGTCATTCCAAATGTGTGTTGATATCGATTGGTGGGTTATATAAACGAATATATAACTTGTGCACGTGCTCCACGCGTGGTCTAACAATGATTAATTGTTCACCGTTATCCTTTTAATAATAAAGTTCTAGTCAGGCTTGTCTTATGTATCGAGGTTTGATATGAAACCCTAGACCAATTAGAATAATTTGATCATTTATAAGTTATCCACAATTTTATATCTTAGATATTAAGTTATACTAAGTAATAAATTTCACATCAGTTAAATATAAATATATTAACCAATATATAAGAGTTTGACTTACTCCGTTAAATAAAATTGACTTCTTAAAATAAAATCTTAGAACAAAAGAGTCATACTCGGGGAAGCCTACCTTATTCTAATTGAATACTTGAATAATCCCGCATGCGTAACAACTAATTTGGAATCTTAAATGTCACAAAAACACATATGCTTGAAAGCCAAACCGCACGTTGAGATGGAGCACCCACCTAATTATAGTTTAAAAAATAGTAAATACACTAGTTTTGTGGCTTTTGACACTAGTTAAATAGAATGTCGGCTCGGTAGGTAGTCGTGTTTCTTAAAGAAAAGACCATAGTGTGGTTTATATAGTATGCCTGATTTTGAATTGGGTCAACATGTTAATGGTTAATTTTGACTCTACATTACGGTAGGTACTAGGTAGTACTTTAATGTGATACATATTTTTTTTAACAATTAAACATTTTCTGCACACTTTTACTCTATTAATCTTAAAATATAGAATATGAGCAAGTCATCAACATAGAAAATATATTTGTATAATCTTATGTTAATATAAAAATAAAATATTAATTACGTACATATCTTGTCAACCTAATTAATATTTAACATTAGGTAGAGGACTAGTGTAGAATATTCAAAGAACACCTAATCAATCAAGTCTAACAAGTGAAAAGTTATTATCGTTTAGGATCTATATTGTTATTTTATTACGAGTGGTGTTCTTCTACACACTAGTGAGTAAGATATAATTGTCTACTGGTGATGTAAAAGCATTTTGTCCACAAGATGAAATGACTTATTATTACAAGATGTGATAAGATATCTCCACATCCCTAATGGACAATTACACACTGGTATGTAGGACAACACCACTCATTCTATTACTTGTGGAAGTCAATTCGTTAATTTGCACTATTTAGTGCTATTCGTGTTAATTTGCGCTTGCTCATCTCCAGAACCACAATTCATTATGGGCTTGGATATCTTTAGTCCGATAAATGGCTGATGGATGGACTTATGGAGCCCAAGCATTAATAAATAACTGCAGCTCAGCAACCCAAGAACATAAAATCAGTAAAAAGTTCTGCAAAA
Organism: Forsythia viridissima; assembly: GCA_030279155.1. Taxonomy (NCBI): domain Eukaryota; kingdom Viridiplantae; phylum Streptophyta; class Magnoliopsida; order Lamiales; family Oleaceae; genus Forsythia; species Forsythia viridissima. The sequence continues at coordinate 45,452,434 of CM059038.1, read as the reverse complement.
ACCTGATGGATTTGAAAGCTGAAAAGAGCAATTAATCGAACCTTATACGGATCGAGCAGAGGCGTTTCTGTCTATACCGAATACCTCAAACGATGTTTGGTCGAAGAAAATTTCTATCTTTTCCCCTAGTAATTGGCGCTGTCGTGTAAGTTTCTCTCCTTTTCACCGGTTTTCACTGTCTTTTGTGGATTATTTGCTAACCAGACCTAAAGTGTAAAATAGAAGACACACTGATTATTATTTCTTATATTGGCATAAATATTGTTGCTGGTTGTGCCCATTTTTACACACGTGAGAAAAAAAAGAATATTTTTCGTGTGCCTGTGATTCTGCAAATGTTACCATAAGCTTGTGATTAATGGATATTTCAAAAACCTTACAATTATCAACTATTATCGAATCCAATATGTAATAAAATCTACGAGATTTCCATTTCAGAGGTTTGACTGGAATGGTCAGAAGCGTAGTAAGTGATTTACTAGTGCGTGTTTTCTCTTGTTTCAAAGGGCATGCCCCTCCAATTGGTTGTAGTTCATGTTTGACATCGATTTTAATTGGAAAAACTCTGAATTTTAATGCTTGGTATGTTTGAGTAAGAAATGTGTTTGGTTGATCAAATTGGTAATTACTTGAGAAGTTGACTACCACCGGTGGAGGAGCCTCACTTTTGGTTGATTAAATTCCCCATCAGGGGTTGATATTTGAAATGCTATCAGAACATAAGTTGTTGATTTTAATTAGTGAATGATTTCATTTGCACATGTTATATAGTTGAGCAGTGCGTACCAAGATATCTACTTCCGGATTAAATATTGACATTTTAACTTTCCCATAATCCTGTGCAGATCTTTTTTATTTTTTATTTTTATGTTATCCATATCATGACATTTATAGATATTCTAGTACACTTTGTAACATTTAAGTTTTCTCCCGCTCTATGTTTTTGTTATTGTTACACATTCATGGTCTAAGTCAAAAGAAGACTCGAGATTTTGGGTTATATACAACTGGTGCAAGCTTTTATTTAATCGTCAAATAAAACTCAATTGTGAACCTTTCGTTGCTAAAGATAAGGTCATTTTAGGAGCCCAGCATCAAAATTTTGTGTTCAGAAGCACTTTGGTATATTCTTCCTCGTGAGTATCAGGTTTCAAGGCTCATGAGATTTTGCTTATAAACACTTCAAAAATAAGCAAGGGTGTCCTTACTTATTTTTAAGGTCGTTATAAGCACCTAAAGTGCTTCCCTTTTTGTTTGTAAGCAAGGTCAAATGTTTTAATGTGCCTATAGGTGCTAAAATTTAAAATTTTATGCTTGTAAGCCGATAGTTCTTATAATTATTGACCTCAAAATCTGGTAGGATTAAGATGCCAACATATCTTTGCCACTCTATCCACCTGTTGTATAGCCAACACACGTAGCACCGTTAGCTTGCAAAGGTTTCCGTACAAAGGGGTGGTCTGGCGGCCATTTGCACTGTGACGGTCAAGTTAGTTGCCGGAAATAAGAATAAGTATACAAGAGAAATAAAATAGATGGTGTATTTATAGAAAAACTAAGATCGATGTTATTTTGAACTTTTTAACTTATCTGAACATGCGTCATCTTTTCATTGGCGAAGTTATCAATCAATTGATTCTTGTTTGATTCTATTTGCACTTTTTAACGGTTTCAACCTACGTAGTAGTGGGCTTTGTGACGTGACATAAAGAAAATTCTATTGTTTCCTTATCTGGAGCAAAAAATGTAATGTCACATGATTTATGCTTCCCTAACCTTCCTTTAGCTTTGTATGATCTTAGGAAATTTCTTCAAGGCAAATAGGCCGTCATTTATCATACTTCTTGACAGGGTGAGGATAAGATTTGCCTTCTTACCTAGCCAGGAGGTTCGCTAAGGTCGGATTACCAGCTTTGCCTCACCAAAGTGATTCTGACGGGACATGCAGAGGTTTGCATAGCCTTTGGATTTCCTCGTTGATGTAGCCCTTGTGACATGTGGCTTTTGAGTTTCGCACGTGATATCCACGTAGGGCGAGGTAGTATCAATAACTTATAAGCAATCCGAAATAGTCTCATGGTTTCCATAAATAATTAGCATTCGTGTCATAGCAAACGCCTACTATTATCATTAACCATTAGTTTCTATGTCTTTCACACTAAATATTCTTTTCCGTGTAGGACACTATATCTAGTTTAAGCTTTTCCTCACCCAACCTTGTGATACCTTCTTATCCATCAGATAAACCTTTGTCAAACCTCTCTCTCCACCAGGTATAAGGGGAAAATTTTGAGAACAATTGAGAGACATTTTGCAATATGTATATATATAAATGCATGGAATCAACTAGGGGCGGATTTAGGGGGGCTGGACTGGAATCGGAGTCCCCGAAAAAATCATTTTTTATAGTGCAAATAATTTTTTTTTTTTTTAGTAAAACCCTGGTGTTGAAGTGCAAAAATATTTTTCTTAGTAGCAACCCGTGCTCCAAAAATTCCTGGATCCGCCTCTGGAATCAACAAAATATCATTTCGGTTTTCTTTACACCACTTTTAACTTTGTTATTACATAGATCCGTGTAGAGGAAACATGACAATATGTCACATAGACCCAAAATGTAAACTAGGAGGAAAAAAGGAAAAATGGATTGGAGCTTAAAAGAGTCCAAAATAGAAGGCCGATACAATGGCCCTAGTGAGATATCTTTCTCAAGGATTGGGCATGTCCCAATTATCATGCTTTGAGGCGAAGTGGTTCCTCTGTCCAATACTAGAATTGTGACCTGATACTTGACTTGGAGAGAAGGTGCACTCCAAGGTACATGGATAGATCAACTGTACAAGGAAAGTATGCCTATAGCACCTTCTTTCCACATATCTTGGAGCACCCTATCTCCAAGTGTAATACAAGGTCATATTGGCCTTCTACCTTTGGAGTACATAGCTCCTCAGCCTCTGGAGTTTGTATCCACTTATTGGAGCATTCTTGCTGCTCATATTGATATGTTGAGATTTTTTTATGTACTTTCTGGATTTGCTTCTAGAAAATGCATTAATCTTCAACACTTATCTTGACATCATTTTTGCATCATGGTCCTAGTCTCTGGATGGTAGCATGGTGCCATGATCTATACTCTCCATATACCTTCAAGCACCTTTTTCAGTTCTAGTACAAAGCCAGACGGACCTATGATGTTGTCCTTCCTTCTATCTGGAAACTGTTGCTTGTTAGCTTTTGGGGCATGTTGCTTCTTCTCTGATTGAAGTCCTGAAGCTTATTTTTTAAAAGGAGTTTGTAACAAATTGTGCTGGTTTCGGTCCTTATTAGAGGTGCTTTGCACAAACTTTTCCTTCATTTTTCTCTACCTTTGAGATTTTCAGAATTTGGTGCCCAGAGCACGGGTTCAGGTTTGTTATATTTCTCTTGCTTCTCTGTTCGCAAACTGGAGGAAGGCGATGGCATTGGAGCCTGTTTACCTTTATCAATATTACTATTAAGATTGTGAAAATGCCATCATAGTGGAGACCGCGTGCTGATTGTGGAAGTAGCACGCAAGGCAAGGGAAGCCCCCACAACTGGCACTGTAAATAATCTGAAGGCATCTATAACAGTAACTGATTAATAATCGTAATCAATTGTGAAGCTTCTAGGGGGTTATCTATTATCAATGAACTATTCTACTTTTTCTTTATATATATATTTTTAATGAACTAATTTACTTTCAATAAAATGTTCCATGGGATTGCTGCTTGTTGCAGGATCGGAGTTGTCTCTGGGAAAGCTATATTTGGGCCTCCTCTTGATGAGTACTGGAAAAAGAAGCTCCAAGAAGAAGCTGTTGCAAAAGAGACCGATGCTAGCTCCAGTTAGATGATTTTCATGTTCGGATGTCGTTTGCCATGCACTTGTAGAAATAGTCTTGTCAAATATAAGCGCTTCCTGATAACAACGATAAGAAAATATTCAAGTCAACTTAATTGCTTCTAGCTTCTTTTGTTTCTCTTCTGTACGCAATAATACTTTTTTGTGCAATGCACGTAGAAGAATCACTTTTCATCACTTTTCAATGTTGTTAACGGTGTCATGAATCAAATGATTAATGACGACCAGAATCTACGAGTCAAAACCCCACGGTCTTATTAGAGAGAAGACCAACAAAAAAAGTAAGATCAATACAATATTAGACGAGTTTCCTTGATAGGATTGAAAGCTATACATTTGAATCAAGATGTACAAAATAAGTCATGCAGAGGACCAGAGTAATTGGCCTGATAAACTGTGAACTCGTACATTTCTATCAAGATATACAAAAGTTGCACTGCAGCAGATTGTTCCCAGGATGCCCTTGGAAAGGAATCTGTAATTGCAAGAGATCCACTAGAAAGTGTACTGGACAAATTAGTATGGAGCCAAAATCCAAGGGCCATTCAATATGTGCAAACACAGAGTAAGACATACAGTAGCAACTGCAGAAGATCTGCCGCTCACGTGTCTGATTGTTTCAATTCCACGGTCGACAACCTCCTGGTGGACAACATCAAAGCTTCTCTTCACACATTCCGACAGTTTCTCGAGTAAAAACTCGAGAAATGACCTTACTGTTTCGAATGTCACCTTTCCAGTCATATCAAGAACAAACTTCCTATTGCTTGGCACTGCCAAAGTAGATGAAATCTTACTCCTCCATCCACCATCTTGATTCTGATCATCAGGCAAATTTCTTGCCTGTAATGCGACTTTGTCGCCTCCAGCAAAACTATCTCCAAAATCAACTTTCCAATATGGAAATGGAGGGTTCAATTTTGAATCAGCAATGGAGTTTTTAGTCCACACTTGATGAGAAGCTCGGATTAAAGTATCAACAGCACCATTGCAGACTGTTACCAGCATGTCTCTTACTTTAGTTTCATGCTTAGGATTAGTCAATCCAGAAAAGATTTCATCACAAGTGTTTATATGCATAGTTTTCTCCAGATAAACACTGACAGCAGTACTTACAAATAATTGTATACAGTCTCCAATTAGCTCTCGACACTTATCCTCATTAGCCAACTCAATCCACCTCGTAATAGACTGATAATTCGATTCCAAGATACGATGATCAAGATTCGAGAAACCATCCAAATTCGATCCTGTCTTGCATTGTCTATCTGAATAAAACGCCATCACCAAATTTCTTGCAAAACTCCCAACAACTACAGAAGCAAAACCAGACCCTGAACCTGAAAACAATTTATTCATAACCAGATCAGAGAAACCCGAATTCTCGCCCATGGAAGCATCATCTTTCATTGCTTCAGACTTATAGCCTCGCAAAATTCCCACTGTAAAAGCCTTTGTGATACTATTTACTGAGTGAGAAAACTCATATGACAGAGTGATCTTGGATATTTGCTTCAAACTATTGGGAATTTGATTGGAATCTGATTGTATGAACTCTTTTAAATCCCTAGAAATAATCCCAATTGTCTCTGCTGAATCAGATACCATTTCTGCTACAGAAAATAATGCAGTGAATAGTTTTAACAACCTTTTCCTCTTCTTAACAACAGAAGGCGAGTTGTAAATCCTATAACCAGTGAATCCTAAAGCTCCCAAAACAAGAACCCACTTTTTCTTTCTCTTCACATAGACTAAACCTTTCTTCAACAGTTCCAAATCCATAAAATATGCAAAAATTATAAATGAAAAACTTAAGAAAATTGTGGGTTTGGATTATAACGTCTGTATTCACAACTTCAACAGTTTTATTTTCAAATTTTCAGGGTCATTACATTTGTATATACATTCACACAGGAATCTTTACGTACACGTGTGCATAAACTGATGCATCTACTCGTTGTCGTATGAATATCTATAGAAATACAGGGAGAAATTTATATTGATACATACGCAAACCTGAGAGTGACGTACAAGCATTTGCAGAAAAAAGAAAAAGGGGTTGTGTGCATGTTCAATTATGTGAGAAACAGAGGAAGAAGTGATGACTATCCACTAGAAATCTGCCCATTTAAATTGATAAGAGCGATTGAATTTGTGACAGCTATACGATTGATGAAATTCAACATTCAGTTGGTGTATACGTATAGATGGATATGGATGATTTGTAATAATACAGTTATCTGTTATTTGTGATAGGAGGATAGGGATAAAGGGCTCTGGTCGGTTGGCCCCATTGTTAGGTGTGTTTTCGAAGTTCTTGAATTGACGAGTCAAGAGGTGGTGGGCTCTGGAATTAAGCTATAATTCTATTCAAACAGCTCTTAAGCAGTTTAATTTGAAAGAAAGTCAAGAAATTTGATTAAACTGTAATATTTTACTTGATTCAAATCTCATAATTTAAAAGTTCTGAGTTAATTTCTTTAACTTATAAGTAATAAGGTATAAATGAAGTCAAAATTATAAAGTTTATCAAGAATTTGAATTGGGAGAAATTTTTTAAAGGCGAAATTGGACTATAGTCTAATTTTGCCGCCCCTAAATCCACCCCAGATTAGAATTGAGACCAAGAATTTATACACCAATGAACTCAGTTTGTTTTTGGATAATTTATAACTGAGACCAATATAACATTTGCACCTACTGTTTGGAATTCTTTGTTATAAATCAAATTTAACTATTACTCAAAAAGTTAAGTTTAATTAAATTTCAAATAGGAGGAACCAGGAAACCAACATATTTAAAACAGCCCATGACTTACTTCCTAAAAAAATAATAATAATAAAATAAAATAAAAACACCATGACTTGCTTATATATTTCTTATTCTTTTTAAATAGCAGCTATAAAGGATGTGTTAGTACATTTTAATCTTAGAAAAAATATATTTATTGCTATTAAGATAAATTGTTGGATAATATAATCTTGGAGACGAGACGATCCCAAACTCTGCTCGACTTAGTCCATTGCCATTCAAGTATCATTATGTAAATCATTTTTCAATAATTCTCTATGGTCAAAAACATTTATAAATAAAAATTGCAACCATCGTCCCCCACCTTCTATAAAAAAATTATGCTAGTCACTTGACTTTACATATTTAGCTTAAATTATAATTTTAGTCGGTCAAATATACTTTTTATCCATACATTTCGTAGGACCTACAACTTACAATCTATTTTTTATCCACATATTCACAAATAACTTTTAATTTCAGTACTTAAAAAATAATTTCAGCACTACTAAATATGTGCTAATAGACAAGGGAGTTAATCTCAGCAAAATTCTCTCAAGTTTAGAAAAATGAAAAAAATAAGAAAAAACAATCATATTTGCAATTACTAATTATAACTCAACGCGGGGTTTTGATCTCTTATCCATTTATAATGCCTACGAACTATCAATCATACTATCAATCATGTGATGCTACCTCAGTGTGGATAAGATAAATAGGTAGGAGATCAAAACCCACTCAATGCCTATGGGTGCTTTAAATGTTGGTGGGGATGTCATAAGAAACAGTGCGGGATCATGCTGATAGGCCGAGATTAGAGTTGTTTGCAATGGGCTAGAGAAGTGTTGAATGGCTTGGACTGAGTGACACACGTTTGGGTTGAGCCTGATTTATCAACTTGTATTCACCTAATCAAGAAGAAGACAACTGGCCCTTGGACAATACAATATACTACCTAGAGGAAATTCAACATTGGCCAAGTTTAATGGAAGTAACCATTTCACATTCTTTGAAAGATGACGGTCAATTTAATTGCTGATTGACTGGCCAATATCGTATATAAAAAGAGGTCTTGTGAAATTTTGCTTCCACAAGAATTTTAGTGGGATATCACGAAATTGTTAGAATTGGACAAATGTGATCTTCTCAATCTTAGATCTTTACTGAATAATTGTTTGTTGAATTATATTTTATGTTTTCAATTGATTCTTGTAAAAAAGTATTTTGTGTATAGTATAGAAGTCATTGTAACTTAGAAGAATAATCTACTCTCCATGGTGGAGAGTAGATATAAAAGCTGCTAGACATGTGTTCAGTGGCCATTGGATGTCAAGCACTTTTTCATTACCCAATAACCATCGAACACGTGTCTAGTGACTTTTATATCTACTCCCCATAATGAAAATCTTTATATCTACTCCCCATGGCTTCCAGTGTAACTTGATGGAAGTAAAGTTCTAAGTCCCCTCCTTGCACTCAACTTTTCATATTAATATACTTGAATAGAGAACAAAGCCAAACATTCCCTTCAATTTTCAATAAGTTGACCTTAAAACCCTTATACAAATGTTGAATGACTTTTTATTTTTATAAAAGAAAAAGAATAAAGAACTTCCAATTGCATAAATAATATTTGTTCCAATCCATTGATTTTCTCGATATCCCAGTTCTGCTTTGCTCTTTCTTCCAAATATTGATTAGTTTTAAAATTACCTTTGAACACAACTACAAGAACTCGTATAGATGATTATCAATTTTAGCATCATCTCCATACTACACAAATGTCAAATGTGTTCAACATTTTCTGAACCAGATGGAAACATTTTAACATACTCTTGTATCATATCTAAATCAATAACCCCGGGTTATTCAAAGTAACCTTTATGTACAAACATGACCAGAGCCTTCATGAAAGACAAAGGAAATGCCAAACAAATTATTCACTGCATGAAAATGAACAAGACGAACACATTATGTGGCATACTTGATATCACGCCACATCAATGTCATTGACATCTAGCCAGTCATTTGATTCCTTCGTGTCATGGTCATTTACATTTTTGTCGCTAGAGTGCTTAATCTCACCATCCTTGGATGAGTCAGACGAGCTTTTCCTCAATCGGACCCAATCTTGTGAGTCTTTATCTGAACTGTCGTTTGCTTTCCTGAAACTTGCGGGCATGTCTCCATCATTGTCCTCAAGATCACTAAATGATACTTCATCATCATTCTCAACTGGAATGGTGGTTCCACTGGCACTACCAATTTCCAAACATTCTTCCTTTAGCCAATCATCACCATCATCTTCATCTTTCTCACCTGAATCATTAGTATTTTGATCTTTACCTCGGTTAATATCCTCTTGTTTAATCACAGATTTGTCAACAACTGGAATTTCATTACTTTCAACTGGGTGCTTCACTGTTTCAGAAGCAGCAGCTGTAGTGGAAGTGCCTAATTCAAGGACAGAAGCCTTGCCGGGCTCATTCTCAGATAGAACAGTGAATGGCACAAAAAGGGACTCTTTGTGATGAGGGACTGTGACGTCTTTTGGAGCCAAAGATCCTTTTTCTTCTTCTAGCTCTGTTGCAGTTAGGTTCTTCAACTCCTGCGCAAGCAAGGCCCTGGCTTTCACTATCTGTAGATATATTGCACGGAGTGCATAATTAGAGCAACAGACAAATGGTACAGCACTAGTAGTCTAATTTGTACTAACAGTATACTCAACATAACAGGCACCAAACCAAATAAAAAAACTATAACAGGCAAAAGCTCCCAGTACTCATTCGGTAACTTACAATCAATGCCCACTGTTCATTTAATTGTAGAGACAAATATTTCTTACCTTGTCCCTTGAGAAGATTAATAGCCCCACACAAAATGAAAAAGAAATAAATAATGAAAAAGAATGACGAGAGAGTTTTTGTAGACACAAAATATTTCTTACTTTATCCATTGAGAAGAGTTAAAAGTCCCACCAAAAAGAATAAAGAAATAAAAAATGAAAAAGAAAGAAGAAAGAGAAGACGGTACTATATACATGTACAAATGGCTTGTAAGGAAATGATATGAAGGGCCAAGCGGAGAAAACCCCACCTGGAAAGAGGTAAAAGAACAAAAAGAGAGGCAAAGGTTAACTGAAACAATGATACGCACAATGAGGCTATTTTTCACTTCTGCTTAAAGCTTAACCATGAAGCAACTTATAGCCCTTTTTTTCAGTGCAATTGCCCATTGACCACCAACATCAACTATACACAGGTTATTGCAACTCAGTTCTGCCAAAAACCCACAAAGAAGTATCAACCATTCTTAGAAATTACACAAGCCGAAAAAACAGATGCACAGAAAAACTCAATGAAAAGAAAAGAAATAAATAATAAAAGGGGAAAAAGTAGCAGGATAGTGTAACAACAAAAAACTAATGCCCCATGGAGCACTAAATACTTGTCAAGTTAACAACAGGAATCTTAGTAATCAAAGAAAATATAAACTTGGCTAGATAAATATATGTGTAGGTCGAGGTCCAGCATGTTGTGGATTACTATAGACAATGTAGAAGGAGTCGGCAACATTCAGTTTGTGTGCTCTATGAAATTGTAGGTTTTCCTTTTAACTCAGGATTGATTTGTAGCAATTAAAACACCACTTCTGCATGCAAGTAAAAATCACCAAATTCACCTATAATTCACCTATATGTAAATAAATTAAAAAAAGAAAATGCTTGTGACCAAGACAATTTATTAAAGTAATAGTTTTCCTCAACAATGGACACACTTATTACAGAATAAAAGAACTGCATATCCACACCAATTGACTCCAGCACAGGACATCTTCTGAATGAATAAGTAAGAAGAAGAAGAAGAACCTGGGGTGTTGATAAATGTTCAACATCTTTTTTATCCAGTCTAGGGTGAAGGAGTACAAAATAGATCTTCCAGAAGTAACTTTCACTGATATATCCAGGACAAAGCTCATTCCTAACAGCAGCTAATCTTGGGGCAAGACGCTCAACAGCTAATGCGTGTTCTTGTTGTACATAAGTCATGTCAAAATCTAGTATCAAGAAGGAAGAGAAAACAAATCAATGGAACTCTCATTACCATAATTATAGAAATTTGCTACCACATCACGTACTTAAAATAGGTTTAATAGTTCACACAAGTGTCATGAATCCAAGTAAGCAATGAACAGTTTTTTTCAAGCAAAAAGATACATAATGCACTCTTTTTTAGTTAGGCAGAGGAACGGTTATAAGAATTGCAAACAGGTTATAAACATAACTGATGTTTTTCAACGTTTTGCTTTTCATAATAAGGTTAGGTAAGATCTATACAAGCAGTTTCTAGCTCAAAGCCACACAGGTTTATAAATAACAGATAACGCATGAAACAAAATAGCTAGTGAATGAGAGAGATAGGGTGGCATGCAGCTGATACTTAAGGAAGTACCACAAAATGCACAAGTGCATCAATTTGCACCAGTATATAACCAAGAATGCATTAAAAGGAATACATTTCTCACTTCAATAAAATGCTACGCCTCCTTATGGTTTCTGTATACATCGAAATGTGAAAATATGTAAATATTTACACCCATTGATTTGTTACTATATCTACGGAAATCTGCATTTCATCAAACAATTATTTAAAAGATAAAAATTTACCCCTTTCAGTGCATTTTCAGATAATCTCATCATTACATCATCAGTTATCAGCACAATAGCAAAAATAATTCAAATATTGACACCTAAAAGAGCAGTAATAGAAACAGGCTAACACTAGTAAACACTCCAAAGTTCCTACATGAAGATCTTCATTACATACTTGAAAAACTTGATTAACAACGTATAAATCCGAAAACAAATAAATAAAATAAACTACAAAATTTTTGAAAGAAAACAAAAAACGATTCTTCATACCATCATCATCACTTTCGGGTAATGGGAAATCCAACCAAGTCTCGGGGTGCATCGCGATATCTCCTGCAAAACTTACCACTTCCTCAGTCACGCCCACTGCTCCTTTCCTCGAACTATCTCTAATCCCTTCTTCTTCTTCGTCCGATTCCAATTGTAGCAAATTTGACGCCATTTTGGTGATCTCAGACACGTTGATGGTATTCGACAGCCTCGAAATCCCGTTCTTAAACTTCCCCCCGATCTCCACAAAGTTGCTCCAGATCCCCGCAATCCCATCCAGATTCTCAACCGACTTAATATCTGAATCCGGGTCGGGCTGGGACTGCTGGGGTGGTGGGGCTAGAAATGATGCAACGCCCCGGAGTTGTCGAGTGAGGGTTTTAGTGAGCTCCGTGAAGTCTTCTTTGACGCCATATGATGGCGAAGTTGGAGACGCGGCATCATTGTCCTGGAGTTGCGGGTTGCCAGGTTCGGGTTCGGACTTGTTGACCCCGCTGTCGTCATCGTCGTCATCAAGTTTGAGAGTGTTGGCTATGGATCGCGCAAGCCATGACATTATAAAATGTTTCAGGCGGGGTCGGGTTTGCCGTTCGGTTTGACTTTGATTTCCTGTCGCCGGTGACAAGTTGGGGTATTACAGCCGTGAATTGACGAGTGACAACTGAGAAGCCTGCTAACGAAGCCGCACTTTGTTCTACGTGTTAGTTGTTACTTCACATTTGGAGGATAATTAGTGGAATAAAAAAAAGGATGGCAAAATTGGCCTGACCCGCGGGCTGGTCCATCTAGCCCGTCTTTTTGAGTTAGGTTGGCCCTAGCCCAAATAAAATTGGGTCAAGATGGCCCGGCCCAGCCGGCCCGATTTTTATTTTGATTTTTTTTTTTTTGATTTTTGATTTTTTTTTTTTTGCTCTTTAACACTAATTAACTCATTTTGTTAATAGTCCCAATACTTAATTCAAATAATATCAATCTAAAATTATTTAAGTCAAAGTCACCAATAAACATTAGTCCAAAAATCTTAAGATCCAACATAAAATTATTTAGATTTAATTAAAATTTAGTTTAATTTAAGTTTCAATCCAAAATATATTTGATGTGACAAGTAAATTATTTATTTTAATTTTACTTATAAGTAAATCTTTTAATTTAAGCAAAATATGCTTATATCTTAAAACAATAAGACTAGTATGCTTTTAATATTTGTATTTTTTTTAAAAAGTGTACAAATAATTTACAATTAACAAAAAAATTATTATTTTGAAAGAAAATTGACGTTTATCTAATAACTAATACATGAGAGCCCCAATTTTATAAATTAATCTTTTTAAAAATATCTATATAGTCTAAATTTATCTAAGATTGTATTTGATATAATGTATTAAATTGTATAAAAAATTTATTTAAAAAAAAGAAAAAAAAAAGAAAATTAAGATAAGTTGGGCCAATGGGCTGGGCTGACATATTTCTAACCCATACAAAACTGGGCTGGGCCAACCCAGTCCAATTTCATGTGTGGCCCTGTCCCAACCCAACCCAACTCATTTGCCAGCTCTACCTAGAGATATAATGCTTATCAATGAGGTGGCTAAATATACTTAGTATAAATCATAAGTGTAGAACCATCAACTATCAATTATATAATGCTACTTGAGCGTAGACATTATAAGTGGATAAGATAAGTGAATAAGAGATCAATCCCAAAGAAAAAAACACTTATATGTTCATGTGTCATTACGTCTTTAATTTCTCCATTTACAAAATTATCTCATCCAAAATTTACTTATAGCTTCTATCTATGTCTTGATTCGATCATCTCCAAAATCTGCTTACCTGCTCAATTCATCTCCCTCAATTGATGATTTTCATCTATAGTCCTACAGATAATGCCCAAAATATGTTCACCGCCTCAATCTATTATTGTAATAGAGTCTACAGTCGGATCCTAGTATTCACTATCGCAAGGATTCATCAAGGAAGAAATAAGTATTTATATGTCTATATGTCAATACGTCTTCAAAATATCTATAAAAAATCCAGAAAAAAAAGAATGAAGAAAAATCTACTATTGTAACCAAAACAAAAACAAGAAAGAAGAAAACTCAATTGACAGTTTAAGGATGATGGGTTGAGACAGTGAGTAGAGCTTGGAGACAATATTCTAAAAAGCGTAAAGTATGATTAGGCGTGGAGGCCAAGTTTCAAGCTTTTTAGGCATATGCGAGACTTAAGCGATGGTGAGACGAGAGCGAAGCATAAAAAAAACGTTCTTTTATTTTTTAATATTATTTTAAATATTTAAAAAAAAAAAAGATAAACAAAATTTTTTAACTAAAAAACGCGAGCCTAAGCGTGACTAGGCGCGCATAAACGTGCCTAAGCGCAAACTTTTTAGTTAAAAATATAGTTGACTAAAAAAGCGCGCGTCTAGGGCTTAAACGAGGCGTTGAGGTCACACCTCGCGCCGACCTCAACGCCTAGGCGGTGCCGCCTAGACGCGCTTTTTAGAACACTGCTTGGAGATGACCATTTGAAGGAGAGAATTGAGGAATAATTTTGTTTGAAGGAAGAAATTGAAAACGTAGTGACACATGGATATATTCTTTTTTCTTCCCATGGAGAAAACCTCCATACGGTCGGTGATTATCTACACGTTTTAACTAGTATATCGTTTATTTGTAGTTGTATCCGATCGTATGCTCTATTATGATAATAGATTGAGGCGTTGAACAGATTTTAGAGATGGTCGGTAGATGGAGATGATCGGTTAAAGGGAGATGGATTGAGGAGGTGAGCAGATTTTGAAGATGATCGATTGAGGGAGATGATTTTATCTAGAAAATGGATTGAAACAGTTAACAAATTTTGGAGGAAATAATTTTGTGAGGAGAAAAATTGAAGATGTAGTGACACACGGACATTCAAGTACTTTTTTCTTCTCGTAGTGGAGAAAACTCTATACGGTCGTGATTACAATGAAATCTCTCAATTTTTAATATTTTGGCACTTATGTCTTAAATTTTTTTTTCTTCGTATTTTTTTATTAACTTTCAATTAATTTTCTCATATTGTCTCATATGATGATGATGTCCAAATATTCTGCTAATATGCATTAAAATAAGAGACAACTATTTTGTCAAACTTTTGAATTTGTTATTTATTTTACTTATTTATAAATACGAGAGATAAAATCTTTTTAAAGCTTTGTAATTAACTTTTTGAATATAAACTATCATTAAAGACAAAAATAACATGTGTAAATTAATAGGTTGATGATAAGAATGTGATAAAAATAGTGAGGGATATAAATGCAAAAATAAATTATAGTTGGAGACTTTTATTGTAATTAAAATATAACACGGTTAAAAAAAAAGTATGGTGTGAATATAATTATTGTATTTTGATGACTAATAAGTTGTTTTTAATTGTTTAGGCCATAATCAGTGAGCAAATGTAGGGTACTATTTAGATCCTTGATTGCTGTTAGAATCTTTCCTATAAATCTCAACATTTTAATCGTAACTAATGTCTTTAATATTTGATCATTCACATATTTATATTTTTAATTTTTGTGCGTGGCATTTTTACCATTAATTTTTTATTAATTAGTACATAGTATTCACGTTAAAAAATATGTCCATATATTCTGTTAGTATATTTTAAATTGATTCGCAAATATTTTGTCACGTTTATATTTGTTTTTTTTTTTTATTTTTGTTCATTTAAAAATATGATGGAAAAATAAATATTTTTATATCTTCTAAACGAATTTTTTAGACAAAAACGATTATCAGGGACAACATTTGCTAATTAAATTTCAAGATAAGATTGAGATGAAAAAAAGTTGGATACATAAGTACGACAATTAACAATAATTGTGAATTTTTATTACAATTAAAATATAGTACGACAAATAAAAATTGTAAAGTGAATATAATCATTATTTATAAAGTTAGTTTGTAAGAGTTCTGATCTCCTGTCCGCAGGTGAGTATGAATTCTTGCCCACATACTGTCAGCATGTGGACAGTTGATGTAAAAAATTACTTTTTACATCAATTGCTTATATGCATGTGGGCAAGAATTTCTTGCCTTCAAGAAAAAGATATCAATTCCGTTTGAGAAGCGTGGGTTTGGTTATGTGACACTGCTATGAAATTTTTTCTTTTAGTTAATATTTAAATAATAATACTTTAATAAAAAACCGTTAACGTATAAAGATATGGTGCTTGAAACCACAGTACAATATAATTTAGGAAAAATTGCAGTTGGGGTTTCAAGTCTTTCCAAAAAGTGCAGTGTGGTCCCAAACCCTCTATTTTTGACACCATCATCTTAAACATTTGCAAAAATATGCAG
Organism: Forsythia viridissima; assembly: GCA_030279155.1. Taxonomy (NCBI): domain Eukaryota; kingdom Viridiplantae; phylum Streptophyta; class Magnoliopsida; order Lamiales; family Oleaceae; genus Forsythia; species Forsythia viridissima. The sequence goes on along the minus strand of CM059038.1, from coordinate 45,436,483 downwards.
TGTAAAGATCTTTGGATGGATTCCATTCAAAAATCCCTCAGTTGGCCAATTATGCAACGAGTGACCTTCGTTTGACAATTTTAAAAAAGAACAAAAAAATGTCTTCACACTTTTCCACTTAAAACAATTAAAATAAATAAAATAAGAGGGAAAAAAAAAGAAAAGAATTAAAAAAGAGAAGGCTTCATTTTCCCCGTTCACCCCATCCTGCTGCTGCAACCACCTTCAGAAACCAATGAAGGATTTCTCTCATTTGGATTCAGGGCCTAAACACCCTCTCGGTTTTCGAAATTGCAAGAACTAGGCTCTTGTGTTGAGAACTCAATAACATATACCTTACTTTATCAAGTAAAGTTCGATCCATTCTTTCTGTTACACCTATTTTGTTGGAGAGTGTAAAAAACAATTTTATGCCTTTTAATACCACATTTTTTTCACGCATTATTAAAATTAGCATTACAAAACTCAATACCATTATCAATTCGTAGAATTTTAATCTTCTTTTCAATTTGATTTTCCACTTGGGTTTTCCCATTACAAAAACTCTTGAAAGTATCATATCTATCATTTAAAAGATAAACTGATACTTTCCTAAAAAAAAATCATTAATAATAGACGAGTATCTTTTATCACCTAATGCGGGATTACTAGCAGGTCCCATAAATCTGATTGTACATACTTCAAGATTTTTGTAGTTTTTTGCACTCCAAATGAGAAGGACAACGTATGATATTTAGCAAGCACACAATAATCACAAAATGGAATGTCATGCACAGTTTTTACCAAATACACTTTTATCACTAAGGAGTTTAAGCTCCTTGTTACTCACATGTACAAGCTTATCGTGCCATATGTGTATGTCATCAATGTTGGTAGAAAAGATGGATGAATCTAAACCTCTAATCACTTCAGCAGTAATGATATATATGTCATTTCTTCTTAGCCTTTTACAAATCACAAGGGCACCCTCAATCATTTTCAACATATTGTTTTCAACTTCATTAGTCGATCCACTTTTTCCTGAATTTAAATTCTAAGTAGTTCTAGGTATATTTCGGACTTTCTTTAAGGTGGTCACATAATCAGTGTCAAATTTCACAATAACATCACAAATCTCAACAATTTTGCATGTAACATTGTGAGACATTAATTTCAACATGACACAATCAGATTCATGCAAATTTTCATATCAATCTTTATGAGATATCATATGAACCCAAATCTAGTATCCACTCATGCAAAAGGGATTTCAAAATTCAATTCAATTCAATTCAGTAGACTTATCAATAGGATTTGTCAACACATAAACCTCACTAAGATCATAATGCTGCATTCACCTCATCTCTCATTTTTTCTATTTGTTCTTTTCTTTATAACAATTATTTATAAAATATCCAATTTTACGACAATTATAATATTCGTTATCCTTGGTCATTGTCTTTGACTTAGATCTGCTTCTATTTTTCCTTTCATTATCATTACTACTCGATTCATAACTGTTTTGACTATCTTGATTCCCATATATATACCTCACCCCTATTTCTCTCGTCTTTCAACTTTCAAATCAATTTCTTTATTTTTCAAAGAATCAATAACAATATCAAGTGTTAAAGTCCATAACTCATCAAGTGCCCACCTGCTGACACCTCAACACATGGACACCATATCCTGCCCCCCAAGGGGTAGGAGATTAACCTTGCCATAACATACTTAATTACATTTTTAACTTTTTTATAGATCTCAAAAATAGCATTTAACAATAAACACTTTTTCAGCAAAATTAATAATTGCAAGATTAGACTTTCATGGAACAATCTCTTAGCTTTCTGATAGGCAAGTACGATTATTTGAGTATTTTTCATTTTTTTACTTTAACATCTGTGCACATTTCCAGTGCCTTTTTTAATAGCTTTAATTAGGATAATGTTGGCACTTAGACCATGCATCATTATAAAATTAGACGCCATCTTTTGAAAAATTGAATTGGCTACTAATTTTAACCACTGTTCTAAAAAGTCTGCATAAGTTTCGCCTAGGTTCCGCCTAGACTTGAAGCTTGGCCTTCACGCCTAACCACGCCTCACGCATCGCCCTCGCTTTACCCTTATCTCGTTCTCGCTTAAACTTCGTCTAGGCCCGAAAAACTTGAAACTCGACCTCGACGCCTAACCACGCTTTACGTTTTTTAGAACTTTGATTTTAACACAACTTCTTCATGGAATTGATAAATCTACAGAGGACTGTCCGCACACAAATTAGAAAATCTAGGTTTTTGTTAAAATTTAGCATTATAATTTTTAGTACAATAATTAAAGCCCACAATTTAAGTTAATTTTAAGCCAAAGTCCATAATTAAGTTAATTTTTAGTTAGACCCCGTAATTAAGATTTTTTTTTTTTTTTTTTTTTTTTTTTTTTGGGTAAAATTTCCTATTTTTTCACGCAGAGTTTCCTAAAAGTTTCATAAGATGTCCATAGAGTTTCTGAATTTTATTTAAAAATGGAAATTTTTTTTTGAGTTTTCGAAAAGTTTTGATTTCCGAGGTTTCCAAAAGAAAGGTTCGCGTTTTAGAAGTTTCAGCGTATCTTTGTGTATTATATGTTGTAGGCAAGGTTTTAAAATGCACTATAAGTGACAATGTGGCAATGTCAAATTTCAAACTTTACAAGCGTAGGACAATAAGACATTTTATTATTTTAAATATTATTTTACTCATTAATAATTATTTAAATAAAATTATTGTTATAATTATTTCAGTAAGATCGTTAATAATTATTTCTTCTATTTAATTAGTTTATTAACTGTAGAAGAAAAAAAGTGACAAATAAAGTAAAAAAAAATAACAAATAAAATAAAAAGGCACACATTTGTTGGCGCGTATGCAGTATGCCCGCATTAGATTGTAAAAAATAGAGTTGACGGTCTTTTCCACTCCTTTTCCATATGTGAGGCTTTTTCTTTAAGCCTCACCTCTATGCCCGTCTAGACCCTATATTTTCCCGTCTTTTAAAACATTGATTGAAACTAAAAAAAATTACATAGATTAAATGTTATGATGTTGTCGATAACCTCTATCACAAAATAGTTTTTTTAAACTAAAATCTATCTTTTAGTCGTATCAATCTAATTGAAATAGAACTCAATTTGTCACGTGAGACTTACAATGACCATAACTAATAGAGCCTCAGCTACTCCAAATTCACATATAAAATACACAGCTCCTAATTAGTTCTATAATTCAATTACACTTTCATAGTACTTCAGTATCGAAGTGTCTCTTGAAGAATATCTCGCCTCCTTCTCTGCAGGTTTGGGGAATTTCCAGATTTCATTTTAATAACAGTAGTGTTGTATCGATTAAAATCGACGTACCCAAATTGTTAGTAATATTATGTATTATGTATAACTCTTTTTTATCTTGTTATGCATGTGCGTAGTCTGTAGAATACTGAAATTATCCCTACTGATGAGCATATATATCATTATCCGAATGCAATAAATTGTGTGTGTAGTGTCCACCTCTTGTGTTAGTACCTGATTAGCCATATTCAAGTTTTGTCTGCTCTTATGAGAACAGGATTGGATGGAGCAATTTGTGCTGTTGTTACTGTACTTACTCAAGTTAAGAAGATAACAATAAGAAGATGCATCCAGCATTGGATGCCCTACTTGCTAAAGCCTAACAAGTTGTGGCCAAAACAACTTTATTAATAATGTTTTTTCATAGAGGCAGCTTCAGAGGAAATTTGTGAAAATTACACAAAATTTGACCTTATCACCTTTCCAATTAAATTTTATATATATGTTAAAGAAAAGGATCATTACTTTACATTTTGATGAATAAGAAAATACAGATCCAACTCTTAAGGCACTGAAAAGTAGACTGCAGCAAATCAATTTTCTTTCTCCTAATATTCCCAGTTTCAGCAGCAACAAAGAGTTCTGTCCCAAAAAATGTCTTAAAGAAATAGATATTATACTTGTAAATTAAAGAAGAATCTCAGTATATGAAAATGATAGTACAATTCCATGTTCAACAAAAGTACATATGCAGGAATGCAGGCACTGAATTTCCTACTACCAATAAAAGTTAACAATACTGATACAGTCATACAGAAATGGTGCTATTATTGTAACCCTATACGCCTTGACTGATCATCAAATGAGCAATTTTTTTGCTGGAAAACTTCGTAGCTGGAGATAGAAGAAGAGTAAACAAGAGAACTTATATCTCCCCAGCTACAACTTTCTTGAGAAGTACTGTTGCTGCTAATCATGTCCATTGTTCTATGTAATTGTTGTGGATTAATGTTTCCATTGAAGAGGACCTCGTCGAGCTCTCCGAGAATGTTATTAGTTCCTTGTAAATAGTGGTCTGCAGATACACCATTGATGGCATAGTAATCGCTCATCAATGGTGGGCATGTGCTATTTATAAAACTTGTGCATGTCGAAAAAGTAGTATCTGAAGAGTATAGAGTAGAGGTGTTGATTCTAGTGTTGTTTGGTTGCTGATGATCATAAGAAAATATGTCTTCAAACTGGACAATCAAATTACCGGTGAGGGATTCCTGCCCTTTGATGGGAGATGATGTTTGTGTTCCATAGGCCACTGAAAAGGGCTGCGCAGCCGCCACTGGCTGTGGTGGCAAAGGGTATAAACTGAAGCACTCATTAGCTGAGTAATTCTCATATCCCTTCTTCATTTCTTGCTTCGGGCAGATCCCTCGACGAGCCTGTTGATCTTTACGTTGCTTGCCTAGAAGCTTCTTCTTCAGCCTTGTATTCCAATAGTTTTTTATGTCATTATCTGTTCTTCCAGGTAATTGGGCCGCTATAATCGACCATCTTTTCAGTCACAAAGTGAGATTATATTAACAATCCATCCATATTTAGTACACAAATTAATGAAAAGTTGAAGAAAAAATGTAACTCTAAAGTAAATTACCTGCTTCCAATGCTTATATAAAGACTGCAGATTAAGTTATCTTCTTCCTCAGTAAACCCTCCATGCTTGATGTTTGGCCTCAGATAATTCAACCATCTAAGCCGACAACTCTTACCACATCTCTTAAGACCTGGCATAAAATTAAAATGTTAAGCTTTCAATTCAGATAATGGAGAGAAAAAAACCCAAAATTTGTTACCTATTTTTTGTGGTAAGGAAATCCAGTTGCCACCAGTGCCATGCTTCTCAATATAGACTCTGAGTTTTGCATCTTCTTCGGGCGACCATGGCCCTTTCTTCACGTTGGCTTTGTCACAGCAGGGAGCTCTCCCCATGTTTTGAAGTTTGTGTTGGTTCTCTTGATATCACATGCAAATATATGTGTATATATATATACAGGAGAGAAAGAGAGAGTGGGAGACTATAATAGCTGGAGAAGAAGAAACATGGGATGGAATTATCACTGGAATTCGTAAAGTGGAGTGGGAAAAAGATGGGACTTTATTAATAAATTAATGGAGCAATTTGAATGACAGAACACTACACTAACTGTTTTCTCATTTGTCTTTCTTACTCCAGAATCTAAACTATATACTAATTCATTATTTTATTTTACTCTCTAATCTTCGATTTTAATTTCTTTTTATTATAAGTAAACTCATAATATCTAAATAATAAATATTTAAAAATATTATAATTTATTATATTATTGCAAATCAATGGTTCATCGAGAGTGAAGGAATGTTTGCAACGAATAATCTTGACTAATGAATGCACTAGAGGAACACATGATCAAGTGTCGACTTAGAACTTGGGAACATTTTAGGTTATTTTGTTCTCATTGATTACATTTGACAACAATTTCATAGTTCCAATATATATTGTCAAAGTTTATTGAGAAAGATTGTGTTTGACAATTACAAAAAGTTTTTAATTATTACTTTTAATTTAATAGATATGCTTTGGGACAATCATGCACCATTTCTTACCTTCTCGAATTTTTTGACGGTTTAAAACAATAAAAGAACGTGGAAATTTTTGTAATCTTTTTGTTAATGTTATAAGAAAATCAAGATAGACTCTCTGCTGCTATTGTTCAAAGTCATAAGAGGCGGGGGGGCTGGGCCAAAACCATGAAGTCTCGGCCAAAGGCGGCACATCTCCAGGGCCGGCACTGGCCCTAGGCGGCCAGGCAACCGCCTAGGGCCCCCGGCCATGCAGGGCCCAAATTTTTTTTTTTTTTTTAAAGTAAAGATCAACCTATTTAAATGTGAAATAAGTCTAAATAGAAAATAAATTCAAATCTAACATACATTATCCATCTTAATCTAGTTATTAAATTGTAGACAATACAATTTTCTCTTTAAACCTCATTTTAGACATTTTTATCTTGAATAAAAACGATTTTCCAAATTGTTAGGATTTGAAAAATAAATAAAAGGACAAAGAATAAGGTACACAAGGATTTATATAGTCCTATAAAAAATGATGATTTTTGTTTACACAAGAATTTATCCGTGTTCAGCTATGCATAGTGCAATATATTAGGCTCCACATCTTAACACAAATTTCAATCATTTTTCAATTATCTCTCAAAAATTTATAATTTAAAAATATCTTAATATATTAAAGGCTCCATTTTAATTTTCGCATGAGGCCCCCAAATCTCAAAGTCCCTGCACATCTCTACTCGGACCCTTGATCAGTTACTTCCAATCATCAATCATTAATCATGGAAGCCAACATGTGATGACTCTTGGAAAAAGCTATCAATTATTAATAATTAATAAATATAATAGAATTTTATCTTTTAACAATGAATATGTGTACCATGGTGTACATGTAAGTGTTATTGATTAATTGTTCAAACTAATTACCGATTGTAATAAATGAATTCTACTTATATATTTTTTTTTAAAAAAAAAAAAAAAAACTTTGTCAATGCTTATAAAATTATTAAGTACACAAAGTTCAACTCTGATGAGAAGAGAGAGAATTAGGCACTTCTGATCCCTCATAACAAAACATTATATGATTATAAAATATAGAATAGAAGCTAATTAATTGAGATAAGAACATATATATCCTGTATATTTATTTACAAACAGAAATATATATATATAAAAACTAATAGTAAAAATTAGGTTAATTGAGAGTAATAGTTTTGGACCGACAATGAACATAAAGGAATACAATGAATAAAACTAGCTTTCTAGTAAGGAAAAAAAAAAAGACTATGACATCCTTGTTGTCTCTAAATTGACCTTTTCTCCTTGTCGTTTACGATTTTGGAGAGGTTTATTGCAGCCTTAATTGAATAAATATATATATTAATTTTTTGTAATAATATATATATAATAATAGTATCCATTTTCACTATGGAAACGTTTTGGGATCTTTTAATTTTCTTTTCTTCTTAGAAGGGTAAATAAAAATATTAGGCTAAGAATTTATTTATTTATTTTTTTGTGATTATAAATAAGGGCGGAGACGGGAATTTTTGTAGAAAAGACTAATTTGCACTTGAAGACCATGCGACTAATGAAAAGAAGGGACTTGATCTATTGTCCTCGGTGGGCGTTCTTATAATGCCCACCGAAACAAGTGTAAAACACTCATTGCTTGAGTGTAACTATAATGTCCACCGGAACAAGTGTAAAACACTCATTGCTTGATTGTTCTGGTGGGCATTAGACATTATAAGAATGTCCACCGGAGGCAATAGATCAAAATCCATGAAAAAAAATTGTATTTCAAAATTTGATCTTTTCAGAGTAGGATTGAAAAGATTGGTGTAAACACACAAGACTGATAAAGAAGCAGGTGCAGAAAGACATGAATCAGAAAAATGGTTTCCCTACAAAAGACAGCAGATTAGAATGCGAAAGCAAGAGAGAGAATATGTGGGGGTGGCCTACAAAGATTAATCTGCATCAACTTTATTTACAAGTAAACGTATAAATATGCAATAATTGCAGTAAAATTCAACAGTCATATTAGTTAAACACTAAACTTAATCCACCACCTTTGACTTATTTATACCTTTTTATTAATAATTATATATCAAAAATCTAAAAATGCGTAGTGCTCTTGATTTTTTGTTCTTCTGTTCATACACCTTTCTGATAATGCCATTTTTTTCTTTCTGTTTGAATATCTCAGTTATTTCTGTTCAATTTTCTCCATTTTTGTTGTCTTGTGTGTAATCCTGGTCCCTACTAGCTTTTGAACGAGTCTTTCGCCAGTCTTTTTAGGCTTACAGCTCAGGTGTACACGGACGTGTTGGAAATTGACATCAATTTTTTTATTGTCTACCAAATCCTTGTTCGGAGGAAAAATAAAGATAATGAAAAATTTATAAATTATTAAAACTTTTGTTATATGAAAAATCGTAACAATCATATAGATTTTTACTCATCCAAATTCCCTAATTATCTTTTGAAAAATAATAACAAGAAAAACAACTAAAATGCTAGACTTACAATTTTTCTCTAAAAAATTCTCAACTCACGTACACCAAAAAAAAAAAAAAAAAATTATATCAATTTATAGTTAACGAACATAAATTTCTTTCAAGTTTTTACTGCCAAAATATCCAAGACTTAAAAACTTGTTCAATTTTAGTTAAAAAATATAATATAATATAATATTACATCTTTTCATTTTCAACAATTAATGCATATTTTGATTTTGGTAAGTTTTAAGAAAAATATCCCAACAAGACATACATTATTTTCTTTTTGAGATAGAACAAGGGTTCAACAGAAATTTCTGTACGACAATTCACACGTTCTGACTGGGCATTTTTGCCACGAGTTGAGATCTATTATCTCTTTAATTGTTTCTTAATATATTTTTAGCGCCTCGAAATATATATATATATATATATATATATGTGTGTGTGTGTGTGTGTGTGTGTGTTTTTTTTTTTTTTTTTTTTTTTTTTTTTTTTTTCTAACGGAATGGGAAGACACTCACACATTTTATTACACCTCATCACATTATAACTTGACATCTTTTCATTTATTAAAAAAGTGAGGTGTCAAAATTGTATTAGAAAAAATAACAAGTTGGAGATTGCAGATCATGGGTCAACAACTAATGTAACTGTCACATGATAATTAATTAATAACCTATTTTAATTTTAACTATAACCCACCGAATTAATGGAGATTTACCCAAATCAATTAAGAACATAATAATTTATTCTGGAATCAGGGTCTAACTTTTTAAAATTTTGAAGAAATTGTGAATATTTACGCAAGTCTTTGAAGATGTTAAGACTATCATATAAATATAATTAACAGATAGAGCACTAAAAAGACGAGTTTTGATCTTCTAACCACTTATAATACCTACGCTGAAGTAGCATCATATAATTAGTAATTCATAGTCCTACACTTATTATTTTTATCAATCATGTGACGTCACATCATCATAGACATTATAAATAGGTAAAAAATCAAAACCCCTAAAAAGACACCATAAAACTGAATAATGGCATCAAATCTTTATTTCATATAAAAATTTATTATTTCCAAAACTAGTAAATGGACTTAATTAAGCGGCTCCTTGTTTTTGGTTAATTTTTTTTTATAAACATTTAATTAGAAAACTGTATATATTTAATATCTAGTTTTATTATCTTAACTAATTGCAAATTTAAAATTATACGAACTACATGGAGATGGTTATGGATTATAAATTTAATAATTATTTTTTCAAACATATTTCGCATAAATCATCTAAATAATTTATAGTTACCTCGGTCATAATATGTTAAAAATAATATTATATAATCCGTTGCCAAAAAGCATCTATAAGTTAAGGTTAATAACAGCTTCTTCACATCGTTAATGCGCAAGACCCACAATCTTGGAAGTCAATTTAGCAACAAGTAAAAACTAAAAAGGCTCCCATGCATCTGCAGCTTCCATCCGATTCAATTTCAAGAGTGATTTTAAACAAAAAGAAAAGTAAAGTAAAGAAAATCAAGCACACTGGCATAAGAATTCTATAATAGAGAAACATAGGGATGGACATTGATTGGGTTGGTTCGGTTTTGAGTAACTGACCACATCAGTTTGATTATTGTCCAAACCAAACCACAAGTGTAAACCGACCCACATTGGGTCGGTTTGGACGTTCGGTTTGAATTAGGCAGTTTGGGCTTGGTTGCACTATTGAGTATTAACCCAAAAAATTCAATAACTACAAGAAACTTTACATTTTAAATGTGAATGGCTCAATGCTAAATTATAATTCTATAGCTCATTTTGTTATATACTATAATGAATATCACTAAGAAAGATTAAACAATTAAAAGGAATACTACAAAATAAGAAAAAACAAAACAATTTAAAAGATAAGATGAAAGGTATGCTACTCTGCCTAAAATCAGCAGAGAGACTTTCATAAAATTGAATAATAACATACCATAAATGTCCCAACCCAAAATAAATTTCCCCACAGCAACCCGAACTGAACCGCTGACATGTGGAAAACCGAATCCACACGACCCGGGGCGGTTCGGTTCGGTCGGGTTGGTCAGATTGACCATAACTATGTCCACCCCTAGAGAAAAATGTGTCTTTAATAAATAAAGAGTATCCAACGTTACCAACAAAAGACAGTGACATTGAAAGAGTATCCAAAGTTACCAACAAAAGACAATAAGATTGAAGAGATGGTACCTTAGATCCATACAAATTGAGCTCAATCTTGGGGACAAAATAAAAAAAAACAAGAGTAATTGTAGAGTCGGGCCTACTTCAGCTCAACAATCCAATTCATTTTATCCTCTGTAAGTCCCATTTGTAGGCTAGTAAGTGCTGAATATAGTTGTTGTGACACGAGGCCAACTCCGTTGCTTCCATAAGTCACTCTGCACAAGGTACAAAACACGCTGTTACGATAGTATGGATAAAGCTAATGAACTCACTTCTTTCCCATGCACCAGAACAATGGCCACCTTAGGCGCTCCCATTCAAGCACATCAAAGAGCACCATTTTTACTCAAATGGTTGTGGCTTACAGAGGAAAGACTTCCAGGCAAACTTTTCCTTTCTCAACCCTGCACCCCCACCCCCTTAACCCTGGCCATCCCAAATGGAAAAGTTCATTTTAAAAGGACTCATCTAATCATCAGAATGGAATACAGAAGCTGCAAAAATCAAGAGTCGGCTCTTGCTGGAAAGTTTTTCTGTAACACAACATTATTTTCTCCAGCATGCTTTAGTCGTGATTCCAAATCTGAGGTTTATGGATTACATGATTTCCATATTTTACATATCTCACCTTTTCAAGTTCACACTATTCAAGACTACCATCAAGGCATGTTTGCTATGTAGTACCAGATAGGAATTAGATAATATAGTAGACGATATATTAACTTCTTTTTCTTCAATAATGTCCATTAGTATCCAATTCACCTTACCAAACATATCATTAGTGTAATGATGTGCCACCCATCAGGACATGCACATAAAATGATGTTAGGAAGAATGATCACGACATCCTTGATGTTCAAAATGATAGACCAGTTCACAAACAATTAGCTGTAGTGCAGCGAAAAATTTAGGTGAATACTTGGACAGTCACATTGTGCATAACCAGATTTCTCACTGACACATACTATACCCTCATCAATAGCACTGGGGAAGAAATAAAAAATAAACAAGAGGAATTCCTAGTTTTTAGGTGGAAAATTAAATTAAAAAGAAAAAAGAAAAAAATAACATAAAAAGTGAAAATGAGGGAAAATATACAGTTTTATGAAAAGGTAAAGAGAATCCGGATTGCGTTCTAGCTAATTCCAAGTTCATCCTCATAATTAATTATTATCATAGAGCATTTTGCAACTAGTAGATAGAAATTACCTTTTACCCAGATAAGTTATACTGCCTACCGGGGATATAACCACAGCTGTTCCCGTGCAAAAAACTTCATCAGCATCAAGCAATTCGTCAACTGTTACGAACCGCTCCTCAACCTACGTATCAAGAGAAAAAACTATCACGCACTTGGCTAAACTTTTATGATCCCTCGAATGCAACTAAATGACCTTCCTCAAAGTGTCAAAGAATGTGCTATAAATTCTATTGCAAGAATATGTAAAGGTTGTTATTTTCCATGAATTTGGACAATATGCAGGGGTATAACCACGACAATGAGATCTTTTATCCTGGTTGGTGGAGAAATTACTAAACATCTAGCAGTCTAGCACACCGAGCCCCTTTTCCCTCGGTCCACAGTGACAAATTAAGGGACCGGTGGCAAAAGTTCATCATGGCATCATTGTATTTTTTTTAATCGTCTGAAAGGAAGGGTGGCAATCTGATTATTTATCCATATGGGTCTGATAGGAATACTGACATGATATGCAAAAGGTATTGTCATGTATCCTAATTTGTCCCTCTCGGAAACTACAAGTTGTGGATCCATGAAATTAGCATGGTCATAATGAGGCTAACTAGTATACCGCTTTTCTTTGTGGTGGAATTCGACCGTTGAGGATTTTAATGGATTGTGGAGTCGTAAAGAATGAGAGATTTTAATGGATTGTGGAGTTGAAAAGAATGAGAGAGAGAGAGAGTTTTGTTTGAGGGGAGTTTGATTTTGATGAATATGGAGAAGAATATAGAGAATGGAGGAATTGAGAAAAATATACAAGTTTTGGTTTAAGAGGATGAAGACGTAGTGACGGACAAAGAAGTACTTTTTTTGTGTTTGTAGCGGAGTAAACCTCCCTACAATCGGTGATACCGATAAACAGGGAAAACCATAATTTTTTCCTGGACAAGTGACCCTTGTTTAATCGCCAGTGGAAGCTACTATCCTATAATGCACATTTTAATGTTTTAGAAGCTCAACAAGTACCTGATATCCTTGACTAACAGCAACATCAATTATACTCTTTCGTGTAATGCCAGGTAGGATGGTCCCTTTTATAGCGGGAGTAGATATCACATTACCCTGAAAACAAAATGAATTGATTAGAGATCAGGTTTTATCATGACAGTTCATAGAAACATGCACTACATACACAACATCCATTTACATACAGGATACAAGTTGGACAAAACTAAATTTGTACGATATTTACTATTTGGACAGAAGACGGAATCTTTCCCCTCACGTATATCAGAAATGCATAATGTGCTGCTTAATACTTGACCAAAGTAAGCAGAATATTGCAACACAATTGTGTAACTATGGAAAGCTCCCAGCTGTGGAAAGTAAATGGATTTGAGAGGCTAACGTCATCATGAGTGTCCATGGTAACTTGCATGATATCGGTCGGAGTAGGGAATTTCCAAGGGTTCGGATTTAGAAAAATATAGATCTTATCTAGATTACTAGGGTGTAAAATGGTACTCCGAATCGCTCATGCTAGAGATGTGCGTGTGTGGCCACAGGATAAAACACGCGTCACCAACTCAAGTGCATGATTTTAAATGGACCAAGTCCACCACAAAAGGATATCCCTAATTACTGCTAAGCTTACCGTCTAACCGAGGTACTCTAGGAAGAGACTTGCCATTTCACCGAGTCCCAATATAGATTAACAAGATCTATCCCAACAAAAACCTAGAGATTAGCCCAGAAACCCACATGGTCAAGAAAACTAGGCAATGTGAAATATTGATACTGGCTTATCCAGATTCCAAGGTGGCTCCCATTGTATCCACTTGTAGCACTTGGCTTCAACTCTTCCAGTTCTTAGTTCTTACACCGCAAGGCCCAAAAATACAACAATTTAATTAGCCAAACTCAATTGTTAAAAGAGCATCTCCAATTGATTGAACTCAATCAACCTCCCAGAAACAAGTTTCAAATCCCTTCATTGATGTTGAAACGACATATATAAATATTTATGGAACAATTTATAATTAATGCAATTCAGAGACAAGAGTACATGAGGAATTATTAGTTCATGTTACAGGTTAAGCTACTAGAGAGGTACATAATAGTTTATTCAGATACATTTACACCCCATGGTTATATAGGAGTTTAGGTTGGGGCCTTTTATGAAATTGAAAGAATGTGACTTGTCCAACATCTCCTAGAGGTCGAGAATCCCCTTCAAGCTTAGGAAAGTCAGTTCAATGAATCGAATCCAATGTGTCAGCCTTTATCCTGCAGCTCTGATACAAGACCGCCCTTCAAGAGCCTTTAACATTAACTGTTAACTTAAAGCCTTAGTCAGAGGGTTTCTCGATGACACACTGACCATTCGCCATTACTCTACTACAATAAGCAAAATCTTATTCCATGTCAGATCATCAACTCACGTAAAAGTATATGCTGTCAACCAAATGAGCAATTTTTTTCATATATGACTGATGAACATCATCAGTAATAATTCTAAAGTAACCAATATAGTTCCTAAAACCAAAGCGAGGAAATGAAAAATGAAGAGAAACTAAAGAATAACATGTAAAATTGCTGTAAACATTGACCTTCATTATGCAATCCATTTACAGAATCACAAGAAACATAAAAAAGACAAATCTTTTTTTACCTCAGTTTCAAGAATAATGACATATTTATCTCATTATTGAGAATGTTCATATATATGTGATGCCTTCTGAGCTAATTCAACAAATAGTGTACCTTCACAACAAATACGTTGCAAGAGGACACCTCTTCTAGATATCTTTTGTGAACACTATCCAGATACAGAACATCAGAAAAGCCTTTTGCTTTTGCAGCACTCTGCGCCTTTAGAACCTATAAAATACAGTGCAGAATATAAAAAGGATGCATCATATTTGAATGCTAGAATAATGAAAGAGAATCTCCTAAGTTTAGTTAACACGGTTTCCTTTCCTGGATATAGTGGGTAGCATAAGGTATCTAAAATGTACAATCACCCCCACTATACTCGATATAGTGGCAGTTCATAACTCGAGTTCAAAAACACGGTTAGCTGGTATGAATGCATTTCAGTAACAAGTAGTTAAGCACCCATTACATCCAGGTTAAGAAAGGGTTATATGCAGTTTCAAAAGCAATGTGAATATCTAAAGAAAATTAAGCACTTCGGTAAAAATGAAAATTGAGAAAATAACCAAGAGGGGAGAAGCATAGAATATAGTAGATGTCTATCAACCTCCACATGGAAGAGAAAGCAGAATCATTAAGTTATAATGCAGACCTTAGCAAAAGTAAAGTTTAGTATGCTAGTAAGTGCACAGGAAAAGCTCTATACAAGCTAACTCAAAGGAGAGGAAGAATCAACAGAGATTAGCTTACTGCAGCATAATTTCCTATAGTCTTAATTCCCCCAGTACCACCAGGTGTTGCTCGATGCATTTCAGTCTCAACTATCAAATGTATTGGTGCCAAACCTTCCTGGTGAAAGAGTAAACATGCGGTAACTGAAAGGCATCAAGAAGTCTGCACAAGAAACTAGTATAGAAATTGTAAAGGATGTATGCCATTGATCAAATAGGAAATGGTAGGCCGGATAAAAAAAAAATTAAAATTAAAACACAAAAATGACATGAGGTCCACAGCGAAAGGGTGTTAAACTAGTTCTTTAAGTAAACGTTATCAGTTATATTTAAGAGGCCAAAATATATGTCAACCCGATTGATTTATAGAAATCATTATAAGATCCAATTGGTACACAAAAGGTATTAAGACAAACTTTGATTAAGATTGGAGTGCCAAACCAAACAACCTACAAACCTATTCTTTGATTATATGCAACACCAGAACAACCAATAACTAAGTAATTACTACTACATCCAACTCAAAGAAAACATCAAATGTTTGTGAACAGTAACATAAATCCTATGCCTCCATTCCAGTCTCCTTTGGGTCCTTTTTTCATTTTTCATTTCTCTTTTATTTACATACTGCTAGCTGCTTTTAGCTATCTTTCTGTATATTTAGAATATGATTGCAAGATCTAGTTTTTGCTTGTTTATGAATTATATAATTTTCCCATTCAATGATCAAACATCCTCAAAATCTGATATTATTGCCGCAGAAACTCTTAACATTCTGCTAATTCTAATGAATTGTTTATTCTATTTCATAAATATTTAAGTTGACTATAGGCGGAAAGTTTGGAAAAGCAGTTGAAACTTGAAAGCAAAGGTAATTGGACTTTATCTGTATAGGTTTTTGAGCTCTATATTTGCCATTAATTCAAGTGGCAACAGCATCATGGCTGGTGCAGGCATGCAAGAGACAACTATTATACCTTGAAATAGTTTCCCACAGGAGATACATAAATCAAAAAGGTGTATTCAGGAGCTGGTGCAAGTCCTAGAACAGCTCCACTCCCCATAAGCAATGGTCTTATATATAAAGAACCTTTACCTGGTGGGGGAATCTGAAATAAGATAACAATATATAACCACTCAGTTGTCTAAACACCACTACATAAAAATAAGTAAATACAATCTTAACGGAAATGCAAAACTGTCAGATTACCCATCTTTCATTTGCTAAAACAGTTTCTTTTACAGCTACCACAAACTGTTCTACAGTGGGAGAAGGCATGCACATACGCTCAGCACCCATCCTTAATCGGAGAGCATTTTCCTCGGGGCGAAATAGTAAAATATTGCCATCATATTTCCGATAAGCTTTTAAACCTTCAAACAACCCCTACAAGTTATTTTTCAATAATTAATTCAGCAAAAGTGAAGTAAACCTGGTGCGAATTAGTTATAAACACACTGAAAGAACTACCACGTTAGAAGTAGTAAAGAAAAACTTACCTGTCCATAATTTAAAATCCCGGCAGAGGGACTCAACTCAATGTTCCCAAAACGTTGTAATCCTCCTTTAGAAAAGTTTTCACCTTGGGAACATTTCATAATATACATATAATCAGTGGACGTTAACCCGAATCCAAGGTTGTCCCAATCAATGTCGGCTAATTCTGGCACCACGTTGCTGCCAAAATTGAACAATAAACCCAGTTCTTCAAGAAGAAAAATCAAGCTCACAAATCAAACCAGACTTTGGTTCTGAATTAAAATATTTCCTAATGAGCGTACCTAGGAGGAGAGTCCACTTGAAGAGTATTAGCATTTTTACTGTTATTGTTACTAAAACAAGCGGGGTGCGATTGATTTGGGAGCTGCATACATTGGCATTCGAATCATATAACAATATCAGTTCTACTTTTCCAATCCATATAAATTAACACAAAATGCATGTAATGAACGAAAGGGGAGACAACGCAAATGACGAAAAATGACATAAGAAATGTGATTTCATTTCTCGGAACCTTAAGTGGGTAGTGGCACAAGTGTCTTTTGCCAGTGAAAATCGGGGGGAGAAGCTTAACGGTGCTGCGTGAAGGGCCGAGCAGGTGGTGGTGGTGGTGGTTGGGGATTAGGTTCGGGTGTAACCCTGCAAACATGGCGCCGCTCTCCATCTCTCCGAAATCACTAGTCGATCTCTGACCAGTGTCTCTCCAAACAATGAACTTGATTATTAATGAATATTCACTTGGTTGTACAAGTCATGGTCCACCATAACTACTAGTCAACCTAATTGGTAAATTTCAACCAAAAAAAAAAAAAAAAGAAATATTGATCTGTATAGGTTTCGAAACTTTCTTTGATTATCTTCTACTATAGATTGATCTTACCGTATATTTAATTAATATTTATTAATCTTTTTTCAAAATACTAATTTATAAAAATATTAATTCCTTTGAAATGGAGATTTTGAAAATAAAATTTATTCTTTATTAAAGCATTAAGAGTAAAGTAAAAGAAATAGATAATTGTATATTTAGTCCAAACCTTTCAAAACAGTTGGAGAAATTCATAACTTTTAAAAATAACACCAAACATCCTAACATTTAAAAGATTAGGGATGGTAAGTCCTTTATAACAAAATAGTCCTTATCTTTAAATAAACAAAAAAATCAAAAAAAAAAAAAAAAGAAAAAGAAAAAATAACTAAAAAATAACTAAATTTATCCCAAAAAAATAAAAAGTAACAAAGTGCTCGTAATAAGAAGAGTGACACTTTGTTATTTTTATTTTTTGGGGTAAATTTGGTTTATTTTCAATTATTTTTTTTTCTTGTTTTTTTTTTTTTGATTTAAAAAAAATGACAATTTCATTATAAATGACCTATTATGCCTATTTTTTTAAATATTGAGGATGTTTTAATTTGTTTAAAAGGTTGGGAACCAATCATACAATTATTCCTAAAAGAAATGATATAGGTGGAAATTCAACGGGAACACTGGCGGCTAAGAGGTTAATGAAAATGCAATCCAGTTTGACAGCAGCCCCCATCTTGTTTGACTTGTGGATAAAGATTATATGAATGATAGATATATCTTTCGAATAACATATTTGTTATTATTATGTTTAATTTAGTTAAGTATAAAAAAATTTATTATTAAAAAATCAGTTTTTTATAATAATAAAAAGACAATTTTACCCTTATTCTTAATTAAACAAAAAAATATATACAAAATAAAACTAAAAAAAAAAAAAAGGTAGAGCGACGGATGGTGGTGGCAATTATCCTGCACCTACAGTATAGATATTCAAAAATAAATTTGTTAATATAATAAAGGATACGGAGGGAATCATTATCCAGATAAAATTTTAACCTCCTTTTTTTGAGAACAATTTATCCTCATTTTTTACTTAAATTGTTATCCTGATAAAAATTTATCCGAATATCAACCCTGCACAAACAAGATAAAATATTTTTTATTCTTTATCCTTAACCATTGTTTATATACCAAGAAGGTCGTCAAACATA
This sequence comes from Forsythia viridissima, assembly GCA_030279155.1. Lineage (NCBI taxonomy): Eukaryota > Viridiplantae > Streptophyta > Magnoliopsida > Lamiales > Oleaceae > Forsythia > Forsythia viridissima. Next base: position 45,417,777 of record CM059038.1, on the reverse strand, counting down.
AAAAATAGAGTTCTCAATCTTATTATAAAATAAATTCAGCACTAAGTTATATATTTATTTATTTATTTGGTGTTTAGAAAGAGCCATCTGTAACAAAAATTGTGATTAAAAAGCCTTTTGGTTATCTTTAGTTCGATTGATATCTTCAAATTTGGTAAATTAAGGTCCCGTTTGTGATTGATTTTGGAGTCCAACTTCTGATTCTCAAACAATCAGAAGTTGATTTAGGTGTTTGACAAACTTTTTAAAAGTGATTATAAAATAATCTGACTTACCTGGCAGCAGATTCTGAGAAGCAGCAAAATGGCAGCTTTTCAGATTCTGCTTTTAGCTTTTACATTTATATATTATTGAAATACCTATTGTACCCCTAATTAATTAAATTAATTCATTTAATACCCATTTAAGAAATCGAATTGAAACGAGTTGGATGCATAAAAAATAATATAAATGTAATTAATTTTTGCACTATATGATTATACTTTTATTTTGTAATTTTTATAAAATTTAAAATTTATTAGGTATTTATTATTTTTATTTTAAAATAATAATAATGAATAGATTGTCTTGTTAAAAAATATATGACTAGAAAAAAAATAAATTTTACCACTCGTGATAATAATAATAATAATAATAATAATACAAAATAACATTATTATATTCAATGTCCTCTTTAGTAATTTAATACCGTTACAGCAATAAATCATTTTTGTTTACCAAACGCTCAAATGCTGATTTTGAAACATACAGCAATTTTGAAACAAGAGTTTATCAAACACTTATCTGATTCTTCTCACAGCTGATTCTTTCTACAGCACAGCAAAAGCTGATTTTCTTAAAAGCACAGCAATACCAAACCAAGCCTAAGCTGTCGCAAAAAAGGATTATTTTATGTTTCAAATCATTGTGGTCATTTGTTAAATTTTAAGTAGCATATTTGTTTACCAGCTACCGCCCACAATGGTTAAGTAGTATATTTGTGGGCCGGTGGACATTGTTATAATATTCACTAGGACAAGTAGACTTTTACATCATCCAATGACTATATGACACTTATCCCACTGAGCATTATAACAATGTCCACTTGGAGCATTAGATCAAAATCGGTATATTTGTTTACCAAAGTTAATGTAAAAGATATTTACCAAAATATAGAAACGTGATGTAACGTGATGATCCCTTTTAGTAATAAAATGGAAAATACACACACACACACTAGAATTTGACCTCCATGCTTGGCTTCCTTCTTACAGCCAGTAGCCACCAAGGATGAACCTTGCTCCTTCAAATCGTTATTAGGAGGAGAATATTTACTGCCTAATAGTAATTAACTTTATTTATTTATTTAAGTAAATGAGAATATAAACATAAATTTAGAAAAATCAAATATTCCAATAGCACGATTACTATATCATTAAGAAATGAAGCTAAAGAGTCAAGCATATATTCACTCATACACAAATATAATAACAGACGCGAAAAACGAATTCTTCCATTTTACCAAAAACTACCTCATCTTACTATTAACACTGACATTACATGTGAAGGAAGTCAATGCAAACACACTTCTATAGGTAAGCTTGAAAATTTACTTGCTTGGACCACTGTAAGACAAGTTACCGTTCACAACTAAACAGCAAGCGTTACTCTATATCATTGACTTCAACTGTACGCATTCAACCTGAAGAACAAAATTTAACTGATGAGACAATAAATCAACCAAATAATATGAGAGAGAGGGAGAGACTTTTCACCTCAACTATCCCCTAATTGTCATGAGAAGGCAAGAAGTGCAGCCTTGTCCTTCCAAATTATCTACCCATTTGTTTCTAATTCTAAGCGACCATTGCTCTCAAGTTTTTCATCACTCTCTTGGGATATAGCTTCCTGCAGAAGTAAATCAGTCATCAGAACAAATGAAAGAAAAAAAGGAAGTAGAAAAACAATGAAAGATAATCGGTTTCAATAGCGTAAGGTGAGCATTAGAGAATTCACTAAACACACCAAATTTCAGATTATAGAGATCTGATAAGTGCTTATGCATAATTCTAGTCTACCACGAAATTGGGAGGCACGGCACATGATTTGCAATAACTTAAAATTATTAAGTTAAACGAAATACCAAGTAAATTGTACTTTCATCCTTGCATAAGTGCTATACAACGGCACATAACAAACATCAATAAAGTAGGCACTTTTCAATTTTGCATCACTTAGAAAGTCAGTTACCAAGTACACTTTAATATAATTATCCCACGCAATTTAATTGAACTAAAACATTACAAAGTGTTAGACTAAACACATGTTATCAACTTCTTACCAGGTCAACAAAGTGCTATAGACGTGATATAGGTTGTTACATGAAGTGTCAACTCAGACAATTTAAACGATGACATTAAGCCTTTGTTTGTTTTTACTTAAAAAGTTGATAAAAAATTAAGTCAAAACTCAACAATTAATTTTAACCACACATTTTATGGAACCCATAATTTTTATCAACTTTTCAACCACACATTTCATCAATTTTTGTCAAAATCTGCTAAAAAGCTGATTTTTAGCATAACAAACAGGCATTAAGGATCAGATAAAAATACACAGGTAAAATTGCTACATAGTAAAATATAGAATATCCATGCGGTACAAATTATAAATCAGCAAGATCAGCATTTTCCATGTCAATACAGGAATCACATAGGACAGAGTTATATAAGACGCAGGACAGCAACAGAATCATGCTAGGGCGTAGTTTCATTTCAACTGTAGAAGTTAGAATGGAATGGATCATTTTAACAACTTGAAACTACCTCATTGCTGCCAGCAACTCTTTCGACATCAACTGTAGTTACTTCTCGAATTCTGATGATTTTATCTATATACACAGTGGTCTCCTCAGCACTGACAGGAGTTTGATTAAAAGACATAACAGAGTGCTCGATCTTGGATGCATTTGAGTTCTCCACTGGAAAACTACATAATAAGGAAAAAATGAGCTTGCAGAGGAATGCATAATGAGGTAGCACCGTAATTATCTCAATGAGATAATTAACAAATCGTTGTGAAGAACTAAGTTTAGCAAATAAGGGTACCGTGGGGTTGTCTCTTCCGGTTCAGGTTGTGTTGTTGCCTCTTTTTCACGCCTCCTCTTTTTATTGCTCTGTCTTTGCTCGAGCAGTGTATCAGCACACCTTTTTAGCCACGAAAAAGGAGCAGAGAGAGGAGAAGATGGCTGATCTGACTCTGTTGTACGAGGAACATCATGCCCAACCCCATTGTTAACATTTCCATTTTCACCTAAAACAACTTCGTTGTGCTGCCTGAAAATTTTCTTTTCTGTTTGCTTCTGTCTGTTTGACTGCAAATGAGATTGTTGCATCGCATGTGCAGTAATACGATCCAATTCATCTTTTAGATCCTCCAATTTCTTCAAGTTCTCGATCTGAGCGAGAATCTCCTCTCGATCAGCACGCAGCAATTCCCGTTGTTTCTCCAATTTCTCTCTTTGCACCTTAAGTTCCTCTATTGAATTATTAAGCTCTGCCCATTCCTGGTCTCTCCTTTCACGGTCCAAATTTATCTCTCTTCTCTCAGCATCAAGTCTTCTCATTTCAGAATTAACATGTTCCAATTCCTTTCCCACTGTTTCCCTGAGAGAAGTAATATGCTGAAGTTCTTTCTTTTTGTCCTCCTCAAATGCCCTCTCTCTTTCTTTGAGGTCATTCTCAATTTCTTCACGTCTCTTATCAATACAGTTCTCCAGCTCCTTTTTCTGCATCTCCACATCTAGCAAGAAATCTGTACGTTCTTTCTCAATCTTGCTGAACCACTCTGTACGTTCACGCTCAAGTTCACTCATGAATGCTTCTCGATCACGGGAAAGTGACTCAAGATCATGTTTATATTGGTCCCTCCATGAATCCTTCTCCTTTTTCAAGCTATCACGCTCATCCTTCAGAAACTTAGAAACAGTTAACCTCTCCTCTGCAATACGCTCAGCTTCTTTTCGTAACTCTTCTCTTTTCTCATCAATCAGCTCCCACTCTGTTTCAAACTTTGCCTTCTCTGCTTTCAATTGATCTGCCTCAGACTCAAGTTCCCGCTTCTGCGCACTAATCATATCAATCTCTTCCTTAAGTCTAAACTCAAGATCCATTAGCTCATTTGTTTCATTCTTCATTGCCTCCGCTTTCTCTTCTGTATCATTAATGTGCCTTTTCTTTTCCTCCAACAACTCCAAAGATTTTTGAAGGTCAAGCTTTACCCTAGTGATCTCTTCTTTCTCTTGCTGCAAAAGGTTTCTCTTCAATTCCACCTCTTCTTCAGCTGCTAAAAGTTTCTTCTCTTTCTCCTCAATTGAACAAAACCTCTCTTCCAGCTCATTTTCCCTTTCTACAAAATGTCTTGACTCGAATTCCAAGTCCCGTTCTCTTTCAGCAATGTAATCCTCCCGCTGCCTGATATCTAGTTCTCTCAACTCCCAAGCCCGCCTCTTGCCATTGAGTTCTTCTTCCACCAATTTACGTTCCACTTCCAATTCTACCTCGAACGAAGACTTCCTCGTTGTCAATGTAGCTTCTTGATTTGCCATTGCTTGATGAATATTATCCTGCATATGCATAAAGGAGTCAAATGAGATAAAAGTGGAAGGATGCAAAAATGGTGAAATCAATTCTTCCCTTATAATAATTGACTCACAGATTTTTTACTAGCAAGTTTTTCTTGTGAAATGAGTAGTCCTTCCTCTTTCTTGAGAAGGTCATGTTCTCTTTTGATGGCAGCCTACAAGCACAAAAAGGGCTCATTAAAACACACTGGGACAATCTAACTTCGCAACATAGACACTCAAAACAAACAATAAAATCTTGTTTTGACCTCCTCTCTTGCTGACAAAGACATTGCTTTTAGATTAAGAGTTTGGTTTTTCTCATTAAGGGCTTCTTTCTCTTTCTCCAAGCTGAACTTTATGTCTTCCAACTCCTTCTCAAACCTCTTTAACTCTTGAGATCTATTAAAAATATATTCTTCCCTCTGATTTAGCAAAGCTTGTCCATCAAGTAATCTTTCTTGCGATTGCTGCTGCGTTTTTTGCCTTTCAGTCAGAGATTGCCTCTCAAGCTGGATCTCTCTCTCTTTATCATCACATCTAGCAGAACAACGGTAAACATTACTTACACGTCAATCATAATTTTCTGTTAAATCATATCGCATGGACAAGGAGGAGAAAAAAATTTCAACAGAAGCAATCAGCAGAAAAGTATACAAAACAAAACAAAAAAGATCAAACTACTATGATTTTCTATTGAAAATGAACAAGGCATTCACGAAGCCTCAATTCTAACACAAAAACTAGAAATTACCAATGGTGTCAAAGCAGATAATTCAAAGCTTACAAGCCTCCATTCCGTAGACCGTTGAGGGATATCAATGTAACAAGACAATTTACAGCAGCACAAGGAATATACCACGTGTAAGAAGACCATTATGTAGTAAATACACCTAAGACATCGAAACTTGTTGTATATATTGAAGTTAGATAAGTAAAAAAAGTACATACTCAGATTTGAATGACATCATCCGCCTCCTAAGATCATCTTCCCGATCTTCAACTTCTCGCAACCTTCTTTCTGCAGTTCGGTGGTACCGGTTAGCCTCTGCTTCCAAGGATTCTGCTGCCTGAAGTTTTTCCTCTGCCTCCATGAACTTCTGCTGAGCATTCTCCATCATAGTTTGTGCCTCTGCCATTTTAGTCTCTGCTGCAATCTTTGCCTCGGCCAATTCAGCACGCATCTCATGCAATGCCTTTTCAATCTACATAAGTTCACAAAATTAGAAACTATGGCAAAGACCATACACATCATTAAAATAAAAAAGAAACCTCAAAAAATAATACATTTTTAACGCATTCTTTCTCAATTCCAATAGCTTTTTTCAGACTATCTTCCTGTTTCCTGGCATCTGCCACATTAGACGCATGAGCAGCCTGTTCGCGCTTAAACTTCATTTCAGCAGATTCAGCAGCAGTTTTAGCTTGTTCATAATTGGAAACCCACTGCTTTTTTTCCAGAATGAGAAGGCCCATGTGATGCTGATGATCATATATCTGGAAATCAAGAACATCCACTTATAACTAAATTAGAATCTCAACAACAAACAAACATGTAAAACATAAATAACGTGCACAGATTAGGAAGCTTTTATTAATAAAAATTACCCTAACAATACAAAAAGAGCAGATTCACTTGTCAAAGGGCTTTTAAATTTTTCACCCACAAGAGAGAAACAAATTAAAACCCCGTTCTTTTACCAATTTGGAGAAACTATAAATTAATACACTTCCCGTTCAATAGTATTACTTCAATCCAAAAATTAGAAAAATAGATGCTCAAACTCTTCCAGAAAATTAAGAAAGACGCTCCTAAAAATCAGATCAAACTCTTCCAGTTATATATCCATCAATCGTTGCAACCACAAAAATAGAATAAACTACACGACCAAGAAAATCAAGAACACTACAACATCCAAAAAATGAAAAAAGGAAGAGAACACGCAACAAATAAATATATAAATAATCAAGAAGTTGAGAAAAAAGACCTCGGCTTCGAGTTTAGCAATATAGGCGATGAGAGCAGCCTTGTCTCTGCGCTTGATGGACTCTTCATCGAAGCCCGCTTCTTTGAGTTTTTTCCATATGTCTTCATCGCTTAAAGGGGATTTCACAAGCTGGAACGAACCAGATTTTTGGGGTGTCAAATTCACAGTTTTTGGAGTCTTCAGAATCAGTGCTAATCTGTCCAATTGAGAACTCGGACTCGCCATTGATTAACCAAAAACCCTAGATTTCAATGCTTCAACCTGCTCTTTTATCTTAAATAGAAGAAATTTGTTGGGGTTTCTCAACTTTCTTGATTTTGCTTTACTGAAAGTTGTGGAGTCCACTACTCAAAACAGTCTATTTCTTTTCATTTCTTTTCTTTCCGGTGTTCCTCTCTCCCTTTAATTTAACCGTGTTCGTTTTATTGTGGTTTAAGAAGGGAAAATAGAGTAGGGTTTAATTAGATAAATCAGTAATTAATTATTACCTTAATTAGGTTTTGAACTTTGAAATTTAAACTAAGATTGCGCTGGAAACAAAGAACCGTGGACAGTCTGTTCATGTGTACTCTCTGTTCAAATTAATTATTTTTGCAGTTACACTAATTAAATTTTTGGCACGAGATTGATAGAAAAAACTTGTTTTAAATGATAAAATTATATCAAATTACTCAATATTACTTGTCTACAATTCATTTAAAATCTTTGATTATACCATCCAAACAAATATTCAACGCCTTATTGTCTAATAATTACTCAACTTATTATGTACACCACACCACTATTAAATTCTTTAATTTTCTACTTGTAAATATTTAATTCTCACGCTCCCTAAAATAAATATGTTGCAATAAATTTTGATTCTAACTCTACGTGAGTTGGAATCAGTTGGTTCCCTGGCCTTAATAGCTTTATTTAAATTTTATTTTTCATATAATTTTATTAATTACAATAGAAAATTATTACATTCACTTTTGATATTTGTAATTGGTGAATTTAAACAAAATATAATTGTCTAATAAATAACACGAAGTAGAATATCAAAAATTCACCACGAAGTCACAATTGCCACTCTTAAATGGACTAGGGGGCTACTCAATCACAAGAAGTTCCGTAGGAATGCTTGACGTCTAGCAGTCTCATGGAATAAAAAAAGGTTGGAAGTTGCTCGACTTTAATATATATTTATTAGTGCTGAAATTATAATTTAAATACTTATATTATAAGTTGTAGATAAATGTGTTGATGAAAAGTGAATTGTAAATTGTAGGTCATATGAAATGTGTAGATAAAAAATATGTTTGACCAGTTAAAATTATAATTTAAACAATATCAAACATATGCTTATAAAGAGTAAGAGCTTATTAAAGGGTTGGTCATGGGCGGAACCCAGGCCCAGCCCTGTCCTGAAAATGTGCAAAAATATGTAGTTAAAAACAAAAAAAATTATGTCATGGCCCAATCATTTTTAAACTACAGTCCAGCCATGTACTACATTTTGACTCCGCCCCTAGGGTTGGTAGAGGTCGACCAACTCCCATGTCCAATAGGTCAACCTTTACTAGCCCTATATGGGGTGGTCGAGCATGTCACCACTTACTCGATCTTATATTAGCGTGTTTTAATAACTTTGAACTATTAGCTCTACATTTTTTGGAATCAATAAGGACGTGCATCCCTTCACATCCAATGGCTAGAAATAAAACTCAAATCCAAATGTCATTGAGCCACGTCATAAGCTCTTATGCATAGGACTTTAAAGTATTTGGCTCTTGCATTCATTATCTACATTCTTGGCATTCTTGCAATTCTTCTGTTAAAGAGAAAGTCCCGAATGCAAAATTCTCTATCTGTGTCAGATGCCTCTTGACCAGACAATTTGTAAATTGAGGAATGTGCACGGCATTCTTGCAATTCTTACACTTATACTTTATCTCACTACTATATACATTGATTCTCATGGTAGAAGGATAATTTTTCATGTTATCGGAACATCGCAGAAGTACATTTTAGCAATCTCATTTTCATAGATAACATTGATAAGTGGAATTTCTACATTTATCTCGACTCTTTTACAATAATTTTTCATTAGTATTTTGAGTGTATTTTAATTCGATTGATATTGATTTTTAGTATTTCAAGTGTGTTTGATTTTAGTCTATTTGTGTGTTTTATGACGAAATCTCCGAATTCGAGACACGTTTGATGAAAATGAGGTGAAAAATAAGGATAAAAAGGTGTTTCCAAGTGAAGATTTAGAGCTGAGATGAAGGAAATGAAAAGAAGACAAGGAAGACAGGGAACAAGAAAGAATGGAGAATGAGGCCAACAAGAACAAAAGAGAAAATAGGAGCGTCAGTCCTAAATCAGCCCTCGAGCTATACTATAATTTTGGGGTGTTTTGGGATACGATACTTTTGGAGTGTTTTGGGACAGGTTTTACAACCTAATTTAGGTACATATATATTTATACATAATTACATATGAGAACCCTTAGACATAATGGGGGAGCTTGGAGGAGATAGTATTACATAATTTACATATAGGGTTTTGACAATTTGAGAAGAAATGCTTGTTTGTATTTGCTTAAATTATAATTTCAATCGATAATACATACTTTTTATTTATACATTTTGTATGATCCACAATCTACTACCTATATGAAACCCGCAACTCATAAGTATTTAAAAAAAAAAAATTCAATACCACCAAACATGCACAAATAAATATTGGGGATTTTCAAGACTTGCGCATGAAGATTTTACAACTCCCTCTTTTCTTTTATATTCTCAATTTTCGATATGTCGAGCTCAACGTTTATGTGTGCTTATTTAATTTGAATATGCGTAGCTAAACTTCCATTAGGTAGAACATCGATATAATTTACATTTTTTAAGCTTTTTCAATTTTTTGTTTTTGACATCAAATATGAACTTATGATTAATTATTTGTTATGAATTTGACCACTTTTGATTATTTGACCAATAATTGAATGATTTATAAATTGTGTTGATACCAAGAGGTAACATGTATTTTTAGATTGAATAGAAAGTAAAATAGATTCCGACAAAGAATATAAATATATTGTCATATGGTTTATATGATATTTGATTAATTTAAATGTGTTTTTACTTATTTGCAACTTTCATAGAAATGTAAAAAGTTCATAAGTTAAAATAAGTCATAAATCTACTCGATAAAGATTGTTAAATAATTTAAGCACATTGATTGTCAATATAAACTAGTATGGTCATTGTGAGATTGACACTAGATTCAAGAGTCTCGTTCTAATGTTTTCGGTAGGCATTGTTATAATGTCCACCGGGACATTTGTCATGTATTTATTGTATGAGTGTAAAGTCTTTACACTCATGCAATAAATGCATGATAAATGTCCCGGTCGGCATTATAACAATGCTCACCGGGGGCATTAGATTAATATCCCTATCTTCACATCCATTTTATTACTTGTCAATATACTATACACTTGCTATCCAAGAAAATAAACATCAACTCGTTGTTTTTTCTTTTTCTCCTATTTTTTGTTTATGTTTACAAAAATCTTTTAACGACGTAGTTTAAAGAGTAATGCTATTTATCATCACTGAAGATAATCACTATTCTATGTGATATTAAATGGTAGGTCTAATAAAATGAGTTATATCCCCACATTTCATTAGACCTATCATTTAATATCAATACCGTTGTTACATATTCTGGTTATAATAATCAGTGATAATAAATAAGGATTAATTTCAGCAACACTCACTAAAATTTGTTAAAAATCTCAAAATAGTCATTGAAGTAATTTTTGTTGGCGCATTTTGTGTAAATGACTTCAAAGTTGTAAGAAAACCGAAAAAAGGATGAAATGATAGTCGATGCAAGTGTTGAACACTTTGTCTTTAAGTTAAATTTGTCCAACAATGGCGCCTACGGTCTATGGCAATCGACTCCCAAGATACAACGACTTCTGCTTGTGTTTGTAATACTTCCAAACACAAGCACAATGAACTAGAAATGGTTTTTGTACTCCAAAGATGAAAATGAAATGAAAAACCAATTTTAAGCAACAAATGCAAGAATTTTGGTTCAAAAGATGAAATATATGAAGTGGATTGTTTTGCATATCAATTCTCTGTCAAAAAGGACGTCCAAGGGTCCTTTTTATCGAAGAAGATCGGTTGAAAACGAATTGGTGTGGAACCAATTCGTGCAACACATCAAAATGACATGTCTATTCGCGTAAACCTATGCAATCGCATGGTTTTACCATGCTGCGATCGCAAAGTACAATTTTGAAAACATAACTTAATCATGTTTAACCATGCGATCGCATGGCTTTATCTTCTGCGATCGCATAGAAGGACCAAAAAACATTATGCTTAAAAAATAGGCAAGTTGCGATCGCATGGTCAAAACTTGACCCAAATTTGTCATTTTCCGTAATTTCTCTTACATTCGATATTGGTTTCGAGATGCCAAAAGTACCCTTCAACACATGCATAGAAATTTGAATTCTCTTTCGGGGGCGTTGCCTCCTCAACCCCTGCGACCTGACTGGGCAGGTTGATCCCCGTTTCGAAACTCCGAAGTGGTGAAGTGGCAAACTAATTTGTCTAAACGGATTAGGTCGGGTCTTGTATATTTTGACTAAGTTGACACGAAGTCACTTCAATTGTTTTTAAACATTTAGTCAATTTCTCGACATATTAAACCAATTTCCAACAATTTTCTTATAAAAATAGTCACTCAAGTTTTTAATAGTTATATTAATGATCACTTAGCTAAAAACATTAATCTAAAACCCTAAAAAACACTATTAAATTTCAACGTGGACATAAACGACATTAACTAGTACGCCATGTCAAACAAAGTCATATTAATTGTAACTAAATGCATAATTATCAAACTCATATTTGTTCAATTCTAATGAACGTTAATTGGTGAAAATATACATTTTTGTAGAATTTTTTAAGTTAGAACACTTTTGTCTAACATTGCATATTGGCTAATGTTGTTTGTGTCCATATTAGAATTTAACGGTCATACGTATAACTTTTTAGATTAACGTTTACAATTGAATGTCATTAATGTAACTATTATAAACTTGAATGCCTACGACCGTAAGAGCTATTTTGAAATTTTTAACAAACTTCACTTAGTGTGTTACTAAAATTAACCTTAATAAATAACATTATTCTGGTTTAAAATTGTCAAAGGCTCTTTATAATTGTGGAAATTTTGATTTTAATTTCACAAATTAATTTGCAATTGCTAACGGATATTTTATCAACTACTTTCAAATTACAGTGAAATGCACAACTCAAACACAGTCGGGAGAATTCATCGAAAGAGGATCAATTCAGCTAGTTCTTGTAACTTGACTCAGCCGAGTTTGACCTGCAACAAGTTACAAGTTAAGACTTAAGAGAATGGTCGAGTTGACCCCCACAAGACTAAATCGTCCAACTTGAGTCCTGTCGACTAACTCTACCTTGACCCCAAGTTGAGTTAGTAATATTGTCTGTCCTTGTGAGTTTTGACTGCCCCATGTTATGAATACCTACACCAACTCCATCAATGGTTTAAGTAAGTGGAATTTGCCAATCTGCAGTTTTACATGTCAAAGGTTGCCACCCTTTTCTCATAGTACTCCTCCAGCCAAACTTTGATTAACTCGACTTCAGCAGTCCTTTGCTCGACCAGCCAATCAGGATCCTCAGCAGTTGCCGGCCGCAAATCCAAGTGATGGGCACCTGATAAACAATGAAGTTTTATGATTTATTAGTCACTGTACAACACAATTTAACTTCTTTCTTCTACTTACTTAATTATGGCAACAAATTGAAGCTCCTGCCCTCTGCAGGTAATCACAGGCCGGACAAAAGTAAAAGTTGATTGTGTTGGCAGATAATACACTAAATAATCTAGTCTCTGCAAATAACAATATTCATTTGAATACAACTTATGGAGGATGATCTCCTACCCATGGTAGGTAGGAGTTATAATGGCCGCTGCTGAGGTGACAATACATGATTGAAAAAAATAATGAGCGTGGAACAATAAATTTCCAATCATGTGTTGCCACCTCAGCAGTGGACATTATAATTCCTACCAAGTTATATCTATATTCCTTTTTTCTCAGTTTTTTTTTTTTTTCCTTTCATTTCTATTTTCCAGGGAATGATATGATCACATCAAACACAATCCCTACTGAATGTGGCCTCATTGCTGCACTAGTGTGAGACTCAACATCTTCAAACTAACTAATGATTTAATCCGCGCCATTCATAAACAGATTAACATCTAAAAAATTTCATGCCAAAAGTAATTCACCCTTGTTGGAATGCATGATGCTTCTGATGTTATGAGTAAAATACATAGCAATGGCTGAGTGCACGGTCAACCTTAAATGAAGAACAAAACTTGGGTTCAAGGTTGTTAGCAAAAATAGTAAATCATGCCCAGTTCAGGCTGAAAAATGTATTGACTCTGCAACTCTAGGGCTAAGTAACCTGAGTTGGAGATATTGTAAGCTAAACTGATACAAAATGGTCGTGCGCTTTATGAGTGGAGTAGCCCAGTTGCTGGCAAAAACGTCCTCTGCAATTACACAGATATTAATTTGGTCGTGAGACGCAGAAAACAGGGGGATGGAAGTTGCTAGCAATTGACATAATGATTTGAAGTTTCATCTGAGTGAGTCAGTCTTCAGCTGGCACCACCTTGTTTTGAATCACTTCGTGTTTTTTTGTCAAATCTCACAATTCATGACAGCTATTCTCTTCAAAGCAGATGATCCACTCATACACTAACATGAGCAACAGCCCCAAACTCAAGCTGGCTAGGGCTCGTGCTTTTTTAGAAAAAGGTTGTGCATCAATGAAGTCAATTCAACAGCCATTGACACATAATCCAGCAGATAAATAGAACTGATGTCATGGAAATATGGGGGTTTGGAAAATGGGAGTTATTTAAAATTCTAGGGTACTTAGTAAGTCATTTTTTCCCTTTGTCGCAGAGAGAAAAGAGAGACGGATGGTGCAAATTTATCTGAATCAATATCCTTGTAAGTCCCAGTCAGTTGGAATTGAGTAATTTAATACATATTCATCTACTTCTATGTTGTAATCATGTACGTCAAATGACAACACTGACCTTAAATAACATACAAGCATAGTGTCGCCTTGGAAAAGACTTGCTGTGCCCTGGCGTGGGCAGCGCATCAACTGCGGCACTACATGTTAAACTTCACCACCATGCTATTTTGAGCTGAGGCTAACTGGCCTGTGATCTACTTGAATCTTAATTAAAACTTGAATATTACACTAAAACTCGACTTAGGTCACATACACTCGCTCTTTAATCAGTGAGGCTCACAAGCATTGGCCAGTCTAAAATTCATTTCCTAATAATGTTACAATGAAACAAAACGACAAGTTTGTTGGATAAAATTCGACATGTGGGGCCAAACATGTATATATATTAAAATGTGTGGTGCTATTTTAAGGTTTTAGTCAATAAAGTGATCCACTAAAGACTATTTTGGACTAATGGGTATTAAGTGTCATGAGATTAAAGTGTAGAGACGGATACAATGTTTTAAATTGATGAGGGGTCGATTTAACAATATTGAAACAAAATAACTGCCCTGCAGTTATATATACAGGTCATGGTCCCCAATTGGACGTGGCTTTTCACAACTCTTTGTATCCCCATCAACAAGAAACACTAAGGAGAAAACCACGGATCAATTGGAAGACCATAACCCAGTTCGATCAAACAGAATCATGGATTCAAGTACGCTTCCGCTTCAATTTTAATCTTGATAATTACAGCATGATGGTTATTATGTCACAGATGTATCATCTGTTTATGGATTAGATAAATTTAATCTAACAAAGTTAAGATACACAAATTACCTATGTTGGCCATAATTCAAAATTGATGATGGAACTAATATGTAATTTCAATTGAAGGGGTTTTGACTGGGACAATGGATTAAGTACAAAGAATTCTAACTATCCATGCATTTAATCCCATCAGTGGCAAAAAAGAAGGTAGGATTGCCTTATGCCACTATCATCAAAACGGATTAATATCTGAAAAAGTTAGGTGGAGTTACCTTTTTCTGTAACAAGAGCTACAATCGTGTCTGATATATCCTCCAGAACACTGCAGCAGATATCATTGGTTCCTATTAATGATTTGGCAATGAAACAGTTTAATGCTCACAATTATTGCAAATGTTACCTGCCGCCACTCCAAGGATCCAACAAACCATTTGAGAATATAATATTACTCCCAAAGGTCTTCAACACTTTCTTAAATCCCTTCATAATGAAACAACAAAAGCAGCAGATAAGTTTCTATAAACAGACTGCGCAACTCATTTATATTGTTTATGCATTAAAGAAACAAAGAAACAATTCGTGGTCCCTTGGGGTCGTGAAAAGGAAAAGAAAGTTCATCTCAGAAATTTCTGGATCAATGGCTAGCTCCTTGGAGTTAACAATTGAACCGACTTCTTCGAGCAACATACAATAGTTCAAATGCATGCGTCAAGATTCCAATTAAATAAGATTCAATATAAAGACTTAATTCCATATATGATCATTAGTTGACAGCAGTTGAGTAAATACTTCACCATGAAATTGGTGTCAAGTTTTAAAGATAAGTAACATGAGGCAAAATGGATCATTTTTCAATTAGATTCTAGATTGTAAAAGCTCTCATTACTTAGAGATCAAGGGGTAAAAAACGCAAATTCATCAATCAAAAGAGTATAAATATGTTTACAAAACGTTCATACATGTCCACCAAATTCAGTAGTTATCCAGGTCGGCCTTGGTTTGACATGGAATTTCTTTAGACACCACTCTTCGTCAGAAGTGTAATTATAATCATATGCTGGAAACATGCTAGTATTCTTGCTACTTGCATCTGGCATTATCATCTCAGTGCATGCCTGTAAAATATAGGCAAACATTTAGTTAACGTAATATCACCATCGAAGTATCAATTTGACCAAAAGAGAAGCAAAAGGTTTATATCAGAACAATTAAAGTACTTCATACCTGCCAATCCCAACCACTCGTCATACCATGAGGGTCGTCATCCAGATTGAAGCAGTCAACTGTTCCTGTGTAATTGTAATAGACACTAACTCCTTCAAATATGCATTGTAAGATACCAGTCCCATCTGGACAACTATCGATCCTTCTACATACCTGAGAAGGATAATTAAATTGGTAAACATCAAAGTGAGAAAATATAAGAACTATATCTGGGCTAGTGTGGATAGAGGCAGTTATCTATTCCCCTTATTTAATTACAGGGCAATATAAGGATTAAAACATGGTCAATTGTGCCATTTTAAGACAGGATTTAGTGTTCGCGAGCAGCAAACAATTAGTCCATGTATTCATTTTATACGCTCTTAGAGCAAATGATACACTTTAAGGATTGAATTGTCTGAAACAGTGGAAGACCTACAAAAAATTCCCCCTCCAATAGCTTAAGTTTTGAGACAGGTGGCAATTGTTCATTTTATACAGCATTACATAATTAATGTGACGGTCTAATTTCAAATTATATGTCAAGCAAACCTCCTTTATAGGGTTTCCAGGCATTGGCATTAGAAAGTCAGAAGGATATGGGTAGTTTCCCATTGCCAAATAACTATAAGCCGATGACAACCAGTTAGAAAGATCATCAGCAGTTTCCAGTTTCCTGCCAATTCAACTTCAATATATCAGACTCAACAAACCTCGTAAACAAAGTAAAATACTATTCCCAAGGGCTAAACATATACAACTTTGTAATTAACCTATAATAAAATAAAAAAGCAGAGACTCCGAGTTGGAAACTTGCTACTGCACTCACTTACTTGCAGAAGCGAAAAGTGCTGGTCAGATGTAAAAGTCCATCATTTTTCTCTCCCTCTGATGCTATTACATTCCAAGATTCCTTTATTGTGTTAAAGCAGTCAACGCTTTCTCTCTGAAAATGAAATCAATGAGCAATGTCAAAAAATGGAGACTATATTCATGACTATGAGCTAAAATTGGCAGAAACCATGAGATAAATGTAAGGGTGAAACAGACTCTAAAATCATTGGAGACAATGTCATAAAATGTCTCAGGAGGCACGATATCTTCAAACTGAAGAACTGGTGCCGAAGAAGCTAATGCCCCAATGGCAATGTGGGGATATTTCAGCCTCATCCATGCTGCCAACACTGTGTAATAGCAATTTTGGAGCTCATAGTTAAATAAATTTACCATGTGTAACTATACCACGGTTAAAAAATAAATTATAATACATCAAACAGTATATTAGGTCAAGTTTCTCTTACTTCCGCCATATGATCCACCGAATAACACAACAGGGCAAGCCTGAGCAGACAAATTCCTCTTCAACTCAGTGATCATTACTGCATAATCAGCAAGCGCCTGCTCCGACGTTAAATGCGCTAAAGTAGTGACATTCTTATAAGCCTCCTCCCTACTTCCATATGGCATCGACTCCCCATAGTACCTATGCTGCAAACCAAGTCCTTCAAAATCTTATCACAAACATTACCCATATTATATAATCTAAAATTACTCTTTTTATACAGGCTACTTAGTTATTTCACCACATAATAAGTAGTCGATACTTGTATAGTTGTATAAATTATTTAGGAGTCACTTTATTGAATTAGATCATTACAAGTGGCAAAACATTCAGCCTATTTTTGGTATGCATCATTGAACACTACTGGCAATACATTGAACAAGATATTAGCTTCTTTATCTCCTTTAATTCTGTATTATACTGTCTAATACTCCCAACAAACGTGCCATTACTACGGGGAATATAATAAGCATAAAATTTGCATATATTACTTCCGGGAAGACTATCATTGCGCCGAAGCGAGGCGCGATTTCCCAGACGAAGCCAGTGTTGACAGCGAACCATTCTATGTCGCCTTCGTTGCCGCAGTAGAAGAAAATGGGGCCCAACCGGCCAGGGCCCACCCAGTGCTCGGTGTTGATAAGGTAGCGTTGCCGGAACGTGGGAAGATCAGAAAAGCTAAAATGGTCCAGATTCTGTTCGAAATATCGGGTTTCGTAACGGTATCTGGAGGCTGTAAATTGTTTACTATTGTTGGTGGTGCGATAGAAGTCGGAGAAAAAGCGAGGGGCATTCCTGGAAGCTCGGAGGTGAAGGAGTGGTGAAGAAAGCGTTAGTGGGAAGGAGAGTACGAGGAAGAAGAAGACAAGACAGAGTGTGACTTTTGTAACACTCGCCATTTCTGAGTTGTTGAGTCGAGTCACTGTGTTGGTAAAGAAAATGTTCTTGGGAGGCTGCTTGTCTAGAACATTCTGCTCATTCCATAGTGAAATCAAAATCCTCAAATTTATTTATCTTTTATTTTCTAGAATAATTCTGAAGTTTTCCTAACTATAGTAAAAGAGCTAATGTGGGAATCACTATTCATAAGAAATCGTCTCCAAAAACGACGCCGTTTCCTCCCTCTCCATGTCATCAGATTTTTTATTTTTTATTTCCTTTCCTTCTCCACACACCGTTCACGCCTTCCCAATGACAACTCTCTCTGCTGTAGTACACCGCGCCGTCTGGGTCCTTGTCGCCTCTTTCTACCTATCATTGTACTTGCCTACAGTTTTTCGACCAACCATTTCCCACCGGCTTCCTGTCCTCCTATTTCTTCTGTGTTGCCTCTTCACGGATCTGCAAAAAAAGTCGTGGTCAGAACATTAAAATATACTCGTTCTAGCCATCTTCTTCACTTCAGTTTCGATCTGTGTGAGCTTGCCGTCAATCAAGGTTTCAGTGTACGCGTCATAGTTTTTTCGTTTATCTGTGCCTTCATCTGTACCTAGGGTTTTCTTTGTCTATGGTGTACTGAAAATTAATACTTAAGTTTGCACTCCAATCAGTCGGAGGCCAGCCGTGTTCGTTGGTTTCTTCAAAATCTTTGTTCTTTTAGTCGAAATTCATACTGACATCAGGTAATTTACTTTCTTCTGGTCATTTAATCTTCTTTTTTTCCTGCTATAAAGATATGTTCTATCGTGTTGTTGTTCATTTTGGGTTGCATAAATTTGTAAATTTTCCCTCATTTTACGTTATCGATCTATTTCTTCGGCCACAGTTTTGTTTTTCTGCCATATTTCGTGGGTATAGAAATCTAAATTTCTTTTTATTCCTTAAATTTATTTTTCCCCTCAACCGGAATTCCATATATGAGGCACATTTATGAGATAATAGTTGTAGAAGAGAGGGATGAACCTAGAGATGATGGCAAGGTAATGAATAAAATGTCTGACATTAATTATTTTATTTTTTTATTTACATATTATGAAAAGATTTATTGGTTTTAATTCTTGTTTCTTTGTCTCCATATTTTGAATGTTTTAGTTGGTGTTGTTTCAATAGCTCAAGCAACTAGGGCAATATTAGGCTTTCAAAGCCCTGTTCGCTGATGTTCAAGAAAAAGTGAAGTTGCTTAGTGACAAATTTTCTATCATTCGTGGTCTGATTGGCTATAAAGCTTAATCTAGGAGGATATTTATTGGATTTTTTTATTCTTTTATATTATAGTAGTAATAGAATTTTCTGTAGAAATCAGTCAGGTTTTCTGTTCTTTTCTCCAGATTTTGCAGCTTATAATGGAGGTGAGTATTCTTTCTATAAATGATTTTGTTGAATTCAGTAATTTCTTATGAGATCTGTTTAGCCTTCAATGGTGAAATTGTATTTTGTTTCTTAAGCGGGTTATTATTTTGGGTGGTTTTGGAGAAAGATATGTGATTATACATTTTTTCGTATTTTTTCTTTGGCTTCTGTATTTTGCAATTGTTGTGAATTTTCATGACACCAGTTAGTTTAGTAGAAGTTGTGGGTTTGCTATTGGGGAATGTCAGGTATTGTATTTTGGGAAAAATATATGGAATTTCATATTTTTTGCACCAATTTATCTAATCTGTGTTTTTCTTTGAGATATTCTCCTGGTATTTTTGACAAAAAAAATAGAAACGCGGTGGGGCTTTGTTTGGATGTCGTCGTAGAATGTTAAAAATTGGGAAAATCAATAACTTCTAATTTGAGTTTGCTTACCCTTCTGCTCGATCTTTAAGTACTCGTTTTAGTTATTACCATTCATCTTTACAGTTCCACCCAAAGGATTGTGCCGTCATAGTGCTGGACGGAGGAAATGAAGCCTGGAAAATTCATACGCGAGTGCGAGAAAACCAAACAGATTTTCAAAGACTGAGTGAGAATGTAAATTAAATTTAGATTGAATTATAATGCCGAAAATTTGATTTATGTATAATTTTGTTTTATTTGAAGTAATGATTATATATAACTTTTAGGCTAACAATTTTTTTATTTTTATTTTTAGAACATGTAGATTTTTCTTGTTCTTTAAATAATATTGTGTTTCTTTTTTTTTAATTTACTTTTTTAGTCTGTTAGAGGTAAAGTGATCTTTTTGTTTTCTCCATTATTGCAATTTATATTTCTCAAATTATATGCTTAATGTTTATCTATTCTATTTTACATGACACTGATCATACTTTTTTTTTTTTTTGCAGTTAGCTTGCTTCGAATGGTCTTAGTGGCCAAATACTTGAGCATTTATTTTAGGTTTCCAGATACAAGTATGGACTCTCTCTCTCTCTCTCTCTCTCTCTCTCTCTCACACACACACACATTTATATGTACATATAAATAAACACACAAATGTGTGTGTGTGTGTGTGAGAGGGTGCACGCGGATGGGTTATACTATTTATTGTGACAATAATTGATTATTATCACATTTGCTCTCCTCTACCCACTTTTGTAGATTGAAATCAGTTTAACTTAAGTTAATTTGTTTCAGTTTTACAGGAACTATTTGATCTGTGGCATCAATTCTGCCCATCGTTGCTAATCTAATGGTGGAGGTAAATGTAGAAGCATTTATGTTCTAAAAAATATGCATCTTGTGAAAGACTACTGCTTTTCTAGGTTGTAGATGTCTAGAGGGTTGAATAGAGGAGCTGTACAAGTGAATATAAGCGTTAAAATGGAAAATATAACATCAAGGAGATTGAATGAATGTTTCAAATAAGATATAAATGGGGGAACAAATATTTAGATAAAGTCATTGATTGCTATCTTTGCAGGTAATTCGCATAAATCAAAGACTGGTGTGATTTTTGGTGCACTCCTTTCTATTCTTCTTCTTGTAAGTTTTCTCCTGTTCTTTATATGAAATGGTAGGCACAAAGGCAAGATCGTGAAGTTTTTGTAGATGTTGCAAGTTTATGTTGCTTATCGTTATCTTATTGAATACTGTTCAAGACTAAATTTGAATATGTAAATGTGTACCTCTCTAACAACTCAAACTTTTAATGAGGTGGTTAACATGGTATCAAAATAAACACATTTTGCGTGTGTGTTTCACCGTTACGCTGCCCATTTATAAAAATTGTGTATGTGATGAGCCTTTGATGAAAAATATAAATTTAGTTGCACGTGAGGGGGCGTGTTGAAGACACAATTTAAATAGATAAACAATTTCCTTCTCTAACAGCCTAAGCTATTAGACAAAATGGTTCCAACAAATACAAGTACCACGATATTTGCGAAGTACTTGAACTATGTGTTGTTTTCTGAAAAAAAAAAAAGAAATTTTCCACAGTAATCTATCATGTCAATTTTTTAAATTGAACTAGCATTACAAAAAGATATTCTCAATTCCAGAAGTTCAATCATAATTAGGCACTGCAAATTATGCTCTATGCATGGTTTATAAATATTTCATTAGTTTTGTTTGTGTGTGTGATTTTTCATATCCTAAAAACCTATGGGCATAAGCTCACACCAGTTGTCTATTTGAATTAGAAATATTGTTTTAATTGTTGGATATTCAAAATACATTTGATCTGCTACTTCTTTTGTTGATTTTTTTCTTTTTGCATGCACGGGTGAAGTTGACCGGAAAACCGAATTTGGTCAATTGAAAAGATTTGCATAGAGAGAGTTGCAGCTCGCTACATACTACTTTACAGGATAAATTGTTATTTGACATGGAGGATTTTGGAAAGTTTATAAAGGAGCGCTTGGAGATAACACGAAAGTTGTCGTTAAACGTTTGACTGATTTCGAGAGTCTTGGATCACGAATTTGAGATGATAAGACTGGATGTTCACAAAAATCTTTTACGATTGTTGGATTTTGCACTACGCCCATAAAACGCCTTCTTGTTTATCCTTTTATGCAAAATTTAAGTGTTGCCTCTCGTCTACGAGGTATTCTCTTACAACATTCACAAGTCATTGTAGCAGTTGCAACCTTGGCTGCATTCAGAAACTTCATCCACTTCTACTCTATCTTTAACAACACTATCATCTTCACTACTCTTTTGTGCCTTCGAAAAAGAGGATGCCATTGATTGATTTCGATGGCTAACAAGAGGCGGACCTTGGAACTGTGAAAGTAAACCTGCTGCTAAATACATGTCCAATTTCTGTTTGACAAAACTGTTCCAATGATTTTTGATTGCGTTATCGGTCGTGTTATCATATAGAGAAATAGTTCAGAACTCAAGAAGGTAAACTTCCATATTGATGGCACAGATGAGCATAGAAAATCCACTCTAAATCATAGACTGAATTAATGAGATGGTAAATATATGATATGTGGCAACTCTTATTCTCTAAATAAAGTAAAACCATTCTTCATGCAACTATCAAGAATTACTTTACCTCCCTGGCAAGAACTTCGTTAACTCCCACTTGTTTCCATAAATTTGATGGGCATGAATCAGAGCCAATAGCTCTACAAGTCATCTGACAATTTCTGCACACAATCAATGTGAAGGTGAGGGTTTTTTAAAAATTACATTCTATCAAGTACATTATTTGGATCATTTTTAAATTCCAAGCGTTGATTTGCTTCCTTTAATTTTTTTGTTGTTGATATTTTTTTGCACTATATTGATATTAGTATGGCATTATTGTTTGTGTGCATTGATGGATCGGATAAAGCTTTGTTGAAAAGATGGGGGGGAAAAGAAAGTGATGCTGCCAGCGAAGGAGGTTGACTTGGCAATAGTGAAATATTAATGTGGAAAAAGTGAAGGTATATTTAGTTCAATTAGTTTATGCTTCGAATTAATTTTAACTTTTAATGAATTTTAATTGTCTTGGTGTTTGATGAATTGCAATTTCAATTGCACTACTGCATTTGACTAAATTTTCAGTCAAGCTATTTATTAAATTGCTCAAATCGTCATTTTGGCTCTTTGATTATATCTCACTTGAAGAAGGAAAAAAAATGGTTGAGGTATCTTCTTAACTACAATTTCAATTTAATGACGTGCTTGAATTTTACTTGTTGCAATAGATACTCAGAGAGATTAATTTTTATAATGATGCTTATGACTAACAGATACCGAAGATTACTTACACTCCAATGTTTAAGCCTTAGTTTTCTCTTCAAGGCTTATCTTACTCTCTTTCACCATTTTCTTTTTTCTAAAGGATTTATTTGATTAATTGAGCAGTTCTCACGTCAAATTTTATGATAGAAATAAATTTTTTTTTTCGCTTTCAGTGCAGGTCATCTTTAGAGTTGCATTAGAACAACAATTTTTGAAATTATTCTTTAATCAATAATCTTTGAAGGGAAAAATAAATCAAGAAAAGGAGATAAGTAAATTTCCAGTGAAATTTTCAATCATCTTTCGAGTTGCATTAGAAGAACAATTTCCTGTAAAATTTGTTTATTCAATAGAATGAATATTTTTTTTGATATATATGTTTCTACCAGTGGATGATTCCCATAAAAGTTAAAGATGCTGATGGGGAACGTGAGCGCCTAGGTGATCATCTCTTCTCCTGAAATCCTTTTCTCTGGTTTTGTTTGTAATGCTTTTCATAGTCAGTGTTTTTTAAGGTTTTAGGCATAATTGTTTCGGGATCCTGATTTTCTTGAGATCCATTATGTTTTTTGGAGAATATATTTTATTATTTTGCATGAATTCTTCACTATACAGTCAATCACTATTTCTTTTCATTGTTTTTCATATTATCTCCTCTGTGTGCGTACGTATATCTCTTGGAATTACGTTGTTTGATCAAATTTTACATAGTTTTACACGTATTAATCTAAGCTATAGTAAGTATAAAGTTTACTGTGAATGCTGGTGGGTTTAGAGACAAGAAAACTGGACTATAACATCAGGTATGTTATTGTTCCTCAATATTGTTGTTTAGTTATTGAAATTTATATGTTCCACTTTCTTAGTTAAATATGCGGATTGTTTGAATCTTGGATCCCATGATTTAATGGAAAGAGGAAATTCTTGCATACATCGACCATCTTCTGGATATTTTTCTGAAATTGCTGATATGATGTCTAATAACATTGCACCCATTATATTAGGAACACATTTTCTGCCTCTCCTTATTTAATCTCTCTCTGTCTCTAGGGAGCTTTGGCTCAACTGTGCACAAGATATATGTTGGTTGCGCTAATAAACAAGCTTCAAAACGGGAAATTGAAGAAGTAAGTACCATGTTAAAGCTTTTGTATTGATATTAGCCCATCCAAGCTGAAATGTGCATCATCTGTTATCTTTTCACTTGTGTGAATGTTAAAAGAGGTAGCACGTGCACGATGACGTGGAATTTGCAGCTGTCTCTTCGTTGCGCTCATTTTTGTATACTTGTTTCCTACACTGTATTAATTTTGATTACATGTGGCCTTATATGTCTTGACTTTGAGCAATCCACATGCATGTATTTATAAAGGATTTGACTGTAATTTTCTGTTCAAGTTTATTTTGGTCATAGGAACTGCTGAGTTTGTTTATTATCATTTTTTGAATGGCGGATCATCTAGAATAATATCAGCACACAGTGACATTCCATCCAGATAAAAGGGTATGTATTTTGTTTTCATTTAAACATCAATGAGATATAAATTTCTTTTTTATATTGTCATTAGAGATAGAAACTTTAAATTGAAATTTATTATGGTTTCCTAACTTTTAAAGTCAGTGAAATTTATTATGGTTTCCTAACTTTGTTTTATTGATTTGTAGTGTTAATTGATTATTAATAGTCTCTTATTAATGTACCAGGGTGGTAATAAATATAAGAAAGAAGAATATGAGTTTTTTTTGTCTTTTTTCTTTTTGCTTAAAAGGAAAGTCTACATGTACTGTACTAGACTAAGTTTTATCTGTAACCTCTTTAAAGTTATTTTTCCATTTTCTGTTTTTGTTTTTTGTTTTTGTAATTTTTTCTTGAATCGCCAGTGATTGGCTGATCGACTGTAATTGCATAATATAATGCATTGAACGGTTTGCTCAAATATTGAAAAATATTATAGTGGACGATTGAATTTTTAGTTTCACGACAATTGAATTGTATGGTCATAGATTCAATTATCATACATTAATGTCCTTCGTGTATCTCAGGATATTTATGATTGCAATTTTGCAGTTTGCTATGTTATCTCTTTATTATAAGTCGATCGAAGTGAGATGATTGTCTTATTAATTTATTTAAACTTTTCAGGTATATGAATTAGGCACTTCGCATCCAGCCCTGGGGGGTTTTTTTGTTCTTATGCTTCTCTTTTCCCATTCTTTTGATATATCTAATAAAATATTTCTGATTATATGTCAATTTTGTTGTCCCTTGCAAATTAGACGTGCAATCTCAGCCATGACATTAATCAGACACCCAAACCTTATCGGCGTGTATGAGGTTCGAATTTAACTTGTTTAGCTTACTTCTAGAGGAACAGTAAGGCATATATTACTAGATGTTCCCGCGTCCCAGATGTTCCTTGGAGAGGTGGATTTTTTAGCATAAATTGTATATTGACTAGCAAGTTTGGTAATTTGTTGATTGACGAATATGGTATAACGTAGGTTATGGCCAGCAAGACGAATATATATATTGTTATGTTTCATCTTAATCAACTTTTTATTAAATATTAGGTATCACATCTTAGCTATTAGAGTTTTCCAATCATAATAATTCATTTCCATCAATACATTAATAATTTCTTATATATATTACTCTATAAATCATATCAATACAAATACTCATTCTACATTGTCAATGTCAAAATTATGACTCTACCACGTGCAACGCATGTATGTTTCTTAAAAAAAGTTGATAAAATTTGGATCAATCATAACTGGAGATAATTATATTTTTCGCCTCTTGGCTAAGTTTTTTTAACTTGGAAATTGGGCGTGGAATCATACTCGACCCTTTTATTTATAAGTGAATAGTTAGTGGTATTCACAGAATTTTACCTGTTTTAATGGAAAAAATATGGAAATTTATTATAATAGTTATGCTCACAGGAGTAACTAAAAAAAGTTATTGTTCATGAAATTTTTTTTTTTTTTTTTAAATTCGAAAAAGTTTGTCGAGTTACTATTCAACTCGACAAACTTTTTCGAGGTGAATAGTAACTCGAAAAGGTTACTGTTCATGATTTTTTTTAATTTTTATGGTGAGCTTTTACATTTCTAATTTTTTTTTTTCAATGAAAAAAATCAACAACATATTTTATTTTTAATAACTATTAATTATAACAATCTTACTAATAATGTTACTAATATTTTTTTATACTAATTGCTAAAATAAAATAAAATAAAATATATTGTATTAATTGATTATGATATATATTAAATTTATATGATATATATTCTATTTTACTATATTCTAATAAATGAAACATTAAATAAAATTTTGTATATGCTTTATTTATCAAATTACTCGACAAATCCAAATTTAAGACTCACGAGTTTCTTGAAAAATAACACCACTAAATAAGAATAAAAAATTATTTAAATGTATGACATCATTTAAATAAAAAAGGGAAACAAAATAATGAAAATTTTAAATTTCGTTCGTTCGTCGAGTAACTCCGGCAACTCGATTTTTAGTCTCGACAAACTTGATTTTGGGTTTATCGAGTTACTCGAGTAAATTCAACAATGTATATTGTTCATTTTTCAGTTTACTTTTTTTATTTAAATTATGTACTACACTTAAATTTTTTTATTTTTTAGTTTTTTCATGTTATTTTTAAATCAACTCATGAATCTCAAATTTGGATTTGTCAAGTTACTAGATAAATTAGTCATAATAAAAGAATATATAATATATTGTATTAATTGATTATGATATATATTTTATTTTGCTATCTTCTAATAAATAATCAATTAAATACAAATATGTATGTGCTTCATTTATCAAATAAGTTAACAAATCCAAATTTCATGTCAACACGTTCCTCGAATAATAATATTACAACATTCAAATTAAACAAAATAGTCAATGTATTAAATAATTTAAATAAAAAAAGATTAAAAAATGAAAATTATGCATTTTATTATTGGCTCGAGTAACTCGGGAAACTTGATTTTAACTTTGTCGAGTTATGCTCTACAATGAATAATCAGTTCTTTTATATCAATAATATTTCATATTCTATAACTTAATATAATATGTTATAATAAAATAGCTATTATAAAATAAAATAAAATCTAAATTATAAAACAAAACAATCTTTTACAATTTATTACTTAAGCAACTCGACAAATTGAAAATAAATTTTGTCGAGTTACTCTATAACCTACATGCTAAATACATATATTTTATATCATAGAAATTTTCTGTTTACAATAAAGAGAAACATAAAATATAATATACACAAGTCCACAAAATATCAAATATATAGAAAAACTATTTTACATAAATTCACACATTTATTTATAATATCTGTAAATCAATTATACTAAGTGAAATCTATAATTACTTATTCAATTTATTTCACGAAAATATTCCTGTTTTATGATTTTTGCTTTTGTATCACATTTTTCATCGAGTAACTCGACAAACATGATTTTTAGTTTGGCGAGTTACTCGAGTAACTTCAACAATGCATATTTTTCATTTTTTTTGTTTTCTTTTTCTATTTAAATTATGTAATATACTTATAATTTCTGTAATAAATATTATTATAAATTATGTTAAAATACTTATTACAATTATTAATTAAAAAAACACATTTATTTTCGTAATATAATTTGACATAATTATTCTAACAAAAAAATTCATTAGTATAACAAATTTTTACTACAATTTATTTTCATAATTTATGATGAATTCTATTTAGTATGAATTTGTCATAACAAATTTATTATAATCACTAGATTATTATAATAATGTAATAATTGATTAATAATATATTACTACATAATTGCTTTTATTATGCTATAAATTTATTATAACAATTTTTAGTTATAATATGTTATACTAATTGCTAAAATAAAATAAAATATATTGTATTAATTGATTATGATATATATTAAATTTATATGATATATATTCTATTTTACTATGTTCTAATAAATGATACATTAAATAAAATTTTGTATATGCTTTATTTATCAACTTACTCGACAAATTCAACTTTGAGACTCACGAGTTTCTTGAAAAATAACACCACTAAATAAGAATAAAGAATTATTTAAATGTATGACATACTTTAAATAAAAAAGGGAAACAAAATAATGGAAAATTTAAATTTCATTCGTTCGTCGAGTAACTCGGGCAACTCGATTGTCAGTTTGTCAAGCTACTTGAGCTATTGAATAGATTAATTTCGTATCACAATTTTAATCGAGTAACTCGACAAACGTGACTTTGGGTTTGTCGAGTTACTCGAGTAACTTCAACAATGCATATTTCTCATTTTATAGTTTACTTTTTGTATTTAAATTATGTAATACACTTAATTTTTTTTATTTTTTAGTTTTTTCGTGTTATTTTTTAACCAACTCGTGGAACTCAAATTTAGATTTGTCGAGTTACTAGATAAATTAATCATAATAAAAAAATATATAATATATTGTATTGATTGATTATGATATATATTAAATTTATATAATATATATTTTATTTTGCTATATTCTAATAAATAATCATTTAAATACAATTATGTATGTGCTTCATTTATCAAATAAGTTAACAAATCCAAATTTCATGTTTACACGTTCCTCGAATAATAACATTACAACATTCAAATTAAACAAAATAGTCAATGTATTAAATAATTTAAATAAAATAAGCTTCAAAAAATAAAAATTATGCATTTCATTAGTTTCTTGAGTAACTCGGGAAACTCGATTTTAACTTTGTCGAGTTATGCTCTACAATGAATAATGAGTTCTTTTATATCAATAATATTTCATATTCTATAACCTAATATAATATGTTATAATAAATTAGCTATTATAAAAAAAACTCGACAAAAACCCAAAAGAACCCACGTCTAATCACTCAAGTAACTAAAACTGTAATATTATATATACTTGAAAAAAAAAGAAGACAAAAGCCCACATCTAACCACTCGACAAAATTATTAAAAAAATATATTTGAAAAGTAATGTTGTCGATGGCGTGAACGGTTAATTTCTATAATTTCTATTTCACTCTTTTTTAAACAAAAAAAAAAACAAATTTGATTCTTAAACATATGCAGCATTTATTTAGAATAATTTGTAAAAAAAAATATAAAAAATTTACCTTACAATTCAAATGTTTTTTGGATTAAAATAAAAAAAATATATAACAAAAAAAAATGTAAAGTCAAAATGGGCTTAAAAGCCCATTTTGATTGATATGAGTGTGTGTTTGTCGAGAAACTCGACAAACACACACCCAAATTTGTTTTTTTAAATTTTTTTTTTTTTTAAATGTATGTGGGTGTTTGTCGAGTTACTCGACAAACACCCACTCCTCCACGTAAAATCAAACTGGGTTTGAAACTTTTTTAATTTTTTTTTTCAATATTGGGGGTGTGTATTTAACAAACACACCCACCAAACAATAAAAATGGGCTTTTTAGCCCATTTTCAACTAACTTTTTTTTTAATTTTTTTAATTTTTTAATTTGGGTATGTATTTGTCGAGCGCATTTTGACCTTTATTTATTATTTTTTTTGTGTGTTCTTTTTTTTATAGTTTAGTAGCAAATAGATTTTCATTTAATTTTTTACTATTTTATTTTATTTTTTCTTATAAGCAAATTGAACACAATGCTCTCTAAAATTTGCTTATAAAAAAATAAAATAAAATAGTAAAAAATTAAATAAAAATTTATTTGCTACTAAACTCTTAAAAAAAAACACACTAAAAAATTAATAAATAAATGTCCAAATGTGCTCGACAAACACACACCCAATTTAAAAAAAACAAAAAAATCTAAGTTAAGTTAAAAATGGGCCAAAAAGCCTATTTTAATTGTTTGGGGGTGTGTGTTTGTCAAATACACACCCCAATATATTTAAAAAATTAAAAAATTAAACAATATCAAAATGGGCTTTGGTTTTTGGGTGGTTTGAGTTTGTCGAGTTGTTCGACAAACTCAAACCCAAATAGTAAAATAAAAAATTGAAAAGGTAAATGCCTATTTTAATTGTTGGTGTGCTTGACAAAAACACACCTAATATAAAAAAAATTAAAAAAAGTCAAATTGGGCCATTTTGCACTTAAATATATATTAAAAAAATTAAGAAAGATCAAAATGGTCCCATTTTGATTATTGGCTCGACAAACACACGTCCAAATAAAAAAATAATAACAAAAAAATTAAATGTTCGACATTTTTTGTTAAAAATACATAAATATAATTTCTTCAAAAAGGTGCAATACCTCCATTATTCTAACTAATTAACATCCCCAATACATTTAATAGTTAATCTTGGATTCGAGAAGTTTCCGAAGGGCTCCAATCATGTGAACTTGAATGGGGTACTAACAAAGAGTTTGTCAAATGAGGCTGTTTCTCTGAAAGATCTCAATATGGTGGAGAGAAATTTTACTCCTGAAGACCATTCGTCAACGTAAACCAGTTGACAAAAATGAGGCTGCCAAAACTAGGAGACTTGTCGAGTTGCTCGACAACAACCATGGTTGTCGAGTTGGTTGTCGAGGTTGTCGAGCAACTCGACAACCATGATGGTTGGTTGTCGAGTTGCTCGACAACCATAGTTGTCTGCAAGCACGGCACCTGACTACCGCCTAGCGCCGGAGCACGACCTCCCCACCGCCTTGGATAGTACACTGAGTGTAACTTTTGACAAGATATACATACATTTTATATATCTCCTTTCCTTACAAACATATAAGAGTGAGTTTGGGAATCACTGTTAAACATCAACCAATATGACATTGTTTGGGGGCTTTTTTTTTTCTTTCCAATTGGGGATATAAGATCAGCAGCCCCATTCTCTCTCCACCAAATCCTAGAAGCGCCATTTCTTCTGAGTTGGATCGACTTTTCTACCGGTGCTCATCGACGTTTGTTGCTTTTGTGTTCCACTGCTTCGATCATTTTCATTGATTTACAGGTATGTTAGTATAACATTTGTAATTTAACTCCTGTTGATAACAATCTGAAATCCTTGCCATTGAAGTTTAGTTTTGGGGATGTACACAGAGGTCTGATTTATCAAAATTGTGCATGTGTAGACATTTGATAAAAAAATTAGTGTGGTCTACACATGACGGGACGTGTTCAAGATTAAATCTAAATAAATAAGTTTGTTCCCTCTCAAACAGTTTAAGCTTTTAGATGATGTAGTTCAATAGTATCTTTACCCGATAGATGTTTGCTTAGTAATCCATTGCAGACAAACTCATAGATTAGCAGCCTATGTGTTCCTTTTGAAAATGATCCTAAGAGCATGGCCACGTTTTCGTGTCTGACTTTCCCAAGCATCTGAACCTCTGTCTTAAAGTCCTTCTCTTTAATGGTTTTAAAAGGGTGTTCTCTTATCATAATTTTCTGTAGATCATTTAACTGCCCTCTATAGATTTTCTTTCCCCGAATTACCCAACAAGTTTTCTTGGCAAAAGCCATTTGTAGCCAAATTCAACTCAGCATAAGTGTAGTCTCTTGTTTGTACTCCAATCCTTGGCCTTCTGTTTGTGCACACTGAACAGAGAGAAATTTCAAATGTCTCTTCTCGTTGTTCGCCTGCACATCAAAATGGGTGAACTTTCTGTTTATCAATTCTCTATAGTGTATATGAAATGGTATGGACCTTATTCACTTACAAGTTTCTGGGTTGAAATGTGTGCCTGAGGACAATACACTAACTTCAACAGCCTTGACTCCTCTCACGGTCTCAAGGCTACCATCAATTTTCATCCTATATATTTGCGTTGTCCATGAAATATTTCTTATTTTTCTTGAGGTTCTCGAGGAAATTAGGTTGAAACAAACCAAGTATAAGTTGAATTTGAAACAAAAAGGTAGAGGCAAATAGCAAGTAAATTGATCAAACATTTTAGCTAGAATCTAATCTTAGTCTTTGATATCAACGAAATTGCTTAAAAATTTAAATTTCTTGATCATATTATTGTTAATGATTAATGTGGATTGGATTTATAGTTAGGACAAATCTGCTTCAAGATTGCAGTTCCTACTTCCTACTTCCTTTTAAAACATTCGGCATATGTGCAATCCTTTGAGGCTTTAGAATATCATCCACAAAGGCTGAAAATTGCAGAGTACCTTGGAAGGATCATGTGTGTAGCCCCAAAGCTCTTGGCATATTCCATGGAAACCTCTTTCAGCGAGCCTGCCTCTACTGCTATGTCGAATTCAACCTATATATACATATAGACATGATAAAATTTCATTATTTTAACCAGAACCGCATGTGGGGCGTGGGGGGATTTAAACTTTTATGTTTGCCATTCGGGGTATTATTTAATTCAAGAAGTCATGTGTTAAAGGTTATATATTACCTTTAGTGTTTCATCCTGCTTGCAAATCCTTGTAATTAGTGCACATCTTGAATATTCATCTGTCATCTGTTGAACTTCTTGTTTGATGTCTTCCTTTTTCTTATTAATTGTTTTTGGCATATAATTGATCGAGCAACTCAGTAATCTCAAATTTGAATTTTTCGAGTGACTTGATAAATTAAGCACATGCGTAGTTTTTTTACTCTATCATTTATGATAATAGTTTATTAAATTATATATCATATAAAATTATTATATATTATATGAAATTATTATTATTGGTTATATGTTATTTTATTTTATCAATTATTATAACAAAGTGTCAAAAAAATTTACTATTATAATTAGATAGATTTTATTACAAGAAACAGTTTTTATTATAGACAGAATTGTAAATGGCTGAATCTGTTGTGTTTTGTGCAATCCAGCATCTTGGTGAATTGCTAATTCGTGAAGCCCAATTTTTACATGGTATTCATGGCCATCTTGAGAAAATACATATGATGCATGGGCGATTGCAGTTTATTTCAAAAATTGCAGATGCTAGACAAGATGAAGATGAGAGGATCTGTGATTGGGTTGCAGAAACCAGGAAAGATGCTTATGATGCAGAAGATTGTCTTGAAAATTTTGCTGTTGAAATTGCATTAAGAGAGGAACACAATGTTTTGAGAAGATATGCTCGTCTTTGGAAGGAAGTTACATCCTTACTTCATCTTGGGCCAAAAATCCAGGATGTTGAAGCTAAGATCTCTGATCTGGAAACAAATTTGCGAGTTCATCATATAAGCTCTACTTGCCAAGGAAAAATTTTGAGTCCTCGTTCTGAGAGACGCAAACAGCTATGAAGATCTTATTTTCATCATCAAGAGGATTTTGTTTGAATGGAAGAAGATGTTGAGAAATTGGTAGCAGAATTGGTTAACGAAGATGGTGGTAAATGTTATCATGTCGCGTCCATTACTGGCATGGATGGCATAGGAAAGACTGTGTTGGCCAGAAAGGTTTACCATCATGCTGATGTTCGGAGTCATTTTCATGCTCTTGCTTGGGTTTGCATAACTCGCCATGGCATCCAGAAAGTGTTCTGCAACAGATCTTTAATAAACTTGTACCAGTGAAGAGGGAGCAAATTAATACAATGAAAGATATTGCAGAGCTTGTCAAGGAGCTTTTTGAATTTCAAAAAAGGAAAAAATGTTTGGTTGTGCTGGATGGATGTCTGGTCTAGCCTCAGACCTGCCTTTCCTAATAGGAAGCTGGATAGCAGAGTAATTGTAACAACACGTAACAAAGAAATTGCACAACACCTTGATACAGATACAACTTATTTTCTCTATGAACAAAGATTCTTGAATGAAAAGGAGAGTTGGGAGCTTTGCACAACACCTTGATACAGATACAACTTGTTTTCTCTATCAACAAAGATTCTTGAATGAAAAGGAGAGTTGGGAGCTACTTCAGAAGAAAGCTTTTGCTGGAACAAATATTTAAGGTATCTGATCTGATTTGTTTTAGAGTCAAAATCACTTGTGATACAAAATTGCTTAAATATTGAAATGCGACATGTCATTGAAAGAATTAAATCCTTATGATTGATAGAGTAGAATCCTTCTTATTTGATCATTACAGTTGTATTGCCATATACATACAGCTGGTATAAATACTTATATGAAATTCTCCTTCCCTTTACACAGTTTATAAGCTATTAGCAAATTCCTTCTTTTCTGAAGTTGTAAAACATGCTTTAATTATCTCTTTATATTTGCTAAAACTTACCTGTGCCTCGAGTGTTCTTCATGGTTAATTTTGTGGTCGAATGTTTGAATGCTTAGCTAGATTGTTGGATATCCTAATATATAGTGAATGCACATTGTTGAAGCAAATTATTTAAGGTGTTAAAGATAGACAAATTGATTTATTTAGAAAGTTGGTAAAATCTTTAAAAGAAATCCTTACCTTGAAGAGATTCATCCAGCTCTTACTCGTAGTCATATCTTATGAAGTATAATACAAATTGCAGAATAAAGTGTCCAGGCATAATAAATGTTGGTGAAGTTCCTTATTTGCTACTGCCTACTTAAATCTAATACATATCTCATCTCCTTTTACTATTCTGACTAACAAAAGAAAATAAGGAATGTAGATGGATGTTTTGTATCTGTTAGCATCCCATTTGATTTTATTTTCTTTTAGTCATGGAATACACGTCATACTGTTTTGGCTCTATGTTATCTATAATACTGAATGTTCAATGAAGTAATTTATATGCATGCCAGGCCAAGACTGCTACCCACAATTATCTTTTGTCTTTTGGAATGATTAAACAAGTAGTTGGTCATAACAGATTTTCTGTCTACCCACAGTTATCTTTTGTCTTTTTGAGTAAGCACGTGGTTGTTCATAACAGATCTTTTCTGTCTGTATATGCATAGGAAGCTGCTGCTAAGTGATATAACATTTCACAAGGAGATTAACGACGCTCTCAAACTGTCTAGGCCTAATTTTTATGGAGTTATAGTATGACCATCTCTTGTTATTTTACATTTGCATCTTTGTGTGACACCTAGGCCAAAATAATATCAAATGACTGGCACAAGCTCGGGTAAATATTTGAAGGGCTTACTTGAAATCTTTTGATTTAAGCATCTTAATAGCTATAAATTAAATTAAAATTTAGTTTATATTAGTTGAATTTAATCTTTTTGTTGCTGTATTAGCATACTGTTGCTTAATGTTTGGGTTCTGGTGACATAATTTTAATTAATTTATTTATTGTTTATAGTGTTGTCGATATTAATTTATTCGAATAGGAAAAAAATAACAATCTTAGATTCCAAAGTTTTGTTTTCCATATTGTCTTAAATTGTCATTTCCTTTGGTGAAAGTGTAAATATGAGTATACTTATTTTATTTTATTTTTGTTAATCCATGACTAAGTGAAGTTTTGAAAAAAAAAAAAAATTTTCTCACTTTGTCTCATAACTCGGCAAAGTTAGTATTAAAAAAAAATAATAATAAAAAATTTTCCCCAAATAACTCGAGAAACCACAAAAAAAAAAAAAAAAAAAAAAAAAAAAAAAATTCTCGAGTTACTCGAGAAAAAAAGAAAACTTTTTTTGCAAACTTTCTCGAGTTACTCGAGAAAAAAAGAAAAAAAAAATTTTTCATTTTTTTTTTTACTTTGTCGAGTTACTAGACAGTTTTTGAATTTTTTTTTTTTTTTTTTTTTTTTAACTTTGTCGAGTTACTGGACAAAGTTTTTTAAATTAATTTTTTTTTTCCACTTTGTCGAATAACTCGACAAAGCGTTAAATTTTTTTTTTTTTTTTAACTTTGTCGAGTTACTCGACAAAGTTTTTGAAATTTTTTTATTTTTAATTTTTTTTTTGGCCATCTCGACAAAGTGGTAAAATGTTTGATTTTTTTTTTTTTTTTTTTTTTTTTGCCACTTTGTCGAGGAACTCGACAAAGTGGTAAAATGTTGAATTTTTTTTTATTTTTTATTTTTCTTTTGGCCACTTTGTCCTCGACAAAGTGGTAATGGTAAATGAATTTTTTTTTTTTCTTTTTTCCACTTTGCCTGTTTGAATATGTTTTTTTTTTTTTTTTTTTTTTTGTAATTTGCACTTTTAGCCCACAACCTTTTTATTTATAACAAATTTTCTCCTAACCTTTTTTTTAACATTAGTCATCCCCGACCTTTGAATTTTGTTGCAAATTTTATTTTGTCCTCATTTTTAAATAATAAAAAAAAACTAATAACAACAAAATAAAATAAAAATGTAAATGAAATCCTACAACTTCGATTAAGTAGTCCATTTTGATTTTGACATTTTTTCATTTTTTTAATTTGCACTTTTGGTCCAAACCTTTCAAATTTGTAACTAATCTACCCCAACTTTTTTTTTGGGCATTGGCCATCCAACTATCACCCTTTTGTCCTATATATTTGCATTAAATTTTTATAAAATCAGCTTTTGTTGACTTTGCTATTTTTTTTTTTTAAGATTTGGTGTTGGTTTTGTCGAGTAACTCTAAAAAAAATACAATAAAGAAAAAAATACAAAAATTTGTCAGATAACTCGACTAACTATCACCCTTTTGTCCTACATATTTGCATTAAATTTTTATAAAATCAGCTTTTGTTGACTTTGCTATTTTTTTTTTTTTTTTTAAAGATTTGGCTTTGGTTTTGTCGAGTAACTCTAAACAAAATATAATAAAGAAAAAAAAATACAAAAATTTGTCAGATAACTCGACTTTTTTTTTTTTTTTTTTTTTTTTAATTTCGATTTTAATTCAGTTTACCTTTTGAATTGTAAGGTAAATTTTTTATATTTTTCAAATTTTTTTTTTACATATTATTCTAAATAAATGCAGTATATGTTTAAGAATCAATATATATATATTTTTTTATAAGTTACAATTAAAATAGGCATTTACTTTTATTCTTGGATTTACTCCTCTTACAAAATGTGTAGCATTGTCACATTATGTGCTTTTTTATAGGATGTTCAATGAATATGTTTATTCCAATATATACATCTATCAATTACTACATTCATCTCCTTAAATAATTCATGTAGCGAGTTCATTAATTCACTTAATTTTATGTGAACGTTACATGGCTTATTATAGAATATTTAATGAACACATTTATCTCGATACATGTATCTTAGTATCTATCAATTACAACATTTATCTCTTTAAATAATTCATGTATGTAGCGAGTACAAGAAATTTTAGTTTCATGTGTCTAATTATTAAAATATATAAATGGTCACTAATTATTCAAAATGAAAAAGTCCACATACATAAAAAAACAAAAAAAAAATTAGTGAACAGTAACTTTTTCGAGTTACTATTTAACTCAAAAAAGTTTGTCGAGTTACTATTTAACTCGAAAAAGTTTGTCGAGTTACTATTCAACTCGACAGACTTTTTCGAGGTGAATTGTAACTCGAAAAAATTACTGTTCATGCAAAAAAAAAATATTTATTTTGTTTTTTTTTTTTTAAGGTGAGCTTTTACATTTTGAATTTTTTTTTTCAATGAAAAAAATCAACAACATATTTTATTTTTTCTAACTTTTAATTATAACATTCTTACTAATAATGTTATAAATTAAAATTTGATTAGAGTAGGTGTAAACAAAAATTAATTATATTATGAACCTCTTTCCCAGTATATTTTTTCACTTTTTATTTAATATTCGATAATTTCGGAAGAATGTCAATTTATAGAAAATTGGAGATTTACTTTAAAATGGCAAAAACAATTCAAGATAAACTTTATTCTTGGATTGACTCCTCTTACAAAATATGTAGCATTGTCAGATTGTGTGCCTTTTTATACAATGTTCAATGAATATGTTTATTCCAATATATGCATCTATCAATTACTACATTCATCTACTTAAATAATTCATGTAGCGAGTTCATTAAATCACTTAATTTTATGTGAACGTTACATGGCTTATTATAGAATTTTCAATGAACACATTTATCTCGATACATGTATCTTAGTATCTATCAATTACAACATTTATCTCTTTAAATAATTCATGTATGTAGCGAGTACACGAAATTTTAATTTCACGTGTCTAATTATTAAAATATATAAATGGTCACTAATTATTCAAAATGAAAAAGTCCACATACAAAAAAAAAAATATTTTGTGAACAGTAACTTTTTCGAGTTACTATTTAACTCGAAAAAATTTGTCGAGTTACTATTCAACTCAACAAACTTTTTTGAGGTGAATAGTAACTCGAAAAAGTTACTGTTCATGCAATTTTTTTTTTTAATGGTGAGCTTTTACATTTCTATTTTTTTTTTCAATGAAAAAAATCAACAACATATTTAATTTTTTTAACTTTTAATTATAACATTCTTACTAATAATGTTATAAATTAAAATTTGATTAGAGTAGGTGTAAACAAAAATTAATTATATTATGACCCTCTCTCTGTGTATATTTTTTCACTTTTTATTTAATATTTGATAAATTCGGAAGAATGTCAATTTATAGAAAATTTGAGATTTACTTTAAAATGGCAAAAACAATTCAAGGCAAACTTTATTCTTGGATTGACTCCTCTTACAAAATGTATAGCATTGTCAGATTGTGTGCCTTTTTATAGGATGTTCAATGAATATGTTTATTACAATATATGCATCTATCAATTACTACATTCATCTACTTAAATAATTCATGTAGCGAGTTCATTAAATCACTTAATTTTATGTGAACGTTACATGACTTATTATAGAATTTTCAATGAACACATTTATCTCGATACATGTATCTTAGTATCTATCAATTACAACATTTATCTCTTTAAATAATTCATGTATGTAGCGAGTACACGAAATTTTCATTTCATGTGTCTAATTATTAAAATATATAAATGTTCACTAATTATTCAAAATGAAAAAGTCCACATACAAAAAAAAAAGTTGTGAACATTAAATTTTTCGAGTTACTATTTAACTCGAAAAAGTTTGTCGAGTTACTATTCTACTCGACAAAGTTTTTCGAGATGAATAGTAACTCAAATAATTTACTATTCATGCAATTATTATTTTTTTTTTTATGGTGAGCTTTTACATTTCTAATTTTTTTTTCCAATGAAAAAAATCAACAACATATTTTATTTTTTATAACTTTTAATTATAACATTATTACTAATAATGTTATAAATTAAAATTTGATTGGAGTAGGTGTAAAAAAAAATTAGAATTTTATGCAACTTTAAATTCATGTATATGATCATATTTTAAAAATACTAGGGTATTTTATCTTTGCGAGACGAGGCGTAAGAAGATTTATATGGGTTCCAGTTCTTGTTCAGTTGCCATTTATGTGAGATTTATTGTTTTTGTCATTTTTTTTTTATGTTAGATATACATATCCTAGGGCCTTTAATGATGGTTATCTTACCTTGTGAAATTTGAAACCAGATCCATTAGGAGGTTTTGCATTCTAATCTCTTTTCAAGTCGGCCGTGATTGAATTTTTCTGGCTAGAAATTTTGATCGACTCCCATGATTTTGACAACCACACGTGCAACATCATTTTGGTTGAAACCATGAACATAGATAATGAAAGGCATTTGTAAGTGATAAGCCTTCTCCCTTTTCTCATGGATAACAGGAAGCTCTATATAGCATCTCTCTTAGATTCATTTTCTAATGTTATGTAGATAAATATCTTATTATATGATTTCCAAGTTTGGGCAGCCTATCAAAGTGAACTGGGTATATAACAGTGGTCAGAAAGAGGGCACATCAAGTAGGTCCATGATAATGTCTTCTTTG
The DNA here is from genome assembly GCA_030279155.1 of Forsythia viridissima. Classification (NCBI taxonomy): domain Eukaryota; kingdom Viridiplantae; phylum Streptophyta; class Magnoliopsida; order Lamiales; family Oleaceae; genus Forsythia; species Forsythia viridissima. Next base: position 45,378,008 of record CM059038.1, on the reverse strand, counting down.
TGTACCTAATATGCAGTTCTTTTCTACTTGATTATCATACTTGATACTTCACTTTTTGTGTTCGTTCTTTGAAAAGGTATTTCAAGATGTGATTCTTTGTTTAATAATCTAATCAGCTGAATAATTAGTAGATACTCTCTGATAAGTACTTACAGATTGAACTTTCCAATATTTTGATATGGTTGTCATTAATGCAAAGGTAATACAGAATCGAAACTGGAAGCAAGAGAAATATTTGTCGTACATACTAATATTTTGTGCTAATTTGATCTTTGAAGCATGTTAACTCACTTTCTTTATTTTCTATTTATGTAATGTATCCATTAGTATCCTCGGATTTCAAGTATTAGCTTTTATGTTTTCTGCTTGGATTTTGCTTGTTCTATATAACCAAATGCTTTTATGTGATATGGTATGCAGAAAAGTTTCCATGAACAATTCTCTTATGTAAACTTTTCCGTATGCACCATTTTTGTTACAAAACCTCCTCAAATTTCTCATTGTTACGATTTTCTTGTCAACTGTTAAACACGTTAATGTTATTTGGTTTCGTCTTTTAAGCATATTGGTTAGGGTACATTAAGCACTGTGTTCCAAGCGCGTGACTTAGAAAGTGGGAAAATAGTTGCTTTCAAGAATGTACGATTTGACAATTTTGAGCCAGAGAGTGTTTGTTTCATGGCTCAAGAAATAATGATTCTTCGCCGGCTTCACCATCCAAATATTAATAAAGTTGGAGGGATTAATTACTTCCCGATTATCATGCAGCATATATCTGGTGTTTTGAGAACATGATATCTCAGAGCTATTATCTTGCCCAGACATAAAGTTCAGTGAAGCACAGGTTTGGATATTTATGTGGAAAGATATATTTTTCTCTATGTGAGCACATTGGATTAGAACAATCTAATTTTGATTACAATGGTGATTTGCACCTTAGATGACACTAGATCAGAAAATTGAATATCTTGTAATATTTGGAAGCATGTTAGATTTTAATATTTAAAATTATTCACAACGAAAAAGAGAGGATTTTTGTGCAACTTTGAGAGTTCATGCGTGCATATTTAAGATGATTCACTGAAAATGCTAAGAGTTGTATTATTTTTTGTCGCTGCTTCTGGAGAACTGATTATTAAGCTTATTAGGAGTCATTTTCTTTTGGTCTATGAATCCTTTTCCTTTTGGGTGGAGACATGCATGCAATCAACAAGCTGAAAAGGAGATTATGTGATCTTGAGAAGAAAACACAGTTACACAATTGAACAAGAATGGAGAGTGGTTTGTTAGCTTCTCATTGCCTCACTCCTCAACCTGGTTGCTTCTGAGTGTGAGTAGCAAGACCTATAATAGTCTTTTGTCTCAACCGAAGCTCCCATTTTTGAGGAGTCCATTTTCACTCTGATTATGGGCCTTAATCAGAACTTTGAAGTCTTCTGACATGGAAATGGAGGCAAAATAGGATTGTTCTTGTAATGAAATTTGAAATTAAGAGATATATGCTCAGTACAAAAGCATGAACTGGTTATGAACATTCAAAAGGTACATCATATAATGAAATTATCTCCTTCAGAACGATAATAGAAATGTCCAGCAGGAATTCTACTATTATACAGATGGAATGGTTGTTACCTCTTCTTCTTTGGCTATAAAAATGTACTCTTCTTAGGTTTATATCATCTTGGTAGAAACTTCCATTTTTCCTCATACGTTTAGGTTTAAGGTTTATGTTCGTAAAATATATGCAGTTGAAATTGGCCGTGTTGCACCAGTTGATTCTGGTAAGTACAAGTCATCTGATTGAGTTCCATCTAAAGAAAAATATATTTTTTGCATCATTTATTCAAAAATGGTTCCTTTTCTTGTGTTGCGATTCTCAGGATTATGGTGGATTATTTTGTTGCGTACATATGGAAAATGTTCAGGCGATTTATCTATTCAAGAGAAAATTGATGTTCAAACTGGAATTAACATGATATTAAGGCTATGTCTTGCAGATGGCTTTGATATGTTTCCAACATTATTATGGGAATTCATGGTCATCCTCTGAAGATTCAGTCAAGGAAGCCATTGTTTTTTGTTATGTTTCATTCGATTAATTCTTTACTTCTTTTCCCTTCTCCCATCAGACAAAAGTGGTCCACATATACGTTACACAAAAATCTCATTTCCATAGCACATATTTGCCTTTAAAATAAAAAAAAAAAAATTTAACCACACATTTTAAGGATTAGAGCATGCCTTCCTATTTGACATTGCGCTCGCATTAAAAAATAGAGGAAAATCATAATGAGAGGCAGCATCTATATTATTATTATTGTCAAATTTATTACTCTACCACGTGCAACGCACGTGCGCTCACTAGTGTTGAAAACAAGTGAAGATGTCGATTTCGTTGAGGAGGAATTAAGGGGTGTATTTAATTGACACTTTTAAAAAATTTTATGGACTTTTATATGTGGGTGATTTTTGTGGAATTTGTGGATTTTTAAGTGACTTTTATAGATTTGTTAGGAATTAATAAAAATCTTTCTTAAACTTCTTTAGACTTTTATTAAAGACTTCTGTAGACTTTCGTTTTTTTTTTTTTAAATGTCAAGCTAAATTTCTATATACTATAATATTATTTTAAGTAACTTCTCCTATGTGTAAAACACTCACAACACATATAATTAAAAACTCATATTAATAAATTATATTTCTCATGTCAATAACAATATTTATTAACAAATATAACAACTCAATAAAATTAACAAATAACATAAATCCCAAAAAGAATTAATAACATTTTAGTAGATTAACATATGTTATTGTATATAAAACATAAGTATCGACCCATTTATTCTTTATTTTCAATAAAAAATTCTCTAAAATAGAGAGAAAACATAAAAAAATTATGTATTTTAAATTCATTTTTTTGGCATAATAATCTTTCAGCAGTATATATAATAATATAAATGACAGAAAAATAATGGTTTTCCCACCTAAAGACTCCAATTAATGGCACACCTATTTTCTAAAAAATTAAAAATGCCAAATCAATTCTTGGCTAAATACATTAATAAAATAATCAAAGTACAACAGAAGATTTCCATAACAATGCTAAACTACCACGATGGAATAATTTCTAATGATTAAGCGAAAAATTTGACTCCCACCAAAACATTAATTAAAATATTGTAAATTTATTACGCAAAATATCTTCAATTTTTGACACAAGACAATTAATGTGATATCAAAGTTTTGATTACTGCAAATTCTAGGTACAATTGCATATAAATTATTGATTACACAAATTTTTGCCTGAATGGAAGAGATACGAAAAAACCCTAGAAGTGAAAAAAAATGGATGTTCTTTATTTTGGGGGCTTTGAAGTCTTCACAAATCTCACGGTAGATGAGAGACTTTTTTTTAGATTTGCTATATATACTTTTCACTAAAAAGTCTCCAAAAGTCTGGTAAATAGAGAATCTCTAGAAGTCTTTCTTAATTTGAATACCCAGTAACTTATAGAGACTCATACAAAGTTTTAATTGAATACCCCGTGACTTTTAAAGACTTTTTAAAAGTCTCTAAAAGTCTCAATTGAATACACCAATACTTTTAGAGATTCTTAAAAAGTCTACATTGAATACTTCTAAACTTTTAAAAACTTAAGAGTCTTTAAAAGTCTCAATTTGAATACACCCCCCTAAATTTGTACCTTTCATATTTTATTTGTCTTCTTAACAAGTGAATATTGAGAGATGATAAAATATTATTAGTATATCGCTTTTCAGCATTAGAATTTAATAGTAAGATCTATTAAAATTGGTTACTAAAATTTGAACTCTTTAGTTTCTGATGGAGTTTTGATAGACGAAAATGACGATTTGAGTTATGTTGGTTATAGTTTTAAGATTGAGGTATTGAGTAGAGCAAGGAGAAACTCGTTTGATGAAGAATTTCGTTTGAGAATGATATTGAAGACGTAGAAACATACAGACATATATATTCTTTTCTTTTTTCTAATAGTAGAGAAAATTTCTTACGGTCATCATTATGATGAAACATTAATCTAATTTTCATTAAAATTATATATAATTTTGTATGAAGAATCGTATCAATAATAATATCATTATGTCATACTAGTCAAGTTAGCATTTCTAATGCCGATATTATGCATGAAAATGATTCTCTGTATTATGTCTTACTTAAGCGCATGTTTGATAGTGTTGAATTTATTTTTCAAGTGATTCTATTATAAGTTTTCAGTTAATGTGTGAACATAAAAAGTGGGCTGTAAATTGTAGGTCCTATAACGTGTATGAATAAATAGTATATTTGACCAATTTAACCAACTGAAATTATAATTTAAGCATTTCCAAACATCTGCTTAATATATCTATTTAAAACTCTGCCTTTAAAAGCACTTTCTAAATTTCCTTGTTAGATTTTGATTTTACTTTTTAAAAATTTATTAGGATTCCAGCTTTGTAAGGAAAAATAATTAGTAGGATTCGGACTCCAGATTGAATTTAGGGGTGGCAAATCAGAATTTAGTCGATGACAACCTTATCCTGGTCCAATTAACACCAAACACTGTTAATTCACAACCTTATTTTAACCCAACTAAATCAAACCCATTGGATAGTTGGACATAGGATGCCATCTTACCCAACCAAACATTTGAGTAGCCCAATCTAAACTACTTTGTGGCACACAATTTGAATGAAAATGACATCAATAGCATTAAATGGGGTTCAAATTATGGAGCAAGTCTTTTGCATCGTTTCCATTTTAGTACCACTTTTTGTGTGGTTCAAAGACGAGTTCTACCATTTCAAAATGGAAATAAAGAAAGTTTACAAAGAGTTGACAATCTTTTTGTGGGTCCTAGACCAATCCCTATAAAGGTTCTTGCATTGAGTTCATCTCAATCGTCATCTAGATAATCAATTACAGTTGAAAAAGTAAAAACTAAAATAATTATAGAAAAATTATTTATCGATTAGAATCGAGAATAAAGAAAATGATTTTTGATTAGGATGAAATTCTAGATGAGATGCTGAAATTCTTGATTAAGTCGATAAAATAAAAATGATTCTTCATAAAACAAAAAAGTTGACATGTAAATGAATACTCCAATTATAATGCTGTATTACACCAATAATTATTCCACCAGTACATTTCATTATTGGATATGTTTAAGTGCACCCACAAATTCTGTACCTCTCTAGAAAAAGAGATGGCAAGTTGGGGGGCGTTTTTGTTCTGCCCAAAATGTCATCATGCGATTATACAAAAAGATGTTTCAATCACATCAAAGGTTATTCTGAGATAAATATTGTCTCGTGTTTATTAGAACAATAATACGAGGAAATAGGAATAGTTTGACATTCCATTATTGATGAGTACTGTTCGGAATATATGTTGTGGGATTAATAGTAAAGGCATTTCCAATGTTAACTATGATTGTTTTAAAAAATTTGCCACGTGACTAAAATATATAGTGTCTAAAAGAGTTTTTTAAAATACTATTTGATAGGCACTCGGTCAAGTTGACATGTACTTATTTTGTCTAGAGTTTCGTCTAAATTTAAATGTTATGTTAGAGATATTGACTCAGTAATTAATTTGATTAGGTTTCTGTTTTAAGTGCATTGAATTTTCTGTCTAAATCAACTGTACAAAGTGATCAGTTTTGGAAGTGATAAGTTATTCCATAATAAATCTAGACTATCTAGTAAAGTTCACATCTCAAGAAGAAAAAGTAAAGTAATTTGGTTAGCATTCACACCAATATGTATGTGATAAGGTTAAAATTGGTAACTCCGAACCTCACCTTGAGCCTCGTGTGCACAGTGCTTCCCTTCTGCCTTCTAGAGAAAAGTAGCCCGGGTCCTCCACGCCTAATATTTTCGCTGTTTATTTTAGTATGCTAAATATATTAATTTTAAATGACATTCTTAAGTTTAGCATGTTTAAATTTTATTTGATTTGGACTTGTTTAATTTAAGCGGATTATTGAATTTAGTTGTGTAAATGGGTTTTAAGCAGGTTTAATTCGACGAGAATTGTGTAGTTGTATTTGATTTTAATGGAAGTGTACTAAGATGTAATCAATAAAATTTAAAACGAGGTCAATATACCGGGTTTTGAAAGTATAAAAATTCATAGAACAATTTTAAAATTTGTAACGGTTTTAAGTTAAATTCTGTCCAAATTGAAATCGATTCCTCGTCCTACCACTGGTTAAGGATGAAATACCTTTCAAATTTAAATTTAGTTGTTGCACGATTATTTTCCCGTTTGAGAGACCCACTGCCTATAGAAATTGTCTATTGGCATGTAAGCCAGTATAAAATTTACTGAAAAATGGTCATAGATCAATAAGGCGGCCTCCAATAGGCACGCCTATTGTGTGGGTTAAAATTTACACAACACGGGATTTCATTGCCTTAAAAACCTTTGGTGTCCCCTGTAATCAAAATTGGGGATTTATTGGTCAATAGAGCTTTCTTTCGTTTATTTCTTTGTTCATGATTTGATATTTGAGCGTCCTCAATTTAATATGTACCCCCTTTGTGCGGAGAGTGTTAGGCAAGCTCATTTCATGAGTCCATGGAAGCTAAATTCCAGTAAAACGACTCATAATATTTATATTGTTGAGCAATTCACCTAATGCCAAGTGCCACATTGAATGTGAGCAAGATAACACTTGACCACTTGGGGTAAGAGATCACTCCTATTATTTTATATACTTTGAAATCAATATTGAGTCCAAATGTAAGCATTGGACTTAAAATAAATAATTATCATTTGTCTCAATTATAGAAATTATAATTAATGAAATTCGCCTAATCATATTATTGGATTATAATTATTGGTTTCACTACATGTTGTTTCTTTCATAATATCAAAGATTTTTTAAGTTCAGAAATTTAGGCCATTATATAACAAAACGACAAGGGGCAATGTTTAGGGCACATGAAACTTGTTTGAACTTGCACATTATTTATGTCAATTATGTTATAAGTTATAACCCATTCGTGGGGGACCCCATTTGCCTTAACTTTGTGCTACAAATAAAGCAGGCAAAGCCATAAACTGTTTCACCCCCTAACCCAACGGCCAACTAAAACATGGCTATATTCTCAACCAAGTTGCTCCATATGGGTCCACATATATTTGGTCTCATAAATGCTTTCTTTCCTTTTTTTCTTTCTAGATGATGCGAAGCAAGGGCCAAAAAGGAGTGGGGATGAGGTGGGTGGAGGAATTTGCCTTTAGATCTCCTTAAATTTCAACACCATCAATTCTCTTATATAATGGACGATAGGGATCAAGATAGTCCCATACCTCAAAATTTGGCTGAATGGTCAACAAATAATAGATAAATCTATTTTAGACTGAGTTGATGAGCCGTGTATAATTAGACAACCGTTACGCACAGTTCTAGAAGCACTTTATGTAGATACAATGATTTTTTCTTATTTACTTAAAAAAAAAAAGTGTTACAATTTATAGGGGATTAAAAAATTAAAAATAGAATCATAAATGTTAATTGATTACAAATCAATTTTAATTGATTCTAAATGATTTATGTAAATCATTAATTGATTTAGAAGATATTTCAACACTCCTCCTCAAGTTGGTGCATAGATGTCTATCATGCCCAGATTGTCCACAAATTTTAAAAGTATGCGAATTGAAACTGCTTTGGTGAGAATATCTGCCAGTTGGTCTTCTGATTGGATTTCTGGTACCTCTAGACTTTTATCCTCCAATTTCTCTTTGATGAAAAAACGATCAATCTCAACATGTTTTGTTCGATCATGATGAATCAGGTTATGAGCCATATCACGAGCAGACTTATTATCACAGTACAGCCGAATAGGTATATTTGATGAATAACCTAAATTCTGAAGGAGTAATTTTAGCCACAATCCTTCACAAACACCAAGAGTCATTTCTCGTAGCTCCGCTTCACCACTCGAATGGGCGACCACACTTTGTTTCTTGCTCCTCCAAGAGACAAGATTTCTACCTACAAAAGTAAAATACTCTGAAGTAGATCGCATGTCATTTTTATCTTCAACCCAGTCAACATCAGTGTATACATCGATGGTTTGTTCATCTGTTTTTCTAGAAAATAGAATTCCCTTCCCTGGGGCTGATTTCAAGTATCTCAAAATTTGTATGACTGCGTTCATATGCTGTTCACCTGGATAATGCATAAATTGACTGACGATGCTCAAAGCATATGCAAGATTTGATCTTGTGTGGGCTAAGTACATCAGTCTGCCGACAAGTCTCTGGTATCTCTCTATGTCAACTGGAACTTGATCAGCTTCCATTCGTAATTTCAATCCTTTCTTGATCGGTGTATTTACTAGTTGACATGCAGACATCCCAGTTTCCTTCAAAATATCTAAAGCATATTTTCTTTGGGACAAGAAAATACCTTTTTGAGATCGAGATACATCTATTCCTAAGAAGTACTTTAAGGGGCCTAAGTCTTTCATTTCAAATTCTTTGGACAAGTATTCCTGTAGAGCCTTCATTTCAACTGGATCATTTCCTATTATCACCATATCATCAACATAAACAATAAGCGTAGTAACTTTACCGTTTTGTTTCTTTAAGAACAAAGTGTGATCTGAATTGCATTGATGATAACCAAAGGCTACCATAGACTTTGTGAATCGTCCAAACCAAGCCTTGGGAGACTGGTTTATACCATACAATGATTTCTTCAGTCTACACACCTTCTGGCTTTGATTTTCTGTCACTTTGCATTCTGGAGGAAGATCCATGTAAACTTCTTCAGATAGTTCTCCATGTAAAAATGCGTTCTTCACGTCAAACTATTGTAAAGGCCATCCGAAACTTGCAGCCAAGGATAACAAGACTCGGACTGAGTTCATTTTTTCTACGTGTGCAAAGGTTTCAGTGTAGTCAATTCCATAAGTCTGAGTATACCCCTTTGCCACCAATCTTACTTTGAAGCGTTCAATTGTACCATCAGCTTTGTGCTTTACAGAAAAGATCCATCGACATCCAACTGTTTTCTTTTTCGTAGGACGATCTACAAACTCCCATGTTTGGTTCTTTTGTAAGGAGGCTATCTCTTCATTAATTGCGACTTTCCACCTTGGATAGGTTAAGGCTTCCTGTACACTGTTAGGAATAGATACAATAGATAATTGATTTACAAATGACTAATTTGTTTGTGACAATTGATGTGTAGACACATAATGGTTCATAGGATATCTTACTTTACTAGACAATTTAGGTTCATAAGTTGGTTTTGGAATACCTCTTGTGAGACGTTGTGGTAACTATCTTTTAGACGACTCAGGAATATCTTCAGCTAACGATTGGTTTGGTATATTACTCGGGAGAGACTGCAACTCAACCTCTGAAGTTTCCTGATTTTTGGATGTTCATTACCACTTATATCAAAGCATTGACCACTAGGATCCAATTCATCAAGTACGTCCAAGTTTTAACCACTCATATCCAATTCTTCTACACTGTCATTAGATATTTCGACCATATCAAGTTTTACCTCATCCACATCTGTCACAAGGTTATATTCAAGAGTTTGAATTTTCTCAAAATACTCCCTCTAAAATTTAGACTCAGAGTAATATATTGCATCTTCATCGAAAACAACATCCATAGTGATAAACATGTGCCGAGTAGGGGAGTGATAACATCGATACCCTTTTTGATGCAGTGCATATCCAACAAAAACACATTTCAAGGCGCGAGGCATTAACTTACTTCGTTGATCTTTGGGAAGATGAACATATGCAATACAACCAAAGACATGAGGAGGCATGTTGGGGATTGTGGGAGCTACAACAGCGACAGTAAGTGCTTGAAATGGTGTTTTGAAGTTGAGTGACCTCGAATGAACTCGATTGATGAGGTAGGCAGTTGAGAGAAGAGCTTTACCCCAGTAGTGGAGGGGCATATGTGCTTCAATGAGGGAAGTGCGAACAACCTCCAATAGGTGTCTATTTTTTTCTTTCAGCAACACTGTTCTGTTGTGGCGTATCTAGGCAACTGGTTTGATGAATAGACCCATGAGAGTCCAAGAATTGTTGAAACTCATTACTACTATATTCTCTTCCGTTATCACTTCGGAGTACTTGTATCTAGGCATTGTATTGTGTTCTTACAGTATTGTAAAATTTCTTAAATAATACTGTAACTTCTTATTTGGATTTCATAAGGCATAACCAAGTCATTCGAGTACAATCATCGATAAAAGTAACAATCCAATAGGAGCCTCCCAATGTAGGAATTTTGGAAGGACCCCATACATTATAGTGAATAACCATAAATGGATTTGGACTTTTATTTAAAATTAAAGGAAATGAAGCACAACGGCTTTTAGCAAGTTCACAAACATCACATTTGAAACTAGAAATATCCAAATCAGTAAACAAAGTAGGAAACAAACGTTTTAAATATCCAAATGAGGCATGCCCTAAACGTCGATGCCAAAGCCAAATCTCAATTATTTTCTTGGTACTGTTGACGGCTAGAGCATGTTGTAGTTTGATAGAAGTTGTTGACTCTAGATCCAAGTAGTACAACATCCCTTTCTTAATACCATAACCAATAGTTTGTTGAGTCTGAATATCCTTAAACACACAAGAGTCCGGACCAAAAATAACCACACAAGACAAGATATTGGTGATTTGAGGAACAGAGAGAAAATTATAGTTCAAAGAAGGTACCACTAATACAGAATCAAGATGTAAAGTTTTAGTAAGATGGGATGACCCTTCTCCAAAAACTAGGGTAGTATTACCATTTGCAGTAGAGACATATTTTCGAGAAGAGGGTTTCAGTTTAAAGACTTGATTCACATCAAATGTCATATGATCAGTGGCACCAGAATCAATTATCCATACATTATTCAAAACAGGTGCAGAAATATTAAAAACTTTACCTGCTCTAGAAGGGGTTGCCAGTGTTGACGAAGTAGATGGACCAATATCGTCGTTTGTTTGAGCAAGTGATGTCATAGATGGTCTCCTAGCATTTCGATGACGAGTTGGGTCCCACCAGTCTGGATATCCAACTAACTCAAAGCAACTATTTTTGGTATGACATGTTTGGTTGCAGTGAATACATTTCAATGAGGTTTTATCGACAGTGGAATTCTTAATTTGTTGGATTTGGGACGATCATGTAATGTTTGACTGGGTTGATGTCGAGAAAGCATTGCGGAAGCATCAATTTTGATAGTCTCCTCATTAAAGACAGTGGATCGTAAGTCCTCACGACGAACCATGGAATAACACTAATGGATTTGCAATTGAGAAGAAGATAATGACGTCAACTATTGTTGAATTTGAGGTTTGGTGTTTTTTTTTTTTGATTTGGCCGGTTTCGATTTGGTTTTGTGAAAGAGATTTGGTTTCGATTTCTGATTGTGGGTATTTGTGGTTTTGTGAGTAGAGTTTTGGGATGAATTTTTGGACTTAGATTGTAAAGATTTTCAGAACCTTGTTCGGCTCTCATACCATGTAGAAATAATGGTTTTTTCTTAATTCACTATGAGAAAAGTGTTACAATTTATAGGGGATTAAAAAGCTAAAAATAGAATCCTAAATCTTAATTGATTACAAATCAATTCTAATTGATTTTAATAATTTATGTAAATTATTAATTGATTTAGAGAATATTTCAACACTTTAATCTATCGTTAATTCAAAATGCAGGTCGGGAACTAAGTTAATAGAAGCGCTATAAGTTAGAGACAAATGCTTCAGTTTCCCCAAGCTGTAAATCCACAATTATTTATTATTTATGAATGAATGTCCTGTCAAATAATGAAAATACTAAAATGATTGTGAGATTGGAAATAATATTTGTTTTTGTCAAAAGTATTTGTCTGAACAAAAAGTTACCATTACATAGTTTTAAACGCAAGAATGATGCTTCCATCTGAAAGTCTAATATATCCAAGAAAAAGTCTCGTAAAGAAATGATAGAAAGGGGGGAGGGTGTGAGTGGGCCAAATCCAATAGTAAAAAAGCAATGCTTTAATGGAAGGCGGTGCATATGATATGATGTGCACTGTGCTCTTTTTCCTCTTCAGTGAAAACTTTCAAATTAAATATATCTTTTTCCTATTACTATCAAATTATTCTTTTTTTGACTAAATGGTTTGTATAAATATATATACTAATTAATATCATCCTGATTTTCTTTCTTTTTCTTATTTTCTAAATTTTCAATCATTTATACTTGACTTGTACATGCAGCAAATGAATATTCTAAATAGTTTATTATCACGAGTCGTTTTTGTCGTATTGTTCACTTTATAATTAATTAGATTTATTGAATGTCCTAAAAATTTGTAATTAAAGATTTTTTTTCTAATTTATGATAAAATTTTATATCAAAATCTCATCTTTCAAATGAAATTGAGTTCAACTATTTAAAATTGATGTGAGTAATTGTATATGAAAATTGAAAGGACGTTGATCCTATTATATAAACGATATTAAATAATGACACCAATAATATGAGATGATTGATAAGGATAATTGCTCAATGAATGAGTGGTTTAGTGGAGATATAAGTAGGCATAGTGATGCTACTAGCCTACTCCTTTCAATCCTTTCTTTTTGTAATTCCACAAAGAAAATAAAAAATAAAATAGAAGAAATTTCTTAAGTACAACAAATTAAATATAGACACATTCAATTCTTCAAATTTTCAAGTTCCAGAATCCATAATAGATAGTCTAGAGTACATAAGTTCAAGATAAAAATGTAAGTCAAATTATAAAGAATTAAATTTTTTCTCCCAAAATATTCCCACATAAATAAAAATATAGTATTTTTCATTTAAAATAATACTTCTGTATTCCATTTAAAAATATATAAAGCAGTCATTTTTCAATTATTTATTTATTTATTTGGTGGAGGTGTAAAGTGTAAAAGTTGACACAAATTAAATGAAGACTCTCTCATGGCAACATTGGTCGGCTAAGCGTAAAGACAGGAACTAACAACGGACAACATGAAACCTTATCCCCCACAAATTCAGCCCTCCATCATTGCCAACTTCTACGCAAATAACATCACAATCAATTCTCAACGGAATCAAATGCCCATCAAACCAAATCATTTGTGGGCCCTTTTTGTCTACTCAATCCCTCTTTATGCCTTCATCAAATGCCACGTCTATGTTTTTCCCATTTATATCTGCCATTTGTCTCGTTAATTATGCTTCTTGCATCAATTGCTAACTAATTTCCGGCTCTAGAGGTTCATAATATAAAAAATTTATGGTACACATTAAAACTCAGAGAAAAATGTCAAAGCTAACAAAATAATAAAGTCTAAGAGCATCTCAATGGATTGTGGTTGACGTGAAAATTAAATAAATGATCTTCTAGATTACGTGAAATGAATAGACGATGAAATTCAAAAATTCTCTCCAATGAATTCATTCTACAATATAATAATATTGATTATGTGGCATTTATTTTTTTAAATTAAAAATAATAAAACTAACATACTTAACACAATTTTAAAAAATTAAGTCAAAAATTAAACAATTGCTGACTCACCATTCTCACATAACATCTAAATGTAGAAGGAGTGCTTCACATCTTCTATTTTTTATAGTGCCACGTCAGCTTCGCATAATATTCTATATTGTGTATTGAAGAAGTATTTCTAATAGACATTGTCTATTTAGTGATGTGGCACACATTTTCTTCCAATCCATTGAATGCATTGGAGATGATCTAATGAATAACTTACTTTCCTTCAAATGACCTGCCTATAATTTTTACTCATTTTTTAAAAGATGATTACGAATTTTTCTCTACAGTAAAGTAACTACGACAAAATTAATATTTTTTTATTTTACACTTTATTTAAAAAATTATTCATTTTTAATTTCAGTTATTGGATATAGTTCGAAATATTAAATGATGATGTATAGATTCTCATGAAAGCAAGTAAAGTGTTTTTTTTTTCCCATTTAAATACAATTAAAACATATACAATGACAAACCGCCGACACTAGTATAAATAATATCTCTTTTTGACACTTATAATTGCATTAACAACGGTTAATAATGATACTAAGAGGACCACCTAGATAGAGTTGGCGACTTTTGTGCACACGGGCAATAAAGGAGTTGGATGACCTAAGGACATCCACTTGCTATTTTGTTGATTGGATTAGATTTAGGGGATGAATTAATTAATTAGTATCATGAATTTTGTAATTATTCCTAATCACCCGATAAAGTGCAAGTTGGGGCGGATTCCATCTTATTTATTTTTCTATAATATATTGAAATCTGAACTGTGTCAAAGGAGGATTGAGGAAAAGTAGGGACAAAGTCAATGCCAATCTAGTTGCTTTTGGTAAAAGACAAAGGTTTTGGTTCTTGGATGACATAATTTTTTTAAAGAAATTCATTTAATTTTGAACTAATTATTCCCTCAATGAATAGAATATTTTATGAAATTAATTAATTAACAATAGAATATTATGTATATAAAATTAGTACCATGTTGAAATCTTTCTTTTAGAAGATGGCGAATATATATCATGTTGCTTATTGTGATATAAGGGTGTGTTTGATTGGAAATGGTGGGGGAAAAAAAATTTCATGTAAAAAAACAAATAAAAACCACCAAAATGGTGAGAAAATATTTTCCACCAAAATGTCCAAATTCATGCTTCAAGTGATTTTACCCTAGAATTCATTTTCCTTTTCCACCTTGTATCAAACAATCAAAGTAGGAAAATATTTTCCTCTGATGTGACATTATTTTCTTCTGATGTGATATTTTCCACGAAAAATGGTGCAATTAAACGAACCCTAAGATTAAAATAAGAGCTGTAAAATAAATTTTTATAATGTTTACGATTTCACGTCATCCGCCTTAGGACTTGTTGGAATATTCTTGTATCCCTTTTGATGATAGAAATGATAACAATTGTGCACGTCCGCCTCAATGATTCGCTAGCTTCACCGGCTTGCCCATCCTGATGGTCCCATAACTCGCGCTTTGATAGATGGACAAAAATAAACCGACTGTCGTTAAACCAGTCATACCCATGACCTATGGAGTGACAGTAACCACTGGTATTTGAGAAGCTGTAATGTCACTTATTAACTCCGAGTAATGAGGAAGATGAAAGGGCACTCGTCATCAAAGACAGACTCCCCTAATCGTCCCTATAATTATAGGTTGATCCTACTCTTCCATATCTTTTTACATTGCTATTCTGCATATCTAATGTAATCATTTACTGATTATCACACCAGAGTGGTCGCGGGAGATAATGCCTTGCCACTTTTTACAAATCTCTACCACTGTCACCACCGCGCTCGGAGAAGGAGAAAAATATTTATCATCAATTGACACAGTTGTGGGAACTCCGCACAAAAAGTCATGGCTCGAACTAGAAGAGCGAAGAATACAATCGCCCTTCAAGCACCATCGGGGATGTTGCACTAAGTCCAACACCGACATTAACCACCCACAGCAAGAGTTTGCCCCTATCGCTCAACTAGCGACACTACAGGCGCAGGTGGCGACTCAACTCCAGGATTGAAACACTGTGGCGTCTCAACCATCCCTGGCTCTTAGTCTTCCACCGATAGGACCATCACCGCCAGGGGTTCCGCCCTAGGCTCCTAGTTTTCCACTGGTGGGACCGTCGTCGCTAGGTACTCCACCCCAGGCTCCTAACTTTCCAGCAAGGAAAACACTGACAATAGTGGCTCCGCCACTTGCTCTAAGTTCTTTGGCTCCATCATTTGCACCCCAAATTCATTCATTGAAGTCTAACCCAAATCCATTATGGGACAATCGTTATCGGTGGCTCTGCCTACGCTAGGTGAGATACCAGTGTTAGGCATCGAGCAACTATTATAAGACATGATTAGTCGCAAAATAGTAGATGATATGTCTAGAAAAAGTGCCAGACAACAATCATTGGTATTGGAAGAAGATCATTTTGCCCCAGAAGTGATGGTTGTTCCCTTGCCACGAAACTTCATACAGCCAAAGATAGAGAAGTATGATGGGTCCTCTGACCCTGTTGATCACTTTAGGGCCTTTGTTGATTTGATGAGGTTACGAGTCACCCAGGTGTAATTATGTGCAGGGCCTTACCACCAACACTTAGGTGAGAGGCAAAGGACTAGATAACAACCCTTCTCCTAAAATTCATCCGCACATTTGCATACTTTGCCAGCAGCAAGCGGGCTAAGAAGACAATTATCGAACTGATGCAATTGACCCAGGATAAAGAAGAGCTGCTGAAAGATTTTGTTGCCTGGTTCAATAGGGCCACCCTGGGGATCAAGGATCAACAGATGTCTGCTGTAGTCATTGACATGATGAGTGAAACTAGAAGTTGCGCCTTTCAAGATGTTACTTTCCAAGAACCCGTCGGATACGATGCATGAGTTACTAAGGAGAGGGGATAAGTATGTGGATACTGAAGAAGCATATTTCATTACTAAATGCACGAAAGATCGAAAGGAACCTGAGTCTAACAAAAAGAAGACTCGGGATGAGCTCGAACCTTGAGATGACAAAGGCAAGCAGAAAATGAACCATATAAGGTGGATAAATGATGAGGGTACCAATAAAGGATCAGACTAGCTGAGAAGTCCTGTGTACCTATTGGACTCGACCTGCGGCAACTTTTTATTTTTACTACAATATTTATTAAGTGTAAGACAAGCGATACAAACATTCTCAACTACTACAACGGTCAAACAAGGCGATGAGCATCTGTTTAAAAACAAGGCGATGAGCAACTATTTAAAAACGATAAACCTCTGTCTAAAAATCAAGGCGATGATTCTCTACTAAAATTAAAGGTGATAAGCCCATGCTAAAATCCAAGTCGATGAGCCTCTATCTAAAAATCAAGGTGATGAACCTTAGTCGAAATAAGCAAAACTCCAATGGAACGAGAACACAAAATGAAAGGGGAAACCCACGTCTAGAAACGGGTGCAAACCGCCCCACCAAAACGAGCGGGCGCACACCCAACTAATGGGCGTGTGTGCACGCCTACCCCATACCTAAAAGGAGACGTGCGCCCATCCAACTATGGGGCGGGCCCACACCCTAACTAAGGGCGCGACGTGCACCGAATAAAGAGGATGTGTGCCCACCTGTCCCCACTATAATGGGTTAGCGAATGCCTATCGAGTCGTGCGCCCGATCCATCCTACTCATACCTATATTTTTGAACTACTTCATCGTCATAATATTGACTGGGGGCTATATGCACTTATAGTACACAAACTTACAAACGATGATAGAAATGAGCAGGTGTAGTAGATTATTTCTACTTCCCATTGGCGATAGTCTATGAAAAAGTTACCAAAAAAGTTAGAAATGAGCAGGTGTAGTAGATATTTCTACTTCCCATTGACGATAGTCTATGAAAAGTAGAGGGGTTTATGATGATAGAAACGATGATAGTTGTTATATGTTGTCTGTCAATAGTGGCACGCCCGCCTCACCGACTCGCCCGCACTGATAGTCTTATAGCTCGCTTCTGATAGGTAGATAGCAATAAATCGATTGTCATTGAACCAGTTATACCCATAACCCATGGAGTGACAATTACCACTGGCGTTTGGAAAGCTATAATGTCCATCATTAACTCAGAGTAACGAGGGAGATGAAATGGCACCCGTCATTAAAAAAAGACTCTCCCAATCACTACTATAAATAAAGGTATCTTTCTTCATTACTATTTTGCATATCTAATTTAATCATATACTAATTATTATACTAGAGTGGACACGGGGATAAAAGTCCAGCCATTTTTTGCAGATCTCCACCACTGTCGTCACTACGCTCAGAAGAAAATAAAAATATTTATCACCACCTTTCAATATTTCACTGCATGAAATGCAAATAAGGACAAACTTCTAGAGTGGTGTTAAATAATTATAGTTAATTACAAATGGCACATAATATTTATGTTTGATAGTTAAATTAGACCAAATTAAATAAAATGAAAGAAAATAATTAATATGTTTATGCTGTTATCCAATCTTGTTAAATTGATCATGTCGTGTGCATTTTAAATTGTGCTAATCTAATTCTTCCCATCACAACATTGATTACATTTTTTTTCAAAAAAAAAAATAAAAATGAGAAAGTGCAGATTGTTTTGCTTGAATTACCATGCATCTTTGGTGACCTAACTTCTCATCAGCAAAAGCCGACAATCATTATTGAATGTGTTCATAAGCCTACAGATTTGTAGGTCCCAAACACGCCCTATCAACTTTCTAGTTAAGCAAAGATCCTAATATTCTTGTTCATGAATCATATTCTATCACCATTATAAACTCCACGAAACTCACCCCCACAGTAGCCTACTTTTTCCTTTTCCTTTTCCTTTTTACCTTTTCCTTTTTCTCTTTCCCACACAACAAACAAGAAAACACATCCCTATCCCATGTTCCAACATTTTTCAGTGGATAATTACATTCTGTCCTCCAATTCCATTCTCTGGAATAAAGAAATTAAAATATATAAGTCTCAATATTAGACCAAACATGGTGTAAGAGACACAAGATTGCTAATCATGTACCTTTTAATTAATTCCTACCTTAAATCTCCCAAACAACCATTTTAATCCTCGAACATGAACAGATATATATGTCCCGGTTTTGGGGGGGTAATCATTGGTGCAAATGGTTAAGGTAAAAAACGAAATTAATGCCCAGAAGAATGAAAAGAGAGATAAAAAGTTAGTGCTAATAAGTTGGTATGATAATGGGAGGCGAGAGGGTAGACGAATCATTCTCTTGATGTGTGTGTGTCTACCATTGCCATGTGAATCCACGTATTCTTGCTTTACACGGATTCATGCCATATAAATTCTAAAGAAACGTGGGTTGTGGGGTAGAGGGGTGATTGGAGATAAAATTAGTGGGGTTCAAATGGTCAACCTGTGTGTGTTGTGTGTGTGGAGAGAGAGAGAGACTTTTCATCATTCTGCATACCAAATTCTTTTCTCTACTTATTCATTCATTTGATTGTAAATACTAGGTAGCCTCCCACCCACCCACCATTCCTCTACAAAAGTCTCTTCTCATTCTCTGTTTTTCTTCATTTTCACACAATTTCTCTCTACATATATACACCTTTAAACTAAACCAGTCTTCTTCATATACAAAACCTCTCTGCTTCAGTCTTTTAAATCGCTCTACGTAAATGGGCGTTGATGATTTATGCAATACAAGCCTGGTTTTAGGCTTGAGTAATTTTCCATCCACCGTTGAACGAACGTCTAAAAAATTATCCCAAAAGTTTGATGGAAAATTTTCTGAGCCTTCATTGACTTTGAGTCTTTCTGGTGAAACTTATGATCAGATTCAGATACTGAAGAAGGTGGATTCTGATAACAAGGTTTTTAATGACCCTTCTGCTGATTTGTATAGACAAGATAGCGCTGCTTCATCGTTTTCTAATGCTAGTGTGAAGAGGGAGAGAGAGATTGGGAGTGAAGAGGTAGAAATAGAAAAAGTTTTATCAAGAGTTAGTGATGAAGACGAAGATGGCCCTAATGGAAGGAAGAAACTTAGGCTCACTAAAGCCCAGTCTGCTCTTTTGGAAGAAAGCTTCAAGCGACACAGTACTCTCAATCCTGTAATTTCTTTCTCTCTCTCTCTCTCTCTCTCTATATATATATATATATCAAGATCTCTTATTGTTTATACGTAATTGCCTGATTATAAGGACTATACTGACGATAGATTACGATTTATCATCAGAAACAAAAGCAAGACTTGGCAAGGGACTTAAAGCTTAGGCCTCGACAAGTTGAAGTTTGGTTTCAGAACAGGAGAGCAAGGTCTCATCTTTAACCCATGAAAATCATTAAAAAATCTCCCTTTTCAATAATATGTATCTATATCTTGAAAAACGTACAAGTAGATTCCATCTTTAAGAAACCAGGAAAGGATAAAGAAAATCGAATATTGACTTTCGATATATAGTAAAAGATATTTTCAGGGTGAAATATATAATTTTTTTTTTATATAGTTGCAATTGATAATAAGCCTGAGTAATCCCATGCTTGTTTATACAGGACAAAGCTGAAGCAAACGGAAGTGGATTGTGAATTCTTGAAGAAATGCTGTGAAACACTAACAGAAGAAAATAGGAGACTGCAGAAAGAATTACAAGAACTCAAGGCACTAAAACTAGCCCAACCCTTATACATGCAGCTGCCAGCAGCCACCCTCACCATGTGTCCTTCCTGTGAGAGGATTGGCGGCGGGACCGTGGGTGAAAACAAGTCCAACAACCCTTTTACAATGGCCCCAAAGCCTCACTTCTATAATCCTTTCACAAATCAATCAGCAGCTTGTTAAGTTTAGCTTTTACTGGGCAGATTAAAATCCCAACCCTTTTTTTTTATTTGGTTAAGGGCATAACGAAAGGATTATGTTTTTTGTGATCTTTATAGTAAATTATTAAGTTTGTCGGTATATGTATAAAATTAGTTCTAATGTACATATAGCTTTTTAATTGCCTTTAAATTCTTTAAATTATCTTTGAATTGTTGTTGGAATTATACTTCAATTATTTGTTGTGAAGGCGTTGCCTCACGTTTATTTGTCTGTGATTCTGTTAGTTTTTTTCTTTTCTTTTTTTCTTAACATGCAAAAGGAGATGACTAGAGGCGTGTAGACTCAGAAAAAACAACGGAAAGTACTTTCAAATAATAAGGGACTTTCATTTTTATTAATTAAAAATATTGGCAAATAATTACTAATAAATTTATTCTAATTGTTACAAATTTAATAAAATCAAACTCAGTAACAACAATTGATTTTAAGATCTGCAAGTTTAATCGATTTTTTAACCATATATTTCATTAATTTTTATCAAAATCTGTTAAAATTTTAATTTTTAGCAAAATCAAACAAGCAGTTATTTGGTTCAGATTAAAAATCTACTAAAAAATTATGATCAAAGCTAAAAAATTAATTTTAACCCCGTATTTTATAGGACGTATAATTTTTATTAAATTTTTAATTAAATATTTCAGCAAAAAAATTTCAAAATCTGTTAAAAGAAATTCTCAAATAACTCTTAATTTTATTATTTAATATATATTTGATAAAATGAAAGATAAGATGATGATCTCGTGGCCGCGTGGATGTCACAACTTTAAGGGGCCGGTGGTTCACAACCCCACATGACGTTCCCCCTTCCCCCTCTCATAACCCTACCACAATTTTTTCTAACAATCTCATTATCAAATAACATGACTTCCATGAAATTAACTTTAGGGGACCTTATTTTTAGGTTGATTAGGCCAACTCAACCTCTTATGCTAATTAAGGCTTGTTTGGTTTTCAATTTTTTTTTAAAAAATTTATTTTTTTGCTTACTATTTTTAACTTTTCAAATTTTTTACATTACAAAAATGTTTGAAAAGTCATTAAAGTAGGCAAAAAAATCAATTTTTTTTTTTTTTTTTAAAAACCTACACCAAACAAACCCTTTGTTCATGATTTACAAGAAAATGTTCTCTACCAATTTTTATCTATATCTTTTACTATAGATTTGACCCCATAATACTTTTAAAAAATTATAAAAATTAATGCACAATAAAATAAAGTCATCACAATATCTTCACGTATATATCTATTAGTCTCAATTTGATCTTTATTTTAAAAATATATTTAGTATAATAATTTAATATCTCAATTATTTACTTATAATACATACCAATATTATAAACTAAACATTTTATATAGTGCTAATTAATAATATCTTAATGTCAAGTCAAAAAATTTGGGTATGAAGTATGAACATAAGCATTGAATATTTATGATACAATTTCTTCATGGACACGTTATCATGATTGGTCACAAACAAAGTCCAAGGCTGAATCATTGGAAGGATCTATCATGGTCTAAATATATGGTCCACTTACTGTCCTTTATTTTTCTTTTTCATATTAATTTATATTTGTTCCCTAGAAATGTCGATGGTGGCGTGGAACTGTGGACCGAAAAATTGATAGGTTACTGCCTTGAAACTACATCTTTTGATCTGGTCTAATTATATTTATGTCTTCACTGTCATATCATGATTAAATTGTACTCTTTCAAATGCCCCTTTTGAACGCCATTTATAGACAATCTTTTTTTTTTTTTTTTAGCAAGAGAAATATATAAGTGTATTTTTTTTAAATCAAAACTTGCGCGTGTTTGGAGTTAAGAATTAACAAGTCTTTACTGAAAAATTATTTACGAAAGAATTTGTAGTAAAAAATTTGAAAGAAAACTGACGGCTTATGTGCTTAGCTCAAGCACGTCGATCATATGCGTAGATACAAGAACTGTACTATATTTTTTAATGACTCATTTTAATAAAGATTTTTCATTTCTAATATTTCATAAAAGTAACAAATATAATCTTATCCAATTTTTTTGGTGCAATTCAACTTGAACTTTTGAAAATTAGAAAAAATTGTTTTTTTTGTTCTAATTTCAATGTTATAATTGCATAAAATGACAAATTTGGCATCTTATGTAAACAAACAAAAAGAAAGAAAAGCAACAAAACAAAATAATTGAAGGGAAATTGCAGCAGAAATCTCAACCTTTCAAAAAGTACTAATAAGTCCTACATAAAAATAAAATGAAAAAAAATCTTTCAAACATCACCGCCGACACTTGGCGAATTTGGGGCTCAGCCTTAGGGAGTGGGGTTGTTGGGGGAAATGAAAATTTTTCATTTTTTCCCCTGTTTTTTAAGTAGGACCCATTAGTACTTTTTGAACTATTTAGAACTTTCACTGCAATTGCTTCCTTTTCTTTTATGATCATGTTAGGTGGAGTTTAAAACAATTTTTTTTTTTCCCACAAACTCATTTTTAATTATATTTTACGAAACTCACAATTTTTATCAATTTTTTAAATACATTTTATTCATTTTTATTAAAGTCTCTTAAAAACTACTTTTAAATTCTACTAAACAAGCACTACATATTTAAATAGGAGAATAAATATGTCATTTTATACTATCATAACAACAAAATTGGATGAAAAAGTCAAACTGTGCTAAGTTTTGAAAGGGTGGAAATGAATTGTGAAAAAACTACTTTTATGTCTTTTAATAAATATTTAAAGGGATTGTTCCTCGTAACAATAAATTTGAGAAATAATTACGATTCTTGATGTATATTAATTTAACAGTGTAAATCTATTAAAATCTTTTAAAACTCTTATATCCACATCAAAATATATCACAATAAAAGTTTAATACATTTAAATTATTAGATTAATTTAAATTAAAGACCGTGATTATTTATTATATTTATTTGTCAAGTATATTGGTAAGAGGAATAGCCTCCATATTTAAATTTGGAAAAGATAAAAATGAAAGTTTATATATGGTAAAAATATCTTTCTTTTGAGCAATATAAAATCTCTAGAAAGGGTAAAAGGAGCCATTTGAAACCCCAAAGGTCAAGAATATACACTTAATTAATAACATTAAATCGTCATATGTAAAATATAATTGTTTATTTACGTAATGTCCTTTTTAAGAATTAGTCGGGATATTAGATTTGTGTTGAATGTATCGTGTATGCATGCGTAAGTCTTTAATAATATAGAGAGATAAACAATATGGCCGACACATGTCTTATGTTTACTCAATTGTCGGCTTGTCTAATTTGGGAAACATTAGGATTTAATAATCATATATTTGAAAATATTTAAATTATAATTTTAGTTGGTCAAATTGGTCAAATATACTATTTATTCATATATGTCATATGACCCATAATTTACAACACACTTTTTATCCACACATTTACTAACAACTTATAATAAAAACATTTAAAAAATAAATTCAACACTATCAAATACGCGCTAAATCAGCCTTTGCCTTGTAATCTCGTTGCAATATATACTTTTAAATACTCGTAATAGACTATGATAATTAGACAAGACAATTAGATCATACTCGTAATAACACTTTTCGCATTTAAATCAGTTCATACTTCATACTGTAATGATTAGACAAGATAAATCATTAATCATTTAATTAGTGTCTAACAATAATACTTTTTTTTTAAAAAATATGTTACACTTGACAGTGACGTCGAGATAAAATAATTAGTCACTAAATAAAAAATCTAGTACATCAGTAAATAAAAAATAAAAATAAAATCTAATTTTTAAGTAAAGTTATCTTAAAGAGTAAATTTCATTTATAGTCACTAAATTTCAGCAAAATTTCAATTGGATTACTATATTTTAATTTGTGTCAGTTATGTAACTTAACTTTAGTTTGGTTTCAAATTTACCACTATGTTATATTTTGTCGCCCATCATCTATTAAATTGATGAAAATTGTTCAGTTGTATATATAATCGTCAATGGCACCATGGAAATGAAAATTGTAAAATGAGCAATATTTTTCTTTTTAACACTATTATGAGGTAGCAAAGTGGGAAATTGGCATACTGCCATACCAAGCATCGTATGTAAAATGTCCATTGTTGTACAATTGCCAATTAAGCAATTTTAATTAATTTAGGAGACGGTATGTGATAGATTGGTGAAATTAAATTTAGTGACCAAATTAAAATTGAATCAAAGTTGAATAACTTAATTGAGATATTGCTAAAGTTCAGTGATCGCAGTGTAAAGTGATTTAAATCATGATTTGCAAAGCAATATATGGCTTTATTGGACTGGACCGGAAACATTTTGAAGCCTGGTTGGTAGTGTGCAGCAGGATTTGGTATTAGACTCCGCCCTAAGCCCAATAATGGAAGCGAGTAATACAAAGTATGACAGGTAAAATGGAAAATAGAGCTAAGTAAGAATTTGAAGCAATTTTTCTTCTCTTTAGTTTTTATTAGGTTTGATTTGATTTTGATTAAAATTAGATTTTTTTTAAAAGTTGTAAAAAGTTATTCATAAATATAATAAATTTAAATGTTTGTTTTAGGTTGATAAGAATGTAAATTAAATAAAAGTATATTAGAAAAATGAAAAATTTAATATACCTTCTATAAAGTAAAGTAAGTGGCCTAAAATTTGGGACAGATAAATAAGAAAAACGAGTCGATCTTCTGTGTGGAACGGTGAGAGTATTGATTTTGAATATAACTTCTTAGCCAAATTTAAAGTGAAATCAATCAATCTTTTGATTTTTCAATTTTCTAAAATTCAAAATTTCAAGGGCCAAAATTAAATGCCGTCTCCTCGGACCCGCCGGTGGACAAGCCAATAATTTGCACTGCATCGTTTGCCGGAGCATATATACAAGCCCGCCACTAAAGAAGTCAATAAAAGTAAAAAAAAAAAAATCGGGTTTATAAACGGTTGAAGTGCAGGTAAGGTGTTTGTTATTGGGATCAAATGACGTTCTTCTTAACAACGCTTGCAACGGTTCGAACTGTTTATCGAGTTGTGGAAGTATGTTGCACTGATAGTGATTCTTTTGTATTTCTGGCCGTGGCAGATTATTTTCAGAATTCGACACTAGCAGACAAACAAATATGGACGTCAGCATGGTAAAATTTGGAAATATTTTGTGTTTCATTGAAACAGATGCTTGTTACATGAAACTTCCAATTATTATTTTGGATATATTTTAGGAATTTGCTGAACAAAATAGGTGTTTGGAGCTGGCAAAATCATCTGCTTACTACCGCAGGATATATTCAGAGGTATTTGTTTGTTTGTTTGTTTTTAGTTCTGAATAAGGCTTTGCTTTCAGTATTTCTGACTAGTATCCAATTATCTTCATAACTATAGGCCTCGGTGCAGTTTTTTTAAAAATGATGTTGGGATATTAATGTGCTGCACTGACTATTCTACGATCTTTCCTTTTTCTCGTACAATCATTTTTCTTTTCAGCGTGATGTATTCCTACTGTAATTACGGTCACATATAATGTAATTGTTCATTGAATCACTTTTCTAGTGGTCTCCATCTACGTTTTGAGATTGTGGAACAGTTTGGTCTCGACTAAGCTTAATAGGAAGATAGATTACAGTCTACAGATTAAAATTGGTGAGTTTCTCGTTAATGTATATTCACGTATTGTGTCTTTCCTATAGTACTGGGTTCTGAAAGTTGAAAGTCCTAAACTTGTTATGATACTCAAAAACTTGTTAAGAATCAAACCCTGCATCAAATGGCACTGAAAATTGTTAAATAGTAGATGAAAGGACTGTTTCACTCATATCTTCTTTGTAGTGAATCAAAAGAAATGGTTGATGCACATTGGGCAATGCTCATAACAGCTTAGTGATGCTTTCATTTTCTGTATATGATAGACTTTCGATATTGTTTGTTTAGGAAAGATATCATCTTGTGATACCTATCTGCGTCACTCATTAGATTGAAGCTGCAGTACTTTGGCTTTGTTTCAAATGCTTATGCAAGTTGCAGTATTGATCTGATATTTTTGTCACTGGGAATTGATGGCTAATGCTTCAAACATGGAGTGAAGATTTGTATGACATTTGTTTATGTATTTAGGTAGAAGAGGTTGGATGGGAACACCTACTGAAATTGCAGGAATATCTGACATTTCTTAGCTTCCGTCTCATGTAAGGCTATCTTGCAATCAGAACCTAATTGCTATTTTTGTAGAAGGAAGAAATAAATAATGCATTACTATTTTCTATGTTAATTTTAGCTTAAAACTGCTTCATATGTTGTTCTGAGCCCATACTTTATCTTTCCCAGACTATTTCATTCATGTAAGAGCTAATGATGGTATTTAGCACGTTTTGTTAGTCATTTGCCAATATTTGAACGGACATAAGTAGTTGGCCATCGGAATGCTAGACATAAAACATGGATAGGGACTGATGATTCTATTCAAAATAAAAATGGGGTAACAAGATTCATGCAGGTTCAGCTTCGAAGTTATATGCTTTAATTGAAAGAAAGAACAGACAAGTGTAAATGAAATGTGATTTACTTTGTCCTAGATTATTCTCTTATTTGTTTATGGCCTAGATAGAAACTTTATTGCACAACTCTGCCACAACAGTGTCACGGGAAGACATTTGTGTCCTCCTTTATTAACACCTGCAAAGTCTGATTGTTCTAAAATATGAGACGTTTAGGAAAAATTCTGAAACTCAAAATTCCAGAGAAGCTTAGTTTGGACTAATTTGGAAACTTCTATTGTGTTTCTCGTTTGATTTTTGGTTGTTCACTGTTGAGATTAAGTTGTTACCTGGGATTAAACTATATATAAAGCGTATTATACACTGGGATGCATGAATTAGGTGAACTATTTGCATATATATATTTAAGCGGTTGCATGTTGCCCACAGCTCTTTCACGCTCCCTTGTTGGTCATTTATTTATATTCTACAGCACTAGGCCCCAAATTTATATTCGGGTGCCTTCTTCTTTTATTCCTGAATGGCAGGATGCTAATGCATAGGTCTTCCGTTTCAAACTTGGAAGGTCCTTGAGGCAATTTGCTAGGCCACAAATTTCTTTTAAATCGAAGACCAAACAATATGTGTACTATTTTAAGGCTTGAAAGGTCATCCAAAAGGCTTATATTTTATTAAATATATCTTAAGACAAAAGAGGACGGATGGTATTTAAATCGTATTTAGAAAACCTGTGAAGAAAGAAGCGGAAATTAATTTTACATAAAATGTCAATAGGTGAATACATCAGTCTGCCATAAATTGATCTTCTCCAATTTTTGTAGAATGTGTTATTCACTTTTTATGTGACAAATTTGAGTTACTATCT
Source organism: Forsythia viridissima (assembly GCA_030279155.1). NCBI lineage: Eukaryota > Viridiplantae > Streptophyta > Magnoliopsida > Lamiales > Oleaceae > Forsythia > Forsythia viridissima. The sequence goes on along the minus strand of CM059038.1, from coordinate 45,350,205 downwards.
TCTTGTCAATGACAAGTTGATTTATTTTACAATCAATTATCTTTTCAAAACTGGGAATGTTCATACTCATCTACCTAATAGGTTTGTGAAACAGTAATAAGAATAAGCTAATTTTGTTCCTGTAAATGAAGATACTTTTTATGTTCTTGATTCCTTTTCACATTTATCCTTTACCATTTAGTTGTTTATGGAACTCGTGACTTTTTAGGGACAAAAAAGGAAGAGAGCATGTTCTGGAGATAACATTAGATAAGACCTATCCTAAATGCCCACCTTTGGTGTCAGCGGTGGGTTATCCTACTATTTCTTTGATATTTATGACGTTGCAATCACTATTTATAATATGAAGTTTATATGTCATGTCCCCAGGATGTGCCATATAACTTTAATTTAGAATGGTCGACAGACTCAAAGTTAAGAGATGTTGTCCGGCAATTTCAGGAGGTACACTCTGGCAAGTTTGTTTAAACTGAGTTAGTTTGTCATGCAGTTGGGTTTCATTTACTTGTTTCGTTTCTCGAGGCATGATTTCTTTTGTTTGCGGTCTAATTTTTAATGGCCAACTCACTACTTTGCCTAGCACATGGACAAGCTCCAGGATTTCTGGTATACCTTAGACGATATTGATCGATCTCTTTGGGTCACTGATCCAAAACAGCCACATCATGCAATATCCTATCGTCAAATCAATATAGGTTATTGTTGATTTATACGTCTTCTGATCGATCATTTAGTCTTATACTTCAATCTTGTCTTCTCTTCTTTTGCTAACTCTCTTTGTTTTGTCTTTCATAGGAAATGATTGCTACGTCATGCTGTTCATAAGTGCCAGTGATCCACAAGCTCTACCAGAGTAGAATTTCTATGAAATATTTTTTTTTAACTATATTTGATGTATGGTTTAACTAATCAAATTCTTAATTCTGGTAGGTGTCGCTTCATGGGTTCAGATAAAAAAGTGAACTTGCTGAAGGAAACTTGGAGAAGAAGGTGCAAACATTGGTATATTTCAAATTGCTAAAACATATTCAATTCATGCTTTGTTGATTCTTTTTAACTTTTTTATTGGTCTCATGTCTATATTAGAGCATTTGGCTAAAAAATTATTGCGAAAGATTCCAATTAGCCGTTGGATCTGGATTGTGTAAATGTCTCTCTGTTTATCGCAATCTTCGAATGATCTCTAGTTTTTGTGAGGCTTCTAGAAATTCAAGTTTATCTAGATTCTGTTTGATAATCACCATCATTTGTCTGGTATTATAATTACACCCTGTTCTTCATAGGATGAAAGACAAACCATTCCCTGAAAATCTTGCAAGTGTTTTGGACATTCAGCTGCCTCAACCTCAACATGTCCAAAAGAATGAGGAGCAAATAGAATGTGGCATTTGTTATGCTCAAAATCTACCCATAGGTAATGACGTATAATTTGTGCTAGTGTGCAGTTTTATTTCTCTCTTACATATAACTAGGTATTTTTGACATAGACGATGAACTTGGAATGAAGAGTGGGAGCGGAACTGATTATAAATGTGAAAATGCAAACTGCAATAGAGCCTTTCACAGTGTTTGTCTTGGGGACTGGCTCCGTTCCATCACAACGACAAGGCAGTATGTTTTGCTCTTTTCATCTCATTATGTTTTATGTCCATGTTCATGACCCATTATTCTACCTACTAGCTTATATTTTGATGTAATGTTCATTTACAACAAGTTGGATGTAGGATGTTTTGATTCTTAAATATGTCTGCTTTAGTACCATATCACATGTATAATTGCTAATGCCAAATACCTAGCTTGTTCTTATTGCACTTGGGAAAATTGGTTAAAATTTTTTTTGCTTGGTTTAATGAATATCTTGGTGAGAAGAATGGAGAACTTTAGAGAAAAAAAGAAAGTAAAAGAAAAGACTACCAGAAGAGCTTGAGAGAGGATCATTTCAAAATATATAAGCGTATTTATTATTAAAAAGTTTGGCAAAAAGAATTCGTCCAGTGGAAAGAGTTTATAAGCATATTTATTTACAAATGTCAGTTAAAGCTTGTGTGATATTGTATAAATAGAATGTTAATCTATCAACCCACGTCAAACAAATGTAATTGAGAAGCCATTTCAATATCAATGTTGTTTTCATTATCTACCATGCTTCTTAGTATTAAACAAGTTTTAATTGAGATCAGTGTCCTTTAATTCTAATTTCTTAATGATTAAAAGAAAAACAAAGATTATATATATTTTTGGGTTAGGCTAACGGAAAAGAATATTCTGATATAATCACCAATGTGTAGGACAAGGAGCAAAGTTTCTAATTCTTCAGTCCTTGTGGAGGGAAGGTTATTGTGGGTTTAAGTTTTAACCGTATGTTACCTTTTTATTTCTTTTTGTCAATAATTTCATATAATTGATCCAAAGAAGGTCTGAAGGGGGGTAGTAGATGTCTTTAGGGCTTAAGGTGATGAAAAAAATAGGGGTAAACTGTAAATCTTTACTGTCAGTAAGAGATGTTGTAATTGGAAAATAACTTCATTTTGAAGTGAGCAAGTCATGGTGGATTTCACATTGGATGGATTGCTTGCAGTCACATATTCTTTAAAGCTATGTTACTTCAACATTTTAATCATCATGTTGTTATTCATGTCTAGCACCACACAACATAACACGGGACTCAAATTTTTATAATGTCTACTGACTACTATCTACTCGACATATTCTAGATCTGATGCCATTCTTTTTCATAGGAAAAAAATTGAGAAATCACACATTTTCCCAATTTTTGCATTTACAATTTGATACAAGTTTGAAACAAACTATTCAATGTGTATTTTCAGATTTATTACTCCCTTGTGAACATGTATTGCAGGTCATTTGGCGTTCTATTTGGAAACTGTCCCTACTGTTCAGACCCTGTTGCAATCAAAGTAAGCCTAGAGGCAAAATGTTAGTAGTTGAAAACACCGACCACTTTTCATGTAGGCCCAGTCTAGGCTCTAGCCCAATGCCATTGTCCGGTACAGTAAGATATTATGGGCTGTGTTGGACTATATTCTTTGGCCCATGGCCCACTTCCATTACAAGGTTTTGTAGAGTTGATATATATAGATGTGGCCCTTCTCTAATACAAATTTTAGAGAGTTGGATACTTAATCCTCGTTAATTATTGATACATTAATGTAAATTGAATTAAAAGTAATGCTTCAAAATTATTACTACATTCTCTCATTTTAATTTAATTTCATTGCCTTATGATAAAAATTTCAATAAATATAAATTAGTAAGAAATACATGCCCTGCTTTTAAACCTTTTTTTTTAATAACTGAAGGCTAATGTAAGTTTTCCCGTCCGATACACCCCATAGGCTGGACATATGGGCTGTGTTGATCCATGAATTAACACATCTTTGCGTAGCTAGCACATGTCACGCTTAGGCTGAATAAAAGTTTGGTAAAATGAAACAAAACCTGTATGCCTTAAATCACAATAAGTTGTTGAACAGATGATTAATTTAGTCCCATCTAAGGCTAAGCATGTCATTACAGTTGATTTGAAATTCGAATATTTTGTACACTCGGCGTGCCCTTGACTAAAGAAACGTTTATTTATAAGTAAAAATATGTATTAATTCAATAATTTTTTGTTGGTTAGAATTGAAAATAATTTAATTTTTTATTTTGACAACAGTTACTTTTAGAAAAAAGTACAAAAAAAAAAAGATAATTTATCCAAATATGTTTTAAAAAGTTACTTAAAAGTAATTATTAATTTTAAGTTTAGTCAAACGTTCTATTTGAATATAGTATTAGGCTGTGTTTGATTGCAAGTGGAAAATTTTGGTGGAAAGAAAATATTTTCTATAGAAATGAATTACCAAGAAATTATGGGTTGGAAAATGTTCCATGGAAAATAAATGAGTTGAAAAATGTTAACAAATTTTCCATGGAAAATAAATTTTTCTATCCCACCTGGAAAATATTTTCCTTCAAAACAAGGAAAATGTGGTTAAAAGTGGAAAACTTTGAGTTGGAAAATATGTGAGAAAATATCTTTTTTTATGGAAAATTTTGTCAATCAAACATACTAAAGCTAGAAAATTGGTGAAAATTTTTCATTTTCCATATAAAAGAAAGAGAATCAAACACAGCCTTAGATTAAAATTTTCAACAAAGGATGTCAAGTTGATTGAAAAAAACGTGCGACTTTTCAACACAATGCAGTACAAGGAGAAGAATTCTTTGATAGCCATTTAAATCTTTTTACAGTACGTTTGACTTGTAATATTAGACAGTACTGTGATAAATAAAAATTTTATTTTTTTTATTTCTTTATTTTTCCTTATCAAATATATCATCAGTAATTTTAGCGTTTTGCAAATTTGACAGGGAAAAAAAAAAGTTCCTTTCATGTAAAAAGAAATTAAGAGCTCGTTGGGTAGAGTTTATAAGTCAGTTTATTTGACTAAAATAGTTTATTTGACAAAAAAATTTACCTTAGTAGTCGTCATTTTTTACCATTCTTGGTCAAATAAACTATTTTAGTCAAATAAACTAGTTTATAATCTCTACCAAACGGACACTAAAGGTGCATTTGATTGCAAGCATTGAATTTGGGTGGAAAGAAAATGAATTTCAGATAATTGAATTGTCAAGAAATTGTTTCAAGGAAAATAATGGCAAATTTTCCCTAGAAAATAAAACCTCCCCCCTCCCCCCTCCCCCCAACACCCAATAAGAAAACATTTTCATTGTTTTCAACAAAAAATGTTGTCTTTTTAAGGTAAATGAGAAAACGTTTTACCTGGAAAAAAATACAAATCAATCAAATGCGTAGTTGAAAAATAAGTAGAAAAATGTTTTTTCCATGGAAAGATGTGGCTATCAAATACAGTTAGTTTAAAAATATGTTAAAAAAAAATGATTTTTTCATGAAAAATTAAGTCCAATCAAACTCACCCTAACTCTATTATTATAGGCTCTAATTTTCACATTTATTTTTCTCATTAAAATTCTAGACAGATAATAATTGATAAAGCGGGAGACAGGACAGGTGTGGGGACTGACTGGAGCAATTGACAACAAAGTCAACATTTTCATATTTCTTCGTCTGAAACTTTATGTAACATTGTTTTCACAATCATGCATGCAGAATACATTATTGGCTCAAACAGTGTGCAGCAAATACAGATAGAGACAATGAAAATGACATTGATTTTTTGCCACTCTTTGGACAGTTACAAACAACAATATATTTAATTCCCTCTACACCCCTTCTTCTGCATGGCTTGTCTTTATATATATATCTTGGAATCAATCTGTACGTATGAGTTTAAAAGCCAGATTTGACATTTGCTTTGGTGGTTGTTTGAAAAAGAGAGGATTAGATTCCTGCCACACATTCCGCTGGGGTAACCGGATACCGCGATTTGTCGGTGCAGTAATCGTAGATCATGTGGTTCAAACGCACCCAACGGTATCGTCTGGCTTCGGCCGGGCTCAAGTATTGATATGTTGCACCCTCCCACCAATTGTTGGTGTTTGAGGCACAATTTCTGGGGCCTGGCACTGGGCACCCCTCAATGTCGAAATCCTTGTAGTAGGCATAGAATGGGGCTTTGCTCCAATCTATTTTCTCGAGACCGCCCCTGGTTGCCCAGTCATCAGCCTCCCACAGAGTGGAATAGACTCCCATGGGTTGGAACTTTGGGAATGGAATTCCTTTGCCTTCATTGTTCTTGTAAACCCTGATGGGTACTTCATCCACGTAGAAACTGCAGAATCAAAATAAATCATGTAGATTTAGCACTGATCAGCAAGATGTCTCAGTGAACAACTAGAGAGATCATCGACACATAGAAGAAGAAACGACTTTAAGGTTCCTAGAAGAATTTTCAATATTCCGAAAATATATAGTTGTGTTGCAGTCATATAATGAGTGTCGTTAAAACATGCGTTTTATGACATTTCTTATGACACGTTAGATCATACATGACTTGATGAGAGAGTTATGTCACACAATCTCTTGCTTAATCATGCACAATCTTTTGCCGCCAATGTACCAAATTACATTTTAGCACTGCTTCACAACCTCAACTTTAACAACACCAAAACCATGTTAAAGGAAAGCATAATTGTCGGAGAAAATATTCTTAATACTGTTTCAATAAAATGATCAACTTACACAACATGATGATGGTTCCACAATATGGTATAAGTGTGAAATTCTGCAGCAGGATCAAACCAAAGGTTTATCCTTTGTTCTCTATCACCTTTCCCATGGGCATATACATTTGTCTGTACTGTGTAAGGCTGTCCGGTCCGATTGCCCAGGAATTCAAAATCTAGTTCGTCTCGTACTGTGTCCGTATCTGAATTCATCTATCAATTCAAATAATGCAAAATAAATATACATGCCCAAGATAAACGAGAAAATATTGTAAAAAGAGATAGTCCAAATAACAAAAAACGAGAAAATCAAAGAGCAAACGTACATAAAAAGCAGTGACTGTTCCTGCAGAGTCACCTGGAATGAGCTTGATCTTCATGCTAACACGTCCAAATAGATACTTATACTTGGAAGCAAACCCACATCCTAAAATCCAAACACTATCATTTTATTTGTATGTGGTAGATGTCGCTAAATTTAAACTAGTTTAAACTTTTAGATAAGATACATCAATATGAGGCACCGTCAATTTATGAAAATTGTACACTGTTGTAAAAAATATTGGTCGAGGTGGTTTGTTTATAATTAATTGAAAGGTACAAGTGAACATGTTACCTGAGTTTTGATCAAGAACAAGCTGAATGGCTTTTCCTCCCTCCATCTGCCTAATGTGAGAGTCCGACCAGGTGATTCGAAAATCCTGTAAAAAAGTGGCCGGCCGTGCAATTACAGTGCACGAAACCGCCAAAACATATAAGATAACACATAAAACTGTGGCCATTTTTCGTGTGTAGTTTATGAAATATTGTTGAAAAGAGAAAATGTGAGCTTAATATATATACACACATACACACGTGTGTAGACTGTATAGAGAGAGAGAGAGAGAGAGAGAGAGAGAGAGAAGGGTGGTGGCATGGAAATTAAAAGTGCTATCACCGGATTGGGTTGACGAACAGCTAATATTGACCCGTCACTGGACCCGCTATCCCTCTGTCTACCCAATTGTATTGTTATACTATCCTTTCTTATGGTGTATGTGGGCGCTTATAAATATTTATAAGTCGATTAAATATTATTTTCATTCACATATTTTATAGTACTTATAATTTTTATTCATATATTTTGTAAGATTTACTACTTATAATGTACAAACTAGTACTTGTTTGCTTATAATTCTTCCCACCAATTAGTGCTTGTTTGGTTTAAATTTTAATTTGTTAAAAAATTGTGGTAAAAAATTAACAATAAATTTTAACTACCTATTTTATGAGACCCACAAATTTTATTAACTTTTTAACTACACACTTTTTCAAAAAAAAAATTCAAAATTTACTAAAAATTTTTATCGACCAAGCTCTTATTAGTTTTCTTCCTCTACATGCATGCAATGACGGATTTAGGGGGGTAGCTTCCCAAAATTTTGGCCCAAATTATGTGTAAAAAAAAAAAGGGATATAAAGTCCAAATTTCACCAAAAGAGCCCAAAAGAAATTATAAAGTAGCCCAAATTGAAATTCAAACTTCAGAAAGTTAAAAATTCAAAAGTGGGCTTGAATTTTTTAATTTATTTCAATTTTCACTATTTAGTGTTGAAATATTATTTTATTTTCTAATTTGGTTGTAATAATCCCATTATATATGACTTACTTATAGGTCGTTTCATTAAATATGGGATTACAATATAATTGTATATAACACTATTAAAGAGTTTAAATATTTAGTGCATTAACTACATAACTTAGTTTTAGATAAAATAGATATAAAATTTATTATAAAACAATTTTTGTTGAGAGACACTTTGTTAATAAAATGTTATAGATTCTATTATAGAAGAATTCGCACTTGCAAAAGATCGTCGAGTACAACTATTTTTAGCTAGTTTAGATCTTGAATATTTTTGTGTAATGGCTTCTTGTAACTTTTTTAAAGATTATGACTTATAAAAAACATTAGAATCTCATAAAAATAGGCTAAGAAATTGTGGTTTAAGAAAAAAAAAAATTCATGGGCTCTACCCACGAACCCCCGTAAGGGGGGTCCCCCCTCCCTTAGCCCACATCTTTGTCATATTTTGGCTCTGCCCCTGCATGCATGTGTCCGTAAACTCTATACTAGCATACCTTTTCTTTTGCAGTGAAATTCACTCGTAAGTTCTATTATGATAATGGATTGACGCGTTGAGCAAATTTTAGAAATGATTAATTGAGGGGGATAGATTGCGAAGATGAGCAGATTTTAGAGATGGTATGTTGAAGAAGATGATTGAAAAGTAAATTTTAGAGAAGATAAAATTGAAGATATAGTGATATCGTGACATATGTGCTTTTTTCTTTCCGTAGCGGAGAAAACTCTATACGGTCGTGATTACCACATTTTTTATGTTTTTTATATTACTATTTAACTCATGTAATTATTCTCGTTACATTCTTATACACGAACTAATAGATGTTGAATCACTTCATATGTAATTTGAAGATATTAGAGCATGGACGGTTTTAATTATTTTAATAATGTCTTCAATGTGCATATGTGTCACATGTTCATTTTTTATCACATTTTTGACATGCATGCAATCCACATAAAAAGGAGGTGGACATATTTGAATTTAAGATCTTTGTATTCTCTAACCATGTTGAACCATTTCATTTAAAAAATTAAAGTGTTAAATACTAAAGAGAACAAATTTAGTTTTTGATTGTATCGATATTGACATGACAACTTTGCTAGCAACTAACATCTCACGTGAACTATTTTGTGGTAGAACCGTAGAAGTATACAATACAGCAGTGTAGCTAGGTTCATTGCACAACTTACCGTATTGAAATGTTCGACCAAACAAACATACAATATTTTGTCTCGGACATAAATTTATATATCTAAATGCGTATTGCTATTCATCATCAGGTAGGTTAGGTGACACTGGATTTCATGATTCATTGTCTAGTACTATAACTTAGAGGCTCTAGTACTACTTAAATTAGTGATAAAAAGTATTACTGTATTTAAATTTATGGTATTAAGAGAGGAGGAAGAAATGGTTATTACAAATTAGTACCTCAACATTGTTGCACCATTGTTTGCTATGAAATGGTTAACACATTTGGTAGAGACTGAAACGGACAAGTATTTTCTTGAAATTTGCAAGGCTTTGTCTCTGCCGGCCCATAAACTTGTATGGAATTAATGCAATCCAATCCAATCACTATTGTCAGGCGGCCCACAAACTTCAAATGGCACCTAAAGTTGAAACGTGGTTTCAGGACCGCCAATTAAACTATACAAATACTGTGTTTATTTATTTTTCTTCTCCAATTGGTTGGGATTTATTATAAACTTTGATAGAATTAATCGTAATTTGGCCTACTGAAAACTGGAAAGTGTACGTTAATTATAACTTTATATATTGAAAAGTGTACGAAATGTTAGATATCGACGTATCAAAGACACATTTTATATCAATTATATAAAAAAAATTAATTAAAGTAAATATATATGTACTATTTTTCTTAACGATGTTGATATTTTTAATAAGTTTGAAAAAAAAAAATTAAATTAAAGTACACAAAACATGCCCTTAGTGCAAGACTTTGATTATGCCCCCCACCTCCACCCCACTTGTCTCTGTGTACGAACCAAACTATTTTTGGACTATTAATTATCGTGTGAAATCAACAAGAGTAAATATTTTCAATTCAATCAAAATAAAATATAGTTGATGCTGTAAAAGATTCATTACAAATAAAATAAAATAAAAAATACATAAAAGTAATAAATGTGAAAATGATTACTTGATCGGATCAAGTTTTTAGATCCTCAACCGTAGTATAAAATAAAAGAAATTGGAAACCTTTTTTACTAGTGTGTTCATTTTGGAAGGAGCGGGAAGGGTAGTCTGTCCTTTTCGCTACCCGGATCTAAACTGTAAATATACGGAAGAATGCTCACGTTTTTTCGGATTTTAGTGCCGTTTGCGTCAATTCTCGTCAAGGAAATTTTCGTCATTTTCTCTACAATAGTGTAGCCATTTTGAACTAAGCCCAAAACTGAAGAAGGAGATCACCATGCCTTGATAGCTTAATTGGGCCTTTTCCTCCCCCACCAACTCAAGCCCACCGACATAAATGTAGAGGTGACAAAACTAGTTCGGCCCATATAACCCAAATTTTGGATTGGACTAACCTTGGCCCAAACAAAACTGGACCTATATGGCCCGATCCTTCCAGCCCGATATTTTTTTTTTTTTTTTTTTTTTTTGCTCCTTAACAGTAATCACTCATTTTGTGAATATCTCAAATACATAATCCAAATAATATCAATCTAAAATGATCTAAGCCCAAGTCTCTAATTTAAATTGTCATTTTTTGAAACATTAGTTCAAAAATCCCAAACTCCAACATAAAATTGTTTCGATTTAATTAAAATTTAGTTTAATTAAATTTTCAATCCAAATTATGTTTGGTGTGACAAGTAAATTATTTATTTTCAATTTACTTATAAGTAATTTTTTTAATTTAAGTCAAACATGCTTATATCTCAAAGCAATAAGACTAGTATGTCTTTACTATTTATATATATTTTTTAAAAGTGTCAACAAATTGTTTACAATTATAACAAAAAATTATTATTATTTTGAAAGAAAATTAATGTTTATCTATTGACTAATATACGAGTATTCCAATTTTATAAATTAATCTCTTTAAAAATCTCAAAATATATATTGTATAAAAAAATTATTTAAAAAATAAATAAATAAAATTAAGACCGATTTGGCCTGATAGGCTGAGCTGAGACATCATATTTTTAGTTCACATAAAATTGGACTGGATTGACCTAGTCAATTTCAAGTGTGGCCATATTCTAACGGGCTGGATCGGCCCAATCCAGCCCATTTGACAATTGTATATAAATGCACACATTATATATGAAACAAATTTCAAAAAATGGATTTTAGTAGGAGAGAGAAAAAGAATAGCACTGGTTCACTTGGATGATGTTATGTATTTGTTCGGGAGAGTTTAAAATAAATCTTTTTTTTTTTTATTTAAACTTGTTTTTAACTACATATTTTATAAAATTTATAATTTTTATTAATTTTTCAACTATATATTTAATCAACTTTAATCAAAATCACTTAAAAATTATTTTTAAATTCTACCAAACAAACACTAAACTTTTTATATTTTAGGACGAGAAAGAAAAGTGATATGATTAGCATAGCCCAAAATTTCAAATATTTTTACAATACCCTCCTTACCTCATTTAAATGACTCCGGCCCTTATCTAAGCGAGCAAGAATGAGAGAAGAGCCACCAAGATTCCAGAGTAGGAGTGGTAAGGGTCCTCAAAGTTGGGGTTCAATCTTTTTTTTTTTTTATGAATGAGAGGGGTGGATTCGTAGAATGAGGAGTAGGGGTGGCTATAAGACTGGACATGGTAGGGACGGTTCCTGTCTCTCTCCCAGTCGGAGATTTTCGGAAGGTGGGGATTAAATTCTCACCATGTTAATTTATTTATTTTAATTTTCTATGTGTAATTTAAGTTTTAAAATATAAAAATAAAATAAAATAACAATTGAGTCAACGAGCTACCATCGGTCGGATTCCGTCCCATGGGTTCTTGTGCATGTTCAGATCAAACTCCTATTCCTCGACTGTAGCAAATGAAAGTGAACCATAATACTTCATCTTTTTAAAAAATAAAATAAAATTACACTACTTCCTATGGTTTTTGTCATAAAATATCAAGTGAAAACTTAGTAAACCAAGAATTTGCTCTCATGCATATTGCCTTTTTCAACGTAGGGGGAACTAAGTACAAACTAAATAGGTAAAATTAAATCTAAAGGGTTTTCAATATTTTATTTAAGCATTTTATGATATTCATTTTCGTCAAATAAATACTTTAAAAACATTTCAAACTTTTTGTAAGCACATAAAATAATGCAATTTCCGATTTATTTTAGACCCGACTATATTTTTTTTAATAATCGATAAAAGGTGGCTGAAATATATAGTAAATTTCCCTTGAATTTCCACTATATTTAATTAAACTCCATTATTTTTATTTTTTTGTCTTTTTTGTTAAAGCATTTTGATTCTCAAGCAAATCCAAATATTTAGTTTTCCGACAAATGCTAGTACAAAACTTTAGCTGCCTGCAAATTGCAATGCTTCCAAGTTCCAACTGTATGATGTCTGGCAATTACACGTTTGGCTAAGTTTAAAATAACTTAAAGTTACTTTTAAGTCAATATTTATTTTTAAATAAGTTATCTATTTATTACTAATAATTGATAGTAATATAAAAATTACATTTTGAATAAGTTACTAATATTCAGTTTTGACTAATAAAAATGATTTGCTCTAAGTAAATTTTTAAGCTTTCGTGATGCTGTAACGAAACCAGGCAAAAAAAATATAGTATAAAAAGAAAAACTGTAACCCCAAAAATGAAGCAGCTGTATTGATATATCCTTTTGGTGCATTTTTATGGCTTCTTGCTGTCTCATTTCTCATTATTTTCTATAGTTTGTTGGTTTTCTCTTTCTTCCATTATATGTCATTGTTGTTTGAAAGGGCTCGTAAAACTAGGTCAGTTTTCTTCCCCTTTTGGAGCTCTTTTCCCTTCTTGCCTTTTTAGCCTTCTGCTATACTCTTTTGTCCTTCCACGTTCATTCATTTCAATCTCTCTACAAATATGATAGAATGATTATTTTGTCAATCACTTATTCTCTTTTCTTTGCATATTTACTTATAATAATTCACATCTCACTTCACCCCCACACAGTTTTCTAGCTTTTGTACAAGTGTTTTCCACTATTATAACTTTATCAGTTTCTCTCATTTTCTTAACTTCACAAGATCAGATATGGGTTGCAATCATAGACTTCATCTATTTGCCATTTCAGTTCTCTTTCTCCTAATTTCGAGCTCATCCCAGTTACGAATATTCAATGGCGCAGAAGGTAAATTATATTAAAGATATAACAAAATTCTCATCTAGTTGAAAAATAGAAGTAAACTTGGTTTCTTTTTGCATGCTGGCAGGTAGAAAATTAGTACAGAAGGTCGAAAATTCCAAGGTAAGATTTAAATCTCTGGCTAGGTCTTTTACTTGAATTTGTGTTTTTATGGTAAATTGAATTCTTCTTTTATGTTTTGCACTGGGTAGAGAGTGAACGAAGAGAAGGCAATATTAAGGGGTCAAATAGGTTCGAGGCCGCCCCGGTGCGAGAGGAGGTGCAGTTCTTGTGCGCACTGTGAAGCCATTCAGGTGCCTACAAACCCCCAAACAAGAAGTGGAATCAAGAATTCCACCACAGCTTCTACAATTGCCTATGCTAGAACAGATGACCATTCCAACTACAAGCCAATGAGCTGGAAATGCAAATGTGGAAGCCTCATTTTCAACCCATAATCTGTTCATAAATTAGTTCAATGTATTATCCTATATACTAGAAGTAATAAATAATAATTTTGTTCTTTCTACTTCTAGTCTCTATTATGGGAAAGAAATTACTGTTTCTTTTGTGGGGATCTTGAATATTTCCTCCATTATCTCATGTAAAAAATCTTTATTATTATGATTATTGCATGCATTAATTATATAATATATTTCTGTGGTCTTGTGATACTGATACTGTAGCAGAGATTCTGGTATGTACAATGCAGTACCAGAGAGTAATTGCGAGTTATTCGAAGTTGCTAAAACGTGGATGCGCATTAAATAAATATGAAATATCCACACAGGATTAACAAATTTGGCAGTGATAACTAACGAGAGAGGAGGTTTAAATGTATATGTGAGTTGGTTCTCTCAGTGCAGGCACCGTTAGGTCTTTCTTTTCCAGATCTGTCCTTTCTGAAAAGCAATGGCATTGCCAACACGCAAAATAAAGAGGATATATAAATGATCAATACAGACATTTCTGGAGGGTATTTTCCTTTTCTTTCGTTGTAGATTTCTTTGTTTCTTGTAAACAATCTGATAAAAGTAAAGCAGTCATTCGTACACCAATCTGGTGATCAGGTGTTGATTTGCTTACTAAAGCAATCTGTCATCGTGTGATGGGCAGACTAATCAGAATGTGGGTTAATAGGCCGTGATTACGACATTCGCCTCATTATTTGGTGCCACGCTACTTGTTTAGACTCCAGCTTGTACAAGTCTTCCAAAGAGAAATCTTAATTCTGAACCAAGCTCAATTGGCCTATAAAGCCACTTGTGTTTAGTTGGGTTCTTTCACTCCTCCCACAATTATCGTATGTATTCGCTTTGCTCTTTGTACGTACATAAAAATATTATTCATATTCACCACAATCAAAATGACAATAAAACTATTGTCACACTGTCTAATAAATAAAAATATATCTCAACTTTATTGAATAATAGTAATAAATGGCATTACTCTATTAATATTGAGTTACATTAAAACGTCTCCAATTTTTTAATGGATTTTCAAACAACTTACATATAACAATCCATAGAATATATTGGAGATGCTTATTTTATATTTCCACTCTTCAAATTATATATTAATAATTAACTTGTATATTTCAATTTAAACATGCATATTGATAACATCAATAAATTAGGGTTAGAGAAAAGGCCAAACTCTCTATTCAAGCTTAGGTAAGTAGGCCAAAAAATCTATCACCTAAGTACTATTGTATTGAATTTGTGTTTGATTACATGTTCAATTTGTACTTATCAACAGAGTCATAATTAAAATAGTAATTTGATGATTAAATTGCAAGTTTTAAAAAAAGTGAATTATTTCAGTTTAATCAAATAACATTGCATGTTTTCATAAACAAATTTTGATTGAGTTTGACCGAGTAGTCATTGAGTCATTTGATCAATCCAGGTCGATTTTTCTAATAATGAGTCAACATATCGTCAACTATTCAAGAGAAAATGATCAATCGATTCTTGTATATATCTAAAAGTTCGCCGATTTTTCAATTTTTGGTGCAAGTCTCAAGAGTAATTGACCTACAAATTTTTTACTGCTATTTTTTAATGCAAAATTCGATTTACTTTCAACTAACGTACCTCTTTTTTTTTTTCTTTTTTTTTTTTTTTTTTTTTTTTTTGATACCCAGGTATCCCAGTTGTACCTCTTTCTTTTTTTAATTGGGCAAAAAATTGTTATACTAGCATCTTTCATATTATTTCCAGCAAAAATTGAAAATATTCAATTTATCATTATTTATCTTATTGCTATGCTTATTTGGAATGGGCAAGTAGTTCCTAATTTATTTATATATGCGCATTGGTACCTCCAATAGGTGAAGTTTTACAAATAGCCTCTTAAATATGAGGACTTACTTTGTGTTACCATCCGATTTTGACAGGGCTCACGTCAATAAAGACTCAACGGGAGCCCCATAGAGACCCAATAGGAGTCCCATAGAGGTCCCGCTAAGGCCTCGCAAACTCTAGAAATGGGGTCGGAGGCCCATCAGACGCTTTAGCACTCTCGGGCCATAATATCACGAGGCCCAGAGAGGGTCTCGACATTCACGACCAATTCATAGGACCTCGCCGGCCTCGTATTTACCACAATTGACAGGCAGCATGATATTCTAGAATGACCAGATAAATAATTAAGGAAAGATTACGTAGGATTGGCAGACGGATCCTTACAAGGAAACTGAATCACAATCTCCTAAAATCATGTAACGTGATAAACTCAAAGAAGGAAGATAATATCGGAGATTGCCTGAGTAAGAAATGATCCCTATCACATAAGGAAGGAGGATCCGATCAGGTATCTAATTAATTTGTTTCTTAAATCAATCAGGACTCCTGCGTTATAAATACAACGTCTCCGGTTGTTCTAAGGTACGTTCTTTTTTTGCGCTCAAAGTCCCACCCTAAACTCTGCTCAAATCTCTCTCTGCTTGTCCCTCCCACACCCAGTTATTTTCACCCCTCGTGTATCATCCATATACCGACAGTTGACTTGATTGTCAGAGTGCCAACGATCGCTGGACCCTTTTTCTCCAGAGATCTTGGTGCCTAACGATTGTCCTAGTGTGCAGGTAACATACGAGTTGGCAGAAGAGTGATTGGAGATCTGTTGACATGTGGACGTTACAGGTTCCGACGTCAACAGATTGGCGCCGTCTATGGGAAACGAAATACGTTACACAACCAAAGACTTGTGGTAAAAACGTGTTTTCTACCCGGGAGAGCATGTCAACCGAACATTCCACGGAGGAAGAAGTCGAGTCTCACCCCACTAACTTACGACAGGAAAGCGTTCAAGACCTACAGAACGTGACCCGCCGCAAAAGAAAAAAATAAAAAATGCCCGGATGAAGGCCGCGCTTGAACTATTGGAGAATCAATCCCTCCAACATGGACCCAAGCGCAGTCGTGCCCGGAGGAGCCCTTCACAATCCGGTTCATTAGAAAGCCGCCATTCCTAGGAGGAACCGCCCATCTCTAATGGCTGGAACCTCCGTAACCTCGCCTTGAAGTCCTCACAGGATGGTCAGAGAAGGAAACCTTTCCCTGTGCGAGAAAACCGCCCCGTTCCTATTGCTAGTGTGTTTGATAGATTGGGAGTGGGGTCTTCTATAGTACTCCCCCAACCCGCACATAGCAGGCACAGCGAATACAGCGAGGCCCGCACGGAAAAGAGGAATGACCTGAAGAGTCAAGTAAAGTCCGAGGAGGAGAAAGAGATGCTAAAGTGTTACGAGGATGACGATGACAAAAATCTCCCATTTACCGACTACATGAAGGCAATGGAGGTGCCCGTAAACTTTCGAATGCCTCTCATGGACAAATATAATGGGAGAGGCGACCCAACGGATCACATAAACACATATAAGACGAAACTCCAAGGCCAGTCCTCCGTGGTGAAGTGTCAGAACTTTCATACCACACTCGCAGCCGATGCGAAGAGATGGTACAATAAGCTGAAGCCAGGGAGCATCCGAAGCTGGCCTCAACTCAAAAGAGAGTTTGTCAATGCCTTCATCGGCAATCAGACGATGATAGAAGATATTGCCCAACTCAACGACATCCGACAAAAGGAAAAAGAAACCGTTAAGAGCTACTTCAAGAGGTTCAGTAACGTTATCAACAAGATCGAGACTGTAACCGATGAAAAGGCCCTGGATGCACTAGTAACCGGACTGCACATGCGCACCCCCTTCTGGAGGGTCAGGAGGGATGTTCAGAACAGTCAACTAAAGACCTACAGTCAGCTAGTGGACTTAATCCAGTGCAAAATTCGATCAGATGAGAAGATTGAGAACAGAGAGAAGGCCGAAAGAAAAAGAGGGGATCGCTACAGAAGAGAGGGACGACGCTCTCCTGAACCTCGTTTCTCTTGCTTTCAGAGGAAGCGCTCTCCAGGACTGCCAAACAACTATTACAGGAGGTTCAACCAGACATAAGTAGCCCTTGTCCCCCATCCCAGAGCGCCAGTAGTGGCTCCCTTACCAGCCGCAAATCTGCCCAAGTTCTGTCGTATACACAGAACCATGGTGCATAATACGGAGGATTGTCCCGATGTGAGGGAATTCATCAATCGCGGGAACCACGGGCAGGGAGAGGAGAATCAACCTGTGCGAAGACGTCGAGGACAACCCGCGCAAGAGCAAAGACCTCATCCTCGACAGAAGAACGATGGACCCTGCTGTAATGGAAGGGAGAATGACAGAAACAGGGACCCGCTGAGGGTGGAAGGGCCCGTGGGAGCCCTCCCTATCTGAGAAATAAACACGATTATAGGAGGGCCCTATGTCGGAGGACATACGATGAACTCGCGGTGCAACTATGCAAAGGCGACGAGAGAGGAACCCATGGAGAGTTGGCAGGTCCACGAACACCGGTCAAGAGCACCACAAATCTCTTTCACTAAGGAGGACGAGGCGGGCATACACTACCTTCATTGCGATGCCCTGGTAGTCTGCGCCATCGTGGCCAGAAACGGCCTAGGACGGATGCTGGTCGATGATGGGAGCACCGTGAACATCTTGTTCGGCAACGTCTTCGACCAAATGGACGTAGATCATGAACCAACGACTATTTCGGAGCCATTATTCAGTTTCACATAGGATAGCCTCATTCTGCGAGGAAGAATTACCCTCGCGGTAGACTTCAGAGAGCCTCCGTGCCACCTTAGGAAGTTCATGAAATTTTTGATAGTTGACACCCGTTCTGCCTACCACGGTGTCCTCGGGAGACCTGCGTTGAAAGATCTGCAGGAAGTCACATCTATACACCATTTGGCAATGAAGTTCCCAACGCCTGGAGGGGTGGCCAAGATCTGTGGCAATCAGACGGAGGCAAGGGCATGCTATATGAACGCGTTGTGGAAAGTCACAAAACGCGATGACATTGCCCCATCAGTGATGACCATACACTCGGAACAAGTGGATGTTGACCACAAGAAGATGGACGATAAACTGGAACTGGAACTGGACGAAGGCCTAGACCCTCAGATCATAGGCGTAGATTCTCTTGCCTCTCCAGTCGAGGAGCTGGAAGCCTTTCCAGTAAATCCCTCGAAACCGACTCAGGTGTTGCAGGTAGGAGAAAAACTCGAAGGAAAAATGAAAGAAGAACTGAAGCAGTTCCTCCGAGAGAACGCTAACGTCTTCGCAAGGAAGCACAGTGATATGGTCGAGATCGATCCATTTGTGGCGTGCCATGCCTTAAAAGTGGATCTGAAGGTGCGTCCCAAGATTCAGAAAAGAAGACCTTTGAGTACCAAAAGGTATAGTGCCCTGAAGGAGGAAGTTGACAAGCTGTTGGCCAATGGGTTCATCGGGGAGGCTGTTTACCCCCAATGGGTATCTAACCCAGTGCTGGTAAGGAAGAACATTAAGAAATAGAGGGTTTGCATAGACTTCTCGGATTTG
Source organism: Forsythia viridissima (assembly GCA_030279155.1). Lineage (NCBI taxonomy): Eukaryota > Viridiplantae > Streptophyta > Magnoliopsida > Lamiales > Oleaceae > Forsythia > Forsythia viridissima. The sequence goes on along the minus strand of CM059038.1, from coordinate 45,331,164 downwards.
AACCAAGCATGCCCTAAGGATAGCTTCTCGTTACCACGCATCGACCAGCTGGTCGATGCGACTACCGGCCACAAGCTACTGAGCTTTATGGACGCGTACTCGGGCTACAACCAGATCCTTATGTTTGCGAGAGACGATGATCACACTTCGTTTATCACTGACCGAGGGTTGTACTGCTATAGGATGATGCCCTTCGACCTGAAGAACAAGGAAGCCACATATCAGCGGTTGGTAAACTGCATGTTCGCAAGACAAATTGGGAACACCATGGAGGTATACATCGACGATATGCTTGTAAAGAGTGTGAATGCCGAAGACCACATAGGACACTTAAGAGGGATGTTAGAAGTCCTTCGCAAATATCGCATGAGGCTAAACCCCTTGAAGTGTGCATTCGGAGTCGTGTCTGGAAAGTTCCTCGGCTACATGGTCAACCAGCGTGGGATAGAGGCTAATCCTGAGAAGATTAAGGCGCTCATCGAGATGCGGTCACCGTCTTTCCCTAAGGAGGTCCAAAGCCTGACAGGAAGATTGGCGGCCCTGAATCAATTCATATCCAAAGCGACCGACCGTTGCCAGCCCTTCTTTCAGACTATCATAGGGGAGAAGAGGTTCGAGTAGACCGAAGAGTGCGAGAGACCCGTCCAAAACCTCAAGGTCCTCCTCAGAAATTTCTCGCTGCTATCCAAACCGAAGAATGGAAAGAGTTGCTCGTATATCTTGTCGTGTCTGAAAATGCAGTTAGCTCGGTCTTAATACGGGAAGAAGGTCCGGTGCAATTTCTTATCTATTATGTAAGCAAGGCCCTACAGGACACGGAAACGAGGTACCTGGATATGGAGAAACTCGTCCTATCTTTGATCATCGCCTCTCGAAAACTCCGACCGTACTTCCAGTCTCATAGCATAGATGTCTTGATGAACCTCCCTTTGAGACAGATACTCCAAAAGCCAGACACATCAGGGAAGCTGATGAAGTGGTCAGTTGAACTCATCCAGTTTGATATCAACTACAACCCAAGACCCTCTCTAAAAGGACAAGCTTTGGCGGACTTTGTAGCCGAATTCGCCCATATCCCCGAAGGTTCGCTTGAAGCCCGACCCCAGGAGGTACCAACATGGAAGTTATATGTTGACGGATCCTCGGGTGAAGTCGGAGCTGGAGCCGGGATTTTACTAATTAGCCCTGACGGTCACAATCTCAACTTTGCACTTCACCTGGAGTTCAAGGCCTCCAACAACACTGTGGAATATAAGGCACTCCTAGCAGGCTTGAGGCTGGCACAAGAGATAAGGGCGAGAAAACTTCAGATTCACAGCGATTCACAACTGGTCGTCAGTCAAATTAATGGGAAACATGATGAGAAACATGCAGACTCGCAACTCTGCCTCGCAGTTTACCAACGGAAGATGGCCAGGTACTACAACTCCAAGGTTAGGGGTAGGAGTTTCCACATCAATGACTTCGTCCTGAAGAAGGTATTCCAGGCTAATAAAGAGATGGAGACCAAAACCCTCGGACCCACCTGGGAAGGACCTTACAAAGTCATCAAGAAAATCCATCCCGAAACTTACAGATTGGAAGATTTCGAAGGCAAAGAGACGAGGCACCCTTAGAACATCGCCCATCTGCGACCGTATCATCAGTAGTTTTACTTTGCACAATTCATTTTCCAGCATTATTTTCCGGCGCCCTGAGAAACCGCGTCTTTTAATAAAATTAATCGCGTTATGAATCGAAAGTGTTCTATGGCAAGTCAAAATGACTTGGCAGCGAGAGAGTGTGGTTCGCGACCAACTCTATCAACTCGCTGGGTAAACATTCAACGCATAAACAAGCAAGTAAATACGATTTTTCAGCGAGGGAGTGTAGTTCGTGGACAACTCAATCAACTCGCTGGGTAAACATTCAACGCGTAAACAGATAAGTAAATACGATTTGTCAGCGAGGGAGTGTGGTTCGCGGCCAACTCTATTAACTCACTGGATAAACATTCAACGTGTAAACATGCAAGTAAATACGATTTGTCAGCGAAAAGTAATTTGTCTTCGATTTTGGTAAGGTTTCAATTTGAAAAGTTCGGTTTCCATTAAAATGCCCAACATTTGGATATTTATCAAGGGATAAATTGCAATTGAGGTCCCTTTGAACTCGAATCTGTTCGATTCTTGGTTCTGGTTACTGATTTTATTTTTTGGAACCGGACTGGAACCTCCGATTCTGGTATGGTTTTAGTTCGAGAAGTTCAGTTTCAATTAAAATGCCCAACAGTTGGACATTTGAGCTTTTCAAATATAATGGGCTGATTTAAAAAAAAAATCTATTCTCATTCGAAACTTATGTTAAAAAATAATATGATAAAAATGATTTTGTGATACAACTTTTTCATTTAACTATTAATATGAGAGGTACTAAATTATTAAATTTCATAAATGGACTAAATAAGGATACCCAATCGACATAAATGAACTCTCTCTCTTTCTCTCCACCGCCTGAGCCTGACTTTTCAACTTCTCTCCATTTTTTAGCTTGACCCGCTGCCACCACCACCAAATCTTAGCTTGACCCGCTGCCGCCACCACCAAATCTCGCTGCCACCACCACCACCACCACCACCACCACCACCACCAACAAAACTCTGAATCAACAAAATCTGGTGTCGTTTCTTTGACAATCATGACAGTGTGGGCTATTTTCGTGGGTCGCAGACCTGGTATTTACGATTCGTAGAATGAAGCGAAGCAACAAGTAAATGGGTTTCCAAAAAATAGTCACAAGGCATACAAGAGAATGGAGGAGGCGGAAAAGGACTTCGAGGCATTTCGCAATGGCTTGCCACTTCCTTCGGTTAGATTCCTCCAACTTCATAAGCATTTTGTTTTCATTTTTTTATGTGGGATTCAAGTTAATGTTTTTTTTTTATGTGGGATTCAAGACAATAATATTAATTTTAATTTTTTTTGCAACCTTCGAAAAAGAACTCTACTGAATGAGTCGCAAGTCAATCATTTAATCTCTTGCATAAAGCTGATCTGCATATAGCCTCGCCTCGATATTGTATGTATATACTCGGATTGCAAATTCTCTCCAGTATGAATTTAAAATGTTTTTCAGGTCCTAATGCTTCCAATGAAGGGATATGCGGCAACCATTCAAGCGGGATAGCACTGGCACAGAAAGCCTTAAAGCAAGGGTACTACTGGCCAACAATGAAGAAAGACTCACATAATTACGCAAAGAAGTGCGACAAATGCCAGAGATTCCCTACTATACCGAAACTCCCGGCTCAGAACCTCACCCTAGTCACTAGTCCATGATCATTCGGCAAATAGAGAATCGACTTCATAGGACCCCTCCTAACAGGAAGAGGTGGGGTCAAGTTCGCGATTTTAGCAGTAGATTATTTCACCAAGTGGTGTGAAGATGAGCCTTTGACCAAGATCACGTAAAAAATGCATAGAAGTTAATGTGGAAGAATATTGTCTGCCACTTCGGGATTCCTTACTCTTTAAACTCCAACAATGGCACACATTTCACGGGAAACAAGTTCAACTGAAATTGCGAGAACCTAGGTATTTGAAGGGACTTTTCCACTCCCTGCTACCCCCAATCTAATGGCCAGGTAGAGGCCGTGAACAAGATCATCAAACATACACTCAAACAGAAGCTAGAATTCGTGAAAGGAAGATGGACTGAAGAACTACCCGAGACCCTATGGTCCTATCGAACAACTTCTCGGACGGCCACGGGTGAAACCCCTTTCTCCATGGCATATGGGACGGAGGCTATGATTCCCGTCGAAATAGGGATACCCTCTCCCAGGCTCCTGCACTTCGATGAGGTGTCCAATGAGGGTTTGCGCAGGGCAAACCTCAATTTACAAGATGAGAAACATGCGGACTCGCAACTTCGCCTCACAGTTTACCAACGGAAGATGGCCAGGTACTACAACTCCAAGGTTAAGGATAGGAATTTCCACATCAATGACTTCGTCCTGAAGAAGGTATTCCAGGCTTATAAAGAGATGGGGACCGGAACCCTCGGACCCACCTGGGAAGGACCTTACAAAGTCATCAAAGAAATCCGCCCCAGAAATTACAGATTGGAAGATTTCGAAGGCAAGAAGACGAGGAACCTTTGGAACATCGCCCATCTGCGACCGTATCATCAGTAGTTTTACTTTGCACAATCCATTTTCCAGCATTTTTTTCTAGCGCCCTGAGAAACCACGTCTTTTAATAAAATTCATCGCTTTATGAATCGAAAGTATTCTATGGCAAGTCAAAACAATTTGGCAGCGAGGGAGTGTGGTTCGCAGCCAACTCTATCAACTCGTTGGGTAAACATTCAACGCATCAACAGGCAAGTAAATACAATTTGTCAGCGATGGAGTGTAGTTCGCAAACAACTCTATCAACTCGCTGGGTAAACATTCAATGCATAAATAGGCAAGTAAATACGATTTATCAGCGAGAGAGTGTGGTTCGCGGCCAACTCTATCAACTCACTGGATAAACATTCAACGCGTAAACAGGCAAATAAATATGATTTGTCAGCAAAAATTAAATACGATTTGTCTTCGGTTTTTGTACGGTTTTAGTTCGAAAAGTTCAATTTCGATTAAAATGCCCAACATTTGGATATTTATCAAGGGATAAATTGCAATGGAGGTTCCTTTCAACTCGAATCCATTCGGTTCTTGGTTCTGGTTATTGATTTTATTTTTTGGAACCGGACCAGAACCTCCGATTCTGCTATGGTTTCAGTTCGAGAAGTTCAGTTTCAATTAAAATGCCCACATTTGGACATTTGGGCTTTTCAAATATAATGGGCTGATTTAAAAAAAAAAAAAAATCTATTCTCATTCAAAACTTATGTTAAAAAATAATATGATAAAAATGATTTTGTGACACAACATTTTCATTTAACTATTAATATGAGAAATACTAAATTATTAAATTTCATAAATGGACTAAATAAGGATATTCAATCGACAGAAATGAACTCTCTCTTTCTTTCCACCGCCTGAGCCTGACTTTTCAACTTCTCTCCCTTTTTTAGCTTGACCCGCTGCCACCACCACCACCAAATCTCTGAATCAACAAAATCTGGCGTCGTTTCTTTTACAATCATGACAGTGTGGGCTGTTTTCGTGGGTCGCGGACCTGGTATTTACGATTCGTGGAATGAAGCGAAGCAACATGTAAATGGGTTTCCAAAAAACAGTCACAAGGCATACAGGAAAAGGGAGGAGGCGGAAAAGGACTTCGAGGCATTTTGCAATGGCTTGCCACTTTCTTCGGTTAGATCCTTCCAACTTCATAAGCATTTTGTTTTCATTTCGTTTATATGTGGGATTCAAGTTAATATGTTTTTTTATGTGGGATTCAAGACAATAATATTAATTTTAATTTTTTTTGCAACCTTCGAAAAAGAACTCTATTGAATGAATCGCAAGTCAATCATTTAATCTCTTGCATAAGCTGATCTGCATCTAGCCTCGCCTCGATATTGTTTGTATATGCTCGAATTGCAAATTCTCTCCAGTCTGAATTTAAAATGTTATTCAGGTCCTAATGCTTCCAATGAAGGGATATACGGCAACTATTCAAGTGGGATGGCACTGGCACAAAAAGCCTTGAATCAAGGGTACTACTGGCCAACAATGAAGAAAGACTCACATAATTACGCAAAAAAGTGCGACAAATGCTAGAGATTCGCCACTATACCGAAACTCCCGGCTCAGAACCTCACCCCAATCACCAGTCCTTGGCCTTTCGCCAAATGGAGAATCGACTTCATAAGACCCTTCCTGACGGGAAGAGGTGGGGTCAAGTTCGCGATTGTAGCGGTGGATTATTTCACCAAGTGGTGTGAAGCCGAGCCTTTGGCCAAGGTCACAGAGGAAAACGCATGGAAGTTCGTGTGGAAGAATATTGTCTGCCACTTCGGGATTTCTCACTCTTTAATCTCCAACAATGGCACACAGTTCACGGAAAAGAGGTTCAACTCAAATTGCGAGAACCTAGGTATTCGAATGGACTTTTCCACCCCTTACTACCCCCAATCTAATGGCCAGGTAGAGGCCGTGAACAAGATCATCAAACATACACTCAAACGAAAGCTAGAATTCGCGAAAGGAGGATGGGCTGAAGAACTACCCGAGACCCTATGGTCCTATCGAACAACTTCTCAGACGGCCACGGGTGAAACCCCTTTCTCCATGGCATACAGGGCGGAGGCTATGATTCCCGTCGAAATAAAGATACTCTCTCCCAGGCTTTTACACTTCGATGAGGTGTCCAATGAGGGTTTGCACAGGGCAAACCTCGATTTACAAGATGAGAAACATGCAGACTCGCAACTCCACCTCGCAGTTTACCAACGGAAGATGGCCAGGTACTGCAACTCCAAGGTTAGGGGTAGGAGTTTCTGCATCAATGACTTCGTTCTGAAGAAGGTATTCCAGGCTAATAAAGAGATGGGGACCAGAACCCTCGGACCCACCTGGGAAGGACCTTACAAAGTCATCGAGGAAATTCGCCCCGGAACTTATAGATTGGAAGATTCCGAAGGCAAGGAAACGAGGCACCATTGGAATATCGCACATCTACGACCGTATCATGAGTAGTTTTACTTCGCACAATTCATTTTCCAGCATTTTTTTTCGGCGCCCTGAGAAACTGCGTCTTTTAATAAAATTCATCGCGTTATAAATCGAAAGTATTTTATGGCAAATCAAAACGATTTGGCAGCGAGGGAGTGTGGTTCGCAGCCAACTCTATCAACTCACTGGGTAAACATTCAATGCATAAACAGGCAAGTAAATACGATTTGTCAGCGAGGGAGTGTAGTTCACGACAAACTCTATCAACTCGCTGGGTAAACATTCAACGCGTAAACAGACAAGTAAATACGATTTGTCAGCGAGGGAGTGTGGTTCACGGCCAACTCTATCAACTCCCTGGATAAACATTCAACGCATAAAAAGGCAAGTAAATACGATTTGTCAGCGAAAAGTAAATACGATTTGTCTTCGGTTTTGGTACCGTTTCAGTTCTAAAAGTTCGGTTTCGATTAAAATGCCCAACATTTGGATATTTATCAAGGGATAAATTGCAATGGAGGTCTCTTTGAATTCGAATCCGTTCGGTTCTTGGTTCTGGTTACTGATTTTATTTTTTGGAACCGGACCGGAACCTCCGATTCTGCTATGGTTTCAGTTCGAGAAGTTCAGTTTCAATTAAAATGTCCAACATTTGGACATTTGGGCTTTTCAAATATAATGGGCTGATTTAAAAAAAAAATCTATTCTCATTCGAAACTTATGTTAAAAAATAATATGATAAAAATGATTTTGTGATACAACATTTTCATTTAACTATTAATATGAGAGGTACTAAATTATTAAATTTCATAAATGGACTAAATAAGGATACTCAATCGACAGAAATGAACTCTCTCTCTCTCCATCGCCAGAGCCTGACTTTTCAACTTCTCTCCCTTTTTTAGCTTGACCCGCTGCCACCACCACCAAATCTCTGAATCAACAAAATCTGGTGTCGTTTCTTTTACAATCATGACAGTGTGGGCTGTTTTCGTGGGTCGCAGACCTGGTATTTACGATTCGTGGAATGAAGCGAAGCAACAAGTAAATGGGTTTCAAAAAACAGTCACAAGGCATACAGGAAAAGGGAGGAGGCAGAAAAGGACTTCGAGGCATTTTGCAATGGCTTGCCACTTCCTTCGGTTAGATCCTTCCAACTTCATAAGCATTTTGTTTTCATTTTTTTTATGTGGGATTCAAGTTAATGTTTTTTTTTTATGTGGGATTCAAGAAAATAATTTTAATTTTAATTTTTTTTGCAACCTTCGGAAAAGAACTCTATTGAATGAGTCGCAAGTCAATCATTTAATCTTTTGCATAAAGCTAATCTGCATCTAGCCTCGCCTCGATATTGTATGTATATAATCAGATTGCAAATTCTCTCCAGTCTGAATTTAAAATATTTTTCAGGTCCTAATGCTTCCAATGAAGGGATATGCGGCAACCATTCAGGCGGGATGGCACTAGCACAAAAAGCCTTAAAGCAAGGGTATTACTGGCCAACAATGAAGAAAGACTCACATAATTACGCAAAGAAGTGCAACAAATGCCAGAGATTCGCCACTATACCGAAATCCTGGCTCAGAACCTCACCCCAGTCACCAGTCCTTGGCCTTTCGCGAAATGGATAATCGACTTCATAGGACCCCTCATGACGGGAAGAGGTGGGGTCAAGTCCGTGATTGTAGTGGTGGATTATTTCACCAAGTGGTGTGAAGCAGAACCTTTGGCCAAGATCACAGAGGAAAACGCATGGAAGTTCGTGTAGAAGAATATTGTCTGCCGCTTCGGGATTCCTCACTCTTTAACCTCCAACAATGGCACACAGTTCACGGGAAAGAAGTTCAACTCAAATTGCGAGAACCTAGGTATTCGAAGAGACTTTTCCACCCCTTACTACCCCCAATCAAATGGCCAAGTAGAGGCCGTGAACAAGATCAACAAACTTACACTCAAACGGAAGCTAGAATACGCGAAAGGAGGATGGGCTAAAGAACTACCCGAGACCATATTGTCCTACCGAACAACTTCTCAGACAGCCATGGGTGAAACCCCTTTTTCCATGGCATACGGGACGGAGGCTATGATTCTCGTCGAAATAAAGATACCCTCTCCCAGGCTCTTGCACTTCGATGGGGTGTCTAATGAGGGTTTGCACAGGGCAAACCTCGATTTACAAGATGAGAAACATGTGGACTCGCAACTCCGCCTCGCAGTTTACCAACGGAAGATGGTCAGGTACTACAACTCCAAGGTTAGGGGTAGGAGTTTCCACATCAATGACTTCGTCCTAAAGAAGGTATTCCAGGCTAATAAAGAGATGGGAACCGGAACCCTCGGACCCACCTGGAAAGGACCTTACAAAGCCATCGAGGAAATCCGTCCCGGAATTTACAGATTGGAAGATTCCGAAGGCAAGGAGACGAGGCACCCTTGGAATATTGCCCATCTACGACTGTATCATCAGTAGTTTTACTTTGCACAATTCATTTTCCAGCATTTTTTTTCGGCGCCTTGAGAAACTGCGTCTTTTAATAAAATTCATCGCGTTATGAATCGAAAGTGTTCTATAGCAAGTCAAAATGATTTGGCAGCGAGAGAGTGTGGTTCGCGGCCAACTCTATCAACTCACTGGGTAAACATTCAACGCATAAACAGGCAAGTAAATACGATTTGTCAGCGAGGGAGTGTAGTTCGCAGCAAACTCTATCAACTCGCTGGGTAAACATTCAATGCGTAAACAGGCAAGTAAATACGATTTGTCAGCGAGGGAGTGTGGTTCGCGGCCAACTCTATCAACTCCCTGGATAAACATTCAACGCCTAAACATGCAAGTAAATACGATTTGTAAGCGAAAAGTAAATACGATTTGTCTTTGGTTTTGGTACAGTTTCAGTTTGAAAAGTTCGATTTCGATTAAAATGCCCAACATTTGGATATTTATCAAGAGATAAATTGCAATGGATGTCTCTTTGAACTCGAATCCGTTCAGTTCTTGGTTCTGGTTACTGATTTTATTTTTTAGAACCGGACCGGAACCTCCAGTCCTGCTATGGTTTCAATTCGAGAAGTTCAGTTTCAATTAAAATGCCCAACATTTGGACATTTGGGCCTTTCAAATATAATGGGCTGATTTAAAAAAAAAATCTATCCTCATTCGAAACTTATGTTAAAAAATAATATGATAAAAATGATTTTGTGATAGAACATTTTCATTTAACTATTAATATGAGAGGTACTAAATTATTAAATTTCATAAATGGACTAAATAAGGATACTCAATCGACAGAAATAAACTCTCTCTTTCTCTCTCTCCACCGCCTGAGCCTGACTTTTCAACTTCTCTCCCTTTTTTAGCTTGACCCGCTGCCACCACCACCACCACCAAATCTCTGAATCAACAAAATCTGGTGTCGTTTCTTTTACAATCATGACAGTGTGGGCTGTTTTCGTGGGTCGCAGACCTGGTATTTACGATTCGTGGAATGAAGCGAAGCAATAAGTAAATGGGTTTCAAAAAACAGTCACAAGGCATACAGGAAAAGGGAGGAGGCAGAAAAGGACTTCGAGGCATTTTGCAATGGCTTGCCACTTCCTTCGGTTAGATCCTTCCAACTTCATAAGCATTTTGTTTTCATTTTTTTTATGTGGGATTCAAGTTAATGTTTTTTTTTTATGTGGGATTCAAGAAAATAATATTAATTTTAATTTTTTTTTGCAACCTTCGGAAAAGAACTCTATTGAATGAGTTGCAAGTCAATCATTTAATCTTTTGCATAAAGCTGATTTGCATCTAGCCTCGCCTCGATATTGTATGTATATACTCGGATTGCAAATTCTCTCCAGTCTGAATTTAAAATGTTTTTCAGGTCCTAATGTTTCCAATGAAGGGATGTGCGGCAACCATTCAGGCGGGATGGCACTGGCACAGAAAGCCTTAAAGCAATGGTATTACTGGCCAACAATGAAGAAAGACTCACATAATTACGCAAAGAAGTGCGACAAATGCCAGAGATTTTCCACTATACCGAAACTCCCGACTCAGAACCTCACCCCAGTCACCAGTCCTTGGCCTTTCGCAAAATGGAGAATCGACTTCATAGAACCCCTCCTGACGGGAAGAGGTGGGGTCAAGTTCGCGATTGTAGCGGTAGATTATTTCACTAAGTGGTGTGAAGCCGAGCCTTTGGCCAAGATGACGGAGGAAAACGCATGGAAGTTCATGTGGAAGAATATTGTCTGCCGCTTTGGGATTCCTCACTCTTTAATCTCCAACAATGGCACACAGTTCACGGAAAAGAAGTTCAACTCAAATTACGAGAACCTAGGTATTCGAAGGGACTTTTCCACCCCTTACTACCCCCAATCTAATGGCCAGGTAGAGGTCGTGAACAAGATCATCAAACATACACCCAAACAAAAGCTAGAATTCGCGAAAGGAGAATGGGCTGAAGAACTACCCGAGACCCTATGGTCCTATCGAACAACTTCTCGGACGGCCACGGGTGAAACCCTTTTCTCCATGGCATACGGGGCGGAGGCTATGATTCCCGTCGAAATAGAGATACCCTCTCCCAGGCTCCTGCACTTTGATGAGGTGTCCAATGAGGGTTTCCGCCTCGCAGTTTACCAACGGTAGATGGCCAGGTACTACAACTCTAAGGTTAGGGGTAGGAGTTTCCACATCAATGACTTCGTCTTGAAGAAGGTATTCCAGGCTAATAAAGAGATGGGGACCGGAACCCTCGGACCCACCTGGGAAAGACCTTATAAAGTCATCGAGGAAATCCACCCCGGAACTTACAGATTGGAAGATTCTGAAGGCAAGGAGATGAAGCACGCTTGGAATATCGCCCATGTGCGACCGTATCATGAGTAGTTTTACTTTGCACAATTCATTTTCCAGCATTTTTTTTCGGCGCCCTGAGAAACCGCGTCTTTTAATAAAATTCATCGTGTTATGAATCGAAAGTGTTCTATGGCAATTTGGCAGCGAGTGAGTGTAGTTCGCGGCCAACTCTATCAACTCGCTAGGTAAACATTCAACGCATAAACAGGCAAGTAAATACGATTTGTTAGTGAGGGAGTGTAGTTCACGGCCAACTCGATCAACTCGCTGGGTAAACATTCAACGCGTAAACAAGCAAGTAAATACGATTTGTCAGCGAGGGAGTGTGGTTCACGGCCAATTCTTTCAACTCGCTGGATAAATATTCAACGCATAAACAGGCAAGTAAATACGATTTGTCAGCAAAAAGTAAATACGATTTGTCTTCGATTTTGATACGGTTTCAGTTCGAAAAGTTTGGTTTCAATTAAAATGCCCAACATTTGGATATTTATCAAGGGATAAATTGCAATGGAGGTCTCTTTGAACTCGAATCCGTTCGGTTCTTGGTTCTGGTTACTGATTTTATTTTTTGGAATCGGACCGGAACCTCCGGTTCGGGTATGGTTTCTGTTCGAGAAGTTCAGTTTCAATTAAAATACCCAACATTTGGGCTTTTCATATATAATGGGCTGATTTAAAAAAAATCTATTCTCATTCGAAACTTATGTTAAAAAATAATATGTTAAAAATGATTTTATGATACAACATTTTCATTTAACTATTAATAAGAGAGGTACTAAATTATTAAATTTCATAAATGGACTAAATAAGGCTACCCAATCGACAAAAATGAACTCTCTCTCTCTCTCTCTCTCTCTCTCTCTCTCTCCACCGCCTGAGCCTGACTTTTCAACTTCTTTCCCTTTTTTAGCTTGACCTGCTGCCACCACCACCAAATCTCTGAATCAACAAAATCTGGTGTCGTTTCTTTGACAATCATGACAGTGTGGGCTGTTTTCGTAGGTCGCAGACCTGGTATTTACGATTCGTGGAATGAAGCGAAACAACAAGTAAATGGGTTTCCAAAAAACAGTCACATGGCATACAGGAAAATGAAAGAGGCGGAAAAGGACTTCGAGGCATTTTGCAATGGCTTGCCACTTCCTTCGGTTAGATCCTTCCAACTTCATAAGCATTTTGTTTTCATTTTTTTTTATGTGGGATTCAAGTTAATGTTTTTATTTTTATGTGGGATTCAAGACAATAATATTAATTTTAATTTTTTTGCAACCTTCGAAAAAGAACTCTATTGAATGAATCGCAAGTCAATCATTTAATCTCTTGCATAAAGCTGATCTGCATCTAGCCTCGCCTTGATATTGTATGTATATACTCGGATTACAAATTCTCTCCAGTCTGAATTTAAAATGTTTTTCAGGTCCTAATGCTTCCAATGAAGGGATATGCGGCAACCATTCAGACGGGATGGCACTGGCACAAAGCCTTAAAGCAAGGGTACTACTTACCCACAATGAAGAAAGACTCACATAATTACACAAAAAACTCTTGGAACAGCCCATCTGCGACCGTATCATCAGTAGTTTTACTTTGCACAATTCATTTTCCAGCATTTTTTTCAGCGCTCTGAGAAACCACGTCTTTTAATAAAATTCATCGCGTTATGAATCAAAAGTATTCTATGGCAAGTCAAAACGATTTGGCAGCGAGGGAGTGTGGTTCGCGACCAATTCTATCAACTCGTTGGGTAAACATTCAACTCATAAACAGGCAAGTAAATACGATTTTTCAGTGAGGGAGTGTTGTTCGCGGCCAACTCTATCAACTCGCTGGGTAAACATTCAACGCGTAAACAAGCAAATAAATACGATTTGTCAGCGAGGGAGTGTGGTTCGCTGCCAACTCTATTAACTCGCTAGATAAATATTCAACGCTTAAACAGACAAGTAAATATTATTTGTCAGTGAGGGAGTGTGGTACATTGCCAACTCTATCAATGCGTAAACAGACAAGTAAATACGATTTGTCAGCGAGAGAGTGTAGTTCGCAGCCAACTCTATCAACTCGCTGGATAAACATTCAACGCATAAACAGGCAAGTAAATACGATTCGGCAGCGAGAGAGTGTGGTTCATGGCCAACTTTATCAACTCACTGGATAAATATTCAACGCGTAAATAGGCAAGTAAATACGATTTGACAGCGAGGGAGTGTGGCTCACGGCCAACTCTATCAACTCACAAAATAAATATTCAACGCGCAGTCGAAGCAATCAAAAAATTTATATAAACAATTCATGCGATAATTACATCGTAAAAAGCTTTACAATTGCATAACCAAGAGGCAACACCACTAAGAAAGTACAAGATTCCTACGTCCTTGTCGTTTCCTAGGGTTCGGCATAACCAGGGGCTCCAAGTTTGACCAATAAGCCCTGAGCCTTCACCAACTCGCTTAGCGCCGGCAATAATCAGGATCTGAATATGGCGGTAGGAGAGCAAGGAGGGTAATAGTAAAGTAGAATCCTACAAACATATATATAGGCGCAGTAGGATACTAACAGTCGGATGGACCAACACTTTGGAGATGAATAATTGCATATCTGGTAAACCCTAGGAAGATATAACAGGCGCGTGGAGATATGCGCATCATAAATTGTGCGAACGCCAATGCATGATAAAGATGCCGCCAATGCCCACCCGCGTTGCAATAATTGAGGGTACGATTGCCAGAACCTCGGTGGTAGGGAAGATGATTATGCGAGGTCAAACACCAGAATTCCAATAGGACACGAAGGCATTGACTATCCCTCGCGAACCTCCCAAAGTCGGGTGATGTGCGATGTGTACCATCGCCCGAGGCATGTTTGATGGCTTCGGAATGGTAACTATAGCTTCATGAGCACCACAGAATGTCAACGAAGTCCGAAGCCCAGGTAACACAAACAAACAATCAACACATATGAAAATAACAAGGAAATCTTGGTGCGATTTTATTTTTATTTAAATGAATCCGGCATACAAGGCAGAAACAGATACGCCTGACAAGTATCCTACTACCCCGCCGCCTCTGTGGGTCGACACACATGGGGATACTAGATCTACTAAACTTATCCCCTGGTCTTTGTCATCTCGAGCATCATCAGGAGTGGGAAATCTGATCCCACCATGATAAGAAATCTTCCAGAACCAACATGAGTTGATTTGGTGACTAATTAGGCCACACTACTAAAAAAAATGCCGTTGACGCCTTTTTGCAGTGGGCTCCCTAGCCCCATCAACCGTGTCGGGTACGCGCCATTCGGGGTACGACCAGGCTAAGGCTGCAAAGCCCGAAACCCCACCATGTACGTTTGGTCTCCTGAACGTTGATTGGTTGAGCTTTTGGTCCTCTGAATGTTGATTCTCTGATTGATAGGCATTCTGGATACCGGTTCTCCAGCTGTACTTCAATCACATGTCAGATACAAGAGTCCCGATCACACGACTCGAAAGAGTTGGAGATAAAAAGATCTAACTTACCGGAATCATGCATACATGAGGAAGCACAATGGAAGGATCTTAATACATTTTTTATCTATATATATAAAGGCTGCGTTGGAACTTGGCACAAGGCAATAAATACGGATGTTCCAGGGGGATATAGAACGCCACACAAAGGTGTCGCCTCCCCATGACATTGAAGGCGCTAACTCTTTAGATTTTGCCAAGAGTTAGTACCATTAATGCCCATGGGAGTGATTCCTTGGTCTTAGGAACGGCTCCCCATGCACAGTCGTACTTATATTTAAATGCTAGACAATAACGTATTAATGAAAACAATTCTGGTAATTAATTCTGGAACAAATGCAAAAGAAAACTACAAGGTTCAGAGTCCAAGTGCCCCGATGTCTCTATGGGTCGGCACACTGCGGGCCTTTCCCCACAACCGGTGGGGGACTTTGTTTCCTGGCTTCGCAGGGAACGGTTTCACGCGCCAAGGCCTCAGTAGGAGCCTGCCGAATGAAAGAGAGGTCCCATTTTGGATGAACCTCTGCGATTCGCTCCACCAACTGTTCGTCCCCAATAGTCATTAAGCGGTGAACGAGGTCCTGATACTCAGGCGTGTCCACAAACACGTCTTGATAGGCCTCAACCACCCTAGCTTTGACACCCGCATAGTCGGCCCGGACGCTCTCCAGCTCCTAGTTCACCACGGCCAGCGACTTCTCGTTCTCTGCGAGGATGGTCTCTAGTCTGCTGTTCGTAGTGGCCAATGCAGTCTCAGCCGCCAAGGTCCGGTCCTCGGAAAGCTTCTGAGCCTTCTTGGCACGCTTCTTAGAAGCTTCGCCAGCCCTCTTCTTTTTCCGCGCTTCTTTCAGACACTCTTTAGTGGCCTTCAACTCAATCTCGTACTTGGCCTTCATGTCCGCCTCCCTCGCCACTGCGGAGTCCAACTTGAACTGAAGCTCCATTTTTTCAGACTTCAGCTGCGCCTTTTCAAGGCTCATGGCCTTCAGCTCCTCGGACAACTTAGCTGACTTGGCCCCTTCCTCGCTGCATTGGCCGTCAAAGCTTTCCAAGGTACTAAACAATTCCTTGGTCATGACCAGTCTCCGTATCAAATTCATTTTCACCATCTTCAGCCGCTCACGAACAGTGGCTTCTTCAGCTGCATTCTCCCATTTCTGGGTCCAGTGTTTATGTACGCTCGCCGCTATCATAGCTAGGTGAGCAGGGGACATTTCCATAACGGAGGTTTCCAGTTCCCTCTTGCGCTGAGAAATGCGGACTCCCCTGCCTGACCAAGGAGCTGGAATTCTTAGTGTCCTCACCCCGACTCGATTTACGAGCATCCTTCATGAACCCTCCAACATCGGCAGTAGCCTTCCTCTTCCGTGATGCCGCCTCACTCGTGTCCTCGACGATTCATTTTTCCTTATCTTTGAATGGAACAGGGCTGGGTGAGGGGTAGGAAGACGTAGGCGAAGGTGGAGGTGGAACATTTTGGGCAGAACCTGGGACATCGGAGGCCGAAGTTTGGATGGGCTCCGGTGGCATAGCATCCTGGACTTCTTGCGATGAACCACCCACTTCCTGCGTAGGCGTCGGAACCGATGAACCCTCTCTACTAGCAGGGCAGGTGAAATGGACTGTAGGAATATTTTTAAACCTGAAAGCTGTTAACACAGACACAAATACGCAACACGTTAAGGCAACTTTCCACCATAACACCAGTATATTGAGGCTTGAGGGACTTACCCATCAGTATGTAGCTGGCCAATAAGTTGTCGTCCTTCAACAAGTTGCCAAGACTCCTGAAGTCGCTATTGAGAGCTCGTACTTTATTCCACTTCGACCTCAGCTCTCCTTGGTTTCTCTTCGAGATTGGTGGCTTATCGCAGTCTGCAAAAGAAAGCAATACATTAAGTCAGGAACTATAGATGAAATTCTACACAAATGCGGTAGTATATACCAAGTTCTCCAAATTGCTGAGGAATAGACACATGGAGAAGAGGGTCCTCTGGCATAAATTCTCAGTCCTCGCCTACGAAGATGAACCTCTCCTTCCAGTTGTGTATTTTATTGGGACTGTCAGTGGTTGTCCCCCATTTCTGGCCCATCCAGGGAGAAATGTTATACCAACCCACAGATCGGCAAGGTCGGTATATGGACTCAAACTCTTTCGGAGACAGGTTACCTCTCACCTCGACAATACCCCCACAATAGGTACGAGGCCACAATCTGCCCCCAACCATTCGGGGTTATCTGACAAGGGGTAAGATTCCAATCTTTCAGAACCTCGTGAAAGAAATGGTGCATGGGCAGGCGAAGGCCTTGGTACATCGCGGGTTCATAAATTGCGACAAATTCGTTCGGAGGTTCGTTGGCGCGTTCCTTTGGGCCCGGGGCCCTAAGTATTACGGACGCGGGGATATCATACAATAGTCGTATACCCTCCAACTCTCCCTCAGCTATCCTCGACTGCGCCATAGAGGCTTCGATGGCCAATCGCTTCAGCTCCTCGTTAAGCGCCTGCGCTGCTGGAGTATCCCTCTTATCAAGTGACCCCCTCATCTCAGGCACCCCAGCGTCTTGTCCCCCCTTCTCCGTATTCACTTTCGTCGGAGCGGCTGGGCACGCTCCCTTCCTACTTGTGGACGGAGTTGATGGGTGTACGTCGGAGGGAGCTGGGTTCACTCCTTCTATGACCTCAGAGATGGAGGACGATGAGACTAACGTTGTTGACCCACCCCTTATACTAGGGTTTGTTTGGGCATCCGACTGGTTTTGTGAGTCATCGGTACCGGAAGACATCATGAACCCTTCTCTACCCCCTGAAGTTGGAACTCCTGCTACCGCCGGAACGCGTGACCAGGTATAATCCCCAAACCGTGGATTCAAGTAATAATCACAAAAACAAACAACAAAACAAATCACAGCAACTCTTAGCGCGCTTACCTCGGAAAAGCAGGTAGAAATGTTGCAACACTTGGAATTTTTTGTTTTTTCAGCCGCACACTCGCAGTACTCACTACAGGCACGTAAACAAGAATAAATTGTAATGAAGGAGGGCGCCAAACTTTATAGGTTGAGCCATTCCATTTCCCACCGTCCACTTCCCACAAGTTGCATCTGAACCGTTGGACAACGGACACGTGTATGGCTCGGTGCATCAAGCGGGAAACGGAACCCTAAGCATTTCTTAAAACAAGGAAGCATGCGCCTCACTCGCACCCTCATTCTCCGCTACGTGCTGCTGGCATTAAATACGTACACTATCTTACTCATGATGGTCTGGCCACAGATTGACAGTCTTGATTGATAGAATCCAACCAACCACAGACACGTCGCCAAATATGGATTCTTTGAAGCCTTCACCCGTCATAAATGTTCGGCTTCGGACTTGGGGGGACTAATATACACATTCAATTTGGTTTGCTCAAGGTTTGCGCAATGTGGCAAAGACCAAAGTTAAGTTCAATCCATAGCTCAATTTGGCGAAAACAAAATGTTCTTCCCTCACCCTCAAAAGTCCCATGCCCATTATAAATAATAGGCTCGGACTTGGGGGATTATTGTTACCACCCTATTTTGATAGGGCTCCCACGTCAATAAAGGCCCAACAGGAGCCCCATAGAAGGCCAACAAGAGTCCCATAGAGGCCCCGCTAAGGCCTCGCAAACCCTTGAAATGGGGTCGGAGGCCCATCAGACGCCTTAGCACTCTCTAGCCATAATATTGCAAGGTCCAGAGAGGGCTTCGATATTTACGGTCGATCCATAGGCACTCGCCGACCTCGTATTTACTGTAATTGACAGGCAGTAGGATATTCTGGAATGACCAGAGAAATAAATCAATAATTAAGGACAGATTACGTGGGATTGGCAGACGGATCCTTACAAGGAAACTGAATCACAATCTCCTAAAATCATGCAACGTGATAAACTCAAAGAAGGAAGATAATCTCAGAGATTGCCTGAGTAAGAAATGATCCCTATCACATAAGGAAGGAGGATCCGATCGGGTATCTATTGATTTTTTTCCTAAATCAATCAGGACTCCTGCGTTATAAATACAACGTCTCCGGTTGTTCCAAGGTACGTTCTTTTTTTGCGCTTAAAGTCCCACCCTAAACTCTACTCAAATCTCTGCCTGCTTGTCCCTCCCATACCCAGTTATTTTTACCCCACGTGTATCATCTATATACCGACAGTTAACTTGATCGTCGGACCATTTTTCTCCAGAGATCTTGGTGCCTAACGATTGTCCTAGTGTGCAGGTAACATACGAGTTGACAGATGAGTGATTGAAGATCTGTTGACACGTGAACGTTACAGGTTCCGACGTCAACGCTTTGAAATATGAGTTGATCCCCAACATGTGAGGTCTTATGAATATCCTACCTAAATACGAAGACTTATATATGGCTTTTGAAATATGAATCGACCTCCAATATGTGAGGACTTATGATTAGCCTACAAAATATGAATCGATCTCAAATGGGTGAACAAGGATTGGAGGCTAGCCTCTAGAATACGGGGGCGAGGGCTTATGTGCCGACCTCAGATAGACAAAATTTTACTGCAAGCTTCAGAAATATAATGGAGAGGGCTTACGAGCCATTCTCGAAGAGAGAGAGTTTTATTACTAGCCTCAAAAACATAATGCCGAACACTTACGAGTTATCTATAAAGAGAAGAGACTTTACAGCTAGCTCATATCTCGGAGGCTATTCGAGTATCCATCTATTTGAAGTTGGCTTATATTTTAAAGGTTCATAAGCACTACCTCATTTGGGGTAGGCTCATATTTCGAAAGCAATTTGTAAGTACTCACCCAATTGAAGACATCTTACGTTTCGAAGATTTGTCACGAGTCTTAATAAACTCAAGATAATCTCGCAACCTTCTCGCTCTTACTTTGAATTTTCTTCTAGTCCGACCTGCATATAAATGTACTATTGAGACCTGGAGGACTAATGTTATACGTACCAATAGGCGGTTTTAAGAAGGGCCTAGGACCTCTCAATTTTATGAAAAAATGGAAATTAATTCAAAGTTTATGAGAGGTCTTCTATAAAATGGTTGATCAGATTTTATGAATACCATATGATATTAATATTTGCTTCTATGAAAATCACTTCCTGTTCAATTTTATATGCTCTCTTCTTTTGCAAAACATATAACTCTACTAAATAATATTATCAACTGTCCTAAATATCTCACAACTAATTTTCTACGTTCACTTCTCTCACACTCTATAAATTATGTCTTCAATTTTTGGACCAAAAGCAAAAGGTGGTTGCAGTTTAATGTGTTCGTCATTAATGCCTACTCCAGGATTACTAAATGTAATCAATCTTCGCCACTCACCGTTCTTCTTGAAGTTGGACGGTTTATCATTTTTTTTCATTGTTGGTGTATTTTTATTTGTTTTATATGTTAGCGTGCAGTTTTGCTACTTTGGCTTTGAGCTTTGTATATCTTTTTGTCCAATATTTTGCCACATATAGTGTTTGAATTCAATTTTTAGTTTAATTTACTAGGATTAAAATGTTGAAATGTTTATTGGAGAACGTATTTAACAAGTTGTTAGAAAGGTCTAGATCTAGATATGGATATTAGTTATGCTATTTGTTGGGCATTGAACTGGAGCATTAGAGCTTCAATAAGTTCTACTTAAATTAGTGGGCTTTGATCTTTTTTGCCCCACCCCCCAAAAAATAAAATTCTATATCCGCCAATGTACCAATATATTAAGTGGCGAGATAGTACCCAACATTAGTCAACTGAGCATTAGTATTGCCAATTGTATTGGACTCGATTAGATCGTGCTAGTCTTCTCTTGGGTGGGTTTGGACCCGATTTGAATTTTATGGTAGATATGGACATTTTTCAATGTTCCATCTTGACTAACATACCCTATTTCACTATATATGCATAGCACTATCTCTTTATAATGTTCACAACTAAAACCCTAGCTATAATTCTATTCATTTATTTGTTTCCATGTTCAATTATCTTTATATTTCTCACAATTGATTTGACCATTAGAGTGCAAACATCGTCGAATTTTTTCTTGGAACATAATCCTTTGCATCTTAAGACTTTATCCTAATGTAAAAGTAACATCTAAGTAAACAAGGTAATAACCAAAAATCTATTGATAGCAAAATCATTTAGATTTTTGAGTTCAACAAAAATCTCACATCCCGTGCTATGATGCTAAAAATGCAATGTTTTCAGACAAGTTCATTAAAGAAAATTGGAAGATAGAGAGTATTTGTCGAATAAAGTTGAGGTAAAAACCCAGTACCAACTGTGCTGAAATTGAAGACTTGAACCCCAAATATTCATTATTACGAGCTGAAGAATTGATGTAATAATCTAGCAAAATGACATGCAAGTTCCACTTTGTTAACGTTAATTAAATAGTTGCTTAATCAAAGTGGTAACTTGAACAAAGTAGTGAAAAGACACGAGACAAGGCAACCTCGATCTGTCTGTCAAAACAGTTCAAAATTTCTCTATATTAATATCTGTTATGCATAAAAGGATGATGGGACGTTTCATAGACAATTGCCTATCCAGGCCTCTCTGCAAAACAGAACAATGCTATCACATCCCTTGTCCATGGATGATTGTGTTTATTACGAAAATTAAATATATTTAGAGATTTTGGCGCAAATAGTCTCTAACATTTGTTTTCAGTGCAACTATGGTCTATAATGTTTACTTTTTAGCACAAAAATTTATAACTATTGTGTTTTGGTGCGTATGATATTATTTGATAAAAAAATACTAATATACCCTTAATTTTAATAAGAAAAAATTATTGTTGGATTACTAACATTTGCAAAAGGTATTTTCGATACTTTTATTTTTTTTATAAAAAAAAAAAAAAAAAAAAAAAACTAACAAGTTCTTTTTCTTTTCTTTTTTGAATTAACATTCTAAATTGTTTTATATATTTTACGAACTATTATAAAATAACTAAAATTGAAGCTCATAATTATTAATAAACATGTCAAATTAAATTAATATTTTTATTATTAAGTAATTATATTATTTAAAATTTAAAATTTTATTTTGTCGTTATAACAAAAAAATAATAACTTTGCCATAAACTTGATGTTCAATACTTTTATTTAATTGAACTATTCGTTTATTAACTACATATATTAAAAATACAACTGTATTCTTCATATTTTAATTTATCGTTGTATTATCGCTCAAAAATAAACAACATAATGTATAAATTAATTTTTATATTAAATAAAAATATAGTAAAATTGGTGCAACGCCATAAAATTATATACTTTATTTTTTTAACGTAATTTTTTTCACATTACATAACAATTACATTTACTCAAAGCACGATAATTTTATATTTCTCTTATAAAAAATTTAATTAACATGACTATAATGATATATTTAGTATACAGAATTAAATATTATTTAATAAATGTACCATATCCATTTGCACATTTTACAAATGTTAGGATTCCTAATACAATTTTATTTAATTAAACCTAAAAGCATATTTATTTTTTTAATCAAATAAAGACCAATTGCGCACTAAAACACATAAATTAGAAATTTTTGTGCAGAAAAATAAACGATAAAAACCATTTTGTCATTGAAAGAAAAGGTTAAGAACTATTCGCGCCTAATTCCCATATATTTATATGTTAATGAGAAAACAAAAGTTTATCACATTCTACTGCTACTTGTTGTGCACTTTAGACATTGAAATTTTAGTACACATCTCGGAATAACTCTTAGTCTAGACAATACACAAAAAAAAAAAAACAAAAACAAAAACAAAAAAAAAAAAAAAACAAAAAGAAAGAAAATAGAGGAAGAAGAATAATCTAAAATTTTATTTATTAATTTATTAAGTTCTTGTTTGATTCCTATTAAAATGGGTTTTTTGTTTCCCATTTTTTGACTTTTGGAAAAAATGATCAAAATGCTTTTTTGCTTTTCAAAGTAGCCACAATATTTGACTAGAAAAAATGGACATTTTGGTCATTTTTTCCCAAAAGTAAAAAAATGGAAGCAAAAAACTCATTTTAATGGGAATCAAACAAGCACCAAGTATTGTTTACGTGTTAAAGATACAATTGAAATCTTGCAAATCAATTTTTAGGAGCATAAAGTTACGAATAATCTCAACTAAATAAGATTTATTTATGTTCGTAACTTAATTTCAAGAGATAGATGTAATTTTGATAACGACGTTTCTATTTTTTCCCCCATGTTTCAAATTTTGAAAAACGAGTTGCTTACTTCTCGTCATGCTAAATTTACGAACAATTATCACCATTCGCCAAGGTCCAAAAAAGAAAGCGAGGAAAAAAACAAAGAAGAGTACTTTTAAAGCTAATTTCAAATCCATGCTCTGAATATATCAACTATTTTACAGAAACACAAACAGCAAAATGGCCTAACATGCAACAATCACTAGTTGGATCCCACAAACAATTTCATGTCCTACAATCCAAGCTTTTCTGATCCCATTTATCCTAAATCCAGATTGAGGGGAATATTTAAAAAGCTTCGATGAAGACAGACAACATAAAAAGTTGAAGCACATACAGGAAAAAAAGGATTCTGATTCCCAAAGCCCTTTTTATCTCCAAGTTTTTTAGTGCAGTCCTGATGCTGCCAGATGAATTTTCTCCATCCCTCTAGTGGGACAAAATGTACCCACTAATACAGATGGAGCACAACCACAAATCATTCCTACAGATCCCAGCGTCAGGAATCAATATTTGTCAATGTAAAACACACTTCCACACTAGTACTCGAGTAGTAATACTATTTTATTCATGCTTTCCCTTTTGAGTTAATCCATGCTAAAACGAGTGTTAAACATTATATTACTCGAATTTCAACAAACAGCACAAACATATAAAATGAGAAAAATTAAAATCATAGCTCCATACACAGTGATTAGTGAACATCACCGAAGAGTTAAAATCTAAATCCACCGGGAACCTCGACGCACATTGCAAAATAAGTACGTGACAAATCGAGCTATCAAAAAAAAATTGGCAAATGTTTATCAATGAATTAATATTGACAAGATAAATGCATTAAAACAGATTAAAAAAAATCTAGCGCCGCAAGGCGTAATAAAGCTTCCCAAACAAAAAGAGTAGATAATACACAAATGCAAAATAGTATTGTTGTCCCATTTTTTATACTCAGTTTCAATTGGCTACTACTTTATGACATTGAGTTAGCGTGCATCGTAGTTCAGTTTCAATTGGCTACTACTTTATGACATTGAGTTAAGGTGCATCGTAGCTAAAGGTCTATGAGTCCATTAACACATTCTCTTGCGGTGAAAAGAGTTATTTTTAGAGTAGCAACTGAAGTAGGGCATCTCTGTGTTTAATAGACTGGTGTTAGTTTCATTTTCTGATGTTTCAACTCAATGAGCAAGTGAAACTCTCGATCAAGTATATGTGTTGCCAGGACTCAAATTCATTGCGTTGTCATAAAAGAGAACCGCCTTTCACATTACTACATTGCATTTCAGCATGTCCACAATGTAGATTCCAGTTCGTCATATTCCATTTAGGTACGTCTGTAACAAAAGTACGAAATCAAGAAACTATACATGAAGATGGCGTAAAGTCAGTCCAAATACTCCCATAACATTCATCCACTGCATATAAAAAGGGGAAACCACAAAGCTAATACACACAGAAGGAAAGAAAAATAATATCAACGCTGTTGAACTGTAATTTCCCAATTCCCCTCGTTCACACCACAACTAGATACCGCGATGACCTTTTAACAAGTTTTAAGTTCAACAAAGGGTCAGTAATATCTTCCTCTCCAATCTCCAGTCAAGCTCTACTTATAATGTGAATATGCAGAACCCTATGCAGATGTAGTGAATTACTCAGTGTAGAAGTGTAAAGGCAATGACCTGGTGGATATTGTTCATCCCAGTAAACTTTTGGAGCAAAACAAAATGGTCTTTGAAGGCATAGAGTAATCCCTTTTGGCTCTCTATTATATCCTCCGCTCATTCTCTAAATACTACCATAAATTTCATAACAAGAGGATGTTCTTTATTGTATTTCATATATCAACTCAATTCTGATGATTAAAAAATAAATAAATTCAGTTGTAAATGATCCGAAGATTCCAACCCCTTTCTTACCAATAAAAAAACATGATTACGATAGATTAGAATCAAACTCTCAATGCTCTTCAAGTCTAGTTTATACAGGCGATAAGAAAGCAGACTGGACATGCAAAAAATCGACACAGACAAAAAGGCTCAAATTGGTGTCAATCTGATTCCCAATCAACATACGGAGGTTGTAATATTCCAACACAACTAATTCACCATTTATTCCCAAGTAGTGGTATGCTCTGGTCCCCATCTTGCCACCAATGGTTCTCCAGAACAATATAGCCAGACAACATCCATCAGCATTACAAATTAGGCAATGTGTCAACACTTGAAAAGCTTTCTGAATCAGGGGTGGGCAAAACTAACCGAACTGGCCGTTGGGTCTAATCCTGGCAATATTTAATGGAATTGTGGTTATTTTAAACCGAGAACTGGACAATTCACTCAGGTTCTCTATGTTTATTGCTGAACCAAAATGGAACACGGAAGTACTGAATGTCCATTTTTGATCCTTTGGTGCATACACCAACCACACAAAATCATTTGTCTAGGAGGGTCTTACTCTTAACCCAATTTGTCAATGAGGACGAAAATCTTGAAATGACACAGTGTCGAAGAAACTCAATCTCCAAGACTCAAACCCTTTCAACAAAAATAGAGATCTGCATGGTCACTCATCCGCAGGAAAGAGCGGAGGTCTGCCTCGAATTTTTTTAAGAAACAAAAATATTATAACGCACCCTCTTTATTTCGAATCTGGGATTTTTTCCCCCAACTCTAAGATTCTCAAATCTGGAATTCAAACCCCGAATATGTTTCTTTTGGAACTGAACCGTAACTGACCAGTTCAGACTGGTCCGGTTCTTGTTCTTCACTTAGAAACATTCGGTTCTGTTTGCGAAGACGAAATAAAATCAGTTCAATCCAGTTCTTAATAAAACCAGACTGAACGCACCCCTGTTTCTGATACTAAACCATGATAGAGAACAAACACTCTCGGAAAATATCTCCCGGTACAGAACATGCAGTGCAATTCCATACACAAACCACGGATGAATACCGAATACAGGCAACTACGGAAATCGTACTTCAAAACGCAATGTACGATGGAACTTTCAGTTGATGAAAACCCAAAAAAGAATCTTCATTATATATTTTTTAACAACATCAAATTGGCATACGATTCAATTTCCAGTCCAACACGATAATCATTATGGGAACACCAGACAGCACGCTGTCTAATTGAATGACAAAATTCATTCACCTCTTTCATTCACGATACAGAAAATAAAGAGCTTGAATTCTCATAAAAACATCTTCCCATGTAATAAGACAGTTACCTTGACCTCCAAAGGATCAGGACTACATTTTCTGCGCTTTGTTAAAAGCAGTGTGCATCCTTGCTGAACGATTAAAAAAATAATTTGAAAAAGACCAGAGTTAAAAAGGAGCAAAGGCCAATATGTAGGCGAGCTTGAAGGATACACATCTAGATATCGATACCAAAATATCTTTCAGGTTCCATCTTCTATCTGTATGAGATGCATAGACATCAAGAATTTCATATGGTTTGGAAGCATAAATACAGCAGAGCATTACGCAGTTCTGATGGAAAATGACTTTAGGAAATCTCATATAGAGCATCCTACAATGGTTTAGTAGTAGGGTTTGACGAGGGATTATGTAGCCGATGAGTGTGATAACCGGCACGGGATATTTTTTGACAAAGGATGAGATTCCAAGGAAGACGTTTAGGGTGCTTCTGAAGAATAACAAACCCAGCGCTTCTTAGAAAATCGGGTTGATTTGATTGTTCGTGCTGCTCAAAAGGTGTGGGCTTTATGATGAATTTTTATGATAGGAAGAAGAAATTTGATTCCTGAAATTGTGAGACAAGGAAAAATTGTAGACAGAAGAAGAAGAGAAGAGTTAGAAAAGAGGAGCACTTCACCTAGACATGGTTAGATAGTTCTACACATGACATAATACAGAATTCTTGTAATATTTGAAGTTAGTGAAATAAAGTGGTATCTATTTAAATACAGTAACATCTCAGCTCCAACTGAGGGGATCTTTGCTTAGAAGGTTAATGGAGACAATTAATGGATACCAAGTTGATGAAGGCATAATGCTGTAATACTCTTGGACGTCTGGTAAAAAATTACGCTAATAGTTATTTTACACAATGGTTATAGTGGAAGTATTACAACTGCAGCTGGCAACAAGGGTGACGACCTTGGGTTGTGATGACAAAAGAATAAAAGAGAAAATGCTCTAGGAAGCTGAGAATATTTGCCTATTCATGCACATTTGAACTCCTGTCCTACCTTAACATATCACTAGGATCAGTATTGTTGATCATCTAGCCGATCCTTTTTATTAACTAGCCTTTTTATTCGTACAAAACACATAAGTAATCAGATATGACTCAACTTTGTGAGCAGCATCAATTATCCCACCACCAGAACATCCAAACCACAACATATCCAACAACCATTGAACCGAAAGGCGTAAATAGAGCTAGCAATCACATGTGGTTTATGCTTTATACCAACTTTCTTATATGAAAATATGCAAAAATGTATAGCTATGGCCCGTACAAAATAGATAAATAAGATTCATGTGGCTGACTTCTAGTTTACAGAAACAAACTTAATTTGTGATTTTTTGCTGCTGCGGAAAGTATAAATTTTTCATATGTATAGAAAGATAATGTCTATATAGTTCACTAGTGCTGGGTAAATATCAAAAGCAACCATCTACGAACAAAATTTATCATAACGAAACAGCATATCCAAGTTCAATAGCATGTACCATAAGCTCATCCAGCAACTCTGCAGTCTCTACAGTCCACATGCTTATCTCAATTGTCTGCACAATCACAAAATCCCTGTCACCTATTACTCAATGCTGAGACCATTGAATACTTTTTATGTCAATTCCTTCCTTAAACATCTCATAAAGGGGACTCAATTCCCTCAACTTCTCAACCTGCTTGACAGTGAGCTCCACTGCCCTGTCAATCTCCTCCTCGGTTGTGAATCTTCCTATCCCATACCTAATCGAGGTATGTGCCATGTCTTCATCCACTCCCAATGCCCTCAGCACATATGAGGGCTCTAAACTCGCACTTGTACATGCGCTCCCACTCGACACTGCAACCTCTTTCAACCCCATCAACAAGCTCTCTCCTTCCACAAATGCGAAGGACAAGTTCAAGTTCCCCGCATACCGGCTCACTTCACTCCCATTCACAACTACTCCATCTATTTTCTCCCTAATCCCATTCAACAATCGCTCCTGTAACACACTTATCCTCTTATCATCGTACTCCATCTCCTTCATCGCCAGCTCACATGCAGCACCAAACCCAACAGCCAAGGGCGTTGGAACTGTCCCACTCCTTATCCCCCTCTCCTGTCCACCACCGTTCATCTGAGGCTCCACCCGAATCCTTGGCCTCCTCCTCATGAATAAAGCTCCAATTCCCTTTGGCCCATAAATCTTATGCCCACTTAAAGACATCAAGCTTATATTCATTTTATCAACATCTATTGGAATCTTTCCCAGCGCCTGCGCAGCATCTGTATGCAATGGAACATTAAACTCCTTACAAATTTCACCAATTTCCTCCATCGGCTGAATGACGCCGATCTCATTGTTTACCATCATCACTGAAACCAACCCGGTATCAGGGCGGATCGAGGTCCGGAGTTTTTCCAAGTCCACAAGCCCGTCGGGTTTCACGGGGAGGTAAGTCACCTCAAAGCCCTCCTGCTGCAAATAGCGGCAGGAGTCCAACACGCACTTGTGCTCGGTCTGGGTGGTGATGACATGGCGTTTCTTGTCTTTATAAAAGTGCATAACGCCCTTAATCGAGATGTTGTTCGACTCAGTGGCACCGGAGGTGAAGATGATTTCTTTGGGAGAGGCGTTGATAAGGGCCGAGACTCGGGCCCGGGCCGACTCGACGGCCTGCTCGGATTCCCACCCGTAGAGGTGGGTCCGGGAGTGGGGGTTGCCGTAGTGGGAGAGGTAGTAGGGAAGCATGGCGTCCAGCACCCTGGGATCCACCGGCGACGTGGCCTGCATATCGAGATAAAGGGGCCGACCAGCGATTTTGACGCCTTTCATGGCTATTCCATTTCCGTCCTCTTCGTAGGGCTCAACTGCCACGGCAGCGGCGGTGGAGAAAGGATGACGGACGAGGCGGATGGCGGTGGTTGGTTTGGGGATTGTGCGGCGAAGGGCTATGGCTAAAAACTTGGAGGCCATCGTGGCCGTGATGGGTATCTTCTTATTTTCTTGCTTTGTGCTTATGTGGTGATTTTTTGCAGTAGGGTGTTGTACAGTTAGAGCGCTTGTACCTGCTTATAAATTCTTTTTCCGGGGAAAAGGGAAAGCTAAAGAGACGGTGAAGGGACAACGCCGACTCGACTTACCGTCACAGAAGGTTACGCCTGATGTTTGGGCATGATAAGATGACACGGGATTTAGATTGACTTTGTAAAAGACGTAAATTGGCGCAAATGGTCCCTAATGTATGCCAATAGTGTGCAAATGGTCCCTAACCTTTCATTTTTAGTGGAATAATCCCTACCTATCTATTTAGGTGCAAAATTGATCCTTATTTAATAAAAAGACAAATATACCCTTATTTTACTTTTAAAAAATTACAATTGAATTTTTAACCTTGACAAAATGTGCAAATAAGTTCGATAGATTTATTAAACAATATTTAATTTAGTATAATAAATATATCACTATAGTCGTGTCAAATAAAATTTTCATAAGAGAAAAATATAAAATTATTGTGCTTTAGGTATATGTAATTGCTATGTGGTATAAAAAACTTGAATAAAAATTAAGTTAAATAAATAACAAAATTACGTATATAATTTTATGACATTGAATCAATCTTATTATCTTTTTTTAACATAATAATACTAACAAAAATTAATTTACACATTTTGTGTTCTTTATTTTTGAACGATAATAAAATGATAAATTAAAATATGAAGAATATAATTTGAGCTCTAATATTTATAGTTAATAAACGAATAGCTCAATAAAATAATAATATTTGAATATCAAGTTTGTGACAAAATTATTTTTCTTTTTATATAGTAATGATAAAATTAAATTTTAAATTTTAATGATTACTTAATAATTTTAATTAACATGTTTGTTAATAATTATGAACTTAAATTTTAGTTATTTTATAATAGTTCGTAAAGAATCATGATTTCTTGCCCACCTGCTGACACTCAACAGGTGGGCAATCTTGCCCCAAGGAGCAAGAAATCATTTTCCAGTTTGTAAAATATAAATAATTTAGTATATTATCAATTTGTTAGTTTCTTTTAATTTTTTTATAAAAAATTATAGTATCAGACCTATTTATACATTTTACAAAAGTTAGGAATTGAAAATTTTTAAAATAAAAATAATGACATATTTATCTTCTTCTTTTTTTCAAACTAGTATGCAAAACGTGTTTTGCACGTGATTTAATAATGGTATTGTGATATTGTCTATTCAAATATTTAAATAATTATAATTTAATTTAATACTGTATTAAAATACAAAAATATGACATTAGGAAATACGATGAAATATAATGTTTGTTGTTGTATTCAAATAAAATACTTTCTACAATTGTGTTGCCAATATTGAACATCTATTTTTTAAGGTCTGTAATATAGTTAAATAATATCAATTAAAGAACACAAACAAAAAGAATAAAAAATAGTGTACATAAGTTCTTAAATATATCGAGCACTCAAACCTATTGAATTTGTTTGCTTTATGATATGATAAATGACTTATAACAAATCTTTGTAATTTAATATAACTCTCCAACTATAAAGATGTTTTAATCCAAAATATCACATGCAATTAGGCTCGTAGCACCTCAAGTTAGGTAGAGTTATCAATCAGTATATAAAAGAAAACAAAATAACATTTACATTAGATATTGACAAATTAAACATTCTCATTTGCACAATTCAGTGCACAGATGTCTTCACGTGAACTTATCCAAATTGTAATGGGGAAATAATGTAATATTATCAAAACTAAATATTCTAACAATTTAAGCGTCTTATTCACGTTGGAATATAAATAGTTAAGAAAAATTAGTTTAAACAAAATAGATAACAATTCAATTCAAAAGCATCAAAAAGAATAATAGAAATGAGATACGTATCAATAGTGGATTGAAACCATTATTGAAGTTAGCCCACAAAGTTTTTTCTTCTAGAAAATCTAAAGCTACAAGTCAATTAGATATGTAAACAATATACAAATATGCATGAGCATACACAATAATTAAAAAATACACCGTAACCTTTATAGTCCAACGCAGATTGTTTTGTTTTGTTTTTTTTAAAGAAGAGTATTGAGAGATGATTATTCACATTAACTAACAAAAATCACAATCATAAATACAATTCTTCAAATGAAGTCTTTATAGACATCACAAACTACATAATTATCCTCAAATAAAACAACTTTAAACTTCAAATTAGACACTAAATAAGCTGAATAAATTGTTGATGGAATGTCAATTACTATTAATCTTGTAACGAACTAAATCTGTTCTCACAATTCAAAAAAAAAAAATTCAAAATCCTGTAATTAAATATAATAAACGAAAATTTAGAATTTTTCAACTTCTAAAGACTATATGTAGTTATAAATGCTAAATTAATAGTTCAATTATAACATTAACTCAAGGACAATTTATGAAATATAAAATATTAATAAGGACGTATTTGTCCAAAAATGTTTATCCATTTAAGCCCTTTTTAGATTAGTACTAGTTAAAAACACGTGCTTTGCACGTGATTTTGTAATAATATCATGAATTTATTTTTTTGTTAAAATTTTTAAATAATAAAAGTTCGATAGTTATTTCTTTATTTTATCTATCCAACCTTCCATCAATATCTTGGGTCACTTTGATTAAAATTTAAAATATTACAAAAATTGTCAATTTGCTTATAAATTTAAGAAAAACAATAGAGTACCTCAAAAGTCAGGCTTCTTCAACCTCTACAAAATATAGATGCTCAACTGCATGTGTCGTGATGTTAGTTTTCTAAAGATTCTTTAATTTTAGAGATTAGATATCTATTAGGGTTTGTGTCTTCAATATAAGGTGTAGAAAATCACAGATATGTAAAGTGTTCAAAAGTTTTCCATTTTACTCACCCTTTTCATCATCATTGAAAAAAAATCATAAACTTACCGACGATAAGATTCACAATAAAACCCATAATTCATCTTCATTTTCATTTTCTTCTTTGTAGGGCGAAACATTATTTTGATGGCTTGGCATTATCAACAAATGTTGTAGAAGTGATCTCCAATATTTTACAGTAAGAAGGTTTTTTATTTTTAAAGTTTATTTGTTACATGTTGATCCTATGGTATCTATTGTCTTGTTTACATATATTTATACAAATATATCCATACATTCCATTTGACAAATTTTGACAGCACCAAACAATTTCTTCGGCAATTCCTCCTCCGACCGCGCCTCCACCAAGAAATCCATGTCCAATGTAACGCACCCCAAAGCCAAGCGCAAAAATTGCGGTGGCAGTTGTTGAGCTACCAATATCAACATATATTTTAAGATAATTAAGTCATTTGTGGTAATAATAATTATGAACTTTACTTAATAGGCATGCAGAATAATTTTTTATTGTAGTTTTCATGATCCATTGTCCATTCACAATTTTGTTTATGATCTAAAATATACTGTTGCGAAAAACATCCGATTCATGAATAAATTGATACTATAGTGAATTGGAGTGATGAGTGATAGTTAGAGTTGGAGGCTAGTGTTTTCAATTAATTATATTTCAATTTATGAAATGAAGAGATGATGGTAGATGGATATGTGGAGAATTTTAGATGCCTTAATTAAGATTTAATTGAACCAATTTTAAAAAGCATTTTAAATTAATTAAGGGAAAATTGAAAAATCTAAAATATGAGGGAGGATATTTTGGTCCAAAAATGTTTATCCCTTTTAGAGATAAAGTATAGATTAAATATAATAAATAGGGATTTGGTTTTTCAACTTCTAAAGACTATATGTAGTTATAAATGTTAAATTAGGATTTTTAATTATAACATTAACTTAAGGACAATTTAGAAAATATATAATATTAATGAGGGTATATTTGTGCAACAAATGTTTCTTCTTTGAGTCCCTTTTAGATTAGTATAGATATAGATAGATATAGATATAGATAACAACCAATTGCGCACTTAAATGAATAGGTTAAAAACCAATATATCAAAAATAAAATATTAGAGATTATTTGCGCACTATTAACATACATTATGGACCATTTGTGCCAATTTCCTTAAAATGAATGAAAGATAAATAGAGAAATTGGCAATTTTTATATTTCACTAAATTGAAACAAGAAAATAACGATTTTGGAAATACATGGTAGCAAATCCATTAGGGTGTGTTTGACTGCAATATATTTTTCATGAAAAAGTATTTTTTTTTTTTTACATATTTTTCAACTAACTGCGTTTGATAGCCACGTTTTTCTATAAAAAAAAAATATTTTTCCACATATTTTTCAATTACGCGTTTGATTGATTTGTATTTTTTTTTCCAAGTAAAACATTTTCTCATTTGTTTTAAAAAGACAATATTTTCCTTGAAAACAATGAAATTGTTTTGTTATGGAGGATGAGGTTTTATTTTCTAGAGAAAATTTGTCATCATTTTCATTGAAACAAGTTCTTGACAATTCAATTATCTAGAAAACGTCTTCTATCCACCAAATTCAATGCTTGCAATCAAACACACCCTTAATTTTTTTTTTTTTAGCTAAAAATATTGAGCCTCTTATAATCAAGTTTTTACCTGTAATTATTCTTTTATGGGACGACACAATATTTAAATCTCGATAAAATTATTTAAAAATTTACTAGATATTTAAAGATAAATGTTACGTTGAATTTTATAAAATATATAGATCCGTTAACACATAAATAGTAGAGATAATTGCATATTTGGTCTTCAACTTTTTAAAAAAGTTGGAGATATACTCATAATCTTTAAAAATAGCACTAGATATCCCAACGTTTGAAAAAATAGATATAATAGGTCCTTTATAACAAAATTGTCATTCTCTTTAAGTAAACAAAAAAATAAAAAATAAAAAAAGATTGAAAAATGACCAAATGTACTCCAAAAAAATAAAAGTAATAAAGTGGTCATCTTCTTTATCAAATCTTAATCCAATAATGATATCTATCTCAATTCCTACGCCCAATTTCATCATTCCACCAATTCACCATTAAGAATAAAATAGAAATGCACTTCAAGATTTATCTCTAGTGATTTTAATCATCAATGGCTACTGGATTGGTCCAACGAGCTATAACTAGGTTTCCGGTGACATTTTCAACGGCGAGAGCAATACTAAATCGGTCTCAAGCGTCCGGAGCACAAACCCCGCTAGCAAAGTCCGAGTTCGGGTCCAAACCCGTCAGCGACCTGAAGACCTTCCAAATATATCGATGGAACTCGAACAATCCGGATAAACCCAAGTTGCATGATTACAAAATCAATCTCAAGGAATGTGGACCAATGGTATTGGACACCTTAATCATGATTGAGAACGAGATTGATTCGACTCTGACCTTCTGCTACTCCTGCCATAACGGTATATGCTATTCGTGTGCGATGAACATCGACGGCTGGAATGAATTGGCGAGCCTGACTAAAATCTCGTCGGTACCATCCTGCATGATATCTCCCTTGCAGCACATGTTTGTTATAAATTATCTTGTGGTGGATATGACTAAATCATATTAAAGACTTCAGTTTCAAATAAGAGGGCCACTTTTGTTAATTCTTATTTTTTCCACATTTGGTTATTTTTCAATCATTTTTTTTTGTTTTTTTTATTTAAAGGGAAGGGCAATTTTGTTATAAAAGGCATACCATGCCTATTTTTTCAAACGTTGGAGTGTCTGATGTTATATTTAAAAGTTATGAGTATATTCTCAACTTTTTTAAAAAATTGAGGACAAAATATGCAATTATCCCTAAATAGTATTGAACTTCAACATAGTAATCACAAGTGAAGTTTATTTTGACTATAAAATATATAGATCCATTAACACATAAATAGAATTGAACTTACAGTTCCATTATCCTGTCCTCCGTTAGTGAAATTTATCGTACCCTCTTCCAAGGTGACTTGCCACATCACCAAATTTGTCACAATAAGCTATGACCACGTCATTATTTAATTTGGTCCAAAATTTCCTAGTTCTCTCTCCCTCTCCCCAACGGGTAAATTTAACAAATACCCACTCAACTTTCAGACTGTTAATACTTACTCACTGAACTTTAATCTGTCACTGGTAACTCACTCAACTTTAGTTTTTGTTAACCACATCACCCGTCAATTAACCGTCTGAAGATATTAACGGAAAAAGTCCACGTGTATAACGAAATACACGTGGCACCAATCAGATTGAGTTATTTATCCAACTCACCTATTTGTCCAAAAATGCATGCCACGTCATTAAATTGTCAATTTATTTTGTTCTCTTGAAGCTGAAGCTGTAGAAGATGAAGTCCATGAATAATAATAGCAACAGAAGCAATAGCAATAATAACTGGTTAGGTTTTTCTTTTTCACCCATGAAAATGGAGGGTTCTTCAGCTTCAGATCCTCATCATCATCAACAGTTCAATCATCAAACTGAAGCCCCTCTCACTACCCCTGCAGTTCCAACAAGCAACTTCTATCTTTCACCTCTTCACCTAAATACTTTTGCAATCTGTTATGGAGTTGGTGAAATGGGTGGGTTTCAATCTCCTTTGTTAGTAATGCCTCTTAAATTTGATGGTTCCCTTTGCATTATGGAAGCGTTCTCTAGATCCCACACAGAAGGTTAGGTTCTTAATATATTCTCTATTTTTTTATTTTTCTTGACCTCAAGATGGTATACATTTTTTAGTCATTTTTAACTGTGTAATAGATATTTAAACTTTTAGCTATGGTACCTAATTCTTCGCCTAAACTAGAATATTTTCTGGGTGGTGCAACAATGGCAAGTCATGACCATGGGAGTCATGAGAGAGAAACAATGGCTTTAAGCCTAGACAGCATGTTCTACAACCAAGAGCCCTTCAGACAGCAGCAATACCATCAGTATTATTCTGGGCTACAGTGCAATGCTATGTATAAGAGAATACATGAGGAACAATCTAAGGAAACTCAACTTGTAGACTGTAACACTAAGGTTCCTCCAAACTGAAGATGAAATTCCATGTTTGAAAACATGGTTTGATTCCCATCCCTTGGAACATCAGGTAAATGGTTGTATGGTTGAAGATAGAGGTGCTTCTGGCTCTAATACTTAAGTTGGTGGGCGGCGGCGCCGCGGTAGAGGCGGCGGTGGTGCAATGGGCTGTCGGGATTTGCAGTCTTTGAGCTTGTCCACGAGTCCTAATTCTCTGTCTAGTTGTGTCACTGCTCCAAGGCAAATCTCACCCACAGAGACTCGGTGTATAGCCTTGGGAAGGAAGAAGAAGGGATAGAAAAAGTGACACAAATAGGTGAGTTGGATAATGATGTGGCATGTATTTTTGGACAAATAGGTGAGTTGGATAAATAATCCAATCTGATTGGTGCCACGTGTATTCCGTTATACACGTGGGCTTTTTCCGTTAACATCTTCAAACGGGTGATGGATGGTTAACAAAAATTAAAGTTGAGTGAGTTACCAGTGACACGTTAAAGTTCAGTGAGTAAGTATTAACAATTTGAAAGTTGAGTGAGTATTTGTTAAATTTACCCTCTCCCCAACCACACCAACAGTCTCTCCTTTTTCTCTTGCTTTTTCTCTCAACGTTAGACCACCACATCCACGTCGGACCATCATCCAAATCACTCGTTGTTCTCTGTCTCGCGCAACCTAATAACACGTAAATCTATCATCGGACGCAGACCCACCACCATGTCGGACCACCACTGTTTCTTCAAGTCCCTCATCCCACAACCACCAGAGGAAGGATTGCCCTCCCAACTATAGCACGCGGCAACAGGAGGCCCATGAAACCATAATGATAAAGCAATGACTCCAAATCGGGGTCCATCATCAAGCATCAGAATGGAAAGCCAAATATCAAGAAACATCAAGCCATTGAGAAAAAACTGCATTGTTTGATAGAAAAATTGAAGCCCATCCTTTTTATACCCATAAGATTCTTTATTTTTTCTAATCATGAAAAGCTTACGAAGTAATTTGGCTTGTGGGACTTTGTGCATATTGATTCTGACTTGATTACCCGTTGGTTGCTACTTTTGGTCAAAATTTGCGGTGTAATTACAAGAAGATGAGAGAGTTAAAGAAATAGTGGCAGTAATTCGGCTTGGTGGTGGTAGGGATGTCAATGAGACCGGTCCGGGACTGGGCGGGGCGGCCCGACCCTTTGACCCGCCAATCGCCCAGATTAATTTTTTTTTTGTTAAACTAAAAAAATAATTAAAAAAAAAGAAATACAAATTTTTTAAATATTTGTACC
This sequence comes from Forsythia viridissima, assembly GCA_030279155.1. Taxonomy (NCBI): domain Eukaryota; kingdom Viridiplantae; phylum Streptophyta; class Magnoliopsida; order Lamiales; family Oleaceae; genus Forsythia; species Forsythia viridissima. The sequence goes on along the minus strand of CM059038.1, from coordinate 45,293,486 downwards.
AAACAAAACAAAAAAATTATAAGATTTGGGTTGTGGTGTAGTGGTTAATATTGGTAGTTTATAAGTTTCAACTTGGTTCGATTCTTCTTTAGTTCATTTTTAGTGAAAATTATAATTTCTAATATATTTTATGATTCTTCAAAAAAAAAAAAAAAAAATTGAGGGGGCGGAGCTGTCTCGAACCCGCCGAAAGGTAGAAAAATGAACAAAAATATTTATTTGGATAAAGCTTCACTCATTTGTTTTTTAAATACGAATTTTCCATTTTAAAATACTAATTCGTTTCTCATTAACTCTTTTTGTACCGTCATTGTCTGCCGCTCCACCCATTATCATCATTGTTACGATGGTGTTGTCACCTTCACAGTCTCCCCAAATCAACTATTCAGACTCTGTAGAATAACTACGCTGCTCCACCCATCATCTACGAACCAAAAATATTAATAACCAAAATCCATCATTCGCACTCTTAAATCGTAATCTACACTATATATTTTCAATTGTCCATTACGCTTCAAACCTCTAATCGATTCAATTTTTCAATTGATTTGATTGAATAGGTAAAAGTTTACAGACTTCTTCTTATTTTTCTTTTATTATTATTATTTTTTTGGTTAAATTTGAGTTTCAGCTCTCTGCGCTATCAACTAGTAATTTTGTTTATTTGCTAATAAATTTTTGAAATTTGCTCGATGGTATTTGAGTTCAAGATTGAAGAAGATGAACCATTTTTTTTCCTTCTAATTTTTTGTTATTTATTTTGCATCGTTTAATTAAGAATAACTTACTTTTTAACAATGAATATTTTCATTCTCATCCTAACTCAACCAAACAGAATAATGATAAACATGTTATTCGAATAAGTATTATCTAAATAAATACTTTTATCTACAAACTAAACACGCTTATCTCCTAGCAAAACAAGGCTTAGGGATATGGGTTCACTTGTTTCAATTTTCATCTTGATAAAATTTCTCCTATCAACAAGGCCTAAATATAAAATCATATATTTTTTCTTTTTTTTTTTAATTTTAATTTTGAGAAAAACAAATTATTTTAGTTTTAAAAAAGTTCATTCTTATCTTTATGTACAAGGTAATTTCATCTTAATCAGTTTTTCGTGAAAAGTAATTTTTCATTAAAAAAATAAACAAATTAAAATTGATATAAAATATTTACTACAAACACTAGAACTAGAAGAATAAACTTTAAACCTTTTAAAAATGCCAAGTTTATAGCGTATTTTAGTGTTATGATTATATTATTTTAGTTTTTTAAACTTATTATAATATATAAATTTCAAAAGTATAAAAAATAAAAATTAGAGAACATGCTACTAAATTAAGCTACATAAAATATTTATTAAACTTAACTTTAATAAAATTATTTTTAAAACACGTATTTATGTTGATTTGTTTATCAAGCTACATAAAATATTTATTAACTTTAATATAATTATTTTAAAACATGTATTTATGTTGATTTGTTTATTATTTGTAAATTATATTGGCAAAACATATAACTCTTTTATGCAATAAATCATATTTCATAATTTTTAAATATTATAAAAATATTAATAATGATAATTATTTTTCAAAATGAACTAATCATCTTATCGAAATCAAAAGTATGAAATAAAAAATAAAGAAAAAAAAGTATAGTATAAATATAACATTATACCGATTTTAAAGGGTTAATTTCACCAACGGTCACTGAAGTTACTTTCAAATTATAAAATGGTCACTGAAGTTCAAAAGTTTCAGTAGTGGTCACTGAAGTTAGAAATCATTTCACTAATGGTTACTACATTAAATTTCTAATTTAAAATAGTGATTTGGCATGATGATGTGGTTTTTATTTATTGCATGGTAGTTCATATATTTTATATAATATCCACTTTAGTCCATATATTTCAATTAAATCTTTCAAAAATTGTATCTTAGATCTTTAATAGTTTATATCTTTACACTTAGTCTCTAAATTTTCAATTAACTTTCAGTTAAATCTTCTAAAATTGCATCTGAGGTCCTTCAATTTTTTACATATTTTCACTTTGGTCCCGATTTTTCAATTAGCTTTCATTTAAGTTCTCTAAAAATTGCATCTTAGGTCCTTCAATTTTATACATATTCAAACTTTAATCCCTCAAATCCGTGATTTTAGTGGCCCAAATAAGTGTAATTTTAGTGGTCAAAATAAGTGTACTTGATTTTAGTGTTCCCAAATAAGTGTAAAGTCAAGGATTTAATTGAAAGTACACTTATTTTGACAACTAAAATTATACTTATTTTGGCCACTAAAATCAAGAATTTGGGATTCAAAGTTTGAAGATGTATAAAGTTGAAAGACCTAAGATGCAATTTTTTAGAGGACTTAACTAAAAGATAATTAAAATTTGGGGACCAAAGTGTAAATATGTAAAAAGTTGAAGGACCTAAGATGTAATTTTTGGAGGACTTAACTGAAAGATAATTGAAAATTTGGAGACCAAAGTGTAAAGATGTAAAAAAATTGAAGGACCTAAGATACAATTTTTGGAGGACATAACCAAAAAATAATTAAAAATTTGGAGACTAAAGTGTAAAGATATAAAAGATTAAGGACCTAAGATACAATTTTTGAAAGATTTAATTAAAATATAGAGATTAAAGTGAATATTATATAAAATATATGAATTACCATGTAATAAATAAAAGCCACATTACCATTTTAAATTAGAAATTTAATAGAGTGACCATTAGTGAAAGAATTTCTAACTTTAGTGACTACCATTGAAGTTTTTAAACCTTATTGACTATTTTGTAATTTAAAAATAACTTTAGTGACCCTTATTGAAATCAACCTGATTTTAAAAGATAGAGGATAAATATGAACAAACAGATCTATATAGGTCGTGTTTTAAATGGCACGAGACTCTCATGTGAATGAACTAATTAACAGATCTAAAGAGTTTTTTAAACTTCTTCAATCAAACTGGAATTAATTCTAGATAATATCACCGACAACATCGAAGTCACCGAAATGTCAAGAAATGGTTGAAAACCTGACGTGTCTCTCTCCACTCTCCACACAAGTGCACTACACACACACACATATATATATGATAAAGATTTCAGATCTATCAGAGATTGAAGAAGCACTTTCTTACCCCATTTTGAAAGTTTCATTTAACCTTTGGAAAATATACTTCACACCCACCCGGCCATGTCCTTTCATTTCAATAAATTTCCAATTGCTTAGTGTATTTAAGCAAACTGCATTGTAAGCTATAGGTGTGTTCACCTTTTCTTGGAAACTAATCATAAGCCAAGATTTTTATTATAGAGGGCCGACTTTTGTATCAATTTAACAGAGGATCGATCTACCTGGGGAATCAGGTATGCTTTTGTATTTCTGAACTTTATTAATATCCTTTTAACATTGCCAAGAACTCATCTGTGGGCCTTAAATATGCAATACAATGTAAAAGAAGTGCAGATCTGCTTTGGTTAACTATTGTTTTTTCATGATCTCTTCTGTTTTTACTTTTTAGGCATTAATCATTCCCTCTTTTTTTCATTTTAATCCTTTTTTTTCCATTTGTTCATCTGGGTTGATGGGATTTGGAATTGGTAAAAACTTATGATCTGGTTCCTGTTTGGAAGTTTTCTTTGTCATATTGAATTGGGGTTTCTTGATATTGAATTAATAATTTAGTTACAATGGGAAATTAGAGAAATAGTATTTTCTTGGAAATGCATGTTGAATCTGCCTTGGTGATACATATACTAAGTTTTGAACTAGTTAGGAAATTTGGCTTTGATAATATCAAGAATCTTTATCCTTATCTTATTGTAATTACCTTAAACAATTAGGTTACCTCGACAAGATTAGTCAGTTGGCATTGATTGAGACTGCAGGATTTGTTTTCCCTTTTAGGCTTTAGCCAAGGTTGAAATCATTTTTCTCTTTCGTTTTCGTTTTTTTGTTTTTCTCTGTTTTTAGAGGCTGATTTGATCCGTGTTTATTCCCTTTACTAATTTAAGATCGCAGGTTACTCTAATAGTATAGTGACAACTGTAATTCCAATTAGTCTTGTTCTTCTTAGATTAATTTCCCTGACATTTATAATTGCTCCTGCGAATTACTTTTGAAATTCAGATTTCTCATACAGAATTGTTGTTGACCATTTCATCTCTTTATTTGATAGAAGTTGAACATTTGGAATTTCAAGCTTCCTAGACACTAATTCAATCTCGCTTACGAGATAAGATTTAACGAAAACCATCATGTTTAAGCAATCACCGCGTAGGAACCAGAGAAACAAAGGATTTAAAGTGGAGCATGTTCTCCAATTATGTGTAGTACTTGGAGTTTGCATATGGCTGCTTTACCAAGTGCAGCACTCCCGTTAGGAAATTTGGCTTTGATAATATCAATAATCTTTATCCTTATCTTATTGTAATTACCTTAAACAATATCTTATTTTGAACTAGTTAGGAAATTTGGCTTTGATAATATCAATAATCTTTATCCTTATCTTATTGTAACCTTAAACAATTAGGTTACCTCGACAAGATTAGTCGGTTGGCATTGATTGAGACTGCAGGATTTGTTTTCCCTTCTAGGCTTTAGCCAAGGTTGAAATCATTTTTCTCTTTCGTTTTCGTTTTTTTGTTTTTCTCTGTTTTTAGAGGCTGATTTGATCCGTGTTTATTCCCTTTACTAATTTAAGATCGCAGGTTACTCTAATAGTATAGTGACAACTGTAATTCCAATTAGTCTTGTTCTTCTTAGATTAATTTCCCTGAGATTTATAATTGCTCCTGCGAATTACTTTTGAAATTCAGATTTCTCATACAGAATTGTTGTTGACCATTTCATCTCTTTATTTGATAGAAGTTGAACATTTGGAATTTCAAGCTTCCTAGACACTAATTCAATCTCGCTTACGAGATAAGATTTAAGGAAAACCATCATGTTTAAGCAATCACCGCGTAGGAACCAGAGAAACAAAGGATTTAAAGTGAAGCATGTTCTCCAATTATGTGTAGTACTTGGAGTTTGCATTTGGCTGCTTTACCAAGTGCAGCACTCCCGTAACAAGAAGGCATCTTATGAAGAAACAACAAAAATTTCAGAGAAGGTAAAGGATGGGAACGATATAATCAAGTTAGGGAGGAAGGATCTCCAACCTCGGAATGAAGAAATAGATAATGAAGACGAGAAGCAGAAAGAAGAGCAACAAGAGGAAAGGAGACACTTTGATGATGAAAACAAGCCGGAGGATCAAGGGCAAGATCGAGAAAAAATAGAAGAGGAAGGTGAGAATAGAGCGACTTTTGTGGATGGAGAAAAGAAGATAGAGGAAGAAACCGAGAAAGAAAAAGAAGAGGAGAATGGGGAGAAGAACGGGAAAGACACTGAAGAGAAGGAGGAAGATCACCATAGAGCAGATGGTGAAGGGAAGGACACTAGGGAAGAAGAAAGTGAAAGAAGCAGTGAAGAACAAGGTGGAGAGAGAAGTGAAGAAAAAGAAGGGGGAGAGAGGGAGAATGGAGAACAGGATATGAAAGAAGAGAAGGGCGAGAATAATGAAAATGAAGGGGTGAATAATGAAGAAAAGGGAAATCAGGAGAAAGGCGATGAAGAAACTGATGTTAAAGAAGAGGATAGTAGAAAGATAGAAAATGAAGAGACAGAGAACAAAGAGAAGAGAAATGAAGAAATGGAGGTGAATGAGAGAAAGGAGAAAGCAAGTGAAGAAATACAGAACGGCACTGAAGATAATGGGGTTGTAGATAAGGGAGTTACACAAGACGAGAAGAATGAAAGTGAAGATAAAGGGACAGAACAGAGAAATGGAGAGCACAGTGGACAAGATAGAAAAGACATGGAAGGAAACAACAAAGTGGAGGAGGAAAAAGATGCTGGAACTGAAAAATTAGGTTCCTCCGAGGGTGAGATTCATGACAGAACTGATGAGACTAATGAGGTGAAAGAGGAGAATTCAAAGGGAGAAAACGTCTCCCATGACGATGTTCAAAATTCTCAAAAAACAACCAAAACCGAGAATGATAGTAATGTAATTTTAAGTGGGGAGGAGAAATCCGAAAACTCGGAACAAAATGAGTTAGAGGAAAATAAGAATAATAATTCAGAGGCAACCAACGGGAATGAGAATGAAGTGGGCTCAAATGACCAAGATAGTGGGAAAACTGAGAACAATAATTCTTCTAATTTGGTGGCCACTGAAGGCACGAGTGATGCACACGTAGAGTCGGGGCATAACCCTGATTCTACAGCAGGAACATCTGGAGTTAAGGAACAAGATCAATTTAATGACAACTCTACCTCTGATTCCATTCAAAACGAAAGTAAAACACCTGAGGAAGTTGTTCATCATGAAGATGGGACACAGACTGTTCAAAAGGAGCAAACTGAGAAAAGAAATACTGAAAATGAGAAATCAGGTTCAGATTCAACTCAGACCTCAACTATTGAGAATGTGGACATGGCAAATGGAGATTCAAAAGGTTCCTCTGACAACATAGAGTCTGTTGTATCTGATGGACAAAATGGAGATACGAAGACAGCTGAAGGCACGGAGAACAATTCTGAAATGTTAGCTGGAAGTGACGGTAACAATTCAGTCGAACAACAGAAAGCTGATAATGATAATGGAAGTGATGGTACGGATTCAAGCCACAATAGATCTGATGATTCTAAGGGTACTTCAAGCTCATCAAACAAGGAGGCATCTCCAGGTTCAAATGGAAATGCTGATTCTGCTGTGCATGATCAAAACTTTTCCTCCAGTTCTTCACTTCCTCAAGAAGAGAAGGAAGCTCGCACCGACCTGAAAACTCTTCCAGAATCTGGAACCGAAGGTAACAACCACGATACAGTTGCGAAGTGACATTTAGTATATTTTCTCAGTCAATGTTTGCTTTATATTCTTTGTTTTTCTTTCTTTTTTTTACCAATTGCAAAGGAAGATGTTAAAGTATGTGAACTCTTAGTTTTCTGTAAGGATCATTAAGAGTCTTAAATGTAAGAAATTCTAAATCTCAAAGGCTTTGTCTGAATAACAATTTGCCTAGCTATTCAATCATTTTTTATCATTTTATGTATCAGCCATTTGGATGTAGTATTTTGCAATGTAATTTTGGATTATGCCATCGATCATCCAAAATTGCCAGCGCTTTTCCATAATTACAATTTTACCATTTGGAAGAATTTTTGGCATACATCTATGTCTCTCACCATGATAACAAATTATTCTAACTATTACTAATTTTTTAGCTAACCAAAATATAAATTAAAAAGAGATTTGAACTTTTTTCAACATCGGGTAAGTATGAATCAAGTTATTATAACTCAATTTTTCACAATTTTGGCTATTTATGTACAAATTGCTTTCGGTGCTTAAGCACATTATTAATATTAAGATTTAGTTTTGATATTGCCGTGATTTTAAGAAAATTAGATTTTGTTGTGTTGGAACTTTTGTTTTAGAATGTTGTATATTTTAAAAGCAGTATTTTAGCGTTAGATAAATAAAAGTGATACAATGTTATAATTATTAAAATGACCATTGATTATAATGATGTCTATTTGTATTATTATTATCATTGTTAGAATTTTACAATTTATTTTTACATGTATAACAATATATAATATTACTAAATATTTTTATAACACAATGTATTTACTATAATTATTTAAATTAAAAAAATTAAATTTCTATTAAATTTCAAAATTTATAAAATTATTTAATAAAAACATAGTTCATGGAGTAAAAAATTAATTAATTTTAATTAATTGTGGTTAAAATTGATAGTTTGATTATAAATAATGGTAATTATATTCACACTACAGTTCTTAGTATCTACAGTACGTTTTAATTGCATTGATCGTCTCCTACCTTTGACATTTTGGTACTTATGTTTCCAAATTTTTTCGTCACATTTTTATCATTACTTTTCAATTAATTTTCACATCTTGTCTCTAATGATCTTTTTAATCCAATTATTCTACTGATGTGCACTGAAATAATGGTCAATTATTTTATTAAACCTCTGTATTTGTTATTTATTTACTTATTTAAAAATACGTGAGGTAAAAAAATCTATGTACACTCTCCTAATTAATCTTTTGGATAGAAACTATCATCAAAGACAAATGTAAGAAGTGCAAATTATTAGGTTGATGATAAAAATGAGATAAAAAAATTAGAGACATAAGTGTCAAAATTTCAATAATTGAGAGATCTTCATTGCAATTAAAATGTAGTGTTGATAATAAAAATTATAGTGTAAATATAATTACCCTATAGATAATTGAAAAAGTTAAAAACAGAATCTGAGAAATTGTTATTTTGCTACTTTTCAAAATCTACTGTAAGAGAGTATAGATTATTGTATAATCATTATTTTTTATATATATTTTTCAAAGTTTACCTAATCTTGAAATCAATTTCTGGTTATTTGATAATCAGAAATTGGAGTATAAAATCAATTTCAAACGAAAAATAAAATATTTTTGACCCAGTTTTACAGTTAAACACCAAATGATCCGCTCCATTCAGCAAATAGACACAACCAGCTTATGAAATTTCTTTGTGTGCGCTCCCGATGGTGTAAACTGTCTCATCCAAACGCTAAAATGACTCGGTACTCAAAAGAAGAAACAAATTTATTTAAAGTCAGTATGCAGCAGAAACCGCACGACTCATTATAAGCCGGGTATGGCAGTATCGATATGGCACAACAACTGGAGAAAAAATGCCTTCCATTCTAATTCTCGACTTTTATTTTGCAGATGAAAGGTGAAAAAACCATTCTAACTGCATCCCGATAACAATAAACATCTTCAATTGAATATGCAAGGTTGATTTCACAGCACAAGTTTAATTAAATACAGAGATGAAATGTACTAAACCACCACTATTCCTCGAGTATTCACATCAATCCAACTGGAAAGATTAGTGACCATCCGGACCTGCACGGCCAAAATATTGTCAAATATTAGTAGTGGATTGAACTTGTTTAGCAGTTTTAATATCCGAAGGCCTTCCAGTGACCAGATGATGGCAAATTTGTGCATACTTGTTGCATTTGTTTGTCAAAAGCTGCATTACATTAAAGAATCGTCTGCAACCTACAACATCGATGTGCATTATATGCATTTGAAAATATGTATGCAGAGCAATATTGATGGACAGTCCTGCTGGGAAGTTTCTAATTTCCTGTGCGAATCTACTTACTCTTCAATCAGATTATTTTTCTACTATCCTAGAAGAAAAACCATGAAAGAACTTAAGGGCTACGCGATTTTATAATCAGGTTTAAAAACTGAGGAGATATCAATAAGTAGATTAAAAGCAACTGCAAATCGTAAGGAACTTTGTTATGGTTCCATTACAAGTTATAGGGTCCATGTCGAAAATATAGACTTTGAGTGTGTGATTTATAACTCTTTTGGTACCCTTCCCTTAACAGCTAGCCTAAGTAGCCTTTAAGGATGCGTTTTACCCAATGTAACAAACTTACCCCATGGAAATTCCTTGCTACGTCGAGTATATACGGCTGCAAGAAAAATGTAAATGATAGCAAAAAGTGTACAGTTTTTATTATGTGGTGTACTTAACAAAAAATGTGCACAAACACAGCCTAATCTCTAAAAAACCAAAAAATCCACAATCTCAGTATTCAAATGACATTTATATCCCTAAGTGGTGGGGAGGACTCTTGGAGAGGTTATAAATTGATAGAATAGACTGAATAGTGCGTGTTGATATTGCTGCATATGTTATCTTCTCCCACTTTGAAGCCTCAGCTACATTGCACACGCCCCCAAGAAAAATCAATCATATAATTTGTTATTTGTATGATCAAGGACTCGATCACGAAACCAGTACTTAAATTACTTATATAAAAATACACAAAAAGCCTTTGTAAGTGTATACATACAGCACAGAATATTGAAACCAAAGGAAAGAAACAGTCAAAATCCAAAAAAAGATATATACACAAATCTCAAAGGGCCACATTCCACAATAACAAAATTGGATATTGTTATAAATACCATCAATATGTAAATTAGAGAAATTATATAAATTGTTAGTTATGTACCAGCTTTGTCATGATAGGCGGAGGATCGTTTGGAAGCTAGAGATGCGAGTGAGGCAGATGCGCCCAGCGGCGGTGCAGATTGCGGATCTTGAAACCACCAGCGCCAATTCGTGTTTTTATTTTCTTTTTAGTACTTATAAGCACTGTTCTAAAAAACCACCTAGGCTCTGTCTAGACTTGAAGCTTGGCCTCCACGCCTAGCCACGCATCGCCTTTGCTTTGCCCTTGTTTCACCCTTGTTTCGCTCTCGCCTAGACCCGAAAAACTTAAAGCTCGATCTCGACCTCGACGCCTAGCCACGCTTTACACTTTTTAGAACCTTGCTTATAAGCACTTATAAATTGATCAAATATTATTTTTATTTATATATTTCGTAGGACTCACAAATTTTATTCAACGGCGGAGCTAGGGGTTTCCTTAGGAAACCTGAAACCCCCAATTTTCTGAGATATTTTTTTAAAATTTTTTAATATACAATTTAACTTTGAACTAATATCAATTTAATGAATCGTAATTGAACTTATTAACATAATATTAATTTAATGTAAGACAATTGTATCTATTGATCTAATAAAATTAATAATTCTTCAATTCTTCAATTTCAGTACATGTTTACCCATCTGAATCTCGTATTTCTCCTCCCCGTTTTCTATATTGAGTAAAACAGAAGTTACATTACGACATTCTAATATCTATAAATTTCTCTCAAATTACTCAACAATTACCCTATAATAATTTTCTCAAAATTTTTAAATCCAATCCCTAAATTTTACCATAAAATTTTCAATGGCTAGACCACTAAAAAAACGACGACGTACAAAACGCTGAAGCATATGACAAATTTCATGCTCGTCACTACAGTAGTAAATTTTTTAAGGTAAATAGAATGCTAAAATTAAGTCGTTTTTTTGATAAATAAAAATTAATAAATGCACTTTGCTTGTGAATGCATATCGTGTTCAATTGATTTTTTTCTTTTTTCCTTTGAGCTTGAGTAATATTTAATTTTATTTGTGTATTGTATCTTCTTATTTTGGAGGATAATTTTGTAAAAGACACCGTGAACAATAAGAGTTTGATATTTATTTCTTTTGTGGTATTATTTTAGACATTGCACATTAGTAGTCTACGTTATATGTTTAGAAAAAAAACCAACATATTGATGCGAAATTAGGTCAAACAATAGTGATAGTGAGTTTGTTTATCTGTTTGTGTATAATATATTTTATAAATAAAATAAAGCATGAGAACTCGTAAGGAATATTTGTAAAAAGAAAAAAAAATCCATCACTACATATTGTTTTAAATTTTTTTCATGTTAATTTGGGATCCTCTAACTAAAAATGTCTAGTTCTGTTACTATTTTTATCCGCACATTCCGTATAACTCATTACTTATAATTTTAAAAAATCTTTACAAACATACACAGTTTATGCCCTGGCCCGGATTGTTAAGAAATAAATCTCACGTCGATTAAATACCGAAATATTAACCAATATATACAAGTTTGGATTACTCTTCTCAACAAAGTTGACATTTTAAAAATAGAATCTCGAATCTTAATACGAGCCACATTAACACTAAACTAATGGTTAAATGTTTTGGATAATTGAGATTTGAATTGAAGATAGTTGGAGCAAATTATATCCATTTATCAGTTTTTACGCGTTGAGCTAAGTTGGTCTGCATTAAATGGGGAGCTAAGTTGGTATGCATTAAATGGGGATTCTATCATTTACGATGTTGCTGTTTCTTTTACTTTATTTCTTCCGAGTTTTATATATTTGTTTACGTGAAATTTGGTGGTTTTCAATTTATTGTGATAGAATATTTTTATAAAAATGTTGCCTTTTTTTTTTTTTTTTTTTTTTCTATCATTCCAACAAGATTTTATTTTTTAGTAAAGGATCTATCTATTAATTTATTTGATGATTGGACACAGAATGACATAATAAATAATAAACGTAATTATGTGGAAGTAACAATGACATTTTTTTTCTTTTAGATCAATAATAACCGCATCTGTCTTAAAATGGTAAACATATGATGAGCAACAAAATAAAGTCTTTTCTTCTTCTTTTTCTAGTATGTTATTGGATCTTTACCACAAAAAGTGGAGTGCCCAAATAATAAAAAGTATAGTAGAATACTAATTACTCTCCATTTTTCCATTTTGGCAATTAAAAACAACAGACAAAAAACACCGTACAAATTTAAAAAAAAAAATGTGGACATGGAAAAATATTGGCTGAGCCCTCCTTTGCCATCCTAACATAAATTAATTTAAACTCAAGTCCAATTGCCCAAAGACCTCCTTGCTGTGTTGTTCCATTTGCTGGTAAATCTTTTCAATAGAATGACTGTAGTTGGACAACTCGTCCAATTTGAATTAATTATCAGAGGATTTGAACCATGAGTGACGTATAGCTTTCAAGGTTAAATCCAATTGCTGACCTCGTTTTTTCTCCGCCTCTATGTGTTGAAGTAATTCATTGTGGTATTGGCAACGTATAGACAAATTTACCCTATTAGGGTCCTCGTAATCATTTGTCATGGCCATAGATGGGAGAAATCTATCGATGGCTGTGTTAACGGAAGGAAACCCGAATGAGAAAGGCTTTCCTCCTGGTGAGAAAACTATGATAGCAACATGTGCACCGGTGAGAATAGAAAGCTCAATAGCTTTCTTGAAAAGGCCGGATTTTCGTTTCAAGAAAGTAACATGACGAGCTTTCTTCGAGGGTATCATCCTCATTTGAGTTTTTTGGCGTCCCATGCCTCTCAATCTTGCCATCACACAATTAACTAGGTTTAGCAAAGAAGCAAATGAATATGTTCTATTTGAATGAATGCGAGGAACTTTACCGAAACTTGTATGATTTATAGTGCGAGGTGACTATGTCTTCTTATATATGATCGTTTTCTCTTTTTGGTAGGTGTATATATTATTTTAATACTCTACGATATTGTGTGATTTTTATTGTATTACAAGTATTGCGAGAATTTGATTTTGTGTTTGCAAAATAAATGTTTAACGATGAGAAATGTTCATATTGTACAAGCAAAATATAACAATTTATATAAATAAAGAAAAAGAACAAAAAAACTTATAGGGAGGATTTAACATAATTGTTTTGTCATTATTGTAACCTAACAAGATTGAATCAATCTTTCGATAAATCAAGAAATCCAATTTCGAATGAGTTGAAATCATATTAAAAAAATTTCTCCATCCCTTTCAATGATTTTCAAATCCCGTCTTGCCATTTATGTTGAAAGCAACCAAAAAAAAATCTTTGTTTTTTGACGGATGTGCATGTGCTAACAAATTACTTTTTCAATCAATAGTGAAAAGGAAGGAACTTGGAAAAAAAAAAAAAAAAAACGATGAAACAAGAAATACATTGATATATTGTTAAATGAGACTCAATCTCAATCCGTTCTTTCCCCAAACATCTAGAGGCTGCGTCGGTCAAATTCAAATACGAAAAGATAAATAAAGAAAAGAGAAATTAGTTCTTTTCGTACTCAACTTTTGCAATCTATTATTAATTTATTCTCTGGACTTTTTTTTTTTCACCAAACATCTCTAATCCTTCACTTAATTACATATTACGTCTCCATTGACATATTCTGTGATAAACGGCCGTTATCCCATCCACATACACCATACGCGTTTATTCACTTCTCTCACCACTTGTGAAAACAAAATGGGCAAATTTGGTCCATTCACAAAAGTTTTCCTCATTTTATCTTTTTTATTTTGTCATATTTTATTATTATGACATTTATTTTCATATAACCAATGTTCTAAAAAACGTAAAGTGTAGTTAGGCGTAGAAGTCAAACTTCAAATTTTTCGAACCTATGCGAGACTTAAGCGAGAGCAAGACAAGGAGAAGGCGAGAGCAAAGCATGATGCGTGGAAATCGAGATTCACGTCTAAGCGGAGCCTAGATGAAGCTTAAGTAGGCTTTTTACAACAATGCATACAATATAAATATTCATGGCTTATATTCTATCAATTCCTCTTTAATTTGCTTGTGTTGTTCTTTTCCACTCTCTCTCTCTCTCTCTCTCTCCTTTCTAACCGTCCAAATATAGAATGGAGAGTATGTAAGTGCGTGTACTTGGATCAAAAGATAAATAATGTAGCTCAAAACTTCAATCAAGCAATTATATTCTCTAGAGTATTCTCTGCTTCATCAAAACTGCAAACATGAGAAACATTAACAGATTAAACCTCAATAATAGGCCAGAGCACAAATAATTCAGTAGCCAGGGGTCCAAATGGCTTGGTTCCTTTCAATAGCAATTGAAAATCTTGCCTAATCCTAACTAGTCTAATCAAACAATATGTGTATGGCATGTTTTCCGACGATTTTTTGCTTTTTCTCTCTCTCTTTTGTGGGGGTTGAGGGCTAGTGGCTGCCAAAGATTTACTTGACATGAGTTGAGGAATGAAGCTTGAGTAATTCGACAACTCTTCTCATGGAGGGCCTGTTTGTAGGCGATTCCGAAGTGCACGATAAAGCCACATTCAGAACCCTCTTCACCTGATGATATTCGATTGCAGATGGATTCATCTGAATATCTAATATCTGATCCAGAGCAACATTTTCTTTTACTTCGTCTCGATATGAGAATGCAGCCTCTGTTACCCACTTCACAATGTCCTTGTTCTCACCAAACGAGGAATGATTAGGACTTTTACCGGATATTAGTTCCAATAAAACAATTCCAAAGCTATACACATCACTCTTCTCAGTAACCTTCATGGTGTGCGCATATTCTGCAATTTGTGACAGCAAAGTAAATATGTAAAAGATCAAATGGATCAAAATACACACACATAATGTCTTCCTAGGATGTTGGAACTTTCTACTAGAGCAATTTGTTACAGCATATTCTAATTTATCAGACCACATTTTTGTTACAACATAATGTCAAGTTAAAAAATAATTCAGTTAAGAAAATGGCTGTAAGATAAAGAATAGAGCGCCTTGCCTGGTGCAATGTAGCCGTAAGAGCCTACCACACGAGACATGACTTGCTCGCAATCGTTCTCATCCTGCTGCATTGTCTTCGCCAAACCAAAATCAGCCAATTTCGGCCTGCGTTCCTCGTCCAGCAATATGTTGTTGGACTTAATGTCCCGGTGCACAATGGGGGGAACACAATCATGGTGCAAATAGGCCAGTCCCTGGGCAACTCCAAGTGCAATGTCGAACCGCCTCGGCCAGTCCAACAACACTCCACCCTTCTCACCATGCAATACATCTCCCAAACTCCCATTCTCCATGTAATCATACACCAACATCCTGAAATCCTCATTGGTGCAACTAAACAACAATTTTATAATGTTAGCATGTCGAATTCTACCTAATGTCTCCACCTCTAACTGGAACACTCTCTCGGATTCTGGTAGTCGCTCTACCTCCCATAGCCTCTTGGCTGCCACAGTCTGTCCACTCTTCAACTTGACCCGATAAACACGACCAGACCTCCCGGTCCCAATAAGGTTCTCATTGGTTAAAGAGGCTAACACTTCTTCTTCATTGAACCTGACCTGCTGGAAAGCGGTGATTTTCCAAGACTGCTTATTTTTACTTCCAAATGCAACAATCTTCTTGGTCTTGATTAGGAGCCAAAGAAGTGACCCAATAAGTATCAATGCAATTACTGATAATATCACTACCAACATGAAGCTAACGGGTTTGGATCTCGAGCAAGGAGGAAGTGGTTTCAGATCCGGGCTACATAAATCCGGGTTGCCCATTAGACTTGAGAGATAAAACTTTGCATTGAAACCAAGTGGCACTTTCCCTTCAAGCCTATTATTCGAGACATTAAACTTGTTAAGCTTCAGCTTAGTCAACTCCTCCGGAATTTCCCCTGAGATAGAATTCCAGGAAAGATCCAAGTACGTTAACACTAGCAAACTCCCTAGCTCTGCAGGAATTTCACCGAAAAATCGATTGTGAGAAAAATCCAACTCTGTTAAGTCCCTCCAAAGACTAACAGTTTTCGGGATTGCACCTGTGAACATATTCTCATGTATGTCAAGCCTTTGTAACTTTGTCAAATTGATTATACACGAAGGCAACTCGCCAGAAAACTGGTTTACACTTAAATCCACAATAGCAAGCTCATGCAAATAACAAATTTCTGAAGGCAGCTTGTCTGAAAAATTGTTGCCAGAGATCACTAGTTGTGTTAAACCTTTTGCATTGGAAATCACAGGCGGAATAGAACCCTCCAATTTGTTATCACTGATCTCAAGACGCTCAAGTCCACTGAAACTCCAGAATCCCTCAGGCACTGTTCCAGAGAATTCATTGTGTTGAATGCGCACGTACGTTAAACTAGTGCAATCTCCATATGATTCTGGGATTGAACCTGAAATTCTGTTCTCAAAAAGTACTAAACGCTGAAGCTTCTTTCTATAACATAAATTCTGAGGCAATGGGCCTTCCAAACTGTTATTGGATACATCAATTTCTTCCAATTCTGAATTCATACCCAAATTGCGCGGCAGTGTACCGGAAAATCTGTTATTATATAGATTCAGAATGTTAAGCTTCGGGTTTAAGGCTAAAATATCTGGAATTGCACCTTCCAAAGAGTTGTCATTGAGATTCAACGATTCAAGGGGCAGACTTGCAAGACTTTCAGGTATCTTTCCAGTAAGATTATTTTCCGAAGCATCGAACCGAAGTAAAGAAGTGAGATTCGAGAATGCGTCTGGCAATTCTCCAAAGAGTTGGTTCTTATACAGTTCAATTTGTTCCACGCTTTTTAATCCACCAATGCTTTCTGGGATTTTTCCAGTAAGAGTATTATTCGTTAGGTCGAGGTTTTTAAGAGAAACAAGATTCCCAATAGAGTCGGGAATTTCTCCGGTGAGATTTGTGAGAGGTAACCACAAGTTTTGAAGTTTTGTCAGTCGTCCGATGTTTACCGGCAGTGAACTTTGCCTAAAAGGATTATAGCCCAGTTCTAAGCGAGTCAACTCAGTTAAATTGGATAAAAACTCAGGGATTGACCCATTGAGCAGGTTTGAAAACAGAGCTAAAATCTGGAGTTTTGGGAAGTTGACAAAAGTTCCCGGAATTTCACCCGTAAAACTGTTAAATGAAAAATCTAGGAGTGTAAGGTTCACAAACTTGGTCGAAAACTCAGGCAAGTTTCCATCGAAATAATTGGAAGAAAGATTGAGAGACAGAAGATGAGAACACAGAGAGATGGAATCAGATGTAACGGGACCCACTAAATTGTTGTTGGAGAGGTTGAGGTTCTGTAGGGATAAAATCCGGCAAAAATCAGCCGGAAAATTCCCTGAAACATTAAAGTTAGAAAGATTAATGGAAACCACTTTCAGAGTCTGGGGGTCACAGGAAATGCCTGTCCAGTTGCACGGAGCATTCTGAGTTGTCTCAACCCAGTCATCCAGCTTTCCTAACGGGTCGTCGAGTTGGCTGTTCTTGACCCGGAGCAAAATTGCAGCATCCCTGTTAGAAGAACCCACAATTTGCATCATATTGATGAAGAAGCAGAATTTTAGCAGAAACAAAAACGGTTTCTGAAAAGCCATGGTTGAAGAGGACTGTTGAAGAGAGTAAAAGTCTGAACAAATCAATAAAAAATCTGTAAAGCATTTTGATGAAGATGAAAAGTGGAAATCTGATAGGTGTTTCACATGAAAGTTGAAAGGCATGAATGAGACTGCAAATTTGTTTGGGGAAGACTAGTTAGAGAGAGAACAACAGTGACCGTTCACAGTTTTAGCATATTGAAGGAAAGTAAAACTAGTGTGGCTGTGTAATTGCATTGGAGGAAAAACTCGGTGAAATGAATGTATTTTGTTTTCCGTGGAGGGAAACTCGAGGGGAAAAGTGATTCATGGGTGTTTACAGCTAAGACAGAAAAGGTAAAAGTATATTTACAGTAATATAACTAGTTATTATTTTAATTTAAAAGATTTATTTATTTAACAAAATAAATTATAAATATCCAACTAACCAAATAAATTATAAATATCAAATTTTATTAAAAAATTAAGTTTCTGAAACAATTTACATTCTTAATTTATAGAAGTTTCTATATCACATTAGTTTACAGCACATGTTGTCGAATGGGTTGCAGTTTGAACTTTAAAGATTGGAATATTTCTGGAAGAGGAATTTGGCTACCAAATTATTTTGTTGTTGATTGTGGGTTGATCAAATTGAAAAGGGACTGCTTCTGGCTTCATCTTTTATGGAGAATAAGAATATATCTTTATCCTGGAATATTAGTCAAGAATAAACCTAGTTTACAAAATACTGATCTCTATACGTAGTCTAAGACAAAATGAATAAATTGTAACTTGAGAGTGTATTTGATTGAACTTACAATTAGAAAAATTAAAAATGTGAACTAAACAACAAATTAAAGTTGGAACTATTCTTTAAATTAAATACCAATTTAATGAATGGTTAATAATTTTTTTGTTCATGGATATACATATAAAAGGTTCAGTGACTTTACACTTATCTAATGAGTACATGACACTTGTTTCAATAGATATTGTTATTGTCTCAATAGATATTGCAAGACAATAACAATGTCCAGTTGTCCATCAAAAATATTAAATCAAAACCGTACATATAAAATATTCAAATCTTGTAAGCACTCGTGGTGAAGATTTGACCAAATCACCAAGTTGGGAACTACGGATGTTTATATTTTTTCAATACACATTGTACTTTGTGGTGTGCTCCACTTCAAATGATTAAAATGATAACTTCAAGTAGAAGTGTAAAAACACACCGAGTAATTCAGTAACATAATAATTATTTGAAATAATAGTCCAGCTTGAGTCACGCCATGGGCCCAAGCAATAGATCCTCAAGGAGCTAGTGGAAAACCTAGGCTCTGTGATAGAGAGTCGTTATTGTCTACCACAAAAATGTATATATTTTTATTTTTAAAATTTTAAATTAAAAGCAAAAATAAAGAAAACTAATTTACTTGTCAGGGGTCATCTGGCTCAACATGAACACTGACGAAAAATCTTATTTTTTAGGACAAATTTAAGGTCGGTAGCTCTTAACGTGCTACTTCAAACTTGTTTCAATTTAAGTTATATGGTTAAGCAAAAATACATTTATGCTCATGTAATTATAAAAGCTAACATTTCATGTTTAACCTCTCTCTTTCTTTATCTTTTTTTTCATATTTAAATCTACTGTTTTATATTTATTTTGCATTATATTATAATATTTTCTATGATTTCTGTAGAAATTGTATTTTTTTTTTTTTTTTGCTATTTCACACTACATTAAAAATTGTGCTTAAATTTTTGTATATTGTATGTTGTTTAGTCATATTGTATACTATTAGTTTATACGATATTGTACAATAAACAGTATCATAACCCATTAACACGAGAAAAATAATAACAATCTTGTGCGATATAAAATATACATAAAAAAACATTTGATATTGTGATTTTACACCGTAATTTAATATATAGAATTTATATATTATAGAAATTAAAATGTTAGTATTAAGAATTCATTAGCCTTCAAAAATTTGAATCATACATTATTTTTAAGAAACTGTGCTATCTATGATACTGTAAACTGTTGTACATAAAATAACGAGCGTAAAAATTTGCATCTAACTACTAGTTAGGAAAAAAGTTATTTTAATGATACTGATACCGTATAACAAAACAATATGTTAATAAAAAAATTATCTTAATAAAACCAAGCACATGCCTAGGTGGACACAAATGTTATGTTCATAACACGGCATCTAAATAAAACAATATCATAGAAGAACAATATGGCAGGTAGCACAATATATTAATAAAACAGTATCAATACAATTATTCTTTTTCTAGTTAGTAGTTAAATGCAAATTCTTATATCTCGCTATTTTATGTATGACAATATAACTGTATACAGTATCATAGAATAACGGTATAATGGGTACTACAATATCTTAATAAAACAGTATCATGCATATTATTAGAGGCAAAATATAATTTTATGCAGTATATTACTGTTCTAATATAATTTTCTTTCAGATAGTGTTACGATGTCATTATATAATTCTGTTAGTGTTATTATTATTTGTATATATCTCTGTATCCATTGAGTACTATATGTTGAAAATTTGTTTAGTAATGTTGGTTTTGACCAACTTTGACCAATTATTTAAGCAGAACATGTTAGTTGAGTACGGCAATTGTAAGGTCAAACGTGTTCGAACTAATTTCAGGTGAATGAGAGATTAAGGCCCAAAGTGAATCGCTTAAATACATGAATATTATTGAAAAATGGGATTAGAATATTGCGGAATATTGTAAAATCCGTTTGGATGAAAAATCGTGTCTTTTTTGACATGTCATTTCTAGCAGTCACATCTTTTTAACTTAGAGACGTATCTTTTGGATATGTGCTTTTTCAATAAGACATGTCTTTTGGATGTACCTTTTTATAAAGTTGTGTCTTTTGATATACAACTTTTCAAATATTATAAATGGGCCTCTTATAGTTGAAAATTAAATTACTTCATTTTTCAACCAAATGTGTATACACTTTTTGCACAAATTATTTTAGTATAGAAATAATTTATACATAAAGTTCAAGTCTAATTTTTATTTAAAGAGATAACAAAATGTTGTTCGGTTCGTTATTCTCGTAATTTGGAGTGCTACTATTACAAGAAGTGGTCATTATATCTTGGGAGACTTGTGCCGTAAAACCGTAAGCACGTGTGCGGAACAATTTCGTCTTAAGGAAAAAGAGTCAAACTCTTGCTTCAATCGAATCTAATTCTTCATTTTTCGATATTTCTGTAAAATGTCAATTTATTCGTTTGCATGAACGTGATTAAATTGTCAGAATATAAATAATGCACCAAAATTACCAACACCATATTTTTCTGATTTGATACTCATTTATGTATAACAATATACAGTATCAATATCATTTGAAATTTTCTATTTTGAATGTGTGTGTAATACTGTCATTGTTTCAAAAAATACTGATATTAATGTGCTTGTTATATTAATATAACGGAAAGATAACATATTTAGTTCCTAACCTTTCAAAAATGTGAGGGATATATCTCTAACTTTTAAAAATAGTACCGAACATCCCCAAAATTTGAAGAAATAGACATGATAGGTTTTTTTATGACGAAATTACCATACTCTTTAAATAAACAAAAAATAATAATAATATAAAATAATCAAATATACCCATAAAAATTAAAAAATAACAAAATGCATTCTTCTTTATGAAACCTCAAAATTCAAAATCTACCATCGTTATAAACTCCAAAAATCTCAAATTCCAAACCCCTCAAGTCTAATTTCAACCATTTTCAACAAAAAAAATTCAAACCCATCAAGTCAATTTATGGCACATACAATGAAAACAAGAATGTGGACCCTAAATAATTCCAACAAATATTTACTTCCACTCAAATTAAACAACTTTTCTGCCCTCAATTAAGATAAAGAATACAATGCCGCCCTCTTCTAGAAACTCTACAATTGACTGAAAGATATATGGAGAAAATGTACTTACCAAATTGAAATTCAGATACCAGAAGCAAACATAGTGTACTAAACTAAATTCAAGATCAAGGGAACAACTTTAACAAAATGCATCGATGAATGAATATAAATAAGATGGCATAGTTTTTATTTTTTATTTTTAGAAGTACACTTAATTATTTTTTTGTTCTTTTCTTCTCTTATCTTGTTTTTTATTTTTTTAAAAGAAATAACAATTTTACCATAAATAGCTTACTATGTCTATTTCTTCAAACGTTAGATATGACTGATACCATTTTTAAAGGTTAGAGATACATCCCTTACATTTTTGAAAGGTTATGAACTAAATATGCTATTTTTTCTAATATAATAATGTATTTTTGATGCTAAAATATTAAGATACTTTTATCTGTGATACTGTTATATTATAATGCCGAAATATTGTTTTCAATAAGATAATATTTGTGATACTATTTTGTGATACTGTTTTTATGATACAATTTCAAATAACTAACATGAATGTGTGACAGTAACATCTCGAAATACATAAAAATATTGATATATGTGAAATGAAATATTGCTTTTGTTTATTTGAACAAAAAATATTACAAAACAATTGTGTTCATATGTACAAAAAAAACAATATCCCCTAAAAAATAATCTAATTCAAGAAAACTAATAGAATACATTCATAAAAATTGAATTCACCTGTAAAATAACATTTAAGAAACAATTTTTTCAAAAAATTTGCAATTGAGGAACTGCTAAATACTTCTCAAAATCATTGTCATTACCTGATAACAATAACATGTTATTAAATTTTAAAACTTTATATTTTACATGATTAAGAAGAAGAACAACATTGTTAAATCGTGAATCCGCCATTATCACTCGTGAAAATAGTGGAAAATGTTTTGAGTGGTAGGCCGTGAACCACGAAACGTTGGAAACGAAGTGTAACAACCGACGAGAGACGGGCAAAGATGGAGACAACGTGTTTTGCTGCTAAAGTTTTTTATCGTGTTTAATTCTAATTAATCTGGGTTACAATGATAATTATATAATTAATTGAAATATGTCTAAACTATTATGACTTAATGATATTTTTGAAAACTATTTGGACATAATTTGGAAAAAAAAAAATCACCAATTGATGACTTAAAAACAATTTCTCCTATTTTTTATGGGTTAATCTAGCATGACTCGTCCCTTGTTTTCTTGATAGGTTCGCCAACGATTAATGTGACCGATATATTTTTAAAGAGTATTTTTAAATTTGAAAGAGTTAAAAAAAAAAAAAAAAAAAAAAATTCACTCTAATAATACTTTTTATTTTGGCTCTTTATTTTATTTTCTTCAACAAACATTTATTATTTATCTTCGTCTTTTATTTAAATATATTTTTATTACAGTATGCTAGACATTTTCTATTTATTTTTTTATAATTAATATTTATCGAAACATGTATTAAGACTCTATTATTTAATTTTTTATAATTTATTTCCATAAAAATGTTTGTTAATCATCCTTTATTGAATTTTTTATAATTTCTCTACCACTATCTCTTTTATGTGTGGAACACAATTATTTCCAATCCACAACCTAATTGGAGATGCTATTCTCTCAATCTCAATTTATTTGTCACATATACAGCAGTCTACATTGTTGCATTGAAAATACTCTAGATGAAGTGTCAATGATAAAATATTATAATATCATTTAAATAATTAAGTTGGTAAAATTTTTTACACATTTTATAAGACTTACAATTTACTATTCACTTTTTATTAAAATCACAACTTATAAGTAGTTTTAAAAAAAACCAGCACGGTCAAACGTACACTAAATCAGCCAAACATCCCTCTCCGTGATGCCTTACATCCCAAGTGAAGTGATGAAGATGGTATTACACATCCAAACCATAAAGTTTTCAAGGGAAGTGCGTGGGGCTTTGAGCTTGAACAAGAAGACTAGTTGAGGAATTCGATTCCTGAAATACGACAAGTAGAAAAGCAAATTAGCGTCCCCGTCAAGTTTACGTTGTTTTCTTAAGAAGCTGAGGATTAGCCTTTGGATGCGAACATATGCACATTAATTAGCTACGAAAAATCGAATTCAGATTAAGCTTAATTATATTAATTAACATCTAATCCTGATTATACTATATGTTGCATATTTTATTTATACCGAATATAAAATTTAATACCTACTCTCGACCTAACCTCCATCAAAAGGTGCAAAAAAAATAAAAATAAAAATTAACTTACGCTTTCTGGAGACAGGGAGTATAATGAAAGAGTTAAACAAACTACATCTATCTTAAATAAATCTTTATTTGTCGTGTTATTAGATCAAATTTAAAATGGATTTTTTTGTATGTTTATCTCTTATAATAAATAGAATAAGTGCCCCTCACGTTTCAAATATCATCATATTCTACCTTGTTATCGAGATCTGAAATGCTAGATGCATCCGACTAAATTGAAAAAAGTATTAGTCTTGCATATCAAAATAACTATATTTATTGATTTATAATTTTCTAATTTAGGCAATGCTCGATTTTGTTTAAAGATTTATTAAAAAATTGTGACAAAAATTAACAATTAATTTTAACTACACATTTTATTGGACTAAAACTTTTATCACTTTTTAATAATATATATGTTTCAACAATTTTTATAAAAATATATTAAAAATATAATTTTTAACAAAATCCAATAAGCAATTATTTTGTTGACATTCAAAATTGATGGCCACATCCAGCTATATGTAAAATATGGTATATGCTATTCAAAGGGTACCATACTTCTCTTCTTCAACATCAACAAGTCTGAAAATAAACATTAATTATCTGTTTGGTATATGGACAATGGTTAAAAATAATTGATAAAATTTATTTTATCTTATTTGGACAAAATTAATATCCGAATGACATTTGGACACAATTTTTTAAAGTAGTTATATTCACACCACATTTTAATTTCATAAAAATTCTTTAACTTTTATTTATTGTCACATTTATGTCCTTAACCTTTTTTTTTATCAAATTCTTATATTTAACATTCTATTAATTAACACATTTTGTTTCTACTAGCAATTTTCTTCTAAAAATTTTATTAGTGTGCTTTAAAATGAGGGACAAATATTTAATTGAAATTTGGAATTTATTTATTTATTTGTTTATTTAAAAAAAGGGGAGAAAATAAGTCTTTTTGTTATTTCTTAATGAAATTTTTTACGGGAACCGTTATCATAGACAATATGTACTAATTAATTAAAGGTTGATGATAAGAATGAGATAAATGAATATTAGAGAAATAAATGTAATAATAATTAAATGTTATTGACCTTTTATACAATTTAAATATAGTGCACTTATAGAAAAATGTGGTGTGAATATATTTAGCCAATTTTTTTATCCGATTAATGATTTACTATATTTTTTAAAAAGACAAATATAGCATTTTTAATATAAAACAAATCTCTTTTTGAATATCTATATCTTAGGATAATCACTACCACCCGCCGCCGTCTTCCGCCATTGCCGCTCTACCCATTTCTTTTTTTAGTTTTATTTATTCATTTTTTGTTTAATTAAGAATTCTTTTTTATCAAAAGTTGATTTTTTAACGATAACTTTTTTATTTTTATATCTAATTGAACCAAACAAGATAATAATAAATTTGTTATCCGAATAATTATTATCTAAATAATTTTTATTTAGATAAAATAATTTTATTCACAACTAAACGGTCCGACTTATTAGCTTGCTCAATTGTCGACAAAAGAGGTGATTGGTTTAATGCTGACGATCAAATTAGATGATTGTCTATGTGAATAAGAATAACTAAAATTGTTCTTGTACCCACTATTTATGGGAATTTGTTCTTGATTTTGGTCTAGTATTTTATTATAGAAATATTTATCTTGCTCCACTGTAATAATATTTAATTCAATGTTTATTAAGTTGAACTAGATTGTACTAAGTTAACGAATTTAGTCATGAGCTATATTTTATGTTTGAATTTTACTCCAGCTATAGTCTTTGCAACCCGGCCAACTATTTTTGGCAGTACAATTTTGCTCTACTTGTTGCTTAGTCTTGTTGGGTACTCGACCACGTTGAGGCATAAGACTTCATAGTGATGTTGCTCTATAAATAATTAAATCCCTTTTTATTTCATATCAATTATGGTAAGCTAAATTATTTTAATTAGGTACATTCCCCCCCCCCCCCCCCCCCCCCCCCCTCCCTCCCTCTCTGCCCCCTATTAGCTGGTTGCCTGACTTGTGTAATACAAAATTAATAAAAATCGAGAAATAATTGTTAGCTATGGGGATAGTTTATATACAGACGAACATTCATTCCATTCCGATATTTGGACATACCACATGAGAATAGCCATATGTGCTTAATGGGCTGCATATGGTTGTGTAGGAGACTAATATTTTAAATGGAAGGAAACAAGCAAATAATTGCCTTGGGAAATTGGCGCAAATAGTCCCATAATATTAGTGCGCAAATGGTCCATAATTTTTTATTTTTGATAAAATAGTCCTTAACTTATCTATTTAGGTGCACAAACGGTCTCTCTTATTATTATTATTTTT
Organism: Forsythia viridissima; assembly: GCA_030279155.1. Classification (NCBI taxonomy): domain Eukaryota; kingdom Viridiplantae; phylum Streptophyta; class Magnoliopsida; order Lamiales; family Oleaceae; genus Forsythia; species Forsythia viridissima. The sequence continues at coordinate 45,267,206 of CM059038.1, read as the reverse complement.
TTGTCTTTATTAGTGGAAGTAAAATTGTCAAGTTACATTTCTTTATTTTATTTCAATTGGCGCAAATGGTCCCTAACCTTTATTCTTAGGGTAGAAACTGTCCCCTACCGTTGTGTTTTGGCGCAACAATCTTTAACCTATATGTTTTGGTGCGCTTGGTCCTTATTTGATGAAAAAGACAAAAATACCCATAGTTTTAACCAAAACATATAAGTTAGAGACTGTTGCGCCAAAAAACAAAGGTAATGGACCATTTTCAAGTAAAGGCTAGGGACTATTTGCACAAATTGAAAGAAAGTAAAAAATGCAACTTGTCAATTTTATCCAACTAATAAAGACAAAAAAAAATATGAGAGGGACCATTTTGCGCACCTAAATAGATAGGTTTTTAACGGAACCCGTCAAAAATGATCATTTGCACACCTAAATGAATAGGTTAGGGACCACTCCACCAAAAATGAAAGATTATGGACCATTTGCGCACTAATGTCATACATTAGGGACCATTTGTACCAATTTCTCTAATTGCCTATCTAAAAGTATGAATGATGATCTCTTACCCGTGGTGGGTATGAGTTATAATGCCAACTGTTGATGTGACAACATATCATTGGAAAAAATAATGAGTGTGGGGCTATGAATTTTCAATCATGTGTTGTCATTTCAGCAGTAGGCGTTATAACTCATACCCACCATGGGTAGAGATCATCCCCCTTAAAGTATAGCTCAAATGGAAAATAATCCATATATTTCATAAAAATAAACTTATTTATTTTTATGCAAATTAAAAAATAATTATTATTATAGTTGAAACCATAGTTATAAAAATCAGCGTGGAAAACGACTCGGACTTGGCAATGGGTTAATGGGTCACCAGTTCAACATCGGGTTAACGGTTGAACCGGCGGATCAATTCCTATGTTTATACCCTTAATTACTTTTAACTTATAATACAAAAATAAACCATTTTTTTATAAAATAGTAAAGACAATAAACTTTTCATAACAAGAATTATCAAAACAATTATAAAAAGTTATCAAGTACCATATATGATATATATATGATATACGAAAAAAAAAAAAAAAAAAAGACTTACCAAGTTATGAGACGTTGAAGATTGCATATGCTTAATGAATTATGAAATTCTTTATTAGAGTTCTTAGTTAAATAATTGTGAAGAAGATAATAAGACTTTAGATTTACAACAACAACTGAAAGACAGAGTTGAATCTGAATGTTTTTTAGTTTTTACATAAATAAGAAAAAAAATAGAAACACCCAGGTTTACTACTAAAATCCGGGTCACCGGGTTGCACGGTTTTTTCTTGATTTATTTGATTTTTTCGGGTCGTGTCATCATTTGGTTAAATGAAGTAATCGAACCGGTCTAGTGCCCGGGTCACCGATCGGACTAGACGGCCCTGTCCGGGTTTTATAACTATGGTTGAAATAATAAGGCCCTATTCTCTTTGGAGTTTTCAACCCATTTTTCGTTTTGTGTTTTTGAAAATAGTCAAAACGTATTCTCTTTGCCATTTTCGAAAATGCATTTTTAAAAACATCCAAAAAATTGCAAAGGAAATAGAAAACGACATTTTAGCCATTTTCGCATTTCCTTTACAAAACTTGTGTGTTTTTCAAAACAGACGCGTTTTGGTCGTGGAGGTCCTCGTTTCGAGTCATTAATTCGGTGTTTTTTTTTTTTATTTATTTTTTTTTATTTTTTTTTTATACGCTGGACAAAACAATAATGATTTAACTAATTTCTACGTTTTATTTACAAACATGTGGCTTCTGTCTAAGATATTCATTTGGTTGGTCAGTGGTTCAATTCCCAGCATGCGCGATTTCTTTTTAATTGTTTTGAATTAATATAATTGTTTTAAATTCCAAATAATTTCAAATATAATTTTTCTTAATTGTTTTTAATTCTAAACATATTTTTTTAATTGTTTTTAATATCATATAATTCGAAGTTTTTCATTGTTTTTAAATGTTTTTAATTCAAACAATAATTGTTTTTAAATATTTTTAATTGCTTTTAATTCCAAAAATAATTGTTTTTAATTGTTTTTAAATGTTTTTAATGAATAATTGTTTTTATTTCCAAATAATTCCACGTTTTTTATTGTTTTTAATTCTAACAATAATTATTTTTAATTGTTTTTAACTAATAATTGTTTTTAATTCAAAGTAAGTTCAAATTTTTAAAAAATTTCAAGGAAACACGTTTTCGAGTTTTCTGTTTTCAGAAACAATTTTCGAAAATGAACACATTGTCAAAAATCTCAAAACAAATACTCAAAACATAAAATGAATTCAAAACACAAAATATAAAATGAATTCAAAACACAAAACACAAAACACAAACGTAAAGAGAACACCACCTAAATTTTACTTACATTTTTCATAATATACCCTTACATTAATATAATAGCAATTCATATTTATTGATAACAAAACACATTAAATATAGATATAATAGAAAATTAAAAAATTAACTATACTATCAAAAAAAAAAAATGAACTATAATTTAGAACAGATGAATACATAAAGTAAGCATATCTTTATGGGACTGATGGAATGCGAACTATGATTTTCATTCATAATTATCACAGTATTCGATGTTTTTAACGAGAAAAAGTAGGCAAATCATTTCCAAGTAGCATTTCATTAGTGATAAGTGTAGTTACTTTTAACGTTTTATCGTATAAGTGACACCATTAAATTTAATATTACTTTTTCCGTTTCAAAAAGATAGGTTAGTTTTTATTTTTAATCCGTTCTAAATTATATGTCATTTTCCTTGTTGAGGATATAGTTAATTTCTTAGTTCTTTAATATGCCCCAATTTAATACTATGTCTTGTTGTAAACAAAGTATAAATTAGTTTAAATAGAGTAATGATATTAATATATGAGTTTATTCGAAAAAACATTAATATAATTATAATAATTATATGTTCTTAATTTATATAAAAAGAGAAGCAAGCCTATATTTTTAAGACGGAATGAGTATTATTATTGTGATATTTGAGAAGGAAAAAAAAAAAAACTAGATAATATAAAAAATGAAAAATAAAAGTAAATATTTTTCATAGAATTGGATGTTCTTCACCATGTAGTATGAATAGTATGACAATAATTAAGTTTTGTTGAAAGTAGTGGATTAGTTGAACTAAACGTGACCCCGTTAGAATGCAAATATTAGCATTTTCTGCCCAACAAGTCAAATTTAAAGTCAAAGACAACATAAATCAATAATGATCCAAAGAAAAAGAGTAAGTACATTCATAAATATTTATAAATTAGTTAAATATTATTTTATTTATATTTTTTATAAGACATACAATTTTTATTTTTATTTTATTCACATGTTATATAGAACTTAATACTTATAATTTACAAAAAAAATTTACAAGACAAACACTAATTAAATGACAGAGAATTCCACCCACACAAATAAGGTTTCACCTCTATTTTCGTCTTCCGTGTTGGTATTACATGATTTAAATTGATATATATATATGTAATTAAGTAATTAAATTTTAAGTGGTTAATTTATTATTAGTGTTAAACAAAAAATTTAAATTTAAATTTCGTTACATTTTAATCCTAGACTTTTGAGTTTTGAGTACAAATAGCTTTCTACTTGTCGATTTATTTTATCTAAATATAATCTATTTAAATTTTATTTCTACAAATTCTCTTACATAATCATGTGCAAATCAGATTCAATTTTTGTCAAATACTTAATACATACACAATTTTCATAATGAGTGAGAGTAACACTTATACTCAAAATCTATTTAAGTTATCATGTCGAACCACTTCATCTAAACAGGTGAATTATCAAAGAAACAACATATTTATTTATTTAAAATATATCTTTAACGTTGAAAAATCGAATATATTTTGGAGTAAAATTTGTTTATTGATATAGATGTAGTGACAAGGTAACATTGGTCCTTCCAATATTTTCTGAAATTACTTGAAGAAAAAGGTCAGGCTGACACATTACTCCGAATAATTTCATCCTGCTATAGAACAAATGTAAGGAGTGGTTCAATTATTTTGTCATAATTATATTATAATATAATTCTAAGTTTCTAGTGGTTCACATGATACTCGATCAGCTTTAAAATGATTAATTAGTAATTATTATTAGAAAACGTTTGTTCATGGAACGATAATTGTTAGTCCCTTAAACAAAGCCCACTACGCTATCAGCCCAGTGGATTAAACGACCTAAAATATGCATAATCTTTAGAGTGTGTTTGAGAGTTTTGGAATAACAGTTATGAGGGTTTTTTTAAGTATCGGTTTTAAGTGTTTATGAAGAGAGTAATTTTTAGTGATTTTTTTGAAACGGTCTAATAACCTATATTTGAGAGTTTATTATCCAGCGGTTCTAAAAGTTTTTTAAAAGAATCAAATTACATATACGTCTATACAAAAAAAAAAAATTAATTTTAAAAATTTTATATATTGATTTATCATTGAAAATATAAAATTAAATTTATGTTCTTACATATTTTTTTTGTGGGCATATATTCTTTAATTTTTACAAAAATTAAGTTTAGAGTAGTTTGAAAATAATTGTCTGAGAGAGGATGAAATTGGAAGAAATTTTAAAGAATGACAAAAAACTACCGATTTGGAAGGTTATGAAACATACACTCTAAATTACACTATACTGATTTTGGGTGATTTTTAAATCGTCCAAAACCAGTGCTCCAAAAAACTAACAAGCACCAATTTTTCCTGCCCTTCATAAACGGTATCATCCAAATCCGGTCAAAACTGGTGGAAAAAAAACTCTCAAGCAAGCCCTTAAGCGGATGGTAGACAAAAATAGTATTATTTATCATAGTAATATTTAATAAATTAATACAAATGTATTTTGAATGCAATATTTGTTGTATAATATTAAACTTAGATATCATGAAACTATAGTAACAAACAATACGACATAGGTGTCGCGCGAATAGGTTTTCTTTAAAGTCTTGAAAAATCAAATTAATTGCTTGAATAATTAATGTTTATTAGGAGTATGCTAGGATATTAGCTGTGACAGACAGGTACATAGAATGCTGAAGAATATGATTATTAATTAGTGTAGAGCAATATTTAATATAAAATGCAAGAGTAATTACAATTAAGGTGGTTTTTTGTACCGTATGTACCTGTTGGAGTTCCCTTTCATATTTCTTACTATACACATAATTAAGCGATAATTGATTTTCAAGCAACTGATGATGCTGCACGCACATTTTATATTTAGTGTTTTGGAAAACACAAAAGATAAAGCAGCCTGTGCCGGCCGCCTGATGTTTTTAACGTTGAAATTGTCATTGATGCAAATTAAAAGGAATCAATGAAAGGACAGCAATATTATTCTAAAAAATATGTGCATTTGAGCATCTCAATTTAGAAATCCATACAATTAAGTCTGAAAAAACAGAGAAAAATAAGAAAAAGTATTGCCTGGCCCCGTTCTGTCTGCCTCTTCCAAAACTTTCAGTCGGGAAGGTATCATTTTGAGAGGCTCCTAAAAATAGTAAGCTTCGTTTTGAGATAACTAGAAAGTGACTTGTGACCAGAAACAAGCAAAAATCCTATGATTTCCTCCATTTGCAGAATCCACAACTTGAAGATCAAATGAAATGAACAGCACCATTCGCTTGTTTTCTTCTACTGTTGAAACAATATTGGATTCACAAACATATTCCACCACATATATACTAATACTCGAATATATATATATATATATAAATATAGAGAGAGAGAGAGAGAGAGAGAGAGAGAGAGAGAGAGAGAGATGTGTTTATGCTTTATTGCATGTTACCCATTGTGCTTTTCTCATCTCCCTCTCTCTCTCTCTCTCCCCCCACCATATGGTGGAGGGGGTGAAGAGTGGAAGACTGGAAGGAGGTTGTGGGGGTTTAAAGACGGGCGGGCCCAGGCAGAAGAGGAATGGACATTTTGTCAATGATTATTCTTATTTTCGGCTATCCGGTCGGTGATGCTATTCTATTTCTATCTCCACTCCTATGTATTTTACAAAAATATCAAACTCGCCGTAGAAGTGAAGACACGTCAACTTTTTAAAATACGATAAAAAATCATATCATTAATATGATAATTGTATATATATTTTATTTATGAATAAATCAAAAATTATTATTTTTTAGCCACAATTGTTGAGATTTCAAATATTTTACACATGAAATGATAAATTTGTCATTAATTAACAAAATGTCAGTTCAAAGTTGACAATTTTGTCATTTTACGTTTAAAATATATGAAAAATCAACAATTGTGGCACAAAAAACTCTTTTTTAATTTATAATTTGTACTAAACAGACTCTTATTAACATTCTTCTCCAGTCTAAGTGCTTACAAAATTCTTGGCATGATTTTTTACTTTTTACTAGGTGTTTTTTTGAAAAATAGAAACAGAAAATTTCGATATTATTTAGAGTATCGTGCCTGAAAATCATGTAGACAAAAAATATTGCGATAGTTTATTAAAAATATAATAGAAACAAAAAATGAGCGAAGATGATGTTAATTCCTTCATCATCGGCATCTACCTTTTTATGGTTTCCCTACTTCTTTACTTGATTGCATCGTCGTCCCCGAGCTTTAAGGACTTCGTTCTTTTCTCCAGCCTTAACTATGTTTCCTCAGGATGTGCCTTGACTCGAGCTTCACTTGAGAGCCAGAGCACCTTGACTTTGGTGGATGGTGATGCCAACATGGTAAAATGTGGCAGGGTCACTGGCATTTTCTTCGACCCCTTGTGGGGTGAGCCTCAGATTTATCCAAACTAACTGAGTTACGACTTCAATTCGCGAGTTCCACTACAACTCTAACAAGGAGTCTTAATCCTATAACAACTCTTGCGTCCCACTACATGAGAATCTCATGCTTACTAGGGATTATAAGTTATTCAATCGTGTGAGATTTTACAAGTGTCCTAATCCTCATCAGAGTTGTTCAATCGTGTGGGATTTTACAAGTGTCCTAATCCTCATCAGATTATGTCTCAAAATTTCTATATAGCTTTACATATTTTTCAATATATGGCATCACACTTTTCTCTTAGTTAACTGACTTAAGAATCACAGGGTTACATGATAAATACCCCATGACTTTGTTTCAGATGATCGAAAGCTCTGTTCGCGATCTAAGCTCATGTATACTTAGGCACAATTTTTGGTAGCATCATTGGCACCGTCCGTGAAAAAACTTAAAAGTCATGGTGGTGAATGCACGATATGGGCTCCTAGCATCTGGGCCATCGACCCAAAACACTAAATATCGAACCCTCTTAAACTTCTCAAACTCCTCCAGCTCCTCAAGTTCCTTAAGTGCCTCCATCATCCATAATTCCAGAAGCATTTGACGAGCTTTTGTTAGCAGGTTGTCGTCATTGTCCAGGCCTTTGGCCAACACACCGCACCACTAGTATTGAACATCATTGCCAAAGAAACTCGAGAGAGCTCGAACATCCCTGGTCAGTGTTGACAACAATGTCGGAGGGTCATCCAAGACACCCTGATCAACCTAGGAGGGCCACTACATGCTCCGTTATCTTAAAAAAAAAAGACACATGTTGCCCAAATAGTGCAAGAATGTGCGTCTCCAATCTTACGCCGCACTTCGCAGCACTCGTTAGATTACACAAAAAAACATTATCAATAATTACACTTTGTAGTTGAACTTAATTCAAATTCATTTCTTAATAGATTTATAATCTACATTTTAATATTTAATTGTATGTGAGCATATTTAAAATTTGATTCTTCATTTATTTTCTAAAATCAATTCTGGGACGAATCAGGAAATCTAACATATAAGGAGGATATTATAGTCCAAAAATATTTGTCTAACTTATCATATATTATAGATTTTAAATTGTAGATTGTTTATTATAAATATATTGATAAAAAATACTCCCTCTGTCATACGAAGATAGGCTCGTTTTTCTTATTTATCTGTCTCAAATTATAGGCCACTTACTTTATAGAGAATGTATTAAATTTTTCTTTTTTCTGATATAATGAAAAATTATATAAATTTATTCACGCATTTACTCAAGTAGCTAGTCAATAAATTTTACATTACCTAGAAACACTTATCCTCAAATAACAAAATCAACAATTGATTTTATTACTGTTTCAATGTAATGCAATTCAATTTTATTTGCATTCCAATTGTAACTTAATGATCATTTAAATTTATTCGATTGATGCATGACTGATATTAAATAGGGGCATAATAGAAAAAGTGTAAAAATTTATAATTTCAATTACATTAAATGAGATTTCTTAATTTGTGTGGAAGAAAAAAAAAAAACAAGCATATCTTGGGACAGAGGGAGTAATATGTTATTTTGTTACATTTTATGAAATTAATAATACGTAAAATTTAATGTTTGGATAGTTTGCAATGTATAGCTATACCTTTGCTTGTTTGGTAGTGTTAAAATTATATTTTAATTGCTTATAAATTGTGAATCTTATGGAATGTGTGGATGACAAATAGATAGTAAATTGTGAATTCTACAAAAAAAATAGATAAAGAGTATATTTGACTAATTTAACTAACTTAAATTGTAATTTAAGTACAACTAAACATGCATTAATAACATTAAGCATGTAAGCATGTTTGGAGTAGTTTATTTTATGCTTATAAGTGCGAGAAAAAAAATATTTATCATGTATTGTTCTCTTACGTGCTTATTAGTCACCCAAACATGCGCAATGAATGAATAGTTTACAATTTACATTAGCTGTGTGTATGTGAGTGGTGGAGACAGCCACCCTCTTTTGACAAAGAAAGTGTGGTATTGTGCCTTAAACGTCAAAGGGTTTCCAACATCGAAAGACACCCATCATTTGCCCCTTTGAATTACTCCACAATTGACAATGCCCCTTTTTCTAGAAACTCACCATTTTTTCAAAAGCTTTGCTTTACAGTCTACTCTTGCTAATGCTGGACAGGTGGGGTAAACATTTTTCGACATATTTTTCATTTAACTATTAACCCTCGCAGAGCAATCCGGTTCTAAGGATTAGGCAACGTTTCATATGTATTTTCTTTCTAAATTTGCTACTAATCTCCAATCTAATATAATGAATATTACGTGTAATTTTAATTGAATGTTGTTGTAGAAACTTGTGTCATTCAAATTGCCCGAAAAGATTTTAACGTGTCAAACATGTCAATACCGACCAACTTGATTTTTGTGGGCTATAAGAATAAGACAACTAAGTCTTTGAAAACACCAATTCTCCTTGTTCCGATTGAATAGGGATTGTTGTTTTCACAAGTGAAACCAATTTAAGAATTGATACCGTTTCAAAGTGAAATTTTCTCTTATCCAAGAAATTTCCGAGAATGGGACCGACTATTGACTATATTAGATATGACTCTATTTTACACTTTTATAAGAGCATCTCTAATGCAACAATGTGGATTGTATTGTGTAAAATGAAGACGGATAAAAGAGCATCTCTAATGGAGTTGTGAATTTAAAAAAAATTATGGTTTAATTGTACAATAGATAAAATATAGATAAATTATAAAAAATTAAATAAAAGAAGCTTAATACATAATATATTTAGGGTAAATAACAATGAATATCCTAAACATTTGAACATTGTGATGATGGAGTCCCTAACCTTCCATTTCTAACTCCCGAGTCCCTAACCTTTAAACAAACGCGCAAGCAAAGTTCTTATATTAAAAAAAAATCGTTAATTTGACTATTAACTAGTTAAATTTTACTTAAAATGACCAATTTACAATTTTCAAATTAAAATAAAAAACAAAGAAAATAAAAAAATTGTAATCAAGTCCCTCACCAACTTCTTCTTCTCCAATTTACCTTTACCAACTCCGGCGCATGCTCCAATCATTCACCTTCACCAACTCCGACTCTGGCAAGAAGCACCATTCACCTTTACCAACTCCAACTCCAACTCCAACTCCAACTCCAACTCCAACTCTAATCATTCTCCTTCACCAATTCCACACAAAACCCACCCCACCGCAAGAGGAAAAAACGAAAATGTCGTCAGTAAGGAAAACCATTTTCCCTTCACCTTCAACAAGGAAAACCCACCCCACCTTCACCTTCAGCAAGGAAACCATTTTTCCTCTTCCTTCAAAATGTCGTCACAAAAAATCGTATCCCACTGAGAAAATGCCTTTTTCCTTCACCTTCAGCAAGGAAAACCTACCCCACCTTTACCTTCAGCAAGGAAACCATTTTCCCTCTCCCTTCAAAATGTCGTCACAGAAAATCGTATCCCATTGAGAAAACGTTGAGAAATACACCGGCGATGAAATATGCAAGCAGAAATCTCGCGATCTACTTGAGAAAATGAACCTCCCGAAAGGCGTGCAAGATCCCAGTTCTAGGAAAATTCTGTTTGGTACCCCTACAGGAATTTCTAGAACATTTCCGGTGTCGGTATTTGAGGAAGAAGATAAAAAGGTGAAAAATTAACTAAGCAGCATAACAGATTTGGTCACTTATGGTTTTTCGATTTTTCCTCTTGCGGTGGGGTGGGTTTTGTGTGGAGTTGGTAAAGGTGAATGATTGGAGTCGGAGTCAGAGTTGGTGAAGGTGAATGATTGGAGCCGGCGCTGGAGTTGGTGAAGGTGAGTTGGAGAAGAAGAAGTTGGTGAGGGACTTGATTACAAATTTTTTTGTTTTTATTTTAATTTGAAAAGGGTAAATTAGTCATTTTAAGTAAAATTTGACTAGTTAACAGTCAAATTAACGATTTTTTAACAGAATAACTTTGCTCGCGCATTTTTTTAAAGGTAGGGGACTTAGGAGTTAGAATTGGAAGGTTAGAGACCTTATTGTCACAAAGTTCAAAGATTCAGGACCCCAATGCTATTTACCCATATATTTATTGTCAAAAAATAAATGGAAGGATTTTGAGATAATGTTACAAACTTTTTAGTAAATGTTGTATTGGGGTCCTTGGGGATGCTCTGGCAAGTTCCAATATCAGCCAAACCTTGGTGGGTAGTCCATACTCATTTGGGCCCAAATATGACACCAACTAATCCAATTATTTTCAAGGCCTGACTCAGAATTCACTCAAAACAAATCCAATTCCACGCATTCCAATGGAGCTCAACTGCCTTCATCGAAATCTTTATGCTCGACACAAGAATTCAATTCCTCAACTATACATATGTACGCGTAGTATAGGGTTTCCCTTCTCCTATCAGGCCGTTTTTTTTTTTTTCTCTCTCTCAAATTGTATTACAGTTCGCGTTTGATGACCAAAATTTACTGCGTTCAACTTTTTAACAGTAAGCGAAAATATGAAGCCAGGTGCAGATATTAATCAACGCATCGCTAGAATGTCAGCTCACCTTAATCCTCCCGCTAATCATATTCAGGTATTCTGCTGTTCCATTTATTTCGCTTTCATTTTCTTATTGGGAAATGTAATCAGTCACCAGCCTCAGTTGACTAGATTATTTTTCCAAGAATTGGTCGTGATCGTGGGAATTTGGAAGTTTAATTAGGCACCCGCGTTTTTTAATTCTTTAGCTGCCTGACATTTGTGATTTTCATGCTTTTATGAAATGTGGTCTAAAGATGGAGGGCAGTTCGAGTTTGAGACGGGCCAACTGTGGGGCAAAAGGGGGATCGCCGGGATTCAAAGTGGCAATATTGGGCGGGGGGGGGGGGGGGGGGGGAATTAATCCGTTGGTTTCCGTGCTTCATCTTTATGATGTAGTCAACACTCCTGGTGTGACAGCTGATATCTCCTACCCCTTAGGCCATCTCCAACCCATTACTTCAAGTTGGTGCAACTTTTGCACTAAAATGGTGCAAGTTTCACACCAAATCCACATGTCATCTCCAACCCATTACTTCAAATGTTGCACCAAATGAACAGTGTCTATTATCATATATGTATATTTGTAATTTTGAACAATAATTTAATTTAAAAATTAGTTAATCATATAGTGTATTTATAATTTTATATTAAATATATAAATTTTAAATAATAATGAAATAACAAAATACAACATTAATCGATTACAATTATTTTACAATAATGAAATAACAAGAAACATAAATAAAATTAAACATTTTCATAATAAAAAAATATGAAAAGGGATATATATGGAATAACAAATTTCACAACTACAAAATGAAGGACAAAACTGGAATTAAAAATTCACAAAATTTCTGCACCAAATGAACAGTGCTGCGCCAAATTTGGCGCAGCACTGTTCACTACTCCAAAATGGAGTAGAGATTTGGCGCTGCATTGGAGGCTGATTCCTGCACCATTTTGGCGTTTTTACGCCATTTTGGTGCAGCCTTGGAGATGCCCTTAGAGCATCTCCAATGCAACAATGTCTAATATGTATATGTGGCAAAAGACATTGACATTATATCAAAAAACTTCTCCAATGCAACAATGTTCATTGTGCAAATGTGGCAAATTATTATTAGCTTTTTAGAAAAATGAAAGAGAGAGAAATCTATTGATTGGATATAAATTTTTAAATTAATGGTAGACATTGTCAAAGACAATGTCTAGAATTAGACATTGTGCTAGACACTTTCTAGCATTAATTGTGCCACATAAGCAATTTTTTGCCATTTGTCAAAAAAAGTACTAAGAGCATCTCCAATGCAACAATGTCAAGGGTAATTTTTTTGACAAATGGCAAAAAAGTGTTTATGTGGCACAATTAATGCTAGAAGGTGTCTAGCACAATGTCTAATTCTAGACATTGTTCTTGACAATGTCCACCATTAATTTAATTATTTATATCCAATCAATACATTTCTCTCTCTTTCTTTTTTCTAAAAAACCAATAATAATTTGCCACATTTGCACAATGAACAATATTGCATTGGAGAAATTTTTTAATATAATGTCAATGTCATTTGCCACATATACATAATAGACATTGTTGCATTGGAGATGCTCTTATGTTGCCCACGTTACAATGCACATGCTGAGGTGGCATCAGTATTTCATAGTCCACATTCATTATTTTTACCAATCACGTGATCCCACCTCACCGTGACATTATAAGTGGACAACATAAGTGGGGTAGGAGATCAATACCTCACTAGTGTTGTGGTAATTTTGTTTTCCATGTTTCAACATTTCTGTCAGTTAATTGGCCTTATTTGTTTTTGTTAATTTAGACACCACTATTTGATTTGTAATTTTCCTTTAATGTGGCAGTTTTAACTGATTGATAGGAATAGTATTGATGCGACTACAGAGTTTCAGCCTTTGTTAAAAGGTTCATTTTGACTTTTCTTTTTTCTTTTTATACAAAGAAGTTGGGGAAGAGAGTGGGAAGGGACTTAATCTTGGGCCTTTAAGTTCATGACTAGACTCTTGATCGCTGGACCAACCTCTGGGATTCTTGTTGTTAAAAGATACACATTCTGAAGAAAGAGTTGAGATTAGATTTGCTATGGGTTCATATGTCTTCAGCATTCTTCTTCTGTTTTTTTTTTTTTTTTTTTGGTTCTTTATAGATAAGATTTGAAAGTGACACCTTTTGTGGTTTACCGAGTTAGTTGTAATACCATGATGCCTAACCAGGCAAGTTGATAGAATTTGTCAAGTCATAAATTTTGTGATACTATGACTAGCGTTCAAACTAGGATTAATTATTAAAGAACCCTAGCTCTATGCAGCCAAGCATGACATGAGGGCAAAAGGACAGGGATGAGAACAGAAAGGAAATCTCTCTCCCCCATTTTTGCCTTCTAAGTCTATGCAAAATGTAGGTCAGTTTTAGAATAGTTGACTGGTTTGGCATTTATTTCTGAATGTCTTAAGACACAATTCAAGTAAAATTCGTGTTGATTAATGAGTAAGTTACTAAAATGTTTCAGATGTTTCTTAAAGATGAAGAAGGTAATTATTAACTTAACGAAATAAAAATTTGATGCTCTTCACTTCCATCCATTTCCACCTGAGCCTAGTGAAGCTTAGGGTGTTTGGTCTATCTAACTACTTCAGTCAACATTTTCTAATACTTCTTCTTCAATCAAATTTTGTTGGCTGTGACATTGTTAAAAGTTAAAATGTTGGTTATGCGGTTTTAGTTTCAGAAACTATAGGTTGACACTTAATCTGAACCATAGACATGGACGAGTATTGCAATCTTGGACAATTCTCGTAGTTAGAAGTTTAGCACAGATCAAATGGAGTATGTAATGCCATTATGAGTAGAATTCGGCTGGAAATGTGGAAGAGATTGATGTAGAATTAAGTTTACTTGAGGGATTGGAGATTACTTTATTAATGAACTTAGAGCAATTGTATCAAGTAGATAAATACTCTTTTATCTTGGGGATATAACCAGGCATCCGGGAGCTGGAAATAAATGTCAATTAAATAAAGTGGAGATAAAGTGCATATATCCAGGTGAATATGTGTAAAAACAACGAATAATAACAAATTGAGAAGGAAAAAAACATATATAAGATAGTAAAAAACATGCATCAGTGGGTACTAATTAAGAGGAAATCCGTCAAATAACTTGGTCACTTTTACTGGATGGATGAGTGTAAATATAAATGAAAAATTAAGTTTTTATCATTATCTATTTACAATATAGAAAATGCTTGAGGTTGACAAGTAGGACTTAAATAAATCTTTGGATCTCCAGGTTCGCGGTTTCGTGAGGCAACAACAATTGGAGGATGCACTCACTGGCATGGACCTTGTAATCATTCCTGCTGGTGTTCCCAGGAAACCTGGGATGACAAGGGATGATCTTTTCAACATCAATGCAGGAATAGTTAAGACCTTATGTGAAGGATTTGCAAAGTGCTGTCCCAAGGCCATTATCAACTTAATTAGTAATCCTGTGAACTCAACCGTTCCTATTGCAGCAGAGGTTTTCAAGAAGGCTGGAACCTACGATCCAAAGCAACTTTTGGGAGTCACAATGCTTGATGTCGTCAGAGCTAATACATTTGTTGTAAGAGATTTTTTTTCTTGAGCATCAATATTTGTTTTGCTCTTAGTTTTTATTATATACAAGAACCTAATCTATGTGCAAGCGTGCTTGGGCTAGTCGTATTGTTAAGGTGCTTGATTTGTGTGTTTATAATGTGTAAATTCTGCATCCACCCAGAAGTTATTCTTCCTCCTGCATCTTTCATGTACATGCATGGTCAAGCACTTAAGCATAGGTTCAAACAGAGACAAAGTTCTCCATATGCTTTTTTGTATTTGTACATGCAGCATTGACTCTATGTGCATTGACTCTATATGTATTTAATATTTATTAGTGCATTTTGTTTTTGTTATTGTTGTTGTTGTGTTGAATATTTTAGGCTATTTTGTTAAAGTCAATCTACATTACAAAGGGTAAAAGGGCAATTTATAAGAATTCATTATAAAGACATTTCGCTTTACTATTTGGAACTACAAAGCTGTGCTATTTGTCTGTTGATTGCAAATTATATCATGGGAATTTGGATATGTAGTTAAAGATGGGGATGGTTTGGAAACATGTCATGCAAAAAGGGCAAATACTTTCTTTTGTAAAAGTAACCATTTTTTTGTAGTTAAAATTTCATAGTACTTGAACATTTCATGATTTGCACAATAACTATCAAGAGAAGCTATCAAAGTGGATCTCGCAATTACACACAAAATAATATCAATTAGCTCATAACTACAAAATATATCTCTTTTTCATAATAGTTCTTCATGGTTGAACTATCACTTAAAAATACAATCAGCTTCTTGCATATGATACCAATGCCATTTGTATAATGTTTTGAAGGCCGAAGTATTGGGGCTTGATCCAAGGGAAGTTGATGTTCCAGTCGTAGGAGGCCATGCCGGTGTAACAATTTTACCTCTTCTCTCCCAGGTTGAGAAAATAGTTCCCTTAATACAAATCCTTGAAGGTTTATGTCAGCAAGTAGACTTCAATATTCTGAATAAATTTTCACGTGGGATGCAGGTTAAACCTCTGTTCTCTTTCAACAAAGAAGAAACTGAGCATCTAACATCTCGCATTCAGAATGGTGGAACTGAAGTTGTTGAGGTAGCGTTGTCTCTAAGTATGGACTCATGAAGTTAGTTGGATGTCTAAAATGAATATATCCTTCTTTATGCTAACTCATTAGCCCCAGAACTTCTACTTTTTCGGTGGAACGTGTTTCTACTGTGGTGATATATGTAAAAAGGTAGAGTTCTTAGAACCACAGGCTATTGACTAGAGATGTTTTTATACTTATCACAAGACGTTGCAATGTGAATTGCCGGATGAATCCATGTTTCCCACAAATTTTTAACATCTATTCCATTATTTAATAGGAATTACTGGTGTCTGTTGCCGGCAAAAGCTGGTGCAGGATCTGCTGCACTTTCCATGGTACAATGTTGTTTATTATCTTATTATTTTATTTTTGATTGTTCTCTGCAGTTGCAATGAAAGATGTAATTTTTCCGAAAAGCTGGCAAATATTGAAGGAAAACTGTGAATAGTTAAATTATACAGGCCTATGCCACTGTCAAATTTGCTGATGCATGCTTGCAAGGCTTGAGGGGAGATGGTGGCGTAATTCAGTGTGCATTTGTGTCTTCTCAGACATGTGATTTCACGCTTTAGTTGTTAGATGTCTGTAATATGGTACTTTCTAATTCAACTGAATTTATGCTGTTTATCAGTATTTGCATAATAATTAATGGAGTTTCGTCTTTCAGGTGACCGAGCTTCCTTTCGTTGCTTCCAGAGTACGACTTGGCTGCAACGGAGTCTAGGAGATCTACCCAACTGGTCCTCTAAATGAGCATGAGAGGTATGAAGGAAGATTCAAAAAATCCTCCGATGTTTATTTGTGGTCATTTGTATGATGGGGAGGAGATTTTACAACTTCCATAGTTAATTTTTCTTTTCTTCCTCCTTTTCACAGGGTTGGCTTGGAGAAGGCGAAGAAAGAGGTGGCTGCAAGTATTGAGAAGGGCATTTCCTTCTTAATGAAATGAATAAGAAGGGTCTTCTACTCTCATAGCTCTCTTGCTCAAGAGATCATACTTCGTGGAATAAGTGGTATGGTTGTGTTATACCCTAAACAAGCTAGAATTGAATTTCTCTATTCTTAAATCTAGGTATCTTTTCACAAGAAAACTAATCAATATAAAATATAATTTAGATTCTTCAAGGAGTTCAATGCAATTTTTTAGTTATCTTTTGGACTAAAAAAGCTTTTCTGCTTTATGCTTGATTACTGATTAATAAATAAGTCAACGATTAAGAATGGATTGAAAGCAGAAAAAAAAAAAAATATTAGTATATTATATGAATTGCATTTATTTATGAGAAAATAATTAAAAACTGATTTAAGTACGTTAATACTTATCAATCAGAGAGCAATAATTGTTGTTAGGGTCTTATTCAAACATAAGATCGTAAGCATGCACCTCATTTTAGTGAATGTTATGTTAGACTATGATTTATCCGTTGTTATTAATAAAGATTCGGAAAATAATAATAGTTAGAATCTTCACCCACTAAAAGACGGAATCCTAGAAATGCATGCACATGTTTGATGTTTGTGTCCGCTTGGTGGGTTGGGGTTTGGTTCGCGAGTGATATCATTTTATTACCTTATTATTTATTCTTTATTATCGAATAGAATAAAATTTAACAGTGTAATAAATAAGTTTTATTATTTTTTATTTTTTGAATTAGTTAGCTATCTCAATTTTTATTTTTTATAATTTACTCTATATTTAGTGATTTTCTCTTTGAAAAAATTAAATGGTCCGCATGATAGAAACGGAGGGTAAAGTTGGGAGTGAAGTTGGGATTTGAAAGGGAACAGAATCTCCAACTAACAATTCAAAAGCTCAACAAACGAAAAGGACTACTGTTTTACACACTAATTTTCAACGAAAAGCAGCATTCAAAAGTGAGCTGGTTGGCAAATGCCCATACATCATAATTTCTACTAACCAACGAAAACGACTATTGCTTTACAATTTTTTAAAATTAAAATTAAGGATATATTTATTTTTTAAAATTAAATAATGATTAATTATACAATTAAACACAGAGTTTAATAGTTCTTGTGCAAAAAAATAAATGTTATGGATCAATTCTGCATTGAAGGCAAAAGTTAAAAGACCATTTGTAACAATTTTTTAATTGTAATTAAATTTCTAATCTTTCCAAAAAGTACAAATGAGTTCAATACTTTAATTTTTTTATAAAAAATAAAAAAACTAACGGACTCCCTTTTTTTTTAATTAACACTTTATTGACCAAATTGATAATATACTAAATTATTTTGTAAATTTTACGAACTATTATAAAATAACTAAAATTTAAACTAATAATTATTAACAAATATGTTAAATAAAATTATTTTATTATTATTAAATAATTATATTATTTAAAATTTAAACTTTTATTTTTTTATTGAAAAAAAAATATTTACATTATCTTAAGCTAACTGGATAATATTAATACGGGATGAGGATGTTGGTTTATTCGAGATTAGAAAGATAGTGCAAATAATATTTTCTTTAATGAAAAATTTATAAATATTATCCACTTTAATCCATTATAATAATATCTACTTAATAGTAATGTTCTAAAGAGCATAAAGCGTGGTTAGGCGTAGAGGCCGAGTTTCAAGTTTTTCGAACCTAGACGAGTCCTAAGTGAGAGTGAGATAAAAGCAAGACGAGGGCAATGCATAATGCGTGACTAGGCGTGAAAGCCGAGCTTCAAGTCTAGGCGAGGCTTATGCGAATTTTTTTGAACAATGCTTAATAGTATCTCTAATTTTATGCATAATTTTTTGTAAATTCTAATTCAGTGTGCCAAAAATAATCTTACTACATATTTCACATAAGCAAGGAGACGTTATTGAAATTTGAACACAACAAGTTTCTTAATTCTATTCAGTATTGTCACGTCTTTATTTCTTAATTTTATTTAGTAATATATCATAGTTTGTCATTTTTAAATTTTATTCAGTATTCACCAATTACCAACACATTTTCACTCGAAATTATTTCTTGTCATGAAAAAATTTGAGCTGGAAGGCTGTGGAGTTCTCAATTCCCCTATATTCTCTTTAATTGAAAGCCAGTACTGCACAGGATTCCATGTAGTAAATCCAGTTATAGTTGTTGAGTTTTTAATTAGAAGAGTTTATGATTTAAGCACATTTGCCTTATTTGGAACTAAAATAATACAGATTTTCAACTCTACATTGCAAGTCATAGAAAACATTAAAAATCAAAGCCAGCACATTATAAACATAATTTATAGTATTACCAAAAAAAAAAATTGAAATGCATGAATATTACCTCCTTAAAAGGAATTCACAAAAAGAGAGAGAACTGTCACTAATTAAAAAAGCTAGCCAGACTAAAACGAGCTGAACGGAATTTAAAAAAAAAAAAAAAGAACGCTCTTACTTCTGATATTAAAGCGCCTCAAATGCTAAGAAGTTCTGATGCTTGTGGTTGGTGGTCCTCCCTGTCGTTTGGAGGAGCTGTGTTCGGAGAAGCTAAATTGGATGTAGGTGGAGGGGATTCTGAGGCTGTTGAATCTCCTGAATTGGAGCTAGGTGGCTTTGGAAGCTCGGTAAGTATTTGCACCACCTCGCGCATGGTGGGGCGCTCCAGAGCTTGTTCCTCAACACACAGCATTGCAACATAGAATGCATGCATCACCTCATGGAGACGGACTGTAGGGAGTCTTGGATCATGGATCTTGAGCACCTCATCCTTCTTCCCACCTGTCATTTTCTTAACCCATTGGACTATGTCAACACCATCCCCGAACTCCCCAACAGGTTTTTTTCCAGTTACAAGTTCTAAAAGAACTACACCGAAGCTGTACACATCACTCTTCTCATCGACCTTTAGTGTGTAGGCATACTCTACAAAGAGCAAAATATAAAGCAATAAATCAAGGTCCAATAAAACACTTACAAATCTTCAACGGTCTATAAGAAATTCAGTATCATTTTACACGTCTGTGGTCTATCTACAAATAGATAGTCAAAGATTATAATCATGTTCCCCTGTAGCTATTCTCTTTTGGTAGTTGGATGCCAATTGAAAATGAAAGGCACCGATCATTTTAAACACGTACTTACAAAGACAAGCATAGAACCCTTATGATGTTAACAGGAAGTGAACAAGTCAATTCAGGCAACACTCAACATAAAGAAGAAATATAGAAACAAATGAATGCTACATCTCAACCTATGCCGTATTATCAGTCAAAACTGAGTTGATGAAATCTAATATCATTGACAATTAACAAATTTAAATAACAAATAAGTCAATCATCACAAAAAATATCTAATTCACATATCTCCACGAATTTCAAAACTCAAATTATAATGTCATACCTGGGGCAATATATCCATAAGAACCAGCTACAGCTGACATGGACTCCGATGCTCCAGAATCTTGCAAGAATTTGGCTAGTCCGAAGTCAGCTACATGAGCTTCAAAATTAGAATCCAGAAGAATATTGTTGGATTTAACATCGCGATGAACAATCAAAGGTGAACAGTCGTGGTGAAGATAGCAAAGCCCCTTTGCAGCCTCCACAGCAATCTTATACCTTGTATCCCAATGCAAGTGAACTCCTGTCTTGCCATGAAGCACTTCCCCCAAGCTCCCATTAGGCATGTACTCATAAACCAGAAGATTTGTTTCATGATTGGAACAGAACCCCAGCAATCTAACAATGTGTCTGTGCCTAATCCTCCCTAAAGTCTGTATCTCAGCATTAAACCCATGATCATGGGAAGAACCTTGACTCATTGAGGCTAACCTTTTCACAGCAACCTGCTCACCATTAGGCATCACCCCTTTGTAAACAATACCAGCGCCTCCTTTGCCAATAATATTATCTTCCTTCAAACAAAACAAAACATCGTCACAAGTAAAATCCAAGCGCTGGAAAGCAGTAAGCTTCCAGGCACGAGCTTCACTTGCCCTTTTCAATGACCTGGCCTTAATAATTGCTACCACAGCGAATGCAATGGAAAATACAAGCAATCCAAGCACAAGTAGAAGCTTCATGGAAGGAGACAGAGTCCGTTTCTTAGGTGGCTTTTCAACTCCGTTGAGGTTGCCTTCTTTGCAAGGCCCCAAGTATGGGCCACAAAGATTGGGATTGCCCAAGAATGAAGTGTAATTGAAATAACTGAACTGTCCAGTACTGGGAACCAACCCAGACAAATTGTTATATGAAAAATCAACAGAAGTTATACTCTGCATACTAGCTATTGATGCTGGAATGCTCCCAACCAAATGATTTCTTGACAAATTCAAATAGTTTAAAATCTTCATACTAGTGATCTCTGTTGGAATATCACTTGAAAATTGATTCCGGCTGAGATCAACATATGTCAACAGCTTACACTCACTGATCTCCGGCAAAATGGGGCCAGAAAAATTGTTATTGCTGAAATCCATCTTTGATAGCTGCTGTAACTTCCGAATTTCAGATGGAATCGGGCCCAAAAACTTGTTCCCGTCCAACAATAGCTTCTGAACACCGGCGAAATTCCCAATACTTGGGGGCAATTGCCCGTTGAGATGATTGTTAGAAAGACTAATCAGCCCCAGACTCATGGACAATTTATCTGTCCCTGGAAAAGTACCAGAGAGAAGATTATCTTGGAGCTCAAGTTGAGTTAAGTTAGGCAAGCTCAGGAGCCCTTTTGGAATTGAACCGTTCAGATAGTTCTCACCCATCCGAACTCGACTCAGTGACTGGCACTGACCCAGGGATTCCGGAATCGGACCGAACAGAAAATTTCCTAGAGTGATCAGCTTTTGAAGCTTATTACCATTACACAGATTGGGCGGCAAGATTCCGGTCAATTTGTTGGAGCTAACGTCTACTTCCTTCAGATTCCCATTAGTCCCCAGGTTCTGTGGAATGCTTCCAGTAAAGTTGTTTTCCCACAACTGTAAAACCTCCAACTCAGGTAACTCCCCGATAAAATCCGGAATGGAGCCTGTAAGCTTGTTCCTGAAAAGATTTAGCAGAGTCAAGTTTCTGAGCTCAGAAAACGTGGGCGGTATTTCACCAGAAAGCATATTATTTGACAAATCCATTGATTTCAAGCTCTTTAACTTCCCAAGCTCCTTAGTCAAGGACCCAGAAAGGCCGTTCACTTGGAGAAAGAGAGTATCCAGATTCTGCAACTTGCTGAGTTCTACCGGAATCTCCCCGGAGAGTCCACAACTTGCAGCGTCAAACTTTATCAACTCCGACAAGTTTCCAATCTCCTTAGGTATACCACCAGAAAAGTTGTTGAAGTACCCAATATAAAGCTCCTTAAGCTGATTCAAGTTTCCGATCTCCCGCGGAATATTTCCAGTGAGCTCGTTCCCCGAAATTGCGAGGTATTCAAGGTTGAGGAAAGAGCCGAACGCCGGTGGAATCTGACCGGTGAAGAAATTGCCCCCGATATTTAAATGACGAAGATTAATGAGTAAGGACAGTTGTGCTGGAAACTCACCAATCATATTATTGTTATAAAGGTCGAGAACTTCGAGGTTTTTTAGGCGGGAAACCTGTGCCGGAAAGCTTGAGTTGAAGAGATTGTTGGAGAGATTCAGGTAGCGGAGGTTTGGGATATTGGAGACTTCTGCAGGGACGGGACCGGAGAGACTATTGGCGGCAGCGGAGAGGTTGCGAAGGTAGCGGAGGTGGCCGACGTTGGAGGAGAGGGTGCCGGTGAGACTGAAATCGGAGATGTCCAAGGCAGTCACGTGACGCCGGGAGGGATCGCACGTGACCCCCCGCCAGGTGCAGTAGCTGGTGGAGGCGTCCCAGGAGGCCAAAGCGGATTGTGGGTCGTCGTTGATGGCGGCTTTGATGGAGAGCAATGCGTTGTATTCCGACATCCGAGATTGTGTTGCGACTGCAGAGTAGTGGAGGAGAATGAGAAATAGGAGGAAGCGCATTTTGTGTGAATTCCTCCCTCTCCCTTTCTCTCTTTCTCTTCGTGTGTAAAGCAGGAAGAAAGGCTATGGTGGGTGAGTCAAAGGGAAGTTCAGTAAGGTGAGCAGAAAATATTGATCCATTTTCATATCGGGATTTTAGAGCAAATAGTCCCTTTCTTTTGCACTTCGTGCGTTTTGGTCTTTAACTTATTTTTTGTTAAAAACTGTCTAAACCCATGTTTTTAGGTGCTTAAATAGTCCTTTTTGACATATCTGTCCAAACCAGGTATTCTGATGAGTCTGATCCCAATTCAACTTAATCTCTCTCCATTTTTATGTAGAAGAAGTGGAAATATGACATTCAAATCCCACCAAAAACAAAAAACAAAATCAAGAAATTTACTTACAAAATTAATAATCCAAACTTGCTCTTCATGTGTTGAAGAAGAAATGAACCCACATATGGCACCACAAATAGCAGATGATAAATGAAAACTGAAAGCAAATAAGCACAACCCCAACAGTAGACTCTGTAAAATCAGCTCTCAAAATCAGAAGCTAACCAACAAAAAGGGGATTAGTGAAAATAGCGAAAGCAAACTTATACAAATACCAAATGGCTTATTTTAGTTATAAGGAAAAATAAAAACATTAAAGAAACCAAAATCTGAATGGACAGTGCGTTGATACTTGCATTGCACGTTTTAGTGGGAATTGATTGAATATATACGTATAAAAAATTCTAAATGTATAATATGTAAGTAATAAATATGAAAAAAAATATTTTTGAACATATCATTTAATACAATTAACTAAGTAAAATGTTGAAATTAGTAGAACCAAATAAACACATAACTCGTACAAAAAAAATTAAATAACTAATATTCGTAAACGACCTATGGTTGGTAAATTGACAATTTTTATATTTATTGAAATGCACCAAACCTTCGAGAATTTGAATTGAACCAAATCATCATTCTTCAAACTCGGCTCCAACTTTTTCAAATTTTTTACCAATGACCCAAAAACTAAGTATTAAAGAATTGTATATAATTTGCTTATAAAATCAAATAAAAAAATATATTGGTGAAAAATTGAACGAAAATCTCGACGAATGTGTGAAGTAAAAGAAAAAAAATAATTATCAAAATGGGCTATTGCTTGACTTTCTAATCTCGACAAAAAGAAAAAAAAAATTCAATAGCCCATTTTGGTTGGCATTTTTGGTTTGTCGAGATTCTCGACAAATCGCTTTTTTATATTGGTTTTTCGAGAATCTCGACAAACCAAAAAAAAAATAAAAATTGGCATTTGTGTCGAGATTCTCGAAAAAAAAAAATTGGCCTTAACTTCAATTTTTCGAGACTCTACAAATTGGTAATTTGACCCAATCTCAAATAGTAATAAGTAATTCAATAAAAGTAAAAAATAAATTTGAAAAATGTAAAGAATTTATCTTCTGAGCGAATTGTGTAAAATTTTCTTATAAGATCAAAAAAAGATTGATAAAAAATTGAATAAAAATCTGTTTGCTCAGATGAAGGTGTAAAAGGAAAAGAAATAAAGAAAAAAATTGTCAAAAATGGGCTGATTGGCAACTTTTGTGTTTGTTGAGATTCTCACCACAAAAAAAAAGGGAAAAAAAATTGTCAAAATTATTTTGATTTGGCATGCTTGGCAGTGTTTGTCGAGAATCTTGACAAACACAAGCACAAAAAAATGGGAAAAAATTGTCAAAATAGGCTCCTTTTTTATTTCGCATGCTTGACAGTGTTTGTCGAGAATTTCGACAAACACAAACACAAAAAAAAAAATGGTATTTGAGTAGTGTCGATCTGCTAGATACAAAAAAAAAAAAAGATTTTTGGCCTTATTATACTCTAATTTGTCGAGCATCTGGACAAATAGGAGTTTTATTTAACGATAGTATACAATTTACTTATAAAATCAAATACAAAAAAAGGATTGGCGAAAAATTGAATGAAAATATGTTTGGATTGGAGAAATAAAGAAAAAAAAAGAGGAGAAAGTACAAAATGGGCCAAAAAAATTGGAGGGGAAAAAAGTCTAAAATTGCGGCGTGTTTAATAATTAAATAACAATGTTAAAACGGTGCGTTTTGGACGAATGTAAACAATGAACCTTTCTAATCTCGACAAACATAAAAAAAAAAATTATTTTTAGCCTATTTTGCTTGGCATTGCTTGGCTTTTTTGGTTTGTCGAGTTGGAAGCCAACTCGACAAACCAAGAAAGCCAAGCAATGCTATTTTTTTGTGGTTTGTCGAGATTATTGACAAACTATTATTTTCTTTTTTTGGTTTGTCGTGAATCTTGACAAACAAAAACAAAAACATTGTGAAATTTTGTTTAGCTTGGCTAAAACAAAGAAAAAAAAAAAAGAAATTGGCATTTGGACAGTGTCGAGATTCTCGAAAAATAAATTAGCCTTTACTTCAATTTGTCGAGTAACTTGACAAATTGGTAATTTGACCAAATCTCAAATAGTAATAAATAATTCAATAAAAGTAAAAAAATAAATTTAAAAAATGTAAAGATTTTATCTTCGGAGTCGAATTGTGTACAATTTTCTTATAAGATCAAAAAAAGATTGATGAAAAATTGGATGAAAATCTGTTTGCTTAGACGAAAGTGTAAAAAAAAAAAAATAAGGAAAAAAAAATGTCAAAATGGGCTGATTGGAAACTTCTTGTGTTTGTTGAGATTCTCGACATAAAAAAAAACAAAAAAATTTGTAAGCCCATTTTGATTTGGTATACTTGGCATGTTTGTTGAGAAAGCAAACAAAAAAAATAAAAAAATAAAAATTATCAAAATGAGCTTAATTTTGATTTGGCATGCTTAGCAGTGTTTGTCGAGATTCTCGACACTCGACAAACACAAGCACACAAAAAAATGGTATTTGGACAGTGTCGAACTGCTCGACCAAAAAAAAAAAGATTGTTGGCCTTATTATACTCCAATTTGTCGAACATCTGGACAAATATAAGTCTCATTTAACAAATTGTATAATTTGCTTATAAAATCAAATACAAAAAAGAATTGGTGAAAAATCGAATGAAAAATTGTTTGGATTGGAGAATGAAAGAAAAAAAAAGGAGAAAAAAAAGGGGAAATTGCGTATAAGTCACTTGTAGGTGAGTTATTTCAAATTATGTCAAAATATTTTTCAAAATTGTGATTAAGTCATACTCTTCAGCAATATGTCAAATTAATCTTAAAATTACCCTTTAATCCATATTTTCCATCTCCGCGTTCTTCTACATCCAACTTGAATTTACCTTAAATAAACCCACTTCCACCACAACCCATGAGAACCAACGACAACACCCGAAAACATCCAGCACCGCATACTCCGGCGCCGGCAACGCCGTCACCCCAGCAGAAGCAGCTCACAACTATGGAAGAATAGGATTTCGACAAAGACGTGTTCTTTGAGGAAACCCTTCTTCAACCTCAGAACATTAGTAAGTAATAAAATCAAACTCAAAACAATTTGTCTCTGTTACCACTATAAAAAGACAGTACGCAATCTTTTCTATTGCCAATTAGAGTTTGATTGCATGTATCTTCTTGCATGGAAGTTTTGTAGTGGCTAAGCATGGAATTTTGTATCATTTCATTTAGGATAATCATCTTTTTGAAAAATTCTTTCTTTAATAAATCGTCTCA
Organism: Forsythia viridissima; assembly: GCA_030279155.1. Classification (NCBI taxonomy): domain Eukaryota; kingdom Viridiplantae; phylum Streptophyta; class Magnoliopsida; order Lamiales; family Oleaceae; genus Forsythia; species Forsythia viridissima. Next base: position 45,240,526 of record CM059038.1, on the reverse strand, counting down.
ATTTTTCGAACTTGATTAGCCACGCTCTTGGAGGGGGAGGGGGGGTGGGGGTTCTCAAAGATGGCACCATTTTACATATTAAGTTTTGACATTGAGTGTGCTGGTCATAAAGGTCTTTTTCCCGAGCCCATTCATGATCTTGTCATCCAGGTTTATAGTGACTTCATCTTTTAATATATATTTACATAACTAGTTTTATATGGAATTACATGGTATGCTACTGTCCTTGAGCTTTTGTTGATGACCTAAATTTTCTTTTTTTCCAAGTGGCCAATCTGGTTAGGTTATAAGGAGAGGATCAGCAATTTGTTCGTAATGTGATGACCCAAAAGTCTTGATCACCAATTGTTGGTGTTGATGTCATGTCATTTGAGACAGAAAGACACGTTCTATTAGCTTGAAGGGTAACATTTTTAGCAGAAATTTTGTGCTTGGATAAAAATATTGTACTCAAGGCAAAATTTATAGCATATACTATTTCATCTATAAGTGTATTGTTTGTGATGTGATGAGCGTATGAGCGAATTTTAGGACGTACATTGATTGTGTCCATGATTTGTTGCTTGTAAATAGTAGTTTGAATTTGTCTGTATTATAGAAAATAATATCATTATATTAGTTGTGGACATGATTTGTTGTTGTAAATAGCAGCTTGATATTGTATATATAGAAAACAGGTTGATATTGTATTATAGAATAGTAGCTTGATACTATATTAAGTTGGTCATTAGATTATTTATTTGTATTGTTAGTCGTGTGTTGTTTGATACTGTATTATAAAAAACCACAGAAAATAGTATCATAACAGAAATAACACAGAATTCGCATACGTGCTCAGAATTTTTATTATAATATATTTTCAGAATTGTCTTAACGATTCGGTCAATACCAATCGCTTTGCCATTGCTGATGTAAGATTTTAGCCGTTTGAAGTCGTCTATTTAGCTTAAAATGACAATATTTAATTTTTCTTGTCTAAACAGTATCAAGCATACTAAAACAGCGTCATTGAAATATATTTTAATATATCAGTATCATACATAAAAGTATCTTAATAAAACAGTATCACAAACTACAACCCAGTAAAATAACATTACCATAGATTAAATAACAGTATCATAGATTGAAACATTATAATAATAAAATAATATCAAAGATAAAAATATAAATAAAACAGTATCATATATAAACTAAGCACAATATGATTTTAATGGTAATGATATAGTATTATATATAACACTTTATCTAGATAAAATAATATCGTAGATATATTTAAGTAGAGATGTTTTACTGCTTGAAGTAATAATATTATTATTAAAATGCTACATTAGTAGTACAAGATCAATGATACCGTATGCATTTAATAACAATATCATAGATTGAAAAATTATCATAATAAAACAGTATCAAAGATAAAAGTATAAATAAAACCGTATCATATATAAAACTAAGTACAAGATGTTTTTAATGGTTGAAGTAATGATACAGTATCATATATAACACATTATCTAAATAAAACAATATCCTAGATAAAATTAAGTACAATATATTTTAATGGTTAAAGTAATGACATTATTGTTAAAATGCTCAATTAGTAGTACGAGATCATTGATACTATTTGCATTCAATAACAGTATCATGTGTTGAAAAATTATCAAAAATAAAAGCATGGTATAAATATATCAATGCACATTATCTAAAAAAAAATAGTATAATACAAAACAGTATCATTGAATTATCATTTTAAAAAAAATTAGGGATATGTAATATGTTGGTATTTTAGCGATAAAATGTGACTTTCATTGAATTAAGTTTTGGCCATATGACTTTAGAGTCCATAAGTGCAACAACTGTGACCGGCCTTGAATTTATCCAAAAAAAAGTGCAAAATAGACCATTGCTTGAGAACCAGAAGCAATTTCTGTCGAGAATCTCGATAAACCGGAGGGTAAAAAGTCTAAAATTGGGACGTGTTTAATAATTAAAAAACAACATCAAAATGGTGCGTTTTGGACGAAAGTTGAAAAGTGGAAATATATATATATATTCAAGTTGAAATAAAAATAAATTTAAAATGATAAAAATAAAAAGAAATTAATAAAAGGGTAAATAGCACAAAATGTCCCTACCTATTGAGGGTATTGTGGAAAACGTCCCTACCTTCAAAATTTTGGCATTTCACCCTTACCTACTGAATTTCCTGCGCAAAACGTCCTTACTTTCAAAATTTTGACATTTTCACCCTTACCTGCTGGATTTCCTGCGCAAAACGTCATTCAGTCCAAAAATCAGCCATTAACTTAGGGGTAAATTACCACTTTTTTCACATATATATTACTTCTTTTAAAATTGGGGGGCTTTCCATGCAATTTCCAAAATTACATGGCAGGCCCCCGTCCCCAAATCTGGCTGCAGTGGCAGCCGCTGCTCAGTCTTCTGTTTTCAGAATAGCTGTGTGTGTATGTGTGTTCTTGGCCGTGATGATGGTGGTTGCTGCTTCTGGAGCAGCTTCAACAACTGACCCAATAACATGCTTTCTGGTGAAATACCGCCCACGTTTTCTGAGCTCAGAAACTTGACTTTGCTAAATCTTTTCAGGAACAAGCTTACAGGCTCCATTCCGGATTTTATCGGGGAGTTACCTGAGTTGGAGGTTTTACAGTTGTGGGAAAACAACTTTACTGGAAGCATTCCACAGAACCTGGGGACTAATGGGAATCTGAAGGAAGTAGACGTTAGCTCCAACAAATTGACCGGAATCTTGCCGCCCAATCTGTGTAATGGTAATAAGCTTCAAAAGCTGATCACTCTAGGAAATTTTCTGTTCGGTCCGATTCCGGAATCCCTGGGTCAGTGCCAGTCACTGAGTCGAGTTCGGATGGGTGAGAACTATCTGAACGGTTCAATTCCAAAAGGGCTCCTGAGATTGCCTAACTTAACTCAACTTGAGCTCCAAGATAATCTTCTCTCTGGTACTTTTCCAGGGACAGATAAATTGTCCATGAGTCTGGGGCTGATTAGTCTTTCTAACAATCATGAATCATCTCAACGGGCAATTGCCCCCAAGTATTGGGAATTTCGCCGGTGTTCAGAAGCTATTGTTGGACGGGAACAAGTTTTTGGGCCCGATTCCATCTGAAATTCGAAAGTTACAGCAGCTATCAAAGATGGATTTCAGCAATAACAATTTTTCTGGCCCCATTTTGCCGAAGATCAGCGAGTGTAAGCTGTTGACATATGTTGATCTCAGCCGGAATCAATTTTCAAGTGATATTCCAACAGAGATCACTAGTATGAAGATTTTAAACTATTTGAATTTGTCAAGAAATCATTTGGTTGGGAGCATCCAGCATCAATAGCTAGTATGCAGAGTATAACTTCTGTTGATTTTTCATATAACAATTTGTCCGGGTTGGTTCCCAGTACTGGACAGATTTGGGGACGGGGGCCTGCCATGCAATTTTGGAAATTGCATAGGAAGCCCCCCAATTTTAAAAGAAGTAATATATATGTGAAAAAAGTGGTTGGACTAATTTACCCCTAAGTTAATGACTAATTTTTGGACTGAAGTACGTTTTGCGCAGGAAATCTAGTAGGTAAGGGTGAAAATGCCAAAATTTTGAAGGTAGGAATGTTTTCTACAATATCCTCAATAGGTAAGGACGTTTTGTGCTATTTACCCTTAATAAAACATACTCAAAGGCATCTATGGCATCCAAGGGCTGTTTATATGAACTCCAAACCTCTTCATTTCCATAAAAAAAAATATGATGATTCCTTTCGATAAAATATATATATATATATACAATGGTTCCGAAGTAGAATTATAATAATTTAATCGTTTTTCTTCTCTCTCTCTTCTCAATATCCTTAAAAACAACTTTTTTCCCACCGGAAACCCACGGTTCAACAAATGACATCTCATGCATGCATCCAACACCACCCTTGTAGGCATATAACATATTCAAGAGAATCCAAAAAAATGTCTATAGAGAGATTATGTATATGAATATAATTATATTCAACATTTTTGTCTGAGAAACGGGTTAAGTTGAATTAGAGAATATAATACATAATTTGACAAATTTGTCCCTGAAATAAAATTAAATAAAAAGAAGGTGACAGAATTTGTTTAAAGGGGTCATTTAAGAAAAACATAGATTTGGGATGTTTCCACCAAAAAATAGAGATTAGGGACCAAAAATATATGAATTAAAAAAATTAAGGACCATTTATGCTAAAATCCCTTTTTATATATTTGAAAAGAAAATATGTAAAATTTGGTCGTACTTGTGTACAGGGAAGAGTGAGAACTGAAAATTCTCCGTTATCTTTTTTCTTTTTTTTTGAACAGTTGCATATAAATTGGCATTTTCACAATTTTTCAATATGTGCGAGACGGGTGAACTGTATTTGTTGCCCATCTCAACCAGGGCCGGTTCTGATATTTCCGAGGCCCGAGGCGAAGTTCAAAAATTAGGTCCCCCAATAGACCACCAAATTGTATTATGCATTTAAAATCCACAAAGCTATTACGGAACTAACTACAAATTTAAAACTCGAAGAAAAAAAATAACAAACAAAATATATTATACAAAAAAATTTATATTATAATATATTGTTAACAAGGTCGAAAATATTCTAAACTATCACTTAAATACAACTCGTCTAGCAGTTTTAGAAACAAAAATATTAATCAAATTTGAGTAATCTAATTGTTCAACTATTTCTTTCTCAATTGATATCATAGCCAATCCATTCAATCTTTCTTGTGATATAGTTGATGGGAGATAAGTCTTGATCAGCTTCAACTTGGAAAAACTCCTTTTCGCAGATGCTACTGTAACCGGTATGGTTAGCAAAATTTTGTAAGCAATATAGGCATTTGGAAAACAACCATCCAATGTCTTCAAATAATGTAACACATCAATTGTTTTTTTTGCTTCACTTGGTAAATAGCTCTTCAAGACTGTCAATTTCGAACATAAATCATCTCCATTAATATCCGAATGTCCATTATGTGTCAAATACTGCTCAAGATTATTACAAGACTTCAACAAACTGACACAAGATGTACGATATAACTTCTCCAAACTAAACAAAAATCCAAATGTCTCTTCAAGTTGTTTAAATTGTTGAAATCGTGTTTGAACCGAAGATCGAGCTTGGTCAACAATAAAAAGGAAGTAATCAACTCTAAAAGATTCTTCTGCTGATTGATTTACCTCATCACTGCCACTTTCATCAAACTGCTTCTTTCTTCGAATGACACGTTTTTCTCGAAATACAGCTTCAATTCCCATTTCACTTGCTTTTGTTTTCGCTTCATCTATGGCAATAGCAAACCCATTTTCTCTATAATCGTCGAAAAACGTAACAAGTCCTTGTAAGAGGTTGATAGCACCATCCACATCCATGTTTTCAGCTTGAAGATATTTACTCACCGTATTAATTGCATACAACAACCTATACCAAATTACCATACCAAGCAAGAATTCAAAATTTTCAAGTTCATACGTCGTTAAGGACTCAGCTTTACTCTTCGTTTTACCATCTTCAGTAATGTCTGCCAAGTCAAGTAAAGCGTTTCTTATTTGTGCAGTTTGCTCTTTTATAGGTTTGACACTTTCAACATGACTTTTTCAACGTGTTTGATACAATGGCTTCACTGTCAGACTTTCTACTTTATCTTTGAAAATTTTCCATCGCTTAGGAGAAGAAGCGAACAATGTGTAGAACTGTTGTATCACTCCAAAGAAGAATAGAGCTTTAGGACAACAATTCACCATATCACATAATGCTAAATTAAGACTATGGCAACCACATGGAGTATAAAAAGCTTTGGGATTAATTTCAAGTAATCGTTTTTGTACACCTTTGTGTCTCCCGCTCATGTTAGCTCCGTTGTCACATCCCTGCCCTCTAATATCATCAATATCAAGCTCAAGATTGGTTAAAATATTTTGAAGCTCAAGAGAAAGTCCAAGTCCTGACGTATCATCTACCTTCAAAAACTCAAGCCAATATTCTTCTACTGTCGGTGATTTTTCCAAATAATCAACACATCGTATGACTAATGACATTTGCTCCTCGTGACTCGCATCTAGAGTACAATCAAGTAAAACTGAAAAATATTTTGCATGTCTAACTTTCTTGAGAATTGAACTTCTTACCTCTCCTGCCAACATTTGTATCAATTCATTTTGAATTGACTTACCAAGATATGTATAATGAATCTCATGTGCTTTAGCACGCCGAATGTGCTCTTGCATTATTGGATCAAACTCAACAACCATTTCTACCATTTGCAAAAAGAGACCATTGTTCTCAAGATAAAGCTGTTCATCATCTCCTCAGAATGCCAAGCTGTTCTTGGCGAGTCTTTTCACAATAGCAATTATCCTCGTTAACAATTCTCTCCAATGTTTTCTTTCTTCATCAATCACCAATTGCACACTTCTATCAATTGTATTTTTTGTTTGAAGTCTGTTTTCCAAATCAATCCAACTAGACATGCAACGTATATGCTCTTCATTTCCTTCATGACTTTTAATAGACCGCTGTTGATTATGCCAATTTTTGTATCCATCATTACCCAATTGGCCTATTTTATTCATTGTAGATGGTGTTTTAAACAACTTGCAGCAAAAGCAAAATATCCTATCCAAAGATACTGAATATACTAGCCATTTTCTATCAATAGTCTGCCCATTTGGTAGTAATCACGTATATTGTGAACAATAAAAATGCCTATTTGCACCATCTTTGGGAAATAAGATGCAATTGACTCTTTTTGGACCCATTTCAACTAAATAATCCCTCATCTTTTGGTCAATATTTTTCCAATTCCCGGGATCCTCGAAATTAAAAGAAAAGCCACCCTCTTCATTTAAATTTGTATGCTGAACATCAGCTACAATATTCTCAGTTGATTCTTCCATATTCTGTTGTTCCTCAATTACAAAAGTTTTCACTATTTCTTCACTCTCTTTTTTTATGTTTCGATTGAAATACTTATCCATATCTCCTGCTTGACTTTGAACTAATGCCTCTTTTTTTTTCGTTTTCTTTTTTGAGCTCCAGACGGATATTTAGGAGGCATGACTAGCTTAAAAGATAATAAAATATTTCAATAATCTCAAAATTAAAGTCGACAAGGCCACAATCATATAAGTCGACAAGGCCACAATTATATGAGCCGACAAGGCTACAATCACGTATAAGCCGACAAGGCTTCAACTATTTTAATTAAATAAATAAATAAGCGAGGGATAGACATTGCTTACTTGAGAGTGAAATTTGAGCGGCAATTATGATATGACAAGTGTGAAAAACCACTTCTTCTTCTTGGAGATGTTAAACCTAAATTTAAGTATTAAAATTTGGTCAATCACTCAAACGCAATAATTATAATTGCTCCCAAACCGCATTACCCCAAACCGAAAAAATAAAAGAGAGAGAAAATCTTTCTTGGTTTTAATACTATTGCATTCTGATGTTTGAATTGACGGGGAAAGATAATAATTATGTCACGATTCAAGAACCAGACTTTTTTTTTAATTATTATTTTTTGTTTAACAATAACCAGAAATCCAAATTAGTTCTGCTGCAATGGTGAAATTGCACACCTACTTACAATATGAATTCTATAAATCGATGCAAAAACCTTTTACATTACACAGTCCCATTTTTGCACTAGCATTAACATCAACAAAATACATTTTTTCTACTTTATAATCCTATAAATTACTTCATAGCAGCAAGCCAGCAAATGAAATGCATCAATGAACATAAGAAGTAAGAACCCGGCCCTGACCAAAACTACTCCTATAAAATAAAATGGGAAAAAAATGATAAACCTCCTCGGCAGCAATAATACCCATTAACAAAGATTAAGACAAACCCAAAAAAAATAAAATAAAGAAATACCTAAAACCAAGCGTCCAAGCCTGAGTCGAAAAACGAAAAAGGAGAAGAGAATCAGAGATGGAGGAGCCGATGAGGAAGTAAGGAAGAGGAAGATAATAATTTTTCGTGAAAATTTCGGACAATGCAAATATGCAATGAATCGCCCGCAGTGTCTCCAAGCTCCAGCTCTCTGTGACTTTGCGTGTATAATTGTATAAGTGATTAAGTGTATGTATTGCTGAAGTGTGCCTGTGACCTGTGTGACTAAAAGACTAAAAGTGAATAGTAGTAGGCTTTTATTATTGGGCTTGGTTGGTTTGTTGTGGATATATAAATAGTGATAATTTCATCATATACTACAAAATATAAAATATTTCTTAAAATACTTGTCATACTTTTTTTATTATAAAAATACTGTTTTTTTATTTTTGTAACAGTTGTTGTTACATTTGTTATTTTGTTATTATAACTAAAATAACAAATGTAACAATAACTGTTACAAAAATAAAAAACAGTATTTTTATAATAAAAAAACATGACAAGTATTTTAAGAAATATTTTATTTATTGTGGTTATTTGTAAAAAAATCCCTATATAATAATGTTGCTGTTTTGGTTTTTATTTTTTTCAAACTTTTGGGCTTTGGCTTTGGGCCAAAATTGCACTGTTAATTTTTTTTTTTTTTTTAAAAAAATGGGCCCCCTTTGGTTTTGGGCCTGAGGCGGTCGCCTCACTCGCCTCGGGCCAAAACCGGGCCTGATCTCAACCCTTGCCCTACTCCGCACTCTCATATCTAACTTTATTTTTTGTTTACATTTTTACCTTCAATTTCTCATAAATTAACAACTGTCTTTCTCGTTAAAAATAAATAATTGTATTCACACTACATAGTACATGTTTTATTTATTGTATCACGATGTAATTGTACTTTAAATTATTAATCTTTACATATTGTAGCACTAAGAGTATCTCCAATAGACTCTCTATTTATAAAGAACATCTTTGACATTTTAGAAAGTATCTATAAATTTAGAGAGTAAAATTTTTTAAGTGCTCCAACAATCTCTTTATCTTTAACACTTTATTTTATTTCTTCCAATAAGTATTTATTATTTTTTCATTTATTTTCTTTTAACATGCATCTCTCTTAATTATTATATGATTTATTCCATTTTTTCTATTTTATTTTGTACACACTATTTAATTCAATCGTTATATTGAGTATTGAAAATTAAAATTCTTTGAATTCATTTAATTATAAAGAGTGGGTTTGGCTCTCCAAATTTAGAGAGCCAAACCTACTCTCTATTTTAAAAAGTTAATTTAGAGAGTACGTTGAAACATAATTTTAAAATTTGACTCTTTAAAATAGAGAGAATCTTTAAAATAGAGAGAATCTTATGTTTAAAGAGTATATTGGAAATGCTCTAATGTCTCTAATTTTTCATTGTCACATTCTTATTCTGAATTTTATTTTAATAGCACACATTGTCTTTAATAACAATTTTTGTCCAATATTTCTCTTGGGAGGGTGTAAAGCAGCTTATTTTTCTCTCATATTTAAAAAACTTATTAAATACAAAAGTATAAAAAAAATATTTTGTTCTCGTTTCAAAACACAGAAAATGAATATTTTGATAGAACTTATCATTAACAATAAAATACCTAAAAAAAATAGACTCTAGTGTATATACAAGTTCAATTGCTCCTCTATTTCCGGCAAAAAAGATAGTGAAAAACTTGGAATAAAAGACCTAAAATAAATAGAATTGTGAGACCTTACCTTTGAAAGATTCTAAACTAACAACACTGTAGGTTCGAAATGTCACTCTACTTCAACTTTGTGAAATGGCAAAGATCCCAATCGAATCCAAACTAGATTGACATCAAAAAATAAAATTTTACACTCCCATTCAATTTAATCTCACAATTGGAAAGATTGTATAATTAATAGTAAGGGTGGTGATCTCCTCCGTACAGTGTGGGTGAGTATAAAACCCACTGGACAAACACTTTTTCCTTGTCTAATACCCACTGAACAACTGTTTAGTGGGTTTTATATCTCATTCCCACTATGGGAAGGCGATCACTACCCTTAATAGCAAACATGTAAAAGATATCATTGACAAATGATTTTAGACAAGACACAACAAACCTTCATCCCATGCATCTAGTCCCAATTGACAACAGAGTCCTGATAAATCATGTGGGCAAGGATTTCCTGCCCACTAGGGGTAGGAGATCAGAATTCATTGACAACAATACATATGGCCTTTGATAGGAATTCTGTCAAAGTCTCCTCCGAAATTGAGATGAGTATGCAAAAAACATAGACATATATTTAAGAAATGTCATTGATGCCTCTAAAGATGTGAGAACTGATTAACGTTTGTTGTATAATGTTGTTGCTTCTTGTTGTACTCTTCCACACAATATTTCTCCAAATCTTGTACTTCCTTGTTGGTTTTTCACGTTCTAGGTCTTGTACTTCATTGGGTGGTGGTGAGTATAGTGGTAGCAACGGTGGATTTAGAAAAGATAGGGTTTATAGTAAAGGAAGAAGATGATATCTTTGTTATTGTTAATTTTTTTTAAAGGTACATTTGGTTATTTTTCTATTCTTATTTTTCATTTTTCTTGTCTTTTCATTGTTTGCCTATTTTCTTAAACGTTGGGGGATGTTCGGTGTTATTTTAAAGGTTAGATGTATATCATTTACGTTTCTAAAAGATTTGAGACCAAATATGCTATTTTCTCAAAATTTTATTAGTATGCTTTAAAATTTAGGGGCAAATATTTAGTCATAATTCTGCAATTATTTACTTTTTTGTTAATTTAAAAATACGAGGGATAAATGAGTCTTTTTATTCTCTCTTAATAGATTTTTGTACGAAAAAAATTTATAAAAAATAAGATGAGCTAATTAATGGAAGATTGATGATAAGAATACGATCAAAAAATGTTGGAGACACAAGTGTAATAATGACTAAAGATTATGGACCTTTCATTCAATTTAAATATGATACACTTACAGAAACATGTGGTGTGAATATATTTAGCCTAAATAAAAAATGTGGATAAGTTTCATAATATAAATTCAATGTTTTAAAAAGCGTAAAACGTAGTTAGGCGTGGAGACCGAATTTCAAGTTTTTCAGACATATGTGAAGGCAAGGTAAAGACGAGGTGTGAGGCGTAACTAGGCGTGGATGTTGTGCCTGATATCTAGGCTGAGCTTAGTCACAGTTTAGACTAGATTTTTAAAACAATACATAAATTCATGCATTAAGTTATTTTTGGAAGAAAAAATTGATATGTTATTTAATCTTTCCTAATTACATTCATAACATTAATTCATGCCATCAGTTATTTTTTCTTTTTCTTATATTGCTCATTTTCATTTGATATTACCAAGGAAAGAAAAAAACTCTATTTATTTCCATCCAATTGATGCATCCCTTTGTCTTCTTGAGGATTTTTTTGCCTACCTTTCACTAGCTAGAGTAGAAATTGCACCTTTTTTTTTTTTTAATCAATGAATTGTTTTTGGTTAATTTGTTACCACAAGTAAATATATAAAATTTTGTCAATGAATTCAAGTTATCCATTGTTTCAATACAAACATTTTGTCTATAATGAGTGGGGATCAAGCTTCATTGAAGGATTTGGAGAGACATTAGAAGAATTTAGTTGATATTGTTTATTTCAAAGAGGTTTTGATAAATAGAAATGAAGATCAATTTATTGTTCCACCACCAAGTGGTATTGCAAAAGAGTAAAATGGGGTTCTTTGGATATATACACTTCATTTATGTATCATTTTGATATTTACTGGACCAAGATATTTAGTGCAAAAATATTGGATTGATACTTTGAAGTGGAAATTGCACTCCATACTCTCTTTAGTTTCCAAATTCTAATTTTACTATTTAAGTTTTTTTATTTCAAAAATACTGTTTTAAAAAAAAGCCCAAATACATGAAGTCCAATTTCCACATGCAATTTCCACTTTCCACTATCAATAACTCTGCCAGCCCACTAACCCAAATACATACAACAGTTCACTTTCACAGACGAATTCAAAACGGAGAAAATTGGGGAAAAACGGAAGAACCCTTCCTCGGCGGGAATCTGACATTTTAGCCGCGTGTCTTCATGTTCCGAGGGGTATGTTTATGTTTATTGCTTTACTAAATTAACATATATCCCCACGATTTGACATTTTAGCCGCGCGTCTTCTCTGTGTATTTCTAAATTAGGTTAACATAGATATTTAATTTCAGTCTTATTTCTGTGAAAATAGGCTTTATATGTTGATTTCGCACGCGATTTGATTGTTGTAAATGATTTTATTTCAATACAACATCGGCTTATCGCCATTCTCATCTTCTAGCTCCTTAGAATTGTTGTTTCCTGATGGTAATCTTGCTTCCGTAACATCAATTTTCTCTTTAATATCTCTCTTGAATGTTTGAATGTGGTTGTTTATGGTTTTCCCCTTGCTTTTAGAACCGGTGAAATACCCAGGACCAAAATCCATTGCACTACTGATTCCAATTTTGTAATTTTGAAATAACAGAACGTGTTACATTTGTAATTTTGAAATAACAGAACGTGTTACATTTGTAATTTTGAAATAACATAACGTGTTACATTTGTAACTTTGAAATAACACAACTTGTTATATTTGTTACATGTGTTCATTTGATAGCCATAGAAACTTGATGTTTATAAAGGGAGTCAGAGGTCTTCTTTTCATCATTGATAGTTGGGCAATTACTTATGTTCTAGACTTTTTCTTTATTTGAATTATACATTTCCGTCCAGCCTTATTGCCATTCTCTTCTTTTGGTCTTTCTAATTTTGTTTTTATTGGTGTTGCAGATTTGATTGCGGTATTTTTGTTATAGAATATGCTAGGCATATAATTAACCAGACTATAGAAAGAATGCCAAATCCATTCGATTGTTCTACAGCAAGAATTAACTTGGCTACCTGGTTGTTCAAGTATGGATTTGATAAACAAAGAGATGGATACGATACAGATTGTGACAATGTAGCAAGGAAGGTGAGAAATACAAGGAGGTTGAAGAATGGCAATTAAACCAGCTTTTGTTCTCAAATTACCTAGGAGACTAATCTAACATTTTTTATGTAACTACTTGTAAATAGTTGATATATAATTGAGTTGGGATCATAACTTCTTTTGAATAGATGGATGTAATCATTTTTTTTTGGTTTCTTAATTCAATGCATTTTTAGTGCAGATGTTTTTTGTTTCTTAATTCAATGCATTTTTAGTGCAGATGTATATCCTAAAACTGCTTTGATTAATTAGTCACAAATGTTTTTGTTGTTATTATTTATTCCCCTTTTGAATTTGATTTTTTATGGTTGGATGTTGAGTTCAATTTTTCCAGATTTTCTTATCAATATGAAGTTAGAAAATAAAGGATTGTACTAAACCGATAATATCATATCAACGAGTTTAATGTATGTGCAGTCCATTGGGACGAGAATTCCAGCCGTCTCACCATAGTATGTAATGAAGATATTTAACATTTCCATACCTACAAATCATTGAAGTGGATAAACACATTGGTCAACAATTAGCTGTCTGAAAGTAGAAAAACACAATTCTAAAACAGAAATTAAATAAAACAGATGCATCTAACATGCTGATAAAATTGTAACATATATGGTTTTGTAGGTATCTAAAGTTGGTTCAATTTATGAACTAAATACACCTAAATCATGTCAAGATGATCAATCTATAAACAACACAAAAGTTTAATTAGATTTAAATTCTAAACAGATAGTAACATAACTTGTTACATTTGTTATTCTGAAATAAAATAACTTGTTACATTTGTTATTTTGAAATAACATAACTTGTTAATTTGTGGATGAAGATTAGATATTTTTAAAATAACAGAACTTGTTACATTTGTAATTTTGAAATAACAGAATGTGTTACATTTGTAGTTTTGAAATAACAAAACGTGTTATATTTGTTACATTTGTAATTTATAAATAACAGAACGTGTTACACTTGTAATTTAGAAATTAGATATTTGGAAGATTATCAAACAACATAAGTAATCCAACAAACAACTAGAGGCAAATCATTGAACTGGATAAACACATTGGTCAACAATTAGCTTTCTGAAAGTAGAAAAACACAATTGCAAAACAGAAATTAAAGAAAACAGATAATAACATAACTTGTTACATTTGTTACAATGATAACCAAGTTGGGGAATTCTGTCAAACATCTGATGGTCAATATGGAGTAAGTTTTCCGTCCAATATCAATTTAACATGTTACCTGTATAGATGGTGGATAGAAGTAAGTTTTCCGTCCAAGTTGTTCTGCAGTTTTCACAGTTGATGGCTGGGAGTGAGATTTCCGTCCAATTTGATATGCAATTTCATGAATAATGGCTGCAAATTCACGTTGAATTTGTTTATTTGGATGAAATTTCACAGACGATGGCTAGAATTGAGATTTTTCGTCCAACTTTGTTCTGTAATTTCGCGTCGAATTTGTTTTTTGAGGATCAAATCTGAATTTATTTGGAATCTCAATCTTACTTCTCGTCGGTCGTGTGATCTATATGGAAGGAATTGAGTTTTTTGTGATTTTGATAAATGGAAAGTTTCCCAGCTTCTGATTTTGTTTGTTAAAACGATATATACATATACATACAGTATTTTGAAAATTTAGAAACAATGACAGTATTTTAAGAAATACTTTGTTTTTTGTGGTTATTTGTAAAAAATCCCCTACTTTGAATTGTTTAGATATACTGGACTTTTTCAAAGGCCCAACAACAAACTAGACATCATCACAGCCCACAATTAATGCCGGTTGGGGATAATTACATATTATCAGTGAGGAAGAGGAGAGTTTCAAAATTCAAATTGAAAAAAGATTAAATCCTTAACAAATTGAATAATCAATTATAGTAGTCAGTAACACATGGAGTGAATTTCGGAGAATAAATTGTGTAATACCAATTGGGGAAGATTTTGTGTTTATTGAGGATCATCAATAACGTGGTAAAATTCAGATATTCCGAAGAAGTAACATAAAATTTCTTCTAGGTAAGTTTTTATTTACAATTTTTAGTATCATTCAGCATAAACACAAAACTAGTTGGTGTTTAAATTGATTTATAATATGTATATATGTGTGTTTAAACACGAATTCAGAAATTTTGTTGAATTAAGTTTTGATTAATATTCTGGATATCTGTGTATTTAGAGTGTTGATAAGTTTTTCAAAATATGCTATAGTGAAATACATTGATCTACAATTAAAGAATTTGTATATGATTGATTCTCACTTGGTGTATTTATTTGTTAACAATTTATAATGTCATTACATGTCATGTCTGATTGTTTCTATCATTCGTTGAGTTGTATATCAAACTAAGATTGATGTTTCTAATTACAGATAAGATGCAAAGACGTTATTAAATGTAGAATTGACGATAGTTTAGATTTAGGTTCATATATGCAGTCAAGATATGGAAAGTATATGTGTCTGCAATTTGGATATGAACTGAGATTACAGAATGTCTAAATTGTTATCACGGACATTTGTTTATATCAGTTGATACCTTATTGTGTAAATTTCTAATGCAGATATGAGTGTTATTAGTGTTTTGATTTATTACAATGGAGTTTGGGATGAATCACGTATATACAAGGACTATTTAGTTGTTGGGTTGATTGTCCCGTTAGATTGTAGTTATGTAACATTAAACCTAATTGAGATGATAATGAGGGAGATAAAAATAGACCAGTCAAATTATACAGTAACAATGCAGTACCAAATTTTGGCGAACAATCCTCTGATAAATATTTGCAGTGATAATTCTGTTAATTGTTACATAGAGATCAAGAAGAATGAATCGGGCATGACTAAATTCCCATTATGCGTTAATATCGACAAAGTGGCTTGTAATGGAGATAATTTGATGACTTTAGGTTCTTCAGTTTCAAAGCCTGATACATTTGGAATATGTGAGACTATGAATAGAGAACCATATACTTTTGGCAGTTTAGAAACTTCCATGAACCCAAGATTGCCAATAATAGAAGAAATGTGTTTGGAAATTTGTCAAAATGTGAAATATGGTGGACAAATCATGGTAGAAACGGAAAATAGTGTCATATGTCAGCCTATTATTGAAAGTGTTAATAAGAATACAATTTATAAAAGTTGTTAACAAGAAGTCTAGCCTCTGCATGCGATTCATTACCGCTATCAGTTTAAAGTGTATAAATTAGACAAAAATGAATACCTATTGAGGTGCTTAGATGACAACTGCAAATGGAGACTTAGAGCTTCGATTATCGGAAGGACAACGAAGTTCAAAATAAGAAACATAAAGAACAGTCACACATGTTCACTGGATCAAAAATACCATTATTTTTTTCCAAACACATGGATCAAAAAATTGAACTCTTCAGATTGGCTGTTATCATGAATGTTTCTAACCATTGATTGTTTTATGTGAATGAGTCTCGAACTCCAAGTATTATTCCAAATTTGTGATATTGACAACATGTTTTTCTTAATTTCATATTAACCAGGCGTTGCGAATATGAGAAGTCATGATGTTGAACTTGATATTTCTCAAATTTTGGTTGCCTCGAAATTTTATACAAGTTGGAGACACTCAAAGATGGTTTGCAGTATTATCTGGTGACCCATGTGGCAGATATGACTCATTCTGCGATGTAGCAATTGATTGTTGATAGGAATGGCAAAAGAACCCGTTTTCGATCCGCTCCGCCATGCCCCGCCCCTAATGGAGTGGGGATTTCCCGCCCCGATTACTAAACAGGGCGAGGGCGAGGGCGGGGGCGGGGATCATGGTCCCTGCCCCGTATTCCTCGAACTCGCCCCGAATGTTTTTATTTTATTTTATTTTTATGTTTTAAAATTTAAATTGTATGTAAAAAAATAAAATATTAATTAATTAATTAATTAAACGGGCGATAAATGGGGATTTTTTTATACCCGCACCCGCCCCGATCTCCAAAAATCTCCGACGAGGTAGGTATGGGAATGGCCGCTCCGGCCCCGTAGCCATCCCTAATTGTTGAGCTAGGGTAGCAAATATGGTCGTCTTATTTAAATTAGTCAACCTATATTAACAATATAATAACTTAGTAACATTAGCAGTTCAACAATATTCAATAATCAAACAATATGATTATTTGTTGACAAAACAGACCTAATAAAATTATGTATACTCAATCCGATTCGTCGGTGTATCATTGCAAGAAAAATATAGACAAAATATCGACAGCAATTCGATGATAAATAATAACAGAAAACACGGTTCCAATATCGTATCAACAACAGTAACATGAAGAAAGGATTTGAATTAGCCCCCAGGGCATATCCCCAGTGGCAAAGGGGAGGGATGGTAAGTGCTCAGCGCGTCCGGGTGCAGGGTTCGAATCCTGAAATACTGGATTTGTTCCTTGTGGAAAGCGAGAGTTATTGAGATTTGCTCATGCTTACATAATTCCCTCCACCCTGGCTGCTGGGAGGCACATCCTGCAATTTACCTCCCCCATGTGGCTCCAAGGCAGGGGTGGTGGGGGGGCCCCTTGGGGTTGGGGGTTATCAACCTTTGTACGATCAAAAAAAAGAAAGGATTTGAATTACATTGCATAGCACGTGTCAAATCCATTTCACATCAAGAGTTTGATGACTGAACATAAAAACCCACAAGATTAAGACATACAATAACTTGTAATTGTAATAACCAAAAGCATCAACCGCAAAAAAAAAAAAAAAAAAAAAAAAAAACAAAACAAAACTAGAAAAAAGGTAGATGTTCGATAAATATTATATAGATATGAGTTCGTAACATTTGAATATAGACGACCATCCATCCAAGTGTGACTCTGGCTTCTCAGTAGCATATTTATATAGTTGGATAGCTATGTTGTGACGGGCCACTTTGGTATCGAACTCTTTCGGCATCACTTTTATCTTGCCCTCGATTATGTATTCTACAAACTTGATCACAAATATCCCACATTCGCTAGTGCATTCAGAAACATAAGCATAGTCCATCAATCCATCGATAATAAATTATGATCAACTGTCAACTAATATCACTAAACATCGAAGACATTGATATATAAATATTAAAACTATATAACCTCATAATACAAATGAGTTACAAGGTGCAAACTGAAGAAAATTATTGAGTAGTATTATCAGTACTAACTCATTTGTCTGGTGTGGAATTTCTTTGCATAATCTGTAGGATAGTGGTGTTTTAGGAGTTTCGAAACCAAAATATGATATGCTCAGTTATCTACAACATCTAAGAAGTGAGCGAAGCAAGTTTCTAAAAAAAAATTCTTCTGTAAATCATTTATTCATCCATTGAATGAGCATTCAAAATATCATAGTATTACAAAATGCATTCACTTTTCCAAGTGCCCATTTGTTGGAGGAAATGAGATAATCCCATTCCTAGTCAGATCAATGTAGAAGTTATTAATCAAATTAGCATCAAATATCATAAACAAAATTGAGAAACATGATCTACAAAATATCAAGACAAAGTATCAAACAAAAAGTTTGAATATCATACATGAGTCATGTATCTAGATGTATTTACAGCATCTAGATGAATTTGATTAGTATTAAATATCGAAAACAAAATTGGAAAACATGATCTACAAAATAACAAGACAAAATATCAATCAAAAAGTTAGAATATCATACATGAGTATCTGGTCATATTTGAAGTAATACTGAAAGTTAACAAAAATAGACAGCTTACACTTTCAACAAGTTTAAGCCATTGTCTACATTGTCAAATTTCAATGGAATAGAACTGAATATGATTTCATAAATATGCACATTAACATGATCAATATGCGCAACCTAATGTTCACATGAAGTAATAACAATAAATATCAATGAGAAATATCACTGCGGATTATTAGACATTAAATATTGGATTGAAGGTGTAACCGTAATAAAGTAACGAAGTTAATAGGATTCGACATCGATTTATCATCTAATATTAACAAAAAAAAAATATTATATAACATGTAGAAACCTAGTATATCATCTAACATTGTTATCAATTTAGATATCACTTCTTTGTTAACACTTGCAAAAAAATAGTATCTTAGGCAAATCCATAATTATAACCTAAAATTAGCACATGTTTTAGTAAGAGGGAATGCAAATTTTAACTTCCTTATGATTGCATCTACCATTGCGAACCCCGCTTGCACGAACTCAAGATATCATCTAACATTCTTTCAACAAAACATACTACATACAGGAGTATATTCTATATTAACCCAATTTTTGATTTATTAGTGGATATATTCATAGTGAATATACAGAAGTATATGGATCAGTATGAAACAAAATCATAATCACAAAATGTCCTATTTAATGTACCTTCACATCATGATTTCAGGAACAACCATAATAGAACTCACCAAAATAAGTAAAAAAAACGAAAAAATAACAGAGATATTGCAATATATCTGAGGTGAAAAACTAATATACAAAATAACCCAAAATTAATCAATGCCCAAATAAAGACTCAATTTCAGAACATCAAATATTGAATGAAATCAATTGTAAGAATGTAATGACAAAGCCAAGAATCGAAAAATTCTTCTTCTCGTGTTTAGCTGTACCTTTATTTATTCCCCTATATCTCTTTGGTGCAGAAAATTTCGCCTTCTTTTGGTTTTGCGCCTAGATTTTGAGTTGATGCGCGAAGGTGCCATTCCCTGTTTACAAAGCGTGGAGATGCTTGAATTCAATCAATGCTTGGAAGTGGGATCGAAGATTATGAAGTTGAAAAAGAAGCAATAACAAGTTATCAGAATTGAATGTGAAAGAAAATTGGATGATTTCTCCCTATTGATGTTTAGGGTTTTCTCTGGTGTTCTTTGATGTGAGATGACAATGTAATAGGACATAAGATTAAATGAGACTGTATATTCACATTGTTAATTATGATAATTGCTCAACATTTTTAGATTAGATATATACGGCAGTGATCACCTGCCCCCTTGTGGGCAGAAATAATTTTATTATCAACTGCCCACCTGTTGACACCTCAGCAGGTGGGCAGAAAATTTCTGCCCACAAGGGGGCAGGTGATCACTCCCCTAGATATATATAGTCTCTAAAATTTAGCTAAAACAATTAGATAATGAACTAATATATATTTAAATATAAAGGTTGAACACAACCTTGAGGATCCCACTACACCTGTCATGGAGTGTTGGTAGAAGATGTAAATCAATGTGTCTCAGTGGAGCAGTGTTAAGAACTTGCTTTTTAACTGCGTTTATAAGGAGCCTCTTCCATACCAAATGTAGAAATCGAACCTCCATCTTGCAGCTGTCAGCGAAATTGAGATTACCTCACTCTCACTTTTCAATCAACTGAGATGAACATTTTAATCTAGTAAATTTCAAAACGTTAAAAAAAATTGGTGGATAACCTAATTTTCACTTTATATATGAATCAAATGATATGCACAAAGGCCCAGTTCTCTCTTAATGCTTCTGCTCTTAGCCTTTGAACCTGCAGTTGTTGGAAATTTGGCCCAAATCTGAATCTTCAGATTTCTGTCCAGTATAAGCCAGTGACTTCATTGGATCAACAAAGGCCCAATAAATTTTTGTCAATATGTGTGTCCGATTTGATAATTTTAAAACTCTAAAAAAAAAATAACTAATAATTGTTATGAAACTAGAAAAGTAGAGAGAAAAGAGAAGAGAATAGAGAGAGTCAAAACTCAAGTATGTTAATTTACTATAACAATGACCCTTATTTATAGGGTTCCAAAGGGAGTTACAACTTGATTAGAATACACTCTTCTGGAGTAAGTAGATAACTACATAGACATCTAGATACAACTAAATAGTCATTCATCATTATCTATAATTTTACAACACTCCCCCTTGAATGACTTATTACACAATAACTGGTTCGTTATTTGGCAAAAACTCAATGGGACAAAAATACCAATACAAAGAAAAATTATCAAAAATTGGAGTACTTAAATGCTGCCTCATTAAAACCTTGTCAGGAAAACCCAGTGGGACAAAACCTGAGCGAAGGAAAAAGAGTACAGTTACTCCCCCTGATTTCAACCAATGGAAAAAAACGTGTATTGAGCTATACATATCTTGTGCGCCAATGTCTTCAATGTCGCTTTCTTCTTAGAATTTGTATAAAACAATTCTGGTGAAATGTGCTCCATGTTATAACCTCCAGCAATATTATCTTCATATACTATCTCTGGTTAACTGTAATCAGCATAATAGTCTGATGCTATTATATTAAAAATAGATCTTGTTGTTGTTCCCTTCAGGGGTCTCATATACAATTCATAATACACGGGAGTATAACCATAGGGTTATGATGAAAGTAAATATTTTGTAGGTTATAGACATCTATAACTATAAGAATTATAACACTTCTTATTGGATATCATTTATACAAAGAATATGCCTCATTAAAACCTTACTAGGAAAAAACCCCGAGGGAAAAAATCATAGTAAAGGAAAAAGAGTACATAATTCTTTTAATACGCCATGCAAATTGTCTCATTAAAAACCTTGCCAGGAAAACCCAATGGGACAAAACCTCAGTCAAGGAAAAGAGTACAATGCGTATTTACTCCCCATCATTATAATATTAGTTCAGATCTGTACTTTGATAGATTGAGTTCTCGAAAAGTTGAACTATATGCTTCAGGCATATTAAATCCTCCAGGGATTTATATACATTGTTTTATTAGTCATGCCAGATGAGTTGGTTATAACAATATTCATTATATGCATATATGTCATGCGTTGACAGACTAACAAGATATTAACTTATGATTGTTTTACATAAGTCTTTGCGAAATTCATAATGTTAAAAGTCGTACATTACATGTTACGACTTTATTTTTCCATTTCCTTTTCGCATAAATATACACATTTAGGTGCTCTGACTATAGGTCCAGAAACTTCAGGTTTCTCTAGTCAATTTACTTGGATTGCATCCTTTTATTTGGTCAATTTATTCTTTGACAGATTTCTTTCAATATCCTCGCTACATTTCATAATATGAAGCGCTTCATTATGTACAACAATATTGTCAACAACATTTATTTTTGAATCCATTTCTTTCTCATAACGACATAACTTAACGAGATCTTTTCGTTTTATTATTTCAGCTAGCTGAACCTCTTCTGGGGTTTTATAATTAGTTATGTCTATATACTCTTCAAGAGTATACACCTCCTTAATAGGACCATCCTTATAATTGGCTCCATTTTTTATTTGAGAATTTCTTTGGAATCAAATGTCACCACGCTTCAGGCGTGTCATTAATTTACCTGATATAATGTTAATGGATTGTCCTTCAAGGACGCTAATATAAATTGGAGCATTTAGAGCTGGTATATGAGATTTGATTTAATCTCTTTGGTCAGTTAATGCATCTGTCAATTGTATAACTTACAAATGAGTTATTTGTCGAACTTCTGGTTCATATTGTCTTGTGCAAGGATCTAGAAAATATAATATACTGCAATTTCATGTATTCTTTCCAGCTACTTAATTTCTCTCCCCTAATGTTGAGAAAACTGTCTTATCAAAATAACATTCGAAAGACCTTATTATAAAATATCACCATTTAAGACTTAAGATATTTTATAATATTCCATACTAAACATGTATTCTCAACATTTTTCAAAGTCCATCTCAGTGCACTATGGTGGACCGATTATACATATATTGCACTATAAAAAATTCATTAGATGGATAATATTAGGCTCTGACCATAAGCCAACTATAGCAGGGGTAACTTTGATGTTGGCATGATGCGTATAAGTGTTACTGCATATAAAATAGCTTTCCCTAGACAAAAATGGGAAGTGCTTTGTTCTCAATAGTAATGGTTTAGAATTTAAATGGAGGTGTTGAAAAACAATATTGCTAAACCATTTAAAATCATCTCAACTGATATTTATTAAAAGTTTGAGATTTAGACTCACTAGTATTGACAAGACACACCACTGTCTTGGTTGTATAATCTGAAAATTATGCTCATAATTTAATATTTGAGTAAGTAATCTTGCAAACTTCAAGTTGCCAATAATAACACCATACAATCATCTAATAGATGTATTTATCAGATACAAATAATATATAGATGGTCAACATGGAGGGTGATGGGGCCCCATAAATCACCTTAAATAATTTTCAGAAATGCAGAGAATTCAGTCCCGATTTTAGCTAGTGAATGTCTACTGGTTTATATACCATGAGAACAAGTATCATGTGATAATTCATTATATTGAAAAATCTTCTGGTTTTCAATAGATGAACCATTAATATTTCACATCATATTGATCCGGGATGGTCTAACCGGCAATGCCAATCAATAAAATTTTTAGGACATTGAACTTCTGGTTCCATACAATTTAGCAAATATATTTTTCGTTTATTTGAGTAATTACACAATGAACAAGAAAATATAATTAATTTTCTATTAGACATTGTATAATCATATAATTCACACTAATCAATGTCAACATAACATGATTTATATGCTTTTCTTCAGGAATAATCATTAGTTGATTAATTACTCATTTATATCACAATTTAATTTTGTGATATGATATTCTTTAAGACATGTGCTTCTTCTAGAGCACAATAAAATATTATTTTTAATACTACTCAATATTTTTCTGGAATATAAAAATTATAACGTCATAAAAATTAATATTCTTCTGGAATATTTAAATTGTAACGTTATGCTATTCAAGAGCAGCTAATATTTTATCAGAATATTATAACGTTGTGCATCTTCAGGGACAACAACAAATCATTATTCTAACGTAAATATTTGTTCTTTATAAGTAATATTATAATATTCTATAAGAATTTTATATCTTATAAAATTAAGCTTTTCAAGAGCAATTAATATTCTATTGGAATATTAATATATAAAAAAAATTGTGCTTATTCATAAGCAACAATATTATATTGATATATGTAAATTATTACTACTTCAGGAGCAATAGTTCATATTCTTCTAAAACAATAAAATATTCTTCTAGAATATTTATATGTTTAGGTTATAAAATATAACATAATATTCTTCTGGAATATTGATAGAATTATAATTCTTCAGGAAAATATAAAAATAAACAAATCTTGTTCAATAATATTTTAGAACAATAAACACACTGATTTGTTACCCATTGCCGTTGAATAAAAGTTAAAGCATTGTTATATCTAATTAAAGCATGGATATTTCTTTTAATTGATTCTTATAAAAATATCATAACAAAAAGTATAATATGAGTTGGACTCATAAATCAAAGCAAGGATAGAGATATGAAGACTAACCAGTTGGTGCCGTTTGAATTTCTTTTGAGATATTGACGCTTGAGAAAGTGAACTTTGGGCCACTAAGCTTTTGTTTGTTCTTTATGGTGTTTTGATATCACCGTTTGGCTGCCTAGTTTTGCTTCTCCTTTTTCTTTTTGAATAAAAGAAAATAATATCTAATTGCTAACTCAGTTGGCTAGAATCTCGTGCTGATAACGTGTTATGAAACTAGAAAAGTAGAGAGAAAAGAGAAGAGAATAGAGAGAGTCAAAACTCAAGTATGTTAATTTACTATAACAATGACCCTTATTTATAGGGTTCCAAAGGGAGTTACAACTTGATTAGAATACACTCTTCTGGAGTAAATCGATAACTACATAGACATCTAGATACAACTAAATAGTCATTCATCATTATCTATAATTTTACAACAATAATATATTTTTTAATTTTTCGCTTAGATCATGTTTGGTATAGATTTTTATAAACTCTTTTTTTTTTTTTTTTTTCAAAACCCATTTTCAACCATATATTTCATAGAATTCACAATTTTTTATCAACTACATATTTCACAATTTTTTTTTTAAATATTCTAAAAAATTATTTTAAACTTCACTAAACAAACTCTTAGAAGAGAAAGTTAACTCTAATTAATTTAAAGAGAAAAAAAATGATATATTCACAATCATAAGCAAATGAAATATACCTCTTTGATTTTTAAACAAGTGAATTGGTTGATTCATATTACGAAATTTTTTATGGACAAATTATTAGTTACAAATACTTAATTAATTAAAGGTAAATTATTCTCACAGTATTCTTTTAGATTTGTAACAATTTCATCATCATTTAATTTTATTAGTATGTAATGTATCATCTTCAACTTTTCATTAATTCACGCAGATAATATCTTTTGACAATTTTACCTATAACTTAACTAAACTAAATCCGCAATGGAAAAATAAAATGAAAAAAATTATAATTAAAGTCTCTAATATTTCTGAAATTGCAAATAAATCTTCAACGTTCAATTATTTAAAAATCAAAACAATTAAAAAAAGATTTTTTTTTTTTTAAAAAAACCTAATCTTCCCGCCCCACCCCAGAAAGTGTAATTTTTTAGCTGGATTATGTATATATACACATTTACAATTATTATTATTATTATTATAATTATTATTATTATTACTAGTCGACTAATGAATTTATTATTAGGCTCATTAATATTTGGTGATTACATTGTCGCCCTTACAAGTTTTTAAATGCACATTAATACTTTATCGTCTTTAGCGAGTCTTTATTTTGATCAATGTACGCCACATAACATAAATGTAAAAAATAGTACTCTCTTCGTCCCACAATGATAGACTTGTTTTTCTTATTTATCTGTCCCAAATTATAGACCACTTACTTTATAAAGTGTGTATTAAATTTTTCATTTTCCTAATATACTCATATTTAATTTACATTATTATCAATCCAAAACAAGCATTTAAATTTATTAGATTCATGAATGACTAATATTAAATAGGGGTATAATAGAAAAAGTGTGTGAAAAATTTATAATTTCAATTACATTAAATGAGATTTCTTAATTTGTGTGAAAAAAGAAACGAATCTATCTTTGTGAGACAGATGGAGTACAATTTATAATTATCTAACATAATTTAAATGGTAATATTTAATGTCATAACCACTAATAGAGAGTAATATATAATCACATCACTATTAAAATTAATGAAAAAAAAAAAAAAAAACTTACCCATTAATTATACAAAATTAAAATAAGACTCCCATAATTTTAAAGTATAAATAGAACGATTAATTAAATTTGACTAGACTAAATTACAAATTATAACTTCTTTATTTTTATATAATCTCGTTAATTGTTCTTTAATCTAAAACACAAAACATGCTATTGAGTTACACATAGAGGTCGCAAAATTGGCTCGGTCCGCGGGCCGGCCCATGTAGCCCCTTTTTTTGGGTTGAGTTGGTCATGGCCCAAATAAAACTGGGCCAAGATGGCTCGGTCCATCTATCCCACGGGCTAGTTGGGCCTTTCCGATTTTGAATTTTTTATTTTTTGGTTTTTATTTTTATTTATTTTTATTTTTTATTTTTGCTCCTTAACACTAATCACTCATTTTGTGAATAGCCCCAATACATAATTCAAATAATATCAATCTAAAATGATATAAGCCAAATTCACTAATAAACATTAGTTCAAAAATCTCAGGATCCAACATAAAAGTGTTTAAATTTAATTAAAATTTAGTTTAATTTAAGTTTCAATCCAAAATATATTTGGTGTGATAAATAAATTATTTATTTTAAATTTACTTATAAGTAAATATTTTAATTTAAGTCAAACATGCTTATATCTCAAAACAATAAAACTAGCATGTTTTTAATATTTGTATTTTTTTTAAAGTGTCTACAAATAATTTACAATTAACAACAAATTATTATTATTTTAAAAGAAAATTGACGTTTATCTGTTAACTAATACATGAGAGCTCCAATTTTATAAATTAATCTCTTTAAAAATATCAAAATATATAGTCTAAATTTATCTAAGATTGTATTTGATGTAATGTATTAGATTGTATAAAAAATTTATTTTAAAAAAAAAGAAAAAAAAATTAAGACAAGTTGGGCCAATGGGCTGGATTGGGTTAGCATATTTCTGGCCCATACAAAACTGAACTGGGCAGTTCATGTGTGATCATGCTCTGACGGGTTGGGCTGGCCCAACCCAACCCATTTGCCAGCTCTAATTATATACATGGTTGTTTTCCTCCATCTAGTGGAGAGAATTATTTTACCCACTGGATGGTGGAGTGTTTGACTTTAATGTCAAATATTTTTTGCTCTTCCAATACCTACATGATATTTGTTCAGTGGACAAAATAATTTCCTCTAATTTATTCAGTGAGCAAAATAATTTCCCCACTAAGTAGAAGAGATGAAATCCATATTATATATATCAGGGCTGATCTATTTTTCACAGTGTGGAATAGATATGAAGACCACATGACACATGTCATGTGGCCATTGTACAAGTGATTGACATAATAGTCAATCACATTTTTCCTATTCAATGGCCACATAACATATGTCATGTGGCATTTATATCTCTTCCACATTATGGGGAGAAGGTCATTTTCATATATATATATATATATATTCTAGTTTTTGTTACGTGCGTTGTACGTCCGTGAAAAATGTAGGGATAAATTTTATGTTTAGGCTGCACGTAGGTATTGCTTGAATATATACGTATAAAAAATATTAAATATATAATACGTAAATAATAAATATAAAAAATATATTTTTGAACATACCATTTAATACAATTAATTAAGTAAAATATTAAAATTATAATAAGAAAAGCAGAACCAAATAATCACATAATTCGTATAAAAAATTAAATAACTAAGATTCGTAAACGGCATTGGTAGTGATGTTGTAAAGTGACCATTTTTATATTATTATTGAATTGTATCACTTTGAGAATTTGAATTGGACCAAACCATGGCTACAACTTTTTCAGCTTTTTACTAATGACTCAAAAGTCAAATATTAAAGAATTGTGTACAATTTTTTTATATCATCAAACAAAAAAAGTTGGTGAAAAATTAAATGAAAATCTGGAATAGTAAAAAAAAAAAGGAAAAAATAATAGCATTTAACGGAGAAAACTGACAGAAAGTGTGAAAAGAGACCTACGATACTTATTTCTTCATACGTTGGGGATGTATGATGCTATTTTTTTAGATTAGGGGTATATTTCCAACGATTTTGAAACGGTATTGTTGACGTCTGAACCTGCACCAGTCTACGTGCCAACAGATCTCCAGTCACTCCTCTGCCAGCTCGTATGTTACCTGCACACTAGGACGACCGTTAGGCACTAAGATCTCCGGAGAAAAGGGGTCCGGCGATCGTTGGCACTCCGACGATCAAGTCAACAGCCGGTATATAAAGAATGCGCGGGAGCGGGTACAAAATAGGAGTGTGGGAGAGACAAGCAGGCAGAAGTTTGAGCAG
Source organism: Forsythia viridissima (assembly GCA_030279155.1). Classification (NCBI taxonomy): domain Eukaryota; kingdom Viridiplantae; phylum Streptophyta; class Magnoliopsida; order Lamiales; family Oleaceae; genus Forsythia; species Forsythia viridissima. The sequence continues at coordinate 45,212,149 of CM059038.1, read as the reverse complement.
AGTTTAGGGTGGGATTCGTAAGCGTAAAAAGTGCCTACCTTGGAACAATCGGAGACATTGTTTTTATAGCGCAAGAATCCTAATTGATTTGGAAGACGAAATCAATTAGATCCCCAATCGGGTCTTCCTTCCTTATGTGATAAGGATACCCGAGATCGCCTTCCTTCCTTGAGTTTATCACGTTGCATGATTTTAGGAGATCACGATTGTGTTTCCTTGTGGAGGTTCGTGCGCCCAATCTAACGCAATCTTTCTTTAATTACTTCTCTGGTTCCCCCGGCATACCGAGCTGCTCGCTGGTTATGAGTGATGCGAGGCCTGACGAGGCCCTATAGTTCGTATGCGGGCGCCGAGACCCTCCACATGACTCGCAGATTTCTGGCCGAAGGCCTAAGCTCGTGACGGGCCCTTCCCCGGCCCTAGCAGGGGCCCAGATAAGGTTCTTGATGGATTACGACTTGGGCCCTTACTGGACTTAGATGGGGGCCTGTGCTGACGTGGCGGCCGTATCGTAATCGTGTGGTAACAATAGTCCCCCAAGTCCAAGCCTATTATTTATGCTAGGCGAGGGACTTGTGAGGATAAGCAGAGTGTTCATGTGCCTCGCATGAAGTGTTTCTTAAGGTGGTTCGGCAGGGGGTGATGTGTCTCGCGGAAAGCGTGTACCACTCAGTAAAGTGTTCATGTGCCTCGCATGAAGTGTTTCTTAAGGTGGTTCGGCAGGGGGTGATGTGTCTCGCGGAAAGCGTGTACCACTCAGTATAGTCCCCCAAGTCCGAGGCCGAACATTCATGGCGGGTGAGGTCTTACAGGGGACAGGCCAACGCTGACGCGTTTTCTGATGGCGTGATTCTGTCTATCAAGACTGTCACCCTTTGGTTAGGTAATCATGAGTGAGGGAGTGCGTGTATAAAATGCTACCGCGTGATAGGGGTATATGGGGGGCGCATTTAAATTTGGGAATCATTTCCCGAGCATTAATTGCGCAGACATTCAGGGGAAACCCCGAAAAGTTTGCCGTTGTCAATGCCTTGGGGAGATAGAACGTCCGTGCGTCGTTCTAGGTTCCCGGTCACGCCCGTTTTCAGTGTACTACTTTTCTTTCCGATGTGGCCCTTTATAAGTGGGATGCAGGCGTGACAATAACCTTCTATCGTGATTCCGTCGTAATCAACCTGTCATGACCGTATGATCAAGATAGAAATAGAGGACGTGTGATGGTGGTGTGGCTGAGGGGCTGGCAGTCGGGATGCCTGTGAATCGGAGAATCAACGTTCAGAGGACCAAAGGATGTGCCAATCAACGTTCAGGGGACCAAATGTCCAGGGAGGGAATCTAGGCTTAGCAGCCTTGGCCCAGCCCTCCCCTGAACTGTGGATGAGGCGGCGGGGGTGTTCTCCTGCTGCCAAGAAAGGCATCAACGGCCTTTTTTGAGCAGTATGGTCTAATTAGCCAACAAATCAATTCAGGTTGGCTCAGGGGACCCCCTATCAAAATGGAGTCAGGCTCCCTAACCTGGACGATGCCAGAGGAAACTAAGGGGTAGGTTTAGTAGATCTAGATACCCCAGTTATGTGCTGACCCGGAGAGGCGGCGGGGGTTCTTAGGATGTTCTGCCATTAGACCTTCTCTAGTATTGTGTATTGTATGAGATAAAAAGGGTGCCGAGTTGCCTTCGTCTCTGTATGATTGTATCCTTATCGTGTGTATGATGTTCGTGCCGTAAATACTTGTTCACGGTCTTCGCCGATGTGTTGCTTTGCGAAGTTATTAGTACAAGACCAGGGTAGCGAACCACATTTCTGGCGGTGCGTACGTCATGATCGATACCTCGCTGTGTAGGAATTATGATGGGGTTAGGGCGAACGTCTAACAAATTCGACTTGCCGTGGGTGGGCGGTGGCGATAGTTTCGTCATGCCTTAGTGTTCGCGTAGGCACGCTCCCTGCTCCCCCAAACGTTTAGATATATTCCCTTAGGGTTTATCACACGTGTGTCAAATTCCTGCCACGTGTCGGTTCACCTGACTATTGGTATCCCGTTGAGCTTATATAATGTGACAGGGAATTCCCAAATCAGCATTCTCCTGTCGTTTCGCTGTCCTGCCTAAACCTTTGCTCTTTGTTGACCATGTCAGGCTTCCATTTTTCTAAGGTCCCTAAATTCAAAATTAGACGTGGGGGCATAGTGGAGAATGCCTCCCATCCTCGTGTGGCGTCATCTGGGGTGCCTGGGTCCGGGCCTGCAGGGATGCAGGATCCGGAGACGGCGGCAGGTCGACCGTCCACTTCCTCCGTGCCGGGAGTGAGAGTAGGCGTTCTGGATTTTGCTAATCACAGGTCCCCTGTTTGGTCGCCAGCAAGTAAGAGACCAAAGGTCGAGAATGGGGAACAGGCGTCCCGAATGCCTGCATCTCCCCCCCTGGCCGGCGTGAGTATATCAACATTGGGGCCCGTCAGGATGATCTGGATCCGTCAGCCATTGAGAGGCTGCCCCCAGCTGTTGCACTTGCGGCTACCTCAGTCCATAAGTACTGGACATCCCCCTTTGGGAAGGCGGTTGATGCCGTGGAGGTGACGGAGTTGATGAAGCTTGCCGAAATGTATACCTCTCGTAGCCATGTCTTAAATTGTGAGTTGTATAAAATGCTGGAGATGAGGGTTGCTGAGATACGGTCTGCTCTTGGAGAGGATGACGATGCCGAGGCAATGAGGGCCGAGGTCAAACGCCTTCGGGCAAGACTCGCGTTTTCGGAAGACACGCGCAGTCGCGCCTTGTATGACGTGACGAAAGCCCAGACAATCCAAAAGGCGTGTGTCGTTGCCCAGAAAAAGGCTGAGTCCCAGTTGAAATCGTGCCAGAACATGATACAAGCCAAAGATAAGGAGCTGATAGAAGTGTCAAACGAACTGGCGAAGGCTAAAGGTCTTCTGGCGAAACTGGGGGTACCGGGTTATACCGAAATGTAGGGTTTTTGTCGCATTGGTCTTTGTGTAATCGAGTAACGAGCTTGTAGTAGAAGTTTTTGTGTTTCGTTTCAGATGTACTTGAAACCTTGTTTGTCAGGCTTAGGGTTTTACGAGCGTAATGCCCATCTTGTGAATCAGAAGGCTCCGAACCCTAATCCTTTTGCTTTCGATTTAAATGCATTTGATTAATAACGCGTTAAATATTTACCCAGCGAGTTAATGGAGTCGGCCGCGAACCACACTCCCTCGCTGCCGGGTACCTTGTAATTGCCTGATTTCGCGTAAAATATTTACCCAGCGAGTTAATGGAGTTGGCCGCGAACCACGCTCCCTCGCTGTCATGTACCTTGTAATTGCCTGATTACGCGTAAAATATTTACCCAGCGAGTTAATGGAGTTGGCCGCGAACCACACTCCCTCGCTGCCATGTACTTTGTAATTGTCGGATTACGCGTAAAATATTTACCCAGCGAGTTAATGGAGTTGACCGCGAACCACACTCCCTCGCTGCCATGTACTTTGTAATTGTCGGATTACGCGTAAAATATTTACCCAGCGAGTTAATGGAGTTGGCCGCGAACCACACTCCCTCGCTGCCGTGTACCTTGTAATTGCCTGATTTCGCGTAAAATATTTACCCAGCGAGTTAATGGAGTTGGCCGCAAACCACGCTCCCTCGCTGCCATGTACTTTGTAATTGTCGGATTACGCGTAAAATATTTACCCAGCGAGTTAATGGAGTTGGCCGCGAACGACACTCCCTCGCTGCCGTGTCAGCACTCGTTGTATGTGGGATACTGTGAATTCATAAAGGGCAAGCATTTTTTGATCGGCGCCGGGTTTCGCGGCGTTCGCCAACAAGAAAAATCGCAAGGAAATCATAAGAAGAAAGTTACTAAAAAAAAAACAATATCTACTGGTGATATGGCCTCAGGTGGGCGATATTCCAAGGATGCCTCGTCTCTTGTCCATCGGAATCTTCTAGTCCATAAGTTCCAGGGCGGACCTCTTCGATGACCTTGTATGGCACTTCCCAGGTGGGCCCCAGGGTTCCAGCCCCTGCTTCCTTATTAGCTTGGAATATTTTCTTTAGAACGAAGTCATTGACGCGAAAGTTTCTGCCTCTGACCTTGGAGTTATAATATCGGGTCATCTTCCGTTGGTAAACCGCGAGGCGTAGTTGTGACTCCGCGTGTTTCTCATCTAGCAGGTCGAGGCTTGCTTTTTGCAAATCATTGTTGACCACTTCATTGAAGTGCAGATGTCTTGGCGAGGGTATCCCTATCTCGACGGGGATCATAGCTTCTGCCCCATATGCCATGGAGAACGGGGTTTCGCCGGTGGCCGTGCGAGAGGTGGTTCGGTAGGACCACAAGGTCTCGGGTAATTCTTCGGCCCATCCTCCTTTCGCGGACTCCAGCTTCCGCTTAAGAGTGTGTTTAATGATCTTATTCACGGCTTCCACCTGGCCGTTGGACTGCGGATAATAAGGAGTGGAGAAATCCCTTCGGATGCCAAGGTTCTCACAGTTCGCGTTAAACTTCATGCCAGCGAATTGTGTGCCGTTTGTCGGAGACGAGGGAATGGGGAACACCGAAGCGGCAGATAATGTTTTTCCATACAAATTTCCAGGCGTTTTCCTCCGTAATTTTGGCCAGAGGTTCGGCCTCACACCACTTGGTGAAGTAATCTACAGATACAATTGCGAACTTGACCCCACCTCTCCCTGTCGGGAGGGGGCCGATGAAGTCGATTCTCCATTTGGCGAAGGGCCAGGGGCTAGTGACCGGAGTAAGGTTCTGAGCGGGGAGCTTCGGGACCGTCGCAAATCTCTGGCATTTGTCACATTTCTTCGCGAAATTGTGGGAATCTTTTTTCATGGTCGGCCAATAGAACCCTTGTTTCAAGGCTTTCTGAGCCAAGGCCATCCCCCCTGAATGATTGCCGCAGATCCCTTCGTGTATCTCTTTCATCACGTATACTACTTCCTCTTGTGTCAGGCAGCGCAAGGGGGGGTGGCTGAATCCCCTTTTATATAGAATTCTGTCCTGTAATACGAATTTCGCGGCCCTTCTACGGAGCTTCTGTGTCTCTAGTTTGTCTTCGGGCGCCACCTGGTTCGCTAGATACTCGGTAATCTCCTTCATCCATTTTGGGGAATCATGGATGGTTAGGACGGAGGGTGTGCTTGCGCCTTCGGTTGAAGGTTGTGTAAGTTTTTCCACTGGGATGGCCTTCATCAGGTCGGAGTCCCTACTGCTTGCTAGTTTTGAGAGGGCGTCCGCGTAGCCATTTTCCGTTCGTGGGATCTGGAGGAGTTCATATTCTTCAAAGCGGGACAACTGTTCTTTAGCTTTGGACAAGTAGGACACCATGGATTGTTCACGTGCTGCGAAGGTCCCATTAACTTGACTTACGACAAGCTGCGAATCGCTGTGGATTTGGAGCTTCCTTGCCTTCATCTCGTGCGCTAGCCTCAAGCCTGCGAGTAGCGGCCTTGTATTCTGCTACGTTGTTGGATGCTTTGAATTCCAGGCGAAGCGCGCAATTGAGATTATGGCCATCTGGGCTGATTAGCAGGATCCCGGCTCCTGCCCCAGCCTCTCCTGAGGATCCATCGACATATAATTTCCATGTCGGTACCTCCAAGGGTCGGGCTTCAAGCGGACCATCGGGGATGTGGGCGAACTCAGCCACAAAATCTGCTAAAGCTTGCCCTTTTATCGAAGGCCGTGGTTTATAACTGATGTCGAACTGGCTAAGTTCCACCGACCACTTCATCAATCGCCCTGAAGTATCTGGCTTCTGGAGTATCTGCCGCAAGGGGAGGTTCGTCAGGACGTCTATGCTGTGGGACTGGAAGTATGGCCGAAGTTTCCTGGAGGCGACGATTAACGATAGAGCGAGTTTCTCCATGTCTGGATATCTCGTTTCCGCGTCCTGCAGGGCTTTACTTACGTAATAGACGGGGAATTGCGCCGGACCTTCCTCACGGATGAGCACCGAGCTGACCGCCTTTTCCGAGACGGCGAGGTATACGAGTAACGTTTCCCCGTTCCTGGGTTTGGATAGCAGTGGAGATTTCCCGAGAAGGGTCTTGAGGTCTTGGAAGGCTTTTTCGCACTCGTCGGTCCACTCGAATCGTTTTCTCCCCTTTATGGTTTGAAAGAAAGGTTGGCAACGATCGGTCGCCTTGGATATAAACCGATTCAGAGCCGCTAACCTTCATGTCAGACTTTGGACTTCTTTGGGGGAGGAGGGGGACCGCATCTCAATGAGCGCTTTGATCTTTTCGGGATTGGCTTCTATCCCCCTCTGGTTGACCATGTAGCCGAGGAACTTTCCGGATGCGACCCCGAACGCGCACTTCAAGGGGTTAAGCTTCATGCGATATCTGCGGAGGGTTTCGAACATCCCTCTCAGGTGATCTATGTGGTCTTCTGCGTTGACGCTCTTTACCAGCATGTCGTCGACGTATACTTCCATCGTGTTCCCAATTTGTCCGGCGAACATGCGATTTACCAGCCGCTGATAGGTGGCTCCCGCGTTCTTCAAGCCGAATGGCATCATCTTATAGCAGTATAGCCCTCGGTCCGTAATAAACGACGTGTGGTCCTCGTCTCCAGCGAACATCGGAATTTGGTTGTAACCCGAGTAGGCGTCCATGAAGCTAAGTAACTTGTGGCTGGCGGTTGCATCGACCAGCTGATCGATGCGCGGTAATGGAAAACTATCTTTGGGACATGCCTGGTTCAGATCTGAGAAGTCGATGCATACCCTCCATTTTCGGGGATTCTTTCGAACCAACACTGGGTTGGATACCCACCGGGGGTAAATCGCTTCCCTGATGATCCCGCTGGCCAGCAGCTTGTCCACTTCCTCTTTCAAGGCCTGGTACCTCTCGGCGCTTAGAGGTCTTCTTTTCTGAATCCTGGGGCGCACGTTTGGGTCCGTTTTCAAAGCGTGGCATGCGATCGATGGGTCGATCCCGACCATGTCGCTGTGTTTCCATGCGAAGATGTCTGCGTTTTCTCGCAGGAATTGTTTTAACTCTTCTTTCATCTTTCCTTTGAGTTTTTCTCCCACTTGCAGCATCTGGGTTGGCTCCGAGGGGCTTACCGGAAAGGTTTCGAGCTCCTCTGCTGGGGAGGTGAGAGATTCCGAGGCTATGATCCGAGGATCTAGACCTTCATCTAGTACCAATTCTTCATCCGCCCCTTCGTTGCTAACTTCCGTTGATTCTGAACGTATGTCCATTACCTGTGGTTTGTCTATGTTATGGAAGCTGTGGTAGTCCGAAGAACCAGGCTGTGAAGGACTTCTCCGGGTACGACTGCGCTTGGGTCCCTGCTGGAGGGGCTGGTCATCCAGCAGCCCTAGCGCGGCCTCCATCCGGGCGTCATCCGACTCCAGGTCCTGATCCTCTTGTCCCACCGCCCGTTTCTGTCGATATTCGGGCGTCATACTCTTTGGGTAGAAGACGCGTTTTACCAAAAGCACTGGGTCGTGTAAGGCTTCTTGTTTCCCACAGACGGCGCCAATCTGTTGACGTCTGAACCTGCACCAGTCCACGTGCTAACAGATCTCCAGTCACTCCTCTGCCAGCTCGTATGTTACCTGCACACTAGGACGACCGTTAGGCACCAAGATCTCCAGAGAAAAGGGGTCCGGCGATCGTTGGCACTCCGACGATCAAGTCAACAGCCGGTATATAAAGAATACGCGGGGGCGGGTACAAAATATGAGTGTGGGAGAGACAAGCAGGCAGAAGTTTGAGCAGAGTTTAGGGTGGGATTCGTAAGCGTAAAAAGTGCCTACCTTGGAACAATCGGAGGCATTGTTTTTATAGCGCAAGAATCCTAATTGATTTGGAAGACGAAATCAATTAGATCCCCAATCGGGTCTTCCTTCCTTATGTGATAAGGATACCCGAGATCGCCTTCCTTCCTTGAGTTTATCACGTTGCATGATTTTAGGAGATCACGATTGTGTTTCCTTGTGGAGGTTCGTGCGCCCAATCCAACGCAATCTTTCTTTAATTACTTCTCTGGTTCCCCCGGCATACCGAGCTGCTCGCTGGTTATGAGTGATGCGAGGCCTGACGAGGCCCTATAGTTCGTATGCGGGCGCCGAGACCCTCCACATGACTCGCAGATTTCTGGCCGAAGGCCTAAGCTCGTGACGGGCCCTTCCCCGGCCCTAGCAGGGGCCCAGATAAGGTTCTTGATGGATTACGACTTGGGCCCTTACTGGGCTTAGATGGGGGCCTGTGCTGACGCGGCGGCCGTATCGTAATCGTGTGGTAACATGTATGACCTTTCATGCAATTATTCCTAAAATAAAATAAAAAATAAAAATTGGCCAATGCCCAACATGTGTAAAAAAAAATCCTAAAATAAAATAAAAAATGAAAATGGGCCAATGCCCAACATGTGTAAAAAAAAAAAAAATCAAATCCAATGTTAACTCGACAACACTTAAAAAAAAATTCAAATTCAATGTTGTCGAGTTACTCGACAACATTATAAAAAATAAAATTAAATAAAAAATTCAATTTGTTTATAAGATAAAATAAAAAAGATTAATGGAAAAATTGAATGAAAATGTGTAAAATAAAAACAAATAAGGAAAAATAAACTAAAGAAAAAAAAATTGTGAAAAAAATTAGAAAAAGAAAGGAAATGGAAAAGCCTACATACAAAAAAAAAAAAAAAAAAAAAAAAAAAATTGAGTGAAGTTACTGTTCATTGGCGAGTTTTTTTTTTTTTTTTTTTCCCTTGGCCTTTTTTCTAATTTTTTTTATTTGACAAGATTTTTTTTATTGTAGAGTGTGAACTTCAGAAAAAATGTTAGCATCCAAGTATTCCACATAGTTTCTACATTTCGCTGCCTAATGATCATCTGTTCAATCTTCCAAATACAGCCGTAACAATTAAGTTCCCAAAACCAAAATATAAATGTACCGAATATGCAACAATTACTTCAGAAATTAACTTAATGTCATTGCTTATAATGCATATTTATTGATTTCAAGAAGAACAGGGAGAAAGCACATGAATTTAGTTTCTTTCCGAACAATAACCTGTGCTGAGAACTGAAAATGTCACTAAAATAATGGTACTGGAAACATTTCCAACATATCAAATACATGCATAACACTGCAAGTATTACATAGATCTCTCACATTAATCTTGACAACAAAAACTCACTGAAGCTCAACATTTTATGAATATTTTTATACTCGACAATCATGCATGGTTGGTATTATGTACTGTGAATTAATGGAAACCACATGCCCAATTAAAAGGTTTAAAATTGAACTTCAACAACTGAAATCTTATTGGTAGTATCTAATATGACTATGCAACTCCCATAATTAGTTATCAGTGTGTTTGACATGGCTGTCGAGTTAACCAACCATGTTGAATGATTATAGTATAGTAATCTGATTGCTATTTATAATGATAATAATTTCATCAATAAATTAAATACAGAAAAGAATTTACTTTCGGAGTAACCAATAATTTCAGAATGATTAATTTTCCATAGATGTCACATAATGAGTTATCAGTGTGTTTTTGGTAATGGTTGTCGAGTTAGCTCGACAACCATGTTAAGTGATTGTAGTATCATAGATTAAAATAAATCTAATAATAGATGCAAATTACCCTTTTTCCTATGTTTATTTATACTAATTAGTCGTGTTCAATAATGCGTACAAAATATACATTAAGTTGCTAGACTTCAAGCTGGCCTAGGTCATGCTCCCCTTGAGGTTTAGGATGCAATTTTTAGCTTCATTTGTGTTATTCATTCTGCTAATTGTTTGTATTTTTATCTGGTGAGAGGGGAATTGTTCTAGTGCTCTGACTCTAAGACCATTTTAGTTGTCTAATGCACTTGTTTTATACAATTGCATAAGTTTAAGAGTTGAAATTTGTTGGTTGTCGAGTAACTCGACATCACTCGACAACCACAATATATACAATGTCTCTTAAGCTGTCCACCATTGTCCACTATTACTCTATACAGATATATATCTCCTACTGAAGAAAATGACCAGTCCCTTCCAAAATTCACCAAAATATTTTTCGATCACAAATCAATGTTTAATAAAAGAAATCTCTTACACCCAAAATAAAAAATAAAAAAATCAAAATTGAACACCAAAAAGAGTTTTAAATGCAAATCAGAAACCCAAGTTATATTTCTAATCACATCAAAACTCAGATGAAAATTGATAGAATCCCTCATACAAAAATTGACAGAATTCCAAATTACCAAAATAGAGATTTTCCAATTACCACAAAGGTCCAAACCCTTCAACAAGCTAATCAAATCAATTTTTTTGTAGTAATTCAAATTTGACAGAATAAAAAAATGTTTTCAAATTTTGGTTACTCCCTAAAATTGAGCTAAGCATGAAAAACTCAAGTGATCCATTATTTTTCTTATAGTGGTAAAAAATCTTGATTTTGTGAAGAAGAAGATACGTGACCAATAGTGAATGGGATTGTTGAGACAAACCAATCATTAATCTTTAAAAACAAATAATAATAATAAGTCAAAGATTGCGGCTTCAATGTCAAAACGACGGCGTATTGGACAAAAAAACTACAGTAAAAAATTTAAGACTCTTATATTATTGTAAGGATATAGAGATTCTATGATTGATAAGATGTACAAGTAAGAGAAAATGACAACATTTTTTAAATTCTTACGAAAGAGTAGCAGAGAATTTGCACGTTTTCATTTGCAATTTGGTCCCAAAACTTGCCAAGGAGAGGTTTTTAAGAGCGAGCTTCAAAAAATACAACAATTGGGTGTTACATCACACATGTGGTTGAATGTTTATGAAGCATGGACCAGTTGTACGAATAAAATACAAAAAAGAAATATGCTGATTTTATCTTCATAAATAATAACAAAAGAATTATTGTAATTTTGTTCATCAACTAGATGGTTCAGGAGACACAGATGCTATTAATTGGTCGCAAATTTTTCTCCCAATTTTGGGTGGGTGTCCATGGAATCAACTACAGATTTTTTGATGTACTGTAGCTTCCTTTGAAAATTTTAATTTATTTAGGATGTTTACATCTTAATAATTATTGTAATTTTGTTCATATACAAGATTACAATGCATAAATTTAAAATAAATCTAATATTAAAATTCAAATTAAACAGTCAAATAGAAATTTAAGATAATAAAAATAAAATAGGTAGTAAGATTAAAACAATCTTAAACATATTTAAAAAATTATACAAAACTAAAGTTGTTAATGAATTTGTTATTAGATTGAGTTATTAGATATAATAAAAATTATACAAAACTAAAGTTTATAAAATGGTTATTAGATTGAGTATTTTTATGTTGTTGAAATAAAGTGGTTAATGAATGTCTTCCGTAATAGAATCAACAAATGTAGTGGTAAACTGGTAATAATGGTAGTAATATATATACTCGTGAAAGTTAAATTTTTATTTAAAAAAACAAAAAATTGGTAGATATAAGTGTAAATCTAACCACATATCATAATATCATATCAGCCTACCAGGACCCCATTCATCTGACAATTTTGTCAATGTGCCACTCTAATTTAGTAATTTTCCTTGTGCATGTCATTTCTGGAGTTCGTAAGTCCTCCATCTCTTTTCACATCTTTATTATTATTAATTTTTTGTGTTAATTTAAATAAGTAGTTTAAATTAGAAATAATTGTATATTTGGTATTCAATCTTTTAAAAACATTGAAAATATACTCTTAATCTTTAAAAATAACATTTTTGTAAAATTTAAAAAATTTAGATTGAATACACCTAAATTTTTTAACTCTATAATAAAAGTCATTAAAAAATCTAGAACAGTGAACATGTTTGGCTAATATTTAAAAATGTAAAACTACTATGTTTACCGATAATTTTGAATATTTTTAATTAAATTTTTTTATTTTAAAACTAACTCTTAATTACTTCTTCTTTTTTTTTTTTTTTAGTCAAACGTGCTCTAATATTTCAGAGCATTGCATTAATTTTACCACTTTTTTTTTTTAAATTAAGGATTGACGAGACAGTGTTATATGATCATATATGGTTACCATCCTTCAAGGTACTTTGAGTCCTCACAAGAAACAGCTTAATTATTAAAAGAAATATTGTGAAGGTCTGTCTTATAGGTTGGTTTGTTGGCTCTCTCCCTTAGTCTCTGTCACTCGTGCACATCCTTCGATTTACAATATGCCTAGTCAATAAACATTTGGCACAAGTGGGAGGCTTCGCTTTCGAGACTTTTTCCTTATCAGAAAAAACAGCTTAATTATTAAAAGAAAAACTTCAAAGAGGGGAAATCAAGAGATATGGGAACTATATATTTATTATTGGAGATAAAAATTTAAAATAAATAAACATATTTTTTCTTTAACATTTTAAAATTTTAAATGAGATACTTGAGTGTCCGGCCTTCATTTTGTACGTTAAAAAAAATTAATGATAATATTTAAATAAATAAATACAATTTATAAGTAAGTCGAAAAATACAATCAAACTCAACAATGAACAATTACATAGAAAAATCTTCAAAGAATGGGGAGATCTAGAAAAACTCGGAATTTACTTCCTAACTATAGTAAAAGAGCCAATCTTGGATTCACTATTCCTAAGAAATGGTCTTAAAAACGGCGTCGTTTCCTTCCTATTTCATTGTACAGTTTTGGTCATCTGTTTCTTTTGGCCCACGCCTACCAAATTTCCTTCATCCACCTGTTCTCTGGTTCCCTGTAACATCTGTCTTCCCTCCTTCATTTCCCGACTTGGAGTCTTCCACCCAACGCCGTCCGGACCTCCAGCTCCCTTCCTTTTCTTCCCTAGCTTGCTGTGTAATTTCTTGTAAACGATTTTCCTCCCTTTCCTTATCGGCGGTGAGATCCCGTAGCCCACGCTGACCTTCGGTCCTCCACGTTCTCTTGGCTGCCCTATTGTACTTGGAGTCTTCTACCCCACGCCGTCCGGATATATCAAACCCTTGTTTGCTTGAGATTCTTCTTCCTTATATCAAATTCACGAATCGAAGCAAGATCTTTAATTAACGCACCACAGTTTTGTGGCCAGTACATTTTCTTCCTGATTCCTTCACAAACCCTTGTTTGCTTGAGATTCTTCTTCCTTCTTTCAAACTCACGAATCGAAGCAAGATCCTTTATTCAGATCTAAAAAATCAGAATCTGATCTGTGCACAAAGTGCTGCAATTGTAACAAAGTGGAGATAAGGCAGATTTCATGAGTGGATAGTCCAATACCCTGTCTATGATCGATTCTCCCATTTGCAGATTTTATTGTTTGGTAAGTGATTTCTGTTGGTCATTTCGAGAATTTGTGTGCTGCTTTGTTTGTTATATTTGTAATCGATTTGTCCCTTTGCACTAAAACCTACTTTTGATCAGTAGTACTTTTACCTGCTGTTTGATCGTTTGGGGAAACATTTTGATAAACCCATTTTTTTTGCTGTCAATTAATATTGGTGTTTTTTGTGTATTTGCTGGGATGGTTTCTTGCTTTTTTGAGAAAAGATATTGCTCATGTTTGATCAACCCAAAACCCAACCGCATGAAGTAATTTTCCCTTTTTGTGTTTGTTTTTCCGTCCACCGCCTATGGGCACATTACGTAGAGTGCCACCTTTAGTCCAGTGCCTCTTACAAGCTTTACAGAAATGGCGAGGTTGAGATTTGTTGTAATTTTTGTAATAACATAACTTTGTGTTCGTTGAGTCACACCTCGGACACTTCGAAAGCTCTGATTGTTGGTGGCTCCGCCGTATAAATGGCGGCAGTTTTGGCAGGTCAACAGCTTCTGATTGCTGCAAACTTTGGGTCCAATCAAACCCTCCATCGTCCGAAACCTGTTTAGTACTTACACCCATAATTGAATTCAAATCAAGAACACCGAAATATCTTTAGGAAAAAAACAAGATTGATATATGAACTCTAGCCTTGGGATCAAAATGAGAAGTACGAGGAGAATTTAATTCTCTAATAAGAGATTGAACAATGATCTTAGGAAGGTGATGAGAAGCAAGAATTAAATGTGTGGGATTCTCTCTCTCTCTCTATATATATATATATATATATATATATGTAAAACCTATATCTATCTGTGAAAACAATAACAATAACTCAAGGTTGTATTGTATGGTCCAGAGGGTGTTATTGATATATGTGGGGTTCATTATTTGGTGTCAATTATATAAAATTATACCACTTTGGTTTCCCTCTTTATAATTATTAAATGAATGTGTAGTGCATGGAAGAATTTCTAAGTCTGTGACTTGTGATTAATGAGGTTATAATTTCCTAACTATAGTAAAAGAGCCAATGTGGGGGTCACTATTCATAACAAATGTTCTTAAAAAATGACGCTGTTTCCTTCCTATTTCCTTGTACAGTTTTGTTCATCTATTTCGTTCGGCCCACACCGTCTACATTTCCTTCACGCGCCTCTTTTTCTGGTTGGCTGTAAGATCTCTCTTTCCTCCTTCATTCCCGATTTGAACTCTTCTTCCCCACGCCATCTGGACCTCCATCTCCCTTACTTTTCTTTCCGAGCTTTGACCTCTGTTTCACATTCTCTCTTCTTTCTTTTTGCGCAGAAAGATTAGGGTTTTCTCGTTTTATCTTGGGCTTTTGGTGTATCAATCGTCCCCATGGCCCCAGATCTTGGTAAGTTTTAAGCATTTTATTTTCAATTCCATCTTTTTTTTTTTTAAATCGATGTTTCTGGTTGAATGACAGTCTTTTCCTTCTCCCCCTCCCCTATTTGTTTTTTTTTTAGAACTTCAGGGTTTTGTTTTGGAATATTTAATTGTATAATAATCTTGTAATTATAATCTCTATAAATGTGTTCAAAAGTTCAAGCTCGTAAACATAATTTTAAACTATATAAAGGGCAGCTTCTATATAAATTGTTTGTAATGCCATATTTGGTATAGTGCTTCTTGGTACACTTAGGAAATTGGACAAATAGTGACTGGGGGTTTCTATTACTTTCTCTATTTTTTTTTTTTTGGAAATTCACGTTGTTTTTCATATGTACATTGTAGACATTTCATTGTGGTCAGTTATGATTTTGTTAATGTTAG
Source organism: Forsythia viridissima (assembly GCA_030279155.1). Classification (NCBI taxonomy): domain Eukaryota; kingdom Viridiplantae; phylum Streptophyta; class Magnoliopsida; order Lamiales; family Oleaceae; genus Forsythia; species Forsythia viridissima. The sequence goes on along the minus strand of CM059038.1, from coordinate 45,197,048 downwards.
AAAATGTTTTACATTTATGATTAAATTTCTGGTATATGATATTTATGGGTAGTTCCTTCGTTGATCTGCATATTTTGTCTTCTTGATTATTTATTGGGCGGAGGTTTGGCTTTTTGTCAAAATTATCGTATTTGGTATTCAATCCGTTCATATTGTTGCATTCTAATTTTTTTAAATGCAAATATCGTTGTTCCATTCTTGTACCATACACTTTATACTTGTGTATTAAGGATCATTAGTTCATTAGCTTGTCGTTGAATTATGTGAACTGTTAGTCTTCATGTTTTTTTCACAACTATTTATATTTTTTATAAACAAGTTTAACCTCTAATGTGTCTTTCATTCAGCTAATTTTGTTGTGTTCTATATCTATAGGGAAGTACCTTATGCCAATGGACTAGGATGGTTGTTGTGTAATTGATTCAAGAAAAAACAACTACACAATAGGCGTCCTCGTGAACTATATGCTGAGCATCGATGTGAACAAATTATGCAATTACCACATAGTGATCTCAATAGTTGTTTGTTAATGGATGACAAAAGGGCTTCATAGAATAGGCGGCGTAGGGAATTATATGCAAGAAAAAAAGAACTGCGTCGACAGGAATTGGTCGTCAGCGGAGAAAACCAACCAGTGCGAAAGAGAAAGTCTAGGCGTCTCACAGGGTTGGCAGGTACATGTTCTGACATTATCTGGGTCATTGTGTGTGTTAAAAAATTTAATGAAGTGGAAAAAATGTCGATAAATCTTCTTCTTTATGTTTTAGATTATTAAATACTATGCAGTTTCACCTGTAACACAAGTTATCTTATTTGTTTGTTAGCGATGGTGTGAAGGCTTATTTCATGGTATTTGTGTTCGTTTTTTTTATTGATTTAGTACTATGGATGTGTCAGGTTCTGATGATACGATATCAATACATATTGGAGAAGTAACTACGGATAGGACAATAGATGTTTCCGATGAGCCAATTGAGGGTGTAGAAGAGATTGTTGAAAGTGCAGGTATGGAGAGTATTCATTTTCCAAGCGTTGATGTTCGCATGTGTCAGTCAATCTGGTTTATTTTTAAATTTGAACAGTACGATGTTTTGTATGTATGGAATCAACTTTATTTCTTAACTATTTATACAAAATATGCATCAAGTGATCATTTTGTTGTTCATGCTTTCACTGCAGAAAATGAAAGGTGTGCTACTCCAGAATGCACAGGTAATTCTCTCATTTCTTTACATATGTGTACTGGTTCCATAAGCTTCATGGGAAATCGTTCATTGGACAATGGTTTGATTCTTCACACCATCCCTACTTCATCGTTTATATTAAGATTGTCAACGGTTTGTACTTATTGTGGGGCTAAACAATTCTATAGAGAAAGTAAAGGATTTTGTTGTTCGTATGGAAAAATCAAACTGCATAGTGTTGATGTTCCCGATGAGTTATATGAATTATTTACGTCAATGTCAAAACAATCTGAGGAATTTAAAACATATATTAGAACTTACAATAGTAATTTTGCATTCACGTCGTTCGGTGTGAAATATGATCGTAATTTATGTAAAAGAAATAAGGGTATTTATACTTTTAGAGTGCAAGGACAGATTTCTCATTATATCAATGAAATCTTGCCTATCGATAGTCGTCCTTCTTATCTACAGCTGTATTTTTATGATACTGAAAATGAATTGAAAAATCGACTAAATATTTCAGATAGACTATCTGGAGAGATTTTACAAAAGTTGATTAATATTTTAGAAGTTAATCCTTACTCGAGGTTTTTTAGGAGTCTAAGCAATATTCCTCATTTAGAAACACATACACTGAGAATAAGATCGATCCCTGGGAATGATCAACGAGTATATAATGCTCCATCAGCTTCACAAGTAGCAGCGATTTGGGTTGAAGAAGATTTGTCTGCAAATATTAGAATGCGTGATATATTGGTCCATTGTCATTCAGGTGCCACGCATAAAGTACACTATTATTTTGGGTGCTATGATTCTCTTCAATATCCTTTATTATTTCCAAGTGGAGAAACGGGTTGGCATGAAGGCATTGAACGATCAAATGGTCAACATATTGAAAGTACTGTTGTTAATGATGGTTCATTTAATATCAACCAAATTTGTTCTGTTGAAGAACTAATTGAAAACGAAACAACGAGTGAGCATCTGACAGGATTTCTTTGCTTTGTAATTTTTTTCTAAAATTATGTGGTGTTTTTTTAACTTACCTTTTCTTATGTTTTTTTTCAGTTATGAAGAAGAAGAAGAATAGATTGCAAATTTCTTGTCGGGAATATTATTGTTACAAATTACAGATACGTTATGCTGGTAAGTCAATTTTGTTACATGCGGGTCGTCTTTTACAACAGTATGTAGTTGACATGTATGTTAAAATAGAGACTTCTAGATTAGATTATTTTAGAAATAATCAGAATGAAATACGTGCAGAGCTTTATCAAGGAATTATTGATAGTATACAGGTAGGTGTAAGTAGGGGTGATCAGATTGGTCGACGAATTGTTCTTCCTTCTTCTTTTACTGGTGGTCCTAGGGATATGCAAAAAAGATATATAGATGCGATGGCGTTAGTTCAAAAATTTGGGAAACCTGATATATTTTTGACTATTACTTGTAATCCAAATTGGCCTGAAATTAATGAAGAGTTAAAATATAATGATGAGACGCAAAATCGACCTGACTTAGTTTCTCGAATTTTTAGAGCAAAATTAGAAGAACTTAAAAATGATTTGTTCAAAAAAGAAATCTTTGGTCCTATTGTTGCATATATATATGTGATAGAATTTCAAAAAAGAGGACTTCCGCATGCTCATTTCTTATTAATATTACGGCGTGATAGAAAGTTATTTTCCATTGATTTAATTGATAAATTTGTGTGCGCTGAGATTCCTGATAAAGATGAACATCCTCATTTACATTCAACCGTTTTAAAACATATGATGCATGGTCCGTGTGGCACATTGAATCCTAAGAATGTTTGTATGCAACCAAATGGACTATGTATGAGCAAATACCCAAAAGAATATATATTGGAGACTTCTTATGGCGATGATGCATATCCGAGATATAGACGTCGCAATGATAACAAAAGAGTTAAGATTAGAGGCCAATTGTTAGATAACAGATGGGTTGTACCGTATAATTCGTATTTAGTTGCAAAATTCGATTGCCACATTAATGTAGAAATTTGTTCGACCGTTAAGGCTGTAAAATATTTGTATAAATATGTTTACAAAGGACATGATCGGATAGCTTTCTCTGTGGATGCCGATAAAGATGCTGAAGTTATTGATGAAATTAAAAAGTTTCAATCAGCTAGATGGATATCTCCACCCGAAGCTGTGTGGAGAATTTTTGGATTCACTTTGTTTGAAGTGCATCCATCGGTTATTTCACTACAATTGCATTTGCCAAATAGTCAAATAGTTACATACCGGAAATTCGACGATCTACAAAGAATTATTCGTCGAGATCATGCACAAAAGACCATGTTAACTGAGTACTTTAGTATGAATGTTATTGATGAAATTGCAAAAACACTTTTGTATAGAGATTTTCCTCAATACTTTGTTTGGGATAGCAAGGACAAATGTTGGACTCATAGGAAAAAAGGTCGTGTTATTGGAAGGCTTGTGGCTGCCAATCCATCAGAAGGTGAAAGATATTATTTGAGAGTTCTGTTAAATCATATTAAAGGATCAACCTCTTTTGAAAGTCTTAAGGTTGTCAATGGAGTTTCAGTTTCTTCATTTCGTGAGGCTGCACTTCTCCACGGTTTGTTAAGTGAAGATAATAGTTGTGAACTTTGTTTGCAAGAAGCCTCGACGTATCAAATGCCTAGCTCATTGAGACGTTTATTTGCTACTATTTTGGTATACTGTGCTCCAACTGATCCAGTGAATCTATGGAATAAATTTAAATGTTATCTTTATGAAGATTATATACAATGTAGTGTTTCTTCCTTAGAAGCAGAGTTAAAGACATTACAGTGTATTAATACATTGTTGGAGCCAATTGGGAAAAACATCAATGAGTACAAGTTAGTACCATATGAAGTCAATTTAAGAGAAGATCAGAGGCTGGCACAATTCATAGGTGAACAATTAGAAATTCCAGTTTCAGAAATAGATTTAGCTTCTACATCTACACTTAACGAAGAACAACGATTTGCCTATGACACAATACTAGAGAAAATTTTTAATAATGTTGGTGGCATGTTTTTTGTTGATGGTCCAGGTGGAACTGGAAAAACATATCTGTACCGAGCTTTGCTTGCATTTTTGAGATCAAAAAATATCATTGCTTTAGCAACAGCATCATCTGGAGTTGCTGCTGCGCTTCTACCAGGTGGTCGTACGGCTCATTCAACGTTTAAAATTCCGCTTAATATAGACTGCAACACTGCCTGTTCCGTAAGTAAACAATCTGCTCTAGCTGATTTATTTAGAATTTCTAAATTAATTATATGGGATGAAGCTCCGATGGTTAATCGTTATGCAATTGAAGCATTAGATAGAATGCTACAAGATATAAACGACTGTAGCATACCATTTGGTGGGAAAGTTGTAGTTTTCGGAGGAGATTTTCGTCAGATTCTACCTGTTGTTCAAAAGGGAAAACGAGAAGACATAGTGCATGCTAGCTTACCTTATTCTTATCTTTGGCCTCAATTTAGCAAAATACATTTAATTCAAAATATGAGAGCTAAATTAGATCCGTCGTTCTCAAAATTATTGTTGCGCATTGGTGAAGGAACTGAGAAGAAGCATTGTTGTGATATGATTAGATTATTGCCACAGATAACAATACCTTTTGAAGATGAAATATTGTCTCTTAAAATTTTAATTCGTATTGTATTTCCCGACTTAGCTAATTATGTGGACAATCTCGATTTTATGATTAATCGTGTCATTCTAACTCCAAAAAACGAATTTGTTGATCAAATAAATAATATACTACTAGAAGAATTTCCTGGTCCAAGTTTCACTTATTATAGTTTTGATCAGGCAATAGATGACACCGAAAATACTTTGCAAGAAGATTTTTTAAATACTTTAACTCCAAATGGAATTCCACCGCATGAACTTAGATTGAAATTAAACTGTCCTGTTATTTTACTCCGAAACATTAATCCTTCTGAAGGTCTTTGCAATGGAACTAGACTTGTCTGTCGATCATTTGAAAGAAATGTAATTGACGCCGAAATTGCTGTTGGAGAGTATCGTGGAAAACGGGTATTCCTTCCAAGAATTCCTTTCATTCCAATGTCAGGTGATCAAAATCCATTATCATTCAAAAGGACGCAGTTTCCCATTCGTCCATGTTTTGCTATGACAATAAATAAGTCCCAAGGGCAGACTTTAAATTTCGTTGGATTGTATCTTCCAGAACCTGTTTTTTCACATGGACAATTATATGTTGCTCTATCTAGATCACGAACGAGCCAATGTATCAAGATTTTGATTAAACCCACTTTAAGTGGTGAATCTCATGATCGATGCACTCAAAATGTTGTTTATGAAGAACTATTGAGTTTGGTTAACTCATCCTAATTCTTTCGATCCTCAAATTCATTTTTCGAACATATTTCATTCTATTCGCTCTCTTGGTTTTTTGGGTATTCGTCATCGATATAAATACTCCACAATATCATTTCAATTGTCTGTGTTTAAGATTTATAGTTTAATGAATTATATAGTGCGGTTCGTCTATCTTTATTCTAATATTGTCTTGTGATATATATATATATATATTTTCACACTTTCAATCTTTTTTTTTTCTTATCACATACAAGTGTATATCAATACCTCCCCTTTTATTTTTAATAAATGTAGTTGTTCCTTGAAAAACTCTATCCATAAGCTCCTCATTTGATACTATTTTAGACATTCATTCCTTATTTGCTAATGATAGTTTATTTTAAATACATCATGTACCATATTTTGCATAACAAGAAGCACTTGCATTTATGAAGAATCACAGGCACCGAAAAATCGTACATAATCATGGCTTTAAATTCTTCGACGTGCAAATGGTAGAGTGATGACCCAAAAACGGATTTGAAATATTTTTATCTGCACAAGAAAATAAATATAATATGACACCTCGTCTTATTCTTCTTCTTTTTGTTCGAGTTCGTGAAATGAATTTAATATCATTTTGTCAATTATTCTGGCAATGACGAAATTGTGATACTCGATGTTTAAATCATCATATTTTATTGCGTTTAGATTTGCCATATTTTCGTTATGGTTCCATGTCTTCTACCGGAGATCTTTCATTGGGTGAGTTTTTTTTTTCTTTTTTCCTTTTCTTTCCTTCCACCTTCTGGCTCGTCTCTGTAATTTTTTCTACTTAATGTTTACAGGATTCATGCGACTCAAAATCAAATAACACAGAAGCATAAGATTTTCGTATCAATACATTATAAGCGGCTCCTCTCTAATTGAATGTCAACGCAAAGCATTTGCCTTTAATGCTGGTAGCGAGACATCCAATGCTTCGTATTTTTTCTTACCTTTACAACAAGTAAGTACCTTTTTCTAGCTTTGGACATTACCAATGTTCTTATATTTCATTTGTGACTTCTTTGTTTCTTTTTATGAATAGATATTTAGATCACCTAAATGATTTTCCCTAAAATAAATTTAACACATTAACCTTCCCAACATTGTAGGACAGAGTTCAATTATACATTTTTCTTTACCACAGGAAACTTGAAGATGAGATTTAATATCTTTTATATATGTGATTTCTTTGTTCGCTCTGGAATGTGTATTAGTTCTTCCATCTTCATGATCCTACTTCTCTAAACTCTATAAATGGGATACTTATTCCATTTTCACTAACACTAGACGTTAAAGTGATGATAATTGATATTGATTTTCTTCTTGTTTCAACTATTGTTGTCTTTATTGAATTAACATATTGTACAACCCACAAGAAGAGAGTTGACAGCCGACTAGAAAATTATTACTAGAGATAAGAAACAAAAAATAAATTACAATAACAAATGATACTTAACAATCCAAGTCGTAGGCGTAAAACTTATACCTTGTATGACAAATTATTGGTTGGTACCTAGAGCATAAATCATGTACATAAATCACAGCACTTTGTGCATGAAAACCTTATAATGCTAGGGATTAAAACTAAGGTAAAACATCTGATAAAGCAGAGATTAATAAATAGGGTGTAAAGGTTAGTATATAATTTGGCTTCAGAATAAGTTCTTGTTACTTTGTGATTCAAGGCTTTGTTAGTTGCATTTTTTTTCCTTTTCTTGGAATATGGAATTTTGAAGAGCTAGAATTGGTCGTAGAGGAACAAAAGAATATGAAGGCTTGATAAATGAAGCTCTACTCTTACCTTTAAATGTAAACCTTTTACTTTCAAACCTCAGCTAAAACAATTATCTCATATTTTAAAATATACCACATCACCCATCTACTGTCTTCACATAAGATGAGTCAAATAGAATTAGATCAAAACTAGGGAACTACTCAAAAGCATCATAATTTATTTGTCAGTTACAATCATCCAACTATAATATAAGAGCCAAAGTGAGGATTTCCACTGTTCACCAGATGGTCTCGAAAGGACCAAAACGGCACCGTCTCCATCTACCTGAAACGACGTCGTATTCACGTGTTGTTTTATTTTGTGCCCATTTTTTCCCACAAACTTCTTCCCTGGCTCTCTTCTTCTGCAATCTCCGAATCTAATCGCCCCTTTGGTCAGGCATTTGCACCTCTCTGCCGCCGACATCTGGGTAGTTTCTGTTCAGCGTTACTCCGACGACTTTCAGCAGAAAAGAATCGGTGCTGAAATTGACGCCGGGTACTTCTCTTGTTCCGCTTGATCCAACACGGGTCACCCATATCTCTTTGCGCCACTTCACACGATTTTCATCCCTGGCTCTCTTCCTCTGTGGGTCTCCGATTTTGGTCCCCCCCTTTCATCGGTCGTTTGCATTGTCCTGCTGCCGACATCTAGGCAGCCTCCGTTCTGCGTTGCTCCTGCGACTCGCACCAGAAAATAATCGGTGCTGAACTTGACGACGGTTATTTCTTGTATTCCGCTTGATTCAGCACGGGTCAATATTTTTGCACTATTGTGTTTTCATCTAATTTCTAAGTAATCTCTTTCATTTTGCAGCCTCAGCCGCTTACTCTCTCTCTAGATTCATATATCGAAGGTATGCTTATTTAATTGTATTTTCAGTTTGCATATTTATGCAAAACCATGGATGTATATGTATATTTATGTGTATGGATGTATGAATCTATATTTTAGGTATCAATGGCGTGCTTCACGTCTGAATATTGTATGAACACGAATTTTTTTTTTGGTATGTTGAAGTTTTACCTTTGGTGATGCAGCTTAATGCTAAATCCGATGTTAGACACGAGCACATGCTCAAATCCAACAGACAAACCATCTAGCAGTGTCACGTTACAAATTTCTGATACAGATTGTGCGAGCATTAACAGAAAGTCTGATGAACAAATAGATCTCACCGTCTTGTCTTTGGAAAATTCTAATACCAGTCAACAGGCAGAAAAACAGCCACGTCATAAAATCAGCAAAGACATTGGGTTTCATGAAGCTAAAGATTTCATCCTGCTTCCAACTATTGCCGAAGACAACACTGCACACTTTTAGCATTAGAGCTCAGTGTCATGAACCTGGAAATTGTGTTTTTTGTCGGAATGATATTGTCAGATTATCTACTAATATCCTCTTATCTCATTAGTGTGCGACAGTGATTATCTTGCTTCAAGAGAGCTAGATTGTTTTGCGGTTAGGCTATTGTGTAAAATTTCATTCGTTCGTCGAGTAACTCGGGCAACTCGATTGTCAGTTTGTGAAGCTACTTGAGCTATTGAATAGATTAATTTCGTATCACAAGTTTAATCGAGTAACTCGACAAACGTGATTTTGGGTTTGTCGAGTTACTCGAGTAACTTCAACAATGCATATTTCTCATTTTATAGTTTACTTTTTGTATTTAAATTATGTAATACACTTAATTTTTTTTATTTTTTAGTTTTTTCGTGTTATTTTTTAACCAACTCGTGGAACTCAAATTTAGATTTGTCGAGTTACTAGATAAATTAATCATAATAAAACAATATATAATATATTGTATTGATTGATTATGATATATATTAAATTTATATAATATATATTTTACTTTGCTATATTCTAATAAATAATCATTTAAATACAATTATGTATGTGCTTCATTTATCAAATAAGTTAACAAATCCAAATTTCATGTTTACACGTTCCTCGAATAATAACATTACAACATTCAAATTAAACAAAATAGTCAATGTATTAAATAATTTAAATAAAATACGCTTCAAAAAATAAAAATTATGCATTTCATTAGTTTCTTCAGTAACTCGGGAAACCCGATTTTAACTTTGTCGAGTTATGCTCTACAATGAATAATGAGTTCTTTTATATCAAAAATATTTCATATTCTATAACCTAATATAATATGTTATAATAAATTAGCTATTATAAAAAAAACTCGACAAAAACCCAACAGAACCCACGTCTAATCACTCAAGTAACTAAAACTGTAATATTATATATACTTGAAAAAAAAAGAAGACAAAAGCCCACATCTAACCACTCGACAAAATTATTAAAAAAAAATATTTAAAAAGTAATGTTGTCGATGGCGTGAACGGTTAATTTCTATAATTTCTATTTCACTCTTTTTTAAACAAAAAAAAAAAAAAAATTTTGATTCTTAAACATATGCAGCATTTATTTAGAATAATTTGTAAAAAAAAATAGAAACAATTTACCTTACAATTCAAAGGTTTTTTGGATTAAAAAAAAAATATATATAACAAAAAAAAATGTAAAGTCAAAATGGGCTTAAAAGCCCATTTTGATTGATATTAGTGTGTGTTTGTCGAGAAACTCGACAAACACACACTCAAATTTGTTTTTTTTAATTTTTTTTTTTTTTAAATGTATGTGAGTGTTTGTCGAGTTACTCGACAAACACCCACTCCTCCACGTAAAATCAAACTGGGTTTGAAACTTTTTTAATTTTTTTTTTCAATATTGGGGGTGTGTATTTAACAAACACACCCCCCAAACAATAAAAATGGGCTTTTTAGCCCATTTTCAACTAACTTTTTTTTTAATTTTTTTAATTTTTTAATTTGGGTATGTATTTGTCGACCGCATTTTGACCTTTATTTATTATTTTTTTGGTGTGTTCTTTTTTTTATAGTTTAGTAGCAAATAGATTTTCATTTAATTTTTTACTATTTTATTTTATTTTTTCTTATAAGCAAATTGAACACAATGCTCTCTAAAATTTGCTTATAAAAAAATAAAATAAAATAGTAAAAAATTAAATAAAATTTTATTTGCTACTAAACTCTTAAAAAAAACACAATAAAAAATTAATAAATAAATGTCCAAATGTGCTCGACAAACACACGCCCAATTTTAAAAAAACAAAAAAATCTAGGTTAAGTTAAAAATGGGCCAAAAAGCCTATTTTAATTGTTTGGGGGTGTGTGTTTGTCAAATACACACCCCAATATATTTAAAAAATTAAAAAATTAAACAATATCAAAATGGGCTTTGGTTTTTGGGTGGTTTGAGTTTGTCGAGTTGTTCGACAAACTCAAACCCAAATAGTAAAATAAAAAATTGAATAGGCAACTCGACAAACTCAAACCCAAATAGTAAAATAAAAAATTGAAAAGGTAAATGCCTATTTTAATTGTTGGTGTGCTCGACAAACACACACCTAATATAAAAAAAATTAAAAAAAGTCAAATAGGGCCATTTTGCACTTAAATATATATTAAAAAAATTAAGAAAGATCAAAATGGTCCCATTTTGATTATTGGCTCGACAAACACACGTCCAAATAAAAAAATAATAACAAAAAAATTAAATGCTCGACATTTTTTGTTAAAAATACATAAATATAATTTCTTCAAAAACGTGCAATACCTCCATTATTCTAACTGATTAACATCCCCAATACATTTAATAGTTAATCTTGGATTCAAGAAGTTTCCGAAGGGCTCCAATCATGTGAACTTGAGTGGGGTACTAACAAAGAGTTTGTCAAATGAGGCTGTTTCTCTGAAAGATCTCAATATGGTGGAGAGAAATTTTACTCCTGAAGACCATTCGTCAACGTAAACCAGTTGACAAAAATGAGGCTGCCAAAACTAGGAGACTTGTCGAGTTGCTCGACAACAACCATGGTTGTCGAGTTGGTTGTCGAGGTTGTCGAGCAACTCGACAACCATGATGGTTGGTTGTCGAGTTGCTCGACAACCATAGTTGTCCGCAAGCACGGTACCTGACTACCGCCTAGCGCCGGAGCACGACCTCCCCACCGCCTTGGATAGTACACTGAGTGTAACTTTTGACAAGATATACATACATTTTATATATCTCCTTTCCTTACAAACATTTAAGAGTGAGTTTGGGAATCACTGTTAAACATCAACCAATATGACATTGTTTGGGGGCTTTTTTTTTCTCCAATTGGGGATATAAGATCACCAGCTTCAGTTTACTTTTTTTATTTAAATTATGTACTACACTTAAATTTTTAAATTTTTTAGTTTTTTCATGTTATTTTTAAATCACCTCATGAATCTCAAATTTGGATTTGTCAAGTTACTAGATAAATTAGTCATAATAAAAGAATTTATAATATATTGTATTAATTGATTATGATATATATTTTATTTTGCTATCTTCTAATAAATAATCAATTAAATACAAATATGTATGTGCTTCATTTATCAAATAAGTTAACAAATCTAAATTTCATGTCAACACGTTCCTCGAATAATAATATTACAACATTCAAATTAAACAAAATAGTCAATGTATTAAATAATTTAAATAAAAAAAGATTAAAAAATGAAAATTATGCATTTTATTATTGGCTCGAGTAACTCGAGAAACTCGATTTTAACTTTGTCGAGTTATGCTCTACAATGAAAAATCAGTTCTTTTATATCAATAATATTTCATATTCTATAACTTAATATAATATGTTATAATAAAATAACTATTATAAAATAAAATAAAATCTAAATTATAAAACAAAACAATCTTTTACAATTTATTACTTAAGCAACTCGACAAATTGAAAATAAATTTTGTCGAGTTACTCTATAACCTACATGCTAAATACATATATTTTATATTATAGAAATTTTCTGTTTACAATAAAGAGAAACATAAAATATAATATACACAAGTCCAAAAAATATCAAATATATAGAAAAACTATTTTACATAAATTCACACATTTATTTATAATATCTGTAAATCAATTATACTAAGTGAAATCTATAATTACTTATTCAATTTATTTCACAAAAATATTCCTGTTTTATGATTTTTGCTTTTGTATCACATTTTTCATCGAGTAACTCGACAAACATGATTTTAAGTTTGGCGAGTTACTCGAGTAACTTCAACAATGCATATTTTTCATTTTTTTTGTTTTCTTTTTCTATTTAAATTATGTAATATACTTATAATTTCTGTAATAAATATTATTATAAATTATGTTAAAATACTTATTACAATTATTAATTAAAAAAACACATTTATTTTCGTAATATAATTTGACATAATTATTCTAACAAAAAAATTCATTAGTATAACAAATTCTTACTACAATTTATTTTCATAATTTATGATGAATTCTATTTAGTATGAATTTGTCATAACAAATTTATTATAATCACTAGATTATTATAATAATGTAATAATTGATTAATAATATATTACTACATAATTGCTTTTATTATGCTATAAATTTACTATAACAATTTTTAGTTATAATATGTTATACTAATTGCTAAAATAAAATAAAATAAAATAAAATATATTGTATTAATTGATTATGATATATATTAAATTTATATTATATATATTCTATTTAACTATGTTACAACAAATAATTCACTAAATAAAATTTTGTATATGTTTTATTTATCAAATTACTCAAACAATTCAAATTTTCATATTAACGACTTTGTCAAAAAATAATACAACAAATAAAGAATAAATTTTTTTTAAAATATGTTACATATTTTAAATACAAAAGAAACACAAATTAATCAAAATTCTAAATTTCATTGTTTTATAGAGTAACTCGAGAAAGTCGAGTTTGATTTTCTCGAATTACTTCAACTATTGAATTTATTGATTTTATATCCCATTTGTCATCAAGTAACTCGAAAAACATGATTTCAGGTTTTTCGAGTTTCTCCAATAGCTTCAAAATTGCACTTTTCCCATTTTTTTGTTTTATTTTCTTATTTAAATTATGTCATACACTAATATTTTTTGTTTTTTTTTTTTTTCATGTTATTTTTTTACCAACTCGTGAATCTGATATTTTTATTTATCATGTTATTTTTTGCTTCATGTTATTTTTTCTTACTACATAAATTAATCATGACAAAACAAAATATAATATATTGTATTAATTAATTAAGATATACATACAATTTATACGATATATATTTAATTCTACTATGTTCTAATAAATTATACACTAAATAAAATTTTATATATGTTTTATTTTTCAAGTTATAATTTTTCTTAAATATATTACATATTTAAAATATCAAATACAAAAAACAATCATAAGTTTAAATTTCCTCCGTTTGTCGAGTGATTCAGGGAACATCAGTTTCTTATTGTCGAGTTACTTAGGCTATTGAATAGATTCATTTTCTTTTCCATTTCAAATCGAGTAACTCAACAAACATGATTTCCAGTTTGTCAAGTTTCTCGAGTGGCTTAAAAAATGCACATTTTTCATTTTTTAGTTTAATATTTTTTTAAAATTATGTTATAAACGTAATTTTTTTATATTCTTTCTTTTCTCATGTTCATTTTTAAATATATTATAATAAATATATAAAAACACTTTTATCACATACATTTACATATATATTTATAGAAATTCGAAATTTCATTTTCACAGGTTCCTACAACAACAATATTACAACATACAAATTAAACAAAATAATTAATGTATTAAATAAGTTAAATAAAAAAATTTAAATAGATGAAAGTTATGCATTTAATTACTTCGTTGAATTCTTCTTATTTATCAATAAACAAAATAATTAATGTATTAAATAAGTTAAATACAAATATTTATATAAATGAAAATTATGCATCTAATTACTTCTTTCAATAACTTGAAAGAATAAAAAATTATTTAAATATATATCAAATTTTAAATAAAAAACAAAAAACAAATTAATCAAAATTTGAAACTTCTTTGCTTTATCGAGTAACTCGACAAACTAGCATCTCAATTTACCGAGTTACTTCAGCTATTTAAAATATTGATTTTGTATCCCATTTTTCATCGAGTTGCTCGAGTCGCTTAAAAAATTCAGATTTTTCATTTTTTTGTTTCATTTTCTTATTTAAATTATATAATACACATAATTTTTTTAATTTGTTTCTTTTGTCATCTTATTAAATAACCAACTCAATTAAATACAATTATGTATATGCTTCATTAATCAAAAAAGTTAAAAAATCAAAATTTTATTTTCACAGGTTCCTACAACAATAATATTACAACATACAAATTAAACAAAATAATTAATGTATTAAATAAGTTAAATAAAATAATTTAAATACATAAAAATTATGCATCTAATTACTTCGTTGAATAACTCGGACTACTCAATTTTCATTTTGTCGAGTTATGCAATACAATGAATAATAAGTTATTTTATAACAATAATATTTTATATTCTATAACTTAGTATAATATGTCATAATAAAGTAGCTATTATGAAAAATTTTTATGTATTATTTTAAATTAATCTAATATATCATAAATAATTTTATGAAATATAAAAACATAATATAGTGAAAAATTTTTCTAAGAATTAAATTTTTTTTTACAATAATTATATCAAATTGCATTAATTCATTATAATATATATTCAATTTATATGATATATATTCTATTTAACTATGTTCTAATAAATGATTCACTATATACAATTTTGTATATGTTTTATTTATCAAGTTACTCAAACAATTCCAAATACCAAATTCATGAATTTGGCAAAACATAATACAACAAATAAACAATAAAAATTTATTTAAATATATTACATATTTTAAATAAAAATTAAAAATAAATTAATCAAAATTTAAAATTTCATTCTTTTGTCGAGTCACTCGGAAAACTGGTGTTCCATTTTGTCGAGTTACTCCAGCTATTGAAAAGATTGATTTTGTATACCATTTCTCATCGAGTAACTCGACAAACATGATTTAAGGTTTGTCGAGTCACTCGAGTAGCTCAAAAAATACACATTTTGCATTATTTTGTTTTATTTTCTTATTTAAACTATATAATACACTTCATTTTTTTAATTTTTTTCTTTTGTCATGTTATTTTATAACCAACCCAATTAAACACAAATATGTATGTGCTTCATTAATCAAAGAACCAAAAAAATCAAAACTTCATATTGACAAGTTCCTACAACAATAATATTACCACATATAAATTAAACAAAATAATGAATGTATTAAATAATTTCAATAAAAAATACTAAAGAAATGAAAATTATTCATCTAATTACTTTGTTCAATAACATGTAAAACTCAATTTTCAGTTTGTCGAGTTATGCAATACAATGAATAATAAGTTCTTTTATATAAATAATATTTGATATTCTATAAATTAGTATAATATGTTATAATAACATAGCTATTATAAAAAATATTTATGTATTATTTTAAATTAATATAATATAATATATCATAACTAATTTTATGAAATATAAAAACATAGAAGAGTGAAAATTTGTTCTAATAATTAAATTTTTTTTTAGAATAATTATATAAAAATTGCATTAATTCATTATAATATATATTAAATTTATATTATATATATTCTATTTAACTATGTTCTAATAAATGATTCACTAAATACAATTTTGTAAATGTTTTATTTATCAAGTTACTCAAACAATTCAAAATTTCAAATTAACGAGTTTGTCAGAAAATAAGACAACAAATAAAGAAAAAAAAATTATTTAAATATATTAAAAATTTTAAATAAAAAAGAAATACAAATTAATCAAAATTTCAAATTTTCATTGCTTTATCGAGTAACTTGAGAAACTCGCGTTTCAATTTGCTTTATTTATCAGATTACTCAACAATTCGAATTTCCAATTCATGAGTTCGTCGACAAATAACCAACATAAGAATAAAAAATTATTTAAATATATTATGTCTTTCAAATAAAAAAGAAAAACAAAATAACCAAAAATTTAATTTTCCATGATTTTGTCAACTAACTTGTCCAACTCGTATTCGATTTTGTCGAGTTGGTTAATCTATTCAAGAGATTGATTTTGTATATCATTTAAAATCGAGTAACTCGACAAACACGATTTTCGGTTTGTCGAGTTTCTCGAGTAGGTTCAAAGATGCACATTTTTCAATTTTGTTTTCTTTCTTTTTTATTTAAATTATGTAATACACTGAATTTTTTTCATTTTTTTATTTTGTCATGTTTTTTTTACCCAACTTGTGAATCTCAAATTTACCTTTGTCGAGTTACTGGATTAATTCATCATAATAAAAGAAAATATAATATATTATATTAATTCATTATCATATACATTAAATTTATAAAATGTATATTTAATTTTACTATGTTTTAATAAATGTTTTAATAAATAATGAATTAAATACAATTATGTATGTATTTGATTTATTAAATAAGTTAACAAATTCAAATTTCATACTAACAAGTTCCTTAAATATTAATATTACAACATACAAATTAAATAAAATATTTAATGTATTAAATAATTTAAATACAAAAAATTTTAAAAAAATTAATTTATGTATATAATTAGTTTGTTGAGTAACTAATCAAACTCAATTTTGATTTTCTCGAGTTACGTCATATAATGAATAATGATTTTTTTTATATGATTAATATTTCATATTCTATAACTTCATATAATATGTTATAATATATCAGCTATTATTAAAAAATATTATATATTATTTTACATTAATATGATATTTGATACTTAATTTTATGAAATATAAAAACAAAGTGAAGTAAAAATTTGTTTTAATAATTATTTATACTAATTACAAAAATTATATAAAATTCTATTAATTCATTATGATATATATTAAATTTATATCATATATATTATATTTTACAATGTTTTAATAAATGATAGACTACGTAAATTTTGTATATATTTAATTTATCAATTTACTCAAACAATTCTAAATAAAAAGATTCACGAGTTCATCAAAACATAACACAACAAAATAACAATAAAAAATTATTTAAATATATTACATATTTTAAAAAAAAAACAAAAACAAAATAATCAAACTTTTTACTTTCACTAATTTGTCAAATAACTCGAGCAATTCAAGTTCATTTTTGTCGAGTTACTTGAGTTATTCAATATATTCATTTTTTATACTATTTGTGATCGAGTAACTCGACAAACACGATTTTCAGTTTGTCGAGTTTCTCGAGTAGCTTCAACCGTGTATATTTTTTATTTTCTTGTTTCATTTTCTTATTTAAATTATGTAGATCACTTAAATTTTTTATGTTTTTTATTTTGTCAAGTTATTTTGTAACCATCTCGTAAATCTTAAAATTTCTATTTGTCAAGTTACGAGATAAATTAATCATAATAAAAAAAAATATAATATATTGTATTAATTAATTATCATATATATTAAATTTATACAATGTATATTTAATGTTATTATGTTCTAACAAATAATCGATTAACTACAATTATATATCTGCTTAATTTATGAAATACGTTAACAAATCAAAATTTCATATTCACAACTTCCTTCAATAATAATATTGCAACATATAAATTAAACAAAATTATTAATATTTTAAATAATTTAAATACAAAAACTTTTACAAATTTAAATTCATGCACAATTCCAAATTTCATATTCACAAGTTTATCAACAAATAATACAACAAAATAAGAAGAACAAAAATTTTAATGTATTACATATTTTAAATAAAAAACAAAAACAAATTAATCAAGATTTAAAATTTCATTGGTTTCTCGAGTCACTCGAGAAACTCATGTTTCATTTTGTCGAGTTCCTTCAACTATTAAACAGAATGATTTTGTCTCCGATTTGTCATCGAGTAACTCGACAACCGTGATTTTGAATTTCTCGACTTTCTCGATTACCTTGAAAAATACACATTTTTCAATTTTTGTTTTATTTTTTTTATTTAAATTATATAATACACTTAATCCTTTTGTTTTGTTTCTTTTGTCATGTATTTTTTTAACCAACAAAATAATTAATATTTTACATACTTTAAATACAAAAAGTTTTAAAAATTTCAATCTATGCATATAATTAGTTTCTTATATAACTCGAGAAACTCAATTTAGAATTAGTCAAATTATATAATACAATGAATAATGAGTTTTTTTATATGAATAGTATTTCATATTCTATAACTTAATATAATATCTAATAATAAAATAGTTATTACAAAAAAAATTTATATATTATTTTACATTAATATAATATATAATATTTACTTTTATAAAATAAAAAAACAAATTAAAATAAAAATTCCACAATTCATATTCACAACTTCGTCAAAAAATAACAAAACAACATAAGATTAAAATTATTTTCAATATATTACATACTTTAAATAAAATAGAAAAACAAAATAAGCAATATTTTTAATTCCACTGGTTTGTCGAGTAACTTAGGAAAGTAAAGTTTCATTTTGTCAAGTTACTTTAGCTACTGGATAGATTGCTTTTGTATCTCATTTGTAATCGAGTTACTCGACAAACATGATTTTGAGTTTGTCGAGTTTCTCGAGTAACTTCAAACATGCACATATTTCATTTTTTTGTTTTATTTTGTTATTTATATTATTTAATATACTTAAATTTTTTACTTTTTTATTTTTATCATGTTTTTTTGTAACCAACTTATGAATCTCAAAATTTATATTTGTCCAAATACTTGATAAATTAATAATAACAAATCAAAATATAATATATTGATTCTTAATATTTGCTTACACTATATATTTTATTCTACTGTAAGTTTATTTTATATTTTTGAATTTAATATAATATATATTACATATTTTTAATATATATTTTATTATACTACGCTATAATAAATCATATACAAACAAAAAATATATAATATGTTCAATTTATGAGATAGCTCGCCACACACATATTCCGAATTCACATAAATTACTACTTATTTAATCGTCAATCTAGATATATGCTTCATTTTCTGTTTACCAATTACCAATTCCAACCGTCCACTCTTTTCCGCGTCGAGCCTCGTGCTCTGACACCATCTCCATGTTAGAAGTATCTTTGTCCAACATAAGTCATTTCGCATTAAATTGCATTTAATAAAACATCTTCTAAACATTAAATTTCTAGATTTGCCATTATATGATTATATTCAAAATTAAATAAAGATAATTATTATATATACTCTTACAAAACAACTACTTATTGAGTTACTTTATTAATTCTACTCATATAGAATATTTTTTTACCTATTACTTATTATAGTAAAATACAATAATTTATGATATGTCTTTATTATTGATAAAATTAAATATCACAACATTAATTATTATAGACTCTAATAATTTATAACGTCTCTTCATTTTTTAACCTACAATGTATCTTCGTTATCGATAAAATCAAATATATTAGAGTACAATAATTTACATTAATATATAATTTACCTATATAATACATCTTTTGTTATAATATATTATATCAAATAATGATACGATCAAACTTATATATAAGTTTATAAAGTTTCTCGATGGAAAATCTTATATATAGGTTTATCATGTTTCTCGATGAAAAATCTTACACAAAATAACATATCATCAAATCAAGATATTTTTGTGAATTAAATTCAATAAATAATTTTAGAGTTAATAATTAATTTCAGTTTTATATTTACTACTATTAATTAATAAATATTATAAATCTATGTGTTCATTTCCGTAAAAATTTAGCTTTTATATATTTTACATTCTATATATTTATATATATTATATTATAGGTTTCCCTTCATTTTAAATAAAAATATTTTATAGATAACTTTACAAATTTTATTACAAATTTTTCAGTTATCTTAGTAATTAAATATACAATATTGTTTTTGCTTTTAATTTTTTTTTAAATAAAACAAAAATTATATATGTGTTACAATCTATACATAAAATAAAAAATAAATAAAAACTAAAGAATATACCCTTAATCAGTTATTCAACATCCGTGAAAAAATGTTACACGAAAACAAAGATCACAAATTGGGAATATTTATGTGAACTAAATAAAATAAATTTTTACATCAATTTTATGATGTACAATTGAGTTACAAATATTATACATACACATGTAAATATAGGTAAAAATAATTTGTTTATATATTTATTACAAATGTATTCCAAAATATGTATTATTTAAGTTATTCAAATAACTCGACAAACATATATATCAGTTTATCAAGGTATTTCATGAAAATTACAAAAACAAATTAAAAATTATAAAATGAGAATATTTCTATCAAAGAAATTCAATAACAAATTTTACATAACATATAATACAATGAATTTAAAAGAATTGTAAATACATGTATTCATTTGTATATGAAAAATGATTGTATATATCTATTTTAAGATTTCATATATAATTAAAATATCCAAAGGAAACTAAAAATTCGAAAATATACATTTCATTAGTTATTGAACTTTATTATAATATTTTACTATCTATTTTATTTTTTCCCTTTAGAGATACAATTAATCATTTCACAATTAATAAACTAGATTGACTATAATATATTATATTAAATAATAAAATAAAAATATTTTACTTTCGTTCGATTTATCACATAACTTAACAAACTAAAACTTGACATTACCAAGTTGTTTTATGAGGTAAATCGAAACAACCAACTAGAAAGTATATTTAATCATTTTATAATAATAACGATACAACATGATAACTAATAACTTACAAAATTAAATATTTCAAACTAAATATATTAAGAAATCATAAATTTCTTACCAAATCAAACAAAAATGATAAACTAAAACAATGTTTTACATTCATTACTCAAATAACTCCACAAAATCTTTAGCATTCATTTGTGAACTGATTACACATACTTAGAAATTCAAAATTCCAAGCTACTAAAAAACAAACAAACGTACACCCACAATAATAATCAACAATAGAACAAAATATATAAGATTTAAATAGAGAAAATTTCATAACACACAAATATATAAACGTGTTATAAAATCAATAACATAAGTTATGAATTCATCTGCTCATATTAAACCACAACACACAATAATTAATTTTGCTCTTGTTCATATAAAAAAAACAAATCAGCACTAATCTAAACTCAAAATATCATACTATAACTCAAATTTGTTAGATACACTAATAAACTTGCACAAACAATTATATATAACCAACGTATTTTACACTACATAAAATGTCAATCCATAACTACAATAAATAAAATTAAAATCAAAAACAGTTTTCACTTCAATATACAAACATCATAGCTATTCATTTTGTTCATTTGGAACAAAAAAAAATTCATTGTACAAAAAATCAATTACAAGCTTTCCTCTATACAAATCTACTTTCTCCAATTGAACAGCATCAATAGGTATTCCAGCAAGGAGACACTCAACATATTTAATAACAAATATGCCACTGTCACTGCAAGAATGATTGAAAACCTTGTAAGTATATATAAATATGATTACAAATACGAACATTTATTTTCATTTCTTACCTATGTCGAATAGACTGTGGTATCTCAACATAGGGTTTCCTGTAATATTCAAGCGGTTGAATGATCTTTTTGCCAAGGTCTGCCCGATCAGCAACGACATATTTTTGAATAATATCTGGAACAATATGTATGGCAGGAACAACATGTCGATATAACATTGCTTCATCATAAAAGTGGTAATTGTTATCATATACTGTCAGCCTCCAACTTAGTAGATCAACATCAAAAAGGACCCAATACTTATCATCAATAATATCTGGCCACAATATATGATTACAATCTTTCCAACTTTTACCAAAACTTCTGGGAATGGAACCATTCGCATATCTTTCCATAGAACCATGGTAAACAACAGGAACTTTACGAATCAGTTGTCCTGTAGAATCCAATATTTTCAAACCAATACCCCGAAGAAATATTCCAAACCCGCTATCTAGAATTCCATATCTTGATGAAAAAATATCTGTAAAATTTGCTCTTCTTTTTTTAAGCAAAAACATGGCATTATCCATATCCTATAAAAAAAATTTTTTTATAAGAATGTATTCCTAATAGTTTACAATAAACATGAGAGATGAAAAAATACAAATAGGACATACCTCAGCCGCCAATATATATTCACGTTGGCCAATAGATTCTAGCTTTTGCTTTGTCAATCTAATGCCACCACCCCCACCACGCAATCGGACAACATCTCTATAACAAGAAACTTATTATAAATAAAATAAAAATAAAACATATACATAACAAATAACCAAATAAAAAATTCAAACTTACTGATCCTTCGATTTGTGCATCCAACGAATAAATTCAACTTGTCTTTCCTCATCAATATCACAAAGTATAGGAATATGAATAGAACTAGATACCAGAGATGCACTTTCATTGCTATCCTTTTTTTTTTCATCCACTCTCTCCTTCGTAGAAGCAGCCTGCTGTTCTATTCTACTACTCTCCGCAACCGTATGCTTTTCTACTAATGCTCCCTTCAACATGTCTTGAATCTTGAAAATAGAACTATCAATCTTTGTACAAAGTTCTTCACGTAAACTACCAATCATATTACTATGTTCAACTTCTAAACCAACTAACTTTGTATCAATATGTTCCTGTATCTCTTTTTTTTTTTCATCAAAAAATCGTTCACTGCTCCTAGATACAGATGATTCAATCTCATTTAAACAACGCATCAAATCATCTCTTGTACCTGCTAATTGTTGATCAAAGTACAAACGTTGAGCATCAATCATGTCACGAAATTGATTATCAATATAATCTCGTTGCTCATCTCTAAAATTCCCTAACTGATAATCAAAATATGCTCTTTGTTCATCCCCTGTACTACCAAACTGCTGATTAATGTACACTCTTTGTTCATCAAATAATGATTGTACAAATTGATTTGTATCATAATCATCATGATAATTATGCTCATAATCATCTTGATAATTATGCTCATAATCATCATGATAATCCTGCTGATCACTTTCGTGGCCTTCATCCACAATTCGTGCAGGCCAATTATTTACAGGTTCTTCCACAACTATATATGGAGACCAGCCCTCATTTTCACCATCATCTTCGTTCCCAAGTTGTCCAATCTGTTGATCACCTTCATAAAACTCTCCAGCCTCATGAACAATATTCTCACATGGTACTACAACAACTGGATGAACTACATTTACAGGCTCAAATTGTTCTATTTCTTGCCCTACCTCATCAATTTCTTGCGCCTCATACAAAAAATTTTGAACAACTGCATCAACTCGTATATCTCCTACATCCTCTATTAAGACCATCGTATACAAGTATGGTTGTTCAATCTCTTCTGCAGTTGGTTGAAGTATTGGTAGAACATGTATCTATAAATCATAGCAAAAAATAAACATCACTTTCATAACTATTAAACATTTCTCATAAATAATTAAAATTACTTTAACATACCTCAGTTGATTCCAAAAATAAGTCCAAATCTTTCTTCCCAACACGATGTTGTGCATACCAATTTATAATACGTGGAAACATATCATACACTTTTTCACCAAATCTTTCGCCAACCTCACGGCATGCCTCATATATCCAAATCTATAAACAAAATAACCAACACTTAGTCATGACACACATAATATTTTTATCGAGCATTCATTAAATATTAAAAATAATTATACATATTTACCTGGAACACAAGAGGACAACCATATATGGTGTACCTTGCAACTGCAGCACTATTATCAATGCACTTTAACGCACGTCTCTCCCAAGAAGTTAACAACGAACGCAGCAGTATGAAGTAAGAATGTCTTCCCCGTGGATATTCATAACAAACATCCAAATCATCTACCAAAGACAGTGTCTCTATATTTATTTTTTTCCTCTCCCTAGGCCTAATCACTCCTTCAATCAATAATGCCAACCCTAACTTGTACTTATCTTCCTCATTGTCACAATGAATAAAAACATTCTCAAGCTCATTTAACGATATATGAGCAAAATTGTTGAACCACCTCCTACGAATTCTATGTCTCGCCAAAACTCTCATGGTACTAAGATTATCATCATTATCATGGCACAATAAGCCTGTTATCAAACAATACTCCTGCATTCCAAACCTACACAATTCACCTTGTATTTTAAACCAAACCTCATTTCCTTTATTCGAATGCACAGTATTGAGCAAAAATTCATGTACCAACTTTCCGCTAAACTGACATTTCCTACCATGAAAATATTCAAAATGAGCAAAACAGCTATTCCTAAATTTTTGAATCTGTTCCTCATTAAAATTTTCCATTATAACATCAATATATGTAAAATTACTAATCTGTGTAATGACTCCATCAAATCTGCGATTCTCACTTACCACGTATTCAACATCCATATCTAAAAAATATTTACGATCATTCTCATCAGCCAACTTCTACCACAAATATAAGTACAAATTATATATTCTAAATACATAGTTTATATATAATAGAATAAATAAACTAATATAACAAGGATTTATATATGTATAACTTTATGTATACATTAATTAAAATGAAACAATATTTACATTACATAGTGCCATACAAAATAAAAATACATACCTTAAGAAGATAATGTTATAATATGCCAAACGAAATAACGCCCAAAATCCAATTTTTTTGTAAACAAAAATCTTGCCTGCTTCCAACCTCTATAAACTGAAATGAAGAATAGTGTTTTTTCAAAATACACGGTAACAAATGAATAACCAGTTTAGACAGATTGAATGGCCCATTAAATGACAATGAATACTTTTTAACTTACACGTGTCCACCATCAACACTAGGGTTTGACACGTTTTTGACTTTTACCTCATTTTTCTTTTACTTTATATCTTCCTACACAAACTTATTTAATGTATATCTTAATATAAAATACGTTAAAACATTTTTGTTAATATATTAATAAAATTACTTCATCTATTAGTAAATATAACATAGTAAATAATATCACATATCAAATGTCCCATTTATTTTATACCAAAAATAAAAAATACACAACTACAAAAATTATTAATTATAAATTTTATTAATAAATTTACTCAACTAATTCCAAATTTAAGATTGACGAGTTTGTCAACAAATAACACAACAAAATAAGAATAAAAACTATTTATATGTATTATATATTTTAAATTTCATTGTTTTGTCGAGTAACTCGAGACACTCGATTTCCATTTCACCAACTTACTTCAGCTATTGAAAATATTGATGTTATCTCCCATTTGTCATCGAGTAACTCGACAAACATGAATGTTCGTTTGTATAAAAAATATTTAAATCAATTACATATTTTAAATAAAAAAGATAAACAAAATAATCAAAATTTTAAATTTCCCTCCTTTGTCGAATAACTCGACCAAGTCAAGTTTCATTTTGTCAAGTTGGTTCACCTATTGAATAGATTGATTTTGTACTACATTTGTAATCAAGTTACTCGACAAACATGATTTTTGTTTTATCGAGTTTCTCGAGTAGGTTAAAACATGCACATTTTTCAATTTTGTTGTTTTCCTTTTTTATTTAAATTATGTAATACACAAAATTTTTATCATTTTTTTATTTCGTAATATAATGAATAATGCCTTTTTTTTATATGAATAATATTTCATATTCTATAACTTAATATAATATCTTATAATATAAGAGCAATTATAAAAAAAAATTATAATATTATTTTACATTAATATAATATATGATATTTAATTTTATGAAATATAAAAACAAAGTGAAGTAAAATTTTTTTACAATAATTATTTTTTTTAATTACAAAAATTATATAAAATTGTATTCATTCATAATAATATATTTTATTTAATATATATTCTAATAAATGATATACTACATAAAATTTTGTATATATTTTATTTATCAATTTACTCAAACAATTCTAAATTTAAGATTCACGAGTTTGTCAAAAAATAACACAACAAAATAAGAATAAAAATATTTAAATATATTACATATTTTACATAAAAAACAAAAACAAAATAATCAAAATTTTTACTTTCACTGATTTGTCGAGTAACTCGGGGAATTCAGGTTTATTATTCTCGAGTTACTTGAGTTATTCAATATATTCATTTTTCATACTATTTATGATCGAGTAACTCGACAAACACGATTTTCAGTTTGTCGAGTTTCTCGATTAGCTTCAACCATGTACATTTTTCAATTTCTTGTTTCATTTTCTTATTTAAATTATGTAGGACACTTAAACTTTTTGTTTTTTTTATTTTGTCAGATTATTTTGTAACCATCTCGTGAATCTTAAATTTTATATTTGTCGAGTTACGAGATAAATTAATCATAATAAAAAAAAATATAATATATTGTATTAATTAATTATCATACATATTAAATTTATACAATGTATATTTAATGTTATTATGTTCTAACAAATAATCAATTAACTACAATTATGTATATGCTTAATTTGTCAAATAAGTTAACAAATCAAAATTTCATATTCACAACTTCCTTCAATAATAATATTACAACATATAAATTAAACAAAATAATTAATATTTGAAATAATTTAAATACAAAAACTTCTAAAAATTTCAATTCATGCATATAATTAGTTTGTTGTGTAACTCGGGAAACTTGATTTTGAAGTTGTCAAGTTATATGATACAATCAATAATGAGTTTTTTTTATATAAATAATATTTCAATTTCTATAACTTCATATCATATGTTATAATAAAATAGCTATTACAAAAAAAATTGATATATTATTTTACATTAATATAATATCTCATATTTAACTTTATGAAATATAAAAACAAAGTGAAGTACAAATTTGTTTTCATAATTATTTTTACTCATTATAAATATTATATTAAATTGTATTAATTCATTATGACATATATTAAATTTATATAATATATATTCTATTTTACTATGTTCTAATAAATGATATACTACACAAAAATTTTTATATATATATTTTATCAATATACTCAAACAATTCCAAATTTCAGATTCACAAGTTTGTCAACAAATAATACAACAAAATAAGAAGAACAAAAATTTTAATGTATTACATATTTTAAATAAAAAAGAAAAACAAATTAATCAAAATTTAAAATTTCATTAGTTTGTCGAGTAACTCGAGAAACTCATGTTTCATTTTGTCGAGTTACTTCAACTATAAAACAAAAAGATTTTCTATCCGATTTTTCATCGAGTTACTCGATGAACGTCATTTCCAATTTCTCGAGTTTCTCGAGTAACTTCAAAAATACACATTTTTCATTTTTTTGTTTTATTTTTTTATTCAAATAATGTAATACACTTAATGTTTTTGATTTTTTTCTTTTCTCATGTTATTTTTTAACCAACTCTTGAATCTCAAATTTTGATTTGTCCAGTTACTAAATAAATGAATCATAATAAAATAAAATATAATACATTATATGCATTGATTATAATATATATTAAATTTATACAATGTATATTTAATTTTGCCATATCCTAATAACTAATCAATTAAATACAATTATGTATGTACTTCATTTCTCAAATAAGTTAACAAATCAAAACTTCATATTGACAAATTCCTCGAATAATAATATTACAACATATCAATTAAACGAAATAGTTAATGTATTAGTTAATTTGAAGAAATCAATTTTTAAAAATTTAAATTTATGTATATAATTAGTTTGTTGAGTGACTCAGAAAACTCGATTTTGAGTTTGTCAAGTTATATGATACAATAAATAATAAGTTTTTCTATATAAATAATCTTTTGTATTCTAGAACTTAATACATTTCCCTTTCAAATTTTTTATGTAATAATATATTATTAATCAATTTTTACATTATTATAATAATTTAATGATTATAATCAATTTATTATAAGAATTTCATATTAAAAATATTTTTTTTATAGATGATCATAAAATTTATTACATATTTATTTATAAATAATTATAAAATTTATTATATATTTTTTTATCAAGCAAGTAAATAATCTCGTTTTATTTATTAGAATATTTATATTAGATTATAGTATAAAAATCATTTTATATTTATAATTACTAATAATAATATCATTTATAATAAAATTTATATTTACATCTACAATAATAAATTATAAATAAATATGTAAAAAATTTTAAAATCATCTATAAATAAATTTATTAAATATCCATTTATTATATTAAATTGAATATAATCATTAAATTATTATAATAATATAATAATTAATTAATAATATATTAATACAGAATATCATTTTATTATGCTATAAATTTAATATAGTAATTTTTTTATAATATGTTATAGTAATTATTATAATAAAAACCAATTTCATATATTGTATTAATTTATTATGATATATATTAAATTTATATAATATATATTGTATTTTACTATGTTCTAATAAATGATACACTAAATAGAATTTTTGATATGCTTTATTTATCAAGTTACTCGACAATTCCAATTTCCCATTCAAGAGTTCGTCGCCAAATAACCAACATAAGAATAAAAAATTATTTAAATATATTACGTCTTTTAAATAAAAAAGAAAAACAAAATAATCAAAAATTTCATTTTCCATGATTTGTCGAGTAACTTGTCCAACTCGAGTTTGATTTTGTCGAGTTGGTTCATCTATTCAATAGATTGATTTTGTATATCATTTCTAATCGAGTAATTCGACAAAAAGTATTTCCGTTTTCTCGAGTTTCTCGAGTAGGTTCAAAAATGGACATTTTTCAATTTTTTTTTTCTTTCTTTTTTATTTAACTTATGTAGTACACTGAATTTTTTTGATTTTTTTTATTTTCTCATGTTTTTTTTAACCAACTTGTGAATCTCAAATTTACCTCTGTCGAGTTATTGGATTAATGCATCATAATAAAAGAAAATATAATATATTATATTAATTGATTATCATATACATTAAATTTATAAAATCTATGTTTAATTTTACTATGTTTCAATAAATAATCAATTAAATACAATTATGTATGTATTTCATTTATTAAATAAGTTAACAAATTCAAATTTCATACTGACAAGTTCCTTAAATAATAATATTACAACATACAAATTAAATAAAATAGTTAATGTATTAAATAATTTAAATAAAAAAAATTTAAAAAAATTTAATTTATGTATATAATTAATTTGTTGAGTAACTCATCAAACTCGATTTTGATTTTCTCCAATTATGTCATATAATGAATAATGCCTTTTTTTATATGAATAATATTTCATATTCTATAACTTAATATAATATGTTATAATATAACAGCTATTATAAAAATATATTATATATTATTTTACATTAATATAATATATGATACTTAATTTTATGAAATATAAAAAAAAAAGTAAAGTTAATATTTGTTACAATAAATATTTTTATTAATTACAAAAATTATATAAAATCGTATTCATTCATTATGATATATTTTATTTAACATATATTCTATTTTACTATGTTCGAATAAATAATATAATACATAAAATTTTGTATATATTTTATTTATCAATTTACTCAAACAATTCTAAATTTCAGATTCACGATTTCGTCAAAAAATAACACAACAATATAACAATAAAAAATTATTTAAATATATTACATATTTTAAATAAAAAAGAAAAAAAAAATCAAAATTTTTACTTTCACTGATTTGTCGAGTAACTCAGGAAATTCAAGTTTATTGTTATCGAGATACTTCAGCTATTCAATAGATTGATTTTTTATATGATTTATGATCGAGTAACTCGACAAACCTAATTTTCAGTTTGTCGAGTTTCTCGAGGAGCTTCAATCATGTACATTCTTCAATTTCTTGTATAATTTTCTTATCTAAATTATGTAAGACACTTAATTTTTTTATATTGTCATTTTATTTTGTAACCATCTCGTGAATCTCAAAATTTATATTTGTTGACTTACAAGATAAATTAATCATAATAAAACAATATATAATATATTGTTTTAATTCATTATCATATATATTAAATTTATACAATGTATATTTAATTTTATTATCTTCTAATAAATAATCAATTAAATACAATTATGTATGTGCTTAATTTATCAAATAAGTTAACAAATCAAAACTTCATATTCACAGCTTCCTCGAATAATAATATTACAACATATAAATTAAACAAATTAATTAATATTTTAAATAATTTAAATAAAAAAAGTTATCAGAATTTCAATTCATGCATATAATTAGTTTGTTGCATAACTCGGGAAACTCGATTTTGAATTTGTCGAGTTATGTGATAGAATGAATAATGAGTTTTTTTATATGAATAATATTTCATTTTCCCTAACTTAATATAATATATTATAATAAAATACCTATTCCAAATAAAATTTATATACTATTTTACATTAATATACTATTTCATATTGAATTTTATCAAATCTAAAAACAAAGTGAAGTAAAAATTTGTTTTAATAACTATTTATACTAATTACAAAAATTATATAAAATTGTATTAATTCATTATGATATATATTAAATTTATATCATATATATTCTATTTTAATATGTTCTAATAAATGATACACTACATAAACATTTTTATATATTTATTTTATCAATATACTCAAATAATTCCAAATATCAGATTCACCAGTTCGTCAACAAATAATACGACAAAATAAGAACACAAAAATTTAAAATCTATTACATATTTTAAATAACAAAGAAAACCAAAATAATCAAACTTTTGAATTTCATTATTTCGTCGAGTAACTCGAGAAACTCATGTTTCATTTCATCGAGTTACTTCAACTATTAAACATATGTTTTTGTCTCCAATTTGTCATCGAGTTACTCGACAACCGTGATTTTCAATTTCTCGAGTTTCTCGAGTAACTTCAAAAATACACATTTTCCATTTTTTTTTTTGTTTTTAATTTAAATTAAATGATACACTTAATGTTTTTATTTTTTTTCTTTTGTCATGTATTTTTTTAGCCAACAAAATAATTAATATTTTAAATAATTTAAATACAAAAATTTTAAAAATTTCAATCTATGCATATAATTAATTTCTTATATAACTCAGGAAACTCAATTTTGATTTTTTCAAGTTATGTGATATAATGAATAATGAATTTTTTTACACGAATAATATTTCATATTCTATAACTTAATATAATATGTTATAATAAAATAGCTATTATAAAAAAATATTGATGTATTATTTCAAATTAATCCAATATCTCATATCTAATTTTATGAAATATAAAAACATAATATAGTGAAAATTTTTTATAATAATTAAATATTTTTTTTTGAATAATTATATCAAATTGCATTAATTCATTATCATACATATTAAATTTATATAATATATATTCTATTTAACTATGTTCTAATAAATGCTTCACCAAATAAAATTTTGTATATGTTTTATTTATGAAGTTACTAAAACAGTTCCAAATTTCAAATTTACGAGATTGTCAAAAATTAATACAACAGATAAACAAATAAAAATTATTTAAATATATTACATATTTTAAATATAAAAAAAATGTAAATTAATCAACATGCTAAATTTCATTGTTTTATCGAGAAACTCGAGAAACGAGTTTCATTTTGCCGAGTTACTCCAGCTATTGAAAAGATTGATTTTGAATTCCTTTTCTCATCGAGTAACTCGAAAAACATGATTTCAGGTTTGTCGAGTTTCTCGAGTTGCTTAAAAAATACAAATTTTGCATTTAATTTGTTTTATTTGCTTATTCAAATTATATAATACACTTAATTTTTAAAATTTTTTTCTTTCGTCATCTTCTTTTATAACCAACCCAATTACATACAATTATGAATCTGTTTTATTAATCAAAAAAGTTAAAGAGTCAAAATTTCATATTAACAAGTTCCTGCAACAATAATATTACAACATACAAATTAAACAAATTAAATAATCTATTAAATAATTTAAATTAAAAAAATTAAATAATTGAAAATTATGCATCTAATTACTTTATTGAATAACTCAGAAAACTCGATTTTCAGTTTGTGAAGTTATGCAATACAATGAATAACAAGTTCTTTTATAAAAATAATATTTCATATTCTGTAATTTAGTATAATATGTTATAATATAATACCTATTATACAAAAAATTTATGTATTATTTAAAATTCATATAATATATCATAACTAATTTTATAAAATATAAAAACATAGTACATTTAAAATTTTTTCTAATAATTCTTTTTGTTTTTTAAAATATTTATATCAAATTTAATTACTTAATTATGATATATATCAAATTTATATGATATATATTCTATTTAACTATGTTCTAATAAATGATTCAGTAAATAAAATTTTGTATATGTTTTATTTACCAACTTACTCAAACAATTCCAAATTTCAAATTCACGAGTTTGTAAATTAATAATACAACACATAAAGAATAACAAATTATTAAAATATGTTACATATTATAAATAAAAAAGAAGAACAAATTATTCAAAAATTTAACTATCATTTTTTCGTCGAGTAACTCGCGAAACTCAAGTTTCATTTTACCACGTTAGTCCACCTATTGAAAAGATTGATTTTGTATCCCATTTGTCATCGAGTAACTCGATAAACATAATTTCAGGTTTGTCAAGTTACTCGAGTACCTTAAAAAATACAAATTTTTCAATTTTTTGTTTTATTTTCCTATTTAAATTATATAATACGCTTAATTTTTTTTAATTTTTTTCTTTTGTCAAGTTATTTTATAACCAACCCAATTAAATACAATTATGTATGTGCTTCATTAATGAAAAAAATTAAAAAATCAAAATTTCATATTGACAAGTTCGTACAACAATCATATTACAACATACAAAATAAACTAAAAAATTAATCTATTAAATAATTTAAATAAAAATTTTAAATAAAGAAAAATTATACATCTAATTACTTTCTTGAATAACTCAACCTACTCAATTTTCATTTTGTCGAGTTATGCAATACAATGAATAATAAGTTATTTTATAACAATAATATTTTATATTCTATAACTTAGTATAATATGTCATAATAAAGTAGCTATTATGAAAAATTTTTATGTATTATTTTAAATTAATCTAATATATCATAAATAATTTTATGAAATATAAAAACATAATACAGTGAAAATTTTTTCTAAGAATTAAATTTTTTTTTTACAATAATTATATCAAATTGCATTAATTCATTATAATATATATTCAATTTATATGATATATATTCTATTTAACTATGTTCTAATAAATGATTCACTATATACAATTTTGTATATGTTTTATTTATCAAGTTACTCAAACAATTCCAAATACCAAATTCATGAATTTGGCAAAACATAATACAACAAATAAACAATAAAAATTTATTTAAATATATTACATATTTTAAATAAAAATTAAAAATAAATTAATCAAAATTAAAAATTTCCTTCTTTTGTCGAGTCACTCGGAAAACTGGTGTTCCATTTTGTCGAGTTACTCCAGCTATTGAAAAGATTGATTTTGTATACCATTTCCCATCGAGTAACTCGACAAACATGATTTAAGGTTTGTCGAGTCACTCGAGTAGCTCAAAAAATACACATTTTGCATTATTTTGTTTTATTTTCTTATTTAAATTATATAATACACTTCATTTTTTAAATTTTTTTCTTTTGTCATGTTATTTTATAACCAACCCAATTAAACACAAATATGTATGTGCTTCATTAATCAAAGAACTTAAAAAATCAAAACTTCATATTGACAAGTTCCTACAACAATAATATTACCACATATAAATTAAACAAAATAATGAATGTATTAAATAATTTCAATAAAAAATACTAAAGAAATGAAAATTATTCATCTAATTACTTTGTTCAATAACATGGAAAACTCAATTTTCAGTTTGTCGAGTTATGTAATACAATGAATAATAAGTTCTTTTATATAAATAATATTTGATATTCTATAAATTAGTATAATATGTTATAATAACATAGCTATTATAAAAAATATTTATGTATTATTTTAAATTAATATAATATAATATATCATAACTAATTTTATGAAATATAAAAACATAGAAGAGTGAAAATTTGTTCTAATAATTAAATTTTTTTTTAGAATAATTATATAAAAATTGCATTAATTCATTATAATATATATTAAATTTATATTATATATATTCTATTTAACTATGTTCTAATAAATGATTCACTAAATAAAATTTTGTAAATGTTTTATTTATCAAGTTACTCAAAAAAATTCAAAATTTCAAATTAACGAGTTTGTCAGAAAATAAGACAACAAATAAAGAAAAAAAAATTATTTAAATATATTACAAATTTTAAATAAAAAAGAAAAACAAATTAATCAAAATTTCAAATTTTCATTGCTTTATCGAGTAACTCGAGAAACTCGCGTTTCAATTTGTCGAGTTACTTCAGCTATTGAAAAGATTGATTATTTTTCCAATTTTTCATCGAGTAACTCGACAAACATGATTTTACGTTTGTCGAGTTTCTCGAATGGCTTCAAAATTCTACATTTTCCATTTTTTTGTTTTATTTTCTTATTTAAATTATGTCATACACTCATGTTATTTTTGAACCAACTCATGAATCTCAAATTTTGATTTATCCAGTTACTACATAAATTAATCATAATAAAACAAAATATAATATATTGTATTAATTGATTAAGATATACATAAAATTTTTATACAATATATATTTAATTCTACTATATTCTAATAAATCATACACTAAATAAAATTTTGTATATGTTTTATTTATCAAGTTACTCAAACAATTCCAAAATAAGAATTAAATTATTTTTAAATATATTACGTATTTAAAAAAAAAAATACAAACAATATAATCAAAAGTTTTAATTTCATTCATCTATTCAGTGACTCAGGAAACACAAGTTTCATTTTGTCGTGTTACTTAGGCTATTCAATGGATTGATTTTCTCTCCCATTTATATAATATATATTTTATTTTACTATATTCTAATAAATAATCATTTAAATACAATTATGTATGTGCTTCATTTATCAAATAAGTTAACAAATCCAAATTTCATGTTTACACGTTCCTCGAATAATAACATTACAACATTCAAATTAAACAAAATAGTCAATGTATTAAATAATTTAAATAAAATAAGCTTCAAAAAATAAAAATTATGCATTTCATTAGTTTTTTGAGTAACTCGGGAAACCCGATTTTAACTTTGTCGAGTTATGCTCTACAATGAATAATGAGTTCTTTTATATCAATAATATTTCATATTCTATAACCTAAAATAATATGTTATAATAAATTAGCTATTATAAAAAAAACTCGACAAAAAACCAAAAGAACCCACGTCTAATCACTCAAGTAACTAAAACTGTAATATTATATATACTTGAAAAAAAAAGAAGACAAAAGCCCACATCTAACCACTCGACAAAATTATTAAAAAAAAATATTTGAAAAGTAATGTTGTCGATGGCGTGAACGGTTAATTTCTATAATTTCTGTTTCACTCTTTTTTAAACAAAAAAAAAAAAACAAATTTGATTCTTAAACATATGCAGCATTTATTTAGAATAATTTGTAAAAAAAAATAGAAAAAATTTACCTTACAATTCAAAGGTTTTTTGGATTAAAAAAAATATATATATAACAAAAAAAAATGTAAAGTCAAAATGGGCTTAAAAGCCCATTTTGATTGATATGAGTGTGTGTTTGTCGAGAAACTCGACAAACACACACCCAAATTTGTTTTTTTTAATTTTAATTTTTTTTAAATGTATGTGGGTGTTTGTCGAGTTACTCGACAAACACCCACTCCTCCACGTAAAATCAAACTGGGTTTGAAACTTTTTTAATTTTTTTTTTTCAATATTGGGGGTGTGTATTTAACAAACACACCCCCCAAACAATAAAAATGGGCTTTTTAGCCCATTTTCAACTAACTTTTTTTTTAATTTTTTTAATTTTTTAATTTGGGTATGTATTATTTTTTTGGTGTGTTCTTTTTTTTATAGTTTAGTAGCAAATAGATTTTCATTTAATTTTTTACTATTTAATTTTATTTTTTCTTATAAGCAAATTGAACACAATGCTCTCTAAAATTTGCTTATAAAAAAATAAAATAAAATAGTAAAAAAAGTTGCAATCGAAAAAAAAATAAAAAAAACACAATAAAAAATTATTAAAAAAATGTCCAAATGTGCTCGACAAACACACACCCAATTTAAAAAACCATGATGGTTGGTTGTCGAGTTGCTCGACAACCATAGTTGTCTGCAAGCACGGCACCTGACCACCGCCTAGCGCCGGAGCACGACTCCCCACCGCCTTGGATAGTACACTGAGTGTAACTTTTGACAAGATATACATACATTTTATATATCTCCTTTCCTTACAAACATATAAGAGTGAGTTTGGGAATCACTGTTAAACATCAACCAATATGACATTGTTTGGGGGCTTTTTTTTTTTTTCCAATTGGGGATATAAGATCACCAGCCCCATTCTCTCTCCACCAAATCCTAGAAGCGCCATTTCTTCTGAGTTGGATCGACTTTTCTACCGGTGCTCGTCGACGTTTGTTGCTTTTGTGTTCCACTGCTTCGATCATTTTCATTGATTTACAGGTATGTTAGTATAACATTTGTAATTTAACTCCTGTTGATAACAATCTGAAATCCTTGCCATTGAAGTTTAGTTTTGGGGATGTACACAGAGGTCTGATTTATCAAAATTGTGCATGTGTAGACATTTGATAAAAAAATTAGTGTGGTCTACACATTACGGGACGTGTTCAAGATTAAATCTAAATAAATAAGTTTGTTCCCTCTCAAACAGTTTAAGGTTTTAGATGATGTTGTTCAATAGTATCTTTACCCGATAGATGTTTGCTTAGTAATCCATTGCAGACAAACTCATAGATTAGCAGCCTATGTGTTCCTTTTGAAAATGATCCTAAGAGCATGGCCACGTTTTCGTGTCTGACTTTCCCAAGCATCTGAACCTCTGTCTTAAAGTCCTTCTCTTTAATGGTTTTAAAAGGGTGTTCTCTTATCAAAATTTTCTGTAGATCATTTAACTGCCCTCTATAGATTTTCTTTCCCCGAATTACCCAACAAGTTTTCTTGGCAAAAGCCATTTGTAGCCAAATTCAACTCAGCATAAGTGTAGTCTCTTGTTTGTACTCCAATCCTTGTCCTTCTATTTGTGCACACTGAACAGAGAGAAATTTCAAATGTCTCTTCTCGTTGTTCGCCTGCACATCAAAATGGGTGAACTTTCTGTTTATCAATTCTCTATAGTGTATATGAAATGGTATGGACCTTATTCACTTACAAGTTTCTGGGTTGAAATGTGTGCCTGAGGACAATACACTAACTTCAACAGCCTTGACTCCTCTCACGGTCTCAAGGCTACTATCAATTTTCATCCTATATATTTGCGTTGTCCATGAAATATTTCTTATTTTTTGTTGAGGTTCTCGAGGAAATTAGGTTGAAACAAACCAAGTATAAGTTGAATTTGAAACAAAAAGGTAGAGGCAAATAGCAAGTAAATTGATCAAACATGTCAAAATGTCAAACGATTTTCTAATACTTGACATGTTTAAGTGCAAAATGTCAAACCACCATTATGTATCTGTCCATGTCAAAATGTCAAACGATTTTCTGCTATAGTGTAAGCAACTTGTATTGTTCTGCATTCAATCTATTTTACTGATTTCCAGTGTAGAGTTCTGACTATGTGATGTGACTCCTTTTCTGGCAGGGACAAACCACCATGTACCTTTACCTACCTACCTACAAGTACTTTTTCCTACTGTTGTGGTTCATTGTTGCTTCAAAGGTATGGTCTTTGAATAGTTTACACATCAGTCCTTGTCAACTCCTTTGGCACACTGGTCATTAACCATTTCTACACTAAACATTCAGGGGTATGATTTTCTTCTATATATATACATAGTAAACATTCCTTGTTGGAAAACTCACGCACTTCCATTCATCCACACTTCACTTTCCTACTTCCAAAAAGTTCATTTTCACAATTATTTTCAAGGTATGTTCCTCTCACCTCTGTTACTTTTTCAGTTGGTAGATATAACTACTACCTATCATTTTTAACCAAATAGTATCTCTTGATGAAAATTTTTGTTATCTTATCTTCCTACTACTACTGTTTTTTTCCTACTGTGTATTACAAAAAATAGCTCGATCTTTCATTTTCAAGTCATCTCTATGTTCCAGATATATTATGGCCTTTCAACCGAAGCTGATTCCTGATATCAGTCCAGGCCAGACCTCTTAGACATCAAAGGTTGTGGTGGCTGAGAAAAATATTTCAAGAACGGCACAGCGTAGTCCCGTGAAGTATCAAAACATGGTTCTGGTTGATCCACAGGTATAGTTCAGTTCTCAATATAAAAATGGTTAATAATCTGATCTAAAATTTCATTCTCGAGTTAAACCTTCAGTCTTGTTTTTTTGTTTCATTCTTAATTTCCATATATGATCATTCGTATTGTATGTTATGCTAATAATGCTTGGTATTGCATTATTCTTTACAGTGTAGTCCATATTTTTCTCTATTACCAGTATGTACAAAGAAATTCATTTAAGATACTGGAAGATTAGTAGCATCAATAGGTCACCACCCCTGATTGTCATACATAGTTACTGAGTATATATGTAACCACTGCACATTTTTTCTGTAAGAAGTTTTGTTTGGTTACACGGGCTACAGATATTTTTCACTGTTATTTGTATTTCATCCTGCCACATTGTTCCACACTCCTGTGAATGCCATGTGTATTCTCCATGGAGACTCTTTGTGTTTATAGATTTGTACAAAATACAATAGACCATCGAACAAAATGATATAGTTTGCTGCTTTGTTGTACATCTTACACCCTTCAAAACAGATATACTTGTTTCACTTGCTAGCTCACCATGTAGTATGTGTTGTTATCTTCACTTTATTCAAAGCTCGGTGCGTAGTGTGTGTTGTCATCTTTACTTTCTTTTATGTCTTTCTTACCACAATGAAATGTATTTGTCTAACTTCTGATTAAATTATATCTATGCTATTACTCTTCATAGGGAAACAAAGTCCACGCCACAATCTACAACAACGATATTACGGCATTTCAAGACACACTTATTTTGTCCAAGGCATATCTAATATCTAATGCAACAGTCAGGCATACAGACCCGAAATATAAAGCAACAGCTGGGCCTGTACAATGGACAATAAATGGTAGAACTAGAATTGAGGAAATAGATGAAAACCATGACGACCTGGTTTTCTCAACTTACGACTTGGTTTCTTTTGACGGTCTTCAGGAATCCATGGACTCCAAAGATGAAATTGGTACTATCCTCTAAAATTTAAATACATGTGTGCTCCGTTCAACTGTCTACTATCGAAGTGCTAGCTAATCGTTGTCTCCCAATATATTGCTTTTCTTATTCTTTCGTATACCAGGTGTTCTCGGGCTTGCAATCGGCATCCTGCAAAAAAAAGTTGTCCAGACAAAAAATGGGACAGAGTCCCACATTCAGGAAATAATCCTCGTGAATGAACGGTTTACTCATATTCCTTATTTTTTTCATCATTTTCCAATTCTTATCATGTATATTTTATTTATATTTTCATTGATTCACATGTTGTCAGTTTTCAAACTGTGATGTTGAGAATGTGGGACAAATTTGTGGACAACGAGTGTCATCAGATCTCGGCAATAATCAATGAAAGACCTGTCATTCTTGGAAAGAATTTGAGGGTTTCTTCCTTCAATGGTAACCACTTGTACCCCAGTTGAATAAGACCATGTACTATCCAGTTCATTTAAACAACATAATCAAGTTAGTTATTATGTCGTTTATATTAGGCCTGGCAGTATCAACTAAGGCCAATAGCTCAATCATCATCAACCCTTCATTCCAGGGAGTTCATTACTTGACAATATGGTGAGAGTTTTACATTTTCCTTCCGTTACGCGTGTTCACATTTTTTTCAGTACACTGATTTTAAGGTCGACATCTTGTTCAATAATAATCAATTGTCTTGCAATCTTACTCTTCATACAACCATATCTAATGTGTACAAAAAAATGTCAAAGGGCTGATGAAAATGTGGAAAAATTAGAAGAGGTCGTGTCCCATAAAACATACCTACATCCATCAATGTCAGTAAAGGTTCATCCTCCCGCAAAGCACAAAATACAGGAAATCAAAGACATTTCTCAACTTTTATCTGAGGTATATTATTGGATTTCTTCTTCCAATTTTCCTTGTTCACACCCTTCGTTGTCATATACTAACTACAGTTACTGCAATCGACTAATCATTACAGAAGGATCAACATTATTTCTGGCTTCAAGGAACTATGAGCATACAGATTATGCATCAATCATTCTGGTACATGTGCTGCAGTATCTGCAACAAATCATCCCATGTTGATTTTGATGAACTGTATCAATGTTTGTACTGCAAATGTGAAGGCGCAAGAGGAAAACCACGGTATGAAAACATTGTGCTTGCTGCTGAATTTTGTTGGGCATCTCATCAGTTTTTCATCATGAGCTCCTGCAGATTGTAACGCTCACAAAATATATTGATATTTTCTAACCACAAGTGCTTCGTACAAACTAATGCAGTGCAAAGGCTTATGTTCAAGTCCACGATTCCACTGGATGTATTGATGCAACTATGATAGGAGAAACGGCTGAAGCTTTTTTGCAGTGTACATCAGACACACTCATGCAACTCACCACTCAAGTGAACATAATACTTTTTCCCTACTAACTACATCATATAGAAGCTTATTGTTTTGCTGACTGTGTTTATCATCTATTATCACAGAAAAATCAAAGTGTTGCGCAGTCCATCCGTACCTCGATTGATGATGAACATATTCTATACGTTAGAGCAACAGAAAGAAACGTAGATGGCAACCATGTGAAATATGATGTTGTATTTCTAATAGACCCAGTAACTGAATTAGATACAACTATGCGTCCAGAGACCAGTTCAGACGTCATCCCTGGTTTCCGTGGTAACAGCTTTTCACGTTGTAGAAAAGGAAAGCAAATTGTTAAGCCAATTAAGCGGGCCTTATTCTCTCTTAAAGATTCTGACAGCAGCCAAGATGAAGAACATGAGCGCCTCACTGACAACATCATTCCTTCCCAGTTAGGTGAAAACACATAGCATAGTGTTGTGGGCGATTTCAGTGAAGAAGACGACATTCCTGTCCAACAACAGTGAACTAACGTACTCATATGGCATATTATGATTATAAATATTGGCCAGTCTTTTGTTTTGACGAGAAATGTTTTTTGCGCTGTCCTCCTCTTCATCCACGCCAAAGCATAACAATGCATATAGATTTTGGAAACTCTTCCATGTGATAGCAGTGACATGAGATTGTGTTTGTTTTGTATGCAAGAGTTGTGTTGCGTTGTTATGTGTTTTGATTAGTCATTTCAATCTAATATGTATCTTCAAAGTACCTGTTTTTTGTTGGCTGAATGGATATGGTATAAGATTAGTTTAATGGAAAATTTGTTTTCAATTAGCTCGTACATTATGTTCTCATGCACTTGAAGTTCATAGTTGTCTCCTCCAAAAATTCATCACACCAGCAAACATCCACCGTCCAACTAACCAACAGCGTATGTGTAAACAGGAGGTTATAATATCAATATTTTTGTCCATTTCTCTGCTTCTCTTATTAACATATACTACTAGATTACACGAACCAGGAAATGGTTAGTTATACAATTTTTTGCACTTAAAAATTAATCACACAATTGCCAAAGAAAATAAATTAATCTCTCCATGACCACAGATAAATGCTATAGTTAATTTTATAAGTTTTATAATAGTACAAATGGATAATAATTGTAGCATTAGGAAACTCAGCACATGAGCTCTATTAATAGGCATGGGCGTCTTGTTGGCTTGTCCAAGTATTTCAATATCCATAACCGATCATCATACTCTCTAAACATATAGATATTTTGAGTTTTGAATTTATAAATTTCGAATTAATAGTTTCGATTTCAAATTAAAGTATCCATGTGTCCGATCCAAGCAACACGCACCAACTCAAACTCCTCTGTTGCTTGCCTTTTGCTACTGCTTCTTCAATTATATTCTCGAACACCGAACATAGGCGTGGACATCCAAACCGTCAAACCACTCAAACCGACCGAACCGAACCGATTCCGCTCGGTTTGGTTCGGTTTTTGACACATTGGCGGTTTGGTTTGGTTTGGTT
The DNA here is from genome assembly GCA_030279155.1 of Forsythia viridissima. Taxonomy (NCBI): domain Eukaryota; kingdom Viridiplantae; phylum Streptophyta; class Magnoliopsida; order Lamiales; family Oleaceae; genus Forsythia; species Forsythia viridissima. Next base: position 45,154,283 of record CM059038.1, on the reverse strand, counting down.
TACTAAGCCAAAAAATAAATTTTTGTTGGTTCGGTTTCAGTTTGTGATAAATAAACCAAACCAACCTGAACCAAACCGAATCAAACCGAATTATAACTTATAAGAACAAAAATTAAATTAAACCCGATTATAAATGTCCAAAAATTAATAACTTGCTTTTCCAAAAAAAAGGTTTTAAATGTCGGTTAATTTGTAGATGGGAGTTATATTTAAATGTTTTTTAAATAATTTGTTGCATGTCCAAAATAAATTTTGAAATGGGAGTTATTGTTATTTTTTTAGAATACAAATGCAAGCCCAAACCGCCTAAACCAAACCGAACTAACCCATGATTTGTCTGTTTGGTTTGGATTGGTTTGCCCAACAAGTTCGTTTGGTTCGGTTTGGGAGAAACGCCAAACCGAAGTGGTCAGTTCGATTTCGTTTTGGGCCCAAAACCGAACCAACTCAACCCATGCTCACCCCTAACCGGACATGAACCTCTGACTATGGTATGGTCCTGAATGTTCGATTCCAATTACAATACCCAATCACTAAGTATTCAATTATTCACCAAATGGGCTACTTGGTGGTCTTCAAAAATTCAAATAACATTTCAGACAAATAATATATAGATCTGTAATTTTTTTAAAGTGATTATTTCACCATACACCATACAATATAAATAATCTATAAAATAATATTTAGCCTTTTGTATTCTAAATTTTTTTTTTTTTCATTTTTTAACACTTGTTGTTATGTTTGTTAATAACAAATAACACATTTATTGTAACTAAAATAACAATTTTAACAAATGTAACAAATTTTTTTTATAAAATTTGAAAATATTATTTTTATAATAAAAATTATGACATTACTTTCAAACATATTTTTTTTTATTTTGGTTATTTGTGAAAGAACCCCCAATTTTTTCACCCCACAGACGCCACACTTGAATAATACATGTTGGGTCATGTGCTAGATCCACTTTCTTTTGGGCCTCATGGTTTCAATAGTTGCAAATGGGTCACCTTCGTCCTTGCAGGATAGCCCGAACATTTGATAATGCTGCTGTGTACTACCTCTTCAAACACCATGCCTGTATTGCCAGCAAAAAATAACTCTGACTGATCAACATCATCAAATCAAATGCAGCAAAATACCATACTATTTGACTATGTACAGTTCAATAGAAACACGTGCCATATCTTCTCTTCACCTAACTGCACTCTTGTGTACTGGTTTATCTCGTGCTTAACTCAAAGTTCTTGCTTTATCAGGCGCCCACACCCTTCCGCCTTTAGTTGTACCACATATCTTGTATTTCGATTTAATTTATAGCCACAGATACAGCACATCAAACTGAAATCATGCTCTCTCGTGTCTTGTCATAACCACTCCTGCAAATTTTCACAATTTCGATGGATTATTATTCAAATACACATGTATTGCACGCACACACACATATATCTATATATACAAGTTCTCAGACTTATCAATTAAGCAGTTCTTTTCCTGTTATTCTTAAGCTCAGACATCGTTTCTTCACATATCTCCCTCCTTTGGATATTTGCACATCTGGGTATGTAGTTTTCATATAGTTTTATTTAGTTTAGAGTTATTGATATGCATAATTTCTTCTACATGATTACTAAATTCAATCTACATTATTCTACATAATTCTCTCTACATAATTTTTTCTTTTGTTCACACCTCTCCCTTACTGCTATTGTAAGTATCCCTATAACTCTTTTTACACCCTCCGAAAAAGAAATAGAAGCATTTTCCACAATTCACATTTATATAGATTTTTTATTCTGGTACAAAAAATCACTTCCATCATGAAATTAAGTCTACCAGTCATACAATGTGCTTCCTGGTCGTGTGGTATTGTGCAAGCCTCTATAGATAGTTTGCCTATGTGTACTTATATGAAATCATTTGCACATATGTTTCAAGATTTTCATATGCTTAAACTATATGTTCTCAGCTTAATAACAAGAGTACTCATTTTGTTAATATGCCAAATCTTTGACTCCAAATTGGTGCAGATATCCTGGTTTTATGGATCATATGTACAAGTCTATATTAGATATTGGTGTTCAACAAAGACAGTGGACATCAAAGGTAATAGTTGCAAAAAAAAATGTTCCAAAAAAATCCCACCTAACACGATTGACATATCAGAACTTTGTCTTCATTGATCTCCAGGTACAGCGAATCTATTTCATCTGTTTTCTTTTGTATACACGTTCCTCTAATAGTTTCTTAAATTGTTATTTCACTTTTAGTGCCTGATACATACAGAAGATAAGCAAACTACCAACGTCCATTTTGGTTTATCAAGTGTATTTTACTAATACCCATGCTACTTTCCAACACAGGGAAACAAAGTGCACTGTACAATCTACAATAACGATATAACTGCATTCCAACATACCTTGCTTTGGTCCAACACATATTTAATATCGAATGCAGTGGTCAAATTAACAAATCCAAGAAACAAAGCCACTCAAGGACCCACCCAATGGACAATAAATGGAAGAACAAGGGTGCAGCTTGTCGAAGAAGATAATCGAGCCATACTATTTTCGACCTACAACCTTGTGCTTTTTCGTGAGCTACAACAACACATGGACATGGATAGTGAAATAGGTACTCTCGTACAGCTATTAATTATACCTATCATATTATTAAGTTTACAGATTTTTCTTTGGTATGTATTACACACTCTGGACCAGTACTTTTCAAGTACATCTCTCGATCACCACTTATTCTTCAAGTAAATGTATGGCAATCATTTCAGATATCGTAGCTGTCGTTATAGATGTGCTGCCCAAAAAAGTTGTCCAAACCAAGTATCAAAGTGAATCATGCATTCAAGAACTCATACTTATGAACGAGAAGTCGGTATTTAAGTCTATTACAATAATCACAAATATTTTTATCATGATGTCATTAGAACTCTCATCTTATATTTTGCACGTGTTGCAGATTCGAGACGACGGTTCTTACAGCATGGGACGAATTCGTGGTCAACCAGTGCACAACCATCTCTGCCATTCTCACTACTTCTCCAGTTATTTTAGCAACAAATGTGAGAGTATCGTCATTCAATGGTAACATCATTAATTTTTATATACACTATTCTTTGCTAAGTGTGTAATCATATACAACAGTTTTAGAATTTCTTACAAAATGTTGTAGGGCTGGGATTATGTACCAAGGCTAACACTTCAATATACATTAATCCTCCGTTCAAGCAATTGGCATTCTTGCATTCCTGGTTAGTTCTATCACAGCTGAGATAATGGACCAGACCTACAATACCTATTTCACTTTGTCAAATGAAACATTCACCCTTCTGATTTTTTTTCCAGCATGAACTAATATTTTCCTTACGCCCTACATTTTGCCTCTTCGCGTGCCCAAATATCAGGGTGGACGATAGCATAGAAATTTTTGAAACCATTACATCGAGCAAGTCTTATCTCACTTCAAGGTCCAAATCCATAGCTCATCCACCTGCTGAAATGATCGTCCCTATTGAAGATGTACCCCGTCTATTAACTGAGGTACATCATTCACCTTCAACATTTGATTAAATAACTACATTGTTTGGTTTATGCATTTTCTGTACTCTGTTTAATGAACTAATACTTGCAGAAAGACCAACTGTTCGTTTGGATGAGGGCAAATCTTCGCATAATCAATAACTACCAGCCATTCTGGTGTATGTGTTGCAACGTTTGCAACAAAATATCAAATGTAGGCTTTGGCAAAGTGTACCAATGCATTTATTGCAAGTACAATCGTGCAAAGGGAACACCAAGGTACTGCTGCTTACACTTCTTCTAAAATAATGAATCTGATTTATTCTGTCTACATATTATTTATTAGGTGGCATTACTATAGCAGCTGAATGTATCATTTTCTGTGAAACAAAATATATAGGGCAATGGTTCATGTGCAACTGCAAGATTACACCGGCTACATCAATGCAACTATGATAGGCGACACAGCAGAATTATTCTTACAATGCTCAGGAGAAAAGCTTATGGAAATACAAAAAACGGTGTGTAAAACAAACTATGTTTCTTGCTTTAAACTTCTTGCACTACTTGAGCTTATCAATAGTTTGTTATATATTTTACATTTTAGGCCAATGAAGACCTACTGAATCACATTCGTACTTCAACTACTGAAGAACACATTTTGTATGTAAAAGCTATGAACAATAGCAGAAGATGCACAAGTCTAAAGTACGATGTTATCTTCATGCTAAATCCGATCTTAGACACGAGCACATGCTCAAATCCAACAGACAAACCATCTAGCAGTGTCACGTTACAAATTTCTGATACAGATTGTGCGAGCATTAACAGAAAGTCTGATGAACAAATAGATCTCACCGTCTTGTCTTTGGAAAATTCTAATACCAGTCAACAGGCAGAAAAACAGCCACGTCATAAAATCAGCAAAAACATTGGGTTTCATGAAGCTAAAGATTTCATCCTACTTCCAACTATTGCCGAAGACAATACTGCACACTTTTAGCATTAGAGCTCAGTGTCATGAACCTGGAAATTGTGTTTTTTGTCGGAATGATATTGTCAGATTATCTACTAATATCCTCTTATCTCATTAGTGTGCGACAGTGATTATCTTGCTTCAAGAGAGCTAGATTGTTTTGCGGTTAGGCTATTGTGTAATCACCTTTTTTTGACAAAATATAAACCATCTTCTTATCTGTAGACAAAGCAAGATGGTTATTATTCTGTTGAATGGATGTCTGTTCCATCATTTGTGGCTAATGTATTGACGTTGTTTTGTCGTTACGATGTTATGTATTCGTCTTTTTTTCAACAAAATATATATTATCTTGTTACATATAAGGAACAAGATATTTCTTATTTTGTTTAACATATTTATCTATGTATAACTCATTTAATGTATTTCAAGTTTAATATTCAGTACATCTACTGTAATTCCCAAGGCTTTTCATGTGCTAGAGGTGATACCAAAATTTGGTAATGTGGATGTACCTTTTTTATGTCACTTATATGACAATGTTGCTAATTTAAGTTGTTCACAAGATTTGGGAAATAGAAAAATATATCAGTTCACGTCTCATGAAAGTGTCACAATGCATAATCAACCAAAGCTATTTAATTATGTCTTCCACTAGCATAAGCATATGCAACTAGATATGAATTAGAAATGTACCTGCTATAATCATGAGGTTAGACGTACGTGTGGTTTTCACACTGTCACTGCCATGGTTGGTGCAGCCGTTCTCAGCTGAGCTTATGCCATGGCTTACATGGGATGGTAATCTATCTCTCTGTATACACAGTTATTCATTTTTCTTTTTTTCCATTTACCAAACACTTTAGGAGCATTTTAGATTATTTCTTAAAAAGAACATGACGTGTAGACATTTTCATGAATAAATAGAGATAATATTTTAGACTAAATCTTTATTAGCTCTTCAGTTCTAAGATAGTGCACACTTCATTTATTTAAATTTAATCTTTTCACATGTTGAAATCAAAAGTTTAAATTATAAAAAAGGAATCCATCTTTTTTTTTTTTTTTTTGTTTCCAACCTGTCAAACTATATTAAATTTTCCAATGGCTCATAAAATGAGTTCCAACGAGCCTTGAAGTCTAACTTATGTATGCTCTAATACCATTTCTAACACTCTCATTTAAGAGATTAATTTCTAAAAAATAAAGAGAAACATAAAATATAATATACACAAGTCCAAAAAATATCAAATATATAGAAAAACTATTTTACATAAATTCACACATTTATTTATAATATCTGTAAATCAATTATACTAAGTGAAATCTATAATTACTTATTCAATTTATTTCACGAAAATATTCCTGTTTTATGATTTTTGCTTTTGTATCACATTTTTCATCGAGTAACTCGACAAACATGATTTTTAGTTTGGCGAGTTACTCGAGTAACTTCAACAATGCATATTTTTCATTTTTTTTGTTTTCTTTTTCTATTTAAATTATGTAATATACTTATAATTTCTGTAATAAATATTATTATAAATTATGTTAAAATACTTATTACAATTATTAATTAAAAAAACACATTTATTTTCGTAATATAATTTGACATAATTATTCTAACAAAAAAATTCATTAGTATAACAAATTTTTACTACAATTTATTTTCATAATTTATGATGAATTCTATTTAGTATGAATTTGTCATAACAAATTTATTATAATCACTAGATTATTATAATAATGTAATAATTGATTAATAATATATTACTACATAATTGCTTTTATTATGCTATAAATTTACTATAACAATTTTTAGTTATAATATGTTATACTAATTGCTAAAATAAAATAAAATAAAATAAAATATATTGTATTAATTGATTATGATATATATTAAATTTATATGATATATATTCTATTTTACTATGTTCTAATAAATGATACATTAAATAAAATTTTGTATATGCTTTATTTATCAACTTACTCGACAAATTCAACTTTGAGACTCACGAGTTTCTTGAAAAATAACACCACTAAATAAGAATAAAGAATTATTTAAATGTATGACATACTTTAAATAAAAAAGGGAAACAAAATAATGGAAAATTTAAATTTCATTCGTTCGTCGAGTAACTCGGGCAACTCGATTGTCAGTTTGTCAAGCTACTTGAGCTATTGAATAGATTAATTTCGTATCACAATTTTAATCGAGTAACTCGACAAACGTGATTTTGGGTTTGTCGAGTTACTCGAGTAACTTCAACAATGCATATTTCTCATTTTATAGTTTACTTTTTGTATTTAAATTATGTAATACACTTAATTTTTTTTATTTTTTAGTTTTTTCGTGTTATTTTTTAACCAACTCGTGAAACTCAAATTTAGATTTGTCGAGTTACTAGATAAATTAATCATAATAAAACAATATATAATATATTGTATTGATTGATTATGATATATATTAAATTTATATAATATATATTTTATTTTGCTATATTCTAATAAATAATCATTTAAATACAATTATGTATGTGCTTCATTTATCAAATAAGTTAACAAATCCAAATTTCATGTTTACACGTTCCTCGAATAATAACATTACAACATTCAAATTAAACAAAATAGTCAATGTATTAAATAATTTAAATAAAATAAGCTTCAAAAAATAAAAATTATGCATTTCATTAGTTTCTTGAGTAACTCGGGAAACCCGATTTTAACTTTGTCGAGTTATGCTCTACAATGAATAATGAGTTCTTTTATATCAATAATATTTCATATTCTATAACCTAATATAATATGTTATAATAAATTAGCTATTATAAAAAAAACTCGACAAAAGCCCACATCTAACCACTCGACAAAATTATTAAAAAAAAAATATTTGAAAAGTAATGTTGTCGATGGCGTGAACGGTTAATTTCTATAATTTCTATTTCACTCTTTTTTAAACAAAAAAAAAAAAAACAAATTTGATTCTTAAACATATGCAGCATTTATTTAGAATAATTTGTAAAAAATAAAAATAAAAAATTTACCTTACAATTCAAAGGTTTTTTGGATTAAAAAAAATATATATATAACAAAAAAAAATGTAAAGTCAAAATGGGCTTAAAAGCCCATTTTGATTGATATGAGTGTGTGTTTGTCGAGAAACTCGACAAACACACACCCAATTTTGTTTTTTTTAATTTTTTTTTTTAAATGTATGTGGGTGTTTGTCGAGTTACTCGACAAACACCCACTCCTCCACGTAAAATCAAACTGGGTTTGAAACTTTTTTAATTTTTTTTTTTCAATATTGGGGGTGTGTATTTAACAAACACACCCCCCAAACAATAAAAATGGGCTTTTTAGCCCATTTTCAACTAACTTTTTTTTTAATTTTTTTAATTTTTTAATTTGGGTATGTATTATTTTTTTGGTGTGTTCTTTTTTTTATAGTTTAGTAGCAAATAGATTTTCATTTAATTTTTTACTATTTTATTTTATTTTTTCTTATAAGCAAATTGAACACAATGCTCTCTAAAATTTGCTTATAAAAAAATAAAATAAAATAGTAAAAAATTAAATAAAATTTTATTTGCTACTAAACTCTTAAAAAAAACACAATAAAAAATTAATAAATAAATGTCCAAATGTGCTCGACAAACACACACCCAATTTTAAAAAAACAAAAAAATCTAAGTTAAGTTAAAAATGGGCCAAAAAACCTATTTTAATTGTTTGGGGGTGTGTGTTTGTCAAATACACACCCCAATATATTTAAAAAATTAAAAAATTAAACAATATCAAAATGGTCTTTGGTTTTTGGGTGGTTTGAGTTTGTCGAGTTGTTCGACAAACTCAAACCCAAATAGTAAAATAAAAAATTGAAAAGGTAAATGCCTATTTTAATTGTTGGTGTGCTCGACAAACACACACCTAATATAAAAAAATTTAAAAAAAGTCAAATTGGGCCATTTTGCACTTAAATATATATTAAAAAAATTAAGAAAGATCAAAATGGTCCCATTTTGATTATTGGCTCGACAAACACACGTCCAAATAAAAAAATAATAACAAAAAATTTAAATGCTCGACATTTTTTGTTAAAAATACATACATATAATTTCTTCAAAAACGTGCAATACCTCCATTATTCTAACTGATTAACATCCCCAATACATTTAATAGTTAATCTTGGATTCGAGAAGTTTCCGAAGGGCTCCAATCATGTGAACTTGAGTGGGGTACTAACAAAGAGTTTGTCAAATGAGGCTGTTTCTCTGAAAGATCTCAATATGGTGGAGAGAAATTTTACTCCTGAAGACCATTCGTCAACGTAAACCAGTTGACAAAAATGAGGCTGCCAAAACTAGGAGACTTGTCGAGTTGCTCGACAACAACCATGGTTGTCGAGTTGGTTGTCGAGGTTGTCGAGCAACTCGACAACCATGATGGTTGGTTGTCGAGTTGCTCGACAACCATAGTTGTCTGCAATCACGGTACCTGACTACCGCCTAGCGCCGGAGCATATATTTTTCTCTATGTGAGCACATTGGATTAGAACAATCTAATTTTGATTACAATGGTGATTTGCACCTTAGATGACACTAGATCAGAAAATTGAATATCTTGTAATATTTGGAAGCATGTTAGATTTTAATATTTAAAATTATTCACAAGGAAAAAGAGAGGATTTTTGTACAACTTTGAGAGTTCATGCGTGCATATTTAAGATGATTCACTGAAAATGCTAAGAGTTGTATTATTTTTTGTCGCTGCTTCTGGAGAACTGATTATTAAGCTTATTAGGAGTCATTTTCTTTTGGTCTATGAATCCTTTTCCTTTTGGATGGAGACATACATGCAATCAACAAGCTGAAAAGGAGATTCTGTGATCTTGAGAAGAAAACACAGTTACACAATTGAACAAGAATGGAGAGTGGTTTGTTAGCTTCTCATTGCCTCACTCCTCAACCTGGTTGCTTCTGAGTGTGAGTAGCAAGACCTATAATAGTCTTTTGTCTCAACCGAAGCTCCCATTTTTTAGGAGTCCATTTTCACTCTGATTATGGGCCTTAATCAGAACTTTGAAGTCTTCTTACATGGAAATGGAGGCAAAATAGGATTGTTCTTGTAATGAAATTTGAAATTAAGAGATATATGCTCAGTACAAGAGCATGAACTGGTTATGAACATTCAAAAGGTACATCATATAATGAAATTATCTCCTTCAGAACGATAATTGAAATGTCCAGCAGGAATTCTACTATTATACAGATGGAATGGTTGTTACCTCTTCTTCTTTTGCTATAAAAATGTACTCTTCTTAGGTTTATATCATCTTGGTAGAAACCTCCATTTTTCCTCATACGTTTAGGTTTAAGGTTTATGTTCGTAAAATATATGCAGTTGAAATTGGCCGTGTTGCACCAGTTGATTCTGGTCAGTACAAGTCATCTGATTGAGTTCCATCTAAAGAAAAATATATTTTTTGCATCATTTATTCAAAAATGGTTCCTTTTCTTGTGTTGCGATTCTCAGGATTCTGGTGGATTATTTTGTTGCGTACATATGGAAAATGTTCAGGCGATTTATCTATTCAAGAGAAAATTGATGTTCAAACTGGAATTAACATAATATTAAGGCTATGTCTTGCAGATGGCTTTGATATGTTTCCAACATTATTATGGGAATTCATGGTCATCCTCTGAAGATTCAGTCAAGGAAGCCATTGTTTTTTGTTATGTTTCATTCGATTAATTCTTTACTTCTTTTCCCTTCTCCCATCAGACAAAAGTGGTCCACATATACATTACACAAAAATCTCATTTCCATAGCACATATTTGCCTTTAAAATAAAAAAAAAAATATTTAACCACACATTTTAAGGATTAGAGCATGCCTTCCTATTTGACATTGCGCTCGCATTAAAAAATAGAGGAAAATCATAATGAGACGCAGCATCTATATTATTATTATTGTCAAATTTATTACTCTACCACGTGCAACGCACGTGCGCTCACTAGTTGTATCAAAAAGTGTCCAAACCAAGCACAAAGTGTAGTACTCATAATTAATTAGGCCTCTATCCAGCGACTATAACAATATCAAGTTTTCTACCAACAGCGCAGCAAACTAAAAAATTGCATTTTGCAAAATAAAACAATAAGTACATGTTAGGTACCATATATTGAATAAAAGTCAGGATTTTATAATACGAAAAATTTAATTTATTTTTTACTCTTTATTTCCTTACAATAATATAAGAGTCTTAAATTTTTTACTGTTCACATTTTCATCCTACACGACGTCGTTTTTCAACTTCTTTTTACACCGTCATTTTGTAATATTTTTTAAGTTGCTTTTGAAGCTTAGCACACTTTTATTGACTAGGATTACAATTGGAATTACATTAAATTCAGTTGAAATTCAGATTCATTCAAGGAGGAGTTTTGTCTTTTTTTACAACTTCAATCCTAATTTGTTTTATTCTCTATTACTTTTGGAGCTGGGAGCTGAGTTTTGTGAAAGATATCTTACAGTTAAGATTTGTAGGTATTATTACAGCAGTTTTAATTTTTAGTGTTAATTGGAAGTATTATTACAATAATTTTCAAGGTGCAGTTGTTGTTTACCTTTTACAATTATCATTGATTTTTTACCTATTTCAGTTGGATTTTTGTAAATCGAAATGTTCCTTTCCTCTTGTCCTTGTTGTGTCTGCTTCATGCTCTTGGATAATTTTGGCAACCATCATTGGTTGTTAACATGTTTCATATTTTCTAAACTTGAACAGCAATTTTAAGATCAAAGAACTGGATCTAAAAATTGTAATAACTCTCAAAGGATATGAAAATCATACGGGAAGCTGAGCCAAATATATATTCCTTAGCCACCAGTATACAAAATGAGTGTTTATTCATTTTACTACATGGTTGACGAGATTGCTCTAAGGTAAAAAAAAAAAAAAAAAAAAATTTTACTACAATTGGTTGCCGAGATTGCTCGGCAACCATCTTTGGTTGCCGAGGTTCCTCGGCAACCAGACCTGCTCGGCAACCAATTTTGGTTGCCGAGCCATCTCGGCAATCCAGTGGAAAAAATAGTTTTTTTTTTTTTTTTTACTTTTGATTGCTGAGTTATCAAATGTTTATATACAGTCCAGAAATACTCGTTATGGAAAAGTTTTGACTCAAATCAATACCTTGCCATTTTTTGCATGATACTGTAATGTGTTCTGTACATTTAAAGCTTTAAGGCCATTTTTCCATGAAATCTAAACGTACAGGACAAAAGCTTTCTATGCTACAATCTAAAGATTTGATTGTCGAGGTGGCTCGGTAATCAAATGGGATTGTCGAGCCATCTCGGCTATCCCTTTTTTAATTTTTTTAACTTTTAATTAAAATTTTGGGTGTTTAATTTTTTGAATTCTGATTTAAATATTGTATTTTACTGTTCTTAAGGTTTTTTTTTTTAAATCCTTTTTCTTTGACACATTTAAAAAAAAAAATTATATTTAATAGTTGCCGAGCCATCTCGGCAATTGATTGCCGAGATGGCTCGGCAATCAATTTGCCAGGGCAATCAATTGATTGCCCACATGGGCAATCAATTGATTGCCATGTAAATTATTATTATTATTATTTTTTTTTTTATAAATAAGGAATAATTGCACAAAAGTCCCTATTGTGTCATAAACATGCACCATAAATTGTTTACATCTTAAACCAGTGAATAGAACTCCTCACTTCTATGGTCTATAAGTATAATGATTCTCAGATATATTGTATTAGATGCATTTCTAATAACTTGCATTATAGTTACACATCTTTCATTTAATGGAACACTTGGTGCCCAACATTTGCTTATCAAAATCTCGACAATCAATTGATTGCCGAGATGGCACAATTAAAAAAAAAAAAAAAAAAAAAAAATAAGTGCCTGGCTCGGCAAAGGGATCAATTTGAGCCCAATTGGCAATCAATTGATTGCCAAATGATTTTTTTTTTTTTTTTAAAAGAATAATTGCACAAAAGGTCTCTATTGTTTTAAAATAGTTGGAATATGCCATCAAGCATGCAAGTGTTTCATTTTTTAATTTTCCTTTTGAGCAAGCTACTTACATTAAAATAAATAACTAGATTTTAATATAAATAATTTGATAATAAACATGCATGTTACTTATTTTGTTTACATGTTTAATGATTTCCATATATTATCCTAAATGCATGTTCACCAAATTACGCTTAATTAGAGAAACATTATTGTGCAGTATGAGCAATGCCATATTATATATATTCAATGAAATTGGAATACATTTTTATTAATTGAATAATATAGCATAGACCTAATAGTAATATAAACTACTTATCACTTTAAGTACTATTATTGAGATTAACACACACGTTTCAAAAATATGAGGCATATTAATTAAAGTAATTAATTTTCTCAACTAAATCATCAATAAAATTTATCTCTCCAATAATATCTACAAAACATTTTAATAATACAGTCTTTTTTCTTGTCCTTTCATGCAGTATCCACTTAACCTAATGAGTATCTTTTTAAATCCATTTTCTTTGACACAATTTACCAAAAAAAAAAATAATAAATAAAAATAAAAATAAAATAAAAATAAAAATATGTGCCTAGCTCGGCAATCAAATTGATTGCCGAGCCATCTCGGCAATTGATTGCCGAGATTGAGCCCAATTGGCAATCAATTGATTGCCAAAATGAATAGTTATTTTTTTTTTTTTTTGGTTTTGGTTTTTAAAAGAATAATTGCACAAAGGTCTCTATTATAATCACTAGATTATTATAATAATGTAATAATTGATTAATAATATATTACTACAAAATTGCTTTTATTATGCTATAAATTTATTATAACAATTTTTAGTTATAATATGTTATACTAATTGCTAAAATAAAATAAAATAAAATATATTGTATTAATTGATTATGATATATATTAAATTTATATGATATATATTTTATTTTACTATGTTCTAATAAATGATACTTTAAATAAAATTTTATATATGCTTTATTTATCAACTTACTCGACAAATCCAACTTTGAGACTCACGAGTTTCTTGAAATATAACACCACTAAATAAGAATAAAGAATTATTTAATTGTATGACATACTTTAAATAAAAAAGGGAAACAAAATAATGGAAAATTTAGATTTCATTCGTTCGTCGAGTAACTCGGGCAACTCGATTGTTAGTTTGTCGAGCTACTTGAGCTATTGAATAGATTAATTTCGTATCACAATTTTAATCGAGTAACTCGACAAACGTGATTTTGGGTTTGTCGAGTTAGTCGAGTAACTTCAACAATGCATATTTCTCATTTTATAGCTTACTTTTTGTATTTAAATTATGTAATACACTTAAATTTTTTTATTTTTTAGTTTTTTCGTGTTATTTTTTAACCAACTCGTGGAACTCAAATTTAGATTTTTCGAGTTACTAGATAAATTAATCATAATAAAACGATATATGATATATTGTATTGATTGATTAAGATATATATTAAATTTATACAATATATATTTTATTTTACTTTCTCGAGTAACTAGAAAAAAAAAAACAAAAAAAAACCTTTCTCGAGTTACGCGAGAAAAAAAAAAAAACCAAAATTTCATTAATGCTTTCTCGAGAAAGCAAAATTTTCATTTTTGCTTTCTCAAGTTACTCGAGAAAGCAATAATGAAAATTTTGTTTTTTTTTTTTTTTCACTATGCATGTTTGAATATGTGTTTTTTTTTTTTTTTTTTTGTAATTTGCACTTTTAGTCCTCGAGAAAGCAAAAATGAAAATTTTGTTTTTTTTTTTTTTTTCTTTCTTTTTTTCACTTAGCCTGTTTGAATATGTGTATTTTTTTTTTTTTTAGTAATTTGCACTTTTAGTCCACAACCTTATCATTTATAACAAATTTACCCCTAACCCTTTTTTTTACATTGGTCATCCCCGAACTTTGAATTTTGTTGTAAATTTTATTTTGTCCTCTTTTTTAAATAAAAAAAAAACTAATAACAACAAAATAAAATAAAAATGTAAATGAAGTCCTACAACTTTTAAAAAGTATCCCATTTTGATTTTGACATTTTTTCATTTTTTTAATTTGCACTTTTGGTCCAAACCTTTCAAATTTGTAACTAATCTATCCTAACTTTTGTTTTTGGACATTGGCCATCCAACTATCACCCTTTTGTCGTACATATTTGCATTAAATTTTTATAAAATCAGCTTTTGTTAACTTTGCTATTTTTTTTTTTTTTTTTAAGATTTGGTCTTGGTTTTTTGAGTAAATCTAAAAAAAATACAATAAAGAAAAAAATACAAAAATTTGACAGATAACTCGACTTTTTTTTTTTTTTTTTTCGATTTTAATTCAATTTACCATTTGAATTGTAAGGTAAATTTTTTATATTTTTCAAATTTTTTTTTACATATTATTCTAAATAAATGCAGCATAAAAAAAACAATAAAATAAAATAACATTACAAATGAAGTCCTACAACTTTTAATCTTGACGAATGTGTGTGAATAGTAAAAGGAAAAAATTAATAGCATTTATTTAGAATAATTAGTAGATTTAAAAGTTTATATAAAAAAAAGTAAAACATTGAATAAAAATTAGGTGTAAAAGAAAAAAAAATAAGAAAAAAAAAATTAAAAAAAAAAAATTTGTTGTCAAAATGGACTAATTTGCACACCCTACAATAAATGAATACAAAATTAAAAATTAAAAAAGTGAAAGGCATCATTAAAAAAAAAAAAAAACTACTAACAAAAGTGAAATTGGTCCAAAGCCCATTTTCAATGACTTCATTGTTAGTGTTGTCGAGTTGCTCGACAACACTAACAAAAAAAAAAATCTAATGTCTTAGTGTTGTCGAGCATTCGAGATGCTCGACAACACTAAAAAAAAAAAAAAAAAAACATTTCCAATGACTTAGTGTCAACACTAACAAAAAAAATAAAATAAAATAATTTCAAGCAACCAAATATTATCGAGTTGCTAGACAACATTAAAATAAATAAATAAATAAATAAATCAAACAACCAAATATTGTCGAGTTACTTGACAAAGCAAACATATGTAACATATTTGTATTATATTAAGATGTAAATAAAATAAGTTTGTATAGGAAAATATAAAATAAAAGGAAAATTAGATAAAAGTCAAAAGATGTATAATTTGAATAAAAATGAAGAAGAAAAAATTGCATAATTTGCATTTCATGAGTCAGTTGAGTAATTCGAAAAACTCAAATATAAGTTTGTCGAGTTACTTTATGAAAAATGTGATAGACAAGCAAAAATCATAAAATTAGATTATTTTGTGTCAAATACATTAAATAAGTAATTTTAGATTTTATGTTGTACAATTGATTTGTAACAACTATAAATACACGTGTTAATTTATGTTAAAAAAATGTTTTTATGTATTTATTATAAGATATCATGTATAATTTAAACAGAAAAATAAAACTAAAGAAAAGGAAATATGTATGTCATGAGTTATTCGAGGATCTCGATAAACTGAAATGTGAGTTTATCGAGTAACTTGATGAAAATGTGCCATGAAATAAAAAATTATAAAACGTGAATTTTTTTTCGAGTTAATGGATGAATGAATTGTAAAATATTGTTTTCTTTAATGATTTGTTTTTTGTTAAATAAAAACCAATGATTTGTTATTATATTTGTTTAGAAATTTTTAATTTTTTGGGTTATTAAATATAATTTTCCATGGTTATTATTATAAGCATGAAATATATTTCCTAATTGTTTATGGGATTGACGTGTTCGAGCAGCTCGACATTGTTATTTTTTAGTTTGTTGAGTTACCTGACAAAGCAAATATATGATGAAAATACATTTTGAAATAAATATATTATAACAATTATATATATTTATTAGAATAATTATGTTAAATTATATGATGAAAATAATTGTGAGTTTTATAATTAATAATTTTTGTATTTGTGTATTTTTTATTTTAAGTGTAAAATAAATGGAACATTTAATATGTGATCTTATTTAGCATGTTATATTTACTAATACATTAAGTAATTCTATTAATATATAAAAAAAATGCTTTAACGTATTTTATATTAAGATATACATAAAATAAGTTTGTATAGGAAAATATAAAATAAAAGGAAAATTAGATAAAAGTCAAAAGATGTATAATTTGAATAAAAATTGGAAATTTTGCATTTCATGAGTCAGTCGAGTAACTCGAAAAACTCAAATATGAGTTTGTCGAGTTACTCGATGAACAAGGTGACAGACAAGCAAAAATCATGAAATGGGATTTTTTTGTGTCAAATACATTGAATAAGTAATTTTAGATTTTATGTTGTACAATTGATTTACTACAACTATAAATACACGTGTTCATTAATGTAAAAAAATTATTTTTATGTATTTATTATAAGATATGATGTATAATTTAAACAGAAAAATAAAACTAAAGAAAATGAAATATGTATGTTATGAGTTATTCGAGGATCTCGATAAACTGAAATGTGAGTTTATCGAGTAACTCGATGAAAATGTGCCACGAAATCAAAAATTATAAAACGTGATTTTTTGTCGAGTGTATATATATATATTTAAATCTTGTCAAGTTACTCGAATTTAAAAAAAAAAATATTTTTTTTTAACTTTTGTCGAGTTACTCGAATTTTTAAAAAAATAAAAAAATATATATATTTTTTAACTTTGGTCGAGTTACTCGAATTTTAAAAAAAAAAAAAATTTTAACTTTTGTCGAGTTACTCGAATTTTTAAAAAAATTTTTTTTTTCTTAACTTGTGTCGAGTTAATCGAATTTTAAAAAAAATTTTTTTTTTTTTTTTACTTTTGTGGAGTACCTCGAATTTAAAAAAAAACAAAAAAAAAAAAGAAAATTTTAACTTTTGTCAAATTACTCAAATTTTAAAAAAAAAAAAAAAAAAAATTTTACTTTTGTCGAGTAACTCGAATTTTAAAGAAAAAAAAAAAAATTTTTTTCACTTTTGTCGAGTAACTCGATTTTAAAAAAATATATATATATATATATATATATTTTTTTACTTTTGTCGAGTAACTCGACTTTTAAAAAAAAAATATATATGTTTTTTTTTTTTACTTTTGTCGAGTTACTCGATTTTAAAAAAAAAAAAAAAAAATTTTTTTTTTTACTTTTGTCGAGTTACTCGACTTTTAAAAAAAAAAAAAAAATTTTTTTTTTTAATTTTGTCGAGTTACTCGACTTTTAAAAAATAAAATAAAAAATTTTTTTTGTTTTTTTTTTTCTTTTGTCGAGTAACTCGATTTTTAAAAAAAAAAAAAAATTTTTTTTTTTCTTTTGTCGAGTAATTCGATTTAAAAAAAAAAAAAAAAAAAATTTTTTTACTTTTGTCGAGTTACTCGACTTTTAAAAAAAAAAAAAAAATTTTTTTTTTTTTTTTTACTTTTGTCGAGTTACTCGACTTTTTTTAAAAAAAAAAAAAAAAAAAAAAATTTTTTGTCGAGTAACTCGACAGAAATTTTAAAATTTTTTTTTTTTTTTTTTAAATTCGAAAAAGTTTGTCGAGTTACTATTCAACTCGACAAACTTTTTCGAGATGAATAGTAACTCGAAAAAGTTACTGTTCATGGAAATTTTTTTTTTTTTTTTTTTTTTAAATTCGAAAAAGTTTGTCGAGTTACTATTCAACTCGACAAACTTTTTCGGGGTGAATAGTAACTCGAAAAAGTTACTGTTCATGGAAAAAAAAATTTTTTTTTTTTTTTTTTAAAAATTCGAAAAAGTTTGTCGAGTTACTATTCAACTCGACAAACTTTTTCGGGGTGAATAGTAACTCGAAAAAGTTACTGTTCATGGAAAATTTTTTTTTTTTTTTTTTTTTAAAAATTCGAAAAAGTTTGTCGAGTTACTATTCAACTCGACAAAGTTTTCGGGGTGAATAGTAACTCGAAAAAGTTAATGTTCATGGAAAAAAAAATTTTTTTTTTTTTAAATTCGAAAATTTTTTCGAGTTACTATTCAACTCGACAAACATTTACGATGTGAATAGTAACTCGAAAAAGTTACTGTTCATGAATTTTTTTTTTTTTTTTTTTTTTTTTTTTTATGGTGAGCTTTTTACATTTGTAATTTTTTTTTCAATGAAAAAAATCAACAACATATTTTATTTTTTGTAACTATTAATTATAACATTTTTACCAATAATGTTACAAATATTTTTTTATACTAATTGCTAAAATAAAATAAAATAAAATATATTGTATTAATTGATTATGATATATATTCTATTTTACTATATTCTAATAAATGAAACATTAAATAAAATTTTGTATATGCTTTATTTAAAAGGTTCGTATCGTTTCAACTTTTCACTACATTTTTTACAAACGTGCAACGCACGTGGCCAAAACTAGTATTTTAATAATGTTCAATATTATATAATTCTCTTTGCTAAACATACCAAACGTATCATAAAAGAACAATTCTTTAGAATGACTTGAAATGAGAAGATTCAAATGCTACAAGTCGTTACCTTGTTCTCCTGCAATAGCCTATCGACCTCAATCATGCCTTCCCCTACATCGCAACATCTCGTACCATTAATAGTTTCTTGATTTTCAATTTATATTAGTATTAATTTTTTTTATATATATTTTTTGTACAATTGTCAAATATCGTTTTTGAAATTTCATTATTGGTGCTTCATGACCATTCATTGAACCAAACAATTGGATTGAAAAAATATAATTAATCTATTAATAAAAATTAATTAAATAATTAGTCTAATAACATATATGACAATTAAATAGAAGACTGTAAAATCAATATAACACTAAATATTCTTTTTTGGAACTTGGAAAGAATTACTCGTCAACTGCGATATATGTATATTATCTTTTTAAGTCATAAAATAATTTTTTATACAAGATGGTTAAACAACTGATTTTGGAAGAGAATGAATCATAAATATCCATCATCTAGTATCGGATATGAATAAAAAAAGAACAAGTAGAAAGAAAGTGAAAATTAAACTTTATTTATTTCAAGAAATCTTACTATTTAATCAAATTTTTTTTTTAAAATTTAAAACCGAGGAAATTGATAATAGTAATGTAATCTTCCCAAACAATAGATTTAATTGCGTTTCGAGTTTAGATACGATGGATGACCTATTTATTAGTTTATTTCCTATGAGCTTAGTTGATACAGCTGTCGAATTAGTATACATTCCAATCCATTGGATCGTTCACCTTTTGACTGAAAATAGTTTATATTGCAAGAATTTTTCTCTTTCCAAAATTCTACTCAAAATATTTGTTTATTTATGACAGTCAATTGAATTATTTAGAATAAAAAAGTGTAAAATTATTATTTTTAATAAAAAGACTACAAACCCATGAAAATTCATAGAAATCAATAAAAATATATTAAAATTTATAATATAAAATTCTGTTTAAATCTTATAATTTATGTAGAATTGTTAAGGTTTATGTAGAATTGTTAAGGAAGCTAATCGTGCATATATTTTATATTAAGATATACAAGATTTGTAATTATATTCCTTGATTATAGCTTGTATACCTTAGTTGTAGCTTAATTGTAGGATAATTACCTTGCAATTAGAGTCTACTTGTTGTATATATACATTGAGCCGTGTATCAATGAATAATCATTCCGTTTTCTTTCATGCTATTAGAGCTAGTTGAAAATCTTAAGTCCATAACCGCCACACTTTACCTTCTCGTGTAGCATTTTTTTTTCCATTTGGTCATCATGGTGGATGGAATGATTTCCTCTTCCTTTGACGCTTCCAAATCTGATATTTTCAATCCTTTTTTCACCCATCATTCAGATCATCCAGGTTTGATTTTGATTTCCAAACCTTTGAGTGGAGACAACTGTTCAGCTTGGCGCTGGATTATGACCATGGCCTTGAATGCCAAGAACAAGTTAGGCTTTGTCAATGCCACTATCAAAGCACCTTCAGCAGAGACCAATCTTGATGATTTTGCAATTTGGTCACGATGCAATGACATGGTCCATTCATGGATCATTAACACTCTTAGCCCGAAAATTTTAGACAGTGTGATCTACTACACTACAGCTCATGAAGTTTGGGAAGACCTTCGTGAACGATTCTCTCAAAGCAACGCGCCTCGCATTTTTGAAATTCAGCTAGAAATTGCTTATCACCGACAAAAACAGCTCTATGTCTCTACCTATTACACCAAACAGAAGAGTTTGTAGGATGAATTGGCCTCTTATACTGATGTCTTGTCTTGTTCATGTGGCTCACAACAAGATCGACAAAAATTGATGCAGTTTTTAATGGGGCTAAAAGAATCTTACGGTGCTACTCGTGGACAGATACTCTTGATGAATACTATTCCTTATGTCCGTCAAGCTTATTTTTCTTTTTGTCAAGAAGAAAAACAAAGGCTCCTCAGTTCTACACACGCAACCACAGATTTCAATACAAGCGCTGCTAAGGCCGTAAGAAGTAACAGATCCAATCAATCCACTGGAGCAGGAAGAACTGAGCAATCAGACCGTCCTTATCATGTCTACAAGATGGGCGACGTATTGATCAAGATAGGCGCCATTCAGGCTCCTTCAAAGGGCGACCTCAATGCACTCATTGTGGAGACATGGGGTATTTTGTTGAAAAGTGCTATCAATTAATTGGATATCTACCTGGTCATCCAAAAAGGAGATCGAACTCGAACTTGAACTCGAACCGCTTTAAAAATGATTTTTCTGCAGCTAATCAAGTATCTGGGAGATTGACTAAAAATGAAGAAAAATCTGTAGTATCAGGAATTTCAGAAGCACAACTTCAACAACTCTTGTCCCTTCTAAATGACAAAGATGGAGGTTCTAGTTCTCAAGCTAATATAGTAGTGACCAAACCAAGTTTGTCTAAAATCTCTTCCCACAGCTAGATCATTGACAGCGGCGCGACGGACCATATTTCTCCATATCCAAAATTATTCTTGTATGGTGATAAAAATTGTTCATTACATCCGATACTGTTACCTAGTGGAGAAAAGGCCAATATTGTAGTAAAAGAATCATTGCCTCTGAACTCTACATATTATCTGCATGATGTATTATGTGTGCCTACGTTGAAGATTGATTTAATGTCTGTTAGTCGCCAGATACTTGAATTGTTCGGTGACATTTTTTCCTTATTGGTGTGTTTTGCAGGATCAGGTTTTGAGGAAGATGATTGGTTTGGATAAGCAGTGTGATGGGCTATACTACTTGGTGGCACTAGCAACGAAGAAAACATTGACCAACCCGCCTACATTCTCAAACAACCAACCAGCTTGCAACCTCACCATCTCATCTACCGATCTCTAGCATAGCCGTTTGGGCCATGTTTCTCTTCTTCGATTAAGTTTCATTGCCAAGAATTTTTTAAATATCTCAATTAATCCTAATAATGCTTGCCCTATATGTCCTTTGGCAAAGAAAAGTCGTTTACCTTTTGATATAGTGTAATTTCGTCTAAAAGACCATTTGATCTTATTCATTGTGATATTTGGGGTCGTTATAAACATTCTTCTCTTTCTGGTGGTCATTATTTTCTTACTATCATTGATGATTACACATGTTTCACTTGGATATTTTTGATGAGACACAAAGATGAAACGCAATCACTTTTGAGGAACTTTTTTAGTTATGCATCCACTCAATTCACGTCTCGCATTAAAACTTTTCGAAGTGACAATGATGGAGAATTTCTTTCACTCCAATTTTTTTTAAGGACAATGGTGTTGTTTCTCAAAATTCTTATGTTTATACACCCCAACAGAATGGGGTCGTGGAACGCAAACATCGTCACAGTTTGCAAGTAGCACGAGCATTGAAATTCCATGCTCAACTCCCTACCCAATTTCGGGGAGAGTGCGTCCTCTCTGCAGTCCATATCATCAATTTCCTTCTTTTTCTCACCTTCGGACCATCGGTTACCTAGCTTATGCTACAAATCCTCGTGTTACTCATAAATTCTCCACTCGTGCTATCAATTGTGTTTTCCTTGGTTATCCTATTGGTCAAAAGGCTTAAAAATTGTTTAACATATCCACCATAACAGTTTTCACCAACAGAGATGTTGTATTTCACGAAATTATCTTCCCTTTTGCTTCTATCGAGTTTAGTCATGTTGTCTCTCATTCGACTCACACATCAGGCCCAATTCCTTTCTCAATACACGATCCAATTCCTTCTTCCACCTCTCTCAAATCCACAGAAAATACTGATGCTACAGACGACTCACTCGAATCACAAGCACCCATCGCACCTCCTTCCTCTGCCACACCATCCTTACAACCCAAACCACCAGCGCCCTCACCTGAGCTACTTTATCGCTCCAGCCCCACCGCTCCGCCGATGAAAGTTATGAGATTATGTATGCTCTCAAGTCATGCTCTCTTCCTTCGATAAGTCATCTTCCTTGTTTTTCGGTCCAAATAAAGGCACTCGTTATCCCCTGTTCAATTATGTCTCATATCACCGATACAAACCTGCACACTAATCCTTCATTGCTCAAGTCAGTCAAGCTACAAAACTGCGCTCTTATTTAGAAGCTGTCACTCACCCTAATTGGCAGAAGGCGATGCAGTCAGAATTGCAGGCTTTCTAAGACAATGGCACTTGGACTCTCACGTCTCTTCCAGCTAGCAAGACACCAATTGGTTTTCGTTGGGTTTATAACATTAAACATCGGTCTAATGGATCCATCGAGAGGTACAAAGCTCGATTAGTAGCCAAGAGGTTCACGAAATTGGAATGTGTTGATTTTCAGGATACATTTTCTTCCACTGCAAAGATTATCTCTGTTCGTTGTTTACTTGCCTTGGCTGCTGCTCGTAGATGGTCGCTTCACCAATTGGATGTTAATAACGCATTTCTTCACGGAGATTTCCATGAAGAAATATATATGTCTCCACCACCAGGGCTTCAGAGACAGGGGAAGGAAAACTTGGTCTGTCGACTTCATAAGTTATTGTGTGGTTTGAAACAGACATCTTGTCAGTGGTTCACAAAATTCTCAGAGGCTATTCGGTCTGTTGGTTATTTACAATCCAGATCTGATTACTCTCTGTTCACCAGGAGACAAGCCAAGTCCTTCACAGCTCTCTTGATATATGTTGATGATATTTTAATTACTGAAAATGATCCTACAAGTATTGTTGCAATCAAGAAATTTCTTCGTAGTCATTTTTGTCTTAAAGATCTTGGGGGCTTGAAATATTTTCTTGGTATTGAGATTTCTGCTTCTAGAAATGGGATTTTTATTTCCCAACGTAAAATATGCATTAGAAATAATTAAGGATGCAGGGTTGATGGGGACAGCTCCTGTTGACAGTCCTATAGAGCGAGGATTAAAATTGTCTAGCCAGAGTGACTTGCTCAAAGATCTGGGTTGTTATAGAAGGATGGTCGGGAAATTGATATACCTTACTGTTTCAAGACCAGACATCACGTATTATGTACATGTATTAAGCAGGTTCATGTATCAGCCTCGAAAACTTCATATGGAAGCAGCTCTCTGTGTTGTACGTTATCTAAAAAATGCACCTGGCCAACGTTTATTTTTCTCTTCAAAGAGTGATTTTAGATTGAGAGCCTACTACGATTCAAATTGGGTAGGTTGTCCAGTTACTAGAAGATCTACCACATGTTATTGTGTTTTCCTTAGGTCCTTCGCAGGTTTCATGGAGATCGAAACAACAGAAGACAATCTCGTTTTCTTCAACTGAAGTAGAGTATCATGCAATGACAGATGCTTGTTGTGAGTTAACCTGGCTTCGACACCTTCTCAGAGATTTAGGAGTGTTACATCAGAAACATGTTTTGTTGTATTGTGATAATAAAGCAGCGCTGCATGTTGCAGCAAATCGTGTTTTTGAAGAGCGAACTCGACTTATTAAGATGGATTGCCACTATATCAGAGATAAAATCCAAGATGGAGCTTTTGCTACAAAGTTTGTAAGTTCTACACATCAATTGACGGATGTCCTAACCAAAGCTTTGGGAAATGAGATTTTCACTCTTATGATTCGCAAGTTGGGAGTTCAAGATATCCACTCTCCAACTTGAGAGGAGTGTTAATGAAGTTAATCTTGCATATCTTCTATATTGAGATATACAAGATTTGCAATTATATTCTTTGATTATAGCTTGTATACCTTAGTTGTAGTTTAATTGTAGGATAGTTACCTTGTAATTAGAGTCTACTTGTTGTATATATATACATTGAGCCATGTATCAATGAAGAATCATTCTAGCCAAATCTGTTTCCTTTCAAAAATTCTATTCAAATTCATGAAATCCATTCAAATTCATGAACATTAACAAATTTTTTAAAATATGAGTTGAAATTCACAAACATTAACAAAATTTTTAAAATATGAGTTGAGAACACCCTGCTAATTAATTAATTTACTTTTTTAAATCAATTAATAATTTCATACTAGTCACAGCGGACTGTTATTGTTGAATTCCAAATAAGAACATGTAGACAATTTAAGTAACATAGCCGAAACCATATTCATCATCATATGCATCCTCTTGAAATAGCTCCTTATTGTTAATCTTTTGCAGAGTGAATGGCAGAATAAAGAGTTTGTACAATTTCTTTCATGGTCAAGCCGGACTCTTTCTCTATCTACAAAATAACACGTTCAATATAAATTAATAATTTGTAGAAATAATTAATTGACGAGAGGAATTCAAGAGTTATTACCTCTGCAATAATGGTTATGTTGAGGGCGAAATTTCCAAATGGCGTGACATTAGTATTGAGGATAGTGAGATTGAGCTTCTCTACCTCACTTAGTATTTTCAACAAAACACCTTTGTGTTTCTTAATGTGGATACTGAGATGAATATTGTTGTTGCACACTCTAGCTTCTATTTCGGGCAATGGCTGCAGCTCCCCGGAGCTGTTACTATCATAGGACAATTCCTCGTCGTCCACTAAAAGCCTTGATCTATTGACAACAACCATAGATTCCAGGTTTTGTTTTGCTGCTTCTTCCTCAAGAGTATTCACGCGCCCTTGGAGGTTTTTCAAATACTTGATAGCATCTCCCAGTACAGAAGTTTTATCCATCTGCAACGTCACAAGACAAGGAGGGGGAAGTAAGGAAAATGATAACTACCACATAAATAAGTCGTACCATTACCATATCTCTAGGTTCCAAATAAAGTGCAATTTAATTAATGGTTCCCATCACAAGGGCAGTATAATAATTTTTTTATATATGTCATTGAAATATGCACAATTGGTAAAGAGAGGGATTATATATTTTACGAATTTGGGCAACACATACCACGTGTTGGGCAATTCACTACACCCCGTCCCCTAATATTGATATTGGCCCCCACGCACCCCCAATCCACCCCACTCCCTTTTTGGTCATTTTTCCCACAATTGCAACCGCTCCCCTCCCCTTTATTTTTAAATCAATAGCACCCTCCCAATTCTTTTTTAAAATTTTTAACCATTTTATTATAAATGACCCCTCCAATTATTTTTTAGTGCATAATAATAAATATTAATTGTCTATTATTTATTCAACTATAAATATACGTAAAGTAAATTCAAACATAATATTATTGCGATATTCTAAAAATATTAAATGCATACAAAATATAGTATTAATTTTTTTGTATACATTTAGTATTTTTAGAATATCGTAATAATACATTGTTTGAATTTAATTTACGTATATTTATAATTGAATAAATAATAGAAAAAAATTAATATTTATTATTATGCATCAAACAATAATTGGAACGATCATTCGAAATAAAATGGTTAGGAATTTAAAAAAAAATTGGGAGGATGTTATTGATTTAAAAATAGAATTTGAGGGGTGTTGGGGTGGGTGGGGTGGGGTGGGGTGGGGTGGAGTGGAAAAAAAGACCAAAAAGGGAGTTGGGTGTGATGGGGATGGGGGATGGGGTGAATTTTCCAACAAGTGACAGTCGGTAATTTATGGTAAAGAAGACAGAGTAAATTATTTTAGTGGACTGCGACAAAATGTAGCAGTAATTATAAGGAATAATTAAAAAAAGAAGTTAATGAAAAATTCCGTACCTTCTTGAGGCCAGGGACTATGGTTGAAAGAGTAACAAATAGCTGGCTGAGCTGCTCACGCCGCTTTCTTTCTGCAATTATGTGATCGTAGGTTTGAGATGGGGGTCTAACACGACTGGTTTTCTTTGTTGTTGGAGCGTTTTTTTTAGCCTCTATAGGATCTCTCAAAATTTCAGAGACTGCTGTTTTTTCTTCGTGATTCAAGGACCCTAGGTTCATTGGCTGAGGACTTTCTGGAGAAATCACCCTGCCGAAATTGAGAATGATGGGAGTGGAAGAAGAAGAAGAAGAAGAGGGATCAAAATTAGGCCTACACAAGTTATAATTGTTAGACTTTTTCGGCTTGGATGGTGGTTCGATGACCACTTGATTTTTTTCCATGCATGATGAAGTTTGCAAATTGGTGGTTGAGCTGCTATTCGGAATCAGAGTTGTTGAGCAATTACTCCCTGGCGACAAACTCTGTGATTCTTCTCCAAGAAGAGCAGCCAATTCTTCATCAAATGAGTCCATGAATCCACATTGATCCTCGAAAATTGAATTTTCCACTCCCTGTTCAAAAATAACACCTATAATATTGTAATATAACATTACTTTAATCTCTTTTATACTATAACTAGAGATAAAAATTAATGTCAGTGAGTGACTCCACTGTATTATTGACTCAATCCTTGATGTTCTTAAATCTGGCACACTCTGTTTGGACCGTGCATGCATTAGAGCATCTCTAATATAATCGTGAATTGCTTAAAAAATAAGCAAAATAGAAAATATTTTAAAAAATTACTCTAATGCAAGTTGTTAAGGATTCCGCAAGTTGAGAAAAAAAATTACACTCAGTTTATATTGAATGCTTGCAAATGTGACCCAATAGTTATCGCCATTTCATCATACTGGAAAAAGATTTGGTTTCCATTTCATCATACTGGAAAAAGAAACCGCAGGTTACAGTAGACATAAACCCGATGAGGGAAGAGAGAGAGGTCCGACCTGTGGAGGTGTTTCTCTCACTATAAAACAATGTAGTTTCTTACCAGTTCCGAGAACCACTCGTCAGTTGAGAAATCCATTGAATAAGCTCTCTTTTTTTTCTGATTAAAGAAACTGCATGATGAGGATGACAAATAAGTTATTTGGAAGTGAAAAAAGCTTCTTGCAGGCAGATTAATGGACTATTCATGAAGAAAATGCAAACCGCAACTCTGAAGAAGTTTCAACAGTCAGCTAATTTCTAACAGAACCCTGTTATAAATGTAAAAGGAGACGAGTTTTCATGCTTACCTTCCTTGTCAGCCTTACTACTACTTCCAACCTTACACTCTTTATATATAGAGATACGGTGGTATCAGATATGAGTAACTAACGAAAGGATCCACTTTTCCTTTAACGTTATTTTTTTATTTTTTATTTTATTTTAATATTAAAAAGTATGAATACATCAAAGTAGAACAATATTTGTTTGTATTCAATTAAAATTTTGTTAAAAAGTTAAAGTCAAAGTCAAAGTCAACAATTAATTTTAACCACTTATTTCATGGATCCACAGATTGTAACAACTTTTTAACCACACATTTCATCAACTTTTACAAAAAAATCTAATTTTAATTAAAATCAAACACACCCAACCACTTATCCTCTATACATATCCGGAAAAAAAAATAATAAATAAATAAAATTTGGATTAGCCTGCCACCTAACCACCAAGTAGGTGGATCTCTTCATACTATTGAATCTACTGTCTACAACACGGCTTATCTCACCATACATGAGTCCCAAATTGATATTCCAAATATATATTCTTTTTAAGTGTTCCACCAATTAAAATTTTACATGTCATCAAATAAATAGATGATTAGATTATTATAGACAATATATAATACATTCACACTTACTATTGTTTATAATAAGTAAAGTTTTTATTAGAGAAACAACTAAATAAACAAGTATTTCAGAAAGTAGATCTGGACTCGTAATATATATATATAGCCAATGTTCATATGAAAAGCCCAATTGAAACATTTATTCCAAGCCAAAAGTCACCATTAAGAGTCCTTTTGCAATCAAATTTGTAAAATAGCCAACTAATACACTTAAGTTTTGTTACCACCAAACTTTGGTAAGGCATCCATGTTATCAAAGGTCCAGCAAAAGTCCCATATACCTCACGAAGACTTCGAGACCTCAACAAAGGCCTCGGAGATCCATCGAACATTTTAGCACTCTTGAAGAAGATCACAACGAAGCCCATGAAGGGCCTCGATATTCCTGGCCAATCTGGAGCACTTCGCTAGTTTTCACATTCTCGTAATCTGATATTTTGGGATAACTAGAGAAGTAATTAAAGAAAGATTGTGTTTGATTACCATAAGAATTCTCATAAGGAAAACGAGTATCAATCTTCCAATAATTAGGTAACACAATATTGGACATCCAATCAGATAAGGACCGAAATCTGGGAGATTGTGTCCATGTCCAATTACCATTCATAGTTCATCCTATAAGGAATGGGAATCTAATCAGAGTTCTAATTGATTGCTTACACAGATAATTAAGACTCTGCAGCTATAAATACAAGGATTTCGATTATTCCAAAGTACGCATTATTCTCACCATTAAACTCTGCTCAAATTTCTACCTGCTTGTCCCTCCCACACTTAATCGTTTTCGTTCCCCGTATATTATTCCATATACCGACAGTTGATTTGATTGTCGGAGTACAAATGATCGCCGAACCCTTTTTCCCTGATGATCTTAACGGTCGTCCTAGTATGCAGGTAACATACAAGTTGGCAGAAGATTAACTGAAAATTTGTTGATATGTGGACAGTAGAGATTTCGACGTCAACAAGTATCTATTAATAAGCTTCCAACGTATGGTCGGTAATAAATAAGATCAATGGTGTAAATTATACTATAGCTATGTGACATTTCCACTTTATAATAATCTTTGTTTTATTAAGAGCATGTTCGTTAGAGTTTTTTTTCCCAAAAAATCTATTTTTTTACCTATAATTTTTGACTTTTCAATCTTTTTTACACTACAAAAAAAGTCAAAAAGTCAAAAGTAACAAAAAAAATCTATTTTTTCTCCAAAAAAAACTCTACCGAACAAACCCTAAATTTTAATGGTACATATCATTTCATTCTTTTATTAATTCACGCAAATCATCACCACTAATGACTTCCGTCCAAATCTACTATTAAGTGAGGTAAATGTCCTGCACGCGACATTTTTGCCAAACGGTAATTTCGTCAATAGCAATTGTCTTTTTTTTTTTCAGAAATAAATAAAAAAGAAAATATAGATTAAAAACAAAAAGAAAAAAAGCGAAGAGGGGGGCGAGGGGGGGGGGGGGGGGGAGGGGAAGGATCAGTACCCGTACCCTTTCTTCACCACCAAGCCAGCCACCCCTTCCAAACGCCACTTAAAACTATCCGCTGGCGGTTTCTGTCACTATGTTCACCACCAAAACAAATCACCACAAAATAAACTTGGCACAGATATAAAGTTCATATTAAATTAAATACTAATTACAGATCTGATTGGAACTTTCAACTCTGCAATTTTTATGTCCATGGCAGAACATTCCATTGCACATCTGGGTTCACACATTTTTGCCCTAAAACAAAACGTGGATAAATAGTGGAAAGGTTTGGGAGGCTTGTCAAATATTGAAGGTTTCTCTAGCTTTTGTCTTTTTTTTGGTAATTGTGTTAAGTTGATGAGAAAATGCTGTGGATCCCATATTCTGTAATGAATAAATTACAACATTATCGCACAAGTCTGAATTCTGATGCGCTTTTGTGGAATCTTTGGTGGAGCTTGTGCCACGTGAAAAATACTTTTTAAGGAACGTTCAATTGTTATTTTCAAATACTAGGACCTTTCATGACTGATCATAAGGTCGTGTATCATAAGAAGTTACCATTAATTCATCCATTGATCGAGCTTCCTGATTGAATCAATGAGTCATGTTAGTGTATGTTTGGTATGGCTGTGTTGAAATTATTTTTAAGTATTTATAAATTGTGAATTTTATTGAATGTGTAGATAATAAGTGGGTAGTAATAAAAAGTATGTTTGACCAATTTGACCAGAAATTACAATTTAAATTTGACTAAACATGTCTTAACAATGACATCGTATTTAGCTAATGTTAATGACAATGTAGTAAACATTGATTAGTTTATCCAAGACGAGTAAATTTTTGGCACAGTTGTTGCATCTTCTATCTCGTTCAATATATGAGATTGACACCAGTGTTTATAGAAATTTATAGATAACTCACATGTAGAGAATTTCTCATATTAAGAAGAATCCATTAAAAAAAAAATTTTTGTCTTGGATTTTTTTTTTTTTTAATTTTGTTTAATGAAAAAAACACAAAACGAGTCGGTTTGTGGCGACACGGCTCAACCCACGAAGCCTATGAGCCATGGGCCAAGCTTGGCTCATCACTGGGATTGATACAGACTAGTTTGGCAATGGACTAAGTCAACTCGATTCAGTCTATTGTCACCCTAACTCTAAGTGTTATGATGAATGGGTTATTAGACTAAGACGAGCTTTATGTTGACTGATCCAACAATCCTGTTTCTAAGATGATTGGTTGGATTGGTTTATTGTAAAATATCTACTTTTTCATATTTTGTTCTAGCTATGGAATTGAACTTTAATTCGAGTATAAAATTATTGAGATAATAGCATATTTAGTTTTCCAATTTTTTAAATACGTATGTAATATAATTCTAATATTAAAAAATGGCACCGAACACCTCCAATAGTTAAAGAAATAGGTATGATAAGTCCATGATAACATAATCTGTCTATTTTCTCCGATATCTCACTCAAATCTACTTCACATTATTTGATCCAAAATAAGCGCAGAGAAGGATTCCATCCGAGTAGATTTTGAACCCTTATTTCATCTAAAGTTGAAACATTCAACGTTTATGGGGACTAGGAATGGCAATGGGGCGGGGTCCTTTGACCCGTCAACTGCCCAAGTTAATTATTATTATTATTATTATTATTATTTTGTTAAACTGAAAAAATAATTTAAAAAATACAATTTTTTTTTTAAATATTTGTACCAAACAAAACAAAAAAATTATAAGATTTGGGTTGTGGTGTAGTGGTTAAGGTTGGTAGTTTATAAATTCCAACTCGGGTTAAATTTTATGATTTTAAAAACAAATTTTTTTTTAGGGGACGGGTCACGGGTCGACGGATTTTTTTGCCATCTCTAATAGAGACCCTGCACCCATCGGCAGAGCCAAGAAATTTTTTCTTAGATGAGCAAAATAATTTTGTTGGAGCAACAATGCACCTTACAAATTGAAAAAATGTCAAATGACGAGTTCAAAAAAATAAATCAAATATGGTTGTTCAAAATGAATTTAATAATATTATTTTTTATCTTCTAATTTTCATTTTGATGTCACCTCTTTCGACTTATTTAAGACTATATTCTTCACTCGTCGAGGTAAATTCTTAATTCTATTTCGAAGTACTCATTGTAAACTTTGTAAGGCATCTTTCGTATTGAAATTTGTGAAACGGCGAATTCAAAATAACAAATTTAATATTGATGTTAGAATGGATATAATAATTCAATTTTTTTATCTTTTAATTGACCTCACCTATGATGATAGAAATAATGATAGTTGCTATATATTGTCTGTCAATAGTGGCATATCCTGGCACGCCCACCTCACCAACTCGCCGGTCTTGTTAGTATCATAAGCTCATTTCTGACAGATAGACAACAATTGTCCAACTGCCATTAGGCAAGCTAGACAGACGACACATAAAATAACAGTTATCATTGACAGTTGGAAAGATAAAACACCAGCAATTGAGAAGATGAAACATTTATCATTAACTCATAATAATGAGGGAGATGAAGAGACACCCGTTATCAAATGAGAGAGATGAAGAAACACCCGTCATCAAATGAGGGAGATGAATGGACATTCGTCATCAATAGCTGTAGGTCATCCCTATAAATAGATACCAATCCCCCAAGTAAAGACAGAACACACAACTCTTATACACTCCATATTGCTATTCTGCACAAATATTTTAATCATATACTGATTATCACACCGAAGTGGATACGGAGGAAAGGAGTCCCGCCATTATTTTGCAAGTCTCCACCACTGTCGTAGCCGTACTCGAAAGAGGAGAAAAATATTTATTATCAACTTATTTCAGCTTATTTTTAGAATGTTTATTTACTTATTGAAGTAGGTTCTTGGTGTCATTTTAAAACATCTATGACAAATTTCATAATGCATTCGGAATAAAAAATTGTCAAAGTGCAAATTCAAAATAATAAGTCAAAGATGGCGGCTAAAAAAAGATTTAATAATCCAGGTTTTTCACTTTTAATTTCTATTTTGACGTCACATTTTTCGGCTTATTTCAAGCTATGTTTCTTTACTCATATGTTTATGTTCTTAGTACTGTTTCAAAGCAACACATCTTTCAAATTGAAAACTCGTTAAATAACGAGTTCAAAATAATAGATCAAAGAAGACTGGTATAATTGAATTTAATATTTCCATTTCGTTTTCATTTTCATTTTCAGATATCAATTTAATTAAAATTCTATTTGACGTCAATTTGACTCGTATAATTAAATTTAAAAAAAACATATAAAAAATTGACGTGTTGTTATAAGGGTTCCTAAATAATTTTTTAAATTTTAAATTTTAAAAAAATTTAAAAAATTAATTCTGAAAATTTGGGGGGCCAAGACCCCATAAGGTAGTGATGGCAACGGGGTAGATTCGGATCAGATCGGTCTGATCCGTATCTGCCTCGTATCAATTTTAAAAGATCCAAATCTATGAATTGATCCGCTATTTCTCGAGGTGGATCGGATTATTGCTTTGATCCGCAAACTGATCTGTGTAAATTTTTTTTTTTGTCAATTGTTATTCAAAAAATTAAACAAATATTGAAACAAACTTTACTTTACTACTTTTTTCTATCTTTTTTTTTTTTTTTCTTTAAATGGGGTGGATCGGATCGAGGCGGATATGATCTAATCCGTCCCCATCTGCCCCACTAATTCGCGGATCGAGAATTTTTCACTCTATTCAGACCAGATATTAACCGAATTTGAAGCGGATCAAATATTTTTGTCATATCTACCCATAGGCCACCCTTCTCTCTGCCAATACCTGCACCAAACAATAACATAAATTTTGCTAGGAACTACATGGCTATATCTGTCCCATTTTTGCCACCCACAACTTTCCATGATCGCAACTCCTAAAATTATAGAACAAAAAATTCAAAAAACAAAAACAAAAACCAAGATACCAAGTAATGAACAGAAAAAAAATCAGTACCAAAATCAAGAGAATGAAATATGGACACTTCAGATTTTGCGTCAAGATTCTAGCGGAATCCAAAAGGCTACAATTAATGCACAGATAATGCACAGAAAATAGCAAGCTCCATAAAGGGTTTTGCTTATTCTACTACAAGAAATCATTAAAAAAAAAATGAATAGAAAATGACTCTTCTCCAAGGGGAAATTTTTTGAAGAATGATGCAGTGAAATTCTTGTCAGATAAGAGCTTAAAATGTTGTGATTGGTAAATGGGATTTTATTTAAATAGAGAAGAGACTTTCCAATGACGGAAATTATACTTATTTTGGGTCTTCAACAACTCTTATAATTTTAAGTGCTTATTTTTGTGTTAAATAACGCGTAAAGTACACTTAATTGAGATGACGAAGATAAATTGATTCTGTCATTAGAGACTTACCATGTCAATTACCTCAAACGTTAGAGATGTTCGGTGCCATTTTTAAATATTAGGAATATATCTTATTCGTTTTTGAAAGATTAAGGACCAAATATGCTATTATTCTATATTTATTTTTAGGGATTTAACACAAATGGTACCCAACCTTTTTCCTCAGTACGGAAATAGTTTATAACCTTTGTTTTTTGACACGAACGTATTTAACTTATGTATTTTAGTATGCAATTGGTCCTTATTTGATGAAAAAGACAAATATACTATTAATTTTTATTATGAAAAACTGTAATTGGATTCCGAACTTTATAAAAGATGCAAATTGGTATTATACCTTTATGTAATAATATTTAAATCGACATACTAAATATATCATTATATTCGTGTTAATCAAAATTTTCATATAAAAAAAATATTAAATTATTGTGCTTTAAATATATGTAATTGCTATGTGATGTGAAAAAATTTGAATAGAAATTAAGATTAAAAAAATAATAAAATAATGTATATAATTTTATGACATTAAACTAATCTTATTATGTTTTTATATAACATAAAAATACTAATAAAATTTAATTTAATTATGTGTTCTCTATTTTCGAATAATAATAAAATGATACATGAAAATATGAAGAATATAGTTCGAGCTCTAATTGAAGTTAAAGTTATTTTTATTTTTTTATTATAATCATAAAATAAATATTGAAATTTTAAATAATATAATTACTTAATAATAAAACTAATAATGTTATTTAATACATTTGTTGATAATTATGAACTTCAATTTTAGTTATTTCATAATTTTAGTTATATATATATATATATATATATATATATATATATGAGTGGTGTTCTCCTGCCCCTTGTGGGCAGGATGTAATACCCACCTGCTGATGTGTCAGCAACCTCAGCAGGTGGGCACTACATCCTGCCCACAAAGGGGTAGAAGATATATATATATATATATATATATATAAGTATATTAAGGGCATGTTTGGTGTAGTTTTTTTGGGTACTTCATTGACTTTTCAAATTTTTTTGTAGTATAAAATGTTGAAAAGTCAAAATTTGTAGACAAAAAAATAGTTTTTTTAAAAAAAAAATTGCTACTGAACATGACCTAAATTTAGTCAATAAAGTTTTAATTCAAAATATTAAAAAAAATTCGTTAATTTCCTTTAATTTTTTATTAAAAAAATATATGTACCGGACCCCCATTTCATTTTTTTTTTTTTGTAAAGGTTAAGAAACTATAATTTTTTTAAAATAAAATTAAGGGTATATTGATTTTTTTTTTTTAAATAATGATTAATTGCGCATTAAAATACATAAGTTAGAAACATTCTTGCCAAAAAAATAAACAGGAGGGACTATTTTTCCACTTAGACTAAAAGTTATAAACTATTTGTGTCAAATTCTCTTATTTTTATACAACAATTATCAACCATAAATTGATTTATATGCATTTATATGAATTAATATAATTAATCAACACTTTTATCACCAAACGAAAAATAACAATAATAAAACCAAAACTTACACATTGTCAAATCACAAATGGTCTTTTGGTTTTTAGGTTTAGAGTTCTCATGGTACCATGTTACCATTAGATT
This sequence comes from Forsythia viridissima, assembly GCA_030279155.1. Taxonomy (NCBI): domain Eukaryota; kingdom Viridiplantae; phylum Streptophyta; class Magnoliopsida; order Lamiales; family Oleaceae; genus Forsythia; species Forsythia viridissima. The sequence continues at coordinate 45,118,235 of CM059038.1, read as the reverse complement.
TCGATAAGGCCTCCACATCAACAAAAACTTAGATTCGGACATTTAGCGAAGGCCTCATGAATACTTCTAAGGCCCGACAATATGTTAACACTCAAGAATTGAAGTATAACGAAGTCCATGACAAGCGTCAAATATCACAATTGATCCAGGATACTTCGCCGAGTTTCGAATCCCTCGTAACCCGCAGGCAACGTAATGTTTCAGAATGACCAGAAATATACTTAAGGAAAAATTGTGTTTGATTGATACACAGATTCTCACAAAGAAACCAGATTTCAATCTTCTAAAGATTAGGCAACGTAGAGGTGTCAAGACGGGCGGGCCGACCGAACCGGCATCGGCCCACCCGCCTCGACCTGGAACCGCAGGCCGGACCGTGAACCGGGCAGGCTGTTCACGGGCCGAGAAGGCCACCCGCGGGCCGTTCACGGGCCGAAGAGGCCAACCTGCAGGCCGGCCCGTGAACCGCTTTGATTTTTTAAAAAAAAAAAATGGGCAGAAAATTCAAACTTTCATATTTGAAACGACATTTAAAAAAAAAATAAAAAAACAAATGACAAAGAGCCGTTTAAACTTTAAAGTGAAAGATGTGACAGATGCATTCACGTTTTAGTCTTTAAATATATAAATAAAAAATAGAAATTGAATTAAAAAATTAACAAATGTCAATTTATCATTGTTATTTATTTTTTATTTAGTAATTTAACACATTTTTTGTTATATATGTAAACATTTTTTTTTTGAATTACAATAAGTAACTAAAATTTTTTACTAATTTCAAAAAAAAATTAATTTTTTATTCATACGGGCCGAACCGGATTGAACCGCGGCCCATATGGGCTCGACCCGTATGGGCCAATGGGTGGGCCGGGCTTTTGAAAAAATTTCGTGGGCTGGGCCGACCCGGCCCGCAACCCGCAGTGGCGCGGGCTTTTTCGAACGCGGGCCGTTACTGGGCCTCATCGGAGGTGGGCCGGGACTCGGATTGACACCTCTAAGGCAACGTAATTAACTCAAATAAGGATCGGAATTTGAAAGATTTCCATGACAATCGATCATCCCTATCTATCGCATAAGGAAAAAGATTCCAATTAGATTTATAATTGATTGTTTTCCTAAATCAATTAGAACTATTGTGCTATAAATACAACGTCTCCGGTTATTATAAGGTATGCACTTTATGCATTATTCACCCCTAAACTCTGCTCAAATCTCTACCTATTTGTCTCTCTACACCTAATTATTTTCGTCCCCCGTATATTATTGTATATCGGCAGTTGACTTGATCGTCGGAGTACCAACGATCGCCGGACTTTTTTTCTCCGATGATTCTTGTGCATAACGGTCGTCATAGTGTGCAGGTAATATACAAGTTGGCAGATGAGTGACTGGAGATCTGTTAACGCATAGACAGCGCAAATTCCGACATCAACATACACTATTTAGTAAAGTTCTCATCGAAATTGGACCAAATCAGATTATGCCCCTCCTAAGTTTGTGGTTTAAGAAGGGACGATGATAAGTGCTAATTAGGGCATTTATGGAATATATTTTGCTGACGAAATAGTTTAGATTCTTAAACTATATATATATGTATATATTATCACTACAGTTTTTTTTTAAATCATATCACATTATAAAATACACAACAATTAAAAAAATAAATAAATACATCACAATTGTTTAACAAATATAACCCTAACTCAATTAATAAAAAAAATAAAAAAAGATAAAGCACACCACATTCCTCTCAATCTCACCTTTCTCACTTTTTTCTTAAGCACCCCACTCTACCCCACCGACCCCAGCCCACCTGCTTAATTGTTGTTGTTAAATACTTGTCTCATCTTTCGTATGTCTTTCAAAAGAAAAAATGACTCATCTGTACACAAAAATCTATCTTTTCCCACACTTTCTTCTCTAAAAAATAAAATAAAATAAAATCATCTTTTACTTCACTAGATCTACTTAACAAGGTTGAAGAATTGAAGAGATTTTGAAAATTTATGCTGTAGACTTGTAGTAGCTAACAAATTAATTTTATTTTGACACCAGATATGCTCAACTTAACTTATTATAGACAGAAGTTTAAGCTCTATTTTCTAGTGGAGATGATAATGCAAAAATGGTAAATTTTGTTTCATTCTTCTTACCGCAGGAATTTTGATTATAATATAATTTAATGAATTAAGTGATAATTTCATCATATACTACAAAATATAAAATATTTCTTAAAATACTTGTCATACTTTTTTTATTATAAAAATACTGTTTTTTTATTTTTGTAACAGTTGTTGTTACATTTGTTATTTTGTTATTATAACTAAAATAACAAATGTAACAATAACTGTTACAAAAATAAAAAACAGTATTTTTATAATAAAAAAACATGACAAGTATTTTAAGAAATATTTTATTTATTGTGGTTATTTGTAAAAAAATCCCATGAATTAATGTACGTGTGTTTCTAGGAGGGATAATTTCGCTAACGGTCACTGAAATTACCTTAAAATTTTAAAACAGTCACTGAAGTTCAAAAGTTACAACGCTGGTCACTAAAGTATATAATAATTTCTCAAACGGTCACTCTCTTAAGATTCTAACTTAAATTGGTGATGTGGCATATAATAGGCTTTTATTTATTGCATGGTAGTCCCTTTACTTTGTACAATATTCACTTTAGTTCTTATATTTTTAATTATCTTTCACTTAAGTCTTCAAAAAATTGTATCTTAGGTCTTTAATCTTTTACATCTTTACACTTTGGTACACAAAATTTTCAATTATCTTTCAGTTAAGTGCTCCAAAAATTGCATCTTAGGTCCTTCAACTTTTACATATTCAAATTTTGGTCCTCTAAATCCTTAATTTTAGTGGCCAAAATAAGTACAATTTTAGTGGTCAAAATAAGTGCACTTTCAATTAAATCATTGACTTTACACTCAAATTTTTACCTAAACGAACAAAATAACATAATTAAAAAATAAACTACTTGATATAACTCACAAATGTCTACTTTTAGTTATCAAAATAAATGTAAAACCCGCACTTATCACTTAGAGTTGACAAAAATAGATAAAAATATATTTCATTGACAACTCCAAGTGATAAGTGCGGATTTTAGGGACTTAAGATGTAATTTTTAGAGGACTTAACTGAAAGATAATTAAAAATTTAAGGACCAAAGTGTAAAGATGTAAAAAATTAAGGACCTAACATGCAATTTTTAGAAAACTTAACTGAAAGATAATTAAAAATATAGGAACTAAAGTGAATATTATATAAAGTATAGGAACTATCATGCAATAAATAACAGTCTAATATGTCACGTCACTATTTTAAGTTGGAAATTTAAAAGAGTGACCGTTTGAAAAATAATTATGGGTAAATTCAGGGCTGGTCACTTATGGGCTGTAAAGTCATATGCTCAAAACTTAATTCAATTAAAGTCATATTTTAGAGTTAAAAGACCAACATACCATTAATTGTAAAAAACGCGGATTTTGAGTGGTGATACTGTTTTGCGGTGATACTGTTTTGTTGTGATACTGTTAAACCTAGGATTTTGTACTACTAATGAGACCTTTTAAGAACAATAGTATTCTCTTGTTTATTCTCTACTGATTAATTCTTCTACCTACCATTAAATACCTTATAAATTTATACTTATCTATCCAATGAGAATCTATGTTCTAATTGAATCTCAAACATATTTAAATTCAAGGGAAAAATTAGAAACACTGTTTATAGTTTTAGATGAGAACCATTTGCATGACTTCCCATTAACTTGAGAATGATTGTGAGTTCTTCTTTCTTCATTTTAGCATTACTCTGAAGTATGTGTTTGCTTTTAAGAAACTCAGATACCTTGGAAGAGCTTTAATTTGCAACAAAAGGATGCACATTTATCCCTGATACTGTTTTAAAGAATTTGTGATACTGTTTTGAAAAAAAAAATTAAAGATTGCCATTTTAAGCTAAAGAGACGACTTCAAACGGGTAAAATTCATCATAAGCAGCGGCGAAGCGGCTGGTCTTGACCGTCTCGTCGAGACCATTCCGAAAACATATTATAATAAAAATTCTGAGCACGTGTGCAAATTCTATGATCATTTCTATTGTGATACTGTTTTTTGTGATACTGTTTTGCATAATACAGTATCAAACAACACACATGACTATGATATCATGCTTTAATCTTTGATATTGTTTAATTAGTCATATGTTTTGTTTGATACTGTATTATACAAAACAGTATCATAGATTAAAACATAGATTGAAATAATATCAATTTATATTAATGCACATTACCTAAACAAAACATTATCATATATTAAAACTAGGACATTCAAACAGTATCACTTATTCAAACATTGCCATAATTAAACAATATCAAAGATCACATAGATTCAAACAGTATCAAACCTTGACATAATTAAACAGTGTCAAAGATCACATATATTTAAACAGTATCACAGGATTAAAACATGTTTCAAATGATAGTGAAATATTATGACAAAATTTCAATCTATTAAACATTGCCATAATTAAACAGTATCATAAATTAAAACTAAGACATTAAAACAGTATCATGGATTAAAACTAATACATTGAAACATTAGATGATGGAACATTCAAGCTCCTATTTACAACAATTCTATGTCAATTTATATTGTGATACTGTTTTGTATAATACAGTATCAAATAACATATCATGACTAAATATTAGATGATGGAACATTCAAGCTCATATTTACAGCAATTAGATGGTGGAGCATTCAAGCTCCTATTTACATAAGATAGTGGAGTATTCAAGTTCATATTTACAGCATTCTATGCACATTTCTGTTGTGATACTGTTTTGTATAATACAATATCAAACAACTTTCACAACTAATTAACAACACAAAGAAATAATCTAATGACCAACTTAATACAACATCAAGTTGCTATTCTATAATATAGTATCAACAATAGATGTTATCTCATTGTTTACATAACTTGAAAAATGCTCATTGTTTACATAACTGCTAAAATCAACCCAGGTTAATCATATTAGTCAGCCTCTCTTGCAGCACGAATATATCAATGCTAGCTGTTAGATCATTAGCCTGAAAAAATAATCAAATACAAGAATTAAGATTAAAACATAGAAATTAATAACAATATTTCCAACTGGAAATTGATCCAAAATCTTCACCAAAAAATTGCCTAAAAAGTGACACTGCGCCGTAGAAATACTTGCCGGAGGTTGCTGGAGTTGGAAGCGGTTATAGCCGGAGGTGGAAACGGTGGTCGCTGGAGGTCAAGGCGGTGGTCGCCGGAGGTAGAGCTGGTGGTCGTTAGAGGTCGCCGGAGGTGGAGGCGATGGTCGCCAGAGGTCACCGGAGGTGGTGGCTTGAGGTCGCCGGAGGTAGAGACGGTTGTCGCCGGAGGTAGAGAAGGTTTGTGGAGTTGGAAGATTGTGTCAATGAAAAATATGGTTAAAATGGGTGGTTTTAGAATTAATATAAAATATTAATGTGAAGTATGACTTAATCACAATTTAAAAAAAAAGTTTTGACATAATTTGAAACAATTCATGTAGAGATGACTTATTGACAATTTTTCCAATAATTATATACTTTAATGATCATAGCTATAACTTTCAAACTTTAGTAATCGTTTTAAAATTTTAAAGTAACTTTAATAACTTAGTGAAATTAACCCTTCCTAAGATCATGATAATTAAAAAGCCAACCATTATAATCATTTAACCAAAGAATTTGCACAGTCTGAGGGAAGGATTATAAAATCTGCAGTGTTGGGAAACATAAAAAAGTGCCGTTGAGGGAAAAAGAAAAAGCACTACCGAGGAAAAAAATATATATATTCTGCACCGCCACCACTGAGGGAAACAAAAAAAGTTGTCCGATGAGGGAAAATGAAAATAAAAAAGGTTGCACCTCCTGGGGAAAAAAGGGTTCACCGACGAGAAGGAAAAAAAAAAATCAAGTTATTGGTTGTGACTGAAAATAATGTTTTATGTCAATAAAATAATTAAAAATGTGGTTATTTATCATTTAATTTATGATCATGATAGTAAATTGAAAAAATATTTAAAATTGTGGTATAATAAACAAAAATCGTGATAGTAATATAATCACCCTTCTAAAAAGGGTAATTATATTGCTCTACAATTTTATTTTATTTTTTGTTATACTACTTTTTTATTGTAATAAATATTTTTAACTTTTGCTCATTCTTGTACTTGTGTCTTCAACTTTTTTGTGACATTTTTATCTCTAATTTTTCAATAATTAGTACATTTAGTACGTGATGAAGGTTTCCGTCTAAAAAATTAGTTATGAGAGCATAAAAATGCTTATTTATTTCTTATATTTTTAAATAAGCAAAAATAATAATAAATATAAAAGTGCGATATAATTTTACCCATTATCTCAAAGAACACTAACAAAATTATTTGGACAGAAACCATTGACGTGCTAATTAAAGATTTTTAGTACGATTAAAAAGTATGGTGTCATGAAAAAATAGTTCTTTTCCCAATTTTTATAGAATAGGCCTTTAAAAAAAATCTTATTAATAACAAATAAAAAAATAAGTAACTGTACTATATATATTATCATGATTATTAAAATAATTACAATCATGTCGTACAATCTAATGGAACGAGGCCTTAGAATCCAAGTGGAGTCCAAAGTGTCACAATTGAAGTTAACAAGAAAAACAAAAATTTGTCGTTTGTAAATAAATGTTTTGTTTCCCCTCTAAATTTTATCACATTATATTCGAACTCTCTTTAGTCACCTTCTCACAGCGGGGGACCAACAAGAGATTCATACCATCTCTCTGTTTAATTTATTTTTGGGTTTTGGGTTGAATACAGACTGAAATAATGGTGATTGAATTTAAGTTACCATATTGGAAAATGACTAAGGAATCTTTTTTTTATTTATTTCATAGTCAAGTCTTAAGAGTTAACCATATTCTGCACATGCTTGAAATTGAATGAAACTGGTTTGTGATAGATTCAAAAATTTGTGAAGGAGATTTCTTTAACCGTACAACAATAATTCGAAATGACATACTATACGACATTCAAGTAAAAATTTAATTGTCACTATACTTACGATGTCGTTTCTAAATAGTCACTGAATTTTAAAATTTTTATAAATTCTTCATCCGATCCGTCACCCCTTCTTATTTGAAAATTAATGATTTTGATAATCATTATATTTTGAAACAGTTTAGATTGATTGATGAGAAAAAAATTAAAAAATATAACAATGATTGAAAAAATAAGTTTGAAAGTATACTAAATGTTCATAGAGAAATAAATATAAAAGTATAATGATTACTCCAAAAAAAAAAAAAAATTTAACGTGGGGTAACTTTTAAAAGAGACTGAACTTGTAGTGATGATTGAAGCTTTTTTTTACCTGCTGACGTAATAAGCATCATTCGAATCGCATTTTATTAGTGCATGTTTAATAGTGTTGAAATTATTTTTTTAGTATTGAAATTAAAAGTTGATAGTAAATGTATAGATAAAAAGTAAATTGTAATTTATATGTCCTATTAAATATATAAATAAATAATATATTTAATCAATTTAATTTGATAAAGTTATAATTTAAGCTTAATAACTTCCAAATTGTTTTTTTTTTTTTTTTTTTTTGATGAAAAAGCCATTTTATTGAGTCGCCTATTGGAAAGTCTTTTTCTTGACAGATGGTGACCTGGCATTATAATAATCAACATCGAATAATTGAGGTGAGTCATTAAATCTTATTTGACAAATGTAGGATCAATATTTTCTGACAATAATAAAGAATAGGGACGAAACACCTGAAAACGTTGTTTTGGTGGGTGGGGGTTAAAACGTGGTTAAAGCAAACCGCTTTCACAGGACATCTTGAAGTGCAGTATCTTGTTCTACATTTAGTTCAAAATCAACTCCAAGAATATGGCGTGAATTTTACTATAACTATCAGTAATATTTTTTGAGTTTATTTCATTAAATTTTTTAAAATAATCATTAAAGTAATTTTTCTATAATAGCAATCATTTAAGTTTTTAACTATTAAACTAATGATTATTCATCAAAAACTTTAACCTAAATTTTCTACATATCACTATTAATTTTCAACGTAAACACAAACGACATTAATTAATGTACTACGTAAAACAAAAATGTACCATATTCAAAAATTCACTAACAAAAATTTAAAGTTTCACCACCAACTGATTACTTATTAAAATCAATCAAATATAGAAAAAAAATTGTATTTGACAATTATACCTTTAACTAAAATCAACATGACTTTGTTTAACTTAACGTAGTAGTTTAGGACATTTATGTCTACGTTGGAATATAATAGTAAAACATAGAATTTCATGTTAACATTTGTAGTGAAGCGATTATGGTGAATTTCAGGTTAACGTTTGCACTGAAGTGATTATTGTGAATTTCTTTCGATAACTATTTTGAAAATTTTAACAAGTTTTAATAATTAACCATATAATTTTTGTAAAATTATAATGTGAAAGATGAAAGTCAGGTACTTGTTTGGTACATTTGAATAGCTGATAATAGAGGTAAACACGGTTTGATTTGGACAGTTTGTAGTAAATTTTTAAACCAAATCACTTAAAACGGTTTAAAATTTTTCCAAACCAAACCACTTCACGGTTTAGCAAACAAATAAAAAAAAATATCGAACAAGTTAAATCATAAATATTAATCTACAATATCATAATAAAACCTAAATATTAGTATTAATAAAAGACAAAAAAATATTAGCATAAAGATAAGAATATAGCAAATGTATTTATTAATTATAATTAAATGATAATAATGCTAGTAATAAAAGAAAATGAATAGAAATATCAAATACGATAATACATGCTATAGCTTTCTCTGAATCATCTAATGCCTCTACTTCATTCAAACATTGACAAATCACTATAGATTCCTTGTTACTATGCAACCAATTCTTAGTGCAAATCACCGCCTCAACCATCTTTGCACTTAACGAACTCCTAAAAGAATAAATAATCTGACCACTAATAGAAAATAAGAAATTGTTGGTATTTGAATCACTATTTTTCAGCTTGAGCTTCTCGAATAAGTCTAACTTTAAAATTGATGGAATGGGTTTGGAAATACTCAAAAGAGTTTGTAAATGACTATGGCTACCATATTGAGTAGCATTTTTTGATAGAGAAAATGATGAAGTCACCATTTCCTTATAACATCTACAAATCTGGCAGAAAATAAACTAAATTGCTACAAAGAAAATAGAGAATTTTCCTAAATTACAAATCAAATCACTCATTAAAACCCATAGGAAGTTTGATGAAAGACAATTAGAGTATAGTGGTTGTTTAGGCGAAGGCAAATCAAGAGTTTTGGGAGCGGTGGTCGAGATCGAGAAAAAATTGTAGAGATAAATGATAATATGAATAATTGATGGATTTTAATTGAGTTGGGTATTTGGTTTAATTGGGTTGGGTTTAATATGGATAATGGATTGATTTAGTTTTAATTGAGTTGAATAAAATTAAAATTAAATTTATTTTATTTTTTATTTTTTAATTTTAAACGGTTTGGCGGTTTGAAACGGTTTGAAAAAATTGAAACCTAAACTAAACTACTTCAAAGCGGTTTGGTTCGATTCAAAATCAAAACGTTGACGGATCTACGTGGACCCAAACCAACGATTTTGACAAGGCGGTTTCGGTTCGATTTTACGGTTTGACGATTTCGTTGTTCAGCCCTAGCTGGCAATGACAACATTTTTAGTGTGCTTTATTTTTGTTAAATATAAGATTTTTTTGCCGATTTTGATAAAAATTGATAAAATAAGAAGTTAAAAAATTGATAAAAATTGTAAATTTATAAAATATGGGGTTAAAATTAATTGTTGATTTTGATTCTAAATTTTATTTACTTCTTAAGCAAAATCAAATAAAGACTTACACATGTTTATACGATTTTAAAAAGACATAATCTTTGTTATACATTTTAGAAACATGAATATCTTCTCTTCATAAATTTTAGGATAAATTATACTATGGGTCATTAACTTTTGAAGATTGTTTCAATTTCATTCACATTCAATTTTATTCGCACTTATCATTCTAATTTTTAAGTAATTTGTGCATATAGTCATTTATGACAATTTTCCCCTCCAAATTAAATAAGTTAAAACAGCCAAAAAAAAAATTGTAGCAAATATCCCAAACATTTCAAAAAGTATTGTTCAACAGCACAAGCCCTCCAAGAGAACGGCCACCAAGTTGCTACAAGTTCATAACCAATAATCCTTTAAAAGAAAAAAAACAACAACCTCACCTTAAGAACAAGAAAAATAATGTTCACTAAAGATTTTTCAAAATTGTACGGCTAAGAACACATATCATTGATGACCGACATGTGAATCTAGGCACTGGCGGAGGTGGGGGGGGGGGGGGGTCCTGTGGGGACCTGGACCCCCCAACTTCTTGGGGAAAATTGTTTTATTTTTTATTTTTTATTTGTTAACATGTAATTTAATAACACAACTTTGATATCTTTGACACAATATTAATTTAATGAAAGATAATTAGACTTATTGTCCTAATATAATTAAGGAGTGTTTTAACAAATAACTACAATATAAATAAAATATTTCTTAAAATACTATCATACTTTTTTATATTATAAAAAAACTATTTTCAATTTTTATAACATTTTTTGTTATATTTGTCACATTTGTTATTTTGGTTACAATAAATGTGTTACATTTGTTATTAACAAACATAACAAATGTAACAACAAGTGTTACAAAAATAAGAAACAATATTTTTAGAATAAAAAAAGTTAGATAGTATTTTTTAAAATTATTTTATATTTTGTAGTATATGGTGATAGTACAAAATTACAAATAATTGGTCAATTCCTCAATTCTAGTTCACCCATCTGAAATTTGAATCTTACATTTCTCTCTCCCGTTTTCTACACTAAATAAAGCAGTAGTTAGGTTACGACATTCTAATACCTAAAAATCTCTCCCAAATTCCTCAACAAATCACTTTATATTAAAAGACAAACGATTTTTATTAAGTGGTATAATGAGAAATCGAGTCGGTTACAGAAAAAATATTGTATTTTGCTTGTATTGCTATATTTTTTGCTTAAGTCGTGATTTTTTTTTTGTCAGCTGGTTTTCAAATTGAAAAGAGAAACATAGTCTCTAAAGAAATATTGCATGTTAATTTGGGGACTCTCAACTAAAAATGGCTAGCTCTGCCACTAAATTTAGCCATAAAACCTCAACACAAAAGAAGAACATTTTGAGAAGAATAGAGATTTTTAGAGAATTTGAGAGCCAAATAAAGAGAAAGTAAGTTAGGGTAATAGAATAAGACATCTGAGTGGCCTCAATGACAACTTAACTCACCCGATTTTATCTCAGCCGTTTATATTCTTTAACGGTTGAGATTGATCATAAGTTGGCTCAATCTAAGACTCATATCATTGTCCAGTCACTTCATGCAATTGGCCTCCACCGGACCATCTGTTAAAAAAAATTAAAACGTGTAGTGAAACACAGTTATACAACCAGGAAATCTGCACTCTTTTTTAGGGAAGCAAACAAAAATATAGAATTAGCTTCGGGTGAATTGTCTGAGAGGTTAGTTCCTACCATGTCCGCGCGCCTGGCAATTTCACGCATTAGAAGTGTCTCCGAGGCAAAATAACGTTCTTCACTTTTTTGCCTTCCACTAAATTTGACAATTGACTGGTAAATAGATAAGTTCATGTCGACATTGATCAGTCACGTGCTAAATCTTGAGTAATCAATTTTTTTTTGACTTAACTTAAGATATTTCATATGAAAATGTAGCTAATTTCTATAGAGAATATAGAGCAACTTTAGAGAAAAAGGGCCATCATTTTCGTTTTTCCAACAAAAAAGGATATTAACATATTCTTCTTAATTTCTGGAATTTTTCTCCATGTTGATGAAGCTATACGAACGGCGTCAATTTTTTCTTCAAGGGCCAGTCCACTTTTTGTGCTTTGATGTTAAATTATCGCACGTAACGAACCTTAATGGGACCTTATATTAATTTGAAGAAACATAGTGCTTCTAAAAAATTAAAATAAAATTCTTGCTAACTTTTTATAGGTTATAATTTATAAAGCATCTTTCTTTTAAGTCTTTTTCTCATGACTTGTAAGTTGTAATATTAGCGACAATTTATATTATATAAAAAAGAAAAAATTGTAGTTTTTGTTTTAAAATTTTTCAATCTATTATTGTTTCGTGCGCTCAATTAAAAAATTATTCAAACAATGTGTAAGGAACGAGAACTTTTGAGACAATATCCCAACAAGGAGTGTTTAATTTGAAAGACTATATTATACAACTTGCCTTCAAGAGGCACAAGTACACAAAATTACAAGATTCATAAATATAAAGTGATGATAAATAATTTTCTCCTCATCCGACCTACAAAAGGTAGCGGGGCTTTTTTTCCCTGTGGCTACTCCGGTGTGATAATCAGTATATGATTAAAACATATGTGCAAAATAGCAATATGGAGTGCATAAGAGTTGTGTGTCTTCTTTTTTTACCTGAGGGGTTGGCCTCTATTTATAGGGATGGCCTGCAGTTATTGATAATGAGTGTCCATTCATCTCCCTCATTTGATAACGGGTGTCCTTTCATCTCCCTCATTATTATGAGGTAATGATGAATGATTCATATTTCCAATTGTTAAGAGATGTTTCGTCTTCCCAATAATTAGTGGTAACTATCATTCCATGGGTCGTTTGCTTGGCTAATCTGATGACAGTTGGATTATTGCAGTCTTTCTATCAGAAGCGTGCTCATGAGACCAACGAGGTGGGCAAGCTGCTGAGGTGGGCGTGTCAAGATGTGCTACCATAACTAAGCACCTGTCATTATTTATATCATCATAAGCCCTTCTACTTCCCATAGACTACTTTTCATAGACTGTTGTCAATGGGAAGTAGAAATAATCTATTGCACCTGCTCTTCTCTAACTTTTTCAGACAGAAGCTCATCGTCTTGATTTTTAAACATATGCTCATTGCCTTGTTTTTTTGACAGAGGCTCATCTCCTTGATTTTTCAACATATGCTCATCGCCTTGATTTTTAAATAGAGGTTATCGCTTTAATTTTTAAACATAGGCTCATCGCCCTATTTTTTAATAATGACTATCACATTGATTTATAAATATAGGCTCATCGCCTTATTCTTCAATGGTGACTATCACTTTGATTTTTAAATATAGACTCATAGCCTTATTTTTCAATAGTGGCTATCGCCTTGATTTTTAAACATAGGCTCATCGCCTTGATTTTTTAATGGTGACTATCACCTTGATTTTTAAATAGTGACTATCGCCTTGATTTTTAAACATAGACTCATCGCCTCATTTTTCAATGGTGGCTATCACTTTGATTTATAAATATATGCTCATCGCCTTATTCTTCAATGGTGGCTATCACCTTGATTTTTAAATATAGGCTCATCGCCTTATTTTTCAATAGTGGCTATCGCCTTGATTTTTAAACATTCTCATCGCCTTGATTTTTCAATGGTGGCTATCACCTTAATTTTTAAATAGTGGCTATCGTCTTGATTTTTAAACATAGGCTCATTGCCTTATTTTTTAATGGTGGCTATCACTTTGATTTATAAATATAGGCTCATTGCCTTATTCTTCAATGGTGACTATCAACTTGATTTTTAAATATAGGCTCACCGCCTTATTTTTCAATAGTGGTTATCTCACCTTATTCTTCAATGGTGACTATCAATTTGATTTTTAAATATAGGCTCATCGCCTTATTTTTCAATAGTGGTTATCGCTTTGATTTTGGATAGAGGCTCATTGGCCTTGTTTTTTAGACAGTAGCAGCTGACTTTGTTTCTTAGACAGTAGCAGTTGGCCTTATTTCTCAGACAGTAGTAGCTGTCATTGTTTTTGGGCATCTGGCCTTGTTTTTCAGACAGTGGCAGCTGGTCTTGTTTTTCAGACAGTAGCAGCTGTCATTATTTTTGGACAACTGGCCTTATAAGCCCCTCTACTTTCATATACTATCGTTAATGAGAAGTAGAAATAATTTAACGCACCTGCTCATCTTTTTTTTTTTCGTGTGAGTGTCGCCCGCCTGGAGGTGAGCTCGCCTTAGAAATTTTTTTTTTTGTGAGGTCGCCCGCCTGGAGGTGAGCTCGCATTGGAATTTTTTATTTTTTTTTAGCTCTGCTCTCTAGGTGAGCTCGCTTGGTTGAATTGCCTTGGCTTGGGCGAGGTTGCCTCGTCTTGTGTGAGCTTGCCTCTATTATTTCGAGGTTCGGGCTCGTCCTGAATCTTCCTTTTGTTAGACTCATGTTCATTTCGATCTTTCATATTTTTAGTAATGAGATATGCTTCTTTAGCGTCCACATACTTATCTCCTCTATTGAGTAACTCATGCATCGTATTCGGAGGGTTTTTAGAGAGTGACATATTAAAAGGACGACTTCTAGTTCCACTCATCATGGCAGTGACTACAGCAGACATTTGCAGATCTTTGATTCCCAGCGTTGCTCTATTGAACTGGGCAATAAAATCTTTTAGTAGTTCTTCATTGTCCTGTGTCAATTGCATCAAACTGATGGCAATTTTCTTAACACGTTTGCTGCTGGAAAACTAGACAGCAAAACTCTTAGAAAAATCGTCAAATGTACAGATCGATTTTGGGAGAAGAGTGGCTACCCAGTCCCTGGCCTCGCGCCTAATTGTTGGCGGAAAAGTCCTACACATAATCACATCTGGGGTGGCTTGCAACCTCATCAAGTCAACAAAAGACCTGAGGTGATCGACAGGATCAGAGGATCCGTCGTATTTCTTCATCTTTGACTGTTTGAAGTCTCGTGGCAAGGGGACTGTCATCACTTCTAAGGAAAAATGATTTTCTTCCAACACCATAGATTGTGGCCTACTACTTTTCTTAGACATAGCCGCAGCTATTTTACAATCCATCATGTCTTCTAATCGCTGCTTCAGGCTTAACACTGGTGTCTCAACCAGCGTAGGCGTGGACACCCATGACGGTTGCCTTCGACATAGATTTGGGCCAGATGTCAATTAATGGAAGTGGGGTGCGGAAGGTGGAGCTAAAGAAACTGGAGCCTTCAGTGGAGCTGCCATTGGCGATGTTTCCATTGTTGGAAAGTTAGAAGTCTAGGGAGGAGCCCCTAGCGGTGAGGGCCCTATCAATGGATGGCTATGACCCTGGAGCAGAGCCCCTAGTAGTGGAGATCCTACCGGCAGAGGGTTAGGACCCTGTAGTAGTTGAGAAACCGCATCGTTTCGATCTTGGAGTAGAGCCGTTAAGGCCGCCACCTGAGCTTGCAGTGCCGCAATTTAAGCGGCAGAGGCAAATTCTTATTCTGGGTAATTAGTGGCGGCGTTGAACTCGGTGCCTATATCCCCAACGAGGGCTGGTGGAGCAGTTACATTCCTAGCTCTTCTGGTCCGAGCCATAACTTCTTGTGCGGTTCTCACAGACGGCGCCAATTGATGATAAATAATTTTCTCCTCCTCCGAGCACGACGGCGACAATATATGTGCAAAATAGCAATATGGAATGCATAAGAGTTGTGTGTCTTCTTTTTTTACCTGAGGGGTTAGCCTCTATTTATAGAGATGGCCTGCAGTTATTGATGATGGGTGTCCATTCATCTCCCTCATTTGATAACGGGTGTCCTTTCATCTCCCTCATTATTAGGAGGTAATGAGGGATGTTTCATCTTTCCAATTGTTGAGAGATGTTTCGTCTTTCCAATAATTGGTGGTAACTGTCATTCCATGGGTCGCCTGCCTGGCTAATCTGATGACAGTTGGATTATTGCACTCTTTCTGTCAGAAGCGTGCTCGTGAGACCAACGAGGTGGGCAAGCTGGTGAGGCGGGCAAATCGTTGAGGCGGGCGTGTTAAGATGTGCCACCATAGCTAAGTAACTGTCATTATTTATATTATCATAAAGCAAAAAACTTCAAATGTAAATTCATATATTTCTTTGTGAGAGAGTTGTTATGTCCTTTCTTCAATTGCTTCGCCTTATTTATACATAAATCATCATTTGCACAATTCTCGCCCATGACTGATCACTATATGATAGCACTCCTTCTAAACTAACTTCTCATAACTTCCTATGACTGTCATAACTTCTCATAATGTCTTTTCTACTAACTAACGATTAATTTAGATTATAGACCACGTGTAAAACTGCTTCATTATCTACGCAATGCAGTTATTATTTTATTCGCCCAAGCCTTACTCCATTTTGTCCTATCGTTCAGGCCTTTGTACACTTGAGTGATTTTTATCTTGGCAATTCGCTCAAACTTCATGTTTGGGCCTTTGTTTTAAGCCTTTACTTTAGAAATATTTTGTGTATCAATAATTACAAATCTATACCAAACTAATTTTTATAGCACCAAACATTCTCAACCTTTTAATTAATTGTAAATTACGTCTCTAATGACAGATAATGACGAACTTGCACTCTTTTTTAAATAAACAAAAATAAAAGAAAGCTAAAATACCAAAAAAAAAAAAAAAATTAAAAAACCGTCTCATAACTTTTCAAAAAGTACAGAGTATTTTTTTCTCACACACCTTACCCCAACCTATCCCACCACAACCAACAAGATTAGATAATAAGGAAGAACATCATTTTAAGATTCATAATTTAAAAAATATAAAAACACACATTAAGAAAAATAAAGATTTTCATAAGAATCTTTCAATAAATTAACCTGAAGAGCAAGCTTTCTCTAAATTTTCTTGACCTCAAATTTAGAATTATCAGAGTGAATCCTATGATTCTTTCAAGGATCACTCACAACAGACAACAGAAGATGAATAAACACATGAAACCTTAAACCTTTTTTTCACATTCTCTTTTGAATCCAAGAACCTGATGCAAAACCATACCCCATAGCAACAACCATTAGGAAAAAAAAAATTCTTCAAGATTTTGAAAAATCACAAAGCAAAAACAGAAATCGGTGTTTATATTTATATAGATCTTGGATTAAAGTGAAAATGTAATGAAAATAAAAGAAACTCACCTCACCCTTTCTAGTTGTAGTGAAAATGTAGTGGATTTTGAACTTGATGAATTCATGGTACTAATGAATATTTAATGACAGATTTAAAGTTGCAAAATTTTTCCCATATTAAATCCGCCATTATTGACATATTGATGGGGTTATAGTGTGTTAGTAGCGATGTGGTGGTGTGGAGGTAATAGCTGTGGTGAAGTGACGTGGGTGTAGTGTAGATGTATGAGGAAGAAAATACTTTGTAATTTTTGAAAAGTTGTGTGACTTTTTTTACAATTTTTTTCTTATTTTTTTGTTGTTTTTATCATTCTTTTATTTTTGCTTATTTAAAGATGAGGACAAATCTATCATTATATTTTATTAGAGACGTGATTTGTAATTAATTGAAAGGTTGTGGATGTCTGTTACTATAAAAATTAGTTATGAATAAATTAATAACAGATTGAACAAGTTGAGAATGAAATTTACAAATTTCCCTATAAAAACTCAAAATATTTTCTTTGAGCTACATTCAAATCTTAGTCTTAAAGATAAAATAATAATTTATTTTTTCTACATAATTTTTTGGTTATTTTTTATTGAGTTTAATTGGCCAGTCAACTTCCAATACTATAAATCAACTGTCTATAACAACTCCATAGTGTTCTATAGAAATTTAAAATTTGCACAAAATTGCGAAATTTAAAATTTGCACAAAATTGCGTTTAAGCAAATTACTTATTAGCACAAGTATTTCTTGATCTACAATCCTAATGAAAACATGGTTATTGTTACATTTTAGTACCACGTGGCACTCCATGTGAGTTGGTCAAAGTCAAAACTACCTAGTATAGGTGATGACATCATTATCGAGATTGTTCTCCTTATTCTGAGGAGGTATTGGGAAAAAGTACTTGGGAAGACGAGGTGGTGAAAGATATTATGAAAGAATAGAGAAGAACAAAGGAAGAAAGAATAACCAATTTTATTAGACAAACAACATAATGAAAACTCTAATCTATATTAGCTAAACAATCATAATATATTATAACATTATTCTAATATATATTCTAGTATCCTTCCTCAAACTCACGATGTTATAGCAATAAGCAGTAAGAGTTTGTCAAGTAAGAAACAAAAACGATGGACTGGATGTGACTTTGTGAAAAAGTCAGCAAGCTACAGCGATGAAGAAACAAAAGGTAAATAAATAGTGTCATGCTAAAGATGGTGGCGAATAAAATGACAGTCAATCTCAATATGCTTCGTACGCTCATGGAACACAGAATTGTGAAAATATGAATAGCACTTTTATTATCACAATACATAGAAGTTGGAGAGGAAAGAGAAACGCCCATGTCAGCAAGTAAGCAACGTAACCACACAATCTCAGTAGTGGTAGACGCCATAGCACGATACTCTGCTTTAGTAGAAGAACAAAAAACCACAGTCTACTTCTTACTCTTCCAACAGATAAGTGAGTCACCCAAAAATAGACAAAAACCAGTAAAGGACTTACGATTAGTTGGGTTCCTGGCCCAATTAGCATCAAAGTATGCGCGAAGCTCCAAGGAAGAGATCGATGGGAATAAGAGACTTTAAAAGCAAGTACCACGAAGATAGTGCAAAGTACGAACAACATCTCACCAGTGAACGGTAGTCGAAGCAGAAACAAACTGACTAAGAATGTGAACAACATAAGCAATATCAGGATGGGTGATGGTGAGATAGATGAGACTTCCAACGATAGTGCGGTACAGATTAGGATTAGACCAAGGAATACCTCAGAAGGTAAAAAACGAACATTGGTTTCAAGAGGAGTATCAGCAGTCTTAGTATCAGTGAGACGAGCACGCTCAATAACATCAGTTGCATACTTAAACTGAGTGAGAAGATAACCTCTAGGAGAAGAAGAAACCTCGATCCCCAAAAAATAAGATAAAGGACCTAAATCCTTCATTTCAAAACGACGAGCCAAATCAGACTTAAGGCATCAATACCATCAACATCATCACCAGTGATAATCATGTCATCACCAGTCGCGATGTGCCTGTTTGAGACCATAAAGTACTTTCTTAAGTTTGCAGATATATCCAGGATGATGAGAAACACCATGAAGAGGAACCATATAAACGTCCTCCTGAAGGGTTCCATTCAGGAATGTATTTTTAAAATTCAACTGAGAAATATTCCACTGATAAACAGAAACAACTACAATAAGTGTATGAACAGTAGTAATCTTTGCAACATGAGCAAAATTCTACTCATAATCCAGACCATACTGCTGACTAAACTCCTTAGCAACCAACCTAGCCTTGTATCGCTCAATCGAACCATCAGATTTGGTTTTGATTTTATAGACCCAACGATAACCAATAGCATGTTTACCCTGAGGTAATGAAACCAAATCCCAAGTGTATGTCTTATGTAAATCAGAGAGTTCATCAGCTACAGCCTGTTGCCAAAGAAGATCTAGAATAACTTCTTTATAGGAAGAGGGTTTAAAAAGCTTGGGAATAGATGTTAGAAAACAACAGAAAGATTCCGAATAACAAGAATAAGTAAAATTGGGTAACTGAATAGACTTACGAATACGTGGAAGATATCAAGGAGAATGAGGTTGATCAACAATCTTAGATGGTGCTTGGGTGGCCATAGAAGGAGAATGATCATTATGAAGTGGCGCATGCGTATCTTTAGTAGAAGAAGGATCAACAACAAGAGGGGTATGAGAAGGTGAACTATCGATATCATTAGAAAAGGGATCAATATGAATGAGACCAGTCTTAGTTACGGTATGAGTATTATCAGAAATAGAAAAGAATGGAATATGCTCAAGAAACACAACATGGTAGGAAACATATAATTTTTTAGTAATAGGATCGAAACAACGATAACCCTTTTGTCCCTCCCCATATCCTAAGAAGACACAAATAGCAGAACGTGAAGTCAACTTACTACATTTTACTTGAGGACGAAGGACAAAACATATGAACCTAAAAACTCTTAGAAGAGAATAATTAGGAGGATGTCCAAACAATGTTTTAGAAGGCGACAAACCTAAAGTGTGAGAGGACGGAATCTTATTAATTAAGTGAATAGCAGTTAAAACCGCTTCTTCTCAAAATTCACTAGGAACTTTAGTGGATAAGAGTAAAGAACGGACAGTTTCAACAATGTGTCTATGCTTTCGTTCAACAATTCCATTTGTTCGGGGATGCAGTACATGAAGATTAATGAATTGTGCCATCAGAAGCAAGCAATATAGAGAAGTCAGTAGAGGTATACTCTCCACCCAACTCACATTTAAAGTACTTAATAACAGCAGAATATCAAGTTTTAACAAGTACTCTAAAAGAAAAATAAATAGAAAGAAAATCAAAACGTTGTTTCATAAGATAAATCCAACAATAACGGCTATAATTATCGATAAACGAGACATAATATTTAGACCCTTATTTTGTAGCAATAGGAGCAGGCCCCCACACATCAGAGTGAACAAGGCCAAAAGATGCAACAAAATGAGAAACACTTCGAGAAAAAGGTAAAGCAAAAAAATTAGCTAATTTGCAACCACCACAATCAGAAATATCTTGAATTCACAAATCTCTTAATTGTCCTTTAGAAACTTAAAATTTTAAACGGCTAGCAGAATTATAGAGGTGTTAAGACAGGCGGGCCGGTCGAACCTGCACCGGCCCACCCGCTTCGACCCAAAACTGTGAGCCAGCCCGTGAATCTGATGGGCCATTCACAGGTTGAGGAAGCTGAACTGCAGGCCGTTCAGGGCTAAGGAGGCCGAACTGTGGGCCGACCTGTGAACCGAGTGGACTGTTCATGGTCCGAGCGGTTCGATATTTAACCGCTGGCCTGTTTTGATTGTTTTTTTTTAAAGAAAAGACAGAAAATTTAAACTTTTATATTTGAAATGATATTTAAAAATAAAAAATAAAAAAAACAAATGACAGAAAGTCGTTTAAAGTGAAAGATGTGTCAAATGCGTGCTGTTTTAGTTTTTAAATATATATAAAATAATAGAAATTGAATTAAAAAATCAACAAATATGAATTTATCTTTGTTATTTAGTAATTTAACACATTTTTTGCTATATATGTAAATATATATTTTTTAATTACAATAAATAACTAAATTTTTTTAGTAATTTCAAAAAAAATTAATTTTTTATTCATACGGGCCGAACCGCGACCCGCATGGGCTCGACCCGGATGGGCCGACAGGTAGGCCGAGCTAGTGTTCAATTTTTGTGGGTTGGGTTGACCCGGTCCGCAACTCGCGATGGTGTGGACTTTTTCTAATACGGGTCGTTATCGGGCTTCATCAGAGTCCGGATTGACACCTCTGAGCAGAAACATGTCCAATACCAGAATGTCACAAATAAAAACTAGAAGAAGAAGAATTCAAAGAAAAAGACGACAAATCAACACTAGAGGCTGCAGCATGCGGTGGTCTCAAATTGTCCAAAATATATAAACCTCATTTTCTATGGCCTATCCCAATCAGCTTCTAAGATTGAGGATCCCGCACATGACAAGCAGTAGAAGAAAATTGAACTAAGTATCTAAAATTACACAACTGACCAATAGATATAAAATTCAAAGAAAGAGCTAGAACAAAATAGACATCTGAGAGTGATAAATTATGTATGTGAATATAACCAAACACTGCCAAAGGTAGTGGAGTGCAATCAACAGTCATCATAGGCATAGACGAATTAGAAGGGCGTAAAGAATCAAACAGTATAGAGTCAGATGACATGTGTTTAGAGGTACCTGAGTCAAAGATCCATGAAGAAGAAATACCTGAGAGACTCTGAGAAGACAAACCTACATGAGTAGAGGCTGACATGGCATGTGGCTGAGTAGCAAAGAACTTCTGAAACTGCTCAGCTAGAGTAGTTCGCTGGGGATCAGAGGAAGGTGCTCCAAGAATAGATGAGTCATAAGGTGACATGGCTGCTACTGTGTTAGCATTGAGACGATAGAATCGCTATTGTGAATACTGTTGACTCTGTGAAGATTGTAGCTTCTTAGGACATTGAGCATTCCAATGTCCTTTTTTTTTTTTGCAAAAGCTACACTCATCACTAACAATTCGCACATATCATCTGTTCTGATTCTGCGTAGATGGTCGAGAAGGGACAACCAAAACTGAAGTACTAGAAGTAGGAAGTGATGCCTCACTTGTTAGAGATTTCAAACGTGTTTCCTCAGCCACAAGTTCACTAACCATTGAATCAACAGAATGAATAGGAGTACGATGCAAAATAGAGCCTCTAAAGCCCTCAAAAGAACTGCGAAGTGCCATAAAAAACTAAACCAATCGTTGCTCCTCTCTATAAATAATATAATCCTCACATGCTTTCAGTCCTGGCGATTCTGTAAGAGCCAACTCATCCCAAATCGATGTCATAGCAGTGTAAAATTCAAGAATACCCATATTTTTCTGTTGTAAGGCACGTATATCAATCTCCAACTGGTATCGTTTTGCAAAGTTAGACTTAATATATAACTTCTGCAAATGAAGACTTCCTTTGCAGTTTCATACTTTGCTAACTGTGCATCAATGTAATGGTCAACAGAAAATAAATTCAAGTAAGAATTTTTACATTGTTTGATTCCCAAGCATCAACATTAGTAGCATAATTATCACTTGTAGTCTTAGGTATCACAATAGTTCCAATAACATATTGAGAAAATTTTTCATCACAGTACTCCAATATGAATAGTTATGGCCAATTAATCTTACACTAATAGATTGAAGGGAATCATCTCTTTCAGTTGCCATAATTACATATAAGAGAGAATCAAGATTACGCAATTTAAAAAAAAATCAGCAACACAAACGACCAAACAATCTGCTTTGAAAGACGAACATCAACCAACGACCAAACAAACAATACCAGAAGATCAAAAATTTACCAATGAGCAATCTATATAAAAGGAGCAAACTGATCAGAGTTCACACGCGCCTCCACTATCTCTGCGCGTAAGATTCACGCGCCGTCGCGTCTGATCGCGTCTTTCCTCCATTCACTGCACGCGCCGGTTGTGGTTGGTCGTCTCGTCGCCGTGAGTCCAGATATGGTCACCACTCTTCAATCTGAGGTTGCGTTGAACAGAAATAGTAGATTTTCAATTTCAGATCAAAGAAATAGTAAGATTTTTTAATGTGCGCAACTTTGAGTAAGAAATGGAAAAGAAAGAACTTAATATTCAATACACAACCTATTCTCTGATACCATGTGAAAGAATAGAGAAGATCAGAAATTTACCAAAGAACAATCTGTATAAAAGGAGCAAACTGATCGGAGTTCACACGTGCCTGCTCACGCCTCCATCGTCTCTGCGCGTAAGATTTACGCGTTGTGGCATACGGTTGTGTTTTTCTTCCACTCGTTGCACGTGCCGATTGTGGTTGGTCGTCTCGTCGCCATGAGTCCATATATGGTCACCACTCTCCAATCCGAGGTCGCGTTGAATAGAAATAGTGGATTTTCAGTTTCGGGTCAAATGAATAGTACGATTTTTCAATGTGCAGAACTTTGAATAGGAAAGAGAAAAGAAATAACTTAATATTCAATACATAACATGTTCTCTGATACCATGTGAAAGAATAGAGAAGAACAGAGGAAGAAAGAACAACCAACTTTATTAGGCAGGTGGCATAATTAAAATACATCTACAAGAGAGTTTATATAGTTATAAAAATCCTAATCTATATTATGTAAATAATATATTCTAACAAATATTACCATCGGTTGCGTGATGAGTAAGCCTCATCTGACACACTACAAACCAGACTTGATAAAGCTGATGGGACAGGTTACCAAAGTGGCTAGTCACAATGTTAGCCCTCTAGCATGCGGTTGTTAGTGACTTCTTCATCAAACTTGGGATGTGATATCTTGAGTGTGATAAGGGACTCCCTGGGATTATGCCACTTGTTGCGCATCTAGAACACTTGGCTAATTGGTTTGGGTTTACAAATACAAAAGCTTTATCTACAATAAGAGAATGATGAATTTGGTGTTGGATAAAATTCGGCATGTGGGGCCAAACATGTATATATTAAAATGTGTGGTGCTATCTTAAGGTTTTAGTCAATAAAGTGATCCACTAAAGACTATTTTGGACTAATGAGTATTAAGTGTTATGAGATTAAAGTGTAGAGACGGATACAATGTTTTAAATTGATGAGGGGCCAATTTAACAATATTGAAACATAATAACTGCCTCACAGTTATTTATACAGGTCATGGTCCCCAATTGAGCGTGACTTTTCATAACTCTCTGCACCCCCATCAGCAAGAGGCACTAAGGAGAAAACCACGGATCAATTGGAAGACCATAATCCCGTTTGATCAAACAAAATCATGGATTCAGGTACGCTTCCGCTTCAATCTTAATCTTGATAATTACAGCATGATGTTATTAAGTCACAGATGTGTAATCATCTGTATAGATAGATTCAGTAAATAAATCTAACAAGTGGTATCAGAGTCACCTTCATATTGAATTATCAGATTTATATTTATATGGACATGATTCTTTTTTTCTGAAATTGTAAATTCATGGTCTCTTTGTATATTTCTCAATCCATTGAGAAGAAATTCACGAACAATTCGTATGTTGAAATATATGATTTTGTTAGTTGAAATAATTGGAGGTGATCTGATTAAAGGATTAAAGAATTGTGATATTTTGTTTGTTGAAATATATGATTTCAATTTCTGTATGTATATATATTGTTCAAGAAATATGGGTTTTTTGAATATGGGATTTTGTGTATTGTTTTTTCGAATTGGGGTTTTCTTTGTATTGTGGTCGGATTGTTGGTTGATGGATTGAAGTTAGGAGCGCCAATCATGGCTGCCGCACGCGGAGACAGCGTCGCTGCCTGTGACACTGCGTGCGATAAACTTGCAGCGCCGGAGATGGCGCTGCAGGCAGAAACACCGGCATGCGCCAGGCTCTCTAGCGGCGGCAACTAGGGTTGAAACCCTAGCTGTTGCATTTTGTGGTTTTTTGAGCCAAGGGACTTCATGCGGAAATTAGAACTTCTAAAGGGCTGGTTTGAAATTTGCAAAAATTTAATTTATTTAACCTCTCGTCCTCCTACTTGTTCCTCATTTAATTTAAATCCTAAAGTTTTAAATTCATTTAAATTGGCCCTTTAGATTTCTGAATTTGTAAAATCAGTCCCTACAATTTTAGTAATCACTTAAGTTGGGCCTTTGATGTTCTGAATTTTATTATTCAGTCTCTAAAGTTTAAGATTTTAATAAATTGGCCACTAAAGTTTTTGGTAAATTACAATTTAGTCCTTCAAGCTTAAAATCTTTAATAATTGGCCAATCAAGTTTAATTAAATTGCAATTTAACCCTCCAACTTAATGATTACTTAATCCTAAAGTTTTGAACTTCAAAATTTCAAATCCTAAAGTTTTAAATATATGCAAAACAGTCAATTCAGGTTCAAATTTTGGTATAATGGACTCTTTTGAGAAATATAATATTCGAAAGTGAATTAGTTGAAGTAACATGTTGCCAAAGTAACATCTCTTGTGGAAATTAATTAACTTAGAATATTAAAAGGTTTAGTGTGTGTGTGTTGTTCATGCAGATATTGATCGGCCCAAAGGAAGGTCAATGTTTGGCTGGAATTTCACATGCACCTGTGGTGATAAACGCGTGACGATTATTTGGTTTAACGTGTGATCAATAAATCGGTCCAAAGAAGGTTTATTGATTGACATGTCTTATTGTCAGTGTTTGATTGCTACATCGAGGTACCACTTACAAGTCAATGTTTATGTCCAAAGACTAAATATTGATGTTGTGCTAGGTATCTTATGATGGGCCTTACCAATATATTTGAAATTACTATTTGTATAATAAAGTACTAATGTAAGCTATTTTTATCTTTTTCTCTATACAGCTCATTCATCTAGTTTCACAATATCTGCAAATATCAATTCAATCCCCATGCTTAATGGGTCAAACTTCAAGGATTGGAAAGAGAACGCTCTAATTATTCTTGACTGCATGGATCTCGACCTTGCTCTCAAGATTGAGAAACCTGCTTCTCTTACGGATGCAAGTTCCCCTGATGACAGAAGAAACTTTGAGAAGTAGGAACACTCAAATCGCATGAGTCTAATGATCATTAAGCGCGGCATTCTGGAAGCCTTTAGGGGCGCAGTATCTGAGGAGGTAACTGATGCCAAGAAATTCCTTGCTGAAATTGAAAAGTGTTTTGCGAAAAACGATAAGGCTGAAACAAGCATGCTTCTGCAAAGCTTGATTTTAATAAAGTATAAAAGCAAGGAAAACATAAGGGAGTACATCATGCAGATGTCTCATACTGCTTCAAAACTTAAGGCACTAAAGCTCGACTTGTCTGAAGACTTGCTCGTGCATTTAGTATTAATATCGCTTCCTGCATATTATAATCAATTTAAGGTCAGTTACAACTGTCAAAATGAGAAATGGACTATAAATGAGCTCATTTCATATTGTGTGCAAAAGGAAGAAAGATTGAAGCAGGACATAACTGAAATTGTTAACTTGGCAAGTACCTCTAAAGATAAGGGCAAGAAAAGAAAAATAGAATATAAAGCTGCTAAGGGTCCAGAACAGAAGAAACTACATAAAGACAAAGATTGTTGTTTCTTTTGACAGAAGCCTGGACATTTAAAGAAGTATTGTACCAAATATAACACCTGGCGTGCAAAGAAGGGTACATTTCTTAATTTGGTTTGTTTTGAGGTTAATTTAGCTTCAGTACCTAGAAACATTTAGTAGTTAAATTCTGGTGCTACTACTCACATAAGTGTTTCTATGCATGGTAGGTTGCCTGTTATGCCGAAAGCCAAATGATGCTGAAAGATTTATCTTTGTGGGCGACGGAAAATCAGTGGAAGTTGAAGTAATAGGAACTTTTAAGTTATTGTTGGGAACTGATTTTTATTTGGATTTGAAAGACACTTTTGTTGTACCGTCGTTTAGACGGAATTTGGTTTCTATTTTCTTATTGGACAAATTTGGATATTATTGTTCTTTTGAAAATTGTCAGTTTAGTCTTTCTTTAAATTCAAATATTGTTGGTACTGGTTCATTATATTCATACGATAACTTATATATGCTTGATACTATTGCGTCATTTAATGAAACCTTGCATGTAGAATCACGTGGTACTAAGCGAAAATTAAATAAAGAAAATTCGACAAAATTATGGCACAAGCGCTTAGGTCACATCTCAAAAACAAGAGTTGAACGACTTGTGTCAGATGACATTTTGGATTCCCTGGACTTTACGAACTTTGATGTTTGTATTGATTGTATCAAGAGAAAACAGACCAAAACAAAAAGCTTAGGTGTCAATAGAACTTCGTAAGTCTTAGAATTGATACACACATATATTTGTGAACCATTTCCTACGGCTTCTTGGAATGGTCAACAATATTTTATATCATTCATAGACAATTACTTACGTTATGGGCATCTATATCTTATTCATGAAAAATCTGAGTCACTGAACATGTTCAAAGCTTTCAAAGCTGAAGTTGAGAATCAACTCAACAAAAAGATTAAAAGCGTTAGGTCTGATCGTGATGGTGAGTACTATAGAAGATATGACGGTTCAGGTAAACAACGTCCAGGACCATTTGCTAAATTTCTAGAAGAATGTGGAATCGTCCCACAGTACACCATGTTAGGTGATCACCATGCCAGGATCACCTAGCATGAATGGTGTAGCTAAAAGACGAAACAGGACTCTTAAGGACATGGTAAGAAGTATGATTAGTCATTTTACTTTACCAAAATCACTTCGGGGAGAAGCATTAAAGACTGCAGCTTATATTCTGAATAGAGACCAACTAAATCTGCTGCTAAAACACCTTATGAGCTTTGGACAGCCAGAAAATCTGTTCTAAAGCATTTTCACATTTGGGGATGTCCATCTGAGGCTAGGCCTTATAGGCCACATGAAAATAAATTGGACTCTAAAACTATAAGTAGCTACTTTATTTGTTATTCTGAGTGATCAAGGGGCTACAAATTTTATAATCCCACACTTAAGTCAATTTTTGAAATGGGAACTGCAACATATTTTGAGGATGTTGAGTTTGGGGGGAGAAATAAGGTTAGAGACATTGTCTTTGAGGAAGAAACTGAGGAAGGATCGATTTCGATTCCTACTATTACTTTTGACAATGTGTAGGTTTCTATACATGTCATTGATCAAGAAGTATATCCAGAATCTCGACAAGATAATGTTGAAGAACTTCCCATCCAAAATGAGATAATCATTCCAGAAGTACAAACTCAACAACCTCAAGAACCAATACCATTAAGGAGATCCACTCGAGAAAGAAAAAATACTATTTCGGATAATTTTATAGTATTTCTCCAACAACATGAGGAAAATAATAAAATGATGGAAGATGATCCAATCAATTTCCATCAAGCCATGAAGGGTTCTGATTCTCAAAAAGGGATTGATCCATGAATGAGGAGTATAAGTCTATGTAAGACAATAAAGTTTGGGATCTTGTCCCATTACCAGAAGGTGCGAAGCCCATTGGTTGTAAATGTATTTTTAAAACCAAGAGGGATTCGAAAGGTAATGTGGAAAGATATAAGGCTCTTTTTGTAGCTAAAGGCTTTACACAAAAGGAAGACATTGACTTCAAAGAGACTTTCTCTCCGATTTCAACAAAAGACTTTTTCAGGACAGTCATGGCACTTGTTGCACATTTTGACCTTGAGTTACATCAGATGGATATTAAGACAACGTTTCTCAATGGAGACATTGATGAGACGATCTATATGGTGCAACCAGAAAACTTCGTGTCAAGAGACTCGAAGAATATGGTTTGCAAATTAAAGAAATCTATCTATGGACTCAAGCAAGCTTCCCGTCAGTGGTACTACAAATTTCATCAAGTGATTATCTCGTTTGGTTTTGAGATAAATATTGTTGATGATTGTGTATATCACAAGTTCAGTGGGTGTAAGCATATTTTCCTGGTTTTGTATGTTGACGACATACTGTTTGCCACTAATGATATAGGCATGTTGCACGAAACCAAGAGTTTTTTGTCAAAGAATTTTGAGATGAAAGATCTTGGTGACGCCTCTTTCGTATTAGGGATTCAGATACACCGGGATTGCTCTTGGGGTATTCTTGGATTGTCACAAAAGAGCTATATCGATAAAGTTCTTAAAAAGTTTGGCATGTAGGATAGTAAACCAGGAGACACCCATGTTGCTAAGGGAGACAAATTTAGTCTCAATCAGTGCCCGAAAAATAATATTGAAGTTAAGGAAATGCAGAAGATTTCCTATGCATCAGCTGTTGTGAGTCTGATGTATGCTCAAGTTTGTACACGTCCCGACATAGCATTCATTGTTGGAATGCTGGGTAGATATTTAAATAACCATGGGATTAATCATTGGAAAGCAGCAAAAAGGGTTATGAGGTACTTAAAGAGAACAAGAGATTGCATGCTTACATACAGCAGATTGGATCAGTTAGAGATTGTAGGATACTCCGATTCTGATTTTACAGGATGCCAAGACAGTAGAAGAACCACATCAAGCTGCATGTACCTGCTAGCTGGAGGAGCTATTTTCTGGAGGAGTGCTAAGCAGACACTCATAGCTTCTTCCACTATGACAGCGGAGTTTGTAGCATGTTATGAGGCATCTAATCATGGGATATGGCTGCGAAATTTTGTCACTGGGCTGCACATTCTGAATGGCATTGAAAGACCATTAAAGTTATATTGTGACAATAACTCTGCAGTGCTATATTCTAATAACAACAGGAGTTCAACTAAGTCAAAACACATTGACATTAAATTTCTGGTTGTGAAAGAAAAGGTACAGAGTAGACAGATTTTCATAGAGCATATTGGGACAAACTCCATGATTGTGGATCCGCTTACTAAGAGATTACCACCCAAGGTCTTTCATGAGCACACTGCTCGTATGGGTGTTGTATTTCTTGAGGATATCATGTTTTAGTGGGAGTTTATATTTTGGTTGCTTTATGTTTGGTTTTGAACACATTTGTGTATTTGGATAATTTTCTGTACAGAAATAAAGTATTCATTTCATTCCACTCTGTTACATTATATTTGGTATTGATCTCACTTAAGGAATAAAGTCGAACCAATTGAAAATAGACATGTTTGGATCACATAACATGTAATTTTCATACTACACTCTCATGATTGATCTATGTTATTTGGTTGTATTGGTGTACGTGATCATTGATGGATTTAGTTACGATTAATGTAACGAAAGTCGCTTTGATCCTTCATTGATATGACTGATGGACGAGATTGTTTGGAAATACCGTTAACAGTAATAGAAAAATTTTGATCTCATAAGGATGTACACATTTGTAAGGATACATGTATGGCCCAGTGGGAGATTGTTGGATAAAATTCGGCATGTGGGGCCAAACTTGTATATATTAAAATGTGTGGTGCTATCTTAAGGTTTTAGTCAATAAAGTGATCTACTAAAGACTATTTTGGACTAATGGGTATTAAGTGTTATGAGATTAAAGTATAGAGACGGATACAATGTTTTAAATTGATGATGGGCCAACTTAACAAAATTGAAACATAATAACTACCTCACAGTTATTTATACAGGTTATGGTCCCCAATTGAGCGTGGTTTTTCATAACTTTCTGCATCCCCATCAACAAGAGACACTAAAGAGAAAACCACGGATCAATTGGAAGACCATAACCCCGTTCGATCAAATTGAATTATGGATTCAAGTACGCTTCCGCTTCAGTCTTAATCTTGATAATTACAGCATGATGTTATTAAGTCACAGATGTGTAATCATCTGTATAAATGGATTCAGTAAATAAATCTAACATTTGGAAATAGCAGAAACTATATTGAAACAAAGTCTTCTCCATTGATAAATTCGGGTGTTATTCATATCACTTATGGAATATGTGGTTAGAGGCCCTCGAACTACTTTCTCAACCATAAACATAATTTTTATCCACATATTTTATATGGTCCATAATTTACTAGTCACTTATTATTCACATACTCTATAATATTCATAATTTATAAATATTTAAAAAATAATTTTACCACTAGCCAACGTATAATTATTAACTGTCACAGTTTGTGAATGGGTCCCACCCAAACCCATGTGAAATGCAACTGTACCAAGTTACAAACACAAATAGATGACTTGAACTCTAAAGATTTTGATGCTTTTTCATCGCCTTATCTTATTATTTTATCCTTGTTTGTTCCCCGTTAAGAAAAAGTGTGCGGTCGTTCTAATTTTGCATCCACTCACACTTTGCCGACAAAATAACAAACATAGCACACTGTGAAGCCCTTTTTATTTTCTGTTCTCTTACATTTTTATAGGCTTATTTAATTGTGTTTAAATTATAATTTAAACTAATTAAACATATTTTTTAATTATATATTTTATAAAATTTATAATTTATTATATACTTATTATTTATATATTCTATAAAATCTACAATTTATAAAAACTCAAAAAATTAATTTTAACACTCAAACATAAACTAACTTTGCATTCTCAATAATTGATAAGTTCGTTTTCAAGACAAGATTTATATTTACCACTCAATGCGACGTGCCTCCCTGAGTCCTCTACCTCCATTATTTTATTCCACACGTTCTGACGTTCTGTCTTTGACAAGCATGGATTGAAAATGATGCAACATTGATCAATGCTGCCATTTTCAGAGAACGTACGTCCAAAAGAAGGAGACAATCTGAACCCTTTTTGTTTACATTTGGAGGTCCATGCCCACCCCATCCAATAATTGAAGGACAAGTTGAGACCTAATAAAGTGGACCGTGCGTTATTGATTTTCAGGCTTTTTTTCTTTTTAGTAAATTAGACTCGTAATTCTATTTTTTTCAACTTTATAACAATATTATCATCATTCAATTTTATTAATACGTATCATCTCCATACTCTTATTAATTCATACTGATGATACCCAAATAATTTTTTAAACAATTTTGCCCTTAGTTTAAATAAATTAAAATAGAAAAAAATTAAAAAATTTAATTAAAAAATTGTAGTTGGGTTTTCTAATTTTTTCAAAAGTATAAAATGATTAATCTACATTCAATTATTTCAAACTATTAAAAAATCACTTTACCAAACCAGGAGGGAAAAATCTTCCTGGTTTTGCCGCAGTCACCATCCCCGCGCCTGCAGACTAGAGGTGTCAAGATGGGCGGGCCGACCAAACCGCCATCGGCCCACCCGCCTCGACCCGGAACCGCCGGCCGACCCGTGAACCGGGCGGGCTGTTCACGGGCCGAGAAGGCCAACCCGCGGGCCGTTTACGGGCCGAAGAGGCCAACCCGCGGGCCGGCCCGTGAACCGCTTTGATTTTTTTAAAAAAAAAAAATTGTACAGAAAATTTAAACTTTCATATTTGAAATGATATTTAAAAAATAAATAAATAAACAAATGGCAGATAGTCATTTAAAGTCAAAGATGTGACAGATGCATCACGTTTTAGTCTTTAAATATATAAATAAAAAATAGAAATTGAATTAAAAAATTAACAAATGTGAATTTATCATTGTTATTTATTTTTTATTTAGTAATTTAACACATTTTTTGTTATATATGTAAACATTTTTTTTTTTAATTACAATAAGTAACTAAATTCTTTTAGTAATTTCAAAAAAAATTAATTTTTTATTCATACGGGCCGAACCGGATCGAACCGCGGCCCATATGGGCTCGACCCGTATGGGCCAATGGGTGGGCCGGGCTTTTGAAAAAATTTCGTGGGCTGGGCCGACCCGGCCCGCAACCCGTAGTGGCGCGGGCTTTTTCGAACGCGGGTCGTTACCGGGCCTCATCGGAGGCGGGCCGACCCGGCCCGCCTGACCCGGATTGACACCACTAGCCTGCACTACAGCTACCACCCCAACGGCCTCCACCATTGTCCCTCCACCGCCGGTCTGCACTGCAATCGCCTCCATTATCAGCTTCCACCAATTAAATAGAATTATGCACTAAAAGCTCAAAACAGGGATAGAGCAAAAACCCACATGCACCAATAACAGGAATCAAGATTATCATATTATGGCGGAGTGAAGTTGTTGATACGCCGGAATAATCAAGTAATTTTGAGATTTGGACGTCTTTATTCTTATTGAACTGACTATTTGCTTTAGTTTCAAACAATGGTCAATCAAATTCCCAAATTTGGATTTTAACAGAACCCCAATAAATCCAAAAATTGAATGTTTAGCACAAACCCAACAATCTATAGCAATTTCCGAATCAGACTCAAAATTGCACAATCCATGCCCAGATCTAATCACTTCAAAGATTGTAAAAGAAAAAGATGTACACCTATTGTCGGTGGCCACTTGTTATACCTCATTTTGCTCCACAAACAATTGTATGTCTAAACATAAATCATAAGTATTTTGGCCGACATTTTAGAAGGATTGGGATGAGGTAAGGAAGACTTATGATAATCCAATAATTGGCGGTGATGGTACAGGGCGATGGAGGCAATAGGAGTTTAAGGACTGGTAGTAGCAACAACAATGGTTGGCAACGGTGGGGGTAAGGGTGGTAATGGCAGCGGCAATGACTGTGGTACGATTTGGTCACAGGTTGGTGGGAGTAGGGCGTAAAAATGGCACTCCGATTGTAATGTCCACTGGAACACTTGTTCAACAAATATTGGATGAGAATAAAGTGGGCACATTACACTTATTCAACACTTGTTGGACAAGTGTCCCGATGGACATTATAACAATGCCCACCTGGACATTAGAACAAAATCGGTAAAAATGGTTTCTTCTTTTCTGTTTTTTTTCTTTTAATTTGTTTTGTTTTTAATGGCTTGAAATAAATGAATAAATTAGACCATTTTGTTCTTTTAAAAAAGTTATGGACTCTAATTGTAATTTTTTTTTATTTCTTTGTCATTTTAATTTATTTAAATTACAGATATAATCGTCTAAAAATTCATTTAAGGATCATATGTGAGAGTAAAATGAAATAATGTAGACGATATTTATAAATAAAATTGAATATAAATGCTATTGTTACATAACTAAAAGAATACAGACTATAAATATAATTAATTATTTTTTTTTCAAAAAGAAAAAATGTTAGTTCCGAACATATTAGTCCAGTAACAACTAACAAGTTGGAATTTAATCGACTTTTATTATAATTTTACAACTAATTATCTCCAAATGCAGAAAACCACTCAAAACTTTGTTATGATCCTATGGAGATAAATAATTGTCGTGATAAGATAAAAAATGATAAAGTTTCACGACTTCTTAGAAGGAAATCAAGAACCCGATACTCCTAAGAATATGTTTATCAATGCTTATAAATTGATCAAATATTATTTATATCTATATATTTTATAGAATCTGTAATTTTTATCCATTTTTATTTACACATTCTATAGAACTTACTTCTTATTAGGGATGGAAAAAAATATCCGATCCGCCTCAAACTCGATTGATATCCGATCCAAGTGGAGTGAAAAATTCTCGATCTGCAAGTCAGCTGGACAGATCGGGTCAGGTTTGGGTAATCCGAAGCGGATCGCGATGCGGATCAGATCATGTGTTTCCCGATCCGATCCGCCCTATTTAAAAGAAAAAGAAATAAAAAAGTAGTAATGCTTGTTTCAATGTTTGTTTGATTTTTTGAATGACAGTTGACAAAAAAAAAATCACAGATCAATATGCGGACCACTGCTTTGATCCGCTTGAACCCGATCTTCCCTAAGAAATGGCTTATCAATCTGCAGATTTAGATCTTCTAGAATTATTGCGGGGCAGATACAGATGAGACCGATTCGAATATGTCATGTTACCATCACTACTTTTTATAATTTATAAAAAATCTTTACTAAATATATTCTTAGGCTTGGTTTGATATTGTTGTGCTTTTAAGAGAATCATCTTTTGTTGTGCTGCAGAAAGAATCAGATAAGTGTTTGGTAAACTCTTGTTTCAAAATTGCTATATGTTTTAAAAGTAGTATTTGAGCGTTTGGTAAACAAAAGTGATTTATTGATATAACGGTATTAGATTACTAAAAAGAATATTAATTATAATAATGTTATTTTGTATTATTATTATTATTATTATTATTATTATTATTATTATTATTATCAAGAGTGATAAAATTCATTTTTTTCCTAGTCAAATATTTTTTAACAAGACAATGCATTCACTATTATTATTTTAAAATAAAAATAATAAACACCTAATAAATTTCAAATTTTATAAAAATTACAAAATAAAAGTATAGTCATATAGTGTAAAAATTAATTAAATTTATATAATTTTTTATGCATCCAACTTACATCAATTTGATTTCTCAAATGGATGTTAAAGGAATTAGTTTAATTAATTATGGATAAAATGGGTATTTTAATAATATATAAATGAAAAAGTTAAAAGCAGAATCTGAAAAGTTAATCTTTTGCTGCTTTTCAAAATCTGCTGTCAGATGAGTCAAATTATTTTATAATCACTTTTATAAATTTTTTTAAATGCTTAAATTAACTTCTGATTGTTTGAGAATCAAAGTTAGGTTCTAAAATTAATCACAAACGGAGTCTAAGCAAAAAAAGAAAAAAAGAGAGGGGTGTGGTGGGTGCCACTTTTGCATTTTGAAAATTATTATTTTTAATTTATTATGTGATTATTGGCTTTTTTATACAAATGGTCCCTGACTTTTGTACTTATTGCGGGTTGAGGATCTATCGTTTCATTTTTGATAGTTTAACCCCTATTTCAAATGTTTTTTGTGGCAATAGTCATTTTCATCAATTTCTGTCCAATTCTCAGTTAAAGTTGACGTTAGAAAATTTTGGATTTAAAAAGTAAAGGAAAATTTGCAGCAAAAGTCTCCAATCTTTCAAAAAGTGTCGAAAAGTCTCATAATCTTCTAATCCTAACACATATGACCCCAAACCTTTTTGACAAATTTACCCCCAACTTAAATAAATTAAAAATAACTCCTAAACATTTTTAAAAATACAAATAAATACTAATTTTTTTTTATTTTTTACAAATTTACACTTAAAATAATAAAAAAATATGTCATCAAGTCCAACAACTTTTAATTTTGTTCACCAAAAAGACATTTAAAATGTGTTTGATTAAAATCGGAATTTTTGGTAAAAGTTGTTGAAATGTGTAGTTGAAAAGTTGTGGACCATAAAATGTGTGGTTAAAATTAATTGTTGACTTTGACTTTAGCTTTTTAGTAAAATCAAAATTGAAAAAAAAACGGGCTCTTAGAGTCTCTACAGATTTTATCCAGTGGTCCGTTAATTAACTAAAAAATTATACCAATGATCAAATTTGACCAATTTAAATTTTTAATTTATTTTTCATACCAATTACTAAATAATAATAAAAAAAAAAGTTCTTCACAATCTCCAGTTCACTGCCACCATTTTTTTAATTGGTATGAAAAATAAATTAAAATTTTAAATTGGTTAAATTTTGATCATTGGTATAAATTTTTTGTTAATTAACGGACCACTGGACAAAATCTGTAGAGACTCTAAGAGCCCGTTTGTTTTAATTTTGCTTTTGCTAAAAAACTAAAGTTAAAGTCAACAATTAATTTTAACCACACATTTTATTGTCCTACAACTTTTCAACCACATATTTGAACAACTTTTACCAAAAAATCTGATTTTAATCAAACACATTTTAAATGTCATTTTGGTGAATAAAATTAAAAGTTTTGGGACTTGATAACGTATTTTTTATTATTTTAAGTATAAATCTGTAAAAAAAAATAAAAAGATTTAGGACTTATTTGTATTGTTGAAAAAGTTTAGGAGTTATTTTTAATTTATTTAAGTTGGGGGTAAATTTTTCAAAAAGGTTTGGGGTCATATGTGTTAGGATTAGAAGGTTAGAGGATTTTTCGACATTTTTTGAAAGATTAGGGATTTTTGCTGCAAATTTTTCTTACTTTTTAAAATCAAAATTTTCCAACGTCAACTTTAATTGAGAATTGGACGGAAATTGATAAAAAAAGACCATTGTCGTCAAAAATATTTGAAATAGGGGTTAAACTGTCAAAAATAAAATGATAGGTCTTCAATCCACATTAAGTACAAAAATTAGAGACCATTTGTGCAAAAAAACTTGTAATTATTATATGTCCTTCTTTTATTAATGACAATGTAAACTTAAAGTTCAACGTTCGTTCTCATTGTCATTGTCATTATCATTATTATTGTCATTGTCAAATTAAATTTTACGAGGCAAACACCACTAATTTTATCTCTATGATAATTTCTCTACTTTTTCTTAGGGTGTGTTTGATTGGAAGATTTTCCATGGAAAATGTCTAATCCATGAAAAATCTTGTCACATCAGTGGAAAATATTTTTCATCTTTGGCTGTTTGATTACACATGGAAAATGAAAATGATTTACAAGGTACAATCAGTTAAAGCATGGTTAAGAAGGAAAAGTTGGAAAATATTTTCTTGCCAACATAGGTGGTTTTTTTTTCCTACTTACATGGAAAATCTTTTATTTTCCATGGAATCAATCAAACACACCATTAGAGTCACATTGAGACTACTTTTAATGGCGGTCATTCATTGACGATTCACTAGAGATTGGACTACTTTCTTTTGACAGATTAGTTGTGTAATGCAATGTTTTAAAAATCTATTTGAGTATCGATTCAAAAAAGAGAAAGAATGAATGGTCAAAGGATCAAATCAAGGTTGACACGATAATTTTTAAAAGACTAAAAAAATAAAAAAAATTACAAAAAATGAAAAACAAGTTTTTGACAATCACAAAAAAAGTTAGATCAAAAGCAATTTTTTTATTTTTCATTCTTTTAATCCATTTCGTTCAAGGATGGAGATAGAGACGGATCCAGGATATGATAAAGGGGTGGGCTGGTTTACGGGCTGCCCCCGAATTTTTTTTTTCTAAAATCACAATTACTTAACCCATTTTTATAAGAATTTAATTTTTTTATAAGCCATAATCTTTAAAAATTTTACAAAAAGTCATTACACAAAAATATTCAAGATTTAAAACTAATTAAATAAAGTTGTGCCCAACGATTTTTAACAGCTGCGAATTTTTTTATAATAGAATCTATATCTATTTTATTAACAATATATCTCTCAACAAAAATTGTTTTATAAAAACATATAAAATCTTAAGCACTTTTTTTTTTCTACTTATTAAAATTTGAAATAATTTTTCAAAATCAAATAAACATCATTATTCATTACTCAATGACAAATCAAAATTCATATAAAATTTAGTCAAGTAAACATAATTGCCGACAATATGTTTAATGGGATTAAATTTTAAATGGGTTTAAATTTTGGGCTTTGGGGCTATGTCTTAATTCTTTCAATTTTTGGGGGGCTGGCTTGTAATTCAATTAGTTTGCTTCAGCCTTTTATTTTGGGTTGCCCA
This sequence comes from Forsythia viridissima, assembly GCA_030279155.1. Lineage (NCBI taxonomy): Eukaryota > Viridiplantae > Streptophyta > Magnoliopsida > Lamiales > Oleaceae > Forsythia > Forsythia viridissima. The sequence continues at coordinate 45,079,579 of CM059038.1, read as the reverse complement.
CCCATGCCCTGGGATAGATCCGCCACTGGAGATGGATTTTAATGGTCAATTACAACTAATTGTAGAAGGAAATTATTTTTAAAATCTGTGAAACTGGGAATGATTCACTGGTTCTTCAAAATTAAACGGGTCGAAGGGTTCTTGGATGAATTTTTAAATAGAGGGTTTTTCTATACAATCAGTTCGATTTTGGTCCATGTTCTCGATTTTACCGGTTGAATCTGTCGACAGGCTAGTTCTAATAACTCTGATGTAATGTGAAAAGTTGAGTAACCAACTTGCTATGTTTCAGTATGTTGATGATCAATGGGTAAAATTTCCGAAAAAATTAATCAATCACTTCAATCCGGTACATCAAACAGTAGTGGGGTCTGCATGCATTAAAGAATAGGGTAATTTGCAATTAGGGTAATGTGAAAAGTTGAGTAACCAACTTGCTATTGTTTCAGTAAGTTGATGATCAATGGGTAAAATTTCCATAAAATGTAATCAATCACTTCAATCAGGTACATTTGATCAAACAGTAGTGGGGTCTACATGCATTAAAGAATAGGGTATTTTGCAATTTTGGTCTCCAACCTTTCAAATATGTTACTAATCTACCTCAACTAATTTTCTCAAAACATCCTCAACCTTTCAAGTAATTACAAATCGCGTCCCAATCACATATTTTGATGAATTTTCCCTCCTTTTTAAATAAAAAAATAGTAAAAAGTTAAAAATAACAAAAAAAATTGTAAATAAAGTTCCATAACTTTTAAAAAGCACAATCAACTGAATTTCGCAAAATTCTTTGAGCTTTTCGACTGCCGTTCAAATCCGCCTCCAATTTCACAATCGGAAGAACATTTGAATTGAAGAATTCTCAACAATCCACGTAATTTTATATTCACTTACTGCCTTACAACAAAATCTATGTAAATCACCTTCACTGTCTCCTTCTCTTCCATTAAGCTGCTTCTGTCGAATCTACAAACCGAAATTGAATTGAATAACGCATAATCTCTTACAAAACCACACAATTCTTTAGTTATGGACTAAAACAAATTAAACAAAGAAGACGAATAAGAAAGATCTACAATAGAAAAAAGTCTCAGTACACTGAATCTGAATTAATACAAAAAATGAATAATTCAGCTCCGGATTCTTCAAAAAACACTTCCAAGGTGTAAGAAAAAAGGAAAATGGTTGATGAACCAAAAGATGGACCAAAACTTGGACAACTATTGATAAATTATCAAATATGTCCTTTGAAAAGACATGTTTGAAAATTTGAATTGTGTCTTTTCAAAGGATATATTAGATATTTTATCTATAGTTGTCTAACTTTTGGTCTAACTTTTGATCATTGTAGCATTATTCAAGAAAAAATTGATTTGAATAGTGACTTTTGCAGATTATAAGTAGGCACCAGTTGCCAATCACCTACAACACTGGACATTTTGGCGACACGCTGTGCTGAAGTGCCAAATAGCGTTGCCAGTTCAGAGATTTTCAGCAGCATTATATTTGCTTCTTCTATGTTATTAGCGGATACATCCTTCTTCGTCTCTTTGTTTTTGTTGTGGACCAAACATGGTGCTTAACAGAGAAAGCCAGTGATGCCACTGTGTGGTAGTGATTTGGCCTTAAAGTAGGGTAAATTTTTGGGGAAGATAAAGTTATTTTGTGCTTTTTAAAAGTTGTAGGACTTTATTTGTAATTTTATTTTTATTTTTTGTTATTTTTAACTTTTTTATATTTTTATTTATTTAAAAATGAGGGCAAATCCATCAAAATATATCAATGGGAATGTGATTTGTAACAAACTGCAAAGGTTGGGGATGACTAATACTAAAAAAATTAGTTAATGGTAGATTAGTAACCAATTATAAAGATTGGAGACCAAAAGTACAAATTACCCTAAAGAATAAGATAAATGGAAAAACACTGTATTTTAGAAGTAACCTTTGTTTTGTTTGATGAGTGGGGGAAAAATGGAGTGAGAGCATTGATGCTAACAATTTCATAAGAATGCGAAGGCGTGGGCCAATAGTCAGTTTCACAACTATCTACATCAATGTGACTTGTTATTAATTAATTGATAAAATATATTAAGTTTAAATTAAAATGACTGTAAAAACGTTAAAAAACAATTAATGGTGAAAAAGCTCGTTATATATCAACAACATGTACAAATTGATTGGTAAAAGAAAATTTATTTATGAACATGAAATATTGATATTTTGAAAAATTAATATAAAAAATTTTGTAATAAACTTTCATCTCAGATTTTAATAATTAAATTTTTTGTTTTTTTATAGTATAAAATAAAAGTATTTTGGCAATTGATTTTGTGTCATGTTGTCATTATTGCTCATTCATTTAAAAGACAAAAAACAAAATCTGTCATGATAATTCATCACTGGTTATACTTTTTTATAGAAATTTTAGTGGTAGTGAATTATATCCCTAGTATTTTTAATTACTGTGAATAATCCTCCAAATATGTACGTGGAGCATATCTAATTGTTGACCCCACCAGATATTATGTGTTTTTGAAAATGCAAATACTTTTGATTAATGCTATCGTTTTCAAAACACGTGTTGTTTTAGTAATAATTTAAATTGACAAAAACTTTTGTTTACATTATCAGGACCACCAACCAACCATCCATGTGACTGTTTTCCAGCCTATATTGGTGGAGTTTTGGACTACTCGTTAAACCAATAAATAACATATGTTGGCACTTTGGGACTACGTCAATAAAATTGGGACCATCATTTAATAACAGGGTCAGGATTTTATTTTTTTTGACATAAACTTTTCGTCAGGTGCTGCAACACAATCGAATCTTTCCCATTCAAAAAATTCAAACGACTAGTTAAAAATAAAAAATAAACTAAAGATGATTGTTGGAAATAAATTTAATAATTTTTTTTAATTCTTATTTTAATATCACTTCTTTTGATTTATTTTTGGACAATGTTCTTTACTTATCAAAGTAAATTTTTTATATCATTTCGAATTATACATGACAAATTTCGCAAGACATCATTTGAATTGAAAAATATTAAATTATAAATTTAAAATAACAAGTCAAATATTGCTGCTATAATAAATTCAATTGTTTATCTTTTAATTGACATCACTTCTTTCTGCTTATTTTTAGGTTATGTTTTTTTCTCGTCGAAGTAGGTTCTTGGTATCATTTAACAGTATTCGAATTAAAAAAATTGTTAAAAGACATTCAAAATAACATGTCAAATATGACTGCTATAATTGAATTTAATAATTTTATTTTTAATTTTTAATTTCTATGTAGCGTCATTTCTTGCGTCTTTTTTTTAGATTATGCATATGTTTGGCAAAGCTTAAATAGTTAAATTGCAAATTCAAAATAATAAATAAAAAATGACTGATAGAATTAAATTTAATATTTCGTTTTCGTTTTCGTTTTCGTTTTTAAATATCAATTTAATTAAAATTCTACTTGATATTAATTTAAGTTGTCTAGTTCGTATAATTAAATATAAAAATATAAAGAATTTTTGAAATGTTAAAAGAATTTAAGATTTAACAGAGTATTAATGGATGTTAAAATCGGCATAAAAATAACGATTTAACTCGTATAGCACCATAAATGGCATTAAAAAATCAGCTTATTAATGGGTATTAAAAGGATTTAACAGAGTGTATTTACTTTTTTTTTATAGAGAGAGAAAAAAACAATAAATTGTTTATATTTTCCGTCCCGATTAAAATAATGTCTTTTTTTATTACTAAGCAAGACTCACTGTCCATCTTTTATGTCTTTTCGAGTTGAGATCTACTGTCTCAATTTTATGTTCTTTTGACTGTCAATTCAATTGAAACCTTAGAACATTTCCAATGCAACAATGTCAAGGGTACTTTTTTTGACAAATGGTCAAAAAGTGCTTATGTGGCACAATTAATGCTAGAAGGTGTCTAGCACAATGTCTAATTCTAGACATTGTTCTTGACAATGTCCACCATTAATTTAATTATTTATATCCAATCAATACATTTCTCTCTCTTTCTTTTTTCTAAAAAACTAATAATAATTTGTCACATTTGCATAATGAACATTGTTGCATTGGAGATGTTTTTTAATATAATGTCAATGTCATTTGCCACATATACATAATAGACATTGTTGCATTGGAGATGTTCTTACACATTATCAATTAAATAAGTAAGATGATCATTATGAACAACATTTAATGCATTCACATTGATGATGTGTAAATATTTTATTGAGTGGACAGTTAAGAGGACATGGAATTGGGACATCAGATCTCAACTCTATTCTTTCACTAGTATCTCGTAACTCGTAACTCGTAACTCGTAACTCGTAACTTTGATCCTTTAACCAAAAAGCATCGGCATTAAATTTAAAGGTACAAGAACTATTATGAGTGAATCGAATTACGGATAAAAAATTTATTTTTAAGATAAAAAATAACTAAAACATTTATATATATATGAAGGCTGACGTTATTAGTTACAATCTCTTCTTTAACATATAAATGTAACTTAAAAAAAGCGGCGGGGCTCTTCTCCTCCGTTTCCACTCTGGTGTAAGAGTCAGTAGGATAAGAATATATTGGAGATTTTGTGTAGAGCACGTGTAATCAAAAGATTTTTCAGAGAGCATATGTGAAATGGAATGTACTGCTATTTATATACAATTTCTCTACGTCTACGTGGTAAAATTCTAGCAGACCAAGTAAACATGTGTATCCGTCTTGGAAAAGGTAGGATGAACGGAGTGAGAATATCTTTCTATTGTAACTGTCTGATACCATGCACGTGGAGGACCGAGCCTGTGTAGAAGGATCGACCGACGCCTCATGTCGATTAAAGTATTACGTAGAGCTCCCAACTTTCTGACCCTTCAATATTTGGATTTTTAGTTTGGGTGTTTCTCTATATTAAACACTTGGACTTGCTTTTTTTCACCTGAACTCTCTACATTAAGAACCTGACTGAGATCTCTACATTAAGCACTTGACTATCATCAAAGGCAAATGTGCATTACAAGTGTGAGAGAGAGATAATTTTATCTCCATCACCAACATAATAGTACATATATCTTGTCATTAAAATCTTGTTTGATAAATTTTTTTTGTAAATTATAAATAGTGGGTCTATCAAACAAAGGCTTATATGGAATGTGAATAAAAAATAGATAAAAATTATAAATCTTATGTAATATATAAATAAAAATGATATTTGACCGACTTATAAAATTATCAACATTATTTGTTGCTTGTGAATTCACAAAAAATTAAGGCCATCTCCTTTTGAAATAAAGGACTGCAAATGTTTCATATATATTTTCTTCTTAACAAATCATAATCATTCAACATATTTTGCATTGGACATTTTGGGAGTTGCCCTTTCTGATTGCCTTTGCAGAAATCTGATTTCTTGCCCCCAGTGGGCAGGAAATCCTTGCCCACATGCTGACAAGTGGGCACGAAATTACTGTCCACTAGGGGCAGCAGATCAGGACTCTGCCTTTGCATACAATGTTTTTTCGAAAATTTTGGGTTGTAAAGTCGTGTTTGCTTTATGTTTTCAAATATTTTGGAGACGAGTTTGTTATGTTTGGTCAATGATAAGTGTTGATTTACACTTATTTAAGTTATCAAAAGTGAAAAATTGAATGTAGATTTAAGTGAATTTTTACTTAATTGTATGTTGATTTGATTGTTTTGGGTCGAAACTCGAGTTCGAATGGAATTGGAGAAAAACAAAGCAAAATAGGCAAAAAAAATGACTGCAAATGCACAAAGAATTGGAAAGGGAGACCAATTTACAAACATCCAAAAATTAAAGGACTTGCATTGCAAGTTAAAAAGAAAAAAATCAAGTATTAAAGTGCAGAATATTGAAAGTAGAAGGGCCAAACCACAAATAACAGTTGTTGTGAATCGCGGCTGGCCGCGGCAAATAGCAGCCAGCCAGTGGCTGCGGTCGGGTGTATTTTTTGTAATAATTTTTTTATAGAAACTAGGGGCTTTTGAGTCCTATTAGAATTAAAACAAGTCGAAAATGATGGAAAACTAAAAAAATACTTAATCTAGGTCAAAAAAAGAGGGTTGAATCGTTGAGAAAAGGAAAGACAGAGAGAAAGAACGACGAAGATATTGAAGATTGAGACGTGAAGACGAATAATTCTTGGCGCAAGATATTCAACTTTTTCTCATCTTTTATTCAGATCCAGTTATGTATTCCAAACTTTTCATCTTTTCTTTTATTCAGATCCAGTTATGTATTCCAAACTTTTCATCTTTTCTTTTTCCCCAATTATGAGTAGCTAAATTTATGTTTTGTATGAACGATGTAACATAGTTTAGATTCTTTAATTTTAATTTTCAAGTTTTGCTCATAAATTTAATTATGTATTGATTTTACTTATTCTCTTAATGCTTGAATTAATTGGACATTATTTCATTGAATTGTGGATTGTAACAAACCGGGAGGTAAGTTATTAATTTAGACCACATTGTAAAATTCGACAATTGGCTAAAAGGTATATATACGCTTTTGTTATTACTGCGGTCTTAAATTGAATTCTTAGAAAATTTAATGCATCTAATTAAAGCTTATTCTAATTTCACATAGAGATATAATAAGTTGACTTAATTAGATATAGAATAGTGTTCTCCTACACACCAGTGGACAAGATGTAATTGCCCACTAGTAATGTAATTGTCCACTATCACAAGATGTGATAAGATGTCTCCACATCACCAGTGGGCAATTACATCTTGCTCACTGGTGTGTAGGAGAACACCACTCATTAGATATGACTAATTTGAACTCGATAGAGATAGATTAGGTTAAATTCGTGAATTTGATCGAATACAACATTAGGAATAAATCTTGAAAGGGGAAATTAGATATGACAACTATAGTGAACTCGTGAATCTAAATCCTTTAATAATTATACTTGATAAATTTTTTACTTTTGCATTCACACTATTTTTTAGAATTAATAATTATTGTTTAAAATTTAAACTTAACTTAATTCAAAGAGTTTTAAATAAATTAAGTTTAAGTTTAATTGAGCTAGTATCTAAATCTGGACTCAATAAGTCTACTTTATTACTTGTTTACGATATTGTACATTTGCAATATATAATTTCTACAATAGTCAACATGAAAAAACTATAAAAAAATAGATATTTCGTATATATATATATATACACACATACTAGTTTTGGCCATGTGCGTTGCACGTATGTGAAAAATGTATTGAAAAGTTTTAGATGTAATTGAAACGAGATATAAAAAAAATAAAAATTTAAAATTTTTAAACAAATAGGGAAAACGATTCCCAGAAATAAAAATTTTTAATGATTCGTAGCCCAAATTAAAAAAAATAAATAAATAATGAACAGTAACGTTACAATTATTCATACAATTATTCATAAAAAAAATAAATAAATAAAAATGGGTCAATGTCCAACATGTGTAAAAAAAAATATATATATATTTAAATACAATGTTGTCAAGTAACTCGACAACATTATCAAAAATAAAAAATTCAAATTTGCTTATAAAATAAAATAAAAAAGATTAATGAAAAAATTGAATGAAAATGTGTAAAATAAAAACAAATAAGGAAAAATAAAATAAAGAATCAAAAAGATTAGAAAAAGACAACAAAAAAAAATCAGATGAAATGTTACTCGAAAGTTACTGTTCATATTTTTTGAATCTTACATTTCTCCAAAATTATCTGCTACTATATTTGTCTTAATTGTAAATAATCTTGAGCCCAATTGAGATTTCAGTGGTCTCCTATATTTGATTACCAACCAATCACAGCAAAAATACCCATTTCTTATTTCATAAATAAAAATCAACCTCAAAATATAATGTGCAATTAAATAAAATAATATGCAAAAAAGAAAATAGTTTCACCTTTTAATAATGCAATTGAATTGGGTCTGCGATTCTCGTGAAAAAATTCAATCAGATAAGAACTACTTGGCCGGTAAAAAATGCTTGGAACTAAACATTTTTTTTGAAGTTTCGATAAGAAAAAGATATTGTTAAGTGAAAAAAATTAGAAAAAGACAAAGGAAATGAAAAACACACACATATGTATTACCAAAAAAAAAAAAAAATGTTACTGTTCATTGCCGAGAAACTCGGAAATGAACAGTACAAATTACTGTTTACGAAATAATTTTTTTTTTAAACCCACACATATGTATTACAAAAAAAAAAAAAAAATTTTTTTGTTACTGTTGGCAATGAACAGTACAAATTACTGTTCATGAAATTTTTTTTTTTTTAAAAAAAAATCCACACATGTATTATAAAAAAAAAAATTTGGTTACTGTTCATTGCCGAATTGCTCGACAATGAAAGTTGGGGATGGTTAATAAATATTAAATTACTATTTTAATGTTATTTTGTTATCGAATATCTTTTTCACCGATAATTTCTATTATTTATTAAAATCAGAATTTTTCTTGATTGATTAAATTTATCAAAATAATTTTTTTTTTTTAATTATCATCAACATAAAAATTTAGAGATAGCAATAAGTTGAGTTGGATTGTCTCGACCTATGCCAACAATGTAGTCGTTTAAGGCTCAATATTTAGACAATACTTCCAAATTTTATTAAATTTTATTCCATATAATTTTACCAATAAATACACTGACTTAAAAAATAAAATATTTACAATTTTATTTTATTTTGTTGTTATTAGTTTTTATTTTGTTCATTTAAAGAGGAAGACAAAACAAAATTTGCAACAAAATTCAAAGACCGGGGATAGTCAATGCTAAAAAAAAAGTTATGGATAAATTTGTTATAAATTGAAAAAGTTGTGGACCAAAAGTGCAAATTAAAAAAAAAGAGCAAAAAGCCCACAAAAAAAAAATTCAAAAGTCAAAAAAAGTTAAAAAAAAAATTCAAAAGACTTTGTCGAGTAAAAAGTCAAAAAAAAAATAAAAAAAAAATATTTGAAAAGACTTTGTCGAGTAACTCGATAAAGTTTTAAAAAAAAATTTTTAAACACTTTGTCGAGTAACTTGACAAAGTGAAAAAAAAAAAAAAAAAAAATTCAATTAAAGACTAACTCGACAAAGTCTTGATTTCATTTTTTATTTTTTAACTGTAACTCGACAAATTTTTTTCTTTTCTTTTTGTAACTCGACAAAATCTTAATTTTTTTTAACAACAAAATAAAATCAAATAAAAATCAAATGGCCAAAATAAGGGAAGTGTTACTAAATTTTCTTCACTTGGTCATGTAGTAACAAAAATTCCTTTGACATAGAAAATGATCACCAAATAATATGAAATTTTCAGAAAACATAGAATACTAATGTAGCTACCACATATCAAAATTTGATAGTCCGACAGCATGTCTCTTCCATATATGTAGGAGAGGTAATGCTAGAAATTTATATGCATGTCTTATATATATCATACCTTATACAGAAAACTTTCTGTTGTATTATTGTATTGTTCTTGTTTTTTTTTTTGATCGAAATGTATTGTTCTTGTTTTCGTTTGATGTATATTAGGTTTATCCTCTTCATAAGTTTGTATTTTATTTTTTTTAGCATCAATAAAATATTCTATACTGTGCAATATTTTCTATGTGCATTATTTTGCTAAATTTATGTTTTATAATTATTAACTGTAAACTTATGATAATACAACATAAAAAAGAGATTGAATTTGTTGACGTATTCACAACGTTGAAATTTGTTTTTAATGTTGTTCCAAGCTTATCTCATAAGACAATTTCTAAAATTCTCCAAACTTTGAAATGGGTAACTAAAAAACTCAAAAACAATCTTCACCATCAGAGTTAAATGACTTCCAACATTTACTCGATGTTTTGATGGTAAAAAAAAAAAATCACTGTAACAACATAATTTCAAAACACATGCAACAAGAATCACTGTAGTTTGCGAAATTTTAAACATGCATAATGAACGTAATAAGCAGTAAAAATAAACACCAAATTTTAATATGGTAAACCCGAAACAATGCACTAAACTCGAATTTCAAAATAAGTAGCATCTAGTTAAAATCACAATTTAAAGGAAATTATGAAAAAGAAAATCATTTTTTATTCAACTTTTTCAACCTCTATTGGAATGAAATGAAGACTGCATATCTTGAAGTTCTTGTCACTAGATTGCTCTCGGATACCTCGATCATGAAGTGGAACACGAAATCATTAGTTTGTGTCTGTCGCTAATTTTTAATTTTTAAATATTTATGCGTTTTATCCACCAACACTTGTATTAAAGCTATGATTAAAGAACAAATATAAGGACCTCCAGAGTTGCATTTAGAAATGCGACTTATGTATTTTTAGACTTACATAATTAAGTCATGTAACAAAAATTTTTTTGACATATAAAACGATCACCGAAAAATATGAAATTTTCAGGGAACATAGAATACTCATTTAGCTACCACATATCAAAATTTGATAGTCCGACAGCATGTTTCGCCTTACTAAAATGCTCACTGAAACATCCTACGTAGTTTCTCAGATTCATTCAGTCGCAGTTTACAAAATTGTTAATAACTTGAGTTATATAACATGAAATTATGTGAAACTAAAACCAATGGTTAGGTAACCCATTGGGCTATCGTCTCCAACTAGAATTATGTAAAAATACTTAATATATAAGGTGCAACAGATTTTTGAGTTGGACAACAGAAATTGCAGCTTAGATAAACATGAAGTTTAGCAAAACCTTTCAAGTTCACATCATTAACGTGTAATCAAATCACGGGAATCTACTAAAACTACCACAAAACCAAGGTCCACAAAAGTTTAAGAAGATATTTACACTACATAAAGTTTTTTGATTAGTTTATAATAGCGATTCCAACACGTCAACGGCATGGATTCGAAAAATTGCCTAGGAGGTTTCGGTGAGCATTTTAGTATACCTAATCATGCCGTCGGACTACCAATTTTTAATATGTGGTAGCTACCTGAGTATTATATGTCCCCTAAAAATTTTGTATTGTTCGGTAATCGTTTTCTATATCAAATAATTTTTTGTTACTCCATGACAAAGAGAAGAAAATTTTCAAAATAATGGCAGTGTTACTAAAATTTCTTCACCCGATCATGGAGTAACAAAAATTTCTTTGACATAGAAAACGATCATCGAAAAATATAAAATTTTCAGAGAACATAGAATACACATTTAGCTACCACATATCAAAATTTTATAGTCCGACGGCATATTTCGGCTTACAAAAATTCTCACCGAAACATCCTAGGCAGTTTCTCGGATTCATGCGGTCGCAGTTTACAAAATTGTCCATAACTTGAGTTATATAACATGAAATTATGTGAAACCAAAGCCAATGGTTAGGTAACCCATAGGGATATCGTCTCCAACTGGAATTATGTAAAAATAATTAATATATAAGGTACAAAAATTTTTTGAGTTGGACAACATAAACTGCAGTTTAGATAAATAATTTACCCGGTCATGAAGTAACAAAAATTTCTTTGACATAGAAAACGATCACCGAACAATATGAAATTTTCAGGGAACGTAGAATACTCATGTAGCTACCACATATAAAAATTTGATAGTTCGGCGGCATGTTTCGACATACTAAAATGCTCACTGAAACAACATAGGCAGTTTCTCGAATTCATGTTGTCGCAGTTTATAAAATTGTCCATAACTTGAGTTATATAACATGAAATTATGTGAAACCAAAGCCAATGGTTAGGTAACCCATAGGGATATCGTCTCCAATTGGAATTATGTAAAAATACTTAATGTATAAGGTACAACAAATTTTTGAATTGGACAACAAAAACTGCAGTTTAGAGAAAATGAAGTTTAGCAAAACCTTTAAAGTTCACATCATTAACGTGTAAACAAAACATGGGATTCCACCAAACACACAAAAGTCATGAATTTCGTCTATTACAAAAATGGTGAGATTTGGACAAAACTAAAAATAGTAAAATACCAAAACTACGTCGTGTTGGACGAAACAACTGTCTTACTAATTTAATAGTTTTAACCAATATATATATATATATATATATATATATATATATATATATATATATATTGGTTAAAAGTATTAAATAAGTAAGACAGTTGTTATCCAACTTTTACTCATTCTCGGCTATTCTAATAAAACTTATTGAGATGTATTAATTATTTAAAGTCTAGAAAAAAGAAACATTTTTGAACGACTAAGTTCTCATTAATATTTTATATTTTTTTAAATTGTCTTTCAATTAATATTATAATTGAGCTCTCAATTTAATATTTATAGCCACATTTACTTTTTAAAAGTTGAAATGACTAAATCACCATTTATTACATTTGATTACTCGATTTTAAAAATATTTTCATCGAATTGTGAGAATGGATTTGATTAATTACAAGATGAATAATCATTTATCTTCTACCAAAATGTATTTAATTTATTTTAGGCCTATTTAAAATAGGGATGGCAATGGGGCGGGTCCGGGGTGGGTCGGCCCCGCCCCACGAAATTTTTTACCCGCCCCGCCCATGACCCGCGAATTCGCGGGGCGGGGCGGGGCGGGTCAATCTTTTGACCCACTAACCACCCCACGAAATTTTTTATTTTATTTTATAAAACTGAAAAAAAATAATTAAAAAATAAATAATTTTTTTTTAAAAATATTTGTAGCAAACAAAACAAAAAAAGTTCAAGAATGGGATTATGGTGTAATGGTTGAGATTTATAATTTATAATTTCAACTCGGGTTTGATTCTTCTTTAATCCATTTTCAACAAAGTTTTAATTTATATTATATTTTATGATTTTACAAAAAAAAAAAAAAAAAAAAAAAAAAATTCCTTGGTGGGGCGGGTCGCGGGGCAGAAAAACCCGCTCCGGACCCACCCCTATTACCCGAATAAGCGGGGCGGGGCCCGGAGGGGTTCGGGTCCGCGGATTTTTTTGCCATCCCTAATTTAAAGTTTAAAATTGTTTTATTTAAAGGTAATTATGTATTTTGTAAAGTCTATAAAGAGTTTGAATATTGATATTTGTGATTATAGTTTTTGTTACCTCATGCAAGTAATCCTCTTTCAGTGTCTTTTTTTTTTTTAAAAAAAAAAATTATTTTGAAATGGACCTTTTGCTATAAGGTTTGCAGTGTAATTTTTAATTATTGTGCATGTTCGTGCGTGTTTATATATTGTTACATATCTAATTGACTTGTGACTTCAGATTTTCTAGTCGAAGAACTTTGTGGGTTAACTTCAATAATGATTTCAATCCACGATTGATACTGATCTGATTTCTAATATTCTTTTTTATGTTTTTGAATTGAATTGTTATCTATTTCTTAAACTAGTTTTTCTTAATTGTTTGTGCTCTCACGTAAGACGCTTAAATCGATAGAATATTTAAGTTTGATAATATTACTTTATTTCTCCATACTATTTGGATAAGCTCGCACACAGACATCTGGGCACTGAATTGTGCAAATAAGAATGTTTAAATTTGACAATTTCTGATGTAAATATTATTTTGTTTCTTTTTATATACTGATTGATATATCTACCTACAATTGTTAACTTGAGGTGCTACGAGTCCAAATTGTTTGTGATATTTTGGATTAAAACTTTTTCATAGTTGTTGAGCTATATTAAATTATAAAGATTTGTTATGAGTCATTTGCCATCTCATAAAGTAAAAAAATTCAATAAGTTTGAGTGTTTGATATATTTAAGAATTTATGTACACTATTTTTTATTTTTGATTTTTTTTTTTTGTGTTTTTTAATTGACATTGTTTAGTTATAGTGCAGACCTTAAACAATAAAACTTCATCACTCTCGCTGTCTACATAATTGCAGAAAGTAATTTGTTTGTTCTATTTTGAATATAAATTGAAAATGAATGTACTGATTAGTAGTTAAAATAAATATTGAACGTAGTTATTGTGATAGTTGAAGACAATAACAAATAGTATATTGTATCGTATTTTTTAATGTCAAATTTTTGTATTTTAATACAGTGTTAAATTGAAATATAATTATTTGAATAAAAATATATCTCACAACACCGTTATTAAATTACACGTAATGCATGTATTACGTACTAGTATATATAAAAATGTACAAGAAAATTGACTAGAATTGCTAAAACTTATATTGACTAAAATTATAAAAATACTATATGAACTAGAAGTTCAGATATAAAGAAATAAATATTAATCTTTAAGGGTGCGTTTGATTGCAATCTATTTTTCATGCAAAAAACCTTTTTTCCACCTATTTTTCAATTGATACGTTTGGTAGCCACATTTTCCATAGAAAAATCATTTTCCCACCTATTTTCCAATTACACGTTTGATTGATGGTTATTTTTTTTCAGGTAAAACATTTTCTCATTTCTACATAAATGATTACATTTTCCTTGAAAATAAGGAAAATATTTTCTTTTTTTGGGGGGGAGGGATGATGTTTTATTTTTTAGGTAAAATTTGTCTTGGGTGTATTTGATTGCAATCATTGAATTTGGGTGAAAAGAAAATGAATTCTATGAAATTGAATTGTCAAAAAAATTGTTTCAAGAAAAATGATTACAAATTTTCTCAAGAAAATAAATCACCCCACCACCCCACCCCACCCCACCCCACCCCACCCCACAAAGAAAACATTTTCATTGTTTTCAAGGCAACTGTTGTCTTTTTAAGATAAATGAGAAAAGTTTTACTTGAAAAAAAAATACAAATCAATCAAACGCGTAGTTGGAAAATAGGTGAGAAAAGACTTTTTTCATAGAAAATAGTGGCTATCAAACGCAGTTAGTTAAAAAATAGGTAGAAAAAATGCTTTTTCCATGGAAAATGTATTACAATCAAACGCACCTATAGTTGAAAAATAGGTGGGAAAATATTTTTTTCATGAAAAATGTGGCTACCAAACGTATCAGTTGAAAAGTATGTCGAAAAAAAAAAGGCTTTTTCCATAGAAAATAAGTTGCAATCAAACGCACCTTAAATTGATATTTTTCAATTAACAATTTCTTGACAATTAACTTTTTGGATTCATTTTTTTTCCACCCAAATTCACTGCTTGCAACCAAACGCACCCTAATAGATTCTCAAATGCTAAATAAATTTAAAATTCTTGTAAAAAATGACAAATCTCTATAATGCACCCAAGCAAGAAGTTAGGAACACTCAAATCAACCAACAAATCACATTCTCGGAGTTAAGGGGATGTATTTAATTAAAAAATTTAATGAGTTTAATAATTTAAGTGTATTTAATATAAATTTTTTAATCTCTATAAAATATTGTGGTATTTAATATAAACTTTTAAAGATTTTTAAAAAGCTTTAAAAATCACGCGTTATTCAATTCAAACGACTTTTAATAATTTTTTATAAGATTTTCTATGTACTAACTTTAAAGTACAATGATAAATAAAAGGTATCACAATTTATCACACATTCATCCACAAAAATTTGAAAGACTTTTGAAAAAAGAAGTCCTTCGTTCTATGTTTCTTTCTTTCTTTATGCAATATATATTTTTTTCTTTCTACGAACTCTAAAATCAAGATCAATATTTTTTTCTTTTTTCTATGTGATTTTTCTCTTCAATATTCTGTTAACTATTATTTTCCCCTTATTTTCTCTCCTACGACCCTCTAGCTATAATTAATTATCAATTTTTTTCCCTATTCAATGTGATTCTTCTTTTCTTTTTCAATATTCTCCTAACCATTTTTTTTCTTTCTTCTTTTCCTTTTACAAACCCTAGACAAATAATTAATTACCAATTTTTTCACTTTAGTGTAATTTTTTCTTCAATATTCTCATAACTATTTTTTTTCTCTTTCTTCTTTTTCATCGCTATTCCACTTTTCTTTAAAAACAAGATAAATTTATAATTAAATTCTTATTGCAAGCAATTTATTAATGAATTTTATCAGATTAAAAATTAATCTTTTATTATTGTATTTTTTATTCTTATTTTTCTATTTATCTTGACGAGTACGAGTGTTTTTTTTTTTTTTTGTAAAATTGTTTTGATATGACTTTAATTATTTGTGTTACTTTTAGTTTATTTATTGAAATACTTCAATAAGTTTTTAGTTGAACCAGATAATGAAGTTTCATCATCTTCATAGGTATTAGATGATCAAGTAGACAACTTTGGACCCTTTTATAAGAATCAAGAACAATAAAGTGAGAATGCTAATGAGTAGATGACTACTATAGTTACTAATATAAGAAGTGATGTTTGGCAGGTTAATAATATTGATCGGTGAATTTTTTTTTTTTTTTTTTTTTTTTTTTTTTTTTTTTTTATAGAATAATACTGATAGAGTTGTTTTAAAAAAATTTGGTACTTTGATTATTTATCTATGTAATTGAGGCGACTTGTAATAATGTGTTATCAATAGATTATTATAGGTAACAAGTGAGATTATGAATTGTATAAAAAATCTATTGTTGAAAAATATTTTAAAAAGAAGTCGCATCTATATTTTTTTTGAATTTATCTGCAAGCCATCTAGAAGTTCATAGTTCTACCCAAAAGGAAAAAAAAAAGGTTAGCTAACAATTTATATTATTGATTTTTGACGTAGTTTACTTGTAGTAAATAAATAGAACATTATAAATTTAAAGTTTTTTATGAAGTCTATCAAATTAATGCAATTAAATAAATTATTACTAAAATTTTCTATTGTGACAATTTTATTTAACTATGAGACATTATATTTTTATATTTAAGATGTTTAATTGAAAAAAATAAAAGTCCGTAAAAGTCCGTAAATTTGTCCATAAAAATCCATACAAGTATGTGAAAGTTTAGGAAAGTCTAAGAAGTCTGTTAAATTTTATAGAAGTGCATAAAAGTTAATGAAATCCATTAAAGTCATTCACTTAAAAAATATCAATCAAAGTCTTTAAAAATATAGATTAAATACACTCCCTTAAAAGTAGTTTTTTAAGAGATTTTAATAAAAGTTGATGAAATAAATAGTTAAAAAATTGATAAAAATTATAAATTCATAAAATATATAGTTAAAAATGAATTTAAAAAATAAAAAAAAAAATTAGAAAAACTCCACCAAACATGCTTTAAATCAAGCTATCTATTTACTATCAACCATTGTCAAAAAAAAAAAAATTAAATTAATTTCGGCTCAGGGCATATCCAATGATAAGTACACCAGATTATAATTAGACTTTGACTATCATTCGATTAAATAAAAACAAATCGACTTTTAATAATGCTGCCATATTTAGAGCACGTGTTAATTTGAAGCATATACCAAACAATTACAAGATAACCAACCCTAGAGAAATAATTTAAGTCCCTCGTCAAGTATCCATTATTAAGGGTAGTTTGGACAGATTTTGATAAAATTTATAAAATATGTAGTTGAATAATTAATAAATATTGTGGGTTCAATAAAATATGTGGTTAAAGTCGGTTGTTAACTTTGACTTTCAACCTTTTAAACTAAAATTTATCAATTTTATTAAGGGGTTTAATGGTGTTACGTATGTGTTGACAAGAATAATGTTGTTTGTTATTAGTTGTGATCATTTTGGTTGCAACGAGTCCCTAAGTATGACTCAGAGGACTCACTATCATCCACGCATACTGGTGATGCTTACAACTAATGTTAAACAATATTACTTGACTAACAATCTTGCATTAATAAGTTAGAAAATGTTTGTTCTGCATACAATTTTGGTTTCATTGTACTTGTTTATATGTTTTAGTCCTTCAATTTAAGACTCGATTTATTCTAAGTGATTATTAATTTGGCTGATTTTTTGCTGTGTTATTGTTTTTATTTGTCACATATGACTTGCCATCAGACACATCATTAAATTAGTTAGCTGGACTAAAATATACATGATGAGTAATTTAATTGAAACAACTTTATAAGTTCAGCGATCATTTACGTTAAAAACAAAAATTCAGTGATTAAAGTCACACATTTCAAAAGCTTGATAAACCAGTTAACCCTCAAATTTGAACTTTGCTTATAAAGTTCAACTATTTTGATTTCGTTCATCTTGAGGTCAAATAATGAAATACAACCTCATCTTATAAGAGAAAAATTTAAGAGAGGGTCATAAGTTAACTAATTAATTATTGAGTGACAATTAGGCATTCCAATGTTTTGTGGTTAAGTGTCATTGCTAGCTAGTTCATGATTATAGAAAATTGTGTTAAATAAAAAAAAATTAATTTGGTCTACATGTAAAAAAATATTTCATGTAAAATTATTTAATCGAGTCGAGTATATCATCACCGAGAAAATGAGTTGAAACAACTAGTTGATGTGATTGACTTTTTTGCGGCTTCTTGAACTCTGTCGAAGCCTGGCACAATCTCAAGACAGTTAACACTTAAAAGAATTAATTTGGTCCACACATAAAAGAATATTTCATGTATAATTATTTAACCGAGTCGAATGGAGTATATCGTCACCAAGAATATGAGTTGAAACAACTACTTGAAGAGATTGACTTTTCTAGGTCTCCTTGAACTCCGTCGAAGCCTGGCACAATCTCAAGACAATTAACTTTTGGTTGGACACTTAAAAGAATTAATTTGGTCTATACGTAAAAGAATCTTCCGTGTAGAATTATTTAACCGAGTCGAGTCGAGTATATCGTCACCAAGAATATGAGTTGAAACAACTAGTTGATGTGATCGACTTTTCTGTGTTTTCTTAAAATCTGTCAATGTCTGGCACAATTCCAAGACAATTAACCTTTAGTTGGACACTTGTTGATGATATAAATAAATATGTTATTTAGCTATGGTGGCACGTCTTGACACGCCCGCATTAACGATTCGCTCGCCTCACTAGCTTGTCCATCTCGTTGGTCTCATGAGCACACTTTTGACAGAAAAGTTGCAATAACCCAACTGACATCAGATTAGCCAGGCAGGTGACCCATGGAATGACAGTTATCACCAATTATCGGGAAGACGAAACATCTCTCAACAATTGGAAAAATAAAACATCCCTCATTAACTCTTAATAATGAGGGAGATGAAAAGACACCCGTTATTAAATGAGGGAGATGAAGGGACACCCATCATTAATAACTGCAGGCCATCCATATAAATAGAGGCCAACTCCCTAAGTAAAAACAGAACACACAATTCTCATACACTCCATATTGTTATTCTGCACATATGTTTTAATCATTTACTGATTATCACATCGTAGTGGCCACGGGAGAAAAAGCCCCGCCACCTTTTACAGATCTCCACCACTGTCGCAGCTGTGTTCGGAGGAGGAGAAAATTATTTATCATCAATTGGCGCCGTCTATGGAAACCGCACAAGAAGTTATGGCTCGAACTAGAAGAGTTATGAATGTAACCGTTCCACCAGTCCTCGTTGGGGATGTAGGCACCGAGTCCAACGCCGCCACTAATCACCCATAACAAGAATTTACCTCTACCACTCAACTTGCGGCACTGCAAGCTTAGGTGGCGGCCTTAATGGCTCTACTCCAAGATCAAAACGTTGTGGTTTCTTAGCTACCACAGGGTCCTAACCCTCTGCCGGTAGGATCTTCACTACCAAGGGCTTTGTCCCAGGTTCCTAGCCATCCATCGATAGGGCCCTCACCGTTAGGGGCTCCTTCCCAGACTTCTAACTTTCCAACAATGGAAACATCGCCAATGGCAGCTCCACTGCATGCTCCAGTTTCTTTAGCTCCATCTTCTGCACCCCCACTTCCATTCATTGACATCTGCCCCAAATCCATACTGGGAGCAACCGTCATGGATGCCCATGCCTACTCTAGTTGAGACACCAGTGTTAAGCCTGGAACAGAGATTAGAAGAAATGATTGGTCACCAAATAGCTGAGGCTATGTCCAATAAAAGTAGTAGGCAACAATCTATGGTGTTGTAAGAAAACATTTTTTTCCCTAGAAGTGATGGTAGTCCCTTTGCCACGAGACTTCAAACAGTCAAAGATGGAGAAGTATGACGAATCCTCTGATCCTATTGATCACCTCAAGTCTTTTGTTGACTTGATGATGTTGCAAGCCACCCCAGATGCGATTATGTGCAAAGCTTTTTCGCCAACACTTAGGCGCGAGGCCAGGAACTAGGTAGCCACTCTTCCTCCAAAATCGATATATACATTTGACGATTTTTTCAAGAGTTTTGCTGCCCACTTTGTCAGCAGCAAACGTGTTAAGAAAACTGCCATCAGTCTGATGCAATTGACACAGGATAAGGACGAACTGCTAAAATATTTTATTGCCCGATTCAATAGAGCAACAATGTGAATCAAAGATCTGCAGATGTCTGTTATAGTCACTGCCGTGATGAGTGGAACTAGAAGTCGTCATTTCAAGATATCACTCTCCAAAAATCCATCGAATACGATGCATAAGTTACTCAATAGAAGAGATAAGTATGTGGATGCTGAACAAGCATATCTCATTACTAAAAGTATGAAAGATCAAAATGAACATGAGTCTAACAAAAGGAAGATTCAGAACAAGCCCGAACCTCGAAATAATAGAGGCAAGCTCACCCAAGACAAGACAACCTCGCCCAAGCTGAGGCAAGTCAACCAGGCGAGCTCACCTAGAGAGACGAGCTATAAAATTTAGGCGAGGTCACTTGAGGCTAGCGAGCTCACACAGAGAGCAAAAAAAAAAATTTCCAAGGCGAGCTCACTCTAGGCGAGCGACCTCGCCCAGGCGAGCTCACACTGAAAAAAAAAAAAAGAAAATTTTTTAGGCAAGGTCACTTGAGGCGGGCGGGCAATCTCACATAGAGAGTGAAAAAAAAAAATTCCAAGACGAGCTAACTCTAGGCGGGCGATCTCACCTCCAGGTGAGCTCACACTAAAAAAAAAAAAATTTTTTCCCAAGGTGAGCTCACTCCAAGCGGGCGAGGCGAGCTCATACAAAAAAAAAATTGCACAAGTGCGTTAAATTACTTATACTTCTCATTAACGATAGTAAATGAAAAGTAGATGGGCTTATAAGGCCAGCTGTCCAAAAATAATAACAGTTGCTACTGTCTGAAAAACAAGACCAGCTGCCACTGTCTGAAAAACAAGGCCAGATGTCCAAAATCAATGATAGCTGCTATTGTCTGAGAAATAAGGCCAGCTGCTACTGTCTGAAAAACAAAGTCAGCTGCTACTGTCTAAAAAACAAGTCCAATAAGCCTCTATCCAAAATCAAGGCGATGAGCATATGTTTAAAAATCAAGGCAATATCATCTATTTAAAAATTAATGCGATGAGCCTCTGTTTAAAAATCAAGGCAATAGCCTCTATTTAAAAATTAAGGCGATGAGCCTCTGTTTAAAAATCGAGACGATAGCCACTATTTAAAAATCAATGCGATAGCCTCTATTTAAAAATTAAGGCGATAAGCCTTTGTTTAAAAGTTGATGCGATAGCCATTATTTAAAAATCAAGGTGATAGCCATTATTGAAGAATAAGACGATGAACCTATATTTATAAATCAAGGTGATAGCCACTATTGAAAAATAAGGCGATGAGTCTATGTTTAAAAATTAAGGTGATAGTCTCTATTTAAAAATCAAGACGATGAGCCTCTGATTAAAAATCAAAGCGATGAGCCTCTGTCCGAAAAACAAGGCGATGAGCCTATGTTTAAAAATCAAAGCGATGAGCCTTTGTCAGAAAAACAAGGCGATGAGCCTATGTTTAAAAATCAAGGCGATAAGTTTCTGTCTGAAAAAATTAGAGAAGAGTAGGTGCAGTAGATTGTTTCTACTTCCCATTGACAACAGTCTATGAAAAGTAGTCTATGGAAAGTAGAGTGGCTTGTTGATGATATAAATAAATATATTATTTAGCTATGGTAGCATGTCTTGACACGCCCGCTTCACCAGTTTGCCACCTCGTTAGTCTCATGAGCACACTTCTGACAGAAAGACTGCAATAACCCAACTGTCATCAGATTAGTCAGGCAGACAACCCATGAAATGACAGTTACCACCAATTATCGGGAAGACGAAACATATATCAACAATTGGAAAGATGAAACATCCCTCATTAACTCTTAATAATGAGGGAGATGAAATGACATCCGTTATCAAATGAGGGAGATGAAAGGACACCCATAATCAATAACTGCAGACCATTCCTATAAATATAGGCCAATCCCCCAGGTAAAAATAGAACACACAATTCGCATACACTCCATAATGTTATTTTGCACATATGTTTTAATCATATATTGATTATCACACCGGAGTGGCCACAGGAGAATAAAGCCCCGCCACTTTTTGTAGATATCCACCACTGTGACAGTCGTGCTCGAAAGAGGAGGAAATCATTTATCAACACTTGTCTACACTCAACTAGCACATGATAGATCTAACCATTCGAATATAGTTTACTTGAAAATTTGTATCACGTGACGGACAATGATAACTTGATAATGCCTTAGCAAGTATTTCAAAAGCAAGGTGCTAACAGGGGGACGAGGTGCGACCAACCTCGAATCCCCTCTTCTCAAGCCTCAATAAAGATACGGTATGCAAAAGAAAACATGTGTCACATTTACTTCTTTAAGCCAAAGTACTATTCATTTCTATCTCCATCAAAGATTTATATATTTTTATCTAGGTATCGAACTCATCTCCCATTTTGGTGACTGAGCATTCTAACACTTTCTGAGCATGAAAAATAAAATAAAATAAAATAAATGAGTACTTTTAACTTCAATTATGACCGAATATTGCAGCAAGATTTAGACGTCATCTATATAAATTTACTGCTTCTCATCTACCCAACTCTTCAAATTATTTAATTTTATTCATAATTAGTCATTTTCTGAACAAATCTGCTGGTAAATTTTGATTGTGCAAATGCTAATAGGAAGAATACGTTACAAATTTAGACCACCTTTGTTAAAAGATCCAAAATTGTGAAACCCCAATTTATTTGTCTTTATTCATGTCCAATCTTTCTTGGAAGATCCATAATTGATGGGACGTCGTAATTTTAAGAGGACACGGCTATTTCTGTTCCAAACACTTGGATGTTGTAAAACCACAATTTTTAATTTTCATTTTTTTTTTTTTTTGGTGTGGGGGCTATAAAACCACAAATTTCAACATAATAGAATGAAAACATTGATAAAATCCCAGATACTATTACATCATTATCTTTATAATAATTAGATTTAGAAATTCCAACATTCCAAGTTTACAAAATTCTGAGCAATGCTATAGTTACTGTTGGTAAATTAATAACTGGGATTGTGCTTTTCTACTTCAAAATTTTAAATTATTAAGGAAAATAAATTGATTTAAACTCTTTAAGACAGAGACAAATATTATTTGTTTGTTTTCGCTTATGTGTACACATGTTATAAATGCGTGGATAAAATCATGTCGAATAATTGTGGGCGATTTAGATATTACAAATGATAAAGTGAAATTCTTCCTTTTTTGTGGCTCCCAGGAACAAGTCTAGCTTTGCTATAAAAAAAATATCAGACTACAAGAGTATGTTTGGTACATATTATAAATTAAAAATTGGTTTTTTTAATTACAATTGTTGACTTTTCAAAAATTTTAAATATAAAATGAAAAAATTATTTTTTCTATTTTGAAGTGGTATTTTGTTGATTAATGACGCTTTTGTTATTTCACGTTTAAATGTTTGAAAAGTCAACAATTGTTGTTAAAAAATAATTTTGTAAAAACCAGACTCACAACTTTTAGGGAAGTGTATTAAATTAAGGCTTGATAAGACTTTTATAGAGTTTAAAATTCTAGGCGCATTCAATTCAGACTTTTTAAACTCTATAACATTAATGAGGTATTAAATATACATTTTTAAAGACTTTTAAAAAGTCTTAAAAAGTCATGTTATATTCAATTTAGACTTTTAAAAATTCTACGAAATTCAGGAGTATTCAAAATGTCGATAACTTTTAATGATTTTATAGAAAAAATTTCATGTAATTACAATGTATAAATAAAATATATCACAATTTCTTTCTCGTTCGTCCCTAAGACTTTGAAAGGCTTTGGAAAAAATTCTTTCATTCTCTGATTTTTTTATCTTTATACAATATTTCTCTTTTCTTATTCATTTCATAAATTGTAGAGTCAACATTAATATTTTTTCTTTCTTCAATGTGATTTTTTCCCTCTTCAATATATTGTCCTAACAATTTTTTTTCTCTTTCTTCTTTTCCTTTTACGAACTCTATAACCATAATTAATTACCAAATTTTTTTATGAAAAATAATATTAATATTTTTATCTCTAGTCAATTTGATTTTTTTTTATTTTCAATATTCTCCTAACTATTTTTCCATTTTTTCTTTTTATTTCTATGAACCCACATTGTGGTTTTCTTCTTCAATATTCTCATAACTATTTTTTCTCTTTCTTTTTTTTTTCATCGTTTTTCTATTTTTCATTAAAAACAAGATAAATTTATAATTAAATTCTTATATAATTGTTGATTGTAGTTTATTAATAAATTTCATCAGGTTAAAAATTAATTTTTTATTTATTGTTTTTTCTATTTATTTTGATGAGCATAGTTGTATTTTTTTCTTATTCGTAAATTGGTACTTTGATTATTTATTTATGCAATTGTAGTTACTAATAATGATATGTTACCTATGGATTATTAAATATAAAAAGTGAGATTATGAATTGTATAAAATTTTTTATTGGAAAATATTTTTAAAAAGAGTTGCATGCCATAATTTTTTAAATTTATCCACAAGCCATTTGAAAATTTAAATTTTTACCCAAAAGAAAAAAATAGAGTAAGTTAATAATATGGAAATTTGGCGCAAAAGGTACCTGACCTTTATTTTCAGTGCGGAAATAGTCTCTAACGTTTATTTTTTGGGATAGAAGTCCCTAATTTATATATTTTGGTGCGCAATTTGTCTTTATTTGATAAAAACGACAAATATGCCATTAGTTTTAATTAGAAAAAATTACATTTAGATTCATAACATTTACAAAATGTACAAATGAGTTCGATACATTTATTAAAATTATATTTAATTTTACATACTAAATATATCATTATAATCATGTAAATTAAATTTTTTATAAGAGAAAAATATAAAATTATTGTGCTGTAAATATATGTAATTGCTAAACTTGAATAAAAATTAAGTTAAATAAATAAAAGAATGACGTATATAATTTAATGACATTGAACATTTCTTATTATATTTTTATTACTAATACAAATTAATTTACACATTATGTGTTGTTTATTTTTTAGCGATAAATTAAAATATGAAGAATGCAGTTTGATCTCTAATAGTTGTAGTTAATAAACATATAGCTCAATTAAATAAACATATTTGATCATCAAGTTTGTAAAAAAGTTATTTTTTTGTTATAACGATAAAATAAAAATTTAAATTTAAATAATGTCATTACTTAATAATAAAAATAATAATTTTATTTGACATGTTTATTAATAATTATGAGCTTAAATTTTAGTTAATTTTATAGTAGTTCGTAAAATATACAAAATAATTTAGTATATCAGTTTGGTCAATAAAGTGTTAATTAAAAAAAAACTCGTTAGTTTTCTTTAATTTTTTATTAAAAATAAAAGTATTGGACCCATTTGTACTTTTTACAAAATTTAGCAATCCAATTACAATTTTCTCTTATTAAAATTAAGAATATATTAGTCGTTTTCATCAATCAATGACCAATTACGAACCAAAACACATAGGTTAAAGACTTTTGTGTCAAAAAATAAACATTATGGAACATTTACACTGAGAGCAAAGGGTAGGAATTATTTGTGCCAAAATACGTAATAATTTATATCATTAAAAACCTGTTTGATAGAGTTTATAAATTTGTTTTGATCAAAATAATTTATTTGACCAAAAATTTTTTTTAGTAGCCTGATATTTTTTATCATTCTTGATCAAATAAATTAGTTTATAAACTCTACCAAATGGACTCTAACTTTTGACGTAGTTTACTTGCAGCAATTAGATAAAAATCTATAAAAGCCCGTAAAATCTTTTAAAATGAAATCTATAAAAATCTATTAAAGTCTATAGAAGTTTATTAAAATATAATAAAATCCATCAAATTCAGTCACTAGAAAAATATTAATCAAAATTTTTAAAAATCTAGATTAAATACACCATCTTATATTCATTTTTTATTTACACATTTTGTACTACCAACTGTATATAATCTAAAAAAAAAAGCATTAACATAAATGCCACAACAGCAATAATAGATTTGATTCAAACTATACATTTCTGAACGCCATAATTCAATGATCGTGGCTTGTGTATTACAGTGGGTCCAACCATAATACATAATTTTATTATTGAAAATCAGATTCTGTATAATGATTGTCTGTCTATGGCTCTATGCCGCAGGTAGGAGAGCAAAACGAAGAGCTCGTACAACTTCTTTCAGCGTCAAGGTTGATTCTTTCTCCATCTTCAAAAGAAGGAATTAAATTTTTTTTATAATTAATTTGTAAAAGTAATATAATTTAAAGCATGAATCTGTATAGAGTTAATTACCTCTGCATAAATGGTAATATCAAGTGCAAAACTTCCAAACGACGTAGCATTGGCATTGACGATTGAGAGATGGAGCTTCTCTACCTCAGTAAGTATTTTGGACAGAATACCTTTGTGCTTCTGACAGTGGATTTTCAGAAGAATGTGATTGTTGCAAACTTTAGCTTCGATTTCCGGCAGCTCGGAGCTGTTATTCTCTTCGGAAGATCCATCATCTTCCACTGAGAGCTTCGATTTCTTAACGAGAACCACAGATTCCACAGTTTGTTTTGTTGCTTGTTCCTCAAACGTCTTAACGCGCTCTTGAAGGTGTTTCACATACTTAATAGCATCTCCCAGTACAGAAGTTTTATCCACCTGCAGCAATACCCATAATGCAGCTTTGTAAAGGGTAAAATCCAATCCGTTAATGCATGCGGAAAATGAACGAACAGCATTAAAATCAACCTTTTTGAGGCCAGGAACTAAGGCTGAAAGAGCAACAAATCGTTGGCTGAGCAGCTCCCGACGCTTTCTTTCTGCAATTATGTGATCGTAGGTTTGAGATGGCGGCCTAACACGAACGTTTTTCTTTGTTGTTTGTGCGGTTTTTATAGCCTCGTTGGGGTTTCTCAAACTTTCAGAAACTGCTGCCTTTTCTTCTGGATTCAAGGAACTTAGGCTATATTGCTGAGGACTTCCTGAAGGAGAAATCGAGTTGGCGAAATTGAGAATGATCGGAGTAGAAGAAGAGGCCGGATCAAAATTAGGCACGGGACAGTCATAAAAGTTGTTAGGCTTTTGCTGTTTGGGTGGTGGTTCAAAGGAAACTTGAGGTGGCTCCATGCCTGGGGAAGGGCACAAGCTTGAGATTGGGCTGCTACTTGGAATTAGAGTTAATGAAGAAGATGAGTTGTTTCCCGGGGACAAATCTTCTCTAAGAAGAGCATTCAATTCTTCATCAAACGAGTCCAATAAATCACTTTGATAATCAATAAATGAATTGTCCATCACCTGTAAAATTATTCTGTTT
Organism: Forsythia viridissima; assembly: GCA_030279155.1. Taxonomy (NCBI): domain Eukaryota; kingdom Viridiplantae; phylum Streptophyta; class Magnoliopsida; order Lamiales; family Oleaceae; genus Forsythia; species Forsythia viridissima. The sequence continues at coordinate 45,051,989 of CM059038.1, read as the reverse complement.
ATAAAATGTAGTATAACAAATTGAGACAGAGAATCGTCCACGGTTCATTTTGGTTCATACAGTTTAGGTATAGTTTCTTACCATTTCAGAGAAGCATGAGGCTGCTGAGATATCCATTGAGGCAGTTTTCAATTTTCTGAATTCCTGCACCACAACTAAAGGAAACTAAAGATGAGGGACATGTAAAATAGTTAATCTGGACTCGGAAATTTTGTGGTGAATGCAGGACTTGCATGAAGAAAATACAAGAAATGGACTCTTATGAAGGAGGTTCACACGGCTCCCGATAAGTTTTGTTTTCATTTTTTTTTTTTTTCAAAAAATAAACAGAAGACAAAGACATTCTAATAATTAATAAATGTAGTGCTCACCCTTTATGGCACCCCTCATTCTACTAGTTTAACATGGATTCTCTCTTTATATAGAGATCCATCTACAAAAATTCATGAATAATTAATCATATTCCAATTGGTTTGCATAATTTTTATTTAAATAACTACGATCATGTCACATAAGTGGGGTTTAAATTGCCAAAATGAAAAGACCAATTGAAAGAAAAACAAAGTGTCACAAGAAAAATAATTTTGTACACTAATAAAGGCAAGCTCGTCTGCTGGTGAAATATGTACCTATCTAAAATCTATAGACACCATTTAGACAGAAATCTGGCAAAGAGTTCAGGGGACCAACAAGAAATTCATAATATATCTATTTTCATTTTTCTTTCTTTATTCCCTTTTTTAATTTTAAATAAAACACTAAACCATAAACATACAATTCAGAGCCCCATTTTAGTTACATGTTGTCTGTGTCTCTGGGAGGTTACTTTCCTGCATTTACAGGTCGGCATACATTGCTGTGCGTGTGGAAGGCTAACTTTTATGTTTTATGTTATTTTTTCTCTCTCTTTTTTAATGTTATTAAAAATTGTATAATTTATATCACTAAACTGTCTAAACATATCAATATTTTTGAAATTCTTGAATAATCTAGTCTAGGTAAAACAAAAGCAATTATTTCAAGACCAAACCCTGATTTCTTTTATCTCGTTGAAACTAAATTCACTTGATTGATACATATCATTTTCCGTAAACAATTATAGGGTGAAACAAAATTCACTTTTTAATTTCACATAAATTACAAAATATTTCAGCTAATCATGTAATGAAGAAAGTCTATTTGATTTTTGAATAAAACTACTTGATTTCCTTTAGCATGTTTGGGAGTATTTATAAGTTGTCAAATATTATTTTTAACACATTTTGTAGTACCTATAATTTTTATCCACTTTTAATCTACACATTCTGTATAATCTACTGTTTATAATTGACAAAGAGTTTTACCAAACAAGATTTTTTAATTTCTCATCTTGCTATATCATCTTAAGGATTAATTACACTAATGGTTTCCATTCTTTCATATTTGTAACGATTTCATCCTCATTCAATTTTTTTTAGCATATATCATCCTCATCTTTTCATTTATTCGCACAGATTGTCTCCAAATGACTATTTTGATAATTTTTTTTGACAATTTTGCCTCTAACTTAAATAAATTAAAATGATAAAAAAATGAAATTACAATAAAAAAAATTATAATTGGACCCTTAACCTTTTCAAAAGTACAAATAAATCATAAACATTTTACATTATTCAAAATTTAAAAAAAAACCCCAAACTTCATCTACTCCAATTCTAGAGTACTTCTAAAAAAATAGTATCTAATACTTAACTCTGATTTTAGAGTACTTCTCGATATAATAGTTCATCTTTTTGAACCCCAAGATATAGTTGCACTACCTAACATAAATACATATCCAGTAGTAGACTTGATATTCACATTTTCAGTTATCCAATTTGCATCACTATATCATTCAACCACATTTGGAAATTTTTATAACATATATAATAATCTAATGTACTTCGAAGATATTTAAGTACTCTCTCTAGTGCATATTAGTGTTCCTTATTTGGATTGTTAGTATACTTACTAAGCCTCACAACAGCAAATGATATATCTGGTCTTGTCCTATTCGTTATATACAACAAAGACTCAATTAATTGAGAATAAATCAACTGTGAAACTGGTTCACCTAAATTCTTCTTCAAGTGCACATTTGAATCATATGGAGTAGATACTTGCTTAATATCATAACCCCCAAACTTTTTTAACATCTTCTCGATAGCAATTGACTAATTGAATAAAATTCGTTTAGATGTTTTCCTCAATTCCATTCCTAAAATTATACGAGCTTCTCCCAAATATTTCATCTCGAAATTCTTAGACAAATATTTTTTCATATCATTAACAAGACCTAGATTTATCCCAAATATTAATATGTCATCTACATATAAACAAAGTATCACATGCTCATTATTATCTTCATTGCAATACACACACTTGTCATGTCCATTGACTTTAAATCCATATCCCAGTATAACTTTGTTGAACTTTTCATATCACTGTTTAAGAGCTTGTTTTAACCCATATAATGACTTCATCAATTTACATACCTTATGTTCTTGTCCTTTAACTTTATAACCCCCTGTTGATCCATATATATTTTTTCATTTAAGTCACCATTCAGAAATGCAATCTTAATATCTATTTAATGATTAATCAACTTATGAACAGTAGCTAATGCTAACATAATCCTAATAGTAGTTATTCCGACAAAATGAGAATATGTATCAAAATAATCAACTCCTTCACTTTGAGTGAATCCCTTTGCTACTTACCTAGCTTTATATTTATCAATATTACCATCAAGTTTCAAAATTTTCTTGAATACCCACTTACATCCTATAGCCTTACTTCTTTAAGGTAAATCATACAAAACTCAAATATTATTTTGTATAATTGACTCATATTCATCATTGATAGCTTTTTTCCAATAAAATGCATCTATAGATGATATATCATCTTTATATGTTTTAGGTTCACCATCAACTAAATATATGAATAATTATTCTCCAAAACTTTTCTACGTTTTATTCTTTTTACTTTTCCTAAGTTCAGCTTCAGCTTCTAAAGATGAACTACATTGAGTATTATTTAAAATCACATTCCTATATGTAGAGGGTTCACTTGGAATCCAAGTCTTAAAAGAAAAAATGTCTTCAAAATATATAGTATCCTTAGCTTATATAATAGTATTGTTCGAAATACTACTAACTTCAGAATTTACAATTAAAAATCGATTCTTAGAACTATTTTGAGCATATCCTACAAAGATAGCATCTACATTTTTCGGTCCTATTTTCTTCCTTTTAGGATCAGGTATAATAACTTTAGCTAAGCACCTCCACACTTTCATGAAACCCAACCTAGGAAACCTCGTTTTCCATAACTCGTATGGAGTTTTAACATTGTCTTTAATAGTCACCCAATTCAATATATAACAAGAAGCTAGAACAGCTTCTCTCCATAAATTTTCGGGTGCTCCAAAACTTATTAACATAGCATTAACCATGTCTATCAAAGTTTTATTTTTTCTTTCAACAACCCCATTAGATTGCGGTGAATAAGGATGTGCACCTTCATATATTATACCATTATCTTCACAAAAAAATATTAAGACTATACGCAATATACTATCCTCCTCTATCAGATCTTAAGACTTTTATCTTACTCTCTAATTGATTTTCAACCCCAACTTTATAGATTTTGAACTTATCAAAGACTTCATCCTTAGTTTTTAATAGATAAACATAACAATATTTAGAATGATCATCTATAAAAACTATAAAGTACTTATTCTCAGCTCTAGTTGGAGACCTATTTGAATCACAAACATCACTATGAATCAACGCTAAGAATTTGTATTTCTTTGAACCGATTTATAATGTTTCTTAGTTTGTTTAGATTGTACACAAACTTCACACTTTCTATTATCAACTTGAGTTTTTGGAATCAAATTTAGATCTATTAATTTCTTGATCTTCTTATGACTAACATGTCTCAATCTTTTATACCACAAACAACTAGTTTCAATATTAAGAACAATAGAAGAATTTTGATAATTTTCATTAACAATATTCAACTTAAACAATCTATCACTAATATAGCATTTTCCAATGAATACATCATTCTTGTTTATTACAATTTTATTCGACTTTATTACAACATTAAAACCTCTTTGAATAATATAAGATCCACTAACTAAATTTCTTCTAACTTTAAGAACATGCCGGATTTGATCTAAAACCAAAGTCTTTTCAGAAGTCATTTTAAACTCAATTCTTCCAATTCCCAATACACGAGCAATAATATCATTTTCCAAAGTTACATTTCCTCCTCTTGAAGTCTGATAAGATTTAAACAAATTTTTATCAGAACAAACATGGATATTTGATCCAGAATCTAACCATCAATCATTACTTTTATAAGTAAAATTGACTAAAAGGATTAATGATTCACACCTAATAGAAGGTTCACCATCTTCCAACATATTCACTTGATCTTTTTGAGATTTAGACTTATGCTTGTACTCCTTAATTTTTCTGAAGTAACAGTCTTGCGCCACGTGATTCGTCCTCCTGCAATGAAAACATGGCTTTGATTCTCCTTTCTCTTTACCTTTGTCTTTGCCATCCCTAATGTAATTATTCTTTGGCTAGAAATTTTTTTTATTATGGTGAAAGTTCTTCTTGAACCTACTATTTTGTGACTTAAACTGTTTTGAAGTATTAGTAAAATTTTTAGAATTTTCAACCAAGTTTTCCTTAGCCTTCATCCTACCACATTGGCTTAAAACCTTTCTATATTGTTTTTTTACTCTCAAAGAATTAAATACTTGGATTAATGTCATAATCCATTGCTTATGTCTAAGACCTTTAGGAAAGTCCGACCAAGAAGGTGGAAATTTATTTATAAGACATGATACCTTATAATTTTTACTAAAATTTGACCCTTTCTTTTCTACAAGTCGTAACAAATATTAAAATTCATGAATTTGTTCATTAATAAATTTTCCAGCTACCATAAAATATTTAGTAAATGTTGATGCATTAAACCTATTTACGCCAGTATCATCAATTCCATATTCATTCTCTAAAGTTTTTCAAAACTCTTTAGAACCAGTGATATTTTGATAAATATCATAAAACCGATTAGAAAGAGCATTAAGAATTCGATTATGACAATGGAATTCAATTTGTTCGGAATTGAACCATGATGTGGACACTCCACCTTCATTAGTTTCTTAAAAGACAGAAATTAACCCAAGAACAGTTAACCAATATTTCATTTGTTTTTGCCATCTCTTAAAAAAAATTTCATAAAATTTTTAGGCTTAGCACTAATTGTATTTTCACGAGATGACATTTCTTACACTAGGAATTACTAAGGCAATGAAGAGAAATAACTGTATAGATATACGTTTGTCAATATCACAATTAAGCCAATAAAATATTTAGTTAAATCAAAATTCAAGTTTCAAATAAAACAATAATGTCCACTACGAAATTAAATAACAATTCAAAATGGCAAATAAGTGCAAAATAAAACCTTTATTAGACTAAATTAATTTCTAGTTATAAAATATTATGAGCAATTAAATTGAAATTGAAATTTAAAATTCAATTAAGTGCAAACCTAATTGAGTTACTAGTAAATTAAAGCACAATAAATTGAAAAATTATAGAAACTTAAACACAAATAAAATTAGCAACCGAATAATACATAAATGTTCAAATCTACAAAACTATTTGGTTTTACAATAATCTTTTATATACTAATAGTAAGTTAATGCACAATAAAATGATAGGCAACAAACATTTAAAAAAGAAAAGAAAAAAAAAACTGTACTTCTTTAATAGATATATGAGTCTTATTAATATTAAAAACATAATAATCTAAACCAATTTGCTGCTGTTGTATTATATTTGTTGTAAATCCAAGATGTACAAGCACTAAGTTAAAGAATAAAATAAACTTAATAACACGATATCTTCTTTTCAAACAAAAGTACTAAGATATTAAAATAGAAATATGTGCCCAACTAAATATATTGATAGGAATGTAATATTGTCAATGAAAAGAAAGTTTATGTAAGTTTTCTAGAATGTAAAATTCATGTCGTAAAATAATTAGAAATTCTTCAACGTTCCGAAAATTGATAACGCATACTCAAAATGAATTTTACTACACAAATCACATAACATGACTTTAGATTGTTGTAATATAAGTAATTTGTGTAATAAATTAATTAAACTATAACTAATAGAAAATATTTTAATATATATAGTTAGAAATAGTTGCCTTTAGAGAGTCGTGAAAATTACTGTTCTAAAGTCGTGTGGCCTCCTCTTCGTGCAGGTATTGTCAGCACTTTATGGTTTCAAGATAAAACTCTTTTAGCTCACAGCTGATTCTCTTTCTATGGGCACGACTAAAGTGAGATAAGAACGAGCATTTTAACTAGTTGCCAAAACAAAAAAATAAGTATAGTGTATATTATATTTTTCTAATCTTGTTTTCTTGTAATGTGTCTAAAACATGAAACTACACCCCTTTTATAGTAGAAAATTGAACCCCTACTTTTATGAAAATTTATGTCATTCAAAATGGGTTTAATCATGAAATTATGGAGTTTTTGAATTTGCTTAAAATTGAAAATTAAAACTAAAAACTGAAAAATAAATCTAATTTAGAGCTCGTTTGGTGTGAATTATAAATTAGTTTATTTGATCAAAATAGTTTATTTGACCAATAATTGTCAAAAATATCATGCTACAAAGGTAAATTTTTGGTCAAATAAACTATTTTTGGTCAAACAAACTAATTTATAATCCACACCAAAAGAGCACTTATTGTTGAAAAATAAGTAATATTAGGTGAATGAAAAATTAAAGCTAATTTTTTTAGACCTTCCAACTTCTCAACTTATTTCATGTGTTGTTAATGGGTAGTTAGTGGTGGGTTAATGAGTATAACTCGTGTAACTTACTTGTTAATAGTGGAATTAAAATTAGAAGGTCACTCGAAAGCCTATATAAACAAATTCAAATTTCCTCATTGTACACATAAAAACAAGTCAGCATTTTCTCTTATCACTTCTTTTTCCTCCAAGTTTTCTTCTCGCGGTGATATTGTTCTATCAATAGGTCAGTTCGTTGGTACAGTCAGTTCTTCCGTTGTATCCTGAAAAACAGTCGTTCATAACCTATTGCAGGAAACGAATCTGTTTTAAGGAAACTGTACTTGTAGAAGCCTCGATTTGCATTCTTCTTCAATTCTTTATTCTTCAATTTCTTTAATCTATTTGTTTACTGTTAATTTCTTATATAATATGCTTTTTCATGGTTACAATTGGTGTATGGAATAACACTTGTATGGATATTTAAATCTTAGATTACAATATTTTCTTCACATCATGGACCACTTTAGAATGAATCTTTCCCATTTCTCTCCAAACAAAGCCTCATAGTTACATAACCATGTTATGGTATCAGGCCCACATCTCCTCCTCCTCCTCCTTTATCACACTCTCCTTTATTAGAAAAATCGAATCTCAATCTCAGTCGAGGTTTTGACCATTTAAGTGAGTTTTATACCAATAATTAAAAAAAAAAAAAGATTGGATTAGAGATGTTTAAATTCCATCCAATAAGGAATGAATAGTATGGTAGTGTCCTACATGTCTTGAATATCGATGGGAACAATTCTATCAACACAATTGGGAATTATTTTAATTTGTGTGGATACGTTGGATAACGAGCTAGTCTTGTTTGGTAATTTTTTTTTTGTACATAAGTAGTGAGTTCTATAAAATATATAGATAAAAATTGTAGGTCCTACAATAAATAAAAATTATATTTAACTAACTTATAAGTACTTTCAAATATGAGGCTTAACTGCACAACACTGCATACTATTGTTAGATTGAGTGTTGGTGTAAAATCGGGTTTGTTGTGTTTTTGTAAAGTCGAGTGTTTGTAAGTACGTTCTCTGTACTAAAGTTGTGTATGTTTTCTGTACATAGTTGTGTTGAAGTCTTTGGTGTATAAATCTTATAAAATTTGACTTGATGCAATGGAGATGAATTCATTTTGCATTCCAGAAACTTCAGCTGGTTAATGATTTAAATGACCTGAAAATCATGAGTCTATAATAACAAAAATGTAGAAGTTTAATAAGAATCTGCATTGTATGTTTGAGAAGCAGCCAAAAAGATGGAACCTGCTCCAGATCCTCCATGACAATTTTCAATAATCACATTGTCTGAAAGGTCACTTCCTAGCACTTCCCATACGCTGCTATGCAGATAATTTCTGAATACTCGATAATGTTCGTAAAGTCCACCTTCAATTGTAATAACACTCTTCTTGTTTGCAATTCTTCCCAGCTTTTTAACAATTCCCACAATGCCGACTCCGACAAGTCGAGCTCCACGTTCTGCTACTACGTCACACACTTCTGCAACTATTTCTCTAGCCATTGGAGTTGAATTGTTTATCTGACATCATTAAAGTGAAAATTAGTACTCCACAATCATTCTATTAGACAAGAGGGAGGATCTCAATCCTATAATATCTGCATTGGTAATATTGAACCTCATCTATTTGCATGATATATAGCACATGGTCTTGTAGAAAGCGAACTCATAGCAAGCAAGAGGGTCGGGAAGGACTCACCAATTTATGTAGACAAAATTAGTGAAAAGAATAAAACTGACCCCGAAAATTTCATTTAGTTTCTCATCCACCGTTTCGAAATCCTCTGATGTGTCTTGGTGCATGGCAGCCATATCTTGTGACCTATTAAGAGACATAAATAAATATCATATCATTTCTGTTATATTTTCACTACATATGCAAAAGGAAAAATAGTATATTTGGTCCCCCAATCTTTTAAAAACGTAAGAATATATCCCTAACTTATAAAAATAGCACTGGACATCCCCAACATTTGAAAAAATAGACATAATAGGTCTTTATGACGAAATTGCCATCTCCTTTAAATAAATAAAAACAAAAAACAAAAAACAAAAAAAATAATAAAAAAAATAACCAAATATACCCCTAAAAAAATAACAAAAGCTATCTTCTTTATCAAACTCCAAAATCCACCAACACCCCAAACTCCAAAAATCTCAAAATCTACCATCCCAAACCCCTCAAGTCTAATTTCAGCCATTTTCAGCAAAAAATTCAAACCCCTAAGTCATATGGCACATACAATGAAAATAAGAATGTGGACCCTAAAGAATTCCAACAAATATTTACTTCCATCCAAATTAAACAACTTCTATTAAGATAAAGAATTCAATGCCACCAACTTACAGAAACTCTGCAATTGTGAAAGATATATGGAGAAAATGTACTTACCAAATTGAAATTCAGATCCAGAAACAAACATAATGTACCGAACTAAATTCCATTACAGTAGAATCTCTCCACATACTTGAAGCAAAAAAAGCATAATTTTTATGACCAACAATGCAATACCAGATCTTTGAAACTCATACATCCCATAAACTACAATTGGTACAAGGAAAGTGTAAACACCAAATATTTTTCTTTAAAATGTTCTTCTAATTTTATACAACTAGCTTAAAATCATAGTCATAGGATAAAAAGTCAGAATTTAATCTTCCCAACTTAATGGAATTTGAAGAAACCCCAGAAAATCACAAAGACTAACCAACAAATGCGAAATCTGAGAGGGTAATCTAGAAACCCCATCGCTTTAATTTCTGAATCCACGAGCCCTCTGAAAATGATTGAAGGGTGCAGGGTGCTTTGATGTCAAGATGAAGGGAACGCTTTAACAGTGGTTTAACATAGTGGAATGATGAATGCATATAAATTACATTATCTCTTATTTTTTATTTTTTAGGGATATATTTAGTTATTTTCTATTCTTCTTTTTTTTTATTTATTTATTTATTTAAAGAGGATGACAATTTCATCATAAAGGACCTACCATGCTTATTTCTTCAAAAGTTGGAGATGTCCGGTGCTATTTTTAAAGGTTAGGATATATCCCTTACATTTTTTAAAAGTTGGGAACTATGCTTTTTTCGGTATATAAAATTATAATTTACCTCAACAAGTATGGAGTTGAGAGTTTAGGTGGCACCCAATCTCCAAATAAAGCTGTTTCTTGCGCCATCTTTAGCAAGACTCTCCTAACAATCTCTCCTAAATACATCCCTGAAATAAGCTTTTCAAACATCTGAAAAAGGTTGGGGGGAAGATGTTCCAAATTAAACGAATGGAATAGTTAATTAATTTTGATATGGCAATTAATTGACTGCAATATTTTTACCCGGCTACCAGGATTTGAGCTCTCAGCATCTAAAGATGCATCAAATTCTGTGAAAGGGAGATGGGAGGAACTGAAGTTTCCCCATTGCATATTTACAATCTGCAACAAAATAAAATAAAATTAAGCACATTATTATTGTAAGTGGATGTTTGGTACATAATACTGGATAGGACTTGACACCGATAAACAAGATTTTAACTTTTTTTTTTTCCTTCCTTAATACTGTCCAATACCATTTCTCCCGAATTGGGTGATTGGCCATGCCATTTTGGTACGTGTTCTGCTGATTCTACATATGAAACATCTGTTGCCATCCCTAAAGTGATTGCAGCAACATTCTCTTTGCTGTAGTATCTTCCTCCAGCCAAATCTCCAGTGGTATCATTAACCTGCATCAATATACCTTTAATTAAACTGAAACATTTTCCCCCTCCCCTGCCTGGATAGAGATGCAAATATAATACGAGTTCTGAAGCAAAGATTGACATTAAGGTTTTGTAATGCCAAATTGACTAAATTTAAATAAATAAATTTATCCCTTCTTTAATAGTTTAAACTTTTACTTGATTAAATATGTGAATTGACTGGCACACAAGAGAGTAAGTTGAAGATTAACTACATGTAAATAAATAAATATGTCCTTAAGTATAAGCTTCTAGATAATACGATTCCAAACACAATAGCACTTGAGAGCTTAGACGGCAAAAATTAACTGTTGTAAGTACAACTTACTAGTGCAAAAACCCGCAAGTCTATGCCAAGCTTCTCCAGGGACTGATTGATGTCGTTTGTCAATTCCTTGCCAACCTGAATCAATTTGCATCTTTATAAATTACAATGCTGGTCATGCTGGCCTTTTATTTTCTACGGCCACATCTAGTGTAGTACTATACAAGCCAAAGGACAAGATTTTAACTGTCCAATATACCAAATGTGTCACTAAAATTTCCTTTTTGAGATAAGTGATGGAGGAGAAGGGTAAACAGACTCAACTATGTCATTGACGGATAAACTCCTCCATTTAATTGCAGTGCCAGAGGATACTGCATCTTCCTCCACTGGAAATGATATTGTGAATCCCAGTTTTCTCTCTCTTGATTCTGCCTCGCCATCAATCTCACTGTGTACTGAGATAAATTTCGCTAGCTCCACCGCAATCAAATCAAATAATTCCTAAATTAAGGCATTGATGAACTTATAATGAGAAAATGAACAAAAACTATAGAGAAAAACAATTAGGATAAGTTTGGTATTGCCGTAGTAGACAGTACTGTCTTTTTATTTTTTAGTACCGTCTAGTCTGCCTGATCACCAAACAATCTGGTACTGAAAATGGTGACGAGATAATTAATTTCAATCGCAATTATTAACAATATACTTCGGTAGAATCTCCATCCATTGCACTGGAAGGAATTGCAACCTCTTCTCTTTGCAATTCAGAAATAGGTAAATTCTTCCCTCCAAGTCTCCCACGGATCAGAAGAAAATTTGTACCTCGTAGATTTATCCCATAATATATTCCTTTCTCTTCACTGCCATCACATTCATGGAGAAATATAAACATATTGCATACACATATAATTTATAAGTGCATGAAAAAAATAATTTTTGTATATAAACCCTAATTAATTTCGTGTGTATAAATATTTTTCATAGAGCTTGTCATGTTTAGATCCTTTTCACACTGTCCTTGCACACCACACTCACATGCACCTAGCTATTTTAGAATATTCTATTTGCCTTTATAAATAGCTAGCACTTAGATAGAAAAAGGTGTGAAGAATATTGTTGAAATTGGTTGCAAAACTTACCCCTTATCCCTTCTTCTCCCTCGTCTCTCCCTATTTCTTTTCCTAATTCTCCAATTTTTGTTTTACATTCATCCATAGTTACTTTAATTCTATAGTGAATGTTTTATATTGAATGAAAGTGAATGATTTAGCTCTTTTGATTGAATGAAAATTGTTTCGAATTAGCTGATTAAGGTTGCTTTTTTTGTAATTGATCCCCAACCATAACAGAGCTCTAGTTTTTAGACGAGATGAGATATGGCTAACATTGATTACCCGGTAGGGAGTGGTTCAATGTAAGAAACAAGCATTCCTAATTCACTTTCCTCCAATGAAAGCCCAGCTTCCATGTTAGAACACAAGTCATTGGCTACGTTCCAAAGTTTAGACACCGGCGTGGCGCAATCGTTGGCAAATTTACGAAGAATTCGTTTTGCTTGTCTCAACCGCTGCTCTCTCTGCCGCTCCCAATGCCTCAAAAATACTGCCACGCTGAATGCTGCTGCACCCACAGTTATAGCCGCCGCCACCACCTCCTTCTTCCTCATCTGTATATGTCTAGTTTTTCTTTTTCTATAACGGCATCTGTTTCAGTTTTACCGGCCCTGTTACATTATTATTGCGGAGGAAACAGAATTTGCGACATTTACGTCGAGTAAACGAGTATTATGGTAAAAAAAAAAAAAATTTATTTGAACTCGTTTTTTGATCAATTCTTAAACAGAATAACGTACTTATTACACTTTTTAATATTTTTTTTAAAAATATGAACACTTATATAAAATGTACTTATGAATATTTTAATATTTAATAAATGGTTACTTATTAGTATAAAATTAAATCATCAAAAGGACATTATGACGTTTTTAGAATACTATTATATTTAAATTAATAACAATGTATTAGTTTAATAATGAAATTAACTAATAAATATTTGAAATTATTTAATAGCTGAGAAATATTAACTATTAGAAAATCTTCTTCCCATCACAATTTTTTTGCACCAACATGGAGAATATTACAGAAGACCTGATGCCATTTTGCCCGATTTTTTTATTAAAATAAATCATTTATTTTATTAGATTATTTGTTACTACTAATATATTTAAATACATTACTATCACTATTAATCATTTTTGGTGCTACATTACTTAATATTAAAGCACTAAATTATTCAATAATGTAATGGTAATTCCTAATATTTATTAAATTTTCGTAAATATTTAACAATATAATCCCTATATATTAAAAGAGTGACTTTGATATGGTACTATTTCTATGAATGCGTGCCACCACTTTTCTTTTTCCTTTTTTTTTTTTTTTTTGTATTTTTAAGCTTTTTTGTATTTCTTGAAATTGACACTGTTTTTTTCTTTCTTTCTTTTTTTTTATAAAGTGTGGCACTATTTCTATGAATGTCCACCACATTTACTTCTTTTTTTTCACATTTTCCTAATTTTTTTAAATTGACATCGTTTTTTCTCAATCGTAGATCTCTTTCAGCACCATTTTCTTTTCAATATTTCGTTATTTCACTTGCATTTCTTCGCTCATATTTTTCGCCTTTCTTTCGATTTCAGTCATGTCTTTTAAAAAATCGTCCCAAAATTTACAAATATGTTGATTATTTTGAGTATCCATCTAAATTTTGTTTTATAAAAGTTGTTTCTATAAATCTATCTGCTTAACTTTTCGTACCACTTATCAGAATAGATTTGAATGTTGTTATTAACTCTTATTATTTCTAGGGTTCATGAATTGACCATTACAAATAGTTGTTTAGTTGTTTAAGTCTTGTATTTGTTAATTTTTTATACTTATTTGAATATTTTTGCTTGTTTGAGTGTTGATTTTTAATTCTCATTTTGAGTTCTTAAATATTTCTAATATTCAGTATTTTAATATATTGAAAGAAGGATCTTCACCACTGTTCTTTTTTTCTTTTTTAGAGTTTTTTTTTTTGGATTTTCTAAAATTGACAATATTTCTATTTTGGTGTACTACTGTTCTTATAAATGTCCACCACTGTTCATTTTCTTTTTTCTGTTTTTTTCCCCCTAATTTCCTGCAACATAATTGACAATGTAAGTTTTGTTTTGTTTTTGTTTTTTTGAATACAATAGTAATATTAAATTTAACACTGGTCAAGATACAAAATATCGTTTCTAAATATGTGTTCTTTTACACTAATTTGTTTTTGTTTTTATTTTTATTTTTACCTAGGTTCTTGATTATAGTAAAAATAATTTTTTCTGATTTCTTGTTGACTACGGCAAAAGAATATAGTGAATACCACTCAGGATATTGAAATTTGCACTTCGGAACACGCTATTAAGAATGACAAATGCATGTTTTTCATTGCTAAACGTTGTGTTGAGAAATTATAAGCATAAATTATTTAAATTCTAGAATGAACATTCATTTACTTTTTAAATTATTTTTGTTGATTTAAGCTATTGAGAGGATTTTTTTTACGTAATTTAGTATCGTCAAGTCATGTTTAAATCATTACAATTATACATGTAGATAGTATTGATGTGCTCTATACTTTACTATTGCGAAAACAAGTAAAATCTCATTAATGCACTTATTTTTATCAACTATTTTTGAGATTTTTGAATAATTTTGTTGGTTTTCAATTTTTAAATTGAGAAAATAAATATAAAACAATAAATCAACACTTTTTCTCGAATTTATTGCTTATTAATTACTTCAAAAATCTATTTAATGAGAAATTACTAATTAACAACTTATGCTAATCTCTAATAAGTATTTTTACTACTTATTACTGCAAGTTCACAAGTAATCTTTTGCATATCTCATGATACTCATGTGATCTAAGCTTTTTTGAATATTTGATTAGAATAAACAAAATTAAATAAGTCAAATCATGAGGAAAAATATGGAACTTTAAATTTGAAAGTAGCAGAATAATTTTTTCACATAATAATTGAAGTATTCAATTCTAAGAATTAGAGTAATCAATTTTGTCAGAAAGTACGTACCATTCATCACATCTAAAATTAAAAAATATTAAAAATCAATCGAAACTATACTGCTCATTCTTAAAAAATACTTATTTTCTCCAACAAATTATAATACATATTTTACTAAGCCTTTTATAACTAAAAAAATAATTAAGAAATTCACAAATAATGGTCACGCTATTAAATACTTAATTAAAATAAAACACGTGCTTTTGCACGTGGACTCCATTAGTAAATTTAAAAAGTATAAGAAATTTAATATTCAATGTCATGATTTAATTTAAATTTTTAATAATTTTTTGTCATATCGTTTAGGCTAAATTATACATTTCGTCCCTAATATTTACCTCATATATACTTTTTCCCCCAACCTTTTATTTTTTTAAACAGTGAACCTCAGTCCTTCCTACTAATGGTTTTCATAAATACTCCATTAGCATACCTTTAAAAGATAAAATTTCCCTTACACTTAAAAAACAGAAAATAAATAAATATATAATTGATCTCTTCCCCCTATCAGTCAGCACTGCCACCCAACGCCGCTATGCCGGAAAAAGTTAACGGCCCTAAAAAGTCTAAATGAAAAAAAGAAAGTTGATATCACAATTTGCTGCATTATCAATACCACGTTGACTGATTCTGCAAAAGATTTTTCGAATTAAATGAAAGAAATTTACTTGTTCCTTGTAATTTTTTTTAAATGCAATAACTATTTGACTATTCATGATGAATTGAAAGTTGGTGTATCAACCTGAGTAGGCTTCTTGGATTTTCTGGAACCGGCACTTGACTTCTCCGGCAAAGCAATAAATATTGGTGATGCTAGTCACCTCCTGGCTGTATACTTAATCACGCGCTGTATTCTTTTCTGTCGTTTTCTTTTTGTTTTGTATGTACGTAATCGGTCGTGTTTATTGTTATGTATGTAAAAACTCGATCGACCGACTATAATTGTCGTCTATAAATAGACGAGTTCCCCCCTCATTTTAAGGCGGGAAAAACATCTTTGAATAAGGAACGAATATCATAATTTCTCTCTCTAAAATACGGATAAGATCAAATACATTTATCAATTGGCGCCGTCTGTGGGAAATTTGAAATTGAAAAGCCATGTCAGGAAGGATGAGAGGAAGGCCTAGAATAGAACATACGGAGACTTCTCAACCAGAGATTGCCGCGGGGGAAGAGCACCTTCCGCAATTCGCCACCATCCAGCAAGTTACGGCTCTACAAGACCAGATGTCTACAATCATGGAGATGTTGCAGAGAATAGCACCACAACCTCACACATCAGAGGCGCCGCCTCTAGCTAACGAGGTTCCTCCTCCGACAGAAATACCGCCAGCTGCAAAAATTCCCCCGGCTGTAGAGATACCACCATCCGAGACAATACAAACGCATGAGATAACATCCACAAGCCGACCTTCAATACCAGTGAATTGGGAGACTATTTCGAATGATAAAGTGGAAGAAGCAATCACAAGAAGAAAGAGTAGGGGGAGGCCAATTTCTATAAAGGAGGATCCGTTTACCGAGGATGTGATGGGTGTACCTTTACCCGCGAAATTCAAAGAACCGACTGGAGAGTTTGACGGAACTGGTGATCCTATTGATCACGTACGAACGTTTCAAGACCGAGTAAGATTACATGGCTGGCTAGACGCCATAGCGTGTAGAGCGTTCCCCATGACATTGAGAAAAGATGCAAGAGAGTGGTTTGATACCTTACCTCCGCGGTCTATATCGTCATTTGCAGACTTCGCTAATAAATTCGCAATCTGTTTCTCTAGTAGCGCGCAAAAAAGGAAGACGGCGATGGGGCTTATGCAAGTAACTCAAGATAAAGGAGAGTCGCTGCGAGAATATATGTCACGATTCAACCGTGCAACGTTGGGCATAAAAAATTTGCAGATGTCGTCGGTAGTCACGGCGTTGCTGAGTGGATTAAGGAACCATGGCCTCCGCGCCAGTCTCTCGAAAAAACCAGCAGAGTCTATGACAGAGTTACTGAGACGAGGGGAGGAGTACATTGATCAAGAGGAGATGTTGAGGGCAACGCGCGGCGACCGAGAGCAGTACGATAGTGGGAACAGAAAGAGGCGACGTGAAGAGCATTCGACGAACCAGCGTAACACAAAGAATATGACTGAGTATAAATATCGACCGAGGCCTGAAGTGGTTAATGCAATCTCACAGACACAGTTGAACGCACCATTATCCGTCATCCTTCGTGAAATATCCACGTTGAAGGAGCTACAATGGCCAGAGAAGTTGAGATCTGATCCATCCATCCGAGACAGCAGTCGCCGGTGCGAATTTCACAAAGACCATGGTCACACCACAGATCAATGCAGGACGTTACGGAGCGAAGTGGAACGACTTATCTCGGACGGTCTGATAAAACACTTTGTTAAGACGACCGACCGTCGTCCCGAACAGAGAGTAGAGGACGACGGAAAGAAGAGAAGAGCAGGAGTGATACATGTCATTGTAAGTGGAGCTGTAAGTGGAGGGGATTCGAGAAACTCCAGAAAAGGTTATGCACGGTCGTTACATGTAAATTCAATTGTAGCCTCTAGCAGATTTGCCCAATCAGTCACTTTTGATGACGGAGATTTAGAAGGAGTATCCTTACCACACGATGATGCATTGGTAATTACTGGAGACATAGCTGATTTTGATGTTAAAAGAGTACTTGTAGATACCGGCAGCGCTGCAAATGTGTTAAGCTGGGAAGCATTTAAAGGCTTGAAAATCCCGACCGACCGGCTGAGAGCTATAAACACTCCCTTGCAAGGTTTCGGAGGAGGGACTGTTATACCCGAAGGAATAGTGGATCTTCCGGTGGTCTTGGGGAAACATCCTAACTATGTGACGTTGATAACACCTTTCTTGATTGTTCGCACGCCGATGGCCTACAATTCCATTTATGGGCGACCGATTATTAACTCGGCCGGTGCGATTATATCTACACAACACCAATGTATGAAATTTCCTACTAGCCGAGGAATTGGGGTGGTCAATGGAGATCAGCTGGCGTCGAGAAGATGCTATGTAGACAGCGTTCGGTCGGAAAGTGACCACTCGGTGTTAACTATCGAAAAAAATGAATGTCAACAAGCCCAACGTTTTGAACCAGTGGACGAGGTAGATGAGGTGGAGTTGAAAGAAGGCAAAAAGGTTAAAATTGGAAGATCTATGAGTAAAGGAGATAAGGAGGAACTTCTAAGCATGCTTCAAGAGAATATTGAAGTTTTCGCATGGAATACGGACGACATGCCGGGCATTGATCCCTCGATCGCTCAGCACAGGTTGAACAATATGCCTGGCTACAAATCCGTAAAGCAGCGGAAAAGGCATTTTGCACCAGAAAGACAGCAAGCCATAAAGGAGGAGATAGAAAAATTACTCAACGCAGGTTTTATTTGAGAAGTCGAGTATCCAGAATGGTTGGCCAACGTGGTTCTGGTGAAAAAATCGACTGGTAGATGGAGGTTGTGCATAGATTTTACCGACCTGAACAAAGCCTGCCCGAAGGATTGCTTTCCTTTACCACGAATAGATGCGTTGATAGATGCCACGTCTGGGAAGAAGAGATTCAGTTTCTTCGATGCCTTTTCGGGATATCACCAGATCTCACTAGCGTCAGAGGATGCCGAGAAAACCTCTTTTATAACCGATTTTGGGACTTATTGTTACACGGCCATGCCCTTCGGATTAAAGATCGCTGGAGCTACGTATCAGCGCATGGTCAACAAGCTATTTGGCAGCATGATCGGTCGAACAATAGAGGCCTATGTGGACGACATGGTAGTACACAGCGACCAGGAAAAAGACCATGTGGAGGATTTGAGGGAAATTTTTCAAGTGGCGAAGCAGAGTCGTCTGAAATTTAATCCAGAGAAATGTACGTTTGGTACGACGGGTGGCAAATTCCTAGGCTTCATGGTGACTCAGAGGGGGATTGAAGCCAATCCTGACAAAATTCAGGCGATCATCAATATGGCTAGCCCCAGAAGCAAGAACGAAGTACAAAGGCTGACTGGCAGAATAGCAGCACTCAATCGATTTATGTCCAGGGCCGCTGACAAATGCCTCCCGTTTTTCAGAGCCATCAAAAAAAGTAATGATTTCGAATGGACGGCTGAGTGTGAAGAGTCGTTAGCAGACTTGAAATCCATACTTCAACGTCCTCCCATCTTAAGCAGACCAGCCACAGGAGAAACGCTCAGATTGTATCTAGCCGTGTCTCAACATGCTGTAAGCTCTGTACTTATAAGAGTGGAAGAAAGAATCGAGCGGCCAGTGTACTACGTAAGCCACATTATGAAAGATACGGAGTCACGGTACAATTTAGCAGAGCAGTTGGTCTTGTGCCTGATCATTAGCGCAAGGAAATTGAGGCCTTATTTCCAGGCACATCCGATTGAGGTGCTAACAAATCAGCCGTTGAAGCAGATCCTTCACCGGCCAGAGACATCCGGCCGATTAATGAAATGGGCAGTGGAATTGGGAGAATATGATATAGAATTTAAGGCGAGGTCTTCCATAAAGGGACAAGTGCTAGCAGACTTTATCGCCGAATTATCACCCAGGCCAGTATCTGGAGAAAACTCCCTTTGGACATTATTCATAGATGGATCGTCCACCAGAGAGGGGTCGGGAGCGAGAATTATACTGATGAAACCAGACGGGGAAGAGATCAGATATGCATTAAGGTTTGAGTTTAAAGCCACTAACAATGATGCAGAATACGAGACAGTCATCCTCGGGCTTCAGTACGCATTAAAAATGGGAGCACAGTCGATTCAAGTGCATAGTGACTCCCAGTTGGTGGTAGGACAAATAAAAGGAGAATTCGATGCTAAGGAGGATCGCATGGCCGCGTACTAGTTGAAAATCAGAGATTTACAACAACGTTTCAAGGAATTCAAAATTGTGAAGATAGCTCGAGCGGACAATTTATGGGCGGATGCGTTGTCTCGCTTGGGGTCAACTTATAATACCAACTGTTCGCATTCTTCCCTGTTCCAGACGATTACACGACCGAGTTTTATAACCGTGATAGAAGTTGGAAAAATCGGGGAACAACCTACATGGATGGATTCATTGAGGGCTTACTTGTCCGAAGATATCCAGCCTGAGGACCCGGTCGAAGCAAGAAGATTACGAATACGGGCAGCCGAATTTGTAATGATAGATGGTCACTTGTTCAAGAAGGGTCTCTCGACTCCGTATCTGAAATGCCTCGATGCCAATAGAGGATATGTGATACTTATGGAAATACATTCAGGGATGTGCAGAAACCATCAGGGTGCATGCATGTTGGCCTTTAGAGCCCTTCGGCAAGGATATTATTGGCCAACTATGAAATCGGATGCAAAAGAACTAGTTCGATGGTGTGACTCATGCCAGAGACACGCAAACCTTGTTCATATACCGGCCGAGTACCAAACTGCCGTGTTTGGCATATGCCCATTTTTTCAGTGGAGAATCGACCTTCTTGGACCTTTCTCAATGGCTGGTCAGCAGATGAAGTTTCTACTAGTTGCAATCGATTATTTCACAAAATGGGTAGAAGCAGAAGCGCTCGCTACAATAACGACCAAGAAGATACAGAGTTTCATTTGGAAGAATATTATATGCAGATTTGGTATACCGCGAGTAATTGTATCAGATAATGGAAGGCAATTTGATAATCGGGAGTTTGAGCAATTTTGCAATAGTTACAAGATTGATCTGAGGAGAACGTCGGTTGCACATCCTCGAGCTAATGGTCAGGTAGAAGTCACTAATCGTACAATCTTATGGGATATTAAGACCAGATTGGAGAGTTATAAGGGGTCCTGGGCGGAGGAAATCCCGAATGTATTATGGGCGTATCACACCACTCCACGAGAGTCAACCGGGGAAACACCTTACTGATTATGCTTTGGTTTGGAAGCCGTGACACCGATTGAGATCTTGGAACCTTCACCGCGTATTATGGTCCAGCAAACTGATGTTGAGCTGCACAAGTCTGAACTCGACTGGCTCGAAGGAGTTAGACAAAAAGCATACACAAGGATGGTAAATTATAAACGGAGAACGGCTGCATATTTTGATAGAAGGGTGAAACAACGGAAATTTGAAGAAGGAGATCTGGTTCTCAGGAATGCATCGGCCGCAGGTCATCAGCCGGGCAAGTTAGATCCTAAATGGGAGGGGCCCTTCGAAGTCATTCGAGAAGTAAAGAGAGGAACGTACAGTCTAAAAAATCAGCATGGGAAAGCACTTAGCAGACCATGGAACGTCGAGCACCTGAAGAAGTATTACCAGTAAGCATGTTTGACACTTGAGGACACTTTAGTTGTTGTTAGTCGTTTATTCTTTCCTTTGTAATCGCAACATTGTCTAAATAAAGGGGTGGGGGGACATATGATGAGGACGCTAAGGTTATGGCCGATAAGCCTGACCAAACCCGGTGCGGCCTCTGATTCCTCCCAACCACCAAATTCATGTGTTATATTAAAGACTACGGTCATGTACACATAAGACTACGGTCATGTACGCATAAGACTACGGTCGTGTATGCTAAAGACTACGGTCGTGTATGCTAAAGATTACGATCGTGTACAATCAAGACTACGGTCGTGTACTTTAAAGACTATGGTCTTGTATACTCCGACTACGGTCGAAAATGTACTTAAGACTACAGCTTTGTACACCAACGATTATGGTCGCGGGTCGTGTACCCGAAAGATCAGATATGTATCTTCGATTATAATAATATGATTGTGGTCATCGTGTTAAAAATCTCAATAATAAAAATCATAGGAAGTAAGCATAAAGCACATGTTTTGCCATTGTCAAAAATACATTCCAAATAAGGCACATTAGCACATGTTTTGCTAGCATATGTCAAAGTAATAAGTACAGTACAATCGCGAGTATGTTTTCAAAAGATAGCAGTACAAAAAGTTGGGAGGTCATTCTTCTGAATCATCATTGTCTTCATCGACTGATGGCATGAAAGGAGCGCCCGAGAAGTCAGCAGCTGGAAAGAGTTCTGCAAGCAATTATCTGCTTTTCCTAAAAGCCATCTCTTGGCCGCGAACACCCACCATACCTACTGTCATCATATACTCTTCGCTCTCCTTGTACTCCTCAATCGTGTTTTCTCCTTTTACTGTCAATTCTTGTGAGAGACGAGTGACTGAATCTTCCAGAGCTTGATTCTTGGCCATAGCACGTTGCAGCTGCTTTTCACACTCTTAGAGAGACTTCTCCTTGTCAAGAAGTTGTAATTCGCGGTCATTGAAGGCGGCCGTCTTCTCGGCCAGTTTTCTGCGAAGGTCGTGCAACTCCTGACTTTTCTCTGCCAAGGCACGCCCAGTATGCTCTATTTTTTCTGCCTGATCGTGCATTTTTCAGAAAGCTACGTGGCAAAGGGAGAGTACCTGTAAGGAAGACAATACTGTTAAAAACAAGAAGTACAGGGAATTAATGCTTATCATAAGGGTGCAGGAAACGTACTCGTCGTTCTTCCACCATTATTGACCTGTCCAAGCTCTCGGGAGATTTGTCCTTGCTAGCATCGATCACCTCCCAGTCTAGGCAAGTTGAAATAACTCGGCAGTCTTCAAAAATCTTCTCCAGCGGTCGGCGTATGTTGCATGTCGGTCGAGGTGCAGAAGAAGATGCAGGAGTGGAGATGGGAATTTCTGGGGTGGCTGATGGTATGGACATAGTCTGAATCATCGGAGAAGAATCGACTGGCACATTGTCTGCTGGACCAGAGGACTGAGCAGCATCAGAAGAAGGCTGATCGACCGGTCGATTCTCCCTGCGCCTCTTCTTTTGCGTTCGAGAGTTCTTTCTAGCCAGCTCTTCCAAAAACTCCTCCGAGAATTTGTCAGTAGACATGTCTGAAAAGAACGTGCAGGTAGTTAGTAAAAAGAATGTATAAAAAATAAAGGAGAAAGGTAGTGGGAAGAATTTTTTCCTACCATAAGGACGGCCGATGCCAGCAGATACCAGAGCATCATCGGTTAATACGTCATTCATCGACCGACCCAGAGGTTCGGCCGCTCGTAAGATGATTAGTGAGTCTATTTCCGGTTCGGATAGGATGGGGGTAGCATTAAAATCTTCTAGAGGTGGGATACCCCAATTTAAAGGAAAAGGGAATATTCACTCGGTTGGTTTTACGAAGAAGTGTCTACTCTTCCAACTGCTGTTGGAAGTCGGACAGTTAAGAATTTTGAAATGTTTATGGGCGGAGAGACCCCTATCTCGATGAGAAAAGACAACAAAGCAGTCATAACGATCAAGTAGTTTCATCTCGAAAAGTAGACGAAATACATCGATCGATGGTTCTACACCCAGACGTAAGCATACAAGCAAGTAATAATTTAACATCCTTAAGGCATTGGGGACTAATTGTCCAGGAGAAAGGTGGAAGGTACAGAAAAATTCTACTAAAAATAGATATAGGGAAAACCTAAGCCCGGCCTTGAGACTATCTTGGTAGATGGCTATTTCTCCATCTCGACCGAGTGGAAGGTACTCGGTCGGACTAGGAGCTCGGTAAATGTGTTTCCTACTAAGGAAAAAGTGGTTGATTGTGCGTCTAAGTGTTGTTTCCGTGTATGTGCTTGGCTGCCTAGGGATGTTGCGAAGATTGGGGTTTGATGGGTCGTGAGTAGATGGGGAAGTGTCGATCGGTCGGTTATCCCTACCACGTCTACGGTTTTGCCGTACCATCTCTTTTACACGAACAAGTTTTTGAGGACGAAGATATAAGCCCTTGTATAAATAAATGGAAACGTGAATGCGAAGGGGGTAGAAGAAAAAAGAGATGAAAAATATTAAGTTAAGAGCAAAACCAGAGAAAGAAAAGACCTACCGGGTGTGTTTAAGCTGAGAGTTGGATCAGTGTTCAAGTAAAGGCTAGTGACTTCCGGCGCCGAATCGTCTGGTTGACCAAGAAATTCGATGGATTCTAGAGAATCAAAGGAAAATTCAATCTCAGAAAGGGAGACGGCTTCTTGTTCGTCTGAGGAGCTTTCTAAATTTATAACATTTATGAAAAGGGGAAGACAATGTTAAAGCAAGAGGAGTTGCTTAAAGAAATGAGGATGACGTTTTTGAGTATTGGTGATGGATGATGTTAAGTTGGAGAGGGTAGAGATATTAAGAATTTTCAAAAAAAACTAACAGAGGGCGAAAATGGCGGTAAAATGAAAATTTAGGGGTGAAGATGACGGCACTATTTCCCAAGATGGCGCCGCCTCTTCGGTCACTGTGCGCCTAGGGAACATGCGAAGCATTAATTATGGTTGTGGCCATGACGTCATTCTCTGATTTGACAAACCGGTCGATAAAATCTGGAGGATTCGTGATTAAGTGAAGAGGTTACTCTCAAGATAAACAGTTAGTGTACTTGAGAGTGGGGGGCCAATGATGCTAGTCACCTCCTGGCTGTGTACTTAATCACGCGCTGTATTCTCCTCTGTCGTTTTCTTTTTGTTTTGTATGTACGTGGTCGGTCGTGTTTATTGTTATGTATGTAAAAACTCGATCGACCGACTATAATCGTCGTCTATAAATAGACGAGTCCCCCCCCCCCCTCCTCATTTTAAGGTGGGAAAAACATCTTTGAATAAGGAACGAATATCATAATTTCTCTCTCTAAAATACGGATAAGAACAAATACATTTATCAATTGGGATATTTTTTCAAAACTTGTCAAAATTTTAAATATTTTGGTAGTTAAAACTTGGGTAATTAGCACAAAACGTCTCTATCTATTAACGTAATTGTGCAAATAGTCAATACCTTTTAAATATTGACATTTAACATCCTCACCTACTCGACTTTTAGCAGAAAACGTCCTTCCATCCAAAAAAATGCCTTTAACTCACCTTACCAACACGATTCGTGATAAAACTTGAAGGTAAATTAGTCCATCAATATTTTTCACTATGCATTGGAGAGACAGCGGCGCTTCTTCTTCACACACTCTATTTTATCTCTTCACACACCCCGGGTTGGGGTGTTCAAGATTGCTGATTTGTTTAGCAGATGAGGATGTATTGACAGAGAGAGGGATTCATTATGTTGAGAGTGTGAAGAAAAGTGGGTGTTCAAGATTGCTCGTTTTGATTATCAATCTTGTTGTGGTAATATTATCAATCTTGTTGTGGCAAGAACGGAAAAGCCTTCTTCATCTCAAATTATCGATCTTGTGATTCATCCATAGTCAAAAAATTTCACAGAACGAATCCCAGATCCCATAAATAAGAACCCAAAAAGCCAATATCCACAACAATAACTCAGTCATTCATTCGAGACGAAGCAACCGCCTCAAATTTCTTGTAGCAAAATCGTCGAACACTTTGTGTGCACCATCTTCTTTCTTGTTGTTGAAAAAGGAAGGCACAGGCAAAGATCTAGGAAGATGAGACATGGAAAAAGTTGATCCGGCGTAGATATCTGCACCACGCCTGTCGGAATTAGGGTCAGGGTTCATATAAGCATTGGAAATTGCAATCCTTCACTACTTCAGGGCAAGATAAAATTTTAGGATCTACAAACTGTGCACTATCTGCTTTAACCTAAAATATAAATCTATGACCGCAAAATAAAGTTGGATGTTTGAAGCTAAACTCCTATTTATTTCAAGGCAAGAAATTTGAAATAGCTTGTAATCAATTTGGAGAAGCAATACCAGAAAATTATTGGTTGAAATCATAAAAGAATTATAATTAGAGAAGTATTGATATAAGATTTGAAAAAAAAAAAACTAGAGAAGAAGATGAGGTTGGAATGGTTTTCCGGTGGTGGATAGTGACGTGATGGGCGGATGTGGTGAAGAAGATGAGGTTGAAGATGCCAAAATGTTGCTGGACATATTTACCCTCAGGTTTTATCACGAATCGTGTTGGTAAGGTGAGTTAACGGCAGTTTTTTGGATGGAAGGACGTTTTCTGCAAAAAGTGGAGTAGGTGAGGATGTTAAATGCCAACATTTAGAATGTATGGACGTTTTGCACAATTACGTCAATAGGTAGGGACGTTTTGTGCTAATTACCCATTAAAGTTTGGAAGACATGTAGGTCGACTAAAATTGAATAAGTTTTCAAATCTTGGACACATTGATAATCAAATCTTGGAAGACATCTAGGTCGACTAAAATTGAACAAGTTTTCAAATCTTGGACACCTTGACAATCAAAACTTGGATGAAATTTAGGTCATACGTTAACTATAAACTGACGTATTTTATTCTCTTTTGTAGATGTGACTTGAGAGTTTTATGTGAGAAAAATTGTAATCCTAGCATCCTAATTGTTTTTCTTATTCTCTTTGTGGGTTGTACAAAGAGTAGAAATTGATGGGTGTGGTAAAGCTTATGATATTATTTTTCTTAAGATACTTGATGAATTTGGGTGGGTGAAATCTATATGATCGTAACAATTTTTCATATAGCGAAAGCTTTAATACTCTATAAATCTTTCATTATCTTTTATATTTTTTATGTTTTGTTATCTTTCTCTGAACAAGGATCTTATGGGTAATAAAGAAATTGGTCTCAATTCCCAACAGTGCTATCAGAGCATCAGGTCTTTTAGAGTGTTGGCGTACATAGAAGATATGTCTATCAAATATTATGTGGAAAAATTTGACGGAAGAATCAATTTTGGTTTGTGGCAAGTACAAGTCAATGATATTTTGATTCAATCTGGACTACATAAGGCTTTGAAAAAAAAATCAACCCCTATTTATGACAAAGATACTGAAAAATCCAGTATGAGCGATGAGGTTCGAGGTTTGAGAAGATTTGGATTTGAAAGCTACAAATACGATACGTCTATATTTGGCCAAAAATGTTCTTGCAAATATTTATGGAATATCTGTTGCAAAAGAACTTTGGAAAAAACTTGAACAGTTGTATCAAACAAAGTAGTCTTTCAAACTGGTTGTACTTGAAGAAACAGTTTCATTTTTTGCGAATGAATGCAGGTTCAAAAATTTTAGACCACCCGAGTGTTCGCAATAAGATTGTTTATGAACTGGAGGCTATTGGAGTTAAACTTGATGATGATGATAAAGTGTTAAGACTCATCTGGTCTCTTTCATCCTTCTATGAACATATCAAACCAATTTTGATGTATGGGAAAGAAACTGTGAGTTTTGAAGAAGTTACAAGTAAATTAATTTATGAAGAAAGAATGTTGAGTGGTGGAAATAATGTTTCATCTGAAAACTCATTACTTGTTGTTGAAAAATGGAAGAATAACAACTCCATAGAAAGAAAAGTATACTGTTGGAATTGTGGACAACCTGATCACATAAGAAAAAATTGTCCAAAAGGTGGAGCAGACTCGGCTAATTGCTCGATATTAGATACGGACAATATGTCACTCTTTACGAGAGATGATGATGTCGCTTGAGTAAATATTTATATCTTTGTGGCATGCGCTAGTTGTCATGATAGATGATGTGTTACTACTAGCGAGTCCATATGTTTGCACATGGACATTAGTTTGACATTAATGTAAGGTGTGTGGTGGAATTGATGTCAATGGCTGATGAACATCCAAATAAGTCAAGCAAGGGAGTTGTACCATAATATTTCAACAAATTTATTCGACATGAGCCGATAAAATTCTTAGAATTCGTTAATTCCAAGTGATTATACTTATATGATGGAGTATGTTAATTATTTGTTTTAAGAATTGAGATTATCAAAGTTTATCGATTTCTTTAAGTATCGAGATGAAGAATTGCAAAAGAGAATGAATTTTGACTCGTTTTTCGTCAATGTAGAAATTGTTGGGATATTTTCTCAAAATTTGTCAAAATCTTGGACACATTGGTAGTCAAAATTTGGAAGACATCTAGGTCGACTAAAATTGAACCAGTTTTCAAATCTTGGATACCTTGGTAGTCGAAACTTGGAAGACATCTAGGTCGAATAAAATTGAACAAGTTTTTAAATCTTGGTAGTCGAAACTTGGAAGAAATTTAGATCATACGTTAACTATAAATTGATGTGGTTTATTCTCTTTTGTAGATGTGACTTTAGAGTTTTCTGATAAAAAAATTGTAAGCAAGCATCCTAATTATTTTCCTTGTTCTCTTTGTGGGTTGTACAAAGAATAAAAATTGGTAGGTGTGGTAAAGCTTATAATATTATTTTTCTTAATATACTTGGAGAATTTGGGTTGGTGAAATCTATATGATTGTAACAATTTTTCATATAGTGAAAGCTTTGACAGTCCATAAATATTTCTCTATTTTTTATATTTTTTCTATTTTGTTATCTTTCTCTGAAGAAGGATCTTGTAGGCAACAAAGGAATTAGTTTCAATCCTCAACAACAAACACATGATAGAACACTCCTTTCCAGTTCCAAGTGCACAGCCCTCTCCCTCACCCGAGTCAACTCATGAATACAAAACCTCCATCTTCGAGTTAGATAGAGTCAGCTCTGATTCCAAAGACCCTTTCGAGTTTCAAGTTTTGGATGCACGAGCGAGTCTATCTCTTGGCGGCGCTCCATTGCCTCTTAAGAAGCCTTTGATTCAAAGACTTGAGGGTCTCAAGCTTCCCTGAAGCCTCATTATCCATAACTACTGAAAAACGTGTTGCAGAAATTGGACGAGTTCCTCTTTCTTCTTATGTGATTTCTCTTGGTGGGAGTGGGGCAGTTTCTTCTTGGTCATTGCTTTTATGACAAAGTCTTCTTTGCCTTGGTTTGTTATATTTTTACTTTTTTTTTTTTTATGGAAGATGAAAGGATGGAACACAAGGTTTAGGATCTGTTTGAGAGTTTTTTTTCCACCTATTTTGATTGATTTTGAGTGATATTGTTTATGAGAGGTTGAAAAAATCAGTGTAATATAATTTAGAGTGTATTCGATAATTTTTTGTCGTTTTTCTAATTACGTTCTAATTTTACTCTCTAAAATAATTATTTTTAAATCTAACATAAATCTAAAATCTAGGAATTTTGGCCCAAATAGTTCCTAACGTATGGCCTTATTGCGTTTTTTGTCTCTAACCTTTTATTTTTGGCTAGAAGGTCCCTAACATATTCCATTGAGTGCAAAAGTGATTTCTGTAGACAGATTCCATCCAATTCATCCGTTAGTTATGCACGTTGATTAAATTTCTTTTTATTGTAGGGGTAAATTGATAAATTCTTATATATAAAAAATAATAATTAAAAAAAATGATCACATTCTCACCCCACCCCACCATCACCCCCACCTAAAACTGCTATTAATAGCATGGGTGGGAGAAACTCTCCCCCCTCCATTTCTAACA
Source organism: Forsythia viridissima (assembly GCA_030279155.1). Taxonomy (NCBI): domain Eukaryota; kingdom Viridiplantae; phylum Streptophyta; class Magnoliopsida; order Lamiales; family Oleaceae; genus Forsythia; species Forsythia viridissima. The sequence continues at coordinate 45,022,626 of CM059038.1, read as the reverse complement.
TTGAGTTTTACTGCCATAAATTCTTTAACGGTATTAGTTGAGAAAACAAATGTTTTTCCCCTTTCTTTGCCATCATGTATATACTATTCATTAACCTGAAATTGGTTAGGCTAATGTCTATTTCACTATCCACTAAGCTTTCTTCTTGAATGTTTTTAGCTTCTTGAGATGATGGTCAGGAAATTTGGTGATTGTGTGTATTTTCAAATCGCTGAAAGAAGTATTTTACAAGAATGGTCAAGATTGTAAAGAAGAAGGCAAGTTTTCTTTCTATAATAGTTGGGATAATAACTTAAGCAATAAATGTTCTTTCCTTGTATTTGTAAATCACCTATGTAATCTGATGTGGTGTTTTGATTCCCCAAATGGCAATAGAATTGGAGGAGAGGTGAAGCCATTTTTCTGTAATACAAAACTTAACCCCCCTCCCCCCCATCTCCCACCACCACAGGTATTCTAATGTCATAAATGGTAGTTAAATGGAGAAATGAGCCTCGCATTTTTTGCTATTAATATCTGCTTTTCATTCTTCCACTTTTAATACAAAAAATATATCAAACTACAAATATCATATAAACACAAAATGAAAATAAAGATGAAGTTTCAAAAATTACTTGACAAGAGAGGCGGGTTCCCACTCCCCCCATTTTACTGCCATTAATGGCAGTAAAATGGAAATGGGGGTGGGGGGAGATGTCTCCCCATTTTTCTGTAATGTGGGGGGAGCCATTAATGATAGGGGTGGGCGTGGGTTGGGTCGGGTCGATTTTGGACCCAATCCAATACTTTTGGTTTGAAGAAAATTAAACCCAACCCGACCCGACCAGACCAAGCTTGGGTCAGGTTGACGGGTTGGGCCTGGACCCAAAAAAAAAGTTCACAAAATTAACATAAAAAAATGGCCTGGACCCATGATAAAGTACTCGAAGAAGAAGAATTCAAGAAAAAAACGTTTGCAGAATTTTTTGAATCCAATTGCTCTTTCGAGGACAACTCATAAATTTAGAGTGTTCATCATGGGTTTGAAGAAATCATCAAAATGTGATAAAACTGAGATCAACATCAAAAAAAATAAAGTATGATTCGGTGAATTGCAAAGTGGAAGAAGTTCTAGTTTCTTCCAATTTTGCCAGACATAAAAGCTTTAGAAGTAAATTTCTTGAAGAAATATGTGATGAATCTTCAATTTATGCTTCATCGAAGCAATCTTCAAAGGATTTTGTGCCCAAGAATTTGAAGCTAATCTCCCACAAGTATTAATCAAGAACAAAAAAATCGGAGTGTCCAAATACATGCCTAATCTCGCAAGTGTTGGGTTTTAGCGACGATTGACTTCTCCGATGATGGTCTGACATGCGAGCGGCTAGGCAACAGTGAGAAATAGAGGCAAGAAAGAGAGAGAGAGAGTTTGGGGTTGGGCTCGGGTAAGAGAGAATGAGATTAGGTTGGGATTTGGGATTTGGTTTCAATTATACAATTGTTGTTGTCTGTTGCTGTTTAATGCCCCCCAAATACTTTATATCCTGCCTCACCAAATGGATTAATGCACCTACACACTAGATGGCCACCTACCTGATGGTGTACTGGTTAAATCCTTAGGATCCGTACAAGATAATGTAAATATTTAAAGAGATAGTGAACTAAAACATGGAAATTTTATTTCACACGAAGGCAATAAGAGATAACTCTCTTTAGCTTATTTGATTACAACTCTGATTCAAATGGATCTAATGTCTTTAATGTAGTTTAGTTACAATACATTTGAAAGACTCAAGAAAATTTTTAAGAAAGAAAATTCTCTCGAAAACAAACTCTGTTAATGCCCCCCTTCCCCCATTTCCTTTTTTTTTTAGTAGGTGGGTTGGGTTGGGTTGGGTTGGGATAGGTTGAGTTTGGGCGGGTTACGAACCTAAACTGAAACCCAATCCAACCCGACCACCTTTTGTATGTTTGTACCCGAATCCAACCCAATTAAATGCAAAAACTGACCCAACCCGATCAAGTCGGGCCATGCGATTTTTGACGGGTTTTGCCCACCCCTAATTAATGGCAGTTTTAGGTGGGGATGAGGGGTGGGGAAGGTGATAATTTTATTTATTTTTTAGAGTAAATTCAATGTCGGTCACTGTTGTTGTACTTATGGGCTCTAAAGTCAAATGGTCAAAACTTAATTAAATTAAAGTCACATTTTAAAGCTAAAAGACCAATTTATCCTTGCAATTGCAAAAAAAATGCTAATTTAATGATAATGTTCTCTATGATACTGTTTTATTTAGATAATGTACATTTGTACATTTATACCATACTTTTATCTTTGATACTGTTTTATTATGATAATATTTAAATTTATGATACTGCTATTGAATACAAACACAATCAATGATCTTGTACTAATAATGGAGCATTTTAAGAAATATATCATTACTTCAACCATTAAAACATATTGTACTTAGTTGTATATATGATTTTGTTTTATCTTATACTTATACTATACTTTTATCTTTGATATATTTTTACTATGATAATATTTCAATATATGATGTTGTTATTGAATGCAAACAGTATCAATGGTCTTGTACTAGTAATTGAGCATTTTAAGAACAATATCATTACTTCAAGCAGTAAAACATCTCTACTTAGTTATAATGTTTTATCTAGAAAAAGTGTTATATATGATATTGTATCATTACTTAAACAATTAAAAATATATTGTACTTAATTTTATGTATGATACTGTTTTATTTATACTTTTATCTTTGATACTGTTTTATTATTATAATGTTTCAACTTATGATACTGTTTCAATCTGTGATATTGTTATTAAATGCATATAGTATCAATGGTCTTGTACTACTAGTGGAGCATTTTAAGAACAATATCATTATTTCAAGTAGTAAAACATCTCTACTTCTGATAAGGGAAAAGTTCCGAATGCGAAGCCCCCCACTTGTGTTAGAGGTCCATTGACTAGGCGGGTTGTAAATCGAGAGATGTGCACGAGTGGCAGGGACATGAGGGAGTGAGCCAACAGGCCAACCCCCAGGACAAACCCCTACAATATTTCAGTGAAAATCTGCCCCACACGAAAATCGAACATGCGTTGCCAGAAGATTTCTTCCCACGTCACCTCAGGCCTTACCAATTCGCCTATGCCTCTGGGGGCGTAGTAAAACATCTCTACTTAGTTTTATATCTGATATTGTTTTATCCAGATAAAATGATATGATATAAAACAATATCTGATATACTTATACCATACTTTTATCTTTGATACTGTTTTATTACGACAATATTTCAACATATGATACTGTTATAATCTATGATAATGTTATTTTATTGGGTTGTAGTTTTTGATAATGTTTTATTAAGATACTTTCATGTATGATACTAATATATAAAGATACATTTATCTATGATACTATTTTAGTATATATGTTACTGTTTAGACAAGAAAAATTAAAGAGGGTCATTTTAAGCTAAAGAGATGACTTCAAATGGCTAATTCTGAGCACGTATGGGAATTTTATACCATTTCTGTTATGATACTATTTTCTATAATACAATATCAAACAATACACAGGACTAACAACACAAAAAAAATAATCTAATGACCAATTTTCATCAGACTAACAACATATATCAAACTTTTTCATCCCTACAGAAATTCAAGTTGCTATTTACAGCGACAAATCATACCACAACCAATATACTTTCTAAACATTCGCTTCTACGCTCATCTCATCACAAACAATACACTTATACACCACAACCTCCAACACCTCCATCGCCCTTCTTGCCTAGGAGTTTTAAATCAGATTAATTTCTAGAGACATGAAAATAACAATTCTTAGCTCTAAGCAAATTGAGTTTATGAGCAAAATTCATTTACATGAGAAATAAAGCAAGCAGCTCAAGAACAAAAATAAATAGCAAAAGTTTCTTCAAAGATTCATCTGCATTGAAACCATCATTTGCCTGCTGAGGTTGACCAGTTTCTCTATAGACGTGGCTACCAGTACAAAGAACCAGCATTTCGAAAATGGTATCCTTATGTTGCACCAAATTCACTTGCCTTTGATACTCCATGAAGCTGAATGTTAAAAATAGGAGAAAACACCTCACTAAAACCAGCAGACATTCTAAAATTACCGAAGGTTGCAGATACCATTGGAATAAAACCATCCATGATTTCTAAAACTACGTTAGAAAAGTTACTTGCATCTAGTGGCGGATCTGTATCAGGTCTCTGCCTTGTTGTTCGATTAGGGATTTCAATGCCTGGAACAGATTTTGATCTCAAGTCACTTGGCATCTTTGCTCTGCCATATAAAGGAATCAACTTTTCCTCCCTCTTGTATTAGGGGCTTACAACAGGGCACTCATGAGATTGTGAGTGAAGTTGTGGCCATCTGTAGTGGCATGGCCAACACCAGACTTCAATATGCTTTTTTCTTTATTAAAGGAGCTGCTGGCGACTGCGGTGGCAGCAGTGGGAGCAGTGTCAATGGTAATGTTTGTAGCAAATATGAATTACATGGATACTTTTGGAATTAATATGAAAAATTACTTAAGAATACGATTTATTGACAATTTTAAAAATTGTTTTGATCTTATTTGAAACAAGTCACTTGTGGGTGACTTTTAGACAATTTTTCCTATTTTTTTATTTATATAAGAATTGACCAATTTCCTCCTGCAATAAAAACAAATTAAAAAAAAAATTCAATTCACACACCTAACAAAAGGAGGAATTGGATGGAATCCATCCACATGGACTACTTTTGCACCTAATAGAATAGGTTAAGGACCTTATAGACAAAAATAAAATGTTAGATACCAAAAACACACTAAGGCCATACGTCAGGACCATTTGCACCAAAATCAAATACATGTTTCATTCTTCATCTTCATTCTAAATGCACATTTTGCGTCTTCTTTCCAAACAATAATTTTTTTATGTGCTATTGAATTATTTTTGAAAATTCTTGCAGTCGAATATATATTTATATCCAAATTTTTACATACTTCATATTATTTATACACTTACTTTTTGAATATATGGTTATATATGTAATTTTATTCTTTAAAATTTTTTTTAGAATCGCTAGATAATAAACTTTCAAACATGAATTTGACTATTTTAAAAACTGCTAGTAAAACCTCCCAAAATCGAACCCCTCATAAATACCCAAAATTAATACTTTAAAAAACCCTTATAACCAGTACTCTAAAACTTCCAAACAGGCTCTTAAAATTTTCAATATACTTTCTTTTCTTCTTGTTTTTGTTTTATTAAAATGTAAGGGCAATTCAATCTTTTTAATTGCATACTAATAGCATATTTGGATGTAAATAGTTAGTAGGGACAAATAGCGTTAATTAATGAAATATTAAAATTAAAGTAAAACAAAAAAAAAGTTGGAGGCAAAAATGTAATGAGGGTCAAAGTAGAAAATAAAAAGCATAATTTATGCTATGGTAGTTATATTTGCACCACACTTTTTGTTTGTTCCACTACATTTTAATTGTAATAAAAATCTCTAACCTTTGTTCATCGTTGCATTTGTGCTTTCATTTTTTTTTATTTACTTAACTTTTAATTAATTAATATATCTTGTCCCTGATATAAGTTTCTGTCTAAATATTCTATGAGAGTGCTTTGAAATTATGGACAAATATTTTATCGAATATTTTTATTTTTTATTTTTGCTTACTTAAGATATAGGAAGTAAATAAATTTTTTTATGTTTTCCTAATTAATTTTTAAGCAAAAATTATCATTAGTGACAAATATATACTAATTAATAGAAAGTTAATAATAAGAACTACGGAAAAAAAAAAAAGTTGAGGATATAAATACGATAATAAACAAAGATTGAAAGCTTCACTACAATTAAAATGTAGTATAGCAAATAAAAAATGTATTGTAAATATAATTACCTTAGAGCATTTCCAATACATTCTATGGATTGCTGCTATATAGGTGGCACAAATACTGGAAGACTTCTGATCTACATGGTACTGATGTCTAATGAATAGACATTCAAATTCAAATGTAGTCTCAAATGTATTATATGGATTGCTATCTAGGTGAATTTTATTTTATTAAAATAAATACTAAATTATATTTAAATATGCATATGAAATTTAAATATTGCTGACAGCATGTCTAATGGAGGATCTAAAATTAGACGAAGTGTTAGACATTATGATTTTTTTCTGCCACGTCAGCTTGACAGAGTACGTGACAATTTGTGTTGAAAAATAAATTTTATAAACATTATCTATTTTACGTATGTAATTGATATTTTTTACAATTCATGGCTGCACAGAAGATGCTTTTACCATCGTTTATTGGTAAAATTATTTGAATCTTGCATTGTTGGTTCTAACCTATTATCTCAATAGTAACTTGGTCCCCAACTTTTTGTCATAATTGTACAATAAGTCCTTGATAATGAAATTCATTTGAATTTTTGTTAAATTTTGACATGGCCCTCTTAAAAACACATCTTATTAAATTTCTGACACTATTCTAAATTGTAAATCATAACCTAGTTTTGTAAAATTGAACATGCGACTGTCGCATAACGACTTAACAAGGTTTTGATAGTTTTTAATTGTGCAACCACTAAAATGTATTTGCTCCTTTTCACAGGTTGGCAATAAGTTGGAGACTAATGATGCAATTTTTCCAAAATTATAACTTCATAATTGCACAAAACTTGGATTTGGATATATATATATATATAAAAATTGAGTTTGACTTCGTTATATATAGTAATTCTATTTATCAGTATTAATTCATCACCGATCTAGTCTATGTGACATGGAGCCATTGCCACATTATCTAATAAAATTAAAATACACTTTATTAATTGGACAATATGACAATAATTCATGTTACCACATAAACTGGGATCACTTCCTCATATATTCTCATTTTACTTTTTGTATGTAGATGATATTATTTTGACAAGTAGTAATTCTTCTACGCTCCATCAATTTATTCATATACTTTTGAAATCCTTTGCCATGAAAGGTAAATGCATTGTTCATCTTTTTGAGCAAAACCTTGGCATGCTATGTTCTATTTAGAACAAGAAAGCTCTTAAATTCAAAGGAGTTGAAATAGAGCAATAATATATAATATTAAGTTGTCTGCTTTAAAATAAGCTTTTATAGTTTGAACATCAAACCCCCTTCACTACCAAAAATCATTAAGTATAGACGTTTGTGTAGTGGCCTAATGTTAGAGAATAGAGAAGCATAACTCGTTTGTCCAATTCGCCATCAACCCTAATCTCGAAACTCCCCTTCATCTATCTATCTATCTATACATACTTGAAAACTAGAATTGAGACTCGAGAATTGAGGGTCCCAAAAAAATATGAACTTCAAATATAAATTCAAACAAATAAAATAAAAAAATATTAGTGTTACTAGTTGCAATCTTGTTCTCAATAGTGACTTATCATAAATGCTGATACTACATTTATATTCCAAAATGAAAACCTAGGAATGATAATAATCTACTTTCTGAATTTCTAAAGGTTTTATACTTCAAGCATTACAGTAAGAAAACTCAATTAAATGCCCTGGGTCCTAGATAGAGTTGTGGCGATTTGTACAAGTTTCCTCGTAAAATATACAAACGAAGAATCTTCACAATGTCCACAATCAGAAATTCCAGGAATGAATATTTACCTCGTGGTGGTCTACGTGTGTGTGTTGGGGAGGGGGGGGGGGGGGGGGGGGGCTGTTGCAAATAAACAGTTATGGACATCTTACAATTTCTCCACCAGATGCAAACTAGGCAAAATCACGCAATAGCAGATGTAAAATCATTGAATAGGTGATGATCAAATATTCTTCACAGCCAAATATCATTGAAAAAATACAGTGGAATTTCCCTGGAAACAAGTCAGTCCTCTTCCTGGGTCCAAATCTTCACAGTCTTGTCATTTCCAAGAGAACCCGATGCAATCATATTCTTAGTCGGGTGACATGATACCGATATAACTGCGTCTGTGTGACCTTCCAGCTTTTGAACTATTTTACGGGACTGAAGCTCCCATAAGTATACACAATTATCCTCGGAACCACTTACAATGTACTTACCATTTGTTAGAGAAAATGTTGAGGCAACGCAATATTTAGAGTTAGCATGGCCTGTGTAAGTTTTCAGAAACTTTCCCGTATTGAAATTCCAGAGCCGCTGCAAACACAGAATCCAAGATTTAGACGGAGAACAGGAAATAGGACGCATTTGCAAACTATATTCATAACTTTCAACGATGACAGTAATTACCGACTATTAACTAGTAGCTCTATGTCTGGTCAGCAACAGACATTCAGAAGACTCACATACAGCAAACTAGGCAATTAATTTAGATAAATCCGCAAGAAAAACACGACCTCGATCGAATATACGAATTGCCAAATGATAGTGAAGACGTTATTGGCAGCTGTGGTGTAATTGTGACTCAGAGACTACCTCAAAGACATCTTTAAAGACAAGGAAGCCTCTGATTTGGAAGAAACGCATTGAGAAATGTTTTTGCTGAAGCAAGATTTTGATACGTTCGGGTTAAGGGATAGATGGGATCATGAATAGTCAACACCTACCAGCTTCAGCAGATCATATCCATTCCCTTGTCCAAAACAACCATTTTCGCAGGTCAACCCTAAAATCTTAACTTTTAGTTAGTATTACCCCCAAAAATAAATACATTTTTTTACACCAAGAGGCACGCATTCATTGTCTCATGATTTCATTTTCCACGAAGAAATGGTGTCATACACGTGACTTGTTTTAAATACTTGTACTATAAATATGTATGATGGTTGATCAAATACAGGGATTCAGAATAAAATTAATGGACCGAGTAGGAAACTTTACAATTTCATCAATGCAAATGTCGTGTAAAGCTATGACTAGAAGCAGTAATTCAAGGGAACATTAGGGTTGGGCTCCCCAATCTTTCACGTAGTGTGATTATGGGTCCCAAATTTTCAAAAGTGAGGTTCTAGGCCCCCAACCCATTTAAATTTGTAAATATAAGTTCCCATGTGACCATCAATCTAAATTTTAAAATCGCATGCAACTTTCACGTGACTTGAATCCGAGGGCAAAATCATCAAATCACTTAACATTTCTCTCCAATTCAATAGAAAATTGCGTGCAATTTTAACGTCTGAATTGACGGTTTGCTTCACGTAAGGACCCAAAATTCATAAATTTAAATAAGCTGAGGACTCATAACTACCCCACGTGAAAGGTTAGGGAGACCAACCATAATTTTCCCATAATTCAAATATATGCTTTGCTATTTTACAAGTATTCTATATCGATTACCTAGTTAATATTGTTGATTAATTTGTGACATGACGAAGAAGCCACATAATATTGCCGTTGAGCAGGATACATGATGCCATAAAATTGAAGAAATCAATTTGTATCGCCGAATCAATAAAAAGAGTGTGCACTATGATATAGCTTTTCAAGCAGCACGCATACGAGGGGGTTCCTCAATTTGCTAAATACTTTCAAGGATTCGGCATACATATAACGAATTGGATATTGTGGCTCAGAAGCAAACATATAGTCTCACTTTCTTGCATATGGAAGATTTTGCAATAATGTCAGCCTAAGATAAAACTTATTCAATATAAGTGATAATGAGCTTTTTGTTTCTTTTCGTAAGTTGGCTTTCAATAATTAGGAAGAAATTTGAGTAACGCTGTATATGAGACCTGCCCTAAGAAATTGTTCTCCTTCAAAGCTTGACAAATATCCACCTAGATTCTGTACAAGTGGGGAGGAATCCCTACTTCCAAAAAAATAAAAAAAAATAAAAAAAGTAAAAACAAATTTTAATCTGCAAGCCTTAAGTGAATGGTTTATAACCATTCAGCTGCCAATTCTACATGAACCTGGTGTTAACTAGTTGACGTTTCACTATATTTGTCAACAAGCTTGTAACTCCGGTAATCAATGTTTTCACTGCAAGCCGGGTTGTCTATTTCACTACGAGCAGCATTTGATATAGCTCTGAGGATTATAGTTCTCCCCGATTTTTGAAACACATTATTTAATGTGAATTGAAATTTACCTGGAGCCCCCACTTACATTGAATAATCTTGGAGGTCAGTGTTTCCAAATATTTGAATTTTTTTTAGATTTAAGGCATGACCCTTGTATATTTGAGAACTTTACAAGCTCAAAACTAAAAAAAGAATAAAATCAGTTAAAAGATTTTGGATGTGCTATGGTTCAATTTTTCTGTTTTTCTCCTCTTCATGTTAATTTGTTTTCATAACTATTTTTGCACAAACAAAAACATGTGGGTAATTTTTGGTTTATATATAATAAGAACTTTAATACAAAGCTGAGTGGCTGACCAATCACATTACCCTCAGAACTTTTTTCTTGACCCATTTTGCCAAATTTTGACTTGACTTGTTTCTTCAAAATCTATTCTCATTAGTGTATTCCGATGTTTAAAAAGGCTGAATCGATGGCATAAGCCTCAAGAGACACCAATATAATTCAAGAGAATATTAAAATACAAAAACATGCTCATAATAAACAATAATGATCTTAAAAATCATAATTAAATATTATTTAATGGATGCAAATGAGAAAATTTATAACCCCTGACTATTCCATGAATATGTGAATTGGAATTTTCAAGGTTTTATTTTAATATAGTGGGGGCTTTTTCTTAAGTATAAGTTACCAATATGAATTAATTTGGGTTAATTAGCAATATTACTTTATTTTAAAATTGTACATGTAATTGAATAGTCATAAGTGTTGACAAGCAAGCATTTCCTACAAGATTTGAAGATTCCATGAGTTCATTAACTTGTGGCTTCGAGGAAATTCTCTATTCTAGGCATAACTAATTATTCATTAATAGGGGAAGTATTGAATCATAAGGTGATCTGGATGCTTTTCTATAGAGTGTTTGATTTAAGAAAAACTGTGTACAATAACATTGGATTTTTTTATTTTTATTTTTTGGAATTTTTAATGAAACAAGAGTTTTATGCAAGTGGGCAATAATAATAAGTGGTTTTAGCATATTGGTAGCATTACTTCAAATTTCAGGCATAAATGTTCCTGTTCAATACATGGAAATGCATGTGATTTTACAAGTTGCCATATGCATGTGTTTATTTTTCTAAAGAACACGAAAGTGTAGTCATAACACAAAAAGAAAAGTGAGGCAAGAAATTACAATACAACAAGTCCACCCACCACAGAAAGTAGACTGATGCAAGAAAATGAGATAGATGAGGATTCTTGAAGTTAATGGAGCAATTTGTATTAAACAACAAAAGGTTCTTATAAGACCTAGCAATCAGAGGATCACAGTTTTAAATACATCTACAATAAAGCACTCCATACAATCCTCAATACAATTCACAGCCCAATTAACTCCCTGTCAAAATATTTAATTACTTTTTACTTAAAATTTCAAACACACATCTATAAGCAACCAATAAAAGTTATTAAATGTTCAATTTTTAGCCAAAAAATTTCTCAAGAAGAAAGAGACTCACCAGGGTATTATCCAAAGTCCCCACAAGAATGAACTTCCCATTTGGCGAAAACTTGACGAAACTAACAGGAGGATGCTCGTCATCGATCAAAGTCTTCATACAATGCCCAGTAGAAGCATCCCAAATCCTACACAATCCATCATAGCTACTGGAAACAATCATAGTCCCGTCATGATTAAAATTAACCGCGGTCACAGGGTCCGAGTGGGCGGGGAGGACCTTAAGACACTTTCCAGACTTCACATCCCAAATGCGTACAGTCTCATCAAAGGAACCGGAGGCAAGCATGTTTGAGTGAGGATTAAAATTCAAGCAGAACACGTAATTAGCGTGTCCATTTAGAGTCTTAATGCAGGACCCGGTGGCGACGTCCCAGAGGCGGATGGTGCAGTCGTCGGAGGCGGTGCCGAGCAAGCGGGAATCGGTGGAAAAAGCCACGTCGGAGATGCCCTGGTCATGGCCCTTGAATTCGTAGTGAGTAACAGTGGGGGAGGCGACGGAGTAGGTGCGGGCAGTCTTGTCGGCAGAGGAGGAGGCAAGGAGGCCGCCATCGTCGGAGAATTTGATGCTGGAGAGAGCGCGTTTGTGGCCGGTGAGGGTGTGTTTGAGCTTGTAGGGTATGAAGGATTCTGTTGGCTCTGTCGTCGTTGCCATTGCGTGCGTGTTTGTGTATGTATGTGGGATTGAAAGTTGAGAATGGGATTTTTGAGGTATTTGCAGTTGCAATTGAGTTGCAGTATGCGTACCTGTGTGTTCTGGGATAAAAAGTGGAGAATGGGGTTTTTGAGGGGTGGTTTTGCAGCTGTAGTGTGCGTGTACGTTAAACTCGACTTGTGCACTTAAAAAGATTAAAATCTATCAAATATCATATGAGAAAACTCTTATAAATTTTGCTTGTACAAGACAACACAAGGAAGCGGGCTTCCATTCGAAGACTGATTTAATAAAATATTCAAATAGAAATACGCAAGTAAAGTTCTAAGAAAATTATCAAAATTATATTTGTCCTAAATCTCAAGGCTATAAGTTAAAAACTGAACCTAGAGAGGATCCAAGAATTTAGCTGGCGGGAACTGAAATTCAAAAAAGTCAGTGTAATATAATTCATAAAAAACCTGCAAAATTTATTAAATGACATTAATTATTAAAGTTGTGCCTGACAAGATCTTGAAGCCGGCAAGGTAACAACAATCCAATAATAAGCTCCAACAGTTTCATTTTAATATAAACTATTATCAATAGCAATTACCAAATAAATGGAAAAAAAAAATATTGTGATGTAATGGCAAGCAAAGTACCTGTTTATGTAGCAGTGTGAAATTGGAGCAACTAGCAACGAGCAACCAAGTTTGGAAGCTATCAAAACAAGTATATTTCAGTTATTTTTAATTATGTTCCACTACGATCAGCAAAATCTTCGAATTCTACAATTTTGAAATGGTACAAACAAGTCGCAAAGAATTTGATAATTCTAGAAAGTAGGCATGCTGGATCAAGAATTTTTGCTTAGTTAAATCCAAGTTAATGATGAATGCCAAGTAAATAGGCAATTTGATTTTGCTGCAATGTTACTCCAATCAAAGGGGTCTACATTAGCACCTATTAAAACCAATTTTACACTTGCCAAATAGCATGCTATCAACTAATTTCGAATAGATATCAAGAATAATGTAATCAGAAGCAGAACACACAAGAAAACCAAATGAAAATTCTCCATCCTCAGTGGAAATAATAGAAACCCTAATCCACAATTAAAAAAAAAAAAAAAGAACAAAAAAGAAAACAAAGGATCCATAGAGAATAAACTCTTTCCTGTAGACAGACCTTTCCGGTGCCGGTGAAGTATTCGTCCGGATGCAGACTTGGGGAGGAAATTAGGGTTTCAACTGGGAAATTGGGATTGGGGATTTCGGGAAAATCGATCGGGTGAAATTGAAATTCAGGGCTGGTTGGGCTTCGGGCTGGAAATTGGGCTTGGTCTGTTGGGCCAACTAGTGGTTCATTTAGTTGAGAAATTAGTTTAGGTCCATTTGGAGTTTGTGCCGGGGCTAGACTGGACTGCCCTTATCCACCCTGATCATACATATTAGATGTGGTAAAATTGGCCCAGTCCGAGGGTCGGCCCATATAGCCCGTCTTTTTGGATTGGGTTGGCCCTAGCCCAAATAAAACTGGGCCAAGATGGCCCAGCCCATCTAGCCCGTGGGCTAGTTGGGCTGGCCCAATTTTGATTTTGATTTTAATTTTTTGATTTTTTTTTTTTTAATATTTTGGGCTCCTTAACACTATTTAACTTATTTTGTGAATAGCTCCAATACATAATTCAAATAATATCAAGGAATTTTTTCATAAATAAACCACTTTTTAAAAATAATTCTAATTTTATAAACTTAACAAATTTATTCTAAAAATACTACATTCTTAAAATTATATTAATTAATAAAATAATAAATTAAAATCAAATCTATACCACAAAATATATATTTTCTCGTGAATTCACTTAAATTTGCATTTGAGTCCTTGATCATTTGCACAATAAGTCCTTCATCTTTATAAAAGTTTCACTTTAGTCCCTATACTTCCTCTTTCATTTCAATTTCGTCCTCTTTTATTTGCAACCTAAGTCCTTCAACTTTTAAATTTTTGCAACTTGATCCCCATATTTATACTTTTATATTAATTTAGTCCTTTATAGTATCACTATTTGATATATATGTTACAAATGATATTGTGTATAAAAAATTTATTTAAAAAGAAAAAAAAGAAAATTAAAGATAAGTTGGGCCAATGGGCTGGACTGGGCTAGCATATTTCTGACCCATACAAAACTAGGCTGGGCCAGCCCAATCCAGTTTCATGTGTGACCCTGTTCTGGCGGAGCGCATTTGCCAGCTCTAATACATATTCACAAAGTGGAGTCGCGCTGAATGGTCGGGTGATCCGATAAATTTATATGAATAGCCGTTGACTCATTTTATAAACAAATTATCAAATATATCCATGTATTTTCTTTTATTACATTTCAATAATTTCAAATTATTGAAAAAATGCAGATTTCGAAGGTTAAAATCCAACTTATTTCAAGGTTGAATCCAACCAATTTCATCTCTGTAAGAAATTTCATTTCAAAGTTAGAATGTCATCTATTTAAATTCTTGCAAAATGTATGTTAATTCTTCTTTTAATTTATGGTAGAAATTGTGGATTTTATGGTATAAATTTATGGTATAAATCATAAAAATATGTATACATTTGAATATGAATTGTGCTTTTTTGCTTTAAATTTCTGTAAAATTGAGTCAATTTGACATGGATTAATTGAAAAATCAGTTTAACATGAACAGACCTCAACATAGGTATGTTAAAGCTAATTGTGGCCTTAACGAACTGTTAACAGACCATATGTTAACGGACTATTAAGAGATTATTTGTTAACATAATGTATCGATAAGAGTATTTGAGTCTTTTCTTTGTAAAAGAAACATTTACAACTTAAATTTTATAAGTTAGATTATTTTTCCATTCTGTTTGTTTGATTCGATCTTTTAGCCAAAGCGGCCTATTTACAAGTCAAATGACAAGTTGAGTTATTTAAGTAAACAAAATACAATCCTTGGGGATGTCAACACGAGGAAGATTAAATTTTGAATTTATTAGTTTAATTTTATTTTAGAACATATTTGATAGAGTTTATTTTAATTTTTTTAAAATTTATTTCCAACTACGTATTTTATAAAATCTATAATTTTTATCAATTTTTCATTCGTACATTTCATCAATTTTTATCAAAATCTCTTTAAAAATTACTTTTAAACTCTAACGAAGTCACTTAATTTCTTTCAACTATTATCAATTCAATAGTAAGAGCCTGATCTCTTAGCCATAGTGGATAGGAGATATAATGTCCACTGATAATGTGGTTAAACATGATTGGTAGAAATCATGAGTATGAGACCATGAACTACCAACTATGTGATGTCACCTCAGCGTGAATATTATAAGTAGGTAAAAGATCAAGTACCTTCAATAGCATTATCCTACATTGCGCCATCTGATTTAGTGATGTCAGCCGGGCCATTTAATGTTACTCCCAACACAACTGTGCACGGGCTTTGTTGGCACACAATTCCAACACCAACGCTATAGGCCACTTTGGTTAAAAATGTCATGTCAAACAAGTTAAATAAAAAAAAGAGTTTTTTTCATTTTTCCAGAAATAACCACAATAAATAAAATATTTCTTAAAAAACTGTCATATTTTTTTATTCTAAAAATACTGTTTTTTTATTTTTGTAACACTTGTTGTTACATACATTTGTTATTTTAGTTATAATAAATGTGTTACATATGTTATTAACAAACATAACAAATGTAACAACAAGTGTTACAAAAATTAAAAACAGTATTTCTAGAATAAAAAAAGTTAAATAATATTTTTAAAATTATTTTATATTTTGTAGTATATGGTATTGAAAAGATTTCTTTTATAAAAAATAACTTAAATACCCTCATTAATAATATCTGTTAACAAAATAGTCTATTAATAAAATAGTCTATTAATAAAATAGTCCGTTAACAAACCACTGGTTTGTTAAGACCATACCATTAACAGACTAGAGGCCTATTAATAGACCTGTGGTCTGTTAACATATTTCTGTTAAAGACTATTAACAGACCAAATCTTAACAAACCATGAGTTTGTTTCAATTAACTCATTTCAAATGAATTCGTATTTATAAAAATCTAAAGGATTTTTCCATAAATAACCACAATAAATAAAATATTTCTTAAAATACTGTCATACTTTATTTTATTATAAAAATATTGTTTTTAATTTTTATAACACATTTTGTTACATTTGTTATTTTAGTTACAATAAATGTGTTGCATTTGTTATTTACTGTTACGCCCCAATCCCACGTGGACAGGAAAATCCCACTTGGGCTCCACGTGTGCGCAGTCAAGATCAATCGATGATATTTGTGCCGAGCAAGTTAGACAACTGAAGCTGTTTGTGTTGAGGAGGTTAGACAACCGAGGCTATTTGTGCCGAAGAGGTTAGACAACTGAGGCTGTCAAAGTTCGACCCTGATTGCGTGTTAACTTCTCTTTGACACACTGTAAGTCAGACTCGAAAGACTGATGGGACAGCATGCAAAATGCAGTTTATCACCGTCATAGCCTTTTAGGTTGCGGCTGAAAGAGACTCCCGTATTAATAACAATAATGTGACACCCAAGATGTGACTCTAGAGCTATATGGATTGAGCTACATGTCGCGAATCAAAGGGTGGACAATCTAATAGAATTTGTTTATAAATACCTAACTCATTTCCACAAGAAGTGGATGTAAAATTTTATTGCTCTCATAAGAAGTATCAAATCCTCTATACTAATTATTCTTCAAATATCATAATCACCTGGGAAATAGTTAGTTAGGGGTCCTCAAACTATTACCTCGATCATAGTGTGTTTCTCTTTATCTTTTGTTATCTACCCACCCGGTCCTAGGCTTAACTACATGGTTGAATAAACCACGTGACAGTCCAAGCAAGAAGAGAAATACACGTAGGAAGAGGAGGCGTGGAGTTCCTATTGACAGACATTTTTGGAGGTCAACATTTACAAACATAACAAATGTAACAAGTGTTACAAAAATAAAAAACAGTATTTTTAAAATAAAAAAAGTTAGATAGCATTTTTTAAATTATTTTATATTTTTGGTGTATGGTGAAATTATCAAAAAATCTAAAGCAAAAATCACAATTCATATTCAAATGTATACATATTTTCGTGAATTATACCATAAAATCTACAATTTCTACCACAAATTAAAAGAAGAAGAAATAACATATATTTTACAAGAATTTAGACGAGTTAGATTCTAACCTTGAAATGAGATTTCTTATATAGATGAAACGAGTTGGATTCTAACCTTGAAATAAGATAGATTCTAATTTAGAAATCTTCTCTTTTTGAGCAACAATAGATTAATTTGAAATCGTTTGAAATATAATGAACGGGAAAGAAAAAAAAAAGATATATTTAGTAATTTGTTTGTAAACTGGGTCAACGGCCATTCAAAAAATTTGTCGGGTCACCCGACCATTTAGCGCTATTCTCACACAGCTATATAGCTGTAGGTGTCGTCAGGGACAGGGAGGAGGGGCGGCTTGACTATTTTCCAGGGGGAAGGCTTGTGCAGGCAGTCAGGTCCATTTTGAGACCACCTTCTCTTGCCGTGGTGATGCCCTCAGAAGAATTAAATTTATTCACCTGCTAGTCTACAACTATAATACCAATCATTTCATATGGAACAATTTGTACCAGTTAGCTCAACTAGCGTCTTGGAAATGGAGGGTAGTGTGCAATAACAATGTCAGTGATCTTCCTCTGCCAAAATGATAAAACTGCACTTGTGTACAAAGTCTTAGAACTACAATCCTGCTATTTGACATACCAATTGTACAAAATCATGTCTAACTAGCTCTTCCAGTTCTATAAGCCATCCCAAAATCCCCCAGCATTCCAAAAGAATAAAAGAAAATGAATTGAATCGACAAACAATCAACAGATCACCTTTGGCTGCGACAACTATTTGACTACTCTACTCCTAACACCACCTACCCTATGTACATTTGGAGGCCACAGAAATGGAAGAGGAACACACTATCTAAAATTCACTGATGTTCTGTTCTGTTGAAAATTGGCCAGATAAGAATGAAAGACAATAGAGCTCTAAAAGTGATCTGCCTGGAACTTGGAAGTAAGACGCGAAGGCAGCATTTGGGAAATATTTTGCTGGGTGAGGGATAGAGCATTTGGAGAAAATTGCCGACAGTTGAGCCTACTGGAACCTTGTGCCACTTGACTATATCCAAAAAGACCTCGGGTTATCTCTTCATGGTGCACCATCACTCCTTTGTGAGGATCCCAGGTGCTACTCATTTCAGCACGTGAATTCTTCTGTCCTTCCTGTTTATTAGTGTGTGTCCATGTATCCTGTTTGGAACATTTACAAGTTAGCACCAAACAGATATCCGGAACATGTGATTAAAAAACTAGAAACTTCGTTTTTTTCCAAATGTGGCTTTGTCTGTAGGACAAATTTATAACAGTTGATAATATGAATACCTGCTGCTGCCGCCGCCGCCTGGAGTTTCCAGTTAAAGATGAAGTTGATCTACCACTCTCACTGTATGGCGAGTTATGGCTTCTCATTTGTGGAAATGAATAGCACAAGCCATGAGAATGTTGGTCATGAGAACCAAAACCCGTACCTGGCTGGTTGCTGTGCCAGTGCTGATGGGCTGATGAGGAATAACCATGAGAAATGTAATAAGATGAAGTGTGGTGCTCTTCTTGGCAAAATGCACGAGGAATTTTCTGATTTTCAAAATCAAAAGATCTTGAACTGAACTGCTGGTCTTGTGGAAAGATGCAAGGTGATCCTGCACCAGACTGATCGTATGGAGAACAAGATAGCGGAGTATATCTTCCATACTCCAAACTTGGTGAATGACTCCAGTCAGACACCCTAACTGGCTGTTTCACTGTCAAGTCTTCAATAGATCTTCCTTGCTGTGCACTAAGCTCTAATACCTGCTTCTCATCGAGTCCTAAGCTCATGATCAGACTCCATAGATTTCTGTGTGCTTCTCTTTGGTTGTAAATAATTTGATCTCTCATTGCCATTTCAAACTGAAGCTCAGTATTAGCAATTCCCTACATATGTTAACAGTATCAATTTAAAGGCTTTGTACATAGGGAAAAAGGAGGAAAATTGCCCAGAGTTGAAAGTGAGCCATCTTTCTGAACTGAAAAGAACATCATGCGTGATCAACAAGGAAAAGGTGGGGAAAATGATATTTCCATAGAATCAACTTTGAGAGTATGTTTGCTATTGCTTATAAGCATTTGTAAGCTTATCAAACATCATTTTTATCCACACATTTCTTAAGACCCACAACTTTTACCCACTTTTTGTCCACATATTCCGTAGGACCCACTGCTTATAATCTATAAAAATCTTTACCAAACATACTCTGAAAAGAAAATTTATTAATTATATTTCTTCTGACAAGAGTTGAGGCATGAAGAAAGGATTGCCAGATTGAGGTTTCTGTCAAATGAAAATGTTGAAAGTAAACTAAAATGTACTCCAGTATATCACAATATTTTTTTACCAGCAGCCTGTATTGACTGAGAATCCGCAAATAAGTTTTGTCCCCATTGTTTCTAATGGACGCCTCGATCATATTTTGTAGTTGGCACCTGTGCTCCTCATTTGCTTCAATTTCCTGTGCAATGCAGAAATGGCACTCAGTAATAATGTTTGTGAACAGGAGATAAATATAGAAGACATGGAACAATTGGGGGTATCACCTTCTGATAACTGACACCAAGCTCATCATTGTCACGAATGTTATCAAGAATCACTTGACGCCGTGCTTGTAAAGCCAGTACAACTGCTCCATCTTTTTCAATAGCCTGTAATGATAACAAATGATAATGCTTTAAAATAGACTACTCAAATTAGTATTCAATATAAAATGAACTCCAAAAATTTAGATAGAACTACCCCTAAAAGAAGTGATAGGGGAGAACAAAGGGACAATACTGACTGTTATGCAGTAGAGTTTGAAAATGCATAGTGCTCTTGAATCTTGCAAGAAGCAAGAAAAATTGGCTGAAGAATTACAGGGCCAACATTCAAGATTTGCAGCTTAGATATCAAAGAATCTGTAATGTCCATCATATAACCTGTTGTTTTGCAATAGCATCGTCAAGGTGTTGGAGTTCAGTGCGATTGCGGAGGTTAGTTTCTTCAAGCTCAAACAGAGCCTTCTGTAAATTTATCCTCTCCTGGACATTTTCACTAGTTTCTTGGCTCAATACGTTCAACCACGAGAGTTCATCATCTGCTGCTTTTTCAGTAGGCTTGGCACTTAGTTGTGAGTCTTTTTCAGCTAATTCCTTCCTCAACCGGCTAACCTCACTCTGTAAAAATCAATATTGCGTCCGCTTATGTTAGACAAGGAACTATAACCCAAACAACAAAGATGATAAAAATCAATAATTACCTGAAGACTTTCTATCATCCTTTGGTAGTCTGATACATGAGCATTGACCGTACCTATATTTTTCTGAAACGCATGGTAATACTTATGAATATACACGTTGATCAATTTAAGCTAATCCAGTTATCGGGACATTAAGCACAAAAGAACAAGGAAAATGTACTTCAATAACCTAAGATCAGCTATAATTATAAGAATATACAGCAGATAGACTACATGATAGATATGAATCATCAAATTAAGAAGTTACAAAGTCAAAACTGGGTCTTACATCGTCAAAATGAAGAGATGCTTTTTCTCACCTGGATATGCGTCTTAATTTCCTTTGCTCGGTCAGCATACTTCAAAGTATTGACAGTATGGTGATACTGACTGTCAGCTGGTGATACAGTGGCTATCATTATTGTTTGAGAATTACCACTCAGGCCATCTTTAAGAATTCGCGTCAACTTGCTGGAGGAAAATTCAGGTTAGCTACAGTTGCTGGAGAAATACATAGTACAATCATAATAAATGAGCAACCTATTGCAGTTGTTTGTGTGCATGTGAGAGACAGAGAGAGAGAAACCTGTTGCGATAAGGAACATAAGCTAGACCCTTCTTCTGTTGTTTACCCAAAGCGTTTATGCAATTTGCCAAAGCAAGAAGTGATCGATTGATATTGGCACCATCTCTCAATTTTTGGCCCGCATTGTTTGTTTCAGATGCTCGTTCACTGCATTATGAATTTCATAATAATGATTGCACATCTTTAAGTAAAGCAGGACTGGAACCATAGGGAAAAAATAACAGAATAGAGGGCAACCTGCCGGCAAGATCCACAAGTGCAAGTTTTCCCCTAATAACCTGATTAGAATACTTCCTTCGGTGTTTCCTTGTCACACTTATCTCCAAGACTGCATGTGATCTGTCCAATAGACATTAAACATGTGACAAATCATGGAGAAAAATAATCTGCTATAACTAGATCGCCAATATCATTGAAAAAAGGGCACTTCTCATTGTCTTTTGCAGTTACCAATGCAACTTTGCATAGATCGGCTCTTGGACTACTCCCGGCAATGTTGGATATTGTAATGGATTAGTTTCGAGTAACATTATAAAGAAGCAGACTGTGAGGTCCAAAGAGGAAGCCGGGTGTCAAATAGGTAAAATAAGTGTATAAGAAATTGCTAATATAATTGCAAAATAGGTTGAGTATTCGAATTGAACCCCAAAGATGCAACCTTGGCCATGAATCAATACATGAAGTGGAGAACAATGAAAAAAGGCTTATATATGATTCTAATCATGCTATTCACTGTACTTTTGCTGCAAATTTCAAATTAATTTCTGTCTCTAACTCCATATCAAGAAAACGTGATGTAATCCGGTCAAAGATTGAAGCGAAACCATTATGTAAACAGAAAAAGAATTACCCACCGCGAGGAAGTTTCATTAACCTCAGTGCTTTCAGTTTTTCGTCTACTGTTCCCCAAATTTAAAAGTTCAAGGATCTTATCAGCTGAGTTCACCTGCGTACAACATTACTATTAAGGACTGACAATTGCCTGATGTTGAGTAAAGCTGATATACCCTTTGATAAATCAAAGAAAATAATGTCAATGGACTATATGGGAAGATTTAGCAAAACAAAGGCAGATCTTGTAGTGCAGGATGGTACTAATTTCCAGGACAAGATAGGCTCTCAACCACATAATATTCCCTTCTATTTCAAATTTTGCAATAACAAGTATAGTAGCAGGAATCGGTAATGAATCACACTGCTGAAGAATGCAGACTGAGTTTTGCTGGAAAAGTATTATTTGACTTTATCAGAAATTGTATTTATAATATTTGGAAAATTGAAAAATATGTAACACGATATTAGCATTCAATGAAATAAAACTGAAACCGATCCAGATCATGCAATCACTGCGAGTCTTTGGTGCCAGATATGTTAGGAAATGATTGCTGTTTTAAAAAAACACTTAACGCTTACACTTTGAGGCACACCTCATGTGAGGCTGTCATTAACAGTCTTAAAGCTTTCGCTTTGAGTGGTATTTGTCAAGGCCTATGCCTTAACTTACTGAGGCGGAAGGCATACCCTGTTGAAGATATTAAAAGATCGTGATATTATTCTATTTGATATTTTTTCGATTGTATATGATTATTTTCCTTTATAGTTGATTGTGTGATTATTACACAATCTTTCCTTTTAGGACTATTGTAATTCTATAAATAAGGTCTTATACCTTGTAATAAGTAAGACAAAAGAATTATACAATTCTCTTATTCCTTTGATTACTCTGTCTCAATTATATTCAATTTATTAATTTATCATGGTATCAGAGCAGATTTGATCCGACTTGGTTTAAACTTAAAATCGCTTCCGTTCTCTGGCGATTGGCCTTGTGCCACTCGTTCGGCCAAATCTTTTTTTTCCTTTTAGGTATTGTCATCTAAGTTTTGTTTTTTTTAAAGAGTCTTCTTGTAGGTTTGTCGGTTGTTTTGGTCTTGAATGATTAGATCGCTTGGACCATTTGGTTTGTTTAGAATATTTATATCCAAGTTAGTTTGGAATTTGGAATTTGAAATTTGTCCAGTTGTTCTGTTTTGGAATTTGGTTGGTTTTGCATCTAGGTGATAATATATAATTTTTTTTGTTTTGTTGACCTGGGATGCGGTTTTTGGTATTTGGTATTTGCATATAGTGATTTAGATTTGGAATTTGCATCCAACTAATCTAGATTTGCAACTTGGTATTTGCATCTAGTAATTTGGATTTGCAATTTGGTCCAGTTATCTGAAATTTGGTTTTTGGTATTTGGTCCAGTAATATGGAATTTGGTTTTTGGGATTTTGTCCATTTATTTTGGAATTTGATATTTGGTCAAGTTAATCTGGAATTTTGGTTTTCGAAGTTTGTATTCTTGTAATTTGATTATTTTGATATGTTCGGATTAGTGTTATTGCTTTTGCAATAAAGTTGCCTACCCAAGAACGCATGAAATATATTGAGATTGACTGTCATCTTATTCATTACATCTTCAGCATGACACTTTTGTAAACGCGTTTCTGAAGTATCCTTTGACCCATGGACAAGCCGAGTTGCTTGGATCAATTTAATTTCAAACTCAATTTGGTTTCTACAACACCATATTGAGTTTGAGGGGGGATGTTGAAGATATTAAAAGATCGTGATATTATTCTATTTGATATTTTTCCGATTGTATATGATTATTTTCCTTTATAGTTGATTGTGTGATTATTACACAATCTTTTCTTTTAGGACTATTGTAATTCTATAAATAAGGTCTTATACCTTGTAATAAGTAAGACAGAAGAATTATACAATTCTCGTATTCCTTTCATTACTATGTTTCAATTATATTCAGTTTATTAATTTATCATACGCCTCGGGGAAGCTGAGGTGTGCACTCCTTAGTCATCTCTTTTCTAGGCCTTTCTTTACCCAGCTAAGCTTTTCCTTCTGGTTTTTTTCATAGCTTAAGACATTTTAAGGGTTTTTTGGGTTGTTTTAAACAACCCCAACCCCCAAAAAAAAACCTAGAAAGAAAAGAGTTGGATATTGAAAAAGAGAACAAGTGAAGAGTCAGGTGTGTTGTAGTAGTCTCCTACAACTGATGTGCGACACCCCTACAAATTGAAGTTGCAACATTTTGGTGGCAGATGGCACGTAACTTCACCCTTCTCTTTCTTTTATGCTCTAAGTTTTAGTTCTTCTCTTTGGGTTTCCTTTTCTTTAAGTTCAAATGAAGCAAAATTCTGAAATAGTTGGTTCATTGTTCCATTTCTTCTCTCTCTTGAAGGAGTGGAAGGGAGGGGAGGGACTGTTGAAATCAAGCGTTGGGTATATTAGCCTATGAGTATCTTCTCAAATGTGATGGGCATATTATAAAGGTTAAATAAATCTGCCACAATTCAGCTTGTTAGCAGTTATGATACAGACAGAAATCGGATGAACTGAAACAGGGAAGCGGATTCACCTTGATACTTCTAAGGCCAGCAACAATAATTCCTAGCTCAGGATCCTCTCTGAGTTCCAAGTGACCTGATGATTTTTCCAGCAAGTCATAGATAACCTGAATGTGGTACAGCCAAATATGAGCAGATATTTGTCTCGTGTGTATCAAACATCAGCAAAAATGTAAATGTTCTACCTCATTGTAGACTTCGAGGTATGAACAAGTAATTTCAAATTCATCAGAGCTATCGTCCTTCTCAATAAGATCAAAGATTGTATTTAGACTGAGAACCATAAGCCCGCGGTCATCTGGAGTTCCAACCATAGTATACGTTTTGCCACTGGAAATTTTCGTATAGAAGACACATTCGTTATCAAATTAATATGTACTGCTTTTGTATAAAATATGCCAATTTTGAAAAACCCATCCAAGTAGTATCAGCTAGAAAGACATCTTTAATCTTTTAGTTTGTTATTTATGGCTTCAAAAAATTTAAATTACCTCCCAGTGGAACCATAAGCAAATACAGTTGCATTAAGACCTTGGACGACCCCAGAAATTGTTGAATGGATACTTCTCTGGTAGACATCCTGAAAGAAAGCAGCATAGAGATTGTTTATCAATACATCAGAAAAGCAGGTATGTTTCAACTCCATTGTCAATGAGAATCAAATCACCTTTTCAAATTTGAGCAAATTAGGACACCAATGTCTAGAACTTCCACATTCAAATCTAAATTCCCGAAGCAGAGTGCTATACACTCCAAAAAAATGGGGAAGAAACCCACATAGCGCAATCGCAATGCATGTGCTTAAAATCATTCATCAAAGAGGTGAGAACAGTATAAACACAGATAGTTTCCTACAGGAATTCTCTTTTCAATTTTTCTCCTCCTCCACTATCAATAAACTGGAATAAATTCATCAGAAGGTGCTTAATAACATTACTCAAGAAAACTGTACTAAACACGTGAAATCCAATCACCTTTTTCCCACTAATTCACTGGTTTATGAAGCATCATTTTACTTAAGAGTGCATGTAAGTTACCAAACAATCAATCCTTCCACAGATGCAGTTTAAATGTCAATAAAACGGATGAATGGATGATGCAATAACATCATATCTGGGCAAAAGAATCAGACTTTTATTACACATCATTATTCCACACAATACATAAGCATCAATGTACAAATATGCCAATAAATAACACCAATATGGCACAAGTGGAATATGAATTAGCTAGTAGAGACATACCAAATTGGTGGAGTTAGGGCCAAAGGCATAATCGAAAGTGTATCTCCGTTCCTTTGTTCGATTTTGTATGCGATCTAGGTAGTCCTTTGAAAGGTCAGGATCCAAAACAACCACCTCCTACAATTTCCATTGATCATAGATTACTTCATTTCTCCTCAATTAGTTCTAAAATCTACCTCCCTTTCTCTTTTAAATCCAGATATGAATTTATGAAAGGATAACAAACCTGATCATTGTGCACTCTAACTATATCACGACCACGTTCTCTCTCAGTTAATGGCCTACATTTCACAGCAACCTACACTCGAAAAATGACTTGCATAAGAATTAAGAAGACTCCAAGTAGTGGAGGGTAGCAAAACAATAAAATGGCACTAAAACACAGCAATTTTGAACAAATTTAGCCGAAAATAATGAACATACCGTGAGAGTTGTGGTTTTCTTGGTAGGTGGGGCTCTAATGCTTGGCATCTTCAGTTGACATTCCTTTCAAAAAAATTATCTAGAATTTAGCTTGAGTCGTTTCTCCAATCTTTGAATAGCTTTGCCGATGAATTAACAAATCTTCCTTCAAAATTCAATACCAGAAAAAAGGAACAAAGCTTAATTACTCTTGTGCTTGTGCTTATCTCATAATCAGAAATTTAACTTTTGAATTTTGAAGTACAAACAATCGTCGTAATGCAGTTCAAATTGAAGGACACAGCTGTCGGAAAAAGAAAAATACAGAAGAAAAAGGAAATCCCTCACTTTTGAATCAAAAGTGCACAGAATCAATAAACCCTTGCTTTAACAAAAATAGCTTTTTAAGAAAACCGGAAGAATAACATCATTCAAATCAAGGGACCAAAAACAAAAAGAGGAATCACCTAAAACCTCCAAATTGTGACGAGCAGCACATGTACACGGATACGACGCCGTCCGGTAATGATCCCTCAAGAGAAATTTGGAATTCAGCTAAAAGAACTGGATTCTTGGAGGGGAAATAAAACAACAAATAGGAAAAAATAAATTTTCTAGAAATGAGAAACTGAAAACAAAATAAGAAAATAAAAATTCAACAAAATGGCCTGAAGAAATCAAATTTGTCTTTCTTTAAGAATTCGAGTAAAGCACGATGCCAAGTGCCAACGCCATTGCATTGAATTTGTAGTCATTAGGAGTATTTAATATTTATATTAATTAATCAATCAACTACATTTTTTTTTTCTTCAACATGGCAGAAGACGACAGTGTCTGTAAATTTTTAATTTCTACTCTTCAATTTTAATTAATGTTTGCGTTATTAATTGTTAAGGGCAAAGCTAGACCGTTGTTGTATAATCGTCACCGTTGATTTTGATATTAAAGTTTGGCGTTTGGAGAAAAGGTTATTTTTGGACTTCTATAACAGGAAAAAGCCTGTTAGTCAATGGATTACGATGGGAGTTTAGGAGATTCAGTTTGTTGATTGAAAGTGAACGTGACATGCACAAAATGTTTTGGGACCATGAGTAAAGGTCAATATAATAACTTGGATAGGTTTCCAACTATTTATTCGATATGGTAGTTGAATTTCTATTTTCTGTTAGCATAGTCGTTTTACTAACTTTCTTCAAATAATAACACTTAAAAAAAGATTTCAATTGAATATGCGTACAACTCTTATCATATTAAACAAAGTTGAAACTTTCACGAAAAAGCTTCAAATTAGAAAAACGATTTTCTTACTAAACTGACCATTATTCCAAACCGAGTCCATCCCGTCACCAGAATAACGATCATTTAAGTACTTTTAGAAGTAGACAAGAAGAGAAGTTCTTCTTTACCTGGTCATTAATAAGCCAAGGAGCTAATTGATCCAACGCAAATAAAATATAACTATTACAATTGTTAGATAACTTTAAGCATTGACATTGTGCATAGTAATAATAATGATTGGTAAATATTTCGAGTGATGAACTGATTTCGAATTGTCAAGAGTTCAAGACTATCATATGCATTATGATTGTCACTTTGTCGATAGAAGGAGAGTTGATGGATTTCATCGCTATAAGTGGCTGAATAAAAGGAAATATTATTAGATTATACCATAGTTGGAAGTAGTGGTTTGAAAAATAAAAGATTTTATATTTCAAGATCGTAGAATAATAAGATTGTATATTGAGATGTTGTAATAAGGTTAGACATAAATGTTTCTTATGTAATCTCAACACGTACAAATGGTACATAGCTCATGTTAGGAATAATTTCTATCTCAAATTTGTATAAAGTGCAAATTGCATTGTAACCAACATTATGTTTTGTTGTCTTGACAAAATTGGAGAAGTCAAAGAATATATAGAATGATTCGTTTTGAAATAATAAAAATTTATAATGCTCAATCTTATTCTTTTTTAACTAGTATTAAGTGTTTTAACAGATAATAGCAAAATTATTTAAAGAAAATTTAAAGCAAGATTGTGCCAAAATTTGTTTATATAAATCGATGTCATCCCAAATAAATTTAATTTCTGTTGGACTATAATCTTTCTGATAGATTCTCAATAAGGTCACTTTCATCTGCATGATCTTAGCTCATGTTTGGCCAAATTTAAACTATAATTTAAGTTGATTAAATTGGTAAAAATTACTTTTTATTCACACATTTCGTAAGATCCACAACCTTAGTAACCACTTATTAACTACACATTCCATATGACCCACAACTTGTCAACACTTAAAAATATATAAATTCAAAACTACAAAACATACTAGGTTGCCTTTTTACTATATGGTGTATTGACAGTGATAGAACGCATAATGGCTATATAAATTGTATTATTTCCTCATATTTTGATGATTACAATTGCTTAAGTTTTGAATTTTGATTGTATTTTGTGTTTTGTGGATTATATGTAGGAGTTGGATCGAATTGGACAAAATTCCACAAGTTTTGGAGAGAATAATTGAAGTTCAAAAAGATGCACAATGCAGAAGCGGATCTCACTTAAGGCATGGGCACGCTTGACTTCCCAATTTTTACCAATAAAAGCGAATTTTGCGCAAGCCGTGGGCACGCCTTACTAACTTGAGCAGCTGAAGTCTACATGCACGGATTTTTGAAATAAAATAATGGGATGACTACAAAAAGAGATCATAATTGATTTACACTTATTTCTAGAAGGAATATGAATATTTTAAAAGGGATTATTTTATTCAAAGATTTTTGGAACTCTTTGAAAGGAAGAGAATTAGACTAGAAATATGAAACAAAATCTTACTTTTTCTCTCTCCTCCTCTTCCTCCTATAAAGGGATTCCATTCTCTTCCCAAGAGAACACGTTTTTGAACTCATATCTCTTACTTTTTAGTTTTTATTTTTATGGATTGCTAAATATCTATTCTAGCACAAGGATAATTGAAGTTTTGATTATTCAAGAATTGTGAGATTGAATTAATTTTCATTGTTCTTCTAATCTTTCTCTATTTATATATTTTGTGTTTCTTGATATTATTGTTTTGATTGATTATACAAAGTGCACGTTGTTTGATTGTCAAAATGATATATCGCCAATTAGAAATCTAAATCCGTAATTGTTTAGAAATTTTAATGTTAGTGGTAAAATAACATGGTTGATTAATCTATGTTATGAATATATATAATCTAATTTATATGAATCACGCTTGTGTATTTGTTGATTAGAATTGGTAGTCTCTCTAGAGATTAATGATGTTGGTAAATTAAATCTTAAGATCATATCTAGGGTTGTTTATTGACAAGAGAAATAGTCAACAAGCGTCTCTTGACTATCGAGAAAGTAAGAAAAGATAGGTTGTTAGACCGTATCAATTACCATAATCAATTTAGTGAAAGAATAAATGATTTTATTTTTGCATCAATGATCAATTATCTGAATCAATTCTGATATTATACCTTGGACTGGATATTTGATTAATATTAATCTTCTCTTTAAATTGCTTTAATTTAATTTGCTCTAATTCATAACAATTCAAAACCCCCTTTCTTTTATTGTTTTAATTTTTTGAAGAATTAAATCTTACCAATCCGTGTAGATACGACATTGCTCACCGCTATCACAATTTATACTTTAAGAGCGAGAATTTATTATTTATTGGATTCGACACCCATCAGACAGTAATAAACAATTTAAGCCTGCGGGATCTTAATTAAACAAGTGAACTTCGGCTGGCACATTTAAAGCACCTTCATATCTACAGAGACAATAAACTGGCATAAATCATAGGAAGAAAGTAGAAATGAAAAATAGCAACTATCTATACTAATTCTAAAAGTCTCTTAAATGGAGAAATATTTTTAGACGATATTATCCTTCAAATAACTTATAATTACTAAAATCATATTTCAATTAATATAATTTATTTTGGCTTTAATTTAAACTATTTAATACTATATAAATATTGTATTTTGATCATTAAAAGTGATTTGTCTCTTTAAATTCCATTATATATTGTAATTTATGAAAATAAATAAAAATATACTAATAAAATTTTTAATATATTGAAATTATTATCTTTAATTGTAAACAATCAAATAGTCAATCTTATTATTCACGAGAATTTAAATAAATTCCTTCATCAACGTAACAAAACAATATGAATTTTGCTTTGCATTTCGACTTTCTTATTATTGATTCATACTTTCTTTCTCTGTTCCAAATATGGGAGAAACATTTTATGCACGATATTGCCCCTCAAATAACTTATAATTCATAAAATCATCTTTCAATTAATATAATTTATTTTGACTTTAATTTAAACTATTTAATACTATATAAATATTGCATTTTGATCATTGAAAGTGATTTGTCTCTTTAAATTCTATTATATATATTGCAATTAATGAAAATAAATAAAAATATACTAATAAAATTTTTAATATATTGAAATTATTAACTTTAATTGTAAACAAATAAAGAGTCAATCTTATTATGCACGAGAATTTAAGCAAATTTCTTCATCAACATAACAAAACAAGATGAATTTGGCTTTGCATTTCGACTTTCTTATTATTGATTCATATTTTATTCCTTTGTTATTCGCCTTTGTTTTTTTATTATGCCAAGAATATTTTTTTCATCGCAATAACGATTTTTAATCTTTGATAATTAGTTTTATAGTAATGTGATAATAATGGATGTGTTAATTTTCCATGAATGATTCACTAATTTTAAGAATATATATGATGGTAATATTGATTTTAAATTTTGATTTCTATATCTTTTTTTCTTGATTTAGAATATTTGTTCGATGTAAAAATGTTAATTATTGTGGTAGTCTTGATAACAAAGGGATTTAAGCTCGAATGATGTTTTATATCATTTTGTAAGCAATTAAACGTATATTTATTATGGAATAACGAGTTATAACAAAGAGAATTGGTGTTACTCTAATTCTTTCAAGCACGCGACTGAGGAAGACATAACTTGGATAAAGTGAGTCATGTTATGTATAACGTGAAGGTAAATCTCGCATAATAAGTGGTTTTATGTGATGAGTTAAAATCATTGTCCAAATATCTGGTTGTTTTGAATTTTCTTGAAATTTAATAATATTTCAGACGGAATTACGGGAAAGAATGAATGAAGAGAACCAAAAAAAAAATCCTCTTAATTTATAGGTGCATTAAAACTGAATGGATATTACAATAGAAAATTCTTCTTTATCTTATGTCAAAGAATTTTGAGATTATTTTTTGTGAGAAATAATTACCTAAAAAGGCTAAATATTTTGTTTTTGTGTGCTTTTTATAATGATATAAATACAGAAAATCAATAAAAAATTGTGTTATACTTATATCTACTATTTTCATGTATTTATAATTTGATACTAATTTTCATAAAAAAAAGTTGCATTTTCTGATATGTGCTTTAAAATATAATTAAAAGAGTATCAATAATCTTTCAAACTTAATATTCACGTAGGCCATGTATTTTTTAATGAACCACATATTTTACTAAGAAGTTTGAATATAATTTCTTAGTTGGTCATAATCATTGATGAACTTATGATTGAAAATGAATTTCATTCAAGTGTTATATTCATCGATAAATTTAAAATAAAAAAATCATAATATTATTACAAAATCCCGTACAACGCACGTATTCTTAACTAGTATATATGGTAAATGAGTTTATTGCATGAAGTGTCTTCAGATCAGAGACAATCAAAACTGTCAACCGATGTACGAAAGATCATTAATTATCGCAAACCATTTAGTATTTGGTGGGGATCCGATTTGATCCCCACAAAATTCTTAATCTATAATTAAGAAAGAAAGTAAATGGAAAAATCTTTCTTAGATGTAAGAAAAGAAACCAAGACATAAAGATTTTGAAAACCAATCTTAATTATCAATGGTTAACAAAGGCTTAATTACTTCATTGATCAAGAATTTTGATTTTCACAATAAGTTTGATCATCCCGTAAGAGGGGACGCGTGGAGATGTGATTTAAATAATTAAAAAAAGAATACTACTAAAATCTCAAGCGATGTTATATTTAATTATTCGCTCATAATTTCTACATAAAGAGAATATCGGTTTAAAAGATGCAACGTTTGCTTTGATTTTCGTCCCAATTCTTTGATAGTGAATCGACAATTATAATTCCCTTCACTACAAGGGCGAGCCAACAAAAAGTACAATATCAGCCAGCTAAGTGATACATACACCACATCAAGTAACTTGAATATGCTGTCAGCAAGATGTACTAAATATTTATGGCCTTGAGCTACATAATAATTGAGGAAATTTTTTAAGACAAATGGAGAATATTTCATGAGGATTTTAGATACACTATGTCGGCAAAATTCATAATTGTTCAAACACAAAATCATAAATGACCAATAATGAATCAAAGGAAGAAAAATATTATTATTTGACTTCACAGATGAAATACAAATTGAACTATATATGAGAATATGGTTTTTAAAATGTTTTCATAGCCCATATAAATATCTAGTCTTCCCAATAGAAATGTGTAATGCCAGTTTAAGGAAGACGTAATATCATAAATTATTGCTGTAAATAAATTTATTGGGTAAATAGTATTGGAATTTTAAACTTTTGAACATTGTGACAATGAGATCTAATATTTTTCAAACGCTTGCACTTGACTCCTGAATTTCAAGGAAAACGTAATTTGACCGTTAAATGGTCAATTTTTTAGTAAAATGATCAGTGTACCTATATTTTATTTTGAATTCTATAAAAATAAAATGAAAATTAAGAAAAAAATAAGAAAGGAAAAAATAAGAAGGCAACTCTTTATATAATCACCTCATTTGAAAGTCGGGCGGATATAGAAAAATCCCTATTTATCGCCCCGTTTATTTATTTAATTATATTATTTTTTATTTTTTTACATATAATTTAAATTTTAAAATATAAAAATAAAATATGGTTTGATCGGGGCGATAATTTGACCAAATGGTTGTTCCAGAAGAAACCATTTTATTTTGGAACAACGAGAGGGAAAGGAAAATTTGACCAAATGGTTGGGCTATCACCACCATAGAAATTAAGTGAATCAAATTAACTACTTTCAAACACGTGTCAAATATGGTTTAAATAGGATCACGTTTGCAATAGTAATACATGGATACTCGTCGTGAATTATAAGTTGTTCCAGAAGAGCGGCAAGTTATTTATATTATGATTATTTTTATTAGTATGTACATGATTGTTTTTAGCTAGTTTATTCGAGGACGAATAAACGTTCAAGTTTGGGGGTATTTGATAAGTACAATTTTGTACTCATCTAGGCTCACAAAAAGGGATGATTATTAGTACTCTTAGTTATTTTCAGTTTAATTGCATGTTGTTTTCTTATTATTTTAGGAAATAATCAAATTCAAGTATCAATCTGACTAAAAGACGAAAAAGAGCGCAAACAAAAGAAAATAGGACTTAATTACAAAGATAAAGAGACTTGAAGGACTTGAGATGCAAATATGAAAGGAAGAAAATCAAGAAGGCGCCCAAGATAACCATGCGATCGCATGGTTATCCAATGATGCGATCGCAAGAGATCAATTCCAACTGCAGAACCTAAAACCATAAAACCATGCAATCGCAAGGTTCTAAAAAATGCGATCGCATGGGCATACGTGGACCCGTTTTGGCAGTTTTCTGATGGGATTAAAACTCTACAACTCTAAGATAAAACAACAACTTAAACACACGTCTTGGAGTCTTTGGAGAGCATTATAAAAGGCAGATGATAGCCATAACAAAAGGAGACGAATTTTGGGAACAAGATACAAGAGAAGAATTGAAGATCAAGGCACGGGACTGAAAATTCTTTAGCCAGAGTCACGGGTTGTATTTATTTCTTCTTCTTTTTCTTTCGCCGGATCATGATGAAGTCAATTATTGTCATAATTGACGAAATTATGTCCGGCTAATTTACTTTTTCTAGGATGAACGAATAAATCTCATGATTTTTTAATTAATTAGAAGTTTTTCCGTTTTAGTAATTAATTGCTTTTGGGTTGATTATTCTTTATGCAGTTTTTCTATTATTTTAATACTTGATCACCATTAGAATATATTGTGATCTATATTGAAATCGAGAGATTCAATATAGATTAAGCACGTGGTATTGAATAACATAGGGTCCAATAATAGATAGAAATTACTATTATGCTTTATGAAATCTATTTAGGTGTTCTTGAGATTTTAATGCATGTGTTTATGTTCGAAGCTTAATTAGAGATAATGAAGTTCGCATATCATATAGAATTGATTGACCATCGAGAGAGGTTTTTGATTAATTTAGGAACGCCGATTTTCAATCTATGGTAATTATAAGCTAAAACGGTTAAACGGATATTTGATTAAGGAAAGTGTTGGTGGATTCGCAAATCTTAGTATTAGTAAATCTTGAATTCATTCTCATAAATTTATTTTAATTGTTAGATAGTTTAGATTAAATTAAAGTAGTTTTAGAATCGCAAAACCACAATTCAAATTTGTGTTTGTTCATATTGTTAAAGTTTAAATTATAATTTAATTGGTTAAATTAATATCTAATCCTCGTGGGTTCGACACTCTATTTATCACTTTATTACTTGTAAACGATCTGTCCACTTGCGGGATTTAAATAGCACAACAAGTTTTTGGCGCCGTTGCCGGGGACTAGTTTATTAATTACTACATTAATTGATAGTTTAGTTTTAACAATTTTTTTTTATTGTTATTTTTTTTTTAAGATTAGTTTTTATTTTTAGTTTTTCGTGATACTGCTGAATTGTATATATTTTTTAATTTTTCAGGTGTTAAGTGTACATGCCCTGTACAAAAGATCTTGATCTATTTGATTTAGATCCAGAAATTGAACGAAGCCTTCACCGACGACAACGTGAAAAATGAGAAAAGAAAACACAGCAAGACACAATGGAGGATAATCGAAACCAGAATCCATTACCTGCAGATGGCAGAAATAATCAAGCACCAATTGCTCGACCAGTTAAAGTTAATGAACGAGATATTCTTATGGGTGAGTATATGATGCCACCGATTGTTGAGAATTGGTCCAGCATAGTTTATCCGCCTTATGGACACGACAACTTCCAGTTGAGGCCAGATGTGATGAATTTGTTCTCGAACAACCTGCCGTTTTATGGGATGACAGATGAAAATCCTCATTACCATATTTCTCGCTTTGATGAATTCTGTGGCAATTTCAAATACTACGGTGTTAATGAAGAAGCACTGAAGATGAGGCTCTTTCCACATACATTGAAGGATAAAGCTAGAGAATGGCTAGATTCTCTACCACCTGGGAGCATCACTACGTGGGCAGATCTGATCAAGAAGTTCACATTGAAATATTTTCCTCCAGCTAGAGTGAACAGACTAAAGTATGAAATTTCCAATTTCCAAGAATCTGAGTTGGAAAATTTTCACAAGGCATGGGAAAGATTCAAACAATTGCTCCGGAAGTGCCCGAGTCATGGTTTCCCTTTAGTAGCTCAGAATCATTATTTCTATTATGGACTAGCTCCAACCAGTCGTTCTTCAGTAGATTCTGCAGCAGGTGGCTCTATCCAAAGTAGATCCGCCGGTGACCTTTATGATCTATTTGAAACTATGAGTGAACAGTTTATTATGTGGCCAGAAAGAGGATTGCAAAGAAAGTAGTAGGATTACATGAGGTGGACAGCAATTCGCTTGTATTGGCGAAAATCGATGCATTGGCAAAGCAGATGGAAGCAATGAAATATTCTCATTCAGCTAATATGGTTCAGGTGCCTCCACCAATCTGTGTAACATGCGGGGCAAACCATCAGTCTTCAGAGTGTCCATTGACAAAAGTTGATATGCCATCCCCTAACCAAGTTGCATATGCTCAGAATTTTCAGCGTCAGCAGAATAATCCTTATTCACAGACTTACAATCCAGGATGGAGAAATCATCCAAACTTCTCCTATGTCAACAACCAGAATATCCAGAATCCGCCAAATCAAGGGAGGCCACAAGAAAATAAAGGAGGATTGGAAGAAGCTGTCACGCGTATGGAATCTGAATTGAAGGAAATGCAGAAAAGACAGGATGTTGCTACAAAGAATATGGAAAATCAGATTGGGAAGTTGGCTAAAATGTTGACCAAGCGACAACCAGGCACATGGCCAAGCAATACCGAGGTTAACCCGAAAGAGCAAGTAAATGCAATTACCACAAGAAGCGGAGTTGAATTGCCAGAAATTCATGTAAAAAGACCAGGTGTAGAAAAGGAAACTGTGTCCAACAAAGAGAGAGAAAACAAATTAGATGCAGAAGTTGCACCAGAAAGGGACTCTCCACCAGCTTATATTCCACCACCGGCTTACGTCCCTCCAAT
This sequence comes from Forsythia viridissima, assembly GCA_030279155.1. Lineage (NCBI taxonomy): Eukaryota > Viridiplantae > Streptophyta > Magnoliopsida > Lamiales > Oleaceae > Forsythia > Forsythia viridissima. The sequence goes on along the minus strand of CM059038.1, from coordinate 44,985,906 downwards.
TCCATTTCTTCAGAGGCTGCGAAAACATAAACTAGACCAGCAATTCAAGAAATTCCTAGATGTATTCAAAAAGCTTCATATCAACATACCATTCGCTGATACCTTAGCTCAAATGTCTAGCTATGCTAAATTCATGAAGGACATTCTTTCAAACAAAAGGAAGTTGAAGGAGCATGAAACAGTCGCGCTAACTGAAGAATGCAATGCCATTTTGCAAAACAAGCTACCGCCGAAATTAAAAGATCCAGGGAGTTTTAATATTCCTTGCACTATTGGTAGTTTATTTTTTGATAGAGCTTTATGTGATTTGGGTGCTAGTGTGAATCTAATGCCTTATTCTATTTTTAAGTAGCTCGGTTTAGGAGAAGCAAAGCCAACAACAGTAACATTGCAGCTTGCAGATAGAACAATCAAACGCCCAAGAAGAATCGTTGAAGACATATTGGTGAAAGTGGGCAAATTCATATTCCCTGCTGATTTTATTATTCTGGATATGTGTGAAGACATGGATGTACCACTCATTTTAGGTCGACCTTTCTTGGCTACTGATCGAGCAGTAATTGATGTTCAAAAAGGAGAACTTATGCTGAAAGTGAATGATGAACACATTACATCCAATGTGTTCAAAGCAATTAAATTTCCAAGCTCTTCAGATTCCTGCTTCGAGATTGATATCATTGACCAGAAGGTAGGGAGTTTGGATGATAAAGTTGTTACCCAACACCAGGAGGCACCACTTCGAGAAGAAGAAAGAAGAGTTCCGTCTGTCTTCTGTGATCAAAGCTGATGAGGAGCATGAAATTTTCTTAGTTGAGTTCGAGCAGGGCGGCAAAAGAAAATCATATCAGTTTGATAAAGGAAAAATCAAGCTCTGGAAGGTAAACAAAAAGTGTACAGAAGTGAATCAAAGCAAGAAGAGCAGGTCCTCCAAAGATTCATTCAAAGTGTCTTGAGTGATCACTACGACAAAGTCAAGCTAATGACTTTAAAGAAGCGCTCAATAGGAGGTAACCCATTTTTCTACCCTTTTATTTAAATTCTCGTAATTTTTTTAGATCTAGGATTTCAATTTACAATTTGCACGTTTTAGGTTTTTAGGGTTTTAAGTAATCTTTCAGTTCTTAGGTTTTGAGGCTACAATCATCGTCATTTTGCATAAGTACGTTTTTCCTTTATTTTAAATTTATAGTAAAAAAAAAAACAAATCGGTTTCAGCAAATTTTGTACCATGCGATCGCATGGTATAACCCTCTGCGATCGCATGGCCTGAGCAGAAAGCTTTCTGCCCAAATTTTGTATTCTTCGCGATCGCAGGACTTTTTGTCCTTGCGATCGCACGGTATTCAAAAAAAAAAATTATTTTATTATTATTCTTTTTTTCTTTTCTTTTTAGGGGTACAACCTGCCGACTGGTTGGATGACATTCAAGTAAATATTTGCCAACCAACCTGTACAGATTTCTCCACCATTTGATTCTGATCCACATCTGGGTAGTCTCTGATCTTTATATACTCCTTTGAATTATTTTTACATTGGAGACAATGTATCTTTCAAGTTTGGGAGTAATGAAAAAAATGTTTGATCTGATGATAATACTTGATATTGATTGTTAAATTATTTTTTTTAAAAAAAAAATTTAATTGTTTGCATATTTGTGTGATATGAATAGCTTTGCCGGCTAATAATGAATTTTGTTGAATTTTGATGTAAACCATGACTTGTAAACATATTATTACTTTTGTTTAAATGTGAGGCTATTTGACCATGTCTAATGTCGTGTTATGTCGACCGGTTAAGATGATTTTTAGCATGTTGGTGCACTTATGTTGAAAACAATAAGATACCCATTTTTGAATCTAAGAATCATTGTATCTCAACCAAGTAACCAATAGAGTGAGTAAGTGTGGTAGTTAAGATGTGATAGTGGCTATCTAGGTTATGATTGATTCCATGTGTGTTGAAAAATCGTGTGGAGCACTTTAGACCAGTTAAAGGAAACTAAGTAATGACCGAATGTTAGGAATCTAATCCCCTAGCATAAACTTATTGCACGCAAAGAACAATGTTATTATTATGTAACTCTTTTCGTAGCCTTTTTGACTTGAGTGATAAAGTCATCGACATTAAGCTCGTTACATGAGTCATCTAGAAAGCTTAATGGACTGAGTTTGGCACCCTATTAATATCTTATAACTCTTTTCGTAGCCTATTTGACTTGAGTGAAAAGGCCCGTAGGGGTTTCTCAAAACCCGATGCCCTAAAGTGCAAAAGACTTGGGAGTCATCAACCTAAAGCTCGTTACATGAGTCCTCTAGAAAGCTTAAAGAATTGAGTTCTGCACATAAGATTTAAATAAAAAAAAATGATGATGAAATCCTTTGCAAAGTAAACATGAGGATTAGATGACTAATGGGTTTGACTTACTTAGTAGAAAATTTCTGGTCAAGGATTAAATTGGAGAATCTTCATAAACATAGGTTGTCACGATTACTAGTTTTCTCAACCAATCTCAAGCAAGAAAAGAAGGTGAACCATAACCTTAGAACCAAAGAAAAATCCCGGGAATTGAAAGAGAAAATCATTTTGGGAGAAAGTGTACCTTACGAGAGGGAAAGGAAAATTTGACCAAATGGTTGGGCTATCACCACCATAGAAATTAAGTGAATCAAATTAACTGCTTTCAAACACGTGTCAAATATGGTTTAAATAGGATCACGTTTGCAATAGTAATACATGGATACTCGTCGTGAATTATAAGTTGTTCCAGAAGAGCAGCAAGCTATTTATATTATGATTATTTTTATTAGTATGTGCATGATTGTTTTTAGCTAGTTTATTCGAGGACGAATAAACGTTCAAATTTTGGGGTATTTGATAAGTACAATTTTGTACTCATCTAGGCTCACAAAAAGGGATGATTATTAGTACTCTTAGTTATTTTCAGTTTAATTGCATGTTGTTTTCTTATTATTTTAGGAAATAATCAAATTCAAGTATCAATCTGACGAAAAGACGAAAAAGAGCGCAAACAGAAGAAAAGAAGACTTAATTACAAAGATAAAGAGACTTGAAGGACTTGGGATGCAAATATGAAAGGAAGAAAATCAAGAAGGCGCCCAAGATAATCATGCGATCGCATGGTTATCCAATGATGCGATCGCAAGAGATCAATTCCAACTGCAAAACCTAAAACCATAGAACCATGCGATCGCAAGGTTCTAAACCATGCGATCGCATGGGCATACACGGACCCGTTTTGGCAGTTTTCTGATGTGATTAGAACTCTACAACTCCAAGATAAAACAACAACTTAAACACACGTCTTGGAGTCTTTGGAGAGCATTATAAAAGGCAGATGATAGCCATAACAAAGGGAGACGAATTTTGGGAACAAGATACAAGAGGAGAATTGAAGATCAAGGCACGGGACTGAAGATTCTTCAGCCAGAGTCACGGGTTGTATTTATTTCTTCTTCTTTTTCTTTCGTCGGATCATGATGAAGTCAATTATTGTCATAATTGACGAAATCATATCCGGCTAATTTACTTTTTCTAGGATGAACGAATAAACCTCATGATTTTTTAATTAATTAGAAGTTTTTCCGTTTTAGTAATTAATTGCTTTTGGGTTGATTATTCTTTATGCAGTTTTTCTATTATTTTAATGCCTGATCACCATTAGAATATATTGTGATCTATATTGAAATCGAGAGATTTAATATAGATTAAGCACGTAGTATTGAATAACATAGGGTCCAATAATAGATAGAAATTACTATTATGCTTTATGAAATCTATTTAGGTGTTCTTGAGATTTTAATGCATGTGTTTATGTTCGAAACTTAATTAGAGATAATGAAGTTCGCATATCATATAGAATTGATTGACCATCGAGAGAGGCTTTTGATTAATTTAGGAACACCGATTTTCAATCTATGGTAATTATAAGCTAAAACGGTTAAACGGATATTTGATTAAGGAAAGTGTTGGTGGATTCGCAAATCCTAGTATTAGTAAATCTTGAATTCATTCTCATAAATTTATTTTAATTGTTAGATAGTTTAGATTAAATTAAAGTAATTTTAGAATCGCAAAACCACAATTCAAATCTGTGTTTGTTCATATTGTTAAAGTTTAAATTATAATTTAATTGGTTAAATTAATATCTAGTCCTCGTGGGTTCGACACTCTATTTATCACTTTATTACTTGTAAATGATCCGTCCACTTACGAAATTTAAATCGTACAACACTACTACCCCATAATCATCAACCCACAAAATCTCAGTCGCCACCCCATCCCGTCTTGTCGAAAAATCCATCTACAACGAAATGGGTCCCTAGAAACCCTCTTTCAAACTACACAAAAAGAGAGAATCTCACAAAAAAGCTAGAAATCAAGTTTGGTGGCAACGCCACTTCAACCTCAATGATTTCACCTTCTACAAAGGAATTTCTTAGGATTTAATGGTGAAATGGTAATGATTTCGCCGGTTTCATCAATGAAGTTTTTGGCGGGTAGGAATCCAAAAACGTTGAGGTGACCTATAGAGGAAGAAGACATAGCCATTGTTAAAAAGAGATTTGATTGCTATTTTGAATTTGGAGTTGGGGAAAATGATTACTTCTTTTTCTTTTTTTCTTTTGTTTCTTCATTGTCTTTATTTTTTATTGAATGAGTGCACACATCATTTTACTCAAAATTTGATCATGTAGCAACTAAACTAATATTTTTTATTACAAAAGGACTTTAGACACATGCGTTTAAAAAGTTTAACATTTCAGGTGATAAAAATCAAAAATTCGAGATTCCATCGTGGCAGAGTTCAAAGGCTTGGGACTCTAGTGCTATTTACCCAAATATATTTTATACTTCACAAATGTTATTATTATACACCCTCGGACATTAAATCAATGAATCAAAGTACTTGATCTTGCAATGACTTTCATTTCAACATAAAATGGATTAAGTTCAACAGAAGACTACAAATTATTACATTTATGCATAACCACAATTATTTCCATCCTATTTAATTAGTTCCACTTCCAGCAGATATTTCTTCGTTGTAATCCAGCAACAGATCAGTATATAGGACCAGCAGCAAGAATTTCCTCAGTCAACTTGTTGTCCTTTCCAATCTTATGGTTTACAAATACTTCGAAGTTCTTCTTGAAAAGCCCAGCCAGTTTTTGCAGTGTCTCTTTATAAGCCTTCTTATCCGACCACTGCATTAACAAATCGAAAAACATCCATAAAACATGGGGAAAGAATAAAATTGCGCTAAGAGAAAAGCTAAGGTTTGGAAATCTGACGGTGTTCATTGGTTCCAAGATTTCCGAAGGCACGCCCTCAACCTCCATTGGAATCTCAAGTCCAAACACCTCAGTCTTTTTGTAGTCTGCCTTCAACAGGCCGCCAGAATGTATAGCATCAATGATTTTTCGAGTGTATGCCAACTTGATACGACTCCCGGAACCATATCTGCACGAATAACCAAGGTTCACCATTGAAGTGCTTACTAATAGATTTTTTAATACGTTAAATTCATTGAAATTAGTTTCAAGTTTCAACTTATATCATACCTTCCTCCAGACCAGCCAGTGTTGACAAGCCATCCTGTTGCACCGTGCTTCTGCATCTTTGAAGCGAGCATTGCAGCATATTTGGTAGGATGCAACATTATAAATGCTGCCCCAAAGCAAGCCGAGAATGTTGCTTGTGGCTCCTTGATTCCTTCTTCTGTGCCAGCAACCTGTAATTTTAAGTTCAAAATAGGTTCGAAATTATGAGATTTCCTATAGTTTTTACTTTTTATTAATTTGATCCTAAAGAAGTCGCTTTGATGATTAAATGTATACCAGAGCAGTGTAGCCACTGATGAAATGGTACATTGTCTGTGGCAGACTTAGCTTGCTCACTGGGGGGAGCACGCCAAATGCATCGCATGCCAGGAGTATGACATTCTTAGGGTGTGAAGCGACACATGGAATTTTAGCATTGGGAATGTATTCAATGGGATAAGATGCACGAGTGTTCTCTGTAACAAGAGGAAACAGATGAAACCCAATTTATATTTCGAATCAGCAACTTCATAAAACAATAAACAGTTAGACCTTAGAGGCTAACCCTTTAGCATAACCAAGAACCAATTATAATGAATACATCATTTCAAGACAAAAATTAATTAGAATATGAATTATGAAATCATGAAAAAACCATACCTGTAACACACTTATCCGTATAGTCAACCTCTCTATTATGCTCGTCAAACACCACATTTTCCAATACTGCCAACAAGAGAGAAATGATTTATATTTTAATTTAATGCTATCAGCAGTAAATACAGACACATGAAGTCATGACAACATAATCTGTTTTCTTGTGAGAAACAATACCAGTTCCAAACTTAATAGCATTCCAGATGTCAGGCTCCTTTTCCCTTGAAAGATCAATGCACTTAGCATAGCAACCACCTTCAATATTTGATACGCCACTGTCACTCCAGCAGTGTTCATCATCTCCAATTAAGTATCGGTTGTGATCAGTAGACAGCGTAGTCTTTCCAGTACCTAAACTCAGAATATAAGAAGAAATAATACCGAAATCAATAAATGGTGATAGAAGATCACGCAAAAAGTCATTTGGTTTAAATTGGAAAATATCATTCACAGAGTAAGGGTGAGAGGACACATATCAGTTTGGCAGGTCCTCATCGGAAAATGCTGATCCGATGATACTTTACCTGACAAACCAAAGAAGAGGGCAACATCTCCATCTTTCCCCATATTGCAGCCAGAATGTAGGGAGAGGATTTGACGCTTAGGCATGAGATAGTGCATTACACTGAATAGGCCTTTCTTCATTTCCCCGGCGTACTGGGTGCCGAGGATGACCATTTCCCTTCTAGCAAGGTTTAAATCTATGCTAGTAGAGGATGTCATGTAATGTGTATAACGATTACAAGGGAACTGTCCAGCATTGTAAATAGTGAAGTCTGGAGTACCGAAATTCTCCAGCTCTTCAGGAGTGGGTCGGATACACCTGTCACCCACCCAGTTATCCAATTGTACAAATAACTAATACACTTTTATTGTGGCGCCTTTCTATAGCTCCAACTCTCATGAAACTTTCTTAAATCTCCCACTAAATTCTATAAAGGGATTATGACACAACATAGGAGTATATTATTTGCCAATGTAAAAGAAACTTATCTGGCCGGGCTTAGGGAACATAGAACTGCAAAGGAGAACTGCAGAATAATTGTTAATATCAAATTCCATTTAACTTACATGTTATGCATGAACAAGGAATGGTAAGCCCTGGCAGAGACTATCCTGACTTTGATACGGTTCTCCGGATCCCAGTTTAAAAATTGATCATTGACGAAGATCTGAAATCATTAATGAAGAGTTAATGACTACCATCCCTTTCTATCAAGTGTAACACTAGAAGTATGGAATTTATTTTTTCATTCGAGCACATTATTAGGTCTTTCAAGGTACATCTACAGCAGAATTTGGGTCAACGTGGATTTCCTACGTGATGAAATCCTTTCACTACTCCCCGCTGGGGCACTAAATGTGTATCGGTAGTAATTGAGTCTCAGTGTCGCACTAAGGCTTTATTTATGGGCTTGTAAGGCAAAGAAAAGGAAGATAAGAAACACCTTAATTGACACACTGGCTCGAGTTAGTAGCTTTCATATTGTGCAAATCAACATCAACCGATGATCGATCCCTCACAAGTCTAGTCCTCACGCCTAACTTTCAAATGCGACATTTACCATGTTAACCCCAAGCCATTTTGGTTACATACAGCAATAAACAGGTAAAATGAGGTGTAAAGAAAGCCGTTATCTAATGCCAAGCTATTGTCACAGGACTCATGACGCCATGGATCAAATCCATCGCATATGCAAAAAATAATATTACTCATATAGCAACAAAACTATACCTGTCAAAGGATCCAGACAGTACAGCTAATTATGACAAGACAAGAAAGATACCATCACCCCTATCTTCGAGATCAACTGACTTGTTTATCCATAAATTCTGAATTTAACAATAATTTTTATTTTCCCAAGGTAAGGCACAACAAGAGAAGATTTTCCTTTTCTTCCATTTTCAAGGAAAAAAAGAACGCTAACGAGAGAGACGAAAGTAGTGTATATTTGGTATCACATGACTTATGAGTCCAAGACAAACATGTTGAACCACCAATCTAAAATTTTAAGCCGTAAAATACAAGACAAATTTATTTATTTGAAAATTGCATCTTCGCATGTCCCCTAGCATTATCATTAAAGAAACAACTCATATTGTTTTTTCTTTCTTTATACATGTATGTTTTTGAGATATGAATGAAAACAATCCTATCACCTAAATAAGGCTTACATAATCAGATCAATATTTGTGGACCAACCTACTTCAAAACAAACATATCTTATCCCATGTACGAACATGTCTTCAAGAAAAATGATGGATTGACATGCCAAGTAAAATGTAGACCTGCAACAAACTAAGATAAAAGCTGAAATAGATGTATATACCTTGTCCAAAGAGTTCAAGTAATCCACAGCTCTTTCTCTGTTCACCAAGAATGTCTGCTCATCCATTTCAATGTTTGGTGATCCCCTGTTTATTGAAGAAAGCATGATTCAGAAAACATCAAACTTAACTGCTTGGTTATGACAAAATTAAGTAAATTTTTCGTGGATGATAGAAATGTGCACGTACTTTCCCCACCAAAGATCGTCCTCAGTTGTCTGATCCCGAACAACTCGTTTATCCTTGGGAGAACGTCCAGTCTTGGCCCCTGAAAGGGTTGCCAATGCACCGCTAGACGTAATAAATGAGCCCTTTTCATACTTAATGGCCTGTTCGTAAAGCTCTGCATCCATCATCAAAAACATCAAACAAAAAGATTATCACTGGTACTTCAAGAAATGAATATTAATCCAGAAAAGTGAAAACATGGCAGAAATTTACCAGCAGGAGAGAGGTTGTAGAGGATGTGGGTGAATTTCAAAGAACTGTCACTGACACTAATGGTGGGGGTGACATGGTGGTGGCTCACATGAGAAATCCTGGGGGTTTCAGATTGCTTTGCAGGGTCTCCTTTCACCACATTGGGTCCAGTTTCTCTTGTCAACGATGCCAACGAGGCACTGACCACCAGATCCACCAAAAATATCAGTGATTGGTGAAACTAAAACAAAATCAAAGGAAGGAAGCAAACCATTGAATGCAATCCATTTCAACCTTTTCTTAAAGTCTAAAGTATAAAGTTTAAAGTTTAAGAGCGTGTTTGCAAGTGCTCATAAATACTTATAAGTTTATTAAATATCATTTTTATCCGCATATTGAATAAGATTCATAATTTTTATCTACTTTTTTTTTCACACATTCAAGACTTGTTCGGTAGAGTTTTTTTGGAGAAAAAATAGGTTTTTTTGGTTACTTTTTGACTTTTTAAATTTTTTTGTAGTGTAAAAAAAGTTGAAAAGTCAAAAATTGTAGACAAAAAAATAAATTTTTTTGAGAAAAAACTACCGAACATGACCTCAGTAGAATCCATTACTTATAATCTAAAAAAAAAATTTACCAAACATCTCCTCGTTCTAACTTGAAATATTTTCAAATAAACAAATATATTTGAGGGTAAATTAAAAATGTACATGAATTAAGGGTGTGTTTGATTAAAACATTTTCCATGGAAAATGTCACTTCCATGGAAAATCTTGTCAAATCCAACCCTTTTATTTTTCCACTTTATTGTTTGATTGGCACATGAAAAATCTAATACATTTTCTAGGTACAAGTATTTAAAGCATGCATTTACCTTCTTTCTTGGAAAAAATTTTCTTGCCTAGATAGTGGAATTAATTTTCCCACTTCCATGGAAAATGTTTTCATTTTCCACCATTTTTCCATGCTACCAATCAAACACACCCTAAGGGTGTGTTTGACAGCTTTCCATGGAAAATGAAAATATTTTCCATGTAAGTTGAAAAAGAAATTCCACCAAATGGGTGAGAAAAAATTTTCCAAGGAAGTGGCCAAATGTGTGCTTTAGACAATTGTACTTTGAAAATCTTTTCCATTTTTCATGTGCCAATCAAACACAAAAGTGAAAAAATAAAACACATTGATTTGACAAGATTTTCCATGGAAGTGACATTTTCCATGGAAAATTTGTGAATCAAACACACCATAAAATCATTGTGAGTTGAATATCTAATTTAAATATTTACACCTCTACGCTTAACATAAAAAGCCCAACCTCAAACTCCAATTTTTTTGCCTACTATTTTTTACTTTTCAATATTTTTATACTACAAAAAAATTTGAAAAGTCAATAAAGTAACCAAAAAAGCATATTTTTTGAAAAAAAAAATAAATAAAACTACACTGAACAAGTCCTAAATGTATTTAATGATTTATATTAAATGCATTTAATGAAACATTTTAACATTCCACTTTTTTTTATTATTTAAATAATACTTGAATATTTTAACTAATAGTAACTCGTTTGGTTGTAAAAAATATATATTAATAAAAGAGAAGAAAATAAATAAATGTTTATTGAAAAAAGTATAATAAATAGTCAAAATAAAGAATATTGTTACTCTTTAAATTTAAAAATATTTTTTACTATGCACAAGATACTTTTTAAAAATAAAGAGATTATAACATGTAAAATTAAAATTGACGATTCAAACTAGAGACTTTAAAATTCTTTTAAAGCATGGAGCCATGGACTTTTTGGTGTGATTTTTACTAATTTGTTTGTTATTTATTCCTTAAATCTTGAGCAAATATGAACAAATTCTTTTGTTTTAAAGATTAATATTTTGTGCACTTAAAAACAATAAAAAGATTTATGAGCGTGCATCTTTAATGCTTGTGTTGTTTGGGTAAAAAAAATGAGTAATGCTACAAAGACCACCACTTAGACCAAAACTTGGACATTTATAGGTAAAATGTCAAAAATGTTCTTTGAAAAGACACAATTCAAATTTTCAAATGTGTCTTTTCAAAAGACACTAAAGATATTTTATCCATAGTGGTCCAAGTTTTGGTCCAAGTTTGGGTTAGACAAGCATTTTCCAAAAAAAATTGCCATAAAACAAAATAGACACCGTTTGAGAAAAAAAACTTATATAGGTATGTCTGTAACCATTTTTCCCAAAAAAATCCATTTTTTTGACAATAATTTTTGACTTTTCAAACTTTTTGCACTACATAAAAATTTGAAAACTCAATAAACTACCCAAAAAAAACCCATTTTTCCCAAAAAAAAATTCACCGAACATTATAATTTTTTTCTCTTCAAATTTAAAAGTGATTTTATTTTTATTTTTAAAAAATTAAAAATAATTAGACATGATTCTTAAAATGTAGATAGAATTCATTTTAAAACTAGACATCAATATTTAAAACTAGACATCAATATCGTATGTCTAACCAGTAACCATCTATAAAATGCACTCGAGATCTCTCACAGTCCATGACTGCAATGGACGATAAGGATCTCTAGATATGCATTAATTACGTGTCCATATATCATAATAACACGTATCCTTTCCGGTCCCACCATTGCAAAGCCTTTATTGGTAAGCGTAACCGCTAACATATATGTTCATTATAAAAAAATTATTTAAATTTTCACAAGCATAATAAATTTTTTCATTTAATTTCATATGGAAAATTAATATTTTTTTATACCTAATGGACTGGAGCTGCTGTTTATGGCGTTCTTCTTCTGAGAGCGCAGAAAAAGGACCTTGAATCCCATTAATAGGAGTGGTGGGTGCAGATTTCTTCTTCTGAAGAGAATGAAGTTCATCTATAGTTTGAGCCTTAACCGGCGGCGTACTATCGTCGTGGCATATCCCCTCGGCTTTTTTCTCTGTATGAATCTTCGCCAGTCCGTTCCGGCCAGTTCCGCCGTTCGCCGCCATGCTCACACGTCCATTGGCATTCGCAGCCATTTCTTCTCTCTGCAAAATATAAGCAGGAATCAGATAGTGGAGACTAGAAAAACGTGCCACTTTTAAGCACGGGTAAACGTGCTGTAACTCTATGATGAAAACTAGATATTTTAACGGTGGAATGGAGAGAGATTTACTGGAATTGTAGAATTGGTGGAGAAGAAGGGAACAGAAATAGAATGCTATTGAAAGAATTGAGTGGAAACTAATAGCTCGACCATCAAAGTAGACTGCAGTTGAGGAAATTGAAGTGAAGGTGGTGAGAAAATGGAGTAGCAAGGGGTCCAATTTATAGGGCTATGTGGCCATCTTTAACCAAGTATTTTACCGGGGAAGGTCTAACCTAGTTGGATTCTATCCTACACGGCTACACGATAGAGATTCTGTCTTAAGCGATTAACCATGATTCAATATTTTGATTAGACCATGTTTGGGAGTGATTATAATAAGTAGTTATAAGTTTATTAAATATCATTTTAAATCATATGTTTTATATTATTTTCGACTTTTATTAACTTTTATCCACGTATTTTTCCAATACCATAACTTTCAAGGGAAATTGGCGCAAATGGTCCCTAACGTTTACCATTAGTGCGCAAATGGTCCCTAACGTTTCATTTTTGGCGGAAAGGTCCCTAACCTATCCATTTAGGTGCGCAATTGGTCCTTTTAGGTGCGCAAATGGTCCCTAGCAGTGTTTTTTGTCTTTATTAGCAGGAGTAAAATTGTCAAGTCACATTTTTTTTCAACCTTTCAATTGGCGCAAATGGTCCCTAATCTTAAGAAATTTGCAATTAGATTCCTAACTTTTAAAAAAGTGAAAATGAGTCCGATACTTTAATTTTTTTTATTAAAAATTAAAAAAAACTAACAAATTGATAATATACTAAATTATTTTGAATATTTTATGAACTATTATAAAATAACCAAAATTGAAATTCATAATTATTAACAAATGTGATAATTAAAATTATTTTATTATTATTAAGTAATCATATTATTTAAAATTCAAACTTTAATTTTATCGTTACAACAAAAAAAAGAAAAAATAAATTTGTAACAAATAAAAATTTTACTTATACTCAATCCAACTCGATTTTATACAGTCTCATATTTACCGGGCCAATTCAATCCGATTTTGAGCTACAAGGTTATTGGATCAGTATTATTTTAAATTTTAATTAATTTTTACATTAAAAAAAAATAAAGAAAAAAAAAATGGTTCCACTCCCCCACCCCACCCCACCCCACCCCACCCCACTCCAAAAAACGAGCAGAAAGGGAGGGGATTTCTCCCCTCCCCGGTCGCCGTCGCCGTCGCCGGCGACTGGGGAGGGGAGAAATCCCCTCCCTCTCTGCTCGCGCAACCAGAGGGGAGAAATCCCCCCTGGTTTCGCCGCGAATAGGGGGGAGAAAATCCCCCCTATTTCGCTGCGACGGGGGGATCTCTCCCCCCGTGTTTTGCCGTTGCCGGAGCGGCTTCTCAAGCACCTGAGACAAAGCATTCTTCACCACCAGCTTCGGCGCCCGGCCAGGCCCATCCGTGCGCCAAAGATTCAACCTTTTCGAGCCCAAACGCGCAGCACCACCAAGAACAACCGTCCCGGAAACGAACCTGTTCTCCAAACCACCGACGTTCCTCTTCACCAACCCCCTCGAAACCCTAGCTCTTTTGTTCACCCCCACCCTACTCAACGCCGCCACCGCATTCAGTTGGTGGCTCCCGCAGGGCTTCACCACCAACCCACCTCCGACGTTGCTCCTCACCTGGATCCCAGATCCCGATGCCACCGACATTCTTTACCGTCACAAATTTTTTCACTTAATTTTCAATTATTATTCACCGATTTATACAGAATATAATTAATTAGGAACAGCCCAGATATATTTTTAACACGAAAACACCAGATCTGTCAAATTCCTTAAAGTATCGGACTCATTTTCACTTTTTTAAAAGTTAAGAATCCAATTGCAAATTTCTTAAGATTAGAGACCATTTGTGCCAATTGAAAGGTTGAAAAAAAATGTGACTTGACAATTTTACCCCTGCTAATAAAGACAAAAAACACTGCTATGGACCATTTGCGCACCTAAAAGGACTAATTGCGTACCTAAATAGATAGGTTAGGGACCTTTCCGCCAAAAATGAAACGTTAGGGACCATTTGCGCACTAATGATAAACGTTAGGGACCATTTGCGCCAATTTCCCTAACTTTCAAGTAAACTTTGTCAAGTCAGCCAAATATGCTTATAAAGTTTATTCGTCATTGCTGTCTAAATTTATTTTCATTAAAGTTTAAACATGTAATTTTCATAAATAGGTAAAAATTGCTCTAATAGCATATTAAATTATCTTATTTAAAAATTTAAAATATTAAAAAATATTTATTTATTTAGATTCACTGTTCAACTTATATGACAACTCCTTGAACTAAATTCAGTTCCTCTACTTTTGCATGTCATTATTAAAGTAGCGTCACATAATATTTACCACCAAAAATTTCTCTAAATTTGCATGATTTTATAGTGTTGATGGAAGTGAGCCTCTTTCGAGATTTACTCAAAGATTAAGAATCGTGTCATTCAAGAGATAAATACGAAAGGTTCGCATGCTTTAGCCATTGTTTTAGATTTTATTTTATTTTAATTAGAATCTTATTTATATAGTTTTGACAAAAAAAATTGTAAAAGTTATAGTATAGAGTATGTATTGAGATTAAATAATAATATTTTTTATTACTAGTGATGATCATTGATTTATGTGTCAGTGTAGTCCACTGCAATTGTACAGAAATATCTTATATCTTCAAGGGTAATAATCTCTTTTCTATGGTGGAGAGGAGTTATGAAGGCCACATGACACGTGTCATGTGGCCATTAGACAAGTGATTGACATTTTTGTCAATCATTTATTTTTTTCCAATGGCCATAGGACATGTGAACACGTGTCCTATGGCCTTCATAATTCTCTCCACCATAGGGAGGAGATCATTACCCATATCTTCAAATTAATTAATTGTAATAGTCTCATTAATATATAGACAATTGATCATCATACGTACATAATGATAAACAGTATTATTCATTGAGATTTATTTGAACAAAACATTACAAAAATTGTTGTAATTCTATCAACATGGTATCACCAAAAATTGCCAGTCACGTGACTTTATGTTGCTCTCTTAACTTGAAATACTATGTGATGACTTCACAAACAATTTAAAATTTAAAATTAAATAGTTTAATAAATTGTTAGAATAAATAAATATTTTGTATTCAAATTTTACTGTCATTCATTCGTTAAAATTGTGTAAAGATTTTAAATAAAGTAGATAAATTATATACCCTCTCTCCAAATTGATTTTTCCTTTTTAATTGAGTTTATTAGCGTAGTACCAAAGTGGTAAAGTCATCTTAATGTTTCGTGTGACCATACAAAGTTAAACGACTGCATTAAGCATCTACATTCAGATTTATATAATTAAATTTATTAGGCACACTAACTAACCCTAGCTAGCATTCTGCATACTTCATGCTTAGGAACCAAAAAGAGGAAAGCAAGTGGCAAGAGAATCAAGCGTAGATGGGTCGTGGGTATAAATTTTGCTCATGACAATAGAAAAATAGTTGTATTTTTTGTATTTTTTTTTTTTTATCGTACTTAAAATTTTTTTGATCGTAGAAAAATAGTTGTATTTATATGATAGTGAGTGTGTCGTGTGCGTATTTTTCATATATTTTGACAATGTGTGCCTTACTATTATATATACGGAGCTCTATTCTTCAAACATTACCGACTAATTATTATTTAGCAAACAAAAAGAGGAAAGCGAGTGGCAAGTGAACCAAGCGTAGGAGGGTCGTGGGTACTAATTTTGTTTATGATAATAGAGAAACAATTGTATTTATATGATAGTGAGTGTATCATGTGCATATTTCTCATACATTTTGACGGTGTTTGCTTTACTACTACATGTGTAGAGCTCTATTTGTCAAACATTACTCACTAATTGTTGTTTATCAAACAAAAAGAGAACTAAGCGTATGAGGGTCGTGCTACTATTTTTATTTATGATAATAGAGAAACAGATGTATTTATATGATATTGAGTGTGTCGTGTGCATATTTCTCGTACATTTTGACAATGTCTACCTTACTACTATTTGTGTAGAGCTCTCTTTGTCAAATATTATTCACTAATTGTTGTTTATCAAACAAAAAGAGGAAAGCAAGTGGCAAGAGGACCACGCATAGGGGGGTCGTGGCTACTAATTTTGCTTTTGATAATAGAGAAACAATTGTATTTATGTAATAGTGGGTGTGTCGAGTGCGTATTTCTCATACATGTTGAAAATGTGTGTCTTTCCACTATATATATAGAGCTCTATTTGTCAAACAATTTCCACTAATTGTTGTTTAGCAAACAAAAAGAGGAAAGCAAGTGGCAAGAGAACTAAGCGTATGGTGGTTGTGTCTACTGATTTTGCTTATGATAATAGAGAGACAATTGTAATTAATATTTATATGATTGTGAACGTGTCATGTGCGTATTTTTTATACATTTTGACAATGTGTACTGTTGACCTCCAAAAATGGCTGCCAACAGGATCCCCACGCCTCCTCTTCCTACGTGTCTTTCTTCTTACTTGGATTGCCACGCGGTTTATTCAACCACATAGATATGCCTAAGCCCGGGTGGATAGGTAATCAAGAATAAAGAGCAACACGTTATGAGAGAGGTGATGGCTTGAGGGCCTCTAACTCTCGAACTCTCAAATGGTCAAGACGCTTAAGAATTATTTGAGAGTGGAGGACTTGATATATGTGTAGTAAGTAATATTTTCAACATCCTTTTTTCTGTGAAATGGCTAAAGGGCTATGATCGTGACAGGCCGTAATGGCAGGCTGTCCCATCAATCTTCTCAATATTGAGTTGCCAGTTTGGCAGAGAGGCTTTCTAAGCACGCAACTGGGGTCGGCTTACCCCATCTGCTCGGCGCCTGGAGACTCGGGAATCTGCTTCACTCGCCTTTAGACGCCTCGGAGCAAGGTTAGGGTCGGGCGCCTCGGAACGAAATAGGGTCGGACCAAATGCCCCAAATGCCCCTGCTAATGCCTGCGTGGCACCGTGGGCTGCCAGATGGGATTGGTGCGTAACAATAGTCCCCCAAGTTCAGAATCTGTCATTTATGTGGGATGCTGGACTTGGATGTTTGTCTTTTGAAGTTTGAGGTAGGGATTTAAGTCCCACAAGGCCCGGGACGTTCATTTATGTGGGTGGCGGGCCTTGCAACTGGTGGTGGTTGTGGTTTGGCGTGCTGTAGGGTATGGGCCGAGTCCCAAGTTTGGGAGAGGCTAACAGGCCGAGCCCCCAAAATTGGGAGAGGCGGAGAGGTCGAGTCCCAAGATTGGGAGAGTCGAATAGGCCGAGTCCCAAATCTTGGGAGAGGCGAATTGGCCGAGTTCCCAAAATTGGGAGAGCCGAATAGGCCGAGTCCCAAATATTGGGAGAGGCGAATTGGCCGAGTCCCAAGATTGGGAGAGCCGGCCTAGCCGAGTCCCAAGATTGGGAGAGCCGAATGGGCCGAGTCCCAAATCTTGGGAGAGGCGAATTGGCCGAGTCCCAAGATTGGGAGAGTCGAATAGGCCGAGTCCCAAATCTTGGGAGAGGCGAATTGGCCGAGTTCCCAAAATTGGGAGAGCCGAATAGGCCGAGTCCCAAATATTGGGAGAGGCGAATTGGCCGAGTTCCCAAAATTGGGAGAGCCGAATAGGCCGAGTCCCAAGTTTGGGGAGAGGCGAAGAGGCATGCTGCAAGGCAATTAATGTCCCAATCTACGGGTCATGGCTTGATTGGGTAGCCTGACGCATGGCCTTTTTGGGTATGGTGAAAAGACGGCCGCAGGTAATGATGGTGTTGAATTATGGGGGCTTTGGTGGTACCGAGAAATGACGCGCGCGTGGTGAGCACGACCGCATCATAGGCGTTCATTCAAATGGTTGATTGCGTCTTTTCAGATTCGAGGGCTGAGATGGCCTGATGGCATCAGATGGTGCGGATGGATCTCTGGTTGATCTAACGGTGTGAAATCATCCATATTTGCCTATAAGTAGTCGTGAAGGGTTATGTGTTTTCATTTCACTGTTTGAGAGAGTTGCATTGTGTTTGAAAACTTCAGGCGAGAGAATTGCAGTGTTGTTTGTAGACTTCAAGTGATATTTACCGGCGTTTGTTCCTACCTCCGTTTCCGGCGAAGATTTAGGTTTAGGTAAACCCTTCACCTAGAGTCCCTTTATTTACTGAATTTCTTTTAATTTTAACAATGTCTGCGAACTTCGGTGAAAACGAGGCTTCTGGTCGTGTTGAGAACGAGGGGTCCCGACCCGTCTCACCTGAAATGGTCGAGGTACTACCTCTGCGAGGGGTGTGTGGATCGACCGGTGAGGTGATGAATGTATCCTCACTGAATCGAGTAGTGGAGGGAACAGACCTGTTCGTGGCCGACCCAATTAGGTGGACCGCGATGGATGTCCCTTCGATCATGGTGGAAGGGGACCTGGTGTCGTTGAGGGAGCAGTACCGGGTACCTGGAGATATTGAACTTATCCTCCCGGAGGCAAATGAGCGGGCCTGTGTTCCGAGGAGGGGCTGCACTGCCTTGCACCTCAATGCTTTCGTGGGAGGCTTGCGACTGCCCCTGCATCCCTTCTTCCGACGGATTCTACGGGCTTACGGGCTGGCTCCGACTCAGGTGGCTCCGAACGGATGGAGTCAGATGGCGGGGAGCATGTACCTGTGGTTCAGGCATTCCTTAGGGTTGGAGATGCCTCTGCACGTATTCCAAACCCTATACCAGCCCCGGAAACTACCGAGGAAGAAGGACAAAGATGAGGAGGTTGGCTGGTACTACTTCTGCCCATGGAGAGCACATAAGCCCCTCGTGACGGACTGCCCCTCCTCCATAAAACAGTGGAAAGAGTCCTGGTTCTGGGTGGCGGGTAATTGGCAGAGGGTAACAGACGACCCAGAGCCGGACTTGGATGTATCCAGTTTTTACGGAATAGCCAGTGAGTGGTGGATGCGGACGTGATTGATTTCGAAGTGGTTGAAGATAGACTCTAATATGTTTGTTGTTTATTTTTCAGGGTTGTTGCCCCGTTGTGAGTTGTCCGAGGATTTGGTGGACGTGATTCAGTCCATTTACCAGTCGCCTCCGTCGAATAGGAGATACGGTTTTCTCTTAAACCGGCAACGGTGTTTGATTGAACTGGGTTTAATGGCCTCGAAAGGTAATGTTCTGATACTCTAGTTTGATTCGGGTCTCGTATAGTATTTTGGTGACATTCAGATCTCTTTGTTGTTGCAGCTGAAATAGAACAAGGCAAGCGTCCGAGGCCAACATTGGCCCGCCTGTCGAAGCAAAAGCCAAGGGCTCTGGTTGCCGGGTCCAAAGAGGAGGGCAGGCAGAAGAAGGTCATTGAGGACCTGAGCAGAGAGGGGAACAACAGAGACACCGAGGCCTCGAGGACGATGGAGGCCGAGGACGTGGGTGTCCCGGAGCGTGAGGAGCCCTTATCGAGGAAAAGGAAACTCCCAGCATCCTCGGCCGAACCCTCACAGGCAAAGGGGAAGGCGGTTGAGGCAGTTGAGGACGTGGTTTGCACCGTCCCTCCGGGTCAGCGTACGCTGGCGGTGAACACCGCGGGGGAGGTGGTCCTGGAGGGTCCTCCGAAGTCCCGGGATGCGGGAGGCATTGAAGGGGGGCCATACGACTCCCGGAAGAAGTTGAGGGAGTTGATTGGCGGTTCCGGGTCGAGGATACCTGAAGATTTGCTTCGGGACATACCCTTCTTTCCCTCCCTGGGGGCTCAGGCCGTGAAGAAGTACTTCACCCCCAAGTGGGAGGAGTTCACCTCGCATGGGGATCTGGAGGACGTGTTGGAGGCCAGCCTGGCGTCGGCCATCAGGGCCTCGGCTATGCAAATGAAGGCGCTCGACGAGTTTAGGACGCGGATGAAGGAGCAAAAGAAACTCAGTGCCGAGGCCTTAAAGAATGATAAGGAGCACCAGCGGGCCCTGGAAGGCCTTCAGACCGCGTTGGACAGTGCTCGTGCGGCCTATGAGCAACTGGAGGCTGACTTGAAAGAGTCTGACTCCAATGTTCTGCAGTTGACGAGGCAGCTGGACAATGCCAATGCGGCTCAAAGGGTTGCAGCCGAGGCCCTGGAGGCGGCCAATAAGGAGAAGAGGCGGCTTCAGGATGAGGCCCGATCCCGCGAGGAGGAGGAACAGAATCTGAGGGGGAACGTTGCCTCCTTGGAGTCAGAGGTTGCACGGCTCGTGGCCGAGAAGAACGAGCTCGAGGCGAGGCTAGGGAGTGCGGAGGCAGACTTCGTGGCCAACTTTCACAATACTGAAGCCTATACCAACTTCTCAGATTATTTTGCTAAGGTTGGGCATCAGGAAGTTTTAACAGTGCTCCGAAGTGACTACCCTAGCCTCAGCCTCGAGGCATTAGAAGCTAGGTTCCCTCCACCCGATGTAGAGGGTGAGGAGGATAGTTAGGTTTTATTTGTACAAATTCCATTTGTAATTCCTTGTTTATGAAATGAAGCATTACTTTTCTTATGGGCCTCGTTTTTAATTTTTGCCTTGTTACTTGATTTCGTATGACAAACACTTTTCTTATGGGTAACCGAACAAACAAGATTAAAAATGACTAATCGCATCGCAATAGCCGAACATAACTACAAATCGTAACAGCCAAACATGATTACTCATAGTGATAGTCAAACATGATTAAACTAACTACTCGGCTTTACGACGATCCATTTATCTACTGATAATACCGTCGTAAGTGCTCGGCATTCCAGGGATGAAGTTGCAATTTGGCGTCCATGTCCTCGATGCGATATGTCCCGGGGCGTGTCTCACTGATGATCCTGTATGGTCCTTCCCAGTTTGGTCCGAGTGTTCCGACACCGTGCTCTCTTGAGGATAGGAACACTCTCCTCAGGACGAGGTCACCAACGCGAAAAGTCCTCTTCTTTACTTTCTTGTTGAAGTATCTGGACATTTTTCTCTGATAAGACGCTAATCTCACCAGGGAGTCGTCTCTTTTTTCACTCAGGAGGTCTAACCCTGTCCTCATCAGATCGTTGTTAACCTGATCACTGAATAATAACCGGCGGGGTGAGGGAATACCGATTTCAACTGGGCTCACAGCCTCGGCACCATATGCCATGGAGAAAGGGGTTTCCCCGGTCGGAGTTTTTGTAGTGGTTCGGATGGCCCATAGGACTTGGGGAAGCTCATCAACCCAGGCCCCTTTTGATCCCTCAAGCTTCCGTTTAAGCGTGTATTTGATGGTCTTGTTGACCGCCTCGACCTGACCATTGGCCTGGGGATGATGAGGGCTAGAGAAGTGCTTGGCAATTCCCAGCTCCTCGCAGAGGTTCTTGACCTTTTTGTTGTCAAATTGTTTGCCATTATCCGATACCAGGGAGTGTGGAATTCCGAACCTGCATATGATATTCTTCCATATGAATCTGGAGGTATTTGCCTCAGTTATCTTCGTCATTGGTTCCGCTTCTACCCATTTCGTGAAGTAGTCGATGGCGACTAAGGCGTGGGAGGCATTTCCTCTCCCCCTCGGCATAGGCCCTATGAAATCTATCCCCCACTTGGCGAAGGGCCATGGGCTGGATACTGTGGTAAGCTCTTGGTGGGGCTGACGAGGAATGGTGGCGAAGCGTTGACACTTGTCACATTTCCTTGCATGATTCAAGGAATCTTTCTTTAGTGAAGGCCAGAAGTATCCTTGTTTAAGGATTTTTTGTGCCAAAGCTAGGCCTCCAGTGTGGTTGCCACAGACTCCCTCGTGAACTTTCCGAAGGATGTAATCTGCTTCGTTCGTTCCGACACACCTGAGGAGTGGTAGGGAATAGCCTCGTTTGTACAGCACGTCGTCTGATAAGACGAAGTGGGCTGCCCTCCTCCTCAACCTTCTTGCTTCTTCTTTGTCAGTGGGCAGCGTTTGGTCCTTTAAGAAGGCGAGGATGGGATCCATCCAGGTGGTGGTCTCCTCGACCCACATTATTTCCGTCACTGCCTCTATGGAGGGTCGGCTAAGGTGTTCGATAGGAACCATTTTGAGAAGCTCGGAGTCCTTGCTACTCGCGAGTTTAGAGAGAGCGTCTGCGTTGGCGTTGTCAGCCCTCGGCACCTGAACCAGTTCGAACTTCTCAAAGCTAGGGATGAGAGTTCTTACCAGTTTTAAGTAGGAGGCCATATTTTTCTCCCTGGCGGCGAAATTTCCCCTTACTTGGCTTACTACTAACTGGGAGTCACTCGCGGCGGAGAGCCTTTGAATCTTCATCTCTTTGGCTAGGCGCATGCCTGATAGTAAAGCTTCGTATTCCGCAACATTGTTTGAGGCTTTAAAGTCGAACCGGATTGCGCAGTTCAGTCTATGGCCTTCAGGGCTCGCGAGGACCACTCCGGCACCCGACCCCGCATCCCCTGATGAGCCGTCCACGAAGAGATACCAAGTGGGTGGCTCCGCGGGCTCCATCGGGGTATCTATTACGGGCGCGTTAGTAAACTCTGCTACGAAATCTGCTAAGGCCTGCCCTTTGATGGATGGCCGAGGTTTGAATGTGATGTCGAACTGGCTCAATTCGACTGCCCATTTCAGTAGCCTCCCCGAGGCGTCGGGTTTTTGCATAACCTGCCTCAGAGGAAAATTGGTCAGGACGTGAATGCTATGGGCCAAGAAATATGGCCTCAACTTCCGAGAAGCGGTGATGAGTGACAATGCTAGCTTTTCCATGTCCGGATACCGTGTTTCCGCCCCTAGCAGAGCCTTGCTTACGTAGTAGACCGGCAGCTGGTGTCCCTCTTCCCTGACCAGGACCGAGCTCACCGATTCGGTTGAGACGGCGAGATATAAGAGTAGGGGCTCGCCAGCTTTTGGTTTGGACAACAAAGGCGCTTGGCCGAGGTGTTCCTTCAAGGCCTGGAATGCGCCTTCACATTCTGTCGTCCACTCAAATCTGGCGCCTCCTTTCAAAATTTTGAAGAAAGGGACGCACTTATCAGTTGCTTTAGAGACAAACCTGCTAAGGGCTGCCATTCTTCCCGTAAGGCATTGCACATCCTTAGGCTTTCTTGGCGAACTCATTTCGACTAATGCCTTGATTTTTTCGGGATTAGCTTCGATTCTCCTTTGGCTAACCAAGTACCCCCAAGAACTTACCCGAGGTCACCCCAAATGTGCACTTCAAGGGATTCAGCCTCATCCTATATGCGCGAAGAATTCGGAATGCTTCATCAAGGTGGTGAATGTGGTCCCCTGCTTTAAGGCTTTTGACTAGCATATCATCGACATAAACTTCCATAGTTGCACCAAGTTGAAAAGCGAACATCTTGTTAACGAGCCTCTGGTAAGTAGCCCCGGCGTTCTTCAGGCCGAAGGGCATAACCTTGTAGCAATAGAGGCCTTTGTCTGTTACGAACGACGTATGCTCTTCATCCGGTGGGTACATCGGAATTTGATTGTATCCCGAGTAAGCATCCATAAAACTTAGGAGCTCGTGTCCTGCCGTGGCGTCGACCAGTTGATCAATCCTAGGCAGTGGAAAACTATCTTTGGGGCAGGCTTGGTTGAGGTTAGAGAAGTCTATGCAGGTTCTCATTTTTCCATTTGGCTTCCGAACCAACACTGGGTTGGAGACCCACTTCGGATATCTGGCCTCTCGTATAAAGTTGCTTTGTAGGAGTATGTCTACTTCTTCTTTTAGGGCCTCGTACTTTTCAGCGTTTAGCGGTCTTCTTTTCTGCCTGTGGGAGGGGAACTTAGGGTCGATATTGAGGCGATGGCAACTTATTTTTGCGTCTATACCCACCATATCTTCGTGTTTCCACGCGAAGATATCCAAATTTTCCCGAAGGAACCTTTTCAGGGCTTCCTTGGGCTCTTCGGGGAGGTCTTTCCCTATCTGAAGCTTTCTTGTTGGGTCGCCTTCGTCTGCCTGAAAATGTTCCAGTTCTCCGCTTCCCGCGGCTTGGGAATCAGTCCCCGTCAGTCTTGGATCAATGTCATCGGGGGTCACCGCTTCCTCCATCACAACATCCCCCGGCTCTTCCATCATCGTTTCTTTCATTTCTATATCCAGCAGAGTCATGTTAACCTCTTTCTTTTCTGCTTTTCTTAAGGCATTTCGGTAGCACTTCCTCGCCTCGGGTTGATTGCCTCGCACTGTCGCTATTCCCCCTTCGGTGGGGAATTTCAAGCAGAGGTGGTGGATGGAAGTTACCGCTCAAAGTTCCTTCAAGGCAGGCCGGCCCAATACCCCGTGATAGGCCGACCTCCTGTCTACCACCAGGAACTCCATGAAAGTATGGGACGCGAGGGGCTCTTCTCCCATGCTAGCGGGGAGGCGCACTATCCCTTTCGGGGTCACGCAATCCCCGGTGAACCCGTAGAGGGGCTCAGTTGATGGCTCCAGCTGTACATCCACGTTCATCTGCTCATAGGTGCTTAGGAAGATGACATTAACGGAGCTGCCGTTGTCAACCAGCATTCTCCCCAGTCCGTTCCGAGCCACCACTGCTCTTACAACCAGGGCGTCGCAGTGGGGGTAATGCACGCCTCTCATATCTTCCTCCGTGAATGTGATAGGGTCGGCCCTTTTTGACCCTGAGGGCCTGCTATTGATGAGCCAATTAGTCATCTGGATCCCCTCGGCCTCTTTGGCATAACTTTTCTGGGCGTTCCGTGTCTGCCCACCAATATAAGGTCCTCCGTGGATGGTGTCAATCTCTCGAATCGGAGCCTTTTCTGGTCCTTTGATCAGACGGGGCTCGGGATTGCGCTCTATCCGAGGTTGTCTGGCAGGGCTTCTTGAACTACGCCTCGATCGCTGCTCATGGCCTGGAGGCCTTCTATCCCATTGCTGGGAGCGTCTATCCTGAAAATTGGTTCCACGACCTCTTGCCGGGGCCGGATCTCCTCGCCGGGTGTTCATCCCGCGTCTGGCCCCCGGGTTGGTCGCCCTCCGATTGGCAAGTTCTTCCACCTCTCGACATTCGTCCGTGCTATGTCCATAGCTTCAGTGAACGCAGCAGTATTTCGACTGAGTTCCCTGAGGGGGAATTGCTGGAAGTGTGCTGGTTCCCGCCTCATAGTAGGTGGATGGGGGCGTGCTATAGTTGTATAGTCCGGCCGCGGGGACAGACGGCAAGGGAGCCGTGAAAGGGGGGAGCAGGCCTTCTTGTGCAGAGGCCACATAACTCATACCGACATTTGGGTCGGAGGGGTAGTTTCTCCGTCGAGGATTGTGTTGATGAACAGCTCTGCTGGGATTTTGGATATAACCGGCCCTCGATGCCGGGTTGACTCCCAACCCTCCTCGATTTCTGTGGAGGATCATGTTCTCATTGGTTATCTCCTCGGTGATCATTTCCACCAGCTGGTCGAAGGTAGCTGGATTCTTGTTGCGGACATCCCTCCAAAACGGATGGTTCATGTCCAGCCCTGCTTTAAGGGCGGACAAGGCCTCGGCATCTGTTATTCTTTCGCAGAACAACATTTCTTCATTGAAGCGGCCCAGGTAACTTTGCAATGGCTCGCTTGGGGCCTGCCTCACATCGTGGAGGCGTTGTACCGAGGCTGATGCGGGCTTTTGTGAGGAGAAGTAATTTATGAAAGTCTTTTTCAGTTCTGGCCAGCTGGAAATGCTCCCTGCGACGAGCTTGTTATACCATCGCTTCGCTCCTCCTGACAAGGTCAGGTGGAAGGCCCTGCATTTCAAAGCCGGGGTGGCTCCTCGGAGGCTCATTTCCGTTTTGTAGGTGTTCACGTGATCCAATGGATCACCCCTGCCTGTGTAAGGGGTAATTTTTGGCACGCGAAACTCGTGGGGAATGGACGCGTTCCTGATTCCGGCAGAAAAAGGAAGGTTCTCGTCATCGTCATCTACCTCGAATGATCTCGTAGGCCTCGGATACTCTCCCCCGATGTTTTCTTCCGGAGGTAATGGGGCGTGGCATTGTGCTTGCTGTCCACCCCCATAGTTCTGTTGTGGTTGAATGGCAGGCTGGGGTGCGTATGGCTGGTAATCCGATTCTCCCCTGGCCTCGGCTTCCTTCGCCCTCCTTTCCCGCCTATTCCTAGGGGGACTTTGGGGCATCTCTCTCCTTTGTGGGTTTTCTTGTGGCCATCTTCTGCCCCCCTGCTCGCCTAGCCTTTCAAACACGCTAGCTGACATTGTGGGCTGGGGCCTCCTTTCCGAAGCGGCTGCTTTGTCCCCTGCCTCGTTGGTTCTGGCATGAGAGGCTTCTCCCCCGGCTTGCTGGTCACGGGGGCGCCTGCTGTTAACTTCAGGTTCTTCCTCGGGTTCGTCTGGATCAGACTCTCGGGGGCATTCCTCACCCCTTGCATGCATCATTTGGATGTACCCCTGCATTTTTGCATGGTGCTGGGCCAGCTGCCTCACGCTGGCAGCCATCGTTCTCATTTCTCGTTCAAGGTTCGTGGGAGGCCTTCTTCCTCGCCTCCTTCGAGGGGCTTCTTCAGCCCTGACTCCGTCGTTCGCTACGGGCCTGGTTCTTCTAGGGTTCTCTTCTTCATTGCTTCCACTCATTTCGTGGGTCGGTTGATCCCTTTTCAGGGGAGTTCCTTTGTTCAAGGAAAAAGAAGCTTTTTTGTCACGCTTCCCACATGTACCTTACCACTATATATAATGAGCTCTATTTGTCAAACATTATCCACTAATTGTTGTTTGGCAAACAAAAAGAGAAAAGCAAGTGGCAAGAGAACCAAGCATAAGAGGGTCGTGGCTGCTAATTTTGTTTATGATATATAATAGAGAAACATTTGTATTTATATGATAATAAGTGTGGCGTGCAGGAGCGGATTCAAACGGGTGCTAAAAATTTTTTTGACCGAGCTAATATACGAGAAAAAATGAATTCTCTATTAAAAACTTATTTTTTTCAAAAAAAAAAGGAAATTCTTATACTATAAAAAAATATTGGGGCCAAGGAGAGTCCCCCCTAGATCTGCCTTTGATATCGAGTTCTATTTGTCAAACATTATCCAGTAATTGTTGTTTAGCATACCCAAAAAAAAAAAAAAAAAAGCAAGTGGCAAGAGAACCAAGCGTAGGAGGATCATGGCTACTAATTTTGCTTATGATAATAGAGAAACAATTGTATTTAGATGATAGTGAATGTGTGTCTTAATACTATAGAGTAATGATCTAATGCTCCTAGTGGACAATGATCTATATGTAGTGCTCTAGTAGATTTGCAATTTGCAGAATAAAGATATACATTTATGTTAATAACCTCTAGAGCTGGCAAATGGGATGGGTCGGGTCGGTCCAATTTTGTGCGAGCCAAAAATATGCTAGCCCAGCCCAGCGGGCCAACCCGGTCTTAATTTTTTTTTTAAATAATTTTTTTATACAATTTAATACATTACATCAAATACAATCTTAGATAAAATTTAAACAATATATATTTTGAGATTTTTAAATATATTAATTTATAAAATTGGGACTCTCGTGTATTAGTCAGTAGATAAACATTAATTTTCTTTTAAAATAATAATATTTTTTTGGTTAATTGTAAACTATTTCTTTACACATTTTTTTTAAAAATATAAATAGTAAAATCATGCTAGTTATTAACATATATTTACTTACCATATTCACCTTGTTGGTATAATTGTATTTATAGAAAAATATCATATATGTAATATTTATATATTTAGGCAGATTCCTTTTCCTACTAGTATATATACATTGTACTCTTGTAATATTCATCATTCAATCATTCATACAATTGAATCAATACAGAGAATTATATTTCTCCACACATATTCTCTTTTATATTTCTTCATCTATTTCATATTTTTACATGGTATCAGAGCGACGATTCTGAGCAACGATGTCTGATACAAAAATCATAGAAGCGACGATTGCCCAATCGGATCCCATGGCTCTACAGCAATCCGATCATCCCGGCTTAATCCTTGTTTCTAAACCACTTGATGGAAACAATTATGGACAATGGAGTAGGGCTATGAGAATTGCCCTCATCGCCAAGAATAAAATTGGCTTCATTGATGGAAAGATCAAAGTGCCAGAAGCAGAAGATGAGAAGTATTCTATTTGGGAACGGAGTAATCACATGGTACTATCATGGATACTTAACTCAGTACATCCAGATATTGCTGAAAGTATCATATACTCCGAATCTTCCACAGAAGTATGGAACGACCTACGAGATAGATTTTCTCAAGGTAACGACGCGCGGATATATCAGATTCGTCAAGAAATTGCTGAGCATCGACAAGGAAACTAATCGGTGTCAGCCTATTACACCAAATTAAAAGGACTATGGGATGAATTGGGTTCCTATCACAACCCAATTGGATGCACTTGTGGAAATCTTAAGGCAGTAGCTGCAAGGGATGAGAAGGAGAAGGCCATGCAATTCCTGATGGGGTTGAATGATTCTTATTCCACAGTTCGTGGAAACATACTTATGATGAGCCCCTTTCCAGACACCAGAAAGGTACACGCTATTTTAATGCAACATGAAAGACAAGTTGAAGTTGCAACAGATCGTGAAGAGCAACATTCAATCAATTGGGAGAAATCAAATCGAAAAAGTGATAATCGGCCCAACCGGTCAACCGGTTCATCATACCGGTCGACCGCCTCGACGGAAACTGGACAGAAAAAGTGCGCCCACTGTGGAATGACTGGCCATATTGTTGATACCTGCTATTTTATCCATGGCTTCCCTCCAGGGCACAGGTTTCATGGGAAGGACGTGAAGCCACAAAACAAACGCTTCACAAACACTGCCGCCGCTTCTACACCTGACCCAAAGGAAGGAAAAACCCTCACAACCAAAGAATACGAGCAGATCATGACACTTCTAAAAAGCAAGACGGGTAATGATAAGCCTCTTATTAATGCATCAGGTATCAATTCCTCTACTACCTATTTGAGTAATTCATGGATCATTGATAGCGGGGCCACTGACCATGTGACGAAAGATGGGATCGTTGAGAATAAATCCATGCCAAAGCACAAAACTGTTCAATTACCGGATGGGGGTCATGCATTTATTAAATATATCGGTGTTGTGAACTTAGGGAATAATATGACTGTTGATGATGTGCTTTATGTTCCTAACTTCAAAGTTAATCTGTTATCTATCAGTAAACTTACTAGAAAGTTAGGTTGCTCTGTGACATTTTTCCCTGATTTTTGTGTCATGCAGGATTTGACTACGAAGAAGACGATTGGCTTGGGAAGGCAGAGTAACGGCCTATATTATCTTTCACAAAGACCGCAAATACATCATACTACCACTCGTTCTACCAATCTGTGGCATAAACGTCTTGGACACCCTTCAGCCTCACCTCTTCAATTCCTAGCACAAAATGTTTTAGATATTAGTTTTGATTCTCACGATATTTGTGATGTATGTCATTTGGAAAAACAATCTAGATTGCCTTTTAAAGTTAGCCAAATTTCTTGTAATAAACCATTTGATTTAATTCATTGTGACATTTGGGGCCCTCATAAAATTTATTCTTATTCTGGTGCTAGATATTTTCTTACAATCGTTGATGATTTCTCTCGCTATACTTGGGTGCACCTTATGCGTCACAAATCTGAAACTCAAGGCATAATTAAGAATTTCTTTGCTTGGGTTAAAACACAACACAACCTGCCCATAAAAGCCTTAAGATCTGATAATGGCCAAGAGTTTTTATCCTTGCAAGCCTTTTTAGATCAACATGGTACCGATTTTCATAGGTCATGTCCCTATACCCCACAACAAAATGGAGTTGTAGAGAGAAAACACCGCCATCTCTTTAATGTAGCCCGTGCCATTAGATTTCAAGCTAACCTTCCATTAAAATTTTGGGGGGAACATATCAAAACGGCTTGTTATCTTATCAACCGAATACCTTCTCCTTTACTTTCCCACAAAACACCATACGAGAGATTGCATAAGAAATTACCATCTTATTCCCACTTGCGTGTCTATGGTTGCCTATGTTTTGCCACCAACCTCAAACCCAGCCATAAATTTGACACACGGGCCAGACGATGTGTGTTTCTTGGTTACTCCTTAGGGCAAAAAGGATACCTTTTATATGACCTCACCGATAGAAGACTAGTGGTGTCCCGGGATGTCGTGTTCCATGAAACCATATTTCCATATGCTTCCCAACCCATTGAAGACACTAACTCCATTCCATTACCACAATCTATGCCTCTGGATATTGAAATGCCACATTTACCTTATCCTGATGACCAACATATAGCCGAAACAGATTCCTTGCTTGCAGGTCCCGGGCACTGTTCAAACGGTCGACCTACCGGTCGACCGGTTCCATCGTCCGTTTTAACAGAGAGCTCAGACGGTCGACCGGTTGATCAGCCGGTTCCATCATCCGTTTCAACAGAGAGTTCACCCGGTCGACCGTCTGGTCAGCCGGTTCCCTCATCCGTTTCTACAGAGAGCTCAGACGGTCGACCGTCTCCACATTTTGATCGACCGGTTGAGCAATTTTCCCCACCTTCACCTGGCAGACAGCCAAACCAACCTCCTATCATACCCAATGACCAAATTCGACGATCCACAAGATCAATTCACACCCCAATTCACCTGAAAGATTACTTTATCAATCATGCTCTGCCTACTCAAACCGGGTCTCTTCTGGTCAAATCCAGCACTCGACATCCTATATCAAGGTATGTGTCCTATAGCAATCTCTCTTCTGTTCATCGTGCCCTTACATACAATATTTCTCATATTGTTGAGCCAGCAAACTTTGAGGCAGCTTGTCAGGATCCCAAGTGGGTAGCTGCTATGAATGATGAAATCCGTGCCTTGGAAGAAAACAACACTTGGTCCCTTGTCCCACTTCCTCCGGGTTCTCATCCTATTGGTTGTAAGTGGGTGTTTAAAGTCAAATTTAATTCTGACGGTACTGTTGAACGTTACAAAGCACGGCTAGTGGCAAAGGGGTTTACACAACGAGAAGGGATTGATTATAATGAAACTTTCGCTCCAGTTGCAAAGTTAACAACAGTCAGATGCTTACTCGCTGTCGCCTCTATTCGCAACTGGACGCTTCATCAAATGGATGTACACAATGCCTTTCTTCATGGTGCCCTTGATGAAGAAGTCTATATGACTCCTCCACCTGGATTTCGTCGACAGGGGGAGACACCAGTTGTATGTCGACTTCATAAATCTCTATATGGATTGAAACAGGCATCCCGTTCTTGGTTTCAAAAATTTGTATCTACTATTATTCAGTTTGGGTTCAAACAGTCACATGTAGATTATTCACTCTTTATCAAAGTAAATGGTGATTCATTTACAGCTGTTCTATTATATGTGGATGATATGATTGTCACAGGAAATGATAAAGAAGCAATTTCTTCCACGAAGACGTTTCTTGCATCACAATTCAAGTTGAAGGACCTTGGCACACTAAAATACTTTCTTGGAGTAGAAATTGCTCGCTCGAGATCAGGGATCTCAATAAATCAAAGGAAGTATACTCTTGACATTCTTCAAGAGGCCGGATTACTTGGAGCAAAACCTGCAGCATTTCCCATGGAGCAGTCATCAAAATTTAATTCGACAGATGGAAAATTATTGAAAGATCCCACATATTATCGACGGTTGGTAGGGAAGCTCATTTATCTCACTATTACTAGACCGGAAATCTCATATTCGGTCAATACACTCAGTCAGTTTATGCAGGCACCTAGGCAACCCCACCTTGATGCAGTTCACCGATTGCTCCGATACTTGAAAGGAGCACCAGGACGAGGATTATATTTCCCATCAAGTGGAAAATTGCAGCTATCAGGATTTTGTGATGCAGATTGGGCTGGAGATATTACTACACGACGATCAGTTACGGGATATTGTGTATTCTTGGGAAATGCACTTATATCATGGAGAAGCAAGAAGTAAACGACTGTGTCCAAATCTTCAGCAGAAGCAGAATATAGGGCAATGGCTTCCATTACTTGTGAGCTTACGTGGTTGAGACAGTTGCTGACAGACTTATGTGTGGATCACCCACAAGCAGCGACCTTATATTGTGACAATCAAGCAGCAATACATATTGCGGCTAATCCAGTATATCATGAGAGGACAAAGCACATTGAAATTGATTGTCATATTGTTCGTGAACGAATCATTAAGGGAGAGATCAAGACTGCCTATGTTTCAAGCAGCAATCAGATTGCAGATTTATTTACTAAAGCACTGGGCAAGGAGGCATTTCACAGTTTCACTCGCAAGTTGGGCACTTTTGACATACATGCTCCAACTTGAGGGAGAGTATTAACATATATTTACTTACCATATTCACCTTGTTGGTATAATTGTATTTATAGAAAAATATCATATATGTAATATTTATATATTTAGGCAGATTCCTTTTCCTACTAGTATATATACATTGTACTCTTGTAATATTCATCATTCAATCATTCATACAATTGAATCAATACAGAGAATTATATTTCTCCACACATATTCTCTTTTATATTTCTTCATCTATTTCATATTTTTACACTAGTCTTACCATTTTTAGATATAAGCATGTTTGGCTTAAATTAAAAAATTTACTTATAAATAAATTTAAAATAAATAATTTATTTATCACACCAAACATAATTTGGATTGAAACTTGAATTTAAATAAATTTTAATTAAATCCAAACAATTTTATGTTGGAGCTTGAGATTGTTGGACTAATATTTCAAAAAATGACAATTTAAATTGGAGATTTGGGTTTAGGCTATTTTGGATTGATATTATTTGGATTGTGTATTATGACTATTTATAAAATGAGTGATTAATGTCCAAAAAAAAAATAAAAAATAGGGGCGCCTACTAGCCCATCTGGCTAGACGGGCCGAGCCATGTAGGCCCGATTTTGTTTGGGTCAGAGCCAGTCCAATTCAAAATCTAGGTTATATGGTGGACCGGGCCTGTTTTGCCACTTCTAATAAACTTCATTAGTTTGGATTAACGAACCGGTCAACATTTTGGTTTCAAACCGAACCAAACTATTTAGAAACAGTTAAATTTAGGTTTCAATAGTTAAAAAAAAATTGATTGAAACCAAACAAAACCATTCACCCAATTACCCCCCCCCCCCCCCCCCCCCCCCCCCCAAAAAAAAAAAAAAAAAAAAAAGTACCCAAAATATGTGATTTATTAGTTCAATTTAAGCTTTAATAAACTTACTTGTTAGTCAGTTTTTAATGGCTCTTTAGGATAAATAATGAATTATGATAATATTTTCTTTATCTATTTTAGAAAGAAATTTGGAAGCTCGATTAATAATTGAACTTTGTATTATTTCATTGTTTTAAATTTGTATAGAGATCAATATATTAATATTATAATTTTTATGTTTAGAAGGTTTTGATTTAAGTGTTGTATTGAAATTTTAGACTAATATATTTATATTTATATTTTTTATTTATGCTATTTTTATATCGTTGAAATTGTGATTTAAAACTAAATTGAATTACAAAAATAATATATTAAACGGTTTCATTTCGAAATAGGCCAAGAACTGTTTAAAACAAACTAAGTTGACTACTATTCAAAGCCATCTAGAGACTAGAGCCATTAAGTGGAACGTGAAACATGTAATTGTGAATTAATCCAGTGGGATTCACATCCTTTGAAATATTGATTAGGGATGGCAAAAAAACCCGCCAACCCGAACCCGCCCCGCGCCCCGCCTCGCCCCGCCCCGCCCCGCCACGCCAAGAGCCGTCCCGCCCCGCCCCACGAAGCAATAGGGGCGGGTTTGGAGCAGAAAAATCTGCCCCGGGCCGGGTCCGGGGCGACCCCATCCGCCCCGCGACCCGCCCCTAAAAAAAAAAATTTTTTTTTTTTTTTTTTTTAAAAAAATCATAAAATATAGTAGAAATTATGATTTTCACTAAAAATAGACTAAAGAAGAATCAAACCCGGGTTAAAACTTATAAACTAATAACATTAACCACTATACTACAACCCAAATCTTATAATTTTTTTGTTTTGCTTGGTATAAATATTTAAAAAAAATTGTATATATATTTTTTTAATTATTTTTCATTTTAACCAAAAAAAAAAAAAAAAAAAAAAAAAAAAAAAGTTCGCGGGGCGGTTGGCGGGTCCAACGGCCGACCCGCCCCGCCCCGCCCCACCCCGCCCCGCGAATTCGCGGGTCGCGGGGCGGGGCGGGGCCGACCCGCCCCATTGCCATCCCTAATATTGATCCTGACGCGTTACGCTTTAACATGTCCACATCGGCTGCTATTCTTTCCAGCAATATATGGAGGCCAGTTATGGTGTCATCATATATATATATATTTTTTTTTTTTTGCTGCAATCGTACGAGGTTTAAGCTGGCTTATTCTATTATTAAAGTCTCCATCAGCTAGGACTGTAAACGAGTTTGTATAAGCAGTTTTTGACATATTTTCAAATTATATTATTTAAAGTACTTTGAAAAAATTTTAAATTTAAACTGAACAATTTGATTTAGGGTGTGTTTGATTGGTGTGCATGAAAAATGGTGGAAAATGAAAATATTTTTCATCTAAGGTGGAAAATAAAATCTATTAAATAGGTGAGAAAATGTTTTCTAAAAAAGAGGGAAAAATGTGCTTAGAGTGATTGTACATTGAAAATCAATTTTCTTTTTCATGTGCAATCAAACAACTAAAGGTGGAAAAGAAAATCTATAGATATGACAACATTTTCTATAGATGTGACATTTTCTATGGAAAATGTGCCAATCAAACACACCCTTAGTTTTAAATTGTAATGTCGTATTTTTTTATTGTTCACTGATGATAGTTGATTTTCTCCTCTTCCGAGCACGGCGGCGACAGTGGTGGAGATCTGCAAAAGGTGGCGGGGCTTTTTTCCCCCGTGGCCACTCCGGTGTGATAATCAGTATGTGATTAGAATACTTGTGCTAAATAGCAGTATAGAATGTATTAGAGTTGTGTGTTGTGAGTTTACCTGGGGGGTTGGTCTCCTATTTATAGGAATGACCTGCTGATGTAACCTTCAACGGTTATTAATTGTGGGTGCATTTTCATCTTCCCTCTTTATGAGGAATTAATTAGGGACGTTTCACCTCTCTCAACCGCTAGTGTTTCACATTCCCAACGGACGATGGTAGCTTCCGTTTTATAGATCACCTGTCTAATTGGTTAGATGGCAGACAGGTTATGGTTGTCTGCTTGCTGGAGGCGGGCATATGAGAATAGCCAGGCGGGTGGACCGATAAGGCGGGCGGACCGACAAGGCGGGCAGGTGCTTCAGGCAGGCGTCCCAAGGGGAGCAGCAGTCATTTAGCAAAGTGTGTTTATATTTATCATCATAAGCCCCTCTACTTCCCATAGACTACTTTTCATAAACTGTTGTTAATGGGAAGTAGAAATATTCTACTGCACCTGCTATTTTCTAACTTTTTCAGATAGAAGCTAATCGCTTTAATTTTTAAACATAGGCTCATCGCATTGTTTTTTGGACAGGGGCTCATCGCCTTGTTTTTCTCACATACTCATGGCCTTAATTTTTAAACATAGGCTCATCGCCTTGTTTTTTGGACAGAGGCTCATCGCCCTAATTTTTAAACATAGGCTTATCGCCTTGATTTTTAAACATAGGCTCATCGCCTTGATTTTTGGACAGAGGCTCATCGCCCTAATTTTTAAACATAGGCTTATCGCCTTGATTTTTAAACATAGGCTCATCCCCTTGATTTTTAAACATAGGCTTATCGCCTTGTTTTCTGGACAGGGGCTTATCGCCCTAATTTTTAAACATAGGCTTATCGCCTTGATTTTTAAACATAGGCTCATCGCCAAAATGTTTGGATAGGGGCTCATCGCCTTGATTTTTGGACAGGGGCTCATCGCCCTGTTTCTCTGACATAGGCAGCTGAACTTGGCCTTGATTCTGGCCTTATAAGCCCCTCTACTTCCCATAGACTACTTTTCATAAACCGTTTGTCAATGGGAAGTAGAAATACGTGCTCACCTCAAAAAATTTTTTTTTTTTTTTTTTTTTTTTTTTTGGGGCGAGGTCACCCCGCCTGGGCGAGGTCGCCCGCCCGCCTGGGCAGGTGTGACCTCTCAAAAAAATATATATATATATTTTTTTTTTCTTTTTTTCTTTTTTTTTTTAAAGATGAGAGGAGGTCACCTCTCCTGGGCGAGGTCGCCCGCCCGCCCGCCTGGGCGAGGTCACCTCGCCCGCCTGTGACCTCTAAAAAAAAAAAAATTTTTTTTTTTTTTACCTTTTTTAAAAGATGAGAGGAGGTCACCTCTCCTGGGCGAGGTCGCCCGCCCGCCTGTGACCTCTAAAAAAAAATTTTTTTTTTTTTTAAAGATGAGGCGAGGTCACATTATCTCATCTTGGGTGTGCTTGCCTCTATTATCTTGAGGTTTGAACTCACCTGGAATATTTCTTTTGTTAGACTCAGGCTCACTTCGATTTTTCATACATTTTGTAATGAGATATGCTTCTTCAGCATCCACATACTTTTCTCCTCTCCTGAGTAACTCATGCATAGTACTTGGCGGGTTTTTGGCGAGTGACATCTTAAAATGACGATTTCGAGTTCCACTCATCATGGCAGTGACTACAGTAGACATCTGTAGTTCTTTGATTCCTAGCGCGGTTCTATTGAACCGGGCAATGAAATCTTTCAGCTGTTCATCCTTGCCCTGTGCCAATTGCATCAGACTGATAGCAGTTTTCTTAACACGTTTGCTGCTGGCAAAGTGTGTAGTAAAATTTTTAGAAAACTCGTCAAATGTACGGATTGATTTTGGGGGAAGGGTGGCTACCTAGTCCCTGGCCTCTCGCCTAAGCGTCGGTGGGAAAGCCCTACACATAATTGCATCGGGGGTGGCTTGTAACCTCATCAAGTCAACAAAAGACCTGAGGTGATCGACAGGATCAGAGGACCCGTCGTATTTCTCCATCTTTGGCTGTTTGAAGTCTCGTGGCAAGGGGACTGCCATTATTTCTAGGGAAAAGGGGTCTTCTTCCAACACCATGGATTGTTGCCTATTACTTTTGTTGGACGAAGCCTCAGCTATTTTGCGATCCATCAATTCTTCTAATCTCTGTTCCCAACTTAATACTGGTGTCTCAACCAGCGTAGGTGTGGGCATCCATGATGGTTGCCCCCAGTATAGATTTGGGCCAGATGTCAGTGAATAGAAGTGGGGTGCAGAAGGTGGAGCTAAAGAAACTGGAGCTCGCAGCGGAGCTGCCGTTGGCGGTGTTTCTATTGCTGGAAATTTAGGAATATGGGGAGGAGCCCCTGGCGGTAATGGCCCTATCGATGGAGGGCTAAGACCCTGGGGCAGAGCCCCTGGTAGTGAAGATCCTACCAGCAGAGGGTTAGGACCCTGTGGTAGATGAGAAACCGCAGCGTTCCGATCTTGGAGCAGAGCCGTTAAGACCGTCACTTGAGCTTGTAGTGCCGCGAGTTGAGCGGCAGAGGCAAACTCTTGTTGTGGGTGATTAGTGGCGGCGTTGGACTCGGTGCCTACATCCCCGACGGGGGCTGGTGGAGCAGTTATATTCCTAGCTCTTCTGGTTCGAGCCATAGCTTCTTGTGCGTTTCTCACAGACGGCGCCAATTGATGATAGTTGATTTTCTCCTCCTCCGAGCACGGCGGCGACAGTGGTGGAGATCTGCAAAAGGTGGCGGGGCTTTTTTCCCCCGTGGCCACTCCGGTGTGATAATCAGTATGTGATTAGAATACTTGTGCTAAATAGCAGTATAGAATGTATTAGAGTTGTGTGTTGTGATTTTACCTGGGGGGTTGGTCTCCTATTTATAGGAATGACCTGCTGATGTAACCTTCAACGGTTATTAATTGTGGGTGCATTTTCATCTTCCCTCTTTATGAGGAATTAATTAGGGACGTTTCACCTCTCTCAACCGCTGGTGTTTCACATTCCCAACGGACGATGGTAACTTCCGTTTTATAGATCACCTGTCTAATTGGTTAGATGGCAGACAGGTTATGGTTGTCTGCTTGCTGGAGGCGGGTATATGAGAATAGCCAGGCGGGTGGATCGATAAGGCGGGCGGACCGACAAGGCGGGCAGGTGCTTCAGGCAGGCGTCCCAAGGAGAGCAACAGTCATTTAGCAAAGTGTGTTTATATTTATCATCATTCACTTTAACGTCACTAGTTTATTTATTATAAATATTTTTTAAAGACAGTGAAATAAAACAAAATCTAAATCTAAATATCAACAAACTTATAATAAAAATCACGACAAAATGTCTCATTTACTTTTTACACTAAATTACTATCAAATAAACTAATATAAAGTCACACATAACTCTATTAAAAAATAAAACATGAAGTCAAAAAAATCAACTTGATCTCCACATGATCATCAGACAAATAGTTAAATAGACGAAAAGAATATCAACTACCACATTAATTATATCTTAGAAGAAAAAAAAGTTCATATTGTCTACCCATAACAACCACATCAAGTTTACTCTTGACATGATACTAATTTCTCAAGTGTATACAATCAAATATCAACTGTGACAGACTAGATTCATCATCATAGCAATTAAAATATAACAAATGTATTCATTACTTCATCATATCAAGTAATTGATTTTTTAATAAAAAAAAGTCTAGGTGAAGATTTGGTGTATGAACGAGCAATATGATGGATTTTACATGAATTAGATGTTTGCAGTGTGAAGACGAGGCTTTTGTGTATGAACGAGCAATCTGATGAATTGATTAATTTCATCAAATTAGGACTATTGTTAGTAGGTGATAATGATCAAAGTGCTCATATTTAGTTTAAAATTTTAATATTTATAATTTTATTTAGAAGTTAAGATTCCAATCTAAGAGTCTGACTTTTGTTCAATTTGAACAAATTTCTACCGAAAATTTTAATTTTAATTCTTAAACGGTTTGGTTTGGTTTCAAATCGTAGTTAACACCAAAACCTAAATCAAACCTTTTAATTTTAATTCAAAACCGTTTGGTTGACTGACTATGTGGCACCAAATTGACAGTTTCGAAAAGAACAGTTCTGTTGAATTTTTCGATTTGACAATTTTAATTTACAATCTTACTACCAACATGTTAGACTGTTGAGCCTACTTTGTTACGCTACACGAAGTGAATGTGGATCAACCTTAGCGGTAAGATCTTTGTAAGAGTTGGAGGGGTGGGTTGGGGTGGCAGGCGGCCTCCCTCCCGAGGGCTTGGGGCAGCGCCTCCCAAAGGTCCACTATATTTCTATTTGCTTAATGGTGTTTTTGAGATTTTTCTTTTGTAATTAAGTTGTCTTAGAATTTTATTATAAGTAGAGAATCTTTATTGGATTATTGTTATATAAGACTGATCTCTTATAAACAAATATCATAATCCATTATAGTGAATTACTGCAGTAGCTAAAAGTATGACGTAGTCTCATATTGATGTGAATCTATATAAATTCTTGTTTTCTTTATTTTTCGTCATTTTTTTATTGCTCTAATCTTAAGACTAACCCATATAACTTCATTGTGAATTTGTGTATCTTTTAATGGACATGGACGGTTTGATTCGATCTTTCTTTTTGACTTTCTAATTTCGCCGTCATAACTTCTTGAGTCACTCTAATTTTGATTCCATAATTTGTGAAATTAAATTGATCTTATTTGTCTGGTTTTATTTTGAGACCTACCAAAGTCGAACAAAGCTAACGGCAGCGGGTTTATATGGATTTTGACTTTGGGACACAATGATTTAGAACTGTTTCGGCCATACAACTCTCAATCGCACTAGTAATTAAAAGTCCAAAATCCATAAATTACCATCATTGACCAGGCTGAAAAGCACTTTGAAAAGCCACGAAACTTTCAGTGCACTGATCGTAATTAACAAGAATGTAAATGCTTGCCGGGGTCAATAAACCACTATCCTTGACATTTGACAAAGCTCCACATACTTTGAAAAATGCCAACGAAATTTTAATTGCCATTTCAAATTTCAAACTAGAAATTAAGTCCCTGCCAATAATACAGAAGAGATGGTCTTCTCTACTTGTCATGTATTATGATTCAGATTTTAATTAAAATTTTCTACTCAAAAGTTTGAAAAAAATTGTAAGCTATACATAGAGCCTAATGATATTATACCATTATTTATCCCAACTGTGGATCGGCCTATTTTATCATGTTTGAAAAGGAAGTTGTACGTTGTGTAGAACTAAGCACATGTTTGATGATGTTGAAATTATAAGTTGTTGATAGTGTTTAACTTATAATTTTATAGTCAAACTAGTCAAACATATTTTTTATCCACACCAAAATTTACAATTTATTTTTTATCTACATATTCACTTACAACTTATAATATAAACACTGTAGCACTATCAAACATGAACATCATAATGTACCATATCTCTTCAACCGTGGATCAACCTAATTTATCAGGTTTGAAAAAGAAATTGTAAGTTGTGTAAAGCCCACCGTACCCTCAAATCTTTGACCATGGATTAACCAAATTTATCATATGTGAAAAGTTTGAAACCCTTGTCTTGTGACTGTAGATTGACCTAATTTGTCATGCTTAAGAGACACGAGATTAATAAATTTTAGGAGAAATTACTAATAAGTCATCTATAGATAACTTATTTTAAATTAGGTTCAAACAATTTTTAAAATTGTCAATAAGTCATATTAAACTAGCCAAAACCGTAATTACCATGAATCCTTTTAAACTAGATTTCCATCGGCTTCTTCCAATTTCAGCGAGTGCTTCTTCTCCAGCCGCGCAGTGGCAGCCTTCTTCCACCTCCACAAATCTCCTCCACCTTTGACGAGTGCTTCTTCTACGGCACTGTGGCAGTCTTCTTCCACCTCTACAACCTCCTCCGCCGCTATAAATACAAAATTTGTGAAGGATAAAATGGCATAACGTGAAAAACAAGAAGAATGAGCAACAGCGATAGCGGTAGTGAAGAATTGTTACTTTTGATTGAAAAAGCTTAACTTCGAAATTAAAAAAATTGAAAAATTGGACCCTCACTGGTTCAACATTCCTAAGTCCATTCCTGACTCTAAGCAGCGTCGAGATATATCCTGATTCCTCTCTCTTTTTTGAGTTATATATTTATTTATTTATTGTTCTTTAGTTACTTGCCTCAATTTGGTTGGAATTTTTTGAATATGGGTTTTCTACTGAATAAGGGAGAGCTTAGACGTGGGCATGAATTTTTCTTCTTTTAACTCAAATAATGTACCTGATGATGAGTAAAATTATTTGATCATATAGCTGAAAGATTGGTTACCAGTTCGTGGTGCATACATGCAAAATGTACCAATAATGTATATGATGTTGCTTATGGGGTTTCATGGGTTCAAGACTGGGTATCAAACTCCCAAGCAAGAAGGGCGAGGGAAAGTGAATTTGGCTCTGGAGGGCGACAGAAATAACATCGGAGTTAGAAGTGAATGTTTAGGAAATATATTGGTTATGACCATGATTTGTTGTTGTAAATAACATCTTGATACTATATCAAGTGGGCTATTAGATTATTTCAACTTATATACTTATGTTTCAACCTATGGCCACAACCAATATGCTTATGTTTCAACCATGCTCTTAATATATCATGTAACAAAATGGATTCTGTATTTGCAATGCAGATATATTATATATTGTGGTATTTTATCTTGTGGAATTCTGTGTAAATTATTGTAGAATTGAGGTATGTATGAAAATTGAAAGGGTTTAACCTTTGTGATATGAAAAATAGTATCATAAACACATTTGTATCATGATACTGTATTATAAAAAATATTAGAGAATATTTGTTTGATAAATTTCTGTAGAGTTGTAATGATTTGTTGATGTAAATAGTAGCTTGAATTTTTGTGGGAAGAAAAAGTTTGATGTGGGCATTGTTATGACGAAAGTTAGCCATTAAATTATTCTCTGTATTATTAATTAATTATGTGTGTTGTTTGATACTGTATTATAGAAAACAGTATTACATAAAATAATATAACAACAGAAATGACATAGAATTCATATACGTATTCAGAGTTTCTATTATAATATATTTCAGAATCGTCTCGACGACCCGGTCAAAATCAGTCGCTTCATCACTGTGTACGACAGAATTTAACCGTTTGAATTCGCCTCTTTAGCTTAAAAAGGCCATCTTTAATTTTTCTTATCTAAACAGTATCATAGATAAATGTATCTTAATATATTAATATCATATACGAAAGTATCTTAATAAAATAACATTATCATAGATTAAATAACAGTATCATAAGTTGAAACATTATTGTAATAAAATAATATCAAATAGAAAAGCACGGTATAAGCATACCATATCACTTTATCTAGATAAAACAATATCATAGATATAACTATACAGAGATATTTTACTGCTTGATGTAATAATATTGTTCTTAAAATGATCAATTAGTAGTACAAGACCATTAATATTGTATGCATTCAATAACAATATCATAGATTGAAACATTATCATAATAAAACAGTATCTAAAATAAA
Source organism: Forsythia viridissima (assembly GCA_030279155.1). Lineage (NCBI taxonomy): Eukaryota > Viridiplantae > Streptophyta > Magnoliopsida > Lamiales > Oleaceae > Forsythia > Forsythia viridissima. The sequence goes on along the minus strand of CM059038.1, from coordinate 44,943,258 downwards.
AGTATAGATAAAACAGTATCATAGAAAACAATGTTATAATAAAATAGTATGATACAAAACAATATCATACTAAAATAATATCACAATAAAACAGTATCATACAAAACAGTATCACTGAATTAACGTTTTTTTACAATTGTAGGAGTATGTTGGTCTTTTAGTGCTAAAATGTGACTTTAATTAAGAGGAAATTACATCCAATACTGTGTAAATTCAAAATAATTTCAAATTCCCTATTTTTGTGTTTTTATTCCGAAAATACTGTGTAACATTTTATATTATTATTTATATTTAAATTATATAATATTTAAAAAATGAATACCTATAAGGATCCCATATAATTCGCAGAGAGTGAGAGAGAGAGAAAACCGTTGGTGAGAGAATACCATTATCATCGGCAATAACCAACTTCAACACCCCCACCATCGCCGGCATTGCCGCAATCCTAATCCTCTCTACAATCTTTAGGGTTTCATCATTTTGGAGACCCTAACCCCCAATTTGTAGATTTTTAGGCGCTGGTCAAGGTTACCCAACATGGATACTCCAACTCGCATAATGACTCGGTCGGCGGCGAAGAAGGACTCGCCTGACAGTGGGAAGAAGCCTCTATTTAATTCCAAGCAAAAGGTAATATACCTTGACACACCCACCCCTACAAAAGGTTTAATCTCTGAAAAAAACAAGAACCCTCACGATGAAGCTGGTCACCGACGATTGGGTGCGTGCTCTTCGAAAGGAAAAGAAAAAATTGGAAAAAGTGACAAACCTATCGTGGACAAGGTTGCCCAGAGTGTTAGTTCCAGCAAGATTAAAAAACCCCAGGTATATGAAGGTGTATGAAGCGCAGGTATTATTAATTTCCTTATAGCGAGTTAAATTTGTGAAATTTATTGCTTAAGATAATCATATTTAAGTTTATCTAAGTTGAATGTTTTTGCATGTATGTAACATTTATTGTATATATGTAAAATTCAAGCGTGGGTCAAGGTTGGGTGGATGCAATGAATGTTTTGAAATAAAGTTATGTTAAAATCATATTTGTAATTGCCTGTGTGCATGTAAAAGGCAAGAGTGGGTTAAGGTTGTGGATTTTAGATTTATCGACGAATGTTACGAAATCTCAACATTGTTAACATCACATGTTAAGTTGCAATGAATTTGCTGTATACTTGTCAAAATGGTCCAATTAATAGATGACATCTCTATTATGGAATAAAAGTAGTGTTAGTGTTCTTTGGTTCGATTTTATAATGTTATGTATCAGTATATGTTACAAATACTCACGTCGTATGAGGAGAACAGGTATGACAATGCATGTAATAATTTGATGTAATGTTATTGACAATGTAATATGTTGCTATAGATTTTGAGGAATGATGCATTCTGTGTGTGTGGGTTTGTTTGGATTTGCCTAAGTTGTATATGGTGAACATGGGCTATGCCAAATTATAGATTCATTTGTTAGAGAAACCAATAAAATGAATTATTTGGTAAGAACTAATAGCTTAGTTAAATGAAGAGCTCATCTAATATATGCAATTTGCAGTAAGACTGTAATTCTCAATTGGAACAGTTATTAAGGCTGCAATAAGGCAAAAAATTGTTGTTGAAATCATTATTTGCAGTTGATGTTACAAAGGCAAGAGTGGGTTAAGGTTGTATGTTGATTTTGCAATTTATATTACGAATTCTCAACACTGTTAACATCACATGCTATGTTGCAAGAATTGTATTGTATACTTGTCAAATTCGTCCAATTAATAGATGACATCTCTATAATGGAATAAAAGTAGTGTTTTTTGGTTGATTTTATAATGGTATGAATCAGTCTATATTATAAATATGCAAATTGTATGTTTTTCAGGAATTACAATGGAGTAAAAATGTTGATGTAATGTTATTGAAAATGTAAATGTTGCAATATATTTGAGGGATGCTGTATTTTTTGTTTTTCTGTTTGGTTTTGTCTAAGTTGTATATGGTGAACATGTGCTAAACCAAATTATAGATCCATTTGATAGAGAAACCCAATAAAATTCATTTTTGATAAGAACTAATAGCTTAGGTAAATGAAGAGCTCATCTAATATATGCAATTTGCACAAATCATGTAATTCTCATTTGGAACAGTTATTAAGGCTGCATTAAGGCTAAAAATGGATGTTGAAATCATTTGTTGCAGTTGATGTTACAAAGGCCAATTAATTGTTACCCCAAGTTATTGCTTATGTCAAACTCATATGTTCCAATTTATCTGTTAAATTATCATTGTATTCATATATTGAATTTTTTTTTTTACCATTATCTTATCTCTTTAACACTTACTTTCAGGAATGGGACTACATTATTCACCCAAATAAAAGGATTGGTTCGAGGATAATGGTCTCTGCGCCTCCGGATGTAATTCTCAATTTGAACAGTAGGTTGAGTAAGGCACAGAAAGGTTTGTTTGGTATATCATGTTTTGGGAACTTTCTTGATCTTAAAGAGTTACACCTTCAACATCAGTTGATACATAAGATGTTACTGATGGAGGTTAAGCAACCAAAGAAAGACGAAATGTGGTTCAAGATAGCAGGAAAACTTTTGAGATTCTCGGTAGAAGAATTTTGTGTTATGACAGGTTTGAAGTGCACTGGTGTTGATGATTTGTCGAAAATGAAAACAGGGATTCCGGTATTGAGGCAAAGATATTTTAGTCAGCTGAAATGTATTTATAGAAAAGATGTTGAGGATGTGTTTATGAGTATGCCGGCAGACTCGGCCGATGAAGATGTGGTGAAAATTGGGATGCTATATCTTTTAACCTCTTTTCTCTTCAACACTCCGTACAAGAAACAAGTCACTGATGCCACCTTTAGCCTCATTGAGTCTGAGGATATTGAGTCATATGTGTGGGGGAAAGATTTGTTCAAAAACACCTTCAGCTATTTGAAAATAGCAATGACGAAGCGTACATTTGATGAGGCCATGAAGAAGGAAATTTTCACGTATAGGCTATATGGTTTTCCGTTGGCGTTCCAATCATGGATTTATGAGTCATTGCCGTCGATAGACGGGAAAATATGCAAAAGGATAGACTACAATTGGCCTCGTATATTAAACTGGACAAATTCTGCTACACGTGTCACTGCTGGTCAACTGGAGAAACTAAACTTTGATCTTGCTGATGTAAGTTAAACTAGTTACTACTTTTTTATATTAATTAATATTTGATTTTAGAATAATGATTCTTTAGTCACCAATGTCATAACATATTACATTTCTTTGCAATTGCAGTTGGAGATAAGAGTAATTGATCCCGACGATGAGGAGAGACGCGCCCCATATTTGTCTGGCCTATTTCAACTCAATAGGGCTGCACCGAACACTGAAGATACTGATGATGATGATTTTGTTGATCCTCCAGTTAGATTGCGAAAAACTTCGAACCCCGATCCTTCTCGAGGTTGCAATGAATCAAACAATACCAACAATTCCACATCTAAATTGAGAGAGGTCAGATATATAACAGTCTGATTTATATTTGATATTATGTGTATAATTTCTTTATTCTTCACGTACTTATTAATTGTTATGTGCTTGGCTATAGGATGAACGCACCTGCCATGAAGAAAAATTGTATAAGATAATGAGTGATATACGGTTGCGGCAAGATCAAATCATCTCTCAGCAAAATGATTTGAAAAGAGAAGTCAGGGCAATTCAAGGATATGTTGATGACAAGATCAGTTTCTTTCTTGAAGAGTTGAAAGCAAAATTCGATGGAGAGATGAAGTCTGAAGCTAATCCTGGACAAATGGTAATTTATAAATCTCTCAAAACTGGTGCCAGTTCTGGACTTGGAGACCAACAAAATTTCTCCGACCTTCTTGATGACAAGTTCTTCACAGAAGATGTGATGGAACAGGTAGAGGAGATCATTAAGAGTGCTGGAAAGTCGAAAACCCCGGATACCATTGAGGTATAATAGCATTATACTATTTCTTGTCAATGATTTATTTACCAATTTGATATAATTATCAATAGATAATTTGACAACATTGTTGGTGTCTCCTGTTCTCTGTTATCAAATAGGTTAAAAGTGAAGGCGCAGATTTTGATATTGCCGAGACTGCAACAGATATATCCCATTGAAGAGGCAAATGAAACCTGGTATTTTAACTAAATCTCCTTATGTTCAGGGGAGGCAAACTGCAACTGTGTCAACTTCAAGTTTTCGATTTGAAGCATGTGCATTTAATATTGGTTTGAAGCAGCCCTCCAATGAGGATGTGCGTTCATTTGAAGATTGGTTTTATGATGGTTATAGACCCGACAATATGTAAGACAATTATACCTTTTTTATATACAAGGTTTTTGTAACACGTGTATCTTATTTTTGCCTTTAAATGAATGAGCAGAAAGAGGAAATTTTTGCTACGCAAGATCAAAATCAATCCCCCATTTGTTTTTGGTCCATTTGAAGTTAGTGACAAGACATGGTGGTACGAGCTACGTGATCCGGCTGAATCATTGAGAGACACGGTAAGTTTTTAATATTATTTGTAATGCACTTCATAAGTTATTAATATGTAATTTAATAGAGTTAGCGATTTAATTTTTAATAGAAGCCTTTTTTTTAACAGCATGTAGATATATGTTTTTACTATCTTAGAAAGATGGCAACATTCAACAAGGAAATTAGAATGAAGGTCACGACTACCGACTCATTTTTTGGAAGCATGGTTAGGGGAATTTATCCGGCTTTACTTGAGAATTCCAATGCTCTTGCTAGGCAAGTTTCTTTATTAGAGTATCCACCGGGGGAATACTTGCATTGTAATACACCGTGGACGGAGGTTGATCATGTGTTGATGCCCATAAGGATGGGCATTCGTGCACATTGGATCCTCGGGCACATGGATATTCGGAATAGGTGTATTAATGTTTACAACTTCTGCCTGGATACGATAAGAGACAGAGAAGTCATAGCAGACGTTCAACCGTTTGCTCTTGTTATACCTCACTTGATGGCATCTATTGATGTTTGGCAATCTATGGATGTGGACGGTTTACAGCGTATTGAACCACTAGCCGTTAACATTGTTTATGACATTCCTCAACAAAGTAACGGGTTAGTTTACTATATATGTTGTGAATAATTCAATTCATTATTCTTCTACTAGTTAAATAATATATTCATTAAATTTGATTTGTAATGTTTGAAAGACCGATTGTGGCGTCTTTGTGGTAAAGTATGCGGAATTCTTCATGAATGATAATATACAATCCATGCCCAATCCATTTGATGCTACAAGTGAGAGGACCTACCTGGCATCGCAAATATATAAACATGGTCTGCACAAGATGAACGAAGGATATGAATCTGATCTTGACTTCGTTTCGAGGAGGGAAAGAAAAGCAAGAAAGCCAGATAAGAAGAAATGAGTATTCCTTTTTGTGTTTAACTAGAATAGAGATCATTTTGACTAACTAAGCTCCTAGGTGACCATTTTCTCTTTTTTTTTTTTTTTTGCTATGGGTTTGCAAATAGGTAGTCAGATTATATAGCTCATTCAATCAGATTAGCATTTATATTTCTAACATTCAGGAGCTATGCAAAGTTTTGGGTATTAACAATGTTACGCGGATGATATAAATGTCTTTGTTTAGGATATGTTAAATTTTGCATTGCAGATTTGGGTCTAAGCATATTGGCCATCCATGTCAGATTCCTATTTGTGCGTTCAACCTGCTATGTTATTGTTCCAACATATGTTTTTAATCCTTAGTGCTTATGGTTTTGTATACGAAAACTATACATCAGTGCTTATGGTTGTGGGGAAATTGCTATATATTGCTGCAAATCAGGAGCTATTATGCATATCATGCGTGATTATTGGTTTGGAAAAAATTACAACATATTCTTCATTATCTCGTGAGTCATGGGACCGTCCCTGAAATTGGGTCTCCTGAATGTAATTAGCTTAACTTATTAGCCAATTTTACACTATATTGATCATTTCAAATTTAAAAATGATTTCTCAACTATCAATTCCTTATCGTAATTTAATTTAAGCTGAACAATTACTTATAACAGGATTATCATTTGTTTGTGACACCTTCAAAAATCTTAAATTAAAAAGTATATTAAAGCATTACAAAAATAGTAGAAAAATGAAGATAATAATCATTGTGCAATTGCAAGTTATTCAGTTTACCATCAATAAACGAAATAAAATATGGTACATGTAATCATCCCCATATCTGAGTTAAATTAAACATGCCAATTAGATATGAAATGTATTGTTTCACCCCCTCTTTGTTCAATGATTTATCATCCCCAATAGATGCTTGCACGTTCTCTTGTTGTGGCCGTGTTGTCCACATCTCATACACTTTGTCACATAACTTCGTTCTCCTGCTGATTTGTACCTCTTTTCTTTAGGTCTTCCAGGTTTTCTAGAAGGATTGGGTGCTAAAATAACAACTTCATCTACACTCTTTGGCACTATCCAATCGGTCCGTTCCCCGAATGGTACAATGTTACCATCATATGTTGCAATATAAGATTCTTTTGTGTGGTAGGAAGAACAATATTTATATGTTGGCATTCCGTGTTTGCTGACAACTGACAAAGCATGTTTGCACGGTATCCCGTCGACTTGGAACCTGTTACATGTGCAATAGCATTTTTCCATGTCGACTGAATGTTGTGTGTTCTCATCGCTAACCTGATATAGAACGTCGCTTGATCCTGATACCTGTTAATTGGAACAAGTTTGCAATTTTAAATATTATACAAAAGGATAACATTGAATTGAACATCTGGCTTAAACAAAGTAAAAGATTACCTTCAATTTGAGTGCATCCTTTGAGTTAGCCCTTAACATATTCTCAATTTTTGATGCCAATCTTGTAAAGGTGGAACGTGCTTTATTTCGATTTTTGTACAGCCATTCTTACAAGATGTTCCTCAAACATTCCAACAATGTCACGATGGGATAATTCTTCACTGACTTTGTAACAGCATTCACTGACTCAACAATATTAGAGGTCATTGTAGAATACCGGTTGTTTGGCGTATGTGCTCTTGACCACCTATAGAATCCGACCTTTTCTTCCTACATAAGAGATAACATATTAGATCTAGAAATGAGACACACAATCAAGTAACTAATAAGATAGAATTTTACTTACTATATATGGTCTGATGTCAACGTGGACTTTGTCTAACTGTTTCATTTGGTACTCAAATTCAGAAATTGTGTACGCTCTAGCAGCAGCATTAAATGGCTTTGTAATGTGTTTTGCTACCTTTCCAAATCGCCTTTTTAGGTTCTGCAACAAATGGTAAGAACAAAATCCATGCATTATGTTTGGGTATACTTGATCAATGGCATTTTCTATGCTCTTATGTCTGTCTGATATTATGCACATCTCATCTCGTTCTCCATAAGCTTTCTTGAAATTTAATAGGAACCATTCCCATGCATTGTCGTTTTCCCTATCACCTATCCCAAATGCGAGAACAAATATATTGTAGTTTGCATCCTGAGTACAAGCTGTGAAAAGTGTTCCTCTGTAGTGCCCAGTTAAAAATGTTGCGTCGACAACGACCACAGGTTTGCAATGTTTCCAACCTTGTATAGATGCTCCCAATGCCATGAACATATATTCAAATTGATTTTCTGCATTTGTCTTAGTATGTGTTACCGTCCCTGGATTTTTTAAACGCAACATGTATAAAAAATTTGGGAGCCTGTTGTATGAGTCTTCTGGCTCTCCAATTATTTTCTCCAATGCTGATTCACGTGCCCTCCATACCTTTCCATAACTCAAAGTCACACCGTATGTCTTTGAAGCATCGTTGATGATGTCCCTTGGAGTGTATATAGTTTTAGCATCCATATACTTGTGTTTAATGCAATCTGCCAATAGAGAACTCGTTGCCTGTCTATGATCTCCCATAATGTAATCCATTGAGCAGCTATGTCCATTTTTAATATATCGTATCTTGAATAAATCTGACCCGATCAATCTAGAAGCACGGAAATGCCACATGCAATCATCATCGAGGCATTTGAGGACATATTCTTCTTTGTCAGATCTGTACACCTTATACTGAAAGTTGTTTTGTATAGCATATAGGGATATAGTCTTCTTTAACACATCTTTGTCCCTAAAAATCCTGCCTGATGAAATGCTGTTGAAGTCTAGGTATCCAATAACAATGTTGTCATCCTGAATTTCAACCTCTGGCAAATCTGGTATTGTTTCACATACACTAGAAGCAAATCTGTCTACATAGCACAAGCTGTTACTTGAGTGACTAGTTAATGAATGACAATTTAGGTTTTCTTGCTCTAGTATTGCCATCTCATGATCACCCGAATTGTCCAATCTGTATACTGAAGTTATATATTCCAAGGAAGATGTAACATCTATTTGCAATGGGTAACTCGTCAGATTCTGATCCTTTCTTTTAAGCTCCAAATAGAACCTCAATGTGTTGTCATTAGTTATCTTCATCGAAGACAGGCACCCTACTACTTCATATTGAATGGATATTGCACTCTTACGCTTGTCTAGCTTCAACACGGATGTTATCAAATCAAGGAGTTCTACATATGAACAACATGTTGGAACAAGGATTCCTGTACTCTCTCCATTGCAATTGATAAAAATATTTATGTTATCCATATCTGTTAATACACGATAATAAATCAATTAATTACACGTACATGGATTCCAAATCACTTAACACTGCATGCAACATAACAGTATCACAGATGATGCAACCTACTTTGTTATACAAATTGGAACAGATTAATTACAAAGTTATATAAAAGGATTTGGTAACATCAATTGCTACAAAATTATATAATAAGTTTTGTATTATCAAATGCAACGAATTAGTTCCAATCACACTCTGTTGTGATATCACATACATGGGAATCATATTTGTCACAACGATTGCAACATATTAGTAACATAGATGATGAAACATATTTGTAACACAGATTGCAACAGTTTTATTACAAGGTGATATTAACAAATTTCGTAACATCAGTAGCAACAAATTAGTTCCAACGATTGCAACCCCAAGTAATAAATGCAATATAACAGCTATTTCCAGCCAACTTATCAAAGATTAGTAACAAAGTATATGAAAATGATTTTGTAACATTGCTTGCAACAATTACCATATTATCTGGATCAATAATTGCAACATATTTTAAAGATTTTGTTGAAACAATTGCAACCCATTAGTTATACAATAACTGAAACAGATTTTGTAACAAAGTACGCATCAAATTAGCTACATAGACATTCGTACATATTATGTAACAACGGTTGCAACATATTATTAAAAGGTTCACGGTTGAAGATAGTTGTATCAATGTTTGGTGCAATCTTTCTCTTAAACGATATTGAAGTCCTTCAACCCTCGCCTGCAACAGATTATCATCTGAAACACGGGTAACCATTTGTGAAACCCTATACTATGTTGTTTTGAATATAGCAAATGGGTCTAATGATTCGGAATAGAATGAACTTCAATTGTAACACAGGCACAATCATATTTGTAACATGAATAAATACAAGATAACATGAAAATTTTGTTTTCCTACCGGAATTCTGTTGTCGGAAATGGAGATGTGAAAGTTACGTCTTTGCAGTTGAATGCAGTTATATTGTCATGGAGGAGAGAGATTGAAATTATTAGGATTCTTTATTATTTTTAGCCAAATATAGATTCCTAATTAATAGGGTAATTGTTGTGATAATTGGCGGTTACATCCAAGTAATTAAATTTGACGGAAATTATAAAATGGAATCTTTTTATCTCACCCAGTATTCTTATAATTTAAAAGTTGTAACAGTATTTATGGAATTATTAACATAATATGGCCTAGTTGTGAAAATTTCCCTTTAATTAAATTAAATTTTGACTATATGACTTTAGAGTCTATAATTACAACAACACTGACCCGCCTTGAATTTACCCTAAATTTTAACGTAACTCTCACATTAAAAAATTCTTGTTTAGAGAAATTATAACAAAAAAGAAAAATATAAAAATATTCGGTGAAAAAAAAAACAAAATTTTATGTAGAGTACTTGAAAATCACAGAAAAATCACGATTTATTGGACAAAATATATAAAAAATTGTCACAATCATTTAAAAAAAAAAATCTTTTGACCACTTAAAATTCTCAAATATTGCATGAAATACCCAACAACTAGTTAATTATTGTTGTGCAACTCCGTGAAAGTACTGTTTTCAGTATTCTGAAATACGGGTGGGTCAGGTTTAATGACGCAATCCGCTGAACAGTGCAAGAATTTGAAATAAAAAAAGGCTGAGAAACTTCACAGAAATATGCAGTAAAAGCAGTGGGAATGAGATATGGAAAAGATGCATGCATACTGGGGAAGGGCATATATGATATATGGTTGCGTATTTCAAGGCCATAACCATTAGCGTGTGTTGACAATGACAGATGAGGTTAGTGTTAAATGATGCAATAGGGATGGCGGGGTTTTGTCTTATGCGGGGAAGGGTCATACTGGTTATGGAATGGTTTCTCGAAGCAATAAATGGGAATCATCCAATTTTTATTATTATCCCAACTCCAAAGACAATGAACCGTGCATTCACCTCCATATGCAAAGCCAATGCCTCCAATATTTTTATAAAAGTAAAACAATTTACACGTTTAATCGATGTGAAACATTCACTTGAATTCCTACGAACTCATCGAATATTGAGAAAATGATAAATCTCAATATAGTATTTTTGGATACATGCAATTGGACTCTCTAATTTTTATAGTGCATAATTTTAGAATTTTCATGTAGCAACAGTGGATGATGTGTTCTATCCTTTCCCTCCCTACCGTCGATCATAAAAAGGTTTCAAGTTGGTACAAAAGCAATATTTGATTGTGGAATTTTATGAAACCTTGATATAACACTACTAGTGTTGTGGGCACAAAATTATTTGAAAATTTTAAATGGACTCACAAAATTATTTAATTTTTGTTTTAAAATGATCATACATTAATTTTATTTAAAAAATTTAAATGAACTCGGAAAATTATTTTTTATCTATACAAAAAATTAACATTTTGTCAGTCAAAATTAATGGATCAACTCACATAACACCAAAAAAATTAAAAAATAAAAAAACTTCACCCACCCCACTCCTTGAATTCGGTTTGAATTGGAGTGGGTGGGTTTGTGCAAAAGATTGCATTTTTCATTTTTTTTTGAAATATTTTTTTAACTATTAAATGTAATTTACATGATGGATTTTAATGGTGTCATCTATCTGTCACGTAATGGTTTACGTTGGCGTGCCATTTGTCACGCGCTCATCCATTATAGATGAGAATTAATTTTATGAGTTTATGTATGATTTAAAACAAAGTTCATGTTATATATAATTCTGAAACAATGGGTAAAGTTCGTGATGTTTGCGTAATTAATCTTACAATATCAAATCTTATTTTAGATTTTATAAATTAATAAAAAATATAAGAGAAAATTAGGCATTAATTTCTAACATTTCTAGTGTGGTTCCAAATCCCTAAATTCCCCGTTTTATTTAAATTTCTAAATCTAACTCTCAACATCTTGCAAGTTATGAAAGTAGATGTTAAAAGTCAGGTTTTTAAAATGATCATTATGTATTTACTATGAATTAAATATTAAAAGAAAAAAAAAAAAATTGTCCGACCCCACCCCATCTCCACTACTACCACACTATATCCTACCTCCCCCAACGCAACAACCAGCTAAAAACACCCTAACTCACAACTCAAATCGCATACCACTTGCAACTCGTATTCTAATGAGCATAAAATTATATTCAGATGTTGTAATATCATGCACCTAGTAACTATTTCATTGAAAAAAATAGATTACATGTAATTAGCCAAATAGTCATACATAGTCAAATTAGCCAAATGTGCATTGCACGCTATTTTTAATTTTTTTTTTTTTATAAGTTTGATAGATACATAATTCATTAAATATAATTTTATGTATCCTATATGTAAGTTAATCTTTCTTTTGCTTATCGTTAATTATTGTATATAAATTTATACTATATATTAATAATACATGTGGATGTTTGATTATATGAGATTTATATTTTTACTTCTTTTCTTTTATATATATATATGAGAGAGAGAGAGATTTTTTGACAGATAATATAGGTGTAAATATTTTATTTATATTTGCATATCTTTGTCCGTTTATCTTTTTATTTTTAATTGATATTTGATATTGTTCGGAGCAAAAATGAACTCAATATCACTTTGTAGGAAATTAGAGATTTAATTTGAAAAACACAAGAATAATTCAAAACAAAATTTTTACTCTTATTTTTTAGATTGACGTTTTACATAATATATAATATAATATTACATAATTTTTTAATATGATCTTCAAATAATGAATTTATCAATTATTACATTCATCTCTCTAATAATTCATGTATGCTGCGATTACATGAATTCACTTAATTTGATTTGTAGTATTTTAAATACATATTTGACTACTAAAATTTTTAAATGCATAAACACATAATTAAATTTGATTTATATTTCTATAAAATTTAATGGAAGACTTATTTACATTCATCAAAGACTTAAAAAATTTCTTTAACTTCCTCCAATATATATTTATAAAAAAATATTCTTAAAATAATTTAAAAATATTTAAAATAAAATCCTCCATAAAAAATGATTCTCAACTCCTGTTACTTTTAATATATTATAAATGAGACGAACTTGGAGCATTACACGCGATTTCATTCTTCAAACATTAACTAAATAATCAATTCATTTGGAACTTATACGACACAAAATCGTTAAGTCAAGGACTTAATCTATTTCAAATAAGTTGAAACACCAACTATAAATTTTCTTTTAAAATTCTAGATTTAATTATTTGTTCATTTTTCTTCCAATAGATCTTCTTATAAATTTTTAAGATAACAATAACAAAAATAATTATCTTCTGTGTGTTAGTCTTTGCATGAAGTATTAGGCAAAGGAATTGGAGAATATGTATGTTAATTTTTTTGTTCTTTTATTTTGAATGTTAGATACGATTCTTTCAATAGATATTCTTATACTTTTTTAAGATAACAATAAAAAACATAATTATTCTCTGTGTTAGTCGTGGCATGATGTATTTGGCAAAGGAATTGCAGAATACGTATGGAATTTTTTTTGTTCTCTTATTTTTGAATGTTATTTACAAAAAATCGAGTGTTGATGAAATTTTGAATGCGAATTTTTTTCTAGTATTTTTATTTGGAAAAATTTGATATATACCGATATTTAACTTTGCATTTTGATAAGGGCAAAGTTGACAAGAGCCCTACTTTTTGTAAAAAAGTTGAAAAATACCTCTTTTTTTAATTATTTAAAAAATACCTCATTTTCTTGGTTTGATTTAAAAAATACATCATTTAATTAAAAATAATATTTTATAATGTGGAATGATGATGTGGCATTTATTTATTGTATGATAAATCCATGTACTTTATATAATATTCACTTTATGCCTTATATTTTCAATTATATTTCAATTAAGTCATCCAAAAATTACATCTTAGGTCCCTAATCTTTTATATATTTACACTTTAGTCCTCAAATTTTTAATTATCTTTCAATTAAGTCCTCTAAAAATTGCATCTTAGGTCCTTCAACTTTATACATCTTTACACTTTGGTCCCCAAATTTTCAATTATCTTTCAATTTAGTCCTCTAAAATTTTTATTTTAAGTCCTTCAACTTTATACATGTTCAAAGTTTAGTCCTCCAAATCCTTAATTTTAGTAGCTAAAATAAGTGCAATTTTAATGGTCAAAATAAATGCACTTTCAATTAAATATTTCACTTTACACTCGAATCTTCACCTAAACGAACAAAATAAATATTTGTATACTATTTTAAATTATGATAACACATATGTTACTTTATTTTAAATTAGATTAACACGTGTTACCACCACCAACTATCATATTTGTATACTATTTTAAATATAATAATAATTATAATCATATTTTACAATTTATTTTCTTTAATAATTGTTTAAAAATACAGTATTTTCATTAAATCAATATTTTCATTTTTTCATACTTTATAATTTACTCATTTTATTATTTATTAAAAAATATATTATTTTTATTTAAAATTAATATTTTAATTTTTCATTGAACAATATTTTTTCATGGGTAACATATATGTTACTATATGTTATTATATATGTTACTTCCTCATATTTTATTAAAATCAATATTTTACTATTTTTATATTTTAGAAATTTTTTAAAAATACATTATTTTCATTTAAAATCAATATTTCAATTTTTTATTTTTAAAAAATATTTTTATACTAGTAACATATATGTTACTATGTGTTACTTGCTCATTTGTAATAAAATCAATATTTTATAATTATTTAAAAAATTCATTATTTTTCTTTAAAATTATTATTTCAATTTTTTTTTATTTTAAAACAACATTTTTACACGGGTAACATATATGTTACTTCCACATATTTCATTAAAATCAATATTTTACCATTTCTCTATTTTTATAAAAATTTTAAAAATACATTATTTTCATTTAAAATCAATCTTCCAATTTTTAGTTTAAAACAACATTTTAATACTAGTAACATATATATTACTTCCTCATTTTTCATTAAAATCAATATTTTAGAATTTCATTTTTTTTATAATTTTTTTAAAATATATTATTTTTATTAAAAATCAAATTTTTCATTTTTCATTTGAAAATAGATTTCAACATATGTAACATATTATTACCATATGTGTTACTTCATCATTTTCATTAAAATCAATACTTTACAATTTATATCCTTATATAATTTTTTTTAAAATACATTAGCTTCATTTAAAATAAATATTTCAAATTTTTTATTTAAAAACAACATTTTTTTGCATGAGTAACATATGTGTTACTATATGTTATTTCCTCATCTTCATTAAAATCAATAATTTATAATTTATTTTTTTTTTATAGTTTTTAAGAAAATACATTATTTTCATTTAATATTCATATTTCAATTTTTTTAAAACAACATTTTTACACGAGTAACGTATATGTTATTTCATAGTTTCATGAAAATCAATAATTGTTACACCGACAAATTACTATTACCAATCGCCTTCTACTACTACTACCACCACCATTTACACTGGTAACATATGTGTTACTATATATTATTTTCTCGTCTTCATTAAAATCAATAACTTATAATTTATCTTCTTTTTATAGTTTTTAAGAAAATACATTATTTTCATTTAAAATTCATATTTCAATTTTTTTTAAACCAACATTTTTACACGAGTAACGTATATGTTATTTTATCATTTTCATTAAAATCAATAATTTTTACACCGGTAACATATGTGTTACTATTACCAATCGCTCTCTATCACTACTACCACTCGTCTTATACCACCACCACCACAATCAAATTCAAATCCGCTACTACCATCTACAACTATAATCACATCCACCAATGTGGTAACACATGTGTTACCATATTTTAAATTAGGATAACATAAGTGTTATCACTACTAACACACACGACTAACGTATACGTTATTTTATCATTTTTATTAAAATCAATAATTTTTACACTGGTAACATATGTGTTACTATATGTTATTTCCTCGTCTTTATTAAAATCAATAATTTTTAATTTATCTTCTTTTTATAATTTTTAAGAAAATACATTATTTTCATTTAAATTTTTTTTTTCAATTTTTTTTTTTGAAAACAACATTTTTGCACGAGTAACTTATATGTTACTTCATCATTTTTCATTAAAATCAATAATTTTTACACTGGTAACATATATATTACTATTACCAATCGTCTTCTACCACTACTACCACTCGTCTTATACCACCACCACCACCACCACCACCACCAGATTCAAATCCACTACCACCGTTCACAACAATAATCACATCGACCACAATTATGGTAACATATTTGTTACCATATTTTAAATTAAGATAACACATGTGTTACCATCACCAATACACACGAGTAACGAATTTGTTACTTCATCATTTTTTTTTTAAATCAATAATTTTTACACTAGTAACATATATGTTACTATATTTTATTTCATCGTCTACATTAAAATCAATAATTTATAATTTATCTCCTTTTTATAATTTATAAAAAAATAAATTATATTCATTTAAAACTCATTTTTAATTTTTTATTTTTTGAAAACAACATTTTTATACGAGTAACGTATATGTTACTTCACCATTTTCATTAAAATCAATAATTTTTTACATTGGTAACATATATGTTACTACAACCAATCATCTTCTACCACTACTACCACTCGTCTTATATCAGCATCAGCACCACCACAATCGGGTTCAAATCCGCTACCATCATCCACAACTATAATCACATCCACCACAAATATGGTATCACATGTGTTACCGTAGTTTAAATTATGATAACATCAGTGTTACCACCACCAATATACACGAGTAAAGTATATGTTACTTCATCATTTTTTTTTAAATCAGTAATTTTTACACTGGTAATATATGTGTTACTATATGTTATTTACTTGTATTCATTAAAATCAATAATTTATAATTTATCTTTTTTTTATAGTTTTTAAGAATATACATTATTTTCATTTAAAATTCATTTTTTAATTTTTTTTTTGAAAACAACATTTTTACACAAGTAACGTATATGTTACTTCATCATTTTCATTAAAATCAATAACTTTTACATTAGTAACATATATGTTACTACTACCACCACGGGTTCAAATCCGCTACCACCATCCCCAACTATAATTATATCCACCACAAATATGGTAACACAAATGTTACCACCACCAATACACACGAGTAACGTATAAACTTCATCATTGTTTTTAAAATCAATAATTTTTACACTAGTAACATATGTGTTACTATATGTTATTTACTCGTCTTTATTAAAATCAATAATTTATAATTTATCTTCCTTTCATAGTTTTTAAGAAAATATATTATTTTCATTTAAAATTCAATTTTCAATTTTTTTTTGAAAACAACATTTTTACATAAGTAACGTATATGTTACTTTATAATTTTCATTAAAATTAATATTTTTACACTGGTAACATATATGTTACTATTTCTAATCGTCTTATATCACCACTACCACTACTACCACCACAACCACAATCAAATTCAAATTCAAATTCAAATGTAGTAACACATGTGTTATTATAATTAAAATTAGAATAACACTTATGTTACAACAACCATAATTTTTCCACACTACTGCATAGTTCTAGCACCACCATTTACTATACTCTACCACCACAACTAATTTAAATTATGGTAACACATATGTTATTTTAATTAAATTAGATTAACACGTGTTACCACCACCACCACCACCACCACCACCACCACCACCACCACAACAACATATGGTCTCTATCATCAATCCAATCATCACCACAACATCAACTGTCATAAACTACCACTTCTATTAAATTCATCACCAAAAAATCACCACATTTTTGCCGCCAAACATTACCACAAGATATAGAAATGGATAAATCAAATAACAATAAAGGAGGGTGGTGGACGCGGAGTTCTCAATTGAGGTGTGCTCCATCCCAGGCTTCAAAAGAGGTGCACCATATCAGGTTTGAACCCAGATGAATTGGCTAAGGTGGGCGCGTCAACCAAAATGACCGGGTCCAACCCGGTTGCTTGGAAGGTGTCGCGGATCAACCCACGCATGGAAACCGGTGGAAGGACAGCAGGCGCCACCCCTTGTGCGCCTATGGAACCAGCAAAATGATCGCCCAAGGGAGGCGCACCGACCAGTGGGTCGCCGGCGGACGCACGGCAAGTGGATGCCAGAGCGGCGGATCAACCCACGCGTGGAAACCGGTGGAAGGACAGCAGACGCCACCCCTTGTGCCCCTATGGAACCAGCAAAATGCTCGCCCAAGGGAGGCGCACCGACCAGGTCGCCGGCGGACGCACAGAAAGTGGATGCCAGTACGGCGGCGCTAGGGGCTTCACCTAGGGCTATCGCGGGCTGGAGGCTGTTTTGGGCCGTGGGGACTGATTTGAATGGCGTGAGGCCGGTGGTTGGTTGTGGGTTGGTCGGCGGGAAGAGGCCGGCTACATTGGACTCCAGGTCCGGCGGCTTAGATGGCGGATCGATGACATTGGGGTGAGTGGGATTCATGAAGTCGTGTGTTTATGTATTTTGGCTAATGAAAGGAATTATTTGTATAATATAAAAGAGGTATTTTTCATTAAAGTTTTTTAAGTTTAGGGTATATATTAATAAGATTTAAAATAGAGTATATTTTGAATTTTTTTCAAAAAGTGGGTATATGAGCTAATTAGCTCTTTTGATAATTGACAAAACTATCAAAAATAGAACAAATAGTCACAAATTGTAAAATTCAGGTATACCGCATGTTTCACTTATCTTCCATATATTATTTAAGAATAATAATTAAAACAATATTGTTTAGATAAAAGATAAAATTTTGTAACCGACATTTGAATAGAACTCAAGATAAACATGTAATATAAATATATAACTATATTATCTCTTATCAAATTCAATCCATGAAATTTAGGAATAGTTACTATCATGTTTTACAATTAAAAAATCTGGTTCGTAGAGAGAGAGAAAAATATTCTGTTTGTGACTTAAGAGGCGTTGTGACTCGAATATGAAATATTGTGATCACTGTCTTTGAATAGATAGCCACAGAAAAAGGGTCACACAATTAATCATCAAATACTAAACAATTACAGCAGGTTACAACAGTCACAAATTATAACCAGGTAACCAGAGAAAAAAATACACTAGATACTTCAAATACTTAACACGAAAGTAAAGTCATAGCCAAAAAAAAAAATGGTCACACAATTAATCATCAAATATTAAATCATAACAACAGATAAGAACAGTCAAAAACTATTAGCAGATAACTAGTAATAAGCATACACCAGATTATTAGGTCACAAACTATTACTAGATAATCAGTCACATACTATCAGTAGATAATCATGATAAATGACACACAAAAATCAGTATTGTTATTGAAGATTTGGAATTTGGGTATTTCAAATTTGGGATTAAACATAAATTGAAATCGATTTTTGGGTATTGCCCAAGTTTAATTTTGGAAGAATTTTTCAAAATACTTTATTAAATCAGGCAGATGATGAAGGTTTGGGCAAAATAGATTATCTCCCTGTTTCGATTTTGAAACTCTCCTCGCGGATGATGGAGGTCGTTCAGTTTGTTCAGGGTAGTATTTGACTGTGACAAAGTTTTTAATGCTAAAATATCTTTTTCTTTAACAACTTCATATGAGTTCCTAATTATTAGGAAAGATAAATACAAATAATGATAATAAATTATTTTATTATTAATTAAATATTTTGTTAATTAGTTGAATTTTAATTTATTAACTAAAATAATATTTGATTCTTTAAAAAAATAAATTATTAGTCTGATTTGTCAAAATAAATATATAAAAGTAAGTGTTAAGCGTAATTATTTCTTCTTATTTTAACTATTAGTGGTCCTATTTATTGCCAGCCGTATTATTATGAGAATACAAATATTACCCTAGACATCTTTAGGGCCTAAGGCCCGTCCCCTGAGTGTATTTCAGCCACAAAACAAGCCCACAAACCCATGTCATCTGGGCCCAATAAGGCAGGGCTTAACATGACCTAATAAAAACGAATTTATATTTGGTTCCTAACGTTATAAATTCGCTAAAGATAAAATTGAGTATTATCTGCGAAGATAGAGCACACTCTATATCAATCGGAGCTCCGGATATTGCTAGAAGACAAGGAGGTGCAAAGTGTAGAGAACAGAATCATCTCTTTACTCAATTAAAATCGAATTAAGAATATTATTTTATTGAAGAAATATTATATTTGGTTATCAATCTATTAAAACACAATAGATCTACACATTAGACATTCTAAATATTTGAAGAAAATAGACATAGTATGTTATTAGCGATAGACTAGGCCATGTCCCAACTTCATGAAGAAAGAGAGAGAGCATATGATTCCTAATTTTGAAAAATATAGTTGTTTTGTACCAATTGTCCAGGATTTTATGATGGGATGGAGCATACCTGTGAAGGAGAAGTGTACAAGTAAGGCTAAGGTGGGGGCAGTGGCAGTCTGGTTGGAAGTCGTGGGAAAAAATGGGTGAAGAACGAGAAAACATTCTTGTTGGGTAGATTGAACCAAAACACAAGAGAGAAAAGGGGGGATTTCCGTTTTTCCATTTTTTTTTATGGCAGAACATGATGGATTTCTCCTCCACTGGATTTACCATTTTCTCCCCCTCCCCGTGGTCAATTTGAGTGTAGTGGTGTGAAGGTAGGTTTAGGAAAGGTGGGAGGTTGGGGTAGGCAGTGGTTAGGAGTGAAAGGTAGTGGTTATGAGTGAAGGAAGAAGAGAATGGGGTAGGCAGTGGTGAGGAGTGAAAGGTAGTGGTTATGAGTGAAGGAAGAAGAGAATCACTTAGGCTGTGTTTGATTGTGTTTGATTGCAAGTTGAAAATTTGAATGGAAAGAAAATATTTTCCATATAAATGAATTACCAAGAAATTATGAGTTGAAAAAGGTTAACGCATTTTCTATGGAAAATAAATGGATTAGAAAAGGTTAACAAATTTTCTATGGAAAATAAATTCTCCTATCCCACAAAGAAAATATTTTCCTTGAAAACAAGGTAAATGTGGCCAAAAATGGGAAAATGAGAAAAAAATTTCCATGAAAAAAAAAAGGTTGCAATCAAACACAACAAGGAAAATAGGTGGGAAAATTCCTTTTCCATGAAAATTTTTGACAATCAAACAAACAAGTTGGAAAATAGGTGGAAAAAAATCCATTTTCTATGGAAAATTTAAACCAATCAAACACACCCTTAATTACTTTTTATATTTGGGGTACATTTATTATTATTTTATTATTTATTATTGTTTATTGTTTATTTAAAAGAAATAACAATTTTGTTTTTTTATTCGAAAAATAGACACACTTTTTTTCAAACATTAGAGATATTTGATGTTATTTTTAAAAATTGGTATATTTGTTACATTTTTAAAATGTTAAAGATCAAATATATTATTATCCCTATTTTATTTCGATATTGTGAATTAATTTTTAACTATAAAACTCGCCATGTTTTGATTTTCAAACGGCGGTATGAAAACCAATTGAACTCAACTAATATTACATATTAGATTTTGTTTTCATTTAAGACACTCCAACTTTATATTTACCTTAATTGATGTCATCCCATTCATCAACTGAATTTATATTTGCTTTCATTACCATCTGTTTCGCGCAGTAATAAACTTCCACTAACAATTAAAAGGATTCAAACGATGTGTAAGGGACAACAACCTATTGAGACAAAATTCCAATAAGGGGTATTTTATTTATAAAGATTACAATTATGAGAAAAGAAAAACAAATAAAATGCCTCCAAGGAGCACAAGCACACAAGAATACGTTGTGAATAAAACTTAGAATTGAAAGAAAATGAAATTACATAGCTCTCTGTTTTTTAGAATGATTGATCGTCCCTGTTTCTTCAAACTCTTTTCCTTTTTGTACTTTTTTAAACGGTTTCCAAAATTGATCGTCGCTCATTAACCAACCATTTTCTCTATAATGGCTAATTTATCGGAAAACACTATCTTAACTGCTGCCATTACTTCATGATTAAACCGTTTATAACTTCTCAGATTCTGCCACGTGGACGTGTGATAAGATGACTAATAATGTCTGATAACCGTGACTTCAGGCAGTAATGAAACGTTTCATTCGCCCAGATATTGGGCGTTTACTAAGCCTTGACGATTTTGTGGGCCTACAAATTCACCTGGCCTCCTTTTTTGGGTTTCTTAATTGGGCTTAATTGGGCTCTGTTTCTACATGTCAACAATTATCCCCAATATGGCCAAATTAATATCGATTTTTTAATTTTAACCATATTCAGTGGCGCTTCATCTTTTGCATCCAAATGGTACAATCCCACGTAATCATTTATTAACCCAAGAGCATGCCACTACCTTTTACCACGATATCCATGTTCTCTCTCATCACGTCGCTGCACATCCTTCCTTCTATAAAAGAGACACTGTTCATCTCATCCATTCTTATTCAAGCATTCATACCTCTACCATCTTTGAACTTGGTATTCGCAAAAATGGCGACTTCAAATGATTATTTAGATAATCTTATCAGCTTTGAAGACTTCCAAGAACTTTTGACCAGACCTTACGTAAACCCATCGTGTCTTTTACTATTCAAACTTGAATTGAGTGAATTTTACCTCCGTCCATCATTCAATGATACGGACTCTATTGGGCGAGCAGCCATGGCCCAGCTTTTCCCTTGTACTCAAGAACCTCTTTTTTTGGACCATTTTCCTTTAAAACCAATTTGTAATAGGAGCATTCGCACCTGGCCTAGAGCTGATACTACTTTTCGACTTTGGCATGCATGATGAAGCACAGCCCCACTAAAGCCATTTTCAATCGTGCTAGGATTTCTGACCTTTTAGAAATTGCTACACGTCCCCCACTTTACGATCCTGTACTTTTTTCCATCGCCCTAAGTTTCTGGTCTTCTGAATACAATACTTTTATTTTTCCTCTTGGCCCAATGTCTATCACTCTGAGGGATGTTGGTGCCTTATTCAACCTCTCACCATTGGGCGACACTATTTCTCTTGCTATTCTGATCTTTTCCGTTGCCCCAAAGTTTGAAGAGAAATTCACTGACTCTTATTTCGGGATGCAAGAGTATTACAACAATTCGGGTAGGGACACCACTCATGCAGAGTGTGTGGCTTTTCTTCAGGTCTGGCTATGTAGGTATGTTATCTGTGTGCCTAGTCTCAAACCTTCTATGGCCTACTTGCCTATTGCTCATAAACTGGCCCTTGGTAGGTCTTTAAACCTCTGTTCTTTATTTCTGGACGCTTTTTATAGAGGTATGGCTTACCTTCAGTATCAACTGAGAATTAATGCATCTCATACTGGTAGTGGGCCTCTTTGGCTCACTCAATTGTGGTTGAGAGGATACTTTCCACAGTTTGGTGCTCCTTCAGTTCTTCCTCGGTCAGTTGGTTGCTACGGGATGATTATCAACCAATTAGCTCCTGTTGATATGTCCTTTAGAGATGTCTTCACATTTTTTTACAATTTAAATTCAATTTCCTCATTCTTTCCTTTCTCAGTTAACCAAACTCCAATTTACGTACAACCTCCTCTTACTTTGAATGAAGTAAGTGTTGTCCTACCCATTTGGGCTCAATATCTAGTTGGACGAGAGCTATTTCATGACATTTTGACTGGTACCAACGCTAAAGTCGGGGTTGAAATTTATGCTCCCCAATTCTTGGCTCGCCAACTTGGCTTTGGCCAAACTTGGCCCATCTCCCCTTGTTATTCAAAGAGTTTACAAGAGCGTTTTCATACCATCACTAAGGTGGAAGCACAAATTATTGATGTTCGTAATACATCTTTAATGACTGGATTTTCTTTGGCCCCTTTTAATTCTACTACTATTGTTCATCCTTTTTTCGAACAATTTTGGCCAACTGTGAAACATAGATTATTTGCCACTAACGTCAATCACGCTTTTCACGTACTTGAGGGATTATTCTAGGGATTCTATTTCTTCTATTCCTATCCCCGCCGTGCCTATATCTACTGGGCATCCAGCGTCCTCTTCTTCACCATCAAGATCCCTGCCAATTCGTACTAGACGCTCTACAGCGGCTTCTTTTCAATCCATCTCCCTAACTACTCAAACATGGGTCATCAGAGGTGTATCTAGACGTAAACGACAAGCCTCAGATCCATCAGGTCAACCTGATGACAATGATGGTGATGCTCCTCCCCTTATCAACAGAAATGTATCTTGAGAATATGATTTTTGCTTACTTTTATATGAAGAAACCCATGTATTGATCTTTTATCTGTGTTTATTAGAGGGCGTCCATTTCTCCTGTGAAAGACCCTATTCCGCCTATTCCTTTGAGTTCTCCTCCATCTATACCATCCAATGAGGAAATTTTACCCCAAGAGGATCTTGAACACCCAGAACCTTCAATTGCATAGACAGTTGGGGAGCCTTCACCTTTTCAGGGTATTGATCATCCAAGTGTGGAAACAGAAGGTAACGCATGTCATATATTCATGGTTTTTCCTTAAATCATATCATGGGTTTCATATTTATCAGTGTTTATTCTTTGCAGGGACACCAATTGATTTACCCGTCGTGGAAGAACTAGCACGTCCAGACAAAAGAAAATCTTCACAGGCGGTCAGATCACCCAATGACACAACCTCTTGAGACAAAGTTCCAACAAGGGGTGTTTTATTTATGAAGATTACAATTATGAGAAAAAAACAAACAAACAAAATGCCTCAAAGGGGCACCAGCACACAGGAATACGTTGTGAATAAAACTTAGAATTGAAAGGAAATGAAATTACATAGCTCTCTGTTTTTGAGAATGATTGATCATTCCTGTTTCTTTAAACTCTTTTCCTTTTTATACTTTCCTAAACGGTTTCCAAAACTGATCGTCGCTCAATAACCAACCACTTTCTTTATAATAGCTAATTTATTGGAAAACACTGTCTTAACTGCTGCCATTACTTCATGATTCAACCTTTCAGAACTTCTCAGACTCTGCCACGTGGACGTGTGATAAGATGACTAATAACTGTCTGATAACTGCGACTTCATGCAGTAATGAAACGTTTCATTCGCCCAGATATTGGGCGTTTACTAAGCCTGGGCGATTTTGTGGGCCTACAAATTCACCTGGGCCTCCTTATTTGAGTTTCTTAATTGGGCTCTGTTTCTGCATGTCAATACCATCAATAATAGTAGTTTCTTTATATGGTTAATTAACAATTGAAACTAAATAGTTACATACAGTTCCAACTTTATATCAAGTTTGTCCCACAAAACACTACACATTTGTAACCAAATTATTTAACGTGACCTACCCCACTAAATACATCATAACTTGTAACTATTGTTTTAAAAAGTCTGCCTAAATTTTATCTATATTTCATCTAGATGTGAAGCTCGGTCTTCATGTCTAGCCACGCTCTCGCTTAGGTCTCATTTACACTCAAAAAGCTAGAAACCCAACTTCTATGCATAACTACGTTTTACGTTTTTTAGAACATTACTTGTAACACATATATGTAGAATTATAATAACACGAATGAAAAATTTAGCATCACTATATTCATAATGGGATATCAAGCAAAGTATATAAAAATAATCTTTTTATTGTCTTATTAAATAACTGGATAAATTTAAATAAGCATTCTTCATTCTTCGCTCATCAATTCATCACTCTGCTTCAAATTAATTTGTATAGACAAATTTTCTTCAATTTAATTTAACAATTAAGAACATAATATGAAAGATTTTTTTTTTGGCCCTTTAAAAGTATAATTTTGTGGGATTTTTTCATAAATAAACCACTTTTTATAAATAATTCTAATTTTATCAACTTAACAAATTTATTATAAAAATACTACATTATTAAAATTATATTAATTAATAAAATAATAAAATAATAAATTAAAATAAAATCTATACCACAAAATATATATATATTTCCATGTGAATTCATTTAAAGTTGCATTTAAGTCCTTGATTATTTGCACAATAAGTCCTTCATCTTTATAAAATTTTCACTTTAGTCCCTATACTTCCTCTTTTATTTCAATTTCATCCTTTTTATTTGCAACCCAAGTCCTTCAACTTCTAAATTTGTACAAGTTGGTCCCCATATTTATACTTTTATATCAATTTAGTCCTTTATAGTATCACTATTTGATACATATGTTACAAATGATATTGTGTATCAATGTTTGATACAAATATTACAAATGATATTTTGTAACAATCTGTGTTACAAATTGAAATATAAAATATCAGTGATACAAAATATTAATTCATGTAACATGTATTGTGTAAAATAACATAATATAATCTGTAACATATTCAGTGATACACAATATGATTTGTAACATTTGTAACAAATTACGATACTAAACAGAAATTGTTACAACTGTTACAACTGCAAAATCAACTTTAAACTTCAATAAATTCGTTATAGTATGATATAGATATGTAACACAATGTTAAATTTAACAAATAAAACTATTAATTTCATCATTTGTAACATACGTAACATTAGTGATACAAAATACCAATTCATGTAACATGTGATGTGTAAAATAGCATAATATAATATGTAACATATTCAGTGATACAAAATATCATTTGTAACATCTGTATCAAATAGTGATATAAATGACTAAATTGATATAAAAGTATAAATGTGGGGACCAACTTGTACAAATTTAAAAGTTGAAGGACTTGAGTTACAAATAAAAAAGGATGAAATTGAAATGAAAGACGAAGTATAGGGACTAAAGTAAAAATTTTATAAAAATGAAAGACTTATTGTGCAAATAATCAAAGACTCAAAAACAAATTTGAGTGAATTCACGTGGAAATAGTTATTTAATTTTAATTTATTATTTTATTATTTAATATAATATTAATTATGTAGTATTTTTGGAATAAATAAGTTAAGTTGTTAGATTTAAAATTATTTTAATATTTGTAAGTAGTGGGTGTAATATTCACTAATTTTGTTGAAAGGAAATGATCAAAAATGGAAAAATTCGTCTGGGCTCTGTAGAAATCCTGGGCCAATGTGAATCCGGCCCACTGAAAACCTCTGGGGACAAAACCGTCAAGTGGGGATGTTGAATTCCAAACTTTAAAGCAAGAATCTCTTCCTTTTGGCACCGTTTACTTTTACTTCTGACCAACATTTTGCTACTGCCCAATCAATCATCGTAGCATTTCACGCTCTTCCTCTGCTCTTCTTCAGGTAAGCAAAAGAAGCAAATCTATTTCCGCATCTGTATAATCATTTTGCGAACTTACGAATCAACTTAATTCATTCGATCTGGATATTATTCTCTTGAATCTCGATTTCGGTTCAGCTTTGTTTTTCCTTCCTCGTAATTTTCATGCTTATTTGATTGGTAAGTAACTCTTTTAGTTTCAGTACCTTCAATTTGCTTCGTTTACCATGAAATTAATATAATTGGTAAAAAAAAAAAATTGTTTTACTTAGCCGAGGGTAAACTGTTTGCGGTCCCAATGAGACATGTTTTTTATTACGTCAATTATGTAATTTTTACAATTAGGTCAATTTGAGCTATGCTAATACTGAGGAAACAATTGTCTTTGATACTCTGCTCCTGTGCATGGCACAATTACTTGCGCCTCATAATTTTGAAGCTTCTTTGTTTACTTCTGCAATGTATCTTCTCAAATTATTGGCCTGTAACACTTTGAGGATGTGATGCCATTTTTATTGTGAAGTTCTGGTGGATAGTGTTTTAACTAATCTATAAACTTATTTTGGACATCGGTTAGATTTGTTGTCAAACAGTTATGGTGTTGCATTTATAGCCAAACAGTATTGGCTACCTATAAACTGGTGCTGGTCTTGTGACTTATCTTTTGTTTGTTTTGGATTTGAATGCAATTCTATTTTTCCCCAAAAAAGAAAGAAGAAGGAAAAGAAATGGAAGATAGAAAATAGAAGAGTCTACTGTAGACTGTAGTTATAGGTCTATCTATTTATTTTACTAAAGCCTAAAGCCAATTCAATCTCGCAAAATGTTTTAGGTTATCTGTCAAAAATGTCAATGTGCTGGGTGCAAGGTCTAGCTCTAAAATAATTAATGATCATAAAAAATATAAAATAATGTATTCTATGTAAATTTCCCATCCGCCACTTGTCTCACTGATATGTACAATTGTTTAAGAAATAAGCAGTGATTACACTCATTAGAATGTCATATCCGTTGCTTAAAAGAACTATTTGAAGGTTACGCCTCGAACCAACCTCACGTAAGGCTTTCATGAAATGCCTTGAATCCCAGACCCTCAAATGCCATTTATGAGGTCATGCCTCGATTCAGCGACTCATACTTACTTCCCGGATATTGTTACTACAAAGTTTCTTGCTGTTTTCTTGTTTTTGTAAATTGTCATTCCGATGCCTTCTTAATTCTCATACTATGTTGATGATGATGTTATTTGAGCTTATGCTAGTATTTTACAATAGCCTAGTTGGACAAGTTGTCTTTCTTTGTGTGTGGATGATTGGATCAAGCAAATTCTAAAACTTTTCTAAGATTAAAGAATAGATATCCATTACTCTGTATTACACTACTGCAATTTTCTTGAGCAACATCCCATTAATATATATTAGTTGTCTGTTCCAGATGTTTTTGTAACCTTGAATTTGATTAAAGACAATTCGAGTCTGTAACTTTAAGCCTTATCAAAATTTATCAGGTCACCCTCTTGGTTTACCTCTTGTATACGTTTAGTTTGCAGTTTGGACATTGATTATTTGCTTTCTAAAATTGGATTGATTGTTGATATGCATATAGAAATCCTAAAGATTTTGATTGTTGATATGCATATATAAATCCTAAAGATTTTGATTGTTGATATGCATATATAAATTATCTTTAGTACCTAATTTGCTCAAATTACTGCAGAGTTAACTGATATATTTGCTGAAAGTTTCTAAAATTGATGGTAATTCTGAATTTTCGGAATGTATATTATACTTGTACAGAAATTTATAATCTCGGGGATAAACAGACCAGTGTGCCTTGCTTATAATTTTGGATTTGCTCATTTAGAGGCCGTGATGTCACTTTTATTGTTCAACTTCATTTTTGGTGGAGTGTGAAAATTTTTGTTCATGATTTACCTTTTAGGTAATTGATTAGTTCCTTCTTATGTAATTTGAGAAGATGCTTGGTGTCTCCTTGCGTAATTTAAGATGTTATTTGCAATTCTCAGTCATGCACATTTTCTGTATAGAAACAGACAAATAAATGCACGCGCGCACATTTTTATACAGCTGGACTTAACAATATGTATAAGATGATCCAAATGTCTTTAAACCATGAAGAAAATTAAAGATGCAAGTAGACAAGTAATGAAGGAGCAACACTTTCTAGCATGTGTAAAAATCAGTAGAGATGCTTCTTAATATACTACCAGTTTTTTTTACTGGTCTTGATAACAAAATGGGGATGGATTTTTGGTTTTTCCTAACAGTAGGTAAAGAAATATTTACCCTTTTCCTTTTCGATTTTCGACATTTCCTCTCCTCTTCTGCACGATCACTTCATTTCCTGTAAGTGTACCAGACCCACCCACGCCCAATCAAGACCAACATTTCTGGACCTTCTAATGGAGTGGCAAACCAAAATTGCCTTCAAAATAGCACGTCTAAGATGACCATTGTATATTTAGTGAAAAGAATATTATACATTTGCTTTTAATTTAAAAAGAGAAAAGGAAAAAAAATGAACTTCCCACCCATACCCCATTGTTCAGCCCTCCCATTGGGAATGATCTATTTTTGTTTACATGCTTCAAATAATATACTTATTTTCCTGCTTTTTCATGTTGCATCATGTGCATTTGTACTAGTATTCTTCAATCTAGTGAAATCTAAACCTTCACTGACAGCATTGGCATAGTTTTTATCGTTTTCATCACCAATGAAAGTTAATATATATTTGATGCATACGCAATACTTTTTTTTATATTGATGTATATTGGCTATTTGGTTAGAGAATTTATTTTCCTTTATTCCTTGTATTCTTTTCATCCATTTCCTCCGCATGACCCAGGAGGCGTTTCTGTATGTTCGTTTGGTGTTTGTACTTCTATGATTCAGTCTTGTTCTTGGAATCTCGGTCTTTTATTACTTCTTGTAGGTATGTCATTAATTAATTTTTCAACTTCTCCATTCAGGAACTTCAGAATTTAAAATGGAGCTGAGTTCCATCAAAGATGCATTTGATCGTGTTACAAAGAAGCAGAAATCGTCTTCCTCAAAATTTCAAGAAATAATTGAACAAATTGGGCACGAAATAGAACAAACTTTATCTAGAATACAATCCGGTCAAGATTCTGCATCTGCAACTGATCATAAGTTGATACTTCGCGATGTAAAAGCCAAGTTGAAAGAAATTGCTCCACTCAGCCAGCTGGAAGGCACCCAAAAGGATCTGAACATTGCGTTGAGCAAGTATCCAAAGATCGTTGAGAAATCCTTCAATCCCGATGTATCAAAGGCTTATCGTAATGTTGATTTTGATATTCGTACTGTCAATCAAATAATCTCCAGTCATTTCTATCGGGAGGGTCAGTTTGATATTGGTGATTCTTTCATACATGAGTCCGGGGAAGCAAAAGCCACAGCTGATAAATCTCCTTTCTTGGAAATGTATCAGATACTTGAAGCCATGAAATCTCGGAACCTGGAGCCTGCTCTGAATTGGGCTGCCACCAACAACAATCAACTTAAACAAAGTGGATCTGACATTGAACTGAAGCTTCATCGCCTTCAATTTGTGGAGATCTTGCAGAACAACGGCAGAGATGAGGCTTTGAAGTATGCTAGAAAATTTTTTGCTCCTTATGCTTCCAGTCAAATGGCTGAAATTCAGAAGCTTATGGCTTGTCTGTTATGGGCTGGGAGACTTGATTCCTCTCCATATTCCGAATTATTATCCCCCGTGCATTGGGACAAATTGGCTGAGGAGTTCACCCGGCAGTTCTGCAACCTTATTGGGCAATCCTATGAGAGTCCATTGAGCGTGACAATTGCAGCTGGAATTCAGGGGTTGCCAATCCTTCTAAAGCTGATGAATGTGATGAACAGTAAAAAACATGAATGGCAATCCATGAAACAGTTACCCGTGCCCTTGGATTTGGACAGAGAATTCCAGTTCCATTCGATGTTTGTTTGTCCGGTGAGCCGGGACATGGCAAGTGAAGAGAACCCCCCTATGCTGATGTCATGTGGACATGTACTGTGTAAGCAATCTATTACAAAGCTGTCCAAAAATAATAACACAAGGCCTTTCAAGTGTCCTTACTGTCCCTCTGAGGTCGAAGCAGGTCAGTGCAGGCAGTTGTATTTCTGATCTTTGTTAAAAGATTTATGGTGGTTGCATTTAATTGGCCTTCCCGCACACCTCATCTCCAACCCCAAAAAAAAACAAAAAAACAAAAAACTTTGAAAGAAAAACTATACTATTATGAAATATATCAGTGTGTAATTTAGGGACACGTTATCATGTAGAGCAGATTTGTTCTGTGTATACTGTTCTGCTTTAGTAGGTCGGTGGTTAATGTTTAATGAACTGTAAATAGACATTCTTTGCGTATTTATGGAGGTATCATGGGCATGTATGCTTCACTTGAACCAGCAAGAATTCAAACTTGTAATAATGAATAGGGAAAAAGTGCTCTCATGGAGGCTAAGCAGCAAAATAATAAATAATTAATTGATTTGAATATAATCTTTGATCGCTGTGGAAGAACCGAAGAAGGAATTATTATTCATTATACATATAACTTTTACCATATCCTTTTGTTAAGGTAGCAAATATATCTCAAGAAATGTGTGTATGATGTGGAAAAGTCATCAAATGGTTTTCACAAGCCGTGGCTTTATGTGACGGGCTCTTGTGAACTTACCCTCGTATGATCAAGCGATCTTTTACAATTTTTGGAGATTTTTCAAATGCTCATCGGAATATGTGATCAATATTCGAATATATTTTGCAAGAAGGGCTGATGGTGGCTGAGATTATAGATAATGCATAATCAATTCTATATATTATCTTGTATCAAAATGGTGAAATAATCTTATGTTGGATCAGTATTGCTTCCTTTGTGTAGTTCCCCCGCGTCAGTATTGCTCTCTCTCTCACACACACACACACACGCGCCACACACATATGGTGGTTTTAGTTAATTTTTTCAATTTAACAGGAAAATAAATTGACGTTTTAACTCTTATTTTTATTTTTTGCTCTTTCACAATACCATGGTTGAATTAGGCTAGGAATACACTTAAAATTACCTTTGGGGGCAACAGGTTCTTCGCAGAAACACACTAGATAAATGAAAGGTGGGCAATTCATCATTTTGTGCTTAAAAAAGTTGTAAAGCTGCGCAATTTCAGGATACAAAAAGGTGAAGAAAATTGTCACTAGCCAATGTATGGTACATGAAAGTGCCCTTTCTAGTTTTTAATTGTTTCAGATTCTTCTACTACTACTCATCCTCCTTTTGATCTTTTCCACGCAGACTTTCACTTGAAAAAGTTTCCCATTCTTTTCCTTAATTTTTACAAACGTGTAGCTAAAGTCGTGCCAACATCTAATTATAACAACATTAAAAGTTTGTTCCCATTTTTCTTGGGATTTTCACCAAAAAAAAAAAAAAAAAAAAAAAAAACTTTGTGACCATCTCAATTTATGATGCGTGGTCCACCACTCTATACCATGTGGACCATCTAAATTTTAGGATAGAAACTGCTGAGAAATCCAAGTTGTTGATAAACTTTCAATTTCCCCAACTAATTGAAAATGACTTTTTCGACCTTTGGGAAATTAAAAATTCTGATTCCGGCTGCTTTAAGTCAGTATCTGCTTCAAATTTAGTTTGACAATTCCAAACCAATTTTAAGTCTCAAACTGGTAATTCAAACTAAGTTGGCAGGACTTGAATTGACTCCAATAAATTCTTCTTGTTTCAATTAGGCCATGAAATTGTGGCATGAACCATTAATGACACGAGTTAGGGGTGATCTATAGCATTGAATATATATGTTTTAAGGATGAAGTAGACGAAGATTAATTAAAAAGGTACGTTATATATTTACCAAGTTGGCTAGAAAACCTAATCTGTTAATGACCAAATCACATGTTATTCACCCATAATAATGGAAAATGAATAATTGGAAAACACTATGAACGTTTGAAAGAACCCGCTCTATAGTAAGTAGTAACATAAGAAAGGCAAGGGCATGGCAGCAATAATAGAAAAACGTAGTGACCCTATTTCGCTATTTCCTTACAAAGGCCCCCCTCTCCTCTCTTTTGATACACAGAGACTGCTTCAATCAACAAATTTTCTTCGTCGTCTAATGCATGTCCTGTCTTTACAATGTAGGGCCAATTTCACCCATTGTCACTTCACCTACTTCTATTTGTCAAAATCATACAAAGATTATATAAAATTAAAACATTGTATAATCTTATCCACAATTCAATAGTTACAAATAAATTTGAAATCGTCCGATTTTGAAAACTATAGTTTCATTTCATGCATCCATTGGCTTTATCTTTGGAAACTGTGTCCAACTATAATATTTAGAGCCCGTTTGATAGAGTTTATAAACTTGTTTATTTGACTAAAATGATTTATTTAACCAAAAATGGTTTATTTGATAAAAAAAATTATCTTGGTACCCGTCATTTTTGACAATTCTTTGTCAAATAAACTAGTTTATAATTTCTACCAAACGGACACTTGTATATATAATCATTTCTTTGGTTAAATCTGCATCACAAAGTAGATAAAATTATTCTGTTCATTTCCATTAGACAAATATTTCTCCAAGAAAACATACGAAGAACAAAATAAAATAAAAAACTAGATACTAAAATAAAAGAGAAATGCAAAAATAAAGCCCTCACTGCCACAATCAATCACTATTGTGAGCTTCCATATTTCCCTTTCAATAATCCCTCCTTGTTTCTCTATGCAGAAAGCGCCGAGCCGTTGGGTACCCTTTGTCGTTATCCCAATCCCAATGGACCCCATCTCTGTCCTTAATTTAATTTTTTGTTTTCTTTTTCTAATATAATATTTATACATATAATTATTTCCAATTTCTATATACGGAACAAGAAAAAAAATAATAATTTAAAATCTAGCATTTTCAAAGCCATGTAAATCGCTAACTCTATTCAAAGACTTCCTCATCATGGCTACTTTAGCCAGCCTCTCAGCCGCCCTCCAAGCCGATGTTGGAGTTATCGGCTCGGCTTTTGTCTCGATGTAAGCGGCGTTCCTTTCATTCTTATTCCCCCTTACGTTGTGCACCTGCTGTAGCAGATTTTGCCTCTTCCAATTCAAATCCGCCAGCTCAGCTTCCAACCCACGAACAAACTCCTCACCCGAACCCGACTGCAGGATCAAAGCCCTAGCTGAAGCCAACATGTGATGCGCGCCGGTTGAGTCATTTCTCTCTACAAGTCTCCGGCTTTCAGCGACGGCGCGTGTGGTGACGAAAAGGCATCTCAACCGTTGGATTTCGCGAGTAGAAGAGCCGACGGCGCGTGGACGCGGAATCACGAGGGCCTGTTCTTTGCCGTATATGGGCTCTTGAGTTGACGGGTCTTTGTAAGAGCATCGAACGGACAGTACGTGGTGGGCCCTACTAAATGATGATGGGACTTTCAATTCTATCAATAATTCTCTATCTTCTTTAGAATATAAATCACCGATCCGGGCTGTAGTCGACCCGGATCCGTGAAAAGCGGGTCGAACCGTATATGAGTAAACCGCCGAGATCTCAGCCGGAGCTGAACCAGAAATGAATCCCAACTGGACTTTAAGATCTTGAATGACCACGCTTAATAAACTCCCAATGCATTTGGCAATGGTGTCGTCTGGTGGGGCGTTCAAACACGCGTTCAGGCTGAATGAATGGACAGGAATCTCAGTGTGTGAGAAGCGCGTTGACGACACTAATGGACCATTACTATGGCCGTCGGAGAAAAGCATGATGCTTGCTGATGGGTTTTTCTCACGGCGGTCCTCAATAACCTTGGCCGCCTTTTTCAGCGCATCAGTTGCACTCACGGCGGTTCCATCTAGTGCAATAATAGCATCAATAATCCTTCTCGCCGACCTTCTGCCGGCGGTGGTCATTCTGCGGAGCGGCAGCAACCGCTTGGAGGCAGTGGAAAATGCCACAATAGACAACCGGTCCACCGCGGATAGCGATGAGACCACCAATCTCATAGTTCTTTTCATCAAAAGCAGCTTTTCTGCGGTCACACTACCGCTGACATTGATGACCGTCACCAAATCAATTGGAGCTCTCTTCGCATTCTTTGTGGGAGCTGGCGGAGCTTTGATCTTCAAAACCACCGCGTAGGTCTCGCTGCTTCTTCCCACCGACACTACCGCAGCCTCCGGCGACAACGCCACCTCGACATTCTTCAGCTTCATTTCCGGACTCGTATTATTAACGTACCCATTCACAAAAAATCCCGGAAATTCCTCATTTTCCTCCTCGGTTTCATCGGATTCGGGTATTGGATTGAACCGAGCACCAGAAGTGGGTGACGAAAGTGGCTCATCATCATTGTACACTTTCAATATGGCTTTTTTATCGTTCTTGGAGTTTGAATCTCTACCGATTTCTCTCTTGTGCTCTTGGTGGTATTTGTGGTTTTCATTTTCGGGAGCGGCTAAAAGATGCAGCTCCTTCCATGTGGAATTACAAATGGGGCACGTAAGAGAGCCATGCTTCTTGACGTGCACCGCGATGCACGGGAAATGGAAGCTGTGGGAGCACTCGGCCGTGAAAATGGCGGTTCCTTGTCCTGTCTTCACGTTCTGTAAGCATATTCCACACCTATTCTGCAGAAGAATAAGAAAAGACCCATTATTAGTAAATGATGAAAAATTCAGAACAAGTCAAATACTAATAACTGAATTCCACTGTTCAAATTGAAATGATGATTAAGTTCAAAGACTGGGTTTTAATTTATTAATA
The DNA here is from genome assembly GCA_030279155.1 of Forsythia viridissima. Taxonomy (NCBI): domain Eukaryota; kingdom Viridiplantae; phylum Streptophyta; class Magnoliopsida; order Lamiales; family Oleaceae; genus Forsythia; species Forsythia viridissima. The sequence goes on along the minus strand of CM059038.1, from coordinate 44,907,415 downwards.
ATAATACCTTTGATATACGTAGGGAGGATTTGAGCAGAGAAAGCGTGGAGGGGGAACGTGGGGAAGATGGGGTGGAGCGGTGGAAGAATCTGGGGCTGTTTTTGGTTTTGCATTGAAGTTTTGGACTTTGTGGAGCAGAGGAAGTTGTAACGGCGGGTGTTTTGGTGGTGGTTCGACAGCGGAGACTGGGGCTAGAAACGGGGTGAGACTGGAGGCGCGGCGTTGAAGGGTTGGAGATAAACCCACTGAATCTGGAACTGAATTTGGAGCTGGTTGGACTGGGGTCCGATTTGTCTTTGATGATTGGTGAATCTCGTTCTTGATCTTTTGGAATTGATGTACAAAACGCTCTTCGCCATCCTAAAACCATTGTATTGCAATGAGTGTAGAACCTTTAGGATTCTCTGGCGGTACTGGTTTTTGTGTTTCTATATGTATATATATATATATATATATATATATATATATATATATATGTTTTATTTTGTTTTTGTAAGATTGGAGTTTTTTGATGATGAAGAGGATGAAAATGATGAGGTCTAAAAGTGGTTCAAATGGAAGCAGATAGAAATACAGAACATTAGTAGAATTGACAAACAAGACAAAAATCAAGAAAGAAGAAGAAAGGAGAAAAATAAAAATAAAAATAAAACCCTCTTTTATCAGTTTATTATTATCTCCTTCTCTTTATTATAAATTAAATTATAACCCCCTGATCTCCTTGTAGTTTCTCTCTCTATAATTGATGACTCGAAGAGATCACTACAGAAGCTCCAAAAACATTGTTTATAATTACAAGAATCACAATTTCTCTCGAGGAGGGTGACCGGCAAGTGGAGGTTTTATTAACTTGGTATGGTAAGTCAACGGGGTGACTATTTACATGAATATATGTGAGAAATGAACTGTGCAAAACTGCAAATGAGATCATGCTATTTCATCTCCACTTTTTGCCTTTTCAGGCTTACTATTTTGTCTTCTTTTCATTCAAATGAATTTATTACAATTAAATGAATTTATCCACTTTATTCATTTGTTGTGAACAAGATTAATGCTACAAATAGTACAACTTGGACCAAAACTTGAACATTTATAAATAAAATGTCAAAAATGTTATTTGAAAAAATACAATTCAAATTTTCAAATGTGTCTTTTCAAAAAACACTAAAGATATTTTATCCATATTAGTCCAAGTTTTGGTCCAAATTTGGATTTGACAAGTATTTTCCTGTGAACAAGGCCAAGGCCAAGGCCAATTGTAATTTTTAACAAAATTAAATGACAACCAGTATTGTTTCTAAGATGGAATTAAATAGTCGCTCGATCTCATTGGGTTTTAGATAGACAATTTTGTTGGTCTCTTGAATTTTTCAGAAACTTTTAATCTTATATAGATTTTAATTACAAATACATGAAACAATAATCTTACGCAAAATATAATTGATTATTGGAGATTTATTGCTCTATTAACAATGGGTGACTGGTACATCTAATAATGGCCATCATCACCAATATAAATTCTACAGTTGTACCCATCACAACATTACTATACTACTTCAATAATGTCACTAATCAATTCGATTTCAACTTTTAAATCATAATACAAATTAGAGTATGCTATATATATGTGTTAGGTGTATTATATTACAAGTGATTGATGGTACAATTTTTTCTAAAAAAATTTCATCTTGACTAATTGAATGATAAGATAAATTAATTAACGAATTTTAAATCTAAAATTTGGGAATATTAAGATATGACCCTGGAATACTGAAATTAGTCAACAATTTACGCTATGGAAGCCATTGTCAAATGCTCTTGGTTCAGTTCTTCATGCATGTTTGGTGGTAAGTGTAATTATTTTTTAAATATTAATAAATTATATGTCTTATAGAAGTAGATAATAATATATAGTAAGTTGTAGATCCTATAAAAAATATATTTAATCAATTTAAATTATAATTTATGCATAGTGGATTAAGGATCTTGATCTTTTATTTATTTATAATGTCTACGCTGAAGTGACATTATATAATTGGTAAAAATACATTGCTGAAATGTATAGATATTACTAAGGTCATGTTCGGATGCCTTTTTCAACCAAAAAAATTCATTTTCAATTATGAGATTTTTGACTTTTCAAAAGTACTTTTGATGAAATGACCAAAATGTCCTTTTAACTTTCAAATACCATTTTATTGATTGAGGACAATTTTATCAAAAAGTGGATTTTTTGTCAAAAACTGGCCTACCACATTAAATGCAAAATGAATTTTGAAATACTAAAATACCAACCGAACATGCACTAAATATATAATAAAAGTATATTTGAGTAATTTAATATATTTAAATAATAATTTAAGGTTAGCTAAACATACGCTACAATTAAAAACCTAGAATAGCATGAATTCATGCATGGGACAGGGCGTCCGTAAACATGCAGTATGCGCAGAGTAGTAAAGCATCACGGACTCTTCTGTTCCACTGATATGACAATTAACACTAACAGACTCTGCCCATTGCTGCAGTATGACTGTCACGTGTTCTTCATCAGTTTTCCTTCACCCCAATCTCTAACGTCGTTACTTCCACCGTTTAATTAATTTTTCCTTTCCCTAGGGAATTGAAAACCAACCCCTTCCCCTTGGTACGGTCAACGTAGTCCCATCACAGTAAAAAAATAAAAAATAAAAAATAAAAATCTTCCAGAAAGTAAAAGGTTCTGAATGTAATTAGTGCCAAATAATTTACTAACTTTAATTAATTAATCGGGAACATAAACGATAAAAAGCACCGGTTTATCCTCTCCCGGTTTAATTATGTTTTCGCCCATTTGAAATTCAGAGCTGTTTACTGGGTACCTGTTGAGGTTTTATTTTTATTTTTATTTTTCTAAAAACATTATACTAATAGTATTTTTTTTGGGTTATTAATTAGCCTATTATTATTACTAGTAATAATTAAGAGGAGTGAATACATGTGGCACGTGATTGAGTGTGGGGCAATGGGTACAGGATCAGAGGGACATAAATGCAAGCTAGATCAAATACCGAGGTTAATATTAGAACATGGTGGTATGTACACTTAAAAGGTAGTATCAATACCTAAACTTAAATTGTCTTGCCGACCATGGCTATGCAAATTTACAAATTATTACCGACCCAAAATTATTTTTTAGTAATCAAACATTTTTACCCTCTATGGTGTATTTTATATTTTTATTGTACTCGTCAAAATTGAGTCTATTATTTTTTCATTGTTCCATTATTTTCTCCCGTACGTTTCAAAAAAAAAGAAAAAAATCTCTCTATTATGAATTTTGTTTTTTTGGGTTATTCTATTTATTCAGTAACTAATATCTATATAGATAGTGCCAATACCTAAAAGTTAATAATGCTTTTGGCTACTGAATTTAAATGGTACAACATTATATTTGACACCTAAGAAAGATACAACCCAACTATGAAGTACATCAGCAGATGTTCTAATAATACATTTATAAAACGAATAACTAGTCAAGAATTATTGTCCGACTTGAGGGTAAAATATTTTAGAATATAACTTAATTTTTACTTTTTATTGTTTCACTTTTTTCTTGCAACCTTTGACGTGGCGCAAAAATTTCATTTTACAGCCAGTATATGTATATGCAAAGACAAGTAGCTTTTGCTTGACTTTTTACCATTCATTTTGCATGTTCAATGCACGTTGTTCTATGTTACAACTTGCAATTTCAACTCATTTCATTCAACTGCTAAATTTGGTAAAAATTAACCAAGACTAATTCATTTTTAAAAAACAAATAGCATATTTTAACAATCTACAAAACAATTTTAATGAAATATTTGAAACTCTTCACATATGCACGTGTATACATAAGTCTGTAATTTTTTTTTTATTTTAATTGAGCATCAAGTTTTAATTTCAATAATACAATTTGCACACCAATTTTGTAGTCACAATAAGATTTCAAAAGTTCTTATACTCGAAAAAAATCATTATTCCGTATTAAGGGTTCGTTTGTTATCAATTAAAATTTTGCTAAAAAATTAAATTCAAAATAAACAATTAATTTTAACCACACATTTTATAGATATACAACTTTTTAACCACACATTTCATCAATTTTTCTAAAAAAGCTATTTTTAATCAAAATCAAACACACCCTAAATTTGATTACTTCAAGTCGTTTTGACATCCAAAGATGATTGACGGAGCATATTTTGACAATACAATAAATAAGAATCCTAGGAATTCATAAATAAGATTTTACGTCAAGAAATTAAAAATAGTATTTTATTAATTAATTTTTGAGTAGGAAGAACACATGGTGCTCCCTTTGACCATACTACAAAGAAGGATATTTTAAGGATAACTTGTAATATAAACAAAGGCAGTCTTAATGTATTTCTCTAATCATAGTTATATATTTTAAAGACTATAATGTGACCTACCCCAGTTTTCCTTTTTGACTTAAGAATCATAGAAAATTGTCCTCATTTATGCTAAAAGATCAAAGCCATTGAATTATTTTATTCCCACTGGGAACATCCCAATACACCTGATCTAGACACTAGAAAACTTGTGATGTGGACACTCACAAATTGTAAAAATTAATTAAACAATTAAAAATTGTTTAATTGCCCTCTTTTTCTTTCCTTTTATTTTCCACTTAACATGATACGGGGACATAGTTGTCTTTTACTAATAATATCTCGACTTGAATGTTTTATTGCATGACAAAATTAATCTCTATCTTATTTATTATTTATGGTAGTAATTAGTATTAGAACGAGGGGGGGGACTTGGGGGAGTATATAAGAGAAGAGAAGGTCTGGAACCAGCCAATGCGTCCAAAAAATCTTTCTCTTCAGTCCATGATTAGTGGCCCCTTTGTCATCATATTACATGGCCTACTACGTTAAAGCCAAAGAAAATGACATGGGACTCAGTACTCTTTCGAAAATGTTGCTTCAATTTTTCTTCAGTTTTAGAATTAATTTTGTCATCTACTTCACCAAAAGTAAATTATATTATATATATATGTATCAATTTGTTAAAGCTTTGTAGATTATAAATAATAGTAGGTCTTGCATAATGTACATGTGAATAAAAATACTAGTGTTCGATCAATTTATAAATTTGAAAAAGTATAACCAAACATGTATTTTACTTGACATGTTATTACGTTGAATCGGCATGTAGTTGTCTTTAAATTCAAAATAAAACTTATTTTATTGCCATGAATTCTTTAGAGGTTGTTTGGTGTAGATTTTTTTTCTAAAACATGAATTTTTTTGTCCATTTTTTTCTACTTTTCAAACTTTTTTATTGTGTAAAAATTTTGAAAAGTCAAAAAAAATAAGTAAAAAATGAGTTTTTTTTTAGGAAAAAAAAAGGCTCTGTACTAAACTGTCTAAGACAAAAATTAAGAAGATAAACTTATTCAGTTTTTATAACTTTTAAATGATTTGGTTTATTAAGATAACAAATGATACGAGATCACGTATTCAAGTTTTATTATTTCATATTTAAGAAATTGTGCATATTCAGACATGATTTACATGTGAAAAAACGCATTGAAGACAAAAGCTTAAATAAAATAAATATATATTTCTCTCAATAAAACGAGCTAATACAAATCGATGAAAAAGGAATGTAGAACATATTGCTTTTCCCACATTGAATTTGATAACATTCTTAAAGATAGAAGCTAATTTGTTTGATATTCATGCATTAAATTAGGTTAGGTGACATGAACAATATAATTGATCCAAAAAATAAAATATTGTGGAAGGTTAATAAGTCTAAGCAATTGTGACTTATAATGAAATGGGTGGTGTGGGCTTTGGTAGTTGAAGTATTGTCATTATTATTGGGGCACATGACATGAGCCAATAAATGCTAGAATCCCTACCAACTAACTCCACAATTAGGTAATTAACTAAATCAATATATACCCTTTATATATATATATATTTATATATTTTGTTATGTAATGCACTTTGGGGAGCATCTTTATTTCAAGATGGAGTGCCTTTATGTATTTTTCCCATACATAATTATAAGGGTTCATCTAGAGATGACAATGGACGGGTCGCGGGGCCAATTGCTCCGTTTATTTTTTTTAATTTTTTTAATAAATTGAAAAATTAATTAAAAAAAGAAATAATTTTTTTAAATATATTTATACCAAACAAAACAAAAAAATTATAAGATTGAGGTTATGGTGTAGTGGTTAAGATTAGTATTTTACAAGTTTCAACCCGAGTTTGAATCTTCTTTAGTCTATTTGTAGTAAAAACTATAATTTCTATTTTATTTTATGATTTTTCAAAAAAAAAAAACTGCGGGGCAGAATTTTCCGTCCCAAACCCGCTCCTATTATCCGGCGGGGCGGGGCGGGGCGGGGTGGGGCGGGTTGGGGGTCGCGAGTTTTTTTGCCATATCTAAGTTCATCCTATATTGCACCATAAATGAGTCGTCGTTTGAGCAATTTAAGAAAACTACGTTGAAAAGATAAGCATATTTTAAATGACAATATTATTGTTTCTTTTATATAATAATAATATTAAACTAATTTCAATTTCAATTAGACAACAACTAGGTCGAACAGGGAAGATTCTAGTTGTAAGATATTTCAATGAATCATTACTTTTCAAAAATTAAAATTATTTCCCAGTCGTCCAAGATTATGATTGAGAATTTATTGATAATTTATTTCTAAAAAAGAAAAGAAATAAAATCATATTTAATTAGAAAAATTGGCTTAAAACAAAAAAGGGCCCCATATAGTCGCAATTAAGAGAGAACAAAATGATAGATAATCAGTGGAAAACAACATAATTTGGTGGGCTTAAACAGCTGGATGTATATAAAATGTATTAGAGAGATTCCAATAGTTTGAGGTTTAGTGTGTAATTGAAAGAAAGAAATGATATCGCCACGACCTTTTAGGGACCAAATTATTTCACGTGGAAACGTTTATTTATTATGATGTCTGCTTATGATTCTATGTGAACTAAAGAGCAGAAACGGTCACATACAACGTTATTCATCGAAAATTATATTGGGGAGCTTCGTGTATTACTCATTGTTTCTCTAAGTTTAGATTAGGAATGTACAAGAGATAAAAAAAAAAAAAAAAAAAACATTGATCGTTTATTTTTAAATAAATAGTTTTTTTTTATTAACATCTTTAACTAATATTATTTGTTTTAAAAATAACTTATAATTAAAAGTTTTTTAGCTTTACCTAAACATGAAATAAACGTTCAGTGATATGGTATACAAAAAGAGAGAGGTAAACTAGCCCAAATGCAGACTTGGGTTCTTTGAACCAGTAAAACACGCTTTTTGGCCTAATTATTGCTGTTTTAGATGCGATTATACACTAGTTTAGTTGTTTTTGACCTAATCAAACATTGCTGTTTGTATCTGCAAAATTAATTAGGCTTTGGCGTGTTCTAAATTTATTAGGAGTTTTATTGGATTAGATTAAGGGCCGTTTGGGAGCTTAATATTTGATTGTTTAACAATCATAAGTTATTTTAAATGTTTAATAAATTTATTTTTTTAAAAAAAATATGTATTATCTAGCAGCAGATTTTAAGAAACAGCAAAATGATAGCTTCTCATACTTTGTTTTTAGCTTTTCCACTTATCCATTCTTGAAATGCCAATTATAACCCTAATTATTTGAAGTAATTCTTTTTATATCCTAGGTTTATTTGTCTTCTAGTTATAAACTTATAATGCATCTCCACAAATAAATTAAATTTAAAGTTTTTATACTATATGACAATGCTTTTATTTTTTAACTTTTATAAATTTTGAGAATTAATAAATGTTTATTATTTTAATAAAAAATTATGATGATTGCATTGTCTTGAAAAAATATGTGATATTACATATTGACATATTGTTATAAAAGTAAAAATAAATTTTACAATACTACTCATGATAATAATAATACAAAATAACATTATTATAATCAAGTTCATTTTAGTAATTTTATACAATCACAACAATAAATTACTTTTGTTGACAAAACGCTCAAATGCTGATTTTGAAACCTATAGCAATTTAAAAACAAAAGTTTATCAAATACTTATCTGATTTTTCCCAGAATTGATTATTTCTGTAGTACAGCAAAAGCCGATTTTCTTAAAAGTACAACAATAGCAAACCAAACCTAAGTTCATAGAATTTGTTTTAGTCTAGAAAATAAAGTTAGAATTAGGGTTGTTTTTAATTTGGCTAGCTTATAAAATAAAACTTTGATACTTTTTATTCGATGTCAACAAAATTTTTGATATTCAATCGAATCAATGAATTTTACCATGTCTATGGTGGTTCTTGTATTTTTGGACTGCATCATTAAATGTCCATGGATTGATCTAAAATGGCATAAATTCTTGTGACTTTAAATACATAAAACAACTGAGATTGAAGATAATAGTACTAACAAAACAGTTACTGCTTACTCCTGTATCAATTAATTGTATATACATAACTGTTCTTGAAGCTGAATTTTCATAAATTCAACTCTGAAGAGGATTAAATATTGTTTGGAAGGAAGACTCGATAACACTATTTATTTATTATATTTTTCAATTATGTCTAATACTACATATAAAAATGTACATTAAACACCTGCAATCTAGAACATATTGCAAAACATTAAACATGTGATTCAAGGACCACTTGCCTATAAAAATTATTTAATGTTTTTTTTTTTCAATGTCAATTTTTTTCGCAGGGTGTCTTTTTCTAAATAGGAGTCCTAAGGTAGATAGATCCACACGTCTTTGCCACTACAGGGTCGAAAGGAAGAGTTTAGAACAAATTCTGCAAGGTACTGGGCAATGAAATGTGGCAGCTTAGGGCACATATATACAACCAGATAGCATTGATTATTAGTACTTGAACAAAATTAATGCTTTGTTGTGCTGTTATACATCCCTGTCCACATAATGGATCTACAAAAAAAGAGAGGAAGCTCATTTTCATCAGAGATACAACTGTGTAAAACAAGTTTTCTTTTAATTTATTTCAGAAAAATTGGAAAAATATTATCACTCGTTCCGAGATATTGGACTAGACAGAATTGAATAGTATAAATAACATACATTTTTTTCTTGTTAAACTTCGTGGAGTTTAATTATATTGTACAATTGTCTCTTCGACTTAGTCATACTTTTTACATGGTCAGGTAATCTATGCATATATATTAGATTTTACATAATATTTTAGTATTAACAGTTTTTTTTTTTTTTTGATAAATTGTTTTTAATGAAGCACGAGATCAATATTGTGCTAGCTTGTGTGTGTTTCGGATACCATTTTGCTTAATATTAGTTCACAATTGAGAGCAAGAATTATCTTTAACATTCTTTATCATGTCTGGACGAACATATCAAACAAGCTAGAATTCATTACTGATTACTCCAATTAGTGCTTCAAGAATCGAGTATGTGAGAGTCTATTGTTGCCATTAAACAGCCATACTGATTAGGTAATTGAACCATTCGAAAGGAAGAAACAGAAAATAAAAAATGGCTTAGGTTCTTGAGATTTTCTTATGACACAATCATAGTACCAACACCTCCGATAAACGACACTCCAACTATAGTTTTCTCCATCAATTGATCAATGATTACAGCTAGCTATTCCTGTAGTTACTCCAACCTTCCAACCAAAATGTACTTTGTAAATCGCATAAAGTAACAAAACATGTAGGCCATGTTCATTATCGAGTGCTAGACGGAATTGAACAATATATAGACAAGATTTAAGCTTATTTTTCTTCTTTAACATGGTCCAATTTACTTTACCAAACAAGCAAGTACAGTACAAATCTCGAGATGAGATGAGATGGAGATGGAGACAAAACCAAGTTGAATGAATTTGTGCTAAAGTAAAAAGTTAGGCATCATGTTGCTACCATCTCAGTCAAAATCACCAATATGTTGCTTGCCAATACAGCTTATTTAAATTTTAAACTGATACTGGCCATCTACCAATGGACATATTATGATAAAGATTACGGTGAAATTTATTTATTCGAAAAAATGGAATTTATATATTTTATATACAAGTTTTCTTGAATCATCATACTAATGCCTTTTTATGCACGAATCTTACCAGAATCTCGAAATCTATCTTAGTGAAAGTGAATATATCGTTGTCAAAACTAGGAAAAAAAACCCCGATACAAGTTTTTAGATGAAGTTTCTACATTGCTTATTTATGTAACAATTGGCACCAAGTTTTCACTCCCTATTACTCTCCTGCACATGGCAGTATGGCACTAAAATGTAAAGGATAAGTTTCAAACCACTATCTTTCAATTACAACGAAAGCTGCAAGATTTGTCAAAGATAAACTTTAAACAGAGAAAGCAAATACAGAATGCCACTAGAATTTACATGATTAAATCCAAAAAAAGAAACACCACAAATCTGCATAGTCTACTGTAAAGGAGCAACTCCAATTTTTATGTGATTATTAATAATATTTGTTGGATTGATGATTAAGCTTTGCACTAATTAGAAAATGATAAGAACCCATAATTACTCAACCATCATCACTTAAGAGGTTAATTAATGGCAACATTAATACATCATGGAGATTTTTCAAATTGAACATAAAACGTCTCTCTTCAATAAATATGTGTGTGACAGAAAAATAGCTTTCTGAAAGCGATATGACACTTGTGATTTCCCTAAAATCTTGTACTAATGATGAATCCCACTTAAATATTGCTTTGTTCTGGATATTAAAAATGTCATTAGTTAAGTGTTTGAAGTCAATGCTTCCACTAATTTTGTTTTCGTTTTCAAGATAAGCGTTTTATGATCGTACAATAAAGCCTTTTTTCTATCTTTTTTCCCCCTCGAATCAGGATTGTGATTTGGTACATTTCCCTTAAATTCAAAATTATTTAAAAAATTCTTACAAGTAAATATCTTTCGTAAAATAAAAGATTTCTCAACATTAATCATTTGCGTACAACAAATTCTGTAGAAAAATCACGACAGAAAATTAAAAAACAAAACATATTTCAAGAGTTCGAATCAATATTTTTCCGATAATAACACTGAGCTTTCAACGTTAATACTTGTAGGTAAATATCATAATGTCAAAAATCAATAGGTTAAGATGCCAATATTCCCTGAGTTTCTATTGAGTTCGAAAATTCAGTTTATTTTCATCATCTTGGAGACCGAGTTCGTGCTGAACTTGAATTCAGGAATATAAGGGCATCTCCAACCCTGCACCAACTTGGAGTGTGAACTCCCTCCAACCCAGCGCTATATCTGTGTGCCAATTTGCTGTGCTATATATGGCACAGCACTGTTCATTTGAAGTTGAATATAGTGCAGATCTGTCAATTTTTTTTTTTTTTTTGGTTTTTAATGTTAAATGTTTTGTATTTTTTTTGTTTTTTTGATGTTAAATGTTTTTTTTTTTTTAAATTTTTCTGTCCAATTTTTTTTATGTTAAATACATTATATAATTAATTTTGAAATAAATTATTGTTTAAAATTAAAAATATAAATAGATGAGAATATATACTATTCATTTGGTGCAAAATTTGAAATAATGGGTTGGTGATCATATATAGATTTGGTGTAAAAATTACACTATTTTAGAATAAAAATTACACCAATTTGAAGATAATGATTTGAGATGGCCTAAGTATTTATTTCTACTTATTTTTTATTTATTTTCCATTGTATGAAAATTTTCACAAATTCTCGAGCCTCAACCAATAACTTGCGACCAGTTGGTCGTTAAGGCTGATCACTGGTGGACAATATTAGAGCGAATTACTACGAATGTTATATCACAAGAGAAACAACCATTTCCTTAATCCCCAAACCAAAACTTTTTAAGGCAAGAAATCACAGAGAAACAGCATGTACGTAATGGATAAAAACAAATTCCTACAGTATGCATAACTTCATCCATTTCAATACAGTACAGTTCCTGAAGATTTATGCCACTGTAATTCATACGTGGGCAAAACACATCCTGCACATGAAGTTGTGGTCATTCATCTATCTATGATCTCAAAATATCTTATCCATTATGGCAGTCTGACAATCTGTTGCATCAATTTCAAAAATCTCACTCCTATACAAAATATTAGCTAAAAACTTTTGAAAATAAAATAACAGAACAATCAAACAATTATAGAACATACGATTAAATAGCTGTAGCAAAACGCGTCTAACAAGTATCACACACACATTCACCAAATACAACGCACTTAGTAGTAGTTCCAATAAAGAAATATGAACTCCACAAACATTTTTCTCCGTATTAATACGAGGCCAACTAAAAATCTTCATAGACTTTTAAGACAAACAGAAAATGACAAGGACTTAGAATGCACTCAATAACACATACAAAGACCAGAAGGATTCTAAAGCATGCTCTCCAAATACACCTCAAGCCATTTTGTAGCATCATTCTTTTGATCAACATTATTTTCATCCGTTATCCTTTTCCTCCTTGGGATATTTCCACTCTGGACTGCGCAGATAGAAAGCAGTCACCTTCAGTGGAAAGCTAGCTCTGGTTCTTGGATTTCTCCATGGCCCTGGGAGCTATGAACAAAATAAAAGATATTACAAAGTTCAATGAAACGAAATTGTTCATACTCTAAAATCTGAGTTTCTACAGTTAATCAAAGAAATTAATTTTTTCATGGATGTACGTGTTCAAATTAAGCATAAAAATGTAATTAATCTAATGACAGGATTCAAATAACTAGACAGTATGTTCTTGAAGTGCACTATTATTCTAAGTCCGACACTACAACATTAAACATCTGCATTTGGTTGAATTGGTTCAACACCACACCTCCAAGCCAAAAATTGTCAATTTACAAAAGTAACATAAACCTCCAATATGTTACAACATGAAATGTTCTTCATACATATCCCAATTAAGTCGATTTCAATTGTCCATAACATTTCAATTTCTGAGTGTTTAAAAGTCTCCTACACGTTATACTACAGTCAAAATATATGCAATATAATGAACATAAAATACAAAACTTCCGCCAAAAAGCAAAACTTTTCATTGAAATCCACCAAAGGACTCCAAAAACACATCTGATGACTTATTTTTATTCTTTGTTGTGCCCCTACTGCAAAATATATATTGTCTCCGATCTTTATTGTAATTGAGTCTGTATGAATTCAGTAAGCATCTAAAATAAGAAGCTGCTATGCTGCATTTAGAAATGCCAGTAAATTGTTTTAAGGATCTCACCAAAGAACACTTGCACAAGCATGCCTTTAAAAGATGCAAATTTCACTAATTGGTGCTCAAGAACAACAGTTAACAAAAAGGCATGAAATAATACAACAAAAATGCATACCTAATCCAATAGCATCAGAGCCTTTCATAATTTTGAGCCTCTTGCATGATTCAATAAACATCCTATAACAGAACCACTAGTGAGCAACAAGAAAAAGCATAGGAAAGATCAGTAAACTACAATAATTGTCATGTTCACTAAAATCGCCTAATATTTATTAAAATTGTCACCTACTGTAATTATCAAGTCAGTTGAGGGGCAGAATTAATGTAAACCATCTGAGTGCTTGGACGAATTTCAGTGTGCTAATTGAACAGGTACCACATATAATATAATGAATATCAATAATAGCAAACATATGATATAAATTTAACACTGAACCGTGCTTCCCTATGTTTTTTCTATGCGGATTCTTTTTGGATACGTCCAAGTTCACCTCACTTTGGGACATAACTAAGGAGAGAATGACATATCACACTCCTTGTCTATTAAGGGTTTTGGATACAGAAATTCCAGGAATTGAACCATGGAAGATGGAGTCCAAAACTCCTAGATGTTTTAAAGTTTTAGCTAGTTTATCCATGATAACATTTTCCAAAGCTGTACAAGTTGTAGAAACCTTTTCATCCGGAATTCAACAAACTCCCAAACTAAAATAAAGCAAACACACAGACAGAAGCAATTAGTGTCATTCAGAAAGGACATTGAAATTTGACAGAATATTTGATTATCCAACCATGGGCAAGGAGAAATAGAAGGTCAAATAATTAAGGAAGAGGAGTCAGAAATGACAGCCAAAACATGATAACAGCAAGAGAGTCCAAGTAAATGCTTTAAACAGGATAATAGCCTATCAAGTAACATGACTTCCCAATTCAGTTGTAGTCAGATTAATCAGCTAAATAACACACCCAAAAAGTATTTATAATTATTTGTCAAGAAAGGGAAAACAAGTAACAAACCTATCACCAAGTATAGCATATCAACATGGCTGGAGCTCTTCATAAAAACAAGGAAATCGAACCGTAAAACACGAGGGCGAAGATGGTGTTTGGGGAAAGATGAATCCATTACATTAACGTGCCTATAACCATTCTTGTCTAACATGTGACTCAATTCACCAAGCTTTGGGTTGGTTAAAAGTATAACCCCGTGGTTACGAGTTTTGCTGTTTGTGAGGCTGGTAACCCTATGAATGTTGGAAACTAGCGAAACTAACTCCTCTTTCTGGTTTGTAAGAATTCTATCAATGATCCCAGTATTTTGGGGGTATTTTGCATCACTTTTACATTGACAAAGGGGTTATAAGGCTAGTCTGAACCAGGGATGTATATAGCAGGTTAATGTATCTTATTCCCCCCTAGTCCAAAATATAAAGAATCTGTGTTTATCTAGGATATGTTATACCAGTGAACTAGAAAATGAAAACAATAAGCAAGGAAGCACAGAGTCTTAAGGAAACACAAGGTTATATTTATTGAGTTTCTTAGGCAAAGGGGGCCTGAATTTCTGATTCATACAAATTCTCATCTTTACTTTTTGTCGTTCATTTCTATGACCGGCTAATGTTGATAGTATTAGATATAGCACACAGATTTTTGTAAAATGTGTGTGGCCTCGTATATCAAATAGTAAATATGAACTATGGGGTATATCAAGACATTATCATGCTTCTATTCTTGTGGCAATGATACGAAGAAAGTGGTAATGCAACCATAAATGCAAAGGAGAAAGACTGGGAAACTCGGAAACTCACTCCCATGGGACATCTCCAACCAGCATCCAGTCACCATCCTTATCCTCAAATGTAAGCACATAGTCTGATCCATGCAGAAGATCCTTGAACTTATTCTCTCCCAACATTTCCCTACCTGGAGCTTCCTGGGATCCACATTGTCCTGAAGCCAAAGTACAATTTACCTACCAGCATCTCATAAAACAAAGACTGAATGTGTGTTAAAGATTCGATTGAAAGAAACGCTTACTTATGGTAAAGCACATGAACATTTTCTCGAGAGCAGAAGAAAGCTCTTGATATGTGGAATATGTCCTGAGATCCACCTTCCTCAAATAAGGAGCACCATCCATGCTGACCTTGACAAAAAGAGCACCTGGACCAGGTTTACCATCAACTTCATCATTGTTCTTTGAGGTCGTGGCCAGAGTATTCTTCCTGAAAGATCTGATTGGAGGCCAACCAACCACCTGTGCCCTGCAAAAGTGTGAAAGACTCAATTAACAGTTGCATGCCTCAGATTTTTGAACAAGAGTTCGCCTAACAATAATTATCTGTTTTCCTTGTTAAGCCAACTGGGATTCAAGCACTTACTTAGCAGCAGGTGCACTGCTGTTGTTGTTAGAACCATTCATCTTGTTATGGCCTTCCTGTGGTGCTCTTGTAGGCACCTCTTTCTTCATGGATGGCTGAGTCCCAGATGAATTGTTGGAGAGCATCACATTTATCCCGGCGTTGCCAGCTAACTTTGCTTCCACAACAGATTGAGGAGTTCCAGAGTCGGAACCAGTAGCATTGAACATCCATTTTCCATCAGTAAATACAGAACTTTTTATTTCAGAGAATCCATCCACAGTGTCTGAGAATCCTCTTTTGTTTCCAGAAACAATGGACTTCTGCGACAATGAGCAGATTCCATCCATGGAAGGAAGCAACGGAAACAACTGCTTCTCGTCGAGCTTTCCTGAAGTTAGCAGGTTAAAGTCTGAATCTCGTTCTGGGGATCGGGATCCAGGAAGACCAAGCCTCAATTCTGTGGCGTTCAAATTCAAATTGTTCTTGTTTTCCCCAGACACATTTGAGACTGCTGAGCTGCCGACTGAGGAACAATCAGACAATCCCAGATAATTGCGTTCTTTCAACCCTGAGCCACTCTGGGAAATACAGTCCAGAGATGCTGAAGATGACATCAATGGAGCATTACCACGACCACCCCCCTCAACACCCAATAATGGCGGAGACATCAGATCAAAAAAGTGTAAAATTGCCTGTCAACCAGCTAAAAACAATAGAAGTTTACTAGTCACACCAGTAAACAAAATCAATATAAACCAGAAGTTGTCCTTTAAAGGCTACTGTAATAAAATTCCTGAGAAGAAATGTTTTAACCACAATTAAACAACACCCAAATCCTTGTCAAAAAAGTGAATTCGGTAAATTTTGCCAACAAAAAACCCGTGATCCAAGGAAAGAAAAATTTTATCCGGTCACCCAATATATCCAACGCAAAAAATTGTAAGACATAAAGCTACCCAAAATCCGGTTTCCGTTTTTTGAAAAGAAAAATTTATTAATAACTAGGTGACACATGCATACCCATACTCAGATAGGCCGAAAAATTAATTTCTAACATTTTTTTCGTCAAAGAAATACTGCATCGTCAGATATAGGAAAATACAAAAAACAGAAACTCACGTTTTCGGAGTAACCATAATCAAAAGAAATGAACCCAGAGATAGTCTAAGGAAAAAAGAAAGGTGAATCTAGAAAGTTCAGCCAATATATAAAAGAAAAAAAAAATCCAGGAGACTAGCTGTAAAACTAAACATAAAATAGCAGTGGTTATATAACCCACAAAAAAATCCCTAAAAATTACAAGATCCCAGCTCAGTTAGGCAACATGAAGCTCAAAAATTATGAAGTCAAACAATAAAGATAAACCAAAATGTTAAAAAATTACATATGCACAAAAAACTAAAGCACATACCTGAAAATTAATTTTGAAAGTGGAGCACAACTTCAAAGAAGATGAAGATTTAGAGCTTGAATAACTGTAGGAAATGCACGAAACGCAAAGCAGAGTGAAGAGTTTAAGGTCCCTCCATTAAGCAGAAAGCTAAAAACAAAAGCAATCAGAGAGCTGTTTTTGTTTTGCCGAGAAACTACAAGCTTGCCAAAAAAAAAGAGCGATTCTTTGGGGCAAAAAGAGAATTATGAAGAAAAGTTGGGTAGTTTTTTAATTCTTCTCTAATCAACGGCTGATGTAGATTGCTGTAAGTGAATCGTGGCCGTTGAAAGTGATCAGGTAAATATAATTACCTGTCGTTCGGGCACGTGGTAAATTGTGACAGCTAATTATGCCTTTTTACAGTTTCGTAAAGACAGTTCTTCTGGTTCTATGCTAAAAGATGCTAGTAATAGTGAATGACGAATTTATCCTTCTATTTATTTGATAGCGAAATTACCTTCTTTTTTGGTACTTTTTGTTTAAAGGAAGGGAAGTCAGGAATTTTTACCCGTTGAAATCAAAGTGGAGTAAAAAATAAACAAATAAAAAGTTAAAAGATTTTGGGCATGTTGGATATTTTGGTAAAGAAAAGCAGGCCAACATCCCCATTCCCCTGGGTAAGATGCGGAGGTATCTGCCTATTTTTGGTGAAGCCTGAAAATAACACACTATTTTGTACTCTTTTGATTTCTGTCACTGTTGAAATTTTGCATAGAGAAAAATCATTTTTTTTCCTCTTTTCAAATTAAGAGTAGCAGACAATTTTTAATAATACAATTTAATTTCAACTTCAAAATTGGAGTCTCAATTTGACCTGTCTACTATGTAGGTCAGTCCAGTATTTTAGCTCTAAGTCGTGCATAAATTTTTCTATTATAATGAAAGAAATACAATTCCCATTTTCGAATTACCAGTAATTGCCACGCAAGTAACCAAGATAACCATGTTTTGGTTTAGCCAAAAAGAGTATAAAATGACGAAAAAGCCCTGGTGATTCCATTCCCACATGGTTCGACTCCCTCCCGTGTCCGTGTGTGCGATTCTCACACCAACTCCCAATTATAGCCGTCATGTAGGGTCCACCATTTCACGACAAGGGCTATTTGGGAAATGAAAGATGCCCCACTTGCAGCCAAAAAGTAGACTATTGTGCTGTAAAATACTCAAATTATGAGTTCAAAAAAAATAAAAATAAAAAACTCAAAAATAAGTAAATTATGGATCAAAATCAAATACTATTGTTCATTGATTTGTATTTTTAAATATTTTATTGGTTGGCATAGTTGTCCATACATTAATAACAAATTCGATAACTGCCGTAATTTAAAATTGAGAATAAAGTATAATTTATTATTTTATTGTTAAATAGCATGATACGTGTAATTAACATTATATAGATCAAATTTGAACCAAATCAAAAGAGAGTCATTTTATTTATCTCAATGTTAGTTATTATGTTACTTGCTAAACTAATATTTTTATTTTATTTTTCTAATTCACTAAATTTCTTGACTCAACAACACAATAATTATTAAGTTAATTTATTTGATAATAAAACTGTATGGAACTGGGGCATAAATAAATAAAAGTAAAAGTGAAGGGGGTAGAAAGAAAAATAAAATTATGAACGGTTGACTGGGTGCAAGTCACGCAAAGGGCATTTAATAAGAGTAGAGTAAATCAAAGGGACAGAGGAAAACAGGGGGTGGGATTGGAATAGTGATATGGGGGGACAAGAAAGCGGCAATTGAACTTGATTTGCCGGGTGGTGAGTAGGACAATAACTTCTTTTCTCTCTCCTAATCAAATCTTTTATTTATTTATTTTGACATCCTTATTTAACCTTCTCTCTCTCTCTTTCTCCGAAATCATTGATTGTTTTTATACGCAAAATCTTTCTTTTGTTAAACAAATGTACATGCTTGGTCGCTCAAGAATCATTAGCTTCCACTTACATTTGCACGCTTCCCCACTGTTTCAATTCATCTACAAAATGCATGTTTTTATATGCCCATCCCACCCTTCATTTATATCAAACTGCCCCCATCATACCTCACTCACTCCTATTACTCGATAATTTATTAAATTGAATAATTTTTCAATATTATGTATTAAATCTACTTGCTATTTCGTAATTTATGGGATTATTTTAAGTAAATTTTTTCACGTCCAATTTTTAAAATTTTTCTTATTTATTTTAGATTTGCATAATGCAAAAAGATGAATAAATACGTAAATTTTGTTGTAAAATGTCACGATCTTAAAGAAAATAGAATTCACATAAAAGGATATCAAGGTTTAAGTATAACTTTATGCATATTTTTTCTAGATTTTTTATAATTTGACGACTTTATAAGTGTCTTCACCTAAATTATGGCTTTTATTGCAATTGTTGGGACTTGTATCAATTTAAATTATAATTTTCAGCATATATAAAAAATAAAATAACAAACTCATATGAATGAATTTTTCAAAATTATGGTAAGTGGAAGTTGGAAGGCTAACTTGACCTAACTTTATTAATTGAAAATCAGCCACGAGCATTATGACTTATGAGTGGTTTCATATATTTCAAATGATTTTTCTCGTGAAGAAATGAGACCTATGAATGCATGGTACATGTCCAACATTTTACTTATATAAATTTTATATGTAATTGTTTAATAAATAAGATTATAAATTTATATTTATATGTATGTTTTATTAGATTGAGCTGATTTTCCACACGTACAAAACCTTTTTTAATTAAGTTTTTTGTGGTATAATAGACAAAGTAGATTAGACAAAATTGAATAATAAAAAAATTAAAAATATATTTATTGTATTATTCAGTACAATTTAATACTATACATTAAATATGCTCTTAAGGGATAATTATGGGGATTTCTTAAGTGTTGTGTAATTACTAATTAGAAGAAAATAAATGGGTTTAACTTGGACGACAACAATGATTGAGACTCTTGAATTATGATGTCGTGGGCACCACCCATTTTGTGGGTTTTTTGTGTGCTTATTTATTAAGGTGCGTTTGATTGAAAGCAGAAAAATTTAGGTAGAAAGAAAACGAATTATATGGAATTGAATTGTCAAGAAATTATTTTAAGGAAAATAATGGCAAATTTTTCCTAAAAAATAAAACATCATCTCCCCTAAAAAAATATTTTCATTATTTAAGGAAAATATTGCCTTTTTTAAGGTAAATGAGAAAACGTTTTATCTGGAAAAAAAAAATACAAATCAATCAAACGCGTAGTTAGAAAATAGGTGGGAAATGGCTTTTTCCATAGAAAAATGTGGCTATCAAATCCAATTAGTTGAAAAATAGGTGAAAAATAAGTTTTTTTCCTGGAAAATGAAACACAATCAAACGCACTCTAAATGATTTTGAATTAACATATAAATAGTAAAATAGATAAACAATCACTGTCTCAAAGTAAAAGTAACTATTCAAATATTGAATTTGCATATACATAATTTCATATATAAAGAAGAAGTTAACAACGCATAACCACAATATCAATTGAAGTAGGGATATTGTGTAAGTTAAAACAAATTATATGTACCACTAAACAAAAGTTACTAACACGAAATTTTAAATAAAGATAATGTTTATGAATAAATATAATTAATTTTTCCATAATTAATTTAAATTATTAAAGACGTAGCTATTATGATGGTTAATACAACAAAAAATTATATGATTATTTATGAACATTTGTTATTTATTTATAAGTTTTTATAAATAGTAAATTTAAAAACTAACCCAATATTGTTATATAAATTTTTGAACTTAATGAAATAGTTTATAATTGTTGAATTTAGGTTAAAATAAATCACTTAAAAAGGGTGAATAATTAAAAATTGGAGAAAGATCAAAGGAGTAATAAATAATGATTTTGATGCATGAATAATAATAGTCTTGTTGGTTTTAAAGTGATGTTCAGAAGGAAGAGTAATCAAAAAATAAAAGCAGAATTATATGAATGGAAAATGGAAGCTTTAGGGCCATAGATTGTGCGGGCTGTGCCGCGACAAGGGGACCCAATACCGGTTAGACCTCCGCTTTTGCCGGTAACTTTAATGAAGATAGAATTAAACCTTGATTAGCTTCAATTAATTAACTAGGGTTAGTACAAGCCTACTTTATCGCTTAAAAGTAAGTTTAAACGCATGTTTAATAATGTTGAAATTATTTTTTAAATATTTATATTATAAATTGGTGGTAAATGTGTGGATAAAAAATGTGTTGTAAGTTGTGGGTCCTATAAAATGTGTGGATAAAAATTATATTTGATCAGTTGAAATTATAATTTAACCATATCCAAACATATGAGTCATCTCCTAACTCTAGTGGACAATTGTTATGTTGCCCACATCTAATATGTTACTTGCACATTGAATAAATTGCTCACATAAGTAAACGTCACATTAGCAATTTATCCAATGTGCAATTGCTATATTGGATGTGGGCAATATAACAATTGTCTACTGAAGACAAGAAATCACTTCTCTATCAAGACATATACTAAGTATTTTTTAAATATTTTTAGACATAATACTTACTCGGTACATTTAAGTAAACAAAATTACTTATTTAAAAATAATTTTAAATAACTTACTTATCTTAACTAAAATATTTATTATAAAACTTATTTGTATATTTTGTCAATAAATCTACTTATAATTAAATTGGGATTTTGGCTCAAATGGTCCCTAATCTTTGCTTTTAGTTGGGATTGGTCCCTAACGTTTATTTTTTGGCAAACAAGTTCTTAATCTATGTGTTTTCTTGCAAAATTCATCCTTATAAGATGAAAAAGACAAATATACCCTTAGTTTTAATTAGAAGAAATTGTATATGGGTTTCTAATTGCTATAAAATGTGCAAATAGGTTCAATGCTTTTATTTTATATAAAAAATTAAAGAAAACTAATGAATTTTTTTTTAATTAACACTTTAGTAATAAATATGTCAAATAAAATTATTATTTTTATTATTAAGTAATTATATTATTTAAAATTTAAACTTTTATTTTATTGTTGTATAAAAAAAATAACTTTGTCACAAACTTGATGTTCAAATACTTTTATTTAATTGAGTTATATGTTTATTAACTACAAATATTATAAATTCAACTATATTCTTCATATTTTAATTTATTGTTTTATTTTCGTTCAAAAATAAAATACATAATGTGTAAATTAATTTTATTAGTATTTTTATGTTAAATAAAAATATAATAAGATTAGTTCAATGTCATAAAATTATATATGTCATTTTTTATTTATTTAACTTAATTTTTAAAGTAAAGAAGGAGAAAAAATTTTATAAGTAAAGGAGAAAAATGATTTCTCGCTCTTTAAATAATATAATTATTTAATATAAAAATAATAATTTTATTTGACATGTTTATTACTAAAGTGTTAATTCTAAAAAAAAAATTCATTAGTTTTTTTTTAATTTTTTTATAAATAATAAAAGTATTGGACTTATTTGCACATTTTGTAATGATTAGGAATCCATATACAATTTTTGCTAATTAAAACTAAGGGTATATTTGTCATAAGGACCAAATTTGCACTAAAACATATAGGTTAAGGACTTGTTTGTCAAAAATAAATATTATGGACCAATTCTACACTAAAGAAAAAAGTTAAGGACCATTTGCGCTAAAATCCCAATTAAATTTGTTAAGCTCAGCCAAACGTACATGCCTATCTTAGACTTGGTCAAAATATTCTCGTAGATGAGTTTTCCTTCATTTTGGTCGAGTCTAAGGGATCTCTTCAACTCAGATTTTAATAGATTTCTTAATATTTATAAATTTTTATAAATTTCATGGAATTTAATAGAATTTGACATATTTGATAAGATTTTAATAGATTTCTATATCATATTTTTTAATAGATTTTCATGGATTTCATTGAATTTGTGGTCTTTTTATTAAAAATTATATTTTCATCTCCTCAATTGTGTCAATTGTAAATTTTGAAAAAAATTTAAAATTTCATCATAACATTTTAAGTCTTTTTTTTTTAAAACCAAATTATGTCTTGACGAGAAACTTGTTCTAAAATTAATGTTGACAAGTAAACTCACCATAAAAGCGCAATTTATTTTTTTATTTTTTAAAAATAGACTAATAGCCACAAAAAAAAAAAAAGGACAACTAATTCATAATATATCGATACATATATTTTACATTATAAATATTAAAAATGAGTATCGAAACGTTTTAACTTTTAAAGAATTCTAAATTATAGAAGTTAATAGAGTTCGTATTTGTGATTTTTTTTAACCATAACCACTCATTGTGCATAAACGGATTATTATTTTTTTTTAAAAAGCTAAGAAAATAGTATAATGTCTGACTAGATTACTAAAAAAAATACCATTGTGATTAAAAAATAAAATTCATAACATTATCGTACGTTAAAAAAAATTCCTAACTTTATCATTTTAAACAAAAAATTCATAAAGTTGGAAATATGTGCATCGTTTTGAGAAAAACGGAATAAAGACGTGAATAATTACAAATTGGTATAAAAGAGTTTCAGTAAAATTTTATGTGAAAGGTGAGAGGTTTGTGAGAGAAAGAAAGAAAAAAAGTCAATTTATACAAAATAGTTTCAACAAAATTGTATGTGAAAAGTGAGATGTTAGAGAGAGAGAAAAAGAGAGAGAGAGAGAGAGAGAGGGGGGGGGGGGGGGGAGAGAGAGAGAGAGAGAGAGGGAGAGAGAAATTGAAATTTTGTGGTTTGGAACAAGAATTTTTAGAATTTTTAGTAGTTATAATTATAGTTCCAAATCTATTGAAAATCTGTCAAAATTCATTAATTAATGAAATCTTTAGAAATTCACTAGTTATTGATGACACCTAGATTTCTTAAGAATTTATTTAAATCTGAGTTGGGATACCTAAATTTCAATGAATTCTATTAAAATTTGAGTTGAGTACACCTAAATTTATGTGAATTTTTCAAATTCATTCAAATCTAAGTTGAGGAGACCCCCCTAATTCATCAAAGAAATAAAAATTCTATATTGAAATTAAATATATATTTATCAATGCTAATGATGTGCTAATTCATCAAAGCATTTAAAATTATATATTGAAATTAAATATATATTTATCAGTAACAACGCTAATGATGTATTAATAATGTGTGCACAGGCATGATGTGTCAATATAATAATATAAAGAGTGTCAAAATTATGAAGACTAAATTTTTCTTATGTATTATATTTTAATTAATATTAACTTTAATTCAAAAAAAATACAATCAGTTTTTCAAGTTCGATTTTAATTAAATTTAATTATCTACTAAAATAAATAATTATACAAATCATGGAATTAATCAAATCATAGAAGGTACGAGAAGTTCAAATCCACGATTGTTGACTCACTTTAACCCTAAATTGTTTAGTTACAATCAACATTCGTTTTATGTTGATAATTGATATTCCTTATATGTTAATTTGCTCTCTCTATACAAATTAAGTGAGTTATTATATATGACTCAACTATATCTCTATGATAGATACGAATAGATAAAGAATGCAACATGAAACTATAATACCACCAAAGATTGCAATGAGCATGTAAGTATATATTGATCTCCTATCAAGTTTAATGTTGTTTGTTATTTGAGCTAGACATATGTAACACCCATCGGCATCAACACAAATCCCAATAACTATCTTTAAATTGGCCAAATTTTAAGATTACAATTAATTCAATAACAAACATTCAACACAAAATCAAAGACTTAGATGTCTAGGTTAAAAATCAATTATCCAATATTAATCAATAGTTTATTTCAATGGCCAATCGATTATACTTATATGTGAATTTAATTATCTCTAATTGAATTGAGAACATATATTTAATGCATCAATCCACAAAAATCATCACATAACGATTTCATATAGCATAATAACATAAACTATCAATTATATAATCTAATGTTGTTTATTACTATGTGCTAATTTATATCAAATCTCTAAAAAGCAGTATAAATCGCTAACATGTTCCAAGGCAGCTAATCATCAAACTTAAATAAGAGAATAATAAATAATTAACCCAAAAGTAAAATTAAAAGCTATCAATTTATTGAATTAAAGAATCAACAAAATTTTATCAAAATTCTAACCCGAATGGGTTTAGCCTATTATATTAGAGTTACAAAAACACTTAATTAATTGAAAGTACATCACACGAATTCTTTTAAACTGGAAGGAAATAGAAGATAAATATTGATCCCTTAAATGTCTTCAAAAAGTATTTGAACAATTTTCTTATTCTTCTCAATTAAGAACTAAAAAAACTAAGGTTGATATCAATTTCGAGAATCTTGTGTTTTTGACTCATCTTTTCTCTAAAATTTTGACTCAAATTCGACATCTCATATTGTTATTTGTTCTCTTTTTTATAACCTCAAAATTAGAGTTGACAAAGTCCACCAAAAATCTCCAAAAACATGCATAAAATAGAGTTTTAAACCCAATAAAGTTCGGGTAGCGAGGTCCGCAAAGGCTTGCTCGAGCGGACTAAAGTGGCTTTTTTATCGCTAAAGGTTCACTCGAGTGGACAAAAAGTATTTCGATGGCGACTATTTTTTAAACGGTCATAACTTCTCGTTGAAAATTTTGAATTGTGATCCGTAAAAGGCGTTGGACTCGTAATTCAAGTATCTTTCTAATGGTATATCATTTTCTTTATGAATATTTTTTCTTAAACTTTATGATCTAATTTTCCGACGTGCTTCAATTGTAGGTTTCTCTATTTGCTTCTTCGACTTTCTGGCATTTATTCATTCACTTCAATTCTTCATTATCACTCTAACACATCTTAAACTTCTTAATTTTTTCTCTTTTATCACCCTTCAATGCTCAACTCTTGATCTTCACATCGAAAATTCAATTTCTTCTTATTTACTTGTCGATTTCACCAATGAGGCTCGAGTTAGGAAATTTCGTCCTACAATCACGAAAATTAACAAAATTCAATAGTTGTTGACTCTAAAACACTTAGAACTATACGAAAACTCTCCATTAAAGATTCGATATGAGTGTATAAATTATATTTATCAGTATGTTATATTGTTTTTGTAACTGGCCTGTTTTGTAGTAATTAATTGGGGGCGTGAATGAGATTAAATGTTTTCACTTGTTTGTGTCAATTACTTTTCAAGAGTTTATTTTTTCGAAGACATGACTCAATAACATTTTTTTTAAAGCAATGTTTCAAATTAGTCTGGGGCAACGACTTAGAAAAAAATATAGAGTCAAGGTTCGAACTAAAATTGAATTGGTGCTAAATAATTTTTTTTTTTAAAATGATAAAAAATGAAGTGAACCAGACACTTGTTGCCTTGTTTTGATAGTTCCCAATTTTTTTGTATCTTATTTAAAAGCGGACTCTTTTCTAATTTTCATATTAAACTAGTTGATTCGATTCAATTTTAACAACATTGATTTCAACAAGATAATGAAATATTCAATGGTTACCTTCAAGTTCAAAATTGCCCTAAAAGTGCATAATGACACAAGCGCGGTTCCGAAACTATATTTAAGGACATGTCGAAATATTTATGGCCAAAAATAAATGTTTAACTATTTGCTTTTCTTCTTCTTTTCCCCCAAGCACTATATAATTCAAAGTGTTGGACCATGTCAATCATATAGTAAAATTGTTGCTTCAACCTCTGCAAAATAGAAGGGAAGTGAATGTGTCCAACCTTTCTATATAAATGATGTGGATGGATAATCACTCAAGTACCCAAGTTAGATTGTGAAATGTGAATACTCCTCTAGAAAATCAATTGACAATGTTTAGGCTTGTTGTCTAAATTGTCCCTTACTTGGAGAGTGATGGCTAAGAATAGCACTTTCAAGTTAGGTACAAGATATTAAAGGCACAGAAGATACCGTCTCTCATAGTATTACGATTATTTGAGTAATTTGACTAGAGGACAATTTTATTGTCATGTCATAGTCTTTATATTGAATGAGCTTGTGCTAATTTACATTAAATGAGTACACTATGGTACTAATAATTGTTTTGTCACTATTTTTTTAATGCTTTAGGGTATGTCCAAGAGAGAGTTCCTTGACAGTACATGGTCATGCTTTTCGACTCTAATTTGCTCCTATTTGCGTGTGTGAGTAGAGCTAAAATTTTATTTTACATTGACCTCCCTTGATGTCTCAATAATATTCTCACCACGTGATTGAAATTGTAATTTTACAAGTATATAAAATATTGACAACAATATATAATTGTGTCAATGTTAATCATGTGCATTTTATCATTCTTTTTTACAAATAAAGAAAGCATTTATGCAACTTCAACAAATTCATAGTACATGTTAAGGGATATATTTTACATCGATTAACTATTGAAATTATAATCAATATATAAGGGCTTGAACTACTTCTCTTAACAATATTAACATTTTAAGATGGAATTTCAAGTCTTAATATGGTATTAGAGCCCATTAATTTCAAACGAACAATTCAGTTCGTCTAAAAATCAAACGAGCATTCAGATTTCAAGATTGGTGTACTCAAACGAGTCACTATCTTGCAGAGCATGTTAAGGGATAAATCTCACATCGATTATAAAAACTGAAATATTAACTAGTATATAAGGGATTAAGATACTCTTCGTAATAAAGTTGACCTTATAAGATGAAATATCAAATCTTAATACTATATACCTTTAGATTTTGCTTGAGATTACAAAAAGTTACACTATTTCCCGAATAGCACTGTTTTTCTAATTAATTTTCTTTTGCGATATATTTTTTACTGTTATTGTTAAATTATGAAGTCTAATTATTACCTTTCGCAGAGTTGTAGCATGTTGATCTTGTAATTTTGTTTGTCTTAATTTTTTCTTATAAATAAAGAATCGCCATTAGAGTTTAATATTTTATTAAACAAATGAAAACAATAGAGAAATCGAAGGTGTCAATTACTCTCAATTTTTCTTGTAAACGACTCTTTCATTATAATGAATTACTGTAACAGTAGGAGAATAGTCTCATATTGAAGCAAATATTTATAAAACTTGAGTATTCGTGTATGTTTTTTTTTTTTTTTTGGGTAATATTTTTGCATTCGATAATTGAATTAGACTATTATAAGAGTATCTAATTCTCAATTATTATTACTTCAAGGTCATAAGGTAAAATGAATAAATCTTTGCAAATTGCAATTACAAATTTGTCGTTACACTGACTAGAATTTATAGCATGGATGTCATGCAAACTAATGGGGGCCGACTTCCAATAAATGCAGAGTGGTTTGGCTTCGTTGTCTTGTCTACATTAGTTACATTTTTTTTTTATTTTTTTCTTTTTTTGGTCCTTTTGGTTACACTTGTGTAGACGTCACAATTGGTCAACAATTCAAACGTACAAGAATTTTCAAATCTGGTTTGTTTAAGGGCTGACCTGCAAAGTAACACTTATAAGACGACGTCAGATTTACCCAGTAGAAATCTTTAGTCGCTCAAGTTAGCTGGACAATTTGAATATTATCACAAAAATATTAATGTGTATATTTTAAATAAAAATAACTAATAAATATGTGTTGGGTATCTTGAATGATTCTTACATGTTGTCCTCTTACATTTCTTTATATAAGTTTTTGTCTTGGACCATAATTGATAGGGTGCAAGACATTCAAAGTTTTAGTTTAGTCTAAAACGAGAGAAATCGAAGTGAGGACGAGACGTGAGCTGTGAGCTGTGAGCTGTGAGGTGGCGTGGAGGCCGTGACGCCTAAAGAAAACCTAAACAAAATTTAGACAGATTTTTTAAAACAGTACTTAATATTTAATAGGGCGGCCGACACCTTAAGAATTAGTGATTGAATGAAGGCAAATCATTGGGCTTATCCGCCTAAACTGATGGACTGGACACAACAGGGCAAAGGCCCGTACTATGTACTACTACTGAAACTTCATTTTTACGTCACAGTGAAACTCCAAAATTATTTTTTACGTGTAAATATTTTTTCACATGGTAAAATTACTAACTGTAATGATAGTAAAAAAAAAAATTTCTGAAAATTTATTTATAGTACTTATTATTAAATATAATTTTAATATATTTAATTGTTTCACATATATTTGTACATTTTGAATCAATCATGTTAATGTATTAAATATATACTTACAAGTCTAATTGAATTAGCAAAATAACTGTGAAATTTCTTACATTATTTTCTACTAGATTTAAATCAACAAAAATTGGACGAGAGATCAAGACTTTATTGGACATTACCTCAAAAATTTAGTAAATGTAAACACATATCTCGTTTCAATCAAAAATTGAAATTAATATTTGTTAACCTCCAAAACTGGCTGCCAACAGGAACTTCATGCCTCTTCTTCTTACGAGTATTTCTCTTCTTGTTTGGACTCCCACGTAGTTTATTCAACCACGTAGTTAAGCCTAGAATCGTGTGAATAGGTAACAAAAGGTAAAGAGAAACGCACTATGGTAAAGGTAATAGCTTGAAGACCCTTAACTAACTATTTTCTAGGTAGTTATGATACTTGAAGAACAATTAGTATAGATGATTTGATACTTCTTGTGAGAGTAATGAAATTTAACATCTCCTTCTTGTAGAAATGAGTTGGGCATTTATAGGCAAATTCTATTAGATTGTCTTCCCTTTGATCCGCGACACGTGGTTCGATCCGGAGAGCTCTAAAGTCACGTCTTAGGTGTCACATCATTGTCATTAATGCGGGAGTCTCTTTCAGCCGCAACCTAAGAGGCTATGATTGTGACAAGCTGCCTTTTGCAGACTGTTCCATCAATCTTTTCGGGTCTGACTTACAATGTGTAAGGGAGAAATTAATACGCAATCAGGGTCGGACTTTGACAGCTTCGATTGTCTAACCTCCTCGGCACAAATAGCATCGGTTATCTAACCTCTTCGGCACAAACAACATTAGTTGACTTTGACCGCGCACACGTGGAGCCCAAGTGGGATTTTCCTGCCCACGTGGGATTGGGGCGTAGCAATATTGATTTGATCTTTTTAAATTGTAAAACTATAGAATTGGCTAATTTTCACAATTTGTCCCCAACCTAATGCTCTTATGCGAAACTAGGACTCTTGATTTATTCTTGACACAATAGTCATCAAAACAAGGTTTTAGTGCACAAGTCTTCCTTTTCGTTAACTACCATTTATCGAAGGGTAATTATATTCACACTACATTTTTTATTTTTTGTATCACATTTTAATTATATTTAACGTCCTTAATATTTAATATTATAACACCCATGTTCCCAACTTTTTTTTTATCATAATTTTATCTTCAACTTTTCATTAATTAGTACATCTTGTGTCTGATAATGATTTTTGTCTAAAATATCTATTGAAAATTCGTAAAACGGCTTATTTGCCCATCATATTTTAAAAAAACAATAAATACAAAAATACGACAAAATATTTTTTCTCATTTCAAAACACGTAAACAAAATATCTTGATAGATACCATAATTAAAGATGAAATGTGCTAATTAATGGAAGTTGAATATAAGAATTCGAAGAAAATAAGTTAACACATAATTGCTATATTGAACAAAGGTTGAGGACCTTAAGTACAATTAAAATGTAGTCTACTTATAATAAATTGTAGTACGAATATAACTACCATTTATCGAATGGTTAATAGTCAATATTTTTTATTTTAAAACTGCTGTACCCTTAGTTTTGATTAAGATGATTGGAAAAGAAATTAAAAAAGAAAAAAGAAAAAAAATAATTTATCTTCTGCAACAACCCATCAAGTCACCCAGTCCCAATAATGGGTGAACAAAAGTACCGGACCGAATCAGAACTGAACTGAATCAAGCAATTTGACTTGATTGTTCTCAAGTTTAAATTGAGTAATGGGTTTTAAAACCGAGGACATGTCTTGGTTATTGATTTTAGATTCAAAATTAAAGAACCGAACCAAACTTTTTTTCCTAAAAATTTAGTCCATAAAAATAAAATATTTTATTATATATTTTCTATTTTCTATTGAGATGTAACATTATGTTCAAAACTTGATTTATTGTTTTTTTGTGAATAGATTAAGGTTTGAAAATTTAAATTTAAAAATTATGTATTGTTTTAAATAAAGAGAATAAAAATAATTGTTAGAAATATGACAACTTTTAAAAATTCAATTATGAAACTGACCGCCTAGCTCATTCTTTCCACTCAACACCATTATTTTTGCGATTCTCACCACTTTTTCCAAGCAATACAAGTTTGACGTCGCCTCCTAAGTATAACAATAAAATCCATGAAAATGTGAAGTACAAAACAAATAAATACAATTAATTAAAATAGAACAAAAAATGGCGTAGGATAAAAATCGAAATAATCTTTGCTGAGGCGGCCTCAATCTTGTAAAACGTGAACCCTTACATCAAAACTCACTGTCATTTATTCCTTTTAGAATATTGATCTAATGTCCCCGATGGGCATTGCTATAATGCCCAGCGGAACATGTGTCATGCAATAATTGCATGCGCCTTTATATTCATGCAATTATTGCATGACACATGTCTCGGTGGGCATTATAGCAATGCCCACCGGGGGTATTAGAACGAGACTCATTCCTTTTATTCCTTTTCCCACTCAGGGGCTTGTGGCACCTTAGCCATCGCTCGAATCGAACTACTAATGCATAATATTGTCGTTGAAGAGTTCAAGTTTCAAACAATTGAAAATGCACTCATTTTTTAATAATCACTGTATTGCTATAGTTGTATCTGTCCACTTCTTATAGCAGTTTTCGTATTAAAGATTTAAATTTGAAGAAGGAAAATAAAAAGAGATGTACATAGATTGACCCAACTAAGAATGGGCCAAACATGAAATTGGATGGAGGAATGGGGAATTTCTCTCCCCTTGTGGCATGGGAATGCCAGGGAGAGAAATCCCCTCCAATTTGGTTGCGAAACTAGCGAGAAAATCTTTCCCACCTGGTTTTCGACACTGTGCCGGAAACTAGGTGGGATCAGTGCCGAAACTAGGTGGGAGAAAACCATCCCGGTTGGTCGCAAATTCAACAGTCTTTGAGGGTTGGGATTGGGGGTATAGGATGGGGTGGAGATTTGGGCCTATAAACTTTTAGGGGGGAAAAAAAACTAGGCCAATTGGTGTTAGACCGATTGGCTTAGCAAACGATTCGCTCTTGGCTAAATATGATCGATTTTTATTGAGCTGGCTCGGACTGAAAATTCGAGTTTTTTGGGCTAGCCCGTCAGGCCGGCCCATTTTGCTATCTCTGGATGTATGTGATTGTTCCTCCAAAGGGGCTCAATCCGCTATCTGGATCAACATACAGGTTGGATAGCCTTCGGATTCACCAAACTTAGATAGGCACTAGGCAGCAATGTGAGTGCATCCTTTGTAATTTATTTCAATGCTTTTTTAGTTGATGATTATTGTGTAAGAAATTTCTGCTAAATAGAATAAAAGAGATTTGTGAAGTTGTAATTCCCAATTAATTCATCTTAAAAAGAATCATATACATTTATAAAGTTTTCTTCTATACTAGATGATTAAAAAAAATGACAATCTAATCTAATATAATACTTTCTGGATATTAAAGATAGGAAAATTGGCTAAAAACGTCACTAATGTATGGACTCAGTACCCAAATCATCTTTACCTTTCAAATTTTGGCAATTACATCCCTTACCTATCCATGTAGTGCCCAAATCATCATTTTGAACGGAATCTATCCAAAATTTCGTTAAATATTTGGGATATTGGCGCAAATGGTCCCTAACTTTTGTCCTTAGTGTGAAATTGGTCCCTAACGTTTATATTTTGGCAAACAAGTCCCTAATATATGTGTTTTGTTGCGAAATTGGTCCTTATGGAATGAAAATGACAAATATACTCTTGGTTTAATTATAAGAAATTGTATATGGATTCCTAATCATTACAAAATGTGCAAATAAATCCAATACTTTTATTTTTTATAAAAAAATTTAAAAAAACTAATGAGTATTTTTTTTTTGAATTAACACTTTAGTAATAAACATGTCAAATAAATTTATTATTTTTATTATTAAGTAATATAGAGAAATCATTGTGAGAAATTATTTTTCTCCCTCTTTACTTATAAATTTTTTTCTCTCTCTTTACTTTAAAAATTAAGTTAAATAAATAACAAAATGACGTATATAATTTTATGACATTGAACTAATCTTATTACATTTTTATTTAACATAAAAATACTAATAAAAATTAATTTACACATTATGTGTTTTATTTTTGAATGAAAATAAAACGATAAATTAAAATATAAAAAATATAGTTGGATTTCTCATATTTGTAGTTAATAAACATATAACTCAATTAAATAAAAATATTTGAACATCAAGTTTGTGACAAAGTTATTTTTTTTATATAACAATAAAATAAAAGTTTTAATTTTAAATAATATATTTATTACTTAATAATAAAAATAATAAATTTATTTGACATATTTATTACTAAAGTGTTAATTCAAAAAAAAATACTCATTAGTTTTTTTAAATTTTTTTATAAAAAATAAAAGTATTGGACTTATTTGCACATTTTGTAATGATTAGGAATCCACATACAATTTCTTCTAATTAAACTAAGGGTATATTTGTCTTTTTCATTCCATAAGGACCAATTTCGCACCAAAACACATAGGTTAGGGACTTGTTTGCTAAAACATAAACGTTAATGACCAATTCTACCATAAGGACAAAAGTTAGGAATCATTTGCGCCAAAATTCCAAAGGTTTAACAGAATTTTGGATGGATTCCGTTCAAAAGGATGAATAGGGCATTACATGGATAGGTAAGGAATGTAATTGTCAAAATTTGAAAGGTAATGATGATTTGGACACTGGATCCATACGTTAGGGACGTTTTTGGCCAATTTCCCTTAAAGATATCTAGAAACTATTTTCTGATTAATGAAGCTTAACCAAATGTTAGATGGCAAATGAGGTGGTTCTGGTCTTATTACATCTCCGCAAGACAGGGCTCCCAATAAAGATACCAATCATGGGACGTAAGTGAGTAAACTACGCCAATGATAATGGTTTGGTAAGAGCGTTAGCCAGTTGATCTTTAGAGGAAATATATGAAACACTGATGATTTTTGACAAAATGATAGTCAATGAAATTGTACTTCATACGGGAGTGAAATACAAGACTAACAGAGAGGTTCATAGCTCCAAGATTATCACTGCGATAATGGAACACGAAGTTTCTAGAGAGGATTATGAACCTATAGAATTTTGAATGGTACTCAGCCTTAGTAGTGGAATGAGCTACTATTTTCTTCTTCTTGGAGCACCAAGAAATAGGGTTGCCATCAAGGTAGATAATGTAAGCTAAAGTGGAGGTTTTGTTTTGTCCCAGCCCAATCACCGTCACAAAAGGCAGAGGGATGAAGACCACATTTTTTCTTTAACAAAAACGTGACACTACAAATTTTTATCTAATTTTTATGCATTTACTTAATTTTATAACCAAATTTTTGAAACAAAAAATACTACTACATCAAACAGCTTTGACGTCGTTCTGAAAACGATTTTCAAATTATATAGTATTGCATGATTGTTTAGAAGGTAAGTATTTAATTTTTAAATCCCATATCTAACTTTAGTATATACATACGTAAAATAATAAATATTTTAATACTATTCTATTAATATTTAATTTAACCATAATTGATAAAAGAAGTGTAGTTTAGAAATTGATATATTTATTTAAAATAAAAAGCGGAAGACAATTGAAAATTAAAATAAATTTAATAGGGAGTGAAAGATAGTCGAGAATTAACATTTAAAATATATTTCATATACAACAAATTTTTTTAAATGTTTGAAATCTTTAACTTAATATGTATTGTACTAATTAAAGATATGCCCATGTTTTATTGGGTCGAATGTTGTGTACCTACAAATTGTCTAAATTCAGTTTTCTAACTTCTTCTTTTTAACTACTCTTTAAACCTATTTATAAAATCTCATATCTTCACAAATTGAAGTGATTTATTAGAATTCTTTTAACAACAAGAAATTAACTGCTCAACAAGCAATCTTACACGTTTGATAAGACAATAGTTATATTCATCTCTATCGCATTAACATGTATATTAAAACTTAATGATTTCCAATATTCGATCCACAATAATATACTCCATGCATGATTTTTATATTTTAAATTCCATATTCTTTAAATAATCAACCATTCACAATGAATAGATAAAAATAATTTTCCTTTTCTTCCTTGGTTAATTTATCACTAAACAATCAAATAAAACAGAGCTTTCATGACCACCACTAACCCCAAACAATAAAATACTTCTCCATGGGCCACCCACTCAACTGCATCAAAGCAAAAGTTTAAACTTTAAACTTTAAAAATGTGTGCCTCTGTGTGTGGGTAGTCCATGATCCTCCTTCCGTACCATTTCCCGGACACCAAATGTACCTTTACACGTACCCACCCATAGCCTCAAATTTATAAATTCTCACCAACTCCGCTCCTACCATTGTCTCAAAACATAACCCTATTTCCATCCCCGCTTTAATCCCCTGCCATTTTCCTTTTCCTTAAGTCACACACACACACATATTATATATATATATATATCTTTTGCACAAAAGAAAACAAATTTTGTGCTTTGTTGCACCCTCGATGAGGGAAGTGGGATTAAAGGGTAGTACAAGTAGTGATGGAGAGTCCATATCATGCTACGCCGGCGGGTCACGGCGAGGGATCTCGGCCGTCTCTAGGCTTTCCTTTGGGGACAGCCCTCCTCTTGGTTGTTATCTTTAGCCTCAGTGGCATATTTTCCTGCCTCTATCACTGGGACAAGCTCCGCTCCCTCCGCCACTCCGACGACGACCTGGAGGCAGATAGTGATCGCGACCCCTCCAAACCTAAAGTTCCCCTCATGGTACGTTAAAAAATGAAAAATATTATTTATCCAAGGATAAATGAAACAAAAGGTTACTTTTTTGAGCAATTTGTTCTCTCACATACATCAATTTTTAGTGGAATTGGTTCTCAATAATCAACTCTTGTTTTCTTTTTTTTTTTTTTTTTTCCAGAATTTAAATCAGGAGAAGAACCAGAGCTTGACAGTTATAATGGCTGGGGATGATATTCCAAAGTTCATAGCAATGCCATGTCCGCGTGAGCCGCCGGTACGTGCGAAAATCACAGTTGAGGTGCAGAAGCCGCCTAAGCCGCCTCGAATAGCAGTTCCTTTGTATTAATTTATTAATACAAGTGTACAACCATAGCTGAGAAATCATCAATTAAAGCTCAATTTTACTACCATGAATATTGTATATATGCAGTTAGTGAAAATATACCTATATATGTTTGGATATATGCTTCACTTATTCTTTCTTTCCTTCTTGTCTCGTATAAATACTTCACTAATTAAAACATAAAACAATAAATCTAAAGTTTGATATATATTTTGTATACCAAAAGACTTTAACAATATATATAATAGCTTTTTATGTAATCCTATATCGTCCATCTTACTATACATGCCCGCAAGAGTTCTTGTAAAGTTTTTAAATAGCTTGATATTTGTCAAGAAATGTTTCATAACCTTCTAGAGTCCTAAAAAAATGCTAATAGGGTTCATCCGATAGTTTAAGTCAATTTTATTTGTCGAACCTTAACAAAATTAATGTTGTTTGTAAAATAGTTGTCGGTTTATTTTCTTTAAATCTTTTGGGATCAGTTGTCCCTTTCGAAACCTAACTGGTACCATTTTCTAATACACCAACTCGATTGCAAACAAAAACTGGAATATACATATTTGCTTAAGTAATTAAAAGTGTTTTTCGGAATTTTGCATTTATAATTGAGTTGCCCTAAAAATTCGTTATAACTAGGGAACTTTTATTGGGTTTTTATATATAAGGCCGATCTCTTGTAAACAAAAAATTATCATTCATTATAGTGAATTACTGCAGCGGCTCAAGACAAGACGTAGTCTCGCATTGAGACGAATCTGTATATATTCTTGTATGATCTTATTTTCACTCTTTTATTTATTACTGTAATTCTAATAGCAATGACAATGACCAGTGATATTTGCATCAAATCATTTATTTAGTTGGTTTTGGTATGTCCACTTCTGAACGAGAACCAATTTTCAATCTCAAAAGAAAACTGGGTCACCTAATTATTCTTCAAAAAACCAGCAGTATATTTCTATGCCACCCAATGAATGGATGGGGTGGTCTGCCATATAAGAATTGGGTGACAAAGGCCAGCAATCTATTCAATCTTGCAACAAAAAGTGCATTCTTGACA
The DNA here is from genome assembly GCA_030279155.1 of Forsythia viridissima. Lineage (NCBI taxonomy): Eukaryota > Viridiplantae > Streptophyta > Magnoliopsida > Lamiales > Oleaceae > Forsythia > Forsythia viridissima. The sequence continues at coordinate 44,869,972 of CM059038.1, read as the reverse complement.
TCATCACGAGCTAGTGCTTCAAGCAAGTGGAGAAAATGCAATCAAGAGATGAGATCCACCTTCGAGCAGTCTTCGAAAGGAAGGCTCAGACAACACTACTTAGGGTGTGTTTGATTTTGATTAAAATTAGATTTTTTGAAAAAGTTGATAAAAGTTTTTGAAATGTGTGGTTAAAAAGTTGTGGGTCCATAAAATGTGTGGTTAAAATTAATTGTTGACTTTGACTTTAGCTTTTTAGCAAAAATTTAATTGAAAACAAACGGAGCCTTAAAGTTTTTCACAAATTTCTAGATTCATTGTGCGGAGAGACACAAGTCGATCTAGATCGATCTTTTGCCTCCTACTTTTTTTTTTTTTTACTTGTATTTGTGGTTTGAAGAATTGGACAACACTCGACGATATTAAAAAACCAAAAAATAAAATAAAATATTATCTACTATATTGTTCACCAAATGTGCTATTAGAGAACGTTGGCTAAACTGAAAATAAGATAATATACAAATATTTCACACACTTATCTTTCTTAAATTAAGCCTATATTTTTAGCCTTCGAATTCAAATAATAAACTCCAATATTTCACATTTTTATCAAAATTAGTTTCATTATTAATATTAATATCCTATATATTTTGAGTTTCAAGGGCGATATGATGCATCTTTCCAAAACAAAAAAAAAATTAGGTCATTACTGCTTGAGTCAATATCTATTATGAGAAGTGGCCATAAGACATGATTACATATGAAGACTTCATCCCAGTACTCTATTTCTAACTTCCCTGACCTAATTTTACTGTGCATAAAAGTGCATTTGGTCCACCAAGTACATATCACTCCAGTACAGGTCAAATTGTACTGGTCCGTGATGATTAATTTCTGGCTTTTTCCAGCACGTAACTTTTCCACAATTCCACTTGATTTCATTCCTAGATTAACGGTTTAATTTAACACCGAGGGAAATTATTTAAGAATTTGTTTGATAAAAGTTATAATAGATTTTTTTAGAAGTTGATGAATGTGTAATTGAAAATTTGATAAAAATTATATATTTCGTGAAATATATAATTAAATTAATTGTTGACTTTGATTATAACTTTTCAACAATTTTTTAATCTATGCTAAACAAAGGTTAATAGAGTTTTGGATTTATGTGATCAATTATCAATTCATATCTTTTGTAAACCTGAAAAAATCACCCACCTAATCACAATGCAACGTCAATAAAATTTATTAGAAATATAGAGAGACACAACAATCATACAAAATTATAAAATATTGAATTACTTTTTTTAATGAAGTTGACCCTTTATGACATTCATGTGAAGTTACATAAGTTCTTCTACTAGAGCAACTAGAATGATACGAGGATGAGGATACATCGGATATTGTAAAGATTTCTGAAATTAATTATTGATTTAACCTTTCTTTCTTTTTTCGTTCATTTTTTGGGGCTAAGCATGCAAGTAATGGGTTTACGCTATTCAGGAAGACGTTATCAACTCAAATTTTAAAAGATTTGTTAGATTTCATGAATATGAATAGAATTTCACATAATTTATAAGATTTCAACTGAATTCTATATTATAAATTTCAATATATTCTTATGGATTTCTATGATTTTTTATGGATTTGTGGTCTTTTTATAAAAAATAATAATTTTACATTGTTTTGATTCTAAATATTCAAGTGACTATCCTACATAAACAAATATTTTGAATAGAATTTTGGAAAAAGAAAAATTCTTGAAACATAAAGAAGTAAAAAATATTTTCAGTCAAAGATGTGAATTATCCGATGGATTGGGAGGTATGTCAATCCGACATATGCGTCAACTAAGCTCTTAGAGAATAAACTAATAAATAGGTCATCCATTGTCTCTAAACTCATAGTGCAATTAGATTCATTACTTGGGGGAATTCACATTATTATTATCAATTTCCTCAGTTTTGAATTAAAAAAAAAATATTTGATTAAAGAGAAATGCTTCTTCAAAAAAATTGAAATAAAGTTTTAATTTTCACTTTCTTTCTATTTGTATTTTTTTATAAAATTTTCTCTTCCGAGATTAGATGATGGATATTTATATTTCATTCTCTTCCAAAATCAGTTGTTTAACATCTTGTATAAAAAAAAGTTATTTTATGGCTTAAAAATGTAATTTACATGTGTCGCAGTTGACGAGTAAATCTTTCCAAATTCAAATTTTTTTTTAGTGCTATACTGATTTTACAGTCTAATATCTAATTGTCCTATATGGTATTAGACTAATTATTTAATTAGTATTTATCAATAGATTATTTATATTTTCATCCCAATTGTTTGGTTCAATGAATGGTCGTGGAGTATGAATAATAAAATATCAAAGACGATGTTTGACAATTGTACAAAAAAAAAAATTAACATAAAAATTAAAAAATTCAATAAATTTTCATGCTAATATAAATTGAAAATCAATAACAAGAGTTTGCTATAAAAACTTGTGACACAAATTGAGGAGAGAGGCGGGAGGAAGAGATGCGTAAAAGAAGAGTTGATTAAAATTTTAAGGTGTTAGAATATAATTCTTAAAGAATTTGGTATTCATATTTATGAGCTCGAAATTCATGCAAATCTGTTTAAATTTTCTAAATAATGAAATCTTTAGAAATTCACTAGTAATTGGAGACATTTAAATTTCTAAAAAATCTATTTAAATCAGAGTTGAGCACACTTAAATTTCAATTGAATCTATTAAAATTTGAGTTAGGAAAACCAAAATTTACATAAATTTTTAAAATCAATTTAAATCTAAGTTTAATTTGTTATTAATAAACATAAAAATATGCTTAAATTAAACTTATTATTCCTTAGATATATGCCATCTTGAAGACTTTGCATTTGTGCAACCTTATCCCTAATGAATAATAAGCATTTGAATATACTCCATAACTTAGCCATGAGATGCATGCATGTTCAATATTTTTCATAAAATTTGACATCCAGTTCCTTCAGTCCCCTAATTAGCCCTCCAATTCTTACAAATCTCGAGTTTCCTTTAGAGCCTCTGTACCTGTAGAATAAAAAATGCGATTAATTAGTTTGATTTTTTTAAGATTTAATTTCCTTTCGGTTTGATAAAAAACTTAATATAAGTTCTCGATAAAAACTTCCATATATATATCTTCATGAATTTTTTTTTATCACAGGACTAAATTGTCTTTTAAAATTTTCTAAATTTTTATTTATGAATCACCAAAAAATGCATAAATGCTCCAATCTTATTCCTTTATAAAATTTCATCTTTACAGATCTCACTATACGTTTTATATTGAGAAATTACTTCAGAATTTAAATCATCAAATATTGTCAATATCTTCTTAACTTTTAGACATAATGAATCATCTGTCATAATTCATTATCTAACCTCTTTCTCTACTCCCAAAAAAAAAAAAATTAATTTGTTGTTAAAAAGAAAGTTGCTTCATTATTTAATTATACTACGTAGTCTACATTTAAAGAAAGATACAAGTAATTGCACTAAAAAGGTACGGATGATAAGCAATTAAGCAGCCAAAGCAGGCCCCTCCAAATTGTAACGGGGCCCTTAATATATAAAATATTCGAGCAGGGACCCTTTAAGAATTAATAATCACATGGATAAGAACTTTACAGGGACAGCTGGTAGTGGGTTATTAGTGCTCTTATCTAATCAATTATCAACCAATGGTGGGTTCATTCTATGCTAGTAATTAGATGCCAAAGATTAGGGTCCAATCGCATGTTGGCTCTTTTTTGGCGTTATTCTTATAGTTTCTAAACTAAGGAAGACATATTTGTTAGGAATAATTTTTGTTTTATTTTTATATATTTAATAGAATTTTATATATAACTATTTTTTTAAATTATATTGTATAGAATTACTTATAAGCAAGATTAGATTGAGTTTTTCTTATCTAACAAAAGAAGATTAGTTGAAATTCATTTTCACCTCTAAGAACTAGAGTTATTGTAGGAATTAGTTAATTTCAATTACCTAAAACGAGATTGTTGATAATTTAAAGTTATTTTTCACTTTATATTTCAAACTGTAAAATAGTTATTTTTTGATGTTCGATTCCAGAAAGAAAAAAAAAAATCTTCAAAAAGTGGATTTTTATGATCCAATGAAGAATCAAACTTATTTAAATGTTCTAATATTCTATGTTTCCTTAAAAAAAGTGATCGCACGAACTGTTCAGAATATTTTAAAGAATGCAGAAGTTTTTAAGGAACTTCGACCTAATCAAACGAAATTTAATTAAAAAAATACCAAGGGGGTGGTGATTTGTATAACTTTTATCTACTTTTTTTTTTTTTTTAAATTTCAATGACAAATTGAACTTCTAACCGGTCTGTCGAAAATTGCATCGCAAATTTGGTTGGCAATTTCATAGTTGTTGACAACAATTTCCGTCACTGAAAACTATTGTTGACGGAAAAATTGACACAAACTAAAAGGTTTTCTCAAATTTCGTGAAAGTCATCAATTGATCTCGACTTTTATTAGTGTTCAGCGATAAAATTGTCAGCAATAATACCATGAGTGATGGGATGAGTCCCATAAATTTATCATCAGTGATTGTCGATAACAATATCGAGAATTTGTGATCACTTACGACACTTCAATTATTGAACCCATCAACAATCACCCACAACGCTTTGGTCAATATTGCGTCGGAGAAGCTGTCAATAGTTACCATCGACTTCACCAATGAAAGTTCATTCTTAATTAATTTATTTTAAATAAGCTATGACGAGATATTTCGTTGCTAACTCAATATTTTTTTTAGTTCTTTATTTTTAATGTTGCATATAGTCATAGATAAGTTATAGCAGCTGTTTTATTATTGATGAAATATTTTGTCAATAATGTCTAACTTTTTTTTTTTTTTTTTTATGACATTGCAATAATTTTTTTTAAATATTATCAACATATTTTATGCATTAATCTTAAATTATTTCTTTAATTTTTATTTTTTTACGGAATTAATCTTTTTTCAAAAAATTAAATTTGGTGATATAATTTTTCTTTTTAAATTTTCCTGAATATAAAAACATTGAATTTCCGCATGTACCAATTTTTACATATTCATCCATTATTTTAATTCCTTGTAATTGAATAGAATTTTTTTTTTCATACCAGAAAGAGTGGAGGGGGGAGTAAGCTAGAAAACTAGTATGGAAAATATTAAAATTTAATGACTTTTACACGCCTCTTAAAATGTGGGGGAATTTTTTTTGGGTAATTATATTAACACCACACTATTTGTTAACCATACTGTATTTTAATTGCAATAAAAATTTTCAACTATTGTTTATTTTTACATTTATGTCCTTAATTTTATTTTTATCACATTCTTATCATCAACCTATTAATTTGCATGTCTTATCTTTGTCTTTAATGATGATTTCTGTCCAAAAAATTAATTAGAATATCGTTCAAAGATTTGTTCGCCTCTCGTATTTTCAAATAAACAAAACAAATAACAAATACAAAAGTTTGAAAAAATAGTTTTTCCTTATTTCAATGCATATTAGTAGAATATTTAAAAAAAAATTTCACCACAGAAACGTACGAGATGTAAAAATAAATTAAAAAGTAATGAAAAAAATGCTATGAAAAAAGTTAGAGACATAAATGTCAAAATGTCAAAGGTTGAAGGACATTCATTACAATTAAAATGTGGTGTAGATTACAAAAACCATGGTGTGAATATAATTACCCTTTTTTTTTCCTTTAAAAAAATTGTTAATTCCTAAAAAGACAAAAAATAAGTATAGAAGAACATGTATCTTATTCACATATTACTTGAATAATATTTGTCTCTCCCTCCTAGAGTTATTTTAAAAATTATTTTAAATTTATTTTATCGAAGATAAATTAAATAATTTTTTTTCTAATTCTCTGTATTAATTATTTTTTACATAATTTTCTTTAGACGTCTTGATTTTGACATTTCTTATCATATTAGTTGCGCGCATAGAACTATAAACATACACAAGTAGGTAAACATGCATCTTTTTTTTTTTTTTAATCCTATGTATTTATTTTATTTCATATAATGTTAAATGTTTCTTTAAACATCTTGATTTTGGGGTTTCTTATCATAATAGTTGCGTGTATAGTACTAGAAACATACTCAAGTAGCCAGGTAATTGTTTGATTTAAAATTTTCAAGAAAAAATGATTGGATTTGATACTAGGTAACTTAATGTGAATCCCACTATGATTCGCCAAACTTAATCCATTAATTAATTAAGAGATATTATTAAATAATATTTCATTTGGAAGTTTGAGTCATTAATGATTCTTTAAAGACTTCAATTAATAATATGTTATTCATGTACAAATCATATTCACTTTTTGCGAATTTGATACAAATAATTTAAATAAATAGATAAGATAAGATCGAGATTAAAATATTTATTCATTCGATAGTGATCATTTTGTCAAATAAATATTAAGACGTACGTTAACAATATACGATTTTATATTGCTTTAATATCAACAACAAATCAAGAGCAGTTATATGGAAACAATTAGGTTTATGCCCACATATGAAGAGGCTGGTTTCTAAGAGTGGGGTACTTACTTTCAATCCAAAAGAATATAAATAGATGAATCATACATAATAACAATTTGGCATCACCTTAGTGGAAATCTTCGTAATAAGTTAGGTCTATATTAGAAAGAGGCTTAGTGTTATTTCTATATATATATAAATTAAGGTGTTTTCTTCACACTTGCAACTTGTCAAACTCCACAAACAATTATGGCGTTTCACTAAAATAGAATATTATGAAATGCTGAAATTTGGTAGTGCTGAAATTATTTTTTAAATACTTATATTATAAGTTGTGAATGAACATGTGAATAAAAAGTGAGTTGTAAGTTGTTGGTCCTATAAAATGTGTGGATAAAAAGTATGTTTGACTAATTTGACCAATTGAAATTATAATTTAAGTAATGACAAACATGTGCTAAGCAATTAACTGCTTATCGTATGCAACCTTAAACGAACGAGCACGTGTATAAATAATTTGTGCCTACCATCAAAATTACGAAGAGGCTTTATAAAACAATACATCTTCTTTGTAAAAGGTTAACCCCAACCTTGAGGGATCCCACCACCTCTGTCCGAGGACTTTGGTAGAAGATGTAAATCGTAGGATGTGCCTCAGTAGAGCAGGATTGAGAGCTTGCTTTTTAACTGCGCTTGCAATGAGTCTCTTCTATACCAAAGATAGAAATCGAATCCCCACCCTGCAGCTACTAGCGAGCTGAGATTATCTTACTCTCACTTTTCAACAAACTAAGCTATGCCCTGAGGGCAATATATCTTCTTTCTAAATCGTACGTGAGGTAGATGATTCATTGGAGACTTGGAGTAACATAGCAAAACTTCATTACTAAAAATAACTTAAATAATTTTGTGTTTTTTTTTTTTTGGGAGTCTGCTCGCTAAAATTCTACATATATACAGTATCGTAAGTAAATATTAGAATAGTGAATAGAGTTTCGTTTCATGAAAATTGTGTATCTAAATTTAAAATTAATTAAACCTAGCTTTAATTGAAATGACACATTTGATTTGGATTGGTTTTAAACTAAAAACTACGTACTCAAGTGTCTAAAAGAAAACAATTAAACAGTTGTTAACAATTTTTCAAAATTTAAATAGATGAACGGACTCCAACTCCGACTCTACCATTGAATTACACTTTAATTCTCAAATTCTCCAAATTGACTAAAATATGTTTGAATTGATCCCTTATCGGACTTTACCATACTTGCCAAAACTTGCAAAAATTATATTTAGTGCGTGTTTGGTGGAGTTTAAGAATAATCTTTTAGGAGATTTTAAAAAAAGTTAGTAAAATGTGTGGATAAAAAGTTGATAAAAGTTATGATTTTCACGAAATATATGGTTGAAAATAAGTATAGGAAAAAAAAAAGTTTAAAAAAAAGTATGCCAAACATGCTATTAATCTCTTGGAAATAATATAAGCCACAAAATCATTCAAATAATGATTAATTATTTGAAAGTATTAAGTAAACAACAAGTATTCAACCTACCATAAATTTAAAGTAAAAAAGGGAAAATTTGAATTGAAACTTAATACAAGGTGTACACACAAAAACATGTAATCAAATAAGAGTACATCACTCCAATTTAACAAAGTAGAAAAAAGAGAGAACATTGATGGCCTTCAATTGTCACTTTGTCATCTTCAATTGCATGTTCTTCTTTCTGCTTTAACTCCAAGAAAACCCGGAGAGATGTTGCATCTATAGAAATGATTGAAAATAATCGATTTGTTCGTGCATGTCATTCATTGTTAAATATTCGCTCATATAGTTTTTCATTGTAAATAAGTCAACGCATGTACTAAAAGTTGGTGTCCACTATGACAAGATGGTTGTGTACTTGGTACCTGGTCGTGCTTCAGTGAATTATCCTTAAAGAAACTCAAAAAAGGATACAATCCATTCTAAATGATTTATTTAGCTTTTGGAGGATAATGAAATATATTTTATAATGTGTATTCCCAACTCTCTTCCGCTCTCCATTTTAAGTAAACATTATATATTATGTATTATTTTAACTCTATCTTTATTAAAGCCAGATAAAATATTTTTAAGTTAGATACCTACTTTTTATAAAGTAATACAATATCATTAAATAATTTGAAAATCGTTTTCAGAATGAAATTAGTGCGGTTTGATATAGTATTAATATATTGTTTAAAAATTTAATAATTAAATTAATTAAATATATAGAAATTAGACAAAAATTTGTGCCCCACAGCACTGAGAACAATGCGAACCGTAGTTGGCCGGCTTGAGTACAAGTCTGAAAGTTTCAAGATAATCAATTCTAGGATGTTGGTGAAATCCTTTGGTCACCCAAGGAGCTTTGTATCGATTCCGTTTAATGCGGACGACCCATAACACAGCCAACCAAATTTTATGAAACTCGTTTTCCAAGGCACAATGCCATTCAGTGTGTTTAAGGGCTTGAGATACAATACTAGGCTCGATGATGTGAAAAAACTTGATGTCAAGGAAAATCTTATTAATTGGTTTAACGATGTTATTTTGAGATCCAGTGACCATTCTAGATGGGTTGGATAGACACTGGGTATTTGGGTGGGTTAACACTTAACATATCAGATTGGGCAGGCAAGGAGTCATGTGGGTTTGCTGGGCTAGAATTTTTTTTTATTTAAAGTTGGCAGATTCTAGTGTTGACAAGAACTCAAGTCGAGCTAGCCGCAAATAGTCATTGACGTGGATGAATGGCACGAATCATGCATGGAGTCGCTGAGAGTATTACTATCACCAGGTAAGGTAGGAGGTTTACTGGACGTTTTTTAAGGAGAAATCAGGATTAGAAGGGCATTGTAATTTTTGAGCCGGAGATGATGTATTTTCGGAATATTGTGAAGAAGGCAACTGAGATGAATTACACAAGGATGGTAGTAGTGGTATGTTTCTTAATGTTTATAAGTATTTATAAGTTGATCAAATATTTTTTTTTATTTATATATTTTATAGGACCCACAATTTTTATTTATTTTTTTATTTACACATTCTATATGCCCACTGTTTATAATGTACAAAAATCTTTACTAAATATATTGGAACATGTGTTGGAGAGGGATATGAAGGTTATAATCCAGGAATTAGGGGTGGACATTTTAATCGGAATCGGACCGGTACGGTTCAAAAAAAATAAAATTAAGAACCGAGAACCGTCCGAGTCCGAATCGATTTTTGGTTCTTGAACTATAACCGTGGGTACTCGATTAGAATCGAATTTGTCATTTTTATAAAATTTTATTTTTTACAATTTATTCATCTTAACCCAATAACCCACAACCCAATACCACGGTACTAAATACAAGAGTCCAACTGTCGAAGACCCAAATCAAAAGTACAAAATCTATAACTCTTAAACTCAAACTTAGTTAACTCAATTCCAATTACCCAAATCTTAAATTTTCAATCGATATTTGCTCAAATACTTAATACAAACATTATCGTCTACTTCGTACTTTCGCTCATCTCTCTCGCTCAACACACAATGAGACGGCGAAAGCGAAACTCCTCTGTAACATAATCGAATTCTCAATTTTGAGAAGTAATTTTTCTTTTTCTAACCATAATTTATGAGTTTGCAATTTTGGTGTTTATTATTCCAGTTAAAATTTATATCTTTCATAAATTATTTTAATATCTAACATACTTTAATATTAACGGGTTTTTAATTTTTTTCAAAATATGTTGTCAATTCAAAATTTTAAAAGAAAATGTTATATGTGGAATTGAACTCGAATCCGAACTGTCGATTTTGATTTGAGTTTAATTTCAATAATTACGTAAAATTGAATGGTTCTATTTATGAAATCCTAGATCTTTAACAAATGGTTTCGAGGAATTAAATACCCAAATCAATCATGCACGGGTCTACCAGGAATTGTCATAGATATTGACATGACACCAGCTAATGGCTCACGTGTGGGAAATTAGGCCATTTACTTATTTATAATTAAGAAATTGAAATATATTTGTTGGTTTTAAAATTCTGAAAAATAGGTACAAGCTTATAAATTTAATTCACAATTACTGAATTTTCAATTTATTTTTTTGGGGTTATTACGAATTTAAAGAGACAATTAATAGAAGATCCCTAAATCAAAGACCATTTTTTACCATATTAATTGGACCTTATCAAGTCATTTCAATTCAGAACATTATCTCTTTCATTTTAATTTAAAACTTACCATATTTTAAAATATGTTTATTTTAAAATAATTAATTATGCGACTGTTTCTTGAAATGAAAAAATATTTTACACATCTGCTACCATTGGTAATATATGATGATCCATAAATTTGATACGATATATTTGTTTTCAAAAGCATTCACAAATATTTTATTAAAAATATTAATGTTATTGAATTTCAAAAAAAAATCAAAAATTTTACTTTTTTCTGTTTAATCCAAGATTTCTTATAATTTCATTTCTTCACTAGCATAACGTACCGAATTTACAATAATCTTAAATGGAATTGAAACAATAATAGTTTAGATTTGTGCACTGTAACAAGATAGAATTATTGACTATACTGTGATACTTTGTTAGCACCAGTTATTTAACATTATTTGTATATAAACTCGAAGAAAACTAATCATCAACATATCTTTCCAATTATTTTCACGAATCACTAATTTGATCAACTTTGTTAATGTTTATTGTGTCTTCAACTTATAATCTTACACCTAAATCTTGAAATTCGATAATAAAATTAAAATGACAATGATCGACGCTAGAAGATCTAAGAGATGAACCCTAGTTGAACTAACAATGAGCCTGGAGTTAAATTGTAATGCAACAATCCTTAAATATCACTCTCATTAAATTCTTAGTAATTTTTTAATTATATTGTTTGTCATGTATAATTTTATATTATTTTTTAGAGTTCAATTAATTTTCAAAATTCAGTCAGAAAGTGGTGTATATGAGTAATTCTCCCCCTAAATAATAGAATTTTTTTTTTCATAAATAAGCTACTTTTTGAAAAGAATTGCAAAACTCATTCTTAATACATATATTCTAAAAATACTGTTTTTGAAAATTTGTTATTTTAATTTATTATACTATATATTACGTGTAGTAACTGAATCCTTAAAAACCATAATTGAGTGGAATACACATATTAAAGAATCTTTTATTGTTATAGTAACCGAATCTTTAAAAATTGAAATTGATTGGAATACATATATTACAAAATCTTTTATTATTATAAGTTGGTATGCAATGGCAGCTAATTAATTCTTGACCAAAAAAAAAAAAACTCATTGTCGACTACATATCATAATTAAAGTGTAACATAACTGTCAAATATATATAATTTATATCAGCAATAGCTATAACAATCACAAATACAAATACAATTCACGATCCTTTCAATTTCAATATTTGTAACAATATGTATTACATATTGAGATATAACACATAATACCACTTTCACATACAAAAAAACTCATGATATATTCAATTATATCATCTGTATCAATTAGTGATACATAATATCAATTGGGGGGGTGACATGATCTGCATTAAGAATCAGAATATCATATTAAACATCAATTAACCAATAGTAAGTTGTAACATCTTTAGCCGTCAGCGTTACATAATAATACATTATCACCGACCGTAGGGAGGTTTACTCCGCTACAAGTATAAAAAAATACTTATTTGTCTATCACTACGTATTCATCCTATCAAACCAAAACTCATATCTCTCTCAATTCATTCATTTCTCCATATTCTTCTCCACCATATTCATCAAAATCAAACTCCCCTTAAACAAAATTCTCTATCTCTCTCATTCTTCTCAATTCCGCAATCCATTAAAATCTTATACGGTCGGATTCCACCTCATAGAAAAATGGTATACTAGTGTAACATAATCTGTTTTCTCATATAACAATTTAATCAAGAACATTTAAATATAAAAAATAGGGTGTTCTCAAATCAAAACATCATATTAACATCAGTGTTACAAAACAGTGTATCAACATTACGTGTTACATGTAATTAACTAATAGTAAGTTGTAATATCTTTAGCAATCAGTGTTACAGAATAACAAATTGTATAACATAATATGTATTTTCGAGTAAAAATTCAATAAAAAATATTAAAAGATAAAAATTAGAGAATTTTGGTGTGTTTGGAAATAACAAATTTTCTCCTGATTTAGTAATAATTTTATTTTTCTATGCGAATTCTAAGGGTGGTTTGTAAAAACAGTTGTGTATAATATTATATTTTATTTTGATTTTATTTAATTAAAATAATAATATATGATCAATATTTTTAAAATAAAAAAATTAAGTTTATAATATTAGAAATATTTTTAAAATGGTAAACAGTAGGTGTAATTTCCACTCAAATAATTGATGAATGAATCTCAAACTTTCAATGACAAGTGACAACTCAGTCGATATGTAGGCCGAAATAGTCCGGCCCATGTAACAGAATGGACTCAGTTGAAAATCAAGTAGAGGTCACTTTAATTGGGCTTATTCAACTAATTCACGAAATGGCAGAATTGCAACTGTCTTGTAAAATCAACTACACTATTCCTGTTCTGTAACTAACGATTTGTATATTTGATTAAAGACAAGAAGTCGCAATCAGTTAGAATCTTTAAGAAATACAAATAGTCCGGCCCATGTAACAGAATGGACTCAGTTGAAAATCAAGTAGAGGTCACTTTAATTGGGCTTATCCAACGAATTCACGAAATGGCAGAATTGCAACTGTCTTGTAAAATCAACTACACTATTCCTGTTCTGTAACTAACGATTTGTATATTTGATTAAAGACAAGAAGTCGCAATCAGTTAGAATCTTTAAGAAATACAAATAGTCCGGCCCATGTAACAGAATGGACTCAGTTGAAAATCAAGTAGAGGTCACTTTAATTGGGCTTATCCAACGAATTCACGAAATGGCAGAATTGCAACTGTCTTGTAAAATCAACTACACTATTCCTGTTCTGTAACTAACGATTTGTATATTTGATTAAAGACAAGAAGTCGCAATCAGTTAGAATCTTTAAGAAATACAAATAGTCCGGCCCATGTAACAGAATGGACTCAGTTGAAAATCAAGTAGAGGTCACTTTAATTGGGCTTATCCAACGAATTCACGAAATGGCAGAATTGCAACTGTCTTGTAAAATCAAATACACTATTCCTGTTCTGTAACTAACGATTTGTATATTTGATTAAAGACAAGAAGTCGCAATCGGTTAGAATCTTTAAGAAATACAAATACAACACTCACCCATCATTCCTTGTCAACTTGTGTAGGGCCATGTGCATGAACACCAGAACAAGACTTTACACTGTAAAAGGATGATTTTGGCCACCTCATTAGCCTTTTGGGGTTTGAGCATTCATCTTTTTTCCTAAACAAATGTATTTGTGCCGTAATTAGATTACATTTTCTTTCATTTTGATTAAGTGAACACGTTATTTTGCATTGTTTGGTTTAAACTTTTTTCACATTTTATTTCATTTTTACTAAGTGAACACATTGTCTGGTTTATACTTTTTTATATGTTTAGTTATGTTTCTCTCAAGGTATGTTTGAAAATATGAGAGAAAATATATGTGGAGAGAAAATAATTCTCAGTATTGATATAAATTGAATGAATTGTATAAGAGTACAAGGTATATATACTAATATGAAAAGAATTCTATCTAAAATAGAAATATTACATACATGATATCTTACTATAAATACAATTCTACCAACAAGGTAGATAATAAATAAGGTAAGTAAATATTTGTTAATACTCCCCCTCAAATTGGAGTATGTATGTCAAAAGTGTCCAACTTGTGAGTGAAACTGTGAAATGCCTCATTGCCCAATGCTTTGGTAAATAAATCTGCAATTTGATTGCTGCTTGAAACATAGACAGTCTTGATCTCTCCCTTAATGATTCATTCATGAACAATATGACAATTTATTTCAATGTGCTTTGTCCTCTTATGATATACTGGATTAGCCGCAATATGTATTGTTGCTTGATTGTCACAATATAAGGTTGCTGCTTGTGGATGATCCAAACATAAGTTTGTCAGCAATTGTCTCAACCATGTAAGCTCACAAATAATGGAAGTCATCGCCCTATACTCTGCTACTGCTGAAGATTTGGATACAGTTGTTTGCTTCTTACTTTTTCATGATATGAGTGCATTTTCCAAAAATATACAATATCCTGTAACTAACCGTCGTGTAGTAATATTTTCAGCCTAATCTACATCACAAAATCCTGCTAGCTGCAATTTTTCACTTGATGGGATATATAATCCTCGTCTTGGTGCCCCTTTTTAGTATCAGAGTAATCGATGGATTGTATTAAGATGGAGTTGCCTAGGTGCCTGCATGAATTGACTGAGTGTATTGACCGAATATGAAATTTCTGGTCTAGTAATGATGAGATAAATGAGCTTCCCTACCAAAGTCGATAATATATGGGATCTTTCAACAACTTTTCATCTGTCAAATTAAATTTTAATGACTGCTCCATAGAAAATGCTGCAGGTTTTGCTTCAAGTAATCCTGCCTCTTGAAGAATGTCAAGAGTATACTTCATTTGATTTATTGAAATCCCTGATTTTGAACGAGCAATTTCTACTCTAAGAAAGTATTTTAATGTGCCAAGGTCCTTCAACTTGAACTGAGATGCAATGAACGTCTTTGTAGAAGAAATTTCTTCTTTATCATGTGACGATCATATCATCAACATATAATAAAATAGCTGTAAATGAATCATCATTGACCTTAGTAAAAAGTGAGTAATCTGCATGTGACTGTTTGAACCCAAACTGAATAACAACATATACAAATTTTTGAAACCAAGAACGAGATGTCTGTTTCAATCCATATAAAGATTTATGAAGTTGACATACAAGTGGCTCCCATGTCAACGAAAACCACGTGGAGGAGTCATATAGACCTCTTCATCAAGATCACCATGAAGAAAGACATTTTGTACATCTATCTGATGAAGTGTCCAGTTGCGAATAGAGGCGATAACAAGTAAGCATCTGACTGTTGTTAACTTTGCAACTGGAGCGAAAGTTTCAGTCTAATCAATCTTTCTCGTTGTGTAAACTCCTTTGCCACCAACTGTGCTTTGTATCGTTCAACTGTACCGTCAGAATGAAATTTAACCTTGAACACCCACTTACTACCAATAGGATGATGACATGGAGGAAGGGAGACAAGTGACCAAGTATGGTTTGCTTCCAAGGCACGAATTTCATCGTTCATAGCAACTACCAATTTGGGATCCTAACATGCGGCCTCATATGTAGCTGGCTGAATGATGTGGGAAATATTGTATGTACAAGCATGATGAATGGAAGAAAGATTGCTATATGATACATACCTTGATATAGGATGTCGAGTACTGGATTTGACTGGAAGAGACTCGGCTTGAGTAGGCAGAGCATGATTGATATAGTAATCTTTCAGGCGAATTGGGGTTTGGACTGATCTTGTGGAACGTCGAATTGGGTCATTTGGTACTACAGGAGGTTGGTCTGGTTGGTTGTCAGAAGAAGACAGGGAAAACTGCTCAATTGGTCGACCAGTAGGTGAAGACGGTCGACTGTTTAAGCTCTCTGTTAAAACGGATGAGGGGACCGGTCTACCGGAAGATCGACCGTTTGAGCTCTTTGTAGAAACGGATGAGGGAATAGGTCGACCGGTGGGTTGACCGATTGACCAATGTTCGGGACCTTCAGGCAAGCTATCTAGTTCTGCTACATGTTGGTCCTCAGGGCATGTTAGATGTGGCATTTCAACATCCGGAGGCATAGATTGGGGCAACGGAATGGAGTTGGTTTCATCATTTTGTTGGAAGGCATATGGAAATATGGTTTCATGGAACACGATGTCTCGGGATATTATTAATTTTCTGTCAGTAAGGTCATATAAGGTGTATCCTTTTTGTCCTGAGGAGTATCCAAGAAACACACACCGCCTAGCTCGTGTGTCAAATTTATGGCTGGGTCTAAGGTTGGTGGCAAAACACAAGCAACCATAAACACGTAAATGGGAATAAGGTGGTGGTTTCTTGTGTAATTTTTCGTATGGTGTTTTATGTGAAAGCAATGGTGAAGGTATCTGGTTGATAAGGTAACAAGCAAATTTTAACGGAAGATTGGCTTGAAATTTAATGGCACGAGCCACTTTAAGGAGGTGGCGGTGTTTTCTCTCTACCACTACATTTTGTTGAGGGGTATAAGGACATTATCTATGAAAAATAGTACCATTTTCATTTAGGAATGTTTGCAATGATAAGAACTCTTGACCATTGTCAGATCTTAGGACTTTTATAGTCAAGATGTGTTAAGTTTTAACCCAAGCAAAGAAATTCTTAGTTATACTTTGAGTTTCAGATTTGTGACGCATGAAGTGTACCCAAGTATAATGAGAAAAGTCATCAACAATTGTAAGAAAATATCTAGCACCAGAATAAGAATAAATATTATGAGATCCCCAAATATCACAATGAATCAAATCAAAAGGTTTATTGCTAGATATTTGGCTAACTTTAAAGGATAGTCTAGATTGTTTTGCCAAATGACAAACATCACAAATATCGTGGAAATCAAACTAATACCTAAGATACTTTGTGCTAGGAATTGAAGAGGTGAGGCTGAAAGGTGCCCAAGACGTTTATGCCATAGTTTGGTTGATCCATTGGTAATATGATGTATTTATGGTTTTTGTGAAAGGTAATATAGGCCGTTACTTTGCCTTCCCAAACCAATCGTCTTCTTCATAGTCAAATCCTTCATGACACAAAAATTAGGGAAAAATGTCACATAGCAACCTAACCCTCTAGTAAGTTTACTAATAGATAATAGGTTAACTTTGAAGTTGGGAACATAGAGCACATTATCAACTGTCATATTATTTTCAAAGTAAATTGCACCAATTGATTTAATAGGAACATGACCCCCATTCGGTAATTGCACAGTTTTGTGTTTTGGCATGGATTTATTCTCAATAATCTCATCCTTTGTCACATGGTCAGTGGCCCCACTATCAATAATGCATGAATTACTCAAAGATGTAGTAGAGGGATTGATACCTGAGGTGTTAATATGGGACTTATCATTACCCATCTTATTGTTTAGAAGTGTCATGATCTATTCATATTTTTTGGTTGTGAGTGTTTTTCCTTCCTTTGGGTCGAGTGTAAAAATGGTAGCAGCGTTTGTTTCGTGACTTCACGTCCTTCCCATGAAACTTGTGCCCTGGAGGGAAGCCATGAATGAAATAACAGGTATCAACGATGTGGTTAGTCATCCTGCAGTATGTGCATTGTTTCTGTCCAATTTTCGTCGAAACGGTTGACCGGTTCGACCAATCATCACTTTTCTGGTTCGTTCCCCAATTGTTCGACTTCTCCCAATTGATTGGATTGATTAAATGTTTCCCTTCATAATCGGATTGATGTAGAGCTATGGGATCCGATTAGACAATCGTCGTTGATATGGTGTTTATGCCATAATTGTTTCCATCAAGTGGTTTATAAACGGGAATTAAGCCGGGATGATCGGATTGCTGTATAGCTATGAGATCCGATTGGACAATCGTCGCTTCTATGATTTTTCTATCATCGTTTGTGCGAAGCATCGTCGCTCAGAATTGTCGCTTTGATACCATGTAAAAATATGAGAGAAAATATATGTGGAGAGAAAATAATTCTCTGTATTGATGTAAATTGAATGAATTGTATAAGAGTACAAACAGATTTTCACTGAAATATTGTGGGGGTCTGTTCTGGGGGTTAGCTTGTTGGCTCTCTCCCTCAAGTCCCTACCACTCGTGCACATCCCTCAATTTACAACCCACCTGATCAAGGGGCCTCCGACACAAGTGGGGGAGTTTCGCCTTCGAGACTTTCCCTTAACAAAGGAAAAAAATTCTACTTAAAATAGAAATATTACATACATGATATCTTACTATAAATATAATTCTACCAACAAGGTAGATAATAAATAAAATAAATAAATATTTGTTAATAGTACGTAACAACACATACAGAGACTAGCTTGTATGCATGCCCTCTTTCAGTCACACTCTACCAAGTCCCCCAAATACCCATGAAAGTTTGTAATGTTTCTTCTGATTAAATATCAAATTTTCTTACGAACAGCACTACACGTGATCGCGTGAAATATTTCTATGTTGTCTTCTCATGTCCGGTCTACATATCATACGGCTCGTCGTAAGAACTGACTTGGTAATTAAGACAATGTTCGATAGTCATTTTTTCTCCAAAAAACCTATTTTTTTGTTTACAATTTTTGACTTTTCATCATTTTTACACTACAAAAAAAATTTGAAAAGTCAATAAAGTACCCAAAAAAATCCATTTTTTCTTAAAAAATTTACACCGAATATGCCCTAAATAATTTCTATCTGAATTATACAATCTTACTAAGGGCTATGGAGTTATGTTAGCCCAGAAGAAGATGGTTATTGGAGTTGATGGAATTGATTTTCTCGGGATGCATATTAAAAATGGACAATATTCTTTTCAACCTCACGTTGGACAAGAATTATTGAAGTTTCCATATTCGAATCTCTCAAAAAAGAAAGTCCAACAAGTCCTTAGAATTGTTAACTACATGGCTGATTTCATTGATCATTTATCTTCAGTTATTAGACCTCTGCAAAATATGCTGAAGAAAAATGCTCCTCCGTGGTCAGAAGAACAAACTAGAGCCATGAAACATATCAAGCAAAGAGTCAATGTCCTTCCAGCTTTATCTATCCCCACTCATGGAAAAAGGATCCTACATACTGATGCTAGTGACTTATACTGGGCAGCTGTTCTTCTAGAGGAAAAGAAAGGAAGAAAAAGCATATGTGGATATAAAAGCGGTTCTTTTTCTGAGGGAAAAAAGCATTACCACACAACATTTAAAGAAATCCTTGCAGTCAAGAGGAGAATTGAGAAATTCCAATTTCATCTTATTGGACACCATTTCTTTATTGAAATGGACATGTCAGCCTTCCCCAAAATGTTGAGTTTTAAACAGAAACAAATCCCAAATTCCCAACTTCTTAGATGGGCTGAATAGTTTTCAAATTTTGATTTTGAAGTCAAGCATATAAAAGGCCATGATAACCTTCTTCCGGACTTACTATCTAGGCCCAAACCTAAGCTTTCGGAAACAAAGTCCATCAGGCCTAGGATTTCAATCACAAAGCCCATCCCTATTATCTGCATGATGGGGCCTTTATCTTCAAAGTCTCCTTCTTCTTCCAAACCTCTTGAGGTGTATCCAAATATAGACAATTTTCCTCCAGAAATACACAGTCTTTTAAAAGAAAAAACTCTCAAGGCTAGGTCTAAAGAACTCATGCTCAAATACCAATCCTTAGTTATTCAAAAACATGGGATTCATATTCTTGGGGGATTGGGTTTCCATCCTGACTGTCCTTTCCTAAATATTTTCTTTTTTAACCCTGACCATTTACATTGGGCTTTCTCAAAAGAAATTCTATGTTTTCTATGGTATCTTCTTGAAACCCATCAGATTGCTTTTTGCTTCAATGCAGAAGCAATGGCTGCCTAGCTTCCTGAATTGGACTATGACTTGTGGAAAACTTATCCTGAACTCTACCCCTGAGCCAAACGGTAATGCAAAAAAGTTTTTTGAATGGTTTCACCCTGTACACCATTGGATGGAAAGTTTCACGTCTACATGGGAAAATTCAAAGATATCCGGACTTCTATTAGAAATGTTCATGTCATTCTTATCTTCGACAGACAGGGATATTTTACAGAATCAAGATAGTACACTCACTTCTCCCGTGTTCGTAATTACACAATTCTGCCTTATAATCTTTACAAGGATTGGAAAAATTACCCTAAAGAGTTTCAGACATTCTAGAGAAAGATGGCAGAAATTAATTAGACTATTCCCCCTGAGATATGGCCTAACATTGACGATGATGCGTCATGGGAAACTTTGCCATTACCTTATGCTAAGCGTTTTCAAGAAGACATTGAAACCCACATGAAGAAGAGTTATCCTAAATATAATTATTATTTTCTTCCACAACCAGACTCTGAAAATTTTGATGTTTCATGGTCACAGCTATATTTGGGACGACCAACTCAAAGCTTGGGACAAATGACCAGATATGGAGAGAACACACCAGAAGGTCCATCGTGAAAAACTTTGGAAGATGATTCATGATAGTTTTGCTAGAACTCCTCTTACAGGTTCTCCACCTGCATCAGCCTCCAATACACAAGTTGAACCCATCATTACTCTCCATCAACTTGAAGTCACACAATACATGATGCAAGATTACCCAAATATTTCCACCGTTCCAAGTCCAACCAGTCTTGACCCAAACAATCCAGACAATATTGAAAGGATCTTAGAACAAATGCAGATGCAAGAAGATCAACGCAAAATGGAAAGCATGCCATGGTGGAAACAGCAGGGACTCCCATCCGACTCAGACGATTCAGACTCTCCTGCACAAGCTGCCAACCTGGGGACCCCATGACTTTGAAAAAGAAAGATTCCTCCTGTTTAAAGTCTTCACGAGTTTTGTGAATTATTGTTCTGTTTTTACTTTATGTCATTAGTCTGTTGAATTATTGTATCCCTTTCCCTGTTCATGTCATGCTTTTTCTTTATATCAAGCTTTATGTCCCGTCGTGTCTGTTTAATTATTGTACTTTTGTCTTTGTTATGGAGTCTGTATGCTTCACCTTCGCTTATAAGAAGGTGTGTTGTTTCCTTTGTTGATTATCAGTTTCCTGAATGAAGGTTTGGTGTGTTTTGTTTAACATGTACTTCTAAAAGCTTTTTCTTATTCTTATTCTTCTAAGGATAACAAGATAGTATCGAAATGGTGATATACAAATAAGCCTTTGTGGCAGCATATAGTATGCTCTGCAGTTGCCTCTTTTGGAGGATGAGAACCTTTGTGGCAGCATATAGTATGCTCTGCAGTTGCCTCCTTTGGAGGATCCTCTGTATCAGAATTATGCCTCCACTGACCATTGATCCGTTATGGCATGGTACAGCAGTTCATTATCATTCCAAGAGTTGTGGTCCTTTGATGAATGTGTGACCCTTTACCGTGAATCATAGTGGAATCTGTTGTATCATGTTATTTTGGTATCAAAGCCATGTTGCCGCTTATTTCTATTGATCCAGCTTGATACTATCTTGTGCTGAATTAGATTTAGAAGAAGATCATTCTCATCATGTCTTTTGAATCATACTCACTTTCAGACATTCAATCTTCATCTTTTAGAAAATTTAATGCATCCAAGATAGATAGTCTCTATAAAATAACCCATATTCCTGAAACTGAAAAAACTCTTGTTACTAGTCTACCCCTTTTAAATCCTTATCATGCTTATGCTAAATCAAAACATTCTATATCTAAATCTGTTAAAGCTCTCATTTCATCCTCTAAAACCCAGATCAAAGAGTACGTTCAATCTTCAAAATTTCATCAACTCCAATAACCATCTTCTTCTGGGCTAACATAACTCCATAGCCCTTAGTAAGATTGTAGAATTCAGATAGCAATTGGGAGTGAGAAGTTTCATCAGAAGATAAGATAAGGATATCATCAATGTAGACTAAAGCACTCTTCATGATTGGATGATAAATCCTCGTGATAGCCTTTTGGAACAGTGAAGGAGCTGTTTTCAAACCGAATGGTATGACTGTCAATTGGTAATGAGCATTTGGGATGCAGAAACCAGTCTTGTGTCTTTCTTCTAGGAGAATTCCTATTTGACAAAAACATGCTTTCAAATCAAACTTAGAAAAAACTTTAGCAGTAGAAAGATTAGCAAATAAAGTTTTCCTGTTGGGCAACGAAATTTGTCATCTGCAAGAAAATGATTGAGAGGTTTGTAGTCGATGACAAGCCTCATTTTTCCTCTCACTTGTTCAGCTCTTTTATTTACATAAAAAGCCTGGCATGCCCATTGAGAATTTGTAGGCTCAATCAATCCTTCAGCTTGTAAATTTGCCAATACTATTGTAGCAAGTTGTAGGTGTTCTGGACTCATACCAATGTGACTGGCCTTTGTAGGATTTGCATCTTCATTGAGTTTAAAAGAAAGAGAGACAGAGAAATCTGAATTCTTCCATAAAGGAGTTGTGCATTTGGTGAGAAAATCAGTGTGAGATTCTGCACAACAATCTCGTATCAGTTGTTCCTTAAGAGAAAGAAGTGGGGTGATTGGGAAATAGGTTGTGGAATGGATATATGGGAGAAAATAGGATTTGTATTGGAGACCATTGTATTTTGGCACAACACGTTTTGCCTAGAGTTGTTGAATAATATCAAAACCAATAACAATGTCTTTTCCGGGGAGAGAAGAACCAAGGAATTTGTGAGAAATGATGCAATTTGGGAAAAATTGAATACTGACATGTTTGCTTATGATCTCCGTAGAGAAAATTTCATTGTTTGCTGCCTGAAATATCTGTATGTGAGATTTCCACATGGAGGATGGGAGAATAGTAGGATTCAGGATGGAACATGTTGCTCCTGTGTCGAACAGACCAGCAACAACAATAGGCATGTCGTACATGTGTGGAAAATTTTTCACTTCAACCATTGGAACTGAAAGGCTTGAATTAATGATTTGAATTCCATAACTTTCCTCTGGCTCATCCAGAGAGGCATCGGAATCAGAATAATTACTGTCTTCATAACTCTTTTCTTCAATTATGAAGATTGTATCTGAAGATTGTTCCTCTTGTTCAGAAATTATGGATTCAAGATCGGCTTCATCATCAGCATCTGTAAAAGCATGAATTTGTTTGAGCACCTTTGCCTTTTTCTTTTCTTGTCGGCAATTCTTTGCAAAGTGCCCCTTCTGGCCACATATAAAGCATCTGTCCCCCTTTTTTCTGGAAAATTTCTGCCTGAAGAATCTCCTCTTCTTGACTGGCTTGAAATTCTTTTTCTGAAATCTGAATTTTTTTATGTGACGTTTTGCCTGGGCATGAGCAGGACTTATGGTCATGACGACATTTGATCTTTAATTCAGGTCTATCACATGCCTTTTCAAGTTTCTTGCCTGTTGTATGTGTGTCTGTGAAGAAGGCCCTTGGTTACAAAGTTTTTGAAGGATCCTTTGAACCATATTATGAAGTTCTCCAAAAGATGTGGTTCCAAGAGATTGCCCCTTCAACAATTGCATGGTATTTTAATGATCAAACTTCGTTTGAACAAATTTTTCATATATACTCCGAATGTCGTAACCACATTACTTGTTTATTATTGTTTACACGTCAATTCATCTATTGTTATGAATAAAGATATTTGAGACTTGTACAGCAGAGTGGAGCAGATATTAATAAATATAATCATGGCTTACATACATAATTGAAGAGTGACCCTCAAATGGATAAGATTATTAAAGCACGAAAATTTCCAAAGTAGACAAGACATAAGTCATAACATGAGTTACTTTAGGCTATTTAATTTCCATCCCTATTACTTATAGGCATCTTCCTCCATAACCTGCATTTCTGAACAATGCTTGTTTTACATCTTCGGTGCTCATATTTGATTGATTTTCGGCTGTCTGAAAGGTCATACAAAAATTAGAAGCAAATTAGAACATTTGAAACTTTGTCAAACCATCGATACCATACGAGATTTTAACTTGTCTTTTAGTCTTGTTCAATTTTGTCGAGTTTAATGTGTCAATTATGGGATTAGTACGTACCTCATAACATGAAGCTTGCAGTGAAAAATCATTGAAACAGCTGATAACACACTGTTGAATATCAAAGCCCAGAGCATCAAGGGTGCTAAGGGTTGATGACAATAATCCCGGCTTTCCTGTACAACATATCTCGATCTGGGTATCCTCGTTTCGCCTTTCTACATCAAACTGAAAATTGGAAAATTAATTAGTGTGAGAATTAGGCTTTGACTACGGTTTTATTTGGATTCCAGCTAGGTTAAAGAAAAACACACCTTAGGAGGATTCTTCACTAGTGTTTCGTTTGGCTTTAGCTCCTTTAAATTTCTTGTCAAGTTCATCTGGCTCGTATTTACATCCATATCCTTGTTCTGTAACTTGTGAATTTTATCAAGGAGCTCCTTCATGTAATCTATTGTATCTCCAAGTATTGATGTTCTGTCCATCTGCTTAATTTATCATGCATTATTTTAATTATCAAAACACATTCCAATGTAATTTAGGATATCATATTTTTTTTTTCTTGAAAAATGAAGCACATAACATTTGCTACATAGTCCAAAATTAAAAATATGGATTTTATCCAACAACAACATCATATTGAGTAATGCGTACCAAACATGCAATCGAGTGTTTACCTTGCTTATTTTAGGGACAATTGATCGGAGCAAGGAAAGACGGTCATTTAGTCTCTTCCTTCGCCTTCTTTCCGCCATTAGATTCTTGGAGGGATGTCCATTAGCCTTCTTAGCCATGCTCTTTCCTCCTGCAAACGTTCCTACATTAGAAATATTGGTCATATTTGCAAGAAATCCAACTTGTTCATCTTCCACATTTCTTGTGCAGTAGTCTTCAAGGACTGGCATCGCCAATGTATCATTCTTATCATCAAATGAACTGAACTCCGGCGAGTTGAAAGCATCAACAAATGGCTGGAATTCACCGAAGGGACACAGATTATATAATTCTTCTGGTGAAATAAGTCCTGAAAGTGAAGGATTTGGTGTCTGATCAAAATTAGGTTCCAGGGTCCAACCATTGGGGAAAAACTGGTTCAGATCGTTAGGAAATGTGGCCCAACTGTCTCTCTTTGGAGTCATTATTAAGTCCTCTAAGAGACTGTGCTGTGTAAACTCCATCCCTCTCTCTTTTTGTCTAACAAACAGGAATACCGAATAGTAATATAATGTCGCTGCAAGTTGAAGGAATATATATAGACTGCTTACAACCTCTCTCTATAATGTTAGATATTTTCTAAAAAATTTATATAACAAGAGAGAAAAAAGAAATAAAGAATAAAGAAAAATAGATAAGAGATAGATATAATATAATAAAAAAATGAGTAGCAGGCTGTCTGCTACAAAAGTTTTGCCCCGCTTCTATATCAACTGGACATCTAAAATAGGAGTCCAGATCTGTTGTCCCAAAAACATGTTTCTTAGTTATCCCTCCGATAAAAATCTTACACATCATCAAATAAATATATGAGAAGATTAATTTGAACAAAATAAATATATGAGGAGATTAATTTGAACAATATTCAATGTATTCACACTTATTTTTATTGATGATGTGTAAAATTTTCATTGGTGGGACATGTTTTTGGGATAGTAGATCTTGACTCCTAAAATAGAAGACAGCTTTGAAGATGCTCTTAAAAAGTTATTTCTTTAATGTTGTGAATAAATGCATAATTGCTTCAAGGAAGTGGCACATTGGGTATAATTCACTCTTAAACTGATTTGTAAGGATGGATGTCGGAGTGGTTATAAGTTATAACCCCCAATGTTTTCAGCTAGGCGATTTTATGGACTCAAAGTTGCCCTTTCAGATTGTTTATGTCCAACAAGAGTTAATTTTGAGAAGAGTATTTATTTTAATATCAATTAATAATATTAAAACCATATTAGGTAGAGATTACTCTTAAACTCGACTTAAAAGTTATAAGACAAGTATATTCAAATGGTTTTAAGTCTAAAAATCCAACAAATTAGGAACGTAATATAACACCTATGGCTAGGGGTGGGCATTTAAACCGCCAAACCGCTCAAACCGACCGAACCGAACCGAATCGGGTTGGTTTGGTTCGGTTTTTCACACCCTGACGGTTTGGTTCGGTTTGCGGATTTGAAAAATATAGTCGGTTTGGTTCGGTTTCGGTTTGAGGAAAAAAAATCGAACCAAACCGCTATAAACCGAACCGATAAAAAAACCCCTGAAATGAGAATTCTTCCCAATTGGCCCAAACCCAACCCAACAACCTGGCACAATCCATTTCACACCATTTCACCGTTCACGTATGTCCTAGTCCAATTATCCATCACAATTCATTTCCGCATTCTCCAATTCTCCAACCAAATAACAGTGTACCCTAAATCTCACAGCCGAAATTGCCTCTTTTTCTCCATTCCATCTTCTCTTCATCGTCGTTTCTTTCTCCATTTCATCATCTCCTTCTCAGTTCTCAACAACCGCGTAGTGTTCATTATCCATTTCATCAATTTCAGTTCATACTTCACAGTATTAAATAATAAGAAGATAGAATATTAAGAGAGTTTATATAGGGAAAGATGGAATAATAAGAAGAAAATAAGCAATTCTTTCTGACAAGTAACTATCTTTTTATTAGTTTTAGGACTTTTGAAAATGAGTTATTATCATTAGGCCCAAAACATTAGGCCCAAACCGCCCAAACCGAACCAAACCGAACCAAAATTGGTCGGTTTGGTTTGGTTCGGTTTCATCAGTAGCGACGGTTTGGTTCGGTTTGGGTTAATGGCCAAATCGATTTGGACGGTTTGGTTTCGGTTTGGGTTCAAAACCGAACCAAAGCAATCCACGCCCACCCCTACCTATGGCATAGAGGGCCTGAGATTAGGAAGGAATCTGCTTTTTCTCAGGGTCATCTCCCTAAAGATTTTTAAAGTGTTTTCCCATAGAATTATTTAATCAGAGAGGGTTAGATACGTAAGTCCCATTAGGCTGCAAGGTTTGACCCAATAATGAATAATCTGTCTGGAACGAAAAGTGTGGATTAAGCAACATGGACCTCTGTCAGCCTCTTTGATTAATTATTTTGTAAATAACAGTAAACCTTTTGCTGCATTGGGTCCCATGAACTCTTGTTTGCTTTTAGTATTCATTTCTCTTAAATCAAAGCATGAAAATTTGTGCTGAGTAAGCAATTTGTACCTGTTTTTGTTCTTTCTTTTGTAATTATTGCTTTCTAAATTCTAAAATCTCTTGGTTTTGCCTCGTTAATCTTGGAGATATGGAATGAACCTGAGGTGGGTTTTGTGCTTTAATATTTTGTGGAATTCTGGGAATACCATAGGTGGCAAAGTAACGACAATATGTTTCTCTACCGACCATGGTAATGAATTTTAGCAGATAACATATTTTGTTAATAGTTTATAAATATTTATAAGTTTGTCAAATATTATTTTTATTTATATATTTCGTAAGATCTGTAATTTTTATTCACTTTTTATCTATACACTTCGTAAGACTCTTATTTATAATCTAAACAAAAAAAAAATCACCAAATATTCACAAAATGGGACAGTCTTATGGGTGGAGGGACTGGGGAAGCAAAGGCGACAAAAGTGTGATTATTATTTTTTGTAATATTTATAGTACGTTTGGTTTGTAAACAAAACTGTAAACAATTTATAGAGTAATACAATTAAAAAAAAAAAGAGTGGAGCAAAGGACAGTTTCGGGGAGCGAACGCTCGTCTTTTAAAAAATCGAGTGTATCTGAATAAAAAAAATTGTCCTCTTCTTTTTTATAATAAAACTTCTCATTTTTTTAAATTGTTTATCAAAGAAAAATGTAAGAAAATTGGTGCTAATAGTCCAAAATATTTGTCCTCAGTACGAAAATGGTCCGTAACCTTTATTTTTTTTGTACAAAATTCACTAACATATGTGTTTTAGTGCACAGTTAGTCCTTATTTGATGAAAAAGATAAATATACTCTTGTTTTTAATTAGAAAAAATTTCAATTGAATTTCTAACTTTTGTAAAAAGTAAAAATGTGTCTGATAGTTTTATATTTTATAAAAAATTAAAAGAAATTAACAAATTGATAATATACTAAATTATTTTGTATATTTTACAAATTATTGTAAAATAACTAAATTTAAGTTCATAATTATTAACAAACGTGTTAAATAATTTATTATTATTATTATTAAGTAATCATATTATTTAAATTTTACACTTTAATTTTATCGTTACAACATAAAAATAAAAATAACTTTGTCACATGATACTCCAATATTTTTATTTAAATGAGCTACTCGTTTATTAACTACAAATATTAGATCTCAAACTGTATTCTTCCAATATTTTTATTTAAATGAGCTACTCGTTTATTAACTACAAATATTAGATCTCAAACTGTATTCTTCATATTTTAATTTATTAATTTATTATCGTTCAAAAATAAAGAACACATAATGTGTAAATAAATTTTTATGTATTTTTATGTTAAAAAAATATAATAAGATTGGTTCAATATCATAAAATTATTTATGTCATTTTGTTATTTATTTAACTTAATTTTTATTCAAGTTTTTCACATCACATATCAATTACATACACCTAAAGAGTAATAATTTTTATATTTTTTTCTTATAAAAAATTTAATTGACATGACTACAGTGATATATTTAATATGCTAAATTAAATATTATTTAATAAATGTATCGGACATATTTGCACATTTTACTAAGGTTATAAATTCAACTGTAATTTTTTTAATTAAAACTAAGAGTATTTTTGTCTTTTTTATCAAATAAGGACGAATTGTGCACCAAAACACATTGGTTGAGGACTGTTGTGCTAAAAAATAAAGGTTAGAGACCATTTCCAAACTAAGAGAACAAATTATAGACCATTTGAGCCAATTTCCCAAAAATGTATCTAGAAATCAATTCTACCCAAGCAGAATAAAATAAATTTTATCCATTATCTTTAATAATTTATCATATACCAAACAGATAAATAGTGTAATTTAATATTGTGCATCAAACACATCCATCATGCATAACAGGTACATTGAAAGAGCTTTTTTGATTCAATTTAGATTTTTTATTTTTTGTTTTTTAATAAAAAGATCAAAGCCAACAATTGATTTTAACTACATGCTTCATGGACTCACAACTTTTTAAATTTTTTTAACTACATATTTAATCAAATTTTAACAACTTTTTTTTTTAAAAAAAATAATTATAATTAAAATAAAATATCATAGAATGCCTGTTGCCTCTGAACTAAATAGGTTTGATGATTCATTATTGTAGAACTAGCCTTATCAGCTGCTATTTTTTGTACTTCTGTATATTTGTTTATATTTCTCTTTAATATTTTCAATTTTGAAATAAAGCATGACAGGATATTTTTAATACGATAAGCGAATAATATCACCTGAAAACAAGTGGCTATGCTCATTGGTGCCACTATTCAATCTGTCAAATCTCCAAATGTTGCCAATGCATTCTTTTTATAAATTTGAGCAAGGCCATATGTCTTGTACAGAAATTTCTAATTAAAGAAGATTATAAAAATTCTTCCTTCATTCTCCATTGCATGCAAACAAGACCAAGACTGTCGGGAGACAGTAATCCAAACTTCCAGCTTATATAATTAATAGACTAAAGACTTTGGTGAGTTTGGAAATAAAGAAGAATCCAAATGTAACTTGCTATAATATATAAAGAAAAAGAAAAAGACATTGCTCCAGGAATATAGGCGAATTGGTAAGGTCTGAGATGATGTGGGGAGAAATCTTTCAGCAACGTAGGTTCGATTCCCGTGTGGACAGATTTTCACTGAAATATTGTGAGGTCTGGTCTTGGGGTTGGCCTGTTGGCTCTCTCTCTCAGGTCGTTGCTATTCGTGCACATCTCTTGATTTTACAACTCGCCTAGTCAAGAGATCTTTGACACAGGTGAGCGTTTCGCCTTCAAGACTTTTCCTTGACAAAAAAAAAAAAAAAAAGTTCAAAAAAAGACATTGAAAATTCAGATAATCATGATTGAAAATTACATTTTGTCTCATCAAGAAAAAACAAGGGGTATGCGATCAAAAAAAAAAAAAAAAAAACAAGGGGTATAGAAAGCTGCCCACAATATTGTGTGCAAAAACCGCTTTTGCTTTGGCCTTTTATTCGTAGGTCCATATTCTGGATTTTACGTACGACTGCGATGCCCTGTAAATAATATGTTGGCCCCTGAAATTGAAACTACAAACGCCACTCTTCTTTTGGTTTCCCACGCTCCTCTTGCCTTTCTTACATATCACTCTCCCACTAATTTTTAACTAATTAATTTTTCAGATTTTTTTCACTTCTTACAACAATTATATTATATTAATTAATACTGGATATTTTTCATCAAAGTCTTAATGCATAAAAAAAAATGTGTGAATAGGTAACGGGGATATTTAATTCAAAATATTTGTTTATTTCGAGGCATAAATAATTTGTGCCTTCTATGAGTCGGTTTGATACAGATTATAATGTTGGATAAAATTCAACATGTGGGGCCAAACATGTATATATTAAAATATGTGGTGTTATCTTAAGATTTTAGTCAATAAAATGATCCACTAAAGACTATTTTGGACTAATAAGTATTAAATGTCATGAGATTAAAGTGTAGAGACGGATACAATGTTTTAAATTGATGAGGGGCCGATTTAACAATATTGAATCATAATAACTGTCCTGCAGTTATATATACAGGTCATGGTCCCCAATTGAGCGTGGCTTTTCACAACTCTTTGTATCCCTATCAACAAGAGACACTAAGGAAAAAACTATGGATCAATTGAAAGACCATAACCCAGATCGATCAAACAGAATCATAGATTCAGGTACGCTTCCGCTTCAGTTTTTAATCTTGGTAATTACAGCATGATGGTTATTATGTCACAGATGTATAATTATCTGTTTATGGATTCGGTAAAATTAATCTAACATATAAATCAAAAATTAGTTTTTTTGAAATTATTGATTTTTCAAATATTTTAAATTTAAAATGACAAAATTTTTATTAATCAACAAAAATTAATTAAGTCGTGGATTTTATTTTATTTTATTTTATGTGAAAAAAAACATTTTTCTAGGAGTATTGAACTCAAACTGAAATGTCCAATATTTTGACTTGACATATTCATATTTATTCTTTTTCTTTGTAAAATTAAAAGTGCAAGGTTTTTTGCCTACTAAATATTTTTTTTATCTTAGCTTAAATTATTATTTAAAATGGTCAAAATAATCAAACATACTTTTAATTATTCATACATTTTATAAGACCCACAATTTATAAGTAATTAAAAAATAATTTCATCACTGTTAAACATTGATATAAGTTGGAGGACATGACCAAGATCGAGTGGCGAGTTAGGTCTAGGCGTATCCGAGTCTGGTTTCAATCTACGATATATGTAACATATTCTTATATAATGTTAAATAACCTAATTTAAGAAAATTAAATAGTTAGAACTCAAGAAAATATTTATTTTATTTAGTGCATGTTTGACATGGAATATAATCTAAAATTAGTTTATTTCAGTCGTTATTTTTGACTTTTTAACCCATTTTTAACATGAAACGACTATATTAACCTTAACAAATAAAATGTCTATTTAAAATAAAAAAGATAATTTTGTCATTTTACGTTAAATTAGTTTGAAAAGTCA
Organism: Forsythia viridissima; assembly: GCA_030279155.1. NCBI lineage: Eukaryota > Viridiplantae > Streptophyta > Magnoliopsida > Lamiales > Oleaceae > Forsythia > Forsythia viridissima. The sequence continues at coordinate 44,837,927 of CM059038.1, read as the reverse complement.
ACAATTTCAACTCAAATAAACCAATATTGATTTATAAACTAGTTTATAATCTCTACGGTCTCATAATGTATATTGTAATTACTTCAATGTGAAATCATTGAAGGGCTGATTCAGAGAGGAAAATAATGTTGGAGTAGAACTGTAGAAGATAAATTTTGATGTCAGCATGCCCGGTTTGTCACCATTATTGGCCAAGTATGTAAGAAAATAAGAATAAAAATCTTTTGGTTGCCTATGGGAGTGGGTGCTTCAACATTCACTGTGTTCCTAGTTCATTTTTGTCATACACAGGTCATATGGTTTTGTTTCTGTTGGTACTGACGAGAATATTTCCTTTTTCCAATTCAAGCATTGGAGAGAATAAAGAAAGATGTTGTTCAGTCTTTCATTTGTCTAATCTCAACATGGCTAAGGGAGAAGTGGGGGAAAGGGGGGGTGGCTGGTCGAGTTTCAAATTTTTGGAACTTAAATGAGACCTGAACTAAAGTGAGACAAGGGTAAAGCGAAGACGAAGCGTGAAGTGTGACCAGACGTGGAGATCAAATTTCGTGCTTAGACTGAACATAGACAAAACTTAGATGAGTTTTTTTAGAAACGTGCTTTTTTCCAACAATATTTTTCTAAATTTTAAATTTGTTAAAGAAATAGTTTACCATTTTAATAGCTAAAACTTATAGTCCAAATGATTCAACATTAATGTCAAGATAGTAAAATATTTAAGTTTTGTTGTCACCAGTTTATAAAAAATCTGAACATGTCTCATGTGAGGGGTGTAAGAAAAGGTGATTAAACAAAATTCACATATTGTACGAGATAGGTGGAAATTCTTACAAGTTTAGAACAAAAACAAAAGTATAAATATGAGGACATGAACCTTAATTCAGTAATATTGAGAAGAAAAAAAAGGCATAATTCAATAAAAGAAAATAAAATGGAAGCAATGAAAAATTTACGAGTTCTAGATTGTCTTCTAGTATTTCTTTTGTAATGAAATTTCTCAGGGGTACAAGTAAAAGTGGTCAAATTCCCTGAACTCTTTTAAGGGTCTCATTCTCGAATAAAATCTTCTTTTAAAATTGAAAAATCCGTTAAAGATGGTACGTTATAAAAGACGTAAAAAAAATCATCTTCGGAGTTTTGGTATATGAAAAGCTCATACATACCGTAGAATAAAATTGATATAATAGTAAGGGTAAATAGTACTAGAAGTCTCAAACCTTTAAATTTTGTGAAGTTGTGGTCATAAACATTTAATGTTTAGTAACTGGGATTCCAAACCTTTCAAACACCTGCAATAAGGTCTTTTTGTGAACAAATGTCAATTTGACTGTTAAATGATCAATTTTTTTATTGAAATGTTAGTTTTACGCTTATTTTAATCTAATATAAATAGCATTGGAAGTCTAACATTTAAACTTTATGACGATGAGGTCCTGATTCTTTGATTTCTAGTACTTGAGATTTCAAACCTTTCAAACACCTGCGTCTAAAGTCCTTTTGTAGTGGAAAACGTCAGTTTGATCTATAAAATATTAAAATTTAAGTAAAATGATTAGCTTACCCATTTTTTATTTTTAATTAAATAAAAATGAAAAGAAAATGAAGAAACAAAACGAAAAAAATAATCATCTTCATTAATTCCAAACAACTCACCCAACCCCAGTAGCAACGACACTATCGACATTCGGCAGCACCCACCGAAAAATGAACTAACTAGTACTTGAGAACCCACGCACCTCTCAATCCCATTCATTTCTGTCGATCATCAACCATCTCCAAACTCCTGAAAACCCACGCCATATGCAGGGAAAAAAAAAACCAATCGCAGCCAAATCCAAATCCAAATCCAAATCCAAAATCTTAAATCTACTCCTGGCCGACATCAAACTTATGAACAAAAAATAAAAATAAATCTCCGATGGTGCTTGGTTGCTGAATTTGAGTTTTGAAGTTGGAAAATAGAAGTACTATTTTGTGATGTAATGATTATTGATTTTTATTTCTAAATTGTTAAACAAATTATTGGTTTGAATGAGTGGGGATGATTCTTTCTTTATTATTATATTTGTTTCCTTTTAACGGTCAAATTAACATTTTTCAACACAAATGACCTCAAGCACATACTTTTGAATAGTTTGGGTTCCTTGGTGCTAAAAATTAAAGTTTCGGGACCTTATTGTCTCAAATTTTAGAGGTTAGGGAATCTTAATGATATTTACCCTAAATTAAAATAAGGGAAAAATTGTGATTTAAAAAAAATTGACTATTTAACATACGTTTTCCATTACAAAAGGGCCTTAGACGCAAACGTTTTAAAGGTTTGGGATTCTGGTTACTAGAAATCAAACGTTCGAGACCCGGTGATCATAAAGTTCAAAGATTCGGGATTTCCAGTGCTATTTATCCTAATAGTAAAGTGGTGACTTTTTTTTAATACCAATGGGCTTTTGAACATTTGGACCAGAATTAGAATGCTCATCTGATTTTCGCAATGGCAGCTGCACTGGATGGGCTTCTGGGCTTCATAAAACATTGTAGACCATATTTGAGGGAGAGAATTCTAGATATAGATTATAAACTAGTTTTTCAACTAATTTATTTGACCAAGAACGATTAACAATGTTATACTGTGAAGACAAATATTTTAATCAAATAAACTAGTTTATAAACTACACCAAACGGGTATTGAATTGGAGCCACTACTTTGAGTTTCTTAATATTTTTTTTTTTTTTTTACTAATATACAATTCTCTCTATAAAATTTTTTCAATTCTCTCTTTTTATGCACGAATTAATTTTGATCTGCCTAAGCATCTTCATTAAACTATACAAAGTTGACAAAAATTTCTAGTCCATTTAAACACACTCTCTTACTTTTGCACCAATTTCTAGTCCATTTAAACACACTCTCTTACTTTTGCACCAATTTCTAAACATCTAACATTCTTGTCAAATTAGACAAATTTGACGTGAATTTATAGTCCATTTAGGCATTCTTTTTCTTTCTTTTTTGCATAAATTTCAAAACTTTTAGGTATTCTAGTTAAGCTAAGCAAAATTGATAGAGTTTATAGTTTTCACATTGATGAGAAAAATAAAATTGACTAGTTAGAAAAATTCTCAAACTTGCAATAGACTTGAAATGTTTTTTTTTTCCCTTATCAATTGTTGTTATATATATTTTTTGTAAATTGTCGCTTCTTCTTATTTTTCAAGTGCACGTAATTAGCTTCTCGTGTCATCTTGGCTTGTTTGGGAGTAATTAAATCGATGTTTGAAAGCATTGTTGCATTGCCTTAATACTAGCATTGACCTATCAAGTTATGCTTTGGAGCTGGATAAGATAGAGCTCTTATGATTTCTGTTAGATGCGGATGATAAATTCAATCAAAATGGTATTCAAAAGTGATGCCACACAATCATATAATTCTGGGTATAACAGACACTTCATTAATTTGCTGAGAAAAAAAGTGAGGTCAAGGGGTAAATAAATTGTGGGCAGATGTTGAGTTTGAATTATTTCCACAGCAGGCAGCAAGCATGTGCATTTCAATTTTCCAGCTCATTCTTAAACATTTACATCCCCCATTATTGCTTTTGTTAACTTCGCCTTTTCCTTTATTTTTTTCCTCTCTACGGCTCTACATGTTTTCTTGTGGGCCCCCCTCCACATGCTGCCTGAATTTTTATTTTTCCCGTCCTTTTTCACCCGAGTGTAAATTTTTTTTTTTTTTTTTGGCTCGTCTTACATTAATGCAGGTTAGATAATATAAATAATAGTTTATTTCTTCCCGCGTTTCTCAAAAAATAAGTGTGCACTATGTGAGAAAATAGTATGTTCAATTGAACTCACACTTTCTCTTATTTCAATTATCTTAATTTTTTATAAGTAGGTAATATAAGTGAGTAAGAGATCAAGACTCGACTCTATTATAATTTATACATTGGTGCAACTAGTGGTATCTTATGGGGGAACCACTTTCTCTTATTTTTGCTGGAACAATTCAATTTTTTCCCAAATTTGTGGTTAATCAATAGTAGTTAAAACTTATATTTGATTACTATTCTATAGTTTGGTTCCAACCCATGTAACACTAGTAAATTACTTCTCTTTTTTAATTTCTGCATGTAAATTAAATATTATACTCCCTCAGTCCCAAATATATAAGCGGATTAAATTTTTCACACGGATTAAAAATGTTATTGAAAAAGTAAATTTTACCAATAGTTTTCCTAATTTAATCTTATTTAATGAGTATTATTTAAAAATAATAATTATTAAAATGTTGTTGGAATTATGTGTGGAAACCAGAAACCAAAACTTGTAATGTGTGGGAAACCATTAAATATTTGAAGTTATCTCCACTAAATTTCAAAATATTCAAGTTTTCAAACATTGAATAATAAATATGAGTAAATTATGAATGTACAATTTCAAGATTAAGATGGAAAAAATGATTATAAATAAGCAAATTAAATAAGAGTATTTTAGTAAAGGAACAAAAAAAAAAAAAATATCTCAAAAAATAAACAAGTCTATATATTTGGGACAAAAAAAAAAAAGAAATGTAGCATATACATTTGAGACGGAGGGAATATTAAACAAGTAAAGTTTCTAGACTATGCCAAAATTAATAATCTATAATATTCTAATTGGTATCAATGAAACAAAAAAAATAATACTCCTACAAGCCCTCAAAGTATGCCTACGAGTTCTAACTTCTAAGCTACCTCTCTAATTTGATTATTTGAAGAACATCCAAGAAAATGGAACTTAAATTCAAAGCTATTTCAATATATAGACAAATAAAGAAGTTGCTTGACTACATATTTAGTCGAAACTCTCAAATTTTAACAATATAATTCCGAATAATTTTACTAGAATCTATGAGTCAAAATTTTATGTCGATTATAATTAAAATTATTATTTTAATAAATTTGATTTATAGATAGAAATTAGGTCGCTAAATAAAATAATAATGAAAATAAATATTACCGACATAAAATTCTGTAGGTAATAATAAAAAATAAAATAAAATTAATAACGAAGTTTTTCGTCGGTGATAATTGAAAAAATATCTTAATAAATATAATTTATAGATAAATTTTTGGTTGATAAATAAAATAATAAAAATGTAAGAAATACTTTTATAAATTTCTGTTGGTAATAGATAATAATTTAAGATTATAAACATTTTTTAATTTATTAATATCAAAAACATAACTATTTTAATACATTTAATTTGTCGATTGAAATTTCATCAATAAATAAAATAATATGAAAATCAAAATACTAGAGGAAAATTCTTTCAAAAATATACTAACAGTTAAGAAATAACTTACTCACAATAATATTATGAATAAATACAAAATATACTTATGAGTAGATAACTTATAAAAGGAATAAAGAGTTACGAAAATAATGAATCGTCAATGATTGTCAATCACGAACATCAATACTATCGGATTTCACATACATAGTTACTAACGAAGGTTCTTGTCAATCACGAACATCAATAATATCAGTAATTTTGTCTAAATCACTGACATATATTGATTTCCATCAAATGTAAATTGCATTTCTACCATATAATATAGGCATTATCCACTTGTTTGTTTTATTTTATGCAGTCTTTTAATATTTCTTATAATTTAATAAATAAATATACAATAAAATTTTAATTAAGAAATACAACATAAAAGTGTTTACGGTTTGTTGATGTACACTAAATCTTTTCTCCATAACCGCACATTCATATTCTAATTTCTCAAAATAATTGAAAGCTCCTGAATGGCCTCTAAAATTGCAAAATCTGTCTTGTGAGTAAATAGTTACCCAAGAAAACTCTATCTAACAAGAACCTCAATTTTTGCCAAAAAATTAATATTACCAGAAACTTTTAAACCAATTACATTGAAGCTACAATTTAAAACTCCTATACATATTTATACAATGGAGTGGAGATGATAATTGATAATATCTATTATACATTTTTTTATTTTTGTCAAGTCAACATATCAAAAATATATCCGATAAAAAACAACATATATAAAAATATCTAATAACATTCTTTATAGTTTATACACTAGAAATTATATCGGAACATAATAAATTCTCAATTTATCTCAAAAATAAAAATTCAAATTCAAATGGTGGGCTTTATCTATTCAACGAAAAAGGTACACATGCCCCCACACGCCTAAATCTAATCCTTAAATTGAATCCCATGGAGTCCTCCATAAATATCCATCCCCGAAAGTAAAATCTCCAAAATTCTCATAATTCATCTCACAAACACTGCCCATTAATTTATGGGAAATTGGTGCAAAAGGTCCCTAACTTTTGTTCTTAGTATGGAAATGGTCCCTAACTTTTGTTTTTTAGCACATCAATCCTTAACCTATGTATTTTAGTGCACAATTGATCCTTATTTAGTAAAAGACAAAAATACCCTTAACTATAATTAAAGAAAGTTGTAATTGGATTTGTAACCTTTGTAAAATGTGCGAATAAGTCCGATACATTTATTAAATAATATTTAATTTAACATATTAAATATATAATTTAACAGATTAAATATATCACTATAGTCGTGTCGATTAAATTTTTCATAAAAGAAAAATGTAAAATTATTGCGCTTTATGTATATGTAATTACTACGTGATGTGAAAAATATGAATAAAAATTAAGTTAAATAGATAACAAAATGGCGTATATAATTTTATGACATTGAATCAATCTTAGTATGTTTTTTAACATAAAAATACTAACAAAAATTAATTTACACATTATATGTTCTTTATTTTTAAACGATAAATTAAAATATGAAGAACACAATTTGAACTCTAATATTTATAGTTAATAAACGAATAACTCAATTAAATAAAAATATTTGAGAATAAAATTTGTGACAAAGTTATTATTTTTTATGTTATAACGATAAAATTAAAGTTTAAATTTTAAATAATACCATTACTTAATAATAATAAAATAATTTTAATTAATACGCTTGTTAATAATTATGAGCTTAAATTTTAGTTATTTCATAATAGTTTGTAAAATATACAAAATAATTTAATATATTATCAATTTGTTAGTTTCTTTTAAAAGAAAAAATAAAAGTATGGGACCCATTTGCACTTTTTACAGATTTTAAGAATCTAATTAAAAAATTTTTAAATTAAAAATAAAGGTATATTTGTCTTTTTTATCAAATAAGGACCAATTACGTATTAAAATACATAAGTTATGGACTTTTGTGCTGAAAAACAAAGACTAGAGACCATTTCCATACTAAGGGAAAATATTAGGGACCATTTGCACCAATTTCCCTTAATTTATTTAAACCCAAGGGTCCCACGCATAATTTCCTCTCCGTGTGGACCCCTTTTGAATAAAGAAATAACGATCCACGTTACAACTTATCCCATGAAAACCACGGCCATTAGGCCCACTACTTTTCCACATGCCATGCCACGTACTTGACCAAATTCCATTTCACCATAGGTCCTCTTAGTTCTTGAAATTATAACAATCTCCTCTTCAATTTTGTGGAATTACCATACTTTTATTTAATATTTGTTGCATCTCATTTACACTCCTTCACTCAATCCTTTTGTTAAGGGGAAAGTCTCAAAGGCGAAACCTCTCCACCTGTGTCAGATGCCCCTTGACCAGGCGGGTTGTAAATCGAAGGATATGCACGAGTGGCAGAGACCTGAGGGAGAGAGCCAACAGGCCAACCCCCAGACCAGACCCCCACAATATTTCAGTGAAAATCTGCCCCACACGAGAATCGAACCTGCGTTGCCGGAGGATTTCTCCCCACGTCGCCTCAAACCTTACCAACTCGCCTATACCCCTGGGGGCTCCTTCACTCAATCCTTATACTCTTCAAAGATTGATTAGTTCATTTATACTTACCCAGATGTAATTATAATTTATTGACCTATGGTAATAGATTGCTTTTGCTTTTACAAAAGAATGACACCAACTAATTTTTTTTAATTATATATTTCAATTGATGTTAAAACTGCATTTGATGTGAAATGAAAATGATTTCGATTTTTGATAATTCTGTTAAGAGACATCCTTTGCTTTCAAATTTTGGCCACCCAGGTCCTTACCAAAATACTTGGAACTATTAATTCAAATCTTTTTTTATTTTACAACATTTTACTTGTGGAGAATTTGGTACGTTGAATCAAGACATAATTAATGAATAAAGATATATGATAAAATTGGTCTAGTTTTTTAGTATTGTTCAATTTTATGTAAAAATATACGATACACGTTTTATATCGAGTACGTAAATAGTGAATCAAGAATAATATATGTTGACAAAACATGCATTTGCAAAAGGCTTATGTTAATTTCTGGCTGCATATCTTTAGTGGGATAATGTTAAGATAATAAAAAGATTTCATGTTTTGATCGAGGAGGGATACATGAAATCAAATTATTTGGAATAATAAATAGTAAATAAGGTTTTTGTAATTCTACAATATTGAGGAGATTGTCGAAATTAAAAAAAAAAAAAAACTAGGAGGACTAATTGTGAAAAGGACTTTGGTCAAGTGACGTGGCGATGCATGTGGAAAAGTGATGTTGTAACATGGATCCTTACTTTTTCAAGTGACTGAAAGGGGGTCCACACGGAGAGGAAATTAAGCGCGGGATAGGACCCTTGGACTTAATTGGATTCATTGGCAGTTTTCATGGGACGATACGATTATATATAAAATTAGAAAAATTTGAATTTGAGTGGGATTATGAAAATTTTGGATATATCCTTTCTATGAATGTATATTTTATATGGAGAGCATTATGGAATTCAATTTAAGGATTAAGTTTGTGGGGTGTGGGGGGGGGGGGGGGGAGGGGGGGGACAAGTGTATAAAGTATTGATTTAGGAGCCCTGAAAAAAAAAAATTTGAACAAAATTTTGAATATACTTTATTCTATCAATAACACTTCATTTTTGAATGTTGAAAGTTTCGACATAAAATGATGGTGACGTCATTACTACACTGACTTAAAATAATTGAAAAAAATTATTAATAATAGAATTATCAATTGTCATGTCCAAATTATTAAAAATGTTACGAGATTTGTTATAAATTAAATTATGTGTCAAAGATTTATAAGTTTTATCATATTTCCATCTCTGTTTTTTTAACAAACGATTCTTCTACAAATAATAATATAAGAATCACATTTTATACTTATATTACATAGAAGTGCGTAATACGCCCACACATTGAGCACATAGACGATCATTTAGTATATTCATGACATATTTGATAGTCATTACTAAATTTAGTATGAATATTAAAAATGACGATATTTTATTTTATTTTTCACTTTAGCATTATTTAGTACTCCATTATAACGTCCTCTTTAGAAAACAAGTCATCACTATATAGAACAAGCCCTCTTTACATGCATGGATTTCATTGTTGCCATTATTTTCATTTGCCTCCACAGATGTGGCTTGCTTTATTTGTTCATTATATTAGCGCATGTTTGATAGTGCTGAAATTATTTTTTTAGGTATTTATATTATAAATTGTTAGTAAATGTGTAAATAAAAAGTGAATTATAAGTTGTGGATTATATGAAATGTGTGGATAAAAATTATGATTGATCAGTTGAAATTATAATTTAAGCATATTCAAACATGTGCTTAGACTATTAATTTTGAGATAATCTTGAAACTTTATTAGTTTAATGTTATATATATTTAATTCACATTTCTTTACCCAATTAAATTACCAAACTAAGTATCTGAACATTATAAATTTTGCTTTTCTTTCTTCATATCCTTGATTGTCAATTTCTTTAATTTGGTCCATGATAGAAAAAGAAAATGTTCTTGAAAGATATTATTACAAAATTGCATGGATCATCCTACCTATATTAAAAGTGTGGACATTTAGTTTTTTATTCAAAATAGTCAACAAAAAATGTTTCCCACCTATTTGGTTTAAAAAAATTTGCAAATTAATTATAAGAATCCAAAAATGAATTCATCCTAATTAAATATGATATTTGTTCACTTTATGAAATAATGATATGTAAATTGTAATTTTAAAAATTAGATTTATGTGAATAAATTCAATATTTTAATATTTTTTATTATTTTTGTAGAGTCTTAATGGAACATGAAATACATATGTAATTCTTGAAAATATGGTATGTGATGTGTAATTTATACTCTTTATACGAAGTACTAGAGAGTTATTCGTAAATTTGCACGTGTAATATTCTCCAAAGTAACGTCAATTAATAGAATTTAAAATACATTTTAAAATCCAAACCAACTTATGTAAAATGAAATCCTATAGGAACTTTATATGAATCGTTACGCTGGGTATATGACTTGATCAAAAAGTGTTTTCAACTTCAAATGCAAATTCCAAGATAATTGTTGCTTGTTTTGTAATTTGATAATACTTGAAATTTTCTTCTGATTGTTTGTCGTTGAAAATATACTATCATTTGAGACATTATTTGGTTTTTTTAGTTATAATTGAATAATATTATCATTTCTAGAACTACATGAGCATGAAATGAAATTTTTTTGTTTATATATAGGTTTTGAAATGCAGCATTTTAGTAATGTCTCAACTTATTGTCATTTTTCTTTTGATTATTAATGTAACTCTAGGGTATTATTTTTTAAAATGATTTGTTTGCAGATTAGCAATACAAACTTTACTTAGTGCTTTAGAAAATTGTATTTAAGATGCCACTTTTTACTCACGTGTGGTTGTGGAATAATTTTAATTGTAATTAATATGTTTATTGACTTGTTTATACTTTTGTAGTCAATTTTTGCTACAATCGCTGACTTGCATAAAAAAAAGCATGCAACTTCACTGGCATGCTTAATTCGCAACTGCAAAGTGATTTATTTACTTTTAGAAATTATGTTGTTTTAAGATTTTTAATCTTGACCATGAAACGACTTGATCAATTAACTTATTGATTATTTCCAGAACTTCATCTAAAGCAAGAAATAAGATTTTTATAAATTTTTTATTTAGTCACTAAATATCGTGATGATCGAATTGGTACACTTACTGAAGAAGCCTAATTTTTCGTTCTTAAAAATCCAAATCTTTAATGATGTAATCTCAATTCAACTCTCTTTATCTTTTATTTAAGTTATTTAAAAAAAAATTGAAATTAATGTGCAGATGTTGTTGTAGATACTTATGCCTAGAGTCTTATTCAAAAGTAAATGTGAAATTTCTTAATGTAAATGCATTCAGTTTTCTTTACGTAATTAAAATATTATAAAGGAATGAACTCAAGCTTCAAGGAGGAATGCAAATTCGGGAAAAATAGTACTTAAGAATAGTGGCTTTTATGAAGTAAATTGAATACAATTTTATCATATGTTTGAGTCATCTACTGTAATAAAATTTAATAAACTAGATTTTAAGTTATAAGCATGTTATTTAGGTTTCAATCGTATTTGTTAATATTTAATTTTTTTCACTTAAATTACTAATATCAAACCAATTTGTAAAAAAAAGATATAATAAATACTATTACATTTTTTATTATCGATACATCATGTGTAATGTATATGCTCACGCTGGTATTATAATAAAAAGAAAAAATGGTAACAGTTCATGAAACAACCAGATATTTATTTTAATAAATTAAAATTAATACTTTTTTTTCCCAGCTTTAAGTGAAAATTTTTAGTGTTTGTCATGGTCTCATTGAGGGGATATATTCATGGACTTTTCTTGACTTACTATTTTCTTTAAAGCAATATTCTAAATAGTGAGTCTAGATGCGACCTACACACCACGTTTAAGTCATAGATGTGCAATTAAGACCAACTGTATTTATTAACTCAATAGTCAATGATGCGCACTTTTTTTTTTTTTTTTTTAAATTTTCTTTTCATCTTTTTTTTTTTTTTTTTTTTAATATTTAAAATGATATAATTAAGAAAGCATTTTTCACGCATTGCCATCGCTTAAACTTGAAAACTTGAAATTTCGTCTTTATATTTAGCCACGTTTTACATTTTCTAGAACTCTACTTTTAAGCGAAATATTTGTAATTTTATAGACTAGGGGAGTGCTTTCTACAATTTTGAAAAATTTGGGACATTACAGTAATTTGTCTTTTATAAGTAGTAGCGGTCTAATTAAAAATCAACCTACGAAAACCTAGTCAAGTTCTTGTTGTTCTCATTCTTCTGAGAGAATGGAGAAGCAGAAATCAAACATGAACAACATAAAAGTGAAATTGATGTGCAGTTATGGTGGAAAGATTCAACCTAGGCCAACGGACAATCAACTCTCCTACATCGGCGGCGACATCAAAATCCTCACCGTCGATAGAAACATTAAGTTCTCCGAAATGACAGCCAAAATAAATTCCCTCTGCAACATCAATAACAATTCCGAGGTTTGCATAAAGTACCAGTTGCCCGGAGAGGATCTTGACTCCTTGGTCTCATTAATTAACGATGAAGACGTCGAGCACATGATGGTGGAGTACGACCAAATGCTCAGGATTTCAACCAAGCCCGCCCGAATTAGGCTTTTCATCTTCGATATTTCAAGTCCTGGAATCCCTCCCGCTAATTCGGGTAAGAAAAAGTCGGGTCCGGGCGCCCCTATGAACCCGGATTATTTATTTGGGTTTGATAAGGAGTATCAGCCAAGTATTGGACCTCCGATAGATCTTCTGCAGATTCCGGGTATGGTTCTGCCCGAGAATTTCGGGGTGGATGCTGGTGACGGAATTGAGGTGAATAGAGAAAATTCTCTTAGCCACATGACTGATATGGTTAATAATGTGAGTATGAATGTGAATTCTGCGGCTGCGGCGGTGTATCGGATACCGGTGGTGGCTGATGGAGGAGTATACAAAGCTGGACAGTATGGATACGGAGTGGTGCCGGGTGCGGTCAATTCAAACGGGGAGCAGCCGCTATATAATTTTGTTGCACTGAAGCCATCGGTTGCGAAGCGTACAATGGGAAATGGTCACGAGATGAAGGTTAATCAACGTAATATTTGATTCTTGCTTGGTGATTATATTGATCACAGTTTTTATTTGTTGTCATATTGTAAATACATAGTAATTAAAATATATTTTTGATAAATACTTCACAATTTATTTACAAATATTACCCTAGTTCAATGGTTGCAAGTTTCAAATTCATGCTCGTTGCCTTATGTTACTGGCCATGGTTGCTACCCTGGCTCGAGTCCTGGTTCGGGTTGAGCTCGAGTCGCATTTTAATGAACCTTATCTTATCTGGCTACATCCCTGCCAGATTTCTGGGAAAGAAGGTGGAAGTATCAAATATTTTGGCTACATTTTTTAACACAGGAGTCTTTAGAGAGAGATTTTCATCATGAGAGTGGGAAAAAAATGTTTATGTAAAGATAAATATTTAGTAGTGTGGTTATTTATGTCATTTTACATAAGTTCCTAGTGTAAGTAAAAAATATGGTGTTAATATAGTTACTTTTTTATTTTGGTAAATCCCTTTTTGCAGTAAATACTAAATAGTATATGTTAGTAGTAAATATTGCGGTCGTTTATTTCGTTTTGATTTTTCCCATTTGTGTAAAATATATTTAAACTCTAGAGTCTGTAGAATCATTGACATGTTGAACTAAATATATATAAAAACTGATATCTTGTTTCAAATATTGCTGCTTTTTAGTTATATTTTATTATGTTTAGATGAGTATATATATCCATGTAATTTATTTATTATAAATAAATATAGATATCATTGTCATTTGATTATACTTTTGAACAGCAAGTATTTAATGTCAGGAGTTAATCTTTGACCTATTTGATGTGTTGGAGTGAACATATGAAAATTAATATATATTTTCAAATATTTATCGTTTTTAGTTCTATTTAATTAAATTATGAGAATGATTTTTAGTTTACAATTAAATATATTAATTCATGTTTGAATATGGTCTATCTATATTTATTATTTATTAATTTTATATATTGTAGTAATCAACAATAGGATTAGGCGGGGTTTGGGTTTTGATCCAGCTTGTAAATAGAATTTTCCATTGTATCTGAATTATTGAATAACCTTTTCTGGGTACTAAGATTCAATTCAACGTAAATATTGCGGCTACTAGAATGTTAATTGGTGGATATTAATATAAATTAATAGTGTCCTTTTCGTAGAATTAATATAAACCTTATTTATAGTATTTCAAATAATTTGACGTGTATCCCTTTCTTTTATCTTGACTTTACCCCCACTAAAAATATTCAGCCTCAAAGTAGAGCAACATAAGCAATTACGTATTTTTGTGTCAACAATATTCTTCTTGCATTACCATTCACACTCTTCAACTCATTACATAATTTATTATATATTTAATATGTTAAACTAAATAACATTGAACAATATAACTAACAAATTATATTATATATTTAATATTTTTTAATCACTTCTTATTCAATACACTAAACATTTTCTATAAGTAACAAACTACGTAATAGAAAAAACGGAATTGAAGGGACAAGAGATTCTTGCCCATATGTCAGCATGTGGACAGTTGATGTAAAAAGTTTTCTACCCACCTGTGAACAGGAGATCATGACTCACAGAAAAAAATTCAAATTAGGACTTCCACACCAGGGTGGTCCAAGATTTTTTATTTTTTAAATAAAGTTGTTGGTAATAGAAATCAATAGGTGAACCGAGACATCCTAACTATGTTGGCACTTTCGTGGCATCTTAATCATCTACCCATTTCAATGTATCACTAAAATTACAAAAAAAAAAATTACATAATAATTTAGTTCAAGAACAAATCAACCCAAGCAAAGCTACAAGCCTCATCAAAAATAAAAGAACAACAAAATAGAAGAGGAGTCCACTAAGTGTAGGGGTAACAATGTTGGGAGCTCTAGACGTCAAACATTTTACTATCGGTTAATCCGTTCTGTAGATATGAGTAATAACAAAATCCATACGTGAAAGCCATCTCAAACATCTATCCCAATCTGAAAGCCAACGCCATGAAACTTTACTAGACCTGGAAAATAGAATGACCTCCAAATATGCAAAATCACTCTCCAACCACAAGTCCAAAGATAATCAATTGCATGGTTGGCAACTACCAACTTAGCCTTGAAAGTATAACATACTTCAAATGGGATAACAACATCACCTTAAAAACGACTCTGCAGCTGTGAAATACTCTTCCACAACCAACAAGATCCGAACTACCAAAAGCCGCCCCATCCGTGTTAACCTTAAGCCAACCCGATGGAGGAGGCACTCGATAACCTCCAAAATACGGGGAGCTCTAGAAGGACGACTAGAAACCCTGAGCATATGAAGATTCATAAATTCATCCGTCAAAAATATCTTATCCTCAAAGGTAGCTTAGTTCGAGATAAACTACTCCACCAAGTAAATTGAAACAATAGATTCCTGCCAAAGAGCTTTCAACTGCGTGCTCAGAGATACCTTCATCTCCTCACGCCAAAGCTCCAAAATAGAGCCCTCTATCTTAATACAATGCTTAAACACAAAGGACACCGCATCCCACAACCCTATAGCAAAGGTACCCTCCTAAAATATATATGTGTCGAATCAAAGACTCCTCTGCAGTGCAACATGAACGACAGGGAGAAGACAATAAAACCACGTGTCTGTAACGCAGAATCAATTGGAAGCTTAACATACAACAATCACCAGGAGATATATAGGGGGAGGAATAAATCATAAATGCCGCCCAAAACTTCCAGCCTCCGAGAGAGAGGCGTAGCCACACGCACAGGAAACTGATCTCCATCCAGAGAACAAGTCCAAACCAATAAATATGTATCTGAGGTCACCACCACTCTCTCAATATCCACAGTAAGTGTCAGGACTCAGGTGGTATAAGGGAAAAGGCCTGGGAAAGGTCCTGGTCCATCCACATATATTTGAATAAAAAGTAAAAAATGGAAAACCAATATTTAAACGAAAGCAAAGTTGTCTAACATCAAATCGTTTACATTTCACGAAAAATGGCATGTTTTAATACGATGGAAAAACAACAATTGATATAAAAACTATTTATATTAAAGAAATCTCTGACTAGAATACATTTTGATTTCTGAAAACATACACATCGATGTCATCAATCTACAAATTTTTGACTACTAAATATATAAGTATTTGCAGAATTAACAAGTTATATTAAAGGAGCACAAATCTACTGTCCCAATTGTGTCTCTTTAACTGTTCCACCAATAGAAAATATACACATTATCAAATAAATACAAGTTAATTTTAACAATAAGGGTGAACAATTAACTTGTATTTATTTGATAATGTGTACATTTTCTATTAATAGAACAACAAAAAAGACACAATTAAGACAACACATCTTGATTCCTATTGAAGTATGTTAAAACTTTTGTGTTTTCTCCAAGTCATTAATACATGTATATCAACCATTGGTTTTTTAACTCTTAATCCTGTACTAATGCTAACAATATGACGACACTATATGAAATTTGAATACATAAATTTATGTTGGGCATAACTAGTAGAGTTGGGTTAAGCCAGGCCGGTCCACCAGAACAGAGCCACATTTGAAATTGGACTGGGCTAGCCCAGCTCATTTTGTGCGAATCAAAAATATGATGGCCCATTCCAATCTATCGGGCCAATCCGGTCTTAATTTTATTTTAGACAATATATATTTTAAGATTTTTAAAGAGATTAATTTATAAAATTGAGACTTTCATGTATTAGTCATAAACATCAATTTTCTTTCAAAATAATAATAATTTTTTGGTTAATTGTAAACTATTTATTGACACATATTTTTAAAAATATAAACAGTAAAGGGTAAATTCAGGGCCAGTAACTGTTTGGGCGCTTATGGGCTCAAAAGTCACATGCTCAAAACTTAATTCAATTAAAGTCATATTTTAGAGTTAAAAGACCAACATACCCTTAATTGTAAAAAACGCTAATTGTAATACTATTTTGTTGTGATACTATTAAGCCTATGAATGATTGTCAGTTCTTCTTTCTTCATCTTGGCATTGCTCTGAAGTATGTGTTTGTTTTTAAAGGACCCAGATACCTTGAAAGAGCTTTAATTTGCAGCAAAATGATGTACATTTATCTATGATACTGTTTTAGAGAATTTGTGATACTGTTTTGACAACAAAAATTAAAGATTGTCATTTTAAGCTAAAGAGACGACTTCAAACGGGTAAAATCCATCACACACAGTTGCAAAACCACTGGTCTTGACCGTCTCGTCGAGACCATTCCGAAAACATATTATAATAAAAATTCTGAGCACGTGTGCAAATTCTATATTCATTTATATTATGATACTGTTTTGCATAATATAATATCAAACAACACACATGACTATGATACCATGATTTTATCTTTGATACTGTTTAATTAGTCATGTGTGTTGTTTGATACTGTATTATACAAAACAGTATCATGAATTAAAACAGTATTAAATTATATTAATGCACATTACCTAAACAAAACATTATCATAGATTAAAACAGTATCATAGACAAAATTAAAACATTCAAACAGTATCACATGTTCAAACCTTGCCATTATTAAACAGTATCAAAGATAAAAGTACGGTATCATAAATAAAACTCATTCCACATAAATTCAAACAATATCATAGATTAAAACAGTATCAAACAATATCTGTGATACTGTTTTCTATAATACAGTATCAAACAACACACATGACTAACAATGTTTTCTGAGATATTGTTTTTCTATAATACAGTATCAAATATCATGTTCTCTTTTAACAATGAGATCTTCTTGCCACTTCCTCAGCCCAAAGTCATAACTTTGGAGGACGTCATGCTCTCTTTTAATTCTCTTTTTGCAACAGTGATCATTTACTAGCAAATGTCCAGGATAGTTATATAACTGAATAATTTTCTTACCTTGTTGTGCTTTCTCTTCACTAGCAAATATTCAGGATGCCAATTGTTCCACAATATATATCCAGGACAGTAATGCATCTGAATCAAGCACGACATTTTTGTTCTTATAGCAGACGCAAAATGGAGGTTCTGAAAATTAGTTGCCTCATATTTTGACTTTTCTTCCAACATCTTGATTGCATCATTTAAATCCAATAATTTCTAAAAACAATTAAGAAACATCTCAACCCAATCATTATCCACTCTATCGGGTATAAACGACTTCAATATCAGGTATAAACGACTGCAGATGGCCCAGATTTTACTATAGGAAATTAAAAAGTAACACTGCGCCGTAGAAGCACTTGCCAGAGGTCGCTGGAGGTCGCCGGAGGTGTAGGAGGTTATCGCCGGAGATTGTCGTCGGAGGTGGAGGAGGTTTGTGGAATTGGAAGATTGTGCCAATGGAAAATATAGTTAAAATGGGTGATTTTGGAATTAATTTAAAATAATGACGTAAAGTATGATTTAATCACAATTTTAAAAAAAGTTTTGACTTAATTTGAAACAAGTCATGTGTAGATGACTTATTGGCAATTTTCCCAACAGTAAAAACATGCTAGTCTTATTGCTTTGAAATATAAGCACGTTCGACTTAAATTAAAAAGTTTACTTATAAGTAAATTTAAAATAAATAATTTACTTGTCACACCAAATATTATTTGAATTGAAACTAAATTTTAATTGAATCTAAACAATTTTATGTTGGAACTTGGGATTCTTGGACTAATGTTTCAAAAAAAGACAATTTAAGTTGGAAACATGGGCTTATGTCGTTTTAGATTGATATTATTTAGATTATGTATTTGGGATATCCACAAAATGAGTTATTAATGTTAAGGCCGCTTTGGCTAAATGAATTTGTCAAACAACATGAATCGCAAAAGCAACTAACTTATACAATTTAAGTTTAAAAAGTAGGAAAATTGGCCCAAATGGTCCATAATGTATGACATTAGTACACAAATGGTCCATAACCTTTTATTTTTGGTGGAATGGTCTCTAACATATCCATTTAGGTGTGCAATTGGTTATTTTCGATGGATTCTGTTAAAAACCTATAATTTAGGTGTGCAAATGGTCCATCTCATTTTTTTTTGTCTTTATTAGTGGAGATAAAATTGTTAAGTTATTTTTTTTTTTTTTTTTTTTAATTGGCGCAAAAGGTAAAAACCTTTATCTTTGTTTTTTGGCGCAATTGGTCACTAACTATTCAAACTTCAAATCTCAAGAAAAACACGAAAAAGCTCACAACTCAGACCTAACTATCCAAACTTTAGATCTCAAATTCTAAAATCCTAGATACCCATATTTCAAAGACTCCAAAACCCAAAATTGAGAACTTTCGGATGCTCAACTTCAAAATCCTCATAATTAACTGCTGGCTAGCAATGACTGTGTAATTACCAACTTTTGTTTACCGGTCATAATCTGATTACTTTTAATTACCAATTTTTTTAATAAATTAGTTTTGGTGGATTTCTTTTGCTTTCTCTATTTCTCTGCCTTCTCGATTTTTTTGGTGGTTTCGTTTTTTCAATTAATTGGGTAGTAATGGTTTGGTTGTAATTAATTATTTTTTCTTCTCGATGCCGCTGGTTCTCGAGACAAAAAAAAAAAAGGGTCGAATAGCAAGCTGTTGTTCGACGTTGAAAGGTAGTGGCCGCAGGTGTTAGACACCGATGCGACCTCTACCAGCAATCTGACGACAGCGTGTGATTTTGGAAATTTTCAGCGTGTTCTTTTCTTTTTCTGCGCTTTCTGTTGAATGTTGGTGATGGGGGCTCTTGTGCAATTTTAGAAATTGAATAAAAAGCCCACAATTTTAAAAGAAATAAAGGGGGAGATTATGCAATTTTTGAAATTGCATGAGAAGACCCGTTATTTAAAATAAAAGTAGGGGTCTTTTGTACAATTTCAAAAAAACTGCGTTATAGTTTTAATTTGGTGAAATAATTGTCTGTTTATGTATTATCGTACTTTGTAACTACATATAAGAACTTTATATTGTACAAATACAAGTACTATAGAAATTGAACTTTTTATTTGTGACAAAATAAAATTTATTTTTCTTTTTATGTTGTAATGATAAAATTAAAGTTTGAATTTTAAATAATATGGTTATTTAATAATGATAAATATAATTTTAATTAGCACATTTGTTAATAATTATGAGCTTAAATTTTAGTTATTTTTATAATAATAGTTCATAAAATATACAAAATAATTTAATATATTATCAATTTGTTAGTTTCTTTTAATTTTTAATAAAAAAATTAAAATATCGGACTCATTATCACTTTTTGCAAAGGTTAGGAATCTAATTACAAATTTCTTTAATTAAAACTAAGGATATTTTTGAATTTTTCATCAAATAAGGACCAATTGTGCCAAAAAACAAAGGTAAATGTTAGAGACCATTTGCGCCAATTGAAAGAAAGAAATAAAATGTAACTTGACAATTTTACCCTCACTAACAAAAACAAAAAAAATGAAAGGGACCATTTGCGCATATAAATGATAGATTTTTAATGAATTTTTAACGGAATCCGTAAAAAAGAACCAATTGTGCACATATATGGATAGGTTGTGGACCATTCTGTCAAAAATAAAAGGTTAGAGACCATTTGCGCACTAATATCATACGTTGGGACCATTTGTGCCAATTTTCCTTAAAAAACATCTTTTAAGTAGAGTATACTAAAATAACCTTATTTTATAACATTTGTTAATAGACCATATGTTAACAAATGGTCTGTTAAGAGACCCTTAACAAGTCTCGGGTATGTTAACATGTGTTTACACTTCTTAACAGACTATGAGTCTGTTAATGTGAATTTATACAATTATAATTGATTTTTTCAATTAATTTACTTCAAATAAATTCAGATTTGCAGAAATTTAAAGTAAAAACCATAATTTATATTCAAATTTATATATATATATATATATATATATATATATATATATATATATATATATATTCATGATTTATACTACAAAATTCACAATTTTTACTGTGAATTAAATGAATAAGATAGAAAATGATGAATTTCTAATTTGAAATGAAATTTCTTACATAAATGAAATTGGTTGGATTCTAACATTAAAATGTATTAGATTTTAACTTTGAAATCTTCTATTTTTCACAGACAAATGAATTCGAAATCGTTTGAAATAATTATAAACGGGGGAGAAGACAGAGTTATATTTGGTATTTTACAAACCAAAATTGGTCAACAGCTATTTTGAAAAATTGATTCGACCATTCAGCACTATTCCCACTTAGTGTTAATGATAAGTGCATTTTGTGCACTTATTAGGACCTTTAAACTAAGCTTTTATTCCATCATTTTATTGAATTATTACTTAATTTTGTGTTTTAATCTTCATATTTCAGTTTTGGACCTGTTTAATAGCAATTGGAGAAGAATGGACCGAAAGAGCAACAACTTGGTGAAATCGACAAGTAAATGGAGTTTTTGAAGTGATTATCAAAAGCCAAACATTGGAGCATGAGGAAGAAGATAAAATCAATAAGTTTAAGGTGTTTTGGAGTGACAATAAAGAGTTGAATCAATGGTTGAGACACCAGAAAGCTAAAGAACTGAATTGAGAAACTACCTACCGACGCATGTGGAGAAATTAGAGCACAACTATTGATATTAAAATCTCCACAAGGCAAATGATATACCATTGGAAAGATAATTGAATTATAAGTCCAACACTTTTTACGGATCTCAATTTGGAGTTTTCTACAAGAAGTTATGGTCATTTGAAAAACAGCCGCCGCAAAGAAAAAATGCTAAACTGCGCGCTCGCCCACGACAAAGCGGGGCGATCGCCCGGAGCCCTTTTTTGGCAGCAGAATGCAAAAGAACATGCCTGCGCGACCGCCCGGGTTTGCACTGGGCGATCGCCCAGTGTATTTTCGGCAGAGAAGGAATTTTATTTCCTTTTTTAGTTCAACTTCACTTAGGAAACCTTTGGGACACGATTTTAATGAATTTTTGGGATCTTCTAGGGCACAATTAGGTAAGTATATATATGAGTTATTAACTCATATCAGGTGGTTCGGTTTTTGTTGAGTTTTGGGGGAAGAGAACATTACAAGACACACAACACGGAAGATCAAGATTCATCTATCCAAGAACGAAGATCAAGATCAAGATCAAGATTTCTTCTCGCTCAAGATTTCTTCGTTCCGGGTTATGAATTCCATAGTTTCTTCTTCTCCTTCTTTTCTTATTATTAGTATGTTAGGCTAGTTTATTTTGTGCTAGGATTACGATGAAGTTTGTAATCTAAATTCTTCCATCTTGAGACTTGATTTTTGGCAATTTATTTCATGATAGTTTTGATTAATTAATTTTGATTTATATGAATCTACAATTACTTGATCAATAATTGTATGATTGTTGTGGTGTGTTTTACTGTCGAAAGATCGAAAGCATGCTAGACGCTATTTTAATTATCTTAAAGTCCGATAGGGGATAGAAATATACCGCTATGCTTTAGGTGATCTTTAATTATCCATAGAAATTTAATGCTTTCATTTGTATTCGCATTCGTCATAGAAATATAGTCGAGTCATGCATATGAATAGGTTTAGCATTATTCGAAAGAAACTGTTGAACAATCTAGGGATATTGATCTTCATAACTGATGTAATTTGTCAAGACCAAGAATCAAGATAGAGGAATTAACGATTATAAATGGATTCGGGATCCTAGTACTCTTCTTTCTCATTTTTAAAGTAATCTTTATTGATCTAATTTTTAGTTATTTGATTTATAATTAGTTCATTGTTTTTAGTTCAAATTCTTATTAGTTCTTAAACACTCAATTTCAAAAGTTCAATAGATTCGGTTAAGGTTATTGTAATTGAACTGAATTATCTAAATCCTCGTGGGATCGATACTTGGACTCAAAATCCATTTTACTACTTGAGCGATCCGTGCACTTGCGGAATTATTTAAGATACAAAATCGCTATCAAGTTTTTGGCGCCGTTGCCGGGGATTTAGTTTTAGTTCTTTTCAGTTATATTAGCACTAATTCGAACTTTATTTAATTAATTTTTTTTATCATTTTATTTTATTTTTTTTAGTTTATTTTAGTTTTCAACTTGTCTTTTTTCAGACCACAACACAAGATGGAAGACTAGGAGATTGATGAAGACAATATGCTAGTTGGAGACTTTTTTACTCCATAGACCATCCAAAGACAATCTAGCATTGATGAGGACAACATGCTGTTTGGAGATTTTCTTGCAATGCAGCATGCCAATATAACGAGATATGAGGCTAATTACGAAGTTGATGAGGACAATATGCTGTTTGGAGATTTTCTTGCAATGCAGCATGCCAATATAGCGAGATATGAGGCTAATTCTGAAATTAATGAGGACAATATGCTTTTTGGAGATTTTCTTGCAATGCAGCATGCCAATATAGCGAGATATGGGGCCACTTCTGATATTGATGAGGACAACATGCTTGTTGGAGAATTTATCACAGATCATCCAAATTTCTCTTGGAATGATAATTACAATAATATCAGATTACAAGGTCCTCAGTTTCAAGAGCCAGAAAAGAGAAATTCACTAGAAGACGTATTTAATAAATTCATGGAGATAGTTGACCGGTGCCTAGGATCTAATAATCAATACATGAACAAGACGGATATCTCTTTTCAAAATCAAGGCGCTTCAATAAAGCATCTCGAGACA
Organism: Forsythia viridissima; assembly: GCA_030279155.1. Classification (NCBI taxonomy): domain Eukaryota; kingdom Viridiplantae; phylum Streptophyta; class Magnoliopsida; order Lamiales; family Oleaceae; genus Forsythia; species Forsythia viridissima. Next base: position 44,814,193 of record CM059038.1, on the reverse strand, counting down.
CAAGTGGATCAGATAGCAATTGCTTTATCACCCAGAGTACCAGATACATTGCCAATTAATGCAGAAGTGAATCCCAATGAAAGTGTTACAGCTGTTACTATCAGACGTGATGTTCAATTACCAGAAATTCATGTGAAGATGCCAGTTGCAAATAAAAAAAATGAACCATCAACTGATGAGGAGCACGTGGAACAGACTGAACAGACAACAGATATTAAAGAGAGTTCATGTACACTACAGGTTATGGAAACCGTTCCTATCAAACCATATGAGCCTCTGATCCCACTTCCTCAGAGATTACATAAGCACGAGTCAGACAAGCAATTCTCCTACTCTTTTATCTCTTCTAAAATTGATTTTGTGATCAAAGTCGACGAAGAAGTTGAAATTTTCGTGGTTGTGTTCGAGCAATGTGCTACACTAAAATCTTATGTTTATGAGGAGCACAAATTCAAAATTTGGAGGATAAACGAAAAATGGTATAAAGTCAATAGATGCAAGCAAAGCAAGTCATCCAAAGCTCTATTCAAAGTGCCATAAAGCAACTAGACAATAAGTCAAGCTAATGACTATAAATAAGCGCTTAATGGGAGGCAACCCATTTTCTAACCCTTTTATTTACTTGCTTTATATGTAGTAGTTTTAATTAGTTTAATTAATTTATTAGTTTTTTTTATTTATTAATTAATGCCCTTATCAAGCCTTCCTATGTCAATTGCAGGATGTCCCCTTTGCAAGGCACATGAGTCCTATCCCACTTCAGTCCACTTCAACCGGACCTTCAACCAGCCAGATCCATCGTCTCCACATCTATCTCCGGGGAGTACCTGACTTTTTCCTTTCTCTATTTGCTTTATTTTGCTATTACATTGGAGACAATGTAATGTTTTAGTTTGGGGGTGGGTTAAGTATCAGGATACTTAAGTATTTTGAGTTTGCTTATTTTTTCGGGTTCCAAAAAAAAAAAAAAAAAAAAAATTTCTTTCATAGTTATTGTTGAATATCTTGCTGCCAATGATGAAATTTGTTTGAAGTTAAGTACATTCTTAGTTAGAATATTAGACAACACTTTAATTCATGCTTCTACCTGAACACTTATCCATGTTAGACTAGATTTGAAGCACGTAGCCACTGTTGACTTATCATTTATTGAAAACATGACTTGAGTGTATGTGTTGATATTATTGACTTAGATCATTGTGAAAAATTCCGTTCCTAAATTTTTAGACTAGTAACCAAACTGTTTGAGAACAGTTTGGGGGTGTTAAAGTACTACTTGTGTTTTGAGAATTTTGATGGTTTTGACTTTCTGAGTCTCATCTTTGGTTGAATAGGTTATAGTAAAGGAATCTAAACCGAGCACTACTTACTGCTGAATAAATAAAATAAAATATCTGACTCGAGCAATTAAGCCTGTTAGGGTATTTTAAAATCTGGTGCCCTAAAGTCATCTGACTTGGGAGTCATCGGCCCAAAGCTCGTTACATGAGTCCAAAAAAAAAAAAAAATAAAAAAAATAAAAAAAAATTTGTACATCTTTACGTCTCTTATAGCCTGTGGGACTCGAGCAATTAAGCCTGTTAAGGTATTTCAAAACCTGGTGCCCTATGGTCATCTGACTTGGGAGTCATCGGCCCAAAGCTCGCTACAAGGGTCACATAGAAAGCTAGTATGAGAGAAGTATTGCACAAGATGTAAGATCATTTATATGAGTAAAATAAATAAAAAGTGCTAAAGGTGCTCGGTAAGGATTGCTAGATTAAAACCTAAGAGACTGAAGATGAGAATTTAGAAATCATTCACCACCCTAGTTCTGAGAATACAAGTTCTAATTTTACCACTTTATTTGAAAAAAGCTTTGTGTTGATCAATAGGAACCAAATGTGCTAGAACACCTCGGGATTGGAGAGAAAAATATAAGAAGTGTATAATTTACGAGAGGTGTAAGGAATAAATGACTACAAAGGGTTCGGGATTGTAAAAGTATCAACAACACAATATTGGTCGTGGTATAGTACATGTGTAAGTTCAATTTTTGGCTAATCACACACTTACCAAAAGTCAAGCATTGGATAAGTGAAAATTTCTTTGTGTTGTTTGATCTCTTTCTAAACGTGTACTTTATTTTTCAAACTTGAGGCATATGGTAAGAAATTTAGCATTAATTCATCTCATGTTAATTCTTTTAGCTTAGTTTAAAGCTCTACTTTATTTTATTTTTGTTCGAGGACGAACAAAGGTTTAGTTTGGGGGTGTTTGATAAGTGCATTTTGTGCACTTATTAGGACCTTTAAACTAAGCTTTTATTCCATCATTTTATTGAATTATTACTTAATTTTGTGTTTTAATCTTCATATTTCAGTTTTGGACCTGTTTAATAGCAATTGGAGAAGAATGGACCGAAAGAGCAACAACTTGGTGAAATCGACAAGTAAATGGAGTTTTTGAAGTGAATATCAAAAGCCAAACATTGGAGCATGAGGAAGAAGATAAAATCAATAAGTTTAAGGTGTTTTGGAGTGACAATAAAGAGTTGAATCAATGGTTGAGACACCAGAAAGCTAAAGAACTGAATTGAGAAACTACCTACCGACGCATGTGGAGAAATTAGAGCACAACTATTGATATTAAAATCTCCACAAGGCAAATGATATACCATTGGAAAGATAATTGAATTATAAGTCCAACACTTTTTACGGATCTCAATTTGGAGTTTTCTACAAGAAGTTATGGTCATTTGAAAAACAGCCGCCGCAAAGAAAAAATGCTAAACTGCGCGCTCGCCCACGACAAAGCGGGGCGATCGCCCGGAGCCCTTTTTTGGCAGCAGAATGCAAAAGAACATGCCTGCGCGACCGCCCGGGTTTGCACTGGGCGATCGCCCAGTGTATTTTCGGCAGAGAAGGAATTTTATTTCCTTTTTGAGTTCAACTTCACTTAGGAAACCTTTGGGACACGATTTTAATGAATTTTTGGGATCTTCTAGGGCACAATTAGGTAAGTATATATATGAGTTATTAACTCATATCAGGTGGTTCGGTTTTTGTTGAGTTTTGGGGGAAGAGAACATTACAAGACACACAACACGGAAGATCAAGATTCATCTATCCAAGAACGAAGATCAAGATCAAGATCAAGATTTCTTCTCGCTCAAGATTTCTTCGTTCCGGGTTATGAATTCCATAGTTTCTTCTTCTCCTTCTTTTCTTATTATTAGTATGTTAGGCTAGTTTATTTTGTGCTAGGATTACGATGAAGTTTGTAATCTAAATTCTTCCATCTTGAGACTTGATTTTTGGCAATTTATTTCATGATAGTTTTGATTAATTAATTTTGATTTATATGAATCTACAATTACTTGATCAATAATTGTATGATTGTTGTGGTGTGTTTTACTGTCGAAAGATCGAAAGCATGCTAGACGCTATTTTAATTATCTTAAAGTCCGATAGGGGATAGAAATATACCGCTATGCTTTAGGTGATCTTTAATTATCCATAGAAATTTAATGCTTTCATTTGTATTCGCATTCGTCATAGAAATATAGTCGAGTCATGCATATGAATAGGTTTAGCATTATTCGAAAGAAACTGTTGAACAATCTAGGGATATTGATCTTCATAACTGATGTAATTTGTCAAGACCAAGAATCAAGATAGAGGAATTAACGATTATAAATGGATTCGGGATCCTAGTACTCTTCTTTCTCATTTTTAAAGTAATCTTTATTGATCTAATTTTTAGTTATTTGATTTATAATTAGTTCATTGTTTTTAGTTCAAATTCTTATTAGTTCTTAAACACTCAATTTCAAAAGTTCAATAGATTCGGTTAAGGTTATTGTAATTGAACTGAATTATCTAAATCCTCGTGGGATCGATACTTGGACTCAAAATCCATTTTACTACTTGAGCGATCCGTGCACTTGCGGAATTATTTAAGATACAAAATCGCTATCAGTTAACGAGTTGAAAGAGCCAACATTTAGTGTTAAGAAGTTGAAAGAGCCAACATATAGAAAGAGAGACAAATTCGATACATCAGAAAATAAGTTGATATGTCAATTGCGTTAAAAATTGACAGTGACTTTACGAATTTCATTTTTTATGCGGAGCTATATATCTTCACTATAGTTTATTGAACCGAATGGCGTTTAAGAAAATTAAAAAGGAGGTCCTCGACACACTGCTGTTGTTGTAAGTAAGTCTAATCTTTTCTTGTAACTTTACTTTATTTTTTTTCTAATCTATTTTTGTTAACAAAAAATAAGTATTTACACATTTTATCCTTCAATTAGAGAGATATAAGAGCAACATCGACAACATGAACCGAAACCATACATTGAATACCAATCTATTACAAAATATAGAAGTTGGGGACTAAAAATATCATGAATTATAGCTTGAGAACTTGTTAACAAAAATTTATCTTTAATTTATATCTTCGTGAATATTATTTATCTTTAATGCTTGCATTTCATTTTAATTTTAATTTCATCATCTATAAGTAGTTTAAATGTTTAATCTTCAATTGTCTCTTCTTCTTCTTCTGTTAATTTCTTGAGTAGTAAATTAAACTTTGGCATATTAGAAAAAATAATAATCAGAAATGCCAATTGCTTTCGGGGAATTGGGATTTATCTCCAAAAGACAAATATTGCTTCGCATTACTTTACACATCAAGGTTCCACCAACTCCACCACGTAAAGCTACTAAAGTTAAGTGGTACAAGGCTGAAAGTTAATATTATGCACATTGCTTTTGTTTTGGATAAAGTTAAATGTTCCTTATAATATGAAAGTAAATAACCCAAGTAAGTTTGTGCATGAACATGAAGCCTATTTTGATTTCATTCACCTTGGAAGTACTATTCATCACCGCATAATCTAATAGGATTTAGATTTTAACAGTTTTTTGTCAATTCTTTGTCCATTCGTACATTACCTACACATTTAGATATCATTAATTTGCAAAGACAATTGTTCTAATTAGTGGTCCAGTGGCTATTTATACTCTGATTGTTAAGTCAGTTGCTGAAAAATAAGAACAAATATAATAAATGTGTGAGAGAAACAAAATGGACACAGATTTGACTAGAGATTTGATTTTCATTCTTTTTTATTTCCCCTACATTGCATGGAGTATTTATAAAAAACTAAGGTTAAGAGTGTTTCTAATGTTTTAGATCTTTTAGACATGTGTTACTTGCTTATTGTTGATGTTGTTGTTAATAACTAATTTTTGCTTGATTCAATTTCACCTTTTTAACAATTTTTAGCCTCTTGTCACGTGACAAAGAATATGCTATTGTCCCCTCCTTCGAGGCAGGGAAAGTTGGTTTTGCATGTTTCTTTTGCTTCATCGACCATTACATATTTTGATACGAGATTTCAGAGGATTTCTTCAAGGCAATAGATTCGTCATCTCCCTATGGATGGCAACAGAATGAGACGGGTATAGAAAAATATTCATTTATCGCCCCATTTAATTAATTAATTAATTTTTAATATATATATATATATATATATATATATATATATATATATATATATATATATATATATATATATATACTAGTTTTAAGGTCGTGCGTTGCACGTCAGTGAAATCTATAGGAAAAATTGTATGTCGAGAATAGTTTATTGATACGATATAATATCAAATTTGATATTAATAAAATTTGACTTGATAGACAGTAAAAAATAATAATTTCCAAGCTTGAAAGGAAAGAGAAAAAACAACTAAAACGAAATAAGATAGAAAGTGAAGCAAAGTTATGCATGTGTAGGGAAACAATAGGAAATTATTTAAAATAAAAAAAATATTAACTAATATATAAATATTAGTTAATAAAGTTAGAGACGATATATTATATTAATTTAAAATAAAATATAAATGTTTATTATAATAGCTATTTTAGTATAAGATATTATATTAAGATTGAGATTGATGAGTTTGTTAAAGAATAAGATGAGGAATCAAAAAAAGAATAAAACTTACATGTATTAGATAATGTAAATAAAAAAATTAAACTGAAAAATGAAATATATGCGTTGGTGAAGTTGTTTGAGTATCTTGAAAAATACAAAATCATGTTTGTTGCCATTGTTGGGTAACGTGATCAAAAGTGTGATAGAAAATATATTTAGTCAACAATTTAGGTAACTCGATAAACTGAAAATTGGATTTTTTGAGTTACTGGACGAATGAAGGAAATTTAAAACTTTGATTATGTTCTTTTTTTTTTTTTTTTTAGATTATGTAATACATCTAAAAACTTTTTTATTCTTATGTGGGCTTGTTATGAAAATAAATTGTAGTAAAAATTTATTACAATAATGAAATTTTTTGTTACAATAAAAACGTCAAATTAGATAATGAAAATAAATGTGTTTTTTTTAATGAGTAATTATAATAAATCTTTTAATGTAATTTATAATAATATTTATTATAGAAATTATAAATACAGTACATAATTTAAATAAAAAAGGAAAGACCAAAAAATGAAAAATATGTACTGTTGAAGTTAGTGGAGTAATTTGAGAAACAAAAAATTACATCTGTCGATTTGTTTGATGGAAAATGTGAAAAATTTATTTAGTGCATGATTTATTAGAAAATAGTCAAATAGAATATATATTATATAAATCTAGTATATATTAGAATCAGTTCATAGAATATATTTTATTGTATTTTATTTTAGCAGTTAGTATAATATGTTATAAATAAAAATTGTTATAATAAATTTATAGCATAGTAAAAGCAATTTTTTAGTAATATATTATTAATCAATTATTACATTATTATGAAAATGTAGTGATTAAAATAAATTTTTTATGACACATTTCTATAAATTAATAATTGTAGTATGTATTTTGACGTAATTTATAATAATATATATTACAGAAATTATAATTATAGTACATAATTTAAATAGAAAAAGAAAACAAAAAAAATGAAAAATATGCATTGTTAAGGTTATTCGAGTAACTCGACAAACTAAAAACCATGTTTGTCGAGTTACTCGATGAAAAATGTGATATAAGACCAAAAATCATAAAACAGGAATATTTTTGTGAAATAAATTGTTAACTTATTTGATAAATGAAATACATACATTTTTTTATTTAATTGATTATTTATTAGAGTATAGCAAAATAAAATATATATTATAAAAATTTAATATATATGATAGTTAATCAATAGAATATATTATATATTGTTTTATTATGATTAATTTATGTAGTAATTTGAGAAATATAAATTTGAGTTGTAAATACATAAAATAAAGTATAAAATGGGAAATATGCACTGTTAAAGTTAATCGAGTAACTCGACAAACAGAAAATCATGTTTGTCGAGTTACCCGATTATAATTGTCATATCAAATTAATGTATTCAATACGTCAAGTAGCTTGATGAACTCATAATCGATTTGCCCGAGTTACTGGACGAAGGAATAAAATTTATAATTTTTACTATTTTGTTTGTCTTTTTGATTTAAATTTGTCATATATTTAAATAATTTTTTATTGTTATTCAGTGGTATTATTTTTGAAGAAACTCGTGAGGCTAACAGTTGGATTTGTCGAGCAAATTGATAAATATTGCACATATAAAATTTTATTTAATGCATGATTTATTAGAACATAGTAAAATAGAATATATATCATATAAATTTAGTATATATGAGAATGAGTTAATAGAATATATTTTATTGTATTTTATTTTAGTAATTAGTGTAATATGTTATAAATAAAAATTGTTATAATAAATTTATAGCATAGTAAAAGCAATTTTTTAGTAATATATCATTAATCAATTATCACATTATTATGAAAATTTAGTGATTAAAATAAATTTTTTATGACACATTTCTACTAAATAGATTTCATCATGAATTATGAAAATAAATTGTAGTAAAAATTTGTTATGACAAGAACTTTTTTTGTTACAATAATTATTTGAACTATACTACGAAAATAAATGTGTATTTTTTAAATTAATAATTGTAGTATGTATTTTGACCTAATTTATAATAATATTTATTACAGAAATTATAAGTATAATAGATAATTTAAATAGAAAAAGAAAACAAAAAAAATGAAAAATATGCATTGTTAAGGTTACTCGAGTAACTCGACAAACTAAAAACCATGTTTGTCGAGTTACTCGATGAAACATGTGATATGAAAGCAAAAATCATAAAACAGGAATATTTTTGTGAAATAAATTGTTAACTTATTTGATAAATGAAGTACTTACATTTTTTTATTTAATTGATTATTTATTAGAATATAGCAAAATAAAATTTATATTATAAAAATTTAATATATATGATAGTTAATCAATAGAATATATTATATATTGTTTTATTATGATTAATTTATGTAGTAATTTGAGAAATATAAATTTGAGTTGTAAATACAAAAAATAAAGTATAAAATGGGAAATATGTACTGTTAAAGTTAATCGAGTAACTCGACAAACAGAAAATCATGTTTGTTGAGTTACCCGATTATAATTGTCATATCAAATTAATGTATTCAATACGTCAAGTAGCTTGATGAACTCATAATCGATTTGCCCGAGTTACTGGACGAAGGAATAAAATTTATAATTTTTACTATTTTGTTTGTCTTTTTGATTTAAAGTTGTCATATATTTAAATAATTTTTTATTGTTATTCAGTGGTATTATTTTTGAAGAAACTCGTGAGGCTAACAGTTGGAAAAAATATTTATTTTGTATTACATTTTTGCATCGAGTAACTCGACAAACGTGCTTTTAGGTTTGTCGAGTTACTCGAGTAATTTCAACAATCCATCTATTGTATTTGTTACTTTATTTTTATTTATTTACATTATGTAATACACTTAATATTTTTGTATTTGTTAATTTTGTCATGTTATTTAAATAATTTAAATAATAAAGAAACACAATATAATGAAAATGTTAAATTTCTTTCATTTATCGATTAACTCAACCAACTCGATTTTAAGTTTATCGAGTTGCTTTAGCTATTGAATAGATTCATTTGATGTGATATTTTAAATCGAGTAACTCGACAAACAAGATTTGAGCTTTGTCGAGTTACTCGAGTCACTTTAATAGTACACACTTTTGATTTTGTTTTTTACTTTTTTTATTTAAGATATGTAGTCTATTTAAATTTCTTTATTTTTTTTATTTTTTCACGTTATTTTTTAACGAAGTCGTAAACCTGAAAATTGGATTTGTGAAGTTCTTACATAAATTGATCATAATTAAATTCGTTATTATAACAAATTTTACTAAAATGTATTTTCATAATTCAGAATAAAATCTAGTTAATATGAAATTCTTATACTAAATTTATGTTAAATACTACATTATTATAATAATGTAATAATGAATTAATAATATTTTACAACAGATTTCTTATGTTTTCCTATAAATTTGTTATAACAGGTTTTTAGTTATAATATGTTATACTAATGGGTAAAGAAATAAAAAAAAAAATATATATTCTCTTAGTTTATTTTAATAAAAAACAAAACAAAACAAATTAATAAAAAACAAAATAAATTAATAAACATTTTTACTTACTTTTGTTTGTCAAATAACTCGGGTAAATCTATTTTGAGTTTGTCGAGTTGCTGAAGGTATTTAACAGATTTATTTCGTGTCCTATTTTTAATCGAGTAACTCGACAAACTTGCTGTAAGGTTTATCGAGTTACTCGAGTAACTTGAAGATTGCAATACAATGAATCAGTACGTTGCATGAATAATATTTGATATTCTATAACTTCATATAATATATTATAATAAAATAGCGATTATATGAGATAATTATATATTATTTTAAAGTGAAATAATATATTATATTTAGTGTTTTCAAAAATAAAAACACATTGTAGTAAAAATGTGTGATATTATTATTTTTTATTTATTAGACTTATTCTAATATTTTTTATAACAAAATTTATAAATAAATGTTTTATAAATTATTAAAAAATGTACTGCATATTTATTTATAAGTTTTTTAATAAATATGAATACAAATTTTGTTATAAATAATATTACAATAAGTCAAATAAATAGACATAATTTTATTTCATTGATCAAATATTAGAATATAGTAAAATAAAATATACATTATAATGAAGTAATGCTATGTATTATATATTCTTCTATTTTAGCAATTAATATTATAGTAATAATTATAATATGAAATTAAGTGAATAATAATTAATTTTGATAAAAATGAATATAAATTTTGTTATAAATTAGGCAATCATATGCTATAACTTTATATAATATATTATAATAAAATAGCTATTATATAAAATAATTATATATTATTTGAAATTAAGATATTATATTATATTTGATTTTTTCAAAAATAAAAAATATTGTAGTAAGAATGTGTTATAAGATTGATTTTTATTTATTACACTTATTCTAATGTTCTTTTTAACAAAATTTATATTCATATTCACAAAAAGACTTATAAATATATACATAATACATTTTATAATAAATTAGTGAAAAAATTATTTAATATAAATTTATTATAAAAAATTTAGTATAATTACTAAATTATTATAATAATGTAGTAATTATTTAATAATATATTAATACAGAATTAATTTTATTGTGTATTACATTATATAAATTAAAAAAGAAAAGCAAATAATGAAAAATTTAAGTTTCATTGGTTTGTCCAGTAAGTCAATGAACTTGATTTTCATTTTGCCAAGTTACTTTAGCTATAAGAAAGATTTATTTTGTATCACATTTTTGCATCGAGTAACTCGACAAACGTGCTTTTAGGTTTGTCGAGTTACTCGAGTAATTGCAACAATACATCTTTTGTATTTGTTGCTTTACTTTTTTTATTTATATTATGTAATATACTTAATATTTTTTTCTTTTTTAATTTTGTCATGTTATTTTTTAACCAACTCGTGAATCTTAAAAGCTATCATATAAAATAATTTTATATTATTTTAAATTGAGATAATATGTTATATTTCATGTTCTGAAAAGTAAAAACATGGTGTATCAAAAATGTGCTATAATTTTTTTTTTTATTTATTAGACTTATTGTAATATTCTTTATAGCAAAATTTGAATTCATATTTCTGAAAAAACTTGTAAATAAATATGCAGTACATTTGAAAAAAATTTATAAAACATTTATTTCATATAAAATTGTTATAATAAATTGATTATAATTAGTAAATTATTATAGTAATGCAGTAATTATTTAATAATATATTGATACAAAAAACTTTTTATTATACTATAAATTTATTATAGTTATTTTTTTATAATATCTTATAGTACTTGCTAAAATTAAAAAATTATTAATATATTGTATTAATGAATTATGATATACATTAAATTTATATTATATATATTCTTTTTGACTATATTCTAATAAATGATAGGTTAAATAAAATTTTATATATACTTTATTTATGAAGTTACTTAGCATATCTAAATTTCAGCCTCACGAAGTGCCTGAAAAATAATACCACAAAATAACAATGAAGAATTATTTAAATGTATTAAATAATTTAAATAATAAAGAAACACAATATAATGAAAATGTCAAATTTCTTTCATTTATGGATTAACTCAAGCAACTCGATTTTCAGTTTATCGAGTTGCTTTAGCTATTGAATAGATTCATTTTGTGTGATATTTTAAATCGAGTAACTCGGTAAAGAAGATTTGGGCTTTGTCGAGGTACTCGTGTCACTTTAATAATGTATATTTTTTATTTTCTTTTTTACTTTTTTTATTTAAAATATATAGTCCAATTAAATTTCTTCATTTTTTTGTTTTTTCATGTTATTTTTTAACGAAGTCGCGAACCTCAAAATCGGATTTGTGAAGTTCTTATATAAATTGATCATAATTAAAATCATTATTACAACAAATTTTACTAAAATTTATTTTGATAATTCAGAATGAAATCTAGTTAATATGAAATTCTTATACTAAATTTATGTTGAACACTATACTATTATAATAATATAATAATTTATTAATAATATTTTACTACAGATTTATTTTTTGTTCCTATAAATTTGTTATAACAGTTTTTTAGTTATAATATGTTATACTAATGGGTAAAGAAATAAAAATAAAAAGAAAATATATTTTCTTACTTCATTTTAGTAACAAACAAAACAAAACAAATTAATAAACATTTTTACTTACTTTTGTTCGTCAAGTAACTTGGGTAACTCGATTTTGAGTTTGTCGAGTTGATTAAGGTATTTAATAGAGTCATTTTATGTCCCATTTTTAATCGAGTAACTTGAAGAATGCAATACAATGAATCAGTACGTTGCATGAATAATATTTGATATCCTATAACTTCATATAATATATTATAATAAAATATTGACAACATAAAATAATTATATATTATTTTAAAGTGAAATAATATATTATATTTACTTTGTTCCAAAAAAAAAAACACATTGTAGTGAAAATGTTTTATGCTATTTTTTTTTAATTTATTAGACTTATTCTAATATTTTTTATAACAAAATTTATAAATAAATATTTTATAAATTATTAATAAATGGATTGCATATTTATTTATAAGTTTTTTCATAAATATGAATATAAATTTTGTTATAAAGAATATTAGAATAGTCAAATAAATATACATAGTTTTATTTCATTGATGAATTATTAGAATATAGTAAAATAAAATATATATTGTAATCAAGTAATGCTGTGTATTATATATTGTTTTATTTTAGCAATTAATATTATAATAATAATCAGAATAGAAAATTAACTAAATAAGAATTAATTTTGATAAAAATGAATATAAATTTTGTTATAAATTAGGCAATCATATGCTATAACTTCATATAATGTATTATAATAAAATAGCTATTATATAAAATAATTATATATTATTTTAAATTAAGATATTATATTATATTTGATTTTTTAAAAAATAAAAACATATTGTAGTAACAATGTGTTATAATACTGATTTTTATTTATTACACTTATTCTAATATTTTGTATAACAAAATTTATATTCATATTTAGAAAAAGACTTATAAATACATACATAATACATTTTATAATAAATTATTTAAAAAATTATTTAATATAAATTTACTATAAAAAATTGATTCTAATTACTAAATTATTATAATAATGTAGTAATTAATTAATAATATATTAATACAGAATTACTTTTATTGTGTGTTACATTATATAAATTAAAAAAGAAAAGAAAATAACGGAAATTTTAAGTTTTATTGGTTTGTCCAGTAAGTCAAGGAACTTGATTTTCATTTTGCCAAGTTACTTTAGGTATAAAAAATATTTATTTTGTATTACATTTTTGCATCGAGTAACTCGACAAACGTGCTTTTACGTTTGTCGAGTTACTCGAGCAATTTCAACAATAGATCTTTTGTATTTGTTACTTTACTTTTTTTTATTTATATTACGTAATACACTTAATAGTATTTTATTTTTTAATTTTGTCATGTTATTTTTTAACCAACTCGTGAATCTCAAAAGCTACCATATAAAATAATTTTATATTATTTCAAATTGAGATAATATGTTATATTTGATTTTTTGAAAAATAAAAACACAGTGAAGTAAAAATGTACTATAATATTTATTTTTATTTATTAGACTTATTGTAATATTCTTTATAGCAAAATTTGTATTCATATTTATGAAAAAACTTATAAATAAATATGCAGTACATTTTAAAATAATTTATAAAACATTTTTTTCATATAAAATTGTTATAATAAATTGATTATAATTACTAAATTATTATAATAATGTAGTAATTAATTAATAATATATTGATACAAAAAATGTTTTTATTATACTATAAATTTATTATAGTGATTTTTGTATAATATCTTATAGTACTTACTAAAATAGAAAAATTATTAATATATTGTATTAATGTACTATGATATGTATTAAATTTATATTATATATATTCTTTTTGACTATATTGTAATAAATGATAGGTTAAATAACATTTTTTATATATTTTATTTATAAAGTTACTCAACATATCCTAATTTATGCCTCACGAGGTTCTTTAAAAATAATACCACAAATAAGAATGAAGAATTACCTAAAGTTAGTAAATAATTTAAATAATAAAGTGCCACAAGATAATGAGAATGTTAAATTTCATTCGTTCATGGAGTAACTTAATAAACTCGATTTTCAGTTTATCGAGTTGCTTCAATTATTGAATAGATTGATTTTATGTGTCAATTTTAATTGAGTAACTCGATAAACATGATTTTTGGTTTGTTGAGTTACTTGAGTAACTTCAACAATGCATATTTGTAATTTTTTTGTCTACTTTTTGTATTTAAAATATGTATTCCACTTGAATTGTTTTATTTTTATTTTTTTTCATGTTATTTTTTAACCAACTCGTGAATCTTAAAATTGGATATGTGGGGTTTATACATAAACTAATCATAATTAAATTAATTATTATAACAAATTTTTACTATAATTTATTTTCATAATTCAGAATGAAATCTATTTAATGTGAAATTCTTATAATAAATTTATTTTAAAAACTACATTAATTTAATAATATAATAATTGTTTAATAATATACTACTACAGAATTTCTTTTATTTTCCTATAAATTTATTATAACAATTTTAAGTTATAATATGTTGTACTAATCAGTAAAAACAAATAAAATGAAATAAAATATATTCTACTACTTGATAATGATGTATATTAAATTTATATGATATATATCCTATTCTTCTATATTCTAATAAGTGAAATTTTATATTAATACAAATTTTTTTTTCATTGATTGATCGAATAAGTCCACGAACTCGAATTTCAGTTTATCGAGTTGTTTTAGCTATTGGATAGATTGATTATGTTTGAGATATTTAATCGAGTAACTCGACAAACATGATTTTGGGTTTGTCGAGTTAAATCATGTTTGTCGAGTTACTCGAGTAACTCCAATAATGCATATATTTAATTTTTTTGTGTATGCTCTATTTATCAAGTAAAATAATTATATATTATTTTAAATTTAACATTTTCATTATCCTTTGTTGGTTTATTGTATAATAAATTTATAGCATAGTAAAAGCAATTTTTTAGTAATATATCATTAATCAATTATCACATTATTATGAAAATTTAGTGATTAAAATAAATTTTTTATGACACATTTCTACTAAATAGATTTCATCATGAATTATGAAAATAAATTGTAGTAAAAATTTGTTATGACAAGAACTTTTTTTGTTACAATAATTATTTGAACTATACTACGAAAATAAATGTGTATTTTTTAAATTAATAATTGTAGTATGTATTTTGACCTAATTTATAATAATATTTATTACAGAAATTATAAGTATAATAGATAATTTAAATAGAAAAAGAAAACAAAAAAAATGAAAAATATGCATTGTTAAGGTTACTCGAGTAACTCGACAAACTAAAAACCATGTTTGTCGAGTTACTCGATGAAACATGTGATATGAAAGCAAAAATCATAAAACAGGAATATTTTTGTGAAATAAATTGTTAACTTATTTGATAAATGAAGTACTTACATTTTTTTATTTAATTGATTATTTATTAGAATATAGCAAAATAAAATTTATATTATAAAAATTTAATATATATGATAGTTAATCAATAGAATATATTATATATTGTTTTATTATGATTAATTTATGTAGTAATTTGAGAAATATAAATTTGAGTTGTAAATACAAAAAATAAAGTATAAAATGGGAAATATGCACTGTTAAAGTTAATCGAGTAACTCGACAAACAGAAAATCATGTTTGTTGAGTTACCCGATTATAATTGTCATATCAAATTAATGTATTCAATACGTCAAGTAGCTTGATGAACTCATAATCGATTTGCCCGAGTTACTGGACGAAGGAATAAAATTTATAATTTTTACTATTTTGTTTGTCTTTTTGATTTAAAGTTGTCATATATTTAAATAATTTTTTATTGTTAGTCAGTGGTATTATTTTTGAAGAAACTCGTGAGGCTAACAGTTGGAAAAAATATTTATTTTGTATTACATTTTTGCATCGAGTAACTCGACAAACGTGCTTTTAGGTTTGTCGAGTTACTCGAGTAATTTCAACAATCCATCTATTGTATTTGTTACTTTATTTTTATTTATTTACATTATGTAATACACTTAATATTTTTGTATTTGTTAATTTTGTCATGTTATTTTTTAACTAACTCGTGGATCTTAAAAGCTATCATATAACATAATTTTATATTATTTTAAATTCAGATAATATGTTATATTTGATATTTTCAAAAATAAAAACATAGTGTACGAAAAATGTGTTATAATAGTTATTTTTATTTATTACACTTATTGTAATATTCTTTATAGCAAAATTTGTATTCATATTTATGAAAAAATTTATAAATAAATATGCAGTACATTTGAAAATAATTTATAGATGATTTCTTTCATATAAAATTGTTATAATAAATTGATTATAATTACTAAATTATTATAATAATGCAGTAATTAATTAATAATATATTGATACAAAAATGTTTTTATTATACTATAAATTTATTATAGTTATTTTTTTATAATTTCTTATAGTATTTGCTAAAATAAAAAAATTATTAATATATTGTATTAATGAATTATGATATATATTATATTTATATTATATATATTATTTTTGACTATATTCTAATAAATGATAGGTTAAATAACATTTTTTATATACTTTATTTATCAAGTTACTTACCATATTCAAATTTGAGCTTCACGAAGTGCTTGAGAAATAATACCACAAAATAACAATGAAGAATTATTTAAATGTATTAAATAATTTAAATAATAAAGAAACACAATATAATGAAAATGTTAAATTTCTTTCATTTATCGATTAACTCAACCAACTCGATTTTAAGTTTATCGAGTTGCTTTAGCTATTGAATAGATTCATTTGATGTGATATTTTAAATCGAGTAACTCGACAAACAAGATTTGAGCTTTGTCGAGTTACTCGAGTCACTTTAATAGTACACACTTTTGATTTTGTTTTTTACTTTTTTTATTTAAGATATGTAGTCTACTTAAATTTCTTTATTTTTTTTGTTTTTTCACGTTATTTTTTAACGAAGTCGTAAACCTGAAAATTGGATTTGTGAAGTTCTTACATAAATTGATCATAATTAAATTCGTTATTATAACAAATTTTACTAAAATGTATTTTCATAATTCAGAATAAAATCTAGTTAATATGAAATTCTTATACTAAATTTATGTTAAATACTACATTATTATAATAATGTAATAATGAATTAATAATATTTTACAACAGATTTCCTATGTTTTCCTATAAATTTGTTATAACAGGTTTTTAGTTATAATATGTTATACTAATGGGTAAAGAAATAAAAATAAAAAAAATATATATTCTCTTAGTTTATTTTAATAAAAAACAAAACAAAACAAATTAATAAAAAACAAAATAAATTAATAAACATTTTAACTTACTTTTGTTTGTCAAGTAACTCGGGTAAATCTATTTTGAGTTTGTCGAGTTGCTGAAGGTATTTAACAGATTTATTTCGTGTCCTATTTTTAATCGAGTAACTCGACAAACTTGCTGTAAGGTTTATCGAGTTACTCGAGTAACTTGAAGATTGCAATACAATGAATCAGTACGTTGCATGAATAATATTTGATATTCTATAACTTCATATAATATATTATAATAAAATAGCGATTATATGAGATAATTATATATTATTTTAAAGTGAAATAATATATTATATTTAGTGTTTTCAAAAATAAAAACACATTGTAGTAAAAATGTGTGATATTATTATTTTTTATTTATTAGACTTATTCTAATATTTTTTATAACAAAATTTATAAATAAATGTTTTATAAATTATTAAAAAATGTACTGCATATTTATTTATAAGTTTTTTAATAAATATGAATACAAATTTTGTTATAAATAATATTACAAAATTATAATAATAATAATAATAATAAGAATATGTAAATACTCAATACCTCGACAAAAGTGAGAAGGGAAAAAATTGTAAATGAAAAACAATGAAATCATATAACGACTACAATTATCATAAATAATTAAAATAATGACTATAAAAAAATTCAACTATACTAAGATAAGATAATTGATAAAGGAAGGGGAAAAAAGAAATTTTTTTGTCCAAGATTTCCCACTTTGCCGAGTTACTCGGCAGGTGGGATAAATAAAATGGGTTTAGGTTTCCCACTTTGCCAAGAAACTCGACAAAGTTGAAAAACATAGAAAAAATATTAATATATTTTAATTTTTCATTCTTATATTTTATAATGAAAATGTCCAACAAAAAAAAAATAAAAAAAGAAATTATTTTTTGTAAATAAACAAAATTAATTTATAATTCTTGTCATTCTTGAAATTAGTTTAAATTTCCAACTTTTCATTTCAATTTGTAGCCTTCTTTGTAAGATATTTCTTTTCAAATTAGAATAGTGATTTTAGTTTTTCAAATAGGGAGGGGATATACTGTATTTCAATACGTGAATGTTGATTATGTATAAGCTATGAGTTACATGGTATGGACACTCAGTTTCATGACAGAATGTGGTAGAACTTGAAAGGAAATGGACAAAATTTCAGTTCTATACTTTGTTTTTTGATATTATGTCATGAAAAAGTGTACCTAATCATATTTTCATATTACATAAAGAAATTTTACATGATATATAATTTAATATAAAATATCATCATAAATGTTAGAATAAAAAATATATACACATGCGTAATTTATGAATTAGGTAAAAAAATTCAAAGCTGAAAATTGTAAGTTATTCAATCACTTACATGCACCCAAAAAAAAAAACAACAAAAATAGAAAATTTAATAATTAATATACATAAAAAATTATAATAATAATAATAATAGTAATATGTAAGTACTCAATACCTCGACGAAAGTAAGAAGGGATAAAATTGTAAATGAAAAACAATGAAATCATATAACGACTACAATGATTATAATAAAGTAAAATAATGACTATAAAAAAATTCAACTACACTAACATACAATAATTGATAAAAATATAGTATCATATATTGTAAAGATCTAATATAATATATAATAAATTCATAAAATATATATTTTACTATAACATATTACAAAAAAAAAAAACACATGGGTAAATTTGCTATAAAATAAAAAAGATGTGGACTGACGGTGGAAATCCAAAACATTAAATAAATAAATGCATTGCTAAAAATATACAAAAATAAAGGAGGAGAAATATAATATTTTTTTGTCCAATATTTCCCACATTGCCGAGTTACTCGACAAGTAGGATAAATAAAATGTATTTACCTTTCCCAACTTGCCGAGCAACTCGGCAAAGTTGAAAAACATAGGAAAAATATTAAAATATTTTAATTCCTAATTCTTATATTTTGTAATGAAAATGTCAAACGCTAAAAAAATAAATTATTTTTTGTGCGAGCAAAGTGGCGAAAAAATTGAATAAATGGAAAAAAGAATTAAATATTTTAATTTTTGATTCTTATAATTTGTAATTAGAATGTCCAAACAAAAATAAAAAAAAAATATTTTGTGTGTCAACGAAGTGGGGGTAAAATAATATTGAGTTTTCCTTTTTGTATATTCTGGCTTGGAAAAGCCGAAAAATAAAAACGAAACAAAATAATTTTTGACAAAAAAAAAAAACTTTTCCATTGCACATCCATAGAAAATATTAAAAAAATTGTAAGTTTTAAATATCAATGACTACAATTATTATAATAAATGAACACAATGACTATAAAAAAATTGAACTATAATAACATACAATAATTGATAAACATATAGTATTATATATTGTAAGGATCTAATATAATATATAATAAATTCATAAAACATATATTTGACTATAACATATTAAAAAAATAAAAAACTCATGGGTAAATTTGCTATAAAATGAAAAATATGTGGACTGACAGTGGAATCAAAAAAATAAAATAAATGAATACATTGCTAAAACTGTAAAAAAATAAAGAAATGGCAGAAATAATTTGTTTTGGCCAATACTGCCCACTTGGCCGAGTTACTCGACAGGTGGCATAGGTAAAATGTGTTTAGTTTGACCACATTGCCGAGCAACTCGACAAAGTTGAATAAATGGAAAAAAGAATTCAATATTTTAATTTCTGATTCTTATAATTTGTAATTAAAATGTCAAAATATATATATATATATATATATATATATATATATATATATATATATATATATATATATATATATATTGTGTGTGAGCAAAGTGGGGGAAAAATAATATTAAGTTTTCCTTTTTTTATATTCTGGCATGAAAAAGCCCAAAAAAAAAAATAAAAAAAATTAATTTTTGACAAAAAAAAAACTTTTGCATTGCACATCCATACAAAATGTTAAAAAAACTGTGAGTTTGAAATATCAATGACTAAAATTATTATAATAAATTAACACAATGACTATAAAAAAATTCAACTATACTAACATACAATAATTGATAAACATATAGTATCATATATTGTAAGGATCTAATATAATATATAATAAATTCATAAAACATATATTTGACTATAACATATTAAAAAAATAAAAAACTCATGGGTAAATTTGCTATAAAATGAAAAATATGTGGACTGACAGTGGAATCAAAAAAATAAAATAAATGAATACATTGCTAAAACTGTAAAAAAATAAAGAAATGGCAGAAATAATTTGTTTTGGCCAATACTGCCCACTTTGCCGAGTTACTCGACAAGTGGCATAGGTAAAATGTGTTTAGTTTGACCACATTGCCGAGGAACTCGACAAAGTTGAATAAATGGAAAAAAGAATTCAATATTTTAATTTCTGATTCTTATAATTTGTAATTAAAATGTCAAATATATATATATATATATATATATATATATATATATATATATTTTGTGTGTGAGCAAAGTGGGGGAAAAATAATATTAAGTTTTCCTTTTTTTATATTCTGGCATGAAAAAGCCCAAAAAAAAAAAAATAATAATAATTTTTGACAAAAAAAAAACTCTTGCATTGCACATCCATACAAAATGTTAAAAAAACTGTGAGTTTGAAATATCAATGACTAAAATTATTATAATAAATTAACACAATGACTATAAAAAAATTCAACTATACTAACATACAATAATTGATAAACATATAGTATCATATATTGTAAGGATCTAATATAATATTTAATAAATTCGTCAAATATATATTTTACTATAACATATTAAAAAAAAAAAACTCATGGATAAATTTGCTATAAAATGAAAAGATAATTTAAAAAGAAAAAGATGCCGGATCCAGAAGAAAGAAAGAAGTCAACAATTGCAGCATTTTGACTAAACTCTAGAGAAATAACGAATCCCCAAAAAACAAAGAAAAGTCAAAAAAAGACAGCCACTATTAATAGGTTAAACAAGCGTAAAACACAGAAAAGTAAGATTTGGGCAAAATGAAGGCTAATACAACATCAAAACGACGTCGCGTTGGTTGAAGGGTGAATAGTAAACAGGTCATAGACACTTATACTATAGTATGGATATATACACACACACACACACGCACACACATACAATTTAAATTTTAAAATATAAAAATAAAAACATTCAGGGTGAGTTCGGAGAATTCGGGGTTGGGACCATGATCCCTGTCCCCGCTCTATTTAATAATCGGGGCTAGACAAGGTGAGACCAGTGGTGGATTTGGTATGGGGGTCGTGGGGTCAATGGCCCCCACACCCATTGGACAAATTTTTGTTTTTAACTTCTTTTTTTTTTTTTTTTAAATGGCCCACAATTAACTTTTACACTTTCCCCTTTCATTTTCACAACTCCATTTCCTTCAGTCCTTTGCATCTCTCGCTGCCGAAAAATGGAAGATTAAAAATGGTGGGAGAAATCACAAAATCATCAAATTGAAGTCTCACAAAAATCATCTTAGCATCAAATACCAAATCTACATCCCTGGTAAGTTTGTCTTTGAATAATTTTGTACTTTGGGGGGTCAGGTTTCATCTTTGAATGAGTTTTTTTTTTTTTTTTGCATTTTGGGGGTATGGTTTCAGAAGATTTTTGATTTTGCTTAAATGAAATTTTTCAAGTTATATAAGAATGAAACGAACAAACCAAGTTGTAATTGCTTCATTTTTTGTAATACTTTCATAAGCTTCAACATATTTTTGGTTATATTTCATAAAAAAATTAAACAAACCAGATTTTTGGGTTAGAAATATCGGGGTTTTGGTAATAGTTTCAGACTTTCAGTTTCATTCATTTTATTAATTATTGCTTCATTTTCTTGTTTTAGAAATGGATATATTTCTTATCAAGAAACCAAATCAGGAGCAAAATTCAATTAGTCAAGGAGCTATAGAAAGTGCGGAATTGAATGGGTGATCAATTGATGAATGATTATTTGGTTATATATATTGAGGGTGGTATTTGATGCTATTGAAAATGAAAAAATCATCCAGCTCTTTCAGAATATGAAGACTTGGCGAGAACACCTGTGAAAGACTACTCTCTCTCTCTCTCTTTTTTTTTTTTAATGAAATAGATGTTTCTAATTTATTCGTAACTTTGCGATGTTCTTTGATATAATACATTAATGTTACGTTGTAACTTTGCTATATTTTTTTGTTTTTGAAATAAAGATGGGTAGTCAATGGAGATTGTTTGGTTGTTTTGTATATTGATATTTGTGATGTGAATTTGCAAATTGAATTTGGTTATTATATTTTGTTTGTAGATTGATTAGATTGCCCAAAAAAATTCACCCCACCCCACCCCACCCCACCCCACCCCACCCCATCCCATCCCAAATTTTTTTTTGACCCCCATGACTTAAGAATTCTAAATTCGCTACTGGGTGGGATGGATTTTTTTTTGCCATCTCTACATCTCTCTCGCATTTGAGGATGCAAGGCTGAGGCCTCCCTTCCATTTAGTGAAGAGGTTTGTTTAGATGTGAACTACCTTGGCAAACCTCTCCTCTGACGATGTGGGTTTGTAGCTCAACTTCATCGAAGTAATGTGGCAAATTTAGGTTCACATATCCTTGAAGGTGTCCATGACACTACAAGAAATTTCACGACAACCATTTTTCGACGAAATAAACTAAAAATAACTTTCTAAGACCAAAATTTTCATTGTTAAAAGTAAATTTTCTTGTAGTGTGATAAAGTGGATAGTGTATGACACTAATTGATTTTTTGATTATATATGGCTCGTACATAACGTCTTGGTTGGATGAGATAGTAACAACTACTATGTCTACTTTAGTAAACTTTCCATGCATATTTGGTACACGATATTAAATAAGACCGATTCATTAAACATGACAATAAATAAAATTTTAATTTAATTTTTACTTTTTAATATAGTTTAGTGCTTACCAAACAAATTTCAAAGTTTAGACCCAAAAAAAAAAATTATTTATCTGACATGAATAATGATATTCATTTATTTGCCATTATCACCGATTTAAGTGGCAGCGTGCTCCTTATTTATTGTTCAAAACATTAAAATGCATCACAATTCTACGGAAAAATGAATGAAGAGGTCCACTATCACCTAAACTAAACCAGTGGTAATTCCAACTAATAATAAGTAACATTAGTATTGGAATGGAGACAAATATTCTTTATCTAGAACAATCGTTCTATCAGTCCATCTTTTCCGTTTAATTCATATCTTACTTTAAAATGCACCATTTGCTGTTAGTGAGTTAGTGTACTTGAGAGCGTGGTTTGTATTTGGATTGTTTCAACCCATACGCAAACAAATTTGTTGAAACATAATTCAGGAGATGCCGAAGATAACTTGCAAAAAAGGGCGGCAATGACTCCCAACTGATACAGTTTTATTTAGATTGGACTAGTAGATTTATATTTAAATTTTATATATCTGTAATAACAAAGTTAAATTTTAACATTTCACTAATGGAGACTATCTTGCTGATAAAACTGATCTATTCCGTAACAATTTTATTAAGACAAAAATTCTAACACTTACTACTTATCCGCTGTAGGATTTGACCGTAGAATCTGGTCACTGAAATTTGATCTCCTTTGTTTCTGATGAACTCTTGATGGAAGAGAATGACGATCTAAGTTGCAGTGGTTATGATTTTAATATTGAGACAGTGATTAGAATAAATAGAAAATCGTTTGAAGGAAAATTTCGTTTAAAAAGAAGATTGAAAACGTAAGGACACACGGACATATATCTTTTTTTTTTTTTTCCGAGTAACAGATAAAACTGATGTATTCCATAATAATTTTATTAAGACAAAAATTATAATATAACATGAGTTGATCCGTTAAATTTATAAATTAACAATGAATATTGAATTATTGGGAACCCTCTTTCTAGCGAAGAGTACACTAATCGAGTCTACGCAATTCTTTATGGGACTTGAACCTCACCTTAATTACGTTAACAAAAAATTAAGAAGGACAATTGGGTATACTCAAAATTTTAAGTTCTGGCAATGCGTCATGATTAGTCGGTCCACAAAAACCATCCCAATTGTTATGAACACCAACACATTCTAAAACCACGATACCCATGGGAAATTAAAAAAAATAAAATAAAAACAATTTAGCTTTTGATCGCATCACCTTCAAGTAAAATCATACTCTAATTATTAACTTTTTATATAAAACACCTATAACTGTTTACCAACTATTTTTTGCCGAATTTAGGTAAACAAAATTATAGGTGTCCTTGTATCAATCGCAATTGTTACTATTCGAACGCGATGGTCAAAGTCAAACTTCTAAAATTTGATATTATATTGTGTGTAAAAATTATATAAGTCATAAAATTGTGACATATTTTATTATTCTCATATACAATTATTTGGAAGATGCTCAATGAGTGCATTCAAAAGTTGAGTCACACCACACTGGTTGCTTTTTGATTTAATATGTAGATTTACCTACGATTAAGTTAAGAAATCATCAATGATCAATATGAGATTTGTTTCTGAAATGATATATGTTTATGTTCATTTTCTTCCAAAGTAATTGACAAAAATGCACAAAATATGAATGACGGAACTTAGTAAGCTACTTAGACATGGAAAATGGAAACATAAGTGCCATTCGTCAACTAATTTAGAAGTATGCAATTTAGCTCGCCTCCATAATCGTGGCATACCAACCTGACATAATGAATGGGTCCCTACACATTTATAAATTGTTACATGGTAATTTTTGTTGCATAGTAATGGATCCTATCCATTTAAAATAAAGCCACAAATCAAATTTAAAAATAAATCAAAGAGAACACGTTCAATCTTACAATTGAAAACGATTGAATCGCGCTTAAAAATTTGATCAAAATTGACACCTCCAACGTGTCAAAAGCTATTTTCCCAACATGTTCCAGAATATAAAGCTCAAAACAAAATGTGAACTCAAAATCAGGAGTAAAATAATAGAAATATGTTAATTTTGATGTACTTAAGAATGGCAAGTCCTGGATATTGACAAATTATAATAAACCTAAAAGATAAAATCAATTTCCTGATATTGTTCTTACTGTGTTTACACATTTTTTGCTCGTTATAATAATGGAGGCTTGTGACGGTGACTTGAGGATGCATTGGGTATTTGTGCCTGTTGACGACTAAAGTCGAAGCTAACAAATTCTCAACCACTTCCTTCCTAAAGTAGCCATCTCAATCCTCCTATGAAATGCCATTCGAAAATTAAGAATTTAGCTAAAGTTTTTAATTGTTCTCACTTTTCTCTGATTTAATTCAAGTTATTTATAGGTGTTGCAAGGCTGACTCTTTCGCCTTTTTCTCTTTCTGTCACGTATCGTCTTTTTATTGGAAGGCTCTTAATTCTAGATAATTTTATGACACGTGATTGAAGATTATTGGCTCAACTGTCATTTTCTCTAGATTTAGTTGTTATTTTTATATGTGTTTTAGTTGTAACTGATTTGGCCACGTGAAGGTTCGTCCATTGGTCCCAAGGATATTCCTTTCATTTAGAATCAGTAAGTGGTGTAAGGAGTTGGGTTCGTATCCTTCGCCGAACACGACTTCTCAAAATGGCGAAAGTTAAAATAACATATGTTTGAGTTAAACTTGAATAGGTAGATAATCAATTTACAAACTCTTTACCTTCGCCTACCTGTGAACGAATGTTTATTTTTAAGCGAACTATATAAATTTCGTTCAATTGAAGTATCTAAACTAGCTGTTCCCTCTCCTGTTTAAACGAGATACAGCAGTGCCTATGTTATTTATTGTTATTATTATTTTGTTAGGCTGAATATTTGGCATATATAATATAAAATTTCATATATATATATATATATATATATATATATATATATATATATATATATATATGTAGCAGATATATTTGCAAGACATGAGAAAAATATTTCATATGATGTAGAACGAAATAATCCTTTTTTTTAGAAGAAAACTATTTTCATTTTCATTGCAATAGTCATTGAAAACTGGGGATTTATATATTATTGAACATGTCTTTAGAAACAAAGTAAAAACCATACCTAATTATAAATTTAGAATTGGTAACGTGAATTTCAATCCATTTCATCTATTAATAAATTAGCGTAAAAATTTGAATTTAAATAAACAATGATATATATTTTGTGGAGGAATGGATAACAATAGAGTGTAGACAACATTAATAAAATTCAAATATTTTGTTAATTATCTATTCAATACCGTGAATCTAACTTGTACAAATAGTTCTAATAAGTTACTCTCTGTAAATAATTGGGCAATAGGCACAAATGGTCTCTAACGTATGCCTCTAATGCGCAAATAGCATTGTTCTAAAAAATTCACATAAATTCCGTCTAGGCTTGAAACTTGGCCTCCATGCCTAGCCACGACTCACTCTCGCTTTGTCCTTTTATTGCTCTCGCTTAAGCCTCGTCTAGGCCCGAAAAGCTTGAAACTCGGTCTCGACGTCTAACCACGCTTTACGCTTTTTAGAACCTTGACAAATAGTCCATAACCTTTCATTTTTAGCAGAGTGGTCCTGAACTTATCCATTTAAGTGCGCAATTAGTCATTTTGGACAGATTCTGCTAAAAATCTCTGTTTGTTTCGTGACTGGATTAAAATATCATTTTATTTGTTTTTATTAGAGGGGTGAAATCATCACTCTCCAATCTGAATTGAGGTTCTTTTTGATTCCGTATGCAAGCTTCCGTAATTGGAAAAGCTCTCCCTCGGTGTTCAACTCACTATATGGCCGAGTCATAGATGAATTGAAAAATTGTACTGGGCTCAAATATTTAGACTTGTGCAGCAATTTTTTCTCAGGATCATTCCTAGAAATTTCATCAATAAGCGGATTGTTGTATTTATAAGCAAATAAGAGTGGATTTTTGGGTAGTTTTCCATGGAATTCTCTTGAAAATATGATAAATCTTACTGTGTTAAACCTCAGCGACAATCCGTTTGATCGGAAACTATGGCAACTTGAGCTTTACTTAAATGAATTGACCGGGAAATTGCTTGCTGGGTTTGGCAATTTAACGAGTCTTGGATATTTTGATACTTTAACTAATTATTTGAATGGTGATCATTCTGAAATTAGATTCATGAATCAGCTGGTGAGCATGTAACTGTTTGAAAATGAGTTTACTAGTAAATTGTCAGTTGACTTGGGTGAGTTCAAGAAGCTGGTGAATATGTCTCTTTACACTAATAAACTCACCGTTCAGCTGCTGAAGAAGCTCGGCTCAGGGGCCGATTTCTATTATATAGATGTCTCCGAAAACTATCTCACTGGTCCGATACACTGGAAATGTGCCAGAGAGGACCCATGAAGAAACTCTTGATACTAAAGAACAATTTCACAAGCCAAATTCCAGACACATACGCAAATTGCACGATGATAACACGATTCTGTGTTAGCAAGCACTCACTTTCTAGTCCGGTTCTTGGTGGCATTTGGGGGCTGCGTAATATAGAAGATGAAAGAAAGAAAAAAAAGTGTGGAGTGACGATTTTACCTCTTCTAATAAAGACAAATAAAAAGAAATTTTAATCCACTCGTGAAACTAATGAAGATTTTTAACAGAATCTGTCCAAAAAAACCAATTGTGCACCTAAGTACATATGTTCGAGACCACTTTGTCAAAAATGAAAGGTTAGAGATTATTTGCGCCAATTTCCTTAAATAATTTTTCTAAACATGTTATTTAAAGAAAAAAAAAAAAAAAAAATTTCCTTCCAACTCGTATTATCTCTACATTTTCCTTTTCTAACAAAAGAAATGACTTCCTAATCTAATCCCACTTTTCCTTTGTACCCGGTACAAACGTAACGGGAGGACAGACTCGAACGTCATATAAACCTATCAAAATGGTTGGACTTACACGTGTCCCCAAATTGAGAGACCCTTCCACCCGCTGACCTGGCTAAAGCACGGACCCTCTCGTTTGTTTTGTGGGAGCGAAAGTTTTGCTACATGCGCTTCCACGCTACTCCCAAACACCAATCAGTCCAGCATTAAGATATTTTACTCGGCCCCACGTAGTATTGTTGCCCCACCAACACGTCACCGTGACCCCGCACGTACGGAAACATACTCCCTTGGGGGCATCTAAAATTTTCCTCCCTCCAAATCCCAAACCTCCTCCCACCCCAAATTTAAATTCCACCTCTCATCCAAGCCTCAAATCTTCGCCACGTCATCAAAAACCTAGATCCGAGCCGTCCGTGACAGGTGGCTAGGTCAATAGATTGGGCAGCGGTGGAATTCATCTTGACCATTTGATAAAAAACTAACGGTATGAGATCTGCCCGAAACAGAAACGGGTAGATCTGGTTTGCCTTTAAGAGGAGATGGTGCACTGCCCTTATCCTCGTCCAATTCACAGAGAGGGTCTCGAAAACCCTCGCCCTTATTTCCCCCAAATTTCTATTTGCCCTATAATTTCCCTCCATCTTTCTCTGGCCGACGGCGGTGTAATTTTCTGATGGGTTCTCGCCGGAGATTAGCCGCCGGAATCTGATCCCAAAACCCTAATTTTCCGTCTATATGCATACATGGCATCAGCCGTTTTGGCGAGTCAGAATGAAGGCTATTGGGGTGAAAGAAACGTTTACATGAGGAAGTATAATAGTACTACCCCTCCTCTCACCACCCGGTTGAATCCAAACCATAATATCAATCCGATCCTCACCCCAATTCCAAACCCTAAACCTAACCCGAGTTTCAGACAGATCCATGAACCCTCACCTAGAACCCATTTCCGACATACAAATGAGCCTTCTCCGAGGCATATTCCGCCCCTGGTTTCCTCAGAAAAACGGCCGGCGTACACGTATAAGCCTATTTCTGTCCATGGGGAGTACATGGCGTACAATCTGAACGAGTTTTCTAGAAGAGAGAAGAAAGAGCTAAAAAAGCGCTTGTTCTCTGATCTAGATCGGGTCAGGAGCCTCTTGAACCGGATTGAGTCTCGAGAGCATAAAGCTCAGCCTGGTATCCCCTTTTGGCCACCTACGGTTCAACCAAATTCACTTGCAGTGGAGGCTCTGACTCAGAAGCAGACATTGAAAGCTACCGGGAAGAACAATAGCAAGAAGCTTTTGGGGAAAAAGCGAGGAGCAAAGGCACCCTCATTTCCCTATGACAGGAGCTCAAAGCGGCCTTTCGTGGTTTCGAACTCATCAATGAACAAAGTTCTTAGTAGCATGATGAAGAGGTGTGGCCAGATTTTGGCGAAATTGATGAAGCACAAGCATGGTTGGGTTTTCAATAAGCCTGTAGATGTCAAGGGTTTAGGGCTTCATGATTACCATCAAATTATCAAGACTCCGATGGACCTCGGTACTGTAAAATTGAAGCTTGAAAAGAATGTATATGAGAGCCCACTAGATTTTGCAGCTGACGTGAGACAGACGTTCAACAATGCTATGATCTACAATCCTAAAGGCCAAGATGTGCACATTATGGCAGAGATTTTACTCAACCTGTTTGAAGAGATGTTTAATCATGCGTGTAAGAAGTACGAGGCTGAGCAGAGGAAAATCAATGTTGCGGCTGCTGCTGCTGCTGAGCAATTGAATCGTCCAAAAAAATTGCCTGAATCAGAACCTTTTCCAATGCAAAGAGGTTTGGATCAACAAATATTGATTGCTAAAAAATCTGATATAATGCAGCCACTATTGAACATGCAGTTACCGGCTGAGATGCAGGATGCCAAGTCACCAGTTTTGGTGCCTCCTGTGCAACCAATTGCTACGTCAGGGAAGTTGTCGAAGCCAAAAGCAAAGGATCCGATCAAAAGGGATATGACTGCTGAGGAGAAGCAAAAGTTGGGGGCTGTATTGCAGGAGTTACCTGCTGAGAAATTGGATCAAATGATTCAGATAGTAAAAAAGAGGAATCTAAATTTGCTACAGGAGGGCGATGAGATTGAGGTTGATATCGAGACACTAGACACTGAGACATTGTGGGAACTGGATAGGTTTGTAGGATATTACAAGAAAGCTGTAAGCAAGATTCAGAGGCAAATTCTTTTCCAAGAGGTGACTCCTGCAGAACAGATTGTTGCCAAGGTACAATATAGATGCTTTAGAAGATACTATAATCTGATTTTTCCCCTCAATGATTTCATGTTTGTTTTGACTGATAATTGTTTTCTTATCGCGGTCAGGTTTCGCCAAAAGATGAGCTTGTGGAGATAGAGGGGCAACAGATGAAGAAAGGAGATGTGGTTGGGGAGGAGGATGTTGATATTGGAGAGGAGATTCCTGTAAATAATTTCCCTCCTGTGGAGATTGAGAGGGATGCTGCTGGTTCAAGTAATGAATCGAGCAGTTCTAGTAGCTCGAGTTCTGGCAGTGATTCCTCCTCTTCCAGTGGTATGAGCTCAGCTCTATAAAAGATAATTTTAGTTGAGATTATGTTGTAAAAGATGTTATTGGGTGTTTTACCTTGTATTATATTTGATTTTGCAGATTCAGATTCCGAGAGTTCTTCTGGGAGTGATTCTGATGAGGATAGTGTACAGTCGCCTTTTGTTTTAAGCAAAGAGAACCCGTGCTGAACAAGGGAAGAACTGGAAGTGGTTTGAGATATTTGTGTGGTTTTGGTTGGTGATGAAGAATTAATGTGGTTGTGCTCGTGGGGTTTCTTTGCCTTGTTGTTTTGTTCGTTAGAGAATATGGTTAGAATGGAAGCCATGGTGGTGTCCTGGGTTGGCATTTGGATTGTTGCAGATATGGGAATTATAAAGAGTGGCAAGAATCAGTGACAAGCATTAGAGTAGGAGTAAGGTAAAAACTGAAAAGAGAGTTTTTTATTTTAGACAGCTGACTTTTGATAGTAGGGTTCTAGATGGTAAATGCAGTTGGGACTTGGACATTAAATTGCAGAGTTAGGTTTTGGTACAATTTAAATTTTTGTATACAGAAAATCAGCTTATGATTTTCGCAAGGAAGCATAGCAGTAAAAATGTACAGATTAGTCAGCCGTGGGAAATGCAAAGGAAATTCTGGCGACTTTTTAACTCTTGATGGAATGACAGTTTCCTTTTTACCTCACCCTAAACTTAATTTTCAATTACAGTAATATATTAGCTTCTGATACCGTGATTGAACTTGAAATTGTGCTTGATGAAATTTTGATATTTTGATGAGCTCGGTCACAGACTGGCGAGTGGCGAGTAAGAGTAAGAAATTTGGTAACAAAGTGGCATGCAAGCATGTAAAACATACCTCCCGTGAGCTCTTTTACATTATTTGCCATCCAAAGACGGGTCAAGTTGAATTATCTGAAGCTCCAAAATTCAAATGTTTGGCCCTGGAGAGTTTTGAGCAAGGACATTTACTTAAAACTAATGCTATATTTGAAGTTAAAGAAAGAAATTAATTAATAAGCTAATGACAGGCTAGAACATCGTGATGCCATGAAAAAGAGAATAAAGGGCAAGAGTGGGTGACAGACCACAAATTTTGCGTAGGGCACATGAATGGCATGAATATTAATTCATCATCGGTCTTCCATATACTTTGCCATCACACAAAGTAATCAGATACAAGTATTGACCTGTAAATGTCTAGGCATCATGGGTAACTCGGTTGTGAAAATGAACTTCCCTCGGTTACAAGATAAGTGGGCCTGTTGATCCCAGCGACTTTATTTCAAGAAACTTCAAGGAAAGCACCAAAGAATATGACATTCTACTCGGCAAACACATTTTTCCTGCATTCCCGGGTTAATTATAAGAAAATTGAAATTAAAACATTTACATTAGAAATTGTTATAGAAGCTCTGTAAGCAAATTGAAAATAAAACATATTTTACATTAGAAATTGTTATAGAAGCTCTGTAAGCAAATTGAAAATAAAACATATTTTACATTAGAAATTGTTATAGAAGCTCTGTAAGCAGATTCGTACAATTGCATATGGAAAACGACACGAAAACCACGGTAGCATTTTAAACATCAGCATGATGAATGTGGACCCGGAAACCCATTTCAGTTAAAGTAATTTGGGGTGGGTGCGAATTATAAAGACCCAGAAACAGACAAGTTTTAGAGCATCTCTAACAAGTTTTTTAAACATAGGATGCTCTTTAATTTAAAGAGGTAATTTTTAAAATTTTGCCAATTTAATATTTTAATTGAGAGAGAGAGAGAGCCAAATCCACTCTTTATTATTAAATACATTGAAACAATTTTAATTTTTAATATTTGATATATTGACTTTATTTAAATAGTATATACAAATTGAGAGTAAAGCATATGAAAAAAAAAGGAGAGGGAAAGAAATTAAATGTTTATTGAAATAAGTAAAATGAAGAGCATGAAAATAAAGATGCTGCTGCTGAAATGTTTAAAAAAAAATTGCTCTTTAAATTTATAGATACTCTTTAAATATAGATAAGATGTTATAGATACTCTTATAGGAGAGAAGAAACAAAGTGATTTTAATTCAAATAAATAATTAAATATCTACTCGAGGGGAAAAAACTTGCAAACAAGTATGTCCATACCTGCGGCAAAATAATGGACTTCTCACGCATTAGACCGAGTGAAGGGGTCGCCAGTGGACCAAGCTCTTGTTGTCAGACCTGAATAAATCTAACAGGGTGAACAAGTCTCTGGTCCATAAAATTAGTTGGCCCTCTTTGTCAAATAATAGAGTAATTTAAAGTGATGCTAATTTTATGTATTGAGCAAAGTAAGTATTCCTGCAATCAGACTGACCGAACAAAATAAATTGTCGAAATTCAAACAATAAACACTTCATTGCATAAAAATTAGAATAGGGTGTTGAAGAGTCCCAACTTCACATTCATTACCAACAAAACAAGGGTATAAAATCACACTAGCGTATGAAATTCATTTATTTAATACATAGATGTGAACCATCTACTAATTCGCAAGTGTGGTTTTAGATGCCAAAGGAGAAATTTTTAGAAGATACTGTTGTAGTGCTTCTGCCACAACAGAAGGGAACCCGTGGAGATTGATACTGAATTCTCAATGGGCATCACAAGTTTTTAATTTAAGATATGCTTCATCAATTCGACAACATAACATTTCTATTGACTGAACCTAAACTTGCATTAAAACAAAAAAAGTTGGAAACCCTTATAGAAAAAAAAAAAAAAAAAAAAAAAGAAAAACAAATGCAAACGGTGGAGTGTAAAGGACAAGAAGAAAGGTCTTTCGTCAAAATCCAATCAAGAAAAATCTCCAAGTTTTTCCTCAAATGGTCACTCCAAATTTTCAATCACATGAAAAATTAAGGTCTTAAAGATAGAAAATGGGATTCAAAGAAATTTATAGTGGGAATTTTACTGGCAAGAATGTCATCGCTTGAATTTTTTTAAATATGCCTCCTTCTTTTCCTATCATTTCATTGAAATATGAATTATAGTTAATTCTTTTCAGGACTACCCAAGAATCCAATCTACGGCAGTTAAAGAACTGACAAATAACTGAAACGCTATGAGCTCAAGTGCGTAACAATATAATGTTGACTAGAGAGCACAAAGACGAGATTGGAATAAATTCACACATGAAAAGGTAGTGAACATGCATCATCCTTTACTGATTTTTTTAAAACATATGCCTCCTTATTTTCCTATCATTTCATTGAAATATGAATTATAGTTAATTCTTTTCAGGACTACAAGAATCCAATATATGGCAGCTAAAGGAACTTACGAATAACTAAAACGCTATGAGCTTAAGTGCATAACAATATAATGTTGACTAGAGAGCACAAAGACGTGATTGGAGTAAATGCATATTTTTTCCATCTTCACATATGAAAAGGTTCTGAACACTTTCCTCAATTCATTCCATGAGATTAAGGATATGACATGTTCCACCCTTTCATCACTCTCTTCTCTAACATCTGTTTCGTGTAGCATGTTCATGGAGGCAAATATTCACTAGGCTATAGGTTAGGAGTTTCCTTTAAAATTGATTTCAATTCTATTGGCTAAGGAAAGTGATGTTCAGCAGTCCTATGTCTTCTTCAGGAACCTAGCCAATTTATTTTCTAAACGAGAAATGTTAGTAGTTCAACCATTTCTTGCATTAGCCACCCACCAAGAGTGTGCTAGCCTTCATAAGAAACCAATATTACAAGGCTAGCATCGATGTCATCTGCACATCCACAATGGGTAAGCAAGATTAGTTATTTAAATAAAATATTTTCCTTAATTTTGTATACATTATGCTTGCATGGTCTAAGTTTCTGATTGAAATTTGATACTCCAATTACATCTGGAATTCGTTTGATAAATTCCTCAAACTTGAAACATCTGAAGCATCACAAATTAAAGCATTATGTTTGTCCACAATACTTGCACTATGAATTACTCTTAAGGCATGTGCATAAAATGATAGACAGCAGAGGTTCCTTTTGAACCCACGACTTACAAGAATGTATCTCTCTTATCATAAAATATATTAAAGCAAACGAAGGAGGATCAAATGCAAAACAAACATAACAGAAACATAATAAATGTAGAGAGAAATTATTATCAGCACTGTGAAACTTACTATGTAGAAAGAAAGAGTTCTATAAGTTCTCCCTGCCCACCATTGAGCCTATGTATCGAAAAGTGATGTTCAATGTGAATAATGGCCAATATACTCAGGAAAGACGGTGAAATCTTGTGAAAAGCCACTCACAACAAACTGTGTACCTAAACAGAATAATACTTTGTTAGTGTAATTGTAATACTACAAATGCCTTCGTATGGTTACCATAATATTACAGAATATTACATTGTTATGATAATCATAACATAGTGTAGCAAAAGCACGATTAGCAAAGAAAACCAAGTGTTTCCTCCTAACATGCTTGACCAAGTATTTCCTTTTAAAACATGTTGCGGAAG
Organism: Forsythia viridissima; assembly: GCA_030279155.1. Lineage (NCBI taxonomy): Eukaryota > Viridiplantae > Streptophyta > Magnoliopsida > Lamiales > Oleaceae > Forsythia > Forsythia viridissima. Next base: position 44,778,696 of record CM059038.1, on the reverse strand, counting down.
TTAATTATCAAAGACGTGCAACATTCAAATCCCATTGGGTATTTAATTCTCTCTGAACAAAAATCAGCTTCAAAAACGGAAGAATATGTACCAGAAAGCAGCTAATAAGAAGCAACATATCATCTTCACATCTTGAGTATTACAGATTCTTTATGCCAATCATCCTTATGCTCAAGCATCTTTACTTTTAACTTCCAAATTCCATCAGACACGATTAGACAAGTTCAGGGAGACATCCGTTTCTACCTTTACAGGTCTTGAGCAAAACTGACAAACAGGAACCGATTTTTCTTGACATATATGTTATTTTCATAGTTAGACAATTCAATTATCCATAAATTTTGATGAGCTGGTACTCAAGTCAATTTGTATATAAATTTCAGCTCGTGCACATGAAGATGTACATGTTTAAATACCAAAGTGACACCTTACATCTCAACACCATAAAGTTGAACAAAATCTAAAACTGCTGATAAAAATATAAAAAATAAAATTTTAGATGAATTTGACCAGATCCAAAGAGCTGAATAAGCATCCTAGCTTAAAAACAGGATTGAGAAAATTCAATTAAAAAATTTAAACATTTAAAAGATTCAAAATGCTATGAGCAGAGGCAGAAATTCATACCTAAAATTTATCGCTGCACACGATGCTGAAGAAACATAAAAGCAACTCATGGCAATAATCCTAAACAAGCGAGAAAGAACTCATCAGTCATCGTTGAGTAAATTTTAATCAACAAAACAAAGGTTAAAGGTGTTTGCGGGTGGTGTTGGGTTTCAAATTGAACCTTAAAATGTAAAATAGCAATAATTGCATCGAGTAACTTGTTGAAATTTTGGATACATATTATACATACTTTCAGAAATCGAAAAAGATAAATCTGTTTACTAGTAATTGCACACACACACACACACGCACAGAGAGAGAGAGAGAGAGAGAGAGAGAGAGTGAGGGGCCTAATTTAGAATTTGACAGTGGGAAAAGTGTTGAATGAATGAGTGAATGAATCACAACAGAACACACAGAATTGGAATATATTCAGACTTTCCGTCTTGAGAGAAATAATCCATTTTTTCTATCTGTTATAAAAAAGCTGAATGGAGGTTGTTTATTTAATTTTTTGTCGGGAGATCCTTGTGGAATAAAGATAATATGCAAGAGAAAAAAGAAAAATCTATTCTAAGCATAGAAACGACTCAACCCAATTAATCATATGGAAAATAATAATAAATATAAATTTATTTATATGTAATTTTTGACTATTACAATTGTTACGCCCCAATTCCACTTGGGCTCCATGTGTGCGTGGTCAAAGTCAACCGAGGCTATTTGTGCCGAGGTGGTTAGTCAACCAAGGCTATTTGTGCCGAGGTGGTTAGTCAACCGAGGCTATTTGTGCCGAGGTGGTTAGTCAACCGAGGCTATTTATACCGAGGAGGTTAGACAACCGATGCTGTCAAAGTCCGACCCTGGTTGCGTGCTAAAAAAGCATTCCTTACCAAACCTGTGATTCAATCTCTGAAAGATTGATGGGACTGCCTACCAATGCGGCTTGTCACAGTCATAGCCCCTTAGTTTGCGGCTGAAAGTGACTTCCTCATTAATGCTAATGACGTGACACCAAAGATGTGACTCAAGAACCCTTCAGATGGAACCACGTGTCGCACATCGAAGGGGATCATTCTTGTAGAATTTGCCTATAAATACTAAGCTTATTTCCACAAGAAAGGGATGTTGAAAATATTACTCTCACCACACATATATCAAGTCCTCTATTCTAATTATTCTTCAAGTGTTATAACCACCTGGGAAATCGTTAGTTAGAGGCCCTCAAGCTTTTACCTCTCCCATAATGTGTTTCTCTTTATCTTTGGTTACCTACCCACCCGGGCCTAGGCATATCTGCGTGGTTGAATAAATCGCGTGGCAGTCCAAGTAAGAGGAGAAATACACGTAGGAAGAGGAGGCGTGGGGTTCCTGTTGGCAGCCATTTTTGGAGGTCAACAGATTGGCGCCGTCTGTGGGAAACGTGACTAAAAGCCTTAGCCTCCTTGGACAAAGGAGCCTTCTTGAAGAAATGACACTATTCAAGTACTAATTGGGGCTAGCATAGGTCCTCTGAGAAGAGGCACCGACATATGATTATTTATTAATCAAGTTTCAATTATTTGTTTGTTTGAGGCTCCTAAGAAGAGGCACTTGAAAATGATATATACGAGCTTATTCAACTTGATTAATGGTTTAAATTTCCTAAGGCATAGCTTGTATGTCGTTGGAGCCTAGGTGACACCTCTGAGAAGAGGCACTGGCATATGATTACTTATAAACCAAGATTCGATTATTTACATGTTTAGACTTCTAAGAAGAGGCATTGGCCTTATAGAAGTGCCACGTCTATCGTTCCATCACTAGATTTGAAAATGCAACACCTGAAAAGAGGCACTAGTACTTAATCAAGTTTGGGGTAAAATCTTCTCGTATGCCTCCCCAAAGAGGTACTCACGGCTTATTGAAAGGGCCTCTACAAACAAGCTTTCTTATTTGGAACTTAGTTTTTGTAGAAGCGCCATACCCACACAAGGGCTTAGCCTCTTCATTAAGGCATGGCACCAGCTGGGAAAAGCCTAATATCGTGCCTCATCCGATATTGAAATGGCCTCTACAAACAAGCTCCCTTATTTGAGACTTAGTTTTTGTAGAAGCGTCATACCCACACAAGGGCCTAGCCTCTTCATTAAGGCATGGCACCAGCTGGGAAAAGCCTAATATCGTGCCTCATCCGATATTGAAATGGCCTCTACAAACAAGCTCCCTTATTTGAGACTTAGTTTTTGTAGAAGCGTCATACCCACACAAGGGCCTAGCCTCTTCATTAAGGCATGGCACTAGCTGGGAAAAGCCTAATATCGTGCCTCATCCGATATTGAAATGGCCTCTACAAACAAGCTCCCTTATTTGGGACTTAGTTTTTGTAGAAGCGTCATACCCACACAAGGGCCTAGCCTCTTCATTAAGGCATGGCACCAGCTGGGAAAAGCCTAATATCGTGCCTCATCCGATATTGAAAGGGCATCTACAAAGAAGCTCTCTTATTTGGAACTTAGTTTTTGTAGAAGCGCCATACCCACACAAGGACCTAGCCTCTTCATTAAGGCATCTTATGCTATCAAGCCTCTTCCACTTGGGACTAGGCTCTTCCGCATGAAGCTTCTCCAACATTGGAGACTCGCTTCTACTATCAAGCTCTCCCACTTGGGAATAGGCTCTTCCGCATGAAGCCTCTCCAACATTGGAGACTCGCTTCTACTATGAAGCCTCTCCCACTTGGGACTAGGCTCTTCCGCATGAAGCCTCCCCAACATTGGAGACTCGCTTCTACTATCAAGCCTATCCCACTTGGGACTAGGCTCTTCCGCTTTAAGCTTCTCCAACTCTGGAGACTCGCTTATGCAACCTAGCCTCTCCCACTTGGGAATAGGCTCTTCCGCATCAAGCTTCTCCAACTTTGGAGACTCGCTTCTACTATCAAGCCTCTCCCACTTGGGAATAGGCTCTTCCGCATGAAGCTTCTCCAACATTGGAGACTCGCTTTTACTATCAAGCCTCTCCCACTTGGGACTAGGCTCTTCCGCATGAAGCTTCTCCAACATTGGAGACTCGCTTCTACTATCAAGCCTCTCCCACTTGGGACTAGGCTCTTCCGCATGAAGCTTCTCCAACATTGGAGACTCGCTTCTACTATCAAGCCTCTCCCACTTGGGACTAGGCTCTTCCGCATGAAGCTTCTCCAACATTGGAGACTCGCTTCTACTATCAAGCCTCTCCCACTTGGGAATAGGCTCTTCCGCATGAAGCCTCTCCAACATTGGAGACTCGCTTCTACTATGAAGCCTCTCCCACTTGGGACTAGGCTCTTCCGCATGAAGCCTCTCCAACATTGGAGACTCGCTTCTACTATCAAGCCTCTCCCACTTGGGAATAGGCTCTTCCGCATGAAGCTTCTCCAACATTGGAGACTCGCTTCTACTATCAAGCCTCTCCCACTTGGGACTAGGCTCTTTCGCATGAAGCGTCTCCAACATTGGAGACTCGCTTCTACTATGAAGCCTCTCCCACTTGGAAATAGGCTCTTCCGCATGAAACCTCTTCAATATTGGAGACTCGCTTCTACTATGAAGTCTCTCCCACTTGGGACTAGGCTCTTCTGCATGAAGCCTCTCCAACATTGGAGACTCGCTTCTACTATCAAGCCTCTCCCACTTGGGAATAGGCTCTTCCGCATCAAGCTTCTCCAACTTTGGAGACTCGCTTCTACTATCAAGCCTCTCCCACTTGGGACTAGGCTCTTTCGCATGAAGCGTCTCCAACATTGGAGACTCGCTTCTACTATGAAGCCTCTCCCACTTGGAAATAGGCTCTTCCGCATGAAACCTCTCCAATATTGGAGACTCGCTTCTACTATGAAGTCTCTCCCACTTGGGACTAGGCTCTTCCGCATGAAGCCTCTCCAACATTGGAGACTCGCTTCTACTATCAAGCCTCTCCCACTTGGGACTAGGCTCTTTCGCATGAAGCGTCTCCAACATTGGAGACTCGCTTCTACTATGAAGCCTCTCCCACTTGGAAATAGGCTCTTCCGCATGAAACCTCTTCAATATTGGAGACTCGCTTCTACTATGAAGTCTCTCCCACTTGGGACTAGGCTCTTCTGCATGAAGCCTCTCCAACATTGGAGACTCGCTTCTACTATCAAGCCTCTCCCACTTGGGAATAGGCTCTTCCGCATCAAGCTTCTCCAACTTTGGAGACTCGCTTCTACTATCAAGCCTCTCCCACTTGGGACTAGGCTCTTTCGCATGAAGCGTCTCCAACATTGGAGACTCGCTTCTACTATGAAGCCTCTCCCACTTGGAAATAGGCTCTTCCGCATGAAACCTCTCCAATATTGGAGACTCGCTTCTACTATGAAGTCTCTCCCACTTGGGACTAGGCTCTTCCGCATGAAGCCTCTCCAACATTGGAGACTCGCTTCTACTATCAAGCCTCTCCCACTTGGGAATAGGTTCTTCCGCATCAAGCTTCTCCAACTTTGGAGACTCGCTTATGCAACCTAGCCTCTCCCACTTGGGACTAGGCTCTTCTGCATGAAGCCTCTCCAACATTAGAGACTCGCTTCTACTATCAAGCCTCTCCCACTTGGGAATAGGCTCTTCCGCATGAAGCCTCTCCAACATTGGAGACTCGCTTCTGCAACCTAGCCTCTCCCACTTGGAAATAGGCTCTTCCGCTGCAAGCCTCTCCAAAACAACGGAGATTGCTTAGCACAACCTCTACGCTTCGAATTTCTCACCCACTCCAAGCTCCGCACCTCACATAAATGAGAGTTCCTGACCTTGTGGGACTAAATCCCCCAATTACGAATCTGCCACTTTTTGAACGCTTCCAAGTCCAGCACCCTTCATAGATGATAGAGGTCCTGAACTTGGGGGACTATTGTTACGCCCCAATTCCACTTGGGCTCCATGTGTGCGTGGTCAAAGTCAACCGAGGCTATTTGTGCCGAGGTGGTTAGTCAACCAAGGCTATTTGTGCCGAGGTGGTTAGTCAACCGAGGCTATTTGTGCCGAGGTGGTTAGTCAACCGAGGCTATTTATACCGAGGAGGTTAGACAACCGATGCTGTCAAAGTCCGACCCTGGTTGCGTGCTAAAAAAGCATTCCTTACCAAACCTGTGATTCAATCTCTGAAAGATTGATGGGACTGCCTACCAATGCGGCTTGTCACAGTCATAGCCCCTTAGTTTGCGGCTGAAAGTGACTTCCTCATTAATGCTAATGACGTGACACCAAAGATGTGACTCAAGAACCCTTCAGATGGAACCACGTGTCGCACATCGAAGGGGATCATTCTTGTAGAATTTGCCTATAAATACTAAGCTTATTTCCACAAGAAAGTGATGTTGAAAATATTACTCTCACCACACATATATCAAGTCCTCTATTCTAATTATTCTTCAAGTGTTATAACCACCTGGGAAATCGTTAGTTAGAGGCCCTCAAGCTTTTACCTCTCCCATAATGTGTTTCTCTTTATCTTTGGTTACCTACCCACCCGGGCCTAGGCATATCTGCGTGGTTGAATAAATCGCGTGGCAGTCCAAGTAAGAGGAGAAATACACGTAGGAAGAAGAGGCGTGAGGTTCCTGTTGACAGCCATTTTTGGAGGTCAACAACAATAGTTGTCTTTGTGATGTATTTAGAAAAAGTGTATATGTTGTATCGTATTCTTTGAATCATATTTCAGTAATAAAGAAGAAAATATATATATGTAATTAAAGCATTTAATGGTGTTCGAATAGGATCAAAACGTGTGTGGAATGGGGTGGAAAAAAAAAACCTCAAAATTAGGCAAAAGTCAGATACTGCCAATGACTTACCAACTCATGTGCATACCATACTGGACCACTTTGGAGTGGTGGGGGCTTCCCACTTACATAACCCAATGACTCCGCATGAGAGCCTTATAAATTTACACATTCTGAAATTTGATTGCTTTTCTTTTCGTTCAGAAAAAGAGCGTGCCTAATAGATTCTTTCACATTTGCTTCTTTGTTTTTCTGTTTCGCAATATGACTAGTGGTGGCTTTTGTTGAGTCAGAAAGTGACACTTTTCATATTATATATTATTAATGTATTTGACAGTTGTTAATTTCAATTAGTCTAACTATCTAAATGTATTAAAATTTTAATAAAATATATTTAGATGTGGGTATAAAAATTTTAAATATTGTAATAGATTGACCGATATATTAGTTTAAATTAAACACCATAATTATTTGTTAAATTTATTTCTCAAATATATTAGTGGGAGAAACCGTCTCCATGTATATATATATACTAGTTTTGGCTCGTGCGTTGCACGTTTGTGAAAAATGTAGTGAAAAATTGTAGGTTGATATAAACGTTTTATAGAATTATTTGTAAAATAAAAACAAAATAGGTCATCATTAGATTTCTGTCTTTTGAATATATTGCAAAGAGGATATATGAGTTGTGTATACATTCATAAAGGAGGATGGAAACCTTTGAAAACAACCAGCAAATTATTAGAGGGTGAATGAGAGTAGTATACCCAAATAGAAATTCCATCAAACTGATGCAATAATTGGATGTTTCTATGTATAATATGAATACAATTTAAGAACAATGGTGATAGTTTAAAATAAAAATTCAATTAATTTGTAACTTATTGCCGAGCTATTGAAATTCAGTTTGAACTTTTTATTTAGAACTTTTTATGCAATTGAAAAAAAGCTTATTAAAAAAGGAAAAAAAAAAAAAAAAAAGAGTTGAGGTTGATTTCGAAAGTTTTAGTTTGTTTAAGAAAGATGTTTTTATCTTAATTAATAACATTTATTTTATACATTTACCTACTACTTGTTCACCTAACTCTCAAAACTTTTATTTTCTTCACCTACCTCTCTATTCATCCTATATTTATTACGTTGTGTTATTGTTTTGTAGATATTATTTTGTAGCATAGTTCTAAATCTATATCTTCATCTTTATCTTGATCTTGTAGTTTAACTAATCTATCAGGTATGTTTATTTTGATTTTTTGTTGTTTTATTAGAGATGAATTATTTTAATATATGGTTAATGATTAAGAATAGATTATTGTTGAAAATTTGTAAAAATATTACAGAATGAAGAGGTTTCTTTGGTGTTTTTTTTTTTTTTTTTTTTTGTTGTTTAATATATATTTTGTGAATTTTATTGCATAGAGTATCATACTTTTATAGTTGTTATTATTATGTTTTTTGTATGTTTTTATGTAATTGATATATTAGTTTTTTGTTGTTTATTTGTTTAGGAAGAATTTGTTTTGTACAGGTATGAATGCTGAAAATGAAAGATTTGTGGAAACTGGGGATGAATTGGAGAAGGAGGATTTTAACAGTCAAAGAAAAGATGATACTGTTGAAAATGTTGGTGTTCATCAAAGTTGGTCCCCTTATATATCAAATGAATTGCCCACAAGTAATTGGTATACACAAGATGTTGTAAGTAATATAGATTGTTTTGGTGAGAAAACTATTCCTGAAGGATATAACTCTCAGTATGCTAATAATGAGCATCTGAATTCACTTTTTGTTGAGCAACAATGTTATCTTGATGATCAATTAGGTAAGAATGATTATGTGATTGCTAAAACAAGAGAGGAGTTATTGGAGCAGTTTGATAATTTAGAATTTAGTAGGATGGGTAGTAAATATAATGAAATGCAAGGTTATATTGATACTCAATTTAATTCAATACAAGTTGAACAAAATGCTCACTTTGATAGATTGAGCAATGAGTTGCGGAAACAGATGGAAAGATGTGTACAGATGTTTAAGGGAAAGATGGTGGAGAAAATTGGTAATGATTCTGGGAAAAATAATGTAGGTTGTTCTTCTGGGAAGTGTGCTACTTTATTTGATAAAGATGTTCCTTTATTATGTGATATAAATAAAGCCAGAGAGAGCGATTTTCTCAGTTGGGTTTACAGTGCTAATGCTGTGTAAGTTATAATGTTTGATATATTTATTGATGTAATATATAAATATTTGATATAATAAATTTTTTTGTTATAATGTTGTAGAGATGTTGTTGATATATCATGGGGAGTGACCTCTAAACTCACAAAAAGACGGTTACAAGATATTAATAAGTCTCAATTTGCATTGGAGCAATGGGTAAATATATTATATGAATTTTATTCTTGTTAAATGTACATTATATATATTACATTGTTATATAATGTAATATTTGTGTATAGGATGTGGACTATGCAATGGATTTGATAAGAACTAGATCTTTTAAATATCCCAACATATTTTCAAGAAAGTATGGAGTATTGGACTGTTATTTTGGAGAAGTTATTCGGTGTCATTTTGCGAAGGCACATCATCAACTTGATTTTGAAGCATCTATGCGAGCATATATATATGGTGCTTTTCCTAGATATTATGGTTCAAAATAGGAGGAATGTGAGCATTTGTTGTGGCCTTATCTTATGCAAGATAAATATTTGGTACTCTTTCACGTGGATTTAAATGCTTGGAAGTTGACACTAATTGATAATTACCAGATGTTTTATAGTGAAAGTCAGAGATATATTCATGCTCTCCCAGGCCTTCAAATAATTCCAGAAATGATTCAAAAGTATGAGCCACAGCTTGCTAAGAAGAAAAAGTCTTTTCAATATAAGAGAAAATCACTTAGTGAAATAGAACAGCTCCAGAAATATAGGTAATATATTGAATTTAGTAAAATTTTTTTATTTATAATAATATTTTATTTACTTTTTTTTTTGTGCAAATATTTATTTGTTTTTGTTTTTGCAGTGACAGTGGACTATTTGTGATTAAATATGTGGAGTGTTTTTTAGTTGGATTGCCTTTAGATGCTGTTGTAAGTGATAAAATTAATATTTATAGGCGAAAACTTGTGTTAGATTTTTTTCATAAGGACTTTTTTTTTTTTTTTTTTCCAATTAGGAGTGAAGTTTAAATGTTTGTATGTATTAGTTTAATAAATTAATAGTTTCATATTATATCTTTTTATGTTATGTTAAGCATGTTGAATGTTTTTATTTATATAGTGTTGTCACATAAAAAAAAAAAAATAAAAAAGATAAAAACAAAAAAATGTGAATAGTAAAATCATACTGTAATTAGCATTGAAATTTACCTAGATTTTTAATTAAATTTACCTTGATTCATGTAATGGTATTTTCAGACACAACAACTGTAAATCGTTTCCCTTTATTTTTATTTTCAATTGACTTGAATTTTTTGTGTAATCTTGGCAATGTTGTTGAGCTTGTGTTTATATATGCACAGAAATATAGATTATCCAAATTTAACAGGTTGTTTTACACAAATGACATACAGGGATATGAGAAAGATTTTTTGAGCAATAACAACAATAAGTGGCTGAAATTTAAATTCCAAGAAGCCAATTAAATAACAAATGTATTTATGAAGAAATGGGTAAATTCTTGAAGCTTATATTCTATAAAAATGAGCTATACAATTACCAAAACATGAACAATGAATATAGGTGCCGAGCAAAGATAATGAATTCCGAGACAGGAAACTAAAATGTGGTTGACAAGATGTCTCGGCAACCTCAATTGGTTGCCGAGAAGTTTGGTTGTCGAGCTGTCTCGGCAATCCAGTAAAATTTTTTTTTTTTTTAAATTTTGATTGCCGAGGCATCAAATGTTTATATACAGTCCAGAAATGCTCGTTATGGAAAAGCTTTGCCTCAAATCAATACCCTGCCATTTTTTGCATAATACTGTAATGTATTCTGTACATTTAAAGCTTTAAGGCTATTTTTCCATGAAGAAACCCAGACAATGAAATCCAAACACTGAACTACCTGGTACCACTTGGGGAGAAGAAACTTGTGGTGGACAAAGGCTTTCTATGCTAAAAGCGACTTTCCAAAAGATTTGATTGCCGAGGTGGCTCGGCAATCAAATTGGATTGCCGAGTCATCTCAGCAATCCCTTTTTAATATTTTTTTTTTACTTTTGATTGCCGAGCCATCAAATGTTTATATACAGTCCAGAAATATTTATTTTTATAACAATCCTTTATTTTTATAATTGTACTTTTATGATACCGAAAAACATAGGTTAAAAAAATTAGATTAATTTTTCCCAATTTTTTTAATCAAAATTTTTTTTTTCTTGTGGAAACTTTAGAAAAAAATGTTAACTTAGCATTTTAACTATATGAAAAACTAATATTTGAACGTTTGCAAAGAAGCACATGAAAATAAATCCTGAACGCCTTTTATCAAGCATTACATTAACGAGCTCAATATGGGAAAGATTTTTTGAGCAATAACAATAATAAGTGGCTGAAATTTAAATTCCAAGAAGCCAATTAAATAACAAATATATTTATGAAGAAATGGGTAAATTCTTCAAGCTTATATTCTATAAAAATGAGCTATACAATTACCAAAACATGAACAATGAATATAGGTGCCGAGCAAAGATAATGAATTTCGAGACAGGAAACTAAAATGTGGTTGACAAGATGTCTCGCCAACCTCAATTGGTTGCCGAGCTGTCTCGGCAACCAAACCTGGTTGCCGAGCCATCTCGGCAATCCAGTTAATTTTTTTTTTTTTTTTTTACTTTTGATTGTCGAGGCATCAAATGTTTATATACAGTCCAGAAATGTTTATATACAGTCCAGAAATGCTCGTTATGGAAAAGCTTTGCCTCAAATCAATACCCTGGCATTTTTTGCATGATACTGTAATGTATTCTGTACATTTAAAGCTTTAAGGCCATTTTTTCATGAAGAAATCCAGACAATGAAATCCAAACACTGAACTACCTGGTACCACTTGGGGAGAAGAAACTTGTGGTGGACAAAGGCTTTCTATGCTACAAGCGACTTTCCAAAAGATTTGATTGTCGAGGTGGCTCGGCAATTAAATTGGATTGCCGAGCCATCTCAGCAATCCTTTTTAATTTTTTTTTTTACTTTTGATTGCCGAGCCATCAAATGTTTATATACAGTCCAGAAATATTTATTTTTATAACAATCCTTTAATTTTATAATTGTACTTTTATGATACTGAAAAACATAGGTTACAAAAATTAGATTAATTTTTCCCAATTTTTTTAATCAAAAAAGTTTTTTTTCGAGGAAACTTTAGAAAAAAATGTTAACTTAGCATTTTAACTATATGAAAAACTAATATTTGAACGTTTGCAAAGAAGCATATGAAAATAAATCCTGAACGCCTTTTATCAAGCATTATATTAACGAGCTCTTATTGATCTTCTGAAACCTCTTGTTACCATATCAACTAACAATTTGCTAATTTCTTCATACAGTTCACAAAATTTTTTTGAAATTGAAATTTTTTTTTTTAAATTTTGGGTGTTTAATTTTTTGAATTTTGATTTAAATATTTTGTTTTACTGTTCCCAATATTTTTTTTTTTAGTCTATTTTATTTGACCAAAAAAAAAAAAAAAATTTATAAAGTGATTGCCGAGATAGCTTGGCAATCAAACCAAAGTGGGAAAAAAAAAAAAACAACTTGAATTCAACCTACCCATGTTACTCTATCTACTTTATCTATCTACTCTACTACACTATCTATCTATCTATCTACTCTATCACACTACCAACCAAAATAATACATTGAATGCATTTTGTTGTTTTACATTGAATACATTTTGTTTTGTTGTGCAACTTTCTTTATCCTTCTTTCTCTCTCCGATATTTCTCTTTTCTTCTCTATCTTTTGGCCTTCTTCTCTTTTCTCTATCTTATCCTTTCATTGTCTTCTCCTTTGATTGATTTTCTTTTCCTTCTTTGATTGTAAAACAGTATGTTGGAAAAATATGTGTCATATTTTTCACTTTTTATATCTTGGCTATCTTAATAAATATAACTAATTTTTAATGTCAAAAGAGCAGGTCAACATTTGTGTTTCTGACTGGTCTGATTAAACGCCAGTTCTGACTGACTGGCTTGATAGGCGAATCAGTTTTCCAGATCAGCAAAAGCTGCGATTTTATTCTGTTCCTATATTTGATATATTCTGATTGTATGAATATTAATGACAGCTCCTTTTGTAGGTTAAAGAATTTTTTCTTATTCTTTTAGATTTGTTTAGGAAGGAAATATTTAGTTTCCTAAATTCTTTCCTACTACAAATCTAAGAAAATCTTTCTATATTCTTTCCTACTTATTCTCTTACCATCTTTGTTGCATATTCTTAGGTAAGAAATAATTCCTAAATTGGTTTCTACTTTAACTATAAGTAAGAGTGGAAATCAATAAGGAATTAAGGCTTTGAAAATATTTTTTGTGTTCTTGTTCCATAAGCTTCAAACAGGCAGAATTCATTCAAGGTGAACAAGACATGGTGCTTCATTGATAAAGTTTTCAAACCCAACGAGTTCTTCAAGACATTGAAGAAGAAGGCTTTGAAATATAATTTTTG